>JAPXFQ010000078.1:0-2721684 GCA_028564705.1 Apricaphanius iberus | reverse complement strand
GTGATAAAGAGATTTGGTTGTACACATGTGAGAAAGATAATAGTGAAAAAGAAAAAATGAAAGAAAAAAAAAAAAAGTGCACAGCCCTGCCCCTACCCACATTAACAAACAAAAACAGCCTGCTGAGCTGTGCTTTTTTTTAAAACTATAGTTGTCTGATAAAGCTAATTCTGTCTTGGTTCTGTTAAATATGACTAATAAAGCCAAGGAGTAACCTGAGGGTCCCTAAACAGCTGACCGTTAACATACAGTTTATCCACACTAACCGTAGCCCTACTGCCCTCACTAATATGTTTTTTTCTAATTGGAAATAACACGCGTCTTCTGTCCAGGATTTCTTTCGGAAACTGATCATTAACGCTGTAATTCGTCCCCCGTAGCTCTCTCCCGCGTCCTTTGACATGTTCTTTTTGTTTAAAATGTTCAAATTTTGCAACAATTGGTCGCGGGCGGGTGTTGTTGGGCTTCTTACCTCCGAGTCGGTGAACCCGATGGAAGGTTATGCTTTTAACCGTGTCGTCTGGCAGTTTCAGCTGGTGTTGAATGAACTTTCGCACGGCTACTTCAGCATCTTCCTCAGCCTGCTCTGGTATCCCCGAAAAAACAAGATTGTCCCTCATTGATCGGGCCTGGATGTCTAGAATAGACTCCTTGAAGCTTTTGTTTTCTCCAGACAGCTGCTTCATTCCCTCGGTGAGTTTTTTAACGTCTTCTTTTAGTGTTTGGTTTTCTGTAACTAGCGAAGCTACTTGTTGTTGGCTGAACTCCAGCGATTCCCTCAAAGCCTGAAATTCTTTATGAAGAACCTCAACCAGCGCGAGACGGGCGTCCAGGCTGGTTAGCTTCTTGTCTATTGAGTCCAGGATGTCGCCGTAGCTTCTATCTGGCGAGTCGGTGGATGTGCTAGCCTCGGAACGAGTGCGCTTCTGCGACGGTGTGCTCGTTGTTGTATCTGAAGCAGGTTTCCGTGACTTACCCATAACGATGTTATCAAAGCACTCGTCTAGGTAGCACTCCAGCGAATCCAATGTTTCCTCGTCCAGGTTGTTTAGAGAAAAAAAAAAAAGTAACTTGATGGTTATTTTAGAAGCTGCGTTTGATTCAAAATGATTGTCTTATTTTACCTGGGTGTATACATTACCACATAACCGCCATGTTCACCTATGCACAGCTCTCGCGAGAACTCAGCAGCTCATCCTCTCCCTCAGCAGCCAAACTCAGCTGTAAAACTCAATTCTAAATCATAAGTTATCATTTAAATTGAGGTACAACATATCTGTGATTCAGGACGTAAAACAAAGCGGACCAGAAAATAACTATTATTGCACCATTGACTTCCATTCATTAATTTTTCGGCCAGGTAAACCATGGGCAGACAGGAATGGGAGGAGACTTAGGCTCCCCACTGATCGGATGTAGAAGGGGGTGACCTAGGCTCCCCATACGATATGATTGCATGGCAATTACATAAATGTATGGTATGTACTAATTTACTAATCAGTTTTTTGTGATATTGATTTAGTACACACTGGTATTGTGATGACAATTCATTATTTTTGCATTGTGGTGGTGTGTACCTTACTTAAATGTGAAAAAAAGAACGAGGAATCAACCAATAGTGAAAATATTCCCTTGCCTGAAAATGGCTTAAAAGTTTAAAAGACTCTGGGCTAACTTTGCAGCCTTTAGCTTCATAACGCTAATCCTAACGGACTGTTGTGCTTAAATTTTTAATTATGTCCCTGCTGTCAGAGAGCTGGGGATGCTTTTGTGTTAAAACTGCTATTTTTAATGGTTTGCTGTACCTGCTTTAGCAGATTTACAAATTTGTGTACATCTGACATTGTGATATGTGGTCGCACAATCTCCCACTCATTTATTGTAAATGCAGATAGTTTGCCTGTAGCTCCCTACTGTTAGCTACTCAGCTGCAGGCTGGAAGTAGACATAATCTCGGTCTGAATTTTTTTTCTGATGCTTTAGGTAGCTGTTTCCTTATGTCTTTACCTGAGAAATGATAGCAGCCCACCAAGAGGGCTCCCTGCTCTGTTCTTTTCAGCTATAGAGGGTGTTAAACTTGCCGTGGAAGGAATAAAAACAAAACTTCTACTCTAGTACAGCCATTCGTTAAATATACTTGCCTAAAATAAGTGTACATCCAGGTATCATTCACATATCACTACTGAGTACCATAATGATACACCACAATGTGTGTAATAATTCCCCCCTCTGGTGGCTTGGATTGCTTCAGCTGTGCTTCAGCGGTGAATCCATCCTTAAAGGTGTATTGGAGTGATTTCTATAATCTGCCCATAACGTTGTGATGTTTATCAGAAAAAGGGATTTAAGAAAGGATCAGGAATGCAGGAAGTATTGAACAAAAAAATCAGCTTTGCTCATCTTGAATTTCTTTATAAAATGTACAGATTAACAGTAGATAGTGTCAAGACAATAATCCTAAATTAATTCACCCCATTTGCTTATTAACCATAAATTCATGCAATAATTCACAATATTTACACAATAATGGTTATATTGTCCATTCGAATACATACCTTTCCTGTCCTTTGTTTCATTATTTTCCAACTATTGTGTGTATGTTTTAATATAAAAAGCCTCAAGCCAAAAGAATGGCCCTCTCAGAGTTATGTTTAAACTGCCAAACTCAACACCTGAAGTGGGCTGAGAGTCAAAGAGGAAGAGTGAATGAAGAATGGCTTGATATAAATAGCAATGGTCTCTCCAGGATGGAAGGTTTTTAATTAACAACAGAGTGTCTGATAATCCACCGTTAATCCAGAGGAAAAGAGGGAGGAGAGGAGAAGAAGAGAAAAAAAAATCATCAGCTGTTTGATGTTAAGACTACAAGTCCCTTCTGGCCCTTCCCCTGCTCTCTTCTGAGCAGTTCTGCGCTGTGATATCCATAGCCCAAAAGTGTTTATTTTGTGAAAGAGCACTGCTCCAAATTTTGTGATTCACTTTGTCTCTGACTAACCGCTGTCTGTTCCCATTAGCAATGAATATGCACATGCTGCTCTGCTTGAACTGCCTGAGAATCTTGGAGCTTGTGTGTGGCATTAGTGGATGGGGGGTGTTTGCTGAAAAACGGCAGACGAAAGCCTCTGATGGCTGGAGGCGTCCGCTTTTAAAAGTCCTAAGCCTGTTAAAAGGCTTGATCCACAGGGGAAACACTGAGAGATGTCAGGCCTGCATAACTCTCAGAGGGAGTCTGGTGTTTTAAACATTCACTCTAGAGGAGAAGAGGTGTGGGATTTGGCATACTTTGCAGTAATGTTAACAAAATGCTGTAAATCTTTCATCACAGAGATCAAATTGTTTATTTAATTGAAAGTGAGCCATTATAGTTTTACAAACAGTTTGACCTAATAATGAAGACTGAAACTTAGGCAGGAAAGACAAAGAGTTTGGATGTTTCTTTAATTTTTTCCCAATTTGATTATTTTAATGGGACTAAATTATTTTACAAAGGAAACTTTGGCTTCTCCTTTATATTATTGCTAAACTGGAAATTAGGAGGCAATAACAGATGTTTCAGTCAAGCTGAAATGGCACCATTTCAAGTTCTATATCAGATGAAGCAACATAAAAAAGTTACAATAAAACTTGTTTTTTCCCACTTTGTTCTCTTTATTTTTAGGGCAGAGTCTTGGCTACGGTTTTGTCAACTACATTGACCCAAAGGATGCAGAGAAAGCGATCAACACATTAAATGGACTCAGACTTCAGACGAAAACAATCAAGGTAACCAATTTTGTCTTCATTTACGTGCATTTAACATAATAAATCACTAAAAGAACGGAAGTCAACTAATTTAGAATGATTTTCACAAGGTTACTGAGGTCATGTGTAAATTGCAATGCTTCTGTCTTCTGTCTAGGAGGCCTTCCAGATATGCTGTAATAGAATGAGCTGCGAGATTGGATTAATGTGCTTTAGCCAAGAGAAATAAAAAGACCATCTAAATCAAACTGACACCTTTTAAATAGCTTGTGACTGTGGTTGATGTGCTAATTACCTTCCTAAATGTCAAACTGTAAAGGTGAAATTATACAGATATCATTGAGTGAAATAGAAGAAATGTATCAAACATCCATTTTGCTCTAAACCTGTCCTATTACTTAGTGTCTTTCAATATAAATAGCCAGGCTTCTGGGTTGTCACTGTAATAAAAAGGATAAATCGGTAACAATACCGCTCAGTCCTGGATGCAAACCTGTTTTACGGACAGAAAGTGAAGTCCTGAAAGCACTTCTTCTGGAGATGCTTTTAAAACAACACAAGCCTCATCTTATTTTCCCTTCTCATACTCCCGTCTGAGTGGTGCCCACTGATGTGTTGTTCTTAAGAGGGACCGTAATCTGTTGCTCCGCTGCAATCCCTGGATTCTCGTTTTCTGTTATCCTATTTAATCTGGTCTAGTCCAGTCTAATGTAATCTAATAGGATGGGATTATCTTGTTTGCATGCGGGAAATCCCACAGAGATTTCCTCCATTCCCTCGACTGCATAAACAGTCTCACTTGGCCTTGGTTCAGTAAAGGATTCTGTCCTTAGTTTTACATCGCTGTTTGTCATTTGCGAGAGTCGATGTGTTTGTTATGGACATGATGTATTCTGTGATTTAGCGTTTTCCTCAATTGCTTCATTTAGGAGTTCTACTATATATATGCAATCTAAATTAAGCATTTTCCAGGTTTGGAAAAGTATAGGAAAACATTGTATTATTCTTGACTTTAATCCCTGTTCTATTGCCATCCATGGAGTTCCTAGTTTTTGTTATTTTCCTACCCATTTGTTAGTCTGTACATCCATTTATCCATTCATATGTCTTTCGATCTATTATATATCCAATGAATCAGGAGTTTATCTATTACATACTGTATATGTCCATCCATTTATCAATCCTTGGGTCCACTTGTCTGTTTGTTCATTTTTTTCATCCATCTATTCATCTGTGTATACATCCATTCATTTTTATTCATTCATTTATCAATTTTTATACTGTCTTTCCTGTCTCACTACATTTTTTTTCCAGGTTATATAATTAAAGCCTGACCTCTGTAATAATATGTATTTTTTTTAATATTTTAATTGGTCACTCCTGTTATATTCAGAATAAAATGGAAAATAACAAAACAACATCTTAATCTGGAAACTTTTGGATTTGTTACATGAGAAACTTAGAATCCTGATAATTGTATTCTGAGTCCAGGACTCTTATTTTAATTCAGGTAATTTTCAATGACCTTTAAGAGGGATGGTGTAAAAACCTGTTCTTTCTGGGGATAAGAATGGAAGTTGAAGGCTGTTTACAGTGTTACAGTCTAAGTTTACAGATTTGTCTCTTTTATACTCTCAATGATGCAAGAGACTGCCTCAAGTTGTTCCTGAGATAAAGGAGGTTCTTTGTCATGACAGGAGACAACACTACATCTCCATCTGACACTATCACTCTTTCACACTTAATTTCTTTCCTCCCACCACCCCCTTTCCTTGCTTTCTCTTCCCACAACAGACTCAAACCCCCCTAAAGGCAACAAGGTTAATTAAAAGGCAGCGCAGTAACTCTAAAATGATGTTTGTCATTCTTCATGTCACACCCTTCCCACTCGCTGCCAGTACGCACGGTCCAGAGAGTCACATTCTCCCGGGCAATCTGCCTTTGACTTGGTTTCACTTATGCAGCTTCGCTCATCGTGACACCTACGATTTTCATCAGCCGTGCTGCTTTCCCACCGAGGTGTGAGGGGAAGCTGCGCACTGAAGGTGCAAGGAGCTCACAGAGACACGTGTGCACACAATCTGAGACACGTTTATCCAGCACGAGCCTGTGATTGCTTTGTGATTACTTTAATCTTCACACTTAGTTTCTCAAACTTTTTCTGCACGCAAGCAACGCACGTACACTCCTGTTTCACACATGCATTGCACCATACAATGCTGCTCACAGCTTGAGGAGGTGTTGATGGATTAGACATCTGGAGTTGGCTGACAAGGAGGGAAAATAGAGGAGAGCTGTACAGTGAAGACGAGAGGAAAAAAAACCCAAAAAAGAAAAGGGGGGGGGGGGGGGGTAAAAAAAAGTCTAGTTCTAGAGATGTTTAGTGAGGCAGCACGCTGGAAGGAAGCCGATGGAAAATAACCAAGCAGGGAAATGGGAGAGAGCTGTAGGGGAGGAAGAAGAAGACAGAGAAGCTGAGCAGAGAGGCTGACGAAGGAAATGTGTGAACGAGAAGCGAGACTTGGGGAAAGCCAGCCGTTCACAATCCTATTCTCTCACAAGCAGAATTTCCATTTTGTTGCTAAAGGATATGCTGGCATATCTGCTATATTTGCTTGACTTTCACCGTATTTGATGACGAATGTCTCTGCTTGTCAGGGGTAATGGAAGTACAAGAAGGAAAAGCTGCTTCAGTTAGCAGGAATAGTAACAGTATACATGCTATATCACCACCTGAAAGGAGAAGACCAAAACAAATCACCAGAAAAATTTGTGGAAATATTTTAATGAATCAGTTCTCTAATAATTACTCTGTTGCCTAATAAGCCAGGAAATATACCAGCCCAAATAATCAATGCATTTATTTTGTATTTATACAGATTCCCCTCAGAATAATTCTTAAAATAAATAGGAACACGGTTCTTTTGTTGTTTCCTGAGTTGTCTTTTCAAAGCGGAGCCACCTGTGTTTTTTTGTCCTCAGGGCTAAGTTTCCTATACCTTGTCCTGCAAACAACTGACTAAGACATGAAGTGTTATCTCTCTAGGGTTTAAAACAGCTAAGTCTTTTCCGAACAATGATAATCCCCTAGGAAGGAAGGAAAAATACAGTCTCATTTTCCTCCCTGTGGCTCTAAAGATCCACACAACTTCCCAATCACAGAGCACACACTCACAGGACTGGTCCATTTTTAACTTGGTTTTAAGGTAGAAAACACGCATAAAAGGCCTGGATTATAGTGAAAAAGTATAAAGGCTGTTTATTGTCTTCTCCAGGTGTCATATGCACGACCCAGCTCAGCCTCCATCCGTGACGCTAACCTGTATGTCAGTGGCCTACCCAAGACGATGACCCAGAAGGAGCTGGAGCAGCTTTTCTCCCAGTACGGACGCATCATCACCTCCCGTATCCTTGTCGACCAGGTCACAGGTATCCATGGGGCAGCACCCCTTTTATCCTAACTATATGACACATCACACACTGTATAATCAGGCAGCATGACCTGGGATCCTTTTTTTTACGTAAACTACAGCGGTACTACACTTTTTTGTTTGTTTTGTTGCAACACTACCGGCCTTTCGTAATTTTGTTTTATTTTTTTATGAAAGTCATCATGTCAAAGTAAAATGCATAACTGCACCTTAGGGTAAAATGCATAACTATGAAGATTTGTTTGATACAATAATATAAATACCTTTTACTTCTTTGTAGTATCATTTGAAAAATAAGCAAAATAAGTCATTTTTACTTATCAATCTGCACAAATTCTGTAGTAAGCATACTCAATATTCAAATTTCCTGAAGAAGCATCCAACTATTTGTTGCACTCTTGATAAATATGCTTTCCTGTGTTGAACAGATGTTCAGAATGCATCAAACGCCGATGAAACTGTCTGAAAAGAAATTAGATTGTTTCCACTTCATGCAACACTTCTATAAAATAAAGATTAAAGCAGATACTTACAGTAAATGTGCTCATGCAGCTTCTACATATCAGACAAATAATGATATAATCTAAAAAATATGTTGTCCTGAACTAATTCCATGGCTGATGAAGTTTTTGTTTTTTTAGACTGAATTTGTGTTTTATTTTTTAATAAGAACATAATAGTGAAAAACCCAGTGGCCCAAACTGTTAGAAATGAGCAGTGCTTGTGGCAGACATCATTACTGAATATCCTAAAGTTATTGTCTGCTGCAAAACCAAAGTCTGTTGACACCTTTCCCTCTAGGCCAGGCCAAACATATGCTTTCTGAAAGTCCAAAATAAACATCAGTGATTGTTAAAAAGGCCATATTGTTGGTTGAAAACAATTTTCCCATATATGCATAAACTATAACTACCTTTTATTTTTCTGATATTAGTAGGTTTTGCATCACATCAAAAACATGCTAACACCTACACTGAAACTTTTACTTAACACAAACATTAGTATTTTAAAAAAACGGAGCTCACCACTTTAGCTTTGACTTCTGTAAATAAGTCCATTGGTCCTAATCTCAATGCAAACCTCTACACTCTCTATCCGTTGCTCTTTTTTAACTGTAAGCAGACGCGTCTTTCTTTATTTCTCAAATTCTTCTTTGTTTACTGGGGCAAAGTCTGCTTCTGCAGTGCTCAGCTGAAGGATTGTATGAGTTTGCTTATGTAACTTCCGGCTTTAAAAATATACTTTTAATAAAAGCAGCAATTCTGGATTTTGGTGCAGAATTACATCTTGCGGACTGTTAGGTTTACCCTTTTCCTGCCGGCCGGTCAAGGACATGAAATAATGTGACCGGTGGGCCATAAAATGCTCAGGTCTGCTCGAACCTACTGAGCCACATAATGCAAGATGAGCCATAATTTGTTATGCTCAAAGCACCAAAGAATTATAAGTAATTTGTTTTACCCTATAAACACGATCCAGATTATCAAGAAAACTCATTGTACGCAGCTTCATGCATAGAATATCCATCCATCCATCCATTATCTTTTCTACTTATCCTTGAGGGGGTCACGGGTGGGGGGGCTGGTGCCTGGAGCCGGGGTACACCTGGACAAGTCGCGTTTGCATCCCAGAGCAACACAGAGACACACATGACAAACAACCATGCACACACTCATACCTAAGGGCAATATAGACACCAGTTAATCTAACAGTCATGTTTTTGGAGTGTGGGAGGAAGCCGGAGAACCCGGAGGGAACCCACACATGCACATGGAGAGGATGTAAACTCAATGCATAAAGGCCCCAGGCTGGGATTCAAACCCAGGCCTTCTTGCTGCAAGGCACAGTGCTACCAACTGTGTCACTGCGCCACAGCCTTCATACAATAATATTATTCTAAAAACTGAAAAAGTTATGAGATAATATTCACTCTGCTGATTAACATTTGGTCATTTGATCCTGAAGAATTTTAACATCTTAAATGGAAATTTTTTTTTTTCAAACACATAAAAAAGAAAAAATGTATCTTTTTTGTGTATAAAAAATACCATATTCAAAAGGCGAATAAGCAAACTTAACCCAATTGATACCTAGCCGCTTCTCCAATATTTAGCAATATTCTTCAGTTGATTTTCCTTTCGTTTTTTTTTTATTATCATTTTATTTTTTTTTTAGCATAACGTGTGTTTAGTTGTTTTATTATTTCATATTTTTGCATGTCTATACCATGTACTTACCATAAATAACACCATTGGTTCACAACTCACAAGTATGTATCTATGCTTTCATATAAGCATATTTAGATGCACATCCTTTATAGTCTGACAAACATATAGATGTATATACATCTATATACATTTAAAGATACCGTCAAGGCTGCTAAACGAATGTGAATATACCTGCAAACTTTGCCACTTGATAAAGTAACTGCTTTATTTGCAATACTGAAACCCTCTGCAGATGGAGTGATGCAGTCTAATTCCTGGCAACAATTAGACTGATTCAGATGGAATTTTCTGGCAATGTGGAGCAAAACAAATTACTTCCTCATCTGTCTCAAAATAGAAATATACAAAAACTTTTATAATTGACTCTCAGTAATGCTGTCTTGAGTAGAAACCTCTTTTCTATGCGCCTTAGGGTGTAACTTGTTAGAAGAGGGAGGCCCTGTGTAAAAGTGATTATAAAAATGTTTTAGTAATGTTTTTGAATACTATTTATATCAGGGTTTTTTTTCCAATATTACTCTATGCAACATAGGTCTCATTATACTAAGCTAATAAATACATTTGTCCATCTGAATTCTTAAACAGTCGCAATCTTTCCCCAACAGAAGATAATGTTTAATCTATGAGGAAAAGTAAAATGAACCCATTTTTTTTCACCTCAAGTGCAATTTAGGAATACCTAGTGAATGAGTGAGTCAACGAGGGACCTTAGCGTGCAGTTTTGGTCATGGTGGAAATAGTATCTGTTGTGCACAAGCTACAAAACTGGCACCCCTATTTACACATTGCACTACATCCAAAACACACAAATGAGTCACATCAGCCCATTGTGCTGCAGAGGAACCCCCTCCAGCTTGTCTCTTAGATCAATTTCAGTGGTAGTATGTCTGCCTAAAGGCTCCAACCTGCTCCAGCGTTATGTGCAATGTGTACTGATGAAGCAGAAAAAAGAGCAGCATGCTGTAAGCCACACTCATTTGCCTAAGCGGTATAAATCACTGCTGGCAGTGAAGTGTATGCCTGTCCTTTGCACAGTGAGCAGAGGAAGAGAGGGGAAAGAAGAGAGGGAAAAAAATTGAGGGCGTTGATGAGCAGAGTTGTGGGAAAAAGAGAGGAAATGAGGTAAATGAGGATGGAAACCAGATGAGGATGATAGAAGTGGATGTCAAATGGAAGAAACATCTTTAAGTACATTCAGATGACTTAAAGTTATTCCCTATCCCTCTATTTGTAACGAACACTACTGTCTTACTGCTACACACACTACTGTGGATTGTTCAGTAGGAAGCACATTTATATCCCTGGTTTTAGCTCTGAGGCCCGGGCAGCATTCTATGAATACACCAGTTCAGCTCAAGCACTTCTGGTTACACAAAGTCAAGGTTTTTCAAGCATTCATTTCATTTATAGCTCACAAGAGGTTCAATAATTCATTGTGTTCATTCTTGACTGTGTTCAAGTGAAGAGGCTTCACATGTCCATCTAAAATGCTGCAATATTTAATTCACACAGTGAGTATCATATGAACAGTTGGTTCAAAAAGGGAACGCTCATCTGAAGAAACAGAAAAAAAAGAACTGCTTCCCTTGAAAGTGCTTTTCGCATGCTGACATTTAAAGACTGGTTAAGAACAGATTCATAACAGCATTCATTCTAGTTTGTGTCCACGCGTAGCTAATATCAGAACTAGTCGCTCATTCCAAACAAACTACCTTTTGCAATTTTAAGATGTGCATCTGCGCATGGTCTTGCCTAGTTGTGTGTGACAATAAGAGAAATTCATCGTCGAAGAAAGTAATTCAGAAGCACAAAAGCTAAAGCATATTCACAAATATAACAAGGTTCTGCAATCTGATTTTAAAACCATGATAATCTGTCCAAATGTGTAATCATTATCAGAATTTATCAAATGGGAAAAGGTATTTCACCCTTTTAGAACTTTAAATTTGTGCAAAGCTTTTAAGGTCTTAGTGATGCTGGTCACTAGTCTAAAATGTCTTCTGTTTTATCCTTATTTTGTTTATGAATTGCTTCTTTCACTGACTGTTTTAGAATGATTCTCTTTTTATTGTCTTGCATTATGGGCCAGATTTCTGTTGAAAGGAATTTGTTGCTGCACATTCTGCCTTCCCCAGTGGTTTGGTGTAGTTGGGCTGAGGATGTAAAATCCAAACGCTCAGTGTCTTCATTATAAAGTAGGTTATATATTGGATGTAATAATAAGGCTCTAAATCATAGTGTTCAAGTGTTCAAATGTTCAAATCAAAAGTTTGATCCTTACCCAAAAATGTTTGGTATCCTTGCTCAGCTGGAGTTTGTTTTAGAAATATATAAAACATCATAAAAAAGGGGATCCTGAATTATTAATGACTTAAATCCATATATGTATATATGTCATTAAAACATTAGACTGGTTTACAACAATAAGAGAGGTGGTAGTGAATATACCTCAATTTTGTGTCCCGTGTGATAACTGAGTGATCAATTCTAATGAAAATAAAAACATCATTCTTACAGTTTTCTAGCTGGTGCACCAGTAGCTTTAGAATCACACAACTAATGATTCTGCAAACGGTCAACACATCCTGTGATCTATGCACTGAACTTTAAAAGGAAGAGGCAAACCGTTGAAAACTGTTTTAGGACTTCAATTCGATGGCTGTGGAGCTTCATTTAGGTCTTAAAATACATTGAGTTACCAGATGAAATTCAAAATTGCTCCCTGGGTAATATCCCTATCCTTTCTTCCTTCACGTTGCCTCATGAAATCAAATCATGTCTGTCGCACAACAACACAATCTTGACATGTACATTAAGAAGTACAATTACCAGAATTGCTCCAGAGCATGAGTTGTGTTTTAGCATACTAATAAACTCACCTACAGTAACCGCTATCCTAACAACCACCCAGTCCACCTGCCTCAGAAGTGAAACACACAATTGCTGCATATGCACACACACGGTTGAAGATAATGTGAGAAAGGGATGTTCTGCGAGGTGCCCCCAGAGGGCCGCGGATCAGCAGGAGAAATGTTAATGATTAATTAGATGTTAGAGTTGCTGGTGATTAAAAACACAGAGGATCTTTGAGCGGCCCTGAGAGTAGTATGCTGGCATCATTGACTCATCTTTTTCTACTCTGTGATACTGTGGAGACATAAGAAACACACCCACCCACGCACTCACTGCTATTAAGAGAGAAATGGGCTGCAAATTAATACTCTCCTGCGACTGCCAAAAATGTAAGCAATGAATAAGAAAGTTAAAAAGGAAAACAGAGCGAAAGAGTCTATGGCATTTTTTGTTGTTATCGTCAGGTTGTTTTGGGGCTTGGTTAATTGTGCACAAAATGACCCAATATCAGCTTTGCCGTTCTGACAATTCTATAGAAGTGTCTTGAGAAGAAAAAAAGTTTCTGCATATTTTTTGAATAAGTAAATCCAATTTGGTCTGGTATTATTGCTTCGTATAAAGCCTTGGTCTGATGTAAGACACACTGTTTACTATGCCCACAGTAATGGGAAACTTCAGAGCAGATTGATGCACAGACAGAAATAATACTGAAAGCAATCCTACAGAACATTGTTGAAGTATGGGGGTGCTCTCCAGTGACCATTGGCAGATGGGCTGATGATCCGCAGCTCCTGCTCTGCTAAATTGGGAACACAGAGTCTGTTCTCTAAATGACCTCCTCATCAACAGGATGCACCCTGCAGTCATTCTTCTGTTCACAAACACCAGAAGCATCTTAAAGAGCATCACTCTTAGCATCTTTCACAGTCAGAGGCATACTGAAAACAAAATCCACTAAAACTGCCAAATTGCCCTTGAGACTCAGGGAGCGAGTGGAACATTGACTTGACAAGAGAATCTCTTCATCTTTTCCTTATCCTCCTTTTTCTCTTCCTCTGAGTATTGATTGCCTCTGAATGGATAAGCATTTTTTTTCTCTTTTTCGGAGCAAATAGTGCCAGATTCCCTCCCCTGTCTGTCTCTAACCTTCAGGGAGGCAGTCAGGCAGTGATTTAGTGTTTTTACAGCTGGTGTAGGCAAGCCTCCATTTGAAACAGACAAAATATGAGCGGCAGCTTCCGATCGATAGCGGACCATTCGTAGTTCTTCCTCCCAGACCTGTGAACACACAGAGGTCAGTGCTTACCTGATCAATGGCTGCAAATATAATCGATTTGCAGACGTGGCTTCTGTAAACGACAGCTCTAATGTGAAACTAAATTGCTGCTCAGTTTGTGTAAGGATTGACCGTGAAAAGGCTGATACCACATTCTTTTGTAAGAGAGGGGGAAGGTGTTAATGGGAAAGATTCCCATGGAAACAAGTTGTTAGTATGCGTACTATAATCCAGCTCTGTGTTACCATTGGTAGTGCGACTAATAGTTGCAGTTTGTTTCAAATCCTTGTCATCACCACCTCGGTACTAAATTAAGCTACACCTCTACATTTGAACAGCACAAACATGTAATTATTTGTAAATTATTTACATCGTGTTTCAAACAGATATAATTTCAAAAAGTGATGTGTTGTTTTGTTTTTACTTTCACCAATAAAATATAGAATTTTAAATGATTTCCAAATTGTTTGATCTTTCATTTTAATTTTACACCAGGTCTCAACTTTCATGGTTGTTTCTTATGAACAAACACTATTCGAAATTTGTTAACGCACTTTATTTTTACTGATAGATAGTAAGGACTGCCATTAAAACAATAAAGATACACAGCCCGACAAATACCTTCATCCTTACCCAGTAAATGTCTTTTATAGGGAAATTTTTTCACTCTATTCCTTCATATTTGGTTGACATAATGTTTCCGAAAAAACGGATCCTGCTCAACATTAAATTTAATAATAAAAAGATTAATAATAATCATCATCATCATTATTAGAGATGTTCCAAAACTTATTATATTCTGTTCCTGATACAGATCCAACTCATTTTAAAATGTCTTTTCTTGGAGTAGGATAAAACGCTGCATTTTATCAGTATTACACCATAATTTGCTGCGGCCCTGTCTTACCTCACTTGTTCATCAGGAAAAATGTTTGCACGGATACCGAGTTTCCTCATGGAAGAATAACTGCATTGCACTTTAGCTAGCAACAGATGCGACTTTGTAAATAAAGCGCAGCTAAGCCTTCTGCTTGCAGAAAATCTGACCAGATATCCTTTTAATTGTGAGCATTAACCTGAATACCTGAATCTGTTTCCGTATGGGAACATGCTGGCTTCCAGGTGTTACAGAATATCATGTTTACATGTAAACTCATTACCCACTTCCAGTTGTGTCGGTGGTTGCTGTTAGCTACCACAGACATTACTGAGCTGAAAGACACTGCTTAGCAGCTCTTGTTTGTGCCATTGTCTTAACTAAACAATGAAGTATACACAGAATGGACATCTGACAGTAATAATGTGTTGTGTATTAAAAAAAAAAGTTTCTTCAAGGCATTAGCCAGTGATGTCTGCATTGTTTTGCTGTAAGTATAAACTGAACAGAGGCAGCTCTTCCCCCAACAAAGTATTGCACACAAATACTAAAATAAAGTTATTTATCTTATATCATCTTTGGTTTTCATGCATACAGAAGAGTACAGAAAGGCCAAATAACAATAAAACACACAAAACCAAGAGCAACCTTTTGGCACACAGTTACACCCCTAGTATCCATCTTTGTTGACAGCAACAGATAATTTTCCTAACTAGAGTTACTCCTCCACTGCAGGATTACCTAGTTAGTTTTACTGTTCTAAAAATCATCACCTAAAGTCTGTAGCAGTTTAAAAATAAATAAATTTCAAATCATAGACCTGACCTGACATATGGAGCAACAGTAAAGGATTACGTTTTTAATCTGAAGTGCTGAAGTTAGCATGTTTGACTTGTTTGCAACCTATCTCCGTCAGGTTGTGGTTATTAGTATATGGACTAAATGCAAAACATAAGTTGCCATTCTGCTTGACAAACTAGAGCTTTGCTTTGAAACTTGTAAAATAAGAGTATTTCTAATCAGCCTTTCTCTACACAGACCTTCAGACCAGGAAGCTATTTACATCATTGTAAAAAGTTTAAAAAAAAACACTCAATAACTAATTTTTAATCTATATAACTCTGATTCAATTGATCTGCTTTTTGTAGCAAACAAAGTCTGTTAAACAAATAAATCTGTTGAAAAAAAATTTAAATGTAAATTTCTTTTTGGCTTGGTTTAATTCTTGATGTGTTTATTTAATTTTTAGAGCTTTTTTCTGTATGTTTTGCAATAGATGTCTATGTGCATCTACAGCAAAGATTTATCACTGTTATTAAAGTTTATTAACAGAAAATCTGAGATAATATTATAGATTAATGTCTGAGCACTTATTTAAAGATCAGGTCAGTTGTTTATTTGCAGATAAACTTATTTTACAGAAATAAATCAAAAAGATATTCAAGTGCAAGCATTAAATAATATTGAACTGAACATTTTATGTTGTGTCCTACTTTTTCAAATAACTGTGTATAGCTTTTTGGTTTCATTTATCTATTTTGCTAAATTCAGACCATTTTCTAATTCTCCTTTCTTTATTTTCATTCTTACTAGAGTCTAGCTTTAGGAAATTGGCCTTAGAGTAATGTGGTTTTCTTTGTACTGCAATAAGATTAAGCAGAATTGAACAGTATTGCACCCGAAGCTTGTTCCAAGTGCTGTGAAAATGGAAACACCGTCTGCATGCTCTTTGGGTTTTTTGTTTCCTTCAGTTTTCAAGCAATCCATGGCTGTATTTTGTCGTCTTGAAATCAGATCTAAAATATTTTCTGAAAGATGATCATCACTCTCATGTAGTTTTTTTTCCTCCTCTCTCTCGGCTTAAATATTGACACCACTCTTTATGGCCAAGTATCCGAGAACAAAGCAGTCAAGGTAATGTGAGTGGAGAGGTGCCTTCCATCTTTGCCTTTTTTCCTTTAATCATTATAGTGCATGCTATCTCTGCAACAGCTAACACACAAATACATACTGCTATGTGTACGAGTTCTTACATATGCACATACCAGACAGATGGTTGGAGCTATGCTCTGACAGAGGCTAAAGCACAGGGCACCTCCACTCTTCAAAGCCTCTTCGCCTCTCCCCGCGTTGCTTTTTCAAATGCCATCTGTACCGAAGCTCACTAATGTTACTTAAAACAAGGACATTGCATTTTTTTCTGCTTCTAATTATAAGCCAGCAGGAAGATAGTCTCTTTTTCCCTCTGCCATATTATAAAATCTTTTAGAAAGGTCTAAAAGGTCTAAAAGTCTAATTATTCATTAAAGTTGGAACACTGTAGTTTTTTATATAAAAGATAAAAGTCCTTAAATGATGGAGCAGAATGTCCCCTAAATAAGCAGTATTTCAGTTGTAGACACATGTATTGCTGTTTGTTTCTGTCTTCTTAATTTTGCGGCCCTGATGATAACGATAGAGTTCACTACATAGATGAAGGTCTGCCAGTGTTGGAAAAGAAAACCGAAAGTGTACGTATTTCATTACCTGGCAGCCAGGTTTCTCACCTCTCCTTTTTTTCCAGTGCTCTCAGAGGAGCAGTCATTTCTCTTTGTCAGTCAGTCACTGTTTGGGGAAATGATAGTGGGTTTTAGAGAAATAGTGGCTTTGTTTGGGAAGGAGCGAGCAAGAATAGCACTGCTTCCTTTCGTCATCATCCTTTTTTCTGTCACCTCTTTACATTCTCCTCCGTCACCTTCTCTCTCCTTTTGTCCTTTCCTTCCTTTACTCCCTGTCTCCACTTTTTGCACTCTCTCCTTTTTCTTCTCAGTCTTACCTTTCCCCACCCTTGCACTCACTTCTCGTCTCACCCGTCTTCTCTCCTCCCGTTTCCCCTCGCCCCAGTCTGAGGTGGCGTGTTATTAGTAAGGCAGACAATGTGCCTGTCGGTGTGTGTTATAGAGAGATAAGCACAGGTAGAGAGAGTTACGTAAGCTCTTGTTGATTACTGTGGAGGAAAGGGAGGCTAGAAAAAGAGTGAGAAGGGGAGAAAATGAGTGATAAAGACAGAATGCTGTACTTTAGTAAGTACATTGTGCTCTAATGTTAGCGGTATGGCTTGCAGTTTCTTGATAAGTAAAGCCAGGCTTCTGGGGCTGCTTTAAAGGATAGCCAAGGGTTTGGATTTTTAGATTGTTAGTTTGTTTATGTTATGTTTAACAGGAGAAAAAATAAACTGCTTTCATGGAGTAGTGCACTAATATGGCATGACAAGGACATGAAAAAACTAAATATAGGGCAAGACAAGTTTTGAATATAATAAGCTGGGTTTTGTAGCTTTAAAGCTGCTCCTTAATTGTGATAAATGTTTGCTTTGGTCTGAGATAAATTAGGACAACAATAAAAATCTAACCCCAGACACCAGTTTGTTTCCCAGGCTCTTAAATTCTGTTATTTTCTAAAAGCAATTTGAGTTCACTAAAATTGTGTAGATTTTCTGTTCTAACAGAGTAACACAAGTACTTTTTCCCAAGTCAAGTCTAGTCTAAATATTTTCATTTAAACAAATATCTTGTTTTCTGCCTCTAACTGTGCATTGCTGCACCTTTTTACCACATGATTTAACAATAGTCAATTTATCATTATTTCAACAAGCAAAAACCTGGTATTAGCTGCTTAAAGCTGTATTGAAAATGTTATTAAGTGAAAATGTTCCCCTATTGGAAATATATTTATCGTTGAATTTTTTTAATAAATTGGAACTAAGTGGTTTTTCTTTTGTCTTTGTAATGACTTAGTCTATACTTGTAACTCTATGTGTTCATATTGTTAAATACATCCGTCCATCCATTTTCTGAACCGCTTAGTCCTTCAGGGGTCGCAGGGGGGCTGGTGCCTATCTTCGGCTGTCAACGGGCGAGAGGCGGGATACACCCTGGACAGGTCGCCAGTCCATCACAGATTGTTAAATAAAGAACCCATTATTTAAATCTACATTTAAAATGTTTGGTGTCAAACTTAAACAATATGTTCCAAGGTACATAAACAAAGGACTGAAAAACACTGTTTTGTGTAGAAACTTTACTTACATATTGTCTATCTTTTTCTTTCTTAATTTTAGCTCTCTTGCATAAAAATAATAAAGCACATAAGCTCCAAATTTAGAGACAGTTAACTAAACTTTATGAATTAGGAAACTGACCTTTTGACTTACTTTTTTTTAATTGGCAAGATGAGCAAAAAGCATGATGTTGTTGTTTGTGATTTCTTTCATGTAAAAACATTATTTGACAATACGAGGAAGGGGAATGACTACACAGATACAAACTGAACAGATGTAAGAAAACTGTAAGATTGGTTTTGCCAAACAAATAAACTAAAGTAAATTAGACGGTAAGCTCTGAATCTATTGTTCATTTGCAAAGAGCCCAACAAACAGCCTCAAATCAGTTCTTTGTATATTACATAAAAAGAAAATTCCCCTCTCGCCCATCATGGGTGGTTTCCCCATCCATTCCAAGCTCGGGTCCTCGACCAGAGGCCTGGGAGCCTGAGCATCCTACGTAGTGTCTTTGCTGTTCCACTGCACTTTTCTGGACTGAGGTGTCTGAGGTTGTTCCAGAGATCTGTTGGAGCCATTCTTCCAGTTTGGGAGTCACTGCCCCGAGTGCTCTGATTACTTTTACCTTCATCTTCTAAGCCTTCTCCAACTACTCTCTGAGCCCTTGGTATTTCTCAAGGTTCTCATGTTCCTTCTTCTTGATGTTACCATCACTTGGTATTGCGACATCCACCATGACAGCTTTCCTCTCTTCTCTATCAACCACCACAATGTCCGGGGGGGTGTATATATATATATATATATATATGGTAGTGCTCCTTAAGAAAGCTCCTAAGGTAATATTATAACAAGCCTTCTTCCTACTGATCTCTTTCATTACCCTGTAATTTGTCTGATAATTTTAGGATGCATTCTCCTCCCCACTGCTTCCTGTAATTACAGTATTCAAAAATTTCTATCATTAGGAGAAATGATAACCTCTGTACTATAAATTCTCTGAAAATGGCAAGTTTTGGTTTGAACGACAAATGTCTGTCATATTTGCCAGTTAAATGGAAGCAAAAGCAAAAAGGCAAGTTCTCCTTTGAAATGTTAGGCTAACATAATGCCCTGACTTTGTGCTGATCTTGACAATCGTTTGTTTTTCTTGCACCAAACCGTTTTTTTCTGATACCAGAGTATCAGTAGAGCTGGACTATTCTCCACCTCTGACATACCATTGCAGAACGTGAAACAGTACAAAAACATTGGCATGTTTCCAAAATAAAAAGGCCAGTTGAAAGAAAAATAACCCTAAAAAGGAGCTTGGAATATATTAGTGCTAAGAATAGGAATTTACCTGATGTGTAGAAAACAATGGAGATGTTAAACCGGAATAGTATTAGATGGAAATGGGGGATGCTGAGATGCTGGAAATGCTACAGATTTCTATATATTGTAGGTTTAGGGTTTCAAATAATGTAGAGGCTTTCATACCTCTTGATTATTTCCATATTTTGTCATGTTAGAACCCCATCCTTGTAGGTGTTCTTTTTTCAATTTAATATTGTTTGTGATAAAAAAGCACCAAAAAAGGACACACGGTTTGCACTTGTTTTTTTACAAGCGGAAATCTGTAAAGTGTGGTATACATTTGTTTCAGCTTCCCTGAGCCTAAGAGCCACCCTTTGCTGCACTTCCATCAAGTTTAGAGTCCTTCAAAAGATTTTCTTTACAGATTTAGACGTATCCTTTGTCCAGTCAACTTCTACCAGGTTCTTTGTGTTTGCTGAACATAGCATTCCCACAGTTGCTACCACTCCATATGTTTCACCACACAACTTGGTGTCTTCTTTTTAAGAAGTTGCCTTTTTGCCTTGCTTCCTGATGTGTTGTGTATGGCTAATAGTGGTCTGTCAAAATTTTTTATCCACTTAAGATGTGGGTCTCTGCAGCTCTAGTAGAGTAACCTCGGGTTTCTTAGCTGCTTCTCCGATTATTGTTCTTCCTCCATGACCCCTTTGCGTTTTTAAACAGTTTTTTATGTATGCATCAGAGGTTGGGCTAGACAATTTTTTGTCCGTCATTTTGACTGCAGGGTCAAAAATATCCAGTCACAATCTATTTTTATCCGTCAAATTTTTATGTGATTGGGGGCACCTTTCTCCAGCAATTGTGTGACGAGTTAATAACTATTCAATGGTATCTGTCAAGTAGTGTTCAATCAAAAGAGCCTGACCAAAGAACTACGCATAAAAGTGAAATTAAACGCTTGCGCTATTGTTAGAATATCTGATGCGGTTCCTGCACGCCATGGAATGAAATGCTCACTTTTCTTTTTTTTGTAATCTTATGGTCGGATTGTTGCAGAAGTTATTGACGTGAGGTTTTGGATTTTCTTTCCATGGACAGAATAGATTACTCCCATGGGTAATCATAGTTGTTGATCTGCAGGCAAAATCTGTGCTTTGCTCTACTGGAGACTGCAATTAGGTTATTCACTTCAGACAAAAAGTTTAACATGAGGAAACATTTCTCCCATTGTAGCAACCATAAGTCCAAGACTCTCATAATCAGCCGTTTCCTGACCTGTAAAAAAGAGGAGCGCCTGTGGTTAAAGCTGCAGCAGGCGCCAAACAACATCTGTGGCGCACATCGGGCTCTATGGCGTGCGTCTAACCGGGCGCACTGGGATGGATGGACTGCCGACCTGTTCAAGTAAACACCCTATAACCGCTGGAGAAATGCACCAGAACCCCCACGACCCTTCAAGGAGAAGCGGGATAAATAATGGATGGAATTTTGTTACCTGGATTCCTCGCATCACATAAAGCGATCAGAGGAGGTGTGAAAAATAATCTGTAAAAATGATGGACAGCCCTCAAATTTTTCCATCACCGTTCTAAAAAAACGGTCAAATACGGTAAGTATTCCGTTAATGCGACCCTTGGTATGCATAATAATAAAATGTGCTCATGTTCAAAGTTTGGGATATTTTTATAACAAACCCCGGTTTTAAAGCCTATTCCCTGGTTGTCATGAAGCCATTTCTTTACTAATGCTCATTAACAAACCTCTCTGAACTTCTGTGAACAGAGCAGCTGGACTCAAATTTCAAATTAGATACATTTTGAAGATATTGCCTATGTTGGATGTTATTTGCCATATCACTGCTAGTATGCAATATGTTTACTGACTAATGATATATATACATATATACATATATGTGGTATAGACGAGGCTATTTTATTTGTATAGCACACTTTTAACATGAGGTAATTCACGGTTTATTCCATGCAGAGGAGGCAATGTACTTGAACAGCTTTTTTTCTTAGTTCAGAACTAACCTTAGGAGCAGATAACAGCAACAATTATTCAGATCAAAGATAATGGCATCCACCATGTATCAAGTGATGTGGGCCTGTAGGTATCAAGGAAAGTCAACCAAGAATTTCCATTAAGATCCAACTTCATGCAAACACAGAAAATTAGCAAAGTGTAGCACATACATAAATGTTGCACCAAACAGTCTATGAATTTCCCCCTCGTTGAGGAAAAGTATATCACGATGCATACAATACCTTTAGATCTGTAAGCTTTACATAGCACCTAATTATTATTTATACATTTTTTACGTTTTGCTGTTGAATGTCCTTATTGCAAAGCTATGCAACAGAATAGAAAACTGAGGACATGGTTAGGTATGTAAGTGAACACTCAATATGGAGCAAAATCCTGGTTTATAATCCACTTTGGCTCTCTCAACATTCAGTTGTTGTTGAGGGTCAATGGTTCACACAGGGAAATCTTTCATCTATGTCACGTACACAGAAAGCGGATAAAGTTGTGCACTTTGTTAAAAAAGCAAACATAGTTTTCGTTCCAATTCGTCTATGTTCACACTTCATGCTTAACAATATTTTCTTCAAGTCACAATGTAATTGCGTGCATTCTTTTGTGTTTGTGCCGGGCCTTCATCTGTATGCCCAGCATTTATCTGGAGGGGCTCCAGTGAGAACCAGCTTAGGAGGAGCTCAAGGCCACACCACTATGAGGATTAAAGGACAAAACAGAGTCTGTGCTTCTTTCTCATCGCGTTGGAGAATGAATATGAGCAGCCCTCTCCACTCCTTTAAATAACATTAAGGTGTCCTTGAGCAAGGTTCTTGGGGTGTCTAAGTGTCTTTTAGCAAAATGCTTTTGTAAAACTCTGCTCACTCTAATTATGAAGGAGAAATATGCTGCTGGGGAAGTATTTAGTGCTTGGGAAAAATCTAATAATCTTCAAATGTCCATTACAAGAAGAGAAAATGGCTGTTGCCAAACAGAGCTCTAGAGACACAGCTATGCCCCTAATTTTACCTCACACTCTGCTCACAGTTGCCAAAACTGTAATAAATAAATGAAGCCGTTGGAGAGGCAGTGATAGTTGTTTGTACTGCGAGATCCCATTAGAATAGTTATTTTTCTGCTTGTGACAACCTAATTAAAATGTACAGGTACAGAGCTGGCACAAAGGTAAAACAAAAATGGGAGTGGAAATTGTGAAAGCATGTCAGGGAAGAGAGAACCAGAAACTTTAAACGTGGTAAAGAAACCAAATTGCTTACAGTGAAAACTAACAAAAATTTTCAAATTGGTACAATGAAAGAACTTTGGTTTAGGTCAGGAAAATCTGTCTAATCTCCAAAACTGATTCCAAAAACAAAAATCTCAAGGAGTAGTTTTTTTCTATTATCTTTGTTTATACATAAAAAAGAAATTGTCTAAATAAATAAAGCAAATAAGTAGAGCTGTCTTTATATGCTCTGATATAGGTTGGCCAAAATAAAAAAAACAAACAAATGTATTTTAAAAGTCACAATTTTAACATAAAAGTAAAGCACTTTAAAGGAAAACATATAACACTTCAGTGTTTAGACTAAAGAATATTTTAGACGGATCTATTTGTCAAATTCTGCTAATTTGATCGAGTAAAAATACCTTCCTTATGACTTAAGACACAATGAATCCCTAAATGTTGTATTCAAATTAAAACATCTATTTTAATTCAAAAGGTACACGACAGCGTCACCACTCAGGTAAATTGGACTACTGTTCCAATAAATTTTGGAAGTGAAAAGGAGGAAAATTACATTAAAGGGTTTCTGCAAAAGCTTAGATCAGTGATAGAATGAATGTGCTCTATATACTGTATATGGAAGTAGAGATGAGCTAATTTGGATGACATGAGTAAAGCTGAGATGAGATTCAGTAAAACAATCCATATGCATTGGTCTATCAAAATGTTTTTATCAGTAAAGCCTGATATATAACATTTGGATGAAAGTTATCGTTGTAAAGTAACTAATTTAAGTCTTGTTCTACTGCCACTCTCGTGTGGAGTGGCATTACAGGCTACGTTCACACTGCAGGTGAAAGCGCATCAAAGCCGACTTTTTTGCCCCTATGCGACCCATATCTGATCTTTTTCTGGCGGTCTAAACGGCACAAATCCGATTTTTTTAAATCCGACCCAGGTCACTTCAGTATGTGGTACTGAATCCGATAAATATCTGATGTTTTTTGGAAGCGGCTGAGGTCTGAACGGCCATGTCGCTTTAAATCCGTCTTTTACGTGACTGACATGCTGTCTCGTGTCAATGACGTCAATAATCAGCGCCGGAGGTAGTACGGAGGTAGCAGCCACCATAGACATGTATATGAAGTATTATCAAAGGTTATTGTTAAGTCTTACCTATGAAAAGTTATTCCCTCAGATTTTGTTTGGTGCAATTATATGAAGCACAAGAATGCGGCATCTTTTCTCCGACTGGCTCCAACTTCCAACGCTTGCCACATCCAATATGGCGGCGACGTTGAGGTACGGCTCAACGCTGAATGAGGCGTCTACGTATCCACTGCTCCAAACAAGGCCATTGTTAAAGCACAAGCTCTCCTTTTTCTTGTGGTCATTCTTTCTCTAATTAATTTGCCAAAATTTCGTCGGTTCCGACTATGCAAGATTTGATAGACTGTTGAAAAAATGCTTACATCTGTAGCCGCTACTTTTACTTCCGTAATCAGAACGCGTTGTGTGTGACGTACTATGGTGACGTCTCATCTTCTTCTAAGCATACGGGGTGCTTCGGAGCCGTGAAACGTTCACACTGGAGCGCGTTTGCTGTCGCATTTTATCTGAGGTGTAAACGACCATACAAAAAAATCGGATTTGATCAAAAAATCGTAATTGAGCATTAAGACCTGCAGTGTGAACGTAGCCATATTCTCAGTAGCAACTCCTACTGTTCAGGAAGATGACTGCAGGATCTCTATTTTCCAATAATGAGCACTGCTACATAATAGTTAATAATAGAGAACTGAATGGAATCATATCACATCTGCTTTCTCTACTCACGTGTCTTTAAAGTGTTGCATTGCTGACAGCATGTCATGATATGCATCACATCACCATTACTCTAGTATAGATATTACTACAAGCTCTCTACTCTTACTAATGTTGCTTTAGTGTCTACCCCTGTACTTCACACATTATTAATACTGAGTAAAGATAAAAAAAGCAAACTCTTAATAATAAATAATAGAATAAAAACGCTTCATGCAGATTAATCTCGATCACACTCAATCGGATAAAAGTTTCATTCCGATTGAGAGGGATGGGTAATGCCCATAGTTAGTCTCATTGCTGTGTCTGTAAACCCTATTCCAAATGTGGTTCATTACTGCGCATGTCTTTAAGCCATGTGCAGACGTACAATATGTTGGCCTAAAACAAATAAAGGAATTTGGTACATATTTTATTGTGTACATAGCGATGAAGGCTTGTAGATATAAAATGGTGAACAGAAAAAATAAATGCAGACTCTGAAGAACATCGTACAACTCCATTTTAAATGTGCGCAGCCAAATTTGTTTACAACGGAAGTCTGTTTCTTCTTCTAAGGCTGATTCCAGTATTTTAGATAGTTCTGCATGGTTCTTTGCATGTCAAAATGATTTAATCTAATCAAACGTTTAGCGGATGTAAACTCTTATCCTTATCATATAGATTTATTCAGGACCCATGTACACAGTCATATTCTAATCTGAACTATGATCAGAATAAAGATATTTTGCTCATATAAATGTAGCTAATATTTGTAACAATTATGGTAATCTGTTTGCAGAGATAAAATATAATGCATTTTATTTTTTAACTGCATCATTTAAAAATGTATCACAGGGCAGCACAGAGACAAACAGTACAAACACCCATGCATGTACACACTCATACCTAAGGAGGGTAACCAATTTACGCAATACTCCTGTGTTTGGACTGTGGAAGCAAGCCAGAGTATCCACAGGGAACCAGTGCATGGAGAACATGCAAACCCCATGCAGACAGACATCAGGCCAGATTTAGATCCACAAAATCTGCTACAAAATCTTACTAAATAACACACACTCCTCTTATAAAAAAACACTGTTAATTTGTCAGAAATACAGTCAGTAAATTTTCTCGCCTCATATTTCTGAGAAGTAAAACCAAAACCACAACACAGCTGATTATGTGTAGCGTTAGAGTAGAAATTGGATAAGACATATTTAATTAATGACTTGTTTTCAAAGACCTTATTTTTATGATGCAGCTTGGCTGGAAATTAAATAACCTTGTGATGCCTGCGCCCCGCTGAGGAAACGAGAACAAAAGAGAGTGAGATGGTCAAGGTGCTTCTCTGAATAAGAATTCAGGGGAGCTAGTGCCATGAGATGAGCCAACAGGAAGCCGTATAAAAAAGAAATAGGGAGCAGGATGGCATGTACAAAAATGTGGAATAACAATAAGGAGAGCTTTTTAAGTGTGAGAAAGAGGCAGGACACAATGATGCCCCAAACACAACATTGGCTTCTTTCTTACTGCCTGTCTTTTATTTAGCTTCAGTCACACAGACATGCCTGTGTGCACACAGTATTATGTAAATAGTCTCTTCGGCAGAGTGCTGCTATCACTGAGTGAGCATCCTCTGGGCCATCCAGGCAGCCTCATTAAAACGCGGCACCGCATCCATTAATAGATACCAGTGTGCATGTACACATTGGCACACACATCCCTACGTAGACAGTCAATAAAACACACAAAGGATTCAGAGACACCAATAAAGGACCTCCTGGGAAGCACATCTCTAAATGTTCCTCTTAGGTGGCAGTCAAAAAAGTGTCTCCAAGGAAACAGCTTAAATGTCACTGAGAGCCATGCACAAAGAGTGTGTGGTGATCATGACTGCAGACAGTAAAAGAAAATAGTGGACAATGCAGCTCTAAACTGAAGACAGTCTATAGTGCGAGTTATTCTTATCCTTTTTTCTCAATAAAGGACGTTACCAGAATTCTTGAGGGCAGCTGGTCTATATGATAGCCAGACTTGTATTTATAGTTGTTCCAACAAATACAGTTGTTATAATAGTATTAATATGTTTTTTTGCAGAATCTGTTACAGAAAAAAAATGAATGTCATTCAAATGTCATTTACAAAATTATGTTTTTATGACAGGTTGGAGTCCATTTATGTATTTTGTATGTTGTTTGGAATTTCCATTATTCAGAATAATTCTAGTCATTGCAACTTTTGGCTATGAATTTTAAAAGGGAAGTGCCGGATTGTATTTTTAACATTACAAAGTTTTATGTAGTCTAACTGTTGTCTTTCGTTGATTTTTTTTTACCACAACATGAAAAAGAAATTACATAAATTACAGTTTTCCATGTCAAAAAGGAACTTTTTAAATACATATTTTGAACCTCCTACTGAAAATGATCATCCCTACCATACATGAAAAATTACATTATGAACAAATTCTAGTACTTCCAGAGATTTTTTAAGCAATTGCTTTAATTACTGTCAAAAACCATGGTTTTAATTGTTTTGCTTTTTTTGTTGAAATATTTTGAATAATACTGAATTCTGTCAACTGATGCCGAAACAGCCTTTAAGTCTGGTTTTAGCTCAGAGCTGCGTCATAAATCCAATGTGAACAGAAAAACGTATTGCGAGCATAATTGCAGACATAAACAATTTCCCTGTTATCTTCAGAATGAACATGAAGAAACCAGAGATGGTCAGATTAACACGTAACTGGATTAACAGAAAAAAGCAGTGCTGTGCACCTAACTGACCAACTAATGGTTATGCTATCAAGTAAATTTATCTACAGTCACTTAATTTAGTCCAGGAGACGCTAGACGCCATACTGTTTGTTTTCATTAATAGTTGGCAAATAAAAAAAAAAAGTTAAAATTATAATTATGTGTCAAAGCAAAACACTACCCACAGAAAAAAAAATCCCTTCTAAAGTCCTGAAAATATTGCTGTTCTCCAACATGTTAAACAAAATTACTACTGGCAACACATACCTATTTACCTCGCTCAGGGGTCTCCTGCTCAGTCAGCTATCCTTTTAGCAGAAAGCTGTTATGCAGTCGTGTTTACAGCCCGAGTATTCAGCAACTTCCATTTCCCTGTCATTATTTTCGTCTCTTTTTTATTTAAAAAAGCCCACTAATTGTTTCACTTGTGTCAAACTAATATTCTTTTATAAAACTAAACAGAATATTTAACAGAGGTTCACAGTGGTGAGATAAGGCCTTTAAATTTCTATATTAGTGTTTTTGGCCCAAACTGTCATGTTGGCTGTATAGGGTCCTACAAATTAAGAAGCTTTGAAATAACTTCTTTGCCTTTATTTTCTGTTCAGGTTGCTCTTCTAATGGTAAAGATGAGGCATAAAAGTCACAAGTAATTTTAATGAAGCTATCTGTATGATGTAAGACAAAGTTAGAGTGTGGTAACCTGGGTTTAACAGCACTGGACTAAAGTGGACATTTGGAGACTGGACGCCAAATGAAAAGGGTCACCACCAGATTGCTATGGAGTCAAGTGGTCAGAAACTCTGAACTGACTGCGAAAGACCTGCTTCAATACCTGGTGGCACTAGCCAGTGAGTTTTAAGTTTCCACAGTAAGACCAATAATAACACTGAGGAGTTGGAAAAGCACAAGAAAAATCAACACTTTCCTTACAGCTAATAAACCAAACCAGCTATTAAACCCCTCAATTTTTTGGATATCTGTTCTGTGGATCAGTGAGTCAAAATTTGACGTTTTAGGCCACTGAACCAATGATACGTCTATAGGAGAAAGAGAGAAGCATACACTGAAAAGAACCCCCTACCTACTTGGCTTGGCTACCACCTGTGTGATGCTCTGGGGCTCCTCTGGCTCTGGAAATTTTCAGTGTGTGGGATGCGAGATAGATTCAATCACATACCAAAATCTCCTGTGGGAAATTGACGTGATGTCTGGGAGAAAACTGAAGCGTGTATGTCATCGTAGCTTTTACAATGATCCCAAGAATATCTCAAAATCCACAAAGTCTAGATTTTAGAAGAATTTGTGGTAGCGACTAGAACTGCTGTTTTAGTCGCCTGACTTAAAACCTATTGAAACTTACTGGTGGGATTTGGAAAAGGTGATTGCAGCAGACAAACCCAAGAATATTACTTTACTGGAGGCTTTTTTCAGTAAGAGTGGGCTCAGAAAAGCTGCCAGAAGCTTGTCTGGCTATGAATCATGTTTGCAGCAGGTCATAATAGCAAAACTGTGTTCTACTAAGTACCATAGATTCTTGTCAATAAGGAGTTGAAAAAATTTTCAGACTGCTGCAGTTATTAAAAGTGGCCTTTTGTGTTTTATTTGGAGAGAAACCCCTTGTAATAGTAGTCATGTCAAATGTTTCTGGTTGAATCTGTTGCAAATGGATGCTAGTGTCTATATTCTGCCGATAAAAATATTTGGTCATTTCTGAGTTTATATTAACTGTATCTTTACTTTGCTTAAGTTGCTAAGAAGTTATGTTTGTTATAAATTTAAATATTTTTTCAGAAAGGTTTTGAAAGTGCTAAATTTAAGTTATTGAAACTCTGTCCCAATGTTTGGACACAAATAAGAGATTTTTGCCTAATACTGTGTAATTAAAAGAACTATACTGTAATTAAACTATGAAAGTGAGAAAGGACCACCAGGTGTTTGAAAAGTTTGATATCCCTATTAAAACACAATGAGATATATACAAGTATAGCTTAAACACTAACATTTTGTTTGATACCTGTAAAGTAAAAGGAGCCCTCCGTTTGTTTTTGATCTGCTGGCCCCGCAGGTGGCTCCCGAGGTGTGGGCTTCATCCGCTTTGATAAGAGGATAGAAGCGGAGGAGGCCATCAAGGGCCTGAATGGCCAGAAACCTTCTGGTGCCGCCGAGCCAATCACGGTCAAGTTCGCCAACAACCCAAGTCAGAAGACCAGCCAAGCCCTTCTGTCACAGCTCTACCAGTCTCCCAACCGGCGATACCCCGGCCCACTTCACCACCAGGCTCAGCGGTTCAGGTAAGTTGACCCAGGATACGTCAGGTCAGAGGTCAAACAGATTAAACTATGTATATGTGATTTTAAAATTTGTGCCCAGCAGAGTTTACGAACATCCAAAGCAGCTTATGATCATCACATAGAGCTTAAAGTAACTTCCAACCTAGAACAAAACATCCAATGTATGTATAAGTAAAGATTTCATCAGTGGTATAATGTAAATCATATAAAACCAGGAGCATATAAGAAGTATTGAATGTTTAGTTAGCAGAAATAAATAAACCTCAATAATGACAATTGTTCTCAGTCAACATGTTTGCCATAAACAACCATATGATTTGGGAAATATTTGCATCAAATTGAATTCATAGATTGCTAAAACTGAGGATTTAACACCTACACACAGAGAGAGCATGACTCATCTCTTTGTTTGTGTTACACCGGTGAGGCTCATTTTCCTCCTGTGAACAGTCATTTTGCCAAATACGTCCTCTGTTTGAACAGCAGCTGTGAGCTCTGCACCTGGTGCAGGTGTCGGATAAACCAGTGAGTGTTCAGGGTGGGTCCCAACCCGTTCATAGAGCAACTGTTGAGAAGAGACTGTGGGGTTCTGTTGTTCACAACTTTCTGTGTCTCGTCATTTCATTCTCCTGCCATCATAACTTTTTCTTCACTGCATCTTTTTTTTGGCATTGGCAAAACATTCATTAGAGTTAAAACATTTTTAAAGAGCCACACACTTCTTATACCTTACAGCTACAATTAAACATAACAGTCACACTCTTAATGAAACCTAATAATGTTGTGTGAAATCAAAATGGAACAATTTCTGCCTTACAGCCTGTAAATTTATTTTATTCAATTTTTTTCAGTTCAATAAGGACAGAAAAGAAGATTTGGAAATGAAATTATTCCGAAATTAAATGGGCTTTTAATAGGATGTTAGGCAATTATCAGTTCCAATAGGTGTTTTGCACAAGTTTGTCATTTTCATACTAAACAATAGCTAAATGTTACATACACAAACATACTGCCTGAACAATGGCCTGAAACAAATTAGTTGCTTGAAAATCACAAAATCTTCAAAGTTAGTTTTGTCTCACCCCTTGACACACATTACGCTCCATCATCAGATCCAGTGAGAATTTTTCAAAAGTGCAGACAAACATGCTTATACATTGTCTTCTGTTAAAATAATACTGAGCCGGTCGTGCTGTTTACTCTCCATCAAAGTCAGAGCTTGGAAGGTATTTTTCTTCCGCAGCGGCTTCCCTGGTGTGACACCTGAGCGATGTAGCGTGGCTGTGTGTCTGTGATACGCCAGGCCAATTTACAGGCACCGCAGGAGAGCTGTCGTTTCTCATCACAACTCACAACCACAGGACACTTCCTCACTGTGTCCTCCTGTTCCTGCTCTCTGCTCCTGAGCCCCTCAATAAAACCTCAACACTTTGCAAGTTATAAATGTGCTTAGTGAGCACTACATTACATTTCCTAAAAACTGAGGCTTAAAGAAATTGTTTCAAAAAAAATTTGTATTTCAATGACTTTTATATTTTAACAAGTACCAAAATTATTTATGAATAGAGACTCTAAACCTAAAACTTTTTTGCTAGCAAGTTCCAGATTAAGCACTTGCAATTCCCCAAATTATTGATATTTGCTAAATGCTAGAATGACAGAGATTTTTTTAGAGATTATTTTTAAGATGTTCTTTAAAATCAGACATCTATTATAACCTTTAGCAATATGAGAAAGCCTAAATCACATTATCAGCAATTTCATATTCTTTTGATTGATACATTCAGTACATTTGAGTTAAGTGGATGCATTTTTGTGGATAAATTTTAGACCAAAACCTCAAACACAAGAATTTTTTATTTGAAATTATGGGGAAATAGACAAAAAACAAGCATGATACAGGATCTTAAAGAGAATTGAGGGCCTCCAGAAATGTATCTCATACTTAAGTAAAATTTTGAGATACTCCACAAACTATTCTGTTTTTAAAAATATTATACATGATCACAGGAATGTCAAGTAATTAAAGAGTTCATGAAAGAGATGTGCTTTGTGCTCCAAAGATGAGCTTGTTTGGTGTGAATGTGAACATTAACCCCAGAACAACAACAAAAGATGCCGACGAACGATGACGTGTGAGGAGGGACCATCACATTGTCTGTTTTACTGTTGGAGAGACAGGTGTACTTCACAAAATAGTTGACATCATAAGAGAAAAAATATTAGATGGAAAATATTGAAGCAAGATCTCAAGTCAATGAGGAAAAACGTGGGTGCAAATGGGTCTTCCAAATGGACGATGACCCCTACCACCAAGTTAGTTAAAAAAGGGCCTTAAGGACAATTAATTCAATATTTTTGAGTGGTAATCATCCAGCCTTGTTCTAGGTTCTATAGAAAACATATTTTGAAAGGAAAATTTACCAAAAAAGAAATTTAAAAAAACGTGTTTCATTATTTGGCAAACTAAAATATATTTTTTAATAATCCTAAAACAGGAAAAATTAAAGTGTGATATAATGTCACAGTAGAAAAAATGGTTCTCTCTCTATACAGAATGCATATAAAAATCTGGTTTCAGATTTCTATAACAACTACAGTTCTCAGTCAATTAAAAATATTAATAAGCGTCAAACCTCAATATTTAGAATATAAAAGTGAGGTTCACATTTCTTATAAAAATACCTATCGGTGAGCAATTATTGGTCAACTGTTGTTGCAGAGAATCAGGCTACTAAAGTTATTTTAGTTAAGTTTTAAATTAGATTCTCAAGTTTTAAGATATAATCTCAACTTCTCAATGGGATTATACCTCGATCTTTGCTGTATTTGATCCTTGCCATTAGGATAGTGCATACACATTGACCCAGCTTTGTGATCACCTCCTGTTCAGAGCTCTTGCCGTTCAAAGTTCCTCAAGAAAGTAGTCCCGGCTGTTTTCTGGGGCCATCAAACTGTGCGATTTTGCTTCAGCAATGGTATGCAGTTGAAAGCATGATTAATTTGCATCACAAAAAAACAAAAACAAAATACGCCAGCCAAAATTCACATCTCAATATTACTCCGCACTATTAATTTCTTTCCACGCCAATCAATCTGCGCTGCGGCTAGTGTCAACTGTCCTGCCAACGCATCCTCACTCCCAACTCGTCACATATGGACGGATAGATAAATGTGGGAGAGGACATGTGTGGCAAGGGTCGCCTGGGACAGGACTCGAACCAGGGACAACCACGTTGAGGACTGAACCCTCTGCACATGGGGCACCTGCTGTAACCAGTACGCCACATGATGCCCCTAAAGCACATTCTTTTAAACAACCCACCAACTAAACGGATTCCTTGTCCTCCCCATGTCATCAGTTACCGACGTCTAGGGATCTCCATAACATTCAACGGGAGCTCCAAGCGCGTCAAAAATAATGCGAGGGGTGTACCCCACGCGTCATTATGTGACCCGGAGGGAGTGTCTGACCATGAATCCATATGTGACGAGTTGAGAGTGAGGATGTGTTGGTCCTGCACTTCTTGGCACTTCAGTTCGGTTACAATTGTAGAATATTGCTGCACTGGAGAATAATGGGTTCCTGGTAGCTTCAAGTTTTATATTTTTTCCTCTACATACCTTTTGTGATCCTATTGATTGTTTACAGCAGACATTTCATGGTTTTGTGATTAGACAGTTTAAAGAGCGCTACATCCCCCTGAAAGACATTTGACAAGTTTGGACTTTTCAGTCATTTGAGTTTTGAAAACTAGCTTTCAAGCTCTGAAACAAACTTAGAACTGGTGTGACAAAGTCGGACGGGCCTGCTGTAACACATGTTAATGTATATTGTACTTGTACAGTCTATTTCCAAGACAACAAACATAATCGACTCCAACACAGTACACCCAGCCCTACATCCCGGGCTTGTTTCAGATCCTCAGTCGTTAACTAATGCTAGTAATTAGCAAATTAGCCTCATTATATCCAGGGCAGGAGCCAATTTTAATTGAACAGATTTTTGTTTTGGAAAAGAAAAGGGGAAAAAAACACCCTTTCCTCCATTAGTCTGCATTGATGTGGAGCACAAAAGCCCTATTGTTTCTGCAGAGCTTGTAGAGGCAGTGTGAAGAGCTGGCAGAGTGTTTGCATGGTGGGTCTGCATCCATGTGTCTTCATACATATGTGAGGGAGAGTAGGGGAAGGGAGCGAGTCTTAGCAGCAGGTTGTTTTGTTGTGGCCCCACGGCCAGCAGATGTCTCGATGCTCCTAGGGATGGAGCACCTCTCCTCTGCGCTTCCTCTCCAATTGACTCATTTACCCACAAAGCAGTCTGTTCATTCTCTTCCCACATAATGGGCTAATTACTGTTTTAATGATTCCATATATCCTTTTCTCCTCTGTAGTTCTTTGTTTTCAGGCTGCTTCTGCATTTTGTGGTTATTCTAAGCAAGAAAATTGCTACTATTTGAGTAACTGCACTATGATCCTGGAAAAAAAAAATAGTCTGCAAATTACACAATTTTTATATGAACTGTTAAAACCGGGTTTGGTGAATTATAATATTGCTCGTGTTTAATTATTCATTTAAATTTGGAAAAATATTTGACTTAATTAATTTCTACGGTAGAAGACAGGATCCCTGCAGGATTTTTAATTTGGAAGCTATTTAATTACAGTAAAAAACTATCACAGTATTAAATTGCTCCTCAAAGATTTAAAATTGCTAAACTATTATCTCTCTGAGGAAAGATCTAGTTAAAATGATAATAAATATGTTATAATTATTGTGAATGTTACACAACTGTATCATTGAAGTCAAGCTAGGTGGTGATAACAGAAAAAACAAAAGTGGTTCTGAACTAAATAGCTAATTCTGTAACCTGTTTTGGTCCTCTTTAAGTGGACAATCATGTGTCTGATCAGGTACTCAACTTTGTTTGGTCAGGTGTTATAGCCTAAAACCATTGGTTGCTTGGAAAGCAACTGGCCTGTTGACTGGACAGAGAAAGTCACCTAAAGAGAGGAAGAGATTTCTCTTAGAAGCATGATTTACAAAGATAATTTATACTTCCAAAAAAATGTACTAGTCTGCCTTCAGAGACACATAAGAGCATGAGTTTTTGTGTCTCTGAAGTCTAAATCATCTTTAATGCTTCTTAAAAGGCTTTCCTAATAGTTTATTGGACAGGAAGGCCTCACAGGCTTTTGTACATCCCAAAGGTGTTTTGTCAGGTTAAACTCCTTCCACACCAAAACCTCTCACCCATGTCTTTATGGGTCTTGATTTGTGCACTGGTGTACAGTCTGAACATAAACCGGCCTCCCCCAATATGTTCCCATGAGGTTGGGATTTTAAAACTGGCACATGAAATCATTCATAATGTCCTTGTGTGCTGAAACCAGTGGCGCAAAAAGTGGGTTTGCACTTTATGCAGCACATTAGGGTGCTGCTCTAGAGGGGATGCTGGGAGACATTTTTTTAATCTGTATTTTCTGTGTTTGAAAGCTGTTTGTGCACATGTAAATGATATGATTAATAACAGAAGCACATTGCTGATTAGCCCCTCCTTCACCTCCTCCTCCCACCCACCTCCTCCATCCTACACACACTAACACTCGGCTCTCCAGCGAGCGCCCCCTCGGAAACGTACTGGAGCGCGATTGTTTTCATTTGACTGATCACAGCTAGAGCTAGGCTAGCTAAAGTTGGAGAGGCAGAAAAGAAAACTCTCATGGGCACACAACAGAAACCTAAAGAGAGAAAAGGAAAATTATTTCATAGGGATGGGAAAAGGGTTGTCAAAGTGGTTGAAGAACAGTTGGGAAGTTATGACAGCTTATCAGCAGGATGTTTATAGTTATTCAGATCAGTGGAAGCTGCTTGTAAAATGAAAGGTTACTGTTTGTTTACTGTATTGATCCATATGTAGAATGTAAAAGAGATCAGGATGAGAAAAGTAAAAGAACTGGTTTGTGGTTATTTTGTTTTACAGACAGTAACAATTTGTTTAAACTAGATGGTGAATCATAAAACAGATACATTATTGAACTTGGGTGTTAAGTTTGAGTTAAAATTTATTTACTCAGATAAACATCACAGTGCTATTGAATCTGATTATTATGATCAGATTCCAATCAGTTACTGATATAAAACAAGGATGTTGTTTGAAATTCAAAAGTAATGTTATTTAAAGGTAGTTCAGCAGTCGCGCTAAAAAAATTTTTGTCTTTCATTTTGACTGACGGGGTCAAATGAATCCTGTCATGATCTGTTTTTACCCCATCAACCTTTAAAATTGTAATAATGACATATTCAGTATTTAATTGATTTTAATCAGTATTGATTCCAAACAAACTAAAAAGAGAATGCAAATTGTTCCATCACACATCAAACAAATTAATAAGCTAGATATATTAATCATGAACATTTCACCTGCTGTGGCCTTGTCATGGGGCTGACCACGCTCTACACAAAAGGTTGTATTTTCAAATCAGGGAACATTTCTCTAATTGAAGTGATAAGAATTAAGATAGTCCCTCTGAATAGCAGCTTTGCTGATTGCTTCGGTGGAAATCCCCACAGCTGCAGATATCTGTCACCGCTGGTGTCCGGTGAGGTCACAGATGCGCTACAAAGCCTCAATAACTCTTCAACATGCTGTCAGGTCCCCGATAACAAGAGTTATTGGGTACTGTGACCAGGTGAGATGATGCTCAGATGCTCTCATGGGAATGTATTTTTGATTGCTTAGTTACATGAAGTTGAAAATGTCAGCGGTGGGAATTGCGATCTGTCAAAATGACCAATGGCCTTCAGATGTTTCGATCACATTTTATAAAAATCAGCTTAGATTAAGCTTACACAGCCCCTGAATGTAGTATAATTGTTGTGTTTTGGAAAATTCTTTATCATAAAGTTCATGTCATTCACCTGTGAGGATAGAGAAAAAGAAGGGAAAGAAAGAATCAGGACAGATAGGGGGACACAGCAGACCTAATTTTAGGTTGAAGTGTAGGAACAGTCACTTAGTAACAGGTGATTCATTTTTAAATATCATTCATATTGATAAAGTGCCTTATCAAGATGATAGATTTATTTGAAGCTAGGATTGAGATGAGTAATAACATCCGGTAGGGATATTTAAACTGGTGTGGCCACTAAAAACCTTTGTTAAATGGATCACCTGCTATAATATATAACATGAAATAAATCTGTAATAAATATCCCATAATTCCCTTTGCACCAAACTTTACATTAGACGCAGGGTAATCAGGTAAGTGCCGTTCCCCAATTGCGTCCCAAATCCAGATTTGTTTGTTTGAATCCCTGATAAAGATGGACACAGAAACCATGTCTCTACTGCCAAACAGTCCAGTGATAGTGTACTATATACTGCTGTTTTTGGCACTTTGCATTGCCCTTGGTGATGTGAGGCTTGGATGATGCTCTTTTACCATGGAAACCAGTCTAAGAAGCCCTCTTCTCACTTTTCTCAAATTTAAGACGTCTGTGGCTATTGACTATTGTCGCTTTTGCTTGTCATAAAATTGCCCGCTTAGAGAGACTTATGTACCTTAGAATCTGCTGATCCCGCTGTATGATTTTATGTTACCTTCTACATTGCCATTACCATACCAGGTTTGCTGTTGTTCCCTCTTACAAGTTGTTATAAAGCAACTCTTAGCTGATTGTGGAACATTCAGTAAGGAGGTGATTTTATGACTGCAAGTGGCATCCTATCAGGTACCATGCTGGAATTAACTAAGCTTCTGAAAGTTACCTAAATGATCGCAGAGGCAGTCTACATGATGGATTTGATACACCTATTGCCATGCAACTGAATGGAAAACCTGAAATAGATTTATTTTGATAGACAAGCAAACTGTTTTCGCAGTCGATTACAGCTATAAGTGTCTTATGGAAAATGCTCAAAAGTTTTGGGGACTTTAAATTCATATCCAAAATAGAACTTGGTTTAGCAGAGATGATAGAGAGGAGCAGTTTCAAAATAAACCAGCTCCCAAAGTTAGTCACCTTCCCACTATAGGGTGTAAAAAAACGACGAGATGACCTCCAGAAGTAACATTAGATTGCTAATTCCATAGTTTTTATTTTCTTAAATTGTAACATTAGCCAATAATTGATATACTGTAATTAAAACAGATTATGATTTTTTGATAGGACTATACAAGCTGTTAATTGCCTTCACTCAGCTATAGTTAGATATAGCTAGATGTCTCTGTCACTGTTACTTTAAAGGCCTTGAGCAGAGTATGTCCATTGTTTGTACTAAAGAATCAGTTTGTTTCTTTGTAACCAGAGAACAGACTCATTGCTATTACTTTGTCTCTTCCATTCAACAAATATTGATATTTTTCATTCTGTATTAAATAACAATGAGCTCCAAATAAACTAAACCCTGATGATTGGATTTATAAACTCTGCCTGATGATATTAAACATTCGACAATATTTACAAAATTAGTCTAAAGTGATGTTTATACATTAAGCAGAAAACTTTAGCAATTCTGTTCAGTACATTGATCTGTTTAAACTCTCTTGGAGTGAGCCTATTTTTTCCACTGCTAAACTACTTTTACATGATAATTGAAGTTAAGTGTTTTTATCTGGTTATGTTTGATCTTCGCTTTTATCCATAAATGATCTCCACGGGCTCCTTTTGCCTTACTTTGACCCAACTAAGAGTTGGTAGTAAGATAGCATGGTTTATCAATAAATGAGCAAATAACTGGCACTAATCAACCACTAGCAACAGTGTTACATTGGACTTGCTTTTAATGAAAATATGTAAGCTTGAGTGGCTTGAAAACATCTTCTTTTGATTTTCAGGTAACATCTAGTTGCTGTAGCTTCTTTTCTATAAAACCATTTCCAGTGCAATACTTGGGCTAGTGCTTGCTTTGCAAAACCTTCCTGTGTACTCACCACCACAAGCTCTGACTTTAGGACCAATAAACAGGTTCTTTTAAAGCACATACTCTGAGCTGGGCCAGATGAAAGAATCTCTTATTTTAAGCATTAGGGATGGGTTAATAAAGGCTAGAAACCAATCAAAATGTGGTGAGTTCCTTGTTTGAAACTCCTGAGCAAGTTTTTCGTTTTTGGTGTTTTACTGTCTCAAAGTTTAAATCACCGTACTTCAACATCAGATAATAGAATGTAATATTAGCATCAGAATCACACATTTTCACAGTTTAAGAAATTAAGTCAGAAGGCATTCTGTAAATATCTCCAGGTGGTTTAAAGTAAAATCTAATTGTAAGTGTTAAATTCCTTTTTTTTTAAGCACCGCTGGTGTCAGTTAACTAAGTGGGATTGTGAGAAATCCATAAGCACTACTTATTATTGAAAACAATTTTGATATATGAAACTAGCACAATTGGGATATCATGTAATCTTTTTACAGACCTGTGCATCATGAACCTCCACAAACAACCCAGAATACACCTGAGGAAGGTATATTAACTGGATGACACATGTATAGTAACTTGTGATATGGCTGTGATAGTGTCTCGCTGGCAGCAGAAAAGCAAACAGGTTTATTTTTTAAAGAATCTGTAAATAAGTGGCTCTAGCACCAGCTTTGGTTAAGCACCATAACTGCGTTTGGAGGAAAAGCAAATATTAATTCTGTTCTCTGTGTAGTTTTTAACAAGATATTAGATATTAAATTCGCTTTCAGTAGCCGACACTAATATCGAGGTTTCTCTGACTTGATGTTTCAGATTTTATTTCTGTAACCCATAAAAATTTGTTTGATTTAAATGTTTTAATTCAACAATTAAATGTCATAGAATAATGACAATAAAAGAAAAAAGTGCTATGAGTTCATCGATAGAGGCTATTTCAAATTAATCAGAAAATAAAAGGAGAGTGGAAGATTATCCCAGTTTATGCAAATAAAAAAACTAACTAAATCTCCAATTTAGGTAATCTGTTCTATTTTCTTCTCTGGGATCATTGCTGTATAACCAATTTTGATCATTGTGATCCTTACATTATCATCTTCAAACATTGAATTGTCAAAAAGACAAGAGGAAATATTATGTCTGGCTGAGCTGAAGAAAAACTGCCTTGGTTGATACTGACTCAAAAAGGTGCAGGTTGATGCTGGTTTTTACTTGGTATTTGTGTTTCGGCTCAACTTTACTTTCCAAAAAAATTTGCTACCCAACAATCTGCCATCCATGGATGTTTTTATGCAGAATTTTAAACTCCAAACAATTTAAGTAATCACTGTGTCACACGGGTTTAAATGGCCTAACAAACAGGAGGAATTATGAGCTCCAAGATCAGCTACATCATTTTAAATCTTTGAAGCTTGTCTGAAGTTTGTTGTAAAAAGTGTTTTTAAAAATAAGAATTTCAAGATGATGTGTAAAAACGTGTTTACTGTGAAAGATCATGAGAAACAACCTTTATGGCTCACTCAAAGTCAGAGTTTGTAGAGTTTTTAAGAGGTATGAGGTGTCACCGCCCAGCTGTCGTTCAATATGCCGTGGCCTCTGTCCATTAGGCCAGAGGAGTTAATAAGACATGAAACAGGCCAGACTCAACTGAAAAATTAAGGTTATTGAGTCACCAAGCAGACTGCATCCATCCACCAGGGCCATCATTTCACACAGCCCACAGGTTTCTGAAGCCCAACGCTCCGACACAAACTGTAATTTACGCTGAATGGCTGCAATGGCTGAAACCCACAGGCTGAAATTATTATGAAATCACAACATCCCCAAAATGCTAACCCTTTTAGATGGAGGATGCCATCTGACTAACGCTCAGCTTTTCCACCTAACCCGTTATCACTTAACGGGTTGACCCTGACCACAAAGACAGACATTCACAATTTCATGGCTAGTTTAACACCCAGTCATGCTTTTGTTGTTCTGCCACATAGAAAACCAACTAATCATCATCGCCTCTCTCACTCACCATCATTCAAATGCCAAACCATTACACTGACAGAACTCTGGATCATTTCCTTGCCATCTCAGGGGCTCTCTCAAATGAGTTAGCACAAATTAAAAATCCTGGCTAATCAAAATTAATTTACCTCCATCCTAATAAACCATGGCATAACTTGTGTAGAAACCCACATGCAATTTATTGCATGTTTAATGAGATAATGATTTGCAATGGTGTGGCATTCTGGCTTTACAATAATGTCAGAAATGCCTGATGCAATGCTGTGCTCACACACTGCATGCAGGTGGTGTTCTGTATATAACTGTAATGCTAAACGATTACCAGTTTACCTATGTAGTCTTGTGTATTAAGTAGTTGGAAGTTCCTACGCTAATTTTAATGTTCCTGAAGTGTACTTATTTGGTATTAGCATGTGCAGCGCCTGCTCAGCAAGCAAATAACTAAGTGCAGGCCATACTGACTGTAGAATTATAGACTGATGATACAATTTTCTGATGGGGCTCCTCAGTGTAATGGACCAACTTTAGATGGGTTTGTTTGTTCTTGAGTGAGTAGGTCCATGCAGTTCCTGCAGGGACTTAACATTAGTTCCATTTATTGAGTCGACCATCTGCCCACCATTAACCCCAGAACCCTCCTTCTCTTTACAGGCTGGACAATTTGCTTAATATGGCCTATGGCGTAAAGAGGTAATTAAAAACTTCACCCAATGCCAGCTGTCCATGTTGACTCAATGATTTTTCAACTTCCTTTTTTCTTTTCTTCTTTTTCTTAATTTAATTTTCCTTGTGGTTTTTGCAGTTACTTTGAGTTTGAATTAGTTCGAGGTCAAAACATTTTTATTTTTTGATTTATTTATGTTCCTACTGTTGCTTTGAATTGATTCCCTTCCAACCACTTCAGGTGTAACAAACAGAGAACTGCCAGTGATTGTTTTCAGTGGTGTTGAATCCCTTTGTTTTGATTATGACAAGTGCTGGTGTTGTTTGAATGGTTTTGGGTTGTTTCTGTGTACTTAACGGATTTTGTTCTCTGGTGAAAGACTTATCATTTCTAGGTGTGTGCTTGTTTTATTTTATTTTATTTTTCTTCTACGGGATTCAGGTTCTCCTACCTTCTCATGTTACAGTAGCTCTGAAAGACGCCTCCCCTTCATTATTATAAGCTAATAATGTGTAGATGTACACAGTCTTTTACATCTGCACTGTGTAAAACTTGACCAAATTACACAACTATCTGTTATATCTTAGCAGCTACTACAGAAGTTAGGAAATGAAACATGAAATAAGGTTGGATGAACTTGAATCCCTGCTGGAAACAGGAAATGCTGTTTCACTGTAGACAGCTCAAGCTTTGCTCGGCACCGCTCCTCTCAATTTCCTTCTTTTCTGCTCACATCTTTCATTTTGCTGTCCTGCCACCAAAGGTGGTGTTACATAACTCAGAGCAGCAGCTACTGTGGTGATAGATGTTTGATGTGCTGACAATGCCATCTTGCATGCTGCAAGCACAAGGAGCTCCAGTTGACTGAAAGGCTCCAGGAAAATGTTATATTTGTTTGCCTAAAAAAGTCACGAATTAGAGGTGTTAATCAGTAAACTAAGGTATTGAGAACTGGGATCGTTCTTCTTTAGAGGGAACATAATAGGTATCTGGTCAGTTACACTGTAGCTATGCAACCCCTGGTCTCATCTGTGTTTCGTCCCACTCTTATTGGTATAGTCACGTGCATTTTTCCGAACATTTACATGTAGTTTTTATTAACTATACACCATGGCAAATGGCCTGTATTTGTACGGCACTTTACTTAGTCCCTACGGACCCCAAAGTGCTTTACACAACAGTCAGTCGTTCACACACTGGTGATGGTAAGTTACATTTTAGCCACAGCTACCCTGAGGCGCACTGACAGAGGCAAAGCTGCTGGACACTGGCACCACTGACCACCACCTATTGGCAACAGGTGCAGTATCTTGCCTAAACCCTCCGATTACAAGACAAACTCCCAACTCCTTAGCTACTAAATGTTTGAAATACATCACTCTGTGTGAAGAATCTATACCACCTGCATCTCACTTTTTGATTTGGATTATTAAAATTTATTAACTTTTGAATGTTTATTTAAATTAATAAAATGCACATTTATATAATTATTCTCTGAGATTACATGCTGTTTTCTGTAAACAAAGTTTAAAAAAAAGATTTCAAACCATAATTAATCTAATTAAATGACATTGTACATCATTAAATCACAAAAATTACATCATTAAACCCCTCTCTTGCACAACCAGAGAGCTAACCCGTCTGATTGCATGTTTTAGTTTTCTCAACAACATCAAAAAGGCCATGTCGAAATTCTAAATGACCAAAGTCATGCAGAAAGGTTGCAGTTATTGCGGACAATATATAGACACAGGAGAGAGACGGTTCCAATGGCAAGACGGTCCAAGTGGCAAGCAGTGGTATCGATCAGTGCCACGAGCTCTGAAATAGAAGAGACCAGAACACTCTGCAGGAGGAAGAGGAATACACTTTGTACCTTAACTGGGCTGTAAAGTACTTCCATTTTCCATTTAGTTTGCTCCCCATTTTCCCTTTCGTTCTTTCTTTGAGAAGGCTGCCTTTTCTCTGACAGCTGCAGTAAAGCGGAAATCTCGATTAAAGCACTCCCAATAATGCCTATAGTAGTTTCTTGTAGGGAGCTGGAATAAGAAATGAACCTTTTTATTTCATTTACCTTTTATTTAAAAGTGGTGGGATTTCTTTTCTTCTTACCCTTTTTCCTTTTAGTGGAAAGGCAATTAAGTGAAGTCAACTGAGGAATCAAATCTCTTGCATCGCAAGAAAAAGGGGGAAGATTATGAGGCAAATGAGAACAAATTTAGCAGGCTGCTGCATGATCTTTGATGAATTTCTTGCAATGGTTTAATTCAACAACTTCCTGCAATTTGGCACAGAAAGAAGCCACTTGAGGACACTAAGACAGAACGCTCATCTGCATCGTCTTCAGCAGAAGTGCAGCACAGCACAGAAAGCACTGCCGTCAGTGCTGACAGGGGAGCTTTCAAATCTGATAAGCCCTGTAGGGGTTTAGTGACAGCTTTGTACTCACACTAGAAACCTGTACATTATAGTTTACCATACATCTTCTATACATTATGTTGTATTTTCCCAGAATTAGTGTGATCAGTCTTAGAAAGTAGTTCCTGTGTGTTTTGCTGGGGAATTGACTTTAAAGAAAAGTATAGCACGCAGTATAGCATCTAAGCTAGGAAAGTTTACAGAGCTAGTAAAGTTTACAGAGCAAAAAAATATTGTTGTGCTGGTTGATAGAAATTCTAAAGGAATAGTTCAGAATTTTTGAAGCAATGTTCTGTTAAAATATTATAAATCCTTAATATTTCTCCTGGAGTTAACTCCCCTGACCTTTCATTTAGTATAAAGGAAGTAAAAAATATACTAAAGCGAGTAGTCTGAAAGGGTCCAAGATAAAATAACATTTATTATATGTTGTTCAAAAAGAGGTCAGTGAGGATTTACAAAAAAAGGTACATTCAAGCCCAAAATTATTCATACCCTTGGCAAATTTGGGCTTAATTTTACCTAAACGTGTGTCTAACTGAAAGTAATATTAATATTTTGGAGCAGCCCAGCCAGAGTCCTGAGATGAATCTGATTTGTGATCTGTTTTTATCTGTTTATTAAGGAGCTAAAGATTAGAGTGATGGCAAAAAGGTATTCCAACCTCAAAGACTTTTAACACATCACCCAAGCTAAATCATTAAAATTCCAGAAATTATCAGCAATTATAAGAAGGTATACATACCAATGGCCTGATCACTTTTTTTATTTTAATAAAATGTTCCAAAAATATATATATATATATATATATATATATATTTTAAACTTCTTAGATTGTTTTGTCTTTTGAGAGATGTCTGCCTAGTTTTTATCAGACACAAACTTCCTGGCTGAATAAATGTCATTTTTTAAATCAAAATCTACCTGGGGTATGAATGGGCTTTAACATAGCTGTAGGTAGGAGGATGTGCACCATCATTAATATTCCTATGTAGAAAGTAGAACTTATAATGCATTTCCATTCAAAACCTAATAGAAAGGGGAAAGTGCTATAAAAATTGCTCAAGCAAATCCTTTTTTATTTGATAGTACACTTTCTTGCGTTTCAGCAGTTAGTCAACAAGTGCTTTTATATAGGAGGATCATCTGTGACAGACTGCCTTTTACCAGCATCTTCTGTATAAATAGTTATTGGCTTCTTTGTAAATAGAAGCTTGGTATAAACACATTTTTAAGATTGAAAGTTTTTAAGACATTAGAAGTAACTTGGTCTTTAACCAAAGTAACTACCTGTTTGTTTCAGCCTTTAGGACCAACTAATCTCAATTTACAAATTGTTTTTTTGTCCGAACCAAAACTTTCCTTATAATGAAATTATAATTTATTGAAGTCATTTTCGTAAAGGTGAATGGTATATACAATTATTACAGACCGAGTGATATATTTCAAGTATTTCAGTTGTTCTGAATTGTCTCTGGTTACAAAGAGGCTAAACACAGAAATGTGACATTTGTAGGCCATGTCTTTGATACATCTGTGTGTGGCAGTATGACATTCTGCTGTCCATATGTTATAAATACATTTAAAAAAATCTTGAATGGGTTTTGCTTGACAAAGCTCTCAAGATTTTAGTTATTGCTGTCCATTTTCCTCCCAACCTTTTCCTTCCGCTCAGTTTTCCATTAATATGCTTGGACACTGTGTCGAGGACTGTCAGATTAGTTGTCCTCCCCAGAACTGTGTAAACCATAACATTGGTTTAACATACAAATTCTTTGTGAGAAATCTCTCTTTTATTCCCTGTAATTTTAACGTTTTCAGAAAATTTTTGTCTTGTTTTCATTCGGTGTGTACCATAATCATCTAAATTAAAGAAAATAGAATTTATCACTTTGTGTGCAAAAAATCTATGATATATATATTACTTTTTAAACTGATGTACTAGATGTAGTTTTCAATTGTAACTTGGAGTAGTTGTGGACTCCCATCTTAAATTTGGAGCTCATGTAAAGAAAATAACTAAGACTATTAGGATTAATTTGAATGGTTTTCGTCTAATAAGATCTTGCCTGTCAATTAGTGCAGCTAAGTTGTACTTTCACGCAATGATCTTGTCTCATTTTTCATATTGTATCACTGTGTGGGGCCAAGCTAACCAGTCCACTATGAAAGGTATGATCTCCCTGTACAAACAAGCTTTAAAAGTGCTTGATAAAAAACCCATGATGAAGTTTTGAAAATTTCAACAAGTACTTTTTAGTGAAATTAAATATCGCTGCAGGGATGATTGAAAAATGTGCAGCTTACGGGATCATCACTAGGGGCGCTGTTAGTGGAGACTGCAGACCAGCCAGATGCAAAACTGCTTTTGGACAGACAGCGTTCGCAGTACAAGGGCCACAGATCTGGAATACTTTACCTGCTGCTCTGAAAACCTTAACAGATCTGAACGAGTTTAAAAGTAAAGTTAAACAATGGCTCAAACTGACTCAAACTTGTGGACACAACAGAAGTGTATAATATTGTATTGTCTTTTATGTTTTTTTTTTTATTTTTAATTTTATTTTTTTATTGATTGTAATGATTTGTGTAGGTGTTTTGTGTTTTAGGGACCAGGTCTGCGAATTAGCTGTTAGCTATAAGGCCTATGAACATGGCATCGGTTATTCTGTGTAGCAATGCTTCTTGTTCTGTCCCTATCAAATAAATGAATAAATAAAATAAAATTAAGATGTAGCAGTATGGAGGAGCCAAGAAAGTTTTCTTCTCCCTAATTACTTATTAACAGAACCTCACTTCATAAATCCTGAACAATCCCTTAAATTGCTGATTATTTCTTTAAGTATAGCAACTTCTTCGGTTATCACTTACCATCTCATGTTCTTTCCCACCACTCTGCCTCCTCTCTCTTAGGTTTTCCCCTATCACCATTGACAGCATGACCAGCCTGGTGGGCATGAACATCCCCGGGCACACAGGCACCGGTTGGTGCATCTTTGTGTACAACCTGTCCCCGGACTCGGACGAGAGCGTGCTCTGGCAGTTGTTCGGCCCGTTCGGCGCGGTCAACAATGTCAAGGTGATCCGTGACTTCAACACCAATAAGTGCAAAGGCTTCGGCTTCGTCACCATGACGAATTACGATGAGGCGGCCATGGCCATCGCGAGCCTCAACGGCTACAGGTTGGGCGACCGCGTCTTGCAAGTCTCCTTCAAGACTAACAAGACACACAAGTCCTGAACTCTCAACAGGCAGAAGCAGATGCCCTGCGACTTTGTCTGCTCCAAATTTGCTCCCTGACCCCTCCCCTCCACCTCCACTCATCCCTTAGGTCCCCTTCAACCACCACCACCACCCTACTACAGCCATGCAACACAGCAGAATCAAACTCCGGAACAGAAAGCAGCAAACAAACCACCTGACTAATTGAACTATAAATGGCTTATATTATAACTTTGGACCTATAAGCCAATGTTGCCTGAGTATTACAAAAATTAAATGATAAAAATGTTGACAAGTTTTTTCGAAGCTCCTGTGATAATGCAGGCTTCTCTTTATTGTATATTCTTTTTGTTTGTTGTGGTTGTTGAATATATTTTTCTCTTCTGTGTAAAACCGTAGCAAATTCCCATAATTCAGAGAAGAGAAAGTCATTTTTAAGAGCCTTTTCTCTGTCTTTGATTCAGGATTTAGTTTTCTTTTGTAAATCCGGATCCACTGTCGTTAGTATTAAATACCTCCCCTATCAGTGGAAGGGAGGTAGCTCTTTTTTAAATTGGTGAAACCATTCATTCATTTTTAGCCTGTATTTAAGAACGTCCCCTTATCGATTCTAGATGGGATTCTGTGATCCCTGTAACTCAGATGTAGAAAAAAAAAGAATTTCTAACATTGTTTTTGTTTTCTATTGCAAACAAAACATAATGTCTTTCCTCACTGGGATTTAGGGAGATGGGGTGAGGGAGGGGATGGGTTAGCTTTCCTGATGACATGTTAAGTAATTTAAGATAATAAAAAATAACACTGTTGCCAAAGAGAAGATCTCTTTGCTTGGAAAAAAATGAGTTTAGAAAAAGATGAAAATAAATAGAAAGAAGATCTATTTTTATAAATGATGATTAAAATAATAATTATTGAAGAATTTTTACAAGAATCTGGATTTGAAAAAAAAAGAAAAATATTTTGACTGGCTAACTGGGGGGGAGGGGGGGAGGGGGCACCACCTTGTCTTGTCGTTCTGCCGTGGTACTTTATAGGATCCGAGCTTGTTGTTTTTCGGTGAAGACGAGTTGGTTGGGATTTTGTAGAAAGGAGGATTTTGTGAAAAAGAAGATGCAAACCGAGGCAGGTGATTTTGGTAACTTTTTCACATGTGTACTAGTGCATAACTATTCAACAGCGATACCCAAAAGGGAAGGGAAAGGGGTCCTTCCGAGGCCTAGTAAACCTTATAGTCCAGAGCCCAAAGCAAGAAGACCCTTTTGTCAACTTGTTTTCTTGTTTTTCGTCACGTCAATATGAGATATTAGTACATAGATATATACACACCTATCCATTTAAAGAGCGTACTATACATTATCTATATCATTTCCTTTGCTCTGCATCTGTGAACTTAACATTTGAAGAGAACTTCCTTTTAGCGATCAACCGTAGGTGCTATACTACATTATTCACATATCTTAAATATCCAACTTTGTTGTTCTATGTGTTGTTTAAAGAAAAAAATACTTTGATGTTGGCATTGAATTGAGCTGCTGTTCTTTGTTTGATATTTGTTTAATGTCGGCCCACGAATACGAATAAAAAAAAAAAAGTATTTTTGAATTGAATTTTAATTGAATTTGAATGGAATTGAATTGAATCCGGTGAGACCATTTCTATGCGGAAATCAAAAACTAACTTGGGGCCTTGTAAGAATCACTGAACAAATTTGTACATTTTTTTTGTTTTTTTGTTTTGGTTGGCTTGCTGACTTTTAGGTTACTGAGCGTGAAACGTTTGTCAAAACTTAATGATGATTAGCTAGTTCCGTTAGTCTAGATATTTTCCTTAAAAAGGATCTATGACAACTGTGTCTTTATTTGCTGTGTACAAATAGATGATATATATAAATATATATACAGTCTACATTTGTTTTACAATATCTACTGTACTTATCTGAGTTGTCACTGTTCTTTCGTTTGAGCTTGTCTTTTTCATATTTATTATGAAGTGGTGGTTCAGTTATTTAGAAAAAAAATGTGAGGAAACTGTTCAATTGTTGTCATGTTGCTTGTGGAGAAAAAAAAAATTTGGATTAACTTTTCAGTTAACAACTGCGGCAAAAGAAACCGAACAAAATCTTAAAGAAACTAAATGTATTTGTTTATTTACTTATATATTTTTAAACTATTTTTTTTATTTATTTATTTGTATTTATTCTATATTTATTACCTGCTTAATTTATCTGTGTATTTATGTATTTATTTGTTTCATTGTCTGTGTATTTGCGTGGTTCTGGTACAGGGAGGGGGGGCGTTTCTGAGCAAAAGGGAACAAAGCGACTAGTGGAGAGGCTCTTCCAGTAGTCCACTGCACTGAGAGAACTTTTAGTACGTTTGTGCTTTGTACCAATATATCAAAATTACAAAATAAAAAAACCTAAAAGTCAAGAAAACTGAAAAAAATGTCTGGAGGGTTGGGGGACGCTCTTCCCTTATTACTAGAAACAGTTACTCGCTATGCATAACCTAGTTAATAGTTAAATTTGCTATTGCTTTTTTCCTTGTCTTGTTAAAAATGAAATCTCTAGATCTTTTTAAATGAAGTTTAGTCTTATTAAAATGTTATAAACAGTTGTTCTGGTTCAATATAACCTGTGATAAGTTTGTGTAGTTCTAAAAAAGCCACTCCGTCCACACCCTCCCTCCACTTACTACCGCTTTGTGATGAAACCTTATGCAAAAATGTGGGTCTGAAAGCATAGTTTTCAGTTTTCAGTAAAAAAATGAACAAAAAAAAAACATTTTTATTAAACATACAGGTCTTAGAGGCTTTGGTAGATTTACATTTTTTGAAATTGTTATTTGAGGGTCATTCATTGCACTGGACTAAACGGATCACTCAAGAGTCAAAACATATTTTTAAGATTATTCATCATGTTTTCAAATGTAACACCAACAAATCTTTTAAAAAGTTGTTACCATTGCACACAAACTGCTATTTGCAGCAGTTGTTGCTATATTTGAGAAATACTCTGGAGGTATAAAAGGGGATTGTGCCGAGTCTATATTTTATATACTCTAATATGATATATATTATATATTTTGAAAGTAGAAAGGTAAGGGAAAGGTTCCAGAAGTCTAAATATAAGGAATTGGATTTTTTTCTGTTTGTTGTTGAGGCTTGAAAACATGAAGGAAGTGTGTTGGAGAGCATTTGAAACATTCTCACGCGTAGCTACATCATTCTCTCCCCTCTGGAAAACCCGGTCATCTTTATATCGTCATCTCCATTTTCCGATCACGTCTAAACAGCAACAGACCAACCAGACCCCTTCACGCTCCCCACCGCCGTCGGGAGTCTGAATTATGCAACGACCCCAGTAGAATGTTCTGATGTGTGGATTTCGTACTCTGTGTGACTTTTTCAACTCTTAGGATGCGTGCTTGTGTTCCTGACTGAAAACCACGGTGTGCACGTTTGTACGCATGTTCCTTTACGTCGAAGTGAGCGTGTTTGTCTGCATACTGAACTAGATTTATGTGTGAAGTGGAAATGCTTCAAATGTATTCATTCAGTGCACACCCTTGAATGTGTGTGTACGAGTATGTGATGGAGACGACAACGAGTGATTGTTTAGAGACAGTGTGTGTGCGTATGTGTGTGTGTTTGAAACATGGGGCTGCGTCACCTCGCTTTATGCCCGACCCCTATGGCTCACAACATCCCCCCGTAGCGCCTTATAGTGGCAGCCTGCCAGTAGAAACAACGCAGCCAGTAGTGGAGGAGGGAAGGTGAACAGAGGAACTAGGCTCTTCTTGTCAGTTTTCATTTTCCTCCTGAGACGTGTTTATTTACTATCTGAAAAATCTATAAACAAAATCTTTAAAGACAAAAAAGAAGAAAAAATGTTCACAGGGCCCCGTGACCACGGCTCTCTCTACTCTCTCCTGCTTATGTTATTACTTAACACTTATCAATGATGATTATTATGATTATTATTGCTATTATTCTTAGTATTCTTATTATTAATCCAATTATTGCGATGAATGACTTCATGTTATCCTTGCTAGTTTAGGTCATTTCTGAAACTGGAAACAAAATAAAAATCTTGCTGTAAATGTTTGTTTTTTCTTTTTCATAAAACTGTTGTGTTTAAATTATTTGTACTTTTGAATGTTGGGACAATAAAATGAGGTGTTGAAAACTGTGAGGTTGCTTGTCGTTAAAAATTTGAGATGATCCAACTTTTACATAATAGAAACTCAAATTCACATTAGGGATGCAAAATCTTAATAAAAGAGGACATGTTATGTTATGTTGAATATTTAAAAAGACCATAGCTGTGTTTACCCACATCTTCCTCTTTCTTCTAATGCTTATCCATTGTGTTCTTAGCACTCTACAGTAAAAACTCGAAAAATCTGAATATCATGCAAAAATCAACTTCTTTCAGTAATTCAACTTAAAAGTTTAAACTAATATATGATATACTCATTACATGCCTTTATTTGTTAAAGTTTTGATTTTTATGGCTTACATCTTATTAAAACACCAAATCTGAAATCTCACAAAACTAAAATATTAGATGAAATCCATGAAACAAGGATTTTAAATACAGTAAATTCTGACCTCCAGATTCTGAGAACTTTTTTTTTTAAATGAGATGCAAGATTTGCTCTCTTCAGAAAAGACGACCAGCAGCAACTTGACAAGAGGAATAGAAGATTTCAAGGCCATGTCCAGACTCCGTCTGTGTGTGATGCTCCTGATGCACTAAATTCAGGCTTAGTCAATTTCTTTTGAAGGTCCCCAAAACTTTTGAATGGCCTTTTCCTGACAATCCTCTCCATGCTGTGCTCATCCCTGCTGCTTGTGCACCTTTTTCTTCCATACTTTTCCCTTCTATTGGTGTGCGTTGATACAGCACATTGGAGCATGTCAATTATGATTTTATTTTGCACAACTGTCAGGTCAGCATACTTCCCCATGAATGTGATTCCTACTCAACCAAACAGAGACCATTTAAAGGCTCAGGAACCTTTTGCAGGTGTTTTGGATGTATTAGCTGATTAGAGTTTGACACGGGGCTGCACGGTGGCGCAGTGGTTAGCGCTGTTGCCTTGCAGCAAGAAGGTCGTGGGTTCGTATCCCGGCCCAGGGTCTTTCTGCATGGAGTTTGCATGTTCTCCCCGTGTATGCGTGGGTTCTCTCCGGGTACTCCGGCTTCCTCCCACAGTCCAAAAACATGCATGATAGGTGAATTGATCACTCTAAATTGTCTCTAGGAATGAATGTGAGTGTGAATGGTTGTCTGTCTCTCTGTGTTGGCCCTGCAACAGACTGGCGTCCTAACGCCTGATAATTGCTGGGATAGGCTCCAGCTGCCCCGTGACCCTGAATTGGATAAGCGGTTAAGAAGATGGATGGATGGATGGATGGAGTTTGACACTTTGAGCCTAAAATACAGAACCATTTCACCATATTGTAATTTTCTGATATTTTAAGTTTGGGGTTTTTATAAGCCGTAAGCCATAATCATCGACATCATATCAAATAAAGACCTGAAAATATCTTAAATTTTGCACCACATTCTAATTATTTCAGTTTTACCTGAATGTAAGTTTTTTTTTCATCTTGGTTGCTGAGCTCTGGATCACCTTTACTAATCCAGTAAAATGATTTACATTTTTCTTTTGTTTGCTCAATTTGTGTTTTGTAAATTGATTAAAGTAAACAATCATTATTTATATTTCTTAAATTATTCTTTGTTTACAACCTTTTCCTACCTGTCTAAAACTTTTACACAGTATTGTATGTACTACAACATTTAGATGTGTACAGGACACCTGAATCAAGCATATTCAACAAATTCTTGCTATATAGATGTAATAACATAGAGGCACATTAAACCTTGCAGGGCAAAGATCTCCAGTGACCTCTGCTTTAAAGCTTACTGTAAATGTTCACCTGCCCACATGTACAGGCTAAAGACAAAATAGTTTTGCCACAAAGACTTAAAATGTCTTAGGAGTAAACGCAAGGCATTCAAACCTAAGAAAATTGTACCAGCTGCCAAGCGTGGTGGTAGTAGCATCATGCTAAGTGCTTGTTTTGATTCCACTGATACTTGAGTGGCTGGGCAAAAGAAGAAGGATTACTTAGAAATATTCAACTTTACTTAAAATCACATCTGGATGGTTGGAGCCTGAACACATAGATGGGTGTTCAAAGATGAAACTAACTTACAGAAAACTGGTTTTGGATTGGAGCACAATAGATTATTACTATAACATTTTTAGGAGGGATCCTACCTTAATCTTGTTTCAAATTTACTATATTTAAAAGACTGTTCTCTGTACAAGAAAATAACATCTTTCTTTGACATTTTTGGTTGGAAAAGTGGTTAAATACAAATTAAAGAGCACTACAAACTGCAATCAATAAGCAGGATCTAGAGGTAGCCTGACAAAAACAACAAAATCATGTAGTTTCTCTGCACTTGAAACAAAAATACCTGTGGTAGTGAATATATTGTTGTTGAGCATGTTTGCATAATTTTACCACTCTTTGGATTAGAGAAAGTCACCTGAAAAAACATATGTCAATACATTTTTTTTTTTCAAATTATCTGCTGAAATAAATAATCAAAAGCCTAGTTTAATATGACATTCATGATGATAAAGAGTGTTAGCAAACTTATGCCTGGACAATAAATCATAAAGCTAAGATTTGTTCACTTAATTGACCGAAAACCCTTTTAATAAAAAAAACAATCACACTTGGTTTGGTTTAAAGGTTAAAATCTTTTCTGGTATTTTCACATATCTTTTTTTTGTTAATAAGGAGACATTTAAGTTTCTGCCCTGCTACATTCACCCTTTTTTGTCTCTCAAGGTTTGAAATTAGTTTTACCACACACAAAAACTACAACTTTAAATCACACATTTAATGTGTGTTGAGTGTGACCTTTAAGCTACTGAGACGGTCATGATTGTGAGGTAGTAACAGTGCAGACATAAAATGCACCGCTGATCTCACTGAGCCCCTCTGAGGAGAAGCTGGAGGACAAAAGGGAGAAATAAAGTGCAGCAACATCACTGAGATAACACTGCCCCCTGTGTTTCTACCTTTGTGCCACCATGCTTTTTATCCTTAATTAGAAAAGACGATAAGAAGTTTTGAGAGCCATTACAGAGAAAGTTCAACGAACAAAGTTTTACAAAAAATGCAAGTTATTTTAAAGCTTTTACTGACTCTTCTGGCAGTGAGTACAACAAACAGAGCAATAAACAAAATCCCACAAACAACAGCTGCATCGTTTAAGATTAGCCTGCAGTTGTGCCTAATCCTCCAATTATTCTCTGTATAACTATAATGCAAACTAATAAATGGAAAATGTAAATGTAATGCGGCATCATCTATTTATGGGAAATAAAGAATTATAATCGGTCTCATTTGTGTGGCGAGATTATCATTGGAGGGACAGCAGGAAGAAAAAGACCAACAACTACTAATAAATAACTATAAATGTCTATTTGTGAAAAGAATAAAGTGTTTGGCAACAACAAAAAACTGAGACGTGAATTATGAGCAGATAGCAGAGGAGGTTTTTCAGGGATAGTAAGAAAGACAATCTACTGTTGCAAAAAGGAGATTATACAAAGTTCAGCATTGGACTACTGTAGTTACAGTTGTGTCTAAAAAAAAACTGAAATGCATCCATTGTCAATACCTGCTTGTCCTTGCAGGCTCATTGGGGGTCTGGTTCCTATCTCCTGCAGTCACTGGCCAAGATGAGGGGATACGCCCTGAACAGGTCGCCAGTCCATCACAGGATAACACAGAGAAACTATCATGAGGTGCTCAAAGGAGAACCCAAATGCGGAGCGGCGTTTAGAGCGAGGCATGCTCGTATTTATTAATAAATCCAAAAGGGCAGCAGGAGGACACGACAGGAACACGACGAACTGAGCATTTGATTGAAAAACATCTGACGACGAAACAGTGAAGGCATGAATGCAGGGTAAAAACATATATACTGGAAGGAATGATTAGGAGATGATGGACAGCTGAGGACAGGGAATGACAAAGACAAGGAAAAGCTGACTTCAATGAGACAAATAGGGAGACAGGGAGTGACGCAGAAAGGGAGACTGTAACACCGTGACAAAAACATAGAACAAACAACCATGTGCAGACACAAGGGCAATTTAAAATAATCAGTTAATCTAATAATGATGTTTTTGGTGGACTGCTGGAGGAAGCTGGAGTAACTGTGGAGAACACATGGATGCACGAGGAGAACATGCATACTCACTTTAGAAGGACTTCCACCCAGAATTTTACGCTGTACGTTATTGGTGTGAGGCAACATTGCTACCAACTGCACCAATGTGCAGCACATAAATTAAAATACCATTCCAAATAAGATTTTATTATTAGCAGATAACGAAATACCCAAATTTGGGTTTTCACAATAAAAAAAAGATCATCAGTATCATTAGATTACAGTATGTATGTATATATACAGACGTGGACAAAATTGTTGGTACCCTTCATTAAATCAAAGAAAAACTCATAATGGTCACAGAAATAAATTTAATCTGTCAAAAGAAATAATAAATAAAAATTATATAAATGTTGACCAATGAAAGTCAGACATTGCTTTTCATCCATGCTTCAACGGAATTATTTAAAAAATAAATGCATGAAACAGGCCTGGACAAAAATGATGGTACCCACAACTTAATATTTGGTTGCACAACCTTTTGAGGCAATCACTGCAATCAAATGATTCCTGTAACTGTCAATGAGACTTCTGCACCTCTCAGCAGGTATTTTGGCCCACTCCTCATGAGCAAACTGTTCTAGTTGTTTCCGGTTTGAAGGGCGCCTTTTCCAGACAGCACGTTTCAGCTCCTTCCAAAGATGCTCAATAGGATTGAGATCAGGGCTCATAGAAGGCCAGTGTTTTCCTCTTAGCCCTTCTTGGGTGTTTTTAGCTGTGTGTTTTGGGTCATTTTCCTGTTGTAAGACCCGTGACCTGCGACTGAGACCATGCTTTCTGACACTGGCCAGCACATTTCTCTCTAGAATCCCCTGATAGTCTTGAGATTTCATTGTACCCTGCACAGATTCAAGACACCCTGTGTCAGATGCAGCAAATCAGCCCCAGAACATAACCGAGCCTCCCCCATGTTTCACAGTAGGGACCGTGTTCTTTTCTAGATATGCTTCATTTTTCCGTCTGTGAACATAGAGCTGATGTGCCTTGGCAAAAAGTTAAATTTTTGTCTCATCTGTCCACAGGACATTCTCCCAGAAGCTTTATGGCTCGTCAGCATGTAGTTTGGCATACTCCAGTCTGTTTTTTTTAATGATTTGTCCTCTGGCTCAAACAGCGAAGGATGTTCCGATCTGACACTGATGTTCCTTGAGCATAAAGTTCAGCTTGGATCTATTTTGAAGTCTTTCTAGGCTCTTTTGTTACCATTTGGATTATCCGTCTCTTTGATCTGTCATCAATTTTCCTCCTGCAGCCACGTCCAGGGAGGTTGGCTACAGTCCCATGGATCGTACATTACTGAATGACATGTGCAGCTGTAGTCACAGAAACATCTAGCTGCTTGGAGATGGTCTTATAGCCTTTACAGTTAACATGCTTGTCTATGATTTTCTTTCTCATCTCCTGAGACAACTCTTTCCTTTGCTTCCTCTGGTTTATATTGAGTGTGGTACACACCACGTCACCAAACAACACAGTGACTACCTGGAGTCCTATATATAGGCCCACTGAGTGATTACAGGATTGTAGACACCTAGGATGCTGATTAGTGGACATACCTTGGATTAACATGTCCCTTTGGTCACATTATTTTCATTCTTTTCTAGGGGTACCATCATTTTTGTCCAGGCCTGTTTCATGCATTTATTTTTTAAATAATTCTGTTGAAGCATGGATGAAAAGCAATGTCTGACTTTCATTGGTCAACATTTATATAATTTTTATTTATTATTACTTTTGTCAGATTAAAGTTATTTCTGTGACCATTATGAGTTTTTCTTTTATTTAATGAAGGGTACCAACAATTTTGTCCACGTCTGTATATATATATACATACATACGTATGTATGTATGTATGTATGTATGTATGTATGTATGTATATATATTTTTCTCAGATAAATAAAAAAATGACAGAATTACATTTTAATTGATTTAAGGGGATACCCATCTAATCCCCTTGGCAAAAAGGAACAAAGCATCCAGTTTGTACACATTTTCTTATTTATACTATATATGTATATATATATATATATAAGTTTGACCTTTTCTTTTGATGATTAAAAACACAGACAGGACAGTGTGGTTACAGAACCAGCAAGTATCCTCTGGTTTGTATCTATTCTTGTAAGATGATTTTGAGCAGGTCTAGCATCTTTGGTGACCTGTTGTAAACTGTACTGGTACAGCAAATGTCTGTTGCATAACACCAGACTTTCTGGTTGCTTTTTATATACAATGTTGTAACATTGCAAAAAAAACGGAATCAAGTTTTTACCTTTGGAGTTCCTCCACACCTGAACAAGTAAGGGCATGCATGTCTTGTCTGAAGATTACATTGTTTGATTTAAATACTGATATGTGGTCTAGCTAGCGTTCGAATTAACAGTTGGAAAGTTGCAGGTTCTCAGCCAATCCTGTGTTCAATTTCCAAATGACTACAGCTGCAGCATGTTTTGATAAACCTTTGATAAATCAGGCCCTAAATGTTTCAACATTTTTGCAGTTTTCTGGAAGTTTCTTCCAGATTAGATGATCTTAAAAACCGAAGGCTGCTTTTTCATATTTAGCTCTGATTCTGGGGGATGCAGAGTAGATTTGAATCTGAAGAGTACTTTTGAAGGCTGGTGCAAAATCATTCAGTGATTTAAAAAATGTAATGTATTTTTACATTGTTAAAAAAAGTATTTAATTATTCAATCACAGTGTTTTCAATAATCTTACTGATAAATGAAAGGTTGGAAATTAGCCTGTGATTCTGCCATTGTGACTTTTCCAGATTATTCTGCAATGCAGAATAAGCAAGGTGCTATACATCCCAGGACAAAACATACACATAAATGATAATCAATATAAAGAAAGAATAATAAAACAATGCAAATTTAAAATGGATATAATGAAATTAAGTCGGAGGAAAGGCTAAGGAATAAAAATACACCAGCCTCTTCCAAATCACAGAACCTTTCATTTCCCCCCATTCATCAATTTTTGTTTCTTTGATAGAGATACAATTATCTAACGGTTCAGAAACTTTATAATTATGAGATGTTACAAGAGTTTCCCACCCAGATGCAAATTTTTACCTAACATACCCACTAACTATATAAAAGACGACTGTTTAATGGCCCCAAAACCTCATCAAAAATATTCTAATGTGCTATGTTTAACAATGCATCTGAAACACCATCACTAACACAACAATACTGTGTAACCTAAAAACTATAAAAAAGAGCTGTTTCTTAAATCATAAAGAAAAAGATTATACTAAATGATAATTGTGTGTTTTAGTAAGCAGACAATATGAAAAATAACAAAAAAAAATGTTACCAATTTTACAGGAACATATGCTGACAGCATTGCTGACTCACAGCAGCCAGATCATTTTATCCAATATTGTTTATGTGATAGTACTATTAAAAAACGTATTTACTCAGGGAGCTAAAATACCAAGCACATAGTACTAACACAGGAAGAATGTCTGATGCTAAGGCTATCAAACAATGGCCAAGAGGCAATAAATGAATGTTTAGAATACATTTTGTCGTCATTCTAAGTGGTATCTGAAGTTTACCGCTTTGCCGTGTCAATCATTTCCATAGTCAGAAGGAACTGACCCCTATATAAAACTAAGTATTTCACCGTATTCTTCTTAATGCTGGCGGAAGTTACTGAAGCTCTCCTCCTTCCCATAAACAAAAAACAACAAAAAATGTTCCCACAGTAAACTACAATGAAAAAGTAAACTTAACATGGCACTTTGCATTAGTTCTGGTGCTTGAGGATGGCATAAAAAAACTGTGTGCAAATAATAATCTATCAACTGAGTATTTTAACTGTTCCACTTGTACCTTGGGCATTCCTGAACTAAGACTAAAAACTCGCAGCGAGAAATAAAGATGGCAGATTAGCTCAATGTTTAGCCTGAAGTCCATTACCTTATTTAACAGTTCCAGTGCGAGTACTGGAACTGCGACTGTGGCTCAGGAGTTGGGTGTTTGCCTTGTAATTGGAAGGTTGCCGGTTCAAGCCTCAGCTCTGACGGTCTCAGTCGTTGTGTCCTTGGGCAAGACACTTCACCCGTTGCCTTCCGGGTATGTCAGAGGGCCTGGTCTTGCCTCTGTCAGTGAGCCCCAGGGCAACAACGTAGCTTGCTATCACCAATGTGTATGTGTGGATGACTGTAAAGCACTTTGGGGGACTGAGTAAAGTGCTATACAAATGCAGGCCATTTACTGTGACATAATAGTTAAAAAAAACATAATTGATAATAGAGAAGACTCAATAGCAGTATACAAAAACATCTCCACAACACCTGGGGTGGCTAATTTATGCTGTTTTTTTCATTCATACAGACTTCAAATACATAACACTTTATTTAAGGGATAAAAAGGTGGAATTTTCAGGATACGTCCCCTCTGAGATTAAAAGCGTCTTCCTCTCCGAGTGGCCTTGTCGGCTTCCAGAGGAACTTCAAGATGCCTTGGTACATCACTTGTCTCCCTGTTTATAATGACACTCCCCTACGTACTGCAACCAGAATCTTCAGGTTTTGTTTTGGGGCTTATTTGCACTTTTCACATTTCAACTCTGAGATACAGAACACACTTCTTAATGGGGACCAAAATAACTTTGATAATCCTAACAGACCTAAAAAAGGAAAAGCTATGTTAAATCAATTCCAGACTAAACTGTGGAACAAAGGAACTGTGCCAATTTTTACAACTGGGTTCAACAGTTTTTCTCCTTCAAGTTAGCAATTTTTAATTAGATACATGTAGCTTTAAAGGTTTATAACTAAAATCCTTCTAACTCAAAGCAATATAGATGGTTGTTAGATTGTAGATGTTTTCAACTGCTCCTCTTCCATGTACTATTAAAAACTTAATGTGCATCTTTTGCTAAAGCAAGATGGTGGGGATGGCATGACCCTGTTCATCCTTTAAAATGTTCTTACTACGTTAAAAAGGCATATTTATTTTAAAACAGAACTCTAAGGAAAACAAGAGGCTTAAATTGCAAAGGAAGTAAAAGTGCTCTCATTCCAGGGAGTTGTTGGGTTTAATATGGCTCAGTTCTCACCATATTCTGTCACCAGGTGCAACCATATGAAACTGCCTCTCAGTTTCTATATAAACCCACTTTTCGTCTGCCTGGGTGAGAGCTGATCACGCTTACTGCATGGTGTGAATGTCAGCATCCTGCCGTGCTGTGATGTAGAAGGCTGTGCTGCCAAATGACAAGCATGAGCCTCACAGTTGGAAGCATATTATTTTATAAGGAGCTTCTTGTCTTTGACAAATCATCCGTAGTCAAATCACTGCAGAGGAGGGGCCGTTGTTGCCCTCTAACTCTCCTTGGTTCACATTCCTGACATTAACGGGATACCTTTCCTCACTACTTTGTCCACTTTATTGATTTCACACTGTCTAATCAGAAGAAACATAGCTAGTCCATGAGTTATTTATTAACTTAGCACCTCTCAGATAAATGTGGCTCTTTTAATTTTCTGCTCAGATCGGATAATGACTCAATGGTTGATTTGTTTAATCAAAGTTCATTTGATATGTTGCAACATATGCATCATGTTAGTGCTCGAAAACATCTGTGTCATCTGGTTCTGATAGCTGCATTGTACATTGCTACTCCGAGATTTTTAAACTTGAACTGGGATCATTGACCTACAATGGCCCAGTCAAAGTGTAATTTTTTTATGGTTTTGTATGGTAAAAACACAAAAACTTAATTTTGTATTATACTAGGTAGATTTTTTATGGTGAAAAATAAAATTGCCAAAGTTTACCAGACAAAGAAATTGAGGCACAGCTTTTTATTCACCTTCGATTATGTATATTGTCCTGTCTGTCTAGCACATAGAATATCAAGAAAGTACACTGAAATTTTGTAATTGTACGATGACAAACTCTTCATTCAGCTCATTCCACCAATTCAATTCAATTAAACTTATTTATTTACCACTAATTCACAACAGATGTAATATCAAGGTACTTTACAATAAGGATTCTTACTAGGACTAGTAAAGATCCCTAACTTTCAGCACAACAATTGAATGTCATGTAATCTGGGGTGGGGTGAAGTTTTAAGAGCCTTGTGGTGGAACTGGCAACAAACCTTCATTGCCATGGTAAACACCAGTGGAGATATGGTGTAGCCTGCTATTAATTATGCCTTTTCAAGGTGCTGCCAGTGAGTTGTACTGGCCTGTGCTGTCACACAGAATTGCAGGTCCTGGAAGTAGGCTTTTACCGGCCTTGTGAGACCATCTGGGAAGAAATTGAACGCTTCCCGAAAGAATTTCATGCGGCACTCACCCAAAGCCATTGGCAAGATCTAAGAAAACAACATGCAGGTCTTTCTTCTCCCTCTTGGCTGTCTTTATCTGGTGCAAGATGACATTTTTGTGTTCTAGGCATCCTGAGAAATCACTTATCCCTGCCTTCTGCACTAAGGTGTCGACAAAGTTGTTCTTCTGCAAGAACACTGAGAGCCTCTGGGCCACACCAAAAAATATGTTTCCCTCCACATTCAGGAGGCTGCTCGATGGTTGAGGATTTCTTCTCTTTGGGAATCAGGATCCCTCCTGCCTTTCGCCATGCTTTTGGTATAATTCCTTTTTTCCATGCTACTTTCATAAGCTTCTAGAGGTACTTCAAGATGCCTGGCATGTTTATATAGACCCTATATGGAATGCCATTGGGCCCAGGGGGTGAAGCTGTTGTTGCTACCTTCACTATGCTCTCCACTTCGCTCCAAGTAGGGGTTCTCGTTTCCAGCTGGTGATCGGGTGGTTTAATTGGCGGCATATCATCCGGGATACTGGCTGGCACATGCCTCTGATTGTCGGAGTAGGTCTTCCTCAGGTGTTCCTTTAGTTCCCTTATGTGTGCCCTGAGGGTCCCAGTTTTCTCCTTGACAAAGAGGTCTTTGACAAACTTGTAGGGATCTCTGTAAAAGGCACTCCTCATTCATTCTCTCGTCTTATGTTACTTTCTAAGGCATTCTGCTCTTCGCAGTGTTGCAATTCACTGCTTCATGTCGTCCTGCAGTGCCTCAAGTCCTGTCTTTGCACTTCTGTGGCTTTCTTCCATTGTTTTCTCAGGTTCCTTCTTTGTTTCACCAGTCGCTCAAAGTCTTGTTGTCTCCTGGATTTGGAATTGCCTGATGGATCCTTCTGCCACCAAAGGTTTTCTAGTTTTCACCCCAAATCTCTCTGCTCCATAGCTGTAAATGATCTCGCCGATCTTGTCCAGCTTTCTTGCTTCTGACTGCTGTGTGCTGTTGAGCCCTTGGGCAAGACACTTTGCCTACTGGTGGTGGTCAGAGGGGCTGGAGTATAGCAGCTTTGCTTCTGTCAGTGAGCCCCAGGATAGCTGTGGCTTCACTGTAGCTTACCATCATCAGTGTGTGAATGACTGAATTTAGTGTGAAGTGCTTTGGTCCTCTGGACTTGATAAAGCGCTGCACAACTGTTACAGTTGTAAAATGCCTGGAGATTACATCTGCTGACTAAAACTGAATTGAACTACTTACTGTAAGAAAACCCAGCATAATTGCATCAAGTCATGACTGGCAGTGGTGCAGGGTTAGTGGTATCGATGCAGACTCTAACCACAGAATCCTTCCTACTGAGCACCTAATGCTGCATTCCATTTGTCTCAGAAACTCGGGCGTCTGAGTTGCTGTACACGAGAACGTGACGTCTTTCCCGACTTAAAGCATTCCAGTTTGTCTCGCTACACACCGAGTCGGGAAAAGCATGGACGCTTTGAGGGCAGCAGCTGTCGAGGGGCGGGCTAGTCATTGCTATTGTTGTTAGCGGCATAGCATCTTCAGCAGACCATCATGAAAAACAAAGCTGTGCATTGTATTGTACACACACCAAGGCCGTTCCATGTATAAACTAGTGACCGGATTAAAGCAGAAATGTAGTCAAGTGTGTAAGAGCATTTAAAAATGACATTAAAATGACCAACAGTGCGAATACAAAGAAAATATATCTCAACTACGGGCGTAGCCATCTTTGTTCTCCGATCAGTACTTCCTACTCGGTCTACTCTCAGAACTCCAAGTTGGAGCTCGTATATTCCAACCTAAAGGGGGCGTGTCACTGTGAAATGACGAGAGACAACTGCGAGATTTCCAACTTTCCGACTCGGAAAGGTTAACTGGAATGCAGCATAAGTACAAGCAGCTATATGCCATGACCGTCGGGTTGGAAATAACAAAGCAGAGACAAAAAGAACTGATGTAAAAGTACTTTCTGTATTAAAGAATGTAAAAACCTGATAACAGCAACTTGTTACTGGTTTCGATTACTACCACAGGTCTCAAACTTTGGTCTTTTGAATAATTTTTTTAAAACCTTAACAGGAAGGCTGAACAGTCCCTGTAGGTCCCTGTTCCAATCCACATGAATCAAATTAATGCAATTTGGCATTAAAAACTGAACTTGATGGCAAGCTGAATGGTAATTGAACAATTTGATTTAGGTGCATTTGGATCATAGAAACAACAAAAAGTTGCAGGACTGTGGCCTCAGGATCAGGTTCAGTAGCCCTGATCCTGACACATTTCTCATTTATCATATTTCACTTCCTATTTTATTTCTTTATTTTTTTGGTTATGTTACTCTTTTTTTTATTATTATAAATATTTGTTGTATTCTTTAAGCATAGATTTTTGACCTTGCTATCTTGCTTATCATAACCTTAACTTCTTCCCTGTTTTTACCATATGAATCATCATGTTTTTAGGTTCTCCCTCTGCCACGCTATTTTTCTGTGGAGTTAACCTCATTGACTTATAACCTGGTTTGACCCCAAAGTTTTGAATAAACCTGAATGCTGAATATATATATATATATATATATATATATATATATATATATATATGTCCACTTTATTGATATATTGATATATGCTAAGTGTAGTGTATTTGGGTCCTCATTCTGTCACCCATCACATGTTTGACGGGTAGAAAATGCAGGGTTTTTTTATTGTGTCAAAGGAGTTTGATGGTGAAGAAAGACATAAATGTGAAATTTGATTTGACTTCCTTACCCGGGATATTTTTAAGTAACTTCCATTAAGTGTTTGAGTTTTACACTTTCAGTCATTGTCAGTAAAATTTACCCATAAAAGTATTTGCATCAGTCCGAATTACACAACAAAGTCACAGACTATGTGTGTGTAACAAACAGACAGACAGACAGTATAAATTAAATATATATAATTTTAGAAAAGAGAATTTTTTATCATATAATTTTCCTGCTTGAATATAATTTCTGGCTACTGTACCCACCTCAAGTTACTTCACTGAATTTAAAGCAAGGCTATTTTAACTTCAAAGGTATCACATAAAATTAAAATAAAACCAGGCTTGTGAGTTTTGTGTGTGTTTTTCCTGTTCTCCTACCTTCTCTCTAGGGCATGGCAGGCAGCAGCACCATGTATTCCTCATCCAACCTCATTACCACCAGCTTTATAAGAGGAGCTCCTCCAGCAAGCTGATGCCAGACGGTTCTCGCTCTCAGTGTGGTAATGAGTCAACTCCTACTGTGAAACCAAGTAAGATTTCTTTCCTTGTGATTTTCTGGATCCTTACCTGACCTGTCTCCTCGCAGACTTCACTTACCTTCGTTCCTGGACTCCTGGATTCCTCAAGGCTGGATGTTCTCCTCTCTCCCGGTTCCTTCTCTGGTCAGCCTCTGCTCCGCTTCCTTACTGGTAACATCTCCATACTTCTTGGGTCTCTGTCGTTCGCCTGCCCGTCCTCCTGTCAATCCATCATTCACCTAAAATAAGTTGCTCTTCATACTCACCTCCTTCTGGATTCCCTCTCCGTCCAACGCCAGTGTCTCACCTGCAATCCAAGCCAACAGTGAGTATTCACTCATAATTATTACTTTCAAAACTTCCACTCTCAACCGCCAAACAAATTCTCCACTTACCTCTCTCCGTCTCCAAGTTCCCGGGTTCCTGGTGCCTCCATCCTGGTTCTCCCGAGACAACCTCAAATCCTACTTTTTAAAAATAAACTCTGTTAAAATATTCTTGGTCTGTTGGTGGTGCTGTTATTGAGTCCAGTAGCCAAACATGTCAATATTGTTCTCATGCTATTTTATACCAGTTGAGCCTGCTGTAATCATTTGAAGGTCATATGTGAATGTATAGTAAATTGTATGTATTGTCAGAGGAAGTACTGTGCCTCATACTAAAATGTATACATTGGTTGCTGAAAGTATCGGTTTCAAAGCTTCTATGATTTGAAAAAAAGATTTTAGAAAGTGTCTTAGTTTTTTTTTTTCTGTTAGCTGTTTTGATTAGTTTTTTATTTTGATTTAAATGACCAGAATTTGCAAAAAAAATGATACTTCTGTCTGATTTAATTTTCACAAATTAAATTAGATTATATGAACAGTTACTCAGTACTTGCATATACTTTTTTCCTCTTCAGACTTGATTTAAGAGGGTGCTACAAGCTGTTCATTTGTATGGTGAAGGAGCATTGTGATGCAATACATGAGTCAGGATTGAAGTCCTGTAATGTGCAAGCCTCATCTGCTCACCTGAATTATTTTCTCTCACAAAGATCAATCCAATAGAAAATCATTATTCACAAAGGAAAGAGACTAAAACAAGCTACAATAAGGGCTGTCTGATGCCCACCATTAATAGAAGGCCAAATGAAGCTAAGGAAAGAAGCTTCAAAGAGAGAGAAAAATCCCCTCAAATTAAATATAGCTCCCCATATGCAGTTCAACAAAGATCATTCCAAAAGAGCAGAATACTGTCAAAAATGTTAAGTATATAGCTATCTAGGTTTAAATTAAAAGTTTCCTTTTGTTGAAAAATATTTTTTCTTCAAAAATGTCACCACATTCTTGCTCGGGAGCAGGGAGTGCTGCAAATTCGAATGGTCATCCCTTGTTAACTAAATGCCATCAGCTGGATTTGTATTTTGGTATCATATGGATTGAATTGGACTAATTTAATCTCACTTTGTGTTAGAGCTGTACTGGAATCAATATGGACCTGAATAGTTCCTATACATTTAGATATGCCTTCAGGCTGTGTTTCTTATAAGGGGCCTTAAAATGGCATGTTTGAAATTCTCTCAGTGTGATCACACATTGCTTGAACTGAATTAAACACTATTACAACTTTTTGACATACAGAGGCAGTATCATGATCAACTATCCTAAAGATAAAGAACTATATTTGCCACTTAATTTGTTTACAATCTGTCCCTGCTACAATGCTTCATTGTAAACCATGAAACATCATTATTTCATCAAAATACTTGACAGTTTGTTTGTACTTTATTATCTCAATATCTTTGTCAGTCCTCATTCATCTTTTGCAAACAGCTGAAAATTACCTCAGACTGATATAGACTGTGATTTATCACCTTAAAGTTGGGTTTTTCCTCTGTCAGGCTTTAAAGTCTTTTATTACAAAGTAGGATACAAAGAGCCTACCTGCAGACTTTTTATACATTTTGGGGCCATGAAATTTACAGACTTGGTCTTCATCTCTCACACAGACACACAATATACAAAGAGATAAGAGTAAGAATTGTATAAAGTTTTGTTTTTTATATTTTGGTTGAATAACACATTGTCCCACCTCTTGTTAGTAACCCTGGTAATCTTTAGCAGTGTTTCCAACTCTGATTCTAGACAGGTGAAGTTAATGGCAATGTAAGCAGGTAGAGTGTGTATTCATGAGTTCTTCGGGCAATAATTATCCACTTAGAAATCACTTCTTTTTCACAGAAAGCACAACAGTACATAAAGGAAATCTTTTTTTTTTTCACGAAATACAAAAGTCCAAACCTGAGGGGAGTATATGTTTGAAGTACAGCTACTCTATGCTACATGTTAAAGAAAAACATTGCAACTGAAGTGGAAAAGTGTTTACTCACAATATAATTAAGGATTACGCAATGAGCAGATCAAAAGAGGTACATTAGAAAGATTGTCAAAGAAAAGAGCCACACAGCAGTAGGGACTCTCAAAACAAAAAGGAATAAAAAAGTTAGAGATGAAAGCATGTGATTTGATTACGTATGAAAAACAGTATGTTGAGAGCAACACATTAAACATTTTTTCCTAAAGGCCAGCTTTGAAAAGATGAAAGCCATCACTTGGTGAGCTGTGTGTAAAAGCATGTCTTTTTTATGTCAGTATAGAAATGTGTAGCCTTCAACATAATCAAAGAATGGATTTAGTACCACTGTTGCAGATACTAATAGTTTAAAAAAATGCATTGTTCAGTACCAAGCCCGAGCAGTTAGTTTGTCCAAATCACATCTCATGGTCCACAACAATAAAACTTAAAAAAGTAAATGCAAGAAATAAAATTCTGCAATCAAACAATCCTTACTTACTCACCTGATTTGCTTGTGTGAACGAGCAATGTCAAATTAACTAAGTTGTTTTGCAAATTATGCAGAGGAGGCAAACAGGATAAGACTTCATCCGCTGATGACTGGACCAACAGATGGTGTGTAAATAATGTACGTGGTCTCATGGGAAAATCTGAGTCTGTCTTTGTTTGGTTTGATGCATCAACCCATCTCTCTGCTACACAAAGTGACCCTTTAGATGGTGAACACTGACTCAAACTGCTCGTTTTGATAATAAAACTGAGGAAAGAGCTGACTGAATACTATATTAGAGCATTTTGTTGCCTTTTTTTACAGAAAAGGAAAAGATATTTGACACTAAATATTTATTTTCACAGTTTGGCCTATTGGTTTTGTACTTTGCTGCTCCCTTTCAATAGTCTTTCGTGGATTTGAGCTTTTCATCGTCTTTAAACAATACTCACAGAGAAACCCCTGGTAAAAATAAAAAAAATCATTTTCCTTTGCTTTGCTTCAAAGGGAAATCAGGGACCAGATTCACAGTTCAGAGCTGCACTCCTGCTGCCTAAAGCTGGCAAAGACTCAATGCCTTTCTCAAGGGCACTTCATCTGGGTAGGTTCTTGTCATCATGAGGGCATTTTCCAGTCACAGTGTGGTTTCCCAATAAAGCAAACTGCCAGGACAGATAATGGAAGCAGTAATGAGATCCTCAAAGTGTTTGTTTTTTGTCTCTGTACCCAGTAACTATTACCCACCAGCTCTCTAAATACTATTGCTGCAGTAGATATGAAAACTGTGGCGTATTCCTAAAATATTTTCAATAGCAGGAAAATTAATCATGTAATCTGGATTTCACAGCAAGGCCATATCCATCATTGAGCACACAGAGGTCAGGACCTCTGTATTTTATTTTCTATGTATTTAATGAAAACATAATTTAAAAAATGCTTTTGAGTTGGTCTTGAGCAAATATAGTGGAGGCATGGTTGTGATAGACGTGGGGTAGGACTGGGAAACATCATTCACTTTTCTTGTGGTGGTGCCCTCTGTTTTTTCTGCCGTTACAATCGTTCAGTCCTAACCTGGCAAAAGCCAGATCTATGTGTAGACTCGTCCCGTGTTGAGTCTACAAATCGATCTGAAACTGCTCTCATTGAAACTGTCTGAAAAAGATAGTGCCATAATATTATAAAATAGTATAATATAACATAGTAGTATAATATTTTGAGCTTATTGGAGTATGCGACAGCAAGAGTCCACTACCATTATTTATCTTTAGCCAATCACAGTAACTGTGTGGCCATGGTTGTTTTTCTTTGCCTGAGAACTTGCTGCTATCGTCATACCTGAACACCCAACAACGCACCCTACCCAAAGCACAATTCTAAAAATTATTGGTCAGCACCACCAGTGGAGATTAATCGGATGGTTTGGTTGGAGCAGTACAAGATGGATTGCCATGGATTTGTAAAACTCCAAAGCGAGAAGCTAGTTTGCAGCACGAGTTTAGTTTAGTCCTTCAACCTCTTTAGCCGACTAGCCCACTACCTTCAAACCAGATATTTTGTGGATACTAGGGGTGTTCAAAGCAGCTGGTATTTTGATTTATTGAGGGGGGAAAGCATTTGTAATTGTATTCAAGTAAAATTCAAAATTGGTATAAAAAATGTTTTTTCATGTCAAACTTGGTTGGCAGACCAAGTACCAGGAGAGGATGCTTTTAGTGCATGTGATTATGCATGGCAGATGATAACAGATGTTTAATATCTCAGCCTCTGCAGAGGCAGTCACCGTCTTTTCTATTTGGGTGCCCAAAGCCATGTAGGGAGTTTCAGAATAGCAGGAAGCTATGTTAAGAATAAGTAGCCTATAGTCCACATCTTGCTTTCCACATAATTTGACACAACTACACAAGCCTTGTTTTAACCTTTATAACCGAACGTTAATGTTACTCTGTTAATAGTCTATTGTCTAAATTACCTAGCCAAAAGGGCTAAATTTACAACAGAGCAAACATGAGAGCACCCAAACGGGATACGTTGATATTATTGGAACATAATGGAATAATCTTCCAATCAAACTCTGCTTCCCGAAAGTTAAAAAAATGCCTCTGGAACCCAGCTAAGGTACAAAAATCTATTCAACACAAACAGTGATGCAGTGTAAGTCTTCTCTTGCTGTAACCACTATTAATATTACTGATTAAGACAGCTTAGTCCTTGGGCATTCCTCTGTGGCTAAATTGGCCACAGAGGAAAGTGGGATTGAATATGAGAGGATGGTAAATCACTCGGTCTAAAAAAATCAATAAAAAAAGATAGACTTGTGGCCTTCAACCTTTGGCCACAAATAGGTCAGTTCTTCACTAAGTCCTACATTTGGAGTTAAAAACAATGAGGGGATGCCATTCCTGAGCTAATCTACAGCTAATGCTTTTTAAACTTGCATGCTCTGTCTCTTCCCCTTGAGAGTGTCGTGCGCCAGTGATCGGACAGAGATCACTGTTGGGAAGGTGGATGTTCCAACTGCAGAGCGAGACTGGAGCCGATGGTCTAGTGGGAGCAGGGGTGGAGTACGAGCTTGGAGCGATCGGATTCCTAGCTGTAGGAAGCAGATGGAGTCTCGAACGGTAATCAGATGATGCGCTAGTGCGGATCGGGAGCTAAGCTTCAGAACAAGGCTGATGACTGAGCATCGTAGAGGTGAGTGAGTGGAGCTTTTGAGTGTCTGGATGAGGAGATCCAGCCAATGGTTGGTGAGGATCACATCAGGAGCAGCTGCACCTGGTTGGTCCTGACGATCTCTTGACAGAGAGTTTGTCTTGGCTTATTTCAGCAATGTTATTCAATGTCCCTTTTCTTTTAATGGAAGTTGTCTTCTTGAGTTAGAGTGAATGGAAGTTCAACAACTGCTGTTTTAACTAAAGCGAGATGTCATTTTGAATAATGTACTTCTATGTAAGCTACATTTCCTTATTATTTTAGGTTAAAATAAGATCAAACTTGATGTGATTAAAATCAATCAGTTATAATTGTTATGATCTGTCTCTGTCTGCGTCGTTCTTTCCTCTCTGTTTGTTTATTCCCCGTCTGTCTGTGTTAATTATCCCTAGTTTGATTCACCCGTTATCCTCCCTTTATCTTCCCTCCAGCTCCCAGGTGTTTTATTTTTCCCTGATTACTCTTCCCCTGTATATATACCTCCCTGTGCCTGTCTGTCCTCGCTGTCCTCGTCGAACTTCCCCTTGTGTTTTTCCTCCTCCTGTGTGCCCCGATCTATGTTTTCCTGCCTCCACCGAGGGCGTCCAGACGGACGTGCCTTGGGTTCCTGCCTCCACCAAGGGTTTTCAGGGGAACAGGCCTCCGTTTCCTGCCTCCACCGAGGGTGTTCAGACAAATGCGCCTTGGGTTCCTGATTCCTCCGAGGGTGTTCAGGGGAACACGTCTCCAGTTCCTGTCTCCAACGAGGGTGTTCAGGAGAAAAGGCCCAGGCTTCTTCTTGGGTCCCTTTTCTTCAGCCTCTACAGTCCAACACCCTGCTTCAGCCTCTGCAGTCCAGCTACCTGCTTCAGCTTCTGAAGTACAGCAACCTGCTTCAGCAATACTCCCGCCTGCTTCAGCAATACTCCCGCCTGCTTCAGCAATACTCCAGCCTGCTTCGAGAGCACTGCTGCCTGCTTCAACTGCTCTCCAACCTGCTTCAGCAGCACTCCAGGGTTCTGTTCCAAAGCCACAGAGTCAAGCCCCATCAGACTCCACACCACAGGGTTCAGTTTCGTTTGACTCCACGCCACAGGATTCAGTTTTGTTTGAAAGTACAGCTCCGTCGCAATCCACACCACAAAGTTCCACGCCGCCTGCCTCCCAGGCTCAAGGTTCCACGCCGTCAGCCTCCCAGGCTCAAGGTTCCACGCCGTCAGCCTCCCAGGCTCAAGGTTCCACGCTGCCTGCCTCCCAGGCTCAAGGTTCCACGTCACCGGCCTCCCAGGCTCAAGGTTCCACGCCACCGACCTCCCAGGCTCAAGGTTCCACGCCGCCGGCCTCCAAGGCTCAAGGTTCTACGCCGCCGGCCTCCCAGGGTCAAGGTTCCTCATCGCCGGCCTCCCCGTCTCAAGGTTCCTCATCGCCGGTCTCCCCGTCTCACGGTTCCTTGGCGCCGGCCTCCTCGTCTGACGGTTCCTCGTCACCCGCCTCCTTGTCTGACGGTTCCTCGTCGCCGGCCTCCTCTTCTGACGGTTCCTCACCGCTGGCCACCTCATCTGATGGTTTCTCATCGCTGGCCGCCTTGTCTCAAGGTTCCTCGTCGCCGGTCTCCTCGACTACAGCACCCTTGTCGTCGGCCTCCTCGACTTCAAGACTTCAGCATCTACATTGTCGGCCGCCTGGACTCCAACATCCACGTCGCCGGACGCCACACCTCCAACATCTCCATCACCGGTCCCACATCATTAGGTTCCAGTGGACTTGGTTTGTAAACGGACAGAAATATCTTAGCCCTAAGTATGTCAATGCTTCAGACTTGAGGTTTCTTAAACAACCCTTTGGGAGTGACCCTGAATATAAAAGAAGACCTCATGTCTGCTTGCCTAAGCTTAATGTACAAATAAATGGAGATGTAGAGTAAGCAAAATCTGCATATTTACAGTGTGATCAACCTTAATCAGGGACTGACCTGTCGCAGAAAGTTAAATATCTTAACTTATTCACTTCAGAGAACACACCATGCATGAGTGCTACCATGTAGCACATACAATAGCACTCTTTGGTTTGGTGGTTGTCAGAGATGTTTTTATGTTCTCCTCCTTCATTGTATATTTCACTTATAGGGTGTGGAGTTTTCTTTCCCTCAGTCCATCCATCTGTCCTCTGCAGTTTTGGCTTGGAGGTAGAGGGTGCGGATTATTCGGTGCCTATCTAATCGGGTGAGAGACAGGGGACACCCTGGTCAAGTCACCGGTCCGTCGCAGGGCAACATAAAGACATGTAGGACAAACCAATACACACACACATACACACACTCATACCTAAAGGCAATGTAGAAATAATAGTAATGTTGCTGAACTATGGGAGGAAGCATGAGTACCCGGAGGGAACCCACACATACACAGGGAAAACAAGCAAACTCCAAGCAGAAAGACCAGAGGCCGGGATTAAAAACCCATGATCTTCTTGCTGCAAGGCAATGGTGCTACCAACTGCACCACTGTGCAGCTTTTCCTAATGCACTCTGAAAAATACCCTGATCTACCAAATTTTTATACAATCTCTGAATTGTTGTCGATGAAAATGAGTAACGAGAACCTGAACCACTGGCAGATATTCCTAAATCAGATCTTTATCCTTACTAGCACAGAGAATGGTGTGAGGAAGTTTTCCCAACCTGTCTAAAATAATTTTCAGAATTTGAAGACAACACACAATAATATTGCTTGTGGTGTCTTTTTGAAGGAACCGAACAGCCCCCCTGCTACACTCCTCTTCTTCCTCGGATATGTAGAATTATAGCATGGATTGTGGCCTGAAAAGAAAACCAGACATGTTTTTAATAAATGTTGGTAAATTATGCTTTTCATCAGCACGCCTACTCTTGAGATATATGTTTTCTCAGCAAAGCAGAGGAATGGGGTTTCAAATTGAGCAGAATAACAATTATTTTCGTTTTTATTCTAAAGACGATGTGGTCCAGTTGGTCTTAGAAATGAGCCGAACCTTCCAGGCACTGTGACACTTTTGCAGTTGTAGGTTTGCACCTGGTATAAGAATCCAGAGGATTTTAAAGTATGAAAGCGACAACAGCACAGCTGCTGTTGAGTTGACAACAACAGTTCCTGCTGTGCCAAGCAAAGAAGGCTCACAGCAAGCAGCTCCGTAGGCTCGCGACATGTCCTGGTGCGCTGTCACTAATATCCATAGAGCCAAATAGCTGCCAGGCATCTTGCTAATGCTTCCTGCAGAGCCAAAAGTACACTTGGAAGTGGTCAATTTACAAGATCTGCTGAAAACAATGCAAAACAGCCAGGAGGTTCTAACTAAGTTTTTTTATTATCAACTTATTCTGCATAATACTTAAGAAAACTTTGCTGGGCCCATGCACTTTTTGAGGATAATGTTGAAGGGCCATAACAGCTCTTTATATTTAAAATGAGCTGTTGCCTAAAGAAAGGTATAATATCCAAATTAAAACTTCGCTTACAATTAGGAAAGTAGGATATGGAAAAGATACAATCAGTCATAGCACTGAAACTGCTAAATGGAAACTACTTAACACTATTTACCAGGTTCTTCTAAATTTGATCATCTTCCTCCTGCCATAACAATTGTATTATATACTCAATACCTACTTTATCATTTTTGCAGATCTACTAACTGTTATTTCATCAAAACAGCAAATGATTGAGCCAGTCAATATTTAAAGAGTTATCCAAATCAGATTGATTGATGTAGTGTTCCCTTTAATGCTATGCACTGTCTCACAAGATCTTGCTGGATGTTTAGTTTTGGCATTGCTGACAGTGTGCGCTTTTATGGCAAGCAAAGTGGTGTTATTTGTTGCTGCAGCACTGATGGCTGTGATGGTGGTGGCAGTGACAGTGAGAGCAGTATTGGCTAGCAGGAACGGTAGGCAGCAGATCTCCTCCTGTTTGTTCAGGGAGACACACAGCAAAGCTCTATTGTGTTAGACCCAAGGCTGCAAACTCCCCACAAAACCAAAACACTGGCACTGGTTAAAGAACATATTGTTTTTATGCCATCATTCAAAACTACACCCGTCTGCCTAAACGTTTGTCTGTGCATCTGTCTAACCGTCAAGCTATGTGACTGTTTATCTGCCCCTTTTTGAGTGTCATTATTCCACCTTTATACATAGGAAAACCTCCATAAATATCCAGTTTTCTTTTCCTGGATTTTCCATTTCTGCTAATAATAGGTATATAAGAGACCACAAGTTTTTTGTATTTGTATTCACATGTAGACATGCACGTTGGATTATGTAAGGGAATTTTAAATGTTGCCTTGTGTAAGCATGTGTGTGTTTTTGTGTGCAGGCTTTTGGGAGCCCACATATGTGTGAGTGGGTGATTTCGGCTCTGCTAGCCCAGCACCCAACCATCTGTCACAAAGGGGCCACAATGCGCTGAAGCCAATCATCTCCTTCCAACAGCTTCTAGGATTCTCGCTCCGCTTTCCAACTGCGGTCCGGCACGCCAAATACACATTCACACACAAACAATGATAACGTCTGCCACATGCTCCTATCAGGCAGCAGGAAGACACACGAGCAGGCACACATAGCTAAAAATTGCAGCGAAGCTGTCTTTGAAAACTAAGAAGACCCTTTCACTTCATTGAGAAAAGGGTGCTTTTATCTGATATGTAAATAGTTACTTATTAGTAAAGTGATTTAAGCGGTGGGGTGCTGACAAAAGATTTTAGCAAGTTAATAGTAACTTTAATGGAGGAGCAGCAAAAAAATGTTTTTTTATAAATGCAAAATAAACATAAATGTTGTTCGCTTTAGAATTTGTATTATGTTGGAAAAGAATAACAGTTACAAGTATTGTTTTTTTTCTGTTATTGATCCTATTTCCGACCAAACACTGTAAATTGTGGGCAACTGTGGCTCAGTGGTAGAATAGTTGGCTTGCAATTAGAGGGTAGTAGGTTTGATTCCAGCTTCCTCTAGTCACATGCCCCTGGGCAAGGCACTTAACCCCCAAAATTCTACATCGCCCTACCGAGATATGTTGGCTATCAGTGTATGAATGTGAGTGTGGATGGGTGAATGTGGCTTCAATGTAAAGCACTTTGAGTGGTCAGTATGACTAGAAAAGCGCTATATAAAGCGCTATATATTCAGACCTAACATTTAACACAGTTAGTTGATACAGGAGGCTAGACATGTAGCACCATTAGTTACTTCAAAAGTTTTGTGGTATTAAATCATAAGCACCCATTAAGGCTGCTTATGTTCAGTACTTTTCTAGTTAAATTATGTTCCTATCATATTGACAGCTGACTGCCCCTTTTTCCAATGGTTTCTTCAGCAATACCTTACATAAACTGTCTATTAATGCAGGTGTACATTTACAGAAATCTATTTTTTGTAATTTGGGGTCTACTTCAAAAACACGTCAAACGGTTCATGTGAGGCATCACTTTCTTTAGGGCTTTGACCTCAGTGAAGCTGTTATTTTTTTTCATGATAAATGTGATGAAGAGTGCAGATCTCTCTGGTAAAACTACTGTTTACTAGCAGATGTTAAAGGTACAATATATGTAGTATTGATATCTTATGTTCAAATTGGGGTACTGCAGTCCATAACAAAAAAATAGCGTAGTCCGCTCAGTTGATCACCCACTCCCCGCCATGAATTTCATGGAGAGTTGCCTCTTAATGATCGGCCAGAGCACACACGATGTCAAGCAAAGACGAGTTATACACAATAAGTCTTTAAGTGGATAAATACATTTCGTTGCATAATTGGGTTGGTGAAACAGTAGCTTGGCATATTTTTTAGAGCAGACTATTTTACTGCTAGCATTGTTAGCTCAATGTCACCTTTTAGCCTGGTCGGTGTCATGTTACAAATGGTGGTGTGCTGTTTAGTGTTGAAGACCTGGCAAACTTGCGTGCTCACATGTGATTTACCCTGGAAGCACGAAATATGGAGGTGGGACGGATATTGTAAACAATTACTACGTCCCGTAGCAGCGTTATTAAAAAAAACTAAAACTTACAACCACCCAGCCGGCTGAGATCAAAATCTGTTTCAATGCAACCTTCCTTCCAACATGGTTGGGACATTAGACTGTTGTGTGATTAATTCAGAGTAAAATCCTTACATATTGTACCTTTAAGCAATTTTTTTTTTTATTCAGCTGATGTACTCAAAGAGGAACAGCTCTTCAGTAAAAAAGTTTTAAGAAAACCTCCTAATGACATCAAGCATGTTCACTGTTCAAAGCTTAATTTCATTTAATATTTTTTTCATAAAATATTCTTTAAATTATCATGTTTATTTGTTCTTTTTATCTTATTACACTAATCTTTTTTTTTTCTCCTCAAAAAAATTCTGTCATTGATTCAATTTCAATAGTGTTCATCAAATCCAAAAACACAACTCTGTTCGCAATTTCAATGACAGTTCAAGTGGCCCAAGGACCAATGAGTTTAGTTCCAAGGCAGTGAAATGAGTCCAGTTGTTTTTGAGTGGGGGGGTGAAAGGCGGAAGCGGACAAGAGAGAGTGAGAGGGCCGCTTAATTGTGAAATTGTGTGGGGCAGAGTTTAAAGATGGCGGCAAGAGCCTCTTACCAGCCTAACATTGGGTGGGAGGAATTCAGGTACAACTTCCTGACTTGATTCAGACTAGATCCCCTCCATGTTTGTTTACATTTCACTTTACTGTGAAGTGTCCCCCGCAGCACGAAGAAGTGCAGCACAACCAGAGGCGGGTAGTTGAAATTGCTGCACAAAAATTGGGGTTCGTTCAAAAAAGGAGCAGTGTGAATGCGAACTGCACAAGCTAAAAACACCAACAATGTTAACAGCCTTTAATAATCAAGCTCCATCGTACATGAGAGATCTGGTTGTTCCATATGTTTCTAACAGAGCACTTCGTTCTCAGAATGCACGTCTACTGGTAGTGCCTAGGATTTCTAAAAGTAGAATGCGGGACAGATCTTTTACTTATCAGGCTCCTCTCCTGTGGAACCAGTTCCTAGTTTTAGTCTGTGAGGTAAAAAACTCTGTCTGTTTTCAAGACTAGGCTTAAAACCTTCCTTTTTGATAAAAGCTTATCGTTAGTGGCTTAGGTATTCTTGAGCTATTTTTTGTAGTTATGCTGCTATAGGTTTAGAGTTTTGGAGGACAGACTGACCACTTTTCTTCTCTCTTCTACTTTCTTTTCTACCACTCTCCAGATATATATTTTTCTGCTGTTATTGTGATTGTTAACCTAGCTTTCTCTCAGTGATTTACTCGCCATAGAAGCTCCACCCCGTCTGGTGTCCTGCTTAACTAAATTGCCCCCTGCCGGATCAAAGTTACAGAGGAAGGTTGCTGAGGAATTGCTGTGGTTTGAGTCTGCATGATCCGGGAACAACCTCACGTTGATGACCAATTGCAATCTTCTGGGATTCCTTACATAGAAAACTTTGAACTGATTGGAATGTTTGTGTAATTGTATTGAATTTTCAATTGTATTAATTGAAGTGACTTATGCTGTACAGTGCCTTGAGATGACATTTGTTGTGAATTGGCGCTATATAAATAAAAGTGAATTAAATAGAATTTTTTTGCGAATCTACTGGACTGTAAGCTGTGAATATGGCCTAAGTTACAATGTTTATTGACCTGAAAAATTAAATGCTTGTTTCTCATGCTTGCATTTAATTGATTCATTGTAATATGTCAGAATTTGCATATTTTTTTGCCTTTCTGATTACATGATTTTTAAAAGTATACCAAATCTTATAATTAAATAGTCATTCAGTACTTAAAGGGGAAGTTCGTTTTTTCCAACCTTGACCTTATTTTTAGCCTGCATTATGCTCATTTACTCATCCAGACAAGTTTGGTGCCATTTGGAGTGCTTCTGGAGAAGTTCATATCCATTTGCAAACAGCCTATAGCCATACAATGGGAGTTAATGGGGTCACTGATGTACAGCCTTTGAATAAGGCATTATTAACTTTGTCTATGGATATACACCTAATCGCGAATGGATATAAACTTCTCCCAAATGACTACAAGTGGGTCCAAACTTGTCTGTGAGAGTAAATGAGCATAATGCATTCTATAAATAAGGTCCAGGTTGAAGAAAAAGATGAACTTCCCTTTAAGGATCCTTTTAATTGAAACATTTTCTACACCTACTTGAGTAATTTTTTGAATAGGTACTTTTTACATGTACTTAAAAAAATATATATCTTGAAGTGGTTTTGTTACATTTTTTGGCCTTTTTTCCTTTTTTTGTGATAAACTTTTCTCCAGTCACAAAAAGAACTGGTCTTTTCAAAAGCCATATCCACAATAAAATCCCTTAAATACCCCTAAACAAAGTGCTGCATGGACTGAGAGGGTTACAACTTTATTACACTAGAAATAAAACACGTATATATTTATATCCATACCAAACAGATGATGGAACAAATTCTATACCAAAAACCATTCATCACACTGTGACTGAAGTACTGATCTTTGAAAACAGCAATGTATACATGAAACACCTGGCAAATGGATTGCATATCAAAACAGTAAAAACAACGATCCCAGCAAAGCAAAAATCCCAGAGGAAATAAACATTATGCACAAAGAAATCATAAAAATAGGCCAAACTACAAAAACTGTGTTCCATTTAAAAAAAAAATCCAAGTTATGGCAATTAACCACTCATAAAATATGTCTAAATATAGTTTACATTACAAACTGTCTTGGAGGCATTAGAACTGCTTTTTTTGTACTTGATAATGTATCTTACAAAGTTGAAAAGTTGCCTTGTCCTGGCTGAACTTTGCAGCCAGGACAGCTTGCCAGTTTGTCACAGGACTGAAATGAAAAATACATTCTTACATATGTCCAGTTTAAGAGTTGCCAGTCAACCAGAGTAACCAAAGTAAGACAACAAAACTGTATAAACAATGTCAATTAGCTAACTTTTACTCTTGAGTGACATTAATTGTATTGTGTTTTTGATTCTAGATAATACTTATAACACTATATTCCAAGCATTTAACCTCCTCAAGCTTGCAAATAGGTTTTGAAGAGAGAAGGCTGTTTTTGGGCACATTCAGGCTTCCTGCTTTGCAAACGGCTCTCAAAGTAAAAACCTTTTTGCTAGTGTCAACATAAGGGAGATCTTTTCTCATTTAGAAGAGAAAAGGCAGAAGACTGTCAGGCAGGGATTTTAGGCTAAATCCATTTTGTAAAGCAAGACTTCACAGAGAATACCAACGCAAGAACATCAAATATTTTTAAAATAATGTGCATTGCAGGCATACTTATCAACTAGCTATATTCTTTCTGGATGATTGTTGTATATGATCACGTCTGATGCTAAAAGTTTGTAAAATTCAATTTTTTGTTGATTTCGTGCTGTTATGCTGTGCAGAATATACAACACGTAGGCATTTGATTAACGCTAGTGCCGTTCCACTTAAACATTTTACTCAGCTAATTATTTTTAATATTTTCTGACATATCTATATTTTTCTCTCAGTGATTTGGACATCAATTGTTTAAAAGGACTGTAGTGTAAGATAGCTTCCCCTACTGGCCAATTTGACAATTAACAGTTATTACTTCTCACAGGAAGAGGTCTAGCTTTTCTACTCCTTTTACATCAGGTCAATTAGAATCCAACTGAGTGGTGCACTTGACTGATGGAGCACACTAAAATCTTTGACCCTCCTGATTGCACTGTGTCCACTAACAGTATAATGGGCTAAGAGTGCTGAACTCGTCATCTACTGTAAGTGCCAGCCATTAAAAGTTAGAGGGACCATATCCAAGTTGGTGTGATCTATTAGCCACTCAAATTTTAGATTTATTCACAGCACAGCTCAGGCGTAGATGTAGCTGTAATTGATTTTTATAAATTGTAGTGCAGCAAAACAAAACAAAAAATGAAGGTTTTGCTGTGGATATCGGTTTTCTGTAATGCTGTAATCTATCAAACTCCATAAAGTTTTCACAAAAGTAAGACATCTCACACAATAAGCAAGATTGTGGAAATATTTGTGTATTATGCTGTATGGAAACAAGTAGGCAGGTGTGATTTGATTTATGCAAAACACAGAGAAAGACGAAAACGACACAGAAACTGCTTGTCTTTGGTATTGCTAATACATATCTACTCAGCAACAAAAGTTCCTCCTCCCACACAGATGAAATAGACGTGCTGCCATTTTCAGGAGTCAGCTCTTCTGTCCGTTCCCAGCATGCTCAAATTCCTTTAACAGATTCGCAAAGACAAGACTTCCTCAGCAATCTGCTAGGATAGCAGACCAGCTCAGCTCCTGCCCTCACAGCCAGGCTGCTATATTGAACCGGTATCTGATTCACTGACCTTCTCAATGCCTCATGCCTTGCTAATGTAATCTAGTGCTGCTGCTGGCTCATGTCTCCCTCCCTGCAGCGCCCTCCTATTTTCTGTTCAACTATTTTTATGGCCAGAGACACATTTTAAATGTTACCCTGGTCACAGACGGAGCCCAATGGCCTAATTAATCATGAGAAAATGCAACAATATTTGGCAAGTCTTTTTTAGCTGCATTGTCCATTACAATATGCTCCCATTTTTATTCATATATCTGAATTACAGAGAATTAAAATGATTATAAATATTGTGAGCTATAAACCTGTTCACAACTCAAAAGCATTAGCTTTATAAATACTTAAACTTAAACTTTGAAACAACTTCCTGGGTATGTTTGGGATTTAGACATAACATCAAAGCAGGAAATGCTAAGATTTTTTTTATAAGGGCTGAATTTTACAACTATCTCACATCTAAGGATTGCAGTGATGAGATTGTGCAGAGCCTCAAACAAACCATTATGATTTTATTATGATATGAAACATATTCCTCGAGCAGTGATATAAGCTGCAAACCTATCCATTGCATCATCGGCTTAAGATCGATAACAATGTTTTTACATATGATTTAAATAGGTTGATAAGAAATATAGACTGCCTAACTTGGTTTCAGAAAGCCTAAAATTAGTTAAAAACCTTTAAAGTTTTAAAATCTCCAGCTGGTTGAGTTTAGACAACCTTTGCTGTGCATCTGCCTTCCAATTTTTTCCCAATGTACAAGCACACATGAGCTCCTAATCAGGATCCTTTAGATGGCAAACATAGAGTTAAGGTTGACTTTAACGTGCATGGTTATGACTGTATGCATTGCATCCATTAAGGGGTAATACTTAGCATCTTCTTAGTAGATAGGCTTAATTCTGTTGAGATTAGCAAAACAACAATCCAAAGAAAGCCTGTCTTGCTCAAAAGCTAATGCTTTTTTCGACATAAGCATTGGGACAAATAACTATTCTACACAGATGGCTGACTGATTCTGTTCAAGTTCTTTTTTAAATCAAACTGAATTCTCATTCAGTTTTAGAAATGAGCCACGATTCTTCTGAATCAAAGACTTGAAATTACTGTCCAATAATGTCGTTGAACTGTTATTGCTTTGTTAAATACCATTATTGTCAGGGTATGAATAAGTAACTGCCAGGCCATTTTTTAATCCATAAGATTACTTAATATTCCACAAATAAAGTCCCTCCAAAAAACAATCTCAGCTCGTTCTTTCTGTCTGACATCGATTTTGATCTTATTGTTTCTGCCAATATGCTTTTTTACAATTGATAACCTGTTCTTACCTAAACTTGAAATATACAGTTAAACTTACACAACAGCATACCTGCATCATAATTAGCCAAATTGTGGATTTTCTGCTGATGAATTACTATCTCTGCATTCTAAACAAAATCCTGTGCCTTTTTCTAGATGCCATCATTTGATTTAAACACAGAAATCTTAAAATTTGACAATAGATTGGAGAAATGGGCATTAGTGATACTTTAAAAAACTATGTTTACTGTCTTTGTTTTTCCATTGAATTAGAATAGATAGAATTGGAATGGAATATGACAAAAGAAGAGTTAAGTATTGTATGGAACGTGCTTTGCACTGGCTTTCTACATGGAATTTCAATGTTCTCATGCGTCGGTTTTATCACGCAAATTGATATCTGTTCATTGTTCTTAGATGTAAGTGTGTGTGAGCATTGTTATTTGTCCTGTGTATCTCTATGTTGCTCTATGATGTACTGGGGACACTGTCTGAGGTGTACCGCCCCCCTTCACAGCTGAAGTTAGGCACCAACCCTTCTCGACCCTGCAAGAATAAGCAAGTATAAACAATGGATGGATGAACTGAACAACATTTTAAAAAAGGATTCTGAAATGGGAATTGTTTGTCAATCGTCGACTTGTGTAAAACAACAATTTAGTGTGCACCAGGGTAGCTGTAGCCACAATGTTGCTTGCCATCACCAATGTGTGAATGTGTGCGTGAAGGGGTGAATGACCTTAGTATGAAGTTTTTTCAGGTTCTCTAAACTTTATAAAACACTATAGAAATATAGACTGCTTACCGTTTACCATCTGACCAAGCTTTAGTCAACACAACCTTAATAAATACTAGCATCAAATACTTTTAGCATTAGTCTGCTTCAGATTTTTATAACAAAAGTGGGAAAGACACAAACTAAATACTCAGAAGCTATTCATATCAAGGTAATAAAACATCTCAATATCTCTTACAGTTAACTAAAATACACTTTCTGAAATTAAGAAAATGTTTATAAATAATTAATAAAGCATAACATCTAACATTCTATCAATATTTTACCAGGTTTAGGTGACCAGTAGTTTTAGATACTCACTGTTAAAAAGTAGTAATCTTCCCCTAATGTTGGTTGGTTTCCCTGTAGGTTACGTTTCTTGCATGAGAGGAATGGGTATAGTTCTGAAATCGTGAGCAATGTGAAACAAAAAACAGGGCTTTTGGGGGAGCAAACATTTTTTGGAGGAACTGTCTCAGGAACCACCTGCAGTGGCCATACATGTTACAGATGCAGCTATACTCCTGGCAGACACACACACACGCACACACACACACACACACACACACATAAGTATTTAAATACATAAAGGATGAGAAAAACGTACATTTAGACACTTCCACAGAACACATCCACTCACACACACACGCAGGCATGAACACACGCACACACACTCACACACCTTGGCAGGTGGAATTTTGCATGCATGGCTGCGCTTCCCTTAGCTGTAGCCCCGGTTGCTAGGCTACGAGCGATTCAAGTCTTTGGAGGGGACCTGACATTAGGGAGAGCAAATTGACCACAGGAGGCTTTAATCTGCCGTGAAAAAGCAGCAGCAGGACACGCATGCATGCCAATAGTATATTTGACCAGTTACTCTTAACCATGTTAAACACACATGTCACCTATTACTGAATGTTGTTTGTCCTCTCCTCCTGTTTGTCCTTAAATCTCACATATTAACATAGAAGAAGCTGTGTCATAGCTTTGCTTACTACAGAAACCAAAAGCTTAACAAGATCACATCAGTGGTAGCCTCGCCTATCATTCCTTTTCAGGGGCTTTCAACAGGCACATTTGCAGCAAGCTTTGAAGGTAACAGCAAAATAAACAGCTTGCCAGGGTAGATAATACAAAGCGGGTAACATCTGTAATATCTTCCTTCACGTGGCTTCACAAATGAAAAGCATTTTCTAAAAATATGTACAGTGGGATATTACTGGCACTGGTTTTACAGTATCTGTTAGAATTAGTCAAACAACTGCTTTACTGCTCCAGTGCCCATCTCCAGAGGACCAAAAGTGGGGTAGACCCTGGACAGGTTGCCAGTCCCTTGCAGAGCAACACAGAGACACGCAGGACAAACAACCATGCACACACTAACACTCACATCTAAAGACAATTCTGAAGGAGGAAGCCGGAGTACCCCGAGGGAACACACACACATACACAAGGAGAAAATGCAAACTCCATGCAGAAAAACCCTAGATGGGATTCGATCCCGAGACCTTATTGCTGCAAGACTACCAATTGTGGGGCGCCCTGAATTAATAATTATAAAACCACGCTTTTTGGGTTATGTCTCTTTCGGAGTTTCAAATCTAGAGTAGGGCTGGGCGGTATGGCAAATTTTCATAGCACGGTACTTTTTAAAAACATATCTATTTTACGGTATTTGACAGTATTTTTTTCCCATACAAGATCATTTTTACCCACATGTTATAAGAAAAGCAAATAATTAATGCCCTAGCTTGGCTTTAAACAGCCATTTTGCTGTCATATGGTAATGTATTATGTTGTTTTTTTCCATGTGTGAACACAGGTAAATGATATGAAAACCTTGGGTCTCTGCTTTTCGCAGATGATGTGGTCCTGTTGGCTTTATCTGAACGTGATCTACAGCTGGACCAGTTCGCATCGGAGTGTGAAGCGGCTGGGATGGGGATCAGCACCTCCAAATCCGAGACCATGGTCTTGAGCCGGAAAAGGGCTGGGTGCCTTCTTCGGGTCAGGAATGAAGTCCTTCCTCAAGTGGATGAGTTCAGGTATCTGGGGTCTTGTTCACGAAAGAGGGAAAAATGGAGCAGGAGATCGATAGATGGATTGTTAAGGCATCTGCAGTTATGCGGGCGCTGTACCGGTCTGTCATGATGAAGAGAGAGCTGAGCCGAAAGGCAAAGCTCTTGATATACCGGTCAATCTACGTTCCTACCCTCATCAATGGTCAACTCCGGGTGGTGACCGAAAGAACAAGATCATGGATACAAACTGCTGAAATGAGTTTCCTCCGCAGGGTGGCTGGGTTCTCCCTTAGAGATAGGGTGGGAAGCTTGGTCATCCGAAGGGGGCTCCGAGTAGAGCCGCTGCTCCTCCACATCGAGAGAAGCCAGTTGAGGTGACCCGGGCATCTGGTCAGGACGCCTCCCTGGTGAGGTGTTTTGGGCACGTCCCACTGGGAGGAGGCCCAGAGGAAGACCCAGGACTCTCTGGAGGGATTATGTCTCCCAGCTGACCTGGGAACGCCTCGGGATTCCTCCCGAGGAACTAGGCCAAGTGGCCTGGGAGAGGGAAGTCTGGGTCTCTCTGCTTAAGCTACTGCCCCCACGACCCGACCCCGGATAAGCGGAAGAAGATGGATAAATGGATGGAAAATCACTCCACAGAATAAGAGAGCAATTTTTATAAATGCAGTAGACATATTTTGTCCTCTCCTCTCTTCTGCTTTATAAAATGAATCTAATTTGAAAGGTCACAAATGTAACACAGCTCAATCTTCTCTTCTGCTCCAGACACAGAGACAACTTTGATAATCCCGTTAACATATTCTTGCTCAAACACTTAAATTTACTGCAATTACCATGTATTTGACCATTTTCTTTATGTCTGCATAGTGTAGAGGTCTCTTAAAGGAACCTGTGAGGCTGTATGATTTAATTGCCGGTGCTGATGATCCTGCTATATAGGCAATAACCCTTTCACCCCAGGGGTATATCAATCCTAATACAGCCATTAAAATCTGCCTATGACATGCTTAGCATTAGTCACTTTGTTTTTCTGGTCTGGTACAGAATAAAATATGAATAGCATAATAGTAATATGATTATCTGCTGTCACTTCTCATTAATCTCTTGTAATTTCTCTGTCTGATAATATGTATTCATGTGTCCTTTCTGGACATACTCACCTTTTTTTGGAGAAACAGATGGTATCAAGTGCTGCTGAATATGTTTTCCTCAGAGGATATTACTGTTGTTTCTGATGCAAAAGTCTTAAGAATCTTAAACTGATATAATGTGGCTTGTTATGTCAGGGGATTCACCATAGCAAAATAATTCAAGAGGGAAAATCAGCTCTCTGGCACTGTGACTCATGGGAGACTCCCTGGAGTGTTAGAGGAAAGAAAATGTGTGATCACATTACATTTTTTTATCTCGCTTGTGTACTTTAGTAACAGATGAGATTCTTTAAACAAAAACTGTCTATGCGCATCTGGACTCTATGTAACGCTATGATGCCCTTTCACCTGCCACCAGATATCTAGACAACAACCCCACCAAGTGGTAAAGTGCATCATATCCCTTTTTTAAAAATCTGCTCATGCCTTGTTTTCTCTCTAAAATTAATTGTTTCATGAATTATTAGTTAGATTGAATCAAATTATCTAGCAACAAAGTTTTGTTGAGATAAAGCTGACAAGCAGAGTTGCATATAGTGCAGCTGGATGAGCCTTGTTTTTCTGGTTTATTTCTTCATATAATATTGCTCTTTTAAAACTTTTTTTTACACCTTAAAAAAGTAATCCTAAAATATTAGAAATACAATCAACAATTTCTTACCGTGCAGTGATATTAAGCCACAGTAGTTTATAATAAATATGTCTGTAATCTATCAAAAATCTATCTTAGATCTGACTGAGGGATGACTTCTTGAGCTTTCTGCTGACTGTTTCTATTACAAAGTTAATACAGAATCAGAAGATTTCTCTATATTTCTCAAAATCACAATTTATCTGAAAATAATTATACTTCAACTAAAGATTATACAAAGAATCAACGACAACTTGTAATTCATTCCTAACTTGAATTTAATTCCTGAAATGGGGAATTAAATTCATTGTTAACATAATCGTTTATGGGAGTCTGAGTTTATTTTAATATAGCACACATTTCACCATGGCTTTTGCCAAGGGTCTTCCCTATTACTTTAAATCTTAAAGAAGGAAATATAAAAACTTGATATTTAATAACATTAGCTGATGATCTTCCTGAAAGATGCATGAAAGTAAGGTTTTTGTGATCTAGCTATGGTGATATGATCAAGAAACTGCGTATTTCACTGCATGTCCATACATGTCAAAAACAGGTAATGATTTTTTCCATTTAGCTTAGAACTCTGTAAGCCTTTGAAAAGAGATAATAAAGTTTACTTTTACATTGGAAGGCCTTATGTCACCACAAGGCACCTCTTTTCATTTCTTATTGTATTTTTATTTCCTAGCATAAAAATGTTACACTTATAAGAACACCTTAAAGAACAGAAATATGACACAGATATGGAAATAGACGCTGACTTGACAAGGGTCAGTGTTGCAAGATTACCAGCAAAGACAGCGACATAAGGGTGTAATGAATTTGACTAGACCCTTGCTGAAAGTTTAAATCTGATGAGTGCAGGCCTCTTGACAACAGTATTCACTAGCCAGCATTTAAATATTTCACATACTCTCCTCTGAGGTAAAATTGTATTTGAAGTGAAGAAATCATAGCAGATTTCCTCCACTGTACAATATCTGAACGCCACCATGCCTACAAATACAGTACTCAAGTGACCGATTGTCTGTGCTTATTCTATATCTTAATATGCAGTAGAAAGATTTCTTCCAGCTAATAAATGACAAATAACAATGTTTGCATTTAAGTGATTTGTGAAAAATCCATCTATCCATCCATCCATCCATCCATCCATCCACTATCTTCACTGTCTATCTTATGAAATGTTGTGGGGGGCCGGTGCCTATATATATATGTGTGTGTTCTTTCTTCTAACCAGACAGTAAGGGAAATGTGGAGAGGCTCGGCTCAAGCCCTGGTCTGATTCTATATGGAAGAGGGCAAAAACAAGAAACCAAGACGAGTCTGTGTGAACATTTTTGCAGAGATAGCAGACATGCAGTTGCATGAAAATATTAATTTATTGCTACTTTTTCAGTTCTACTCGGTTGTTTTCAGCAGCTTAATTTGCTTCAGTTAGCTTCACATACACTTTTAAAGCTTGTAAAACTGCTGCAGAGGAAGGTTTAATAAAAGATAACTTCTCTACTGTTGCCATCTCTCACTCCAACCCTTTTAACAGCATCCACTCAGCATCTCAACACATATGAAAAGCTCTTAAAAAGCACCATCCTCTGAATGCCCGAGTAAAATCTAGCTTGATATATAAATCCTCATAGTGCACGCTTATGGGCATGATGTATACTGATGTCATATTCATTTGAAGCTTATAATGATGTCTTTGAAACATCTTTTTTTTTATATAACATATACTACTGAGAAAGTATATGGGTGTAGGATTTCAGATATACTGAGGTTTTTCACTAGTCAATGGTCAAAACTATACATACATCAAATATATTTACACACACTATAACTGATGTTCTGTTAACTTTCCCATCTTTTTTGTAGACTTCGACAATCTTCTCGCTTAAATTGGTTGGAACTGACCAATATTTTAAACATAATCCGCAAATGGTCAGTTTGGTGGCGTTGGACGAAAAACCATTTCATAATCCTGCTCCACTCATTACAATAATAGTTTTATGTTTCCATCCATCTCCTCACTGTCTATACCTACTTGTTCTTGCAGGATGACAGGGGTCCTGGTGGCCTCAGGCAGTCACATTTAATGTTTTTGTGCTATCTGCTTCCATCTAGCTATTGATCTGACGTGAAATTGACTCATTTAGTAGTTTTCCTGCGTTGTATGTGCAATGCACCAGCACCTTTGGCAATAAAACAGCGCCACATCATGATACTGTTCATATTGTGCTTGACAGGTCTTGCAGTGTCCTGGCCTCAACTTGACTTCTCTAAACATACTTCTTTTTCAGTCCTAATAGCTATTTTTTTTATCTGACCACAAAATTCTGCTCTATGAAGTATTTCGAGCTGGAGCTTCATTCTGGTGTTCCAATAGCTTCAACTTCTTGGTGAGCTTGAACCTCAGTTGTTTTCCCGGAATGTACAACACCAATTTCCTTTTTCAAACTGTATGTATTTCAGCATCTAGAAATAAGTTTAACTTCTCTCATAGATAGAAGTCAAATGTTTGACTATGATACGACCCTAAATGAAAACAATTAAAATCAATTATGAAATGTCAAGGAGGAGAAAGATAATGAATGGAAATACATCTTACATCTCTAACAAACGCAATGTTTAACCTGACAATGCAACAAATGCACAGACATTCTCTGTGATTTTATTCTGGTAAGATGGAACGCTATTGTGAGAGTGGCACATAAGTTATTTTCAACAACACTAATACTTGATAATAATTGAATAGTTAAATCTGCAAAACCAAATAGATCACAGGAAATCAAATAATTCCATCAAAAAATATTAAAATAATCTTTATTACCTCTGCTTGAGTCATCACTATTAACAAGAAAACTTACATTTTTAATGACACCTACTCTTTAATTGAATCCTTCACACATGATTATATTATTCCCCAAAATTTGGTGTAAAAACTGCAGGGGGAATGACCTCCACTTTTATGCTTAGATCTTGGATCATGCCACAGCATTTAATTGTTTGTTGTTAGTGCTGTAGATGAAGTTTAATGGAGTAAAAGACAGTCTCATAAAGACCTAACTTTAAACACTTGGACTAAAGTGCTTCAACACCACTGTCTTATTCTAGACTTTTTAATAGCTTTGTTACATAAGGATCTACAGAAAAATATTAGCAGTTCCACCTATTAAATAACTGAATCCCTTTTGCTCTGGCTGGCATGGGAATGTAATGCTGCAGGATATTGACCCTCCACCCATTGAGTTCAGCCTACATCCAATTGCACATTTTCCTCGACTGGTTTTCTCCATCAGCATGAGAGCTGCATCTTCATGACCTTATTACAAGCAAAGAGGAGGAACAGTTTGTGTTTGTTTTGTGACCATATGGCCCCATTAGTAGGGTAACGACCCCACACTCCCCCCAGGACACACACTCAGTTCTGAGTTTGTCTCTGCGCATTAGTAAATGTGGTTTGTGTATGTGTGAGTGAGTGTGTATGTCCCTCCAGGACTCTTAACACTGCCCCCAGTGGCCACTTATGCTGGCAAAGCCTCTCTATGCACCATTTGGCCTCAGACCATTGGTTGAATTGTGTGGATATAACTTACACACACTAAAGGACAAACCAGCAGAAAGCTTTGCTGTTGATCTTTTTTGCTAATGCCAGCATACTTGTACACTTGTACAAAAGAAACAGTTGTAAAGTCTGACAAAGGTCAAGGAAGCTGGGATGGAGGCAAAACAGATACCTTGCAGTCTAACAGCTGTGAGACCAGAGGAGTATTTTTTAAGGAATAATATTATAAACAATGATAATATAATGTTATTATGTAAAACAACGGAAAAGGTTTATTGTTTCACTTAAACAAAAGTAAGGCAGGTTCATGTGAGGTTTTCAGTGGTTTAGTATTGCTATTAACTTTAAAAACAGCTAAAAAAAACTCCACAAATAGGAATATGCTGTATAGCTAGAAAGAGATTGCATTAATTTAAACATGCTTCAAGCACTTTTTTGCTGAACATAAACTCTGATTTATGAATATCACATTTATCACTACAGTTAGGGAGAGGGGATTTTTGAAACATCTGAGTGTTTTGTTCTAGTGTGATGCATTTCTTTTTGTTTTGTAGCGACCATCAAAATATGTCACACCTTACTCTTGCTTGGGTCAAAAAGCAGCAGCAGCATTTACTTCTGTCAGGCTAGATGACGAGTTGTGGCTGCTTAGGTGAACTGAGATGTGCCTGATGTGCTGGTGTGAAAACTAACCTGTTGACATGAAATTCAAAGTGAAAAATCCAACCATTCTACACGCATTGCACATTCCACAATGCCTGTGTGACGTCTGCCTTGTTTTCTGTTAGGATTGCTTCTAAAATTATAGTCTCTTTTAAATGGGTAAAAAAATATCATTGATTTACTGTCATAACTTCTTCCTGACTGATGCAAAGAAATTATAATAGAATAGAATAGAATAGAATAGAATAGAAATATTTGCCTTTAAACAATGAGCGAAAACCCAGAAGAGACCTGATGGCTTTAAGAGCTTCTGATTGCTATTAATATTAGATATATTATATATTAGACTATGTCTAATATGTCTAATATTAGATATTAGACATATATTAGACCAAACATCAGAAAAACGTTCCAGATGCTATATCCATAAATCCAATTGTGCCAATTCACAATAGATGTAATCTCAAGGCACTCTTCAATTAAAGCAATTTCAAAACAATCATTCACACATTCCAATCAGTTTAAGTTTTCTGTTTAAGGAACCACAGCAAAGTTTATCAAATCAATGACTTGCAGCATTCACTCCTGGATGAACACATAGTGACAGTAGACAGTCACCTGCGTTGTGTCTTTGGCATTATATCAGTCCCTCATACTGAGCAAGCATTTAGCAACAGTTGAGAGGAAAAACTCCCCTTAACAGGAGAAAAGCTCCCGTAGAACCTGGCCTCTGTATGAGCGGCCATCTGCCACGACCGACTGGGGGTTTGAGAACACAGAGAAGAGACATGGAAAGAACAAAAGGAATGGATGAAAGAGTACTTTCAATATTAAAGAAAGTAAAAATTTTACGACAGGACAGGGAGGACATTCAGTGAATGCCCCCCTCCAACAAGGCATCACAGCTGAGCAGGATGTGTGGTGGATATATTTTAAACACTTGGATAAAGTAATCTATAGCTACAAGGATTTAAAGAATACTGTCTCAAGAACATACCATGTAAATTATGTGATAGCAGAGCAGATAGTGTTCTGAATGTGGTCATTGTTCTGAGCAAAGTGTATAGCCCTGGGTCCTGGAGTTGGTTAATGAATCCTTAGACACATTTATGGGCTAGCAGATAAGTAGAGTCCTCCTTAAACGTTTTGTGAACTTTGCAAGGTAACAAAATCACAACTTTTTTGGTTGAAGAAAAAACCTTTCATTATGTTAATGTATCATGAATGCATAATGTCTTAGAGAACCTGTGAGGACCAATGGAATGATGGCTGTAGAAATGTGAGATCTACCCCACATTGAAAATTTACCTTTCTTCAACAAAGAATACAGAAAAACACGTTTTGCTATGTGAAAATCAATTTGATGATCATCTTACTTACTGTTTGTCTCTTCTCGTCTGTATTAAGCATTTGGATTCTAAGGAAAAATCACTGTCTTTCCTAGCGTTTGACTTCCTATTTTATAAACAGTCAGATAGCTTCAGAGTGAATTAAAATTGAAGAATTAGAGTACCATGTCAACCACAACAGATACCAGATCAGGGAATAGCTTCTATGGAAAGCATGACACTGAAAAAAATTTTATCAGGTGAAATAAAAGCAAATATTCTAACTGGAGAGTAGTAGAAGAGAAAAGTTGTAGACTGCAGAAATGTACTCAGTCTGTCCTCCGACAGTCTAATGGTGGGCTTTACACCACCTCAAATATCAATATCAATATCAAAGAGTGTTAAGATTACATGTAAAGTCTATGGTTGAGGCCTTCAGAAGGGCGTCAGAGTTTGCAACGCTTTCTATGCGTTGGCCACATCAACTTTTAAAACTTTTCCTGCGTTTCAAGCTTCAAATTGCCAAAAGCCAGCAACGCAGAAGTTCAGGTAGCCAAACTTTTCCTGCTCTTAATGCTTTTGACACAGCACCTCAACCAATCAGAGTTTCACTGAAATGACGTCACCAAACGTGAATATTATTCAGTCAACCATAATTCACTAGTGTTTAAAACATTCGCCTGAGGAAGGCCAGCCCATGCGATTTGCAGGCTTGAGCCTAAAAATTTACAGGCAGCATTGTTTTACACTGAAAAAGCTTGTGGTGTGAACACACCATTAGCCAATAGCAGCATAACTATGGAGAAAGTTCTGGATAACCCAGTTCTCCAATCATACTCAAATATTTACAAGATTATTTCAGAATAAAAATTATAAAATTTTCTGAAAAATGTACAGTAAGAATAAAAAAGTCTTAAAGATGTGTCATCTTTTTAACCATCTTAATATGAGTCTTTAATTGTGTGTGTGTTGAAGTGACTTTTTGTGTTTATGGAGTACTCAAGGTGTACCTTTTTGCCTTATTTTCCTTTGCACTTTTTTCCGGGTTCTTGTCAACTTATTGACTTATTTCCAGTTTTTTTCCTTTTTTTTCTTAAAGGGAGAGTTCTTTTTTTAAACTTGGAATTTTTTTTAACAAATATTACATTCATCTATTCACCCAAACAAGTTTGGAGCCACAGAGATTTTCGGGAGAAGTTTATATCTAGTTGCGATCCATATAATAGGAGTCAATCAGCGCAGGAGATTTGCCGCCTAAGATAAGGCAAGATCTGCCCCAAAACTCCTTCCTTTAACCGTGTTTTATCATTAATATTTAGCGTTATTCAGCTGTGAGTTCGGAACGTTTCGGAGGTGCTAAGGTATTAGTTTCTGGTGTTTTTACAGGCCTTTAATAACCGATTCCAATTTACAGTAATCTGGGATTTCAATGAGGTCACAGCTGCCTGCCATTACAGCTGTAGTTTGTGTACGTTGCAGAAAAGGAGCCTGTATAAGCTGAACTTAGTCCAATTGGTCATTGGGTTAGTGCAATTTGGAAACACTAAAACACGAACCATGTTGATGTTTGCTGAAGCAAGTTCTGTCTAGCCAACCCCCATAGAGCACAGCGTGAAAGTCTTGATGAGACTACAACTGAGATGGTTCATGGTAGTGACATAATTGTAGTCACCCCGGAATAAAAAAAAGCACTTCCGAGACATTCTGAACTTTGAGGGGAATCCTGCTTACGTTTAATAACAAAACATTGGTTAAATGAAGGGGTTTAGGGGCAGATAATGCCTTATCACGAAATGCCTTAAATTTTTAGTTTTAGTCTTTTGAATAGAATTAATTTTAAGTTTAGTCACGATTTAGTGACTGATTTTAACTTCATTTTAGTCAACTAAAATGGCAAGTAAATTTAGGCTGTTAAAATAAAAAAAAATAGTAAAATCATTTGTTTACTTCTCACAGTTTCATGTATGGCAAAAATACAGTATATATATACATACCAATGTTCCTATACTTTGGTTTTCGTCTTAAAACATATATTTGTGACGAAAATAATGAGAACAAAATTAACACTGATTAGAGGCAGCAAATCTCCTGCCTTGATTTACTCCTGTTATATACATATATGTGGATCACTACTGGATATAAACTTCTCCGAAAGGGCTCCAAATCTTTCTGGGTGAATGTAATATTTCCTAAAAAAACATGAAGTCCGAGTAGAAAACAAAAAATGAATTTTACCTTTAATAAAGAAAACATCTCAGGCAGAGAAATGTGAACCTCCACAAGTCTGGGGTATCCTTGAGTATGAAAGTGCGACACTCAATTCAAAGATATGTAAATATGAATAGCACGTTGGTGTCCAGACATCATACTTTTGGGGAAACAGACCGGTTCAATGTCCCAGATATAAACATATTATAAAGCAAAATGTGAACTGCAAACCTTGGACAACAGCAAAGACCTTGTGAAGATTCTTTCTCTAACCAGCACCAGTAGGCAGGCTAGGTGAAAAGACTTTCCCAAGGACACAACGGCATGTAGCAAGTGGAAGCTGGAAACAAACTCACAATTTCCTGGGCACAGGTCCATAACTATCACTGGTCTTTGTTGCACTGAAACTGAAGAAGCCTCCGACTGAAGACACTCCATTGTTGTAGGATAGTTACTATTTAGTTTCCAGTTCAGTCTGTTGCCAAGGTGAACTCAGAGGTATTTATACTTCTCAACCACATACACTTCTCCCATGATGGAAACAATGTTTGCCTTAACCATCCATCCATCCATCCATCCATCTTCTTAACAGCTTATCCAATTCAGGGTCACGGGGCAGCTGGAGCCTATCTCAGCAATTATCAGGCGTTAGGCAGGGTACACTCTGAACAGGACGCCAGTCTGTTGCAGGGCCAACACAGAGAGACAGACAACCATTCACACTCACATTCATTCCTAGGGACAATTTAGAGTGATCAATTCACCTATCATGCATGTTTTTGGACTATGGGAGGAAGCCGGAGTACCCGGAGAGTATGCCTTAACCATATTTCTTCCAAACTCTACAATCATCTCCTTTGTTTTGTTCACATTCCAGGTAAAGCATTTGTTTCCACACCATGCCACAAAGCAGTCCACCACCTCTCTGTACTTCAAACTTACAAAACTTATAATAAAAGTCTGACATCCTAAATCCAACATAATCCGCCACTGAGAACGTATGTAAATTCCTACCTTGCAAGCATGCAAAGTTTTCATGGTAGCTTCCATTAGTATGTCAAGTTTAGCCACTGTGCATGACCGGAAGTGATAGTTTTTGATTAACATCTTACTCAGTCCTCTGCGTTATGTCAGCTTTTCTAACAATTCGTGATACAGAATACATATGGATTCATCAAATATCCAACAGAATGCTGTAACTGCAGAAATCCCACATAATTGATCCTAAGGCATAAACTGAGTTATTTAAACAGACATGTTGTGTTTTCAGAAACAGTTATGCACCAATAAGAGATCGTTTCTGCAACATGGCTAAACTCACTTCTAAAGCAGCATAAAGTACAACACAGGGAAAGCTGCGGAGCTTTTTTTTAAAAGAGAGTCCAGTGATTCTGACACAGTTGTTTTTGTTCCTTATCAGAGGGATACAGTGATCTGATGTGGTTTAAGTGAGAAAAACATGCAATATAATATTTTTTGTTTTATTACTGTCAAATTCAGCTTTAATTTCAATTTGGAGATGTCTTTTTAACACATTTTGGTTGAAATTTGCAGAAATGTTAAGGAATGTCAAACTCTTCAGCTACTTCTCTCACACAAAAATGTCAAAATTTGACATATCAGATATGTAGATTTTGAGATCTTCATTTGGGCAAAGCTCGTCATATGTCCTGTGGCTTTTTGCATTTCTGAGCCAACCTTGAATTTTTAGGTAGACATCTATCAGTGATAATGGTTTATATCGGCACTGGAAATTAAGATTTAGACTTTATCGTTATATTGGATATTGATAAAGTCAATTGTTCAATAAAGCCATTATCAAACATCCCTTCTTATAATATAAACACTTAAAAAATTTAAATAATACTCATAATATAAATAACTTTATGATACTTAATGCTTAAGTGTTAAGCTTGTAAATGGTTTACTTCTTGATATTTAGTACTCTCTGTACTTCAAGCTTGAAATACTCCATACCTCAAGCCTAACACTTCTCTGTATGTCAAGACTTGTTATAATTTTTATGATTATATCTCATCCTGTTATGACCAACAATGTTTGTAAGACAACTTGCTTAAAAGAAATATAACAAAACAAGAGAAAGGTACAGTAGATGTAAGATGTACAAAGTCTATGTTGAATAAAGATTTCTGCCTTTAGCTTTGTCTTTCAGAGGTCAATCATACATGTTTTGCTTTTGTTCATTTTATTTAATTTGCTGCAATTGTTTTCCCGAGTGAAATTGAAAATTTTATGTGAAATTTTCCTTCTCTGCTTTTGTGGTAAATAGCTGACCAGCTGGTCTGCCTTTTGATGCTGATTTCTCTTTCATATCACTCTCTGTCTCTCTCTCCCTCAAACACTTCTGGGCACCAATAAGGGCCTAAAGCTGCTCGAATCTATGTGCATAGGTGTGTGTTATTTTTATACGTGTCTTGCTACGCCTGTGATACTGCCAGCCCAGACAACATGCTACCTGTCAACAGGTGCTTTAGTGCTTACCATCTACTCAAGCTGGACAATTGTCTCGGTTTTTCTAGACTCCTAAGAAAAGGTTGAGGCTGATGGAAATGAGCCTTAATTGCAATCTCAGGGAAGCAGTTAGGAAACATAAATACTTCATGTGCAAACGTAGGAGTTGTTTCGCCAGATTCTTGCATTAACATTTCTAACTGTTGTGTGCCAACATACAGTTGACCAATTGCTCCTAAAATATTTTTTATTGCATTTTTTCATTTGTGATTTTCATCATTTTTGATGTGCACTGTGTCGATATTTATAAAATGTATGTAAAAGTCCGAGGGTAAGAGGAAAGCAAATCTGCACAAACACATTCCGCTGTTAACAATATTTTCTTATGGAGACAAAAACAGGCTTTAAATGTTCATCTGAAAAGTTTATGTGAGTAATATCAAATTGTTGGGATTCTATAAGTCAGCCAGACCAAATGTATTTTTATCACTTCGGCCCAACAATACTTTCTCAGTCTGAGTTTAAATGTTAATATTCTGAGGTCCTTTCTTACCCCATTCTGTCTTTGCTCCATCATCCACTCCAGCAACCCCAACCACATTGCTCTCTTTCTGCAGAATGTCATACAGACATACTTTGCCGCCGGCCTTCAGGCCATGGGGATTCAATACCAGCCTATATTTAAAGAGGGGTGATCTGTTCAAACATATGTTCCCCTTAACAAAGTCATCAATGTCAAACCTTACTCCCCAAGGCTCTACTAATGCAAGATTTAGCTTATCATGCAAAACTTTAAAATCAACTCAAAAGAAAGTCTTGGGATTAGATTGAAAGCTAATAAATCACACTGTTGACCTTCTGGAGTTTAATTTATCAATTATATAGCAACAAAGTCAATGTGTGTTTTTGTCATAATCACACAGAATGTACGCTAATAAATTAAACAACTGAACATATTGCCAATACCAGTGTTTGTTTTTTTTATTTTCTAATCTTGATGACCACCTGTTCAGAGGGTATATTATATTGAGTCAATGTTTTTTTGTGATTGTTTTTGGGGTCTTTTCTAGCATAAACGCTTTGAGAATGAGAGTAGTGCTAAGGAATTTGTCTTTGCTGACTTATGTCATTTAGGGTTTAAAGGGCCCAGGCCCAGAGAGGTGTTTGGAGTTAAAATAATGAATTTTTTATGATATTTTATCCAAAACTGGCAGCATAGTGCCAAGGACAGAAAACAGTGAGCAAAAATGATGAAAACGACAGTTAGACGAAGAGGATCCGACAAAGGACATGAAAAAGCACAAGGGTATGAATACACAAGGGGAGTACTCAGGGAGAGAATCAGGGAAATACAAGACAGCTGGGAACAATCAAGGGCACAGGAAAAGACAGAATCAGGGAAAAAAGTAAAACCATTACACACCTCAATGAGAGGAGCTTGAGGAGCCGGCCGTGAAGCAAGCGGAAACCACGGAGAAGGAGCATATGTGGAGGTCAACAGCGGAGGCAAGGCAAGTTTATTTTACAGCACACTTTTAACACAAGGCAATTCAAGGTGCTTTACATGATTAAAATTGGAACACAGCATAAAAGAAAACTCTGGAAGACACTGTGAAGTGGAACCCATTGGATCAATCTGTAGTGCTGTTTAAAGGAGAAGTATTGTTATTTTGCTACTTCCACCTTATTTGCGTTTATAAAATCACCGAGACAATTTTGTGAGACTTTAAGTTCTTCAGGAGATATTAAGATCAATTTGCGATCACTGTATATCGATGTAATGGAAGCTGTTGGGGAAAGCAAAGTTCGGCTCTAAATAAGCCATTATTTGCCACAAAATTCCTTCATTTCACCATCCAAAATATGTCTACTGCATTTACAAAAATTGCTCTCTTAGTCTGTGGAGTGATTTTCTGTCCATCTATCCATCTTCTTCCGCTTATCCGGAGTCGGGTCGTGGGGGCAGTAGCTTAAGCAGGGAGACCCAGACTTCCCTCTCCCCGGCCACTTGGGCCAGCTCCTCGGGAGGAATTCCGAGGCGTTCCCAGGCCAGCTGGGAGACATAATCCCTCCAGCGATTCCTGGGGGTTCCCCTGGGTCTCCTCCCGGTGGGACGTGCCCAGGACACCTCACCAGGGAGGCGTCCAGCAGGTATCCTGACCAGATGCCCGAGCCAACTCAACTGGCTCCTCTCGATGTGGAGGAGCAGAAGCTCTACTCTGAGCCCCCTCCGGATGACCAAGCTTCTCACCCTATCTCTAAGGGAGAGCCCAGCCATCCTACGGAGGAAACTGATTTCAGCCGCCTGTATCCGCGATCTCGTTCTTTCGGTCACCACCCAGAGTTCATGACCATAGATGAGGGTAGGAACGTAGATCGACCGGTAAATCGAGAGCTTCGCCTATCAGCTCAGCTCTCTCTTCACCACGACAGACCGGTACAGCGCCTGCATAACTGCAGACGCCTTACCAATCCGTCTATCGATCTCCTGCTCCATTTTTCCCTCATTTGTGAACAACACCCCCAGACACTTGAACTCCTCCACTTGAGGAAGGACTCCATCCCCGACCCAAAGAAGGCACCCTACGCTTTTCCGGCTCAAGACCATGGTCTCTGATTTGGAGGTGCTGATCCCCATCCCAGCCGCTTCACACTCGGCCGCGAACCGCTCCAGCGAGAGCTGTAGATCACGTTCAGATGAAGCCAACAAGACCACATCATCTGCAAAAAGCAGAGACCCGATCCTGAGGTCACCAAAACGGATCCCCTCAACACCTTGGCTGCGCCTAGAAATCCTGTCCATAAATGTTATGAACAGGATCGGTGACAGAGGGCAACCTTGGCGGAGTCCAACTCTCACCGGGAACGAGTCCTACTTACTGCCGGCAATGCGAACCAAACTCTGACACCGGACATACAGGGACCTAACAGCCCGTATCAAAGGGCCTGGTACCCCATACTCCCGGAGTACCCCCCACAGGACTCCCCAAGGGACACGGTCGAACGCCTTCTCCAAGTCCACAAAACACATGTAGACCGGTTGGGCGAACTCCAACAAACCCTCCAGGACCCTGCTAAGGGTGAAGAGCTGGTCCAGTGTTCCACGGCCAGGACGTAAAGCGCATTGTTCCTCCTGAATCCAAGGTTCGACTATCCGTCAGACCCTCCTCTCCAGAACCCACGAATAGACCTTACCAGGGAGGCTCAGAAGTGTGATCCCCCTATAGTTGGAACATACTCTGTGGTCCCCCACCACCCCGGTCTGCCAATTCAAAGGAACTTCCCCCGATGTCGACGCAGTACTGCAGAGCCGCATTAACCAACACAACCCTCAGTTCTTGTGAAATGATCTGGGGCTGTCGTTGAGCTGACCAATCACAGATATTTGCTTTCCGTTGTGTTTGACAGACAGTAAAACAAGCGGGCTCGTATCTCCATCTCTACGCAGTGGGAGAAGTATAAACTAGGCTTCAGACAGAACTTGCTATTGCAAACATCCACATGGTTTGTGTTTGTGTGTTGCACAAACAAAATGACCAAATGAACTAAGTTCAGCTTCGACAGGCTTCCTTTCCAGATCCTGCTCAGTCCTGCTCAGACTACAGCTGCAACGGCACACAGCAGTGACATCATCACAATCGCAGGTTGGTGTAAGTTGGAATAAACGGCAGTAAAACTCCCCTGAAGATAACAAGCAGAGACCCTCTGAAATCTCATCGGTGAAATGAAGGAATTTTGTGGGTGTTAATGCCTAATTTAGAGGCTGCACTTTAAATGCCCCAACAGCTCCCATTATATGGATATATGCTCAATGCAAATGGGTCTAAATACCTCCCAAAGGACCTCAAGTCACCGAAATTGTCTGGGTGAACATAATGTATGCTACAAATAAGGTTCAGGTGGCAAAAAATTGAACTTCCCCTTTAATCTGAGGCAATTTATTTCTGTTACAACTTACTCAAGTAAAGTCAGTCAGTTTAAAAGGAATCTTCTATTTAGGATAGAGATACAGAGACAGCAGGAGAAGTCTGGACACATGAGGGGATGTATGAGACACAGAACTAAGAAGTTTGAGCTGACTGAGCAGCCACACAATACCAAATATCCAGGTGATCTTGCCATCTGTAGAATATTTAATGAATGTCAGATGAAATGAGTGTTTTACAGAGACTAGCAGTGAAATTCGTTTTGTGCAGTATCTTTTTATCTGAAGACTTACACTTTTAAATGATCATTTCTACTGAGGTTTGTTAATGTAAACATAACATAGTTGAGTGATACCAACAGTATTCCCCTTAACTCTATTCTGTATGATGGTTAAGCAAATAAACTCTGCAGGCCTCTGCAGAGCTTTGACATGCTGAGAAAGCTGTGGGACAATTTAAATTAGTTATGCTAGATCAGAGACAACTAAAACTGGAAGGACACTGGCCCAATGGGAAGCTGAGCTGTATACCCATGGACTATTTGATGTGCAATGGTGCTGCTTCGGCATCAGGAAACATGACATGTATAGATCAGTTTGTGTGTTTTCACACTGTCCTTTAATGTTCCTACACATATCAGTGGCAAAACATTTCTTTGCATTTCCACAAAGCAAAGAAGCAAGCAAACTAAAAAGTCATTTTTTATTGTCTGCTAAGAACATGATAACCTCTCTATACATCTCATTGTGTTAGCATTGTAGTTTTGTCTTCCCACAAAATTATTTTACATATAAGGTAGGAATGAACATTTCAACTATCCTATTAAAAATACAATTTAAAAAATCTGATTATTAACACACTTATCTGTGTTCAAATTTGTCAAATGTTTAAATTTTAGGTTCATTTTATTTGTTCGTTTTGATAGACCTGTACTTTTTTTTTTTTTTTGTAAGAAGCCTGTTGGGAGAACCCTTTAAGTAGCTTCTGGCTCCAAAGGCATAAGGTGACAAAGGCCTAATATGTGTGCAGAGGGTTGGCAAAGAATGTAATTATAATATAATATACTTTATATGTCATTAGGTGACAACAAAAGCCAACCCAAATCTTTATCAACATCTTCCAGCCAAAGATAGAGGAGAATGAAAAATTATAAATGTACTGCAGTGTACTGCAAGATTGTCCCAGGTCACTTTACATAAGCGATTTTCTCAAACATTGATTTTAAATATCCTGACCTTAAAGAATATACATGAGCAGTGTGTTTATTTTAAATGCTTTAAAGAATGAACTACAATTAAACCTTTCCATTGGTTTTAATCTGGCATATTCTTGTTAAATAAACAAATTTCATGTTCGTAAATGCTTGACAAAGTTGGTGGGAATACAAAACCTCTCTTTTCTAAAAAGTTGAGCTATTTGGATGTGCTGATATTTCATTTTACTGGATTTTTTTCTTTTTGTGCATTGCTCAATTTTCTCCCAATTGCTGCTGCTCCCTGGATGTCGTATGGAAGCAGCATGAGGATAAAGTAAAATATTTCCCTCACTCTTTGCACTGAATGCCTGCTGCTTCTCCCATGGAGTACCACTGTGAACACGGCTCTGGCAGAAACTTTCTGAGCTACTAAAAATTTAAAGACAGCATTTTCTTGCAATGAATTTTATTCCACATCCTTTCCTATCTTCCGCCCTTAGTCCACGCTGAGGAATACGATAAAACCTGTCAGCTTTAAGAGCTCCTGATGTCCACCACCCACAGGCCTGTATCAGCATCCAAACACTTTCTCTTTCCAAGTGCACTTTCAGCAGTGCTTTGGTTCAGCTCTCCAGGCGGGAGCACACTGAGCCGAGGCCACTTTGTGCCCATGTTTGCGCCGTTTATTATGTACGCATCATTCTGGATAATATGCTGAAAAAATGCCCCCTTCCTGCCCTTGTTATTGGAAACCATCTCTAGATGAATAATGTCAGACATCAAGGTGCCAAATGTCCCATGCAGGACACCATAGGAATTTTTCTGCAACAGGAGGGAAACAACATCTGTTTGACTGCTGAATGCAACGCTGATTCATCAGTCTCTCAAACAGACCTTGTCTTAAAGTCCCAGTCAGCTGTTTCATTGCTGCACTGAGGGGTGCATTTGATTTAATGTCATTACATGCCCTTAACACCCAATCTGATGGCCAATTCAATCTCAATGATCAGAACTAAAAGTCCGACATAAAATGAAAGGGAAAAAATATCTCTTTCCTCTCTTTGAGGGCTCTTTGAGAATCAGAATATTTTTTATCATGAGTTGGCTCTTCTGTTTCTGAAGGACAAGCACCCAGGTGTGAAATCTTCACTGGTGGGAGAAAATTGCAGACATTTCATTTCACTGCCTTAAGTCTAATTGAACTAAAAACTGGATCCAAGTGTACTTTTACTCCCCAAAAGTAATCATATCCCATGAATTATACCTATGTTTTGTAATGTTACTGACAACCAAGGGAGTAGATTTTATTTTGAGATTGGTGGGGACACAAAAGTGCTCCAATGCAGCACTCTTGAAAGTTTACGTTTTTTGCATTAGCAATCATATTTTCACATTATGCAGATGTTATAGGTTAAAGTAACTAATGAAAGACAAAAAGGCAAATTCGAAAAGCTCTAATCTTTACTCTTTAGTGCAGGGCTGTAGTGAAACTGTGCATCATGTCAATTACCTGTTGAGCTGGAATGTTATTTGTGTCAGGTTGGTTGGGATTGTCCTGAATATCCTCCTGATCACTGCCACTCTCCCTGCTGCTCTCTCCACATGTACTGGATTCCTTAGGAATCAACCACAATATAAATTTGACAACCATATAGCAACTGCTGTAAACAAATACACAATAGTAATACATGATGAGGCCTCTTAGATTTAAGGCACTGATTTTAAAGCTAAATGGTGGGATTTTTATTCGGATCATCATCATACTAACATTTTTTAACTGCTGTTATATTCTGTGTGTAAAGGCTTGTTTTATTCTAATGTTTAAACTGCTTTTATCATGTAAATCAGTTTGTTTTTCTGTTTGCATGAAATGCTCTTTATAAATCGATTTTACTTGATCTGTCACAGTGCTGAATCTCATGACTAACACATCCAGCATTATTTAACCTCACCTGTGAAATTGCAGCCTCTTTTTCAGCTTCTCCTTCTCTTCAACTTCCTCCGGCTTCTCTAATTTTATCTGGTCCAGGTTCTCCTTTTCTACCTCCTCAAGCCTCTCTCTCCTCATCTGCTTCTCGTCCTGTACCTCCTCTGGTCTCTCCTTCTCCATCTCCTCCAGCCTCTCTGTTGTCTATCACCTTACAAAAATATGTTGATGCATGACAGATTAGGGATAGAATGATCATGGAGTTTGATGGTAAAGTTATTACCTGAGAAAAAAGGCCTTTACTTTCACACTAAGTATGTGTAATTTGTTCCCCTCAGAATATGGATACATAAAATCACATGATCATCTAGAATATGAGGTTTTATTCTATTTACACAATACATTTTATTTATGTTTTTAAACAGCTGCTCTTTTCTATAAAAATACATGAAAATAAGAAAAAAAAGAGAACAAGAATAGAAAATAATTTTTAAAAAGTGTATCTCTTTGGGGTATTCTATATTAATTTTTTCATTTAATTTCAATATTAAGTAACTTACACATTGACTCCTAAAGAAGTCTCTTATATTGAGTTTTCTTTTCTTTCACATCCTTTAAATCCTAAACAGCACACACACGCGCGCTCGCATGTGTACACGTACACACACGCACGCAGAAACAAACAAAAAGTGTGAATGACACCAGTAAAATCCATCTAGCTGACGTGACCTGGACAGAACAAATGCCAAACGTATTGATAACTTACACTCGCAGGTGCCTCTCATCCAGCCCAACTAGCAGTTGTAGCTTGAGATGTTCACAGTCAGATGTTCGACCAGACATAGACACACACACGTCTATGTTTATACGTGTTTATGCGTTTGATAAGCTGACCGCGCTCGGTTTAAGAGGAGATGGAATGACAACGGGGACGAGCAATCACATGTAAGTTAGCCAGAACCCGGCAGCCAATCAGGAAGCGATATTTAGTTTAGAGGCGGGATTTCTAGCAGAGACCGACATATAAACCTTTGTGTGACATGATCATTGACTAAACAGCGGTTGGATATGTGGTAGCGACGCCGTTGATTGGTGGGGACAATTCACTAATCGCTGGATATTGGTGGGGACATGTCCCCTCCGTCCATACTAATTCTACGCCCTCGCTGACAACAATATATGTATAAGGGGAGTTTGAGTGATAGACAAATAAAAAGGCCAACTATTTGTTTTTTACCCTACAAATTGGAAGTGGAAAGAATGAAAATGTTTAGGAAAATTCATATTGCACATCATTCTGAACACATCATCCTCCATAGTGATACAGGATTGTAGTTAAATAATGCAAGGGGGAAACTTTTAAAACAGAAATGAGGGAACCTGTCAGAGAAATATTTAAAGAAAACCTGTTAAAGGCTAGAAAAGACTTTAGACTGGCTGGAGATTTATCTTTCAGAAGGAAATGGACCCCAAATATTGAGCTGTAGCTACAATGGTATGGTTTAGGCCAGAGCACCTACAGAACTCACCTAAATCCAACTGAAAATCAGTGGCAAGACTTAAGTTAACAAAAACGATCCCTCCTAAGACTGCTTCCACAGTGCTTATTATTGTATATTAAGGTGTATTTGGTGTCAAACTATTGATTATGCTGTTTTAAGTATTATTACCAGGAATCTCGGGTATTAGCAGATTTTAGCTACTTGTGGGTGGCTGTGGTCCTTAATTGCCACAAATACCAGGGGTCCATTATATCGTTTTCCTTCCATTTAACAGTCATGCACTACTCTATGTTGCTTTGCACACAAATATCCTGAAAAAATACACTGAAGTTTGTGGTCATAACATAAAATGTGAAAAGGTTCCTTGGGTGTGAATAGTTTTGAATGGCATTGTCTAATAATGTAGAAAAGAAAGATGTACAAGGCGAATATGACCCCTGAGGAAAAGAGGGCATAGCCGTACTGCAGGTGTTTTAATGGTCTCACTTAAATACTGGCAGGAAGCTCTCTTTCATTTTGTTTATCCAGGCCTCTGACAGGTCAGGTCACATGTGTTGAGGAGGGGGACTAAGATGACTTTACAGTCTGCATGTTAAGAACTCAGGGCGTTGACATCTTCTCTGTGGGATTATTTTCACAAGTCTCAGTTTGAATGAAGGCGTTTAATATAAGTCAAAAGTATGAGAGGATTTCATTTGTATTCTTGGATAAATCTGCAGGGAAAGGAGGAACTGTGGAGGGAGGAACTGACATGTGAATCGAGAGGAGAAAATGTATGCCTCAAGGAAGCAGACTTGAGAGGGAAACAAGGCATTAAGAAAAAATAGATAGATGAATTACAGCAATATGAGGGTGCAAATAAGCATAAATCATATGAAGTAGGCCCCCTGTTTCAAAGGAACAATCTCTTTCATCTGACAGGTAATGATAGTACTGCTCTCAGCATAGTTTCCATCTTACCTGGGGCTCTATTGCTTTCCATTTCCTTATTGTGTCTAACCAGAGTTCATTTAAGTATAATATGATGAAGCCATTTTTTGTGATCACATAACAATATATCAGATAGATGAGCTGACCTTTTCAAGTTTTCAAATTGAAGTAAACTTTAATGAATGTAAAAAACATTTAAATAACACAATGATTCCCCCATACCATCTAATGTCAATACAGTTTTTTTGTGCAATGGGCAAACTGTTTAATATATAATCCAACTTTAAATCATCCACATAGAAAAACTGCGAAATAGGTGGAGATTTACCAGTTTTATTCCTTGTAGACATTTAAGGCAATGTCTTTAAACATTTGAAAAGCTACAATATGAAAATATATTTTTTAAATACCTTGCAAGTTGTTAAATAAGTTTTTTTTAAAGTGTATTAAGGTCAAGTGAAGGATAATTCTTTATCACTTTTCAAACACTTAAAATAATACATACAATGTAGTAACAATCTAAGGATTTGAGTTAAAAAATAAAACATATATTGCTGCTACCTATGTAAACTAAGCCATTTGAAGTTGTCTGAAGGTGGTACAGTCTGCTGTCAAAGTAACATCTCCCAAATACACTGCGGGTTCTTGAAAACTATGCAGCATTTTTCTATTGCAAATTAGAATAGAGTTCCTATTTTATAATTTCTTGGCATTTGTGCATAGTGTGCTGCTTTTTGAGATCTTTTAGACAGGCTCTATTTAATATATTTCCTGATTCTACAGATCCTTGATGTGGCTAGCAAAAATAAACTGTGCTTTGACAAAACAATGTTAATTATTACCTGTTCAGGGTGTCGCGCTCCGCTGGCCTGATGACTGCCGGACTTAGGCACCAGTCTCCATCCCAGCCCCCTATAAGTGCAGATAAGAGGGACAACGTTTTTACATTGGGCCAGGTTTATATTACTTTTTTCTATTAACAAATAAAACTGGGTTGATTTTGCTCAGCTTTTTTGTCTGATATTAGAAAAAAAATTGATGGACTGAAAGATTTAATTTTGACAATAAAAGAAAATAAAATCAGGTAAAGGGGGTAGATAATCTTTCCCAGAACTGTAATTGTATTTAATTTCTTAAAGTATTCAAGCTTATGTAAATGTTTATTCTTTTCTGAAAGATTTGTATTTGCAAGACATCAAATTAATCTGCTTTTAATTCGCATGACTCAAGGGAATTAACTCTAAAACAACCCCAAAAAGCAGAGTGATTTAGCTTATATGTCATCTTAAATGCAGTCAAAATAATTTTTTTGAAAATTATTTGGCTATGCATATCTTCAATTTCACCTATAGAGGAATCTATCATACAAAACCGCAGTTTGTCCCAATAAAAGCCAATGCTCTCTCAGGCAACATACTGATGTGAATAATAAATAAATAAATCTCCACAATTTCTCCCAAATCTTTTAGCCAGAAAGCCACAATGCTTTGCCTCGCCATCTAATGCCTTCTTGGTTTTCTGTCCTTGCTTGTTGTTCACTCGTATCCCCAATGGAAACCCTTCAAAAAATGCTTCTGTCTGATCTGAAATTAAACATTCAGTGGATGTCCTTGGATGGAGAACAGGGGGAACAGTGAGGTGCAATATTCTCAGCTTCTATTTCCCTGCTTTTTCTCACTGCTTTCCAGATTTTTAAGTGAGACGGGGTTAGATAGTTGATCAGTGTCCACGGCAGTGGTGGGTGGAATTTTAACATCCTTTAATATCCTCTAACTTTATTTATTAACATTAGTTTTGTTGTGTTTAAATCAGCTGTAGATGAGCTTCAAGCCAACAGATTCCTACTTTTGAACAAAAACCATAAATGATGCTTGTCCTTTCGGTTTGATTTTTTTGTCATTTGTCCCTAAAAAAGTGTTACATGTAACATTTACTGCATTTGCATCAAAAGGCAAATCAATTTTAGCAACTAAACCCTTCCTGTTGCCTACAGATCAGAGTCATAGGATGATGGTAGCAATGTTTCTTTTCTCTGAGCTGCAGATGCATCCCAGCACCCACAGCAACCATTTAATGGCTCTGACTGCGTTTCTCTTTTATGGCCTCAGATCTTAAAGAGGTCTTTCTCTAGAATTACTGCACACTGAGGCGCAGCACAGAGGCAGGATAAGAGCTCTCAGGCGTTTTAGGGGACAGGTGTTTATATTCTCTGTGTGTGCATGCGCATGATTTTTACAGGGATGTCTACGTGTTCCTGCCTGTTTTTGTGCATTCTGTGTGTCCTGCGTGCTCTGTTGAAGTCCTGACAGAGGTAATCACTCAGTGAGATGGGAAGACGAGGCGGCTTTAAATGCCGACTCTGTTTTAGGCTTCACTGCATAACCAAATAACGCTGTGTGTCGCAGAGGCTAATAAGGCGTATTCCTTTTTCGAGCAGCTCAAGGGGAAAATAGCCTACCTGCCTAAAAAAAAGGAAAAACCTCCATAAGATAGACTTTTTTTATTCTTTCTAAGCTGAGGAATAAATGCCATTTTAATGTTTTTTATTTCCTTGTGGAAGGGACACATTTCACTGCCCCTGCAATGTCTTCACATGAGTATATATTTGTGACTCCTGACTGTGTTAATAATTCCAAAGAAGTGTTGTAATGGATTCAGCCAAGCCTCCTGCTTTAAACCAGGTATCTCCCCTTTCTCTTTCTAAATCCACAGATTATTACTGAAAATATGTTTTCCTTTCTTGTACTCGATCTGTAGAATTAGCTTTCTTAACACTGAAGCCCTTCAGAGCAATTACAGGACTTATTTTAGCTTTTGCTCAACTTAGAATAATTGCTCGAAATGAGGATGTAGATCTTCGATTTGCAAAGGCAGTTTATGTCTTTTTCTTTCACCTGTATCTCATGGTTATTAAGTATTCTGTTTTTACATCTACAACCAAGAACCTATATTTGTAAATAAATGTAAATAATTTACGCTCAAAGTATGCAGGCACATACAGACAGTCTAAGCGCTACATTTGTTCCTTTTTTTATATATATATATTTTTTAAATTTTTTGACGTTCCCTGAAATTTAATTGACACTGAAGTTATGGAATGGTGATGATGCGTGCAAAGAGTAGGTAGATAGGCTGTGCTTCAATATACCTTTTCAGTCGCTATTGATGTCACTCTTCTGTCCCTCCTCTATGGGCCTTGTTCAGTGCTGTAAACTTCTCCAATACACTTAGCAGAAAGAAAGCCTTAAAGGGATACCAGGCAAGTCTGTGTGTTTTCTCTACGATGCTCCCCCTAGCCTCCGTTAACAAATTTTGCTTTCAAACACACTGTCGTAAAAACGAACTGTTAGTCTCTCTCTCTGTCCCCCCCCAACACCCCCCCCACACACACACACGGAGTTAGGCCGTTGTGTTACTTTGTTTGGTTTTTTTATTCTTTGTTGCCTCCTGCAGCTGTGCTTCATTTACTGTTATTCTATTAGATAGATAGATAGATAGATAGATAGATAGATAGATAGATAGATAGATAGATAGATAGATAGATAGATAGATAGATAGATAGATAGATAGATAGATAGATAGATAGATAGATAGATAGATAGATAGATACTTTATTCATCTCCAAGAGAAATTCACAGTTCTAGCAGCTTACGGGAACACATTCCGTTCATATACTCATATATATATTCATATACTTATTGTATTGATTTGTGGCCGCCTATTGTTGCAGCCATTCCGCTTTATTTATTTAGTCTTTTCATATGGTTGTGATGTGCCACAAGTTATGATGAGCGGCGATTGAGCAGCTAGTTATGCGGCCAGTTGCAGCAGAGATGCGCAAATAGGCGGCTGCATCTCCGCTTTATTTATTTAGCCTATTTATTTGTTTGTGATGGCCACAAGTAATGACGAGACCAGTGGCATTTGCCAACATTGCCCAGTCAGAAATGTTTTTGTAGCTCGATCATGATATGTGCAACGTGATTATTATTCCCCATTATCATTCGCGTTGACTTAGTGACATAAAATAAAAGTGTAGGCCATCGTAATTCAACTCATATCTGAAAAGTAAGTGAGATATTGCAAGGTCTGTATCCGACTTGGAGCCTTGGGTGTCTTTCAGCTCTCACCATTCGGTAAAAGTTTGACCAATATTGATGCGTGTGCGAGTTCTGAAGCTCTTTTTCTTTTCTTGGCATCTTCCGTCAAGGGTTTTCGCTGCTTCTTAGCCGGTTCTGCCATCAGTTTGACACACTCGCTAGCCGGGTTTCGTTAGCCTGCCTCAGTGTTGGGGATGCGTGCCGAAAACGGATCCTGCTTCTCTCGATGTCTGAGACTTCGCGAGACTGAAGGACACCGGGTCCGGTACACTGAACTTGCAAGTGGGATATTCTTCCTACAGGCAGTAGGGGTGGGCGAGAGAGTCTTCATTCGCCCTGTAATGAGTCATTTAACTATATAACGACTTACGAAGATGATAAATTAACATGAAAACGTTGCCTGGTGTCTCTTTAAATCATAATACTTCCACCTCTGTGTTTGCCAATGGAGACGCTGTTATAAAAGATAATCATTATTCTCCCAAGTAAATCATGTTCTTGCCAAAGAGCTCGATAATGATCTCACCTGAACAGACCTTCTCTGAATTATTCTGTTGTTTACAGGCAAGCCTTACATAGATGCTTACTGCAGTGAGCTGAGACATTTAAATCCAATACAGCTCACTGGTTATCACTGATTTTTTTTGGGAACTGTTGACCCACTTGCCTGCAGTTCCTTAATAAGCTTCTCCTAAATCTCAATTTTATCCACTGAGGGAAGATTTTGCATGGAGCTCCAGACTGACAATGACTGATGCTTATTTCATAAATCTTAACTAAAAGGACACAAAACCAAACTACTGGAGCCATAATCTTGCTGAGATAGCTAGCCAGCTAGCTAGCTAGCTAGCTAGCTAGCTAGATAGATAGATAGATAGATAGATAGATAGATAGATAGATAGATAGATAGATAGATAGATAGATAGATAGATAGATAGTCTCTTCTCTCTGTATATAAAATTTGATGAAATAATGAAACCTGGCCATTGTATTTCTTTCACATATATAATTTTGCTAATCTAAAACAATATCAGATTGTTGCTATAGGTCTGTTTTATTTCTGTAAAGCAGTTTTTTTTTTCCATTTATTTATCAATGTGTCTTTCTGTCTTCTTTCACACAAACTTGTAGCCAACTTTTTTGGTCTGTTTCCATTGTTGTCACTCTATCCATCCATCAGTGAATTCATTTATCTCTGCATAGCTTTTTTCTGATGACTAGCATCCAGAACAATGCCATGCTCAGGCAGGCAAGGTCTGTGGACATGTGATGGAGTGCTCCACTCTGCAACCTGGCAGCGAGGTGAACAAATTGATTTTCTGACGGATTAAAATAGATTAAACCAGCCATAAAAACAAGCAGGAAAAGGCTTAATGGACCATATGTGAACAATAAGCTTTCATATGTATTCTTTTCCCACATCTCCTCAGGCAATCCATCTTATTTAGCGGGACAGGTTGCAGATCATGCTAACGTGACTGTCATGAAGACTGGAGTGTGTCCTTCATGTGGTTTTGACTATTTCAAGCACAAGCTTGAATATAAAATCATATTAGTAAGTAAATCAATGTTCACCACACATTGCTTTCAGTAAATTATCAGATTTTGGGATACATTTTAGCACTACTGGTCCTTCTAAAATAGCCTGTTTTATGTGAGCCGCAGACAATGAGAATAAATCTATGATTTGAACTGAACTCAGAACTGCTTAAGTTTGATTAAAAGTAAAATTGGCTATAGGGGTTCCAGGCTTCCCTGGATTGCACAGAAAGCCAGAGTTCTGTCCTTTTCTTCTTTATCCTATTTCTCGCGCTCAGGTGTTAGGCCTTATGGTAAACCCGGTTTTCATGTCATCTTCTCCCGACCTCTGACATCTGTGTACTGTTTGCTTCATAAAATAAATACGTTCATACTGAGTTTTCAAATTCTCCTTTTGTAATACCGCCATTTTATATGATCAACTTTTTTAATAGTAGTATAATAAATAAAATATAAAAAAAAACTTTGAGATTAATCAGTTATGATCAGTAAATAATTACTCTAATTAATTTCTTTTATAATCTCACCAAATAATTGCTGAGGAAAACCCAAGTTGCTAGATTTGTTGCTATTTGCTTTTATTTTTGAAATAGAATCGCTAGAGGGGTCTAAAAACTCGCTCAATATAGCTAAGTTGGCAAAACTGTCTACAACCCCCTGCTCTTCCTCACTCAACCTCCCCACTACAATAGAAGGCAGTCAACTTATGTCAAGTTTACAGCTTTGAAAATTGATTTCATTTAAAGGCAACTAGCATGCAGATTAAAAGATTAAACAAGATTAAAAAACATATTGCGTTAAAAATAGTTGTAATTAATTAATCACATTAATGTGGTAATTTGACACCCCTACTTTTTATTAGCTTGTTTTGACTGTAATGAGAAAGTAGTAAAACGACTGCCCTGTGACCGTTTTAGAGGAATACGGTGGGAGAGTTTAACCAACATGGTGACATACAACTGGAACAGTAGCAGCGATGGTGGGAAAAGCAGCTCTGAAACTTTTACAAAACCAAGTAAATGTGTATGTAGAAAGTGCTAAACAACATCTAACATCCATGAAACAAGAAAAGAAACTGCATTTCACACTCATGCTATGGAATACGTACAGGAACGGCATCCTTCAGAGTGAGTACCCACCTACAAACACAGTAACCTGCAGTCTTACTGTAAAGATTGATTGATTGATTGATTGATTGATTGATTGATTGATTGAGTTACTAAAAGAGAGAGACCTTACATATACACCATCTTGATAAATTACTATCGTTGACTTTGTTAACAATATACCGAATGGACTCCCACCATCTTATGACTTACTTTCTTAAATCACCCCATAATCTTACTTTGACCTAAACTGATTAACCGTTTGATGTTCTTGATGATCTTTCACAGTGAAGGGAAGTAAATGTTCTCTGACCCGTCTTCTCTCATCTTGCAGCTCTGCTGCTCAGTATGCTGCAACTTTCCTTAGCCCCGATTCACACTGGGCATAGAACAGATGCGCCCCGGTATGAATCGGAGGTTAACAAGCCAGCTTTCCACTGCTCTTGCAGCCCAGTTTAGTTTGCTTGCTTCTTCTGATAGTGTATCTTTTGTTACCTTAGTGCAGGGATCCCCACCTCCAGGCCTCGAGGGCCGGTATCCTGCAGGTTTTAGTTCTTTCCTTGGTTCAACACACCAGAATCAAATAATGGCTCGTTAGCAGGCCTATGCAGAACTTTGCAATGGAGGAAGTTAGAGAATTTGAATCAGCTGTGTTGGAGCAGACACACCTCTAAAACTGGTAGGACATCGGCCCTTGAGGCCTGGACTTGAGGATCCCTGCCTTAGTGGATTTGGCATGGCTCAAGTCTCAAAACCGCGGGTTCAGTTACATCATTAGGTAGCGCGTAGCATACACCCGGAAAGCCAAACTGAGTCAGTACATCCAGGGAAGCGGCCCATGGATGAGAAGTTCTGTCTTGCAGTTTTCAGCAGGAGGATCCTCCCATGTAGTGACAGCTCCGAAAACTCAGAAAAATAAAAAATGATTGTTGTGTAACCAAAACTTTTCAAAAACGTTTTTTTATGGTGCAAAGGTTATGGAGTGGGTTTGTCTAGAGACAAAATCTCTGTGTTTTTTTTTTTTTGGTGTGGATTGATTGAAAATAATGGCAAAATAACTTATCCCTCAGATAAAGACTGAGTCTGGTATAATAAATGATGTTTCATATGTAGATTAAGAAGATGGTGCCCCATTTTGCTCATTTTGTCACTGATAATGCAAGCTTCAATAATTATTATCCCAGTATTAGGTTATTGGTATAATTGTTACAAATTATTACAAACCAGACCATTTTATGCATCCTCTGTACCCCAACACCTATCATGAAGCATCACTGCTAAGGTAGGCAAGACATTTTAAATAACTCTATTGAGAGTAGGCTACATTAGAGCTCTATTAAGAGTACATTAGTGATCTGCTATCATGGTACAAGCCATCCAGGTCACTCAGGTCCTCCAGCTCTAGTTTACCAACCTTCCCTAGAACCAGAACCAAACATGGAGAAGCAGCTTTTAGTTTCTATGCTCCTCACATCTGGAACAAACTACCGGGAGAATGCAAAGCTGCAAAGACACTGAACTCTTTTGAGTTTAAAATTAAAATGTAACTATTGAGACTCCCTTATGAGTAACTGATCCTATTATTGCTTTTTAGTTGCTTGTTTTTAATTTTCATACAAATGATTGTCTTGATTATTGTTTTATTGTAAATGCTTTCTTGTATTTTAATCTTCAAAGTGATTAATGCTCTCTTTTCTGTGTTCTAATTTTAATCTTGTTAAGCACCTTGGATTGACTTGTGTTGAAAGTGTTCTATACAAATAAAATTGCCTTGCCTTGCCTTGCCTTGAGCATATGTTGGTACTGGGGCTAGGGCCACAGGTTGATTTTACATAGATTTTTTCACCTTTGAAATGTTGACTGTTTCTCCTTTCACTATGTCTCTCCCTCTCACTTTGCTCTTGCTGACACTGAATCCCAACAATCTTCCGATTTTTGATCAGCCAAATGTTCACAAATGCCTCCATGGAAAGCTGCAAATTACTATTACATAAGAGCTGAGTCATTTTCTTACCCAAAACTGCCAGAGGATGCTGCCAAACCAAACAGAGGGAGGCAGACATGGTGTATTTTTGGGCTCTAAGAAGTAGTAACAGCAGTTAATCCCTAATCAGTTCCTTCTTTTATCATTTTGTTTGTTTGTTTGTTTTTTATATATTTTTGCTTAATTTCCCTTCTGGAAAATTGTTGTTGTTGCTCAAACTAATTAATTCATTAATTCTTTAAGGAGTTGTTGTAGATCATGATGGATGTGGCAGCAAGGATTTTCTGTAGCGGTCTGTGTTGCAGCGAAACTGAAGAAGCCTCCAACACTCTGTTGTTGTAGAATAGTATCATGCAAAGGGTGCTCAGGATTTTCCATATCTTTTATTTTTTGAAAAATCTTTGCAGCAAGATTCTGCAATCACTATTTTTTTTTATGAGTGTAAGTACCTCTGTCCCTTCTTGTAGATGGCTTCACTGTTCTGTCTCCAGTTCAGTCTGTTGTCCAAGTGAACTCTGTGGTATTTATACTCCTCAACCACATCCACCATTCCTCCAATTACAGAATGTTTGACAATGTTTGGCTTATCCTTGTTGCTTCTGAAATTTACAATCATCTCCTTTGTTTTGTTCACATTCCACAAAGCGATCCAACAGCTCTCTGTATTTGGCTTCTTGTCCATCTCTGATATACCTGACAACTGCAGAGTAGTAATACCAGATTACTTCATTGTCTATTCATTTAATTCTCAATTTTCTATTAATTTCTATTCTTTGTTTTCTATTCAACCACATTTTCTGTACCCACTAAATCAATGTAGAGTTATGTAAGGCAGGTTACATCCTCTGCAGGTTGCCAGTCCCAAATCGGGCAATAAGGAGACACAGAGCAAATAGCCTTATAGGCACACATTCCCATCTAAGAATGTCAAATATATACAGCTTTTTTATGTTGTAATGTTGATGATAATTGTCAAATTCATGTATAGATTTTCACCAAATACTGAAAACGTTTTAATGATTTCAAGAAACAATTCAACTTCTGACTCAGACAGTATTTAGTCTTATTTATACTTTTGTTTGTTTTGTTTGATTTTTTATTTTTTTTGCAATGTTTTACTGTTGTCATGGTTTTAATGTGTTTCATTGTGTTTCATTATTACTCTACCTATTTAGATTTTAAACAAACCTTGCCTCTTTAGTGTTGGTCTGTCCTTCTCTGTGCGTGTAAGATGCAAAGTGTCGCTTTATAAATAAACTGATGTGGACTGAATTAAACTGAAGTCTGCCCGAGGATGATCTGACATATTTTGCAATTCAAGTGTTAACTGTTTGATGTTTATATATTTGTAACGTAAAATTTTCAGGGGTGTGAATACATTTACAAGGCATTATAAGTGAGAAAAACAGCAGATATTTCTTTAAGAACAAACAGTTGTGTTTCTTACGTTGATTGCGATCTGGCTCCCTTTTTTCTTTACTTTGGGTGTTTCAACAAATGAATGCAGATGTCTAAAATTGTGGAGGGACGGGCAAGATGAGTTGAAGGGTAGAGCTGTGTAATGGAAAATTGTATATCTTGTGCTAAAGTCTCATGAATGTTTAAACCTTTGGGGGTGGAATGAAAAATACAATAAATATTTGTGCACTTCTTGGGTATATAATAAATGTTTTGAATTAAAAGTCAAACCTCACACCCTGGAGTTTTCCTGGCTCTTATCCTGTAGACAAAACTAAATAAACCCATATGAGTACCTTCCTCCTTAACAGAACCTAGAAAAATAAATCTTTCGACAGCAGCTGACAAAATGTATGTCAATCAGATTTCGTGGTCAAGCTGATGGTAAGGTTAACAGGAAGGCATGAAAACACTTTTGTTGTCTAAAGAAATGAAATTTCATCCTGCAAGTCAGACCTTAAAGGAAACTGGAGTCATCATTGAACAGTAAAAGCTTGGTCAGCACATTTCTAAAAATTAAAACAGGCTTCTGTCTCACCATAAAAGTAAAAAACACCATTGTGTAAAAAAATTTAATTAATTCACACAGTACACACACACACACTCCAGAGCGTCCCTGGCTGAGGCTCGGTGTCACCGCAGCTTGTGACCGCTTCACTCTGTCACTCACTGGCGAGAAGCCTATCAAAATCTAACAGCCCACACTTTGTGTGCCTGATTAACTTTTTCTACTTCCAATAGATTCACCAGCTGTTTTGGGGAATTTTCCCGCACTGAGGACACCCACAGTCATATACACCTTGATATCTATTGACTAAAATGGATTAAAATTCAGGTAAATAGAGCCTGTGTCATCTATAGCAAATAACACTCCTGAAGTGATAATGGTTAAGTCACACACTGTCAGAAATGTGTTATTTTGAAGAAAATATAGACTTTTGTGCCATTTAAAATAAAACTGCATTGTTATGATATGCTTTATATCCACATGATGTCACTTTTAAGACCACCACTGAGCTCAGCTGTTTGCATTAATTTTAAAGTCACTCTCATTCCCACAAAGAGCAAGCTACTCTAGATAACAACATTAGCCAGGGCTCCTAAAATGGAAAACACAATTTTGTCTCTGATGATTTCATTAATTTCTCAGTGCAGGAGATTAAACTGATTTAAGTTCCTGGAGCCCAAAACAGGAGTCGTTTTTAGGCTAAGTGGCCCCTGAAGGTAGCAACGCCATTAGCGGCACAATCTGTTGGGAGAAAATACTCTCTACCTCCATCCGGGCTTGATCCTTAAGAGCACAGAAATGAAGTAACTCTACTGTTTCTGTCTGTGAGTCTTAAAACTAGATTACTCCCATCGGGCTCGGTAGGGCTCTCAAAGGAAATTATCGCTGTCTATGAGGGGCCACCAAGGGGTGATTCCCCCCCCACACAACATCTACAATTGTCCAGGACATCTGCACAGTCCACGCCTAAGACTGCGCACCTCCCTACATGCAGCAATGTCAAAGTTGAGCAAACATATGTATCAAATAAAAGCATTCGAAGTATACACCACGAGCCATAGCACAGACAACGATATTGGTGGGGGTTTTTAAAACCTTTTCCACAACTAAAGATTGGCCTAATCCTGAACAGACATTTTAAATCTGCACAAACAACAGTATAAAGCTGCTACATACTGAAAGCAACGGCCTTTGCTTTTTATCTGACGACTACTTATTTCATTTGTCTTAAAGTTTTATGTTAGGATACAGTGGTTGTGTGCTGCGTTCCTGGATGTGTTTGTGTGATCTTACCTTTTTCTGCAGGGTGTGCCGCAGCCACAGGTGCTCCTGATCAGACCTCATCAGTACTGCAGCATAAAAGGAGAAGGGATTCAGGAGGCTGATATCAGATGGTTTTCTCTCCCAGTACTAAGACCAACTTGACCTAATCCTTTTCTTTTGACTAGTTTCCCAAGTTGTTTCAAGTTGAAAGACTCACAATGTTGTTCTCTTCATCACTCTCTCAAGGTTCCTCCCTCGTTGTATGCTGGTGGACCAGATCTGTTCCTGGATGAAAGCTCCTGACTCACCCGAAGGCTCAGGCCTTCACTCCGGATACCAACCACACCGAGTTGTTTGTCTCCCACCTAGCCATCCAGGCTCCCCGCTGGTCCACCCAGCTCCCTCGTTCTTGGGCCGAGTTTCCCTCAGAGTCTGTTCAGGTCAGCCTCTCTCCCTCTCCTCCTGGAAAAGACTCACCATACTCACCTCGGTTGCTGTCTGCTTGTCCACCCTCCAACGATCCACCTACAAGTAAGATAAAGAAAAGAAAAGACGCCATCAGGATCCCAACCGCTTACAAACAACCTCACGTGTCACTCCAAGTAAGACCCCTGAATCTCCATCAAATAATCCACCTGAAAAAAAACAAGATCCCTGTATCAGCCTCGATCTCTAACCACTTACCTGTTCCCTTTCCAGCACAGTCTACCTCTAGATTCCCCGTTGCTGCTACCAGTCATTTTGTTGTCTCAGTTCCCGTTTTGTAAAATAAACATTTTAAAAACTTTAGTATGTCTAAAATTGATGCTTGAAACTAGAGTCAACCTGCAAACATGTCAGTTTCATAGAGAAAAATAACTTGCTAATTGGCTTGCAAACCAAAAATGCTATACAAAAATATACTATTATAATATTATTTTGTCTTTCTGAAGGCCTTTTAGTGGTTCCTCCTGATTTACCAGGCACCAACCATGCAGTGTGAAACTGGTTACTAATGTCGGGGGGATACAATCAGCCAAAACAACACAAGCACCTCACACTCAAAAGGTCCTATAATATGCCTTATTTTTAAACAGGAAAAATGTGGTTCAAAAGAAAAGGGTTGAAGAGTCCTCCATTAAGAAGTATACACTGGCTTTCAAAAATGTACTCACAAAAATTCAACCAGGATAAATCTTTTCTCAGCATATGTCACAATTGTCCTTTATGATTCACCAGAAAATGAGACTAGTAAGAAGGAACAAAATAAACAAGGGGTAATATATTGGTGCACGAATGTAAAAGCTCCTGACCTGATTGTTTGAAGAATCTGTTTTAATTCTAGCATTTAACATTGTTTTCTTTTGTTTTGTAGGATTCCGTCAACATGCCACATATTGACTTCACAATATTTTCCTACATTGCATTGCAAATGATATATGTAGTTGTGAGGGTGTCTCTTGTCTGCAGTCTTAGAGGTAGGCCCAAAAGTTTTTTTTGTCAGATTTTGTTCTGGAGTCAACTTGGCCATTGTTAGGATGCATTCACACCAGCTTGAACTTTTGCTCATTGGCTTGGAAAGTCTGGTTGGTTTCGGGTTGTGTAATGCATGTGTAATGTGCATTTGAATCAAAGAAGCAAAGTCTGGTCTGCCTAAAAACATCTCAGCCCGCTTTAACTGAACCAAATGCAGGTGGTGGAGTGCAGGGCATTGTGGGTGAACACAACCAAAACAAACCTGTATGTAGCAGAATTGCCAGGACAAATGGTTAGTAATCCAGGTGCAGAGAAAACGAGGATGGAAAGATATCAAAGCTGTGGTTATTTACAAGAACAGCATTTCCACCCCTTCAAGGGAAAAAATAGTCTGTAGGACTCAACTGCAAAGTTATAAAGTTGAAAATTACCCCACTAATTTCACTATAGATATGTTACTGATATTTTTGTAAGCTCTGTACTAATCAGAATCAGAGTCAGAATCAGAATCAGCTTTAATGGCCAAGTATGACACATACAAGGACTTTGACTCCGGCAACTTTTCTCTCCAGTACAGAACTTAAATAAGTGAAATTAAAACGGAAATAAAAATGAATAAAAATAAAAATAAAGGATAATATATACACCAAACCAGGGTTATTGTACAGTAAGTATATACAGCAGTGCAGAGTTATAGTTTATTGTTCATGTTAATGGACTCACACTCTGTGACTATTCAGAGTTCATCAGAGCGACAGCCTGGGGGAAGAAACTGTTCTTGTGTCTGGTTGTTTTGGCGTACAGCGCTCTGTAACGCCGGCCTGAGGGGAGGAGCCTAAACAGATTGTGGCCAGGGTGTGAGGGGTCAGTGGTGATTTTTCTGGCCCGCTTCCTGACCCTGGCCCGGAATAGGTCCTCAATGGAGGGAAGATCAGTACATATGATCCTCTCTGAGGACCTGACTGTTCTCTGCAGTCTGTCCTTGTCTTGCCTGGTGGCGGATCCGAACCAGACAGAGATGGATGAGGTCAGGACAGACTGGACTATTGCTGTGTAGAATATGGTCAGCAGTTCCTGAGGCAGGTTGAACTTTCTGAGCTGACGCAGAAAGTACAGCCTTTGCTGGGCCTTCTTCCTTATAGAGTCAATGTGGGAGGTCCACTTCAGGTCCCGTGTGATGGTGGATCCTAGGAACCTGAAAGACTCTACTGTGGGGACTGGCCTGTTGGTGATTATGAGAGGAGATGTTGATGGGGGTCTCTTCCTGAAGTCGACTGTCATCTCCACAGTTTTGAGTGGGTTTAGCTCCAGGTGGTTCTGACTGCACCAGAGGACCAGCTGTTCCACCTCCCTTCTGTATGCAGACTCGTCGCCATCACGGATGAGTCCAATGACGGTGGTGTCATCTGCAAACTTCAGGAGTTTCACAGAAGGGTCTCTTGACGTGCAATCAGTGGTTTAAAGGGAGAAAAGCAGTGGGGAGAGAATACATCCCTGGGGGGCGCCGATGCTGAGGGACCGGGTGCTGGATATGAAGTTACCCAGTTACATTTACAATACATTTACTCTTTGTAATGTTTTTAACTCATTAAGAATTTTGATTTTCTCAGGATCCAGCAGTATACAGACAGGGAAGAAACAAAAACTACATCAAGTTAAAACATCATAAGATATTAAGGATTCCTTCAATGGCATTAAGAATAGCATACAACCAGAACCAAATATTGCTATGTAGAGGAGGCTAGGATGGTACCAATAAAAAAAAATGAATGAAACTGCCTCTGGGTCTTTGAGGTGTATTACTACATTGTTCTTTTTGATGCTTAATTTTTTTTTTATTAGCACCTCAAAAAGTATTAAATTATATATAATACTTATATATGTATATATATTTCCTTGAAGGCTGATGGAGAGATGTATTGGTAACTTTATTTGTATAGCACACTTTCCACAAAAAGGCAATTCAATGTTCTTTACACCTTTAGGGGATAAAATAAAATAAAAGCAGCAATAAAAGTATAAAAGACAACATTAGAGAATTATTTAAAATATTTTAGCTATTTGTAACCATTTACTCAAAGCAGCTATGTAGGCAGCTCTAAACAGATGGGTAAAGCTTTGATTTAAATGTGTTTCAGCAGCTTTGCAGTGGTCAGGAAGTTTGTTCCAGATACGGGGAACATAGAAAATGAAAGCTGCTTCTCCATGTTTGGTTCTAATAAGCATGATTAGTAGACTAGAGTTGGAGGACCTGAGTGGTCTGGGTGGTTGGTTTACTGGCAAAAAGATGCTAAGCCATTCTTTCACTTATACACTAGTAAAAGTATTTTTGAAATCTATTCTCTGAGCTACAGGGAGCCCGTGTAAGGACTTTAGAACTGGAATCATGTGCTCTACTTTCCTGGTTCTTGTGAGGGTATGAGCAGCACAAACCATTGTTTGTATTTTTGTCTTGAACTCATGTTTAACTCCAGTAAAAGATTTTTTTTTGTGTGTGTTCAGTTTAGTTGCACACTGTGATTGCTCCTTTTATAAGATTGTTATTCGCTTATTGTTGTTTGCTGTGACTGATTTCTTCAGCTCGGGCAGCCTGCATATTCACACTTATTATTCTAGTCAAAGTAGGCACAGGTTCAAATGCATTTTTTACACAAATGGGCATCCATACAAATATTCAGGCATACTCTAACCCACAGACGTGCACAGAAATGTTGCAAACTCTTTTTTTGCAATACAGAGCAAGAGGGGGGGGGGAGCAGGCATTCAGCAACCATGTATTTCTGTAGGATTCTCCTCTGGGTGCTGCGTCCAAGGTGAGTGTGCTGGCTGGCAGCTCCTGAGGAGTTGGTAGGAAGAGATAGCTGAGCGAAGCTATTAAAATACGGGCAGGAATTTCCCTTATCTCTTCCTTCGAGGCAGCTCGCTCCGCTTTGTGCTATTATGGAGATAAAATGCACAGAGGCTCGGAATGAGGGAGGACGGAGGGAGGTTGAGGAGGGGAGGACGAGGTTGGGGAGGAAAGACGTAAGAACGTCAGATTTATGGAGCTCTGGAAGCTTAAGGTTATTAAATCGGAAGATTACTCGGCTGCGAAATTGTTGAAGTTTTTACGAGAAGTTGAGGGATTTAGGTCAGTATTAAACAGCTAGGTATTAGGAGTGCCGTAATAAACATTATTCACAATATTATTTTTACTCCCTTTCTTCTGTTCAGCTCACAATTATAATCAGCCCAACAGGGTTTTATTCCCCACTCTTCATCACCCTAACAGACAACATCAAGCTCCTCCTAAGTGTTTATTCTAAGTGACACAAGTCTCCTTTTTATTGGAAGTACCATGTACACCGACAAAATGAACAACTTAAAAAAGAAGAGATTTGGCATCGAAATGCAAAGATACCAGTTATGGTACCTGTTCAGTAAATCCAACTCTTCCTGCATGAATTTGACTTTTTATTTTTGTCACAATTACATTTTCAAAGAAAATGTAAGCAAAAATGTGAGGATGAAGGCTACAGAAAGATTTGAGCTTACTTTCGATGTTTACCAAAAGCAAACAACGACAAGCATGAAAACACAAGAGTAATGTGAGCATTACTGGTAGTCACTGTGGGTGTATCTTATGGAAGATTAGCAGCAGCATCAATCAGAGCTTTTTTGTTCTGGTTTAAATGCTACAGCTATCCTGTGTACATCCAGCCATGTTTACCATTTACTGCTGACAGTTACAAATGATAGTCCATTCAAGAACATTAACCCGAGTCCTTGGTTTGCCAAAACAACATCATTTTTTTTATAGAATGAATCATCTTTATTGTTAAACACATTGAATGATGAACTGAAGATTTACTTTTTTCTTTTCCGTGGAATGGATGCATTTAGTTTAGCATAAATATTCTGCACTCATCCAGAACGCATAAGGGAATTTCTGCCCCTTACAGGGCATGCTTTTCTGAAAAAAAAAAGACAACTTTTTTCAGCTGTTTTTTAGAAGAAAATACATAATTTCTCTTTCTTAGAGGGTCAGAGACAAGTAATACATTCATAAATATACATCAAATATTTTGGAGGGAATTTCTGTCTTTTCTGACTCCATGAGTAGGGGAGACTGGGGATGATAGTACACTTTTGTTAACATCCATTATTAAATAACATGCATTTGGACTTCCATGACACCATCAAACATTAGTTAAATCAATGTCAAATAGAGATAGGTATGTTGTTACAGCCCCAGTACCAGGGTGAGTAGTAACACTACTTTTAGATAGATGTAACAGTTTAATTATTCAGATTAAAAAAATATTCTTCTACATTCTATATCCATCTGCAAACTTCTACATGCTTAATCGTTTCCTCTCCTCTGACCAAACCATCTCAATCTGGCTTCTATGACCTTATCTCCATCATTCATCATTCAACATCCAACATTCTCTTAGCTTCTCTGCACAACAAACATACAGGGTAACATGGCAGATGTTATGGACCTTGGTGAACCATCTCACAGATATTCCATGGAGAACTCATGTTGGTGCCTTCTGGAGAACTTCTGCAGGGACACCCATGTCTATTTACCACTTCCACTGCCTAAGCCTGCAGTAAAAAGGAGACCAGTAAAAAGTGCCGATATAAAGAGAAGGTTGTAACACTTATCGGTAACAATCCTCCCCATGCCAGGAAGTCTTTAAAAAGATAATGTTTTTTTGTATTATCTTCAAACCCAGCACTAATACAACAAAAAGAAAGTCTCTTGCTTTTTCTTATGTAAGAGGTAGTTTTGTATCTATTACACATTATGCGAAAAATATTTGTGATGGAACGTTTTACTTTCTAATCTGAAATTCGATTTTTTGTTTCAGAATACATCATTTACAACTTATTCATGTTCAATTTGTAAGTGGGGATCAGTTGTACTGGTGACATCACCATAGCTCTTTTCCAACAGTGTTAGAACCATCCATAGCCTGACCCTACACACCACTGTCCTTCTGCTCAACTATTTAGCTAAAAAAGTTTTTTTACAACTATTCCAATTATTGTTGGTGATTTTTTTTTTTTTTTGCCTAGATGACTTTTTTTGTAAGACTTTGTCCTTAATTATCTTAGATTAACCTGATACAAAAATATATTTACACGGTTTACATTGCAAAGGCTTTTTCCAACATTGTTTAGACTTCAATAAAATAAATAAATGTAACTTATGAAAGCCACGTATAATTCAGTATATTAAGCATTTATCTACAACTGAAAATGAATCCTAATCCAAATCTTAAGATTAGGGAATTGCAAGGAAAGCTTAAAAATGCAATAAAGACCAACAGCAACAAAAGAAAAACAAACTAGAAAAGAAGAGATCGCAGACCTGCCAAGGCAGCTCACATAACATGACAACATCAACATAACCTCCTTGGAGGTGGTAATAAAAAGATCAACTACTTGAAAACTGCACTTAAAACGTATTTTTAGCTAATATTACGTAGCCTCAGACTTTAGCGGTTTTAGGATTGATCTGTTGTGTTTGGAAAATGTGCCAGAGCAATACCACAGCAGTAACTTGGGATGAACATAGAATGAGGTGGAGTTCTATGGAGAATGTTGTTTTTACACAAGACGGCTGAGACGGCCATAGTGTGCTATGAAGAGGGGTGCACATAAATTCACAGCACTTTATACAGACATTGAGCAAGATTTGTATAAAATCCATAATTTATCTCTCCAGCATGCACAGTTGTTTAGATTATATTTACCCAGGATGCCCTGCACAATAGTCAATTTCCTGCTTCTGATGCGGTCCTGGTCCGGTTGCCATGGAATCGAACCGCAGCAGAGTTTGTTTCAATTGAACCGAGAAATGTGTTTTTAGGCAGACTAGCGTTCGTTTGTTTAGTCTGAGTCATAATTCTTTTGCCCATTCACACCTCCGCAAACAAACCAGAATTTCTGGGGAAAAAAAACTAGAGTTTGATTCAAGCAGACTAAACAGGGTTGGTGTGAATTCACCCTTAGAGGCACTGCTCCATCCCAGTTGTTGTCTGAGCACAACTTTTACTCTGTGATCTACGTCGGTAAGCTAGACAGAACTTGCTATGCAGACGTCAACATGGTTCGTGTTGCCGTGTTTCCAAATTGCACAAACAAAATGACCAAGTGGACTAAGTTCAGCTTCCACAGGCTCTGTTTCCCGCAACCTACGCAGACTACAGATGCAATGGTGGATAGCTGTGACATCATTGTTGAAATTGGTTGCACTGAAAGCCTGTAAAAAAAAACAGAAGATAATACCTTAGCATCTCTGAGACATTCCGAACTCACAGGGAATATCGCTAACTATTCATAACAAAACATGGTTAATAAAGGAGTTTTGGGGCAGGAAATGCCTTATTACAGGTGGCAAATCTCCTACTCAGATTGACTCCCTTTATAAGAATATACTCTGATCACGACTGTATATAAACTTCTCCTAAAGGACTCCAAGTGGCTCCACACTTGTCTGGATGAATAAATGAATGTAATGTTTGCTAAAAAATAAGCTCCAGGTTGAAAAAAAGAACTTTCCCTTTAAGGAAAACGGAACCCTGCTGCCTATTGCCACCATTCTATAATGGTGGCAATAGGCAGCATTTATCTATAACATTATCTATTGCAAGCGTCTTTAACCTTTCTACAAGATCCTGGGAGTTATGGGAAGAAAACAGTCAAATGACAGAGCCCCATACTTGCCAAAATAATAACAGATTAACCTAGCATTTTCTCACAGTTTCTTAAAATAAATTCCTCAAGTGTCCACCAATTAGATTAAGTTTTAGTCTGAACCTCTCTAGAAGGATCTTGACCATTTTAAGTTTCCCTTTCACTGAATGATTTAGACATTTCAGTTCTGTTTACTGAGATACTGCAAAGGTTTACATTTATTTTTTACCATTGAGACACCAGTATTTTATTGATTTGCGGGGAAGCCAACTTCGACTTGAACTCAAGTAAGGAATCCAGATTGATAGAATCCATACAGAAACGCCCTGGCTTCTTGCTGGGAGGCCAAAAACTTTATTAAAGTAACTAAGTTTTCAGAATATAGACATTTAAAAAGATTTACCAAGTTAGATAATTGAACACAAACACATTAAGACCGATGTTTAAATTTTGCTTTGCCTTTGTTTTCTAATTATGGGGATTTACCTGCACTTTGCCACAGTCCCAAAAGACACATAGTTAGACGGATGATTAGTGAAGAAGATGAAAGACATGTTTTTATAAAGAGATTATACAACCAGAAATAAACACAGTTACGTCTGTTTGTTTACTACTTGATGTGTTTAGACACTAAAAAAGTGAAGAAGCATGGAGCTCACTGAGGAATTGCATACGACTGCATACGCTTAAGTGCTTTTTCTTTGGTAGGAATTTGAAAACATGCAAGTCGTGATTAAGAGACGAGTCACAATTAATAAAAGATTTAATCCATCGGATATTCTGAAACTTGATTTATTGGATATATTTTGGAGAGATTTTGCAATACTGTTGTTTAGTTGCAGATTCTTCCCCAAAGTTTTAACTTTAATGCCTGTTGAAGTGATACATTTCAACAGTCAGCTACATTCCAGTTTGTACAGACCAATCATTTATAAATAAGAAACCCTCCTAACATGAAACCACCCATTTATGTGGACTAGTTCATACTTCCTGTAGAACTTATACACACACAAAAAACTGAAATAGTTAAGCATTAAATGTGAGTTCACTCATGTCGAAATCCATTTTTAGTTAAAAATTTAAATCCTGTAGTCAAGGCCTCAGTAATCCAGTCCAGGATCTGTAAATCATTTGGTACCAGACTCTGATGAAAGGATACTAACTAGAAAAGGATAAATGGCTGTATACGTTACACATAAACTACAGGCATACTGAGGTGAAGTATGTTTTACTGTGAAAAATTGCAAATTAATTTATGCCTGAGCACCCGTAAGTAAACATGCTGAAGTTAGCAAAAGTAAAAAGAGCATATGAATGCAGAAAATTTTCAAATTGGACAAGAATGAGAAAATTACCTTTAAAATACGATATCGGGATCGATATTGGGATTCCTGTTTAACTGGTTCATTACAACAGGTGATTAACTTTTTCCAAGCTCACTGTGGGTAATATGTGACAACTCACTATCTAATAAAGCAATTAGAAAATTTAAAACTGCTTTGCTACATGGAAAAAATACATTCTCCATTTAAACAAAACAAAATTTTCAAACAAAAAAGGAAACATGAACAAAGGGGAGGTCGTATTTAAGGCAAACAGCTCGAGTGAAACTGAAACCATCAGGTTTGACTTCCTTACTCCTTTGCCAAAGCTAAGAACCATCTTACTGTTGATCAAGAATCAGGTGCTAAGTAAAATCCCCATCAACATTTTAGAAAAGCTGCAATTAAAAAAAAAGATATAACAAGTTATTTTGGCCAGCACCATGATGGACAAGTTGATGAAAAAGCAGCAGAAAGTGAGGTAGGGGTAATCAGAGGATAAATTAGTCATTTTAAGTTGACAATAAGAAGACAGTGCTCATATTGTATGCATCACCTTTCCAGATTTGCATGAAGATATGTTATCTATATTATTGATGTCAACAGGCTGCAGAAACTTTCAGGTCTTTGAATTATTGCATGTCCAGAAAACTGAACTGGTCATTTCGTGTCGGTGTTTGTGCAGATAGAGCAGCTGCCACTACTAGGCCATTTCTGGTATCTCTCCTCAGCTAGATAAGGTTGCGGAAAAATGTCATCGGAAGATATTACGCTTATACTCGTCCCTTATTCTTCGCAATTGTGCCATACTTTTTTTTCAGCTTATAATGCAGCTCAACCATAACTTAGAGGAAAGAAACTGATACGATTTTTAACGAACAGTGAATGGACTTTGTTCATCACAAAAGATGAATTACTTGAAACTCTTTCATTTCTGAATAAAAGGGAAAATGAGATTACAGAGAAGAATGGGTAAAGGAAAAAATGATACCATCCATTTACTTTACCTGCTTGAACAAGGTTCTATGGTCACAAATCTCAAGCGTCAGTTGCTGAGAGGTGGAGATTATCCTAGAAAGATTTTACTTCCGTCACAGGGTAACACATAGATTCACAACCATACATTCACACCTATGAGCAACTTAAAAGTGGCCAATATATCAAGTGGGCGTTTTTGTTTGTTTTTTTGGTTGGGGGGGTGGGGGTGGGGGGAAGACGGAGTACCAAGAAAAAAAACCTGTACATGGATGGAGAGAGCAGTCTAAACCCACACAAAAAGACACACCAAAGGCTCTCAATATGCATTAAATGTCTAAAAAATTGTGAATATTCAACATTATGTGAAAGTTTTCATAAATTTTTTACCAGATACTGGTTGGACAGAAGTTGCACGACTTTTTGTCATTCGTGGAGCAACCCACCACTGTTTGTTGACATTCAGACAGAGAGACAGCCACCTCCTGCCTCACTAGATAATTCTCCTCTGCAGCATAGCAGAGAGAAAATTCATTAACCCCACTGCCACACATCCGCTTCATGAGATGTGCATGCGTAATACAGCTCAAAGCAGCCTTTTAATGCTGTAAACACCAACTTGCTAAACGTCTGGATGTATTACACACTTTCAGTAAATTGTCGGGAACTCGTCTACAAGACTGAGTTTCATGGGCTGCGGATAAGTATTAAAAGTATGTGATAAATATGACATGAATGCCGATGTGTAGTTTTAGCAATAGTAAGCTCACCCAGCTCGCATAGCCTGTGAATCACTGATTTTCTACAATTATATCACTATGACACTTTAGTTTTGCTTTATGTGCCGAAGGGGAAATTTAAGCCATTAAGTCATTTTAATGCATTCAAATAAGCCACAATAGTTTTTTAGCCCCTCGAGGGTACCAGTAAAAGCTGTAAAAACAAGTAACCTGTGGTAGCTTTTGTGAAAGTAGAATGTAGAGGGAGAGATTTTTTTATTATTATTTACCCACCCACCTGTTATAAATAAATCATGTTAGTATGATTTACTTAGTCGTGATGTCACCATCTATTTGGAGAAATACCTGTCGTGTTAGTTACTTAACGCTGCACCATCTTCCACGAGAAACTTGGAGCAGCATTTACAGTAAGAATAAATATTAAATAAGAAAGAAAAAAATTATAATTTATTTAACTGTTAGTAACCCCAAGTATCCCTGAATTTAATTCCATTCCTTTTATCCAAAATTTGGCTATTCCCGTAAACCTAAAGGATAAATATTCCCCTGACCTAAAAAGTATGAACAGAAATTAAAAATATATAAAGACACATTTGTGGCTTAGGAGCAATGCCCCACTAAAACAGATGCAGATAGATGAATAGATATGTGGCTGATTATTGGCAACACAGTCAATAGAGTGAGCTCTCTTACAACCCTTGAAGATAAGGATGGGAGATTTCTGAAAGTTAACATCAAAAAAGTGCAGATTTCTAGCTATACAACCTCTCGTTTTGAAAAACCTTTTGCCCCAGGATTATAAAACAGCTACAATACAGGTATTAAGGGAAGCGATAATGCAAAGCAATGACAGATTTTTTGAGCAGTGGGTGTGCAGCCAGACCAATAAGGCATCCACAGCTGTTTGTGAGCATGTTTCTTAGGTAATATTATACGAGTCCCCCTATACAAGTCCTCCTGCCGGTTTACCCACAATAATAAGCTACAATATGTACTCGCTTTATTTCAATGGCTGAGCCAAGTAACAATACATGGTATAATTATTTTTAACTTCCTTTCCAACTACCACAGGTGTGGCTGTAGCTTTAAATTACTTTGATGTAAAACAACATTTCAGCATCAAATATACATTAAAGAGTAACTCAATCCCAAAACAACTTTAATTTTTGCTTTTAAACTGTATAGATTAATCTTTACCCATGCAATTTTTCAGTTCTGGGGCATTATTGACGTTTTTATGTAAACTTGTTCAATTCTAAACTTTTTGGTATACAAAACGTCTTTGTGTTGCCGCTCATGGTTGATGTGTGGTTACTACATTTGAAATTTGTGGTTGGCTGAGAGTAGTAGATCTTTTCCATTCTCTACTACCAGGCATGGTCTCTCAGAGACCCTCCATCTGTCAGACACACTCGCCCCGTGGCAAGTTGGAGCTGGAAATGCCAGTTGCTTTACTTGCTTACCCGCACACCAAAACAATGCTGAGAGAAACCGAGAAAGCTGAAATCGAAATCTCACACCATAGAGGACCACAATGGCGAAGCAGTTTAAACTGAAAAACCAAATTAGAGTAGTTAGACTGGATTTACAGCAGCCTAAAGTTGGAGAGCAATGGGAGGGAAAGAGGCCTTCCACAGCCGCTGCTGCCCTGTTGTCGACAATGGATGACAGGGACTTTTTTTTTTGTGTGTGTGTGTGTGTGTGTGTGTGTTTTTGTGTCTTCAGGAAAGGGAGAAATCATTATTTCTCTCATTCACCATCACCAGAGGTAAAGGGAGGCTTTATGGAGCTCAGCGGCTCCACGCCTTATCAGTTCGAGCTGCTGGCTCAGCGGTGACTGTCCTTCTGACCACACCCTCGCGTTTCCCCCTCTGCTCATCCTCTACATTTGGCCATGCAGCTCCATGCCTTCTGGCCCTGACCACTTTGGTAGAATTTTTCAAATGTTGTCTGGGTGTGGAATAATGCTTTTTCATGGGGTGCAGTTACTCTTTAATGATACATTGTGACATAACATATAGATTTGATGTAGACTGGCCTGGGGAGTGGTTTCTACACTCTAATGAGTAAAATATAGCCACACTTAATGTATGTAAACAAAAGTTGGACTTTTACATGCTTCCATTCACTGCTATAGTATTTTAGACAACTAATCACAGCTGTTTTATATTAAGTATGAAAGGTCTGATGCATGTAGGCATCAGAGTAAGGCCGGGAATATAACTGCTTTAATTAGACGTACACATGTTTATCATGGATGCGTCGTGTAGCTTGTGTTTGCTTCAAGCATCATTTGTGAAGACCTCTGAAATCAACGCAACGCGACCACAAGCAGCAATATGAGCGTTACCGCTAGGGGGATTGTAGAGCGCTATTTACCCAGCTGTATGTACAAAGAGCGAACGCCGGAAAAAGCAGTAGGAAAACAAGCATGAAAAGTGGTAAATATGGTCTTACATACCTTCTACCACTCTGCTGTCATCTTTTTCTGTCATAATCTAAAAATTAACCAGCTGATTATCTCCTCTGTGGTCGCCATGTTTGTTTTGTCTCTAAATTGCAAATCTGTCATTTTTATCCAGTCTGACCACAGTACTCTGCTACCTGGTGGAACTCTCCAGTAGTATGTGCAGTACTCAGTCCCCAAGACACAGCCTGCTGCTTGTGTCAACCTGACACAAGCAGCAGGGTTAAAAGCAAGTATATTCCCGGCCTAACAATGTATGCAGAACAAAAGTAGCTGCATCCAAGCCTCATATTACTTACACCTAAATTCCACTACATGCGCTCCGCTCCGCCCCGCCACGCAAACCGCAGCGGGTCTCTGTCGTCGTTAAATTACACTGCATGCGCCCCACCTCCGCTTCGGAGCCCAGAGTTGCTCAACAAAGCATGCGCGGGAATTGCGAGATATCGCGATTAAGAGCAGTGCTATATACACGGAAGTCAGACCAAAATCTTTAATTCCAAGGAAAACAAACAGAAAAGAACAGCTGATCTACTTCTATTTGCTATTATTCTTTGTCAAGATATCTCCACAGACTTTCTTAAACAATGGGTGAGTACATTTATAGCAGATAAGCTGTATTTATAGCGTATTTTTTATCTTAAAAAAAAAAGAAATCTGTCTTTACTGATTTATTTTGAAAAACCGGATGATCTGCGTTTTCAGCATCCTGCCTGGTACTTTTTTATTTGTGTAGATTTACTGCGGACTTGCTCCGGCGTCCGGCAAAATTCGATTCAATCCTAGTTTTGCCAGAGTGCGAAATGGCGGCCGGCGCCCTGCGCCGGTACGGCGGCGGTAGTGGAATAGTTATTTTTCATTACAACGGGATCGGATTTGTTGCAGCGTGCGTGGCGGAGCGCATGTAGTGGAATTTAGGTGCTCGAGTCTAAGTGTGATGCAAAATGCTTAAAGCATTGGTTTAAAGCATACCATCATTGAACTCTAGAAGCCTGGAGAATTGTTCTCTGCAGTGACGAACCCTACTTCTCTGTCTGGCAGCCTAATACATAAGTCTTGGTTTGGCTTTTGCCAGGGGAAAGGATCTTGCCTGATTATATTGTATCAAGACAAAAGTTTCATGCAGAGGGGATTACTGTATTGAGCAGGGTTGTTTTTGAGAAGTTTGACTCTGTCCCTTAGTTCCAGTGGAAGGAAATGTTAATACTTCAGCATACAAGCAAGATTTAGACGATTTCATGCCACCAACTTTTTGGTGACAGGCTTGGGATGGTGCCTTCTTGTTTCAGCGTGACTCCTCACCCGCACACAAATCTCATGTAGAAGAGCTTGACTGGTCAACACAGAGTTCTGACCTCAACCCGACAGAACACATTTGGGGTGAATTTGAGCTGAGATGACCAAAGCTTTCTGGTTCATATCCAAATTCCATGAACACACTCCTAAACCTCATGAAAAGTCCTTCAAAAAGAGCTGGAGCTGTTTCAGCAGGCTGACATATCAAAGTTCATGGACTAAGAATGGGATGTCACTCATTTCCACATAAGTAATGGCAGATGATTGAATTGGCAATACAGTGTACCTGAATCAGCCTCTATATTGTGCTTCCAGTTTAATACAGATAGAAAACACAGATCTTTAGTCGTAATTTTCCATTCAGTCTTTGAAAAATAAAGCCTCAAAAGACAAACTTAGACATGAAAGCACTATGCTGCCTGCCTATTCCTGGCAAACTTACTGTATATATCTCTGCCCTCAGGCCAGACCACATGTTAAAGATTTTGTTTAAAAAATTTTTTGCAGTTTAACGGCCAAAATAAATGCACAAATTATATTTTTATGTTTCAAACATCCGTTGAGTTTGCAGGCACTTTGATTATTTCTGGAAATGAATTTTGGTGATTTTAAGTTAATTAATGAGTTTTGGAGGACACACAGTCAGGTTTAGCCATCAGTGATGGTGCCCAGTGTAAACTCTGTGCTGGGCTGCGGCCTGCATGCCATTTATTTCCTCCAGTATCTGCCTCTAGCACACTCACGCTCAGGCGCCAACAGGCTCCTTCTGTTCTTTTATCACACACAACGCTGCTCGCACATAAAAGTGTAAAAGCGAGTAAATGAGCACACGCACATGGATGCACACTGAGAAGATGAAAGGTACAGGAACTGAGCAGAAAAAGAAGACGGGAAAGAGAAACAGTAAAGATTGCAGCTTAACCTCATGGCTCCACTGTAAAGCACCACTCACTCGCAGAAACCTCGCTGATAGCCATCTGTCTGGCAAAGGGAAGGCACTTTTACCTTTCCAGCACATCAGCATGCTCACAAACACTCATCCTGCAAACACAAGGGCAGGTACTCATATCTATCCAAGGTGCGTTTACAGAAGATAAGTAACAGAAGATATTCTGAGTATGACTTTGGGCTGTTTTTGTTTATCTTACAGAAATTAAATCTTGAACAACTTTACCTACAGACTGAAAACTGAAACTGTTCAGATATGCAGCTGCATGTTGCTACCTCTCTGTACTGTATTTCTCCTTTATTCTTGCAAGGCTGTGTCTGCACCTATCGCTTAATATCTATTTAGTCAGTGTGTGACTTTCAGTGACAAAAACTGGTATAACTGGAAATCCTGAACAGAATCCAAAACCACTTTTGCCATAAATCTGGAGCTTAGTCAATAGCTCCCTCTGAAGGAGAAAGAAAATGTTTGCTGTGCATACTCACTCTCCTCCCCGCTCCTCTTCCTCTCTCCAACCTGTCGTACATGAAGTCCCTCTCTTCAACATAAATTCCTTAAAATCCTCCATCTTTCCCACCTCTGCAGCAGCTCCACAGTCCTGACCCCAGCACTCCTTGTTTCTCCCCTATCCATCTCTGTCCCCTGATCAATAATCAATTTGCTGGGACCAAGGCCAGGGCCCCATGCCATCTGTCACCATTGGGAGGGAAAGAGAGGAGAACATCAGAGAGATGGGTTTTAAAAAAATGAGGAGGAAGGAGATGGAGTTCAATCTATCTCCATCTATCTCCATCCGTGGTGAGGTTCACTCCACTGGTATAGATCATAATTTGGGAGTTGTAATTGCTGGTCAGACAGTGGGAGTGAGAGCCAAAGGGGGAAGGGGACGTCAATAAAATTTCTAGGGTATCACCTTTCCCTCCTCCTCCCTATTCTCCTGCCTGACCCAGTTTACCTCTATCACTCCTCTCCATCTCGTCCTCTCCATCTGCCTTCTTCTCACTTTTCCTGCCTTCCTCACTTAGCCCTCATAGTTCAATTTACAAAGATCCACAGACCACAACCACTAAATTTATCACTTTTACTCTCTGAAATCACATTGGCGTGCCTGAAAAGAGGGGGATGTCTTATTTTCTTTTTCATCCTCCTGAAGTTTTTCTTACATAAGTGTAAATATGTCTAAAGATTATTATGCATGTCCAATAGATTACTCTTTTACTTCTCATTAAATTGTTATTTAATAGTTTAAAGGTATTATAAGTACAAGCAATAAATAAGTCAATGTATTCAAAATAGACTATTGTGAGAAAATAAGAACACCCTATGGTAGCCTCTGTGATGTCCTACAATTTTGAATAAATGGATGTTCAATGGATATTTTAACAATAATGAGAGATAAGAGTAAAAACAAAACATTAAAAAAAAGAAAGTTATCTTTCATATCGTTTCGATGTCTCACTAGGGGATACACCCCTCCACGGATTCCTGAGATGCACTCATCTCATTACATTAATCCTGACTGGCTGGTAATCGTGGTGTCCATATTGCATGTCTCTATAAATGGCATGCGTCCGAATGCAGAGCAATTCAATCACCTCTTCTCACTTCGTTGGCTGTTTATCGCCAGCAGGCTAGCTTAACAGTTCACAGACTGGAGCCTGTTACTTTTTTTCTCTCTAACCAAATGCTAGCTTGCTTCTTCTGTCCTGGCATACACCATAGGTTGGGGCACACTTGTACAGTCTTCGCCTATCAGTGCGGCTGTTTTATTTTCTCATTCCAGTTCTGCTTATGTTGCCTCAAGCTGTTTCATGCCCAGTAGGCAATTGACAGCCCCAGGTCATGAAAGCACTGGCCAATGCAGACCAGCCCATGTTACCGGCAATGGACTATGAGGACGAGCTCAAGGACACCGATGGGCTCCTTGTATCAAAGGATGACAAGGAGGAAGATGTCTTACTTCCCGCCACCCGGCCTGTGCAGCCTGGTGTCTCATCTTCTCCCTGGAATTGAGCGGCCTCCTGGCCTGCACAGCAGGACTTGCAGGAAGTGCAGTTTGTGTGCAAATGTGCTGCACCCAGGGTGAGCATCTCATGGCGAAACATCGTGACTAAGACTGCCAGGTCCCATTACAAGGTAAATAGTTGCCTAAGTCCACAAGGGCAGGGAAGCCGCTCCTTCCAGTTTTCCCTGAGCTCCCAGAGGAGGTGAAAACCTCCAGGGGCCGAAAGACCCCTATACAATGGGCCTCTTTGCTGGATTTGGAGGGAATGGAGAAGGCTGGTGTGTTCCAGATGCCATCCATGGAACTGCTGGTGGAAGCATACCTGCATCCATGGCAGTCAGCGACATCCTCCTCATCCCCTACACTGCCTTCAAAAGCAGATTACTTCCAGTCTGCTCTAAACGAGAACACTTATAATTCAATAGTGCTTTCAGTTCTTTCAGCCTCAGACAGCCCTTCCAACCGCAACTGGTCCAGTGGGATGTCCGGTTTGGCCACGGAAATCCTGTACTCCACCTAAGCGGGAAAGTCCGCAGGGCCTGGCACTCAGCCAGGAAGAAGAAGAAGAGGGAGACCTGACGGCCAGCTTTCTCATTTGGTGATGCATCTGGATGATCCCTGTTTGCTCCACCTGTTCGGCCTCTTTGGAGTACTCTAGTCCTGCACCCACTAGACAGCTGTGTTGCACCATGTGAGGCAGCTGTAAGAGCTGTTTCCCCGCTTTCTGTGCATTTGCAGAAATTGGATGCAATTTCAGCTTCAGACTGGGTGCTAAAAATGATTTCAAGAGGTTACAGTCTTCAGTTCCTCCTCAGTTTTCTGGAGTAGTGCTTTCTCATGCACATGGACCATTAGCTCGCATACTCCAAGTGGAGATATCCCAATCAGGCTCAGAGAGGCTTCTACTCCAACTATATTCTGGTCCCAAAACAGGGAGAGGGAGGAATTCACTTGATCATGGATCTAAGGGCTCTGAACCAATGTCTAAGAAAGTACAGGTTCAGGATGCTGACACACGCATCCCTTCTACGTCTGATACGTCAGGGTGATTGGTTTCATACTTTCATTTCCCAGTTTTCCCCCCACACAAACAGTAAATATTTGCCTTCGGAAAATCTGTAACAATTATACTTTGCTTTAGTCTCTCCCTGAGTCCAAGGGTGTTTGTGCAGTGTACTGAGGCAGCAATTGTCCTATGAGAAGGAGTGGCATCTGCCTAGCTATGTATTTGGATTATTGACACCTGTTGGCATGGGCCAGACAGGAGGCTGCGTCTCACACGCAAAAAGTTATAGAACATTTGCATGGCATGGGTTCAGAATAAACCATGAAAAAACTGTGTTAAACTCCTTGCAGAAAAAAACCTTTCTGGGATTGGATCGGGACTCTGTAGCATGTATCACCCGACTTTCAGCTCTGTGCATAAACGCGCTCAGATCCTGCTTCGCGTGCTTTCGCCTCAATGAATCGGTGCAATTTGGGCTGTGCTTTTAACTGCTGGACCTAATGATGTCATCCATTTTGGTGATGCCATTAGGCTGCCTGTACGTGTTTCCAACAGAGCGCACAGGGTGAAGGTTACCGTAGGGTGCGTCATGGCTTCCACCACTGGTTCCAATTGTTCTTTCTGACACAAGGAGTGCCCTTAGGGGTGGTCTTTTCTAAGGATGTGATCATGACAGATGCGAGTCTGACTGGATTGGACAGATTCCTTAAGGATCACTGTGTGAGAGGCGTGTGGAAGATTTAGCTCTGGGGAACACATAAATTATTTGCAGCTCCTCGCACTCTTTCGAATCCTGAAGCACTTCTTGCTGTTCTTAGCTGGCCATCAAGAACGGACAACACCACCATGGTAGCCTAGATAAATTGCCGGGGGGGGGGTATAAGCTCCCGCCGGATACACATGTTGGCATGCGGACTGACCCTGTGGGCCTGGCCCATGAGTAGCCCCAAGCCGCCTGTCAGACTATTCAGAACACTAGGGCCCCCTCCACTAGGTCCCTATATGACTCTAATTGGAAGGTTTTTGAGGCCTGATGCCAGAATAGAGATATACAGTTTTTCCAGCGTCCGGTGGATGCCATTTTGTCTTTTTTGCAAATGTTGCTGGACAAAAGTAAGGCACTCTCCACAATTAAGTAGTAACTGGCTCCCATTTCTGCCTGCCAAGTGGGCTTTGGGGAGAGGCTGGCATGCTAACACCCCCATGTGTACAGGTTGATGAAGAGAGCTTGTAGGCTTCTCCCCGTTTCTTGACATTTGGTTCCCTGTTGGGATCTGTCCGTGGTGCTGAAAAGCCTTCTAGAATCTCCATTTATACCAGTGGATGACAATGACCTTACAACTCTGTCATTTTAGATGGTGTTGCTCCTAGCTTTGATATCAGCCACATGGGTCAGTAATTTACAGGTGCTCTCTATGCACCCATACTGCATACAGTTTGCACCAAGTGATACGAGGGTCTTTGAAACCCAACCCAGTGTCTGTGCCTAAAGTGGTGGGCTCTTTTTCTCCCATTGTTCTCACAGCTTTATCCCCATCTCCTTTTTCCTCACCTGAAGAGGAGCTGCTTCATAAGCTGTGTCCAGACCTTTCCCTGAGGGTATGTGTGGACAGGACAATGGGCCTTCACAGGAGGGACCAGCTCTTGGTTTAGTGAGTTAGACACTGTAAGGGCAAGCCAATCGCAAAGTAGTGGCTTTCCCACTGAAGGCTATAAGGCTATAAGGTTGGCTTATTCCTCTGAGGACCTTCAGGCACTAGCTGGGCTTAGGATCTATTCCACTCTGGGCCTCTCTGTATCCTGGACCCTCTTTAGAGGGCTATCTGTCCAGGAGCTTTGTGCTGCACGGTTCTATAAGTTGGACGTCTTGGCTCCTGTAATGACTTACACTTTTCTGGGTGTGGGGTTCTCAGCGGGCCAGGATGTCTCCCCTTGAGTGCTGGAATTTGCTGGAGAAGTTTTCTGGCAATACGGGAGTCTGGATATCCCATAGTGAGAAATTGAAACAAATTTTATGAAAGAGAACTTAAGTTACTGTCGTAACCTCGGTTCTCTGAGTAACATGAGTGAGATGTCTCAACAGACAATCCTTGTTGCTGAACTGAGAAGAGGTGTTTATCTTGAATTGCTTTACATAGAGACACATACTAATTATACTCACATGTGATGTGGACGCCATTATCACCAACCAATCAGGATTGGCGTAATAAGATAAGTGCTTCTGAGGAATTCACGAAGGGGCGTATCCAATAGTGAGGTAAGGCACATGATTCAGTGGTAAAGAAAACAAAAATATGATAAAAACATGGAATTTGGAATAAAACATGAAAAACATAGCACATAAAGAGCAATAACATTAGCGCAAGTTACTGAGGCATCTCATTCGTTACACACAGAACAGGTTTACGACAATAACCTAAAGATCTTTTAAGATCAATTGTTGGTTAGCAAAACAATCAGTATACTCCTGTTATTTCCACTCAAAATAATTCAAATCAAACACAAGTGTATCACAGATGCTCATAATCAAAACTTTGCTACTCTGCGGTTGGAATTTGCCCTATATAAAAATCATAAATTTAGATTGACGTGCTCCTGAAAGCTGAAGTCAGTGTGAAAACTATAGGGAGATTAAATAGTTGTTTGAGGTCTACAGAGAGAGAAATATGGCAACCTTTGAGTCTAACTAGTTATTTAAAGAGGCCTAACGGTGCTTGCAAACTGAACGCAACCAATGCGACCAGAGAGTCAGGTTAACATTTAAAGTCAATGGAGGAGCACAATGAAGAAGATTTGCGTTGCAAATAAGCTTTTCTGTCTGATTTAATAATACTTTAATCATCCTTTAATTGTCCCGCAAGGGAAAATTTGATCGTAGCAGCAGCAAGAAACCAGATGTACAAACAGAACAGGACACAGAACAGAAACACACAATTTTTAGGAAAGAAAAAATATTTACATCAAGTACAATAGTTACAAAAAAGAGTACTGTACAGTTATTGAGGTGATTAAAATATTTAGAAAGTTTAAAAAGTATAGATTTTGCATTGAACTGCGCATTAAAAAGCAATTGTATAACTTCCAATAAATTAGTATATATAGTCTGTGAAAAAATAATGTGCAAGTTATAACCGTAGTGGCGTTGTTGGGTTGATTAGATCTGCGCGACCAAGTACGACGACTGGTGCATTTGAAGTGCGAACTAAAATACGTGCTGCATTTTATGTGGTGCATTTTGTGCATTCGCGCTTATTGCATCTGCTGCTCAAGTTGGAAAAATCTGAACTCCAGATTCAAGTTGCACCACGACGACCAATCAGCTGATGGGTGTCATTGATGCTGTGACTGAGTGAATGGAGTCAGAGCATCAGCAGGACATGAAAACTGATAAACATTGTGGCTAATCACCCCGAGCTACATGACACCAGCTGTTTTCTATACAGAGACAGGAATAAAAAAATAAACATTATAAAAAGGATAAACTATTTAGAAAGGAATGCTCTTAAGAGGTTTGTGAGTGACTCTTAAAAGAGCTGTTGTGGCCACAAAAGGCCCCGCTCTCTCTGCCGATAAGTGAGACATGAAAAGCTTCCTAACCCCGGCAACCAAGCCTGGTAATGTCTCCACCACAGCACGTTCAACGCCGCTCACATATCATATTAGAAACTTTTACCAACCACAGACAGATGGACAGATTTACTGGGTCCTTCTACCGCTGCTCGACTGGGTCTTCCCCTGTAGGAGCGGTCCCAGCTCTGCCTGAGGGCAGGCTGAACATTTAACGTGGTCAGCTTAGACACCAGAGTCCACTGGGAGCTCCCGGAGGGTCTGGAGAAGGAGGGAAGGTGGAGGAGGCCAGCAGAGCGGTCCCGGTCTTGGCCCTCCCACAATTTACGTAATTCAGCTTAAAACGGGTCAAAATTACATATTTTAAAGTGCAACCAGTTAGCTTTGGACACACTTCAAGGTGTGAATGTTCAAGCAACCAGCTAGGGGTTTTTGGTGCTTTTTGGTGCTTCTATCTCATTCGGTGTGTCTTATATCAACCATTTTACTCTATGATAAACAGTCTGCGAGTGGACATTTAAACTGACATGTCAAAGCAAGTCCAACCTAAAAGCAGATCACACAAAAACCCATACATTTAATCACAGGACCCACAGAAGACTCCTGTAACGGTCAGGATCAAAACTGCTGTGGTTTGATTGCATGTTTGAATGGCAAGCGGACCTGGACTGCACCAAAAGCAGGATGTGCAGGGTATCCTGGGTAAATACAATCTAAACAACCATGCATGTTGAACAGACAGATGTTGGATCTTGTAGATACCTTGCTCAATGTCTGTAAGGAGGACATCTGTGCTGTAAAGTTGTGTGCGCCCATACTCATAGCACATCACTTTATATGGAGTGAATGCAGCCATCTTGTGTAAATAATAACAGGATTCTCCATAGTCCTCTGATTGGTTGGCGCCCTGCATCAAGTTCGTCAAGTCAGTGAAAAGTTCAGCTAGCTGTACTTCTGCGTTGCTTGCGTTTGCTACGTTGCTCCTTGAAATGCAAGTAACACTTGAAAAGTTGACGGAGCCAACGCACACAAAGCAACGCACAGACTCTGACGGACCTCTGATGGACTCCACCATAGACTTTACATGTAATCTTGCCGCAAGTGACGCTGACATTTGGGGTAGTGTGAATGCACCATAAGAGTATTTTCTACAATAAAGAAAGTAAAACATTTATAACAGGACATGGAGCAGGTTTAGTTACTGGGAGCATTATCTGAGTCGATGCCTCCCATCCAACAGGGCACTACAGTCAAGCCCAAACCCAGATGGGTTGAAGGAGGTGAAAGAAGGAAATCCAAGAAACCTGTTTAATATGGAATTTGAATTTCATGTCTTGGTTATAATTAACACAGGGGTTCTTTGCATTATTATTAGAGGCCAATTTAATGAAATATACCTTTCCTGAACTAAGCTTTGTTCAGTAAGCAGCAAATAACTATAAAACTCTTGTTTATTCCCATAAATAGTGTACTCTTGGGTGCCAACACTGTTTTTGCATGTGACACTAAGTCAGTGTTGGAGGTGAAAAATTATTCACTTTTCACTTATAATTTCTGTGTGAGCTGCCTCACTAATTTTCACTTGGTAAAGGCTGAACAGTGCAGTTAATCTTCACATCTGCTGCCTCCAATTGTAGAACCGGTAGGAAATTTTGTGCTAATCTCAGAGTGTATGACTCATCAAAACAGTGCCTGTACGACTCTCATTAATTAGATGTCATAGTGAATCATTATATATATATATATATATATATATATATATATATATATATATATATATATATATATATATAAATTAACCATTGTAGTATTAAGGATATGCCCTATTGGTTGATGTTTTTCCATAAATCCAGCAATGAATATGAAACAAGAAGCACCGTTGAAAAGTAAATGTACATAACAGCCATTAATTCATCCATGATTAAACCAACAGGGGCAGAACATGGGTCTGATGATGATTTAGTGCTTCTGGAGGGTTTGGCAGAACATGGTTGAGATGATGAATAGGTGCTGGTTGGGGGATTGGTGCTTCTGAGTGGGTTGACAGACGAGGATGCTTTAAGTGCACGTGATTATGCATTGCAGATGTTGACAGATGTTTGATATCTCCTATGCCTGTTTGTGGTTTCAGAATGATGGGAAGCTATGCTAAGAATATCTAGCCTATAGCATCAGGCCACATGCTGCTTTCTGCAAAAGACAGAGTAACTTAAACATAACAAATAACTCCCACATGTCCACACGTTTATAATCAACTAAAAAAACCTTGTTTTAACCTTTTTAATGTTACTCTGTCAACAGCCTATTGTCTAATTACCATCCAACAGAGCTGTTCGCAAAAGAGCAAACATGAGAGCACCTGACTGCAGACGTTAATACTAATGCAGCTTAATGAAATAATCTCACGATCAAACTCTGATTCCCAAAAGTTAGAAACTCCCTCTGGAACCCAGTCAAAGTACAAAAACGTATTCAACAAAAAATAGTGACGCGGTTAAGTTTTTTTTCCGCTCAGGCGAGCTTCCTTTGTTGCTGTGTAGAGCAGCTGCGTCAGTCACCTGTTTTACCTCCTCCTCTCCCCCCCACTCCTGAACATCATCACTAATTAACTCACATGCACTGCGGCCTCATTTCTTTCTCAGTTAATCTTGATTTCTCTCAGTGTTTTTCTCTCCATAGATGCTCCACCCGGTCTCGTATCCTGCTCAACTATAATGCCCCCGGACCGTCAATATGGTACTCAAAATGACTGAGCATCTTCCATGCTGTCTCTTCTCTGTCTTCTCAGATCCCCGAATGTTCATGGCAGATGACCGCTCGTACTGAGCCAGGTTCTGCCGCAGATTTTTTCCTGTTAAAGGAGAGTTTTTCCCTCTCCACTGTCGCTACATGCTTGCTCAGTATATGGAATTGCTGAATGGACTGACATGGTTGCAAGGCTGCATCAATGGGGCCCAATCCCATGTCATGCAATCTACTGGGATTCCTTACATGGAAAACTTTGTTGTGAATTGGCGATGAATTGGATATTATACAGGACGTACAGAAATAATTATACAAGAAGACACGTGGACAATGTATCGCAGATTGAACACACTGTGCTCGTCCTAGAAGACCCAAATTCCCCCTCAAACAAAAAGTTAAATGAAGTCAAATAAAAAGATTTTATCCACAATCCTTAACACTTCTTAATGCAGAGTTAAGTACCTTAACCAAGAATGGCAGGAATGGCTTCATCAACCAGCACAGGCTACTGTTGAAGAGTAGAAGGCTTCAAGTATCAGTACATGCATCCAGGTAATCATGATGGATTCAACCAGGAGTTGTGTGTCCCATTGCCATTTTTCAGGACCTAACCCAGTCAGTACATGTGCATCCACATCTAAATCAAGCTTTTGGCAGTAACTAGACTAAAGGCATAGCTCGAGTTGAGTACCATTTTACATGTCACTCAGAAAAAACAATTTTTGAATGAAGTGCGCTCAACTTCGCAACGCTAGGTGGGGACACGCACTGACATTCTTCGGTTGGAAATCACACAGATAGTAAACAAGTACTGTCTGGTAACAGTAAAGCTGACAGAGTAAAAGCAGGATATGTACAATGATCGAAGAAATAAAAAACAACACTGCAGCACAGTTTATTTCCTCAGTATGGTATGGTTTGACTGTGTTGCGCTCGTTATTGGTGCTCAGTCTGTTGTTGTTGAATCCACTTCGTTTTTCTCTTTACTTCTTGAAGGGGGAGTGCCTAGACTCCCAATAACATGGCTTTAACTGACTGTCATTTACATGCAGAGAATTTTGATTTTACCTAAACCCATTGACCTAGCCAACTCAAGTCGAGCTAAGGTTTATACATGCATTTCAAAAGTCAGATCTCAGTCGGACAAAGGCAATCATTTGACTTTCTCTTGCTTAATGTAGACACACTGAGTGTTGAGATTGACCCATAATGTAGATCCCCTAGATTCCTATTTAAGGAAATGCAATGGGTGATGCTCCAGAGTGAATGGTCAAGGCCAAAGCCATGCACAAATTTGTGGCAGGCAAAAATAGACCACTATAACAATTGGATACTTGATGATGACTTAAAGTGCCCATGACATTTTTTTTATGTATAGTACATTTAAATGTTACATTTGTCATGTGGGGTGACCGTGGCCATTTACCATGTACGATACAACCTAAATAAAATAAACTTCTCACAAAAGTATGCATGTGTATGGAGAATGGCATCATTGACGTCTTGATCATTTCTATCCCTGGGTATGGAGGTGGAAGTGGCATGACTAGTAGTATTCTGTAAGATAATTTTTTTTATTATTATTGTTTGTTGGATAACACGACCCCTTAAGGATTAAGCGGTTCAGAAAATGGATGGATGGATGGATGGATGGATGTTTGTTGGATGATCTTTTTCCCACACATTCGATCTTAATTTTTTAAACAATACCACATTGGGTGTCACAGGACATTGTTCCAACCCCAGAGAAGAAGGTTTAAAACTATTTAGGTTTGCAAAAGATTCAGTTTGTCAACAAGAGTGTGCAAAACAGGTGCGTCAAACCAGAGACAAGATGCATCAAGATGCATCAACAGATCCATCAAGGCTGTGCTTGGCACACCTTGAGATAACCTAAAGCGAAGCAACTCAATATTTGTCATGTGAACATTATATGATGGTAATATTATCATAATAAATGCAATATATGAAATAGAAAAGATTGACGTCATGTATCTCTACAGTTGATCCAAAGGATATTAAATCTGAATCAATCACTATGCCAATCAAGGATGCAATCATAACTGTGGACACAGCGAGCATCCTTGGAAGAGATATAATGTGTGATTCACCATTTATAGCCTTATATAGGTGACAAAACCAAGCTGTCTCGAACTCAGTCTTAAAGATTCTCAAATAACAGCAAGGAAAAAGTAGCTAGAGTTACAGCTAGTCTTTTTCAATAAAAGAGTCTAAAAATTTGCAGAAACTGAAGTGGCATTGCTGGAGAAGACAGCCATAATGCCAAAGAACAGACGGTTTGAGCTGCACGCAGTTTGACTTTAAAACTAACTTTTCACTAGCTGTTGTCAATGTAGCACACACAAATGCACTCGCAGGGACACACTAGTGCATACATTCACACACTTGAATGCAGCAGGCTCAGAAACTTGTACAAGCTGAATTAAACATGCAGAAATTTCCCTCATATGCATACATGCACAAAGATTTGCCCCCCTCGGGATACCTTACACAATTATGACTAGAATGGAATTCATTCTCAACCTTCAACAACTCATTAACTGCACACTGCAAATTGTACGTTTCAGCAGAAAGCACCGATGAGGAACAGTGGGGAATGGAGACTTAGGGAGAGGCTAGCAACATTTCAATGTGGGTACAGAATGTATTAGCATATCACATATGGTCCTCTATATGTATATTATTGGGTGACTAAAGGGGGTGGGTATAAATGAGTGTACTTCTACTCTTAGTAATTGCAGGTTAAGATCAGCAGCTCAAAGATTTTTAAATGTTAGATTTTTTTAATGTCCATGACAACATAAGACATAGAAGGTGCATAAACATTGATACTGATGAAAACAACATAGGAATAATATTGTTCACTAGCTCTGATACACACATAAGTCCAAGGTCACATTTGTTTGTTTTTTGTTTTTTTACATACAGATAATATAGTGACTTGGAAAAGTATTCTTACAACTTGAACTTTTCAACCTTTTTCTCTGGTTACAATAAAAAGTTTGAGTCAGACTGGATTGGGAGCATGTTAACAAGCAGTCTTAACCCAGATTCTGAATTGGAATTATGTCTGAAATTTGACTGGATCAAGCTAAACATTAATATAACTTTATCTAAATTATCCCATTTTAGCTCTGGCTATATATGTTCTGCTGAAAGGAGAACATCAGCCAAAATCTCCATTTATTTTTCATCGTCTATCTTGCTTTCTTCCAGGTTTGTCCATCTTACAATAAACATTAAAAATGTTATATCAAGTGGTGCCACACAACTGCTTTAAATAATTGTTAAGGTACTTAGTATTAGGTAACCAATTATCTTAAGATTTACTTAAAGCAGTTGTGTGGAATCTCTTGATATAACATTTTTAAGTAGATCTGAGGTTTTCTATTTTTAAATGCACTATGTTACACTATGAGGATAGTTTGGGATGTGCAGTGTTAGTTTTCCACCAAGTTTAGTGTTTTACATAAAGCCCAAAAAGTTAACTTTGATCCACACAAGACTTACTCATTTTCTTCCACGTGCTTGTTGTGTCATCTACATGGGAAACTTTATATAGGATATTAGGCTTATTTCAAAAATAGCTATCTCTTTTGTTTAGCAGGCATGATCAAAGCAAAAGCACATTCTATTCACCGAGTATCTTCTGAAGGCAATTGGTTGGGCTGGATTTTATTTTATAGTGTCAGAGTAAAAGGGGCCTAATACACAAACCTGCTTAAGATTTTTATTTATTAAAAAATTAAACAGAAAATCATGTATACTTTTCATTCCTCTCCACAGTTATAGTCTTCTTTGTGTTGGTCAATCACAGGTTTAAAAACATCGTAGAGCAAAATTCTGAAGATTCAATACTGTTATAAGGCCTTACAGTTCTGTGTTTAAAAAGAAAAAGGTATTACTTTGGACTATCTGTCAAAGCCACACTTCAGCCCATTCACTGCCCACTCATCTTTACATGTGAGTATGCAAAGAGTAAAAACTAGTATGCACCTCTAACTCTGTAATCATATTTGTGAAGCTGAGAAAAAAATAAGTCAAATGGTTTGCTGGTGTGTTTTTTTTCTACTCACATTCATAAGTGCTACAGCTTTTTGTGCGCACGCACACAGACATACAGTGTGCGTAAGCTTGCATTTGCCTATTTTCACATTTCACAATACTCATTCATTTATTTTCCATAATAGATTTTTTTTCAGGGTTGTATGGGGCATGTTCCTATCCCTGTAGTCACGAGGCGGTTGGCATTAACAGGGAAATGACCTGAGCACCTAATGTGGATAATTATCTGGGTAATAAATCCAAGTTAATGTAGCGGCCTCAGGGTGAACTGAAAAAAAAAACACACCTCCTCAAGAATTGTATTCATGCTGTATGGACAAAAAAAACAACGACAACAGTGTGCACACACTGCATTCTAACATAGATTATAAATAACCCAGTCCACTCGCGCATGAACACTCTCAGATTTCAGCACACCTTGTGTGCTCTAGCAGTATTAACTATTATTCTCCACATGAGGAGATTTACAGTGTTCCTGCTGTGTCAGCACAGCTGGATGTCTAAAGTCATACACACCCTCTGGCCACTAAACTGAGATTTAGATTACGCCCAACACATGTATGGTCTTCAACCTTTAAAGGAGAAGTAGCTTGGAGCATTTTATAATTCCTTTACCCCTTGATTAAAATATCAGATATTTCTGGCAGCATTGTATTAATGTTTTAAAAAATTGTCATCTTTTTAAAATAAGAAACAGAGTGAGGAGCTAAAACAGGGACAATATGTGACTGCATGGTCAGTCAGGTTCCCCAAATTAGCTGCCAGTACAAATATTACACAATTAATAAATGAATTGTCAGTAGCTGAGGAAGTCTCATAGTTGCAGATGGTGTTTTTAAAGTGAAGACCAGATATGAGTTCATTTTGATTCTGACTGGACCATTCACCCTTCAGAGCAAAAAAAAAAAGAACACTTGTAGACTTATACTTAATCTCCATTAGCAAGGATTGGCCACAACATTTTATAACAGATAGCTAAAAAAATAATCATTAAGGTTTAAGAATTTCAAATGAATCCTCACAAAGCAATCAGTATGTTTACATGGACATCTAAACCTATCTTTTGGCTAAAATTGAGCTAATAGTTTAACCAGCAGCCTTTATCCCAGTTTACATGTAACCCAGAAAATCAAATGATCAAATAAAGTGTGTTAGATCCACAACGTCAGGTGGCAACATGCGCTCTTTCACAGTTTCATTCTTCCGCTTGGACTAGAGTCACACAGATAGTGAACATATGCTGGCAGCAATGAATCTGATGGAGTAGAAGCAGAATATGAGTGGAGAAATGGACAGTAACGTTGCAGTACAGTACATTTTTCTAAGTATTGTAATATTTGATTGTGTTATAGTCATCGTTGCAGCTTGTTCCGGTGTCCCCAGGTCTCATCATCTCCCAAAGGGGAGAAGCTAAGATGTGTTGAAGTTTAAATGCAGAGAAATTCAGCTTTCTAACTACAGTACAATAGGCAGGGTTCGAATTACACAGAAGCTTTTGGGGAGCCATATTTTTCATTGTGCACTGCGATTCCAAAATTCTTATGCAGACACCTATATATTTATGGCACAAAGGTCAAAAACATTTAAAAAAAAATAATTTTGGTAGTTTAGCAGGTTGTGAGCAAACAAAAAACAACGGGATCAATATGCAAATCTGTATTTTCTGCCTCATAGCCAATCGAGATCATCAAATAACGGGGAAGCTTAGATCAGAAACACTATCATTATGACTATGCTGATCATCATCACCACTACCATCAAAATTTGCTTAACAAAGTATCAGTAGGCTACAGTAGGGCTATATTATTTTGAAATTGGTAGGGACCACAGGTACCACAAGTCCAATTTGTGAACCAATTTCTAAAAAACCTAGCTCTGATTTGATTGCTGATTTGCCCTATTATTTCAGCACAAGCGTGATATGATTTATAAACATGTTAGCGTTATTAAGTTATTTTTTGTCATTATGGTTGGGGGCTTTCTTAAAGCCATTTTTAATTGGTAATATGTCTGAAAGACTTTTTGATTTCTTGCCTTAAATGAATGTTCGTTTTCTCTTCTGTCTGACATTTCAACTACTCTTTTTTTAGCTAAACTGTCTCAATGCTTGAAACTTTTTTGTTTATTCTGTAATTCCCTGCTGACTTCTCCATTCATCCATCGCACACCAGTTATGTTTTTCGCAAGCAGCACACTCCATTGGTACATGGGCCTACTGTGTGTCTCTACTTTACACTAAGAGCCAGGTATTCCAACCTTTCCATTTGTTCCACTGCTTTTGCGTTCAGTTAAAAGGAAAGGCTGCATTAAATGATTCAGCAAGACTGATTAACCTGAGCTTGTCCTCTTCACTGCTCATTTTTTTGGGTGTATAAAACCGAAATTATCTAGTGGACTTTTAAACATCATGTCCAAAACCTGAGTAAGACTTTGTCCCAGGCATTGTCATTCCAAAAGTGCTTGATTAGTAAAAAACAGCACAAATTAGTGGCAAAACAGCACCAACACACAGTTATGGTCACAGAAGGAAAAGTTATTTTAAGAAGAAGTCAGTGTTCGGAAAATGTAATGTGAGAAATTTAAATTCAAATCATGATTTAATTTTAATCTGAAACACATTAGGATTGTTGTGGGGGTAAAATATCTAAACTGAATGAAAACTGAAATTTTTAGAGCTCCCCCTTGGTCTGTCAGTTGTGGGCCTTCAGGGGAGCCGAGCTCCCCATAGCTCCCCCGTAATTCGAACCTTGACAATAGGTGTTTCCCTGTCGAGGTAATTTGACCAGATTTTTTTTTCTGATGGGACAGACACCCATAACCACATTGTTTGAGCAGCAAATAGTGTCAATAATCTGCGTAAAAGGCGCACAGAGCAACAGAATTAACTGAATCGACATGAAAGCAGCAGGGCTTCCTGCTGCGTTTCTGCTTGATCTGACACGATGTACCATTTTTGAGTACATAGCCCCATCAGGTCAGGGCTGGATTATGAGAGCAGGGGACCCTGGGCACATAGTATTTAAAGGGACCCCACATTGGCAAAAAAGTAGTGTATTTTAAACCAGATTTCTTTTAAACCATATTCTAATAAAAGTGGTATAACTCCCTTGCGTAAACACGTCCTGGTTGAGCTCATCTCCACACGACCAGTATTACAATTCAGATTTTTCCATAACTTGGTCACAAAGACTCACTCTGCCATATCTGAAATTTGAACACAATTGTTTTCTTCCTTGAACTGATCAAGTGGATCCCCAGTAGGCATGGGCCCCTGGTCCTGTGCCCATTATGCGCTTATTATAATACGGCCCTGATTCAGGTACTCAGTTCCTGAAATGGTTTTGAAAACAGCCACCCCAGCCCGATGACATGGAGACAAGCGGGTATTGCGACGTGTTGGGACTTGTCAAATTACCCTAATGTTCTGATAGTTGAAAAGCACTTATTATCTGGGTGGGTTAGTCCCACTGAGAAAAGACCAGTGCGGAAAGATTTCAGCCAGACTAAGGTGATGATATATTTTTTTTTTTAAATTAGAAAATTATAGTGTTTGTTTGTATGTATATACATTCAGTCAGTGGCACATTTTCCCCACCCAAAACTGGTGGGGAACTAGTACTTTACACAAAAATAGGCCCATGAATATGTTTGTGGTGTGTGAGAAAAAGATACCAAAAAGAATTGGGTAAGGGTAAAATGTTCCTCCAAAAACATTGACCACATTACATTCTATGTGACTTTCTGTATCAACAATACAAACATATTGCCTTACTAACACAACCAATTGAAATTAACTAGGGAAAATAGGAACCTAATATAAAAGAAACAGGGTTTTTTTTTCATATTTACAATTACATGATATTTTTGGGATGGATTTTTGTTACACAAATATCTGCAAAAAATTATTTACCCAAAATAACATTTAATAATAACACCATAAGAACAATTAAACAGACTGCTTGCTTCACAACAGTATTTACCAAACAAAAGATTGCAGTGTCGCTCACACAGAACTGAACAGCCAAGTCACACCAATAAAATCAGTTTCACTCATCAAAGCCGCCTCCCCTATCACATTGTATCAAAAACACCTCTGCCTGGGCTCAACTTCACACAGGTGTCTGGTTGTCATCAAGATGATCTCACATTTAATGACCAACTCTGGGGGACATTTTTAATCCATGTATCCAGTTGTGGTACAAGTACAATCTTCCCCCAAAATCAGGCATTAAGCATAGAAAAATGTTCACCTATATCCTACTGGTGGTGGTCAGAGGGCCCGGTAGCACCAGTGTCAAGCAGCCTCACCTTTATCTGTACGTCCCAGGGCAGCTGTGGCTATAACGTGGCTTGCCATAACCAGTGTATGAATGTGTGCCTGAATGGGTGAAGGACTGATTGTAGTGTAAAGCGCTTTGGGGTCTGTAGGGGCTAAGTAAAGCACTATGCAAATAGAGGCCATTTATCAATCTTTCATCAAAAAAATCTCCTTTTCCTATCTTTAAGCTTGTAGAAACTAAGTGCAGACATTATATACCCTGCTTTTCCTAGATACTCACTCTGTTTCTCAATTGGTTAACTTTTCTGTCAAGCTTCTTGAAATCGAAACAACATAATCATTGGGTAAACTCCCGGACCCGCAATTTCTTTTTTTTAAATGAAACATTTGCTTTAATGGGGATGATGGCATTCTCTCAGAAGAGGCACACCCTGCTCTGCACCACATCAGCTACAAGGGTTAAACATCACCTATTCATAATTACAGCTGACAATTGAAATAAATTCAGTGCAATCAGTTACCTTCAGAAATTACATAATTACTAAACACTGTCAATTTGTGTCTTATTTTACTCGAAATTCAGTGGTTGTGTGAAGACCACAGAGGTTTATTAGAGACACCAGAGAACAAACAGCATAATGAACAGCAAGGATGGATGAATGGATGGGTGGATGTATTGAGTTTCTATTTTTTTTACTTGATTTAGCATCCTTAGATAACTTTGAATTTTTATGTATTCCTTTGTTAACAGAAATATTACAGAAATATTATGTTCTTTAACAAAACCACAGACTGTTACAGTTGTTTTGTGTTCCAGTCAGTGCTACATCTATATTTTTGATTATGCCTGGACTCCTTTGAAAGGCAGAGAGTGCATCATGAAAAATATTTTTGATAGTTTTCCTGAATGCTTGGCTTTATTTTTTAGAAAGTAAAAGGAATAAGAACTGGTGGACTACAGCTAATCTGTCTTCCGTTTTATTATTATGCTGAACAGTTGGTATTTGTGCAGCTGCAGGCAAGGATTTTAGTTATTTTCATCACTGGCAGCTAGTTGATGAAACGTTGTTGGTGATTCAGCTGCACTATAAAATCTTTTAGTGCATACTGTAGAAAAACAAAACTTTAATTCTTATTTTATCTGCTTTGAAACAAGTTTACTGAGCTTTAAGATTGCAGGCAGTAAATTCAGTCCACATTGTGCAGAATTGTTGTTGTCTTGGTGCTGGTTTGTCTTGCTGTTATCCATTTGTTATTGTTGGAGTAAGCCGAACAGCGTTGCTGAAAATGAAAATGGGTTTTATGTACAGAATAATAACATAAATGGATTCCCCCATGTCTTTCTGCACCACTCTGGAAAGCCGGTGGCTATTTATCTGTTTTTGTCTAATTATTCACTAGTAAACACAGAGAAAGAAGCACAGCAAAATATGATTGCGCAAACCACAAATGCTCTGCAAGCTGGTGTTGCTGGCTCTTCCACATTTTAAACCAACTGACATGCTTGTAGATAGATTTGCACTCACTGAAATCTGCAGTTCAATATTTCAAATAGATGCACTGTGTTGAAACAGAAAAAAATAAATACATTACCTTAGAAGTTATTGTCTGATCCTGTGATTGCACGCATGATAAGAAAGAGTTTCTCTGTTTTGCTAGCAAATATGGTGCAACAAGGAAAGTTTCCCCCGTAATTTGCAAGTAGATGACCAGCAGAGGGTGCTATAGAACTTGAACATGCCGAAAAGGACCTGGATCATAGGGGGATAGGACACACTGGGACATAATCAGTGGCCGTTTTATTTATATAAATCGGTGGTGCATGACGAATTAAACATATTTTTGTATTTATTTTTTATATATCTGAGACAGAGTCCTATTTATGTTTTCTCCTATCATCCATTCAATGTTAATTCTGTTTATTTATATAGCACTAAATCACATCACATGTCATCTCAAGGCACTGTACAAGAAAAGTTATTTCAATTGAGTCATGCATACATTCCAAATAATGCTTCAGTTCATCACTCCAATCAGTTTAAAAGTTTTCTAATCAGAACCATAGTGACAGGACCCCTCACACTGTCACATAAAGAAACCCAGCAGATTGTATCGAGTTCTGATTAGCAGTATTCACTCCTCCTGAATGAACATTTCGCAAAATTAGACAGTAGTCTGTGTTGTGTTGTTGATTTCACAGCAATCCCTCATACTGAACAAGTATGTAGTGACAGTGGAGAGGAAAAATGTCACTTTATCTGGAAGTAAGAACCAGGCTCAGCAGAACCTGCCTCAGTACAAGCAGCCACCAGCCATGACCGTCTGGGGGTCCAAGGAGACAGAGCAGAGACACAAAAACAACAAAAGAATCAATGCAAGTGTATTTTTTTCTATTAATGGAAGAAAAAAGTCGACAACAGGACATAAAACATTCAGTTACTGGGATAATCATCCCAGCCGATGCCCCCGCCCCCAAAAGCATCCCGGCCAAACAGAATACCAGACCAGGTGTAGTTTCTATAGAGAGAAAAACACTGTTTTTAAGTTAACAGTTGAATTACCAGCAAGTATCGCAATTGAAGAATAGTGTAGGACAAAATTAGCAGAGTGAGTAGCACAGTGGTAGGTCTGTTCTCCAGCAGAAGCAGCATAACTAGGGAGTTAACACAGGATAACTTAAGCCACTCTAAGCTCTGTCAAAAAGGAAGCCTTGTCTTAAAAGTAGACTGGGAGCTGGTTCCACAGAAGAGGAGCCTGATAACTAAAAGTTATGCCTCCCATTCTACTTTTAGAAATCTTAGGAACTACTAGTAAAGCTGCAGTCTGAAAGCGAAGTACTCAGATCCCTGTTGTATGACCGAGACTGATTATTAATGGCTTTTTACGTAAGAAGGAGGATCTTAAACTCTATTCAGGATTTAACAGGGAGCCAATGAAGGGAAGCTAAAACAGGAGAAATGTGATCTCTCTTTTTAAAATTCAACAGAAATGCTGCAGCATTTTGGGTCAACTGAAGGCTTTTAATTGCATTTTGTGTCAGGGAGTGTCTCAGTATGCAGCATGGATCCACGAGGAAATGTGGGTAAGGTGCAAGGTTGTTTATTAGAGTGATGATGATGATAATGATGATGACAAGAACGACGAGGCAGGATACCAGGCTAACATGACTAAGCAGCGGGAATAAGAGCAGGGTGAAAAACAGCATGGAGAGATGTTAGCAATCCGAGTGGGAGTAATAGAAGGTTAAGGGTTTAAATGCACAGCAGGGAAGGAGGATCATCTATGATAGACTGGAGACAGGTGAAGAAATAATAAGACGGGAATGAGCAGGACAGAGTGCTGATGGCTTTCTAAGTATTGTATAGTAAAGAATTACAATAGTCCATCGTTGAAGTAATATGCAAATCTATGGGCTTTGTATTCACACCTCTTTTACTTTGTTACATTTTGACATATTAAAAGCACAAACTTCCATGTATTAAACTGTGTTGTATGTTGATAAACTAATGTAAAATTGTGTATTTCTGTGAAAAAGGAGGGAGATCATAGCTTTTATTTTATTATATTTGCAAGCAGAAATCTAAAAGAAGTGTGGTGCGCATTAATTAAAATAGGAAAAAAGTAATATGCACATTTCTTTCAATTTTTCTTGAATAAAGTGCAGGCTGATGAAAACATATGGAACCATGACTTTAAAACGTACAGAACCGTGTACTGTTACAACCCTAATTTAAACTGGGGTTTACTTAGACACAGCTGGAATCTGTTGGCTAATAGCCAACTTATTAAGGTAATAAATAGGATAGATTTTATTTATTGGTATCAAAGTGGAGAGGATTAAAGACAAATTGCCTGCATTTGAAGCTGTTTCAGAAATTCTTTTTATTCTTTGTAAGATTTCTTAAAAAACATGTTTCGTTTTCCTTGGACTACTTTGTGTTAGTCAACCACATATGTAATCACATATGTATTCACAAATGTATCAGATGTATTCAATTAGGTAGCAGTGATGTGAAAAAAGTAAGAAAAAGAATTACATGAAAACTTCAGCAAAGTTGTGCACATGTCACAACACCCATGAACATTGACATTGTTCTGGAGTGATGCTGTGGAAGTCATTCGTTTGATGAGACTCCCATCTAGTGGTCATGTCTGCCACACGCAGGGACTATGATTGAACTGTTGGACACTTGGGTATGTCGGAGCCAAGCACATGAAATGATTTATGATAAAGTTTTCAATCATATTGGTTTAAATGTGTATATAGTTAGATTCCCGTGGATTGCTATCTTCCTTCCTGTGTGATCTATGTTATATATATATATATATATATATGTTGCTGATTTTTAGCACAACAGTCCTAATTTTAAGAGCTGGCAGAATAGACAATAGGTCTGAGTTAAACTTTTGCCCTTTACCTCAATATTGTGTTACATTATGACGTTTATTCAGGTGATCTTCTTTTCTTTGAGTCGGTAAAGAATATGAGTGGTGATCCTCGGAGACGCATTTTCTAACCCATCTGCATTGAACATGTATGACCGCCAGGGGGCGCAATAACATTTGGAAACGGAGCCCTTTGATTGTCAGGCACCCTGAGCGGGTGAAGAAATTGCTGACGAGGTGCATCATCTAGCGATTTATCTGTTCAGTAGCATCATGTGCAGAAAAGCTAAAGTCAAGCGTTTATATTACCTTATGCGTTTATATATTTTTGCTGATAAAGTTTTATCAAGATGTAGCCTACACTTGCATGTGGCTGTTATCAAACCACGAAAAGTCAAATGCTTACAATCCTTTGAATTTATTCAATTGTTTCGTTTTCTGATAAGCATATAATAAACATGAACCGTATTTCTTCCGGTGTCTTTCTTCTTTTGATATATTTATTTTAATAAATTTCGCTACATATTGTAATATTAAAAAGCAATACAACAAAAGACGACGACATCTTCTTCTACTAAAACTAGTATAATTGTTATTGTTATAATAATAATAATAATAATAATAATAATTATTATTATTATTATTATTATTATTATTATTATTATTATTACAGGTTATCTAGCTCATCTACTCTGAATTTTTTGTTAAATTATTGCGTAAAATCAGACTCTAGGATCGCTTAGTGGAAAATAAGAGAAACTATCCGCTGCCCTAAAAAGAGAAAAAAAAATGTATTCCGGAGAATCCGGATATAAAGTTTGTATAAAGGATCAGAGTAAAAACAGATATACCAAAATTACGGCTGTGGTATTTCTTCAAACAAGTTTAATTATAAAACGTTCTTCTTCAAAATTGTTTAAGTAATTTACCTGAAGTGTTCATCGTAGGCTACTGTAGTTTTAGGGAAATCGCCCATTAGAGAAAATTGTGCCTATTATTTGTTTCGTCTCATCTTTATCATATTAAATCATCCTAGTTCCTTCCCTTACAGTAGGCTACTTACGCTATATTTGCCAAGATTTAAAGTTACATTTATTTTTTTATCATTACTTTTATTTTGTTTTGCCGTGTGAGCTGTCAACTGGACAGCGCTGAAGTAATAATAGTCAAGTTACACACATTTTTAAAATAACATTTATTTTCAGCATATTTATGTGACATCACATTTTTTAACATTTGGAGAGGGTGTGACTACTGCATAAATGAAATATCAAACAGCATTTCATGTTGTAGGCTATATATATAATACATGCAAGTGAGATTGTTGAAATAATACAAAAAAGAGAGAGAAAAAAGCAAGGTCTGTACATATAATTCATTTTGCATAATTTATTATCCCGTTTTTAGTTGTGCCAGCTGGCTGTGAAATAAGACCGGCTATAAAAATCAAAATCCAATTATGAATATTTATCTAATTAATTGTACATATAAAACCTGAAGTTAGAGATTTGAGTTTATCTCAGTTTGATTTAACGTGGAACTTGTTCAGTGTAATTTTATGAAGCTGTATGCAGTCTAAAATATAAAATAAGTTTTAATGTGACACATAATTCTGTTTAGTTTCTCATCCCTCAGAACAATTGTCTAGAGGTTTGATCATTTTAATATACAGAGTGCAGCCAGAATACATCACAGATTTGTTACAATACATTGAAGTGTTTTTCAGTCCAGTAGTCTCACTGTTTGTCCGGCGTGTTGTTGACTAAAGGCCCGTACAGGCCGCTGGCATAGCCTTGCTCCTTGTGCAGCATTGTCCTGTCCCTTATCAGGTCGCTAAAAGCATAGTCCATGGGGGGTCTGAAGCCCAAAGTGGGCATGAGCCCTGTGGTTGAGTAGGGCGTCATGAAAGCCAGTCCCCGGCTGTGCGCGGAGTAGGCCAGTCGCAGCGGGTTCAGTCCCAGGTGGGTGCCCAAAGGGTAAGTGCCGGGGTCTGCTCCGAAGTGCGGGGCATTCGGCTGGAGCGGAGAAAACGCGGAGCGGTTACTCAGCGTCATCGCTCCGGGCAGCATCGGTCTTGTTGGAGCGGCTGCTGTTGTTGATGCAGCAGAAGGCTGCTGTGCGCTTTGGAGCATCCTCTCCGCTGTCCATGTCTCCTCCGGTCCGGTCTTGTTGGAACCCTGTGCGCCACTATTGTTGAGGATCTGCTCGATGGCCTGCACCACGTCTTTCCCGCAGCCCTGCAAGACGAGCTCCAGGACGCTGCGTTTGTGGCTGGGGAACACCCGGGTCAGGATATCAATGGCGTTCATGTGCCGGGAGGCCGCGGAGGACGGAGAGGGCTCCTGCTCGTCTTTGTCGGTCTCTGAACCGGAGTCCGAGCCGAGGGAACTGACCGAGCCGGGAGTTTCCTCCCCGTCCTTTAAAGGCTTGGACACCGGCGAGTTGATGAAAGACTCACTGTCTCCGTTTTCTGACCCTGAGCCTCCTCCGTGTCGACCGTCTGGGGAAGACATGCCTGGGGCAGAGTCGCTCTCGGTGGACGCTGGTTTCCCCACGGTCTTCTGAGGGGTGGTTGACCCGGACAGCTGGGTTTTTGGAAACAGCTCATACTTCTGGATGCTGGATTCTGCAGATACAAACATTAGTGTTCAAATTAGTGGAGGCGAAAAAATCTGTTGAAGAAATCTTTAGTAGGATACATTGGTTGTAGAATAAGTTTAACATGTACAAAATGGAAGAAAGAGGATGTGAATTGACAACACCTCAGAGTGAGTTCGAGAAGAATTTCTACAATTCACATCTCAGGAGAGTTTGACATGTTGTGCCCTTGCAGTTCAGATTGTTTTGGTCCGAAGTGAACGTGCCAGTCATGTCTTTTTTTTCCGAGGACGTTCGGTACAGCTTTTGGTGACTTGAACTAATTTCCTCTATTTTACTCATATGCTATGTAAGGAAGTCTTGATATATCTCATAGCTGTATGATATCTACCACCAGGAGGTCGCTCGTAGACATGTCATGTCCCATAGGGGCCAAATGGCCCAAGCGATCATCAGAATTCATATGAATGGAAATAGGGAGCAGCAAAATAAATCAATAAATAAATGAGAAGCAATGATTTGGTAGGAACATGGTTATTTGATTATTTATAGCCTACTGCAGGCACGAAACTGAAGTAGCCCTCGGACTAGGAAGAACTTAGGCTACTACTTTTAGGACTGTCCCAGCAGCAAAAACTCATACAATTATGAATGTATATTAGTAACTTCTCAATACCTTAAAGATAAAAGACAGTTCACAGTAAATTATCGAATGATCTAATAACTTTCAGTGAAGTCCCACTGAGAGGTAAGTCTACCTGTTCCAACTAAAGACATCATTCCACTCACCTGAGTTGCTCTCGCTGTTGACAGATCCGAATACCTCGTAGTTGGGACGCGGCGGGATGATGCCGTTCGCAGCGGCCAGGGCCAGGCCTTCGGCAGTGCCGTAGAGCAGCTGCAGCTCCCGTGCTTCATTTTCCTCCTGCGCCTGCTGCCGCCGCAACGCCACCTGCGCCGCCATCACCCGCTGCCTCTCCGCAATCAGCGTGCACTTAGCGCACATGCAGTCCTTCCAGCGGCAGTACCGCTTGTGGCCCTTCAGTGCGGAGACTACGCCGTGGTTCCTGCAGCGGGCGCACTTCGGTGTGCGCGGATACTTGTCCGCGGCTCGCAGCAGCAGCGGAGGGCCACGCAGCAGGTTACCGGCCATGGACACCGGAATGGAGGCTGCCGCGGCCGCCGCCGCTGCCGCCGCTCCTGGGTGGACCTGGGAGGCGGAGGACACTGTGGGCAGCTCCGGTCTCAGATCCATGCCCTCTTCGTCAGTGATGCAATAGAGACTCGGTGAAGATGCGACGTTGGGTGATCTTAACTTAACTGACCCTGAGCTGATCAGATCTACTGCAACATATCTACGCAACAAGTGAACAAGGCGATTTCTACTAACAGACTTAAAAATAACTTTGGTGGAAGCTATCCAGGAAAAAAATGTGGATAAACAGACGAGTTTAGATCCGAAAAAGCGAAGGAGTTGAGAGAAGAGATCAGTCCTCTTCGATCAGAAGTTAAAAAAGTGTCCAGAAGCTGAAGCCTAAGACACTAACTTCCTCCTGAGATCGTCAGTGGATACAGATCCCTCTCTCCCCTCTGTCTATTGTTGCTCCTACGTTTTCATTAGACAAATTTGACAACAATGTGGCGTCTGTCATTGGCCAAAGGGAGAAGGAGCGTTCTGATTGGTTTGTGTCTCTCTCTTTTTTTCAACTGTGTCCACCTGAATTCCTTTTTTTTCCAAATATGAAGTGTTAAGAATCTGAAGGGAGTTCCCGGAAAGCTAAAATCGATGCAGTATATAGCTACAAAAATTAATTTTATAGATTTTAAACAGCATGTTTGTTGTCACTTCAACTGATGCAACCTTATGGCAAGACTCCAAAACAAAAAATATATCCTATATAATAGAGGGAATGTAATATCCCTATAAATAACTTTTTGGGGTATTTTCCTGGAAACAATTTTTTTCGTTTCGATTACTGCATCTGCATTATGAGAGATGAATAAAAAAATATTACAAGAGTTAAAATTAAACCTGAAGCGAGTCTTCAGTCAACACTAAGGTAAGTATAAATTATTCTGATGGTTTGAGAAAGTTAAGATTTACTATCTGACCGGCAAAACAACTAATTTGCTCCCAGTTAGTGACTGCATGCGGAGACAATGTTGCATGGTTGTTCAAGGATTCACTCAGCTAAATCGACGCGCTGTTACCATTCAACTTAATAAATAAGGTGCAACAATTTATTTATTTTTAAATTAGGTCCAACTTAATTGATTAAAACTGAACGCTGTAGGCCTGCAATTTGTAGGTGATACAAATCAGTCACATTTTATTGTTTTTATTGTTCATTAAACAAGCTCGACATATGATTTTTCTCTTTATCTATATATTTTTATATATGTTTGTATATATTTTATATAGGCCTATATTTTAAATTATATATATAATGTGGAAGAATAACTGAACAAAAAAATAACATTTAATTATGATTGCGCTCTTCAGTTTAATATTTTTCATGCCTAGATAAAATTCACCGTCTGAAGTAATTAAAGTGCGTTTAAATGGTTTTTGTTGGTAGCCTATTATTTATTTTGTTTGTTTTAATTATTTTATATCTCAGGCCTGAATTATTATTATTATTGTTATTATTATTATTATTATTATTATTATGTCTTTGCTTTAGCGTCATCACGGTTTTTCTCTGGGAGCTCTGGCCTCTGATTATACGTCCTTTATTAAGTGATAATGCCTCGATGCTCGCAGAGATTTAAGAAGTCCGCGCTGTGCGAAGCCGCCAAAGGGCAACACCTGCTCCTTCACCTGCTCGCTCAGGAGCCACACAACTCGTGCTGCTGTTGGAGTTTAAATTAAAAATAAACTTCTAGTTGTTTTCTCTAATCAACAATTGTCAATGCCTCTGAGGATGACAACAGCCTTGGTGATCAACGCCTTGAAGCCGAGATAAATGGCTGCTGGGCGCGCTGCAGCAGGGAGAATGCTCTGTAGCAGCCCTGCCTCTCTCCCCTCCCAGGCTCATTGTTTACTTTCTGAATCACTGTAAGCAAATGCCATCTGTTTCCCTCGCCGCTGTCATCTGCACCTTAATTACCTTGCCAACGGGCTAATAGAGACGATATTAAAACTACATCTTTCTGACATTCAAAGTAATTATCTGCATGGGCGTTGATCTCGCTCGGATGGAAATCGCAGAGAAAGTCCGGCGCTTATTGGAAGATAATGGATGTTGTACTCGGGAATAGAAACTAAAAAAGCGACTTGGTTTAAGTGTTAGATTGAAACAAAAGAGAATGGGGGAAAAAGTGTATTTTTAACCGCTGATAACTCCAGAATATAAATGTAACTAATTCTGAAGGTGTTCACGCCTCTGATTCGTCCTGTTTCTTACCCTTACCTTACACATCCTCTGTCCTTCAAGCTTTTATTTAGATAGAAATATGAGAATAGGACACTCCTGCAAGAGCTGACACGTTAAGCCATTATTTTTCATACAAATGAAGCTAAATATAAACCTACTTGATCATTTAAAGACTTCAAAATATGAACTGAAAAATACTAAGATATTTTGTAGATTAATGAAACTCTATCCTGTTATCATTATCGTGACTGCACAAATAGGAATGAGTGCGTCATTTGTGCAGCCGTCTTGTCTTTGAGTGTCACAATGCAGAAACTTTTGGATCCACCGCTGCTCCGACACCAGAATCTAAATAATACATGAATAGTTCTTTGCAATACTTGCTGACATGCCGAGGAGGTAATTCAACATTTTGATTCAGGTGTGTCGGAGAAAGGTTGCAAGGAAGAAAAGTTGTAAGATATTGGTACTTGAGGTCTGAACCCGATTTAAAACGTTCAATGATTAGATGAAGTTTTCATTCATAAAAACTCAAATTGTTCTTAAATCTGATAACTGTAGCCAGCTGCCAGTCATATTTTTCTTGCTTTGGAAGACACTGTAGTAACCCATCACTGCTGTGAAAGTTAAAAAGATTATATTTGTTACTTTTTACACCAAATAAGAATGCAGTTTTTTGTGTATTTTTTTCTTTTCTTTTTGCTATTAAAATGCTATCTGGGAAATAATTTACATTTGTGAGCCATGTTGAAAGCCCTTCATACTAAGTGTGGCTCTAAAAAATATTTTTACAAACTAAAGAGTCATGGTCGTTAATTCTCCTCTTACTGTTCGGAAACAACTATACCTGTCCCTTAAAAATAAAGAGTTAATGTTCAAAAGTGAGGGTTATTGGGTGAGTATGAATTCAGTCCTGGTTTTGACAGAGGTTATTAGTCCACCAACGGAAATTTAATTTCTGTGAAATATGCATTATGATGAGGATTAAGTTCCCTTTTCCTCCTGGTCCAATTAAAAATGCCTCCCATGCAATTAAAAGTGACTGTGGGCATTTAGAAAATCCAACATTCTTTTACCCACTTCATTAGGCCCATATGCATCTAAAAACCGTGCAATGCTTTCATTTCTTTCAGGACAGCTACACAGATGAGTGGAGTTTTAACACCCTTTAGGATCACAACAAAGGCCATGCTTGACCCAACATATGTAGCAGCATGTTTCCGCTGCCCATGCACCCCGGTGGAGCCTTTTTCCTCCTTCTTTAGCGGCCTCTCCCACCGCCGCTGCCCCGCCTGCGGCCCGGCGGGGCCCGGATCCCCTCCCGTGTCGCTCCGCCGCTGCAGCCGCCTCTCGTGGAGGCAGAGGTTAGAGTAGCAGTTAGACAAGGGCCTGTGGAGAAAAGAAAACGGACAAGGAGGAGGAGGGGGTTCACTCAAGTATTTACACGCTTGATGGGCACACCGAGTGTAGGCCCCGGGCTCAGAGACAAGAGGCTGTTAACCTGCCACTTCACACCAGCTCCACTGCGCCGAGGAAATGGACCAAGAGAAATGCATTCCTTCAAATAACGCGCTCAGGGGATCAGCGAGACGGCGCTTCAACGAATACCCGTGACGTTTACCCGTATAGAAGATAACACATCACAAAACATGAATGAAAATAATTGGTTTGTATCTATACAATAAATATTGTGAACTGAAATCTGCCTGAAAAATGCCTTCCCCGTTCTTCCATAAAAAAATGTGTCCCGCTTTGGAACCAAACAAGGCTAGTTCATTTCATCTCAGGTTTTAGAAATGAGACTGAAACATTCCTAAACCTGACAGCACCACACTGAAAGTCTGCAAAACCATGATATTTTCTCTTAAGTTGGATTTAAGAGTATAGAATCTTAAGAAACGTTACCTTACTGAAAAAAATAGATTAATCAATGAATTAAGAAAGACACAAGGTATAATTAGTAATAAACGGCAGGTGTTGCTTGCGCCAAATGCGGTTAGAAGATACATTAAATTAAGCAAACAGCTAAAAGTTTGTATCATATTTCAGGGGAGCTGAAGTGCCACTAAAATGAATTAAGCCTTCCCAATAATTCTGGTAATAATACCAGTGGACAGTAAATCGCCTACTTTCGTGTCTCTAAACTGATGCAGAGTCGCGGTTTACATTAACAAGCAAGGCTGTGAATTTTAACAGATACTAGCCTATAGGTAGTTTAATTGTTTCCAGCTACCATTTAATTTGCTGAACTTTCTGTATTGAACAATAGATTATAAAGTAAAATGGGCAAATTGCGTAGTAGCCTAGTCTATTGTATTTATATGCTTCCTAAATGTAGGTCAGGCAAATTTGAGTAAGTAGAAACAAATAATATGAAAACATACATTCATGGGAAAAAGAAAGCAAATCCTATAGAGGTTATTTTTAGACTTAAGGCACAGATCTATTATTTACAAAACAAAAATAAAGTCGGAAAACCCCATGTTGCAACAGCTGGGATTCTCATTGAGCAGCAAAATTTGTCAAAGGTCTTCTTTTGTGAGTTTATTTATTTATAAGTTTATCAGTCTCTTACATCAGGAAGAATTATAACCCACTTTTCTTTCCAGTGTTGGTTGAGATCATGGAAACTTGTGTACATTTATGTTTGTACAAGTCTGTTAACGTTGCAGCCTTTAGATCAGGATTGGGTCTGAACTTTTGAATGCTGGGCAAAGGCAACAGTTTGTAGAAACGATCAACTTAGACACAAGTAATGATTTGTTACATTTGAGAACTACACTTGGTGAAATGCACTTAGTTTTTCCACCCACACGTTATATATATATATATATATATATATATATATATATATATATATATATATATTATACGGTAAAGCCCAGAATTATTTATTTATCATCACATCTCTTCTGACTGAAGGTCAGCCAGGGTCCTGAATTTAATTGGCTGCGGTAAATAAAGATAGGGTGATGGTAAGGAGCCTTCCAACCTCAAAGATTTGGCGCTGTGCATCAAAGACAAATCATCAAAACAGCAGTGGAAACATGTAGAAAACGACTTAGCAATTATAAGAGGAACAGGATTGCTTTGGTGTTAACTTTGGTTATTGCAGTAGCTACTGAGTATCAGTCTCACTTTTATTTTTTTTAAAATTGGAATACAACCTCTTTTTTTGACACTCTTTGATACTAATCTTTTGAGAGATGCCTGTCTCACAAACTTCTTGATCAAACTAAACTGGTTTTATAATTAATTCAGCCAGTGGTTTGGCAACAAATACTTCTCAATAAATAAATAAAAACTATTTATATAGAATTACATTTCTGGGAATGCCTTGCGATGCATGCAGCTTCAAGCCTTGGAGATAAGTTATCTTGGTTTTCTACAGTTGACATCCGTAATCTATAGTCTTTTCAATCAACTAAAATCATAATACTTTCGTATAGAATTTAAAAATCATCTAAAAATATTTATTTTAATTTATAATCCTGTTACCTAATGTAAAGTGAATGACTATATGCATTTCGCCTACATATATGCTTTAGCGCCGTCCTTGTGACTGCTGGGCTGCAAGGAGTTGAGGAGGCACTTGATCTGAAGAGGCAGACAGAGGTCCCTCAAGCATCGCTCTTCACCCGCTAGAATAACACTTATTTATAAATGGGGGATAACCCCAGAGTGGCTTATGAATATTTCAAAGATTTGAAGGATCTCTCTCTGCCAAAGCTGCTGGCCAGGACTCAGCCCCACCGCCCCACCCTTCTCTCTTTCTCTCACTCCTCCCCCGACTTTCTGCTTCACACTCGCACACAAACACAAACACAAAATACGTTTTTCTGCCCCCGAGGTAGGTTGGCAGGGATTATCTTTGTTTAATGAATGGGCTACAAGTATTCATCAACACGGTGAGATTATTGGTCTCCCTCGCTTTCCATTCTGCACGCACTATAGCAGCATATAACTCCAGTGTGTGTGTGTGTGTGTGTGTGTGAGAGGGTGAGAGAGAGTTAGAGAGGCAGCGCTCCACACTGCAGCCAATTAAAATGCACTCTCCCCTGCTCTATCCCTCCACATCTGCCTCCTTTTCTCCACCGCCGAATGGCGCAGAAAAGAAGGAAGCCCATGAATAGGCGCTCATTGAGATCACAGATGGAGTATGGCTTTCTCTTTGCTCGAAATTTGAGAAACACCATTGTCCCCAATCAAAACTCAATGTGTTCTCCAACAATGGTGGCGGCTTTGAGCTACGCCGCTTCAATTGGCCTTGTTTTTGAAACTTGAAGTGTTCAGCACAAAGACTGGACCTTCCTAGATATCACCAGTGTGTGTGTTGGCTATGTGTGTGTGTGTTGTGTGTGTGTGTCCAGAGAGAGAGAGGGGTGGGGGGCACAATTAATATGACGCTGTAATTACTCCCCTTCACGCCGCTGCACCCATTCAGGACCCCACCGGCCCATTTATTGCTTTATCCCATGAGGCTGATAATCCGAATACCACCTTTTTTTATTCTAGGGCTTCTGCAGTGTGCTGAAGGAGACGGACCCGAACATGGTTATAAATAAACGGAACATAAAAGGATGCAGTCCTGAGAGATTAAAGGCGACGCAATAATAAATTACACACCATTATTAAACTCTTAATGATTAATTCCGGTCTCCATTAGCGCATTAATAACAGCTGAGAGGAGAGTCCAGTGTCCCCTCAGTTCCTGAGCACCAGTTAATTAGAGGAAACATCCAAAAATTAGGTTTTCATTATTTAAACATAGAAGTAATTCAAATTTGAATGATCAGTTTTTAAATCTAAGGTTTGGTTGTTGTTATATTCTAACACCAAGCACCGTATTTGGTAAGAAATCCTACCAAAATATGCTGATTGGGTTTGAACAAAGATTTTCATTCTGTCAACGATTATTCAAACATTTACTGTGTGCAGTGTGATTTGTGTTGTAAAGTCAGAGACAGTTAGGGGACGGAAAATTTCTGTTGAAAATGTGAAATTTGCTAAAGTTTCAACAAAATGTTCCAACACTAAAGGATATCAAGAAAGTCTGGGTTTTTGGAAGAAAAATATGAAGGAAATTCCTATCTCAAATTAGCAAAAGGATCCCGTTTTACTGAAGAAGCCTTGAAGCCGTCAGTTTATTAGAAAAGCAGGCAAGGTTTTTCATCATGCTGTTTCCAGCTATTTATTTCAACAAAGCCTTACAGTCCAGCTTTTGTTAAACCAGATGACTACAGTGGATGTTCCTATAGAAAATATGTTGACTTATATTTATGAGAAAGTACTTTGACTGTCATCAGCAAACTGTCACTGATGGTGGCAGCATCATGCTGTGGAATGGTTATGGGAACAAAACCTGCCCCCCCTCTTTTAAAATATCTTGGGATAGCATCATGGCAAGCTGGGCTTGAACTGTCGACAGTATGCTGCATATTTTAGCTGTAGTTATCGTTATCATGATTGGTGTTTTAGGGATTTTTTTTAAACAATTATTTTTCTTTTAAACAGAACAAAAAACCATAGGGGCTAAATAGTGCTGTTAATTAAAATGAACTAAATTAGTTGAGTAAGGACGCTCTAGAAATCGGTTGGAATATATAGCTAGAAGTCATTTAAATATCTTCAGGCTGCTACACCTACTCAATTTCTACTCAGAAATAGTAATTTAAAATGTAAGTAAATTAAATACAACATATAAAATTTGTAAAAATAAAAATAGATGTTAGTTATATTGTTTGAATAGTCAACTTTTTGTAACATTAAATTCATATTGAATTATTTCAAGAAAAAATACTTTAAATTTCTCACTTTACATTAGTAAAGGAATAAAAATTCAAACAGGAACATTTTAAAATGATTCAATGCATAAAATAAAATCTCTTCATCTAAGTTTAAACAAGAATTGTTCGATTGACTTCTCTAGTACTTCGGCAGGTTCGATTTTGGATGCACAGTCTCTGATGGACTTAATGCTGTGGAAGGGAAACTTCACATATAAAGTTTAAAGTTTCTCTATCTTCAGATTACCTAAAGCCCACAAACCACCTTAATCAGTATATCAGTGAAATTAACTAATGCATGTGAGAGAAATAAAAGACAACAGAAATGTTTGCTGTAAAGCCTCATAATCATAGCTCAACTTAGTTAACTTAATGCCACAAAAAAAAATGTAATTGGGGTGTATGAAAATTTTCTCTTTTTGTCATAATGACACTAAAGAGCTTGCCATCATTAAACTCCACCATTTAACCATAACTTGAGGGTTTTGCTATTAAAGAACAATTGGCAATAGTAAGTACCAATACATCGCAACATTTGACTCAAGTCCCCAGATCTTTGCACTGGTTAAAATCAGTTTAACTTGTGTCCAAAGTATTAAACAGACTTACTAATAAGTCCTAAAAGAGACTTGTTATTTACAAGTAAGATTATAACTAGTGGTAAAGTACCTATACCTTGTATATTGTCTAGATCAGAGGAAACTGTTCGTTGCGTGTATGGTACAATAAAATTAAATCAGTTGGCCTGAGAGAAACCCAAAGTCATAATGTCTTTAAATTTGATTTAGAAAATATCTATAACCTATTGTTTTGCTGTAAATGTTTATCTTGAATTTATCTTCTGTGATATTGTTATGATTATTTTCATGTGTGAACAGTATATACAAATTATACCTCTGGCAAATTTATATTGAAAATAATTTTTACTCAACCAAGATGTTGGTTTCTGATAGGAAATGAGACCAATGTCTCTCAGAAGATAATAAAACAGCATAAAGAGTATTTTCCTTGTATTTTATTTTAAAAGCGCCATGACTACAATAGTTTAATTCCTTCTCAATAATAAGTTTAAAAAAACATTTATTGGATTTACAGCAAACAAAACCTTCTCATAAATGTTGATCAAAATTTAGCGTATTTCCACTAGTACAGTATTTAGCGTATGAATTGTTTTTGGCGATCAGCTCCAAGTCTTTGACATTGGAAGGTGTCCTCTCCATCACCCTAATATTTAGCTCATTAGATTCAAGTGGGGACTCCATTATCACGTTCAATCTGATAGAAAACTTAAACCTTAACTATATGCATGTGTATCTTATATTTGTGCATTTGCCAATTTTATTACCTAAAGGAAGGTCTTTTTCATTTGCTGTTTAAACTATTTTCCTACTTTGTTTTCATTAGAAGCAGATTGTGTTGCTCTGTGCAGTAAAAGGGCTTATTTAAATAAATCTTGACTTCACCTGAAGAGCAAAGATCTGGTTTATATTTGCAATGGGTACATGCAAAAATAAATTCACCCGCACTACTACACATTACATGTTAAATACATTTCTGCTCCACATCAAGTTTTCTACCCAATTTTTATTAAATAAAAAGCAGCATTTGCTTCTACTAAAAACATTCTGGTTGCAAAATTGTCACCATTGTGTAAATAACAGCTCTTTCATATTTTTACCACTGTTTTCTCACCAACTGTGGTTCAAAATGTAGTGATTTTAAAGTGGGAAATGAAGATATTAAATCTGTATTGTCCCAAATGGAGATACTTTAGCTGGAAGTTACTAAGTTTTCCCAACAAAGACGAAACATCATCCAAACCATACATTCACAATGCCAATTCAACAATTTATTAAGATATTAAAGCCTTAAACAAATAAGGAACGACATTTTATTAGTCATATATAAATTTCCAACATATTACTCTGGTATTACTTATGATAAATGGTGAAAATTAATTTTGATCTTTAAAAATGAGGGAGAATAAAGACTTTGACAAGAATCAGTGTTTAGTAAATTTGAACTAGTATATTAAGCTAATAACACTATGTGAATGAATAACCTTAAAGTGGCACTAATCTAAGAACAAACAGAGAAAATAAACCACTTTCTGCAATCATTACCTGTCATCTGTATGGTATTTAATTTAATTAGGATGCTAGTATTTCTCTTTTTATATACTGAATTATATTAATTTAACTTTGAACACAAAAAACGCCTCTCTTCAATTGTGAAAGCGAGAACCAGTCTCACACATTTAAGCTTTTAAAGAATTTAGAGCCATTTAAAAGCCAAACTTAATCAGATTTGTGACATCGCTGAATAAAATGTTCTCTGTTTTTCCTCCAGGAAAAAAATCAAAGTCTCTTCATGTCCATTGTGTCGCTGACAAACAGAGCTGTGAAGAGAAGGAGACGGAGGGGCAGAGACGACCCTCCTTTTGTGTCCACACAACAGTTTAAGCTGCATAGATTCTGTTTCTTTGAGCAGAGCCCGCGTCTCTGAGAAAGTAAACTTGGGGGTGACCCTCCAGGTTAGGCCGGTCTGGGATAGAGGCAAGGATCCGGCGATTCAAGGATTGGCTGGCTCTGAGATTTCAGAGGGTCTCACATCAAAAGGAAGGAGGCGAGACCACTCAGGAGTTTTGTTTCGTCGCCAGTGGGCTACATTCTTGACCCCGGCGGGGCTGGTTAAACATCAAGGATGCTTTCCTCTTTTGTCATCACAGAGGCAAGACAGCAACCTGATGTTGCCATCATGAATCTGTAGCTGGGGAAGCAGGCAGTGAGCTCATTATCACTCCTGACCCTCTTTCCCGGTGTTCAGTTTCGACAGGCACTGATTAAGACATCCATCCAAAGCAACGAACGATAATACCTTGTATTTGCTAAAAAAATGTATTTAATCCCTCTGAGATATAAAGGTTTGTGATGTATAGTTTTTTGTTTAAAGATAAAATATTTGTGACATCTAATATACAAGGAATTGAAAAGTGAAAACTGAAAATGTAAACGGGGAACATCTTCACTTAAATGTTATTTCACCAGTAATCACCAGTTTTCAAATATTGCCACGCATATTCAGTTAAATCAGAAAACTGTCCAGAAGATTATAATTTGGATTTTGATATTAACTTTGATTTCACCCTTCTAATACATAAATAAGCTTTGATGTAAACCACTCAATTGTAGCTCTGTCTCTATGTTTAGTGTTGTTGGGTGAACCTTCTCAGTCTGAAGTCTTTTGCAGCCTCTAGGTCACTCCTCAGCTAAATGGATGAAAATTATATGTAACAACTTTCTCACATTAACAGACCTGATGCCTGTAAATTTTATATTTTCATTTTTGTTCCACTCAAAACTGCCTTTCACATGAGTCTGAGGAGAAATTTTTGGTGTGTAAACGTCAACATAGACCTAGTGATTTCTGCCAGCAGAACAGAAATATATTATGACAAGTTTTGTCAGGTATAGGAGAGGAATATCATTAAGTCTAATGGGTATATCTGATGGGTGTGCATGCTTGTGCACGTTCATTCAGAAAGCTGCATGATAGAAACTGTAATCTCACAGTTGAGAGGAGCTGCACTATGTGTGCTGATCCCTGAGGACAACGAACTCTGACAGAGGAGCAGAGATGCACCTGTCTGCCTCTTTCATAACTACATTCAGCTTCATGCTCACTGAGCTCCTCACCCTGTTCTGACCTCGCCTTTGCCCCAGGCCGCACGTGGCTGTGCAGCCACCGCACAACGCTGGAGAAAGTCTAATCGGTCCCTTAAAGATTTGAAAATATTAACCATTTATTACATTAATGTAGCTATACTCTTGTTTACTTTTAAGATCTTATTTGGCAGCATCAGAATAAACGAATGCAAGTTAAATGACTAGTTCATTAAGTTTTTGTTTCAAAGATGTGTTTTTCTTATTACTTATGAGCATCTTACCCAAAGCAGTGGTCAGGTCTCAGTTAGAGGGTAAGAAAAAAAAAAAAAAAGAAAACATCGATAATAGGCACGTCATTCTAATCTAGGAAATAAGTTTACAACACTAAAATAATTTCATCTTGTATCTTTTTAAACCAAGTGATTATCCAGAAGACTGAAATAGTAATGCTTTCTATGTTCAACAATAAGTTGCAAAACCCCCTCAACTGGATCCAATCTGTGTAAAGTTGCCGTCAGACTATTTCCTATTTTTCCATGATCCATGTTGGGCTTCTTGTAAAGCAATTTTTAATTGGAGCTAAATCTAAAGAAATGTAGCAAATTTTACAGAAAATCAAGTCCTGTTATGCAAGTTCAATAATCTCTTAAAATGGTACATGAACAGCAAAACAAAAAGAGACGATTATTTTGCTAGCTATAGAAGCCAAATATATTTTTCCAGATTTTAAATTCAAATACAATCTAATTATGTCAAAAGAAATCCAGTCTACTTCCACAATCTAATGCACATTTGTGATCAAAACCAGTAAAATGTAGTTCTGTGATGATTTCGCGTTCAGATGTTCTTTCAAATTGCAATAGTTTGCCATTTTTTGTGTGCAAATGTTCTCCATTTACGAACACAGCATTTAGAAATGTATATATATATAAAATCTCCATCTAGTAAAAAACATCTAAATAGGTGGAAACTTATCAGATTTATAGCTTCTATCCATAATAGTGATGACAGACGCAGCCAAAATCCCACACAGAGATGATTGCAGCTTTTACACAAAAAAAAGACAAAAATGGAAGACAGTCAAACAACAACAAAGAACAGAAAGCTAGTAGTAGGAAAACGGTTTTTAAAAGACTACTCTTGAGAATATGAATGTTAAAGTTATAAACTAGTAGAGTTTGATTAGAATCGCTTTATAATAAGTACAAAATGAAAAAAAAATGAAGTAACTTTATGACTTGTGGATACCAGTTAGGATTTTAATTGTTTAACAAAGGAATTTCACAAAAAGTGAATACATTTTTTCACCCTACGTATTAGCAGGATTTAAACCTCAGTGCATGAAATGGCCCTGAAGGCAACATGTCTGACTGAACATGAGGAAGTGTGGCTGACTGAGCGAATTAGGACGACTCATTCGTCGCGTGAGAAGCAACTCAGCCACAGACAAACAGACTAAACGCACTAATAACTGAACAATCTTAGAAATTAAATAAAATGGCCCTGGAAGAGCTCAGCTAGAGCTACATGACAGCAGCTTGAGGTGAGGTTAAGTCACCGGATCTCTTATTTGAAGGTAGACTGACATTCTCCGATGCACTAATAAAAAAAAGCTATATTTGGCATGTGTATTATATTACACGATAATCAAAAAATATATATAATTCTTGGGTAGTGATGCAGCATTCAACTAATCCAGCTTTTTCTGCATTAAGCTATTGATCTTATTAAGAACAGCAAAGAAAGAAAACTGGACAGCATCAGTCTCTTCTAACAGCACTGAGGAGAATAAATAGGTTCTGGTCACCTCTCCTTAGCAATTAGAGACTTTGGCCATTTCATATCCAGTTTTCATTCTCAGGCAAAAAAAGGAGCCACCTGCAATGAGACCGTCTCCCAGTGTTTCATATCTGCTTAAACAACTGATTTCAAGCTGCTTTTAACAATCTATGCATTGTCTACAGTGAAAAATATGATTGAGTGTGCCAATTAATATCTACCACTAGGAGGTTGCTTAAAGTAATTTCGGTTTGATAGGAGGACATAATCTGTCACATTTTTTATTATCAGCCGGCCCAGAAACGAGATTTAAACAGGGGGCTAAATAAGATCTTCAGAAAAGTATACTAGCAAATTACATTTCCAATATATTTGTAATTTTTTTCATTAATTTATGAGCATATTCAACTACAAAGATAAACGAACGTGCAAAGTGTAAATACATGTGAATGAAATGGGTTTATAGTTATGAAATGGAAGTGAATAGGTACATATTGGCAAATCGGCTGGAGAGACACTAAATTAAACATTCTCTGCAAAACTCAGTTATAATCTTTGCTCTGATTTGGATTTTTCAAAGAAATTTTTTATAAAAAAGTAATAGAAACAGCAGGATTAACTAAAAGAAAGAGGTTTGAAAGAACAGTTTGCCTCCTGACTTCAACACTATAGTTGTTAATGAGTGTGCCAAATTGCTTATTAAGGTGGGAATACTAGTGGTTAACCATCTCGAACCGACAATTAGTGTGAAGTACAAAAAGCTTACTAGCAGAGTTTTTATTTTTACACAAAAGGATCATCTTGATATCCTCAAATTGTGTTAGGATAAAATAAAAAAAAGTTAATTTTCCTCGATATCTCATGTTTCACACAACTGTCCACGCCCAAGTGCGTCTGTGTGTGTATGTGTACATGTATGTCCTATTTAGTCTGTAAAGCAGAAATAGCTTCACCTCATTTAAGATGTGTCAGTAATTTCTGGTATGATGGTTTATTAAATGAAGGAGTTACATTTATGAGGAAGTTCTGGGCTTCTCTTTCTCAAACTTTGCCTTCAGCTGACAGACAAGACCTGCTGCAGATGGAGGCCGCTAAGCCTCAGTGATCTCTGCTCGCTGGAGGCATCAAACTGAGTGGCTGATATTAGCAGTTGGCGTGAGAGCGAGGATATTTTAAACATTTGGTAAGAGAGGTAAGCAAAAGGTCGGCTTGTTGCAACAGAGGTGTGATCTCACATATTTAAACTATAGTCAAAACTAAAGCCGGAAACACTAGAAATATGTCATTTATTTGAATGACAACTATTACCAAAAATACTGGAAATTATGGTTTTCTCCTGCAGATGTTCTTTATATTTATAGATAAAAATCAAATAAAATCAAATTGGTTTTAACTGTTTCTTTAAACATAGGTAAGTTAATTTATAAACAATTGATTGTGCTTTGCTTTGTCTACCTGCACACATACCAAGGGAATTGTGTCATCCTATGGAAACTAATACAGTAGGTTCCTGGGTATGTGCCTACCTGCAATTCCAGTGAAATTTAGATGAAATCTTGCTGTGCTTGAATCACTTCCATTAGTAGTTTTTAATAGATTTACGATTTTTTATAAGGAGTGATTACTTTATAACTTAAGTAGCTTCTTTTTTAAAGAAGTAAGAATTAATGGATAATTTCCCCTAATCGAGTCGTACAAATTCCTAATCAAATATATGCTTGTACCCAATACAAATTGGTTGAATATCCTTTGAAATTACAGCTAACACTGTACAAGTATCTGGCATAATTCTGGGTTTTGTGGAAATGGTGGAGTTCACAAATTTACTATATTAGTTCATTTTCTACTTAACACTTAAGCAAACACTACAAATTTGGATTTAAGGTTAAGGAGGCCTTTCCAGAATCCTAATGTAAGCCTATTCTATCCATTTCAAAAACAGTTCTGATTACTCGTTTCAACCATCTGACCCAAACCATTACCCTCAGATGCTCGGAAATTGGTGAAGACACTGAGGAACAATGGAGGAATCATCAAGGCAGAAGTCTTTCTGTCTGGATGGATAACAAGCACAACTGATCAAGAAAGAACCAGCTTTTCCAAAATGGACAGCTTCAGAAAACAAACTCCAGCTCCCCATGTGAAAAAGCCAAGTGCCCCCTGGAGGACGGTTTTAGAACAAGACATATGTTTGAGGTAAAGGGGAGTCCTTAAAGTGCAACAAACCCCAACTCACTTTTTTTTGCTGATAAACTCTATAAATGAGTGTAATAGCACAGTGTACATTTCTGGTCAATGTTTTTGGTATTTTAATACATTTCAGTAAACATATTCATTTTCTACCAAATTTCGTTAGAGGAGTACCATCTTCTGGAAACCAATCAATTTAAATTAATTCTGTCAAACAGAATGGCCTAATATAGGGCTGCCAGAATGAGAAAAAAAAGGCTTGCTGATGGTTTCAAAATGTCTGAGGTCAAGTAGGCATGCATATACATCATTTTTAGTATTCATCAGACTTAAATTGTGAAACAATGATTCTAGAAGTATGAGACATTACTTTCATACATGGATTGGCCACCAGAGATTTCAAACCTGAACCAGATTGAGAATTGTTTGGATGTTATGGATACGGCTTTGCACAGAGGAGGGATGTTACATCACCAATACAAGATCTGAGTAAAAAAATCAAAAGCTGAAATCAGAGATAAAGATGGACCAGTCAGTATGTTTACATGTACATCTAAATTAAGCTTTTGGCAGAAATCAGACCAATGGCTTAGCCAGAGTTGAGAGTAACGTCCCAGTTTTCATGTCACTCAGAAGATCCAATTACTGAATGAAGGGCATTCGACTCCGCGACGCTAGGTGGCGACATGCACCCTTTCACGCTGACAGTCTTAAATTAGACTAGAGTCACACAGATGGTAAGCAAATGATACAAGTCAGTGAAGCAGACAGAGCAACAGCAGGGTATGCACGAGTAAAGAGATGGACGACAACAACGTTGTAGCACAGAACATTTTGTAAGTTCTGCACTGTTCGACTGTGTTACACTCGTCGTCACTGCTCGTTCTGTCTCATTACTTCCCAAAGTGGTAGTTCCCAGGCTGCCAAAAGCAGAGAAATTCCGTTCTCTAATTGCATTATCTAGCTACTTTAGTCTGTTTTCTAAAAGAGTTCGATTTAAAATGGACTAAGGCAATAATTCAACTTTTCTTCCTGTATGTAAACACATTAAGTAAAATATTAAATCGTGGGACCTTTTTTTGTTTTGGTGGTTACTTTTAGCCAGGCAGTGTCTATAGTTGAACCTGTATGTAAAAGTTAAGTGCGAATTAGAGAAAATCCACATTAAATTTAAAAGTTGTATCTTCACCAAAGCATACCTTAGTTCCTCTGTGCCTTTAAGAAGACCAGAAGAGAGAGAGAGGAGGAAGTTTGTGCAAACAATGAAAGCAAAGTTGAACAGACGGATATTAAAAGAGCGGACCAGTTTGTGAAAACAAGTTTTCATGCACAAAGCCTCATTATGGAAAACAAACAAAGAAATAGCTATGAAGCCATTTTTAAGTTATAGGCAGTCGATCTGGTTTTCAAAGGTAATAGAGCGCCAGAGGCTTCACGTACCATTAGCAGCACTGAGTCAATGGTGAGACGTTGCAGACGCCAGCACGAAAAACTCAATGCAATAAGACGAAAAAAAGCTTTCAGTGGTAATAAAAGCAGAGGGCCCAAACTTGAAGTCTTTCTTGAAGTTGGCCGAACACACAGAGAGAGGACGACCGAGGTACTTCCACCACGTTGGAATGTTAGTAAAATCGAAATTTCCCGAAAACACCAATCACTTTCCCGACAATCCCATCTGCAGGAACCCTTACATATGGTAATTAAAAGTTAAAACAGCTGCAGCTTTTAAATGGGTGTGGCTTGTTTATGTACAGATTTTTGTTTTTTCCCTAAAATAGGCTGGTACGGTATAATTTTTTTTTAAAGAAATGTTTTACTTTCATTCTGCCCCCTGTCTAAAAGCCCAGTGGATGTATTTTTTAAAATGTAACTTTTTATGAAAACGTTCCTTATTCAAGCATTAATGTGACAGTTGTGCCGACGGTAAGTGTATGGCAACCTCTGATGGACAATATAAGAATGTCTTCATGAATAAGTTAATATGGCATAAATAATAAAAAGTGTGATAAATAAAAGGTGTGTGTCTGAAAAGTTTCAACACATTTGTGGGAAGGACAAATAGATGTTTGTATTCATATATTTTATATAATATGTATCAAACTAAAACTAATACAGCATCAAACAGAAAAAAATTAAAACCAAGGAGAAAAAAAAATCTGTAATGTGGAGCAGTGTGTGTTAAAACCAGAAGAGGCAGACATCATGTTCCATCCCTGCAGTGGGCAAAGGTTAAAGGAGCAAATACAGGTGGAGATGAGGCACCCCTACCTTCACAGCGCAACATCTAGATGTGATATTCATTTTATTACAATTTTAACATTTCAGCTGTATTTCAAACAAAAAATCATTTCCTAAAAAAGCGGCCTTGGTGGGTCAAATGAGGAAACGGGAAGAAGTCCTTAAGTTTTATTTATTCTTTTTTTTTTCTTTGACAAATATTTGTCTACTCAGTCTCTGAACACTTACTGTTCTTTGTGTTGTGAGAGAGAACCATGACAGCAGTTTAGAGATGTGAAGTTGTCAGGTGTTTGAACAATTGAGGAAGATGGACAGAGATTTGGGAGGTGAAAATTTGGCTGTGTGCTTGTGATATTGTCCTTTCTTCTCTGTGCAACACCAGACTTTCATGCACCACAAAACAGGCCGTGGGCAGAAAAGCTTATTTGAACGGGTGTGTGTGTGTGAGTGTGTGTGTGTATGTGTGTGTGTGAGTGCATGTTTGTGTGTGTCACTGGATGTGCATGCCAGTGTATGCTAGTCTGAGAGATGACGACATGTGTGTGTTTGTATGGTCGACCCAGACTGTGAAGGCCACACTCTGGGACTAATGTGCGTCCAGCCAGTTCATCAGTCAGTGAGTGGGTTCTCTCAGCTTTCAGAGGGTCAGTCTCTATTCTTTAGCCTCCAGGAAGAGCGTCTCTTGAGGAAACAACTTGGCCTCCAGCAGAGTCGAGTCTGGAGCCAACTGGGTGATCTGAGGAGAAACAGGGTGGGGAGAACTTTGAACGTCTTAGACTACAAGCCCTGAAACAAGCAAGTGGTTAATTTCAATATTGGTCATTTACACAACATTACTTCACACAATAAAACCACAATTGTTACATTGTGCTGCAAGCTTAAATAAAACTATGTAAAAATATACTACATTTACAAAGCACTTTTAAACATAAATGTACTCATGTGTGCAGAATGATACTTTGTCTAAGTGCCTAATGCCTTTGCTTTTTAAACTATAACAAGTCCAAACAACCATGCCATGCAGAGTGGACCCGCAGCTTTACAAAGACTGTGTACAAATAGTCATAGTCAAAATTCAAGAATCAATTCAGATTCTCAATATTTAGAGTTGATTATGACCGGTACGTGTCTGGGATGTCTTCTTCAAAAAGACGTGTGCGAGACACCACAACATAGCACGGTTCTGCTACTTTCATTATCCGCCTGAAACCCTTAACTTCAACAACAGAATACATGGGCATATCCTTGGAAATGAAGTTTGACATCTCAGTTATTTTAAGACAATGTGCAGAAATGGCTTAAGGCTGTAATGTTTGATAGTTTCACCTGTTGTGGCTCAGTGGATAACTTTGACAATAAATCTTGCTGATGTCGCAACGTGTGATTTGTGAGGTTGGTCATATTTCCACAATACTTTACCTCCATTTGGCATGCTTTCTAAATCGCTTTGCTTTTGACAAGCTTGTGTTTCTGTTTGTCCGTTCTGAACCCAAAATGGTGACTGCAGCTTTATGCAAACCAAAGCCGGTGCTAAGATGACGTTAATCGCTACTGTCTGACTCCCATGTTGTTTCACTATCTTCACCCCAAGCGCACATGCGTGAATTAATTGAATACAGCGGGTGGAGTTAAAGTTCACTGCAGGAATCGGTGTTAACCCTTTAACACATAAGCTGCAAAATGCCTACTGGACATCTTTGCTTATTGTAGCTGAACAAAGGGCAGAAAACTATAAAAGGTTAAATCCATCTTTAGAAATACTAATCAATCTTCAGGAATTATGAGAATTGATTAGAATCAGAGAATCGATTGTGCCAAGTTATTCATACCCTGTGAATCTTTCAGAATTTTGTCATGCAACAATCCTACATTTCATAGCATTTTAAGTATTTCTCGAATACAAATCTGGAGTGAGGTGTACATTTTTTACACAGCCGCCTTTACATTTACCCTTTCCCAGACGAAATCAAAATTAAACTTTTTGTCTTATATGCAAAATCATCATGACATCATGGTATTGGATTTATTTATCTATTTTTTGTTCAGCAAGGACAGGGAAGCTGGTCAAAGTCCCCAAGAGGAAGGATCGAGTTAAACGCCGGGGAAGACTGGAAGAAAACCTATGAGAAAGACTTGAGACTGGGGCAGTACAACAATAAACATGCAGCTAAAGCCACAGTGTGATGGTTCAGATCAACGGATGTCAACGTGTTAGAATGGTACTGTGAAAGCCAAGACATAAGTCTAATTGAGAATCTCTCAAGTCTTGAAAAGTGCTGCACACACAGGGCATCCATCTTATCTGACTGAGCTTTGGCTATTTTGCAAAGAACCGGCAAAAAAAGTGACTCAAGATGTGAAATGCTGGTGGATGCATAACTGTTGTGAAGGCAGTCAAAAGTGGTTTTACAAAATAAAACAATGAACAGCTAACTTTTCATAATTTTTACTTGTAAAAAAGTGTTGTTATTTTTTTACTTCACAGGTATGTCATATGAATCACAAAAAATGCATTGGAATCTACAGTTGTAAAAGCTAAATGTTACAAGAGACTGTTAATCTATTTTCCCACCATATTAAAAACATTTCAGCTGCCTCCTCAGATTTATCCTTATTAAGTCAAGAGGGTCTCAGCCAATTCACTGCCATTAAAATCGCTCTGACTGTCTGGTCAGATATCCCCTGTGATTTGGACAGGAGAACAGTGTAGCTCTAGCTTAATGTGTGTGTGTGTGTGTGTTATTCTAACATAATGTTTGCAAAAAAAGGTTTAAGCAGAAATATGAGCAGCAAGAGTCTAGTTACCCTGAGAGAACCGTTTGGTTTGTTTTCTTAATAGAGCTCCGATTCAGAACAAACTGATGAAGATTACAGGACAAGAGAGGCGAGTGTGAGAGAGAATTAACCAATGTGTTTTTAAATGGCTAATAAGGACTAATTTAAGCAGTGAAAAGGTCAAAGAAGCATCGCTGATGGTGTAGAGGAGGGAAACATTTAACGGTGCTGAAATCTCCACATAAAAGCAATTGTCTAGAAAGGAGAGGAATAACGCTGTACCACCCACAACGCCACTGATCAACTTAGCTCACATAAAGGGAGACTGAACTGTTTTTTACAAAGCAGGACAATCCGACTCTCCCTGACATCCACCACCCCTGTGGGCCTCTTAGCTGATGTGAGCTAATCACTAGAGGTTTTGTGTTACATTGGGCCAATCTAACACCTGGGCTGAACGACCGAGGTGGTGTGACACCGAGATGTGTCCAGGGCTTATCTGATCACTGCAGCATCAGCCTCATCTGATTAGGAATCCTTTCCTAACCTCGCTGCGGGATAATTAGCCGGCTCCCTGTACCTGCTGTAGAAAGGTCAGAGGGCAAGCCGAGCGCCGTAAAGGTCACACCCCCTACAAGTAAAGTCACGGTCTTCGCACAGACAGTCAGAGGGAGTGAAATATGAGCCCTGACCATGAACTGAACCACAAATCTACTTCTTCTCACAGTTTATAGGTAATTACACAGATCTTTATTAGTATTATTAGAGTTTCTAGCAGAGTCAAAATTTATGGAGGTTAAAGATAATTATCTAATAAGACATGTGGTTGTAGTACAAGGTTGTCACTGTATTATAAGCTTGAGTTAAAAAAAATGTTTCACACTATTAAAAATGTAAAAATTTCAAACTGTATGATCCAATGCTTTTATTTAAAATGAAAGAAGCCAATTATTGGTGTTCTAATCATTATATGGATATAATTTTATTTATCTGGTAAACATTTAAAATAAACACCTGATAAGTGATAGTGTTTAAAAGTATGTAATGTGAAATATATTCTCCCAGTTTGTCATTCCGCTTTTGTCAAGTAAAACAAGCACGGCATGCTGAAACTTCAACAGTTTTTCATACCAGGACTTATTTTCCAAATTACTAATTTGTTTTTAATGTAAATGAAGAAAAGGAGGCTTGGAAGGTTTTCTTTATCATCACTCTAATCTCTCAGATTCAACTCAAGACTATGTGATGTCTAGTGAAAAAAAAAATGTTGGTACCATTAAGGGCTCACTTTGAACCAAAATCTACCAGGGGGTTGAATAATTATGGGCTGAGCTGTAAAACATATATGAAATGCTTTTTTGATTTTGCACCTGCTGTTTTTAAGAGCATACAGTGCATAATATCACACCTGGAATAATGTAATATGTTACATTTAATACTTTTAAAGAGCTTTTTAACACCATTATGAACTAATTTCTTAGAGCTCTATTTAATTACATATAACTTAGATAAAAACTTGTCCACTGAAGTTGGTGCTTTTTTTTAGCCCTGGATTGTGACTGCAGAGTTTTTACACCTCTTCATTACCCAGATTCACCAACCTTAAACACAGGATAAAGTAGATATTTATGATTTTTAGTTAACTACTGAAATATCTGCGTTTAAGACAATCTTTGTTAAATATGATTTTTTTTTATGATGAAGGATGTTAAAAATAACAAAGAAGCATTTTGATTGAATTTCCCTCAAGATACAATAGCTAGACTGATTTGGGAGGATACAGTTTTTTCATCCGTTCACTATGAGGCTGAATGTTCAGCTTCAAATTGCAGCTTATCACTACCTTACATCAAGGGTTTTAATTGAAACGTACTATTGTCTCAGTTCCTCAACATGAACTACAGAACATGGAATCAATAAAAGCTTGAAGAAATAGAAACAGAGGAGGCAATGAAAACCTAAAACGGGATAATTTAAAGACCTATTACAAAGATAATAAAACTCTTTTTAGTGTTTTTCTTTTTACAATTTTAACAACCCAGAGAAACCATGTTAAACCCCGTTACTGCTTCTGCTAAGGTAGCAAGTTTCCCACGCTGATATTGTAACTTTTCTTCATTTCTAAACTGTTAAATAATTCCATCTTGTAACTCAGGGATGGTAGCACTCTTCTTTCAGCCAGCTGACTGGCAAAGTGCAGCAAGAAGTGGGGGAGGGACAGCACTGCATTGTTTTGAGGGCTTCACTCTGTTATAATGGTTCAACAGAACACATTTAGCAGTTTTAAGACCACAGCTTTTTTGACCCGTGGTATATCGTGATGCCAGTAAAAACCCAAGGCCTACATGTAATTGACATCTCAAGTAGATGTTTAGATGAAACTAGTCTAAATGTTAAGACCTTCAATTCATCCTACTCTGTTAGCACTGAGTAGAAAAATATATATTTAGTTTTATGTATTATCCACTGTTATGTTAGATCTACTCCCGTCCTGTTTGTGCTCGCCATTCCTACAATGCTGATCCCCAGTAGTGTCTGTGAAAGGGTGAGAAAAAAAAGAGAAAGAGGGCAAGTGAAATAGGGGAAGGTGAGGAGGATATATCAGCGTGAGATCAACTCTCTGTCTCCCACAGGTGTTTGAAAATGTCACTCCATGTGGAGGCTGGGATCGTGTTTTCATCTCCTTGTCCTCATTTCAATGTGTCATTCAGACTCTTGACTTCTCAGCAGGGTTCTGGGGAGCGCATCGTCCTCATACCCGTCACCTAGTCAAGTGCTTCACAGGTTGGTGGGGGGTGGGGATGAGATGCTGTAGAGAGAAGCCTGGATGAGCCGCGCTTGCAAACTTATCCCATCCCAAAGGTGGGGGAGAAAGAAAAAAAAAAGTCGATCAGGGCCGCTGCCTTCCTTTTCCCACTTCAGGAGCGGCGCGTCACAAATGGCTGCCATGCTAATGAACCCGACAGGCTGTTATGACACAACAGCATCAGGTAGGAGTAAATGAGGCTTTGTGGTGGAGCAGGTGTGTGTGCAGAATCGGTGCTTGTGTGTTTTGAGAGCAGAACTGGGTGGAAGGGTTTGTGCTTGTGAGTGCACCAGGGAGGGAGAGCAGCATCTGACTCTGAAAAAGAGAAGTAGGGAAACAACATGCCACACTGACACAGGAGACGGGCGCCATCGGTGATTGTTTACATTGTTATCCAATTAACAGACCATAAGCATGGAGGCATCTGTCAACAAACAAAGCTGTTGTTTTTCCTCTGCTCTGCCTAAGCCATATTCTCTCTTCTCCTGCCTATACAGCTACAGCCATGCATGCATTCACAAATACGCTCATGCATACATACAAAACAGCACCGAGATATTATCTAACCTCGAGTCAATACGATTTTTTTCAAATCTGACACCGGAATCAATAAGGGGAATTAGGGGATGAAAATATGACATTTGCCTTCTGAGCTTTTGATTTAACATTTAGAAGAATAACATCTGGAGCTAATTAAAAACTGGGAGAAAAATCCCATAAATCAAGAGAATAAGAGGTAAATTAACAGTTTGTTCCTTGAGACCAATTTTAAAGAGATAAGGGAGATAAATGTGATACCTTGCATTACAAAGCCTCACTTAAAATTTGGATCTTAACAATAAAACAGATGGGGGCTTTTCGACAATCTTTAATTTTCTCTCTCATCTCACTTATTTAAAAAAAAAAGAAAAAGAAAAATCTAATCTGTGTATTTACCATTAAGGAAAAGGGTGTCTCAACACAGTTAAAACCGCATAATTAGCTATTAATGTGAGTTTTTAAATAAACAGCACAATTGCACGTCTTTATTAAAGCAGGCCGATAAGAGAGGAGGCGACGCCGAGCAAGGCTCCGCTGTGAAAGAGAAGAAAGGGAAAATAAACACGGGGCCCTCAAGATGTCCGTTTCCAGCACAATCAGACGTGCAGCTGAAATAACGCATTTTTAATGAAGCCATTACAGGCCCTGCAATGTTAATTAAAACCAAATAACTTGTCTGTTTTAAACTAGTGTTGTCAAGTGTTTATTTGGCCAATTACAAAAGCAGTGGGAGATCATTATCTGCTGCCAGGAGCGCTGACAGCATGTAGTGCTGGGGCGTGAACAGAGCAGAGCAGAAAAGAGCACGGCACTTCAAAGGACGCAGGAAAAAGACCGGACTGGGGGAAGGACTGAAGATTATTTTTCTTTAATAGGAAAAAGTAGGAGAGAGAGTGAGGAGAAGTCAGCTTGTTCTTAAAAAAAAAATCAACTTAAAGGTGAAAAAAAAGTATTTCTAAGGAGCTAAATTTGAGGACAGTTTAAAAGGATGAGGAAAAAGGAATAAAACCTAGAAAGACAGAGCTGTGTGCTTCATTTTCTCTGCATAACAGTTTAAAGATATTTTAAATAATTTGCACTGAAGAACAGATTTTAATCTTATTAACCTTGCAATCACAGGTACAAGATTTTCTTTAAAAATGCAGCCATTTTTCAAATACGTCTTCACACTAATCTGGTCTTTGGGAGTTTGAGGTTTATTGCGTTTAGGTTTCAAATCTAAATGTTTGCTTTCAAAGTTGTATGCTCTTGTGTAGCTTATATCCACTTAATGCAAACGATGCAGTGAAAAAGATTGTTTGAGGGATAAATCTTATTTTTAAAGCAATAACTGATGCACTGTCATGCGCAGAACAGATTTATAAACAAAAAGAACAAATGTCTGTGAGCAAACATCATCTGTGGCTCCAGAAGAAAAACTGAACAACACATTAAGGCAATTTATTATGATGTCCAAGAATCACTCAAGGCACAATTAAGCTCTTCTGCTCCACTTGAAATCAGCTCACTTGGCAACTGTTCATTAAAATATTACCAGAAAAACCTCACGGTCACTGAAGAGGTTATGATGGAAGTGTTTAAAGAACGTGGAAAAAAACTTAAATAATTCTGAATTTTCAGGTCACGGCTGCCAACCACAGATCAATGTGGAACAAGGGAATATTGTCTGTTCTCTGGCCCACGGATTGGTGCATCTGTAAATCTAAAATGTACAAATTTCTCCTTCCTTTAAGTAGCAGAGTAAATGTGCTCCTATCGCTGATTAATCTGATAACAGTAACAGTTTTCTAAGCCGCCAGAAATCTTTCAGCAAAGCAGTGATAAACTAAATGAAACGTTGAGTGAATAGTAATTTTTAGATGAGAACACCCCTTTGTGTTCGGAATAAGAAACATTGAAATATATCTTGAAGCTGGTGTTGATACTGGATGGAAAAACCCAAAGAAACAATTTAAACCAAACCACTAAAAGCAAAGGCTGTTTAACCTCCCACGAGTCGTCCCAAGACACCTTCAGATAACAAGAAAAAAACAAAACACAGTAATGTAACAGATGTAAAACCTATTTCAGTACAGAGCGCAGCTTCTTTCTTGTCAAACGTTTATTTTTCCTGCATCTTTTACATAGGAGTCCTATGCTGGATGAGGTATTACGAGTAGCCAACATGCCTTACAGTATCACGTAGAGAAAACCTAATACATTAGATTGAGATTGTTTGGGTTTGTGTGAGCGGCAGCAGGGGAAGCGTCTATTGCGAACCGTTTTAATGGCAGCCTAAACATCTTTGCCACATGCTGAAGGAAGAGGACCTTTTTTTCTCTCTTGACAAGTATCAAAGAAGAAGGAGGGGAAATTCTTGAATGAAAAGCTGAAAACCGAAACACTGAGAGCCTTCCCCCCCTCTCCACCTCTTCTTCAAACTCGCTGACAGACATAGAAACGGAGGAAGGGTTAGTTCCCTGAGCACGGCTAAGCCTGGTACAAATGATGCCAGTGTAAGGCCTGCTGTAGTGCTGAGGAGATAAGCCTCTGATACCAAATGTTGAGGAAGACACTGAGTCCAAAATGTGGAGACTAATAGACACTGGCTAAGGAGGAGGAAGGAAGCAGAAGAATCAGACAAATCTATACATTCAAATCGTTAAAATTCCAGCTAAAATAAGTGTAATTAGGCGCGTACACCGATATGTACATGAGTAAAGAAAAAAATGAGCTTTTTATCCTGGCAAATACCAACAAAATTAAGCTTCAAGTCATTTCCTGAAGTTGGGTTAAAGATACAGAGCTAAATGTGCTGAAATTACAAAAACAGTAAAGAGAATACAGACAGCAGACCAAAGAGTGACACTGCAGCCTGAAAACTTAAAGAAGGTTTCAACAGTTGTGCAGTCTTACAAATGCAATAGTGCTCTATCCTCTATCTTCTGAGCCTGGCAGAGCAACAGTGGGAGCGTCTGGACGGGATGGGAGCTTTCTATGCTCCCTCTCATTTAATTACAACACAGAGCTGCCGGATTAGACGGGGGCCTGTGTTCGCAGCCTCATACTGGCACTAACACTCGACTGCTCGCCTTTCGGTTTCCTGGAATTATCTCCCATTTTCTATTTTTTAATATCGCCGCCACTTGTCTTCTCTATCCTTTTGTCTTTCAGACTGTTTCTCTGATTAAATCTTTTCTTTATTCAAGCGTTGTCCTCTCTGTTCTCTCCCCTCACCAGCTCTGCAATCACCATCCCCCCCCCGCTCTGCTCTAATCCTGCCATCCTGTTTTTGCTGGAATTTCATCTGCGACGCAGGCACATCTTTATCTCTGTCTCAAACACATGTTTACTCTTGATTATAAAGAGACAACTGTGAATCCTTTAAGTGACAAAGTTGTGAGCGGGGCATGTGTTTGCTTGAAAATATTTGCGCATGTGTTGAATTGTGCAATGGCGACGAAACAACAGTGTGAGCTACGCGTTAATGTGAGTGTTAGGTGTTTGTGCCCCGACAGTCTCTGCAGACAGCGCTCTGCCTGGGCAAGCCTACACACAAACCACCACCCCCCCTCCACATGCACTCCTGTCCTGATTAATGGAAATCTAGCAGCACGGTTAATTAAACTGGTAGTTAGAACGGCGCTCATTAGCTCGCTACCACGGAGCGTGGCGACCAAGCCCTCTAATGACTGGTTGTAGCTAGCTGATTGCTGCCTGGCATCAACAGAAGAGCCAGGGAGAATACTACTGTTAGTGCTGACAACTGTATCCTAACATTGTCAAATTGTACTGCAGGGACAACAGACCGATAATAATTAATATTCACTAAATAATACATGCACACAGGAGGACGCAGGCACGGATTAAACATTCTAATAACCTAGACACGGGTAAACAAAGGCAGCGGTGCAGCAGTAATGCAACAGGATGAAACAGCAGGACTAAAATGGAGGCAAAACGAAAAAGAAAAAAAAGACAGAGTATTTGAATCATCAGGAAATTACAACAGATTATCTTTACCCTAATCCCTGCTGATCTCCATTTTCAGCCTTCGCCTGAGGTTTGTCTTATGTCCATCTGAAACAGCCAATTAAAGCTGAGAATCTTTCCAGCAGAGATGATCGTTATAAACTAGTATACGCCAACACCTGCTGCTTAGAGCTGTTGTAGTACACAACATAAAGGTGCATTAAGCACTTAAAGCTTTGTGAAAAAGGGTTGTTAACAACCTATTTGGGTTTCTGTATTATATGAGCATTTCTGATGTAGTAGTTTAACACAACACACCATCACTTAGCCATAGGAGTGATACCAAATCCCCTCTGCATCATTATGAGCCAAATCACAGCGATAATTTGCAAAAGAGCTAAGGCTCTTTATCTAAGGTGTTTCCAGGTAGCAATGATAAAATAGTATAATTAGTATTGCTACATCAAACCAAGTCCTCATACAGGCATTTTTAAACATTTGACATATGATCCCTGAATCCCTAAATCCCTGTGGTTGGTGTACTTCCTACAGAGTTTTTGCAAGTTTCACCATGTTCATTTTGAGACAACAAATATTTTTAAACCTATAATATCTTTTCTGTATCTATAAAAATAATACAAAGTAACTCGTGCATTTGCAAACATATGAACACACACTATGAGATGTTGAAACTGGTGGGAAAAAGTAAAATAAACATTTAAAATGATCAGTTATACAAATTAAAATGAATCAGTCCATGAAAAAAACGGAGAAACTCCTAAAACCTGCATTTGTTCTATCTATATTCAAAAATATAAGTATATTCTTTATGATTAGTAACCAAAGTTATTAAGAGCAACTGTGGAAGGTCAAAGGAGCTGTAAACTACAGACCCATACCCTTGGGGACTTTTAATGGGGAAGTTTTAAGAGAACAATAATTCTGGTGTTCACTATAAAGTTGAATGTGTGGCTTTGAATACCGTCCCACAGGGCTGTTTACTGCTGCTCTATATCAAAGGCTTTGCTATCTTTTCAAAGGGTAGCACTATATTTCTTTATATTATCTATATTATCCATATTTTATTTCTGTACTGTATTTCCTCAGCAAGAAGTAGAGTTGTCACGATACTAAGATTAAACTTGACATCGGTACAAAGAAAAAAGGAAAATACTCAATATCATTTGATACTGTCGCAACATTTTTTGAATGAAGGTTCCTTTCTAGTGGGGATGGCAAGAATCTGGTGATAGCGGCGTTAATTTGTACGATAGCATGGAGTGTTGTGTGGTTTGAAACGTTGCAGTTGGGAAGCGCATCTTGACCGTAAGCTCATCATTGTAGCTTCCTGTGTCCGTGAAGCCAAAACGCAAGCAGATAGCATCAGCTTATTTTGTCCAGTGGATTTACAACATCACTGTCGCAGATACAGGATCTTTATTTGCATTTTTAAGTTGCTCACAAATATCAGTATTGTAGCGTTAGCGCAGCTGGTACAATATGTGCAAGAGTGTTTCTACACATTTATTTCATGTTAGTAAGAAAACATGCTGAATACTCACATTTCTGCGAGGGAAAGTGGTGAGGATCTTGAATTCTTCAAAAGGAAACCCTTTGGAGGCCACAAAATCAAAGAGGACCTGAAGCTTACAGCTCCCCAGGAAACGCCTTTCCAGAAACTCTCCACTTGGTGTGCGGATTCTCAATTTGCTAATTTGTTCTCCAGACTCCTCATCGGGCTCGGGTGGTAACGCCTGCTCCAAAGACAAGCGAATCGCCTGAAAAAACAAAAGAAATGTAATGTTTTTAGTTAGCATACAGATTCAGTTAGCCTCAGGGACGCTACAATCTCCATTTTTTAAAAAGCTGATTGTTTTGAAAACATTTGATTCAACAGTTTAAGAGCTAATTTTGTATCGACATTATTTTTGGAGTTTAAATAATTGGTTCATCTTTGCACGGCTTAGTATCACAAACACACAACTTTTAAAACGTTCAACAGTCCCCTTTACTTACCTTAAGTTAAATAAAAAAAGTTCAGATCTGAGAGGGATAACTAGTGTCCTGGATGGTCTAATTTAGGATGTTGTACATTTTAGCAACACAAAAAAAATATGAAAAACTATATGTAAAAATTAAGTTAAAAAAATCTATCCAAGCAATATTAGAGATGGGCAATAATATATTGTTTATCATGCAAGTGGTACAAAAGAATATTTTGTGAAATTTATTAACTGGAAAATTTGCTAACTTTGAACCTTTTAGGAAATCTGGATAATTAGCTAGCTGTTAAAGAGGTTTTTGAACTACTGGCTCCATGACAACACAAATAAAGGCTCTGCTATTGTTTTAAAATTGGATCGAATATAAATCTTGTGTGGTGTGACTGCAAGCTGGTGTTGTGAAGTGTTATGTTAGAGGCAAATTTTGTTTTAGTCTAAGTAGATAGAAGTATGGCTAAAAAGACTGCAATAAAGATAAATAATTGTAATTTTTTCCCCCCATGAACTTAAACTTTGTTTCTTTTCATTTGTATTATTGTCTGTATAAAGTAGTAAAATCTTTACAATTTTGTCCGTCAAATTTGTTGGGATTTCCTTGGTTTACACTGCTTCTCTTGTTCCATCAGTCTCTTGATGATTATCAAAGTCTGTCCAGTGTACTGCCTGAACTAAATACAGCCTGTCGGGCCTTAACTTTAATAAAGTCAACTGTTAAAACAGTGAAATGTGTATTTTTTTCCTTGCTGTAGAGCACATCTGCCTCTGATACTTTAAAGCAACCAATGTTCAGCCCATAATACACTTCCCTTTAAGGTGCTATTGAAACATGTGTAGTACTGTCCAGTCAGTTTTATGTTCTGTAGTTTGACATTTCACAAACAACCTTAGATTATTATTATTATTAAATTAGCAGCCCTGTGTCTCACCTTGTTCCCTGAAGCCCTAAGTAGCTCAGAAGGTTGCCAAGTTTCATGCCATAATGGTAAAAAGCACAAAGTGTTTACTTTATTCATTCTCTAACCTCTTGTTCTGCCCAACTGATGCTCTCATCAGACTGACGTTGCAGAGTATCTCGCTATGAAAGATTATCTTGTGTTTTGTCTGATATAGTTAAATAATTTCTAGAGAGTGTAAATGTGGCTATATGTTGTACAATATGCTATGAGTGGATTATAAAGCACAAAGACAAACATCCACTGTCATCTTTCACAGCAAAGCTAATCAATTCTCCTGAGTTCCAGAAAAACGTGCTTCAGCTGCTCCCCTGAGCGTCCCACTTCTTTCTGTTCCTCACCCCTCACCTCCCGATTGTTGTTCCTGTTTGGCCAGCCGGGGAGCATATGCTGTGACAACACGCCCCGGCTTTATTTACACACCATAATGCAATTATATTTCATAAGAGTCTACAACAGTAGCTCATTAGCAGCTTTTGGTGTTGGGTGGGCAGGGTAGGGCGCGTGCCGCTCCGCCATCAGCTCCCCCAGGTGTACGAGCTGATGCTGACTGAGTTAAAGGGGCCCCCGGGGACAGAGTGACACACACACACACACACACACACAGATAACAGACAGAAGTGTGCATTTTGGACAGACAAATGCAGTAGGTGAACACCGTAAAGGAGCACATCCACAAACCCACACAAGGGAGATGGCGTCCCACAAGAAAGCACAGTACACGCGTTTGGTCAAGCCTCAGGCCCAGAAAGCTCGGCACAAATAATCAGGAGCATCTCTCCGTCTACTCACCTGCTTCAGCAGCTCCGCTCGGCTAACCGCAGAGAGCAAACAGATGACGAGCAGGGGGGAAGAGAAGCACCTGACAGCCACACAACTGTATGCTAAGACCCCATGAAGGAGGTAAATAATAATGCCAGCTTGCATACAACCCCGCCCCCAATTCAAAGGCCCTTACTTTCATCTCCCTTTTCTTTGCACAAAGGCACAAAATCATAGTGAAGGGATTCCCTCTAGCATTGCCCTCTCTGGTGGCAGCTTGAGCTTTTTGTTGTGTCTGCACTTCCTCCAAGATTCAGATTCAGAGCAGCACAAGACAAAAATAAAAACTGTAAACTAAAAAAATGGGTTATTACTAATTACCTATTAGTAATGGAATAGGGGTCCTCTGGTTAGGCAACACAATGTAGATGTATGACAGAAAAATAGTAATTAATGCTCAAGAAAAAAAACGATGCAAAAAGAGAAGCCACTATTTAGTTGATCAGATTAGGAGAAGAATAAATGCAATTTATTTAAAACAGAGATTCTTCCAAGTTGCTCTAGATCACTTTACTCATTTATATTCTTATTTTATGCTTTAGTCTGTTTAGAAGTGAAGTTCATCTTTTAAAAAAAATCTAAAGCAGATTGGTTGTTCAGTTAAACAAAAAATGAAGAACTACTAAACACAAACCAGACACTGAAGCTCTAACATCTGGCAATGCTCTGGGACTTGAGCTAGACCCTGGAATTGGCCCAGTTTCAGTTAGATTGACCCTGAGTGGTGATTGGCTGATCATTTTCTAGTCAGTGAACACAATATTTAGAAACCAACAGGGTCTGTCTAACACTATTTGAAGCAGAAGTTCCATCCATCCATTTTCTTAACCGCTTAATCCTTAATGGGTCGCGGGGGGCTGGTGCTTTTCTCCAGCCGTCAACGGGCGAGAGGCAGGGTACGCCCTGGACAGGTCGCCAGTCCATCACGGGGCAAACAGGACAAACAACCATGCACAAACTGACACCTAAGGACAATTTGGAGAGATCAATTAACCTGACAGTCATGTTTTTGGACTGTGGGAGGAAGCCGGAGTATCCGGAGGGAACCCACGCATGCACGGGGAGAACATGCAAACTCCATCCCTGGGCCGGGATACGAACCCACAACCTTCTTTCTGCAAGGCAACAGTGCTAACCACTGCGCCACCGTGCAGCCCCGAAGCAGAAGTTGTTACTGACAAAAGACGCAAAGTGTTCTGCTTTCGGTATGAGTGAGATGTTTAAAAATGATGCAAACGGAACCATAAACAGTAAGCTGTATCTTCCACAGAAACATCACTCTTTTCTATTCAGGTTACTGCTTTCAAAAAAGGAATGAGGTCCAGCCAGAGATGCCTGAAGGTACAACAGTAAAGAGTTTCAAAACTTTGTAATTGTATAAGCAGAATTTAAGAATGTTGGCAACCTTTTCGGGAATTTAAAAGGTAAAGACGTCATGCTCTGAGGGATACATAAAGACTTATACATAACAGTTAATAATGCTAATTGTGCTTATTGCTTACAGCCTGATTTTTTTTACAGTGACTGCTCTCACACTTTGTGTGATGTTGCTCCTGATATTTTTATTAACTGCTCACAACAGAAAAGCAAATAAATATAGTTTTCCGGAGGCTAATAGTTCTAAAAGACTAAAATCAGTATTGGCAAGTTTACGGAATTGGAGACATATTAGCTAAAAAATTCTGGTCAGTGCATCTTTATTCTAAAGTAACATTTTTAGATCTATACATGCCGCTTAAAGTAAATGCCCCTTTTGCAGCTTTATAAATTAACAGGGGTGCATGTTGCACATCTTGCCGGATTAAAAAAGATTTCTGCTATCAAGTTCATGAATAGAGTTGATGATTTATAAAAAAGAATGTAAAAAAAAAAAGAAAAAAAAAGAGCAATCAAAAGCGACCTTGTGTCTGTCTGTTAAAAGTAAAAAGCCTGTGCTCATATTTACTAAATTAATAGTCTGTTAGCTTAGGAGTGCCAGTAAATACCACTGATCTTGGGTGAAGAGAAAATCAATTTCAGCAGAACCTAGTGAAGAACAGTAGGTGTAGCGTTGCTGGTATTGTCTACCGTTTTCACTGTGTATTGTTGGCACACTACAGTGATATAATTAAGAAGGACGAGTCCGGAGCTCTTTTGTTGTCATTTGTTTGACTGAAGTGACGAATCATCTGAGCGAGCCGGGTCACCCAATACCTCTGCCTGCTTTGATTGAGTAAACAACAATCATGGAGGACTACACTGTAATAATCTGGACTGTACCACATCTGTACCATCATTATTGACAATTATTACTTTCCTGTATGCGTGGTATTGTGTCTGGCTGAGTGTATTTGCCCCTATTTTACAGACAATAATTGTTTTCAAGTGAATATGTGTGTTTGCCTAGGTTGTGCATGTGTTTGTGCATCGGCCAGTCTCCTCGACCTGCTGCAGTCTTTTGTCCCATTAGGTTTGAATATGGTGAGTGCGCTACCTGTAGAAAGCAGTTATACAGAACAATGACAGTGTTTATGGAAGGCGACATTAACAAGCACTGAATAGAATATGGATTTTTCCTTCATTTGAAATAGATATCTGGCTGTGAAACCTCACCACATACGTTTCATTGACTAGCAGGGATCTGCAAAACCACAATCTAATTAACTGATTGGAGCAAACGCTCAGAAACAAAAAAAATACACACAGTATGCTGTTCTCACCTCCTTCTCCTCCTCCTGCTCCTTTCTCATCTGTTCCAGGCGGACCTGTTCAGCTTCTTCTCTTTCCTGGGCTTCTCTCTGGTAATAATAATATTTAAAAAAAATATATTAAATGGGTCAACAAAACCGACATGGCTGCTCTGTTGACTAACACTCGTTTCCAAGACTGTCACTTTGCCTTTTTTCATCATTATTAATGTTTTATCAGTGATCTAAACTGCCTGGTCTCTTGATATGAACAAGGTTTTTAATCCAAAATACATTAAATCAAATTACACCTGAAGTAATGCAGTGCTTTGCAAATGTACTTATATCATATTTCCTCTTTGAAACCACTAATTTGAAGATGGTAAATTACGGTTTGATGTGACCAACAGAACAGAGTTGCATAAATTGTGGCATTAAAAAAAAATGAAATAGGTTTTAAAAATTAAAATACTTAACAGAAAAGTGTGGCATTAGTTTCTTTTAGTTCCCTTTACCTCCATATCCCTAATAAAAACTAAGTGCAAACAACTGACTTCAGAGGTTAAAGCAGCAAGAATTGAGTTTGTTCAAAGAAGGCACTAAGTAGTCTTGCTTGGAGTTTGCCACAAACTAGGGCTGGACGATATGGAATAAAAGCTATATCTTAATATTATTCAGCTGAAATATATATATATATATCCCTCCGGGTACTCCGGCTTCCTTCCAAAGTCCAAAGACTGTCAGGTTAATTGATCACTCTAAATTGTCCTTAGGTGTGGGTGTGTGTGTGCATGGTTGTTTGTCCTGTCTGTCTCTGTGTGGCCCTGTGATGGACTGGTGACCCGTCCAGGGTGTACCCCGCCTCTCGCCCGTTGACAGCTGGAGATAAGCACCAGCCCCCCTGCGACCCCTAGAGGACTAAGCGGTTCAGAAAATGGATGGATGGAGATATATATATATATATATATATATATATATATACACTACCGTTCAAAAGTTTGGGGTCACATTGAAATGTCCTTATTTTTGAAGGAAAAGTACTGTACTTTTCAATGAAGATAACTTTAAACTAGTCTTAACTTTAAAGAAACACACGCTATACATTGCTAATGTGGTAAATGACTATTCTAGCTGCAAATGTCTGGTTTTTGGTGCAATATCTACATAGGTGTATAGAGGCCCATTTCCAGCAACTATCACTCCAGTGTTCTAATGGTACAATGTGTTTGCTCATTGGCTCAGAAGGCTAATTGATGATTAGAAAACCCTTGTGCAATCATGTTCACACATCTGAAAACAGTTTAGCTCGGTACAGAAGCTACAAAACTGACCTTCCTTTGAGCAGATTGAGTTTCTGGAGCATCACATTTGTGGGGTCAATTAAACGCTCAAAATGGCCAGAAAAAGAGAACTTTCATCTGAAACTCGACAGTCTATTCTTGTTCTTAGAAATGAAGGCTATTCCATGCGAGAAATTGCTAAGAAATTGAAGATTTCCTACAACGGTGTGTACTACTCCCTTCAGAGGACAGCACAAACAGGCTCTAACCAGAGTAGAAAAAGAAGTGGGAGGCCGCGTTGCACAACTGAGCAAGAAGATAAGTACATTAGAGTCTCTAGTTTGAGAAACAGACGCCTCACAGGTCCCCAACTGGCATCTTCATTAAATAGTACCCGCAAAACACCAGTGTCAACATCTACAGTGAAGAGGCGGCTGCGGGATTCTGGGCTTCAGGGCAGAGTGGCAAAGAAAAAGCCATATCTGAGACTGGCCAATAAAAGAAAAAGATTAAGATGGGCAAAAGAACACAGACATTGGACAGAGGAAGACTGGAAAAAAGTGCTGTGGACGGATGAATCCAAGTTTGAGGTGTTTGGATCACAAAGAAGAACGTTTGTGAGACGCAGAACAACTGAAAAGATGCTGGAAGAATGCCTGACGCCATCTGTTAAGCATGGTGGAGGTAATGTGATGGTCTGGGGTTGCTTTGGTGCTGGTAAGGTGGGAGATTTGTACAGGGTAAAAGGGATTCTGAATAAGGAAGGCTATCACTCCATTTTGCAACGCCATGCCATACCCAGTGGACAGCGCTTGATTGGAGCCAATTTCATCCTACAACAGGACAATGACCCAAAACACACCTCGAAATTGTGCAAGAACTATTTAGAGAAGAAGCAGGCAGCTGGTATTCTATCGGTAATGGAGTGGCCAGCGCAGTCACCAGATTTGAACCCCGTTGAGCTGTTGTGGGAGCAGCTTGACCGTATGGTACGCAAGAAGTGCCCATCCAACCAATCCAAATTGTGGGAGCTGCTTCTAGAAGCGTGGGGTGCAATTTCTCCAGATTACCTCAACAAATTAACAGCTAGAATGCCAAAGGTCTGCAATGCTGTAATTGCTGCAAATGGAGGATTCTTTGATGAAAGCAAAGTTTGATGTAAAAACAATCTTATTTCAAATAAAAATCATTATTTCTAACCTTGTCAATGTCTTGACTCTATTTTTTATTCATTTCACAACGTATGGTGGTGAATAAGTGTGACTTTTCATGGAAAACACAAAATTGTTTGGGTGACCCCAAACTTTTGAACGGTAGTGTATATATATATATATATATATATATATATATATATATATATATATATATATATATATACCTAGATATTTTTCGTCCCAAATACTATTGACAAAAAAGAAATTCAGAATCTAGGCTAAATGTCTCGAATTTCATACAGGCACTTTTGACATACAGCTGTAGATGTACATTATAAAAAGTGTGAAAAATAAAATACTGGCATATATTGATATTGCTTTCTTGAATGAAATAATGCTGTATTCTTCCAAACCAAAAGAGTTATACCTTTGTTATTAAAATGTACTGTTTTTGGGCAAGGGTGGGCTGATGTTGGAAGTGAGCTTGGTGCTGAGAGGCCAAGATGGTGAAATTAAAAGGTAATTTAATTTTTTTATTTCTTATTTTGTACTTGGGGTTTGGGACACACACCACCATTAAACAGAAGTTTATGGTTAGTGATGTCCCGATCAGCATTTGGGGTCTTCGATCCCGATCCGATCTTTTAACCTCAAATCAGATCCAATTTTGAGTCCAGATCCAATATTTTGCCTTTAGTGTAGCCCCGCCCCATGTGGAGCCTACACATTTTGATCTGGAATCTTTGCAGCAGAAACTGTCTGAAAGAGGGAGGGCCATCTGATGGAATACTTTGAGCCGATTGGAGGACGCGCATGGTAGCACTCGCTTCTACGTGAGTGTCAACCGGCGCGGCCATATTTGTTTTACATTTCACAAAGTGCCTACTTTGCTAATTTTTTAACAAAGAAATAATATCCAGTTCCTCAGAGTTGATGGCAACATGGATGGAACTATATGCTGAACAATCCTCGAATTGAAACTTGGTAAAAGAATCCAATTTCAGGCGTCGCACCACAGTCTTTACCACTATCTTTATGTTAATAAGGAGGGTGTCTCTAAATAGCCTTGTAGCGCTTGAAAAGTTAAACTCACCAGGAGTACACTTGGAAACAAACAGGCTGCAGGTGGAACAGGAAATAATTTCTCAACTAAAAATCTAAATTCCACATTAATCACTGTAACATCTAACTGTAAGTGTTGAATATGTTCTATCAATTACTTATTAATTGTATAAAAAAAACAGCAATGATTATATAAGTAATACATTAAAGTATTTTAGACCAACTAGTGTAAAAATGTATGGTAAAATACATGTCAATGTTTAACTTCTCAACAAACAAAACAAAAAAAAACACCAAAAAAACTAATACCTCTCTATTTTATGTTGTAAGATTAAAATCAAGAAATACATTGTAAATTATAAGTTTGGAATATTCAGATGTATTCACTTGCAAAAGGTTATGCAGAAAAATAAAAAACTGATAGAAAACACTTGCAGCAGGAATTGCAATGTAGATGGACATCAAATTTACGATTTTATTTGTGGAATAACTTTAAAAACAAACAATTCCATATTTCAAAAAACGTTTTATGTTTGTGCATCACATAAAATGCAGCGAAATGTATAGTCTTATCCAGACAAAATGTGAAAACACTTCAAAGTCTGAAGATTTAAACATTTTAACTCTCAAAGGGAAATTAAAAAAGCTGCGACAGCAGAGAGGCAAAGACAAATACTCTTTTTTTTTTTCTGGTCGTACCTTCTTTCTGTCAGCCTCTAAAGACAGGCGATAGGCTTCATCCTGCTCTCGCTTCACCATCTCCCTGGCCTCGCGCTCGTCCTGGGTGGAGGGAGAAAGAGAGTTGGGCCTGTTTAACAAGCAATATAATAAAGGACAACGAGAACAAAACATCTAAGCTGAGGTGCCGGTTATAGAAGCCAGGAAGAACCGGGGAAAGAGAAAATGCAGCATGTCAAGTGTGGTTACGTACAAACATCAGGTATGAAAGAGTAGCAGTAGAAGGGATTTCATTGTGACTGGGCTGTCATTTACCAGACCCCAAACCTCTTTTATGTTTCCTATTCTCAGTTCCACCCTCCCTTTCTCCTTCATTCATTCTGCCCGTCTTCCTGTTTGTACAGAGGGAAGGGGACAGGAGGCCTTTCTCTTTCTACCTGCTGTGGCTACAAAGTGTTTCATAAAGACTGAGCCTTAATACGAGTGTCCTATTGTGTTAGCACTGCACAGCCATTAGTTTTCTGTTTTCTGAAGGCCCACGCTGTGTGCCGACCCGGATATAGCAAAGTACGCTCATTGTGATGATCAGAGGACTACTGTGCAGCTAGGCGGCTAAGCAAAATGGCAGTGTCTATTGTCGCACTGAGTCCGAAAATGCAAAGATACATTTGTGCTTTGGGTTGACATAATAGAGGAATAGTGAAAGGAAACTGTAAAAGAATGGCAGAGAGGGACAAAAGCTTCAAAAGTACCTGCCATCAATTGATTGACCCCAAGTCACGCAAACAGGTCAGAGAGTACGATGTATGATACTCCCTTTATTGCTGGTTAAATAGTCTTCTATATGTTTAACAGAGTAATTAGAAGCAGCATGAAGCAGAAGGTTCCTCTAACATGTATCAGCACAAAGACTGAGATTCTGAAAGCTTTAACTTTGGAGAAAAAAAGAAACAGATTTTCCACAATTAAATCGTGGCTACTGTTCAAGTTGGCACGAAATGTGGCATCTTTTAGTGTTGATGATACATTTGGTAGTGAGGAAGAAAAAAAAAACAAGCTGTCACACATTCAATGTTTGCTAAGAAAACAAGAAATTTAAATGGCTCTTCTTAAGTTCGCTTTTCAATTTTGGGACCAAGCGACTCAGAGATTAAGCAGCTTCCAAAAAAAGTTGGGATGCTGGAGAAAATGTAAATAAATCAAAAAATACAAGGGTTTGCATTGTATTTAAAGTCTATAAAGAAATTTAATTTATTTCATGGAAAGCAATATTAGGCCTTTTGTCAGTGTTATTTCTCTTGTGATAGATTCAGCAATGTGTTCACCTAATTAGTAATGAAACTCACTGAAGATAATTCTTCTGCAATGTATAACAAAGTTTATTGATTTAAAAAAGTATACCATCATTCATGGTTTATTATCACAGAACCTGGAGCAAGTTAGCTAAAATAGTTTCTAAAACATTATAAAAAAATCAAGATTAAACAGACACCAAAGAATGGAGTTCCTCAAGGTTCCATCATTAGCCCCATATGAATTGTGTTCAAAATGAATATACATGACATCTCTGGTTAACATGTGTAAGAAAACTTAAAATAAATATTTTAATGCATTTATTCATTCATTCAGCCAAAACTAATTGCTGTAGCCTAATCTCAATGCAAAATGTAGGGTCCTCTAAATTCCAACCCTTAACTTGAGAATATTTAATCAGTGAGGGTAAAAAATTTGTATGTTTAGATGAAACTATTTTTATAACATCACTAGTTGTAAAATTGTTGGTACACCCTAAAAAAACATTTAAAAAATGATGTACCAGTGAGTTAAGTATCTGTTTAAATCATATTTAACATTTTTTAAGTCAATTTGAATTTTAAGGAACATCTTTTAACTTTTTAACTTTTTTTAGTGTGAGGTTATCCTAATGCAATGAATTTATATGCCGCTTAATATCCTTTATCCAATTTACTTCTCTAGATTTTTATTTAACAAATTAAAACAGAAGCGACAAACTGCAGGTGTTCTGTTGGGGAATACTAACATATAAGGGGACATGATACATGTGGTGTTTTATTTAGTTATTTTCTGTAAAGTTTAATTACTGACTAAATTCTGTGGGGTGAGTTTTCCCTCCAATACTAGGAGAAAATGTTTACTGGGCCCAACACTGATCCGAGTTAAAGCATAGCATCTGGATGTTGGTTACAATTTGGCTTGTACTCTGACATAATGTCAGAATAAGCATGTCTGAAAAATACCTCAAAAGAGTACCTTTATGTCTTTGCAGTACAAAGTTCATCCCATATATTGTTTAGTGGCTATTTTCACACTTTATAAGATGTTTATGTGATGTGACCTTCAGACAACCTGAAAAATAATGTACTGCTGACAAAAGCAGACTACAAATTCTGGACTTAATAGTCACTTCATTAGTAACTAAACTAAAATACAGACAACCCCAGGAATGATGTTGTGTCAGTGAGGCTGTTTAAAGTCAAAGTGCAGCTGCAACAGCTCCAGACAGACACCAAAGGTGGTGTCATAGAGGTATGCCTGGGTTAGGTGAGTCTCAGTCTGAGTATTCATTAGAACTGTGAACGGAGAAAAAGAAAAGAAGGTAAACGCAGCAAAGAAAACAAGGACTTTCACCAACACATTCTTTGGCAAAGACGACATAATAAGACAAACTCACTTAGACTATGCAAAGAAGATGGTGCTGACATGTAAAGAAGACTTTGCAGTAATTAGGTCAAGAAATATCTAAAATGACAAAGCATTTTGTCATTATGACCTGTGCTCTTAAATTATCAAGGTTCCCACTCTTTTCTTGAAATTATTTTCTGGGAAATTTTTAGCTGCTACAGCACGATTCAAGTTATCACAACTATGGTTGGCTGATATACCAGTATTATTCTCATATTGAAATATATTTAGAAACATATGATATTGTACCTCTAGCATTAAAGCGGTATTACAGTTGTGTAAAGTTTGTTGTCTTTCACAATGCGTCCTGCTTTCCTCTAGAAGTTATACTCTACTTTAGTTCATACAGTGATATTTTACATTGTGATATAAATTTAAAAGTCCAAACTCTCCCATTAAAATTGTATTTGCAATCAGTCAATAATGTTAGAAAATATTAGCTATTATCGCACATTTAAATTAATTGCATCAGCTCGCACCAAGGTGCATTGTGCCTTTAGTATACATAATGGCAGAAATTGATGAGTAATGTGTTTTTGACTGATTTATTTTGATTTATTAAATCTTTGTAACCTTTTTTTTTTTTGTTAATATTACTGGAATGGACATACCTTTTGTAAAGCCAAATGTGTTTAAATGCAAATCCATTTAGCCTCCTGGTGCATGAAATGGATCTGAAGAAAAATATTCTTACCAACTAGGGTAAAATACCGGTATAGATCAAATATCCGCAGCTATGGAGAAGTTTTATTTTCTACTACTGTACCTTATATTTTGTACATTTAAAAAGATTGCTGTTTATTCATCTCTCCCTTTCTCTCTTGTACTTTCTCCACAAAATATTGTATGTTCAATAAATCACCAAAACAATGTTACTGTTTAATTAGAGTTAACTTAATACATCTGACAGTCTATTACTGCTTATATTGACTTTTTACTCAATAAATTAGGCCTAATTTTCATATCTTAGCTTTTTCATGTCTTTCATTTTCTGTCACTACAATTTACTGCTCATTTAACATAGTTAGATGCAAACTGCATTTTATTTTCCAGTATTTGTCATTTTAGGTTAGTCCAGTCATCCGGAAACCAGATTCCGGGTAGATGACTAGGCTAATATCTCTCACTAGCACCACAATCAGACTGAATCTGAAAAATATCTATTTGTAACTATTGGATAAGTAGTACTCATTGTTTGCTAGCTACTGATAAATGTATGGTTACCACTTAAAATCATTCTATTTACTAATTTATTCACCTTGAATTTACATTAACAACTCTGCTCAAATGAACATGCAAGTCTTCAGTTCTCGCTGCGTCTTCGCTGTAGATGTTTTTTGTTTCTGCTGTCAGACAATAGAAACAGAATATAATATTGAGTGGAAAGTGGCCTTGCAAGACCACCTGTGACCCATCGCTCTCTCACAACTGTCGTCATGTTCGCTATGGCTCCACAAAAACAAAAACAAGTATTTTGCAAAAAGGAATGAGTGACGACATGCGCACAGCTCCCCGCTGCTCCTTTGTCACTTAACAGTGAGAGTAAGAAAAACTTCTCACTCGATATACTGTGATGCAGCTAAACTCGAACTGAAAGCCACTAGTTTGGGCCTGTATTTGGAGAAAGAAATCCTTACTTTGGTCTGAAAAATCAGTAACTCTAGCAACAAAGACATATGAAAACACTGGGAAGCAGAATCGTTCAAAGGAAATCTGAAATTAAATGGTTAGTAGTCTCATGTGAGGCGCTGTGCCAGCTATATGCAGAAATGAAAGCAGACAAGCGCTACAGCCCTGCTGCTACTGCCTGTTGGCAACTGAAAACAAAAATTATTTCATCGAATCTTTAACTCTTTTGCGTTCTTCCATAAGGAGAGAAAATTATTAATTAATTTTCCAGGACAACTCAAATGTTTCCAGGACATTTTTCTTTTTTTCCACTTTGCATGTGTTTTCCATGACTGTAAAATTCCCAGGTAAGCCGAGAAACATTGTCCCTCCAGCATGACCTGGGTCTACCTGTGGGTCTACTCCCAGTTGGACGGGCCCAGAACCCCTCATCAGGGAGGGATCCATGAGGGATCCTGACTAGATGACCAAGCCACCTCAACTGACTCATCTCAATATGGAGGAGCAGTGGCTCTACTCTGTGCCCCTCCTGGATGACCGAGCATCTCACCCTATCGCTAAAAGAGAGCCAAAACACCCTGCAGAGGAATCTCACTTGGGCCACCTTTATCCGTAATCTCAATATTTCGGTCACTAGCCAAAGCTTGTGACCACAGATGAGGGTAGGAGCAGAGATCAACCAGTACAGGGCTCTAAAACACCACACCAATCTGTCTTTCAATCTTTTGCTCCATTTTCCCTCCTTAGGTACAAGAGCCAGAGATACTTTAAGTCCTCCACTTGGGACAGGGCCTTTTTCCCGACATAGAAAAGGCACCAAATTCCTTTCTGGATAACAACCACCAATCTTGAAATATAAATGATTTATATTTAAAACATGAAAAACAGATTGCTTTCAATAATGCAGGAAATAATATAAAAAACGTAAATTAAAAAGAATGTTTGTTAAAAAGCTTTTTAAAAAAAATGAAAATCTGCAAGAATTGAAACAAAAATGTATACATACCACCCAGTGCCACAAACACCAAATGTGTGCTAAGATCTTCTTCTTAACCATTCTGTGAAATGCTAAGACTTCCTTTCATGCCAGTTTTAGAGTGTTTATTTTATGCACATCTCTTGTGCAGCAGCTTGTGTTTGAACAATATTTAACATTTGAAGACTTTTTTGCTTGCAGAGCATTTTACCGCAAAAAGGGGTGGATTGTGTAGTAAGGCATGCTTATGTCTATGAAAATAATAAAAGTATCCTGTTGATATCTCTAAACTGCTTTCCCTTTGGCAACAATAATAATACAACTCTAAAACTAACCAGTCTGGGTGTAGACAACACTACATGTACATTCCTCTCGCTATAAGCTGTCACTAATAATAGTCTTTCACTGACAGTGACAAATCCAAAAGAAGCCAGTAAATTGTTCAAATATTAACAACATAGAGACAAAAGCTGCAGCTTAGTACCCAGGAACTGACTGGAACAAGTTTAACCCTCAGGGCGTGTGTGTGAAACTCATTTGCAGCTTACAACTCATGCTAAAAAGATGATATGAATCTCACAATTGCATTGTTAGGGAGTCATTTTGGTTGGCTTACATTTTAAAGCTGACAACTAATCCAGAGTGACAGGCTGTCATTTATAGATACTGTAGTTAAAAAACTGTCATGGAAGACTTTGAAAGCTTGACTAAATCTTGTGCAGGTAGAACACAACAGACAACCTGAGCTAAAACTTACCTTATACATAATCCAACGTTTCACTTAGATAATTGGTTTCTGGCTTTGGTTCACAAGCTTGCTTTTATAATATGCTTTATGCAATGCATGTTTGAAATATCTGACTAAAAGTTCTAAATTCATTTTTATTCAACAATTTACTTGCACGAAATCATAACAAAAGGTAATATCACACTATGTATGAAGAGGATAATAGTACAGCATGGCTCGGCAGAGTAACTAAAACATAAACGTATAGCTATGTACTGTAAAATCTTGACTCGGGAAAAGAAAAACAGTCTCATTCCTGACTCTCTTTAGGAGGTTTTTTCTGTGTAAATATATTTGATGGATTCAGCCTCAAAATTTCACACTCTGCCCTATAGTTACTAGAAGTCACTTATGAAAGTATAGTCCCTAACTAAAGTATTTATATCTCTTTATTGTTAATTGTCTTGTCACATTACAACTGCAAAACTATAAACTAAAGATATGAGAGAAGGGGATATTTTTATTTTTTTTTGCAAATCAGAATCTGAAAAGTGTGGTGTGCATTTGTTATCCTGTACAATGAACAAATACTTAACAGAATTTGTGTATTTTCTGCACTATAAGCCGCTACTATTTTCCCCATGCTTTGAACCATGCAGCCTATAATACGAAGCAGTTTATATATGGATTTTTACAGCGAACAGCCACTAGAGGGCTTGCTCGATCTATAGATTGTACAGGTTACCTCCTTCACCAAAGGATACTGTGCCTAAACTGTGACATAAAAATCCACTTTGTTCAGACAGCTAAATGTGCATTATGATTATTCTTCTGCTTCTGATACTACTTGTGGGAAATGGGTCCAGTGAATATTAAATTTACAGCATATAGTGCTCAATTATGGTGCCCACCTTATATTTGAAATATCCTAAATTAGATTTAAAATTGAAATATAAGCAAATACCGGGGGCATGCAGAGTAGGTTGTGTACCTATTTACCTTTGCACACTTTATGAGACCAAATTGTCATATTCCATCAATTTACAAAATGACCAATACGCCTTTGCTGCAGCACCAGACTGGATCAAACTGCGCTCAAGTTTGCGGGTCACCACGTTGGCTGCTATCTTAAGCAGCTTTTATTAACATGGAGCAGCATTATAAATGGAACAAAGACAAAAGACATTTTTAAAAAACGTGTGAGGAATATCCTTTTTTTTTTTTTTACAGTCATCAGTGCTAAATCATCCAAATACTGAAGTTTAGATATGTGTTCTAAATGCCTATATAAAGACTTATTTTTCATTATGTTTACTGCTATTACACAGAAAGAAAGGTTAAATAACTTTATAATAAACATAAATACTTTATTCTTAGCATCTGCATTTCTTGTAAAATATTACTACTTTTGGCCCGCAGCCCTCTGATAGATTTTTATTTTGGCTCTCTGAAGGAAAAAGTTTGGGAACCCCTTCTTTATTGCGTCTCAAAAGTAGACCATAAGAGACAACCTAATGGACTGGAAGCATAATAAAGAAATTCAATTTAATCTTAAATTGTAATCTGAACCCTCCCCCAACACACACACACACACACACACACACACACACACAGAAGTATGACAACTGATTTCTGAAGAAGCCTTTGAAAAAGAAATGCAAGAATGACATTTATTCTCCATATATTTATGGAGTACTTCCACTAATATAGATGTACATCAGTTTGCCACTTGTCTCCTCATCAAATTCACACACTCCAAACATACCTCATCTTTGATGTCTTCTTGCTGTTGTGCTGTGAATATCTCCATCGCTCCCATTAACCTCATCATAAGTTCATCCACCGTTGTATTGCCTGAAGAAAAGTAAGCACAGAAAATAAAAACTCCAGCACATCATTTCTAGCGTTAATGCAGAGATGTATCTTTAATTTACCTTGAATAACATTTAGAACTTCATTGGATGTGCGTTTTCCCATAACTATAAGGAGCAGAGGGAACTGGTCTGTCTTGTATGTCCGTATAGTCTGTGTAACCACACTCCCAAAGTGCCTCGTACACATGGTGAGAAGTCTGCAAAACAAAGAAACTCACTTTATTCATGTTCTGCTCAACACACTCCAGCTTAACTTTTTGAAAAACACAATTATCTAATTAGAATTTGTAACTGGAAATAATACAGAAAGGAAATCTGCAATTCATAAGCATGCAAACATATTTTTCACAGCAAATGAAAGTGGTACACTCTTCTCAGGTTGTGGGAGAAATGAAAAACACACACAATTCATGGCATTAAGGACTTTAAAACCAATTCTGCATTTTCTTATTCCATCAGAGTGACATGCTATCTCAATTGGAAGCGTAGAGGAATCAGTATTCCTCACCAGGCGCCCAGAATTGATAGGGCAAGAGAGGATTTCTTATTCCATTACAAAGACAGAACTTTTTAAATTAACATTTCAGAGAGGGAAAAGGGTAGCCGGCAGTCGGAGCCCCGCCAAGCTCCCTGTAAATGTCATAATATTAATGAATTGCTATAGACTGAATGCAAATATAGATTAGCTTTTTCTCCTGCCTTTTAATAAGATCTACTTTAATAACTGAGTGGTAAAATGGAGAAGTAATGGAATGGGTGAAGGGAGGGCAGGTCAGAGAGAGAGCATAGATAGAAAGGCAGCTGCCCGAGAGAGGGGTGTAACTCATTAAAGATGGAGTTAAAGCTATAGAAGCTTCTTGCACAACTTTCAAACTGAGAAATTGAGAAGCAAAGCTCCATGTGATGGTAATAATCTCCAAAAACTGGGATGTAATAGTAAAAGACCAGGGAAAAGAAGTGCTTCGGACTGTAATTAAGTCAGAACTTTTCCCAAATGAACTCCGAATCACCCTTGACTTGCAGTGAAAGAGATGGGTCACTCTAATCTTACAGATGATTTTGATCTGACATTTGTCCCTGTTCAGCCCTCGACCCAGCCGCACCATAACAATAGCCCGTAGGGAAACTCTAACCTGTAATGAAAGGCCAGAGAACAACGGACAACAACTTGAAGGGTAACCTAATCTTAAAGCTCTAACCAAGCACAAGCAAAGCTGCTTTGGTTTTCAACAAATAAAAAAAACTCGAATAAAGTCAGTCTTCCAAAATGAAAATGGACAAAACAGTAACATAAAAACTATGCCACTAAGAAACTCTGCCCACATCAATTACGTTCCCACTGTGATTGAACCTGCATCTAGAACTTAAAAGACTCCTGTGTTCTGGCAGAAAACAAGTATGAACACAGCACTGAGGCCAGGAGGAAGCTGAGTTGCTCCAGAAACTGAGGTTAGGCAGTTCACCACCATCATCAAGGCATGAGTTAACATGAACGTAACTTAGGCTACGTTCACACTGCAGGTCTTAATGCTCAATTACGATATTTTTTGATCAAATTTCTTTTATTTGGTTGTCACAGTGTTACTAAAATGCGACAGCAAACACACCCCAGTCTGACCCCTTCACGGCCCCAAAACAGCCCACATGCGCAGAAGAAGACAAGACGTCACACACAAGGTGCTCTGTTTACGGAAGGGGAAAAAAATCCTGGTCGCCTATTGGTGTTTGTGCAGCAGTTTGACAATTCCTGCACAGTCCGAAGCTAAAAACTAACTTCAGGACTCATGAGTGACCCGCATAAAACCGGTTTTACATTATATATAATATATTATTAAATATATAAAGATTAAAGCTATTCATATTATTAATATAGTGATATTTAGTTCATGCACAGCAACACCCCCTTCAAATAAATTCAACTGAGTGACATTTCATAGAAATAAAAGGGAAATTATAATAATATAGTTAACATTGAAGCAGAGTTACCATCCTTGACAGGTTTTTTTAAATATGTAACAGAATGCACACAGTTCAGGGAACTGAATCATTAAAAGAAACACATTTCTATGAGAGTATCTGTGCATCAGATCTGGACTCTGTACCCAGTACATCTTGCTATCCGAGAACTCAGAACAGCATATTTGAAAAGTTATGAAGGTTGGAGCGCGTAACAGCGCTGGACAGAGACGGGCGCATTCAGTCTGCAGCGGAGCAGCAGAATTTTTTTTTACCCTGTCCGCCAGTCAAAATGATGGACAATGAAAAAGGGACAAGAGCAAGCGCTGCTGAAGATAGAACATTTTCAAAGATATAGTTACTGTATTCAGTCAGCGTGTGGGCCTTGACCTGCGCTGCAGGTTTTAAATAGACAGGTCAGGTTGGGTTCAGATTTAATTTAGAGAAACTTGGGCAGCGTGTTCAAAATCGACTTAACGGGTGCCGGTGACTGCTGCTGGACGATGGTTTTGTGTCAGTGACGTACAGGATGGATCTAATGCAACTTGACCGTTCAGACAGAAGTCAATTCAGATATGTATCGGTCTTGGTACCACATATGCAAGTTATCTAAGACTCATTTGAAAAAAAATCGTATTTGTGATGTTCAGACTGTCATAAAGTGATCGGGTACGAGTCGCATAGGGGCAACAAAGGTCCGATTTGAAGCGCATTTATCTGCAGTGCAAACGTAGCCTCACGTAGTTCACAAGAAGACTCACAACCTTTAAAATTCTTCGGAGGGAAACTAAATGAGGAACACAACATCTGGCGAAAGTCGCAAATAACGTGTTTAAGACAGAGTCAGCAGCTAACCTGATTGACAGCTTCTAATTTGTCACCCATCCCATTTTATTTTCTCAGTAGTGATCTCTATAGCAAAAAAAGTTAATGTTTCCCCGCGCTGTCGCCTCACATTTCTTCAGGTCCAGTTCACGCATTAAGATATGAACTGACAGGCAGCAGCTGATCTTTGCTCCACTGAGCAGCTGATGAATCAGGTTAGTACAGTAGCACTGCGGGGAATGTTTCTGCCAGCCACCTGTATGGGAGCAGTCTGGGAACCGGATGCTCCGATAGCTCACTGTGTCATACACACTATGTTTCAGAGCTAACATGGACATGTTTTGATTTGAAAGTGACATTTTGTTCTCCCTCTAAACCAGTTATGTTTTCAGGTTGGCGTACGTCAAAAAGAGTAGTCAGGTAAGCAGAACAGGTGTGCAAATTGGTCTGTAGGCAGCTAAGTCTTCACTTTACCCTTCAATATCACTGAATACACTTATTACTTAATACAATTATACACTTAGAAGACTATTTTGGTTTAATTTTAGGAAACAACACGCAAAACAAATGTTCTCTACTAAATGAATATACATAAAAAATGATGGCTAAGATGCACCATGCAGTGACTTGCAGAAGTGATAGCCTTGAACTTTTAGACATTTGTTTGTATTTTATAAATGAAAAAAAATAAAATAAAGTTCTTCTATTGGGATTTCATGTCATAGACCAACACAAGGCAGTGCATAACAGAGAAGTACAATAATCTGAAAAGTGCTTGCATTTGCATTTACTTTAAAAGTAATTTCAATTCAACCATGAATAGATTCCAATACATTTTTCTGTCCATTCTTCCAATAAATTTAAAAGATTTGTATCTAAGGAAACCCAGCAGGTTGCATCAAGTCACTGACTGAACGAGCATTTAGCAATGTACACTGTCGCCTTCACTATATCATTAACTTTAAAGCAATCCCTCATACTGAGCAAGAATGTAGGGACAGTGGAGAGGAAAAACTCCCCTTTAACAGGAAGAAACCTCCAACAGAACTTGGCTGTCTTTCCCAGTTTTGACCATTCAGAGTCTGACATGTTAGCTCATTAATTCAAGTGTAATTTAATTTTAATCTGATAGCCAGAAGGTCTGGACTTTGAATGGGCCATTTTTAACATCCTAAATGATTCTATTATAGTTCTGGCAGTAAATTTAGAGCAGTTGTTCTCCTGCAAGGTGAATGTCTGACAGTCACGTTTGTTCAGCGGCCTGTAAGAGGTTGTCTTCTAAGACTGCCTTGTGATTGGCAGTGACCAGCTTCTCACAGGAGCGGTGGCTTTTCCGCCAAACATAGGCCAAACAATTTGATTTTGGTCCTACCTTCTTTGACATGTGTTCCGCAGTAATGGTTTGTAACAACACATTTGTGGCTTTCTATTTGCCAGTCTGCTATGAAGGACACATTTGTGTAGTGCATGAGTAAAAATTGTCCCAACAACAGATCTGTTCACCAAAGGAGTGAATCTCTACAGCTCCTTCAGAGCTGCCATGGCCCTCCAGTCTGCGGCAATGATTAATGCTAAACCTCCCTGACCTGTCCTTCAGTGCACCATGAGATGTTTAAAGCTCAGGAAAATTGTTAAAAAACAAATTATGCTTTAATCTCAGCACATTGTTCTCCCTGATCTGTCTGCTGAGTTCCCTGGTTTGTTTTCTATTATTTCTCTAATAAACTTCTCAGGCCTTCATAGAAGAGCTGGATTTACACAGAGATTAAAACAATCAGAGGGACCCTTTTTACCAATCATGCAGCTTCTAAGCCATTTGGTTCAACAGGAGTGGGTGTATGCATTCACTTTTCAGATTTGTATTAAAATGTTTAAAACTCATGTATTATTTCAGGGTGTACATTTTTTTTTACAATTACGCACTACTTTGTCTTTTACTATCGCATAAAATTACAATAAAATGTATTTAAGTTTGTGGCAATAAAGTTACAAACCTTAAAATAGTTCAAGGGTATTATGGCGTTTGCAAGGCTCTCAGTGACAGAATACTGACTGTACGATTCTTTTCCCACAATTCGGAGAAAACTCTGGCATACAATCAGAAGCCCCGCTTTTATGCATAATTAATCATTTACCAAGGAAGCCTGTGAGAATAGCACATTCCAGTATCAGCAGGTTTATCACTCACACAATTAGGATACCTTTCTAACAGCCTGTGTGACTAATGCCAATCACCAGTCACTCTGGATCAGCCAGAGAGCGTGAGAATGCAGGGCGGCCGTGCATTTGTGAGCGGGTTAGCCTGCACAAGTGCATGCATGCGTTAGCGGCAAAGCTGCGACTAGCTGTGTACCATGAAAAGCTCCAGATGTTGCCTCTCTTTTAATGTGTGGTAAAAAGGCTCAGCTGGGGCAAAAAGCAAAGGAGGCCAATAGGAGAGAAAGGAGAGTGAAATGAAGGAAGGAGGGAGCTTCCTTCAAAGAAATAATGGAGGGGTAAGGTCAGGGTGCGAGTCTTTCTTAAATGACTACAACCAGAGGGCAGGCTTAACTCAGCACGTTTAGGGGAGAAGGGGGGAATGTTAGGTCAGAGAAATAAATAACAGAAATAATAACAATAATAATGATAATAGTCTAAAAAAAAACATTGTCCTTTACACGTAAAATGTTTAAGAGGTCAAAACATAAAACAAAAACAGAAGATTGCGAAACAGGGAACAGATTTGGACTTTCGGGATAAATTCAGTGATAGAGATGTTTGGATTCCAAGGGAGTCCTTCATCTCCCACTGACCCTCTATTCAGACAGCTTAGTCAAAAATGCCCAATCAGAGGCCTCGCCGTGCAAACACAACGTCTTTTGTTAGCACGCAACCTCCAAGCTTTAAAAACAGAGGCCGAAGAGCGAGAAAAACAGATTTAGGCATGAACTAGTTAAAACATGTTAAATGATTTCTATTACAGGTTTTGTGACATCTTAAGTTTCATCAACAAAACATGATTACATTTTCTGATAGGCAACTGGTTTATCCCACAGTAATGCAGATAAATACATATATATATATATATATATATATATATATATATATACACGTTTTGGCAGATGAGCAACATAGAAGAATTGTCTGTACAACAGCATGATCCAATCCGATTGCAGCCCACTTTACAAAAGAAGGAAAGCACTGGTTTAAACCATCCTTGTTTAGCATTAACTCAAAGTTATTCTTTGAAAATACAAGCCTAAAATTATCCAGCTTTCCTAAATAAAATCCAGAGTTCCTGCATATTTTCCACAATAGACCCAAAACAAAATCCAAATCAAAGAGGGGAAAAGGCACTGAAATTACTTTGGCCTTTAAATAACGAAGGATTTTAGTGTGATTAAGTAATGGACACAAAAAAAGAAGAGAAATATATTCTGATGCTGCAAAGACATTAGACATTTATGTATAAATCAATGTAAAAATGACTTTTCAGATCTTTTTTGTCCATTCTCATCTAAATGTAAAAAACTGATCAGGATATATCCATAATTATCCAGACTTTTAGAATGATAGGAACCTAACAAACAAATAGCATTTCATGAGTACAACCCTTCAAATATGCAGAAAATGATAGTAAATTACAACTAGTAACTGAAAAATTTGCAAGATATGATCCGTTTATAGAGCATTGTGTAAATAAAGTGAATTAAGTAAAATTCCATCGTTTTACGTTCAAGCAGGAAAATGCAGATTTGGTATTTATACTTAGGAGTGGAAAAGCAGTAACCATGGAAACAAAGAGTATTCTGATGCTATACCTGGCTTTGTTAGCTTCTTTAGAGACATCCCAGGCCCATGTGATGAAGTTCTGGCTCAGGTAGGAGACGATAGAGTCGGCACACATCATTTGGGAACAAAAGACGTTGCTCAGAACGCTGTCGTCATTGTGGAGGTAGATGGCCAACAGCTTTCTCTGCGGGAAATGGAAAGAAGATACTAAATTAGAGGCAGGAAAAGACAAAAATATCAGCAAAGTGTATCCTTTAAGACTTCAGGGTATGTGCCTCAGCAATAGGAGACTAGTTAGAAATTAGTATTTTTTTATTCGTAAAAAGCAACTTAAGATGCCATTTGGAGGCAAAAATGTAATAACATTAAAAACAGAGAAAAATCATTTCGACGTTTGGACATCAGCATATCAAGATCGCTTTGGCAGTGAGGAACATTACTGATCAGGAGTAGAGAATAACAAGATATTGCCGATGAAAGAAGCAGGGATCATTTGTACTTCTGTTTGCTATGTTGTTATAAACCGCCACACCAGCAACTCTTCCAATTTTACAAATGCAGGCTGCTCTGCCACTACGGCTAATGTTATTTCCCACCGAGTTACAACCAATCGGCAGAAGTTAACTACACGTCCCGCCCAGCGACTCTACCGGGGCCATTTCCAAGTACATACCTTAAGGCAGGTACTTGTTTGGTTCCTGAAATTGCACAGAAAGCTGCCCTGTCAGGCCGGCTGGGTTTAATTTAGACATGCACATACGGTGATGGTAGTGCTAGCAGGTTTGACTCCAAATGGAAATTAAGGATTAAACCCATTCATGCACAAAATCCCCCTACCTCATGTTTATATCTTCTTTTTTACATTCAACAAAGGTGAATCATATTATTTGCCGATGGTTTTTTGGTTAATAGACAGAAAATAGCGGGACTTCTTAGTTTGGATGTGTTTAATTATAAAAATTTGTATCTGACCTGCCGATTACTGATCGAAAAATATTAGCCTCTCATAACCTCTGGTCGATTCATTGGTACATGTCTAGTTTAAGGTAATCTGTTATTTGCCATCCTTTCACCACACATTGGTGTCTCCTTATTGAAGAGAGAGTGAAGGAACATGAAATGACATAAAATACAATTAGGTGCAGGGACTTGTGCGGCTCATAACAAGGGCAGAGCCGACAAAATCAGCAAATAACAGACCCAATCAAGTGGAAAGAGGTGTAAATAAAAACCTCTCTTGGATGCGAGGAAGATATAGCAAAAACAAAACAGACAAATAACTCTATTTATTTTATACCAAATGCCAGCAGCCTGCTCAGGTTAGTAGCAGCAAGGCCAGACAATATTGACGAAGCTCCAAATCCGAGGATATTGACACCATCATATAAGCCTGCTAGATTTTCCTTTCTGACAATCTAATTAAAAAACAAACACACCCACAAACGTAAAGGGTTTGAGGGGACAATGTTGGAAATAATGCTCTTTAAATTACATGTCACTTTGCGCCGTATGAAAGAACAAACAAGAACAACTCTCAATCTGTGCTAGGTTCATTTTAAGCAGGGCTGCGATGGTGGGAGTTAAGGGGCCTGTTTCTCAGGAGCAGTAATCTAGGCTACGTGCGCCAGAAAGCAAAGAAGTCTACACAGGGCGTAAGATGTGAGGAGAAGTGAAAAAAGAAGTTGTGCTATACTGTGGCCTGTGCAGAATGGGAATGGGAGAGCACTGCTGTGTTTGCTCAACGATTAGTGCTTTAGAATAATCTCCAGGGCTCCTAGAGAGAAGGACCTGGGGACTCATTCACTGGCCCGATTCACCAGCCTGAAAAGATTAAACACTCATGCTGAGAAGACAAGCAAATTCAGTCTAGAGGGAGGAATGAGTCTGAGGATAGTGAGAGTTTTACAACCAGAGAGGGGGATAAAGAACCTGATACACAGTCGAATACTGGTGTCCCAACCCGAATTTAAGTTTGAACCCACAGGCAAAGAAGGATTTATGCTCACAAACATGCATGCTCAATTAGACCAAGTGTAAAGATTAATCAAAGTAGGCATTTTGGCCAACTGAACTCCTTCATCTTAGTTAAACTGTCCATACCCCTCTGTTCCCTCTCCACTTTCAAAGTGAGATCTTTTGTGTTGCCTGTCTTAGCAGGGAGGAGCAAATCCCTCACTTCAGCTAAATTACTAGGTCCAACCTGAGCTAGATAGCGACCCCATAGCCCCTCTTCACACCTGTTCATCGCAATCCAAACACTTGTAAGAGCAATTGACTTAAGATTTAAGACTTAAGATTTCACACAGTACAGAGTTGAGCATATTTAGAACTAGCTGCATAACTTAGGCCTCCTCTTTTCAGAGATGAACCTACAGAAAATACATTAAAAGGGATAATTTTTAGCCCCCAGTCATAGACATAAGTGTAAATATTAATTCTGACATTTTTGTTTTGTTACCTCCAACAACAATGAAAATAAATAAAGTAAAAATAGTCCAAAGGGAAGCATATCATTAGGTAAACAGAGTAATTTTAATATTTTTAAAAAGGCAACAAAAAAAATCTGACTGAAGCCCGGGAACTAATTTCTGGAACACTGGTAACACTGACTGCCCTGCGGTGAAATGGCTTGTTGAAGGCTGGATATAGACACCAGCCCCCCACGACCCTACAAGGATAAGCCGTATAGAAAATGGATGGAAACACTCATCTCTGACTTTGTTAATTCCTGATCTTTAACTAGCTTCAAATTATCTCTAAATACTATGACTAAAACTCAAACTATATCAGGTTAAACTTTGTGGATAAATTGAAAATTGTATAATCTTAACAAGGATGACAAAAAAGGATTACAAACGTGGCATTTTAAACCCTTTTAGCATCAAATATATAAGAATTATAGGGCTGCTCAATTTTATGAGGGGAAAAAATCACGAATAGAGAGGGCACTAAAACTTTTTCTGTTGTCAGTCATTTTGACTGATGGGGTAAAAAAAAAAGAAAAGAAAAAAAAGTCAGTCAACCAGTTTTTACCCATCACTTTTTTGAATGATAACATATTCAGTAAATCACTTACATTCAATTTATTTTAGTTGATATTCAATCTTAAAAATATCATCAGAGAACCCACATATCATCACACATTGTAAACATTTCACCTGCTGTGGCCCGAATGCCCCATGAGGAGCTGAACTTCTCCATCTGTGCATAAAGGAGGCTGAAGCGCCACTTGAATCAGAGTTTTTTTAAATTAAGGGAACATTTCTTCAAATTAAGTGATCAGAAGTGGTCAGCAAGATTCTCTGAACTGAAACAGCCAGTGTGTTTCTTGAGAAAAACACTTTCACCTTGCTGTGTCTCAGAGATACATTTTCTTAATCGCCCTGATTATAAACATAGTTCAATTTAAAGTGTAACTAAACAATACTTCTATATAAACTGTATAAATGGGTTTTTATCAATACAATCTTTCAGATTAAGGGCATATAATTTGACATTTTCGTCTAAACTTGCTAAATTCCATCTTTTTTTGGGTCTAAAAACATCTTATCGCTGCTGTTAATGGTCACTGTTTGGTACAGCATTTGCATTTTCTGATTGGCTGAAATTGGTATATGAGAGTTCATGCCTACGACACGGGCACGATCTCACAGAGACTCTTTGAAGTGGTTTAAAGCCATAAGTTATAACCTATTTGTTAGGAAACAAAAGCTGAGGTAGTTCCCTCCGAAGCTACTTAGCATTGATGCTAGCGCTAGGCACTCTGTGCTTGTTTGCTACTATACGTGCTGCTGGCTTCAGGCAGCGCTGACTAAGCGCCCTGAGCCAACAGCTCGAACTGACACGTTGTTTGGCCGCTACACTTCATAGAGCCTCTCTTTACCTATGGTGGATGGCAGAGAAGAGACCTCATTTCTCCTTTTAGCGTAGGTAAATAGAGGCGTAATGGAGCTTGGCGGCGGCATGCCATAGTTCAGCAGTGACTGTCTTCCAGACCACCCCCCCAACCAAATTTTCTCTTGTGTATAATACTAACTTTCATTATTTCATATACATACCCACACTGTGCCCTTTTCAAACTGACTACACTGTGCATTAAAAGGGAGGTTACTCGCGGATAGAAATCCCACAATGCAGCAAATCTGATATCTTCTTCTATATACCAGCAGGTATTTAATACACTCAGTTGCTCGCCTGCTTCACACTGGAGAGAAAGCTGATATTAATGAAACCAAAATACCAGCTGATATTGTTCTTTTATCACAATACGTGCTTTGAGGTCACTATCAGTGTTGAGCCCTATATTTTCTTTACATTTGTGCGATTCAAAGCTGCAGAATCAGGGGTTTCCAAGGGATTCAAGAAGGAACTTTTCTTTTTATACAGACTGCTTTAAGTTTAACAAATGGATTTTTTCTGTGGATTTTAGTTTAAGAAAAAAAAAGGTATTCTAATATACTATGTGTAGCACTGCCTGAAAAAAACTGCTGTTAAAAAAAGCTTCACTCAGAGCTGCTGTCTGGTGGTCGAGGCATTTATTGTTTATCTACCTTCTGTTGGCTGGAACTCATTGTTCACCAAGCTACAAATGATTTAAGAGTCATTATTAATTCAGACACAAAAACTGTCTCCACATTCAGTGTCCGCTAGATTAATAGCTAATATTTAAAGATCATCATCCAGATATTTCAAAAATGGTAATTGCTCGCTCTCTAACTCGGACCACATTTTGGTGGAGGTTGTCTTTTCGCTTTATAAACTGACAAAAGGGCCTTTTTTTTTATTTATTCTGAACTGCATACGAAGACCTATAAACTTATGTTGACTAAATTTGACTAATGTCTAAGAAAGGATTTATATAAAATCGATTAGCCATTGTCTAAAGTGTGAGAGGTGCGGTACACCCTGGACAAGTCGCCAGTCCAAATCTGCAATAGACTGGCAACTTGTCCAGGGTGTAATTATTTATATAATAATTACTTCAAAATTCACACAGACGTAAGACCAAAGTAACAGCACCTAATACAGAGCAACTGATCTTTCAAGTACCATAATTTTCAGACTATAAACCGCTAGTTTTTTCCTCCGGCTTTAGACCCTGCGGCCTTTAAAATGATGTGACGTGGGAAAAGATTATGCATCGAAAACGACACTAGTTTTGATTTTGAACTATTATTTTCCGAATTATGCACACACCCTTTTAAATTTTAGCGGGTGTAGCTTATATTCAGTTGCACTCAATAGTCTTTAGAAGTTCAGACAGAACAACGTGTCCTTGCTATAATAAAACTACTAGCTGGACTACATTAGAGCTACAAATCACATTGATTTGCAAGCCGCGATATCATATTGTGAAAAAAACTTACTGGAGGCAAATTTTGGGCACTATAAAGCTCAGGAATATTGTAATGATGGAAAAGAGAAGGAGGGGGTTATCACAACTTATCACGATCATGTTTTGATTACAGATATAAAAAGTTTAAATCTATGATAACTTTATTACTTCTGCTTTTTAAGATGCTCATATGGTGTCAACACTTCTCTCCGTCTGATGGATATAAGCACACCCTAGACCCATATTTCTGTTTGACTGCTGTTCTTTTCTCTCAGGTCCTCAAGGCTATCGCCGGGATCTGAAGTGGATACTTGGCAGTTATAAATCGCCAAACTCCCCTCTTCTTCAAGGCTATGAATTTTTATGTGTCTTTGTGTGTGGCAGACAGAGGAGAGGAGTGCAGAGCGAAGCAGAGAGGGGTTAGAGTGATTAACCACTGCATTGATGGGGATTTAGTGAGGATCGTGGTTAGTGATGGGTGGCCTATCACTCTGTACGCTCCGTCTAACCATCAATCCCCGAGAGAGTTCAGCTCAGCTCGGCTCAGCTCTGCAGCCCAAAGCATTTTCATTAAGGGTGGATTGAGTCCATCTCAACAGCCCCAACACACACCTTCAGAAACACTTCATCAAATGTAGTGTTTTGCTTAGTGATTAGCCTCTCCCAGGCTATGAGCGACTGAGACTGATTCCTCTGTTTATAAAGCAAGACGTTGTCTCTCTTCAGCCAGATCTGCCCTTTTCTAATATCCCCTTAATGAAGTAGGCTTTTCTCCCATGATTACACAAAGCCTAGATCTCTTTGCAAATGGAAGCAAACGATGAGGTAGCTGAATCGATAAGATGGAAGAAACGGTGTCACACGCTACAGTGTAAGGAAAACATGAAAATGAGAATGTGTTGGCCTGTTGTACAGGTTCACAAAACAAGACAAACAGAGAATTGCTTCTGTTTTTCTGAAACTATCTTCCACATAACCTCCGTCTATAAACAATTTTAACCACAGCACAGTTGGCAGGCTCAATAAAACTCACAAAATACTGTGAAAATAGGTACTTCTTGCCCTTCGCACAGTGGTACGGAGCGAGCGAACACCAGAGACAACAGCCATATTGTGCTGGCTTAGGAAAAGGGATCAGCTGGGAAAAAGGCAGGATGCCAAATAAGCCAAAAATAGGTTCCTCTGTTTATTTCACTTTCTTTCCATCCTTCATCCTCCTAACTCATATTCTCATCTTCTGGATCATTTCCAACAGACACTTTGGCCTTATTCTATTATTTCACATGTTCCTAATAAAGTACAAACACCGTCATCCTTATCGCCATCGCTCTTTGTGTGACTATCTAAACCCTCCCTTCTCCCACCAAACATGTTCCTGTGTCCTCTCAGTCTAATAAGGCCGTAATCCACAAAAGCTGTCAGTTGATACAGGCATCCTTAAAAAGAAAAAAAAAAAAAGCAGAAAAACAAGATGGGAAAGCAGGCAGCAAAAAACAGAGCCTCGACTTTCAGGTTAAAAAGTTAATGCGACTTTTGATAACATTAAATCAGTGTTACTTTATGACACCATTCACTGTGAAAAAAAGCTGAAGAAATCACTTTAATATTTTGCTCTGAGGTTTTATGACTTAATACATTTAAGTTTCTGTTAAGTTCTATGTTGTGTATATGAAAATGTCAAAGATTTGTATTACAGATAGAAGGTTCTCGGTTAAATGCCATATGGCACTATAAAAATAGGATTTACTAATATAAAAAATCTAATTTTTTTTTTTTTTGGGGGGGGGGGGGTTCAAACACTTTTTCTTTTATATGCACACAGGGGCTGCACAGTTGTTAATAATGCTGCCTTGCAGCAAGAAGGTCCTGGGGTCTTTCTGCATGGAGTTTGCATGTTCTCCTTGAGCATGCGTGGGTTCCTTCCATCTACTCTGTGATGGACTGGCAACCTGTCCAGGCTATACCCCACATCTAGCATAATGACTGCTGGCGATAGGCACCAACCCCCCGCGGACCTTCATTGATAAGCAGCACAACTAGTTTCAAAAAGGTGGCAAACTATTTAGTCATGGGATCAAAAACATGTTTCTAAACTAAAAAAATGTATCTAAACCTATTGTTAATATATTATAAAAATGGTACATACAAAATGTATTTTCCATTTTTTTCAGACTGGGCAGGATTCCTGATGAAACTTTTATGTAGGATTTGAGTACCTTTAAACTTCTCCAAGAATTTTTATGAAAAATTTAATTAAATGCGGTCCCCAACATTTATAGCCAATTTTAAACAAAATCTGCTATGAAGCTTTACATAGAAAACAAATAGCCCGTTTATTAAATCTATGAAGTAATTTAGTTTGGTTTTGTCCTTTTTATCCCTTTTCTGCTTAAATTAAAAGTTACTGTCTTATTAGCTTTTAAAAATTAATTGAAAAAAAATGATTAATTCTGTTGCCTGTTCTGATTATGAAGAAGTGAAAAAGTGTTGAAGACAAAGCTTCGTAGTATCGTGCTGGGACTGTCAGACACGGTCAGAAACAAACAGTGAAAGGAATTTTTAAAGAAACACTTTCAGCATTTTTCAAATAAGCTAACATTTATAAATTCATTTACTGGAGGACTTTGCTGGTTTAACAGAGACACAGTCAGCCATGTCCAGACTTTATAACAACCACTGAAGCATTTTAAGTTCCCACAAGCTCAGTGGCAAAAAACAAAAAAAACAACAAAAAAAACATGAGCAATGCATCCCCTGATGGATATGGAATAATATCCTGTTTCGTGTTATTTTAAGTAAAGAGAACCTCTCGGTGAATTAGGAACTAGATCACATGAAGTAAGAATGACATCAGTGGTAAAGGATGGCCAATGTCTAATATAAGCAAACACTGTATCACATTTAATCAAAACATGTTCCTAAGAGGTCTGAACACCAAAACAGTTAACTTACATCTCTGGCTTTGCCGTAGAAGGCCTCTTGAGATGCTGCCTCCAAAGACCCAATATAGAACATTGGGTGGGTTTCTCCATATCTATGACACACACACACACACACCAAGCAAAGAGTTCATTGTCCTGTTAACGTCTTTAAGCCTTCTTTGCTACAGTCTTGATCCTTCTTTAGTTCGGTTCTAAACATCATGACTTTACAAGATGCCCACCTTGAAGAAAATTCGGCAGTAAAGTGAAGTAAGGCATCCCCTTCGTTCTCACTGTTTTCTGGCACTAAAAGACAAAAAAAAAAAAAATCTGTTCAGTTCTGAATGTGTCATTTCAAAATACAATTCTTTAGTGGCCACGTTGAAATATGAGCCTAACTGATTTTATACGTACTCAAAGGTGATTTCCGACAGGTTGATGAGCTCGTTCCAAACATTTCTGAATCATCCACACCAAATTCTGACGCATCTTCAAAATCGTCCTGATCACTGTCACTGATCATATGGACATCTGTGCACTGTGAACATTCAGTGTTTAAAAGTTAGTCAACATGGACGCACATTAACTCGCATTAGTCAACGTGGATGTACTACTGGTAAAGAGGAGTGAGGACCGGGTTAGTTGATTTCCGTCTACATACCTCTTCTGTGGGTTCCTGGGCATTGGCTGGTGAAGACCTTCGACAAACACTGAGATGATGGCATGGATAGCTGATTCCAGAGACAGCTAATGTCATCTAAAATATTTTTTGGGGAAAAGGGTAAATTTGAAAAAAAGAGCACTGTTCATTTTAACAATCTGAGCAAAAATGAAAGTATTCACAGATTATTTAAAAAGTTTAACTTGAATAAATGCTTAAAATAACAAATAAAAAAATATAAAATAAAAAAATAAAATATATATAAAAATATATTTCAAAATGTGAGGTTAGCTCAAACCCCTCCAGTCTGACATTGTCGAGGCTTGCACCTTCCCATAATTTTCAACTGGATTCAGGCTTGAATTTAATTGGGACATCTGAACTGTTCCATTGTAGTAGTATGTTAATGTCAATCCTCAACAACCAGAATCCTACATGTTTTGGTTTTTTCCCGTTTCAACACACCAGAATCAAACGATAATTAGCAGGCTTCTACAGAACTGTATGACTGTATGCTGAGAAGGCACCTGGAAAATATTTCACACATGTCTCAAGGATTCGAGCCAGACACCCATGGTCTAGAGGTCTGGTTAGGGCCTTCCAACAGCATGTAGCTGCGCACACAATATTTGATATTGAGGTGGGTGTCTAATATGTTTCGGTGTTAATCTTCGGCAAAAAATAATCTTTTGAATATAGGGCAAAAGGTTCAACTTTGTTCTCAACTGACTAGAGCACATTCCTCCACATCTTTCCTGTGTCCCCTATATGGCTTGTGGCAAAATTGTTTATATCTTTCTTTCATTAATGCTTAGTCTAGTGATTCTTCCGCAAAATCTCATGTTTGCAGAATGTGAGATTTGAGAACTTTAAGAACTCCTATTGACAGCGTCTACTACCAGAAGGTGTGGATTTCTGCAGCTCCTCCAGAGTTAACAAGGGTCTTTTGGCTCCTTTTTCGATCAATACTCTCCCCTTGCCTGCTTTGTCAGTTTACAAGAGTGCCTCAGAAAATGGCATGGTTTTTTAACATATCCCTGCTATTACCTGAGCTTTGTAATGATGATGAACTTTGTTTGGTAATCCTCTCTAATCTCTGAGGCATTCACAGAACAGCTACATTTTTAACGAGATAACGTTTTATATTTACTAAATGGATTAATTTTAAAACAACTGGTTGCAGGGGCATTCATTCAAGAGCGTCAGTGTAAATGAGACAGAAATACTAATTCAAAAGAAAGTTACATATATTCAATATTCCTTTCGAATTCCCATTCTATTGCTCCACCACATTTATTCCGGATACATGACGTTTTTGCTTTAAAAAACAAACAGTTCAAGCAGTAGGTATACTTTCTCAATAGGGATGTGTATTGGCAGGAATCTGGTGATACCATATGCATCACAATAGAGGAATGACTACACGATATATTGGGACACTATGAGTGAGACTATATACTGTTTTCATACATAACACATCCAGATCTAAATCTAGTTGATCCACTGTAATGAAGGTGAAAACAGCCACCAACTACCAATCATACTTTTAATTTTACTACAAAAATTACTGTCATCATTAATGGTTTCATTTAAATTCTAAAAAAATAATAATTATACAGTGCTTTTGAATATCAATACAATATTGTGACTTAAAATATTGCAATATATCGGCGTATAAATATTTTCTTACATACCTATTTCGTAAGACGATGTCTAAATTCAGGCCTGGCACACAGAGCCATAGTATATTTTACTTTTTTAATGTCATTAAACCAAAAGCATGCTCATCACCCTAACGAGGAGAACTTATGCTGTGGTTTATGCACACCTTCAACAGCCGCCAGTGATGTTTTATGTCTGTATTAAAGGAGCAACTAACTAATTGGCTCCCAGACCCAAAAGCCAGCATATAAAATGTTGGCGTTCAGCAGGGACTCGTTACAGCTAGTGTCTCCTGGTTTGGCCCCCAGGGACGACAACAATATGGCAAAGGTAGTTTTAGGAACGAGAAAAAAAAAACTGCTCTGTTATTTGAAACCAAAGAAAGTATCTTTATATCAGTTTTTGGTGTCATACAGATATATTTGTTTTAAATCGACAGTGACACCTTAAAGCAGAATTTGTCATTGTCTATGCACGTCTTACTGTTTTTAGTGACACTGCAAAATAATGTAACAATATATATGTTGGACTATTTGTCAAGAGTCCATCAGAAAGACCAGATGCAAAGACTTTTCTGGGAGAGTGGACTTCTAAAACACAGCAGAGACGTAGGGCAGACAAGCTGAGTTTGATAAGGGAGACACAGAAGCTGAGCGTCCCCTGCAGAGGTCCTGTGATCTGCTCTATTGTCAGGTGCAAAGACACACAAAGACCAGCTGGACATGGTTGAATCAAGAGACGATTACATGCAACGCCAATTGAATCTGAAAAGGACCAAACAGGCTGAACAGAGCTTTTCTCTGAAAAAGAGCGACTGCCCATGCCGCCCTCCACTTCTACAATAGGAAAGATCAGTGTAGCCAGCGGACCTTGAATGCAACACGTACCCAGATGTTCTGCTGTTTGAATTGAACATATCAATAAAAAAACATCCACCAAAGTTTCATGCTTTCTGTCTTGTCTGTTACACTAGTCAATCTGATAGGTTTTGGAAAATAAGTTAGCAACTCGTAAAAATATCCTCAAATTGTTGGACCTGTTTCAATAAGGATATTATTGCATGTCTTTCAGATGGACTAAAATAAATTTGATCATTTTGACAGAAGTTAAAGCAGGTGGGGGTTTTTTCCACTAGAGTAACATAATATACTAGGCTAAATATTTAAACAATTTAATGTAGCAAATAAAGTGGCGATGCAACTAGTCCTGTCTCTTTTTACTTATTTCATATGCATACAACTTTTCAACCACTGAGATAGTTTGCTCCATCAAAATGTTCCATGAGAAGCAAGCAGCTATTTTTCAGAGATGTTAAGAGAATCGACTGAGAACGCACTGGAACCACGTCTAATATTTGCTACAATGTATCAAATTCCTCCTTGCCCATGATGAAAAGAGAAGGATATACAAGAAAGCTACACTTCAAATTCTAACACTTTTACTTGAACATATTTAGGAAACTGATTACCTTGGAAAAAGTAAGTAAACAAATTTAATTGAGGAAAGTCTTGTGAAATCATTATACTTGATGGAGCTGTACTTTTATTGAAGTTGAGAATACTTAACATGTCTCAGTATAGTTCAATTCAAATTAAGCTGTTGCGACTTAAATACTTTGAGTCACAAGAACTTATTCTGCCAAAAAAATTGGGGCAGTACTAGAAATTTGGTATTGACTACACTTAAATTATCTTAGTGTCATGCACTTTAACAAAGCTGACAGCAATTCAAAATTGTACTAAAAGTAAACAAATTGTAATAAAACAAGTTATTATATATATATGTGTATTACAATAAGAGGAATAAGAAGCAACAATTGAACAGTTAAAGGATAACACTGGGTAGTTCAATACACACTGGAAAAACTGTTCAATACAACAGACCTCCAAGTCACACATGGTGTCAAAAACATGCCTCTTAGCACCCTGGTAAATACGATAATGAGGTCACTCCAAATACGATCATTGGGTCACTCAAAAAGTTTGAGTAACCTATACTAAAACAAGAATATGTTTGAGCTACTCAGTGTACTTTTACCCATGAAATCTGTAAAAGAATAATATCCTGATAAGCAGTCTTTACCTGTGTTGTCTTAAGCGCATTGACCAGACTGATTTGCAATGTTTAAACAACACAAACCAATAATTGCATCACAACAGCACTGACTGCATAGGCTTTCTTTGTAAGACTAGCAAACTACAATCCCTAGAGGATAAATGTGTTAGAGACAATAACCAGAACCGTGAAGAGGAGTTATTTTAATAAATAGTTTCTGTTTCCCATTTGTTGTAAATTGTAATTAATTGTAAATTTAATCAAAGGTGGGTAAGCACTCCATATGAGCAGAAGAAGAACCAATAACAAAGCTCGTCTTTGTTGACCTGGCTGAAGTAACCGATTAAGTACTATTGACTGTTGTAATTGGCTTGTTATCCATTTCTGAAAACCAAAGTTAAACGCAGGGATCGACCGATATGGATTCTTTAGTGCCGATACTGATTTTTTTTCATCAGCCTTAGCTGATCACCGATAAGAGCTGCTAATTTTTTTAAGCCGATATTTGGAGCTGATAATGATTCAGCTTGCTCAATTTACATCAAAAAAACAATGATAACAAATGTTACAAGTCCCAATTTAACATTAATTGGACTTTAAAGCAATATTTAAAACGATATTTAATTCAGTGGTGAAAAACTGTAATTACAATTCTGAAAATGCATATTTAAGCATAAATAAAATAATTACACTATTGCATACAGTAGAAACAAGTAAGCAGCATAATAAAGTGCACAGTTTGCAATAATGCTGGGGAAAAACTATTGTCGAACACAGCAGCCGCTTATCGGCCGTTGCCAATACACGTAAAAACGCAAATTTCTGCCCGATATATCGGCCAGGCGATATATCCGTCTATTCGTAGTTACACGTATAAAAGTATTACCAGCTTAAAAAAAAAGTTTTATATTTTTAGTATAAGCAAAATCAAAAAATAAGTTCATAGGAAGAAGGGAGATACAAGACACAAATTAGAAGAAAAATTTTTTTTTCCTACAACACAGAGTCGAGCCCACTTTCTTAAGTATCCTTCTAATCCAACAAAGAGTGTACGTCAGTGTGGAGAGGAGCAAAACACACTGCTGTGTTTGCTTACATGCATTTTCAGAGTAATCTATGAGCTGCACTTCAAGTTAAAAAAAAGCTTTCCAGCTCAAACAAAATGTTCTTTCTGTTGGACATTGCTCGTTGAATGGAAATTTACAAGCTGAAGTAAATAAACTCTTATTGACAAGAGACATGACTGCAATAATCGGCAGACGGGGCAGAAAAGGTCAGCACCCCCTGCTGTCCTGATGCAGAGTTGCTTTGCAACACTGACACACAAGTATAACAGGAAAACATTTCCATCAACATCTGGCTGCATGCTGAAGGTTGCTGTCCTGCTGTAAGGTGAACATCCATACTTGAGGTCACATCTCTTAGCATCTTACAGCTTTTCCTCTAGGATCGCTCGCATTCACCTTCATCTCTCATATCATAAACCAGCTTCCATGTTCCTGCTGAGCAAAGCAGTCCATTAAGCATGACGCTGCCATTACCAGGTTTTTATATTCTGGGATTAATGTATGACAGGATTTGAATTTTTCACCATATATGCCGTGCTTGCATGTTGACTAAGAAGCCCGTCTGATCTGATCAGAGGACCTTCTCAATGTTTGCTGTGTTCTCTAAATGGCTCCTAAGCCTAGTTTATACTTCTCTGTCAGCAAGTTTGCACAGGCACACACACTTTTCAAGACAGGAGTTCTTCTTTCAGACTTCTCCATTGCCTGGGGAGTCTTGCAAAGCAATTCACTGCCAGGACCACAGGGGGCAGCCACCTCCAGACCTTCATTGTTTACTAGGTTAAAACAATGAATACTGCACTTGGCAGGAAGGCTAGTCAAAGTATTGTTGGAATATTATATGTAATTCCATTACAGCTGTAAAGGAGATACTGGAGCGCTGACGAGTAAGTCAAAGCTATGCTACAGCAGCGAATCAAAAACTGACCACAATTTCTGACTTGTGCATTAGTAATGAAAAAAAAAAACAATTTCTTTAACAGTAAAACAAAGTATGCAAGCAACAGACTCAGATTTCGAAAAAGAAAGGACTACGGACAATGAAACCATATTTAAAGAACAATTTTTATATGAGAACAGGTATTCTCACAAGTAGCATCAGGTCTTAATGGGTTGAAGAAAAGCCATGGCCAATTAGGACTTCATATGTGCTAAGCCTTAGAGTTGAATTAGCACAGATGGTTGTAGGTGCAGAGCCAATGGAAGCCATATGAGGTCTAAGCCTGCAGGAATACAATGAGTGGCCGCAAATCTATTTCTTTGAAACGAGTGGCAATCAAATGAGGGAATCTTAACAGAAAGTAAGGAGAGGATCCATGTAAACCCTTTACGCTGCCATTCACAATGAGAGGCTCTTGTCCAACAACCTAATAAGTGTTTAAATCAAGTTGATCACTTCCCCACAAAAGGACAGCCTGAGGGGTTTGGAACTGACATTGATGCCAGGAGGGGAGCTGAAAATGGGGGAAAAATGAATTGAAGGCCTCTCAGTCCTCTTTCTTGCTTTGACTGGATGGCTTTCACCAATGTTGAAGTACATAAGTGCAGCTTGGCGGCCCAGTGATAAAATGTGGAAACAAGGTTGAAGCGCCGCTGGGCATTAGGTCGGGGGAAAGATGAGGGTAACACCCCCTTTAAATGACCCTCTCTCACATCTCCACACAAAAGAAACCGGCTCCTCTTTTTTGGATTCTTTTAATTAACACTTGCATTGAGGCTCTAAGTATTCAAGGGCTGACACAGGGAAAGAATTTTCTCCCTCTTACCCCTACCTCTCCTATGCCTCTTCCCTTCAACCTTTTTTCCCCTCCCTGCTCTTCTTCTTTTTCTCTCCCTCCATTCCCTCTCTGTTTCTTTTTTTTCTGTTCTTTTCTAGAGTAGGCAGTGTTTGGATTAGGTGTCTGGCTGTGAGTGTGAGATAATTACAACTGACAGCTGCACTGAAGGCAACGACAATCGCAGCAAACCAAACCAACTCACACCAGCATGAGAGTTATAGAGCAAAGGGAGAATAGAGACAGCCAAGGAGGAGACTAGATGAGTTTGTAAAGAGTAAGGAAAGAAGAAAAACAAGGCTGAAAAATATCTCACTCGCTTGTTTGTACCAAGAGCTGACAGGGAGATGCAAAGCAAAAAAGAAGATAGAGAGAGGGACCATTGGGTTGCAGGCCAATTACACACGAGAAGAATAATTCGGGAATTTTGAATCACGGGGAAAAGAATAACAAATCAACTCAAACACTGGCTGAAGTCAGACATTTGTCACTGTGGTTACCGGTTCAAATTCATTTAAATAATCCTTAATTAATCCAAGAGAAAAATTCAGTGTTGTTATAGCTCATATCATCCAAAGTTCTTCAAAGAGCTGTTGTAGATGCTGATGATTTTGGGAGGAAACATCTTCTGTAGCAGTCTGTATTATAGCAGAAATGAAGAAGCCGCTGACTGAAGACACTGTTGTTGTACAACAGTCTCACAAAGAAGATCCTCATTGTGGTCTGTACATTTCTGGATGTTATGCATTACTGTCATGTCACACATAAATGCTGCACTAACATTTTACATTACTCAACTCTGTTCTGGCTGTGGGCTGAAGGAGTTGCTGCTGCTGCAGGTCAACTGGGCTCCACAAGACAATTAAGATCTTGGGAGTTGGTCAACATTGGCAGATAAAAACAAATTGTTAGTATAATCATTTCTAGTTCCCTTTAAGACCACATAATTCATCCCTGATTATCTTTAGCCATGACAAATCCCCTAGATCTGACCTCAGAAGCAAATAGACCTAAGAGGTAGTACACCATTGAACATTAAACTTTCCACAGTTACAGTAGACCCCTGGTGTTCGTGTAGGTTAGGAACCACAGCCTTCTGCAAATAGTTAAAAGTCCGTGAATATTTCAGACCCCCCTCTAAAAACACTTAGGGGGACTATTTTAATAGTTTACACACCATATTAGGGCTGGGCGATAAAATCTAAACCATGTTCGATAACATGTACTGCGATATATTATTTTTTTGGTAAATTCATGTGTGTCACGATGACTGCTTATGAACATTATAACTTTAAAAATACATTATAGGACATTGGAAGATTTAAAAAGGTCTAGAATGGCAGTAAAATATTTATTGTGCAAAATGCATAAAAATGTATATATATACAAACATAATGCAACACAAATATTCTCACAGCATAAGTATGAAGATATTTTAAAATCAATTAATAGCTAAATGTTATGAAAATAAAGTTAAAAATTCTCTGCTTTCCTGGTTATTTATGATTTTTATATTGCAAAACGAGAAACATGTACATATTTGAAATAAAAATGCTTCAACAGGTTTGTTTCTTTTATACAGTTTTAAAAAATAATTTTTTAAAACTTGCAACATTTTGAGTAAAGAAAAACACTGGGCAACAGTATTTATACTCCTTCCTTACATAAAATACAGCTTGAAAACTTCATCAAAATGCATAATCGCGGGATGGCAGTAGTCAAAATCTTTACCTTTGGCTAAATTTATATCCTTTCTACCTTATACCTTTTATACTGCTCACTACTACACCATATATACCCTAATATGCATTACTACACTCAGTGATCATGGTCTTAACAGTACCACGGAAGCTAATTTTTACGGTCTTCGTTCTTTCTGCTAAAAAGGTACAGCCAATCAGCAGCAGGATAAAACAAACGGGACTCGTTGATTGCCTGCTTTGCAAATGCCAACCAGTCGAGCACCATTGCTTCTTTTTTAATCATTTAAAACGTATTAAAATGTTTTTACAAGGGAAAAAATCTAGTGAATAGGTGGATTTTCTGCGAATAACTTGGAGTTACATTTTGCAGAAAAACCCAGTAATAGGTAAATCCACAAATGCTGAACTGCGAATAGATGGGGGTCCACTGTATGTGTTTGTTACAGAACTGTTAAAGCCGCAGTCCGGAGTATTTCAGGCAGATAGATTTTTTTTAAATCCATTTCATAAGGCCCCTCCCAAAACATCCTATCTCCCCCGTCTCCCTCCGAGCTTCCCACTTCCTCTACCCCCCCCCTCTACAGTTTGGGACGCGCATCACCTGTGAAGTCATTGCATTTCATGGTGTACTTTATCAAGAAACTGTTATGTTGATTTGCTTTATTGAATATATAACTGTCTTACCTTTTCAGCAGAAATGTGACCAGGGCTGCATCAGTTTGAAGCCTTTAACGATTCAAAGCTATCTGCCTTGTTGAAACGCATCACTGATGTAAATGGAGGGGGGACACATATCGACGTAACACCCTACTCCCATCTCTAAGGCGTTTTTCAGTGAGTTACTTTTTCGTTTTTCTTAATGAAGTTGATGTCGCCCTGGGTAGCTGGGGAATGGCTAATTATTTAGCAGAAGTTTGCTGGGACTGTAGCTGTAACATGTAACTGTACCATGCCACTATTCTAACAGGAAGACACGGAGTGGCCTGTGTGCGTAGCCTCGTCTCCACAGGTCTGTGCGATGTGTGTGCACGTTGATTGAAAGCCGGCAAATCGAATTCTATTGGATAGAAAAATTTGCCGGTCAGTGTGAATTGCACAGGGGTCTGTGGGAGGAAGGAGGGACTTAAGAAAAATGACAAATGTTGTGGAGCACAAGCGTTTTATCATAGTACTGAACCTTACTGTCATTTTAAGGATGTATAAAACTTTGATGCAGAAATCAATTGTACTGTGGCTTTAAATGATGAGATGTATAAAAGCAGGCAGTTTCAGACACCTACCTCCTAATATAAAGATACAGTTTAGTAACTGAGGAGTTGCACAAAAGATCACATCAGAAGCTAAAGAAATTCAGTCAGATTGGCTTCGTCACTTCTGAATGTCATCTGAAGGAGGGCAGGTGGCGGAGTACTTGAGCTTACCACTGAGCCCTGTTGCTCTGGAAACCACCAGGCCCACCTCAATAAACCTTAGGTTCCACAGACGCCTATCAGGTAGAGAAGGATTCCTTTAATGCCAGCTGGGAAACGGAGAGAGCTGCCCTACAAGGCAAGGCACCTCAGAGGCTCCTCGGCATTAATACATTAGCAAACACCATGAAACACTGCATAAATGTCAGCAATTACAGGCTGGGAGGAATGGAGGGTGTTGGTGGTGAAGTAGGGGGAGGGAGGGAGGAGCGAATGAGGCGATGCAATAAGGATGTCCCACTGGCTGTCAATCACTACAACAGGTGTGGAGGAGGCTGTGCCAATCACAGAGGCTCCAATGAGTTGAGGCGCGGCTGGAAACGGACCAAGCTTGATCAATTCATCCCCAACAGCAGAGGACGTTCCTGTCCCATTGGCCTCTCAAATCAGCTGTTGCACAGACCTCTAGTGATCCTCAGCACTGTTCAGCACAGCTTTGCCAAAGCCTCAAGAATCAAGAGGAATTTGAAGGCAGAGCAACATTGTGGTATTTGCAAATAATGCCAGAGTATTTGTTTTAATCTACTTGGAGTAAAATGAACTTCATCGAGTTTTAACTATTGCAAAGTCCAAAATACTTGCATCTGAGCGGGAACTTTTTCCCAGTACTATCAAGACCGTTGTGATGCAGTAAACCCACAGAAAATGAAAACAAATTCTAAAGTAAACAATCACACTAAGACAGCATGCGTCTTCTCATGATCCTCAATTTGGCTACTCTGGAAAACATTATAAACTGTCAGCTAGTGAATTCAGAGAAGAGACAACTTTGAAACGGCAACTAAACGGTCACAGGAAGATTTTAGAAATTGGATACACAGCTAAAATTTTAAGGGTTTAAATGTGCTTTAAGCGAAATACATATCAATGGCCAAAATTATTTTACATATTTAAAAATCTCAATAACAATGAATGAATTGGATTTATATGAATAAAATAAGTGAATCTTTTGCAGAAACACAAGATACAATAAATCTACAACCTGTTTCAGACCTGCTCCAAATGAGCATCACTTGAACACAGCCACACCAGTCAAGTCCAACACCACATACAACTGGAGGAAACTCTATAAACCAATCTTTTGTTCACTGCCAACTGAGCGTTATGCATCCTGATCCCGTTTCAATCCTTCATCAGACCCCGAAGAACTCCAACCGCAATAAACAATGAAACAGATTTAGCGGACAGTGTCAGAAGGGATGATGCAACACATAACTACCAGTCTCAGTGAAAGATGAGATTTCTAGAAGCCTCCTTTCTTTACCTCAGACATCATGTGACTTCACAGAGCTAAAATCACACCAACTTTTTCAGGAACCATGATTAAGTAGCAGAACAATGCAAGACAAGAAAACCTCAATAAAATAAAAACAAATGCAACACAAAATGATTCACATCTTATTTCTTAGGATAAATGCTCAACACACTCAGTGTAATTTCCTCATGTTTTAGGAGTATTCAATCAGTTACACAAACCAACGGTTTGATATTAATATTCGAAAGCGTTTAACTGCGAGAGCAAATAAATAAATTCAGGAGTAATATCTCGCTAAAATTAGAAAGTTTGTTGTTTAACGAGATATAAAAGTCATTATGACACGATTTATACCTCGATAAAAATAAAATCTGTTTTTGTTTGAACGAGAACGGTTGCCAAAATTAAACAGCAAAACCTCATGGGATGTTTGAATGTCGCCTAGAAGAATACAATGTGAAGAGGGAGAGTCCCTTATTGCCTTCTAAAGAACTTGAAATCTGTCAGAGAAACATTATTATGTCTGAAAGGAAAGTTCTCCTTATAGTGAGATGCTACTTCTGAATTTATCTCTTGGTTGTGGCAGTTCATCACTTCTACAATAATGAAGAATTACTTTGGTCAATAAAATATCCCAGAGACACATGGTATCCATTAAATTGATTTAGGTTAAATAGTGTCAGTCAAAGTAACTCAAGATAACCCTAACAGCTTGACCTCTAACTAAACTGAAACATATCAGCTCTTAATGCCAATGATTAATGCTGAAACTCAACAAACAGTAGTGATGCACTGATGTTCAATATTCACCACCAGAATCATTAACCCGCAGTACATTTGCTAGAGACAGCAGAGATCAGGCACATGAATGTAAAAGCTAGAGAAATATTACCTACTTGAAGGAGAATCAGAATTAAGTGTCAACCAAATCAACTCTAAGCAGGAGAATGTGTGGAGCTAAAAGTAATCTAGAGCCTGTAGCTGCCATGTTTATTGGCAAAACCCCGAGAGATGAGACTGGGCTAATGAGCTAGACACTAACATTGGCTCTCCATCCACCCGCTAGGCCAGCCAAGCCCCTGGCTTTCTCTGTTAATACCTTCAGACGTTTCAATAAGAGGGCTATGGCGAGTGCAGAGGCCATTATTACACTTCTGTCTCTCTCTTCTCTGTGCTTTTTTAATATCTTCTCATACAAGAAAAGAAAAACAGACACTGCAGTTATGTGTTAGCCAAGGACCGGGCCTTTGTTGGCTCAGGGAGCTCAAATTTATTCATGGTCTTTGGCCAATAAAGCTACAGCTAAAGTCCACAGACAACAAAAAAAGACTGGTCAATAAATATACAATTTCTCTTCAATATTGGTGTCCAATTAGGAATAGAATTATTTGATATGTCAAATACAGAAAATGAGTAGTACGTTTTAGTAAATAAGCAACAAGCAATTGGAAACAGCTTAATAGATTTTTTGAATGAAAATATACATATGATTTTAATTCTTGTTTTTGTATACAAATTTCTCAGCTTACAATTAGTTCATTACCGAAATGCTAAAGGAGTTAATTTGTTTTCCAGACAAAACACGTCTCCTGTTTTATCAGGTTGAAGGAAAAAACTAAATAAATTCCTCTTTACATTTAACATTTACCCTGGCAAAGACATGTAAAGCTCCTTAAAATGAATTCATTTCTCTCTCCTTGCATTAGCAAATATCAATTACATTTTCTGTGCATCTCTACCTGACTGTAGATAAGGGTAACTTAGATCAGGAGCAACTTTCTTGTAGTCACTTGCTGACTTCAAACACTTGCCACTCAAAAAAATTTTTTCTAGTTTTGGCCATTCTGAAGAGGGTTTAAGAGAAATAGGCTCTTTGTGTCATATTTTCTTTAATGCCAGGAGAAAAAGGAAGTAATGGATTAGCAATTTAACAATTAGCGGAATTGGAGTAAAAATGTCTTTCAATCCCAAATACAATGCTTTTTATGACCAACATTAACATTTGTATTTCTGTTGCAACCCGAGGCTGTTTGATGGTCTGTCTGCATTCTAGCAGCATATTTTGCTCAGTGGTTGATGGCTTTAGAATTGGCTTCTCTTAGCTGAAAGATAAAAAAGAATCAAACAACTATTTGTGAAGTAAAAGGGTGGATATCCCTTTGTTCTCAGCAAGCGTGTGCAAAATAAAACCGTAAAAGCTCAACAAGTCAGGTGCATTTATTGTTCTCCCTCTTTGAGTGTTTTAAATAGGAACAATGGAAACCAGATATAAAAAGCTTGTATTAAACAAAAAAACTGGATACACTGAAACAGCTCATTTTCATTTATCAACGATTGTAAACTGATATTGCAATCTGTTTTTACTGCATAGGACACATGTGGCAAAGTGTGAATTTAAAAGAAGGAAAAGTCAACAGCAATACTCCAAACCAAACAACGGCCAGGCAGATCTAAAGGGAAAAACGTTAGCTGGGGGTTAACCCAAGAATGTGTGCCCAACAGCTTCTCAATGTGGCATGATAAACCATCCCAAACAATTAGCATGGGAACACATATGCTGTCAAAGAGGGGGTGAGACAAAAGGGGTCAGAGGTTCCTCGACATCCTGTATGGGTCCGACCTCTGATCAGCTTGACACTGCGCACAGTGAATGGCTGGGAAGAGCAACCGTGGGATGGAGAGGTCAGCGGGACTCAATGATGTGAGCTTTAATATCCACAGATCGGGGACATGGGACGGGGACAGTCTTTGACATCTTAATTAGCTTCAACATCTTACTCTCAGAAGGCTTGAAACAGCAATGTAGAACTACATTTAAAGCAAAACCTTAAGCTAAAGTTTTAAATATAAATTAAAACCAGTGTTTGATGCAAAAAAAAAAGTGTTTTTAAAATGAATATTGCCTTATGCCATCATTCTGCAGTGATTACCTAAGTATTCAAGGGTTAGAAAAAGTTTCGACAACGAGTAGCTGACCCTGCCGTTTCAATTCCTATTAGAGGCCAGAGAAAGTGCTCTGATAGAGAGAGAGCAACTAGAGGGATCTTCTACTCTGTGGAGCAAAGCTATGCAGGAACCCCCTCCTCCACCTGTTGTTCCCCATCACCAGTTAAGTCTGTTACACTTTTTGCTAAGTTACGATAATTACCAGTTTGACTTTGGAGACTCCTAGGCACATGACTGAAGACTGGCTACCTGGGGAAACGTCCTGATCAGCTACAGCCGTGTTACATTATTAGTAGTGGTAGGACAAAAAAGCATAATACGGTGCACAATAAACACCTGAAATCTACGAAGACATTTAGCAGACGTTCACTATATATTTTTTCTTACATCTATGCGTCAAAATACCAAACAAATGTTTAGATAATATTTGTGTAATAACCAATGTATTACATGACTTTACTGGCAGTGGAAATTATTGTTTGTTTAATGCTGTCAATACAACCAATTGGATCATGATGATAATTTTATTTTCAATCTTTGCATTAACAAAATGAGTCCAAAGTGTTATTTTCCAGAACACTGTAAAAATCTATGCGTCATAACAATATTAGAAACGGGAGATGAGAAGGTGGTTGGAGTGTCTTACTTAGAGACAGGCTCTCGAAAGCGCCACAAACATCTCACACGCTCTGACCTCTTTAAATAGTCACCATTAAGCAAAAAGTAAAAATTACAGTACTGCCGTTTATTTCTATTAATATTTCACACAAATCTGTTAAACGATCCCAGGGAAGCCCTTTGTAATTTCTTTGTAAGCTGCCAGTTACAAAAACGGGAAAATATAATAAATTGAATTGATAAATCTGGCAGTCAGTTTTTATTTACTATTGACTGTTTGCATGTGTGATCTGTGGCTCTTACAGAATCATCAGTCGCTGATGCAGGCCATCCCTCCCATTGCTGATGCCGGACTGGGATGTTGGTCAAGTCTGAAACGTTCCTCTTGACCTGGAAAAAAACAAAAATTGAAATTTAGCACAGCATATTTGCCGTAGAAAACTCCCATTTTTAGAGATTCCTTTACCCAAGTTAGATTAAAGATTATTGATTGATTCAAAGTTGGAGCTTCATTTTCAAAGTATAAGTAGGTTTCAAACAGTAAGAGTCAAAAACATTAAGATTTTGGGTCAAACCGTTCCAAGGATTTAAAGTCAATTTACTAAAATGTCAGAGGATCCCACACTTACCGGACAGACACATTTAGCTGTTTGGAAACATATCTGGTTTTGAAAAAATATACACACCTATTGCATGGAAAACTATAGCTCGAAACAAACAACAGTTTTGGGTTTTTTTTCTTATGTAATTATCCTGAACTAACCCCCAATTCTCGGTAGGACAAAGTCTGGGTTAGTATGCATTATGTGAAACTGGTCAGCAAGACAAGTGAGCGAAAAATCTAAGTGTGAGATGGGAACAGCCCCAACCAGACCTCAGTCGCAGTCAAACTAACATAAATCTGGTTACAGTAGGTCACTGTGAACAGATCACCCACCCTACAGTGAATGGGTGTTGTAAAAAGCTTTATTTGTAACTATACGCAATTACCAAACATGAGTGAAAACCAGCAGTTGACATAATTCAAACTATAACCCAACTAATTGAAATAAAATAGTGATTAAAAGAAACTACAGAAAAAATAAAGAGATACTCAGATATTTAAGACTATAAAACGGTAAATAAAAAAGGAGCTTACTGAAATAAACTTAAAAAAAGGTAATGGGATTTAATAAAGTGATATTTCTAAAGAAAAGATGTTCACATAGAACTACGGATGTCCTGTTCAGGTTTTTTTGCGTCTAGTAAGAGTCATTTGATTTTGAGTATCTACCGATACAGAGTCCCGATCCAATACTTCTACTGGTAATACATAAAAAAAAAAATTAAAGAGTGAAGAAACAGATCCAGGATGTTCTTTATTTTTTATTTAAATCATCTTATTTCAACATTTACGATTTCTAATTTCTATAAACAAACATAGCACTTCTAAAAGGTATTTTGGACTTTAGTACAACAGTAAATTTAATAAAAGGCTAATGTAAAAACAAACAGCACCGCAATTTAAATAAACTTAGTAATGAGAATGTATGTCCATATCAGCAGCCACGCTAACTGAAGATTTTCAGTATTTTATCATTTTTTTAGAACGGTGACAGAAAGATCTGAAGGCTGTCGGTCATTAGTATTCACACTGACCACTTGTTGCAAATGTGAATATATTTTCAACCTTACGTACAAATTCCAGGTAATTAAATCAATTAAAGAAAAGATTTCCAGACACTTTGATCAAGGCATATCGCTGATTGGGAGCTGACTGCACGTTGAAAAATTTCTGAGACTTCGAAGCACAACTGCCTTTGCAGCTGATTGGACACGGTAAAATGTGTGCCTAACAGCGGTGCCTTCTGCTTTCCACCCGCGGGCTTTTCTGCTGCTTAAGCATAGTTTATGGAACAGAAAATGGTTCAAACAGAGTCTTTTAGACTTCTGATCGGTTTGATTGGAGACATTTTTCCACTATAAAACTCTACCTTAATTCCAGTCTTCAGTGTAGCAGTGAAGCGTGGGTTCAGCCGCCAGAACCTCTAAACCCCTATGAGAGGTCATCTGTTCGAGGCAAAAATTAAAACCCCATCACAATAACCTGCAGCAATCCCACTATTTTACTACACACAAATGGAGGTGTATTACAGTTGGTGTGGAGCAGGACCCGCAGCAGGTGTAATCTACTGCAACTGTTTAATTTCACTGTAATAAGTAGCTCTCTGTTCAGCTTGTTTGGACTGAATATTATATGAAGTGAATAAAAGATGAATACTACTGAAGAGATATTAACTCGTGGAACGACTGCTAGCTAAGTATATGTATGCAGGTAGCCCAACTAATTAAGCAGCTAATATCTGCTTGTAATGCTTCCCGTAATTTCGACTAGGGAACTGATTGAAATTAACCCACACTTTCGTTATTTTTTCTCTTGCTTTACTATTCTCACAATGACCTCATCATTCTATTTGTGCAGAAACATCTTGATTGCTAAGATCTATTGTAAGTGTGGTCAAAAAAGACAATGAAATGGCACCAAACTGGCCAAGTTTATATTTTGTTTTTATCACTGCATATGAACATTCCTACTTTCCAGACACATTGCAGCAAGACAACTTCAAAAAGTTTAGAATGCCAATTAAAGAACATTTATTGCCCAAATGCATTGAAAAACCACTACATTAACTAAAATAAAAGCTTACTTTTATGAAAATAAAGTTCAAAATTCTCTGCCTTCTTGGCTTCTTTATACATTTAATATGGCAAGAAAAGAAACCTGTATATATTTGAATTAAAAACGCTTCAAGTTCAATTGGTTTCTTTTTCCAAACGAAAAACAAAGTTTAAACTTTCAATATCTGGTGTGAAGAAAAACACTGAACATCAGTATCCTTGCGCACCTGGTACAAAGTATCTAGGCACAGCTTAATGACATCATCAAAATGCATAACTGCGATATGGTGGTACAGTCACAATCTATACCTTTGGCTAACTTTATATCATTTCTACCATATACCATTTATATCGCTGACTACTATGTTGATGTAATTTTTAGAAAATGGAATATACTCAAGATTTTGACAATCTCCCTCAACCTGGGGCTCCATGCAAGATATCACGAGAATGGTGAGAAACCAGCTCCAACTACATGGAGTATAAACGCCCCTCAGCGTGTTGGGGTGGAAAATGCTGAGTTGCATCGAAGGAACATCATACCCATTGTGAAGCATGGGGGTGGAAACATCACGTTTGGGTCTGATCCGTATGAAGGAAAGGATGAATGTGACCATGTATTGTGATATCTTGGGCAAAAACCTCCATCAGTGAGAGCACTGGAGATGAAACATGGCTGTATCTTCCAGCATGACAATGATCCAAAACACCCCACCTTGTCATTGAAGGAGTGGCTACTTAAAAAGCATTTCAAGGTTCTGTAGTGGCCTAGCCAGACCTCAATCCAACAGAGAAACTGAGGAGGGAATTGAAAGTCCATGTTGCCCAGTGAGAACCCCAAAACTTCCCAGCTCTAGAGAAGATCTGCATGAACGAATGGGCCAAATTACCAGCTAGTGTGTGTAAACCTGATGAATACCTACAGAAAACGTTTGACCTCTATCATTGCAAACCAAGGCCACCATCATTTTTGGACCAACTTTTTTCACACGCTTTACAATGATGGGGCAAATTTATAGATACTTACTGGCCAATGGCCTTCAGGGGTGCACTATAGCAGAAAGCGCGAAAGTGAGACAAAGGTGGGGAAAGAGTATGTGCCGAAGAAGACACTACTGGTAGTTTTCATGCACAAACCTCATGGAAAATACACCAAGATATGTAAATAATACAGCTTTTAGGTTAAAGGTAATCGAGCTGGCTGTCAAAGAAGGAAATAGTGCTACTGAACGTAAGCTTGACATTGATGAAATGATGGTGAGACAATGAAGGAGGCACCAGGAAAAACCGAGTCGGTGTATAAAGACGATAAAAGGTTTAGAGGACATACAGACACTGAAGGAGACAACTTCAGTGGCTTTAGTGAGGCAGAGGAATATGGCGACCAAATACTTTTCTGATAGGCTAAAGTATGTTTTATTTGCTAACCAGACATGTTACAGTCATGTAGTATTGTTGGCATAGCTATTGCAGATTTTTTCTCCATTCTGTTTTTCATAGTTGAAGTGCACCTATGATAAAAATTACAGACCTAATTCATAATAATAATTTTTTTAACTGGGAAAACTTGAACAATTACAAATCATTTTTTTGCCCCACTGTAATAGATTGTGGCATCTCTAATCTTAGAGTTACTCAAAAGGAAGGTGAATAATAAAGGATAACAATCTGAGCAACAAGTACTTGAAGCGTACTACTAAATAGTTGTGTTTATTTTTTAGATTACATATATGAATTCAGATCAGTAGCCTATATGTATATAACATTTAAATAATGAACAATGTTCCGTTTTTTTTCAGCATTAGCAAGTAAATCATGTTATCAAGGGCGCCAAATGGCTCTGTGGCAGAGTAGGTGCACCATATGCAGAGGCTACAGCCTTCAACCCAGTGTGCAGGACATTTGTTCGTCCTGTCCAGCCACTAATGAATAAACTAGTGCCACAAAATCCTTCAGAAAACATAATTTTTATTTTGAATCTTAAAATACCATAAATTGTGTTATTACTTCCAAAAGTAACCATTCCTGTAAGGTTTGAGCAGCCAATGCCCAATTTTTTTATGTACATAATCTGAAAAAAATGATGTTGCCATCCATCATTGTTCTGGCAAATTTTTCTATAATAGTTTTCTGAAAATAAATAAACAGGGCTCGGATTTTGCAATCTGTCTTCTGTTAAAAGTTTAAACAGAAAAATTAGGAGGGAGACAGAGAGAAGGATAAGACAAGTAAAGACAAAAAATAGAGCCAGTGTTGTCGGCATTCCTCAGATGCCTCAGCTAATTCCCAGCAACAACAGCCACACACTCTGAAATGAACAGTATTTCTCTTCTCCCATTCATGTGCAGACCCTGTATCAGCATCACTTTATAACATTCCTTCGTTTTAAACAGTTAGCAGCCAGCAGCGGCTCTCAGACCAAGCGCCGCGTTACACCCTCCGGTGGGTTGTTGGTTTAAAGCCCTCACGCCAGCCCGAATGTGCGCCAGTCAAAGCAGATCAAAGCTCCAAGTTAGCGCCTGAGCTCTGATGATGGCGGATTCTGGTGAGTTTATTCGGGAGGATCCTGACATTCGGGCCCCGCGGGGCAGGACACCGACGCTGAGAAAACTACCCATTGTATAGGAAAGATCCCCCCATACATGGAGCAAATCCTGTCTTTATAACGTGCAGAGAAGATAGAGAAGAACTTCAATGTACTGAGGGCTGCAGCTCATGGAGGTGGAAATTTAAAGACTGCTACAAACACAAAAGCAATTTTTGGCTATAAAGGAAATAATCTACAAAACAATGTATTAATTTTGGGGATAAACACACTTCTTATTATGGAATATTTCCATGTAATCACACCTGGACATGAATATTTTTTTGTTGAGATGAGTAAATATTATATCCGAGTTATCAACCCCTGAGAGAAAATATATTTGTGCTGAACCTCACAGAGCGAAGCAATTTACAGTACAAACAAGGAGAGACAATTTAAAAGAACAAGGATGAATGAGTGGCACAGTCACTTGGCTTCCTTCTTGTAATTCCCACATCGCTCTGCGCCGACTCCGTCCTTATGAAGAGACGTCCCGGCCAAGATAGCAGGCCGGGGTCAAAGCGGGTGGCCAGTGTTATTACAGAGTGTAATATCTATGTTTGACCAGCCAGACTACAGGGATTTGACTGACCGGCAGGCCGGCCGATGAATAGAGGAGGGGGAAAGGGAGGAAAAGGAGAGGCATAAACACTAGTAATGAAGAGGCAGCAGTCAGAGGTTAAAGCAGCATCAGAGAAACAACAAACTAACGCCCACCACAGAGAGAGCGAAGGTGAGAGGTGGCGGCGGAGCGGAGCAGAGACAGACAGCGAAAGACACCTGGTGGAGGACAATCTAATCCCGGCACTGAAAGAAAACACAGCCCAACAGGCGGTCTGCCCACCTGAAACCACACAGCCAGGATATCTGCAGCCCTCTTGTGCAGAAATATGGAGCAATTATGAGAGTTTGATGCGATCATATGATAACAAAATGTTTTGTTTTTTTAAAGGAATTTAGAACAAAATAACTCAAAACCAGACCAACAAAGATCTTTCCTGAAATACTGCAGGTAGATTATATTTTGTTACAAACCCCCATGAAAGAAGCAATACTGTCTAATGCTGCCCCCTGTCTACCAACAGCGACAAGTCAAACTGCAGCTAATTTAACATTACATATATTGTAGATCAGAAATCTCTAGTAAAAGGTACAAACCACAACAAAATTTGCATAATTGAGGAGAACTGTTTAATAAGTGAGATATAATGTGGACACTTAAAAGTTAAAAGTATCAAGTTACTTTTGTGCTTACAGAGGCTAAATCATCAGAAAATCATGAAAGCCTAAGAGGTTAACAAAGACAAATGCATTTAAAGCCGTGGAAATGAAATAAGAAACACCTTTTACTTTTTTTTGTTCCATCCCATTGCTCAGGCTTTTTTAGAGCCCATTTCAATATATATATATATATATATATATATATATATATAAACAATAGCAGGGAAAACAGTTAACAAATAGATGCTAAAAACAATAAAAAGAACAGTAATTGTTTCTAACTATGTTCCAATATTCAGCTAAATTTAAAACCTGCTTGCAATGATTTATATTTGGACTTAAAGTATCACTAAACACTATCAATAAAAAATGAAAACTATGCAAAATTATTGTTTAATTATTAGCATTTCTCCCCAATTCCAACCAAAAATATTGTTGGTATTTAATTGCAGAAAACAAGCAAATGGCCAAAATATTGAAAATGTAACAATTTTAGGCCCAGAAGAAAGCAAAAAATCAAGTTCATAAAATTCATAATATGTTATAATATTGTCTCCACCAGTCCATCTCAAAACGTGTATTTCTGCAGGATTTCAACAGGCATTGAACTGAAATAGCCGTTATAAATGTACGTAGAGATGCTTATTTTTGAGGGATTTAATAGTGCCCTGTGTTTTTTATTTTTTTTACAGTGTTTGCTGTATGTTCGTCTCACTTCTCCAACATAAAGGAAAAACATCTTCTGGCCAATACAACCAACGACCGAATTAACGATCCAATCATTTTAAATGCCAAATGCCTATAATCCCTGGCGGGAAGCAAATCAAAGAGAGGGAAAGGTTTCCATTAAACAGTCACAAGCTCTTTCTCTCATTCTCCCTTGTTCTTTCTCTTCATCCTATCTAAGCACCAGATGCCTTTCTTTCATTTTGCTTTTCATCCAGTCCTGCTTTTTTCTTAGTCCCGCAGCTCCTGTCTGCATTTGGTCCCCTATGTCTCTCAGCTGCAGGGTGAGGGATGGGGCCTCGGGGGGGATGGCACTAGACGAGGGAAGAATCCCTAGTACAACTGGTCTGGTCACGGACAAACCAGGACCCAGCAGCAATCCCTATTCTACCCGGTACTCCCCTGGCAAACATTTGCTCTGCAGCTTAGATCAGAAGCTAGCCAGCAACATAGCCCACCCCACCCCAAACTCTTGTCTGGTTATGCCAATCAAGAACCTACACAAACTTTGGTTTAAGGGATGGAAAAGAAAGAAAAAGGTTGAAGAGGGCCACTGGGAGAGACATAAAGAAAGAAGAAATAGAAAGTGGAGGGATAAAGGAAGATTGTTGGGATTCTATGTCCAAAATAAATAAAAAAAGATTCTTCTTTACCCATATGCACAAACAGGACTTCTTACTAAATCTTAAGCTAAGAAAGTAAGGAAACCGACAAAGGAGAAAAAGCCCTTTGGCAAAGCTAGAGGTGAGGAAAAACAGAATTAGACAAGCTCAAAATGTTACAATCTCATTTATGCAAGCAAAAAGAAATTATTTACCCCTGAACCCTTTTCAGAATTTTGCCTCATCTTTCTCATTATCAGAAGCAACGAGGACAAACCAGCTTCTACTTCATTGAACATGATCCTAGACTGAGTGAATATTCTTATAAAGGCAGCAGCATTTTTTGAGACTGTGCCTACATGGCCTACACATCTCATGTGTGCAGGTTAAAGTTCTAGGTCTCATTTTCTCAGCAGGGGACTTTCAGATGCCTAAAGACAGACATGTGTAAGGAAAAGACCACGACATGGAGGCCTGTTTAAGCCCACATTGTCCCTTCTCTATCCGCTCTTGCCTCTTACAGCACCCCCCACCAAGCCAACAGTCCTCTGTCTCTTTTCTGTGGCCGCAGCTCCCACTCCCACACCACAGGGGCCCCCCTCCCCTGTGTTTGTAATCCCAGCAGAAACACTTAAGGTTCACAGTGGGTGCTCATCAAAACCATCTGCCTTAGAGGAGAGCGAAAGTACAAAAAAAAAAAAAAAATAGATGATGAAATGGGGAGAAAACTGTGGAGTGCGAAAGAGGCGAGAAGGTCGTCCAGGGAGGCAGGCGACCTCCAGTTAAGAAGCTAGTCAAACTAATTTAATCAATTAGCACCATTACAGGCTCCGCTAGAAGCCTGATTATTAACCATGTGTTCTTCTGCTGTACAAAGGCTCCATGAATTAACCACAGTGGCTGCACAGGACAAAACAGACGAATGGCTGACTTTTACTTTTAGGTTAAACAATCAGTTTGGATGTAAAACATGACAACCAAAAAGAAACACCTGATTGCTAATTACACTATGAAAGAGACAGAAGCAGCCGGTTTTCAGCCTAACAGAACGCACAACAACCACAGTACTACCAGGTAGAAGTGGACAATATAAAAGGTATCAGGTAGAAATTATATAGATTTAGCCAAAGTTAGAGATGTTGACAATACAGCCATGCCGCTGTTATGATGATGTCATCAAGCTGTGCCAACATACTTTGTACGAGGTACGCAAGGTTACTGATGTTCAGTGCTTATAGCACTAGATATTGAAAGTTTAAAGTTTGTTGCTATTCATTTAACAGAAAAGGAACCCTTTTCAACTTGAAGCATTTTTTATTCAATTAAGTGCAGGTTTCTTTTTGTGCGATATCAGATGTGCAAATAAGTAACCAGGAAAGCAAGTCTTGTTGTCTGCTTTTTACTTATATGGTCTGCTTATTTTATGACTATTTTCAGATAGTCTTAATCTTTATTTAGGTTTTGAGAATTTTTCTTTTTGATACTGTTAAATCTGAATTTCCCCTTTGTGGGACAATAAAGAATTACAGTGACCCCTTGCTATAACGTGGTTCGCCTTTCGCGGCCTCGCTGTTTAACAGATTTTTTTTCTAGTACAATTTCACATGCTTTATTTACAGCCTACTAACACGCATTGTGTTCTGCGTCTTGATTGATTGGTAGCAGTTGTCAATCTCCTCCGTCTCATGTCTTCTGCGCTTGCCAAATGTATCATGTCTGGTTATAAGAATCTTCTCGTCCAAAAGAAAAAAAAAACAGCACAAACAGCCGTTAACTATGTTCCTCAGTCAGAAAAAAGCAACACCTGCTCCGAAACCTTCGGTGGAATAAGACGCACCCCAGCAACGCATGGACGAAGAAACCACGGCATATTAATACTTCTATGTTTTAAAATCTACGAAGGTTTGAACTTTGAAGGTATGAAACTAGTGAGAAATTAGAGTAAATATTAATGTAATGTCTGTAATTACATAAAAGTAAGATTGAAACGTCTGATCAGTTCATCTCTTAACAACAAAAGATCAACTTCTTAACTTAGTAATGCGGTATGTTAATTCCTCTTGATTTTATTTATATATTTCCCAAAAATAGACAGTAGAGTACTTGTCGTTAATTATGAATGGCGTCTGCTCAGGTCTCTTTTTGTAGATGAGGTGAACCCAGGGCAGTGATGCATGTGTGTGAAAGCAAGTTGGTTTCAGCTCACAGACAATGACAAACAGACACACACACAGTCATCTGCATAAGCACATGGAGCCACATGTTTCATAACCTTTAAAGCACTTTCCATCCAGAAAGAACAACCAGTGGATCGGAAGGTATGCTGCCTTCACACAGGGTCCAGGATGAGTAGCCATTAATATTTTATAAGCAGCCAAATCTACTGTTTAGTTTCAGATGAAGAAAATGAATGGACTTTTCAAACGCTCCCGCATGCCTTGATCAAATAGTGTTCGGTCATTTAAACTGCCTCTCCGTCAGCAGTCTGTAGAGATGGAGGTGGGGGGGGGGAGCCAGTGTATACAGGGAGTGGGAGGAAAAGAGGAGGCTGTACAGGACCACAGCTGTGAGAGTAATTATGTGGTCGGAAATGTGATCATTTGTGATGAATAATGAATCGATGGCGGAGATAGACTAGCAATGTTTGGCAAATAGAAGGAAAGCCATGTTTTGGGGAAATGAGAATCAGGCGCAATATTATGCAGGTGAGAGCCTGCGGGTGTGTTACAGACAACTTCTGTACAGGTCTGTGAGAATCATTCATGGTCAGTGCCTTCGTCCTGCTGCCGCGTCTTACCTCTTGTATAGTTTTGGAGCCGGGGAAATTGAGGCTGTAGTCCCTCTGAGCCTCACGGTGGCTAATGACCAGCAGGAAGTTCTGATTTAGAGAATCTTGAAGTGCACTAAATGACAAGAGAGAGGGAAAAAAAAGACTGTCAAGCAAATGAAAACAATGGAGACAAAACAGCATAATGACTTGAGGGAGAAGAACAAAAAACAAACATTATCTCTGAGACAAAGATTAAGCAAGCTGGAACTTGTCGTTTAAGTGTGGCCTGCTGGCCTCAAGCAAAGTGGGTGCTTCCTCAAGGGGCCGGTCGGTCACGTCACTTGATGTGTCTACACAAGCCTGGCCGGAGCGCCGTTCAGCACAGCAGGCTCTCGCAACATGACCACCTGCTCAGTAGCAGCATGGAGCCCATCAACCTGCATTATCGTCAACAAACCCTGAGGAGGCTTCAGTGATCCCTCTGAAGTCGACCTGAATGTTACACAAACTACAGTAGCACAAGCTGACCATCTCTAAAGGATATGGTTAGATTCGGGGCACCAACTACTAAACTAAACCATTGAAATGTATGCATCATTTCTCATTTTACCTCTTTTTTACAATTAGCTCAATTAAATCTATTTATACAGCGTTTCATAGGCGTTCTCACCCTGTGAACATTTTCACATGCAACCTTAAACATTATTGCATTTTAATTAGATATTTTTTTTGATAAGCGAACAAAAACTGGTCAACATTTGTGAAATGAGGAGGAAAGGATAGATCGTTTATTTGGCATCAAAATGTTTTCTATTCCATTGAGTTAATGCTCTGTAGAATCTCCTTTTCGATACGATTACTGCTACTGTGATTTGTCTCTACCACCTTTACACATCTAGGGGGAAGCTGCTCAAGCTCACTCATACTGGAGGGAGGGTGTCTGTGAAAACCTCAAGTTTCGCTTCAGATTATCGATTGAATTTAAAGCCTAGCGCTGTCTGTGTTGAAAAAGTAAAGAACTGATTCTGAATCGATTCTTATAAAAATTCTAAGAATCGAATTGATTCACAAATCAAAAAATCCCTTTAAATGTTTAACATTGTTTGCCTTATTTTTGGAGTTAAAACAGGAAGGAAAAGTTCAGACAGGCATTTTAAGACTTTGGAGTGAAAGGGTTAATTCAGATTTCCTGGTGAACTGTGACCCCATCCAGTGTTGCATTATGGGCATATAATTAAGGTAATTGCTCAAAATAAAGTTTTCAATACCACTGACGAATATTAGTATCGAATCAGAAGAGATTGGACTGTGATAATCGATTATAACACTTAAGAATCGGAATCAATTCAATTCTAGAAATTTTGATTCCAAGCTCTCGTCTGAATAGTCAGTGAACCTTTCAAACACATGAATACAATTGACCTAAAGTCTTCCAATGTATCTCTGACTGCAGGTTCAGAGTCGCCGCCGTGCTAAAAAGTGAATCTTCCAGCCTCACCTCTCTTACAGTCTTCAAAAGTTTTTCTTTCAGAACTGTCCTTTATTTAGCTCCATTTATCTTTCCATCAACTCCAACTGGCTACCTTGTCCCTAATGAAGAAAAATATTCCTACAGCATGATGGTGTCACCACTATATAATAGAGTAGGGGTAGCATTTTGAAGGTGAAGTGTAGTGTTAGTTTTGCATGTACATCAAATGAAAGATTTGTCGATACTCATCTAATGTACTCGTATCGGTTAGTAAACTAATACCATGAACCGATACTTAAAATGTGGTAACTCTTCAATAATTTCACAGAAAATGTTTGTTTTCCACTTGAAATTTTTGTTTTGTAGTTATTTTTATTAATATTTTATCTTGATCTAATTCATCATAATTTGTTATAACAAAGAGTAGAGAATAAAACCTGTTATCCGACTCATTGAATTTTTATTTTTTTTTTGCGTGGTAGAAGTATCGGCATTGGTATTCAGTAACAGCAAGTACTAGGATCCACGTATCAGTATCGTAACGGTTCGAAAAACGTGGTATTGATGCATCCCTACTTCAAAAGTTCAATTTCGGTCTCATCTGGCCAGAGCACCTGCTTTCATTTGCCACAAAAACTGCTTAAGAGAAAACTATCAACTTAAAAACGTATAAACTTATTGCCTTTCTGATTAAAACCCTTGCAGATTCGGATCTTTTAAAAAATTTGTCTGAAAATCCTGAAAAAAAGTAACCTTTCTTTCTGGCACATGACATTTACACTCTCCTCTGTGTCTGTTTATCACACAAAATCCGCCAAAAATGCATTGGAGTTTGTGGTTGAAAACTAAAACATGGTTGATTGACAAAACAGTAAAGACTTCAAATAAAAAAATCAGCAAAACATAAAAAAATCTAATTCATTTACAAAAAATTAATACATTTGATTCTTCAGCAATCAGTTAATAAAATGAAAGTTCTTGTTCTGTTTGATAGTGGAACAGCAGAATACCAGCAGCACCGAGAGTTGACAGGTTAAGCTTTATTCTGATGTTACTCACCCAGTAACTCGCAAAGTAACTTACAGCTATTTCTGAGAAACAGAACAAGAAAAGGAAGATGGGGGGGGTTTAACTTTTGGAGGCTTCATTTACAATAAGCTGTGAGGTTAAGTAGCATTTTGAGCTAACGCTGGGTCTGTGAGGGTGAATAGCAATGGGAGGCTTAAAGGCCGAAACAGGCACTTAATCAGGGCTCAGAAACCAAGGAGAGGAGGAAGACTTTAGAGAAAGAAGAGGATGAAGGAATTAATATGTAGCGCACACATTAATTATGCAATCACACCCTTAATCTGTGCAGATCTGGACGAGCTTATGTTAACAGAAGCTCAAATTTACTGTAATGACAGCATATTTACATTGACTAAAACTGCGAAATCAATATGTAAATGTAATGTTTGTTGTAGCTAACTGCAGAAGATTGGAAAAGTGGGAAGTGGGAAGGATGGATGCATATGTAATGGGGCTGAGCAGAAGGATGAGAAATGGGTGTGTATGTGCGTTTGCAAAAAAGAGAGTGAGTAAACGAGGAGAAATGGAAGGGGTAGGGACACATAAATAAGGATCTAGCTAATATCATGATTATGTTTGGACACGGTCCCGAGCTGCTGCTGGCAGGCAGCTAAACTCCTAAATAGGCAGAGATAGAGGGTAAACTGAGAAGAAGTGTTACTCTGTCCTTCCAAGCAAAGAAGGAACATCTTATCAGTCATTCGTGGCAGGTTGACAAAGCATTTGGTGCGATTGCGGGTAGAGTTTTGTTCAAGACTTACTTTTTTTATGGTCTACACAACAAATAAAGTCACTTCAAATATCAAATGCATTCTGCAGGAAATGAAAAAAAGGGCCATACATAAGTCTTTTTTTTATTTGCCATCTGTTTAAAGAAGCCTGGCGAAATAAATATGATCATATAAAAACCAAACAAGCACGCCACGGGTAAAAAAGCCTCAAAGAAGTCTGCTGTTAACCACAGTTGACTGATTTTCTGGTTCATCAGCCCTGACGGTGTCCAGCCTGGCCCAAAAATAAAAAATAAAATAAAAATCACACTTTGTAAATGCTGCCAGGTCCAAATTACTTTCATCTGTAAATAACTTCCACACAAAAGTGTGCACAAGTTGTTGCGGAGGGAAGAAGATTGAAAAGTTACCCATTATAATTAGATGTGAGGTGTCCAAAACAAGTTAGATCAACCATTTAAAAGGAAAATGCATTTCCTACAACATGTTTACGATTCTTTCAGGCCGCAAGGGCGTGCCAAAGTTTCAGAAGATAATAGGAAGTCTGAACATATTGCAGCAAAAATGTTTGGTTTTCAACCGATGTCTGTAAAGGAATATGCTAGAGGGGGAAATGTTTGGCTAATCTTTAGAAAGCTGAGAAAAAATAAAGATTTAAATAATCTAAAAGAATACAAAGGTGAGTTTTAGTACTGCTGACACTTAACGGAAAATTAAAAACTCAACTCTGATCATTCCGTCTTTGTTTAAAATTAATAAGGTCTTATTTTACAGATTTTTCCCTTTACACACAGTGTGACGTCTCCTCTCCTAAGTTAAAGAGAAGACACCACTCATGAAAGAGACAAAAGAAATAAATATTTACAATAATCTTCATATAGAGAATCCGTAATCTGTATCAGCAAAGTTTTACCCAAAAGATGTCAACCTGCCATAAGAAAAAAATAATAATAAAATGAATAGTTTAAAGCCTAATATCATTTTCTCTGACGCTCCGAAGTAGGCCCCTGAAGCACTCCAGGGTTGAAAAGCAGATGTCTTCGTGTTTGCCTCCGCCAACAGAGGTCGTTTTCTCACTCAACACACACAGACTGTGACATCTCGGTCAGCCTGCAACATCTCTGGAGGCACTTGACGTGGGCACAAGGGTGAGGGAGGAAAATGTCATTTAACTTTATGGACAGCAAAAAAGGGGAGCGTTGTGCAGGGGGAGAAAGAGCAGGCTAAACAGATTGGTTTCATTCGGAGGTAAGCCCGTCGTCTCAGTTGCGGGTCCCTCTGGCACAGAGCAGACTCCAGACCTTATTAAAGAAGTATTGCCAGACACAGAGATGCACATGCATGCACACATTGTGACATGTGCCTGAAAAGCACCACTCAGAGTTGGTACTATACAAGACCTCTCCCAACATATTCCTTTTCCTTCTCAAATTGCTTAAAACCACACCGAGGAGAATGCGAGCACACATAATGCCTTCTTACCTCCGCCACATTCTGCATCCACAACAAAGCAGAAAAATGTGAAACCATTCAGCCTCTGCTCTGTTTTGGTCGGCCATTTTGCCCCAAAATTACATTAGACGCAAGCTGTTGGATCCTTTCCATCACGCTTGATCATTTCTCTCCATCTAAAGCTCAATGTTTCTGCAGCTGGATTGCTCGCACACAGCAGAGCGAACAGACACATTTTTTTAAAGAGATACCAAAACGTACACAAACATTTAAAACCTAATGAGCCCATCTGCAATTTTAGAGTTCAAATTAAAATAACCTTTCATTGGCAAACACGCCTGCTGGGAGCTTCAGCGAAGAATAAACAAGAAAGGAAACAGGCTCCATTGAAATATTCATCGGGCCTTCATCATTAATGCAGGAGATTAGCTCCTCCTCAACACTCTCTTGTATTCACAGAGAGTCATCGACATGGCCGTCCTCAGACACCCGGCTTTCACACGGCACTGCTAACTGCACATCACATCGCTAACTAAATAACTACCTGAGGAGGATTGGTGCTCAGAGGAAAATCTCCCAGAGCCTCTAGATTTATTTCTAATCAAACAAGACGAGCAAGGAAAGTTTGCTCAGGGCGACCGTAATGACAGTGCAGCTCTGGATAATCGCTCGATTCGGTTTAGGTGTGTGCGGTGAGAAGCAGGCTCTATAAAGTGATTGCCAGAGACACGATTCATGGGACATTTGCATCGTCACTCAGCAACAATTTAAAGCAAATCAAATACATGAAAACTAAACCTGAGTGAGTCCATTTAAATGACCTAGGCAGACATAAAACTTTAAGAAATAACCATCTTATTTGGTAAATAAAATTGATATGAGTAATAGTGGTTCTGATTTAAACTGAAACAGAGCTTTTGTACAATCAAAGTTTCACTACCTATAATACTTGTGTCTGTTCATTTAGTAAAACATATCCCATAAAATGATAAGTTTTAAGAAATATGCCATACTTCTTTGAGATAAAAATCACGTCAACCTTTTCTTGACACATTTTATGTGATACCAAAGGTACAGACCAAGTTGATATACCAATTGTTTAGTACACAACAGACTATTAATATGAGGGATATCACATGGGTTGTATTAAACTCTATATCTCTTAATTTTATTGTGCAATTGGCAAAGTTTTACCTTACCACTCACTACCCACTTTTTATTGTCCATTTGGACTATTGAGTTCAATGCAAGATGGCTAATCTGTATTCAAGTGACAAGCTTTCAATGTGACAAGACATGTTTTCGTGTTAACATTACAATACAAGGAGTAACCAATCAGAGTGCAGACAAACATTTACCAAAAAATACATGAAAGTAGACAAGATAACTAATACGTATTATATGAAAGGATTCATTTTCTGGACTTCAAAAGATAAGTAAATAAATTAGTTATTGGATATTAGATATACAAAGTTTTTTAAAAGCTACTGATTGAAAACCATTTAAAAATGTCCCTAAAAACTTTTCCGCAGCTTAAAGTCAGTTTAAGTTTAAGTAAGGAGAAGTCAAAGAAAGTGCTGGGGAGAAAGATTTTTCCCGCTAGTTTCACCATTGAATAACACAGAGCTGTCCCCTCCCACACCTGTTGCTGCAGCCTGCTAGTCAGCTGAGTGAAAGCCAGATTCTATAGTTCAGCACAAAAAACCTCAGACGGCTCAGATGTGGAGAAATTTCAGAAGCTGGTGAGAAGCAGCCAAACCCACTGCAGGCTAGCTACCGGAGCAGATAGCTTGACTGTTTAACCAGGTACTCCCAGTCTGGTGGACTCCTAGCATCACTATATAAAGAGCAAAACTACAAAAGGTACAATATACTGCACACTTGAAATATACTACCATAAAATCTGTTTCCATTCTATATTTTACAATAAATTTATGAATAAAAAATCTAAATAATATGGTTAAGATTGCAATAAATAATAATAATCAGTATGTTTAGTTATTTTAGCAGCAGTAGGAATAGTTGTTGCTTTTCACTTTGTGTAAAAACCACCATATTTTTTTACTCGAGGTTAAATCACTAAAATCTTGGCTCATGCGTAGCACTGAACTGAGCTTATTAATCATGGCTGTAATAGTAAACAGGATAAACCACTGGTAAAGTTCAGCTAATGCTGTTTATTCCAACACATTAGACCTTCGAGTTGGTGTTGTGCGAATAATGTGCCCCAGTCTACCTGGAAAGCGAAGCCGACGGCCTGTATTTACTGCAACAAATTTGCAGTCGCTGCAAACTAATTGTCAGCGTACTGTGGATATATGGTGTGAGAACAGTTTATTTTTATTCCAAGCTAACAGCTTGTTCGGTCTCCCACCAGGGGGTCTGCTCCCCTCATTTTCTGTGATCTGTCACCTATCCTCTCCCTGTATGACAGCAGGGTCATCACACACACACACACACACACACGCACATACAAATGCATGTACATACGCAACGGGAGCCAGCGCGGGCCGTTCAGCCCCAACTGTCCGCAGCTAAAATAGCTGATGCAAAATAATGAGCTCCTGTCACCCAAAATGATATCGCTAACACTTGGAGAAATGGCAAGGGCGCTGCTAAAAAGACACAGCAGTCAGAGGGGGGAGTGAGAAGATGAGGATAGTGCAGAGGAGGGAAAACAGGGGAGATGAGGGCCATTAGCTGCCAACACAATATAACTACCACTTAGCCTAACTAGCAAGCAAAGAGGCAAACTGCCAAATGACTTACACAAGGGTTCTGCTGACATGTGGATGCTTGTTTGGTTGGGAACTAAGGAACATTTTTTTTTGTATTTACTATTAAACTATGAACACTTTCTTTCAAGCTGTATGCACTGTGCCAAAAAATAAATAAAAAAGGCCGGCTACATATGACAGCCTAGTTCTTATTCAGGAAAACAATATCATTTTTTTTTTTTTTTAATCTTGACCTAAAATATTGGGGACAAAATATTTAAAAGTACAATATTTGAAAAAAATATAAGTGTCTTAACTATTATAATTATTTGCTTTTTTTACTTTTAATTTTTTACTTTTAACTTTTCAGTTATATGACAATTTTCAAGAAAACAAGTACAATGATCCTCCAGTAAATCAGGTCTGTGTAATCTTTTAGTCAGCCTTTTATTTGTCGATTGCCAGTTCAAACACATCTTGATCACTCTACAATAAAAGGCTTCAATAGAATTCACCTGATGGCAATCAAAAAGGAGCCTCTTATGTTTAGCCCCCATCTATGTTTAAATTACAGATGTTAATTTAGCCCTATACAGCTCACCCTTTAGAGAGAAGAAAAGCTGCAAACACAATATGTTGCATTCAGGAACACCAAACAAGGAAAGCTTGCCTGAACACAAATAATCCTTTCTGTACAAACTCTCATCACCGGCCTCTTTCACTAAAAATTTGATTTTTTTTTTTTTTTAAACAAAAGTGATTTGTATGGATATCACACAAAATGTCAGAGGGGCTATATATAAGGCTACATTCAACAAGAAACAATGTTCTGCTTAAAAAACAAAAACAAAAAAACATGAGCAGGGGATGAAATGATTATTTACATAACAAACAAAAACTGTGGCAGCTGACGCTCCTTTCAAAATGTCACAGTGTATGTGAGAAAATGAATGTTCAGCGGCAGGTCAAATGTGTCCTGATAAATCAATGACAGATATTTGTTGGCTGGATTCTATATTATAAGTGGACAGATGTTGCCACCTGGTGTTCACTAGCGGGTACTGCATTTAAGTAAATCAATCTTGCTGGTGAGGCAGGATTGAGGAATGAATATGACTAGCAATGAAATTACATGAAAAAGCAGCGCTGCCAAGCAGTGTAGGGAACGTTACCTGTTTTTGCTGGTGCTGGCAGTGGGGGCAATGTCTGGGGTCAGGACATACAGGCTGTTGTTCTTGGGAAGGTGTAAACTTCTCAGCACCGTCTGATTACACACACAAATAAAAATGCTTCTCTTAGCTGAAACAGACTCATTAAACCGTCTTTATTTCTGTGAATTATGTCCCCCCCGTCTCTAGAATTCCCTTCCACCAAGCATCAGGAACATTGACACATTCTCCACCTTCAAATTACATCTGAAGACCCACCTTTTTAAACAGGCTAATCCCTTTAACATTTTTTTTGTGATCTAGTATTTTATTATTTTATCTGTTGTTGTTGTTATTGTTTATTGCTGTAAGGTGTCCTTGAGTGCCATGAAAGGTAACCCAAATAAAATGTATTATTATTATTATTATCATGTCTTACTGCGTTTTCATTAAAGGTGTCCACTGAAAATCATAAAAAACTCAGGGGGTTTTCAATACAGTCACTGAGTTGTATAAGCATGCTGCATTTGAATATTTTCTGCAAACTCAATTTTTCTGCATGAGTTACAGAAATTTTAAATGGCAAAATTCACCCAGTTCTGAAAAAGCCTGACCTTCGAAACATCAGAACGCACGGTACCGCCCAACACCATCTCACCCAGTGGCGCTGGGACCGCCTCCTAGAAGGTTTGTTTCGGTCAGGTGGCATAGCTCTAGCTGTAGCTGTAAGAAGCTAACAGTTAGCAACTCTACAACACGGCAGAGCATGTCCGCTGTAGGTACCAGATCGGCTCAGGGGCCTGCGCCTACCTATGACGCATTACATGATTGGCTGGACGCTGACATTAGAGTACATGATTGGCTGGACGTTACAACGTACTGTGCATTTTTTGAAAATAATTTTATTAAACAAATAGCAAGTATACAAAACAAGAATAAATCAAGTATATAGAGGAATTCAATTCAGCCAGGGGTGATGTATAAATACTGTACACTCAAAATGTACGTTTATGAATTCTTTTGACAGTTTTCTTCCTGATAGCCTGATACTGATTTGATGTATAGTTAAACATAACTTTTGGGGGTTTTACAAAAAAATGAACAGAAGAAAACATTATTACAAAAAAAATCAGCCAAAAATACAGTAAATAAAGAGCAATACCAGAAAAGATGTCATATTTTCTTAATGACCCCAAAGAAGCAGTTAACATTTATGTCTCTTTTAAATTTAACTATATAGTGCCTGCAAGGTAGTTTGTCTGAGTTAAGCAGCCATAGTGTGACTTTCACGGTGAAAGTCACACTATGCGCAAGGAACACGGCCGCTATTAAAACATTCATTTCCCCTCAAAATGCAAAAAAGTTTTGCCATAAATACATGTTTACCTCTTCGCTAGTTCCAAGCAATGAAAGAGAGACTGATGTGCTCGTCATGTTGCTGCAAATAGAGAATTCTCAGGGATGAGTGTTTGAAAACAGCACTAGTTGGACCTCAGTTGTTGAGTTACTTACTCGATGACACAGATACCGCATGCTTGTGATAATTTAGGTATGTACTGTCCCCTACTGGCCGAAAATTACACGCTGTGCCTTTAACTATCCTCAAACGTAACCTATGCTTTAAACCACAAATTATAATATCAGCAGCTGAATAAGCTTCTGGTTAAATCTCCTGGTGTACGGAGCTTGTGAGTCTCCCCGCTCATCAGCGGTGTATGTGGTGGAGGTGAGACAACTCGCTGAATTTAAGCATACAGCTTAACCAGAATAAATTATCAAGAATTAACTCAGTAGCCAAGAGGGAGACCGTGGTGCCGAAAACCTGTCTGACTGGTGGCGTTTAATTCTTATTAAGAAAAAACATCAAAAAAAGAGATCATGAACTCACACTATCCGACACATCTCCACTCTTCCATCCCTTCAGATGCATTTTTGCAGCTGGAATGCCAAGTTCTGTCTGGAGGATTCCTTTAATTTCTCCTGTGGATTCAAATAAATTACAAATTAAGGGACAGTCAGAGATGTAAAAATAGGGATGATCTTTTAAGGTTTTTTCCTGTGGGAGTTAAAACTAATACCTCTACAAAACAAACCCCACAACATGTTCTTTCTCCTACGCCTATGAGGTTTTTAGTTTTAGGAAAAAGAAACAAAAATCTGAGTGGGTCAAAGAGTAAAATGTCAGCTCAGACCTCAGAAAATGCACCTGACATGATCGATCTCTATGAAAGAGGGTCTTTCCTCTCGGTATGAGGTTATATTTGTGGTGCTCACCAACTGTGCTGCTCTCCTCGAGCACAAGCTCCACTGATCTTTGCCTGTACTCCACCTTGAAGTTTATCATGCGCGGTTGGCGCTCTACAATGTGTCGGGTAGAGGTGTTGATGGGGCAAAACGCTGAAGTGGATGACGACGGAGGAGAGGAGGAGGAAGATGATGAGGGAGGGGGCGGCCCCGCACTTCTTGCTGCTGCATCGGCTGCTTCTGAGTGGCTGGGGGGTCCAAACATGGTGGCCTGGCTCGCCTCGCTGGTAAAGTCACTGGACAGAGATCACAAAGCCTTGAAATAGCATTTTAGAGCATCGACTTTTTACATGATTTTTTTTAATAGAAAGAGACAAAAAACTCTCAGCACAGAAAAATAATAAGAAATGAATAAAAGGCTAAATTTTCTTTCCTTTCATACTTTTATTTACAATATTTATTTTTTCTGTGCTGCTGTCTCATCATATGATCGATGTTTCACACAGAACAGCAAAATATGCAACATCATTGTCACCCAGTAGCAAAGTTTAAGCAGAAATATATTCCAAGAAAGTAGAAGCAGACTTTTACATAGAAGGCTCATTTCCACTAGACGAGTTCCAAGACACATCTGAGAGGCGGGCGAGGTTGACCGGGAAATATGCTGGCTCTGTCCTGTCGGCTGTTGTTTCCATATAAATAAAACAAGTCACCCTTTAAGGAATTTACTAAGACGTCAGCATATCATGACCGTTTTGGCAGTGAGTGGTGCTCAAAACGCCCCCAAAGCAGCATAGAATAACAAGGCATAGACAATAGAAGAAGAAGGGATGGCTACCGTGTTTCTGTTTGCTATGTTCTTACAAACAGTGATGGTCGGTCCACTAATCTTAGCTTTACTTTTGTTTTTTTCTTTCATTCTGCTTCACCAGCAACTTTTCTAGTTTTATAAATGCCAGCTGTTTAGTGATGTCAGCTGATATAATTTCTCACTGAGTTACCACCTACCAGACCAAAGGTCCCACCCACCAACTCTGCCAGGCAACGCACACAAAGTGTCACAGAGACTGCGACGCATGTAATCTTGCTACTCTTGACGCTGATGTTTGGGGCTGTGTGAAAAGAATATCCTGTCTGTTGCTGGTGCAGTTTTACAGCTCAAAATGTAAGCATCCCAAAGCAAACCAAACCTGATGCCTCCATCTATAACCAAGTTAAACTGGGAAAATTATTTCAGTGTTCTTTGGGCAACTTTTTTGTAATTATACTAATGCCCGGAAAAGAGGCCACAGGAAAAAAAAACAGGGAAATGAATTTAGTGCTGGTGTTTCCTTCCAGCTGGCCCCTGCTGACATCATCACTGTTTACTGGTCACCGGCGGTCTTTTCATAACAAAGCCAGCCATTTAGTGAATGTGTTACCCGCCCGTCACACTGCCAACCAGCCTCCATTCAAAGCAATCTGCGTTCGAGAAAGAGAGCGTTCGAGAGGGATACAATATTCTCATGGGAGGACCGAAGCCATACTGTGCACTCACAAAAAAGTCTATACATAATAACCGTTTAACAGAAATATCACCAGTTTTAGATGTAGATTGGTAAATAGCGTTCACACGTATCCACTGACAGCTGGAAACAGAAGGGAAGAGCACAAAGAGCCATCAGGAAAACTGTCACACCTCCATTCTGGGCAAGAAGGTTCCCATGCATTAACAGTCTTTCATACTTTTTCTTTTCAAGCATCATAATAAAGACCGTACCAGGGGATTTTCCTTCCAGGTCAACTACCATAATGTGTTGGCTTTTAATTATCATTACTACCTTTCATGAGGGTTCATTTCTAATTAACTGGAAAATATGATTAATTACAATATGACAATATTCAAAATTCCTTCATTAGAGCAAAACCACAGCCCATATTTAGAAAAATATATACAGTGGGGCAAAAAAACATTCGGCAGCCAATTGTGCTCATTTAAAAAGATGAGAGATGTGTAATTTTTATCACAGGTACACTTCAACTGTAAGAGATAGAACGTGAAGAAAAAAATCCAGGAAGTCACATTGAAGAATTCATATGTATAATAGTGCATAAAATCAGTATTTGAACAATAACAAAAGTTCACCTCAATACGTAAGGGATAATGCCAGATGAGGTGTCAGAAAATAACGGACTTTGCGGAAGCAACCGACGCGAAGCGGAAGTAACCGACGCGAAGCGGAGGACGGTTCGCGCCTCCGCATCAACCATTATTTTCTGATAACGGACACCTCGAAGGTGTTTATACCATGGCAACTTACGGAAGAAATATTTAATCAATTAATAATACTTTAATCTGTTTTAGAGTTAAAATCGTGAGGGTTTTTTTTTATAAGTCGAGCGCACTATTTAATATCTCCCGTATACAGACTTTGCCAAGCAACGTGGCCACAGCGATGAGTCAACTGTGAAATAACGTTGAGTCTCCGTTGCGATTTGACCCAGCTCAATAATTTAGAACTGTCATCAGGCAATTTGACGGGACGCCTTCCCTAGGTGTACATTAGGGATGTGTATTGGGAAGATGCATAATGATACGATATGCATCATGATGCAAAGGGGACGATACGATATATTGCGACATATCACGATACCATGAGTAAGTCTATATATTTTTATTTTTACAAATGAATTTAACTGTAGAAAATCTGTCACAACATACTAAACGCTCCAACCTGTTTTTATTACTAGATCGAGTTGATCCACTGGAACAAAGAAGGTGAAAACAGCCACAAACTACCAGTCATACTTTTAATTTTGTGACAAAAATTACTGTCATTTTTAATGTTTTAATTAAAATTCCTAAAAAAAAATCAATTATTTTCTTTTGAATATCGATACAATATCATGACGCAAAATATCGAAACATATTGGCATATCGATATTTTCTTACATCCCTAGTGTATATTATCACTTTTTAAACATACACCCTCCAATTGATTTGGATGTACACTACCGTTCAAAAGTTTGGGGTCACCCAAACAATTTTGTGTTTTCCATGAAAAGTCACACTTATTCACCACCATACGTTGTGAAATGAATAAAAAATAGAGTCAAGACATTGACAAGGTTAGAAATAATGATTTTTATTTGAAATAAGATTGTTTTTACATCAAACTTTGCTTTCATCAAAGAATCCTCCATTTGCAGCAATTACAGCATTGCAGACCTTTGGCATTCTAGCTGTTAATTTGTTGAGGTAATCTGGAGAAATTGCACCCCACGCTTCTAGAAGCAGCTCCCACAATTTGGATTGGTTGGATGGGCACTTCTTGCGTACCATACGGTCAAGCTGCTCCCACAACAGCTCAACGGGGTTCAAATCTGGTGACTGCGCTGGCCACTCCATTACCGATAGAATACCAGCTGCCTGCTTCTTCTCTAAATAGTTCTTGCACAATTTCGAGGTGTGTTTTGGGTCATTGTCCTGTTGTAGGATGAAATTGGCTCCAATCAAGCGCTGTCCACTGGGTATGGCATGGCGTTGCAAAATGGAGTGATAGCCTTCCTTATTCAGAATCCCTTTTACCCTGTACAAATCTCCCACCTTACCAGCACCAAAGCAACCCCAGACCATCACATTACCTCCACCATGCTTAACAGATGGCGTCAGGCATTCTTCCAGCATCTTTTCAGTTGTTCTGCGTCTCACAAACGTTCTTCTTTGTGATCCAAACACCTCAAACTTGGATTCATCCGTCCACAGCACTTTTTTCCAGTCTTCCTCTGTCCAATGTCTGTGTTCTTTTGCCCATCTTAATCTTTTTCTTTTATTGGCCAGTCTCAGATATGGCTTTTTCTTTGCCACTCTGCCCTGAAGCCCAGAATCCCGCAGCCGCCTCTTCACTGTAGATGTTGACACTGGTGTTTTGCGGGTACTATTTAATGAAGATGCCAGTTGGGGACCTGTGAGGCGTCTGTTTCTCAAACTAGAGACTCTAATGTACTTATCTTCTTGCTCAGTTGTGCAACGCGGCCTCCCACTTCTTTTTCTACTCTGGTTAGAGCCTGTTTGTGCTGTCCTCTGAAGGGAGTAGTACACACCGTTGTAGGAAATCTTCAATTTCTTAGCAATTTCTCGCATGGAATAGCCTTCATTTCTAAGAACAAGAATAGACTGTCGAGTTTCAGATGAAAGTTCTCTTTTTCTGGCCATTTTGAGCGTTTAATTGACCCCACAAATGTGATGCTCCAGAAACTCAATCTGCTCAAAGGAAGGTCAGTTTTGTAGCTTCTGTACCGAGCTAAACTGTTTTCAGATGTGTGAACATGATTGCACAAGGGTTTTCTAATCATCAATTAGCCTTCTGAGCCAATGAGCAAACACATTGTACCATTAGAACACTGGAGTGATAGTTGCTGGAAATGGGCCTCTATACACCTATGTAGATATTGCACCAAAAACCAGACATTTGCAGCTAGAATAGTCATTTACCACATTAGCAATGTATAGCGTGTGTTTCTTTAAAGTTAAGACTAGTTTAAAGTTATCTTAATTGAAAAGTACAGTGCTTTTCCTTCAAAAATAAGGACATTTCAATGTGACCCCAAACTTTTGAACGGTAGTGTATGTATGTATTTTTACCCATTTTGAACTCTGTAATTCCCCCTCCAATCAGAATCGAGTATTCACCCAAACCGTGGTATAATTTTTAATGTAACCTTGGTTGACAGAGGTCAAATTTTTTGTCTGTTTTCTGTCTTCACCGGTCGTTATTATTATTATTATTATTTATTATTATTATATAAGTATTATTATTATTATTACCTATTTGAAATAAATTATGATTTTGATAAATTACTCATTTATTCATTGCATTTATGTGGAAACAAACCACATAATTTACTTCCAATGACCCCCAACAATATCGACTCCCTTTGATTTGCAGTAAATGAAAGCCAAGCAGTCATTACCTTGGTAAGATCCCATTCTCCTGTGGTATCACTCCATTTATGGCTGCCTGTAACAAAGACAATACTACACTTTACAACACAATAAAATACAATTGCATTACATGTTTCTGTGATGCGCAAATCACCAAAGGTCTACGTGTGAAGCAGACGACTGTTCTGTAACATATATTCAATATGTGTCATCTTAAACAATAAAACAGTTTATGACCAAAGGGAGGAACAGCAACTACTATAAAAGAAATTGCTTTAAAGACATAGAAACACTGGTGTAATCAAATGACAGATTGCTGCTGGCGCAGTGTTTTCAGAAAAGTCAACTGTGTCAAAATGTGGCAGCTTGAATATTCAAAGAGGGTGACCTGAACAAGACAAACATAACCCCTGTGTCAGCTTTCCAGGTAAACGTTTGTTTCAATGAACAATTGATTCACTCAAACTGTGGGCTATATTGTACACAAGACAACAGGTAAAATAACGGTGGCTGGGATTTTCTGGTAACTGATTCATATCAATATTACACTGGAAAAGATCAGATCAGATCATGATGATCATTCTAATTCTTGAGAATGGGAATCCAATCAATTCTTGTCATTTGAATCAATACCCAGCTCTATTAATATTTTAAAAAAAGAACAAGGAAGGAAGGGTAAATGAAAGGAGGACATGAGAAGAAATGGAAAAAAGAAAAGACTAAAGAAAGAATGAGGAAAGGAAGCTTTTAAAGAATTTAAGAGGGAAGGACAAAAAAGACGACGAAGAGAAAGGCGGAAAGGAAAACAAGAGTCTGAAAATACAAATATTTCCTATTGTTTTCCATAATTAACTGGACCTGAAAAATACTGAAATTAAATTCCAGACTTCTTAGAAACCCTGTTTTTAACTCCTTGCTAAAACCGATTAATATCTTAAAACATTCTGTGTGATTTTTATTAGTCTAGAGTGAACTCTTTAAATCTACAGTGGATGCAGGTGTTTATTTTCCTGTTTCCACTCTGTTGCATCATTATGAAATAGTGAGCAAAGGTAAGACAAGCCAAACACTCCAGTCTTTGGGGGGTTGCTTTATTTGGTGCTGACGGGGCTTTTCTATAAAATTCGTTTCTCTTTCTTTAAGCCATTTAGCTAAACAAATGTGCTGCTTAGACGATGACTGAAAAGGCACATGTTGGGCTTTCCCGAAGAGTTGCAGATATTGGTGTCAAAAAAAGAATACATCTTTTTTTTTTGGGGGGGGGGTTGTCACCCTTTTTTAATCAGACAAAGTTAATTTATATTCCAGATAATAATTCACAAGCATGTGCATTTAGTGAAGCAGTTTTCAAGTAGTGCTTAAAAGAAAGTCATTCATCAGATCTGAAGATTAAAACAACTCAGCAGGAGAGAATTTACTTTTAAAGCTCTGGGTATGACCTTGTGAAAATAGCACTTGAGATTCTGACTTAATTTCAAAGCTGTACGGCTTAAAAGAGAAAAATCAACTTAATAAAACACTTATTACTCTAGAAACAATTTTAATTCAGGAAACCCTCACCTCCTGTGTGCAACTACAAACATGAGAGAACACCACCACCAACTTCTTAAATCTCCTGACTAGCTAGCCACGGTCATACTGTAGGCCTATTCATCTTTTCATGCAAACCAGAGTATTTAATCATAAACGCAGCGCAGACATAAACAGGCATCCTCCTGAGATATTCTAAGCTCAGACAGCTTTCTAAAAATATTTCCTACTTCGGAAATTACCGAGGGCGATTTTTTTTTTTAAACCTATTGTTTGACTAACCAGGCTTTCGTTATCTTCAAAGCAAACTGATGAAGAAAATTCAAAATACACCCCCCTATAAACATTACTTTCCTTCAGGGACTAATAATTAAGCTTTATTTCCCCTGCTGCTGCACAAGTCCAGACTGATATAAACTTGCATACATGACAGGAGACCTGATATAGCACTTTAGCTCACCCATACTCTTCATCTCCACATTGATATAATCCCCAAATAAGCACGCAGATAGCCCATTTTAAACCTCAGGGCTATAATCCTCACTTATTGGGATACTGAGAGTGCTAACCGTGTTCATAACAACAAGAATTACAAAGACTTCCAGTTTGAGTTGTTAGAAATAAAAGTTTGCCATGATGTGTGACGCGGAGAGATAAGAAGACGAGACTTAATCAGGCTGCAGCAGCTGCTTTAGTTACAGAAAGCAACACATGCCAGGGAGTCATCACTATTCCTAACAATAATTCAGCCTTGGAAGGTAGCCGATGAGAACTTTTGAAGATGTCACTGTGACTCGATAGGCTTGGAACTGATATTTGTTTCACTGCGGATCAAAAAGATTAGAAACAAAATAAATAACTTTGTACATTCATCACTTCCTGATCCGTTAAATGGGTGAAAATAAGGAAAGCGTCTAAACATTTCAGTTTTACCAACCCTCCCCTAGCCCACAGGCTTGTTTTTTTTACAGAAACTAACACCCACTGCAGAAGAACTGCAAGTCATCAGATCCACAGCTGCAGAAAGTGTAGTTCCCTACTGTCTGCGCTGCTGCTGAGCTCCTGCCAGCAGGCATCTAATTATAGCCTGACCCCTTCCAAATGGGATATTTCACAGCAAGGGGCTCATCATGAATTAACGTCAACCCGACTGGACCCGATCTTTCCTACCACACAGGACCTACAATTTTGTCTCACAGCAACCTTCTGAGATTCAGGTCGCAAGGGAGATATGTTCCCTAAACCGGAGAAGGTTACAAACTGTGTGCGCACCCGACGACAACAGCCCACTTGAAACTTGCACTTAAGATGAACTGAAGACTAAATGCCCAAGAGTTAAAGGGTAATGAACTCACCACTAGGTCCCAGTTATTAAGCTCCAACAGAGTGATTGCCTCCGCGATGTTGTCAATTCCAGTGCAAGCCTGTGAGAGTTCAGAAAAACCCAAGTTGCATTAGATTCAGCTGCTGGTACATTAAACATACAAAATAAACGTCAGTTGCAACATGTCTCTCGCTTTTATCACAGATGATCTCTTTATTCAGGATAGGCTAAACATATCTTTCCACTTTCCGTTCCATACTTAATCAGCTTGTCAGAAACATGGGCAATGTAGCGAAATCTGTCAATTTGAGGAAAGCGAACTTGCAAATCAGACCTATATTTGAAAAATACTCTTAAAAGCCTGCAGAGTGAGGAAGGATCCATTGATTGCAGCAGAATCTTTTCATAACATCCTTTTTGTTTTTAACCTCAACAGCAGGTTTCATTTTCTGCAATGACCATTCTGACTGCAAAGTGCTTCTCAGATTCAATCACACGTAACTATCAGGTTGCCAGCACTAAAACCTGTTTCTGTTCCATGAACTGGTTTTGCATATCATTAGAAAGGTGTTGATAAATCATGAACTGATCGGTTTTATTTAAAATAGAAATCAAAACAATGCCAAAAATATAAACATCATCACTACATTTTTTTTACTGTCATCATCATATTCAAGATAAATTAAAGAAGACATAGCCACTAGATTCAGTAGTTTGCAAAAACCATGATTAGTGCAGAAAATATTACACATTAATGAACTTGTGCTCCTCACAGAGTGCCAAGCTGTCTCATTAAGAGGCCTCCAAACAGGAGGAACAATACAATAGATCCAATCAATGGATCTATTGGTTTTGAAACTGCAACCTTGTAATTTAATGACTGGTATGCCTCAAACCAATAACCACCCCACACCAAATTCCATAACACTGTATTGAAATTTGCTCCGAGTAGTTTGATGTGCTTTCCAGAGTATCATTCTTCATTATTATTGCTAATCACATGTCTGATTGATCATTTGTGCAGATATGTTTTGTAACAACACACGTTGGTCTGAAGATGATGATTGTTTCGATTGGACCTTTCGTCATAATTAGAGCATATTCACCGCAGTCCTATTACCAGGTAAGCCTGGTTTATACTTCTCCATCTGCGTAGGTACGGACAGAAGCAACCCCATTATCCGACAACCCAAGTGCTGTCTGTCGCCTAAGCGAGCACGGACAGAGTAGAGCCCAATTTTTACCTGTTGAGCATTGCTTTGCATCACTGTCACACCAACGGCGAAGTATAAAAGAAAAAACGTCTCCGTCAATGTCTACATCTGGATGCAAGCTTGCTGATGGAGAAGTATAAACCAGGTTTTAGGCGGCGTCAAACTGCTATTTAAATATGGCAAATGTGTGTATGTTTTAGGAGGTTCATGTGACCATTTATAAAGGGGATTCGTTAGGGAATCCAGTTATACTGATTCGAAAGGATCCAAGAGAATCTTTCACTGTTGCAGACAATGATGGAAAAAGATTAATCTTTGAATTCTGGGGTTTACATATTTGTTTGATGTCTAGGGTTTATGGGGTGTGCTTAATTTTTCACTAACATTTTTAATTTCATTGTAGTTTTGTTATTGACATGTAAAATCATCTCAATGGGTTTTTAAACAATCAGAATAGATTTGAATAACTTTAACATGCTTGTATCAAAAATGTTTTATTAATGGTTTGATGTAATGTAATGTTTGATCTTTATCAAACATTTTGGAAGGCTTTTATGTATTTTTACCCATTTTGAACTTTGTAATTCCCCCTTTATCAGGACTGTAACAGAGAAGTAAAGTTCTGCAAATTCTCTGATAAGCGCAGTGGTTTTAAACTCGCCAAAAAAATATATATACTCACAAGGTTTAGGCATCAAAGCATTATATTTACAATATACAATATTTATCTGATTTTATTAAACTCAACCCGCTGCTGGTTGACACATTTATAGACCAATAAAATAGTGGGAAATCTCAGTTTGGCTCTATTTCGAAAAGGGTGAAAATAGAAAGTTTTTTTTCGTGGTGTTTGACTTAAAGATCGTGGGAAACGGATTACAGACTCAGACCAAGTCATTGTTGCATGGCTACCAAAAACCTTGGAATTGAAAGAGGGTTTACGTTTGTTTTTCCATGACTATATGGGGCAGTAATTTATTAAGTATGGAAGCAACAATCATGAATTGAGTAATGTTGCTAAAAGTATTTTTTTCTAAGACAAATGTAATTGCAAACCCATTTTTTAATAAAATATTTTTACATGACAGGAAACATACACTGATACAGACATAAAGCGATCAGTCCTTTGTCTGGCTCTTTAAGGTAGAAGACATCAGGTTTGGGTTGCTCAGAAGAAAATTAGCTGACTCAAAAAAAAAGATGTTAGAACTCCAAATTGGAGTTTTATAGAGACAGAAATCCTGAATGCGTCAAAGTTTAATGTCAAATATGAGACTGCCGGATAAAACAGGGACAACATGTAAACAGCTTGTAGGTTTTAATGGGTGCAACAGCCCCATTTTCAGTTGAACTCGTACGAAACACTAGTATTACTCCATCCTTAGCCGGGCAGTTTCGGTCAACTTTAATGTAAACACCTTGCTTTCGTTTATTAAGAGTGTTCGGAGTTCGTTACCGAGCTGTCAGTTAGTTAGCTCAGTGTGCTAACTCTATGATCTTTGCTGTTACCGAAAAGCAGGGGTACTGTTTGACTGATGGCAGCCATTTAAGTTGCTTTAGAGACAGCGGACCGAACACCACTAGCCGTAAACATTGTCAGAGAAAAACAAACAAACACACACAGAGACCCACCTGAAAGTCGGCCAGGATCATTTCTCGATCCATGTTGCTTTCGCCGCTGTCGGAGGCCATAGCAATGACTGGCTAAAAGCAATACCTCTCCTCTGGCTCACAGAGAGACACTGAATACAGATAAAACCGAGAGCTTGAATGCGGCTGAGAGAGTAATGTTAGAGTTTATTTAGATATTAAAGAGAACGTGGAGTGAACAACCCCAGAACAGACAAAGTTCAGTAAAGTTACGTTACAGTGCCCGGTTATCTCAAATCATTATTGTCAGCTAGCCCATTGCTTTACCGCTGACGTAAAATGACTTAGGTTGTCGTAAAACGTTCGAGAAAGGAATGATGGGAATTCCGTTTTTTCCCCAGGATTGAAATCATGTTGCTGAAGCCGGAAGATAAAAAGAGAAGGTTTCCCTTGCCAGTCAAACAGCTGTTCAAACAGCTAAGAACTATTTCTTAAAAAGATTTCATTTGTAAGTAGGGTTTTGAAATTTCATCAGTATGTGTGCATACAAAGTACTAATACTGCATGTGGTATAATCCATGTTGTTTAGCACAACGAATTGGTAGGCTACTATGGCATAAAAACAGTAATTGAAGGACTTCAGCATAGGTTATGTGATTATGTTTAATTGTTAAAAAATTTAATCTGCATAACTCACTTATTATTAGAAGGAGAAAGAAGACCTTTTCAGATTGGAGCCAGTTCCAAACGTTCATGTAAAAGAGTGAGCCTATTGTGTTGGCTCAATCCCAACTCACACATCATAAAAAATTAAAACCTTTATTTTATGGTAAAGGTGCTCTCAAGAAATTTGCTTTGGTCATTCCTTCTGCTTGTCATTCATGATGATAAGCGGTGCTTTGTAAAAGTGCTCATGTACCTTGGACGTTTACATCTTTTGTTGATTTATAAACTACAACTTTTAATGTATTTTATTAAAATTGTGTGAGATACACCAAGCCAACATGTATAATTGCAATGTGGAAGAACAAAGATGTGTGGTTTTAAGAAATGCAACTGCATTCAGCGCCCCTGAATGTAACTACAGCTGCAAGTGTTTTGGGGGTATCTGTGGTGAGCCTCGAATGTTGTCTATTCTTCTTTGAAAATAGACGTGTAAACCTTTGTCCTATTGGACAGATTCTATTATTTTCAATCCTTTTTATTAAACAATGGTATCAGTAAAGCTGTACATACACACCATGTTTTTTAATTCCTTTTTTTTTGACATAAACATAAAAAAAGGGAAAAGACAAGGGGGAAAAAACTTATTTTAACCCTCCCAGACCCACCCTGCAGATATCAACTATTTCCTTAAATAGACATCAGAGATTGCCAGACCTTATCAAATCCAACCCCTTTGCCGTTTATACGAAAACTTATTTTCTCTAAATGGAGCGTATTAGTGAGTTCCTAGACCCACATTTTAAAGAAAGGCGTGTTCTTGCCTTTCCAAAATTGAAGGATACTTTTTTTTGGTGTGATTATTGCATAGGATATAAGACTACGATGTGCATGTTTAGAAAGTTCACTCTTCTGAAATACTCAAAAAATTATAAGAATTGGGTCTGGAATTATTATGACTTTCAATGCCTTGGACAACAAATCAAATATATCTGGCCAAAAATTGTCAAGTTTAGGACATAACATATAACTATGCAGTAATGGACCTCGCTGAACCATACATTTCTCACATATGGGTGAACTTCCGGGATATATTTAATTGATTTTCACTCTTGAATAATGCAATTGATGTACTTTATATTGAATCAGTGAGGGGTGCGTGTTTATTGAAGTATCTTTTATTTCACCCAAAGCTTGTTGCCAAACATTATTATGCAGTGGCACCCCAAGTTCCCTTTCCCAGGCCTTTTTAATGTAACCAATAGAAGGAGTTGTTGCCACCTGTAGCAGATAAATTACTGACATTTTCCGTCGCAATCCTGTAGGTTCATTGAGATATCTATCTAGTACATCAGGTTCATCCATCCATTTTCTGAACCGCTTAGTCCTCCAGGGGTCGCGGGGGGGGCTGGTGCCTATCTCCAGCTGTCAACGGACGAGATGCGAGTTACACCCTGGACAGGTCGACAGTCCATCAAAGTATATCAGCTTCAATTATTTGAAATTCAAGTACAAGTCTTTTAGTAGCCCCACTCCCAGCTCTCTCCATATGTTGAAAGCTCCATCTAAACAGGAGGGACAGAAAGAGGGATTAGATGAAATGGCAAATGTAAAGATAGTGGATTGAGATTGAAACTATTCTTAATTTGCATCCAAATTTGTATAGTGTAATGTATGGTCTGATTATTTTTATAGAGAGAGCTGGCTAAGGTTGCTGGTGATAACGAAGTATATTTGAAGTATATATTTTTTACCACTATTCCCAAGTATGTTATCTTTTCAGGACACACTTTAAAAGGGAGATTTACCTGCCTGTTGTAATTTCCCTGCCTTAGGCATCAGTTCACTTTACCCCCAATTGATCCTGTAACCCAAATAAGTACCAAAATATCGTTAATACTAGTAAGAATAGTTGGAATGCATATTGAGGGCTGTGATATATATATACTGCGTTAACATAGTCTGGTTTGTGAGAATTCTCACTGTGGGGTTTTTATAGAGTATTTTTATCCATGAAATAAACTCTTTGCCCAGCTGAAACTTTTCACTGCAAAAAGAAATGGACTTTCAACCTGGTCAAATGCTTTCTCAGCATCTAAACTAAGTATAGCCAGATCATCTTTAACATTTGAAGTAAAAATGACATTAAACAAACGTCTTAAGTTATTAGAATAATATCTTCCTGGAACAAACCCAGTTTGATCAGCATGTACTAGCTTACTCAGCACTGAACCAAGTCTCTTGGTCAAGATCTTGGCTAATATCTTTGGTCCATATTTAGAAAATAAATAAGTCTATATGAGGCTACCTCTTCCAAGTCCTTACATTTCTTAGGAAGAACAACAATTACAGCCTCATTTAATGTAGTTGATAAAATTCCTTCTCCAAACACATACCGATATATTTTTGTTAAATATGGAGCAACATTATGGTTGCCACAGATTCTAAATTGGCTTTAAGTCAGTCTGGACTGACAAGGGCATTCTAACACATAAACATGGTTTGATCTAAACAACTGCATTGTGGCTGCATTTTTGATATGGGTCAGCCTCCGTGTCAGTCTTAAATTTCTTGCAACTTTTTACAAAGTTTTTGTCCAATCAGTGTATTTGGCTCAATCCACTATAATGTACAACATTGTGTCTCTCATAAAAAACACAAATATTATACACTGTTTGTGCTCACAAAGTGGCCAAATAGAATAGCCCTTCATGAAACGGCACACCAAGGCGTGCTGCTCCACAGTCTCCAAATGTCACCAAATCCTACATGCCATGGGCCATCATAACCATGGACATTCCCTGTTCCCTCACTTTGACTAGAGTGGAGGATATCAGGCTGAGTGGTGGGAACACATAAAGCAGCACGTCCAGCCATCGATGTGCCAAGGCGTCCAAGCCTAGGGGAGCGTATGCTTCTTAGAGGGAGTAGAAGAGTGGACAATGAGCGTTTTCACATGAGACAAAGAGATCTATGGTGGCTCAGCCGTATCTCTGCCAGATCTGCTCCACCATTTTAGGATGCAGTTTCCACTCTCCATACAGCGGGTTTCCCCTTGACAGGAGGTCCGCCCACCTGTTCAGAACACCCGGGGTGTGGGTCGCCCAGATTGAAAGGAGACGAGTGCTGCCCCACAAAATAATTTCCCTGGCCAGCTTGCGCAGCTGCAAGGAGCAGGTACCCCCCTGACGGTTTATGTAAGCCACCACGGTGGTATTATCCGTCTTCACTAACACATGATGGCCCTCCAGATAGGGCAAAAAAAAATGTCAGAGCTAGGAAGACTGGGCTGAGTTCCAGAACATTTATGTGAAGCTGTATCATCTCCTGAGACCACGTAACATTCACAGTTCTGCCCATCACAGTGGCACCCCAGCCCATCAGGGAGGCGTCCATCGTCATGGTATCCCTGAAGGTTACAGTGCCCAGCGGTTCACTCACTGAGTAAAGCGCAGGATGTCTCCATGGGCGAAGAGCCTCCATGCATGCTGGCGAGATTTTCACCTTGCAATAATGGTGGCAGCAGGAGCAGAATTTCAGGGAAATGACCACCTCTGAAAATCCCTCATTATCAAAAGCGCGAGTTGCACCATCAAAATCACAGAGGCCATGAGGCAGAGGAGACACAGACACAGCCTGAATGAAACCACTTTCCACAGCTAAAGAGGCACTGTGCATTAAGTGAATAAATAAATTCTCCTCTCTGATACTGTTACACAATATGAGAGGGAATTTAACTTCAGACCCAGATATTCCACAAATTGCATGGGCACTCAGCAGCTCTTTGGCTAGTTTATTCTGAACCCAAGGCTAATCAGGTGATTTAACATCGTCTGACAGTCTTTGACCACCTGCGTCTGTGAATGGAAACAGATCAGATAATCATCTGTATACTACTAAAATATCTGATACTGCACGCCCTCAGAGGAGATAGCACTGCCTCCATATGTTTGCATACTGCCCTCTGTGCAAGTGACAGCTCAAATGGGATGGTTTGATACTCATAGGCTTTGCCCTGATACACAAACCTGAGAAACTTCCTTTGTGGAGGATAAATCGCGTAAGTGCCTTGTCCGCACATGCAGATCCAGAATGGGATGGAGTGATGTACCATCTTTCTTTGGAATCAGGAAATAGTTTTGAGTAAAACCTTACCATACATCGTTTTCCTGAACAACTCTGATCGCCGTTTGTTTAAAAGAGATGAAATCTCGTCTTTCAGGAAGTGTGCTGAATCTGCAGAGGCTGCTGAAACCAATACGCCATTGAACTGAGGGGGTGGTCTGAACCCATGTAGGGACTACGCATGCACACCATTCCTCCGAGTGTGCAGTGAGGGAACCCCCGCACAACGTCACTCCAACTCTTTAGTTAGAAAAGCTTTTGTTATTTACATATTTTCCCTTTGAACCGGGCTTAATCATGCGTGTTGCATCGTGTAGTGTACATTGGGTAACGACAGGCAATTTACACCTCACGACCAGCTACCGATTTGTCGCAAGAAAATCAAACCTGTTTGAAATCCTAGTCGCCCCTCGTGAATGACTCGCACTGTGGAAGCAATGCTACGAGCTATTTCTCATACTGCGTATGCGTGTCACCATCGTTATCGCGGAAGTACTTCTGGTCTTTGACATAAACAAACGGTGTTTCCACGCAAAAAACGGCCTAAAAACATCTTAGCAATTCTAAGGTGCGGATCTTCACCCCAATGTTTTTCTTCTGCTTCTTCAGTTCCAGGTCAGGTGCGCATCTACTCCCGTGTTTTTCTTCTGCTTCCGGGTCTGTCGTGTCGTGCAGTGAGAGCAGTCAGGACTCATCCGAACAGCGGTTCGTACAGTGTGAGCACATGAGTTGTGAGCTGTGAACTTTAAACCCCTGCAATTCACTCGTACAGTATGAGCCGGAGCTGAAGACCCGTGACTGAAAAATCGCACAGTGTACGCCTGGCCTTACATGGCAGACACAAATTAAAAGCCTAACCCTCCTGTTTTCTGAGGTGCTGGTCTCCCTCATCTTCTGAAAAGCTGGGCCAAAGGGGCCTTCAGTGGCCCAGCCTGATAAGCTGCCAGTAGTGTGACTGTGCTGAGAGAACACACTGACTGTCCAGCATATTTATACATACTTGTAAATAGATGCAGTGATGTGATCTGTTTTAGAAGGGAGAGAGAGGCTGGACAAGGATTAAACAGACCTGTGGTTGGGGTGAAAGTGGTAGGCCAATGAAGGCTCCACTGCTGGGGGTGTTATGTTTTTTTTCAATTATACTTGGTTGGTCTGTAGTTAAAATGCCCAAGCGGATTTTTTTTGTCCCAGTGCAGCCCTGCTAGGAACCACCAGTAAACATGCAGTCTGGGAGCAAAGTGTTCTGTTTGGAACATATAGAATAATCTTTTCTCTGATTCATGATGGAGCTTGATTATTTAGGGCTGTATATGTAAGGAGGAGGATCTTATATTCTATTTTAGGTTTAACAGGGAGTCGATGAAGAGAAGCTAAAACAGTAGAAATGTGATCTCTCTTTTGAATATTCATCAGAACTCTTGCTGAAGCATTTTGGATCAACTGAAGGATTTTAATTGCATTTTGTGGACTTCCTGATAGTAAAGAAATACACTACTCAAGCCTTGAAGTAACAAATGCATGGATTAGTTTCTCAGCATTACTCCTGGACAGGATGTTTCTAATTTTAGCAATATTCCGGTAGTGTAAAAAGGAAGTGCTAGAAACCTGTTTAATATGGCATTTGAATGTCATGTATTGGTCAAAAATAATTTTTAGGTTATTTACATTATTACTGGAGGCATATTTAATGCTATCTAGATTAAGTGAATGACTAAGCAGTTTCTTTTTTAGAGCATCCGGTCCAAAGACGACGACTTCTGTCTTGTCATAATTTTAAAGAACGAAGTTTAGAGTCATCAAGACATGCTTTTAATCTTTCTAAATGATTGGATTAATCAGGATTTATGGATAAATACATTTAGTATATCATCTGCACGGTAGAAATGTACACCATACTGTCTAACGAGAAATCTAATGAGAGATAATAATGAGATTATAATTATGCATTTTGCCTTATGCAGACCCTGCTTCAATATATCTAATCACAAGAAGTTATAGACACAAGAGAACTGCAATAATGAAAAGTTGATCTAAGTTTTTTGGGATATAAAACTGTAGTTGAAGTTAGAAGCAGACAATAGAAAGATTAGTTTGATCATCATAAGCAAATGTGATTTTGCATAGGTCAATGATAAAGCAATGGAATGTTTTATTTTAATATGGATGTTTTTATATCTTAAAAGAAGCCATATTAAGTGATAAATGTGTAGTAATGGTTACATGAGGACGGAATGTATCAGGCTAATAAAAGAGGGAAGTATTGAGGTGCAAGGCTGGGTGTAACTGAAAGAGCAGAACTGAGAGCCAGATTTGTAATCTTGGAGGCAGCCTAACAGTAAATATATTTTTCAACAAAGAAACCTAATGAATAACCATGAAACAAGGTTGTGTTTGATGTGAACTTTTGTGATTTAGATGATGATTCTTTTGAAAATGCTTAAAATGTAATAATCACGGAAATTATTGACAGAATATGGTGACACTTTGTTGAATGAGTGAAAAGTAGAAGCTGACCAACAAAGAAGGACATGGGGCAATAGAACGAAAGGTGAGAACAGGTCAGGTTAGATAGCAGGGACAGTCAAGGGTCGGTACACACAGGAACTATTCCTTACTAGGACCAGGAATTAGTTAAGATTCCAGCATTTTCACAGGAGGGACTGCCAAGATGTCTCGATTTTAATTTATTACATCAAAAGTCTTCTCTGGCACAGTGTTAGGGAAAGATAAGTCAGATTGGATTTTTAAATGTTATCTACTTTTTCTCAACTTTGGCTGTATCTCTGCTAAAGTTTTGCAATTAATGAAGCAATCAAAATGCATATGCCGTATGTTGAATTGCTTATTTTTGTAGTGATAATTTAACCACACAATACATCCTGAAGACTATGGCACCAAAATATAAAAATTCAATCCACATATTAACTCAGAATAAACATTTCATACATGTGGTGCCACATATTCATTTTGCTTTGAGCTGCTTAAATGGTAAGATCCTACTTGTCTGCACAATCTTGCTTTCTGTTGTTTATCTGCACATCCTCATACCAAGGGAAGTGAAACGGATGTGGTCAATTTTGAAGAATTTGAATTTCTTACGTTTTGTGACATTCTCAGTTTTCAGAGGTTGGTTGAATGTATTAAACAATCCAGACCAGACCAACCCTTGGTGAAAGAGGAATCATCCTCCTTGTTAAGTCATGAATGAACACTAGAATAATTAGTTCCTTTTCATTAGCCACATTCTGATTTGAGTGTTGCTGATACGCATAGCATTTCAAAAGTACTTTAAAACAAAACAACTGGCAACACAAGTGCTGTGCAAAAAAAAACAGAACAAAAAAAACAGATAAGTTACCACACAGGAACTTAAAAAAATTGTAAATAGCAAAACTGCATATAATGCGTAAATGAGTTGAAAGCCAAGGAGGAAAACTGTTTTTAAATTATTTTTAAAAATGGCGAAGGCTGGAGCCTGCATGACCTTCAGCTGTGTCCAAACTGCAAAGGCTCTGTCTTCTATAGGGTTATTTTAATAACGGTCAAAAGATCTGGTCACCAAAACTAAGAACACGATGGCATGTGAGGGCGAGGCAGCTCAGACAGATAAGGGTAAGACAAACAAAGTGGTTTTAAAGTGAAAACGGAACCAGAAGCCAGGGAATGGATGCTAAAACAGGAGTTGTGCTCCTGTTTGCTTGTGTCAGTTAATAATCAAACAGCAGCATTTTGTATCAGTTTAGACTTGAGTAACAACTAGTTATTACAATTAGGATGTGACTGTTTTTTCAGGCAAGGTTAATTTAGATAGTTAGTTGTTTTGTTTTTAGATTTTTTGCTTTTTGTCATTGTTTTTTTAATCTGAATTATTCATACCTCCATTATCTGTACCACCTGTTCTTTATTATGGGATAGTTATTTTAAGATTGCAGGGTCCCAGGGAAGATCGAGTCTATCTCCAGCAGTCGGCGGTTGATAGGCAAGATACACCCTGGACAGATCGACAGCCCATCCCAGGACAAACAACCATGTATACACACACACTCAAACCTAGAGACCATACCAAGAGACCAATTAACCTAACAGTCATATTTATGATTGTGGGAGGATGCTGGATTACCCAGGGAGAACCCACATATGCACAGGGAAAACATACAGAAAGACCCCAGGCTAGGATTTGAACCCAGAACCTTTTTGCAGCAAGTCAACAGTGCTACCCTTGCTCCACTGTGCAGCCCAATCTAAAACAATGAAGTGGGAAACAAAGGAAAAACATTGTTCCCACAGAAATCTCAGAGGAGAAAAAAATGTTCATGCTATTCTACATAACTATTAGGGTTTCACAAATCTGTCCTACAGAATAGAATAGAATAGAATAGAATAGAACAGAAATATCCTTTAATTGTCCCCACAGTGCAGAAATTCAGGTGCGACAGCAGCATGTTAAGAGGGAGCATGCATATTCACACAAAGGTTACTTTTTTTAATAACAAGAGATTGTACAGTAAAGTCAAATTTAACAACATAAAATAATATTGTAAAGTTATTAAAAATCATAAACTCAAATTTAAGGAAAGAACAAAAAAGCCATTTATGAGGGAAAGCCATAGGTAAGTCCTTTTTGCTGTTTGCCACAAGCAATGAATGAATGACAAGCACGTCTAATCTCACTGAACAGGCCAGATGAGACCAAAACTGAAGTTTTTGACCAACAAGCCAAACTCTATGCAGAAGGGAAAAGTAACGCTACACATCACTCTGAACACACAGTCCATCCCTTCAGCCAAAAATGACGGTGGCAGCATCACACAGTGAAAAGCCTTTTTTTTTCAGGGAAGCTGCTCAGAGTCAATGTGAAGACAGATTGAGCAACATACATGACGAGGCTGGAGGAAAACCTTTCAGGCCTCAAAAGACTTGAGACCAAGGCAGAAGTGCCACTTCAATGTCCCTTAACATACAGCCAGAAAGATCAGAGCATATTCATATATAAGGATGTTTCAGTCAAATTTAACTCCAGACCTAAATCATGGTAGCTTGAAAAAAAGATGGAGTTATTTTTATTATTGCATGATGGATTTTATAAAATCCATAAAACAACTTTTTAATGTAATACCAAATATGGCCACCAGAAGGAGGCACTGATACATTAAACAAAAACTTGTTTCTCCAATATCACCTCCTGCAAACTACTTGCTTTTTCCTACTGTTGAATGGGAGGCTGAGGAGACCTCGTATCCGGATGCTGCGAGGTGCCTGTGCTCTCTGGACTACATCACACCCACCATTTCCTGAAATCCGCATAGTCACGTTGTCAATACAAGATGGTTTCTTTTTACAGTTTGCAGTTATGACACCGCCTATTCGAATCTGATCCGTCCAATCAGGCCATCAGAGCTTATTTTGGTGACAAGTTTAAACAAAGCCTCTAAACGACTGATTTGCACTTGAAGCGTAACTGAAAGGCGCACGTTCAAGTTCACAGCTCATATTGAACTTAAAATGCCTCTGGCAGTATATTTCAGCGGGGATCTTCGTAGTCTGAGCATTATATTTGACAGATGTTCATTTAGATGACGATGTGACAGCATCATCTGCGCCCTAGAGGAGTCAACAAGAAAACCTCGCTATGATTCCGTGATATTGCCGTCCTAAAGTGACGATCTCATTGGATGGTACTCGAATACAGTAAGATAATTATGTCTCTTTTGTGGTGATTGTTTTTGAAAATAAGCGGGAAGTGACGGTTAATTACATCATATGTTGGCTGATGGTCGGTGCGTCTTTTTCTGTTCTTTTTTTAATTTTTTCTTTTTGCTTTAGACCAGTCTATATAGTCTCTGGTAGGTAAATGGTATGTAAATATGAATCACAATAAAACCCAACTAACTGACCAGGAATACACGTGCTGCGGTTCAAGACAAATTTGAGGGGAGCTCATTTTGTTTTTGTTATGATGGCATTACTGTCTCTATAAATTGCACATTAGACTTATTTCTAACAAAGTTATCCCGTAGCTCCTTTCACAGCATAAGGGTGTCTGTCTGTGGCAGGGGGCAGAGGGGGAGGGAGTTTAGTGTCCTGACTGCCTGGTGGAAAAAACTGTCCTTGAGCAACACCAAGAGAGTAATTTCAACCTTTTCAGTGTAAAATTTTAATCATGTCTGGAGTTATTTATTTGAGTTGACCACACTGCTGTTAATTTAACACAGATCAGAGTTAAATAAACCTCCATCCTTGCAATTCAAAGTCAAGTGTTATTATTATTATATTTTTTTGTCTTAAATGAATGAAGAGTGCCAGTTCAGAGTGAATTTAACTCCTTCTAGACATAAGTAAGCTCCACCCAGAGCCCTTAGATTTTGTAGTACACCGCAAAGACTTATGGGTAATGTGTTTGTGTTCATTTTAGAAGTTCTCCTCAGTACATTATAGTTTGTGCCCATGTAGCCGTGCTCCTTAGTTACCCTTTGAATTATGTTGTTGTCAGTGTTTGATGTCCGTGCATGCACCATCATAGAAACAGCGGTGCACGGGAGTTCGCGTTCTGCCTTGACCATCATAATTATGCAGTGCATACCTGTGAGAAGTGTGTATGAACTTTTCACTCCAGTGGCAGATTTCATGAATACTGTCACACTAGAATTCTTTCTTGCTCATGACTACAAATAATGAATAAGTTATTTGATAGAAATAAATATCTGTAAAAAACATGATACTTGTGCCTTTCTGAATACCGTATTTGGGTTTGGCTGGATTTGTACACCAATGAGTGTTAGTTATCTTATATGCATGTACACTTGTATGTGTCAAGTTTGAAGGTTTGTCTTTACACTTTGCAGTGTTGGTTGAGTTCACATTTAACACCCAACAGTGTTGATTTTGAATCCCTCTTGTTGCTTTTAACTCTGTAATGTGAGTTAAGGAAAGAACTCTGGTGTGGTGTTGAATATTTAACTATTCAAGAAATGTTAAATCAACTCTTCAGAGTGTGGAGCTATATAAAACCCCAAAAAAGTCTTAAAATCAACTCTATAGGAGTTGATATAACTCTCAACTTTTTGCTGTGTAGGTGGGAGTGGGGTTCATTTTTCGCCATCCATTGAGTTTCATAACTCGAGACGGCTCATTTCATAACCTATTATTATATAAATCACGTGGGCTGATTATGACCTTACATGTTAAATCTAGGCTATATCCAGGCTTACTTAGGCCTATTAAAGATTTGTTACAAACACGGCTCCATTTAAATGACCTAATACATTAATGACCTAACTATATATATATAAAACTATGTATATATATATATATATATATATATATATGTACACCTCCTACTCACATAAAACAGGGTGAAACACTCTAGCAAATTCAAACGTGAACTTATTCTAGTTTAGAACCAAGGGTTTAACTACACTGATTTTGCACAAACTATGGTCTAGAAAGCAAGCAGTTTGGCCAAACCTTCCAAAGGACAGAAAAACTATGTGCCTCCAAACTACAGGTATGCTTCTCTATATAATAGCTAGTAGTTTTGCTAACAACAGTTATAGATATGAGGGGATTAATCTCATACTTCTGCTGTCTGAAAAAAAATGTCTTCCAACCCCATGTTGGTCCCAAAACAGTCAGCATATTTATAGTATGATGTAATACAGTTATATGCATTTTAGATAGATAGACACAAAATATTGATTTGATTTAGATTTCTCTTTTGTTCATTCACTGCATTTTAGATAGATAGATAGATAGATAGATAGATAGATAGATAGATAGATAGATAGATAGATAGATAGATAGATAGATAGATAGATAGATAGATAGATAGATTTTAAATGTTCATGAACAAAGAAATAATGCGTTTGAAAACGAGGCATCACTACATATAAACATTCTAATCCTCCGATAAACTGTATGTGAGTATTTGTAAGACAATAGGCCTGCTGTTCTTAAAGATTTTTTTTTTTAAAGAATGTGCTTGTTAGGTAACACACTTGGGTTCATGGAGGGGGTTTTAGGTCCAGGGGAGCTGCGCCCGATTGTTAAATATGGAAAGGAGACCGAGTAGACAGGAAATCAGGCAACCATACACACTCATACATTTAGCTAATACTCATTTAGAAATCAGGCCTTGTCGACGGTGGAATAGAGGTCATGTCGTTTCTAATGCAGACAAAATGCGGCTTTATGTGAACCTGGAGGTGGTCAAACTGCTCGTGGAGCACACCGCGGATCCACAGAAGGCCAACTAGGAGGAGAAGTCCGCTCTGATGCCGGCGCAGGAGCTAAAGCGGGCGAAGACGCCCGGATTGATTGAAGAGCGTTTGAGCTCCGGTGAGTGTTTTAAGGTTGAATGTATGATATTTTCAACAACAACAAAAAGAAAAGAAATTAACACGAGCGACAGCAACACTCAATTTTCCTCTGGAATCAATTAAATCTTCTTGATTTTGAATTGAATTGAACTGAATGTGGCTCCTTTAGAATAATAGTTGGCGTACCCCAACACTTTTTAGGATGATCAGTCCTCTCAAATTGTAGATAGATATGGCTTTAAAGATGGCTTATTTAACATGCATTGAAATTTGCTTTAGCTATAGACGTAATAAAGCTACCTTAGCCAAAATCCGTCAGTATTCGGTGAAGTTATTTATCTTAAGAGCCGGTGTAGTTTGTCGCCGCACTGGTGACAGCTTCTATTTAAAATGATAGAGTTCAGTTGAAGAGTTCAATTTATTTAACTTTTAGAAAGTCGTTTATTAGTGGTTTGCGGTTTAGTTAAATAATGATGCAGAATAAAGGAAAAAGTAACACATATAGGCCTATAAAAATAACTATAAATTAAACGTTACAAAAGTTGGCTGTATCATATTTTTCTATCAGCGTAGGCCCATATACTATGTTTATTGTTTATTACCTCAGCCAAGGAGGTTATGCTATCGTGCGCCTCTGTCTCTGTCTTTTTGCAATTTAAGTCAAATAGTTATGGACGCAAAATTCGGATTACGGGGGAGCTATGTGGAGCTCGGCTCCCCTCAAGGCCCACAACTGACAGACCAAGGGGGAGCTCTAAAAAGTTCAGTTTTTATTTAGTTTAGATATTTTACCCCCACAACGATCCTAATGTCTTTCAGATTAAAATTAAATCATGATTTGAATTTAAATTTCTCACTTTACATTTTCCGAACACTGACTTCTTCTTAAAATAACTTTTCCTTCTGTGACCATAACTGTGTGTTGGTGTTGTTTTGCCACTAATTTGTGCTGTTTTTTTTTAATCAAGCACATTTAGAACGACAATGCCTGGGATTAGATGAAAAATATGGCTCCCCAAAAGCTTCTGGGTAATTCGAACCCTATATGGACGGAATTATATGGGGGGGATTTAGCCGCCTTCTTCCTGCGTATATATTTTTCTATTTGTTTTTACCCTGTTTTGCTAAATAAACTGATTGATCTTAGCAGTTAGGTTACACATAAACAGCACTGAATAAATAATCAATTTAAATTGATTACATTGATCATAGCAGCTTTAAAATAGCAAGAATGAATGTCTCAGCAGCCCAGTAGAGATGCACATTTATGAGACAGCTGTGAAAAACAACAAATTATAGGCTACATAATATTGATATCTTAATTGTATGTAAAAATAATAATAATGCGTTTACTCTTGCATCATGGAATAAGCAGGGGTGTCAAACTCATTTCCATTTTAGTCCACATCAAGATCATGAATGTCCTTAAAGGGCCAGTTGTGGTAGAACGTATATTGACAAGACTGTCTTAAACAAAGCGTTAAAATATTAATAGGATACTATGTGTCTACATATTTGACACGTATTTCTTTAAATTAAACAATTATATTTTCACAATGATTTGATTTAGTTCATTGGCCGATAAAATAGTATAGGTGCACATAAATATTTATATGGTTCTCTATAAAGGCCACATAAAGTGCTCGGTGATCCGGATTTGGCCTTGAGTTTGACACATGTGGTCTATAGGCTATTGAACTTCCTGCGGCTGCAAAACTGCTCAGCAGCTTATCTCCACTGTTAACGTAAATCACGAAAGGGGAAGAAACTACTCAGTATAGGATGGACTGCGTTACTTGAAGTTCATTGGGAAAAACAACAACTTTTTGATCATTAATTTTGAGTGGAACACTCATCTCTCCCACTTCCAATCCGAGTGGAAATTTGCTATGATGTTTAAGAAATCTTCTCTAAAAATGTCTCCCTCCATTTGGTTCTGTTGGGCCACAATGTCAGCTTCCTGGTTATACATTATAGATATGTTTCTGCATTTTCAATAAGTCTCTTATGATAACAAAACACTTGAGCTTTATTTCACAAAGCAGGCTCTTTCTAAAAATGCAGCTGCAAACTCTTTCCACAGACAAATTTTAAACAACAGACCCTGTTTCCTTTCCTTCTTGCTCAATCGATCCAGCACATAACAGGAGCCCGAGTGTGTTTCAGCATTCTTTTCTTCGGTATTAGCAGCTTATCACTTATCACGGCTCAGTAGTAGGCCTATGTGTTTCTAATGACGTTTTAATGCTTTACGCTGAGCCGATGGAGTTTGTTCCGTGGCTATATTTGCGTGGGATAGTTCCTTCCTTATTTCAGGGCCTTATTTGTGCAAGACTGATCTGCAGCCTGAGAGAGCGGCTAACGGGTTTATCAAGGTCAGGTCTAAACTTGATACTTTTGGGTGTGGGGCGCATACTTTTTTTTCCTTCTTAGATCCAAATTACAAAATATTCAGAGCACTAAACTGCTTTTAGTTTGTTGGTGCGTGAAGCCTACATGGGTATTTCACAGCGGTTAATGTTTAGTTCCAAATTGCAGTCGCTTACAGCTGTGTCCGCCGTTTTTCGACTATGACTTACCCACAGGGTGACTTTTTGGAAGCGTGGCGCAGTTCATATGACCAGCACCCTTAATTATAGTGCCGTTTCCTCTGGTTCTGGCTACAAAGAAACAGAACAATCATATTGCACTGTGAAAATGTATCAACTCGGTCGCTATATGACTTGTCTTGCAATATTTATGTGACATGGACAATTTACACTCACCAAAATTGAAATGATATTGGGTTTTTTTAGTTTTTTTTACTTACATGTAAACTATAACTTACAGAAGTCTAAGAAAATTAACATATGACATCGAGGTGCTTATGACCGCCTGTTTGACCGTCGGGGACCGTGACACCATTAGTTGGGCAGCTCTCTTTAAATTTTGAGATTACTAAAATAGTGCCATAAATGCATTGTGCCATTTACCGGTGAGCTATTTTGTTCAAAAAGCTCCATGCGCAGAGTCTAAATGCACCTTGCTCCCCAGGCCGTGCGTCTTTGTGCCTTACTTAAAAACAATATGATTCCAAATTATTCGTTGATTATTAATTAAATTATTAAACATTTATAAACTCTGAAATAAAACTTAAACTGACGGTCAACCTATCTGGGGCGGCCTCCTGTATCTCTACTGAGCGGTCTTATAACTAATATAATTTTATATACTAACTAGGGCATGCACTGCAGCATTAATGTCGCAACATAACATGATCGTGCAACAAATAAAATAAAATAAATGACATTGTTTTAACTTGAGCGAGCAAATAAAAATAAACCCTCGTTGATATTTCCAATTAAACAGCACTGACTATTTTATTTTGCTGAAGGATGAATAAACAAGAAAAAGTAAAACGTTCTCCTTCATCTTGTTGTTCGCGATTTGAGTCATACATTTTTCTCGTTTTACTTTTTTTTTTTTTTTTTGGTCTTTCCTTTCTCTCTGTTACAGACTTGAGAAAATGTGAAGAAGAGGAGTTGGAGTTTGTTCAAAACTTTTCTGAAGCATTCTGACTTTCAAACTAGCCTGAATACAATTGTAACTGAGTGTTTTCCAAACCAAAACATTAAGTTCATTATTTTACAGCTCTGAAAGTGTTATACAAATCCTGTCATGTACAGCATTATATCAGTAGACTCACTCTTTAAATTATTATTTAAACTTTATTTGTGCATTTTTACAACTGCGACCTGGCCAAGTCAGCAGCAGCGTAATTACAATAAACACCAACAATACAAATTTGAAGAAGAATGAAGATCTCTTCCCTGGCAACCTCTGATAATTCTCATTTTTCTTTGAGACTAGTAAAACAGAGGACTGGTACTAAACCAAAGAAATCTTATTCCCAACCTGAGATCCTGCTATTATTACATTGCTTTAGGAACAAAAACAATAATAATAATAATAATAATAATAATAATAATAATAATAATAATAATAATAATACATTTCCAGCAATTTGTCATAATTTGTTTTCCAGGAATACAGCAACATAGAGGAGATTAAATTTGATCTTTGCTCCTTTGTTGGTGAAGGATGTTTTTTTTCCTTTCCATCAATAACCACTATGACCACTAATGTGCAGTAAATACATTTGTAGTAATTTACTTTCCAGATTAGTTTGCTGAAGTTACATCTCAGATTATGAAATGTGTTGAATGTGTTGTTCAGCTGCTAGGACGTTCAGTGGTATAGAAATGGGAAACATTTCACACATTTTTCTTATATGCTAAATGTTAGAAACTGTTTACAATGTAAAGAAAGTCACCAAGAAACTGCATGATGCAGACTAATATGCTGATATTAACATTCTAGTTTAAAAAAAAAATGGAAGTAATAAGTAACTACTGTCTTTTTCACTGTCCACAAAGGAAATAAATCCAAATGGCTGGAAATTTTGTTCCGTTGCCTTTTTCTAATTAGCTTCACCCTTCTTTTTTCAGTCAAGGTCCCATCATAAAAACCTTTACAACCATTACAATCCTTTGAGGAAATTTTCCATGACGTTCATCAACAGACCTAGCATCCCATCTGTCCTGATTGAAACAAAAATGATTGCGGAAGTAGAAACGACTTTGAGTGAGTGTGCGTTGGTGTAAGAACTCAATGACTGTAGCAGATTGTGTAACAGTCATTTGCTGCAACTCTTTTTGCCATGTCTTCACTTTTAATAGAGATATGGATCTCAGGTGCATAATCCCCTTTCCTGTGATTTTCTAAAAATTACCTCTCTCTCTCCCTCTCTCTCTCCTGTTTACATTATGGCAATATGAAACCCAACGATGATAATGGGGATAAACACAGGATAAAAACAGGTGAATATGGAATTGTTTTTTCTCAGTAAATATATTTCCAAGGGTGGTTTTAACAAGGAAACTCCCAGATCCATGATTTGAATGGATGTAATGTGGTATACGGTAGCGTTTGGGAGCAGGACCACGCATAAAATGTGCTTCTATCACTCAGTAATACATGCAAACTCAACTCACCTGGTGTCCTACATCTCATGTGCCTCTCATTAATTCTGCAGGCTTCACCTCGGGCCGTTTTACCTGACCCCCCTCTTCCCTGCATCCCTTTATCCCTTCCATCATGTCGTCTCTGGTCCTTCATCCCCTCTGACTGTTTGGGGCTGTCTTCCTCCCTTCCTCTCGTCCAGTTTCACTTGCAAAGACCACGCCACAGATTGAGAATTTTAACAGTTTATTGAAGGCGTGGAGAATTGAATGGTCTGAGGAGGGGCATCGTCGGAGACCCAGGGTAAGACTCAGTGTGGGGGTGCAGTCTTGGAGAAATCGTCTTTCCGAGCCTGCTCAGGACGCCCCTCAGACAAAGCCTATACGATGTACATGGCGCCAAGAAAGTCATCTGAAGGCCGTTTACGACAAAAGTCATTGCAATCCAATCAGTTAAAAGTTTGTCTAAGTAAGGAATCCAAGCAGATTGCTGAGTCGTCAACATTGAGGGTTGAGCAATTCCTCAGCAATCTCTCGTACTGAGAAAGCATGTAGCGACAGCGGAGAGAAAAAAACTCCAGGAAGAAACCTCCGGCAGAACCTGGCTCAGAAAAAGCGGTCATCTGCCGCGACCGCCTGGGGGTCTGGGAAGACAGAAGAGACAGCATGGAGGAAGTTCGGTCACGCGGAGCATTTGGACCCAATGATTCAGCTTTCCCGGCCGTACCAACCTCCTGAAACTGGCAATGTCAGGGATCGAGAACTGCACGTGTTCTGTGACGCGTCGGAGCAGGCGTATGGAGCAGTAGCCTACCTGCGGACTGTGGGAGTGGATGGCAGGATCAACATGGCCTTCGTGATGGCACGTTCGAAGGTGGCCCCCAAGCGTCTCCACTCTATACCAAGATTGGAGTTGTGCGCAGCCCTTCTCGGTGCTCAGATCGCTCAACTGTTGGATGGTGAGCTCTCCCTTCCGGTGTCAAAATCAGTGTCCTGGTCGGATTCAACCACCGTGTTAGCCTGGTTGCGATCAGAGTCCTGCCGCTTTAAAGTTTTTGTGGGAACCCGCGTAGCGGAGATCCAAGAGTTGACTCAGCACAATACCTGGCGTTATGTGGACTCTGGAAGGAATCCAGCTGATGACATCACAAGAGGGATGAAGTTGGAGGACTTGGCGAAGCCCTGCCGATGGTCAGAGGGCCCCTCCTTCCTTCATCAGCCTTTAGAGTGTTGCACTCAAGAACCCTGTCAGAAAACTCAAACTTCTCCAGATGTTGGGGAGCTGCGCAAATCTGCCTTCTGTGGGACCAACTCCACACTGGGAAATATAGAGGTAACCTATGCGCAATACAACACCTGGCAGGAGCTTGTAAAGGCCATCTTGGAGGAGTCGGATGGGGCGGCCAAAGTCAGCACCCTCAGCGCGGAACATTATCGTCAAGCAGAAGCAGATCTTCTTAAGGTTGTACAGAGAGACTGCTTTGCAGAAGAACTGAACTTCCTCAAGAGGGGGAAACCGCTACATCGTAGCAGTTGTCTGCTAGCCTTATCCCCTGAGCTTGGTGAGGATGGGGGACTGATTCGAGTTGGAGGTCGGCTGCGGCGGGCTGAAGATCTTCACTACTGCAACCAACATCAGATTGTGCTGGATGCAGCCCATCCTATTACCCAGCTACTTATTCGAGACTATGACAGCCGCCTGAAACATCCAGGACCCGAGCGGGTGTTTGCAGAGTTGAGACGCCGGTATTGGATCCTGAGAGGTAGAGAGGCTATCCGGCGTTACCAGCGGACGTGCACAGTCTGTCAAAAATGGAGAGCTAAGCCGCGTCCACCAAAGATGTCAGACCTGCCGGTAGCCAGACTTTGTCTCTACAAACCAGCCTTTTACTCTACAGGAACTGATTGTTTCGGGCCGTTTATGGTGAAAGTAGGCCGTCGTCTGGAGAAGAGGTGGGACATCATATTCAAATGTCTGACGGTGAGAGCTGTACATCTGGACGTTCTATCTTCACTCGACGCTGACTCCTTCCTGGTGGCTTTACGTCGCTTTGTTGCCCGAAGAGGAACCCCTGCGGAGCTCTACTCTGAACAAGGGACAAATTTTAAAGGAGGACGATCCAAACTCCAGGACGCCTATTCAGCTATGACATTGGAGCTCCAGCAACTTCTGGCACCACAGAAGATCCAGTTCCACTTCAACCCTCCAGCATCACCTCACTTCGGAGGCACCTGGGAGAGGGAGATACGCTCCGCGAAGTCGGCGTTATATATCACGGTCGGTGCCCAACCTGTACCAGAGGAGGTCCTCCGCACGGTGATTGTGGAGGTGGAGGGGATCCTTAATTCCAAACCGTTGGGGTAAGTCCCATCGGACGTCGGAGATCCGGATCCTGTGACTCCCAACTTTCTGCTGATGGGGCGCGGGATGGATCACTTCCCCAACTGGTTTACCCACGGAATGTACTGCTGAGCCGTCGACGTTGGAAACATGCCCAAGTCCTTGCAGACCATTTCTGGGCCCGGTTCATCCGGCTATATTTCCCGGGTATGCAGATACGGCAGAAATGGCACACCTCATCTGAAGACCTGAAGATGGTGGTGGATCTTCAACTGCCACTGGCTCTCTGGCCTGTGGGACATGTGGTCAGGGTGCATGCCAGTGCAGATGGACATGTGAGGTCTGCAGAGGTCAAGATCAAGGACAAAGTGTTCACCAGACCTGTGGCACGTCTGGTGGTACTGCCAGCGCTCCCAGAAGAGGACAGTAATTCGCCCGATTTGGAGCCGTTAATGGTTCAAATGTACTACATACATTTGGGGGCGGCTGTACAAAAGGGCTTAATCCCATCTGGATTAAATAGTTTACTGGTTGAGGTGTGTTGAATTATGTTTGGAGTTAGTTCGCGTTATGTTTGAGCTCAGAGGGCTACCGTAGCTTGGTGCGTCAGTCAGACGATGACGTCATACGTTCATCTTACCCGCCGACGGAGTTTTACTGCAGCAGTAGCGTTCAGTAGCAGATAAAGTTTGGGTTTGTTTAATATAAGGCTGTGAGCTGCTACAGATACTCGCCACCAGAGTGTCTGTGTGTCTAAAACGAGAAAACCACACAGACACATACTCCTACAACCGCGTTCCTGTATTACATCAGTTCTGACTTGTAACTGGATTTGTAATCTCTGATTGCTAAGTAAAGAAGAGTTCAACCATCCAACCTGGCCTAGTTTCTGACCACACCCCTGCCTTCTGAGACAGAGTGCATGCTCCCCCTCTGAACCAAACCGTGTTCTAATCGACACTCAGGGTTGAAAGTAGATGTCAAAGGCAAACAGCGCCCCCTTCACCCTTCCTTCTAATTAGCTACACAACATGTTGACTCCATTTTGCTCCTAGCCCCTCACCTCCTTGAACTTCTCTCTCTTTCAGGTTACTTCTGGGAGGCTCCTGAGCAGGCTTGGGAAAGATGAATCCCTGAAGACTGTTTCCCTGAGACTGAGTCTTCATTCCTACCCTTCATCGCCTTATCTGCCCAGACGTTTCATCCTTTCATACTCTTCCTTCATTAAACATTTTAATTTCTAATTTTGAATGAAAAAAAATTCCTGTGGGAGAAATGGTCCATGGCCCCTGAACAATGCATGCAACTAGTTACTTTTGTTTGGTTTACTTGGGTTTTTACTAACATCTGGTGCAAATAACTTGTCAATCAGCCTGCTGTAAACATATTCACTTAGGGGGGGGGGGTACTTTTTCGGTTTACTATTCCCTTTTATTTACAATATTTTAAAAAATTGACAAAAACAGTGCTTTAGGGGCGTCACATGGCGTAGTGGTTAAGCTGGGCACCCCGTGTTCAGAGGCCTTAGCCCTTGATGTGGCTATCCCAATTCGACTCCCGGCTGTGAACATTTGCCAAATGTCTCTCCCACACTTCTCTCCCCCTTTCTGAACTGTCCACTATTAATAAAGGCCACTGTGGCCACAAAACTTTTTTTTTTAGTGCTTTATTGTGTGTGTAATGGCACAAAATAATTATGGTAAGCACAATAAAGCACTGTTGAAAGACTTTGGGTTCTTACAGAGTGCAGAACCATACTGACTGATCTTTTTGTTTGGAGAAACGTAAATGATTTTCTGATACCCCCACGCAACAGCAGGAAATAAAATATGGATTACCAGTGCCATTTTGTGTGTGTGTGTGTTCGTGTGTGGTGAACTGGTGAGAAGTAAAAGTAAAAAAATATTGCAGAGTTGCTTGATAGCAGAATATTTATGTGAGTAAACCAAGTCCAACGCATCCTCACTCCCAACTCGTCACATACAGACGCATCATCAGACTACTGACCATGCGTCACATAATGACGCGTGGGGTACCTCCCTCGCGTCATTATGTGACCTTGGTCAGTAGTCTGATCCTTTTCAGTACCAACTAGTGAACGACCGGTTTGTAGTATTAAGTTAGGGTTTCCAATCAAGAAATGTAGCACGGTTTCCATTGTTAAAGGTTGTTTTTATAAGACGTTTTGGCAACTGTGGCTCAGATCGTAGGAGTTTGTACTGTAACCCCTGGTGGGTGGGTTGCCTGTTCGAACCCTCGCTCCGTCCATTTCAGTCATTGTGTCCTTGGGCAAGACACCTCACCCACTGGTGATTGTCAGAGGGCCAGCAGCCTCACTTCTGTTGCTACAATGTAGCTCATCACCACCAGTGTGTGAATGTGTGTGAGAATGATGCATGCAGTGTGAAGCGCTTCAGAGACCTTTGCACTAGCTAAAGCACTAGACAAGTAGCCTACAGGCCATTTACCATTTCAGAGAAAGTTTTGATGTAACCAGGGATATTTTTCAGGTGTGATGAAGTTCAGAAGGCCTTGCAGCCTCCTTCACCAGCTGCTGCTGCAACATGTCAGGCAGCATATTAGGACAAGGCCACTATGTCTTTCTTTCGTGTCCCAAAAAAAAGCTGAAAGATAGCAATATAACTGATGTTATATATTATTGTAGCAACAGTAAGAACTGTGAATGATATCCTTTAATAAGTTAGTCAAACAGGTGAGAAAAATGTACCAGCTGCACATGCTAATAAAAACATTCAGTTATATAACCAGACCCATTGATAAAGCTAACTTACAATTTCAACAGCTTTTTTTTCTAAAGGAATATGATATAATATTTAGCTTATTTATAGTTGGTTATGAAGGCAACATTAAGCCTGACCACAATGACTGAATGAATGAGTAAAAAAAGACGTGTTATTATGTTGTGTTGTACATTTCTTAAATAACTTGTTGCTAATCAGGCTTCAAATTGTGAGATTGGTTTGACAAAATTGTTAAATGTGTTTTACGTGTCGCATTTATGCACTTTTAAGCTTAACTGCAAAAGTTAGGACAAATAATTAACAGATGATACCAAAATTGTACAAATCAGCTTTTTTATTCAAAAGCAACCCATTCATAGCTCTGAAAAGATTAATTAGAAAAGCAAAGTTAAATAATAATACAAAAAATATATGCTTAGGGGTTCATAAAATCTTGGGCCAGCGCAGCATTTTATTCTAAGTCCCGATTCCATTATTAGGACAAATTTCCATTCGAAGTTTTGTACAACTAGAAAGTTATACTGCTAAAAAGGCAGAAGATAAAGACGCGATGGATTACTAGGGGGTTTTTCATCTGAAGTTGCAAAAGAGGCGCTATTTGCCGCTGGGAAAAAAAAACATGCTTTCACATTCTTTAACGCCTCCTTTTCCCCGGAGGGCGAAGCCAGAAAATGACACATAGATGCTACACTGTGCAGCAGCAGTGAAATAAAAGGAACTCGCTTCCTTATAGAAGAAGACCGGCCGATCATCCTGTATCAGTATGCCGCGGTGTGACCTTAAACGACTTCTCCATTTTCCTGGAGTCCGACAGGTCCACGTTGTAAGAGATGGTGGTTTGGGTTCGCCCCTTCACAGTCCGCCAACGAATGATCTGGTTAGGAGACGACGGCGAAGCGGTGATAGTTGCTCTGACAGCGCTCGTTGGGGGTGGCAAAAAAAAGAAAACATCTGTTAGAGATATCTGTGAAATAATATAAACAACAGGAGGTCCATTTATGGCCAACGGAGTTGCTCTTTGTAATATCAGTCACATGATCGAAGGGGAGCTGAACTGGTCCTCCAACAGAGAGTAGACCTCCCCGGTGCCCCGGTTGCTTCTCCGGGTAGGAAAATGGTGCGAGTACCTGCATAACGCCGCCATTCAAACAACCCATTTTATTTTTGATTAGTCTACACTTCAAAAGAGCGCCCGAACGTTATTTTGTCCTTGATGTCGGACAGAAACACTTCATCCCGCTGATTTTTAATGTAAAACGGAACTACCGTTTTGTTGTATTTTTTGTATCAGGGGGGTTTCTATTTTAGCAGCCTATTTCTAGCTCTGACTGTTAATATCGCAAATATTCGGTCGGGCTGTGATGTGAAAGCATCATCCGCGCTGTGATTCAGTCATCTCTGGAAATAAGAGGATCCTATATGATTCAGCGATATTTGGACCCGTTCTAAACGGACGATCGTGCCGGATGACGTGCCCTTTGTTCTGGAGGATTGTCATAAAACATGTACGGGGAAGGATTATCTTTGTCTAGGTTGTTCAGGATTATTTGACCTCCTCTTTATTTTTTTATTTTTTTTTATTCATCCTATTGTTTTTATCATGCTTGGCCAACTTATTTGTGTGTCTAAAGTCTGGAGCAGTGTGCCGAATAAGAGGAGGACATGTGCTGCTGTTCAGATCTCATTACAAGTAAGTCTGACACATTTTCTTTGGGGTTATAGTTTTATATATCATTATTTTGATTGTTTTAGACTAACTCCTCATTGCATGCAAATACTATATTAAGGCTATCATAATGTAGTAATAAACTCCTCTCCAACAGGTGTGTAGCACCAAAGATAAATTAGTAAAGTTTAGGCCACTAGTTAAAGAAATAGTGTGAACATGGATTTATAATTCTGCAAAATATCAGGTAAACTCCTGTTTAATTTAACAGTTAATCGTATTTTTAGGCATATTTGAATATTTGTTTGTTTTGGGGGTTTTTTTTTAATACAAACGGAGCACTTTCTGTTTGCATTAATAGGCCAATGGTACGAGTTTATCTTTAACTTTCGGCAGCCATTTTAAGCTTAACTGAATGCAGACAAAACTATTTAATGTTGAAAAGCCCAAATATGGGGGAGAAAAATTACTTAAAAGCTGGTGGTTCATTATTCACGTATTTTTGCATAAATGTAGCCTATTATTGAACTGTGCACCACTAAACATAGTGTGCACTATTTTTCTCCTTTTTCTCCTGTTCAAAATATTTTATATATATATACATTTTACATTAAATTATGTAGGTTTTCAAATATACTGTGAAATTAAGTAAAATGTTAATCTACACTAACTCATAGTTTGTCATTTAATTTGATTAGCAAAAGGGAGCCTACAGGTTTGGATGCATGGAAGTAATCCAATAACTGCATAAAAAAGAAAAAAGGAACTATTCTTTACTAATAATGTTTACCAAATCAATATAGCCCTATTACGTACGAAATTACCCCTACATTGTTTCAACCATCTTTATGCACAAAAAAAGCCCTTTATTCAGTGATCAGAGTAGCAAGCAGGCCCCCGGGATGATGCAGATAGAGAGGAGGTGCTTGTCAGAGAACCACCTCACGGGATTTTTGGACATTGTTGTAGTCATCACTAGGGTATCCATTTTCTTGCAGAATGGACTCACGAACAGACAAGCTGTGTCATTACTCTGCATGTGGGAGGCTGAAGGAAGTGCGGGCTTTCCTGCAAACTGGGGCAGATGTTAATGGACTGAATAAGTTTCAGAGGACTGCTCTGCAGGTTTGTTTAAAATATTATACTTTTTCTGATTAAGATGTTTATGAAATTATTCTATAAGCGACATCTTGTGGGATTTCCTGCTTTTAATTCTTTCTCTATGTTCGAAATTAAACTTTTTTGCTGTTGTTGCTGCTGTATTACATTTATTCCATATTAATTCTGTGATATTTTTGGTTTTTATTCTTTTTTCCATATCAATGAATCTGATTCACAATCGAAAGTACTTAAAGAATACTTTTTTTTTCCAGACTACTGAATATTTTGCTCATATCAGACACAATTATTTTTTTTTTACTATTTTGTTTCATACTATTAGTATAAAAGCATTTTTGAGTTGAAGAGCAAAGAGAGGAAGAAAAAAGGAAGTTGTTCTCAGTGGAAAAATACAGGCCTCACATTGGAGCTGATCTTCTACGATGCTCTAAGCAGTGTAACTCAGGAAGGAACTTAAACCATCAGTAACAAATATTCGAATCATAGTTTCCAGGAACTCTAACAAATAACTCTAACAAAAGACTCTTTTCACAGGCATACATTCTCTTTCGCTCTCTCTCTCTCTCTCTCTCTGTCTCACACACACACACAGAAGGGCAACTGCCTGACAAAGACTCACTGGAGCAGTGCGAGTGTGTTTTCTTATTGCACAGCCAGATCTAGATTTATATTTTCCATTGTATCAAATAAAGGGGCAAAGTATAAAAAGTATAAAGAAACTATTAATTATAAAGAGATAAAATAATTACATTCCATGAAGGACATAGTGGTGTTTCCCTACACCAAACAAATAGGGCCTCATACAAACTGTTGGAGCTTTTTATTATTATTAAAATTATTTGGCTGATTTTGTTTCTCTTTTTAAATTCTGTCTATTAAAGAAGATAATAATTATAATAGTTTTTTTTATCCATCTATATGAGCATAAGTGGGTGAGGGCTTTTTTTTTCTTACCAGAGCAGGAGTAACCACGACAAAGAGTAAAAAGTTGTCACTTGTAGTTTCACTTACTCACTGGCAGTGGATAGATAAATAAGCAGACACACCCAATGTACCCAGGTGTCTCGTGGGTGCTTAACAGCGTAGAGACTTTGTTGCGACCTCCGCGGCGCGTCCGTCCCGACCGAGGTGTGTCAGACGCGGGACGGTCCGCGCAGAAGAAGACAGACACTGGAAGCATTCGCCCCCGCCGCACAGTATCTTGACCAAAGGAAACTGGAAAGCTACAATATAAAATTGTTAAAGCTTTTTAATGTCCTTGTCTCAAATTTTATTTTTATTTTTTTACTAGGGCGGGGGTAACAACAGGAAACAAATGGTCATTTACTCACTAGCGGTGGATAAATAATTAATGTCTGCTTGTTTGGACAATGGGCTGTCATGCCAGTGAACAAAATATGCTTCAGCCCCTCTCGCCCACCGTGGGCGGTGTTTATCACATTCCACGCTCGGGTCTGGCCTGGGAGCTTGGAATGGATGTTTATATCAACCTACCAGCCGAGGTCCCAAAAACTGTGTGCAAGTGAAGAACTGATGCTGTTTTGAAGCGAAAGAGTGGTCACACAAAATATTGATTTGATTTAAATTTCTATTTTGTTCATTCACTGCATCACAGACAGACAGACAGACAGACAGACAGACAGACAGACAGACAGACAGATAGATAGATAGATAGATAGATAGATAGATAATCTTTTCAACCACTTTTCCCCTCATGTTTCCAGGTGGCGATGCTCGGAAACACCTATCTCGTCAAAGCTCTCCTGGAGGCAGGAGCTGATCCCAATGCGCGTGACAGCATCCTAATGCTCACCGTTACTCACGATGCCGCGCGCGAGGGTTTCCTGGAGACCGTGCGCGTGCTGGTAGATCACGGAGCGGACGTAAATCTCGCGGATGAAATCGGTAACCTACCCCTGCATCTGGCGGCGAAGGAGGGGCACCTGGAGGTGGTGAAGCTGCTGCTGGAGCTCACCGAGGACCCCCGGAGGACCAACGAGCTGGGACACACAGCCCTGACGCTGGCACGAGACTTCAAGCACGAGGAGACTGCTGACTTCATTAAGCAGTTTCTAGGATACTGGGAGTGACGTGAGGGAAATGGCTGCTTAATTATGTAAATAATATTTATAAATATACCATAGATTATGCTTTTAGGTTCATTAAAATGTTTGCGGCTTATAGGCAATAATTTATAACCTTAACTTCTTGATAATTTCCTTTCTCTTATTCCGCGCGTGTTACGTGCAGCTACAGCTCAATTCATTTTTTTTATTGCAATGGATCCTCAATAATTTTGTTTAGACTAGAGGAAAATGTTCCTTTAGTCTGCATTTAACACTAGGCTGAACACACAAAATGGTTAAAAAAGGTCAGCTCTAAACCGTGGTAGTGTTTGTGGTCTCAAAAATGCGACGGAGAAGGAATATTGGCTTTTCATCCTTCCCCCTAAAAAAGAACAATGAGACTGATGTTGCTACATGTGAGAATACATGAAAGAAATTAGTCTTTGGAGCAGTTGTTTCTATATTAGGTCCATCCGACACCCTGTTCCTGCATGGGTTGTGCTTTATTAAAATGGCATTTCTGGCTTGCTCCATCAAAATTCGGTAAGAGGATCACGTCAGCTGTGGTCTCTGAATCTGCGCCAAAAAAATAACAAAGACCCGGTGTTCTGACAAAACAGGATAGTTTGTTAAAATACCTTAGCTCGAGTTGTCTAACCCATCCCACACGTTTTAAGTCCTAACCCTAAGGTCACAGAAGGACAAATATAGTTTATTTTAAATACCTAAACATAAAAGATGTATAATTTACTTGATTTGAACAGATTTTAAACACCAAAGGGAAAAGTACGTTTGTTTACTGCTGCGCATGCGCATTAACTGAAAGTATGTCATTCTGATGGGTATGCTGTTTTGTTAGAACACCGGCTGTAATAGTAGCCAGGAATACTGAAATAAATGCCTTCAGACACAAGTGTTTGTACAATCACTTAAGACATCCATCGTGAGACTAGCAATTGGCTGGATTTCAGCTGAATTATGTCACTTTAAAGGGGGCGAATATCTTTGTAATTACTTATTTTATGTTGATTGTTATGTATTTAATGGTGATTATTTTTATAGAAATTTGTTTCACTTTAACATTCAAATGTTTTGGTCTTTAAAAAAACGGCATGTTATTGATCATGACTGATTTGTAAAAGCAAAAAAAAAGGGGGTTAAAAAGTCCAAGGGGGTGAATATTTTTTAGCGGGCAAAGGCCTATTCACATTTTCATCACTTGTTTCACATTATATCCACATGGAGTGTGTGTGTTTTTTTTACTACAAAGTTAAATCAGTTTCATCTGATTAAATCAGACGTATTTAGGTTTGTGAAAACAAGACAGAAAAAGCTATAATAACCATATGGTATTTATTTTTTATTTATTCATTTATTTGATAGGGACACGTGTGAACAATAAACATGTACCACACTACAACATTTATAGCCAAGGCTAATTTGCAAATTATATTAACATATAATCCACTGCTTGTTATGAACACAGTGACCCAAATATTACAGTTTTACGTTTCGCATGGTGAGCTTTGGAGACCTTCTTAAATAAATAAACTAGGCTATTATTAAAAAGCATACCCGTTACCTAAAAGCAATAATTTAGGCTTGAATATAGGCGCTCACAAGATCACGCAACTGTAATCAAACAAGTTTACGCCCCTTGTCAAGAGTTGCTAATAAATGCCACTGACGTTGCATGCTCTGTTGTACACTTGATTCAGCAATAAAATGTAATTTAAACCAACTTGAAAAATTAGTCTGAATAATTTTATCATTGCAGATGATGTAGCTGCTGAATTAAGCTGTAGTTCAGAGGTTAAAACTAAATGTATTCATGCAAACAAATATATCTTAACCCGACCTCCTTCAAATTACATTTCAAATAATGTATATATTGAGTTCGTGACTAATAATTTTTCAAAAAGCGAAATGCTCTAAAGTTTAGAGATTTGATTTATACTTAACCCGAATGCACAATGTTCCACTGCCAAAGCATCTAACAATAATTAGTTGTATTTTGCCAGATTATTCCATTATTGCATACATTATTATTATTATTTTCTTCTTGTAGCGTTCAGGTGAGAATTATTTGAACTATGATGGGTTTGGAAAAGTTCAGATCAGAACCTTAATACAGATTTCCTCTGTGTGTTAGCGGCCTCACGCTTCTCTCTCCCAGTCACAGTTAAACGCTCAAATGAACTTATTTGAAAACTTGAGCATGCAAAGCTCCAGCACCGCATCCGCTGGATTGCAATGCACGCTGGTAAATAGAACAAAGTTAAAGCATTTAAAGCGGACTGGAGCTCCAGGGATCAGTTAAACGTATTCTAGGCCCTGATTTAATTACGAGTAAAATATCACCTGAGTATGCTTAATCTTTATTGTTTCTGTTCGGGAAGGAATAACTATGATACCAGAACATATAACTAATTGTAATAACTGAAGCTTTGGGGATCTTTTACTTTGAGGTGAGTAGACGGTTATGTGGCGATGGGCAGGACTTTCTCTTAGCTGCAAAATAGAAAGGGGAGGTATCCAGCCATATATGGGGTTTGACGATATCAGTCATTTTTGACGCAGACTCAGTCGTTCGGGGTTTTAATTGGCTGGTCAGAGTTTGCAGACCAACCAATCATTGATCTGTCTCTGTGTATGATGCGTCCAAAGTCCAAATTAAATGTTTTTTCTCTCTTTATCTTACAGGTTTCAAACAAGGTCATTGAAGATCGAGGCTTGAGAGTTCAAATTAAAGTATTTAACAGCACTTGTCATGTATGGAGTACCCCTCTGTTGTGTGTTAAACCTTATGTGTTCAAGTTGCCTCGACAACGGACATGTGTTTTTCTTAAGGCAGGATACAGAAGGCGAAATAGGTATTGAACATTTCAACGTTTTTCTATGGAAACCCATTTGAAATGAGGCTACTGACATGCAATTCCATATATATGTTAATAAAACGTAGGTTATAGGTAATATACACCTAAAAAGAAATTACTTCATAAAGGATTTGCAATCAATTAGAATTGTACAGGGGTTAAGAATTAAACACTAGGAAATAAAAAAACTGAATCAGCTGTTTTTTTGATAACTAAGAGTGCAAATTAACATCAACTAGTTTAGTCCGAAATGGAAAACACAATTCTAGACGTGAGCACAGTCGGCCTCACAATCCACAGGTGAGGGCATCTTTTTGCCATAAATCATATAGATAGGTAGGCTACATCAACACAATAATCGGAGAAAAATCCAAATATCAACTCTCCCTCGCTAAGAACTTCAGAAGAACACGGAACTATAGCAGGTACATTTATTTGTGCCCAAAACAAAATGACCATTGAACTGCAATGTCAACTATGTATGCTCGTTGCCCGAGTCCACTGCAGAAAAAAAAAAAGATGTTTAAAGTTTGCAGCAAAACATTAAGAGAAGCCATCAAAGTACTTTAAGGGTATAGTCTGGTCAGATAAGACGAAAACTCTTCCCACATTATTGGACGCAGTGTATTTGGAGAAAAATGGCACTGCCCATCAAACCCTACACCATAGATCACCAACATGGTGCCCGCGGGCACCAAGGTGCTCTCAGGGACAGCAGGTGCTCCTTGGACATGTTTTGAAAATAGCAAATAATTCAAATGCGCTGAGATATTAATTGAAATGAAATGTTGCATGTTTAAATGCATCTGTTTCCTGTCTTAAATCAATTATGATCATGTATTATTTGTGAGCAATTAACATGTGATCAGACTTAGCATAAGATAAACCATACAACTGTGTAATGTACAGGTAGGCCTTTTTTATTACTAAGCACCCTTTGTGTAGCTCTCAGTATCCAAAAGGTTGGTGACCCCTGCCCTACACCATCAGCGATGTTTGGAGGTGGGAACATCATGATGTTGACCTACCTTTTAGCTTATGATACTGGCAGACACAACTGAAGGAAAAAATATATAGAAACGTACTTGATACAAATGTCAAAGTTAAACTAGAGGGTATTTTCTCACAAAATAAATAGAATAAAGTAAATGGCCAACAGAAATGAAGATCGGTAGAGCCCGCCCATAACATTCAAGATTTGAATAGGCTGATAATCACACCTGAACAACATTGCAACCAGTTTTTCCATATAAGAGAAATGTTGAAGTTGTCAGTAATAACTATATTTTATTAGTACTGTTGAAAATGTCTTTGGAATTCTGCATCATTTCTTTGAATGTGTGATTTATTTTGGATGTATGTAAAATTTCATATGAACGTTATCAGCCATCTATCTACTAAAAGATATGTTGACATGTTGAATTGTTACTTTCCCATCTGTAATTATTTCAGTGTTCTAGAAAGTTGCCTCACATTAATCATTTATTACCATCATACAGGTGCTGATCATAAATTTAAATAAAATCATGAAAAAGTTGATTTATTTCAGTAATTCTATTCAAAACGTGACACTTGTTAGATTCATTCATTGCACACAGACTGATATATTTCAAATGTTTCTTTCTATTAATTTGAATAACTAATGAAAACCCCAAATTCAGTAACTCAGAAAATTAGAATATTAATTAAGACCAATGCAAAAAAGGATTTTTAGAAATGTTGGCCAAACGAAAAGTGTGAACATGACAAGCATGAGCATGTACAGCAATCAAAATTTAGTTGGGGCTCCTTTGGCTTGCATCACTGCAGTAATGCAGCATGGCATGAGGTCGATTAGTCTGTGGCACTGATCAGGTGTTATGAGAGCCCATGTTGCTCTGATAGTGGCCTTCAGCTCTTCTGAATTGTTGCTTCTGGCGTATTGCATCTTCCTCTTTACAATACCCCACAGATTTTCTTTGGGGTTAAGGTCGGGGAGTTTGGCGGCCAATCAAGAAAAGGAATACCATGGTCCTTAAACCAGGTACTGGTAGCTTTGGCAGTGTCTGCAGGTGCCACGTCCTGCTGGAAAAGTCGATGTGAATCTCCTTGAAGTGTGTCAGCAGCAGAAAGCATGGGAGCTCTAAAACTTCCTGATAGACAGCTGTGTTGACCTTCGACCTCAGAAAACATAATGGACCAACATGGCATCCCAAACCATCACTGACTGGCAATTTTACTCTGGACCTCAAGCAACGTTGATTATGTGCCTCTTCTCACTTCCTTCAGACTCTGGGACCTTAATTTACAAAGGAAATGAAAACGTTGCTTTCATCAGAGAAAATAACTTTGGATCACTCAGCAGAAGCCGAGTCCTCTTTGTCTTTAGCCCAGGGAAGACTCTTCTGACAGAGTCTCTTTTTCAATAGTGGCTTTACACAAATAATGCGACCGGTTACACCCATGTCTTGCAGATGTCTGTGCAGGGTGGTTCTTACAGCACTGACTCAAGCTGCAGTCCACTCTTGATAGTCTCCCTCACATTTTTTCTATGAGTTTTGTTTCACAATCCTCTCCAGGATGCCGCTCTCCCTATTGACTGCACACTTTTTCCTACAACATCTTGTTCTTCCCTTTGCCTCGATTTTTTAATGTGCTTGGCTGCAGCTCTTGTGAATTGTTGGCTGGCAAAGCTCTGAATAGCCATGCTCCTTTGTAATGACCTTTTAGTCATCTTTCGGACAACTGTCAAGTGAGCAGTGTTCCCCATGATTGTGTAGCCTACAGAACTGGACTGAGAAAGTGTTTAAAAGCCTTTGCAGGTGTTTTGAGTTAATTAGCTGATGAGAGTGTGGCAACAGGTGTCTTCAGTATTGAACATTTATACAATAGATTTTCTGAGAAACTGAATGTGGGACTTACGTTAGCTGTCGGTTATAATCATAAAAATTAAAATAAATATTCAAAATGTATCAGCCTGTGTGAATGAATGAATATACAAAACTCACTTTTAAAAGGTATTACTGAAATAAATTGTTTTCATGATACTCTAATTTTATTACCAGCACCTGTATAAGAGCCTTTGAATTTTATTGGCAAAAGTCAAATTCAGGAAACCACTTAACCACCTCCGGCACATTTTTTTTCCATTTTTATTTGCTTTTAATACAGATCATATGCATATTTAATTTTACAAGAAAAGTTCTTTCAAGCATTCACAAACAGAAACATACTCCATTCACACATAATACCTTGCATTATTCTTTTTCAGAAATTAAAATCCCTAAACAAAAACACTCATTCATATGAGTTTTGTGAAATTTAAATAAATACATAAGTAAAATGATGACTCAGAGGACACAGAGCTCTGTCTTGTGATTAAGCAAGATCTTGTGCAAAGATATTGAGGCAAAAAAAAGGTTCCAGTCTGTTAGCGATTTAGTGAGAGATACAGTGGGGCAAAAAAGTTTTGGCAGCCACCGATTGTCCAAGTTGTCCCACTTAAAAAGCTGAGGTCAGTCGGTAATTTAAATCAGTTACAATTCAACTGTCAGAGACAGAATGTAAATAAAATAAAAATCAGGAAATCACATTGTATAATGCAGAAATATAAATATTTAGCACCTACAAACAAGCAAGAATTATAGCCCTCACAAACCTGTTACTAAAACTTTAAGACACTCCATCTTCTGGGATTCCATGCAAGATCATGGATTCAAATCTTGGAATGGTTAAGGTTTAGCCAGGACATGTCCAGGCATGTCTTAAGTTTGAAAGTGTGACAAACAGATAAGGACCAGAATGTCATGTTGTCAGAGGAGACCAAAATAGGAGTATTTGGTAAGAAGTCCATCCTCCTTGTTTGGAGGGGAAAGAATTCCGACTTGCGTGCCATGAATACCATATCCACCGGAAAAGAGGACATGGCGACTGATCCTTATTAATGGGGCCGTGTATTGTGAGATTGTGCAAAAACCTTCCATCAGTAAGCGCATTGAAAACGAATCATGTCTGGGTCTTTCAACATGACACGGATGCCAAATACCGCCACAGTTGAAGTGTAACTATGATGAACGTCAAAGACCTCTCAAATCTCATACAACTGGGACAACTTGTAGAATCTGCTGCCGCTAAATACCACTGTATTACCATTTCAGGAACTCAGGATATCAAAATGAGTACTTTTAGCAGACGATCCCAGGCCAAATTAGATCTAAACTCTTGAGATCAAGTAGCTGGAAAATATCTAATATTGTCAGCTCAACAAGCATCTGCAGCATTAAAACTGGAGGGCATTTTTTGCCGTACTATTATTACCCACAAAGAATGAAAAGTAACAGCGTTCAACCGTCTTTCTCACATGTGTAAAGTATAAGGCCAAGAAGTTCCACCTCAAGGATGGAGGACAATATATACAACAAAGAGTACTGTGCAAAAATTAAAGTACAGGCCGCTGACAAGCTTTCTGTGTAAAGTTGTTCCAAAAATACTCAAAACTGGACACCTTTTGACCTGTAATACACTTCTGCACATTTAAGGACAGCTTACTTTTTTTATTTTTTTACGTGATCCAAGTCGCATAAGCAGTGCAGAGGAAGCCCTCTGACATCCTGCCAGATGGGGGAGAATATAACATTAGCATTTAATTTTTTGTGCTCTTTCAGTAAACAGTGACATTAAGAATGGGAATGTAGAAATGTAGCAGAGATCTCTCAATCTGAGGCCTCTCGGTGCCAAGAAAGGAACATTAAACAGAAATATGTTTAACTGCATGAATTATGATTAGGCACATAACTGCCTCAACATGCAAATTATTAAAACATTTTTGTCTGAAGGCCTCAAATTTGCTGCCAATTTATAGATGCACCATCATTTATGGGGATGTGCATACAGCACATATAGACCACACTGTAATAATATTGATTCTCTTGTCCTAAATCTGATTAAGTAGTGCAAAGAAACAAAACATGGTTGAAATGTGCTTTCACTGATAGAGAGTAATCAGAACCTTAAAAAAGGACAGTTTTACCAGCACATTAGTAAATGAGGGACATACACTGCATGTCCTTTTATGTCCACACTCTTGGTGAACAATGATTCAACAGAGCCCTTTAGTTGGAAAACAAAAACACTTCACAAATCCACAGGACAGTCAATCAAGCTGTTAGCCAATCATATTTGACAGAAAAGATCTGTACAGACGAACAAAACTAGGCCTGTGTGCTGCTGAACACAAGCGGTGGCCTGTGGCGTCTCAGCAATAAACATCAGTAGTCTTAAGCTGGATGTTTATCCAAAGTTACGCCATCTGCAGGCAGATTCTCAGTTAATGTGACTCTTCAGTACTTAGATCTGCTGGAGATTGTCTCTCTTCCTTGGGTTATGAACTCCAGCAGCTAGCAGCAGTCCAGGAAACATGATATGCAGCCCTGTGATGAAGGTTAGACGTCTCTTCTCACTTCTGGTGGACGCATTTCAGAGGCTGGAAGTAAATGAAGGACTTCTGCATGTGTGTGTGTATATCATATATTTAAAAAGTCTTGACATTTGCTCAAGCCTAATCTGGCCCACTTTATGTTCAGTGCTCATCTCTGACACCCACCTACACACCAGCTTCCATACGCTCATCTGCAATACTCTTTATTCCTTCAGTCCTTTCTCAGATACGGTCCTGTCCAGCAGGCTAACTGAGGAAATGTTGCACACACACATTTAAGCGTATATATCTGCACAGAAACAAAACTGATCCACGATTTTTTTCCCCTCCCCAAATCATGACCTAGACTTATTAATTTTACTAATTGAGGATATAAGTTAGAAGTGAGGAGGTTTAGGGTACTTCTTGTGTGTAAGTTTTGCTGATCCAGCATGGTCTGGGAGTCAGTTGGTCTCATAGGAGGAGAGCAGTGCTGCGTCCACCGGCTCCATGCAGGAGGGGCAGGTGAAGGACCTCATCAGCCAGTCATCTATACAGTCCATGTGATAGATATGCATGCACGGCAGGAACCGGATGGGGTCCCCATACACAAAGTCCATCATGCAGATGACACACCTGCAGAGATGAACACAGAAGTTAGCAGCAGCCAATATGGTTACTTAACAGAGATATTAGTAACATCATCATCATCATGATATTCCTGCTCACTAATACAGTAGAAGTGTTTTTCAAAGCTCTTACGTCAACAATTACTGATGAAATAAACTTATTTGATTTCAGAGTAGCTTTTAGTCTTTCTATCTCATTTAAAGCTTATAGATGATGTACTGTTACACTTTGAGCACAAGGAAAAGACAAGCAGTATTAAAATGAAATGTCAACAACTGCTTAATGAAAATATTGAGCTGGCCTTTAGCTGTTACACATTTTGTCACATTATAAAATCAAATCTAAGCAGATTTTCATGGAATCTTATGATCTAGGACAAGAGGTAGGACAGAGATACATTACGTTTTTTAAAAATCCATCAAATATGAAGTTCAGTCAGTTTCGATGGAGGGAAATTTTCTGATTCTCATCAGCGATTCTTAAATGGGTTTAGCACTGGACTTTGACTGGGCCACTGAACCAGAATAGTATTTATTTCACTGCAGATCAGGGTTATTGTCCTGCTGGAAGGTGAACCACCTCAGGCCTTTGGAGCCTCCGACAACTTTTCTACAAGGATTGTCCTGAATATAAAGTAGCCCCATCCATCTTCTCCACACCGACCAGCCTGCCGGTTCTTGCTAAAGAAAATCCTCCCCATCAGGCCATGCCACCACCACCCTGTGGATGTGGGTGTGATCAGAGTAATTTGCAGTTATTCTTGAGCAATGTCGGCCAAAAAAAACAAAAAAAAAACAACGTTTTATCTAACCAGAGCCCCTTCTTCCACTTTTTTGTAAGCAGAAAATTGTGGAGAACATCACAAAAAAGTTATCAGAATATATCTAAAACTAATTATTTACTGTGAATTACATTTTTAGGTTTTATTCGTACAAACATTGGAAATCTTAGTATAAGTTTCGTACGTAGCTCCGTCCTTCGTTTTATTGATTGACTGAGCTGGCTTGGCCGAGGTCTGAGCTTTTCTTTTGACATGCAGTCTTGGATTTGTGTTGCCCTAAAGTTGTAAACTACACTAAAACCAAGAAAGTAGAACACATCACCCCAGTTCTAAAGTCCTTATACTGGCTCCCTGTAGCTCAGAGAATAGACTTCAAAATGCTTTTATTAGTCTATAAATCATTGAATGGGTTAGCACCAGAGTAAATTAGAGATCTGCCATCCCAAACCACCCAGATCACTCAGGTCCTCCAGTTCTAGTTTACTGATCGTCCTAGAACCAGAACCAAACATGGGGAAGCAGCTTTTAGTTTCTATGCTCCTCATATCTGGAACAAACTACTGGGAGAATGCAAAGCTGCAGAGACACTGAACTCTTTTAAATCTAAAATTAAAAATTACCTATTTAGACTCGCTTATGAGAAACTGTTTTTACTCGCTTGTTTTTAATTTTCACACAAATTATTGTCTTAATTACTATAAATGCTTTCTTGTGTTAAGCAAGATCAGTAATGAACTAAAACTGTTTTTTACTCACTTGTCCCTAGATTGTTATATTTTCTTGATCATTTTCCTATTGTAATTGCTCATGTGTATTCTAATCAAACTGATTTATGCTGTGAACCATTTAGTCATGTAAAGCACCTTGAATTGCCCTGTGTTGAAAGTGTGCTATACAAATAAACACTGCAACCATCCATGGAGTTTTTCCCTATTAAGCTATTCAGCTTTAGGTTCATACTCACTCTCTGATTTTCTTTTCAGAGCCGTCGCGGCCAGGGTCATACACTCCCTTCGGGAGGTGCTGGATGAGTCCGATGCGTTGAGCGATGCGGACCTGCTCCTCTTCAGTCAGCTGGGTGGCCAGTCGGGCTTGGCTGGGCGTTGGGTGGTAGACAGGCACGTGGATCTGCTCCTGCGGACAAAGAGTCTCTTTAAAATATACCCAGCAACTACGTAGCGTGGACACCGCACAGTCCGACAAAGCACCGAAGGGAAGGAGTCGTTGTAAATACCCATAAAAGGTAGGCCAGAGCCTGTGTGTCACACCAGTGGGGGGATTGCTCAATAGGAGTTCAAACAGAAAACTCTGCCGCTGTCCTCGCATGTGCTACTGTCCTGTACACGGTCCAGCTCCTCAATCTCTGCAGTGTGTTTGCAAACGCAACCTAACCACCAGCCAATCACTGACCTTTTTCATCCAGTCAGACTATTTATTGTGAATACTACACAAAAATACTGCACTAAGAGGCAGAAATGAGTATATTTAGTTAAGGACACAAATAGGCCTACCATACTTACATTATGCATTTTAGGTCACATTTCTACAATTCTTGAGCAACTATGTGATATGCAGGGGCAGAGTTAGGGGGTGGATACTTGGGCTTGAGCTCCGGATTTTTTCTGAGAACCCCCGAATCTGGATTTTAATTTTGAAAGAGGAAAAAAATCCTCTCTGAAATAGTTGCTGTACCAGAGCTCACCAGAGGGGCAGCAGTTATGTAAAGTAGTCTTTGTACAGCCTCCCTGAGCCACCTGAAGAAGAAAGCAGCTGCTTTGGCAGCTTTGGCAGCCTGCCTGCGGGGGATGGGAGAAGAGGGGATACACCTGCAGGAGAAGACTATTGCTGATTTTGACATCAGGGATGTTTTTAGATAAAAAGTACAGATTGACAACAGCAGCTTTGAAGAAACAGACCATGATTCAGATTTGTTAATCTTAATTTAAAAGTGCTGGCTTGTTAACTGTCAATTTACTGTAAGTTTTGGTAAAGAAAATGAAACATGGCAGGAATATAAAAATACTTAGATAATCATGAAAAATAAGTAAATATCACAAAGGCAGATGTTTTCTGGATTATTAAGAAACAACTGAAAAAGAGTAAATTAGTTTTACAGTAAGTGAATAAATATAGTAAAACATTGAGGATGTGATGATGCTATAAAATATAAATATAACAATGCCTATTACAGTTTTTCATAGGTTTGTCCAACAGGGTCAGAATATCCCGTCATAAAAATGTTTTACTCTTTAGTCTATAGACTATTAAAAAGTATAGTGTATAGCATCTATTTATTTTTTTATTATTTATTTTAATATTCAATCTGAACAATCTGCTTGAGATCACATCAAGCAGATGAATATTTGTCACTTTTAGTTCCTCCACAATGACAAAAAACACTGATTGTGGCCCTACGTATAAACGATGAAATTAAATGTGAAATGCTCAGCTGCATTTGTGTAGCTAATCAAATAATGAGATTGCTGCAGAGGTTGGTATATAAGGTTTGGGACTTTTGCCTTGGAGTTAGGATGATGTTCTGAAGGCTGAATATGTGCTCTGCTGCCACTAGAGAAAGGGATTAAAGCCCCACTCCAGCCACAGTTTTGAAATCACATATCTAAAATTAAAGTGATCAGAAGTCGTAAACATGCTCCGAAGCAGCCATTCCCTGACTCGCAAGCTTCAATGGGAGAAAATACAGCATATGAGTGGTTTCTGCACCAGTGGTTGCTCCAGTAACTCTTTAGCCTGCTGTCAGTTCCCAGAACGGGATACATTAAGTACCTTATTCAGGTTGGGGATTATTCTCAGATGCTGTCATGGGAATCTTTTTTATTGATGTGGTTTGGTGTACTGTGTGTAAATTTGAATTGGTGATATTGGTGACTCTGAAACAAGTGGTCAGGGTTGTGAAGTTTTTGAATAATACTTTGTTATAATAAAAGCTGTATGTATGTATGTATGTATGAAGAAGAAGAAATGTCCAGTTGTCTTCATTTAAACTCTCAAGACTACCATGTCCTGGATGACTGAGAAGCTATGTATCATGTAGCCCATTTCCTTTATATTGTCAGCTGTTATTGGATTCAAGCCGTATTCCCTGGACTAGTGATCTGAGGTGACTTCAATCAAACGCTGTTTAGCTTATTCAAAGCATAGTAATTCATTCTTTTTCATACATATATGTGTGTGTGTCTATAATATTTTGCAAATCAGCCACCTGGGCTAAGCCCCTGTTCTCCTTCAGTCCTAAATCTGCCCCTGGTGATATGTATGAAAAATATTTCAGAAATGTACAAAAGATTTTTAGAGATGGACCCAGACAGCCCATAATCTCCCCACCCAACCCCTGTGCAAACATAGGACACTTTCCACGCAACTTGCAATCTTTCACATTTTTTGAAAGTTTGCTACACCACTGGCCCAGACTGACACTCCAAATTAGACTAACTTGACTTTAATTGAGTTTTAGTAGGATTTGCTTAATTTATGAACTCTGCAATAAACTGCAAAGAAAATAAAACTAGAGAAGATCAGCACAAAGCTGAAGCATTCACATTTTTTGTGTGTGAAATCGCTACAAATAACATTTAAGGCAGTAATGTGTGAAATTCCTCAATATGAGTGATTTTTTTTAACCAATGAAAGTACTCAGTTGAATGTGTATGTTTCATAACCTTTGTTGTAAGCGTGTATGGTAATGAGTTGTGAGAAATGTTTTCATTCAGCGCCGTCAGCAGACAGCCCTTCAAGTCGTAATGCGGAAATCAGTCAGTAGGTGGCAGTGTTTTCCAAGAGCTATTTTTGAACAAGCGTTGGCCACTTTTACTTCATTTTACTTCGTGTCAAACTGCGATAAAAAAAAAAAGTAAAGTCTTACTTGACAACCGTGACTGACATACATTTTCACTTTGATTTGAATAATCAAACAACATTTAATTTCATTCATCAGTTCACACAAAAGTATTCACTCCCCTTGGCATTTTCCACACCAGAGACAGTGTGATTGCTGTCAACCACCTGATTTATGAACCTCAATCCTCATAACTGTTCTGTCAACTAATTCACCCACCCGAGATTGGAATCTGAAGCTCCTCCAGAGTTACCAGAAAATTCTTCACTGCTTCCCTAATCTTTAAGGTGGATGGTAATGTTTTGGTAGGCTTGTAGGTACACTCTTCTCTATAATTTCAGATGACCTCTGATGTCCAGTATGGGAAATGGTTTTATAAAACACTGCTTTAAACTTCTCCGGATTTCTTTCTGACCCGTCCACAGTGTTCCTTAGTCTTCATGATACTGCTACTTAATACTTACACTCAGGTGGACTTTATTTAGGTGACTTCACAGGGGAAATCTATGACATTATGAATCAAGGATTAGCATTGGTATAACACAAAATACATCAACGTACGTAGTTGTAATGCGGAAAGGCTCAAGAATTTATGGTGCTCAGAAATGATTCTGCTCTGTTCTGTGTTTTATCTTAATTCCGTTTAAATCTATTTATTTTTATTTTTAAAAAGCAAATAACGTCATATTCGAACACGCTGCCTTAAAAACTTGTTTTTCCAGTCAAACTGACTTTGTGTTCTGGGCCAGCTCCTTCACTGCTTCCTCCCTCTGTCATCATAAACCCTCAGCAGTTACTTTTGGTGCCTTGTTCTACTTCCTTGTCTTCCTCCACTTGAGTCAATTGACTGTTTTCTTTTCCTTTTACGTGTTTCAGGACCTACCAATTGGTACCAGTGAAAGGGTCCAACAACCAATCAAGGATCAGTAATCACAATTTAATCTGATGATTACAGATATTGTGAGAAAATGTTGAGCATTTTATTGAAAGGTCTGTTGGAGTTTTTTGGAGAGATGTATAAACATGCCAGCAACTAGTTGGGTTTTTAGCAGCAGAGCACTCAAAGCTGAGTTAGCAGGTTTTTTATTACTGTCTGAGCTTGTCTGCTGCTGCCCCTCGCTTCTTTAGTTTACATAGACGGAAAAAAAAGGGCTGACCGTGTGACCAGAATAAAAGCGACTAACGGGGCCTCATAGGAGGCAACAGCTGTGTTGGCGTCCTCAACCGTTGGGAGAGATGCGACAATTAAACTGCTGACCATCCATTTAATGCCTAGCATGTCGGCTGCACTCTGAGCTGATAATTAAATGTTCTCTGGGTAACCAGAAGGGGAAGATGTAAAAAGACAGAGGGAGATGACAGGGGGTCAAGGACAGAGCAGATTTTGATCTGCTCTGCCAAGCATAGGCTGTTGAACCGAACACACATCATCAGAAACTGTCAGCCTGCCAGACTCAGGCTGCTAATGGATAGCGGGAAGACGTGGTGGGTGTGTGGCGAGAAGTGAAAGTAGATGCATGCGGTTAAAATTAAATGAAAACAAACTCATGCAGTTTCACTCTGAAATATGCTAGTATAACCAAGGATCAAATTGTTCATGGGTTTTTTTTTGGTACTTTTATTTTATTTCTTCTTAAAATGTCTGCTTAAGACAGAGCTGAGATCCACTAAAAAGTAAAAATAACTTTTAAAAAAAACAGGAAATAATGTCTTATAAATAAAACCAACTCGTATGTAGAATCTAGGCTGTTTTACAGGTTAAGGATTTGATACTTTTTGGCTTTACAAAAAAGACGCAAACAAAGTGGTTGAGATTAAAACTTGAAAAGCCTAATGTAGATATAGGAAAATAAAGAAGAAAGACACAGGCTCCACACATGTCTGTATATTTAAGGATACATGCTAAAAGACCTTAAGGTAAAACAAAAAAGAAAAAAAACAAATTAAATATAATTTAGAAGTTTTTCTTTGAAATCCATTTCTAAAATCTTCAAACTAAAATACAAATGGGTACAATACAGTGAGCGCTTAAAGTAGAACTGGCATGAAATTCCCAGCAACATTTGGGCCATAGACTGTATATATAATAGACAAACCTTCGTTGAAGTCACCCATAAGTTCCCACCGCTGCCATCTTGTCTGCGTCACTCGTGTCGTCACTCTCAGAAACTCCATAAATGTACAAAGAGGTGGAGCTGAGAGTGGCGCTGTGAGGCTGGGGGTGGCGGGTTATTGCTCCGAGATGACGTAGCTACAAGCTAGTCAGAAGCTAGTCGGGAGCTAACTGAAGCTAACGTAGGCTGAAGCCGGTTATAGCCAGAAGACGGTGGTTCAGAGACTGCTGCTACCCGACCGATCGCCTGCTCCAATTCGCGTGTAGAAAGAGATAAAAGCTCCGACCAGAACAGCGTTCCTCTCGGCCACCTGACAGAACCCCCCCACAGCTGGTGAAGCATCAGCCGGTATAAAGCCTGCCCCAAAGCATAAACTTCTTGGACGGTCTGTTCCTGTAATCAACACCACAGCAAGCCGTTTCTGTCCAATAATTAGAAGATTAACATCCAAAACCGAATAAAAACTGCGGAGGCTACTGATAGTAGAGATCAGAAACACCAAATGACTGAAGTCTTTACGGTAGTCCCAGGCTGTGAAGAGCTTCCCCACAAGCAGAAGGGGACAGCAGACTACAGAGCAAGCTATTAGCTACAGTTAGCCACCAGTTTTAGCCTAGAGGGACCTGTCAATCAAATTGACACGGCCCTAATTATTCATGATTTCAAGATTAAATTACAAATAAACGGAGAAGTTAGAAAAAAATTCACCCCCCTCAGAGTTGTCATGATGGTAAACGTGAACTATCTAACCTAAAATGGTTTTTTGAACCAGGCAGTAAACATGTTTTTTTTTTGCTGTAAAGTTGGCCTTTTTAACATGGGAGTCAATGGGAAAGTGCTCCTTTTTGGAGCCAGCCCCCAGTGGATGAGGGCTGCATTTTTTGACACTTCCGGATTGGCTTCACATTCAGGCTATGCGCTTCTGTGGTCAATGAATCTGTAACGATATTTTGAATGTTCATCGATAATATATAATATTTTTTTCCCCAAATAAAAGCATACTACCACCAATGCTACATAAACAAACTGGGGTATTAGCTGTGAAGCTAATTCTGAATGTTAGCCATGAAGCTAATTGAAAAGCGAACAACTCAAACAATGCCACACTGTCTATTAACAGCTGAAGGACATTATTGAAGAAATATGCTTGCTTGTACAGGGATATTTGCTGGTTGATGGAGAGTTGGTATTAATCCTGGTAGAAGTTTAAGAAGATCTGTTGGAAAAACAGTCGTCCTAGAAATGTTTGCCACAGCTACCACAATCTTCGGCAGTCGGTCGGGCACATTCCCTGCATAAATAAAATCTATCCACAACCTTTTCAGTTGCTCAGAAGTGGGGAAGACAAAAAGATTTATGTTCTCTTTTGTACACCCAGGTACAGTGCAGTTTGGATGCGGTCTGGACTCCAGGCTGTTGGTTTGTCGTTTGCCTATTACCGTAGCTCTCTGCGCCGCAGAGGGAGGGACTTGGAGCGTGTAGTTCGGGGAAGAGGGTAATTGACTGGAACTCAACACGTAATATGCCGAAACGTATCGTCATATGCCGAACTGCCAAACAGCCCGTTTCTGAGTGCTAATTTCACGATGTAGGCAGACATACCCCGGAACAAAGGAAAGACTAATCAGTCATTTGAACCCCTTAGGGGCCATAGGCAGGCTGGGGGAACTAAAAGATATGATCAAAAACCTCAAAAAAATGCAAACTTCATGCCAGATCTTTAAAGGGATGAAACAACTGAAACATGAAGGGATTGCAACCTCCGACATCCAAGATCTCCGTTTGGCAAAAGCAGAGTCCCAATCTTTTAACAAGACATTTGCACCCCAAACATCTGCGCACAACACAAGGAAAGCGTGCAAAGGAGAAGCAAACCCAATGGATGTTAGTGTCACAGGAAGTATTTGTCGACATAAAAACAGGACAGACAATACCAGTAAATTACAGGGGTATGACATCACAATCTATTTAGGAAGCTGGGTCAAACGTAGACGGATACAAGCTTTTGCACCAAATAATACAAAACCTCTCAAGCATAAAGGAAAGCTAATTATTTGATTTGGTGAGGACATTTGAACACTAGATGACACAAAACAACATTGACGTTATAGCATATAATGTTATTGTAATTTTTTCACACCTTTTTATGGATTTAATGTGTCCAAAAGCGGTCATTCACTCTGAGCACTGGGGACTTGGAGTATGACTTCATCATGAATTATAAGCAAATTTCTCTGGTACTCATTATGATTATGACACAACAGTAACGTCCTCTTTGTTCATCAGTTTATATAATTTGAGTATCTGATAAAACTGCTTTATTTTGCGTTTCTTCTGAGATCTTTGTGGCACATCCAGATGGGAGGAGACCTCAGAGACGCTGATAATACAACAAAGGGACTAGGAAGTTCACCCACGGGTAGATCACAAACAGCTTGTGGTTTCTGTGATGAATGAATTATAAATATTGTGATTCAAAGAGAAATCCCAAATAATTTAGCATTTTTTACATGGGCTGAAAACTTCAGTTTTGTTCTCATCTGACCCGAGTACCATCTTTCACGTTTACGGTTTCTCTACATGACTTATGGCAAACTAAAAATCTTTCCATCCCACCTAAAGTCGCATGGAGTGCAGAACTGACACTTCCATCAACACAAATAGCAGATTTATATATAATAGCAGAGTTGTGAATCTCTGCATTTCCTCCAGTGCTACCACAGGTTTCCTGCATAAGACGGTTCTTGCTTGGCCCGCCAGTCTATTTTCGCAGCATAGGTTTTTGTGGTTCCTGTTTTGTTTCCCCAGAACTGGGCCATTATCACTATGGATGCAAGATACCGATACTGGTATTGGCCCCGATACCATCGAATGTACATGTATCGTATCAACTTGCCCAATACCATGAACAGATACTCAAAATGTGGAAAATCTGCAATAAAGTCACAAAAAAACAATTTCTTTACTTGAAATTTAATTTTTGTGGTAATTTTAGATTTTACATCTGTTATTTTGTCTTCGTTATATCTAGTTATTAAAGTGTGGTGCCATTAGTATCCTCAAGAAAGGTATAAAGGTGGAAGTTATACAGTTGAATAATTCAATAAGAGTATAGGATCGGTATGGACAGATACACAAAATCCAGGTATCGTATCGGGACTGAAATAGTCGGATCTGTCCACCTCTAATTTTCACGGCTGTGGGATATTGGGAACAGAAACCCTGAAATGTCTGATTGCAATATAAAAAAATTTGAGGATTTCAACAGGTGACTTGAATAACACCTGAAGTTATACTGCACTCCTGCCATCTTAATGACAATCAACCTGCACATTCACAGCATTAGTTTCCATATATGCTCATTTTCTTCCTTCCTACAGTTCTCATCTGTGCTTCCATCACTCTGTGAGCTGTGGGATTTAGGCTAAAGTCCGTGAATGTGAGACACTGTCCAACTGGCTAAACATGATACTGACATGTAAACTACAATACTAGTTATATATTGGCTAAAAATTACTGCCCCCTTAGCAGTCCTTTGTGATATGAATGCTGCACACACTGATTTTGCGATGGGATAGATTTGCAATAAATTGTGCAGCTCTAGCCATTACATTTCCATTAACGATCATAAACATCTGACTTCTTGCTTGCCTCGACAAAACAAGGAAGGAATGCAACAACATTCTCAAGCAATTTTTGTACCTCACTGATTTGACTCCTGCTTCCACCATTTTATAATGCATCTCCAGTTCAACCTTAAAAAACAATTAGGTTCTAACTCTAGAGCAGATTTTTTTCCTGGTCAAGATCACTAAAGATAATTTTAAACAGCAAGTTTACTCCTCTGAAAGTGAGGACTATAAGAGGATTACATTTGACAGAAAACTCCAAAATGCTGCATTTATGTACATCTACATGAGTTAAGAGAGCATCTCTTGGGGATTCCTTATTAGACAGCCTCCATCTGGGCTGCTGTTGTGGAAATCTAAATCACAACATTCAACAAACTGCAACACTAATGTCTGTACAGACATATGGGCAAACCTTCAGCTACTGCCGAGAACACGATCTGAAATATTCTTGCCACTGCTTTCTACCCCCACTAGGGTCAAACATTCAAGCATTTTAACAGCACATTTAACAGACCGCCAGTAGTTGACAAATGGCCTCATTCCTCCAATCATGCACATCCAAGTTTTCCATCATCATAAAGCAAGGCAATTTTATTTGAAAGCACACTTGGCAATTCAAGGTGCTTTACATGATTAGAAAAATTAAAACATAGAATCACAGCATTAACTGGCTTTTTGTAGCTTTTAATATACCTTTAAGCTTACATCATTCCACATAAGCAGCAGCACCACAGTGCAACTTTTCTTTTATTGCAGGGTTCGTTTAGATCAGTGGTGAAGGACACAAAATCTTTATAGGTCAACATGGGAAATACCCTGAAATCTACATTTTCTTACATTTCAGAACAGTTAGAAACCTCAAAAAGGTTCAAAGATAATTATTGGTCTGGAGGTTCAACCTCCTCCTGCTTCTGAAATAAAAAAAAATGTACATACATATATATATCCTTCCTTTTGGCTGGGGGATCATGAAAATAAAGTTATATATATATTTTTTTACTATATTGAAAGATCTCTCATTTCAATTAGGTTTTTATCCAATTAAAATAAAAATAAAATAAATATAGCCTTCACTATTAATGTGGCATACAGATTGTGCATCCCGCTAACATCATTCGTTTCCAACAACATTTATCGTCTTCCTTGTTGTCCATTTCCCCTCAAATTTCTTCACCAGCTCTATACTCTTGACGCAGCATTTTCAAACTAATGGCGGGGGCCTCCTGCTTCCCAGTACCTCGTGTGTTTAGATGCGACTTGGTTGACCAGTTAACTTGACAAAAAGGCAGAGCTTCGACTGGATAGTTCAGTTGGCATAACGATTAAAACACCATGCGATAATCACGATTTTGATTTTTTTGATTTTTTATTAATTGCCCAGCTCTATACATCCTAAATGTTTTCTCAATGTCTGAAACGTGTATGGTCCACAGAAATTTTATTTATTTTAATGCTCCAAATTTTGTTAAGAACTTTGTCAGTGTAGTGATGATGGCTAACCTTTTTACCACAGTACACGCATACATGAGGGCATCACCCGTCAGAGCTGCAGTCTAGCTGACATAACGGCTCGCTGCTACCCCTCATTACAAGAGATAAAGACGTGACTCCCATACGATAATCCTAGGTTGAGTCTAACGTCTTCATTTTTGTGACGTAAGCATGACTGACACTCCAATCACTTTCTCTGCATTAACTGTCATTTAAACAGTTTATCTAGGCGTTTTTCTAGTGGTTTATCTATTTAATGTATGAATTGCAAAGACTTAAAATAACCACTCAGTGAGCTAATCTGTTATAATTTCAGTTTTTTCAATTCATTTAAATCCTTTAATTAATCCTTTAATAATTTATAGTACTTCATAGTCATAGTTGTACACCGAAAAAAAAAAAAAAAAACTCAGGCACAGGGTTAACTTGCAAGATTTATTACGAATTATTTTGATTTCCTGGAAGTGATCAGTTCTTCTCTGCCCTCGTTTCAGGATAAACAGGTGAACCAATTTATAGAGAGACAAAAATTAGAACGCTTACATAAAACATAAAACTCATTTCACCAGAACAGAAGGGAGAAAGCAGTGAGGCAAGAGTCATCCACCGATACCAGTTAGAAGATGCCAGTCTACACGCTGCTTGAACACACCAGAACTGCTTCACAAGCCCAAGACCTCTACAACTGATGGGTTGATTGTCAAATGTGTTAAATTCAATTATGGGTGGACCTTAAAACCTTAGATGTACAGAGAAATGCTTTGGCTTACCAAATGCAGTTTTAGCACCGTGTCTAAAGTACCCTGAAAGCTTTCCAATTGAATTTATCTCCCAAAAGAAGGCAGGATCTTTATACCTGATATCTCAGAAAATCTGCTACCAGCCCAAAAACAATCTAGACAGCTAAAGTACACTTAAGGAACCAAGTAAATCGAAAGTTTAGTTTTCTGCTGCTAAAGTTTTTTTTAGCATCAGCTGTTTTACAGACAGCAGGCACAGAGTTTGTTCAATGTTTGAGACGAGATTAAGAGCCAATAGGAGATTTAGGCATAAGAAATAAAAAAAATAAAAAAAAGTGGTCAGCATTCAGACTGTGAAGGTGCTGAGTCACCACCAAAACCTTGCCAGATCTGTTTCTAAGTAGAGTTTAACTCTGTAGTCAAACCCCTTATGAAACGTTGAGAGTTTAACCAGACCTGCAGCTAAACAGACTTTCAACAGAACAGAAAGCTGGAGCAGGGGGTTTTTATAAACAATGCACAACTCTTCTGTTTATTATGTCATCACTCCTCAGAGCACAGCTGATTAACCAAATTACACACTAGGAGGCACATCCCAGCACAATAAGCCTAAGAAACAGAATTCCTACTAAGAAGCTAAATACCTTAAGGCTTTTGCCAGACAAAACAAAGACTATAAGTTTGAAGTGAATACTTAGGTTATAACATTTGATCTACTGAAAACATGATATATGTATAATAATTTCAAGCAGCAACAACAATATATTCCTTAAAATAGACATGTAAATAACTCTATGGTCAGTTTAGGATTTTTTTTCCTCCAACCAAAACTACAAGTCCTAAAGAATGACTCAAAGGAAGAAATAAACCAATGAAAAGGTTTTTAGAACTGCAACTATCGCTATTACACAAGCATTGAACTGCTAGAGGTGGGAAATAAATGCAGGAGCATTGTCTTGTTATAACAAGAACGTTTCTCGTTAAAACAAAAATAAAGAACTCGCTAAAACGAGAAAGGTCGTAATGTAATGTAAAGACCTCAGGGGATGTTTGAGTGTCGGCTAAAGAAACGAAGAGATAAGGAGGAGAGTCAGAGGGGGCATCTTTATGCCTTTTTAAGTGGCCACCCAATTCAACCTAATTTGATGGCTTCCCCCTCCCCAGTTAACTCCACATGAAGTTGCAGAATATCGTGAGTGCCAGTACACTTCTGGAACAGAACGTGGGCGTCCATTCCTACAATAGATTCAATAAAACAGCATCTTTGCGTACCACCATTTACTAAATATTTCAACTCTATTCTGTTCATTTATATAGCAACAATTCATAACACGTCCATCTCACTTTACAAGTCATTTCAATCATACACAACCAGGGGCGTCACTTTTATTTTTGCAGGGGACAATAACCTTAAACCTGAGTGTGGTTTGAAGATTGCTGGGGACAATTATTATTAACTATTCATAGGCTATTATTTCTCTGTTTCACGTTTCATAACAATAAATGCTGGAGTGTATAATCAGCCATAGGCCTCATTTTAACCGGGGACGCCAGGGATATGTCCCCAGTACTTTTTATGATTGATGGGTTTGTCCCAAACAAACCTGAAGACTGGTTCACACCAGCTGCAGAGCGCCACGGTCTGATCTGTTTTTTACGCGAGCTGAGAAATTCAGTATATTCAGAAAATAAAGGTGCTTCTGCTCAGCTGTTTGTTCTGATCTATATTTTTTTAAAGAATGGGCAAGTAAATAACCTCATGAAATAATTACAAAATGTTTCTGTGACCAGGAAGTTTGTAGACTTCTTTTATTTATCCGTTGTCGAGACACACATACAGCCAGAGAGAGTGTGTGGTAGTAGAGGAGTGTATACTGTTGAAATACACGCATTGGTTCATCAACTCTTCACATTTATAAAATATGTTTTCTTTTCCCGTTTCCCAGTGCGATTAGAAAGGAGAAGAGCTCTCTATATATATTTTCTTTTTAGATCCACAAATATGATCACATTTGTAATCTGGAGTATTATTATTATTATTTTTTTTAGAAAATTGCCTTTATTTTCACAATTGACAGTATTTTCTTGTGTTTCTTGGTGTGACTTCCTGCCAGAATCTATGGGGTCCCTCGCAGCTCGTGCCACAAAAAAAAAAAATCTAAAAAAATAAACCAGATGCAGAAAGGATCGCTTCACAGCATGACCACACCGTAGAGCACTGCGGCACTACGCGTCTGGTGTGAACCAGGCTTTGGGTTTGGCAGCGACAGACCTGTCAGTCATTTAAGGTTGTGGGGACAAGTACCTGGCGTCCCCAGTTAAAATGACGCCATGCCATTCCAATGAAATACTACTGCATAGTTAAATAGTTATGTAAAAAACAACAACATTGTAGCCAACAAAACAGCTCTGTGCAGACCAATATTATTGTTCCTAATCTGAAGTTGAATCTGTTCAAGGAATTTTGATAACTATAACCAGCAACAGAGAATCTTTAAGGTTATAGTGACTTAGATCATCTGTACCATAGACAAAGGTTTGCTTTGTCTTGCATGTGAACGGCAACAAATGTCGGAAAGTTGATAAGTTAACATCAATAACAAGCCTGTATTTACCAACGGCTATGAAACATTTTTTGCCACGAGCTCTTAGTATGGAAAAACAATTAGGATTTTTTTATTTTTCGCAGGTGCGTATTTGATTGCCGTTGCATCTCTGAATTTCATCACCTTTATGCATTAGTGGGCAAACTTGAGGCCACAACTTAACCATCTAATAGTTACTGTCTAACAGATTTATCAGAGGAGAAGAAAACCCAGCAACTCCCATCTATACTGACTTGATGGTAATAAGGGGGGGAAGTGACCACTGTCAAAGAAACTAATAAAATATGTGAAAATAAATATCCCATAATTAATTTGGGTTTGAGCTAAGACAACAGGAGATCATAACATGATAGGCAGAGGTATAACCCATAGCTAACTTTTGAATTACATAATCTAATTAGTAATTCATTGTCTCTAGCACTTAACCGTACATGGTCATGGCACCCATCTACAGAAGTCATTGACCAATAGGAAGGAGACACCCTGGATAGGTTGCCAGTCCATCACAGAGCAACAGAGAGATTCACAGGACAACCAACCGCATATACCCACATACAATCACAGCTAAGGGCAATTTAGAGAGACCGATAAACCAAAAAGTAATCTTTTTGGACTATATGAGGAAGCCAGAGTATCTGGAGGGAACCCACACGTGAACAGGAATAGCTTGTCAACTCCATGCAGAAAGAGCTCAGGCTGGGATTCAAACCCAGGGTCTTCTTGCTACAAGGCAACAGTGCTATCAACTGCACAACCGTGCTGCTAAATGGCATAACGTGAAATTTTTACTTTATTAAAAAGATTATGAAAAATAAACCACAACTAAATCATGTTGGAGAAGTAATTCCCTGTAATCTGTCTGAATTAAATTCAGACAGATTACAGGGAATAGGGATGGACTGGCACTACACTGCTCAGGATAGGCTTAGGAAGTCCAACTAGAAGCTTTATCAAAAAGATGAAGTAGACCACAAAGACCAGATTGTGATGAAGCAAAAATCCAGTTGAGTACATGAAAAACACTGGCAGCAGAATGTTTCAGAAAGCAATATGGTAAGAAAATGAGCCTTAGTTTGCCAGTAATCCAATAAACCCTAAGGCAGAGCTCCACTGTTTGCTTTGTTTCATTGGAAATGTATTGTGTCCTTTTCATACATGTCCTTATTTGTGTTTTTTTATTTACGTTCTTATTTTACATTTTTTATTTGTTGGTTTTTTGTTATCTCCAATTTAGCAATTTCTCTTATTTCAGCAGATGTTTCAAATGTTCTTTATAGATAAAAACTTGACCTGACATGAGTTCATGTTGTACTGACATTTAGTCTCTCATGCCTTAAAAATACTTATCTTAAACCCAACGATAAGGCCCGGCTTGACCTAGTAACGCGCAGGTTCTCTGCCACCGCCTGTAATATCGCACACAGCTACATCCTATCATAGAGAAAAACAATAAGTGCAAACAAACACCACAGTTGTGATAACAACATGCTCTAAATATGCAAGGATGACTTAACTCAGGAAATTAGGTCACCACATAAACAAAGTAGGTGCTTGGAGGTCAGCAAATGAAGAGTTGAGTAACTCAAGAGTTGCTAAAGTCAACCATGTATAAAGTATAATATTACAAGAGAACGGTTTATTTAAACATCACAGTGAAATACTATAACAAATATTTATTTAGTGCTTCTGCACTTCAAACCTATATGTTCTGGGTTGTTTCATTATATTAATTTGACTTTTGCACATGAATGTAAAGGGCATTGCTGCTTCATTACACCTATGCCCAGAGGAAGGACCTGGGGATACAGGAAAGAGGATTAGTTTCAATGCTCTGAAGGAATGAGGTCAGTGGGTTGGATTTCTTCCTTGATGTTCAGACCAGTAAACAGCTGATATAGCTATACATATTGTTTGCTTAAATAAAGGCAGCTAAGTCAAAGGCGTGTGTACCCATTAAGACAGATGACCTGGGCCAAAACTGAAGAATTTTTTTTTTTTAATCACATTACCTAAAGTTCAGCATTTAATCAACTTTTACCTTCTAAATTTACCTGGTAGGGGGGCGGTGGCTCCTGATCCAGGTCAGCACCGTCTCCATAGCTGGCCCGGTCCGACTGGGATTCATGTAGCAAAGATATATCATCCGAGGTCGGAGATTTCAAACAGTTTCCCATCTCCTTCCTCTTCAGTCGAACTGGACACCTCCGCCTGTCTGTGTCTGCGTGTTTCACGGCTCACTTTCACAGAGTGGACCAGCAGAAGCGTCAACGGGGCGTTTTTGCCATTCACAGCTGATAAATATCCTCTCCCAGACGATGGGAGGGCTGTCTGGTTTAAAAACAAAACATCCTTCAGCTAGCAGCTACCCGCACAAAAAGCTAGCCCACTCACACCACCTTCGACTCCGAAGGAGGATATTTATACGGAAGATAAAGAAAATAAAAGACTTTGAGAGTATTTTATGTCTGCGAAGCCAACCAAAACAACAAAATATCCATGGCTCTCGTTTCAAGTGACAAAGGGATGTGAATTTTCCCTTCGTTAAAGCTGTCCGGCTGACAGGGACTTTCCCATTTGAGAGCAGCTGCTGAATAACGACAAAGGTTGTGACGTAGAACCAACAAGCGCTAGCCCTTTAAAGAACGAACCAATGAGCTGCCACTTTCGTTCTCGATGGTCTTGGCAACAACCAATCAGAATTGTGGTCACATTGCTTTACGTCGAAAACATAAACAGTCGTTTCGCTAGTCATTGTGATGGCTGCTCTTATTTTTTATTCTCAAAATATGCATTTGAATGAAACATATGGACATTTTTAGACCTTTAAGCCTGACGGGCCCCTTTTACATGCACGATCAGTAGTTTCTCAACCCAGACTGTCGCACATTAAAAGACAAATCTCTTGCACTATTCATAATCACACTGAAACTTTCCCCCTTTAATCTAAGCAGTTGTTACGTGAGGGTTTGGGGTGGAGGGAAGGATTTTAAATACATTCACTGGTGACACAATTGTTAAATAGAAACGCATATTTTCTATCACTACTTTTTTCTATCATTATAATATCATCTGCGAACTTGTGTTTCACTGGAGTATTATTATAATGCAACACAGAGGTAATTTATTTTAGAAACTTGCTGCAGGAGTGGACAAGGAATCCATTTTGGCAGGATTCACAATGAGCACAGTGGAAAAAAGGAAACTCCCAAACTCACCACTAGATGACTGCAAACAGGACACAGAAGTGGCATCTTGGAGCCACCAAGTCTCCCCTTAAAAACATTACGCTTTATTGGGGAGTCAATACAGAAAAAAACTCTATCATATGTAAATGGAAAATATTAGATCAACATTATTGGGAAATTAACAGTAATTATGTTCTTTGGTCAAATAAGATTAAGCTTTTCCTGTACCTAAACCCCCAGGTGTGTCTGATGTTAAAAATAGGAATATATGAAACAAGGAACCATTCCTCTGTAACTGGTGGAGAATATTAAATGTTTTGGCCCTGTTCCCTTCCACAAACCCTGTGAACTTCATTAAAGTGTATGGTATCTTGAACTCTTTGAAATATCAAAACGTTGTAAATAAAAATTTGCTCCGAAATGCTCCGAAACATAGAATCATGTCAACCTTCTTCAATAGAGATTTCAGTCCCCAAAGCAAAAGAGGGATTTAGCACATAAAATATGTTGTTAAAATGATATTTTCTACACTGCATCAACACACACTTAAATAAAAGGTTGGATTTGTCTAAAATTCAAACAAAATATGCTAATGCAATAAACTATCACTTTGATCAGACCATCAACAAATATGTAGCCCCGAACCAGCAACAAAATGTAATGATTTTACTTAGTGTGATGGACTACAGCAAATAAATCATAGTAAGCTGTGTCTCTTGGTTTCATAACCAATACTATTTTATGATGAGCACTTTTAAATATCATAATCTTAGATTAAAAAGAAGAAGACAGTTTAGAATTGGGTTTTAAGTTGCACATTCTAATTTCATAATATAGAAGAGCAAAAACATGTACAGGAAAGTAATTCTGCTTGGTGGATAAACATGCCCAAAACAATATACAGAGTGTAAACACAAAGAGTTTTTAGTTTAGAACTTTATCCAACTACATTTGTAAAATCAGAGGAAAAATGAAAATATACTTTTTGCTAATAATCAGAATGCAGAGTTTAATATTTTACTGCAAATTTCCAGAGACTGACTGCTGTTACATTTGTGATTATAATTCCTCCACCATTAAGATAGGTTTTGCAGCTAACTAAGCAATTCTGTCCCTATATTCTCTTGTACATAAATAAATCAATATTTTTCCAACTCTTCAGATGCCACTGGAGTCCATAAAAGGCTGTTAGACATGCACAACCTTTCTGAATAACCCATCTACCAATCGATTACGAGGAAAAAACATATTTTTTTGTACACAGATAACCCGAAGCCGGATGTGGTTGTGGTCCTTCTGTAGGCAGTTCTACGAAAGAGGTGGCTCATAGTGGAGCAGCAGAGAATGTTAACAGAGGATTCTCACACAATCTGTAAATGTTGTAGTGGTTTGTGGTGGTTACGCGTTTCCTTCAACTTGTAAAAAGATGCAGCAGGCGGACAAGCACACAGCCCCTATCACTTTGAAAGGCTGGTTTGTTCAAGCTCAAGTAGCCCTGGAACCAGTCCCACACAACAGGAGGCAAAAAGGATGGAGACTGCCTTTCTAAAAGACATGTTTATCTGTCCTCTTAAAACAGGACAATCTGTGTCAAAGGTGCCGTTTACTGTAGGTAAAGCTAAAGAACGTCTGCAAGTCTTGCTGGCTTTTTGACTTTGGAGGGTTAAGTCATTTGGGGAGTTTGCAGAGGTCTGTGAAAGAGAAAATAAATAGAGGTTTTCAGAACTGATTGTTTTAGTTTCGTGTTGTCTGTAAAAGAGACTGAAAGTGTTGACTAAAACTAAATTCTTAACCAGTATTTGATATAATTCAAATAACTCAAGTAAATCTTAAATTTCCAATAAAAGTCTCATTCATTCTGACAACCACGAGTAACCAATAATTATATACATATAAAAACAAACATAACGAAACTATAAAATTTAAGAATTTAAATATTTTGGACCAGTTCACTCTGAATTTTAATGCATAGCTAAACATATCTGTATAATTGGATTTTTGAGAAGCTTATCACAAAATAATTGCATGTTACCTTAACTCAAGTTTTTAAAAAAAGTAGGAAACATTGTAATCAATGCTTCTCCTTCAGTTCAACTTCCAAATCTTTGTAATGGGCATATTTACACCATATGATGGTGGGGGGAAACTGTGTATCACATAAATCTATCTTTGTTTGCTACTTTTTAGCTTTTTAGTGAGTAGCCATGATAAAAGACTACAGTGTTTTCTAAAGATATGAGCCACTTCCTAACTCATTTGTATTTCAAATCAGATCAGGAAGTGATTCTCCATTTAATGTTTATCTAAAAAGAGGAAGTAGAAATCAAAGGAAGAAGTCAGTTAAGGCAAGTTAGAATTGCAGATGTCCACGCCAGTGGCACAAAAAACCAAAAAACAACAAAATAAACAACAGCTGTCAGATTTGATGAACAAATAAATTCTTCCGTCCGAACAGGCGGCGGCTGGTCAGGCTGGGTGTTGCACTGTGGGGCTGCAGAAGCAGAAAGATGTTACTGTGCTTATGTGTCCGCCAGCGTTCATTAGGGACTGGAAGGGACATGGACACCATTCTCGTCAGTTCTCTTAGCTTTGTGCAAAGCAGCCTGGATACGGAAGTGCGTCCGTGATTCCATGGAGTAGTTTTTGTAATTATGCCTGAAATGGAGCAGCAGAAAATAAAATTAAAAACAAGACAACTAAAATATACGTCAAAAATGATATCATTGGTTGAATTGTAGGCATGTAAAGCATACAAATACTTTCAGTTTAAATATGTGACAGACGATTTAAGACGTTTAACTTTGAATATTAATAAGATGCACAGTTAAGTGGGAATTTATTCATACCCCTCACAGATTAAGATTTTTAAATAGTTTTATTTCAACCAAAGTTTCTTTGTTAACGAGACAAGCATCTTTAAAAAGGTTAATAAAAAGTGAAAAGGGAATCTAGTTAGAAATAATGTTTTTAATTCACATTTTAGTTATTGACATGTGAAAAATAATGTATTCCCATCTCAATCATTAATGGAAAAACCTGTATGGAATGACAACAATCAAAACTTTCTTATAACTGCTGAATAGCTTTCTGCAGGTTTTTATTTGTATTTTGATGATTCATCAACCTCCAAGCCTTTGAGATTGGAACGTCTCCTTCCCATCACCCTAATATTTAGCATCCTGCACAGATGCTCTATTAGAGCCATGAATGGTTACTCTAAACCTAAATCTGCAAGGTGGATGAATAATTCATGGTTTAAGTGTAAATATTTTGCTCCTTAAAAGACTTACTTTGCGGTTTCTAGTAGTTTAATAGCTTCTTCTTTTCTCCCCTGCTCCAGACACAGCAGACCGTGCTCAAGTAAGGCATTGGGTACCAGGTAGTGGTCATATTTTATCTGAGTCTCACTGCAGACAACAACAAACACAACAATTCAGTTTAAGTGATGGGCTGTCTGGTTTCTCACAAAGAAAAGCACGCAGCAAAACACTGCTTCTCCTAGTCTTCACAAAAAGGATCCTGTTGGCTAATTACAAAAAAAGGAGAAAAATGTATTCTTCATTATGCTTTTTTTTTCTGGCTTCCGAACACTCCATCTGTGTTTGTGTTACTGTACAAGGCTTACTTGCAGAGGACGAGGGTGAAGTAGTGTTCCGCCTCCTCTTGGTGTCCCAGGTGTTTGAGACAAAGGCCCTTCAGAAGGCTTAACAGACACTGATCATCTATGGAGTACTCTGTCCCTGACAAATGCCAAGCACCAGAGACACAAAATTAGCCATCCTGTCATGTATTTAACAGTCCATACAGTGCTTTGTGAAAGTAATAATCCTTTTGAAATTTTCACATTTTGTCACATTATAAACACAAACCTTAATTTATTTTACTAGGAATTTATGTGAAAGACCGAATCAAATTATCGAATTGCTGAATAGCTTTAATATAGAAGGAAAATGATATATGGTTTAAGATTTTTCACAAATATTTGCATTCCTCTCCTTTACTGTAATAACACAAAATAAAATCCAGTTCAGTCAAATGCCTCGACGAAGCATGAACTATTAACCAAGGAAGAATAGTCAAAAAAATCTCAATTTCTAGATGTGCAAAGCCTTCAGAGACAAAGCCTAGAAGGTCACAGGATAAACTGTGATATACTAATGCATGGGTACTTATTGTAAAAGCAGTCTGAATTTGTCCGATTTTAATTCATAAGGAATTATTGATGCATTTCCTTCCACTTTGAAATTATGAACTGCTTTATGTTGGTCTGTAACATAAAATGAAAGCTGGAATATAACAAAATACGAAAAAGTTGAAGAAGTAGCTGCTAAGTTTTAAAAGTGATATTAATTCAATTTTAATATTAATTTATGTCATTTCATAGTTTTGCATACTTGGGGAGCTTTCAAGTGTGGCCTGTGCTTCATCCAGGGTTTTCAGCATGTCCTCAGTTAGGTCTTTGTGTTTGCCAATGACTGTGTAGCCGTTCCAGATGTACATCATCTCCTGGACATCACACACACACAAAATAAGGCTAAATTATTTACAGGCAGAAGTCATAATTATTTACTATAGTCACAGAAAAGTATGCTGTCTGCAGCTCACCAAGAGTCACCAAAAGTGCCCCACCTTTACAAACTATTCTAAATACAACCATGTTTACTCCAAATTTCTGATATTTGACTGGTTGATTCAGATATTTACCATTGCCTTAAATAGTTGTTTCCGTACTAGCCACAGCCACCGATCTGAGAAAAAGCTGACTGATCAGAGCGCTTGACCTCTGCTTATTTAACTGGGTTTAATAGGTCTTATATTACAGAGCACCTTTGTTCTCTAAGAAGCTAGATTTGGGTCTCATTAAAGAATAAATAACTGTTCATGAGAACAAATATTCTGCTTGCTGCTTTGCTTTGTTTAATTGATTACTTTCTACAGCACTGTTTGGAAAAAAAAAAGTGTTGGTTAAACATTTTTTAGGTGTGGTGGAAAAATAAATTTTAAGAATAATCTGTGTATTCAACATTAACTCATAGTTACTGTGTGCTGAGTTGTTTATTATTGTGATTAGTCTCACTGAATGACTGTAGACTTCCTCATGGTCGAATTGAACAGATAGTAAAATTCCTACATTGTGCGTTGCCATGGAGACAACCCTCTTCAAGTGAACGACCTGACATCCAACGAGATTGTGGCTTCCAAATCAAGCAGAAGGCGCCTCCAAGTTATGGGTTAAAAATTGCACAGCACCGTGTACAAGAGGCCATTATTGACGTATTGAAGGTGAACCATTAAAAGTTAAGCACAGTGTGTGTTACAGTTTTTGGCATCCCTTAAGCTGCATTCAGACCGCATTCATTGGATACGTTGGGCAACGCATCCAACGGATTAAGTTTGACGTATGTACTTTTTGGCTTCCATAGTCTGCTTCTGAGGAAAAAACAACGCATGGGCGGGGCTTCCTCTGTTGCCGTACGTTCTGAACTATGGTGGATCGTAACTAGAGAGTGACTTGGCTTTATTTGCTAGATAAAGCTAGACAACGTTGACATCTGGTGCATCAGCGCCCACTATTCAGATGTGTTCTGAGTTTGGGGAGTTTAACTATTTGCTCCAGGAGCTACGTATGGATGAGGTTCGCTTCAGTGCTACTTCCGTCTGTCCCGCGCCTAATTTTACGACCTCCTGGGCCGCATCGGAGCTTAAATCTCCTACCAGGACACCAACTACAGGTTTTCTGTTCCTCTTTAGGAGCGCCTGTCCATCTGACTTCGGTAAGTGTTATTTATGATTTTTTAAATCTGCGTTTGTTGAAAATGTTTTCACTGGGCCCGCACTTCATTCAAGATACTTGTATGGTGACATAGCTACAGTGAAACGCTCTGATTGGTTGCCGCACTGCGTTAACTGTGTTAGGTCCGTCAAAAGCTCAGCTTGCTGAACTTCTGTGACGCATGCGTTGGTACGTTGCCGTATGAAACGCAAACGTCGTTGACGGAGCCAACGTACTCAACGCAACGCAGAGCCCTTGACGGACCTCTGACGTTCTCTACCATAGACTTTGAATGTAATCTTGTCGCAACTGACGCTGACGTATGGGGTGGTGTGAATGCAGCATTTGACTTTTAAAGCAGTGCACAGTCATTTTCCGGTACTGACCAGTGGAGGAGCTGGAAGAAGAACAGGAATTTCTGCAAAGTAGCGGCGGGCTTTCCTGATTGCAAATTTCTCTGTTGGCAACGATTTTCCTGCAATTTTCTGTTTCAGCCCCGAGACCTGTCTGAAACATAATGCAAAAATCAAATCATTAACAGTGACATGCAGACCATGTGAGAAATATGCAGATTAAATCTTCTAGTAATACTCCAAATTGATAATTGAAACTGTTCTCTTTAATTGACAATAACCAATCTGACATTTGTTACATTTTGTTTTCATCCCATGTGTATTAATGCTAAAAAGGAAAATGAATCCCTCAGATAAATGAGGGGTACTTTGCATGAACCATGTACTTTTGCCACATTCGGTTTCTTTCAAGTTGTTTTTGTTTTAGGTTCTTTCACTTCCTTTTAAATCCTACTTTGTAGGGGAGTTAGAGAAAATTAGTTGGCATTTGTTGTCAGTTTCATTTGTAGTTGCAGGGTCAAGCTAGGAAAAAGGACAACATCAACATGGCTGCTGTCCTAACTGTGTTAATTTGTATTTCATTAAACCAGTATTTCAGACAGTAATGTTCAGTATCTGTTAATAAACGGATTATTTTTGTATTCGAATGCAAAAATTGAGAGTAATCAGTTCTTATTTGTTTTTATTGCTAACAGTGGTTAGCCTGGTCACTGAGCAGAACACTTTACATTTAGCCTGGGTTTTATGGGACTCAGGTGCAACGTCGCTGAGTTGACTTTAGTGTGTTCTGGCACCCGTTTCGGATGTGATCAGCTCATTAAATGGCCGTTATTAGCAGTTATCACTCCTATTAAATGCCGTCAGACTGTGCCCTCTCTACCTACTGAAATGTACTTTTCCGTTTGGTGTTTAAAACCTCTTCAAATTAGGTTAAGGTTTATGCATTTAAAAGAAAGTATAATTGTCCTTCTGTGACCTTAAGGTTAGGACATAAAACTTGTGGGTTTGTTAAAATTGGTTAGATAACTCCAGTTACGACATGCTACTCTGACAAAGTATTTTTGACACGTGCAGACGGCTGTTATCAGCGATAAGAATGGTAGATAACCTACTAGTAGGTAGAGAGGACCTAGTCTGATAGCATTTAATGGGAGTGATAACCGCTAATAACTGCCATTTAATGGATTGACAACATCGAAATCGGCTGGTTCTGGTTGCAAGACAGAAAACCAGAGATGTGCTCGAGATACAGGCTGTAGAGCACTTCGTGTTCTTCTTGTTTAGTGATAGAAAAAAGTGCAAATAAAAACTGTATTCCTGTAAATTTGACTGTATATTTACATGTGAGTTAGCTATTTTGGATGTTGCGTTTGGGGACCCTAACAGACACAGGACTCTGGGGGTCAGCGGTCCGACTTCCATTTGGACCAGAACCTCCCGGCAAGAACAGTTACTTCCCTTCAGCTATCGGACTCCTGAACAATAACCCTAAGACTGTTCCCACCACCTGCTCTCTCTCTCTCTCTCTCTGCACCTATTTTTTTGCACTGATCATCACCTGCACTCATATATATATATATATATATATATATATATATATATATATATATATATAAATCAATCTGCTTATTAGATTTTATTTTCATTTATTACATGCTTAGAAGCGTTTGTCTCATCGTATGTTTGCAAAAAGTAGCAATTTCCTAATGTTGTAAATCTGCTCATCATTTGGCAATAAACCCTTTCTGATTCTGATGATCCTCTGTTTCATTGGCCCAATTTGATTCAAGTTTGCTACATCTAGCTCTAAACAGCTTGGCTTCCAATACAGACACAGAATAAACCATATCCCTGAAAAACTAATCAAATCTAACAACATGAGTTTCAGCTTTAGGTGCTTCATTTATGCTCCACTGTCAGGATGAATTTTCTGTTTTTTACTTTGCTGCAAGCATCATCTGGGTTCATACCTGAAAAGAGTTAGTGCAGTTTCCCCAAAGGTAAGGCAGTCATCTGCAGTCAGCATGCTGAGATAGGCTGCTTTCATATAAGCATAGGTAGCCTGAGGGTAAATAAAATCTGTTTACTACAACAATCTCTTTATACATTTAGGAATGAAAAAATAATAATAAACCCGGGAGTTCTGGGAAGTTATTTTTTTATCTCACTTTCCTTAGCTAAGAACAGATTCACATCTTCTTGACTAAATATGTACTGGAAATATTTAGAGAGGTGTAGCTACATGAAAACCAATCGCCCTTATTGGTAGAAGTTGATTTAAAAAAAGACGACATTTGGTTCCAAACAAATGCATCTCAGAGAGCATTCTCAAACCTTGGACCATGAGTTCTCCTTGCTTAGCAAGTCAGCGTAGAAGTAGGCCATCTTCCAGTGCCTCTTGTATGTGAAGCACCACATTAACTCCCAGTAGCACATGTGGTGAAACTGTTTCCACTGCTGCTGCGCCTCACAGCACTCCTCGAAGAGCTTGATAGCCTGCCCACAAATGCATAACGGTGGTTATAATTCAGTGAGCCTGTTCCTTTTGTAGGTCATTCAGTGCTGCAAACATATAATCGTTCCAATATAACACTGGTTCCAGCTTGACGGCTGTCAATTAACAATTTACATCAATCAATTTAGTGAAATTAAATGCAAAAAGATGAAAATGTTCAAATTATTGTATTGTTTTAGTTCAAATTACTTGTATTACAATTATAGAAATTCTAAAATAGAACAAAAACAGAGTCAATACTTTCAGTTTTAAATAAATCATAGGACATACAGTAGGGCCTTGCTGAGGTTGATATGAAAGTGCATGTCTCTACAGTCAGAAAAATAATGGAAATGTTCAAATTTAGAGGAGGTGTGCAAGGAAGAACCTCTGGTCTCTAGTAAATAAGGCTCGTCTAAGGTTTACCAGAGAGTGTAGACAAAGCCAAGACTTCCAGAATAATGTTCTTTGGAAAGATAAGTCAAATTTTATGATCTAGATAGCTGACTAGAGGATATGTTTGTGATGGATAAAATATTTTGAAGAAGGGAGGTGGAGGTTTGGCGATTTTTTCTTTGGGATACAGTGGAACCTAGTCAGCTCACAGTCATACAATCCAGCATGGATATCTGTAAAATCATTCAAGCTGAAGCATTATTGGACCCTGAAACATGACAATGATCCAAAACATGCCAGTAAATGCTTCAAGGACAGGCTGAGGATTTAGAATTAAAAAGTCATCCACCGAGTCAAAGCCCAGATCTTGATCTTGCTGAAATGCTGTTTTGCTGCTATGGGCTTTTTTGCGTTATGATTTATTACACATATGCTGTAGCTGCTCTCACTGAAGTGGAGAGATCTCTCATTTTAAATACACACCCATAGGCTTGTTGCATTAACATTTAAAGGCTGTCTTGAATTTGTTCTCCATGTTGATTTCATATTTCATCTTTTTTTGTTTTTATTTTTCCCATAGTGTAAAACAACAGAAAAAAATGTAAGCTGGTCTGTTTGGGTATATTTGTGCTAAAAGTAAAGTACAGACACAGAGGAGTTGTCTTGTTGATCTACCATATACATGTCTGTGGGATGCTGCACATTTGATTTAGTGATATTAGAACTATTGTTTTAAGGCCTAGGAGTGATATGCCATGATAAATGTACTTACAGCATCCAGGTTGCCTTTAATCTCCTCTATTCGACCAGCAAAGAACAAAAAGATGGATCCCTGCAGAAAAGCAAAATAACATATGCATTGGCACCAGGAATGTCAAGTATTTAAGACATTATAATATGATTCAAAACTATCATTAATTCAAACCTTGGGGTATTTTTTCAGATACGGTTGCAAAAGTCTCTCTGCATCCTCAACGTCTCCCTCCCCAGTGCCTGTGAAACAAATTCAAAACTCATTAGGCGGAGTGTGTTTTTTTGGGGATATTCTTTTTGCAGCTTGGCGTTTGTGTGTGTTAGCTTACCCAATATGAAGCTCATGAACGTGTGATAACACAGCAGGAGCATATTACACAGGAACGACCTGAAGGTGCTTTCTGCAGAGCCCTCCTGAAGCTGCTGAAGACCAAACTCCTGCATGAGGACGAAAACAAATTACACAGAGTCTGAGTTCATGGTAGATCAACTGGGATACAAGCAGCAAACCTAGCACATAATCGACACAATTATTATGTTTCTCTGTGATGTAAAAGTGAGGGGGATGATGAAACTTCTCTGCCAGGTTTCAAATTTGAGTCTGATAGTCTTCTACACCGCTGCCCTCTGCTGGATAGTTCAAGTCACAAATCAGAAAGGTTTAGTGCCAAATGTGTGAACAGATTCACAACAAAGCAAAGTAAACATCTGAAACACCTCCCAGTTAGGACTGCTTTTTACATTCGTTGCATGAATGAAATTAGACCTATTAGAACCAAAGATTATTTACATGAACAGAAACTCATGAAGAGAAGAAATTCACTTGCATTAGTCATTACGATCAAAGACTCAAAGTCAAGCTTTCAGCCGTGAACTTTTGTTTCACGCTTTCACCAAATGTGTCAGGCTCCGCACCGTCATATCAGTAGGTATTTAGAGTCTCACTCGAATTACAATTTTACCACTCGATTAATAGAGATAAAAAAATTAACCATTTCTATCATACCTCAGAATAACCAGGAGGATTTTAAACAAGGAGAGCTGAAGCTCCCCTTCCATTATTAAAAATTAAAACTAATATGTTGGGAAACATGTTCATAGAAATGTTACCAAAAATGTGAGTGATCTAATAAAGAAGAGTCGAACTATTTCTCTCTTAGCCTAATCTAAAGACTTAGATTTTAATTTAGGAAGAAATAGTTCAAATAAATTTGTGCAACGTTGTGTTTAGAAAACGCTAGAAAGAGATTTCAAATCACTGAATTTATAAAGTCTCTGCTTTAAATATAATAGGAATTAATTTAAAAAAACTTCTATTACCTTTAAATTATTCATGTCTCCTACAGAATAATCAGATATAACTTACATAAGAGTTTAAGATACTGATGAGTTTAAAAGCAAAACTCAGAACTTATCTTTTAGTTTAGCCTTTGACTGAGTTCAGCAATTAGGATTTCTTTATTGTCAAATTAACCCTATTTAAAATTATTTTAATTATGCCTAAAGAGCAATTTTACTTTTAGTCACATTCTAAATAGCTGCATTTCCTGGACTTTCTTTTTGTTTTAATGCTGTGACTAATGAATGTTTATACCTCTGGCTTGAATTAAATATAGATTTTAGATTACTTTGAATTATATATTTTTTTATTAATTGGGATCGAACTGCTTCACCGTTGTTGTTTTCTAACATTTATCAAGAAAAATTACATTTCCACAGTTTAAACCGACATCACAGGTTTACTCCACATTTCTGAACACTTTAGGTTTCGTATTTGTTATCTCACTTTGTTTCTGTTTGCATTCTCAACGAGGAGAACATAAAGAGCTTTACGTCAAATACAAAGTGCCTCATCAATAAAGACCAATCCACTGGGTAACGTTGACTCACCTTATTACCAGAGAATCCAACAAACTCCAGCAGCTTGAGTGTCCGTGTGGGCAGCATGGAAATCATCTACAGTAGGCAGAGAAGTACATGAAACACTTACAGGACATAATCTATTATTAAGTAAGGGGTGACTACCAATTGATCTTGAATTTCTAAACCAGTACATAAATGTAGTCAAATGTCAGACCATAACGCTTTAAGAGTTTTTTGTTGTTGACGCTTTGCTTCTGTTCTTCTGAGCATTGAAAAATATTAAATCTTTAAACCCTTGATCGGGCCCATAAAACATGGCATTCTCTTTTACACCGATTTTTTTTTGTCTTTTTCCACAATTACCAGGTTGAAGGCTCCAACTCCCAATTTAACGCCGCCCTCAAAATGACCGTGATTGTCACCGTGGATGTATCCAGTTGAAGTCAGGAAAGTGTGAAGCTCTCTGAGACGACAAGATAAATCAGGAAAACAGGACTAATGCAAAAACATCTAATGTTTTGAATAACGTGTGGAACAGGATGTTGAGAAAAAGAAGTTCATGAAGAAGCAGGAAAATGTACACGTCTGAGTGTGGATAAGGTTGAGATACTCACTTGTATGTCTGGTAGCTGTTCCTCACTTTGATACCTCCTTTGATGAAGTTAATCATGTTTTCATCCTGGACAGAAAGAGAGCAAGAAGATCATATAGAGACAGATTCAGCAGCGCATTGCACTTAATGTTGCCTGATGTGTGAAGGCTGACCTGAAGAAAGGTGAGCGCTGCCCTCTGCAGGAGACACTCTGCATAGCAAACCTCTGCATGGAGTTCCTCTGAGGTGAACATGATTACACCACTAATTAACTTCAACGATAGGGCCTGACAGGGTGACTGTGCACATAGGCAGCAGCAGAATATAAACACATATAAGGTATCTCAAACTTAATGCCACACACAGCATTCAAAGCAACACACTTCTCTCAATTTAGACTAACACACAAACATTCAAAAGCCAAAAAGCATACACAACTCTGACCTTCTGTGAAGCTTTTTGAGAAGCTGGACTTCCTTCTGTATCTAAAAAGGAAAGCAGACAAAAAAATAAAATAACAAACAATGACTCCTTTTAAAAACCACAGAGATCAGTGTATGTAATTGGGATTTTATGTGATACACCATGAAGTAGTGCACAGCTAAAAAGCGTAATGAAAACAAAAGACGGTTTTCAGTTCTATTTACGCATAGAATCCTAAAAAAAATGTTTACATGTATTTGCCATCTTTTGTGTATTTGTCTTGGAAAAATACCTAAAAGCTTATTCAGACCATGTTGGGAGTATGTGTGAACAACAGTTTTTAAGCTTTTCCACAGATTCTCATTCAGATGTAGTTCTGATTAAGACAATACTTAATATGGATAATTCTAGTCTGAACTGTATCGCTGTAGTTCTGGCTGTATGTTTAGAGCTGTAGAGTTGCAGTAAAGTCTGCATCCACCCCAGTCTCAAGTCTAATCCAGCCTCTACTAGGTTTTCTTTCCTGTATTTAGCTCAGTCCATCTTCCCTGTCCCCACTAATTAAAAGCCTTACAAGACCTTATAAGACCTCCCCTATTACAGCCTATTATAGTCTTTCATTTAGTTCTCATATACTGAATGCTTTAGTAGTGCTGACACTTTTCGTAGAGAAAACTGTAGGTCTGCTGTCATATTTGTGTGAAGTCATGCTGGATTCTCACAGGGGCTTTAAGACCAACTTTAACAGGTCTCTGTAACATATTTGAGCTACTGAGTCGGGATCATCTAAGCTTTTTTTCTTTGGTTTTTGTTAGATGTTAACCACGAAATTCAGTGGTTATAAGAACCACCAAAATGTCTGAATCGACAATAGTAGTTATTTAAGCTGTTTTGGTTGAAACAATATTCACTTCGATTGCTGACTGAAGTAGAGAGGAACTTCATTCAGCCTTTCCCTTCATTTATTTATTTATTGTAGGTCAAATAGCTGTATTTCACTCTCAAACTGCGGGAAAGTCTCACCGTTGACAGAGAGCCTGTGCCTCCTTCATAGTACTGCCCGCAGTAAGAATGTGTTGGGGTTCAAAGGTCATCATAGCCTTCATTTCTAAAATAGTGGCGTAGGTCAAAGCGTGGTACATGCTTTCTTTGGACCTGTCAAAACAAAAGCAAGGCAGAAGTAATAAAAGACTTTAATTCAGATATATTTACATGGTAATATAGAAACATGACAGGGGAGTGAAACCTTTTATTTCAAGTCTCACTGTATCTGACTCATCACCTTTTGTTCAACCAGGATCGACACAATGGGGTTTTTAGTAAAAACATCAGCTACATATTTTCTGTGGATCTTCTTGTTAGGCTGGTTCAAAATCTAGTTACTCGTGTTTTCTAAAAAAAAAATCATCAGAACCAAATCCCACATAAATATTCTTTGAATGAATTACAGTCAGCTGCAGAGCTATCCCTCAGGACTCATCCTTGGTGGTCTGAATGGTGTGGAAAGCTGGAAGTGAAGTCTGGTTACGTGTGATAGCACATGGTCTGGTTTTGTTTGCTTTGTTGATAGACGTGTACAGCCGGGAATGCAGTTGGTTAACTCTGACTACACTTGACTGCACCACGCAGTCAAGTGACCTGCCCGTGTGATCCGTCTGCCCCAACCGGTCGTACAGTAGCGCCTTGCAAGAACCGATTTCACGGATCACAGAAAATTAACACAAAGCAGAACCTGCGACATCAAAGTTAGTCATAATGAACTCAGGTTCTGTTTGAAAATGTTACAATATGGACAACAAAGATGCATCCTTGTCCTCCTCCGCATGCTTTTAGACACTTGTTGAAGGAAATTTCAATTACGTAGCTTCAATCACCATGGTAAATAAGCAAACGACAATTGCACATCTTAAATAGTAGGCTTGAATTGCTTTTAAATGGTTCTAACTATGTCAAACCTGTGTGATAACCAGGAAGTAAGACGGAGGAGGCAGTCCCACAATGCTGGGCCACAGGCTTAACCACTGGGATTTGCTTTACATTTCCATTTTCCCATTATAGCTTACCCAACTCAGACTGTGAAACTTTTAACTTGGAGACATTAATTTAGTTGTCTCACACAGCTGGTTTTAAAACACGGAATGGTTTATTTTTAAAACAATGTTCCATGATGAGAGGAAGGAGCTGTTACGTAATCTCTTTAAAAACACTTAACTCCAGGCACGCCTGAGACTCAGCTCTGCTCATGTCAACTCAAATCTAGAGTTTTACCAACAGCCACAGCATCACTACATGCGCAGCAGTCCATTGTTGGCAAGATGGACTGAATTGGACAGCAGAAATGTATCACATCTGAGTCATAACTTTAGATGTCAGTAGCAAATTGAATTTCTAAAAATCTGCACTAGACTCTCTTCTAACTCGCTGTCTGATTAAAGCAGAGGATATGAAGCAACAAAATGTCATATCACGATATTTAGATTGTCTTTTAAAACATTTTAAAAAGAATCAGGATGTAAGAATTAGTTTTACTTTAACAAATGTGAGTTGAAGACAAATGTAGCTAATCCAGCTCTTTGATAACTATGCTCACAGAGTGAGTCAAGAAAACAAATTATTTATCGAAGGTAAAAAAAAACTCAAATAATTTCTATATGATAAATTGACTGTACATATTTCAACAAAAAAAACAGAAAGAGAAAAAGCAAAGGTTAATCTTTAATTTGCAAATCTCTGAAAATAATGGAGACATTAGTCAGAAGTACCAAAGATAGTTTTCCCTCTTTAAAAACTAAATATAAAGTAAATGAGATATCAAAACAGGCCAAACATATGGTTCTGAAAGTACTCCAAGATTCTGAATCCACTTTGAAAGCTGATTGTCTGACTTGACATTTTTTTTACAAAAATATGCAATTTTCACACGTATAAATGTCGGGACCACTCCTGCGGGGGTAGACCCAGTTGAGCAGCAGTGGAAGGATCAATAAACCCGCCCAGTTTGTGCCACATAGGTCCAAGCTTTGCCCCGTCGACACACCAGCTACCAAGTATTCGGTGTGTAAGCGCCGTATAAAGACGCACTCAGCAACCATTCTACCCTTGAAAACGTGCGTTTTCGAAACGGTTTGGTCGCACACCAGCATTTATTATGTTCATTGTTGGAGCAGTCACTGCCTGTGAGCTTCCCGCTACTGAAGACTACACTGTACAATTTTTCTCTCCTGGGACGGCCCCCAGAAGTACTGACTGAGTTTCGCTTTAAGACATTAAGTTACACGCTACCAAACGGATATAAACAAATCCGCGGTCTCCAGACTTGAGCCGCAGTATATCCGCCAAAGAAACCAAAGACAATGTAATCAGAAAAAGGGAGGACAGAAAAAGAGGAAGTGATATTAACAAGGGACAAGACAAGGGTCAACAGTGGCCCGGCTTTTCCTCACTAGAGAACTCTACAACAAGATGCAATAGGGATGCTGAACTAGCTGTATTGCTAGCGGATTGGTAATCAATAAATGTTTCTTCCAGCGTTATAGTTTTTAATCGAGCATGATATAATACAGAGCCGGGAAAACTGTTTGATGGTTTACAAATTGACACGCCGTTAGTTTGATGTGTTTTTTTGTTTTTGCTGGTTAGCTTGTAAAATCAGTACACTGGCCTCTTCAGATGTACCTCTAGAGGGCGATAGATTTATAAAAATTTTTATGAAATCCATTTCCTTCGCAGATATATCTCCTGCGCAGATTAGTACGAATGTCTTGTGTCACCCGGATTTAATGCGACATGACCATTCAGATGCAGTTGCCAGAACCACATATGAAAGTGAAGGAGCGAAGATTTGAAAAAAAATATTGGACTTGTTCTGTTCAGACTGCCAAAATAAAAAACAGATATGGGTCAAGTATGGGCATATTTAATGCGCTTTCGCCTACAATGTGAACGGAGCCTTAATGACTTTGACACCATATATTTAGTGAATTTTTAGACCCATTCAGCGATTTTTCTTTAAGTGACTACTAACAAATCTAGCCACTTTCTTTTGGTGTTATTGGGGATTCTGACATGAAGCATGTATCCTTGTTACTCTTCTCACAAAGCAGGTGCTGTTTGTCTACCGTCTGTGGTTTTTATGTAAGCAGCCAAGCACATGTAAGCAATCCCAGTGGGGACTGTTGCTTAATTCTGCATTGACAATATTGAAAAGTAAAAGCTGATTATAGGCCTTGCCCATTACTTTGTTGATCCACTGGATTGTTTCTTACAATATGAATGTTTTTTTCACACATTACAATAATGTTTATAATAAAAGAAGACTGTATTGAGTGCGATGTGACCTGCTCTAAGACAGCTGCCTGTTTGAGGGAAAGAAAGCATTTGAAATACTAGTTTTTAAATTTGATCATATCCAAAACTTTTTCTGTAGATTTTATCTGACCAGGATTGACTGGAACTGAAGTGAAAATGTTATGGGTCAAATTATCAACGAATTACATCAAATAAGGAGTCTAACCACCGTAACATTAGCCTAGCACTTCAACTGTTAACTGCAAGAAAAACTCAGCAGCACAAGCAAGATGTGAGGCTATTGAAGAGAGATCAAAATTATGTCTGCTTCATTTGATGTGTCTGTAGCACGTTTTAGTAAGTTTTTTTACAAATGAATCTATGGGGAGCCTAAGTCATGCTCTTCTCCTTCCAGTCCATGAGGCCCATTCTGCCCAAAAAAAATTAATGAGAGTCAACGGAGCGATAAAGGTTATGTTCTGATGCCGTTTGAAATGTGCCGTGGGTCGAATAAGTGATGTGCGTGAATTTTAAAGACTGATTTTGATGCAGACAAAACGCTGATTTTTAACCGGGGGCAAAAGTTACTTAAGGTTGTTTTATAAAAACTTTCAGAGGACTACCACTGCAGAAGAAGATGGAGAGAAAGGGTCGTAGCCTCCAGGACAAAGAAAGGAACATTAAACGTGGAGAAAACCACAATAAATCTGACCATGTGGGAAGTAGCAGCTTTGTCGGGGCTAAAGCAGTCGGTGGAGTGAGAGCCAGCCTGCGGGAGAAGCTCTACAAGCTCTTGGTGATGGTTTTATGCGCTATAGCTAGTGCTAGCTAGCGCTAGCTGCGTGACATCATATATGCGACTTCTGCCTTCAAATTTGAAGGCATTTTAATTGTGAAATTTAGCAATCAGTAAATTCTAAAAAAAATTGACAAACACAGTCGAAATGTACATCATTAGTTATCATTTAAACAAAGGTAACATATGTTCGATTCAGGATGGAAGACAAAGCGGACCAGAAAATTATCCCCTCATTGACTTCCATTTGTTATTTTTTCAGCTGGGGAACTTATCTTAAGAGTTGTAAAGAACAGTCACTGCAGGATCTTAAACTAGGTTGTTGAGTTAAAAGGAACAGAAGAAGAATATTAATATAGATTTGTGTAAAACATACAATATATGTTATCTTACTGCAATTTAAACCTACTGAGTTTAAAAGCATAGAAAGATGGCATTCATTTTATAGCTTTTATGTTGTACTGGATTGTAAAATCTATATTAATTAACATCTAATCCTAAATGTACTCCTAAATGACTGATGGGAAACAGGGGAAAAAACATCTGATTAAGAAATCCCCTAATTCCTACAGCAGTTGCTCCTAAGGCTAAACATCCCCAGCTGCAAAATAGCTTGATTAATAAAAAGTGTAAACCACTTATACATTTATAAACATTCACTCTTAAAAATAAGAGCTTGTGTCTAAATGAGGTTTACCCGTATAAATTTGAAATAAAATAAAAATCAATTAGCTCTATTCAACTACTATCCTATGTAGTTTCTCCAAATTAGACTTAAAGTGCAGGGTTCAATAATTACTGCATTCAGAAAACTCTCAAATCTGATGATGAAAAGCAACTTTATGAGCTACTGGGTTGCTGTTAAAACCTGATGCAGGTGTGGTTATAAGCCAAACGTCAATAAGCAATCTGCTTATTAATATTCTTGTGTCCATCTGCTGTAATCCCCTTTTATAATCCCACCAGAGATTTTAAATTGAGTTCTTGACAGGAGACTATGATGGCCACAATATATGCCTTAATAGACTGTAATGTGATTGGAATCATTGTTTGAATGTCCAGCTAGGTCTCAGTTTCCTCCGGGACAATGTGGCATTTCCTGACACATGACTGAATCCATTTTGCCCTTTAAATGCTGCAGGTTTTTAATGCCAGAGGAGACAGAGCAGCTCCAGAGCATCTCTGATACTGATCTCGGTGTTATTTTCAGCATATTCTTTATTTTTCTTTCTCCAGACCTACGGCAGACCCAGAGGCATGAAATGTTACTGAACTGATTCACTTCTCCACAAAACAGAATCACACCTCTTTGGCTTATTTATACAGCTTTGAGCAAATTAGAGCTGATATTTCTAGTGGTTTTGGGTCAGTAGTGGAGTATGCATTGCAGTTCAGTCATGGGGCCCTTCATTATTTAGCATGCTCCTCACTGCTGCGTCTGCTTGCACCAAGTCTTGCTGCAGGCCTTTTACACTCAGTTGAGGGTTTTTGACCGACTGCCTCCCCAGGAGTCTGGTGACAACTCTTGTTAGCTTCCTCTTTTCGTTGCATCCCAGTGGTGCCACAAATGTTTTTTTTACTGTAAGTCTTGCAAACCATCCTTCCAACTGTATGTATAAGAACATTCAGGGCATTTGCTGTGTGTTGTTTCCTTTTTTCTTTTATAAACTTGAACGACAATTAATTAGACTTAGCTATGTTCCTATCAAGCAACGAAGCATCAATCAATCGTCTTAATATTTGTTTTAATTAACTATTTAAACAGTTGGAATTTTCCAATACCTCTAATTTACATGCGTAGATATAGAGAAGTACTACTTTAATATTAATCTTTAATAAATATAACTCTGGTCAATTTTAACCATCCTCTAAATTACCTCAGATATTAGCCAACCTTGTTTTAAACTCACCCAGATCATTTACTGTCTAGCACTTCCTGTCAGGTTGTAATGATATAACCTTTCTCCCTGTCAGCTGACGGCATCCCTTGTTGGGTTGCTCTCTATAAGGTCACTAAATTAGTGTCAGTGAAACCGCATTAACCCCCTTACTCTATTTTGTTCAATACAGCCCTTCACCAGTCAGTTTAAGGTTTAACGACTTTGAATCCTCCCATTACATGGAAGGCCAACAGCTCTGTCATTGCTATGGCTTCACTTCCTCTCTTTAATAAATGAGTAACTAAAAGAAATACAATAAAACAATCCACAGTATAGAAAATTACTTGTCATGTGAGATAATAACTGTTATCAATCTTCATTGATAAAGTAATATATATATATATATATATATATATATATAAAATCTTATCTTGAATTTTACAAGTTTGACTTTATTCTGTATGTGCATCGATATTAATAAACCTGCTTTTAACTCCAAGGTAAACTACCTGCAGAGCCACAGTTAGCAACACCTCACATAACCCCTTACAGTCTAGGAAAGTCTTGGTGCTACTGTTCTAATGTTGCAAATATAAAAAAAGAAGAAAAAACTAGCAAATCAACAAACGTACACAGATATTTGGTTCTGTATATATTTATATATATATATATTTAGATGTAGACCATGTTTACATTCATATCCAATGGATCAGATTGTTGTGATGAGGCTCTTTTGTCAGAATAAAAGTAGCTATAAAAAAAAAACATCCTCTCAGCAGGGGCAAAACATCTAATTTATTAAGCCAACATTTCTGTATCAAAATATTTATATTAATTTGATGCAATATTCTAATCCTAAATGTCATGTTTTAATTATCAGTAAGCATAAAATGATCATAATTACCAGAAATAAAAAGCTTTGAAAACATCAGCCTGTGTCTAATTACTTAGTAAACTGAGTAACTGAAATACATGAACTTTTTAATAATATTCTAATTCATTGAATATGAACTTAGCGTGTTTAATGCATTTGTTAAAGTGTGACTGAGCAGGTGTGCACATGTGAGCTCTTATCCAAGTTGAATGGGAACAGATTGTGAAACAAGATCATAAAACCAAAAAAGTTAATATAGGTAGGATAAACACAGACACTCATGTTGCTACCTAACTCCTAAGGTATCCTTTTTTTTTTTTTTTCTGTTCACACAACACAGTAACACTTGAGTCGGCGACATCGGGTTATGTACTTCCAAATAAAGCCTTTAAAAGACAAAAACTAGAATAAGTTTGAAAGTCTGGGGGTTTCTTTTATAACAAAACAATAAATGAAGATATAATTTGGATGAAAAATACATAGTAATTTAATTTATTTCTAATTCCTATTTAATAATTTTAGTAATAAGGAAATGAAAGAGTGGATGTAAAAGTATTTCTTCACCATAGAGTTTTATCTTAAACTATGAAGCATTCTCCACTCCCCATTGACTGCCATAAAACAGATGGTTAAAAATGACCAAAGACGTACAGCACACTGTTTAACTAAAAACTAATATTGTTTTCTTACGTTCTAACATTAAATTGGACAAACATTTTCATGTTTAAAGACAGGTAATATTACCGAAAACTCATCTATTTTTGCTAAACAAGGAGCGAGGGGGGTAATCTCTTTAAATTCAGAAACTTACATACATTTCCTTTATAATTGGTTGAGTTGTGTTTTAATCAGTGTAATTTTGGTCAGATATTTTGAGTATCCCTCTACAAGTTTCTCTAAATAATTTGCAGGAAGTTTGACCTAATTCCTCTGACAGAACTGGGCAAACAGAGTCAGGTTTCTAGGTCTCTTTGCTGACAGGCACACATGCATGCACACACACACACACGCATACACACACACACACACACACTCCTTGTTAGGGCCAAAAATTATCTGCAAAACGGAGATCAGAGTTTTGTGAGAATTTTTCTAAAACTTTGAATTTCCTGTCTTTAGGCCCCTTTGTGACTAATTTGGCATTATGTTTATGGTCATTTTATATTTGAAAGACTAGTTTATCAAACTTTATTAACATCTTGGCTGTTGTCTTGGGCTGTAACTTTAATATTTCCCTTAAGTGTTAGTTCCTCTTGATAGTATCCATTTTGGGAAGTGCAGAATTTCCATGTGCAGCAAAACAGAACATGATTGTACCGTCTTTGTACTTCTCTGGGACACTCACGCTCTCCAACCTAAAACATATCTTGCTCATTATCCTGGCATCCAGAAAAACATTGTGGTTAGTGATGTAAAACAGGACATAGAATTAATGTCAGTGTGAAAAGGAAACACTTAAATTATTTTGTTCAAAAACAACTAACAGTAAAATAAATGCTGACTCATTATTAAGATAGACAACACACACAAAATTCTGTTAATTCCCCACAAAAACAAATTTACAAGCACACAGCACCAGGTAATAAAAAACTTCTCTTACTGTAAATTAGGACTGAAAAGAAAAAAAACTGGGACAAAAGGAGTGTCCCACAAACCATGAAAGCTTCTTTTGAGAGGGAAATATTAGTTACAGTGAGATAAAGGTGCTGATAATCGCTCAGAGAATAAAAAGCAAACAGTAGAGTAACTTGATGAGAGCACTAAAGTACAAAACATGAGGCTGGGTGGGACTGTTTTCTGCCCCTGTGAAGTTATTAAGTCAACTTAAAAAAAAAGAATCATGGAGGGTTGCAGTAAGCTGTGCTGTCTGGGTGGAGCATCTATTTCTGAGCCATCGCTTGGCTCTCATGGTCAGTTTGATTTTTGTAAAGCTGTAGACTCTTAACATATTTAGAGCAAACAAAACAAAAAAGATGAAAAGAAGGGTATATTTTTCTTTTTTCTTTATTCAAGCGAAAAAACAATTTCTGATGGGCCAATAATTTTGTTATACCCTAGGAAAAAATGTAGCTTTATGTCTTTGTATCATTCCTTCAAAAAAAGCAAAACATAAATCCTGCTCCGATTATACACTGTAAAAGACATCTCTGCCATGTAACCAATAGTTTCAAAAGTGACATCTACTTACTAACATAAAAAACAAAGCCCATCAAGGTGAGCACGAAAAATACAAAATATATTGAAATATTTACTACCAAGGTAAATCAAAAATATGAAGTCCTGACATTACTGCAGAAAAAAACAGTTCCAGGATTTAAAAAAAAAGATGGCAACAATGTGCCACCACAGCCAATTACAAGCAAGGCAAAAGTCGTTTAGGAAACATAGTGGCTAATGTAGTCGCGTGACTCGAGTTCGCATGACTACATTACTGATCAACCTCTGCTCCTTCCTTATATGGGGTCAAAACTCCCACTTTACACTCTGCTGGTGAGTTAACTGAATGATGGAAATCATAAAAATGTTCTCTTTTACGGTTTTGAGTGAAAGTTGAAAAGGAGAAGGTTTCAGCCATTTTGAAATATCAGATGAATCTGGATCACAATCTTCCACTCTGCCAATCCAGACTTCTTATACACCCCTGATGAGTGATTATGTGTACAGTAGGTGGCCTCCGACTCAAAAGTCATGTTTACTACCTTGGTTTTAAAAGTTTAATTTAGCAGCTTGTATGTGAGGATGGTTATGAGGCAGGATGCAATTAAAATATACATTAAAAAGCCATTTGAGCTTTAAGTGCTGAGAGGTACTTCTGATGTTTTGGTCCTCTGAAACCTTTGAGAGGTGAACAATATTGTATAAAATAAAGCTTTCTATTGTTGCCATGTTTGCTATACATCGTTCTAATGGTCTAGTTTCTATGTATTGCAGTAGTAAATCAGTAACCTTTGCATTTTCAATATAATATTTAGAAAAAAAAGTAACTTTCATATTTAATAAGGGTGCTCATGAGAATAAACAACTTTTGACATTATTGCTGAGTGTTGCTAAGATGATAGACTGAATTTATCCTACATCATCCTCTGTTCCGTCATCACAATGTTAACAACACTTTCCGGCAAAATGATTGTTTCCTTAAATGTCTCACTACTGAATATCATGACCTACTAAACCTTGCATATAAGCAGTCCTCAGCAGGCTACTACTGCAATGAAAAATGCAATTTGTTGTATTCTGCAGCTAAAATTACTTAAAACCAATATTTAAATGTTATTAAAATGTTTAGCTAATAAATTCAGGGTTTGCTCTCTAAAATTGTGGCGCTTGTTCTCAGCTAGTTTTTGATCACCACTGTTTGCAAGAAGAATCCAGAAGACAAATTCAGCCCAATTAAACATTGTGAAAAATGCCTCTAGTCTACATGTGTTTTCTTCATTTGGACAAATTTCTTGTGACACATTTACAAAAGGGTTACTGAAGAAAAACAATAAAAGGAATGAGTAAAAGCAGCAGCCGAAAAGAGTTAGGTAGAGATATTAGATGTCTGTTGTCCCAAATCTGGAAACTCAAGGTGGAGGTGCATCTTCTCAAAAGCTTTTAGAGAATTGTCTGTCCATTTAGAAACAATGTAGAACTCGAAGGTCAGGCTTTTTAAAAAGCGGAATTAACTTTTGTCGTTATGGTGGTATTTTAGCTCAGTAGATCCAAATGTGAAGCCCATTTGGGTGCTTTAATAAGGAGTGAGTTCTACTCTCCTTATACACTTCATATATCCATTAGCTTTTGAGAATGATGCTCAATTAACAATGAGCTGTCAAAAAGATCACCAAGGTTTTGGAGGTTAAAATAAACAGGAAACTATTATACTGAAATGTTGCATAGGTACAGCAATCCTGTCATGTGGGCCAATGATCAAGATGATTTCTGTCAGGAAGTCACTTAAACTAAGCAATCTATGAAAATGTAATCCCACATGAACATTACGATTGAATGTAATCAGCTTGAAGATGACGACAGACATTCCTGAGAGGATCTGACATCATGAATGCGTATAAAAATAAGAAGAGAGCAGAGTCCAGAACAGAGGCTTGAGGAATCTCGCAAAACAGAGCTGCCATTTCAGTGAAACTCAGAGGGTGAAAATGAAGCAAGAAGAGAACAGACATTTAAAACAACCAGCGATCGGATAAATAGATTCAGAGGTCCAACAAAATCACAAAATCTCCCCTGTCGACTGAAGTCATCTGTCAGGGTCAAGCAGTCTGCATATGTGCTACCTTTTGTTCAAAGTGTTGCTTTTTGGTTCCAAAAAATAAACAGATTCACAGAAAACTGCATGGTTCGCATTTCTCCATGAAACGTGAGGCTTCTTAAGAATTTCCCCTTTAAACCTGAAAGCCTGGTGTATTTAGGAGACGTCTGGACTTCGGTTTTAAGGCCGTGGTCTTACCTGCTCAGGAGGCGGGCCTGCGCCTCTTCAAAGTCATTTCTGAGGAACAGATCGAGAGCAGCCATGCAGTCCTCAAGGGCCAAAGAGAGGTCGGACCGAGAGCACCTGCAGGAGCAAACACATCCAAATTAAAAAGTGCTCCAACCAAAATGATATAGGTTTTATTCAACATAAACTGGCAGAGTTTCTTTTACTGTTAATGTATCAAACATTTTAGTCTTGATAGAACAAAATAATTTAAACCTGGCTCTCATTGGACAAAGAAGCAAAAAATTAGACGTATGCTTCTTTTTAGCATGTTTTCTGCATTCTCCTTCAAATTCGACTGTCTCTGCTGACCTACATGTTCTTCCTGTTGATAGCATTTTGCACAATACCAGTACTGTGCTTAAGATAAGAAACAGAAACAGGAACAGAGGCAGCAGGAGGCAGATACATGAACTGACTCAATTAGAGTGTTTGTTAACGGTGTCTCTGTTTGCATAATACTGCAAATTACAGAGGAAATCAGCAAAAATTAAAAGCTCTTGAAAAGCTTGGTCTTAAAAAGACCCACAGTTCAGTTTTAAACAGGATCCTAGTCTGCTGCATGTAGACAAATGCAACTATGTCATGAGCCTGATGTGACTTATGTCACTTTTTGTTATATATTTCAGATGACCCCTCCATGTGACAGTTTCTCCAGATCAGTAAAAATTATAGCCAAAAATGATAGACTTTTAGGTACCATCTGGTCTGCTGAAGCTCTACGACCATTTCAGCATGGTTAAATCACATTAAAGTATGTGTAACTATGACCCTTAAATCTATTTGCTCTCAGCACATTGCTTTTCCTAAGTGGCTTTTATCGTAACCCCATAACAGCTCTACTTCCCAGAGTATTATTTGCATTAAGATGTTTTCTTGCTGTAAGTGGGATGTCCCTATATACAGGTTTCTGCACCTTCACCATCAATTTCAGACCAACATCAAAGGAGAAAACAGCATCAGTAATATTTTTTTTCCAGCTCTTAAGCAGAATGAGAGGATGCAGGTAAGGGGAGTTTCTGTGGTGAGAGCAGCACATTGATGAGTCTCACCATGTCCAGTATTTGGAACTTGGTGCACTGGTTTGTGTGCATTTCCAAGAAAGTGCAATCAGCTATGTAGACAGAATACTGACCACACTGGGCTGACCATATCAAGGCTCATTGTAGGATAGTCTGTATGAAACTTTATTCCTGTTGCACTTGTGAATTTATTTGCAGGTAGTTGTGCATGGTATAGCCCCCCCATGGATTAAAGACTGTTTGTTTCAGCTAGTTGCATGCCCACATCCACATTACAGCTGTCATGCCAAAGGTATTGTGATAAATTAGGCTATTTGGAGTGCTTACAGGTCTGGTGAGGGTGTGAAGAGTTTGTAGTATTGGAATGTGACCAGCATGACCAGCCCATGGATGTGCATGAAAGACACACCTCACCGACGAGCCACTGCTGCTGCCAGGCTCCTCCCTGCAACACCATGACCTATTTCTAAAGGGACAGTGAACCAGCACAATTTCACAGCGGAAGCTGCTGCCTGCTGAAAACTGCTTCAGTCTCCACATGACTGCACTGAATATTTAATGCACCCAAGAGACTTTGCCAAGACCCTGCACTGACCACATGTACTGTAATTGATATTTAATGACACGTGGGTAAGAGCACCTTCAGTATCTTGTTAGATCTACACAACCAGCCCCAGTCACAATAACAAACAAGCAATGGTAACACATGAGCTGAAGGTGAGCGAGTAATGTTTCCAACAGTGGTGGCTATTGATTTTTTTTTACATTCCTGCCTGTTAGAAGCACAGAGGAACAATAAAGTCATGCCATAAAGGTGCACAGCATAACCACAATGGAGCTCACACAGCTCTGTGCAAGTTAGGCTAATGACATGCGGATGACTGCCGCCTACACCATATGACCAGCAACAAGCAAGAAGCTATGTTTTCTGATAACAAAACGCACACAGAGTGTCACTTTGTCACATATACGTCTCAAAGTGTGGCAGGCAACAAAGCTGAAGTAAAAATAAAAAAGGAATGTTTGTAAGTAAGTATTTTCTACAGGATAAATAACAAAACTGTTTTAGTAGTGTAAAAAAATCAAAACAAGCATTCAGATATATCACATGTCCTCCATCATGTGACCACTTACTTCACTGAGCCAGTCCAACCTGAATTTTACGCTTAAAGCTCAATTTACATGCATTACCTTTATTATTTATTATATATAAATCTCACCTAAAATTTAGGTAAAAAATATTATCTTGGTCTTATCTACAGACGCAGATAAAGTGGCATGTACTGTAAGTTTCACTGTTAACACTTAACAGTGCATGCATTTATTAACATGTAATTTATCAGATTTAGATTAAGTGATTTACAAAATGCGATTACAATAAGGCCCGTCTTTGAACTCATCAGCTAATGTCTGATGACCTACTGTGTTATTGTTCTGGTTTTGATTTCCTCATGCTTGTTTGTTCACTGTTTATATAAAAATAGGATAAACAATAAATCCGTATTAGCTGATAACTGAGGGTCTTGAAATAGTTTCTCGGATAATTTATCTTGGCTGTTAAGCTCTTCAAACTCCATTTATGTGTATAAACTAATGGGAGATACAAGCACGGCTAGAAAAACAGAAACCAGACAGCTTGTAATACCCAAGTCCTCTTCACTGTACACAAACTTTGCATAGCCAAATTCATGATATGCAGTATGTGTATATTGGTTACTAAAGCTCATTTATATCTTACAATAAGTTAAAAGTATACGCCTTGGAAACAACTTGGTCAACATGGACTTTCCCCCACACAAGAACCATCAGCACCAGAACCCAACAGGGGTGTGTTCTCTCCCCACTCCTTTTCTCTGTTTACCCAATTCACTGCACCTCACCCTTTCTTGGGACCCAGGGTGATCCTTACACATAGACACTGTTTGGACAAAGGTCCTGCAGAGACTCCCACAGCAACTCAAAAAGTACAATCTGCTACAAGAGCTGCTGGTCATCTTCTACACTGCCATCATTCCAGTCTGTGTTCTGTTCGTCCATCACTGCGTGGTTTGACTCACCCACAAAACAGGTCAGGACTAGACTACAACAATCAATTAATTCTGCGGGGAAGATAATAAGGGCCGACATTTCCACCAACCAGGACTTGTATAGGATATGGGTAAGGATATGGATAGGTAACATCTCTGCAGATCTGACACATCCTGGACACAAACGGTTTGACTTTTAGCTTCAGGTCGGCACAATAATGTGCCATGTGGAAAACAGACGGAGACGATTTTATAAAAAACATGGACACAGCCTGCAAGTGATGTAAATTATATCTTTGCTTAAATATTTGGTATTACAAGTTAAATGTATGAACATATAGTAGAATGGTTACAAGTCTTATTATTACTTTTTTTTAATCAACCAAAGATGTTCAATCAGTATCTAAATTTTGTCTAGACAGTTGCTCAGTTTGTCCCTTTGCAAGTTAGTACCTCAATTTTATGTTAATACGTTTCCAAACTCCACCTATTTCATAGCTTCTTACTTATCCATTGAATATCAGTTTATTTCTATTGGAAATTGAGTATTTTCATTAACTATGGAGATAAAAAAGAATGAAATAGTTATGAATTGTCAATTATTTTCAGAAGCTTTTGTAACATTTGCAATAACTGGGAATCTGGTACTTGTTGGAGCCAGTTGACTGAATAAATATAAAAGATTATGACCCCGATTAAACCAAAATAACTCTTAGTGACCTCCTTCCTATAGGATAGATTTATTAAAATATAAAGAAAAGGCCTATTTCCTTCAAGTAATACACAGTGGGGAAAAAATGTATTGCGCAGCCACTGATTGTTCAAGTTGTCCCATTTAAAAAGATGAGAGCGATCAGTAATTGTCATCATAGGAATACTTCAACTATGAGAGACAGAATGTAAAAATAAAATCACATTGTATGATTTGCACAGAATTTATTTGTATAATGGAGAACAAAATAAGTATTTAGCACCTTCAACCAAGCTAGAATTCTGCCATCCCGCAGACCTGTTACTTAATGGCATCTGACACATGCATACACCTTCAAACAGTCAGACTACAACCATGACCATGGTCAAAACCAGAGAGCTGTCCAAGGACACAAGGGACAAGATTGTACACCTGCACAAGTCTGGGCTTAGCCAATCTACAATAGGCAATCAGCTTGGTAAGAAGAGATCAACTGTTGGAGCAACTATTAGAAAATAAATGATTGACAATCTCTGTAGACCTATCGCTCAATGTAAGATCTCACTGTTTGGGGAACAAACGATCTTGAGAACAGTGAGGGAGCAGTCCAGAACTACATGGGGGAACTGGTCCATGACCTGAAGAGCCCTGGAACCACAGTAACAAAGGTTACTATTTGTAACACACAATGTCATAATGCATTAAAATCCTACAGCGCTCTAAGGCCCCGTCCACACTACTGCGTTTTCGTTTAGAAACGGAGAGTTAAAACGAAAACTATCTCCGTCCACACTAGCGTTTTCCCTGCGTATTATTAATCTCCATCCACATTAAAACGACTGAAAATGGGATCATGTGACCCTTCTCCAACACTGGGCATGCGCGCGCCGGTATAAACAGGAAACAGACTGACCATTCCTCAGCTGCTAGCAAAGACATCAAAGCAAGTAACGCTTGTAATTCGTTATCCATGTTACAGTTTCTAACGTAATTTACTCCAGGCTGTTTTTGTATGTTATCTTCAGGGGACGGGTCATGTGATGGGTGGCTGACGAATCAGGGAAGGATATGCCATGACTGATGACACCCAATCACAGAGCCGAGTGTGATCTGCTGCGTCATCGTTTCTAAAGTCCTCCGTTTTGATACGTCCACACCAAAACGCCCTCCGGAGTTTCGAAACGAAAAACGGGGTCGGCAGCGTTTCTAAACTTCTCCGTTTTAGGTCTCCGTTTTTGCCGTTTTAGTGTGGATGGGAGGTGCAAACGTAGTAAAAGGTCTCAGTTTTTTAAACGAAAACGCAGTAGTGTTGACAGGGCCTAAAGGTCCCCCAGCTTAAGCCATCACATGTCGAGGCCTGTTTGACAGAGACAATCTGGATGATCCAGAGGAGCACTGGGAGAATGTCATGTGGTCAGATGAGAGCAAATTAAAACTCTTTGGTATATACACCGGTTCCCATGTTTGGAGGGGGAAGAATGCTGAGTTGCATCCCAAGAACACCATACCCACTGTGAAGCATGGGGGTGGAAACATTATGCTTTGGGGCTGCTTTTCTGCAAAAGGGTAAGAACGACTGATCCCTATTACAGAAAGGATGAATCTGGCCATATATCATGAAAATTTTGGGTAAAAACCTCCTTCCATTAGTCAGATTACTGAAGATGAAACATAGTTGAATCTTCCCATATGACAATTATGCCAAACAGACCACAACGATGGAGTGGCTACGTAAAAAGCATTTCACGGTTCTCGAGTGGCCTAGCCAGTCTCCAGACCTCAATATAGTAGAGAATCTGTGGAGGGAGTTGAAAGTCTGTGTTGCCCAGCAACAGCCACAAAACACCACAGCTCTAGAGAAGATCTGCATGAATGAATGGACCAAAATACCAGCTACATTCTCTTTAAACCTGGTCAAGACCTACAGGAAACATTTGACCTCTGTTATTGCCAACCAAGGTTATAATAAAAGGGGTTGAAATTAAATTTTGGTATTAGTTAAATACCGATTTTTTGCACCATTATACAAATAAGTTCTTTAAAATTCATACAAAGTGTACAAAGAGTTTTTTTATACATTCTGTCTTCTGGAGTTGAAGTGTACCTATGATGAAAATTACAGATCTCTCTCAGTTTTTTAAGTGGAAAATCTTTACTATGAGCAGCTGCCAAATGCTTTTTTTTTGCCCCACGTTATGTACTAGTTAAATTATTGGTTGTTCAAGTGAGTACAATAGCATAGCTGCTAAGAAATATCTCATGAAAAGTGATTCTGTTTCATAAAAGTTAGCTATGAGAAAAATCAAAACTGCAAAGGTACAACACTGCGAAGGGGTGAAGTGACTGGTGTTCTCAGCTAAACAGAGTAGGAATGGTAAAACACACTCCACAACAATATAGATCTAACCTCAAGAAGACTGGCTAAAATACTAGTTGTTCCACCTTGAAACCTCATACATCCAAAAGTTTTCAATTTAGCTTAATCAAATGTAATAAAACTGAATTCGATCCAATTCGGTTTAGTGTCATTACATTGTACCCAGGCCAGTCCTGTCCAAAAATTAAATTCCACTCCATTAAATCCATTTCAGTCAAATCTAATTTTGATTGAGTCCAGTGCAATTCAAAGCGTTGGTTATCCCACAGAGGAGTTGGGTATTGCTAGACTTCATTATCTTAGTTTTGAAAGAATAGAATTTGACCAAAACATGCTACCATTAAATAGATTTAAATAACTAATTTCATAATTGAAACAAGCCCGAGTTCAAAATATGAATAAAAGGTGGTGTCAGCTGAGTAAAATGAAAAATCAAATATCTGTAAATCAAAACATGCATTTATAAAGTGCTTGTGTATTCATGTATTTTTTCTGATTCCAACTCTCTTATGAGTGAACCAAAGGATAACACTGACTCACTGGACAGCTTTTGGACGACCACCGATCACTGATCTGATGCTCAATAAACTTATTTAAGCTATTTAAACAGTTTAGATGATTCCAGGTCAGCAAAGCAGTAAGTCACTCTGTCATTTAAATCATAGGCCAGTGTGTTTTACTTGAAGACCAATATAACTGGTACTGCCTGATTGAAAAAGAAAGTTTCTGTCACTTTCAGGCTTGAGGCCAATAGCAAATAAAGAATCCCAGTTCAGAAAATGACCCATACTTTTAAAACAAAGAGAGAGCTGAAGACGGAAGGGGCTAAACAACCAGCAGAAGAAAAAAAAATAATCCGTTTGCTTCAGGATGTGCATACCATGCATTGTCCCAATAATTCAATAAAAGTTTCAAGTCAGCAATTCTGTTAATTTCTCCAGAGAGCAACTTGCACAATGCTTTTCATTTTCAGGCAGATGCACACATAGAACCATCATAGCATGTGGTCATGCACACCAGTTTGGAATAACACACACACACACCTAGCCCCACAGCAGTGACGAAGCATTAGTTTGTTGATTCACATCTTTCAACAGGCTCATTCCAGCTCATATTAAAAAATTCAGAAGCTTTTTTCATGCGAAGAGTGAGCTTGCCTACTCGCCTAAACATCACAGTAAAAAAAGAAAAGAAAAAAAAAGAAATTTTCCCTCGTGATGAAGCAGAGCACTCAACACGCAGCAAAAATCTTACCCATTTGACGGAGTCTCTTCTTCTTGTGACATTTTCATCTGGAAAAAAGTGTGTTAAAAGGAACGACACAGAGGCAGTAGAGACACAGAGAAAAAATTTGCAGAAGTAAGCCTTGGGCCTTCACCAGCAGTGCAGAGTAATAAGGATCTGCGTTTCTTTCTGTGGCTGCAGACACTAGAGCAGAAGCAGCATAAGAGAGGAGAGGGGGAAGAATGAATGAGCGAGGAAGGGAGGGAGAGAAGGAGAGGGAGGAAGAAGCTGGAGGCAGCAGCAACAGCAGCCCTTAATGAGATTGGCATGACCATCACACATGAGGAGAGAACACACGATCTGTCTCTGTTGCCCTAAACACTCAAATAAAAAGCCCAAACTTTAAATGTGAATGGCTTCAGAGCATGGGGGCTTTTCATGTAAGATGGAAAATAAGGAGGAAAGAGTTCTACAGCATATGCTCTATATAGTTCAGAGGACTGTTCTGGTTGAGTATGCTGCAGTGCCAGAGAGTGAAAACTGCGGCGTGTCCTGAAACAGAGGCCACAGATGCAGCACAGCAAGCTCCCACGGAGGAGGGAGTCATGAATGGAGAGCTGGCACTCTGTAAACAGCTAAATACATCCCAACCATCAGGTGGATGAGTGAGCAGGAACAAACAGATCATTCCAGAGAGGAATGACTTCATCTAAGCCTCACATCATGTTTTTACTCTGTTGCTTTGGTAAATAAGAACGTGCAAAGTGGCATATGAGCTTTTTCATACAGCCCGAATTCTAGTGACTGTTCTGTACCCGATCCTTACACAGGAAGATTTACTAGAATGAAATTTTAAAATGGAGGGGGGGGGGGGGTTGCTGTTCATAATTGTGGTGTTATGGGGGAGACATTATCTGAAAAGTGTGGCATGCTTTTCTATTCAGCCTCCCTCAGCAATGACCTTACAAAGCAATGTTTAGCTGCATTTACAGCTGCACATTTTTTTAAAGTATGCCTAAAGCAGCTTCAAAAATCTCCAGAGTGAAATGTCTGCTTATTATTTTAACAAAATATCTCAAGCTCAGATGGATTGCCATAAGACATTTTCTGCACTGGCCTTTTCCAATTATTGCTACAGATTCCTAATAATATCTAGGCCTGGACTTTGACCAGGCCAGAACTCTCAACTGTAGACCTTGAAAGCTACGACTCTACAACTTTTAGGTTCTTCTTTGCTCTAACACGTCTGCATCAAATGACTGAATAGCCGCTTCAGCATGCCATGAAGTTTGGCACAGGCTCGGTAATGAGCATTTTATTCAATTCAGGTGTGCTGGAGCTGAAACGTATCTAAAAGTTGCAGGGAAGTAGTTTAGTAACAGATTATTTTCTTTATAATTTTTACCAAAACGAGTATAAAAGAGGCAGGGGAGACGGTATAAAAGGATAATGGGGGCAATTACTTGTTTTTCCTTACATTTGCAAAAATCTCATCTCACTTTTGCAAAATCCTCAGCTTTTTCTTCCTGCCCTCACTTATGCGTTGTATAGCCCTCACATTTCTGAGGGCTCTGCTTTCTCATGATTTTAGTCTCTGTGAATAAATGAGTGGTACCAAACCACCTTGTTGTTATGGTTGCTGAATCTCTGTTTAAAATGACAGAATGAGATTCAGATCACTGCAAGAAAGAATGAGACCCTGGAAGCAATGCAGCCTAAATGAGTCCATCAGAGTTTGAAAATAACTAATAACCAGACAATGAATTTAAGTTTTGTGCTGATGCAATCACACCTTATTTTACAATGACCATTTTGATTTACAAAGAAAAAAATACATTTGCTCTAGCCCTGAAACACTTCAGTCATATACGGTTTACTTAAAAGAAGACTTTAGATTTTAACATATTTAAAAACTGTTACCTCTTTATGTAGTTAGGTATAATAATTACCTAACAAACTTCACAAGTTAAAAAACCGACCTTACAATGTCTGGAAATAAATAGGTTCATATAAAAGGTTACTGTTCTCTATTATGAAATTACTCTAACAATAATAGCATACTTTTTAGGTCATGCAGGAATAAATGCACAAAGATCTGAAATTAGATTCTTAGAAAATAATCAAATAAAGGAAGTCTCACAAAGACAGTAAAATAAAACTTTATCGTTCAGTCTTAAATTTTCTACAGTCAGTCTCATAGAGGAACTCTTGCTTTGCTGTCTTTTTATAGCTTTTGTGTCCTTGTGACCTACGGGATCTTTAGCACCGGTCATACACTAAAACACGTATGCCAGCTATGAGCTCGGTGCACTCAGCCACACATTTGCTGTACACAAGAAGCACCGACCAGAAACGTTGTGCATCGTCTAGTCTAGTCTGGATCTGTGAGCTCAGCCCTCAGAAGTGAGAAAGCTGTAAGTAAGTGTAGGAAGAAACAACAGAGTTTAGAAAACATTTTGGAAAAGTAAGGATACCATTTAATCATATGTGTCCTGTTAGGAAATCCTTGTGCCCATAATAACAACTTTACTCTCTACAACATAATTTTACCCTCTCCCCAAACCGTTTTATGCTGGTTTTGTCAGAATAAAGAAAGTAATCTGATGCCACACAGTAGCTCTTGGGGACTGAAGTTGGAGACCATTGGTCTGACTATTCTAATACGTTAATATTCTTAGGTTCTGGTTCTATGTGTAGTGTTGTTCTATTGGACAGTAAATATTTGTCCCAGTCTCAATTGTTTTGCAACCTCCTGATAGGTGTTCTGTTAGGAATGTCCTGCATTTAACTCCATTTCTGCTCCCACCATCATGCTTCACCCTAGAGAGGCGGTATTTAGGATGATGTGCAGTGCTAGCATTTCCACCATACAACATTTTGAATGCTGGCCAAAAAAGTTACATACCATAGTGACTTCCACTGCGTTTTTCCTAAGCCCACCATACAACTTCTTTCAAACTTTAAATAAGACTTCAAATATCTTTCTTTAAATAATGGCTTCCTTCTTCCCTGGCATTGATGATTTTTTAATATTTTTTATCAAAACAATCCCTGCCCATTAATTTGTAGCAAACACTGCTTGCGTTTCGGGGCACTTCTGTAATCCAAGAGCACAGTCCTACCCATTCTGTGATGGATTCATTGACTGCAGAGCGTCGCTGTTCTCCGGCAGCTGTAACCTGAAACACAGGAACAAAATTGAAGGTGTTCAGAGAGGAGCAGTCACTCTCGAGGGATAAAACCAGCTGAAAGCCCAGCTATTGTTTGAGAAACAGAAGCGTGAGAGCCGAAGAAACACAGGCAGGGCTATACGTACACACTCCCATGATCCATATGTCTTCACAATGGTATGATATGTTTTATAGTATTTATTGACATTTTAAAGAAATCTGTTAAAGCGGTTTGATGTTAATTTAGATTATCTGTAGTTTTCACCAAAAAAGACCTTTAAATCTGAAAGAACCTACTTGAAGTCGGTGATGATGGGGTCCAGCCCTGGACTGCTTAAGATGGACAACCTGGAATAAGAAACACAGATCAGCCTGATCCCCTCTGGGGCGTCATCATCGTTGCAGGGTTACTTTGAGAAGCAGTGTTTTCATTCAGTCATTTCACTCCTCATTGTGCTTGGCTGTATGAAACAAAAGGAATGAATGAATGCGGACATACCGGCTCGGGGAGTCCGGGCTGTCAGGGATGTCTTGTGCCTGCTCAGCACCCCTGTGAAAGAAAAACAAGAACAAAAAAGAAAATTAAGATTTTATCTCCTGATGGAGAGATTAGGAGGTCAGGGCCGTGGAGCATCTAGGAGATCTCAGGACTCATGGTTTAGAAGACTATTGGAAATAAGTTACGTTTACAAGAAGACGGAAAACCTTAAACAAAATGGTCTTAAGAAGAAACATTAAAAATGGTGTTAGCGTAAACAATTAGGTATAATGTGTGTACATTCAACAAATACACTTTTGTATTTGCTGTGTTTTCTCCAAAAGTATTACTGACTCATTAACATGCAAACACCTAATTAGGGCTGCATGATCTCAGGAAAATATGAAATTAATATAATATTCCTTTGTATTTGTACAATCAAACATCCACTCTATGAAATTTAACATCTCAAACACTAAATGTATAAATGATATGGGGACGCTAAGGACACTTAATGTCCATTCAACTGCCAAAATATGTCATCAGTATGGATAGCAGGATTGTATGACACTTTAAATATAATACCAAACGAAATGTTACGTATAATAAGTCCTTTGCAATTGTTATCACAATTGCAATTCAATATATTGTTCAGCTCTATAACTAACAAAAAGTGCTGCACCTTGAATAGGAGAGTAAAGAATGATTTGCTAAGTAAATTCCAACAATAAAAATGCACGTATTCCGAGTTATTAAGTTATTTACCTTTTCTGTTTTTGAAATCTTCTAAAATATAGCGTCACTTAAAATTAATCATCTAAGAGGTCTACTGTCCTATAATTTGATGCAACACAGACCATTCCGATCTAACCTCGTTTTCTTCCATTTTCTGCTTATTCTGTTAGATTTTCCCTGATACATAATGCTTCTAGGCTATACTGAAATCATTTTGGGGTTTGGGCATCTGTTCACTTTAAACCAGATCATAGCATGACAACCAACTCAAAAAGGTATGGAACCAGATGCAACATTTTTTTTTTAAAACATTTAGACCAAGCATGTCTATTAAAGCATGTGATGGTTAATGGTTTTCATTCATTTAAACTAAAAATAAATCCAATTTTAATATAGTTTATTTTGGTTTATTTTTAGAGATGCTTTTTCAGGGTAAGTTTGTGTTGCTGGACACAATTTAAACGACCTTTCAAACAAATATTTGTAAATAAAAAGTCATTTTAGGAATGTACAGCTAGATGGGTTCCAATGGTGGAACTTAAAATTATTCTTCCTATCCTAATCCAAGTTTATGAAGCAAAAAGACCAGTTCATGATTTAAAAGGTTTGTCGTGCTTCAGACATGATGTACAGTATGACAGCGGGAAGAAGTAATTTCAGTAAATCAGGGTCGGTATATATAAACACCGACTCAGACAGCATTGTGTTCACTTGCACTCTTTTCCATTAGGTCTACGTCAGCACTGCCGACTCTAAGCCCCATTTAACGCATCAGGAAAGTAATGTTGTCCAACAGGCTGCAGACTGGTTACAGACCGACAGGGATCATATTGACAAACATCTTCATGAACTTCCTATTCTGCCTCAGATAGTTCATAGATTAAAAAAATAAATAATCAAAAGTTGAAGACAGATTTATGAGTTTAAGCTTTCCCTGCACTTACTAATGAGACACGTTCAGCAAAACAGGAGTTTATATTCAGAGTGTTGCTGCTGTGTGATAATAACTAGATAAGACAAAGGCATGATAAGCGCCGTAGAGAGAGGTATAAAACACCTTCTGACAGGGCCTGGTCCTGCACTGATTTAACTCTGTCTGTACTCACTTTTTGCTGTCATCCTTCCTCACGCTTCGCCTGAAGTTGTTGATAAAACTCATCCCACAGCGCTGGGATCCGGTGGGACAGCTGAAGACGGCGGACAGAGCAGCTGTTCACACAGCGGACATGGAGGGACTCACACACACACACCGGCGAGCAGGAGAGGACAGAAGCCGCCTCGCAATCACCTCACACGGACAACAAGTGGCGGAGAGCGGCCGCTGAGCCTCTTCCTGCTTCCTGACGTAGAGAAAAGGTGTGCTGCTCATCACCATACTAATGACTTTTCTATTTAAATGCACAGGAATGTGGCTCCATGGTCCTAAAGCCCTCCTACCTAGGGCAACCTTTATTAAAGTAGTAAAAGTTGATTAAAACATGGAGAAACTGCTTACTGTAGCTAAATTCGTCATTTGAATATTAAAATATAAAATCCTGAACACATTTAAGTATTTTGACATATTTATATGAAAAGCATCAGATCACATTCTTTCTAGAAATTAGAGATTCAGACCGTATCAAAGGCTAAAGAAAAGTCTAAGTCAAATCTATAAAAGTAAATAAAATGATCCTTTTCCCCAGTATTTAGGACAAATTTGGTTATATTTATCAGGGATGTAAGAAAATATCGATAGTGATATATTGCCATACTTTGATTTTTTTTAAAGAATTTGAATGGAACCATTAATGACATTCATTTTTGTAGTAGCCTAATATTAAAAATATGACTGGTAGTTAGTGGCTGTTTTCACCATCATTCCAGTGGACTAACCAGAATATAGAAATAAAACTGGATGTGTTATGTATGAAACAGGCTGGATTGTTTAGAATGGTGTGAGTTTTTCTCCTTATCAATTTAAGTTTTCAAAATCACAGCATATGGTCTTACTCATGGAATTACAATATATCACATCCCCCTTTATTGATACATATTGCATCACCAAATTCTTGCTGAAACACAACCCTTATATATATTAGCAATTAAAAAATGGAAGCAGCAGTCTTTTAATAGAATCAAAGCTTCTTAAGTCTTGGTGGATCATAAATGTACGACCCGTTTCACCATTTCCGTTCATCTGAGGGTGGCGGTTTATCAGGTAGCCAAGATTTGGATACAATTACAGTTTTCAATAGTGAATCCAAGAACATATTTAAGGTGTTTTTTGCACACTGACCTTCACAGACCAAGCTTTAAGGTAGGTTACCTGCTAAGGCACCAACATGTTTAAATGAACTAATTTTTAGTTTGGCTAAAAAGAGTGTGCAGCTGAGCTGTAATGTGTTTAAAGATGTTAGTGAGGGTGCATGTATATATTTTAGCCTTGCTGTATAGTTTTGACTGAGTGGATTAGAGTCACACCACCAAACAAAATCAACATGACATCCATTACAGGGTGGAAGTAAACCTATTTGAAGCTTTACATTATTGTTTGCATGGAGTCCCTGTGGGTGAGGAAAAACAACTAAAAATCCACAAACTGCAAAACTTCACATTTTAATATTTATTCAGTTTCAATTAAATGTTACATTTTTTTTCTGGTTAAGCCTCCCAAAAATGATCTTTCTTACAAGTTACAAAATATAAAATACAATAAGTTCAGTTTTAAAAAGACTTTAAGTGTAAGTCTACGAGCATGAGTGGTTCTGGGTTTGTCTGTACAAAGGGCAGTAAGATGAACAGTAAGGTGGTATTTTATTTAAAAAAAAGAAAAAAAAAGAAGAGAAACTATTAACACTGGCATAACAGATTCCGGGAATAGACATGCAAATCTTATTGTATATACAATAAACTTCAACACAATGCTGCACTTACTAAGAAGTGCTATTTTAACTACAGATAGTAGTTGGGTTAAACAGGATGCTCGGTAAAAATTATAACAGAAGTTAACCATAATGCTGAGCTGTATTTGATCAACAAGTGATTAAAAATTAATATTAAGGCCTGTTTTTTTAGCAAAATCCTCCCTTATTAGAATCCAACTTTTATATACCTGTGAGAAGTACCTCTTCTGTGAGAAAACACACAATAAAATAGGTCAGGCAGCTGTTAGTGTGGCTATGAGAAGACATGAGGATGGAGTGCAATGCGAGGCGTTATTGGCGCAGCTGGAAGTGGTGAGTAAAATTCTCAGAGGCAGAAAAATGCAACACTCGGAGAAAGATCTGCTTGGCTTTGAATCTATGTAAGACCGAATTCAGCGAGCTGCAACGACTGATGGGATATGAAGGAGGAAAAGTCTCCTGAAAAACATCCTGGAATATGCACAGAAACGCCAAGAGTAAAGACAGACGACAGCAAAGCTTGGACGTCTGACCAAATGTGAGATAAAAAGAAAATTGATCATCATAACACACTTTCCATTTAAAGAGGATAGTTTTAGACGTTTCCTTGGGAAGATCAGTTTTATTAAGCAAATCTAAGGGACTGGTAGACAAAAATTAACCCAACAATGCGGAAATGTGTGAAATTTAAATGAATCAGCATCCAAACCTTTTGTGTCTAACTTTAGGGGGGGGGGGGGGCTACAATAATGACACATTTATGAAATGTTTCTACCATTTATAAAACTATGCCTAATCAGGTAAGAATAATTACATTTCTATAAAAAAATTGTTTTCAGGATTCAGCAAACCCCACTGTAGTGTGCGCTGAAATTTTAATGCCATTCAAGGTAATCTCACCTAAAGGAAGGAGATTTATTCGCTACGTTCTAACATAAAAAAAACAAGTGTTTAGGTGGGTGAAAAAATAAAACTATCTCCTGCAGAATACAAATATGGACCTTTTTTTCCCTTTTGTTGCACATGCAGTTTACATTTCACCGGACTTCAAGGTATACATTTAGTAAAGTTCAACAGAAAAAAATTGATCGGATCTCTAGGGCAATACATGGTCGCTCAGTTTAAAAGAGCAGATTAACAGATATAGAAAGGCTACATTTTGTTCAGTAAAACCTCAATTGTTCTAACTGCATCTTTTTGCTGAAAAATGTTAAACTTAAATCCTTCCTAAAAAAAAACGGAGATTTATTAAAGAGGAGTAGTGTTGTAAGCGACAGAAAGTGGAAAGTTTTAGTCTAGGTTTGAGTGCATGTTTAAATAAGTTAGATACTGAAGGCTTAAAGTGGAGCTTGTAGCAGTCAAGATTAGTTTTTTTGTTTCCTTCTCCCTTTATTCCATGTCTCTTACTCCTGATCTTCTCCTTTAGTCAAACAAACAGAATGGAGAAACATTTTACTGTGATGTGAGAACAGTGAGCAGTCGAGGAGGGAAAAGGGGCGCCGAAAAGTTCAAAGTCTCTGCATGGGGGGGTGGGGGTGGGGGGGGTGGGGGATCGGATCTGTGCATGTCCCCAATGTCGCTTTGGTGCTTTCTGGGCCTGGTCAGGCTGTGCAGCGCCAGCCCAACTGAGGGGAGCAGCCTCCTCAGGAGAGTTCAGACTTGCTTAGAGCGATGGCGAGCTCCAGGTCCTCTTGCTCCTGCTGGGTGAGCCTTGCTAGTCGCTCCTTTTCCTCTCGCTCGCTCTCGCGCTTTGCCCACTCTATCATGTCTTCCTCCGTTGGATACTGCTCCATGAAACAGAGTAAAAAAAAAAAAAAAACACAGAAAAAAACAAACAGGACACATTGGGTGGATAATCTTTTTCAAAGTGGACATTTTGAGTCGTCACCGGGTATTCTAAAAGGACCCAAAATGTCAATTTTCACAAAGGTCATGTTTATCTTTCACTGACAGACAATCATCTCTGACACTAAAGGGGCAGCTGCCAAAGAAATCCACTTTTCATTGAATGTGGGGATGGGGGGGGGGGGGGAATAACCCATCCAATCCACAAGTGACATCTTTTATCCCCCTAGGAAGTTTTTTTCATCATTCATTTCACGGAGACACATGATGGGGATAAAAGCAACGAGCTGAAGTGGGTGAAAAAGACAAAAAGCATGCAAGCTGGGATTTCCACAGTGTCATATGATAAACATCACACCCCTCTTATAGATCCATGACCACAATGGGAACTGGAGTCATTCACCACTCTAAGAAGCTACACAGGTCCATCGCATTCATGTTTTGAGGAACGCAAAGGAAAGAAGAAAAAAAAAAAGCAATATGGAGGACAACACCGAAAGGCCATTTTAACATTTACAACAAAAGGAGAGCATGCATGATGAGAAGGGGTAGGAAACATGAAATGGAGACGGGATAGATCATGCAGACGATTTTTATGATTTAACACAGAGCTGTCACATCTGATTGGGGCTCACTGTTCGTTCACTAATATGGCTATGCTTTTGTGTTTATTTTTGTGCCACCCGTTTACTCACAGCTCTGCTAAAGAGGTGTAAAAAAACGAATTTATCTTTCAATGGAGTTGCATAATTTCACAATACAAATGGTAGAAAAACTGCCTTTAACTTGAGTACATTTGTTGGGTGAGCCGAAACTTTGCCTCCCTGGAGTCTGAATATGAGACGACAGAGGCCAGGTTCCTGTCCCTACTCTTCAAAATAGAAAAGACGAGAAACTACAAAAATTGATAATGCTCGTTAAGACTTCACTGCTCACTATAATGTCTACAAGAAACCTAGCTACTCCCACAGCTGCAACAACTTTAAAGCTTCAAACAGCGTGAGCTGGAAGAGGACCGAGATGTATTCTGCCAACACTGAAAGCGAGCAGAACGCGCAGAAGAAAAAAAAAATCACTGATAAAAAGAACTGTCGCTTTTCAGTTCTAGCATAATACATTTTACACGTTTATAATTGGGTAATTTCACATCAGAAGTAGAACAAACTGAGAAACATTTAGAGGAAACCATGCTATGCTAAATGTAGTGGTGGTTTGATGCTGTGGGTCTGTTTCACTTCAACAATCCTGAGAACCTTGTTAAAAGGTCATGGCCTCTAAAATACAATACTTTTTTTTTTTTTACACTGTAAATTAGCTTAAAAAAAAAAAAGGGTAGACACTGGGTTTTTCAACATAACATGAAATTCTGGTGAAGAGGTTCACCAGAGATGCCATGCTGGCATTAAAGCTTAAACTCTAGAAAATTTAAGGGATGATCTCAAGGGGTAGGAATAGTTTTGTAATAGTATTTTTTGAGAAAAATAATTATTTCAACCTTTCTAAATATAGAACTCAAATTGAAGGCTTTTTTTTCTTGTAAATATTTCCAGTTAGTATGGCTGGCGTCCGATACTAACATCCAGACTAATGAAACATGCTCAAAAATCAATGCATCCAACTTCAAATCCCCAAGAAACTTCCTGCTTTGTCCCCATCATCTCCCTACAGCGTCATGCATTTAGGGCATGCTTTGGAGAAACACCAGTAATATGAAGCAAAGGAATAATGAACTAAAAACAAACTAAAAACGCTGAAAAATATTTGATTTTGTAAGTAGAGAGGCGATGGATGCACATAAAAGCCAGAGATGGTGGCTATGATTCAACACTTTATTTAACATTTCTTTGTAACAAAACATATAAACACACAACGAATACAAGCAACCACAAAATGCTCATCAGATGAGAGCTGAGAGTGAAGGAAGTCGATGAATGGATGACGGATGGATGAAGGGGGATGCATGAATTGATACACAGCAGCATGGTTGAAGGGAAAAACAAATGACTTAGGGAATGATGGAGGCGGCCAATCAGAGACGGTTAGTGCGTGCAGATTAGCGTTCGACAGAGGCATGCAGGTGTGGCAATGTTAGAGGCATTAAATATGGAGAATGAGAACTTTGCATACGGCCGTCCAACCCAAAAATCTAACTATGCAGTGATACAGGAGTAGAGCTGTGGTTCATAAGATAACACCGTTAGAAATTTACTAAAGTTACACACACACACAAAAAAAGCTCAACTCTTTGTTTGAACCCATTTTACTTTTAAAATCTAACTCTTAAATATGATTAATCTGAGCAATGTAGTCCTTACAGCATTGACCTCTGAGGTGCCGCTCCATGTGAAGCTCAATGCTCCTGCTCGGATTTTTACAAGCTGAGGTATGTAATTCACTCATACTGAGGCATTGCACTGCAAACTTGTAAGTTAGTGACTACTGAAACATTCTCATCACACTCAGCGTGATGCTGCATGAAACCGGATTTTGCATTCAGCCACTGCTGAGGCTCAGAGTAACCCGTTCACTTAATACAGTAGCTGTTACAACTCAGCCAAATCAATATCAAGGATTAAAACGTGGAATAAAAGCTTCAGAAAGACATTTTAAAGAATATGCTGTTTTTTTTCCGCTCTTGTAAATAAGCAACTCTTTAAGTCGCTCCCCCGTGGACTGGATGTAAAGTCAGTGTGCAGAGTTGGAATGGCAAAACAAAAGTCAAATTCAAGCAGGTTTTTGTCTTTCCATTCACTGCCAAATATATGCTTTTAAAACAATAACTGGCACCAGAACTTGTGTTTGACTATAAAGTAATGTGTTCTAACTGCAGATTAAATATATTATCTTTATAAGGGTTGAACTAAATGGAATCCCAAAATAAAAATCGGCTACAATATTTTTAACAATGCAGCTAAAATATAAAGAGTAGCAGCAGGTAGGATCCATCAGCTATCTTTAATACATGCTGGAAAACAAATGCTTATAATCCAGAATATATACAACCTTGTGCAGCATTTAAAATCTCTTTGGGGAGCTTTTGGCAGTGAATGGATTCATAAAGGCTTAGATGCACATTCTTGGAAAACTAGATGTGATTAATGAACAGAAAAATAAAGAGAAGAGGGTGTGACTATGGACATTCAGGAGGAGGTGAGGGAGATGGTGAGAGGGAGGTGCTCACTTTGTCAAAGCTGGCAAATCGGTCAGCTTCCCGCATGTTGTGACGAGGAGGGGAGGAAGGGGCGAAGGGGTCAGCTAAAGGATCCTTGGCAGGCAGGGAGGAGGAGGAGGAGGAAGAGGAGGAGAAGTCGCCCGAGGTCTGAGGGAAGTGTCCTCGTCGCTGGAAGGAGTCGGAGGATTCTGTCCTAGAGACTGACGCTCTCTTACCTAATGAGGCATAGGTAACTTTCAGCATTAATTCGATACGTTACAACTAGAATCTGGAGGACTTTAAACCTTCATATGAACGGACCTGGAGGTGGAGGAGGAGGTCTCGTTGGTGTACCCGTTTTAGGAGGAAGGGCAGGGGGGACGTCAGAGTTGGCAGGCTGGCTGTCCTCCTGGAACAGGTTCTTGTTGTTGATGCCAAACTGGTCGGGACCATTCGACTGGAACAGATAAATCACATAAATACTTATTTCTACCAAGACAGAAATAACAAGCTTTTTCATTTTGTTAGAAATTTTGTGGCAATGCAAACAGCGCCTAAATCTTTCTTTTTTTTTGTCAAACCACGATCACAAACTTCTATACATCTCTGTTAGGGTGATGTAATGAAAATTATTCATGGTTTTCAACATTTCATTACAATTAAACCTATAATAACATGGGAAAAAAGATGTCCATATACACATTTAGCCCCTGAGTCAATAGAAGAGGAACATATCCATCCTTTGACAGAAAAATGAAATAACAAAAAACAGGAAACTTCCTTTGGCTTTTCTCTCTCACCACATAAATAAATAATAAATAATAATGTCCTCTCAGAATCTCCCCAATCTATGCATCTCTTCCAGATGCCCCTTTGTCTGCTTCATGTTCTCCAAGCCCAGCCGCTCTCCTTAGCTGGTCAGTCGTGTATTTCACCAAGCCGTTCTATAAAGATGTTAAAATGTAACTTCTCCAACCTTTTCCCTTATTCGTCTGCTGCGTTCCTAGGTCTTCATCATGCTGTTCACTAATGGTCTCCCACAAACCTCTGAGGTCTTCACAGCACAGATGGATTTATACGGTGGTTAAATCACAGAAAGAGTCTTTACTATTACAGTGATTTCTGAAGGCGTATCAGAGTGAAGGAGATTTTGTTGATTTTTTTTGGTCTATGCCAACATGACATCTCAAACAGTGAAGGTCGTTGTTGTAGAATAACGAAATATAAACAGCAATTGTTGAGAACTTAGTTTGAAAACTTTTGTAATCAGCAACTCTGCAGCAAGGTACACTACAGCCTATTTTTCCAACCATTCACTCCTGTTTCTATGAGACATTTGTCCAAATGGTTTATTTCCATGGCTGTTAAGATATCACAAGATCCCTTTATGTCACAGTTTTTATTTAAGAAAACATCCAGCTGTGCTGCTGTGCACATACTTTGGCGCGTCACACAGCAGATTGCCATGTTCCTGTAAACTGCAAGTTTGGCCAAACTCTAAAACCTACCTTTGTCAAAGCAGTAAAGTCAGCAAACCCTCCTGCAAACGACTCATTGCCAAACACAGCAGCGAACGGATCTGAAATGTTAACAACAGCGACTGAGTGCCAATCTTTGTTTAGAGACACACTTGTTTAAATTCAATAACTGCAATATCTTTTGTCACCAGAGGTTGGCACCATTTCATTAGTCATACCTGGGTCTGAGGGCGCGCTCACCGTCGTTCCTCCTGGAGCAAAGGGATCATTGGACGGTGCCGAGTCCTTCTAAAACCCATACAAAAAATGTGATAGTGTGTAAAATATTTTTTCTAATCTATTACTCGGACAAGAAAGTTATCCAAAACAGATGAAATAAAATGGCATAATCTCTAGGGTTGCAACAATAACACTTTTTTTCAAACCGATACGATACAAATACTTTCCCGATACCGAGTACCAATACCGATACTTCTACCAAAACAAAAAATGCAATGAATTGGAAGACAGGTTTTATTTTCTTCTCTGCTTTTTACAACAAATGACGGTGAGTTAGATAAAAAAAAACAATATTTAATTAAAAATGACCACAAAACTAGAATTTCAAGTGAAAATAAACATTTTCTGTGAAATTACTGCAGAGTTCACAAATCTTAAGTATTGGTTCATGATATCGGTTATATTTAACCGATACAGTACATAAGACCTGTATCGGTACATCCCTAATAATCTCCCACAAAATGTTTTTAAAATGCCATAATGCTGAGGAGTTCACAGTGCTTTTACAGAATGCACACACAATGCAGCTGAAGGAACCCCAGTAAAACCTTTATTTTAAATCAAGTCTTATCTAAAATCGATTCCTTAAAGCTTTGTTTGCTTAAAGGCCATATGGTCAAAAAAAAAAATCAGAAAGGCACACATGCTTCATAAAAATCCAATTAACATGTACAGAAATATACCTACTGTTGCTACTTACGGTCACTATAAACCCTCCTTATCTGTGAAAGATTGCCCTCTACTGCCAACTCATGGCATACTCAACCAAAATCCAAAACCTGTTCATCAACCAAACCTAACCTTTTGGTTGCATTTAAAGGTTTCTTTAATTTTTCCAAGTCACTATAAATGTTACCATGATTAAAAACAAAGGCTTAAACAAAAAAAGTATTCATACAAAATCTTAGATAATGAGGGGGAAGCTATTACAGGAATTCATGTTTTGGCCCTAAAAGATTTACAGGACTCTTGGCAATGAGGAAAAAGGCAATCCTAGTCATATAAAAATCTAAATTAATCTTTTATTTTAGTATACACAAATTATTGGGCTAATTTTGAAGATATTGGCATCAATTAAACAGAATCAAATCTGAATTCTGAAGACATAGCGTCTAGGATCAGACCTCTAGGCTAATAGTATTTTAAAGGATTCTTAAAGGAAGAACATAAAGTTTGCACCTGTGTTTTTTTTATTTATTTTTTTGTTTCTTCTATGAAGATTACTTGCATTACGAAAATATCTCCATCACAACAAGCCTTTTTCCTTTAACATTTTTTAGATGTAAGCCCCAGAACTAAACGACTAAAACTCGTACCTATAAATGTGAATCTAACAGCATTTAAGAACAAAACTTTTTTTAAGCATTGGGTCTTAATGATGAAAGAAAATCCACGTTTCCTGTTGGACAGTGTAGCTAGCAGACCGCTTGTTTCGTCAGAAGGTCTACTCACCATTGCCAGATCCGAACTCACAGAAGAAGAGCTGAATGGATCTGAACCTCCATCTTGTGAACTAAACGGATCCACCTCGCCGGCGTTGTTCATATTGCTTCCAAATGGGTCTGATTCCACCGCACTGTCCGCTGCGGAGCTGAAGGGATCCTTGGATGCTGGGGGTGGATTGGTGGTCTTGGAAGCAAAGGGATCTGGGGCTCCTGATGAGGATGATGATGGTGCAGGTGCATCCTTGGCCTTGGCTGCAAAGAGGTCTGGTTCTGGTATTCCAGGGGTAGTGCCAAATGGGTCAGCTGAGGCTGAAAAAGGGTCCTTTGAGGGAAAAGTGTTGCTGGAGGGTTGGCTAAAGAAAGAGTCTGCAGCAAAAGGGTCTGAGCCTTTAAATGGATCTCCTCCAAAAGGATCTGATGAGGGGAAAAAAAACAATAAATCAGAGTAACCATTTTAAGAGATGAAGTTAAACTGGTTTTCACTGAAAGTAGAGAACTACCTGGTACATCTGCCTTTCCAAAGAGATCTTCTTTAAATGGATCATCTAGGAAAAACGGGGAGAGAAAGAAAAAAAAAATCATGCTTTAATGATCCACCAAGACTACCATGAGTGCTTAGAAATACAAGTGGTTTTAAGACAGCTGGAACGCTGTTGTAAACTGCAATTCTTTATTCTAAGGGCTTACGGTCGGTGAAAGGGTCTGAATGGAAGAAGTCTATCTCTGGCAGGGAGGGCGGGCTCGTCTGTGGCGGCAGGGAGCGGGGGCCGACCTGTGGAGGTAACGGGGAGCGCGTGGTTTCTGTAGACTCTGCTGGCTCCTGTTGGCTCTCTGGCTCCGGAGAGTCGACCTGTCGGGAAGCCACATGGCTTTGAGGAGAAGCTTGCAGGCATCACAAAAGACTGTGGGCATTTACAGAAAACATTACTAAACCCCTTATATTTGTTATCCTTCTGCAGCCTTTATGTTCTAGTGGAAAAAAATTCACATCTTTTTGTGGATCCATGACCATGTGAAGTGATTCCTTAGTTTCATACTCAAAACTTGTCTTAGCTGCATAAACTAAGTGCAGTAATGCTTCAATGAAAATCTATTTGATGACACACAATCTCCAACTTATCTGTGTCGACTTTAAACAGCTTTGCTTCCGATGGTCTGATACAGATGAGGGTAAAAGAAAAATCTGGAATGTTTAAATAAACGTGACATAATATAGAAAATAATGATGAGAAACTGAAGAGCAGAGCAAAACAAGGAAAGAGGAATGTTTATTGCTGATGGATTACCAACTGGGATCTAATATTATATAAATTCCTATCGTACAGAAGTCACTCACAGGGTAATGAAAAGCACCAATCATGGACGATCAACACTCATTCAAAAAAAAAGAAGTGTTTTTCACATGTGTTTTTAGCGTACGGCCACAGTGAAACTTTTTAGTTTTAAGATGCTGTTCACAGCAGTCCACACCAAACAAATGCAATAATGACACCAAGATGGTTGAAAACGCAGCAGTGTGTAGAAGCATGTTTGGTTTGTAGGGGTAAAGCAGCATTGGGTAGATGACAAACCCAACGATTATTTAACATTGTATTAATGGTAATCAATGTATGTATTTATTCTACATCTTTGATATAGAAATAATTGTTTTTAACGGTTTGCAAAGGGGTGACTCTGGCTCGATCAGTAAGGCAGTTGGTCTGTTTGATTCCAGCTTCCTCCTGTCAAATGGTGATGTGCCCCTGCGCAAGGCACTTATTTCCAAATTGTCTTCCGATCTGCGTATCTGAGTATGAATGTGTGCATGTTTGTGAATGTGAATGAGTGAATGTACCATTTAGTGTTCAAGCAGCGTCACACCAAGAGCATCCTTAAAGAGAGTCGACTCAGTTTTCAAGTGGCTCATCAGATTTACTTTGGGTTACTTAAGCTAATTTATAAACAAAGATAGCACAATTTTGTTCAGGTTCAACTCGTTCTCGTCACAGAGCGGATTCACGGTTTCAGTTGCGACTGAGACATCATTGGTCTATGCTGCCTTTCATATTGCATGAGGGCAAAATTAATTGTAGCAAAACACATTCCTCTAGTCTTATACCGAGAACAAAGCTACTTTTCAATTTAAAGTGACAGTGTGTCGTTGTTGCAGTACGTCTTTGAAAGTAGCCATTAAAAATATTATTTAATAATAATTACATAAAGCACATTAGTAGCAAAATAGTGGCGATATTGTGAAATATGACTTTAAAAATCTGTTTTAAAATACATAGGCACGGGTCCGCTTTTCAGGGGAAAGCCATATTAGATGATGTCTTTACGTCTACAAGATCCCGGAGGGACAAAGCGCACGGGGCACGCCCGCTATTAAAACATTGATTTCCCCTCAAAATGCTAAAAAGTTTCGCCTTAAATGCATTTTTACTTCTTCGCTCGTTCCAAGCGATGAAAGAGAGACTAATGTGCTCGTCATGTTGCAGCAAATAGATAATTCTCAGGGAATTGAGGGTTTGAAAACAGCACTAGTTGGACCTCCATTGTTGAGTTTCTTACTCGAAAACACAGATACCGCATGCTTGTGATAATTTAGGTATGCACTGCCCCCTACCGGCCAAAAATTACACTGGTCAATTTTTTTTTTTTTTTTACAAATTCTTGTTTCTGTGCATTCTGTGCATCGAAATGCTTCTATTACCTGTCACTTTGCAGCTGTTACATCTGAATTACCCCTTTGTGGGACAATAAAGGATTATTCTGTTATATTCTATACCCCACACCTCCCTCAAAAGCAAGAATTAAGTTCTCTCTCTCTGATTGATTTATGTTGAGAAGCGAAAAAGAGATTTACTACACATTTTTTGCTATGGTAATGTACCCACATCAAACTTCGAACTATAAACAAAATTGCGGCTCAAGTGTAATGTCAAATCCCCAACTATCCCCATAAGTTTTTATGAAATGGACCTTTACCTTCAGTGGAGTCTCTTTTAAAGATTCTTCATCATCATCAGAGACGTCAGAAGAGACATCAGGCGCTAAGCTGCTGTTTTCCTGCTGAATTTGAAGAAAACCCAACGTTAAAAGACATAGCACTAGACTAACAGGTTATATATACATAAAGATTAAACTCATTCTATTATCCTTCCTATGCTCATCCCATTTGAAACATAATCATGTCGATACATTGCAGTGAATATAAATTACCCCAACTGGGTTTTCTCGAGGCTTAGAAATGGTCGACAGACTGCTGTACATATCAGTGGTGGCTAGAGTGGAGAAAAGATCATCCAGAGCATAATTTTTACTCTTGTCCTCCTCTGGAGCTTTTGTACTCTGTTCCTCCTCCTCTCCTTTCTCGTTGACTCCTTCCCTCCCCTTTTCATCCGAATGTTCTTTCTGCTGATTGCTGACCATATCTGGCTCATCGTCCTTCAGCTCTTTGGGCAGGTCCTCATTGAAGAGGTCGAGCTCTGCTGTGGAGCCAGCTGATCCATTAACCATGACGGGTGAGCTGTCCTCAAGGGCTCGCTTCCAGCTGAGCTGTGCGGTCACCGACCTCTCTTCCATGCGAAGGTCTTGTACTTTCTGCTGAACCTGAAGAAAACAAACAAATCAAAGCATTTACATGGTGACCCTCATATCTCCTATTTCACTAAAAGCAAATAGCAACACAACGCCAAAAAGGTATTCAGAAACGAGTTGTAAAAACTGAGTCTTGGTGGTCTGAGCTGAGAAAAAGAGTGCGTTTTTGACCTGGGAAACTTGAGCGAAGGAGTCCCGCACAGACTCCTGAAGAGGAGTAAGTTGCTCCTGAGCAGCTTGAACCGTCTCCTGAAGCCTCCGGCTCTCTTCCTGCAGAGCCAGAAGCTCCTCTCGCGCCTGAACCAGCTCCTCCTCGTACTGACAGATCTTCTGTTCCTGCTCCTCATGCTCCGACTGCAGCGACGCGATCTGGAAAGACGAAAGTGTATGTGAAGCTTCACGGGACCTCAGATGTTTCTGGTTTAAAAGAAAACATTTTCCACTGAAATTATTCATATCATTAAACTTCAGTGTGTTCTGTGACTAGGGTTTGACAATTTACAAAACGCAGACATACAAGTTGGGTCTCTTGGCTGGTCTGCTTTCGAACAAGGCTGAGCTGCTCCTCCAAGGCATTTTTCTGTTGGTCAAGCTCATCTAAAGCCTCCTGGACCTTCTGACGCTGAGACTGCAGCCGCTGAAGCTCCTCTGTCTCCTTCGCCACTTCATCTTGAAGGTCCTGTACAGAGGAAACCAAAACCGACAACGAAAGATTGTCAGGTGCAGCTGAATAGTCTTCTGAAAAAATAGAAAAAAGAATAATACAGATTTGATTGAGAACGTATATGGCAGACCAACAGAAAGTAGAGGGGGAAAAGTTTTTACAAATAAAAGCTTGTAAAGATAGAAAGGGATGTGGTGGAAAAATTTTGTGTTATGATTTATCTGTACTTTCTAATCAACTATGACGCATGTTTACTTAAAGTTGTAGTTTTAGTTTGAAAGTTAGACTTGATGAATGACGCTTTTACCCAATTCATGGTCAGAGTGTTTTGATAATGATAGTCCACATCTCTTACTCTCACCCTGAGAGTCGTACTTTATCAGTAGGTAGACGCAAGGTTACTAGAAATAATATAAGCTTGTTTGAGACAGGTCAGTATTCTGCATTTTTCTGTGATGTGATGCTGTCCTCCTGATTGATCAATCCGAATTGTAAGAAAACCTCCAGACTTTAACAGAATTCTCTCTCATCCTTTGGCCAGTGTTTCCTGCAATAACAGTGATCTTAAACATTTATTTTAATTTGATATCCCTAAATAAAATCCAGTTCAACCATTTACAATCAGTACATTCCATAATATATGCAATTTGACCTCAGTATAAATACACTTATGAAAGCCACAGAGGTTTGTTCCTCAACGTTAGTTGACCAAGAAAGACCAAGAAAGACAGTAGAAACTCAGACGGCAGAGTCAGATGATAAAACAAAGTCTAAAGCTTTGATCTCAAGCAACACTGTTGGCCTAAACAGAAATAGTACGGCACAACCGGCAAAATGGCAAACCTATCAAGACATTGTTGTCAACTTAGACTGACAGGCTGGGAAGAAGAGAGTTAAGGAGAAAAGCAGCAAGAGGGCCATGGTAACTCTAGATGAGCTGCCTAGAATAACATCTCAGGTGTGATAATCTGGTGACATGACAGCAAAGCTGGATCAAATTAAATACATGGAAGTCCTAGAGTAAAACATGTTACCAAAAGACTTGAAACAAGGGTTAAAGTTCACCTTTCAGTAGGAAAACGACCAAGAATATACATCAAGAGCTTCAAGGGAGTGTTTTAGATGAGGGGTGTCCATAATTTTTTTTTTTGCTAAAATCGTCCAGTTAAAACGACTCGCTGACCAAAAATATAGCTTATTTTAAAAGCTAAAATCAAAAAACACAAAACAGATTTTTTTTTTTTACCTGTTCCACTATGAAGCAGGTAATATTTTCTGATTAAAAACTTTATTAATAATTCTGCCTGCAGAACATTGGTGTTAAATATACCAGGTTGCATTGAGGTAAACAGAAAAAGATTGTAATTTTACAAAATTGTACTGTGATTTGTTGTGGGACAGCAATGAGTAGATCGATGCTGAGCCACAAGCTGTGGAGAAGTTTTGCATGTTGTCCTTTTTGAAAGAAGGAAAGGCATCTAAAAATGTTTGTCGTATTTGATCAAGTTTAACAAAAATTCAAGAAACACTGATGTGGGTGCAACAAAGTCTGCTTTTGAGCAGAAAGTCAATGGGAAAATGTGAAACCTTTATGTAGTAACTAAGCTTTATTCTCTCTACTAATTTTGAACAAATTTAAAATACGTGTCCATCCACATCAACAACCACTACACTAAGAAAAAAAATGTCCCCCACGATTTATTGTAGAAGCATTTTTACATCAGAGAAAGTTCATGTGTTAAAATGGCTCAGTCAAGGTCCAGACCTACATTCAATCTAGGATCTGTGGCAAGACTTTGAAAATTAATGCCCACTGTTCACTCCATCTGAGCTTTGGCAATTTTATAAACATCTGTATCTACTTTAGTCTGTGGACCTGCAGCTACAGCAGCAGTGACGGATACGTTTTTGGTTCAGTTTGAACCCATTTCACATTTAAGCTCTACTTTGTGTTTGTAATATAAATTGTTAATAAGAAATTTGTGGCTGTAGAATTAGATAAGGAGGCCTATGATTACCTTCCCAAGACAAGGTAAATCTACTACAGTTTTACACTTGGAGCTGAGAATGTTTCAATAAAAACACCAACAATTATAAGCATAAAAGGGTTTGCTGTTCTGGAATAAACTTTGCACAGTAAAAACGACTAAATCCAACTATAAAAAAACAAACAAAGCTTCAGTTCGAGATGCCCTAAAGATCCACTCTTGCTGCCTCAACCCTACATATTTAAAAGTAGAACAGTCTGGCCCTTTAAGAAGATGGCTCCAAAAATAGAGACAATCTCCGGCACTCAGGGGAGGTGGACACACCTTCAGGAGGACTATAACCTGATTAGCTCAAACCAGTACTGAATGAATTTCTGAGTGTGCAGACTTAATATGCTAAGCATCCTTGGTAGCTCATTACAGCAGAAGTGAACAGCTTTGCAATACGTTTACTAATGACCTGGATTTTGGGCCTTTAACTCCTGCTAAATATTAATAAATGTCAGTACTGTATGTTTTTTTCTTCCCTTAAAATCATTATTTCCAACAAAAATCCAACGTTACCTGCACTTCATCTGTGCGCTGCCGGATAGCCTCCTCCTTCTCTTTGATTTCTTCTTCCACGGAGCTCTTCTCTCTGGGTGTCCAGCAGAGGAGAGAGAAGTGGTTAGCCACGGAGGAAAGACAGGTTAGACTCTGCAGCCCCACCCCACCCAGCCACAGCCAGGTGTCTGCTGAGGATGCTTTGCCCGGTTTCTCCAATATCGCCACATCTGTACCCTGACCGAGCATTATCCTGTCCCAGAATCGCAACTCCCAGCACAAAGAGCTGCATAAAAATCAAGAAGGAAAGCAGGTGCGTTCCAGGATGTACTTTTCTGTAATCGCAGAGATAAAGTGATTTGGAAAGTGAGCATGTGCTTGGATGGTGAAACGAGTGGGAAGTGAGGAACGAGAAGCAGATGGCTGCATGAGGATGGAGGAAAGTGGAGAGAGTGAGAGAGAGATGAGTCATGAAGAGCTGAGCTACAACATCTATCATTTGTTCTTCTAAGGCTGCATGTCCATTTTACGTTGCCATTTCTACCGGCAGGAGAGAGTAAAGAGAGCTGGGTGGTGTGCTGTTCAGAAAGTTCGGCTCCTTTTGAACTAATTGGATTTGCTTCTTATCCTATTCAAGTATAAATATATTTATATTTAAAAACATGAAGCTTGACAAGAATTACTAAATGAATATTCAGATAGTTCAGGAGAACTCTCTGCCCTACCTTATAAGAACCATCTTTTATCTTTTATCCCATTATAATATATTATAATACGTCAATAATATTGATTAATGTTTAGAGTTTCATTAGAATAACTCTCAAAGAATTCTTCTAAATAGATTTTTGGGGGGGAATTTAATAGTAATTTTTTATTTTTGCTTTTTACATTTTTTATCAAATTCTCTTCCTAGTAACAAATAATATTTACTCATCCAAACAAATCTCACAAATTAGGAGAATGTTGGCACAGCTGGTAGCACAGCTCCCCTCACAGCTAGAAGGTCCTGGGTTTGATTCCTGCCAGGGACGCTGTGGGTTCTGAGGGTTTGTTCCTCCTCCATATCATCAGCACCCGCACCCTGGGTGGGGTTGGCAAAAGGGCCTTTCTGTGTGGAGTTTCCATTTTCTCCCCATTCTTCCTTGAGTAGCATGTTACTCTCACAAAAACATGCATCAGTTCTGGGCTGTATACTGCCTCCTCCTGGCTGACTGGGACGCCTGAAGGGTTGGGGAGGATCTGGCTGGAATAACGTGATCCTTCCACGCGTTGGGGAAACCCTGCCCCCTATAGGTGAAAAGAAGGGCCTGCCCACTCCTCAGGCAAGAGTGAGGCTTGAGCTTCAGTGCAGGGCCCTCCCAAAGTTAGCAGAGGGAGAGCAATGCCCAGAACTGGAACTAGGTAGGAGCCCGGGGGGGTAAATAATGGGAAAAAAACGTGGGATAAAATATATTTAAAAAAACAAATCTCACAAAAGTTCCTCTTTACTAGGAAACCACAGGTTTTCAAACAGACCTTGCGGTTGCTGAAATACACACAATTAATAATAAAGATGCATTTTTGCAAGCAGAGCATTAAAAACCAACCTATTGGTTGAAATATGGAGTCTGATTAAAATTGGCCCTACTTCACATGTCATTAGATTTGTAATCTACGAATCGGGCGTCCAACGCTGCAGCTGTAGATGTGTGAAGCTACGCTGTGCAAAGAAGTGACTGATCTGTTCAGCTAGGTGTCAAAGGAAACCCCCAGTGAATGTCAGGATGCAGGTTTTTTCCCTCCAGAATGCTGTGGTGTAACATTAACTTTTCAGGAGTACAAGTTAAAGCTAGTTAGAGCGTCTTTTCAGAAACTACAATTCAGTAAGTACAAATCTGTTGCAAAAACATCAGTTGTGTAGAAATAGGCAGAACATTCAATGGTGCAATTTCAGTTTAAATTGTTAAAATGCTTCACAACAGAAGAAACCTCACTCATTTTCAAAACACTGAAACTAACTATGCAGAAGTGAAATTAAAAAAAGGGAAATTTGACTTAATTCTGAAAACTAAAGCTTGCATTAAATGAAGCCTTTTCAAGCGTCTGACTGCCATCTTCCTGAATCCTATCAACTTTACAAACAATCTCTAAACTTAAGTGTTTCACTTTTTTGTGAGTAATTAAGAGTAACACAGGGGCACAATTTCAACAGGGAGTAATTTCTGACATTTATTCAACAGGCTTTGGCTTCAACCTCAAACCTGATTGAATAGTAAGTGGGTCTTAATCTGAAGGTACCACAATATTCAAACAATAAACAACAATCATCAATATTCATCCCCCCCACACACACTCAGTATGGGCTGCAATGCTTGAAAACAAGCATTTCAAAATAGTTTGGTTTTTATGAAAACAACAGAAAACGACTGGGCAAGACTTTGCTTCATGTCCAAGTTGTGTAACTTTTTTTCCCGAAAATAGTCTTCAGTCTTTCAAAGTTTGTCTTGTACTATTAGTTTTCTCTATCTGATTACTTTGGTATAGAAAATATTTGCACTTTAGTTGTGAAAGTAGCATCTTTGTTGTTGTGTATTATGCTTCTAAAGCCAACACAAGTTCCCTGAAGCCTTCATGAAAAGTTTTTACCATGACGTAATTATGAAACATTCTGGACATGTGTTGGTTTCATTTGTGGTTTCAGATAATGAAAAACAGGACATGCATTTGTTAGAATACTTCAATTAATGGAAACTTAATGGATTTAAAGTAGAAAGTACTCATAGAAGGAATGACCAAAAAAAAATACACGAAATATGGAAAAATTATAATGTGTAATAATTGTTGAATAATTAAATCATGAGGCAACAAAGAGAGCACACTACTAGTAAAATTACCCTTTTTTATTTTCCTATGAGTTTTAATTCAACCAGGAAATAAAAAAATAGCATATGTTTAGGTGAATCAGAAAATAAAGTACATTTTAAATGAGTGCATTTTTTAAAATTCTTGTCTTTCAGCAAAAAAGAAGAAAAACAAAACATTTTCCAAGACTTGGTAATACAAGCATACTCCATTTTTTTAAAACCTTTTTGTAGAGAAAGCATGAGCTCTGCCACATTATCTAAAGGTTATTCACAACAGACTTACTTTAAAGAGTTATTTAAAAATAAATCAAGCCAAAGCCAATAGTCTTTGCCGTCTATCATCGATGCCAGATAAAAATACCTTTCAAACACGGCATCTATTTTTACATTCTCTTTCTTGCCACACATCAAAACAAACATTCCACCTGCTAATGTTTCAGAGCTGCAGTTAAGAACGTCTCACTCCTCAGTTTACCTGCTTTCACTTTGACAATCATCTTCATTTTGAGGGGAGCGTGGCAGCAAACATCTGAAGCAGCTGTAAAAATGTATCATCTCTTCAGGTTTCTAGTTTTCATCTGATGCCTGTTTGGTCTGTGACTTGGTTCCCACTTTCACGTATGATTACCTTTACCAGCTGCTACAAGGGTACTTTTAAAGGAGTGTGTATATATAAAAATGCAGGTGGGCTGAACAGCCAGTTTCTCACTTCTCATTCTCAAATCTCATGTTTGGGGAACTTGAATTCTTTTTTCCTATTTAAAAAAAAACAAACAAAAAAACAGACGTAGCCCACGACCGAACCAAAGAATGTTCTAGAAAAAAAATTCATGCAAAAACAAATGAAACATCAACTGCTCTAGCAATATCTAGAAATATCCTTTTATCCTCCCACCTTTGGGAAATTCAGGTACCAGCAGTAAGTCGTGAGTAACCAAAACAGTAAGAATAAGAAACTACACAGTAAATGCAAATTTATAACACTGGAGAGATAACTTACAGTTGTAAAAAATAGCAGAGTTAGATCCAAAGAAATGTGCAACTAAGTAGGGATTTAACAAAAATCTGCAAACAGACTATTAATAAGAGATAATATACTGTGCAAGTAACAGCAGGAATGTGATTTGAAATGAGAAAAACTGAAAATCCAAGCAGAGGAAGGTGAAAAGCAGTTTTAGTTTTCAAACCAAATGCTGCTCTTTGTAAACCCCCCCCCCCCCCTTTCAGGATATATGACTCTATAAACTAAACAAATGAATGGAAGCCAATGGAGCGATAAAAGTTATTTTCTGGTCCGCTTCGTCTCACGCCATGAATCACACATATTTTGTAGCTCCATTTAAATAACCAATGATGTGTGTTTCAACTGTATTTGTCAAGCAATTTGGGATTCATTTGATTATGAAAATTCACAAATGAAACGCCCACAAATCAGAGGTCGCTTATATGATGTCACCGAGCAAACGCTAGCTAGCATTTAAAATACTCACTGAGTTCTTGTAGATCTTTACTCACATGCTGGCTCTAAGTCCATCGACTGTTTCTCCCCCAGCATAGCTGCCATTTTCCACATGGCCAGATTTATAGTGGTTTTCTCCACATTTAATGCTCCTTCCTGCACCCTGGAGGAAGGAGGCGAAGCATGCTAAACTCACAGCCATTTGTCTCCTCCTCCATCAGTTGTAGTCCGGTGAGTGTTTTTACACGAAGCCTGAAGTAAATCAGCGTTTTCTCTACATCAAAATGTGTCTTTAAAATTCACGAATTCATATGTTCAATCCACGGTGAATTTCAAACTGGACCAGAAAATAACTTTTACAGCTCCATTTATTCTCATAACCTTTTTTTGGCAGTAGGGGACCCATGGACCGGAGGTAGATAGGATTGACTCCCCAATAGGAAGGATGAGAAAGGTCTAACAAATGGTAGCCGCTACATTTATTGGCTCTGTAAAGGAGTTACAACAATTCAATCCTATATTGTGGCAACCTAAGCTTCCAAAAAAAGAAACATTATTAGAGAGCAAACCATTCAATATTAAGCAGCATTTCTCACCAAACAGTGGAACTGTTTATAACCTGTTGGTGTCTCTTAACAAATCAATTTTAAATACATGTAATTCAAGCAGGTTTTAATTTATACCTTAGTTTTTAGGTTGTTCAGAGCTCCTATGAATTTCTAATAAATAATCCATGATTTTTTGTTTCCCACATAAATATATAAATGACACAGTATAAATGAAGACTCAATTATTAGCCTAGTTTGGTATGATACAGAGGATGAACACAGGGAACAGCCCTTCAGGTCCATTTTTAAAGGTGCAATAAGTAAACAAAATTACTGCAGTCCCTATAAAAAAATAATAGAGTCCGCTCTCAGCCAGTCATCACCCCCTTTCTGTGAGTTTCATGCCGGGCTGCCAGTTACGGATCAGTTCCAGATGATTCAAGATGATGAACAAAGACGAATCATACACAGTGAGTTTATAAATAGATAAATGTCACTGTAGTGTTGAGTTATTGTTTTTTTTATTTACTGCTAGCATTGTTAGCTCAACATTAGCCTCTAGCCAAGTTGGTGTCAAATTACAAATGGCGGTGCAGTGTTTGTGTTGAAGAACTGTCAACATTTTTGGGCACACTTGTGATTGTCTCTGGAACCAGGAAGTATGGAGGAGGGACACATATTTTAAACAATGACTATATTCCTCTGCAGCCTTTTAAAAATGATAAAAAAAACGTGCCAACACCAGGCCGACTGAGAAGGAAATCTGTTTCAATGCAACATTACTTCCAAAATGATTGAGACATTAGATTGTAGTGTGATTATGTTACTGTACAACTCTTACATATTGGGTATTGCATAATGTTGGAGTATTAGTGAAGGTTGTAGGAACCTTCCTAGTGACCATGGCAGCATGACTCTTATAAAAAACCATGGGAAATTGTATAAATTGATCATATATGACTGTTTGCGGTCCTATAAAGTGTGTAAATGTAAATATGTGCACAAATATACTCTACAAGCCCCTTGTAGTTGCTTCCATTTCAATTTTAACTCTGATTTGTGATATTTCAAATATAATTTAAGCACCATGAGAGATAACTATATGAGCCCAATAGCCTATATATACAGTTTGCCTATTTCTTAAATGTGGAATTAATGTTAGTAAAATAACTGTCATGCAAACAGAACTAAAAGCCCAATAGATCTTTATACAGGACGGTCCCTGGTGGGTTTAAATAAATGGTTTGGGGGCAAAGCTTATGTAAACCTGCCTAAACAAAGAAAAATTAAAATCTTCATCCATATTATCATTGCCATCTTTTATTGTTGTCTAGATGAAAACCATACCTGAATGCCTGAATTTGACCTCTAGAATAGCCAACAGAAAGAAGGCTAAGGCCCGCAAAACAGGTGGTGATCTACAACCACCACCACTCACAGAGGCTGAAGAGATGGCCCTCAGTCTAAACAGTGGACAACCTGCTGGTGAGGGAAGCTCTGAGGGGGAGCTCATCAGAATACAAGGGCCTACATGAGAGTCAAGTTATTTAAATAAATGGCATAATGTTAGATGTACTTGCCATCCACTCTTCTGTAGGCTACAGTTCTTGGTCTCCGGCTGCTGTTGCTCTCAGATATAAACCTATTTTAAGGTGACTCAGTCAGAAGATTTGTGATGGGACATGGACTGTATTTAAAAAAAATCTATTAGGTAGGGCACTTTTCTGGTTAATAATCAGTTGACTAATCTTCCAGTTTCTGATGGTGTGATCTGTCTTGTGGAGCCCTCTACTATGGCAGACATCCATGCTGTTGTACATACCTACACTTAATATTCTACAGAGTTTTTATAATGGGTAAAATATAAAATGATAATCCTCTCCTGGTGGAGATTTCTGCAGAGCATCTGTGCTTCAACATCAACAGGTTCAAGAAAAAAAACACACCGTGTCTACCATTGCTTTCAGACTGTAAGCTTCATTTTAAGAGCAGGAGAAACTCAGAGTTAGTTGGAGCAAACCTTCCAGGCAGCAGGTTAGGTTCATGGACTATGTTGCCCAGGTAACTGAGTCAGAGCTATCCTGAACGAAAACCAGAGATTCCCTCATTGCAGGCTTAACTCAGGTTTTTCACTCAACCTGCTTCATGAAACAGGCCCCACGATGATATCTTACTTTTGTAGTTCAACAATCTCATTGCTGAGGGTGTCCAGCTCTTTTATAGCAGAGAAGTCAGCTGCCAGGTTTGCATTGTTCTGAAAAACACAAAAAAGGCTGATATAAAATGTGCCAAAGCTTACCTTCACACATCGTGAAAGGATTTTTCAAAGCCAGAAAGAGAACCACACACACACACAAAAAAAAACATTCTAATAAAGAAGAAAAAACAGTAATGATGGAAAGATAGGACAAACTAAATGTATGTTTGATGAAAAAGACTTATAAGAAATAATTAAGTTAGTAATAAACTTTAGAAAAATGTCTTCAGAGCTCTTAAGCTAGGAGGAACTGGGTAGAAAATGTCTAACAAAGCTCATATTCTGTGATTTCATTCAGATTTTTCCATGGTTATTGACCGTTTCGCTCATTTTATTAGCCTTATAATACCAACTGGTACTCTGCATTGGAGAATGTATTTAAAATGTGTATGGACATGACAGTGTGTTAATAAAGGGAAAAACAACTCTGAGTGTGGCATTTAATCACATAAATCTTCCTTTAAATCGTAGTGGCATAAAAGTTTTATCTGAAAATTACATTCCCATAAATCAGTGGAAAGCCCTCTGTGTTTGTCTCAGGCAGCATTTACAGAGTTGAGTGGACTTATGGGTCTCACCAGCTTGTTGTTTTGTCTGTCAGATGGAGGGATCATTTCCGGCGCGAGAGTCTGCGGTGGGTCCAGGCCTTTCGTCAGCTTCAGATTGATCAGATACAGCGCCAATGCAAACTGTTCACGAGTCAGCTTTCCCATGTCTCCGATGTCACAAAGCTCCCTGAGAACAAGAACACATACCAGTTACATAACAGGCTAATGATTTACACCTCAGGCGATAACTTTTTAATACCCGACTGATCTATGATGTTCTGCCGTTATGGAAACCAATAGACAGGATTGACACGACAGACTGTCACCAGCTGACGTGAGTGGGGGGGGAATCTATCATGTTACTGGTCTTATGTAAAAACATGTGCCAGAGATTCAGTTACCCTTTAAAGATCCATCGCAGTGTGCAATTACATTTAAAACAAGGCCTATATATTTGATTAATGATAATTTAGTAATTTTCTTTACAGAAATACATTCTACATAATTTCTCTGTCCATGACAAAAAAAATACAAATCAGTGAGCAGAAATTGAACACAATGTTTTCTCAAGAGAACTGCGTATTGGCGAGGTAACATCTCTGCTTACCAGATTCGTGCCAGCGTGGCAGACGGCAGCCCAGTTTTGAGAAAAATATCCCTGACTTCTGCCCCAGACACCAAGCCGTCCATGTCGCTATCCGTCTTGCTGAACAGTTCGTCATACTTTGCTTTCTCTGCCGCCGACACCACCCACTGCATAGTCAACAAAACCAACTTCACTCTTTGCTCCATAAAAACAAAAGAACACCAAAGACGATTGAGTGCAACCACAGTGCATCAAGCCAACAGATATTCACTCACCTTAACACTCTTTCTACTCTTCTTCTTTAGAAAAATACATTGAGCTAGCCAGTTTGAGATCATTTTAATTTGTGTTGCTCAAATTTTTGTTGTTAGTCAAGAAAAAAAAGCAAAAACAAAAAGTTTTTAGGTACTGCGTGCACAGGAGAGACAGAAGCTGTACTCACAGGGGCAGCTGCTGGTGTTGGGGCAGGAGCTGGCGCGGGTTTGGGAGGGAGGGGAAGGGTCTTCGAGCCGGTGTGGGAGGAGCGACTGTCTTTCACAGAGGGAGGTGAGGGTAACAAGGGCATCGCGGGCGCCCCTGCAGGTTTTTTCCTCTTAGAGGGAGGAACTAAAGGAGGCGGTAGGGACATGGGAACAGACTCGCCCTCTAGAGCTCTATACACCAGAAACATTGCCTGGGAAAGAGCAGCAAAAAAAAAAGAAAGAAAGAAAATCAATCAGAAATTATAATTACCTAGCTGTGATTTAATCTTTACATTTCTTCCATGCACATTGATTTTGTTCCCTTCAGCTCTACAATCTGTAAAATTACCAAACATTACCAAAACATTTCTGCAAAGAAAAATTGGCAGTAATTCCATTATCTAGGTGCGCAAAGCTGGTAATGACATCCACTAAAGACAGATATAACAACAGTGAAATGTGGTATAACAAAATAATGATGCAAGGGGCTAAATGCAAATGTATACTGCTCTTTTAAATTTCCGTTTGGAAAAATAAATTCAGAGTAGTCTTCTGTAACAAAATGTATTTAAAGTAAGATTCAAGGCATAAAAGGTCACTAATCTTAAATGTCATTAATCTTACCACAGAAAATTCATCTCTATCCAACATGCCATCTCTATCGAGGTCACTGAGCTCCCACACCTTCAACACACAAAGACGACATTAGTCAGCATCTGTCATTACAAAACTGTATAATGTATGTTAACTAAGCAATGGAACCGATTGGACAGCATTTGAACAAGGTCAGATGTGTATAATAAATTTTGTCACAAACATATACATACAAGAACAACTAAAGTGGAGAAAACATTTAATGCCTTTTTTTTTTCAGAGACTGTTTTGTTTGTGCTGCAACCATCCATTTAAAAAAAGTCCTTCATTAGGAAACAACAGGAACGAGTTTCCATAGATGAGTTTTCATCAGGGGACACATTAACCAAATATTTTCTGCCTATGTTCTTTTGTTTTTTGAAACGATTATGGAAAAATCTGAAGGCCATCTGTCATTTTGACAGATTACAATTCACATCCGTAACCACTTGGTAGAGAAAGAAAAAAAAAGTTTTAAAATGGTTTGTTCGGGCCACAGCAGGTGAACTGTTCATATTTAATATATGTATTCATCTGCTTGATGTGTGATTTTGAAAATTGACGAGTAAAACTGAAATTATGACAGAATTTCTTTGACCCCGTCAGTGAAAATGACAGATGAGGAAAAAGTCTAGAGCAACCTCTGGTGTCCATGTAGAAAAAAACTAAACAATCAAAGCTTTAAAAATAAAAGCCGAAACTATTCAATGTTTCCAAACAAAAAAATTAATAATACATTTCAGAAATAAGGAAATACAACCTTACAAGTTTGAAATCGGTTCTTACCCGCCCCAGGATGTCCACAGGCAACTTGGAGTTGAGCAGAACGGGTTTAACCTTGTCTCCTGACAGCATCCCACCAACTGGACCCAAACTCTCAAAAATGGAGTCAAACTTCATCTTCTCCTCTGGCTACAGAAGGGAGAAAGAAAGAAAAAGCATAATGGTTCAATTATGAGAATTCCCCTTTTGATTATACGTTTTGACAGTAAATATATGCATCTGAACTGATGGTTAGCCTGTAATTAAAATATTACTGGTAAATACAGCAAGTTCAAACAATTATAATGTATTCCCTGATTTATTTTTGACATACTCTCATATTAAAATATGAAACTCTCAAAAACAGTGTTCCTAAATAAAAAAGAAGCAAATCTCAAACAAAACCTCCTCACCTTGACAACCCAAGGCGCGTCAGCAGCCACTCCTGCCAACAGCGGACTGCTTGTATCATGCTGCAGATTTAGAAAAACAACACGTGTTAAAAATCAACATCTGAATGAACGTCATTAAAATATTATATTTAACACACTTTCTACAGATGTAAATTCAACGAATTATAATTCAAAGCAACAAACTTACAAATTTGGGTGGAGGAACAGCCACATTAAGACTTTTTAGCGCCACCTCCAGGCCATTCTGAGCACAAGCAACCAACCTCAACGCTATGAAGAATTGCTGAGTGGAGATGAGACAGAGTCATGTAAACTTTGCAGGGATCCCATATCAAAGCACACCATAAGGCGTATAAAATTACTTTGTCACCTTTTCAGGTTTCCTAACCTCTAAATAAGCTCTTAAAAGTTTTCAGCAATCGCTGGATGAGAGTGTTTAAAGTAGGCTAGTATGAAAGCTGCTCTATAAAAGAGAGTTGGGCTCATAAAAGGGGAACAACGGTAAGGAGCTGACATCTGCTTTCCTTGCCATCCATCCTCACATGTCATAATTTGGGATTTGGATCAAGGGAACATGCAGGATGGTGAAAAGGAAAGTTATTGTCCTGGAAGAAATCCCTAATAGGATGGCCTTTGTGAAGTGCTGCACTGTCCTAAAATCCCTAGCCATCACCACAGAGATCAGTCAAGGGAGCTGTATGTTGTTGATGCTGTAGTTTTACCCTTCATTAATCTGAAATGAATCAAACTTCTTTCCACCCTGTTCAAATTAAGAAAAATTGCCTTATGACAGGAGAGGATGTAGCCTTTGAAATGTTTTTGTTTTCTTTCTTTTACTTCAAGCTCGTCTCTTGCAGATGTCGCCTATGGTTATTGTGCTGAAGTCACACTTAGAAAGGGGCTAAATCTGAGTCAAGGATGCAGTCCAGTGCGATTTATTTGGCGTTTACTACTTGATCATTTTGTCTCAGAACAAAATTTAATGTGATTTTTTCCCCCCTCCAAATTTAAAGAAAAGACTGTTTTTTCCATGACAGAGTTAATATCAGACACAAAATAAAATAAAATTTAGATTGATGCACAGATTCAGACTTTTGATCGGTTCAAGAAGAGCCTGCTGGAGTTCAAATCAGTTTTCAAAAACGTTCCAACTCTTAGTTTGGAGATTTCCTCCCATTTCTTCTTTATCCGTTTCAAAGCCGTTCCCACAATTTGCTAACGATCCAGCAGCACCAAGTGTAAATACTAATACGTTTTTCCCTTTTTAAGTTTCTTTGAGTAGCGTACTTTTGGTGCTAAAATGTACGTACAACACAAACTGCTATCAAATCATCCACCATAAACAATTTATCCTTTTTTATGCCCTTAAACAATGTTGAATTTACTAAATGCAATTAATTTTGTTACAAATCTTTTACATTTCTAACACTCATCAGAAAGTCCCATCCCTTCACAATTAATTGTAGACAAAATATTTTAACTTAAATTGCACTAAATTATTGTTTCCTGTATTTAAACAGCAGTACAAGTGATTTTACATAGCGTACATAGTTTTGAGCAGGTTTGAAGTTACTAATGTGATTTATGAAAAAAAAACACATTAAAAACTGATTTATGATTCATTGGTAGATTTTTTTTTTGTGATTTTACATTTAAATCACTGAAGCATAACATATGATTAAGAGCAAAGCGCTAGATTTCAAAAATGGTCTTGCTAAAATAAAACTATAAAAATTTGGAGCTGGAAAAAATGCGCAAACACAAGGGGGAGTAAGAGGTTTCGAAGCGACTCCACTGTGTTTTTACCTGTTTGTTTAGGAAACCCTTTCTTTCGATGTCTGCTAAATCCCAGATCTACAGAGACGTTAAGACATTACAGATTAATTTTACCCGATGAGAATATCAAAAAACCAAGACAAATGTGGTGTTTCTGATCCATCTTCAGTCTTCATTCACCTTTCCCAGAACCATGTCAGCCAAGCCTGACTGCTTCAGGAAAAGAGCCGCATCTGCTGCCCCCACCCGGCCGCTCCCAGTGGGATCCACCTAAACACATCAGCACGCCCATATTATTACAAACATCAAATGAGACACATGCCAGCAGAAATGTGGGTATTTATACAGAATACTAAGACGTGGACAGATTTATGACAGATTCAGAACGCTGCTGTTTTAAATAAAGACAGACGAGAAACAATAAATAGGGAGGCTCACTCTTTGGTAGAGAGGAGCCTTTGACTCACTAAAATCAATACTGAGTATAAAATAATGCTTTTGTTCCAGTAGTCTATTAGCTTAGTAGTCTTTTATAAAACCCAGGGGGAGCTTCCCTCACTAGCTGGAAAAAGAGAAGGATTAATAATTCATAATTATACTTCCTCTGTTGGACGCAAAGGCTTGACTGAAAAGGTAGACCAGAGATCAGACAGGACTACGACAGTTTATCAGAGCAGCTGGAGCTGTTTTAGAGTTTAAACCATTTACACATCGCTTTACAGAAATTATTCTTAACTTTCAGGAATTTGTTAAGAACACATAACAGAACTTAAAAACATGGCCAAAAGGTAAAAAAATGTGTTTTTAAAAAAAAAAGCTTTGTTTCAATGGATACATTAAAACATTAAAATATTTTGTTTATGGAAATATTTTACCTGTCGATAATATTTGTCATAGATGGGATTTCCACTGGAAAGCTGTTAAAAAAAAGGAGATGAGATAAATTAGAATACTACCAAAATGTTCATTTAAGCCAGTAAAGTACAAATTAAAACCCATGTTTTATATTTTATAAACACAAAGCAACCCAACTTTATTAATAAGCAGTTCAACACAATAATGCCAAATGGCTGTACAGCAAAGTAATATGGAAGAAATGCACTTTTAAGACCCATAATAGGAAATAATTATGCAAATAAAGAATACCGAAAAAAAGCATGAAAAGTAGTTTTCCCTCCTTGCTTCAACCTTGTATCTGGAGTCACAAGCAGCTTCTGATCAGCAGATCAGATTTTATCAAGTTAAATTCAAAGATTATGGCTTACAGCTAATGAAAACCCCAAATTTAGTTGCTCTGATGACAAAGATATTACATAAGATCATATAAAAATAGAGAGAAAATTCTTCCTTCTAAAAAGTATATCTATGTACTAGTATTGGGCGATATAAAAACAAATAAAGGTAGAAATGATATAAATTTAGCCAAAGGTAGAGATTTTGATTATACTGGGGTGATGCATTTTGATGATGTCATCAAGCTGTGTCTACATACTTTGGAACAGGTATGCAAGGATACCGATGTTCAGTGTGTATCTTCACACAAGATATATTGAAAGTTTGTTGGGTTTTTTTCTAATTAACGGAAAGGAAACGTGCTGAACGTGAAGCGTTTTTAATTCAAATACATGCAGGTGTTCTTTTGTGCGATATTAAATGTATAAATAAGTAACCGGGAAAGCTGACAATTATGAACTTTGTTTTCATAATTTTTAGAATTTATTTAATATATCTTCATCTTTATTTTTGAGAATTGTTGTGTAGCATTACTTTTGAAAATTAATCGAATAATTTTTAAATGCCTTTTGCAAAGTAGACGTACTTTAAAGAGCATTCTGAACTTATTTTTGAAGTTGTTTTGCTGCAATGAGTCTGGAAAGTGCTCATAATCAGTCATTTTGTCAAATATATAAAGAGAAAAAAAGAATATACCACAATACAAATTAACCCACATGCATTGGATTATACTACTTTATACTTATTTGGGAATTTATTTGCAATCATTTCTGCATCAATGCATGGAGGGGCATGGCTCTGCTGCAGTGTTAAGGTATCGCAGGTTGCTTTAATCGCATCCTTCCCGTTGTCCACATAGTTGAGCCTGGTGACTCATCTTCTTGACAAAACCCTATAGTTTTCTCTGTTTCTAAAGTACACTGATACCGTGGTCACTAAAACAACTGCTGGTACAGCTGGCAGCGTGGGCAGGCGCCGAGTCCTTCTGGGAAAGGAAGTCAGCATCCTGGAAGACCGCTGGTCTGAGGAAACACAGTGACTCCACAAATCAGTGCTGGAACTAGACTCTCCACTGGTCCTCCAGACTCGGCAACTTTGATCTCCAAATTAATTGTAAAAATCTAATTTTACTTAAAATGAGCCCTTTAGACCAATGAGCAATAGCTGAGTTCATTTTCTTCAAAGCCCATGTAAGCTGGAACTGAGGTCTGGTTCAGAAGAGGCTCCAGCGAAGGAATGTGACAGTTGTGGCCTAAGTCCTGGAGAAATCCATCTGAGTCGACTCTTAAAGCACCGACTCCACTGCAGTTCCCTCCTTCTTAGTGGGTCTGTTCAAGAGTGCCGTTATACCCATAGCTTTTTTTCCCCTTTTAAACCAAACTTTTTCCACTCAACTTTCCATTAATCCGCTTGAATACAGCACTTGAATTAGCTTAATGTCCCTGTGGAAGGTGTGAAGACTGTTTCCTAAACAACTGATAAGTAGACAGAAACCGTCCCTATAGTAATGTAGGCCATAGCATGGCACGGAGATAGCATTGCTGTATTAAAATCCTTCTCTACTGGTGTCATGTAGTTCTGACTCTGATCACCTGTAAGCCATAATCATCTAAAAACCAAGATGAACCGAGTCCCTATTTGTAGTAAATCAGTTTAAATAATTGTCACTTTATGGGTCAAATTACTAACTATGAAAGTAACTTTTGAAATAATCAAATCAACTCAGATGTGCAAAACTCACTTAAGTCCCCTTCTTAGTTTTAGCCCACATTTTTCTAAAGCAGAGTAATCAAAATGAAATACAAAGAACATTAAAACGTTGAAAGTACCTAAACCAAAACACAACTTTCTTAAAACTCTTTTTCATACTGAAGCAAAAAATAGAAGAAAAAAAAGTTTTATAATTGGCACACTTTATGTAACTTTTTAATTGCGAAAAATTCATGATTCAATAGTCTTACACAGTGCCTCCAGACAGAACAGTGTTCGTTATGTTGTATCGTCTTCTTCCAATAACCATAATTCCTATCATGGCTGCATCAAGCACTCTACTTATTTCTCAAGCTAAACCCAGTATGCATCATAGATAAACTCTGTTTGTAAGAATTTTGAGACAAAATTTAAGAAAATCCAGCAAAATCTGGATAAATGGCTTAAGTCTTTCTAGATTGATTAAAGCCAGATGCTCTGCCTTTAAACAATCTAATTTTATTTGTAGAAAACTTTTCCTGATAAAATCAGCACAACATGATAAAACAGAAACAATAATCGAAACACATTTAAAGCCAAATCAAACGTACACAATGACATGCACACACATTCACTGCAACCTTCAGCCTTAATACATGCATTTGTAAATAATGTAACAGGGAAGTAAAATATGTCATCATAATCAGATTTTAGAGTAGCAGTCCTTTTTTTTTTTAAAGCATTTTAGCTTACTGTTGAAAAAACTTTTTGGCCAATCATCTGTTGTCCTTACTTCCATGTTCATTCTGGACCAATCTATACAGACGTGTACATTATGGAGAAAACTGCTTTAGAACCTTTACCCCATTTACTGTTATACCATGCAGCCCAGCCCGATAACAGAGAAGCTGGACTGTTCTGATGCATTTTGCTTTACTCCGACGTTGATGGCTTTAGTTCGTCTCGAGACAGCTTTTTAAAAGCCTCCCAAAGCGTTAGGAGCTTGCGTAACGGGCAACAGCTCGCTTGTCCCCCTCACTCGAATCCTTTGTGAAAAACCCTTCTTTCCTCTGTTCGCTGCAGCGTTTCACAGGAAGCAAATCAGCGTTTCCTCTTTCTTATAGCTGGGCCTGACAAATGGTCATCGAGAACTTGAATTCAGAGGTTCGGGGAAGTAGAAACAAACTGAGTTAACCCTTCATCTCTCCCAACACTGCAAGGCCAAGCACCGAGCAAATTTAGCCTGGCTGTACAGCTAAAGAAGGACGACGGCAGATATCTGCTCGGGTGTCAATCTTGTAACAGATCCTGGCATAATGAAAGACGTGTGTGTGTGTGTGTGGGCGGGGGGGTTAGGGGGTGATCCTGAAGGCTGTCATCAGCAGTTATCTGTCAGGGTTTTTCGACTGCCTCTGAGATAACTGTTGACACACACACATCTGTATCTTAAGCTAACGCTACTTTTTCTTTGGGACGCTGAATGGCGTGCCAGGAACTGTTGATGGCTCTAACACTGTGATCATTGTACCGCCGACTGTTTAAGTGAGCGCCGAAAACAAGAAAACGCCTCAACTATAGTGTTCGATTTAAGACTTTTTAACACCACTATGTTTTCATATAAAGAGCAACTTCAATGATGAAAAAAATCTTAATATTTTATAGGTGAATAGAACTTTTCAACCTAAAAATGCGCTTTTGCATTGAGGTTATCTTGTATGAACCCCTACAGAGAAAAGCACGCTTAAGATAAAATGACTAACAGGTTTCTGCCTTCCAGTGAAATATCCGTTTTCCAGCCAAGCCCTATTGAATGTAAGTCATAACACGACAAAGGAGTCAATAGTAAATAAAGTACCCAGAACATTTGGATTTTATTTGCCTAAACATACAGTTAGCCACCCCACAAAACGGGGGGGAGAAGGTTTGTCACTGAGTTTTGGCAATGTAAGTGTGTGTTCAATATTCATACTGCAAAGGACTGCTTGGAGCGCGGCTATTTTTTACTAATACATTCCAAGTTTTATGAAGTTACATAAAATGCTATTATTTAAGCAGTTGGACACTCTGTGAACTTAAGCTTTTTAAGGTCATTTTTGTCCGGTCTGAGAGTGATGGAAGCACAGATGAGAGGAAAGAAAAAAAATGATACAAATGGTAACTGATATCTTCAATGCAATATTTACTAACGTTATTATTATTATTATCAGTATCGCTAGACTTTTTTTTTTGTACTGCACAGCCCTAACAATAGGAATAAGACTCAAAAAACAGCCTCGTAGCATTCACAAAAGACCTATGATCAGTGTTTATATCGCAATAAATACTGTGGTGTTAAAATATACAAGATCAAACAAATATTACACCTCATTTTGCGAAGTAAAATGGCAACTGCAGTTAAATGTATTGAGCAACTCTAATCAACACAAACCACAAGGGTGATTTTAGAGCATGCAGTCAGGGAGCCAACACCGCCCATCTGTTGTTATAGCTAGCTGTGGCTCAGGTAACAAGTCTGGGAGTGCACCCTACTGATTAGTCCCGATTGGTTAAATGACTTATTTACGAGCCAAACGAATGATATGACAAATATTTTTAGTTCTACAGCTAACAAGCAACAGGCTGACCTTTTTTTTATCTCAGCAGGAGAGGCTAGTAGCTGCAATAGTCCACTTCCTCTTATGGTTGCAAAGCAGCAAATAACTGTTATTTTTTATTATTATTATTGGTATTTTATTATTTACTCCAACACCTTGTATAGAAAATAAAGTCAAGGGCTAACGGGCTAAAGGTTAACGGTGTCTAATTGAGAAAAAGATCATCAGGAAAACACTAATTCAATCACCATGTAGCATGTTAACTTCTAATAATAGCCATGTCCAGGCTGGATGTTCCGTTTAACCATATGAGAAGCTACAGAAAACAGCAAGCCAGCCATAAACACTTGATATATTAAAAACGTAAAATCTGAAACTTGATAACAGTAATGTCACAGTAAATCGGCAACGCCGACAGAGCCACAGATGGGTTATCACGAATTACCATCACTTTAGGCAACGACCGACTAGCCTACGGCACAAATTACGGGAAACGGCGACAAACGAGACGAAGCCGAGCAACGTTAGCTAAACGGCGAGTGTGCAGCTTTGACAAAGAAGCGACAGAAAAGCTCAACACTGACACAAAACTAGCTGTTAGCTCACAGGCTAGCTGGCTAGCTACGCCCTTACGCAGTCCCCAAAGAGATTAAGCAGAAACTTTTTCCCCAGTCACAGCAGGACTAAACTTCAAAAACAGCCACCTCGGCCAAGGAGGGCTCTCGTTTCAGCCCGCCTCGTCTCGCTAACGCCTCCGAGGTGTGTTCTGGAGAAACAAGCGCAAGCCGGCGACGTTTGCTGTCGATATATTTGAGTTGTACAGACAGTGTTACCTGAGTAAGAGACAGAGTGGCAGCCATAGTGTTTCTGTTTCCCACTGCTTTCACGGTGCGATGCTGCCAGTCACCAAGAGAGGGCGCTTAAACGTAAGAATGCGTGTGACTCACAAACAAAACAACTGGGCTCTTTACAGCTTGTTAAAAAATACATTTGTTTTCCTTTCTTAGGAAAAAAAACAACTAAATAAAAAAAACACCGAGTCAGATTCGGGAGACAATTTAAAGCTTGGGATTAGATATAGGCTACATCCTTAAAGGACCCTTGAGGAAAATAATGAGGAAAATATTGACTCCCTTCACAGACTTTAACAAGAGTTTACAAACTCCTTTAAATGTGGATTAAGATCTTAGTATAAGTGTGACACATGATCCATCTTCCCTTCCCTCACTGTTTTTATTTTATTTTTCTCCTTATTTACTTATTTATTGTTTCCTCTTCCTCTCAGTCATTCCTTATCTCTACTATTTAGGTTGGATTTTATGAATTATCACATGGACTTTTATTCCTCAAATTGAGTGGATGGTAGGCGAACAGAGGCCTGGTATAACCCAATGTGTTGCAGAGATCCTTTCATTATGGGTTTTATATTTCATGCTAACGATTTACTTATTCGAATATTTTTTTCTACCTATGTGCTCAGGTGATGACTATATATTCACGCTCAGGTTGCAAATAAATGTCATATTTACTTACATTTGCTCCACTCTGAGGAATAACAAGGGAGATACTGCTTATATAAAGAAACCAGCTTGTGAAATTGAGGTTTGCATGGTGTTTAAAAGTGTAATTATGTAAATAAAACGAAATAAAAAAAAAGAGAAGATTACAAATTAAATAACATACAGTATCAGAGACAAACATCTGTAACCAGAGGTGGGTGGCGTACCAAAAAAATGTAGTCAAGTAAGATTAGCACTACTTCGACATGTTTTTTTCTGAAGTAAAAGTAAAATGGGTACACTTGCACAAAGTCAGGGATTTTGTAGGATTATAGTCAGGTTTACATTAAACAATTATACCAAACAGGTACAAATGATCAACAATGTCACATCTAGGGTGAAAAGCATTAATTAACCGAAACAGCTCTGTAGGAGGCTTCAAACTAGGTCAGGAACAGCAAAACTCTGCTAGCAAGGTGAGGCTGTGGAAGATAAATTTATGTCACGGCAAGACTGAGCACAGCAACAAGACACAAGGCAGTTCTAATGGTCTCTCCAAGAAAAAGATTTCAAAGCAGACTGTGGTTTCAAGATGTGCTGTTCAAGCTCTTTCGAAAAAGCATGAAGAAACGGGCAACATTGAGGATCGTAGACAAAGTGGTCAGCCAAGGAAACTAAGTGTAGTAGATGATAGACACATCAAGGTTACTATCCTTCAAACCTAGAAGATATCCAGCAGTACCATCAGCTCATAACTGGCACCAGTGGGACCCGGGTACAACCATCTAGTGTCCAGGGAGGTCTGGTCAGAAGTGGTCTTCATGAAGGAGTTGCAGCCCAAACAATCCGTACCTCTGATGTGGAAACAAGACCAAGTGACTCAAGTATGCATGAAAACCATGTAACTGGGGTGCAGATCAGTGGCAGCAGATGCTCTGGACTGATGGGTCAAATTATGAAATATTTGGTTGTAGCAGAGGGTACTTTGTTCATTTCAGGGGTCTCGAACTCCAGTCTTCGAGTGCTACGGTCTTGCAACTTTTGGAGACGTCTCAGAAACTACCAACACACCTGAATCCAATAAAAAGGTCATCAGCAGAATACCGTAGAACCCAACTCTCTGCAGAGGAGGCCATTTAACAGAGTTGTGTTTGACCAGGAACACATCTAAATGTTGCAGGACAGCAGCCCTCAAGGTCGGGAGTTTGAGACCCCTGGTTTAACGGCTGGAGAGCGGTACAACAATGTGTCTACAGGCAACAGTAAAGCATGGTGGAGGTTCCTTGAACGTTTGGAGCTGCATTACTGCAAATGGAGGTGGTGATTTGGTTAAGGATTTGTGGTGATCTAATTGCTAAGAAATAAAGGCAGATACGTATCCATCATGCATTACCATCAGGGAGGCATCTGATTGGCCCCAAATTTATTCTGCAGCAGGACAACGACCCTGAACATACAGCCAGATTCATTAAAAACTATCTTCAGGGTAAAAAAAAGAACAAGACGTTCTGGTATGGTCCCCACAGATCCCCGATCTACACATCAAGTTTGTCTGGGATTACATGAAGAAATAGAATCATGTGAGGAAGCCTACATCCACAGATCTGTGGTAAGTTCTCCAAGATGCTTGGGACAACCTACCAGCTGTGTGCCTAGAAGAATGATGCACATCAAATATTGGTTTGATTTAGATTTCTCTTTTTTTATTCACCGTTTTTTGTTGAATCGTGAATATAATTAAAATTAAAAACAATCTTTGTTTGGATGATTTTTCACACCAGTTTAAAACTTTTGCACAGTACTATAGCTTGCTTATGTTATGTTCACTTGGCCTCAAAATAGCACAAAGGGCTACAACAGAGTAGAGCTTGTACGAGACGTCACATTTTAACGATAACTGTAGGTGTGTGAGTTTCGTGCGATTTTAGTTCAAATGAGCGTGTTCTTCATTAATTTAAGTTTACTCTGTGGGTGGAGAATACAGACATTTTACTCCAGCGAGAGTAGCAACATTTCATAATTTTGTCACTCAGGTGAAGTAAAACTACTTCAAATTTTTTTTTTCAAAAGTTCCATAAATAAATGTAACTATAAATACAGACACGGTTACTGTGGCTACATTCACCATTTATACTTGTTAAAAATTTTGAGCTGCATATACTTTTTGTTTTGGACTTTCTTGTTTTTTCTGTTAATTTATGCCAAAGCCAGAGATGATCTAAAATGGAAAACTCAGTCATGGACTCCCTCTACTGTGTAATAACTGAATAGAATAAAATCTCACAGTAAAAACTATAATATTTTATTGCACTTCTGTACACATTATGGCTCTGCAGTCTTTTGTTCTTCTCACGGGCCACTATAGCAAGGACACTTTGCAAGTACCAGCTTCAACACCTTTTGCCTTATTACGTACATTCAACAATGTGTCAAAAACATTCCTCAGAGATTGACATAATAGTATCACACCACTGATGCAGATCTGTTGGCTTTACATTCATGATACCAATCTCCTGATCCACCCCACCCCAAAGGAGCTTTAGTAGATTTAGATATGGTGATTGGGGAAGCCATCAGAGTACTGTAAACTCATCTTGTCCTAGTTTGAGATTAATTTAATGTGATTAAGGTGTACTAATAAGGAATCCACTAATTTTAATGCTCCTGGCATCTTTACTGGAGGTATCGAATATGAAGAATGTAATGCATTTTAGTCTAGCACAGAATGGAAGTAATTAGTTACACCATTTCAATCCACAAGTTAGCATTCTCAAAAATACATATAATAAAAAACTAAAAACAGACAATCACTACCAATGACAGCCGCAATTTTTGGGGCACTAATCATTGTTCGATAAAACCAAGACCAAAAGGATATGAGAAAGCAAACACTAGCATAAATACATACCTTTGTTCAGATCGCTTTATTTGCACAGCAACATAAAAATGCCCCCCCCACACTTCATTTCTTACCATTAGTACAAAATGTGTGTTTTACAAAAGGAGCATTGTTGAAAGTGTTTGAGACGGTGAGCCGGGGTACAGCAGTGCAGATGTACTGAAGTCAGACAGGAGGAAACTGGTTATTTGGGGGATAATTTACTGCTACAGGAGAGGCCCTAATGTACACCTAGCTCTTAATGCTGCTTATTATAAAACACAAGACTACAGAAGGTGCAGTGAAGTGGAAGTGTTCATCAGAAAGCTATGGAAGGGACTTTACTGTAAAGCAGCCTACAGAAGAAGCCAGAGACCGATGGTGTTTCCGAGCAGGGTGTAAAATGGTTCCCATTAAACCTTTTTTTAATTTAACGTTAAAGCAGGACTGATAACCTGCGTGAGGATGCCAAAAATCAATCCAAGCCTTCCAGACAGATACGAGTTAGTGTAAAACATTCACAAAAAACAAATAACACACAAAGCACATGAGGTAAACAAAACGTAGTCATGGCACCATCCATACACTAAATAAATTTTCCTGTCAATGCTTCACATAAACCTAGATTCTCATGAAACAAATCATAGTTTATACAGTTCTGCTGAGAACAGCTCGCAGCGATTTTACTAACCTCGACAGTCGTTTTAACAGAACGTTTCTATTATTCCAATTTATATAACAATAATTATGTTAATAGTAGCAGTAGTGGCTCATTGAAACACGAAACACAACAGTAATTGCCCTTATTGACCCATCCCCTTTTGTTTTGTAAACAAATGAAAAATGTCCATCCCACCCAGGCTATGTCCATCCCACCCCTAAGGTGACAGTCATCAAGGTCTTTCATTTCAGTCTCCATCCAACATCCCACTCACTCAAACTGAGCATTTCCTGAGTTTATAACTCATCCTTGAGTTGAGAGTCTGTGTCTTCATCTTCTTCCTCTTCCTCCTCTTCTGGTTCCTCTCCCTCTTCCTCCTCTTCTTCCTCCTCCTCCTCCTCGTCCTCATCCTTCTCTTCCTCCTCCTCGTCTTCCTTCGCCTCGTCTCTCCTCTGCTTGTCCTCCTCCTCCCGCTTCTTCCTCTCCTCTTCTTCTTGGCTTTCCTTCATCTCTTTCTCACCATCCTGGAAAAGGAAATAACATAAATAAGATAAAAAAATTATATTTGGTGAAGATGTGGAGTTTTGGGAAGCAGAGAGGGGGACAGAGAACTGGGAACATACCTTAGTTTTTCCCCAGGTTTCGTTGCCAACTTCCTCAGCCAGTTTAGGATCGTTGGTGATTAGGAAGTTGTCAAAGATGGTCCCAGACTTAACCTTTACACAAATACAAGTTTGTCAGTCCATACAGAGTCTACATTTTTTAAATGAAAAAGATAAAAAGCATCTCTTCTCATTTCAGCCAATTTTTACATTATAAATACAAAAATTCATTAAGGGTTTAATATCTAAATATCTCTAAAATGGTAAGGAAGGAGAATGAATAGATAAGCAGGATAGACGACTGAACACAGATGAACAGATTGACTGAGGGATGGAGACATGGACAGACAATAATGAAACAGATGGGTGAACAAATGGGTGATTGGACAGATAAATGGATGAACAAACTATTGAGGATATTTTCCGTTAAACTTGTGAGGGAACCTGAATTTGCTATAGAGCTCGATAAGCATGTATATAAATATGTGCTTATTATTATTGTCTTTGCTTTGAAGGTGAAATCCATGCTTCCATTGCGGCGTATGTATGGGCAAATCTACTCTGCGCAGTCAGCCAAATACTGGGTGCCCTATAAGTGACTCCTGAAGGTTGGTGCAGTGAGTAACCAAGGTTTAGAGTGGACATAGTGAAAGTATCAAGTGAGATCTGCCAAACCCAACCTAGCCATCCCTTGGGATGTCTCACTCTTTTGGTCTGTAGCCTGCAACTTTGTCTTTGGCTGAATTAAAGTTTTTGCTTTCTAATTTGCCGTCCCCAGAATTTTGACTCAGTCTCCCAAATTCCCGAGTAGACAAAGTATTTTAAGCACCTTTTTGAGAGAAAAAAATCTAATTTTGAGAAGGCCCGCAAGATGAGTTTCCCTCCATAGCACAAACAAAACCAATAAATGGATAGGTAGATATAAGGCTGAGTGAATGGATGAATAGGCGGGTGGCTCAAACAATGACTTAACGAACGGATGGATGGAAAAATATGATGAATGGACAAAGTGATAAACATTGGGTGGCTGATGAATGAACAAATTGACAGATGGATGGATGAAGAATAACGTGAAAATGCAAATTAATTCAAGCATATTCTACCTTTCCATACAGGAATTCTAATAGCCATTGCTGCTGTATTATTACGGTTGACTAAACACCAGATCATCCTACCTGCCACAAGTCCAGCCCAATCACGCCAATGCTGTCATACTTGTAGATTTCCGGGTCAGCTGTGTACTCTGGATTGTCAATCTCAGGATGAACCCACTTGCCTTTGTAGGCAGGGTTGTCGATCTCTCTGGGCTTCCACTCACCCTGAACGTACAAAACACATTTTGGCTCATGGCAACAAGATAAACTGCGGTAGAGTAAGTAGACGAGCTTTGTTTAACAGCTATACTAATCATAACACAGTAGTAGTGAAACCTGGGATGAATACCTTGTAGTCAGGGTTGGTAATCATAGGTGGCTCCCACTCTCCATCCATCTCGTCGTCCCAGTCGTCTGGCTTTTTGGCGTCAGGGTCTGGGATGTTTTCAGGTTTGTCCCAGTCCTTAAAAATTCAAGACAGGTTAAAACATGAGTCCTTGAGTTTCACAAAGCCTTCCAACGAGTGATGCTCTGTAAAATTAGATATGGAGGATTATTAAAGCAGACTAACCTCTGGTTTATTATCATCTGGGTCTGGAATCTTCTCCCTGTCATCCCAGTCCTCTGGCTTTTTGGCATTGGGGTCCTTGATTCTTTTGGGGGGCAGAAAGTCCCAATCATCTTCCAGGTTGCCCGACTCGACCTTTTTGTTGTCAATCTTAACCTCATAAGTGTTGTCAGGGTTGACGATCAGCGTGTACAAATGGGTGTACTCGTCATCCTGGAAGGACAAAAAGATGTCAGAAACACGAAGGAAGGACTTTTAAAAGCTGAACCTTTGCCAAATTAGTTTTAGAATTGAGCGTTACTATTGCTAATTATTTAATTTCCTAACAGTGCAAGAGTTCAGAAAAACTACATTATGCAAATGTCTTATTAAATGAAGCGAGTAAAAGAGAAATATGCCATACCTTGCACCTGATATCTTTGTTAATCAAATGGTTTTTGCCTTTGTAGTTGAAGATCACATGAACTTTCTTTGTGCCTGGGCCACAAATATCAGGACCTGAAGGACACATCAAACCAATAAGTAGGAGTATAGAAAGTTTTCACTAACTTAGTGTGTTAATAAAGATTCGCAAGATCACAAAAAGAGCACGTAATCACAGGTAAAATTTTATGATCAATGAAGCATTTTCTTAGAAAAAAGTAGAGTTTCTCTTTACTACTATTTATCCAGAGGAGGCCTACCGAACATGATGTTGTAGACAGAGTCTCCATGCATCTCCTCCTGATTGACCTCAGAGGGGAACAGCTTGATGTATCCTCCGCCGCAATCGATGCTCTGCTCGTGCTTCACAGTGAACTGGATGACTAAAGGCTCGCCTTTGTTACTGAAGTCATCGAAACGAGCTGACAAAGCATAAAAGCGGGCATCCTGGCTCGTCTGCAGACCTGCGGTAACAACAGCATCATCACAGCGACGATCCCAGCCGAGGTAGAATTTAATAGGCTTAGTTATTTAGAGGCACGTTTATGATGAGCAAAATGAAGACAGAAAAATTCTAGCACCGTTTTAAGAGCTGAGAATCATAAAAGCAGATATTAAAAAAAATTCAGTGGCACGGTGGTAAACTATCAGGCTGCAAACTGGGAAAACTACATTTAAAAGACAGAACCTACACTAATTGTAAAAACTGTAAAATCACAACCAGTGGTGGTTCTGGTATAGGCCATATGAGTTTTTGCCCAGGGAGATAACCAAGAGACCAGCGTCACGAAAAAAAAAAAAAAAGGTTCCATCAGCACATTTGCACGTCCACTAAAATGAGTTATCCTTAACAAATCATTTGGTGGTAAAACAAAGGACTATCATGGTGTTTTTAAGCAGCCTGAACTGCATTTGATCAATTGTAGATAAACTATAGAAACTCACTTATGTCTGTCACAAGAAAAATGAATAGATTAATCGATAATAAATTCAACTGAGATTGATCATTTTGGCAGCCACAACAATTTCCATGTTCATGCCCGTTTGTTCTCCTTGATGAAAGAAGGAATATATGACCTATATGCTCATAGTAAAAGTGTCTTTTTTTATTCAAACTGAGTTTCTTTGTTGTTAGTTTGCACTTTCTGTTTAAAAAACTCTTAACTATTTGTTTTTTGTTTTTGCCGTCTGAGCCATGTGATCAATGTTTTATCCATTTTCTTGTTTTGGTGTGCTTTTTTAATTTATAATGAATATTAAAAATGTCTCCCAGTTGCAGGAGTAAATGTTATTTAAAATTAAAGTGATGGATGATCAGAGGATGTGCGTTAAATAAAATAGTTGAGAATGATCTAAAAATGACATTATTGTTCATCTCAATAATTTCTGGGGGAATTTATCATCCAGCTAAATTTTGTTGGTTTGACAGGCCTCAACACAGTTTGCGATTTGAATATTCTTCATTTAGACATAAAAGAACATGTTTCATATCCATTAGAACTCCACCAGACTAGGATTAAGGTAAGAGTGAAACAAATTAGATTTTTATTTTTTGCTGCCACACCAATCTAACAGAAAGTGCTTTTAATGACATACCAGACGGATGTGCATCTCATACATATTCTCAACTTGTATGATGCTTATAGTAATGCAGTAATGCCCATCACCTTGTGTGTTGCTGCACACTGCCAAGTCAGCTGCATGAAAGGTTACTACACTCACCTGCTCTTAGAAACCCTCCCCAAAAAGAGCTAAAGCACTAAAGGAGACCTCTTATCACTCTTTCCAAGGTAATGCCTTTTTATAACTAAAGTTAACAAGCTGCAGATCTGTTAGGCAGCTGACTGCAGACTGGGAGCCCTACTAACAGACCAGCTAACATTAGCTTATTACATGTGTATTACTGAATTGAAAGCAGAATGGCTGTAATATTTTGTTCAAAGAAAGTTACAAGGATTTCAATGTTGTGTATTTGCTTAAATTCATATATCAAAAACGACATAAATAAATGTAATAAATAACACTAATAAAACTGCAATAATTAGTCTGTCAGATTATTTTTTGCAACAATCAAAATAACTTTTTTTGTTTAAATACAAGTTACATCAGGGTTAACAATGTTATTTTAAGTTTGTGTAACTACCTGACAATAGTTGTGTTTTTACTAAAGGTTATCATTAGAATCTGATACAAGTCCATTCCTACTATTCACCTAGCTTTTTCATTTATACCAATAATTTTAATTCTTATGGCTGATGTGTAATATAAGGATTTTATTTTATAGCTAAATGAGCTGAATTTGGGGAACCAGATGTGTGGCTCACCCAGGTCCTCATTCATACTAGAACCATCACTGCTCACTACTGTTAGATAATCTAAACTCCTTCATTTACTACTAATATTTACAAGACAAGAACCACATCGCTGAGTGGCTCATTTCCACTCACCTTTGTCTTTCTCTGCATCTCCGTAGAACTTCCCCGCAGACAGGACGAACTTGCCATAGTCTGACTTGTGCTTGGATTCCGACCAGCGACTATTCCAGGCATCTGCACAGACAAGCTCAGTGTTGTGATAAGCATTAAACAATTCTGAATGCAGCTGATCATAAAATCAGTGCAGGTGTATGCTACTGAGGGGAGGAGGAGGATATAAGAGAGTGACCAAGGTAGGGCTGGGCTGCAGGGTGGGGGTGAGTTTTGATGACAGCTGGGGGTAGGAAAACAGATGGACTATAGATGGAGGACTTAGGATAGAAGAAGGGGTTCTAATATTGATCATTGCAAATGGCTGGTTTCCGGGTTTAATGGCTTTTACATCTACAATGAACAGATGATGCTCGAAAAATAGCACATTAAAAACATTCATAGTAAGAAAGCCCATTCTAACAACAACGTTAGTTATTTTCACATGCAATGCTAGAATAAATAAAAAGTGCACAGAATCAAGATTTAGAAGCAAAACAGTCATAAAATAAAGATAAAACCTCACCACCATCCTCAAACTGCTCTCGGAAATACACGGAGGACTCGGCCAGAACCGAAGCGGCAGAAACGGCCATCAGAATCAGCGACAGCGCTGTCATGGTTACGAGCTAAACGCGCCCCGTCCGGATTAAAGATGACGAACTGCAAACACACGCCTCTGTGGATATATCTGCTTTATCTAGGCTGAATATCTTCGGCGTTGATCCAGTCTCTCTCTGTCTCATGCAACCATATCACAGCACAGACCCGCCGAGGCACACAAGCCGCTCTCCTTTCTGCAAAGAACAGATGTCTGAATCGGATTGGTCTACGGCTGCAAACCAATGCATGAGCATTCAGCCAATCGGAGGGCAGAAAATCTGAACTCCAAGGTCTGTAGCCAATGGGATAAGACCACGCATTTCGTTAATACACGCCCTAAGAAGAATGATGCTCCTGGATGAATCACATGGCTGGAGGGGAAAAAAAGATCAGTGGAAGAATAGATCTTATTAGTATTAGAACTCCTAAACAGAATAACTAATAAAGACAAAACCGACACATTTAACCAGCATGTAAAATCAGCCATATTTTCTAGAGTGTTTAATTAATGGTGCTAGAGAATCAATGCTGTTAATCAGCGGAGTTTTAGGAGTCAACAAAGTACAGATATATGCAAATATAGCTGGAAATACAGAGCCATAACTTAACCATCCAAAGCCTCAGTTTAAAACTATCCTTTTTTTTCCTACAACAAATATATACACGGACAATTAAAATATAGCTGGACAGTAAAATATGGATTTCCACTGTAAAGTTTAACACATCGCGTATCAAAAGCGCACCGAAAATGATGCGTTGTGTGTTTTGGGTGATATTACACAAGGTACAATACAGCTAATTAGCCGGCATGAGAAAATACTATACTCAACATAGCAACTTTTCACATATTTTGACATAGATTCTAAAGTTGCATTTGAGATTTAAGGGTCCTGCCTGTCTGAGCCACAGTTAAACTCAAATTAATCCCCGGAGAAACTATAGACATTTTTTTTGTGCAATTTGTCATTGAATATGTATGAATTTAAATGCCATATTCTGCTTGTATAATGTTAAAAAAAAATCTCCTTTCTGACAATGATTTGTAACTATATCTTTTTTTCTGTACTTCTTCCTTATGTTGTTGATTAGAATAACCATGATAGCTTCGGATGGACTGAAAATGCATTCCTTACTGGTAAGAATCGGGTCTTGACTATGTGCCTGGAAGTTATTTTTGGAGGAAGTACTGGAAGTAGTATGAAAAACATAGTTGGAGAAAACATACTAATATAACACATTGACTAAAGCACATGCTTTTTATAATAACTTGGTTCCAAACGATTACTTTAACTTTTTGGTAATAAAATCTGTCCATTCTAGTCAGCCCAGGTGACTTCACCAACCGCTTCTATATGATATATTCCCCCAAATTTCCTGTAATTTGAGTAAATTCATGCAATTAAAGAGAAAAATACCATATGAATAACACAAATACATACATAAGCAACTCTGATCAGTTTCCCCATATTACCAGGACAGAAATCACTTGTGGGGTGTACGTCATATTTAATATCTACATGCTCCCTTTAGCCCACATTGGAACACGCAATAAGATTAGTAACCATAATTATGTAGATGATACTCAGCTCTATATTATATCACCAGGTAACAGGCAGTTACCACAGTGCATATCATTGCAATTTAAGATGTGTTTTGTATTGGAACTACTAAGCGAGGCAGTTAAAAACACTTTTAAAGAAAGTCTCAAGTATTTGTGGATTTCAGCTATTCACAGGAAGTTGTGGTCTCAAATTTAAGTTTACTTAATTGATCTAAGAGGTAAATCAAGTGTGTCGACTATCCGTATGTAAAATGACTGCATCTTTTTTGTTGAATAGGTTATTGTGTTATGTAAAGTTCTGTGTAATTTACCTCATAGCTTTGTTCTGTAACATTCTATCAAATGTTCGAATGTTCTGTAACATTCAAACTATCAAAGCGCAGGTTTAATTATGATGAGATTAAATTAAATTAAATCTGTTATTCACTTTAGAAGAGAAAGGTTTCCACCAAATGTATTTGGCAGCATCAAAGTAAAGGAGCCAAACTATAATGGCATGCAGCACATTTCAGATTTGCATTTGTTAAAAAAAGAGCAGAGATACATTTTCTTCCACCACTTGGGATTGATCCATCACAAAAATTCCAAATAAAATGCGCTGGCCTCTGTAGTTGTGAAGCTGCCAATAAAAAATAAAATAAAAAGACCAATGGGTATAAATACTGTTGAAAGGCATGGTATATGAAGTAACATGTCTGAAGTTAACATACTCTCTACAATAAAATACTTTTCCTGTGTGAAGGAAAAAAACATTTAGATTATAGATTTACAAAGACGAAAATTTAAAACTAACTCACATGGTGAAGCATGACTGAATACCAGAGTCAAAACAATAACTGTTGTTGATATTTTAAGGTTTTATTCCTTTTTACCATACTTCAGCGTATTTGAAGCGATTTTAACTTCAATACAACGAAACCTTTACATCAACCCAAGTCAGAGTGAGGTTCAGGGTGACACTAAATTAATAAAAAAAGGAAAACAAAACAATTACAGATTTTCTTCACATAAAAAAGGCATTTCATAGTTTGACCTTGGATGAAAAAGAAGTTTAATAAAAACTTCAGTTGCACACACTTTTCTTCGCTTCCACACATGGCTTAATGAGTTTACAGTAACATTTACACAACTGCTGATGACGAATTCCACGTTTACCTCGTTTATGTTTTTCTCTCAGTTAGCAGCAAAACTCAAAAAGTTGGCGACATGTTTGGATGAAGTTTTCAGGAAATGTCCGTACAAGTGATTACTTGGATCACAGTTTGGGGGGGGGGGGGTGTACTGAGCTGGCTTGGTGGAGGGCTTTTCTAGTTTGTGTTAACACAGCTCGTTCTATAATGACACAAAAACTTAATTGTTGTATGAATAAAATTATGACAGATACAATTCATAAGAGCTACGATTATGTGGGAGCTTATACCTACATTGGGGCTAAGTACTTGTGACAATAATTGTGTAATAGAGTGCTGTGTATTCATTTTGGGTTTAAAGGGTCAAATTATCTTAGGTGTGCTTTACAGTTTAAACGGTGTGCACAAATCCACAAACACCACACAGAACAGTAAAAAAGTTCAACTATGGCACAAATTATATCAATAAATAAAGGTGTGAAGATAAGCACAATAGCTCTTCTTCAAATACCAACACATAACTAGTTAACTTATAATAAAAATACATTAAATAAACAGGACAACTTGTAACTTCATAAAAGACTAATATAAATAGTGAGAGGGAACTTGAGTTTTATGACAAACACTTCACAGCCACAGACTTCTTCTCTTCATCCTGACACTGTGATACTCAAACCAGGCAGATAAGGGAGAGCAGCCACACCTCCCATAACGAACGTCTGGAATGAGTGTTTCCTACCACACTCCCGCCCCCTGCAGGTTGGCTCACGCTGCTCCCTCCTCCTATCCTTGAACCTGCCCTGCTGTCTGGCCGTCTCTGAAGGACCTGGACAGACAAAGCATGTGTTCGGTGTGTGGAGGGGGGGTTTAGTGCAGATAACAGAGCGGGGGAGGCGCTCTGTATGCAGATGGGCCGAGAAAGCAACTTTAAGTCCTCCTCTGGGTTGTGCCGTCTGTCTCCTTCTAAGGGAGGAAGAAATTGATCCTCTGTGGGATGGACTTGCATCCTTGGGCCGAGAAGAGTCTCTCCTCTTTGGGAACGTACAGCATTGCCTTGGCCACCTCATCCAGTGTCGTTTCGTCTGCCTCCAGACCACGCGCCGCGTAGGCGTCTCGCGCACAAAGCTTAATGTGACGGTACTCCAGAGGCAAGAACGGCACAAAGAAGTCAATTAGGTGGTCTGACATCAGCTCACTCTGGGCAAACCCCCCTAAAATAGAGAATAAAAAGAAATAATAACAAAAGCAGTTTTTAAAAACACACATAAAGGCAATTTTCACCTAATTATTATCAGGTGTTTGTGCCTCAGTTTGCTGGCTGCAGACTAGGAAAAAAAAAAAAAGTCTTCAAATATGTGACAACCTGAACCTGCCTTAGCTTCATACCTTGGGTCTCTAGAGTTTCAGCTCGAAGTCGATGCTCCAGGTCCTCCATACCGATGTCCTCCCGATTCTGACCCGAGTGCCAGAAGTCCAGCGCCACATCATTTATTGTTGCACCTCCTATGTTGCTGCAGTGACAGAAAGAAGTGACACATTTATCACACTTGTGCATACTTTAAGTAGCTTAGCAGAGAACATACACATCCTGTAACTGTAACCTTTGTTTCTTTTTTTTTACGCACACATTAAAAGCTCAGCTTAGCTGAAGTTAAGAATGTATTCGAATCTAAGGAAAAGACTGTTAAAAAGGATTATCTACTTAAATATTTAGTCACAAAAAATATATTTTCTGACAGTTCATGTTGATGCAGGTGTGATTCAACGGTAATAACTTGGTTTATCTTTACTTTTCAGGATTCCTACAAACTTGTCCTGATCAAAAAAACAAAAAAACTATAATTGTCTATTAAATAGGCTATTATTCATTGTAAAACAATACAGACCTTCCTTTTTTAATGTAAAAAAAAAGAAAAAAAAGATGTGACGTGATTATTACCTTTGACCTCAATTTCATGTATGGTAAATATGTTGAATTCAGTTAGAAATCATAGTCCTGTACTTGCTTTACTCAAATCTGATTTATAATAAGACAGTTTATCTTTGTGTAACAACTCCTACATTACTATCTCAGAGAACTTGCTTTTATCTAATCCCTCTAAATTGATCTCGTCCTTTTTCAGGTGGGTTCGCTTGGTAGTTTTTTTTATATTAAAGTTATTACGTTTTCCCCTAGTTCAGTGAATTTAATAAATCATAAATCATCTAAATCATTAATTTACTATTTGGGGCCAACACTGACCCCTGGGGAACACGACAAGGAATAATTAAATAAATTAGCAAAGTAACCATTTCATCCAGTTTAATATAAAGCTTATTATTGAAAAAACTTTTTATGAAGATATAAATGGCAAATTAGAAGTTGATCATTTCTGAATATTTGTTTATAAAATATGCTGACTTGAAATAATTTCCCCATTTATATACGTTTAATTTTGAAAATAGAAAGAGGTGTTTTCATAAAAAAATGTAATCAACTGCATACTTTTGTTAGCCAGTAGTCACTGACAAACACTTTCTGGACTGATGGGGTTATTCTTTTAAAGAAGACTTTAGACAAAGTATTGAAAACATGAAACATTCATAAGGATGACACCCATTCTTCATCAAAGATGACCCAGATTTCACAGACCACACATGCCTTGGACTGGTCCACCGACCTGAGGAAGATGAAGATGGCTCTACGGTAGCTGACCCCATCCACGTTGTCATAGTGATCCATGTAGGGCTTGATGGCGTCGATCAGGCCCGGGTGAAGCTTCTCAGCCTCGTCGAAGATGAACAGAGTCTGTGGGCAGCGCAGCACCAAGTCTCGTATGGCTTCTCTCAGTTGACCCTGGACCCAATGAAAAGGAGCTAACTAAATATCTTACATTAAATCAATCATATTTTATTCATAAAACACTTTTTGTATGGTCATGTGTAACACAAAATAATTTACCAGAACAGAGATATGAAAGAAAATGGAGATACACACACACAAAAAGACAAAATTAAAAGTAAATTTAGAGAAAAAAAAAATATAATATTGAGAGTAAGGGATAAATAAATCTGCATTAAGTGCAGAACTCTGTCTTTCTGAGAGATAAATCAAAATATTATAGGGATTGAGTAACTTGAAACCATCTCTTTTTAATTTTTCTGCTAAGCCAATAAACAAAACAACCATAAAGCTCATTTCCCCTCATTTTCTGCAAAGAAATACATAATTTTGTTTTTTGCCAACTCGAGCAATAAAAAAAATTTCCTATCCATGAGAGTCTCGAGAGTTTAAATGAAAGCAACTGGAATTTTATTCTCATCTTGAAAACGCTCAGTTTCTCATCCAAGAGGCTTTTTTTAAGTTCTGAAACGACTGGATGGGGAGTATTGGACATTTAAGTCTAACAACCCTAACTTTAAGACATATATATCCAATACTCCCAATACAGTCTTTTCAGAACTAAAAAAAAAGTTTCTTGGATGAGAAACGAAATGTTGTCAGAAAGGAACAGTCGAGTTGCCTTCATTTAAACTCTCAAGACTACCGTGTCCTTGGATGACTGAGAATCTACTTCAACCTGTCCCTGATAACGGACGCCACAACTGAATAAAACTAAAATCCATCTAAGTATCCCCTGATTTAAACATATACGACACAAGAAGACTTATTCTTAATAGGTTGAAGACAGTATCTAATTTAATCAGCTCAGAAAAACAAATGTAATACTTTTAATGAAAACCTCATTAGTAAAGAATCTCATCTTTACAGACACAGATTCCTGCTTTATCCAGTATAACATTTTTCTGTGTTCTACAGGTTTCTGTAACTCTGCTATGCAAACACTAGTATTGAAACATATATTGCTAAAAAAAAAATATGCGCCCATTTGTGCCATTATGGCCTAGTTGGACTGTAGCCAGGTTCCAAAAATCCACATATGTCTGTAGTGTTGGAGCATCGGTCCAGATTGTGACCGTTATCGCTTGTGAGTTGGCTTACAAAACGCAGACTAAACATCTGATTAGGCAAGGGAACTGACCCACGACCACGTTTACCATGTCCCTGGGACATGAGATCCAAGTGGGTCTCCTGCATGTCTCACCTTATACGTGTCCAGCAGTCTGGCGTGTGGGAAGTGGAAGGGGGCGATAAACAGACGGACGCACTCGCTCTTCACCCCGTCTCTGTACAGGTTGTCAGCGATGATACGGGCGACAAAGTTCTTGCCAGTTCCAGTCCAACCGTGGAAGGAGAGCGTCAGGGGCTTGTTGGACTCTGGGTTGTTGATAAAACCCTGGATTGCTTTGAGAACCACAGACTGGGCCAGATGTTGACCGTGAAGCTTCGTCTGCAGGTCCTTAGCCAAACCTGAATGGGGAGAATGTAGAGATACTAAGTGCAGCACTCTGTCTTTGAACATTTACTGCTGAAGTGTAATGCTTCCCAACATTATGAATTTTAACATAAAAATATAAAAGCTTATGTATCAGAGAAAAGGCGTGGCCAAAAGGGAACATTTCTCATCAAGTTATTATAAATCAAACCTGTTAAAAAATAATTAACACTAATTTCTCTCCTCTGCAAATACAAACTGTAATCCAAACAAATATCATGAGGACTCTCAAATGTTGATTCTATCAGGTTAAATAACTATTTCCTAATCAAGCTTTCTGACCAAATGACAGGAACGTTGTCATAGTAATCCTCTTGCAAAACTGTTTACTGATACATCTACAATAAACTAATAAAGTGAGATCACAGGAAACAGTAAAGAGGCTTGGCCCACTTTCGTGAAGCTGGATTTATACACACTGAGTGGAGAAATAAAAGTTTCCATGATCGTCAATACGGTCATGGAAAAACTGGGTCTGCTCTTCCTGCTTCCACAAGATGTCAGAGAGAAAGAAACAGCTTATCAGATGCACTAGTTTAAGTGAGAGAGGCTCTATAAAAGAAGAAAGTTTTAGCAACGTTAAATGTTTAGGTGACAGCCTTTTCTCTCTGTAAAGAATGTGGCAGCACAACTTCTGTTTTTTTAAGGTGCATACCAGGATTTGAACCCAGAACCTTCTTGCAGCAAGGCAGGCATTAATCAGTTTAGTTAAAAGTAGCATAGATAAAATCCTAAACGTAAGAAGATCATATTTGATGGTGGAGAAGAAACATGCATGCACGATTCCTAAATACAGGAGATTAATTAACCTAATAGACTACCTAATCTGTATATCTTTAGTTTGTTTTATTGTTACTGTTATTTTAAGGAATGTATCTCATAAAAAAGAGGGAAATGTGTTGCTGATTTATTTAATTATTTTTGACTGGAGTTGTCGTGAAAATCATACCCATGTAGCGTCAAAAATAACATGTTCCTTGTAAACTTGAATCTAACATAGGACATAGTTTTAAACCCGCATTTTGTAATTAAATCTTATTTTTTTTATTTGTTTTGGTATCAGACCTCCTGATCCCCAATCTCAGAGGAAAATTAGCTGATCGATTGGAGCATCTTTAGCACATACACCTGTCAAGCACAGGGGTGGAAGGGCGATAATTTGGAATAACTAAATGCTGCAAGGACCTACACAAACCAAAATGCTTTAACTGGACTTTATGAGGGGTGTGTAGGGAAGTGTATCGGCAATAATGTGTTGATACGATCAGTTTCAAGATACAGTAGGTACAGTACGATAAATTGCAATTTATCTTGATAATTGACCAAGACTATATATATATATATATATAGATATATATTTAAACAGAATTTAAGTGTAGAAAAACTCTCAGGCCATTCTAAACACTTCTACCCGTTTAATACAGAACATCCAGTTTTATTAGATGGGAACAACCACCAACTAGCGATCAGACTTTTAACTGTATGTAAAAAATGACCGCCATAATCAATTGTTGCATTCAAATTGTAAAAAAAAAAAATAATAAATATTGATACATAGCTTTTGAATATTGAAAAGTATGTCAATAATGTGATATATTGGCATATCGACATGTTCTAAAAACGGTGTTAAAGGGAAACTCAAATTTCCTGCCCAGCGATGCAAGAGGCGAATTACAACTGCTAAAGCTGGTTGGACAGGTTGTCATAGCAGCAACCTTTCCTCCCCACATGCCTACAAGATGACAGAAGTTCATGTTTCGACTGGTGAGGGTGAAACACTAAAATAAATACCTGTGATGTTGTTGGTTATCCTGCAGTCTCCAGACTCACAGCACTGGCCCAGGCTGCAGTACCACTGATGCAGCAGGCCGGTGTAGTCCTGAGGAAAGCCTGGCCAGAGGTCCCCGACAGGAACTTACCACAGCAACACACACATAAAAACGGGTTTATAACACTGTAGTACTCATAAAAACCAAAGTAGGAACAGAGTCTTAAATGTCACCCGATTCCTGCTCACCTTGCTGTGTGGCATCATCCTGGTGGGGCTGACACTCCCCCTCCCAGATGTTGCAGTAGAAGTAGTTGAAATAGTAAGTGGATACGTTGCTAATGCTATCGAGGTGGAGGAAGTCGGCCTCTGCGGACAGAGCGCAGATGAGAGGCAGCAACCAGCGCACAGACATCGGGGAGCGAGGCGGGAAGCCGCGGCGGCAGAGGAGACACTGGTCAATGGGACGGTTCTCCCATCTATTTAAAGCTGCTGTTAGCTAAGTGTTGGCCCGCTGTGGTTGCGAAGGGGTCCAGTCTCCGCCCACGCTACCGTACAGCTACAAATAATGTCCGGGTCGGGAAGCGCTAGCTTCTCTTGTTCCGCCTAACTCCGCCCACACAGAGAGAAGGCGAAAATGAGTGGCGGGGCGGCATTCATTTTTCGCTCTAAATACTAGATTTACATAGAAAGTGAATGTTTTTGCTTCTCTTGATTTGGTACAGAAACACTAACCTCATAACAGCGGGGATTTATTTAGTCTAATAACGAAACATTCACTACAAACCACCTAATGCTTGAATTGATGTTTCAGGGCATCGGCAGGCTTCTTTGCATGAGGCTATTTCATGAATCAAATTATAGAGAGATGAAGTTTGACATTTACAATGAATTTCATTAATTTGCAAATTGCTGTCACCATAGCCCATCCAGATAGCTAGGTTCCTGATCAAGAACCATTCGAAGGTGAAACTTTATATTTGGTCAATATAGTTTTTTACAGCAGCCGGGAAAAAAGTTTGGTTTTAGACAAAACAAAGCACATATTGACGATGAACTAGTGAAATTCATTAAATTGTTTATCCTATTTGGGATAAACTATGTGGCCCATAGTTTGATCAGGCGGGTTGAACAATATGGGCTACAATGGAAACTGAAGACAAAATAGCTGGAGCCCCCGGTTGGTTAACCCAAGTGCGCACTGAATATAAGCCTTTTTCTACCCATCTGGACTCCATGTTTCCTTGCTGGACATGGTTTGGGGCCCCATGATGAACCCATGTGAGCAAAGACATCTGGGGCCACCATGGAACCTAAAAAAAAAAACAATTAGCTGGGACCCATTGGGGTTTCCTAAACAGGTCCCAAATGTTAGGGACACATGTTTACTCCATGTTTGGGCCCCAACCTGTACATGATAGTCGCTTTACATTTATATTCAGCTCCATGTCTTGTTAAAAACGCCAATATTTTATTTATTAGTATCTCACTTTACCAGTGCATTGATGAAGCAAACTTTAGATACAAATAAAAAGATTGTTCAAAAGAGCAGAGTCTTAAGTCACTCCAGCTGTTACAAGTGTTGATTGTTATAACACTGCAACAGTCTTGATTTACACCTAAATTTATAATTAACCTGAACAGATCTCAGTCACTGGGAGCACCTGCAATTAAATCTAAGGGAATGCTTTTATTTTCCTCACTTGCTAAAATTATCCCACATTTTTGAACAGAACATGCAGCGTTTGCATTGCATCTGTAGAAGGCTGTTACTTTAGTTTTTGAATGGCAGACATGAAAACCCACATATAGCACAATGATGGCAAATATGTATTCGCTCAAATGTGTAATGTTACAGTATTTGATCACTTAAGGTAACTTTCTCAAAAGAAACCCATCGTGGAGACATGGCCTATAAATGCCAGTTTCTGCCCACCCAGGGGGAAGTAAAACTGGGCCTCAAGTCCAGTGCTAGACATAACAGAGTACATCATTTTATTTAAAAGCTTCAATGCATCTAAAGCTTACGCATTTGAACTTTAGGTGTTGTGCCAGTACTTTCTGCTGGGTGTATAGGTTTAGAATTAAGCCCTGGCAAAGAGCCATACCAATAGTGTCTCAATGAGCAAGCGGGCTTGATGCAATAAGCAGGTAAACCTTTCTCCCTTTATTCAGATTGCTCCTAAAGTCTTGTGGAGCAGCTGTATTTAATGCAACCTCTAGAGCTGTAGCCACCGCTAGGTGGAGCAAAAACTAAACTACCCAAGTGAAGACAAGCCACCACTAAAAACTCAAATCCTGAGTATTACATTTTAATATGGTTTCAGTTTCCTATAGTTTTCTAAAGTTTCTACAGAATAAACTCGAAAGAAATTATTGGCTTATTTTGATTCAGTTCAAAATTGAGCCTCAATGTTTGCAGTTGACGAATTATGCCTTGACCACTTCAGTGTTAGCCTCACACTTTCGCGTTAAATTTTACATAAAATTATAACTGTTTTCATCCGCTTCATTTCAAAACTGTCAGATTTAGGGAAAACTAAGACCTCCAAAAACTTTGAAATTCACATTTGTTTAAATTTAATAAACTTTTCCAACCAACTTTTGTTCAAAGTTTTATAATTCTTATTTTATACGTTCGGCTGTGTCAGATTCTTTTTAACGCCAAAATTCTGCAACCACCTGATTATAGTTTAAGTGCGACCAGGTTCAAAAGCACAATGCTAGTTTTATAAGTGACAAAAGGAATCCACAAACAGTATTGGTTCACTTTACACTTTTATTACACAAAGCTCCAAACTCCAGCAGTTCAGATCATGGCACCAGTTTGACAAAGCCCACAAAGTTTTCACCACCTTTGTGTCCAACACCTGCAAGAAAGCAGCTCATCAGAATAAAGGCGATTCTAGATAACGTGGCTCTTTGACTGAACACCAAACCTCAGAAATAATGGAACGGTAAGGGTTATAATCAACATTTAATCATTTGGCAGAATCTTTTCATCACTGGTTGAGTGGTCAGATCAATGAGGCCTCTAATATGTTAAAAAAAGGAACAAAAACTTACCACTTTTTGGGTTTATCTCCTGTAAACAAAGAAAGAGTCTTATTACAAGTCAACAATTGGCTTTAAAATCACTCATCTAGCTGGGTTGCTCAGCAATAATTTCATTTTTCAACATTTTAGTTCAGGTCAGACATTTGTTCGGACATCACTGAACCCACATTTAAGTTTAACCAAAAATGTTCCTTCCTTACCAAAGTTTTACACGTTTTCCTCTCTCGCTGCTGTCCAGAATTAGTCACCCTGAGGGGAAGAGAGCATTAGACCCACAACCCAAACTGAAACAGGATGTCTCCTACGCTGACCGCGTCAGCTAGAGCTAATAAAACACATCATGGTTTAAGTCAGTCCTTAGTTAATCATCACAGCAGTAGAGTTGACAAACATGATCCCAGACCTAATTTTTACTCACCTTTCAGTTCAACTTTCACTGCAATAGTCAGCTGCCACCCAACAGAGGCGCTGCAGGAGGAAAAATACTTTTAAAATGATGCTGTATTGTGCGGTCACCAAACACAAACTAGACTCAGATCAGATATTTACTTTTCTCCTCAACAGGATCAGAGACCTGATTCAAACTCATCACATCTGAACTTCCTTTAGCTTCAGTCTAGAATTAAATCTTACCTGCAAAGCAGCAGGGAGTCACATTTTGTCAATTCCTATCATTGGAGAAACAACTGATCAGCTTTGATTTAAAAAAAAACAACCACAACATCCAGATGTGCATTTGATACATCAGCTAGGAGCGAAAGACAACATGTGTTCTTCATGGTATAATCTGCTGAACTATGCAGTCATCATTGTATCATATGCTACCAATAGATTAACTTTAGCCATAAAGCTCACCTTCATGTGCTGCAGATTCCGGCTCCTAAAGAAAAACATAGCGTGTAAATAAAATGCCCCCCTGTGATACAATAACTAGCTTATCGAAGCTGAAGCATCAGATAGGAGCGAAAGACAAGTTTCTTCTTCATAATAATCTGCTGAACTATGCAATCATCACTGCATCAGGGAAAACATTTGGGCTAGTTCGGATGCAAACTCACCTACAGCCAATTCAGAAACCGGAGCAACAGGCAGCAGAATACCAAGCACCTGCAGGAGAAACAAGCCAATTATGAGATGTTCCTACTTTAAAAACAGCTCCACAGTATTCACCTCAAGCAGTGTCAGAAAAAAGGTCCTCTTTCACTCGTGTCAGAGAGATTCCCATTGTTTTATAAACAAAATTCATCATTGACAGTCATCAAGAATGTGCTGGGTTTATCAACTTGAACTTATTTACCTGCATCTTAGTTGCTTGGAGTAATTCAGCGTACCTGGAAGACAAGGACGAGCGATTAAAAGGATTCCGACTAATGAACCAGATTCATCGAGTTCTGTGCGCCTCAGATTACAATCATAGGTGGTTGGGGATATCGTCATCCAACTAGTCGAGAGTAGCAAATAATTGTCATCATTGCAGCACAACATTATGGCAACAGTGTTCAGAGGCAGGTCAATGTTTCATTGAGGAGTTTCAACAGAATGAGCAAAATATGGAGGAATTTGACACACATATATATATATATCTCAAATAAATCCGGAACCTAACCCCTTTCTAGAAATACTGCTAAAGATTTTAAATGTATAAACAGAAGCAGTTATTGGGGTATTAAAGGCTAAATTTAGCCTATTCACAAAGTGCAGTCTTCACTTTTTAAACACTTTAGAAACGTTTACTGGATATTTTGGTTCCAGCATTCAGGCAGTATAGGGGTGCAGTTTCAATCCCAATCAGAAAATATTGAATAAATAAACTGTATACCTCCCACCTTATAACTATTGAGATTTAAACACTTGACTAAACAGAACCCAGAGAAAACCTGTAACAATTTCAAATGAAAAATTAGCCCTTTTCGTGAATGCATCGCAGATTTTCCCCCATTCTGCGCATCAGCTCATTGTATGACTTCAGGCGCATGTACATTAGACGGTTTTGGGGTTGAAACAAGTATTGCAGCATTTGTAACCACTGAATGTTGTCCAGTTCACTGAATCACTACTAGTTGCAATAACAGATCTAGAACAGACGTCTACAACGATGATATCCAAACAGCCATTTTGATTTCTATTTAATATTGTAGAGCATCAAAACCTTTATCATTGTAAAAAAAAAAGCTTGGATTTCATCATCACCAACCTCTAAAAGCGTGGGCTGAAGTTGGTTACATCAAAGAATTTAATTTATTTTCCATTATGAGACTTCAGAAAAAACATTGAAAGGGGGGGGGATGAGATGAGTAGAAGATTTTTTTATAGATTAGTAAAAATTATTCTGTTGAAGCTACGTGCATTAAATGTGAAGCTGCCTGCATTTGTCTTCTTGATTACATTCTATATCATGAAAGGGTCAAACACCACTAGAGGTCTTAAGGAACCACGGGCTGCTGGGCCCTGATCTAGAGTGCACAAACCTTATCTGTACTTTATAAAGAAGTTGACCGCTTCTTCAATTCCTGGAAACACCTCAGATGTACAAAAACCTGCCTCCAACAAGGTTTATAGAGGATGTAGAGCCTTACCTCCATCCTTGAGTCCTTCATGCATCTGGAATACACCAGAACCTGTGGATGCATTCTCATTAGTACAGCACAGTTTAACAAACTAAACGGAGATCAACAGATTAAGCCTCATTGTCAACATTTCTCAGAAATCACTTCTGTCCACTACTCTTATAACATAATCATCGACTTTCATGACCTGCACTGGGTGAGTAAGGTTTACTCACATACCTCATCAGACGGGCTGGATTTACAAATCAAATACTCCATGGCCTCCCTAAACAGTCAAAATGTAAAACGATTAGAACAGCCTCACTTTTAAGCTGAGTGAAAAACTTGTTCACGCATTCATCAGGACGTATTCTTACCATGAGACACGCATTTCCATCTCAACCCATCTCAAACACCGCCCTGCAAAAAAAGAAACACGTTAATGGATAAATGTCGCCGAACCGAAGAAGGCCCTGTTCTCTATAGCGAACACATCAGGCCTGCAGCCCGCTAACAGACTCGGTCCCATTGAGTCAGAGTGTTGTGTCTCATCACATTAACTCAGATGTCCCTAACAACACAAAGTCACATCATTCATCTATGGGACAACGAGTTCTTGGGTCTGCATTAAGGTGCAGCGGGGGTGAAGTAGCTAGCTACATGCTAACGCCAACACGTGGCAAAGGCCTACCGGACTTTCTTTCTTAAGGACCAAATTAAACCTATAATGATAAAAAATAAAAACTGCTACATCAATTGCAACAGAACATAAACTAATAATCTGTGATAGATCAGAAAAGTAGCAACATACAAAGCTACTACAGCTAAGCGAGTAGATCCTTACCTTGAACAGAGGAGAAATGAGAACGAGAAGACCGTGCGAGATGATTTTATAGAAAACCCCGCAAGGGCTGATGGGAAACAAAGCAAGAAAATGCCCTTTTGCGCCCCCTCCTGGTTAGGTTCACAATTGCATTCAAATTATTTCGAATACCGGTTTTCTGACAAAATAGCATACCCATCAGAATGGCAGACCTTTGGTTAATGCGCATGCGCAGCAGTAAAATTAATATATTTTCCATAGACTGTAAAAAAGAAGATATTTTTCCTTTAGTGTTTAAGATAACTTCAAATCGAGTTAATATATTGTGTGTGTATATATATATATATATATATATATTACTTTTAGGTGCATCCCAGCTCCAGCACAGTTGAATCCCTCAAGTAAAAATGATGGCATACATTCAGTCATTTGATTCTGCTGTGTTGGAGCATGGATTCAGCTAAAAGTTGCAGGCTGGAAGCGAAGTACTGAAAGGACTCCACTAAGCCCATCCTGAATGATTTAAGCCAAAGCAGTGACAACATCAAAAAGCCAGACAGGCCAGGGGAGATCTAGAAGATGCCAGTTTTCCGAAAGAGGAACATGAAACCGTGTTTGGCCTTTACAAGATTTTCCCAGCACAGAAACGATGACTTGTGGTCTTTTGTTTTATTGTCAGATGAACCAATACTTGAACTTTCTGGCCACAAAGAAAGTACAATTCATAAAAAAAAAGAGAAGTAAAAGCTCAAGACCACCATCCTTACACTGAAGCGTGGTGATGGGAACATAAGGCTTGGGGTGTATTTTTAAGTCAGTGGGACCAAAGAGAAACTCGGTCTTGTGGATGTTTCCAGCATCAAAGTGATCCCACACGCATAACTTACTGTTGACCGACAGAATATCAGAATTATTTTAAATCATCTCAACCAAAAGTCCAGACTTGATCTGACGAGGAGCTATGGAAGGAGCTACAGATTAAGACTCACAGCTCACTCTTAGTGAAGGCGTGCAAAAAGATTGCAACAATGAGAAGTGTTTGCTGTAATAGCTGCTGAAGGCTTTCCCACTAATTTAGAAAAGGAATGATTAACTTTGGAAGCAGCAGAGAAATTATGTATTTTCCACATCAATCACTCTTAAACATTGTCTCAGCAGCCTTTGGCGGATGACCTCATTTTCTTTCGGAAACACTTTTCGGCTGAATAAAATCTTCAAACCTTCCAGGGATGTGATAGCTTTAACCTAGAGTACATATTTTAATTCAAGCTTATATTATAGTCATATTAATGTAGCTCTAGGCTCAACATCCAGGTATTACAAAGCTTTGATCGACACCAATACTGAATAAAAAATCTTTATATAGTTTATGCGAGAACATGTAAAAAAAATCAAATTTGACAGGAAGTAACTCTCAGAGATTTAATATAATGCTTCCATAATCAGGAGAGTCAGATACAATCAATGGTTATAAGGAAATAATACAAAAGAAATACATTTGTTTTAATTGCTCTCTATCAGGCAATACTGAAATGAAAGGCAAGGCATCTATTCAACAATTTATTGAAAAAAAAAACACGATGGGGTAGAAAGACAGACGCTTAACTTAAGACCAAGTGGACAATTTCAATGGCTTTTTCATTTGTGTTTAAGTCACTGAAATTTCAGCACTAGGTTTATAGATTTATTTTACATTTGCATCAATTGATAATTAACTTCTTAAACTAATAAGAGGGATTGCTAATCTGATCACTTTCCCTCCCCCCTACAATTTACATCCAAGCTAGAGCTTTAGACTTAAGTGTGTCAGTGTTCAAAAGGCTGCATGTTGGCCAGCAGGTGGTTCTGGATGTAAAAGCACAACTATGTAAAAGAAAACAGGAACCAGTCGAGTGTGTTGACACCATTTGCTCATTATGAGTACTGAGATGAGGTGATCTGCAGGACGAATGGGAAACTTTCCATCCTCAGTATGGAGAAATAACATGTAAACAATCATTTTACTCTGAAATGCCTTATGGTAACAGTGATGTCCAGCTCAAAGTCCATTTACTTGTTTTTTTGTTTTTCTTTAAAACCTTAAATTTTTGGCATAACTGGCATCGAAACTTTAAATTGCATATATTCCTTTAATATATCTAATCTCTCCTAATCCGTAGATTTAGATGCCATGGCTCATGTTTCGCTCCTGAATAACCACAGACACAAAAACAAAAATGGCCACTGTGGAAGGAAAACAAAACGGAATGACTCCTAAAGACATAAAGCCATCAAGTTCCTATCCCCAATGGTTTTATAGTATTGCCAGAAAGAACAAAACAGAATTTGGAAATAAAAAATAATATATATATTTTTCATTATATGTATATCTATATATAAAGATCATTTAGAGCTAGTTGCAGGAAGGCAGAGAAGTTCTCTCCCGCCGCTTCACGATTGATCCGCTCCACTGTTATAAGGCTGTCAGACTCTGGGAGGGTGCAGCAGCTTTCTTTCCTCAGTCAGATTCCCTGAGATGTAGAGCGCCGGTTATTTGATCAAGCTTCACTTGAATTGTACACCTTCAACCACAAACCTCCTGCTCCCTCTTATATAAAGAAACAAACACATGGATATTGGAAAACAAGTTCTTCTCTGAAACATCAAGAGGGTGGTTGTAGAGCTGATGGTCGACTCTCGCATCTCCTCTCAGTGGTGCAGAGTCTCATGTAGAGGGGAGCGGATGGCATCGATGGCCAGCGAAGAGGAAATTGCCCAAGTAAGGAGAAGAACTCATGTTTACATCTTTGATGCTTTCATTAATTTCCTTTTTTTATACAGTCAGATGCAGAGCAGTGTACTGGTTCAATCAGTCATCCCAAGGCTTGAATAAGAACTGTGTTTTTTTGCAAAAGAGTTCTTATGAAGACTCTTGTGTCTGTGCAGATTTCTTTTTGCACTTGTGTGTTCATCAAAGTGGTGTGGTCTTCTCACTGCTTTTGAGAGGCTAATCTCTTTAATAGTGGCTCATCGTAGACCCAGCACTCCCCGTCCTCGTGGAACAGCTGGAGAAAACATGAGGAAAATCAGTTATTTTCAATAACTATATAAAAAGATCTAATCTTAAAACTGTTCTGACAAACATGTTATGACACCCTGAACCTTCTGTGCTGTTAAAACGTCAACTTTGAGTTTCACCAATAATTCAGAGTGGAAACAGCATGTTCAGCATTTCTACACTTAGCAAAAGTTTTTTTTAATTACACTAGAATCACAAAATGCGATTTATTTCATTGAGGTTTTATGCGGTAGACCAACAAAAAGGAGAACGCAGCTGATGTTAAGAGAGAAGAAAGCACAAAGTACCTTCTGCTCTTATCGGACAGATGAAACCCAAATAATTTTCTTTGCTAATAAATTGGTTAGATCAAAGCATAATCATGTGTGGTCTAGTGAAAGTCCACAACTAAGTGCAAAGACGGATTTCTGCCAGAATTTTAAAGCAGACATTTAAAGATGCTTTCCACCCAATCTGACTAAGCCGGAGCTCTATGAACTACAAGGAATGGGCAGAAATATCAGAATCTAGATCGGCAAGGCTGGTAGAGGATCAATAAGGCTCAATCACATTTGACACCCTTAGCCCTTGGTTTGCGCGTGTACAAGAGATGAGGGGCGTCTCAATATGATTTGTGGTGGAGGTTAGGGGTAAGGAGGGCTGTACACCCCTTCAAATGAAGCTTTTCCACACGCAGACAAAGCGGAGGGGTATGAGGAGCATTGTGAGTTTATTACAAAAGTCCAACTTGGCAGTGAGGGAGCAAAGACATTGGCCCAATATCTACAATTTTAAAGGGGGGCATAATGCCCTCTGGTTCTGTTCCAATTGTTCACTAATGTGATTTTTTCCCCCTAAATACTAAAATGCAACACGCTGAAAACTTCTGTAAACTATCAGAGTCCAACTCCAGGCGCATACTGTGTTAATAGGTGTAAGAAGTTCTGCAGGGTGAGTTTCACAAGGGGTATGGGGGTCTTAGAAAGGCACAGGCAAATATCAAGGCATCAAATATGGAAGTGATGAGAAGGCAAATTTCTTTAAGGTGGATTTTTATATATACAGGATTTTAAAAATGATTTCGGGCAAATTCTTTTCTAGGTCTGCGCTGTACAAGTGCTTGTTTAGTTCTGTTTGCAACATGTGGAATACACGGTTGAGAGAAGTGAAGATGATTGCTACCATGAGTCCTGTGGTGCACATAGTGAAACATCCTCTTAGGTGTCAAAGTTTGACCACAGAGCTTTACGGGAGCCATGAAAGCAAAGACAGAAATGCTAACCCTGGTTTCCCACTGCTGCTCTTTCTCCTTCCTCTCTCTGGCTTCGGCTCTTTGTTTCTCCTCCAGACGATGTTTGGCCTCTGTAGCTGCATCGATGTCTTTAAGCTTCAGGTTCACTGTCACATCTCTCCATAGTCTAGAGCAGAAAACATGTTTAAGAATGTTTAGATCTGGACAAAGATTGCAAAAGCTCACAGAAATTTGCAGTCAATTGTTTCTCACTTTCGGGACTCGTACTCAAGCTGGTCCTCAAGCTTCCTCACTTTCTTCTTGACGATGCCCATTTTCTTAGTGTCTATGAACGTCATGTTCTCCTAAGATCATAGAAAAACATTTATTCATAACTTCCTATGTCACTGAATGGGTCAAGGAGGAGTAGAACTTGTTTGTTGGCAGAAAACACCAAATGTTTTACCACAAACTGGTCTGTTGTTGAGCCACTTTTTACAAAAAGGTGTTTTCTGTGTCAAATAATTTGTTACAAGTGGCTCCTAAATATGTCTACAGATAGGTTATGTATAAAACTATATTTAGCCTTTTTTTAAACAAACACCCCTGTTATCTAAAGTCCTGATAAAAAACATTTTCTCCGCTCTTTAACCCATTAAATGGCTGACATAGTGATTCAAATAGCAAACAATCAAGTGTCCAAACATGGCAGCAAAAAAGATTCTGATTAATTTGATATTTTTTGCAAAACATTTGAACAGTTTATTTCTTCATCCCACACAGGGAAACTAAAGCCATTGAGAATATATCTTTGTCAGCATATTCAAGTGTTAATTTCAATAAATGTTGGTGATTATGGCATACCGATATAAAAAAGCCTAAAATATTATGCAAGAAGAACATTTTTTTTAAACAATTATAAATATTAGAATGTTTAAACGACGAAATGAAATTGATAGAAGAGAAGGACGGATGGATACATTATTCACTTAGCACAGAAAAAACAAAAAGTACACAGGAGATAAATTGCGTTTTTTGGTTACTAAAAGACACATACACACAAGAAAAAAATGCATCTCCAAATGCATAATCTGAGCTAGTTAAGCAAGAAAAACAAAAATAATAATGTCATGAATAACTGTGTTGGAACCTTGCTAAAGTATTATGTCTGTTAAGGAATCGTTGGTACTTTATGGTCCCATCCTGAGAAGGGAGACGATTTGTTACTGTAAACAAATACTATAAACCAACAATATTAACTCTCTAGGCGCCGGGGTTTTTTCAATAAAATATTCAGTTTTGATATCACTAGTTGAAAGTGTTGTAGCTTTAATATGGTTATAGATAAAAGGTATATTGTAAATGAGAAAACTCTTCAGCATGATCCAAAGTTTGTGATGGGAACACAGTCACACATCTAATTTGCATATTATGACATCATCAGGCATTGGCAATTTTGGTATGGAATAATTTTACGGGAGTTTATATTTTTTACATAGTTTAAAACGTACCTTATTTTGAGTATTATTTTAAATTGTCTATATAGGCCTATGTATTTTCTACATATGTATTTTTTATTATTTATTGGCATTTTTTTCAAGAACAGGCGGACATATCTGTTCATTTTCTTCGTTATGAGGCTCCATTAGTCTATCCACTACATAAAACAGAAAGGAAATTGTTGGGCTCAGAATTTTACAGATCCATTCCCAACAAGACCAATAGGCTCATCAAATTGTCTGATCCACAATTGATGCTCTTCATTAAACTCTTCCTCATACCTCCCCATCATCATCATCATCATCATCATCGTGATTTGCAGCGGGAAAGGGAACTTTACTGTTGTTTACCAGCTTATCAGCAGTCTGATTTCTCTTGCTTTTGTTTTTTTTACCGCATCTGCTGCTATTTCCACGGATTTTTACATTCCTGCTTGTTCTGGATTAATGTTGTACCACCCTGCTACCCGATCGCATACCTTTCTCCCAGCGGGAGAACGTGACGAACAGCATCGCACCTGTTGCTGCGGTGGAGCGTCATGGCGAACGGGACCGGCCGGCTGCCGCTGCGCGCTACTTGAGTTTCGCTTTCTTTCTCCCTCGACAACTGCACATCTTGATCAGAGGGTAGGATAAATATTCCTCTTCAGAATCTGAATGAGCCAATACTTCCCGGTGGGGAACTCAGACGTCTCGGCATCATACGTTTTTTCTTGCTTTCTCTAAGCTGAGACGGCAGCAGCTGCACACCTTCTCTCTCACTTGTGGAGGTGCATAAAAAGCATGATTTTCTCTAAAAGTTTCCATTGTAACACACCCAAAAATGTGGATTAAATTAAAGTTACAGATGTCCACCATCTCCTGATGTAAAATAGTAATTAAATTAGCGCTCATATCTGCAGCTGTGGCTCGTTAAAGCAATATTGCCTGTCGGAAAATTGTGACCATGGCGCTTAAAGAGTAAATCCTGAGCAAAGAAAGAAAAAGGAGGAACTCACTCCACTTGCCAGCTTGGCGTACATCACTCCGTTCCATTCTCCTTCAATGGAATAGAAGGATTTCTTGTCATTTGGTGCACTGCCGGAGAAAAATGCAGATACATTTTAAAACATATTCTGCCCCCACCCATAAAAATGACAAAGTTAAGGCTTCATTCATCCTACAAAATTTCCGCTGTGACCCTGTGCTTCTTCCCGCCGTAGAAAGGTTTGGTGTGGAACACGATGTTGGCACTGTAGCCCGACTTGGAGCAGGATATGTTGCACTCTCCACCCAGCTCCACCCATGGCACAGTCAGGATCGACCTGGAGAGACGGTCTCAGGGTCAGAGAGGCCCGCTGGAAGCACCGTTCAGAGATGGCATGGCAAAACTCTAGCACATACCTGCCGTATCCATTAGGGAAGGTAAGAATGTAATGTTCATCATGCTCCAAACATGACACACAACCTATAGGTAGTGACCAGAAGAGAAATATTAAAACATAATCGTCATACTGCGCGAGCACGTTGTGCAGGAGGTCTAGTTTACCTTGACCGATGTTGTGGACACCTATAGACATGCCGAGAAACTTTGACTTTGTCCAAATGTGAGCGTTGAACTGGATCTTCTTACTTAAACACTCTGCGTAAAATGCAGAAACTGCAGAGAGAATAAAGAATGAGATGATGGTGAGAAACCAGACAGAGACAACAAGCTGCCATCTGTCAAAGAATTATGGATCTTAAACATTAAAAAATAGAGTAGTGAAAGCTGACAAGAAGAGGCTTTGTCTTACTGGGTGGGTGGTGAGAGACCTGCTCTGCCACAAAACGCACACTGTTGGGGGAAGACCCAGGAACTGGACCATCTGACACTGTCTCCTGCTAGAGTCAAAAAGAAGGAACATTAAACACTGAACTCCTCAATTATCCACTCCTCTAAATTGGTCTGCTTCATAAAATCCCAATAAATACATGAAACGTCCTGGGTTTATTGTGGGAACAAATATTTTCTCACCGTAGGTGGAGAAGGTTCTTCTTTCTCATTTGGAAGATCCCAGTGGCAGAAGAAGACTTCACCCAGGATTGGGTTGTAAGGCTTTTTGGCCACTGAGCCTTTCCTGCCTGCATGGAAAGCGGACAGGTACCACTTCACCACCTGAACCATGCGGTCTCTGGGCTCCGGTTGGTCAGCAATACTAGTTAAACATGCAGCACAGAAAGGTTAAAAGACCGTTTTGCATCATGGCCCTTCTGCAGAGAGTAGTCCCGATGTACGTACCTTACAAATAAATCAGGATGTGCAAAGAAGTCTGCATACATCTCTAAGAGAGATCTCCTCTCTAGGATGAAAGTAGGGAGGACCACCTGACACAGAATGAGAGAAACATTAAAAATTGTACATCTATATTTCCAGCGCCTCAAAATCTAAGGCCAGAGTTGCAGACTATCAGGCGCTTACTTTTGTGAGGTCCATGCCTAAACGGACTTGTGAGAGCAGATGCATGATGACGCTCTTGTGCTCTTCCACAGACTCCCCCTCACCGTCATCATCGCGGTCGTCTTGGCAGTCAAACATATCTGAGAACAGAAGCAGATCTCTTGGTCAGCAGAAACATTTATCCTGTTAATAGATTCATTTGTGTTTCTAAGCGTCCTCTAGTCTTTGTTCCCCAACTCTGCTCCCCAAGACACAGCACCCTCCATGTCAAAGGCATTTCCCTGCTTCAGCACACCTGATTTCAATTAATAGCCGATTATCAGGCTTTACTGAATTGTGATCATTTGAATCAGGTGTTAAAGCAGGGAAATGTCTAAAAACATGCAGGGCAGTGTGCCTTTAGGACCTGGGTTGGAGAAAACAAATTGGTTTACAAATTGCTTAACAAAAATCGAAAGTTGCGCTGATTTTGGTGCAGACATCTTGTTTCATATCCTTAAACAAAATCCAGGGCAAACAACTGAAGTAAATCTAATCAGTAAAGTGATTCATCTACACCTTGCCAGGAGTCTGGTTAGCTGTGGCAACTTTATGGCCGTTCATGCCTTCTTTCTATGGATGAAACACGTGGTCCTATCTTTGTGTTTAGCCCTGATGATGAAGTGATTGCTATGATCAACTATCTGTTTTTGATCATAAATATTTTACTACTGGTTCAGAGTTCATCTGTTTAGCTGTGTTTCTCTTCTAGATGAAGAAACTAAAGGAGCTACAGTTACCATTCACTCAACCATTTCTTTAACATAGAAACCCCTGAATCAGTGCTTTTATTTTTTTTGTGTAGGCTGCCTTTCCTAAAACCCACCAGTTGGCTGGAAGAGAGTGAGCTCTTCACTGTTGCTACACGACTGTTCAGGAGGATGCATTGCTGCAATGTAAGGCAATGGTTTGATGCTAGGGGTGCAACGGTTCACAGGGATGTTTTGAACCATTCGGCTCACTTGCGTACAGTTTTGGTGTATTTTTAAAAATTAAATAATGTAAATGTATTATTAGTGTGATATTAAACAGGCGGAAGAAAGTTCCTAGGCGAGTTTCCGTATAGACGCTGTATCGAGTGACACACACTGGAGCTGCACGAGCACATTGTAGTAAATACACGAGCGTTATCATGGCAACAGTGAAAGAGAAGGCCGAGCTTGAATACCCTCCCACCTCACTATGGTCTCCTTTTTGGGAACAGTTTGGCTTCCCTGTTAAAATTCATAACTGGGATAGACAAGTGGATAAACCCAAAATGTCATGCCTATATTGTTCCACGGAGATCAGGTATGCATTAGACAACACATCAAACATGTTAACACACTTCAAACGGCACCATGCGGAAGTTAATATCACTTCTACTGAGAAGAAAAGCAGTCTAGTGCAACTACTGCTAACGTCAGCATTTAAACAAATCCTGTCAAGTAGTTCGGATCGGGCGAAAGGTTCAAAAGTTTTCAGGTTGTAACTAGTATTTACAGTATTATATTAGCATTTTAAAATGTTTCAAAATTATTGTATTTCATTATAAACAGAGCAATTTATTTAAGATATCACCCAAATGGGTTGTTTTTATTCATTTTATGCAATAATTTATATTGTGTATTGGAAGGTTTTCAAAATAAAGATTTTGTAAGCATTTATTTGTTTGTACCAAAAATTTACCAAACCGAAAACGATTTTTGCGTAGTGTTACACCCCGATTGTCCTCAAATAGAAAACTGTTTTTTTTATACCTATTTAAATAATGAAATTAACTCAAATGAAGTCTAATTTATATTTTTCCCACCATATATCCTTGTGACGACACCGTATATAGAAACACAACGTTGTAGCACATCCTCATGAATACAGCATCACCACAGTGGAACATGGTGGTGGTGGCAGCATCATGCTCTGGGGATACCTTTCAACAGCTGGGTAAAGAAGAGCTGTTTGAAAGCTGTTTTGAGCTAAATACAGGGCAATCCTGGAAGAAATCTATATTTAGTCTTGAAAATTAATTTTCTAATGTACAGTTTAACAGACTTTCAGCCATTTAGTCTAAAAAAATGAGGTTCAGCAAAAACAACATAAGTGCAAAAATGGTAAAACCATACTCCAAAAGGCATAGGATTACTACCCTAATAATTTTTATTTGCAGTGCCTGTCTGTTACCTGCATCGGTGGTGCCATTCGACATGGATGAGTTAAGGGACTCCGTGGTCTCCGGCCGTTTTAACAATTTGTCTTCATTAGTGGCAGTCGAGGCAGTAGGAGGCCCTGAGGGACTGAGGGAAAGACGAGGAGACAGAGGAGTTAACGAGGACAAAAAGAGAAGACGGAGAAATTAGGTGATTAAGCTCAAGTGCTGAGGCAATTTTGGACTGAAGCTGGTTATGCAGCTGGACTTTTAAGGACCCCAAGCTAAATTTCCCCCACTTCATATGTAGGAGGCTACAATGACTGTGCTGATTTCCATACACACAGTATTTCCACAGCAGACAGTGGAAGTCGCAAGAGGTGCAATGCCAAAACACTCACTCTGCGCAGTGTTTAGGTGAAGTGCTGCTCTGGTAATACTCGTCAGCATCATAAAATTCATCCTCGCTAGAAGAGTAGGAGAAGTCTGGCACCGAGCGTGATGGCAGGGGGATGTGAATTGGAGAGGCGACGCCGCTACTGGGGCCGGACGGGCCGCTCCCTAATGGACCAAAAAAAACAAAAAAAAACAGAGCAGACATCAGAGTTTGTGTGATGGACAGCTTCAGTACGGTTTATGATGGATAACTCAACTACATGATGAGCAATCTGTGCACAGAAGCATTAAGCTGTCTTTAACATTGTGACTGCTGCCTGTGCAGAGCATAATGACTGCACAGTCAGGCGCGGAGCAAGAATCAGTAATGCACAGCACAGCATTTTAATACCGCTAACTCAGCAGAGGAGACACACGGGCTGCAAACTCTGCTCCTGGATTGGGCTTCTTTAATTTACCTAATGTTCACAGACGACAACGTGCAACAATAAATAATAACAGTCTTTCTCTCATTTTGTTAAACCAGTTCATCACATTTCATAAAATATTTCGAAATAAACAAACTATGCTTTCGTCTAAGAAACAAACATTCCTGCTGAATGAGTTGCAATACTTGGATGTGCATCTAGTAATTTAAAGTAATCTACTTTTTCTAACCATCATTTTCAAATCTGCAGATAAAACTCACTGGGTTTAATGTTGCTAAAAAACTAATAATTCACTATTAACCGACTGTGTTAAGTGACCAAAGATGTTCATGTTTATAAAAAAAGATGTACAGCATTGTTTCTTAACATCAATCCCCAGGATGCATTGTCCTTCATGTTTTAGATACGCCTCTGATCCGGCACATCTAATTCAAATTATGGCATTAGGTTCTGTTAATCACCCAGTTATTCAGGTTAGGTAAGGAAACTGCTAAAAAATGAAGGACAGTGGGTCCTGAGGACCAGGGTTAAGTAAAACTTGTTGTAAAGCAGCTTTTTCTAATGGATAAAATGTTGCTTGTGACTTTTGCAATACATCATTAGCCCATTATTCACATCTAGAAAATGCAGAGCTTTAATATTTGGGATGGTCTCTACCTACAGGAGTGTGACACCCACAGGTTAGATGAACCAGATTTTAATATCACTGTTTACATTACATATTACTATTAAAAGTACCCTACTTGGTTAGTTTAGATTTTTCTCAATTTTTATTGAACGTTAGTCTAAATGCACAAAATGCCACCCAGGCCATGGAAATATAGCTAAGTCTAAACTTTCCATTCCTTTTAGGCCTGTGGAGGAACCTTGAACCTAATTTTACAACTTTGTCCTTCAATGAGACAGAAAAATTACAACACCAAACTGTTACCCACCTCCAATTAAATAAATTAGAACTCAGCGTGTAAATACACCAACATTCCTGTTCCTGGATGCATTATGTCAGATTTTCAGCTCAAATCAAAACACAGGTTGAGGACATAATATAAGATAATCTACTTAACCACTTCATTTTCTCTTTGATTCTGAAGTATTGTGTCTAAAAGGGCCCATTTCTATTACATTTTTGGCGCAAAATAAAAAAACATGTTTACACTTATGACAAAAGAATAGGCTAAAATCTGATTCAGGTGTTCAAACTGCAAAGAAAACCAGAAAGCTGTCTCAGCCCAATTGGATGGACACAGACATCCTCTGCTCTATATTTGATGATCATTATGTGGTGAAACTAAAAGTTTTAGAAAAAGATGATTTTCTTTTATTCACCTGTTTAGGAAATAACATAACCAAGCTTTAAAAATGGTTATAGTGTTCATTTTTCCAACTGGGGAAAGCCAGAGGTCGAAGCATAAACTGCTCTTGCTGCAACATTCATCATTCTGTTGGTCTTAACATTGGACACCATAAAGTATAGAATTACTTCGAGCAATTTGCCAGTGAAAACAGCAAAATAAGTACAGCCTATACTGAAAGCTTACCTGTGCTGTTGGGAGTCGGGGTCTGCAGACTGCCCATCACTGTGACCACGGGTCCAACAGGCAACGTGGAGGGTCGTTTTTCTGATTTACACACCTGAGAAGTGTCTGTGGTGGGGAAAACAGAAAAGGAAAGCAAAAAAATGCATCTCATTAAGCGATACGTTGCAGACAGTGTTCAGGTCAGCTGCTATTTTGTTCATTTTCGCAGCATTTTTAACGGTTGGGTGCGAGGACTCTGACCCGAGCCAGTTAAAGATTCATCACATCTGAGTTTTTTTGCGCAACATCACCATAAATAAGCTCAAGTTTCAAATACAAATATGCATTGAAAATAACCAGACACACACAAATGTCTTAAATAATGTGCTTTCAAACTGTGTTGAAGCTAAAGGAGATGCTAACTCACAGATGAAGCCATTATCAAAGCTGATAGTTATGTAAGATAATCTAGATTTGACCATTTTAATGTAAAAACATAAAAAGGTGTAAAGAGAGCACATTTACTTAAAAACTGAACAACAGGAGGGGCTATTGTCACTTTGGTGTAGATCTTGAATGATAAGCCCCCTGTCTGGGTGTAAATGTGTGCAAGTACCTGTAGGTAGTGCGGTCTGTGTTGGCATTGTGGTGTTGACTACAGGGGTGTCCAGGGGGGGCTGGTAGATCCCATCCACTGGGTTAATGGTGCTCTGACAAAGTTGGAGAGTAAAAGTTCAGCAACAAAAACACATTCTCTGCCACCAGCTAGAGTGACTGCACCTTAAAACACTGCCTGTTTACAGTTGAAAAAATCTTAGACCATCCAAGAATGCAATAAGTACCCTTTTATTATGATATATTTTACTATGTTTGTTTTTTTATATTGAATGCAAACATGTGAGTTTATTATTGATCGGATTATTGGTGGACCACGGCATTAACAAGGGCTGCGCACTGAAACGTCCCATCTAATCCGGACAGATCAATTCGTTTTCACCCGGTGTCCTAGAGAGAATAGCAGCATTAACGATTTCAATCAATATGAAACCAACCAAGCTGCATTAAAACCAGCAGGACAATAAGAATACCTCTAGTGTAAAAAAAAAAAAAAAAAGTTTTTATGCTCTGTCCCATGATTCCCCAGTTGTAAAAATCAGCAACATGTTTCATGTCATGGGGTCATGATAATAACTAGTTAAATACGTTACAGGCAAGCCTTATTGGCCCCCCTGGTAAGGATGTATACAAAGCCTTCAGATAAATGATATTTTTACTGGATTAGCATAATCTTCCAATGATAAACTGTGTAAGATCCAAACTTTAATTTAAGAACATTTATCCAGAAATCCTTCATTTAGTCTTCTACAAAATTTCCTAAGGATGGAGCATCCAGAAAAGCAGATCTTTGAGCAATCCTTTGGATAATATCTCTAGATCAGTGTTGTCAAAGTAATTTCCATTTTGTGCCACATCAACATAATGAATTAAAGGGCCAGTTGTGGCAGAAAGTATTGATAAAACTGTTTTTAATCAAACCGCAAAAATATCAATAGATATCTGTCTTTCTTCATATTAAATGATACTGAACATCTTTTTACAGTGATCTGATTTAGGACTATTCAAATAAACACTGATTTCAGTATTTAAGTGTGCATGGATAGAACTTAAAAGTACTATTTATATGGTCCTCTAGAGTTTAGAGGGCCATATAAATGGCTATAGGGGGGCCAGAGTTGGCCCGCGGGCCTTGAGTTTGACATGTGTGCTCTAGATCATCAATAGTCTTGAGTCCACTTTTATGCTCCTCTCTTTAGCTCATCTAAGAGGTAAGGGAAAGAAGAAGGTTGATTTTGTGTCTGGTGAACAATTCCATGTTGATTTGGCCAAATATCTGGTATCACTGTCCTCATGAACGACCAACATAGTGAGAGAAGCCAGTAGATTGGTCAGTAGACCTTACCTAATAGAAGGGATGAGGGGCTTTTCTCATTGTTGCTGAAAAGCTCAGAGTCTCTCTTAACTAAAGTACACACTCCAATTAAAGTCCAAGTAGCATTCAGCAAATTCCACTTGTTAACATTTTGATGGTAGGATAGAAAAGGGCCTGTTCATCCCAACTTACTGTATGACTCCTAAGGTGATGATGAGGTTTTGGGTTTTTATCCTCATCATCCTGCTCATTACGTGCGATACATATGGGTCCTGATCCAGTCTAGTAGCAAGTGGCAAACACACTATGAACTCCATGTCTTGTCATATTTAAACCACAAGGGGAAAAGTCCTTGATTACTCATTAGAAGCTTAACACCAACCTTAAAGTAAAACATAAACTAAACATAGATGTTTGTTACATCCATTTATTGGGATAACTATACCAATTTATGCAGCTCCAGTAGTTAAAAACACTTTTTCCCATTAAGCAAATGTCGTCAAAATAAAGGTTGGATTTGTCGAAAATTTTCAATGTGAGAGTTTGCCACTGCAATCAAAGGCCACATTTTTTTTTTAGGACTTCTTCCACTTTTTCTCTGGGGGTTATCTATACATAGTATTTTGCAATACGCATTGGGTTTAAACTGAGTCACTGCATTCAATATCCCTACTGACTGGGACATGGACAAAACAAAACAGGATCATATCGACCCTGATTCGGCTACAGCTCACCCTTGGGGCTCTTGGTTGCAAAATGTTCTTTTGTCATTTTTATCAGAGAGGTTACATTTTCTTCACATGATTTAGTACAAAGAGAACAGAAACACGTAAGGAGATTTTGTCATTTGACAAACCTGATAAGGATAAGAACTGCAATGCAATATGCCAATATTTGCCTTTTTTGTTAACATAAATTTAACTGCAACTACAGCATCTATAACTGTAGTCACAGCTTGAAAATTACCCTCATTTAACAACCACTCTTCAAGCTTAATCCTCTGCTTTTCCATCCTTTGTCAAAATGGAAAAAAGTAAGTCAACGGCTGCTAATTATACCCAAACAGAGAAATGTTGCTCTGTCATGATAGGGCTGGTGAATCTTTGGCTTATGCAAGCAGGAGCTGAATGAAACACATGCACTTCGAGTAGTTACAGCTAAATAAAGCATTAAAACCATGACAAGATTAATTTATGTTTAATGTGAATGTAGCTAGCAGCTCTAGTTAAAGCACCTAAATGGCAGCTAAATCTAATTCACTGTTTGCCTTTTTAGATCAAAGAATCCCTTAAATTTGCATCAATTTTCCCATGGTGTAAGTGTTACATGGACAATCAAACATGCTGTTAGTTTTTCAAGCTACAGTGCATTTATCATTTTCTCCACATTATAGACACACAAGACAACATGGCACACTTCAAGTAGGGATAGAGATGCAGACAAATCTCAGGCAGAAAGCTTAGGAAATATAAAACGAGCAGATATAGGGGTAGATGGAGCTTATGCTGTGCTATTTTTAACCACATAATACTTAATGACTATGGGATTATAGCTACTATAAGAGCAGACTCCTAAAGTATGAGCAGTCCAGCCTCTGTGGGATTCATGCATCAGGAGATACTGGAAATTTTAGTGTGTTAAACTATTACGCAGAAACTGTTGATGTTTTCCAAAGCATTCAGAGAGCTTTTAGATTGATTTTCTGCTTCCCTCGCCTTTAAGTCTCCCATCCACGGGACGATTCTCTTTTCTCTGCACTTGCTTTTTTTTATTTTTATATTCCACCTCATACAGTAGAGATATGATGCCTAAATAAGAACACAGAAACGTTTCAATTTCTTACAGAAGTAGTATAGAAACTGAGTTGCAAGCCAGAGTGGGAAATGCCAACGTTTGCAGTTCCCCATTGAAGAGTAGAAAATTGATATCCGAACGCATTAGATTTACAGTCTTTGAGCTCTAAAGGACAAACCCGACTGTTCTGAGCAATAAGCACCATAGATATGTTAAAAGAACACTAACATCTTTAAAGTTTGCCTAACTATGGTAAAGTAAGACAGATTTTTATTCACACTTACTCTGTAATTCAACAATATAAATGACCGATTATTCTTCAACGCTACTTCATTTTAACAGGAGGCTGGACACCAAGTAGTGCGTCTAGACCGAGAAATCAGACTAATAGCCAAAAGTGATGGTTTTGGAAAAGAGATGAGAATAGTGGTAAGTAAACATGCCTGAGTTCAGGAATGTCCTAGAATGTGAAATCGCTGCACCTGCAGAGCCTTTAAAGTGCTCACTGGATTGCTTTCCTTCTATCTGTGGTCAGAAATTCAATAAGCAGGCAGCGTAGGATCAGTCAATACTAGATGATGCTGGCGCTAATTTCAGGCTGCAATGATGCGCAAAACGCTTGGATAGGGCATGGAAGAACAAAAAAACAACATGCACTTATTACATCAACATACGGTGCTGTAAGAAAAGTATCATAAATCAGGAACTTTTCCACATTCTGTCAAATTTAAATCCCAGACTTTAGTGTACTTGCGTCAAGATTCTATACGAAAGGCCAACACAAAAGTGGAAGGAAAAACTGACAGATAAAAATCTAAGATCTGCAATAAGCATTTGTATTCAGCTTAAATCTTTAGCCCTAAATAGAATACTTTGCCACCAAGTGCAAGTACTGTCAGATGATCAGCTATAAAAAAACATTTTAGAAACCCTGACCCCTTTGTTCCACTTTACATTTAAGCAAATCATTTACCAAAACTCTAGCAAGTCTTGCACTTGGTTGAACAAGATTGCATTAGATGCAAAGGGGGCTAAATACAAATTCAGACCCCGATTCTCTATCTCAATTAAGAAACCTTTTGTGTTGGTTTGTCATATAAAATCTCAATTTCAATAAAAGTTTAAAGATTTAATGCAAAAAAAAAAAATGTGAACAATTTCAAGGACTGTGGAGACTTTGGTAATGCACTGCAAATTATGGAAAAATGCTAAATGAGTGTTGCATGTAAGCATATTTTCTGCTGTGATGAAGGAGAGTTCCCAACCATTGCTAAAAGGAATTAAACCTCAGATTAAAACAGGAAAGTTTTAATCAAGAAAATGGCAGCAGCAGACATGAGGGAAAAGAGCTTAAAGTAGAGTTTCTGTCCAAATTAGACAGCATGCTCTAAAGATCTGATTGGACAGATTCGCTAGAGGAGAGGGTAAATTATTCCAGAAGAGAAAGTTAGAAGTTTTGTTCAATTTCAATTTTTGGTCATGGACAGGAAAATGTTTAAACTTACTACAAGTCCGTTTGCGTGTTGTTGTTCGTTACTTTGGTCCTTAAAATTTTAAAAAGACAGTGTTAGACTGCTTTGGGTACAAGAGTCATGTCAAAAAGCATCCTGACTGAGAATCTTAGCTTCACATCTTTCAGTAAATTGCTCTTTGCAGTGATCGTTTCATCACATGCTTAATACTTTTAATGTAACGCCCCATTTTTTTTAGGTTCCAAAAGTTGAAAAAGTAGAGGGGGAAAAAAAACACCTAGCAACCACATGAAGCACCAATGATCCCCCACTTCCTTACAAACAGCTGAAAGGAACATGTGATGAAACGAGCACTGGGCCACACCCTCCGTCATCCATCGACCAAGATAGCAACTGTGAGTGGGGAACTACCTTACAGACCGGACACACAGCAAACACACCCGCGTGCTTTCACAAGAGTCACGATAAAGAGCAATGTCCCAGCAAACCACAGAGAGAGGGATTCAGACATGTAATCAAGCTGCCTACCTTAGCAATCTGCAGTAGAACAATACAGTGCTTGATGGACTCTACCATACTCTGAAGGAGAGAAAAAACCCGAACAGAATCCGTTAAGAAGGAACTGACTTCCAAACTCAGCAGGAAAGAAAATGTGTAGTATTTACTTACACAAGTACTCTCTTTCAAATTTTCGATTTTCTGACAGAAAAAAAAAAACAGAAGAAAACACACAGTTAGATCCAAAAGGTTCCTGCAGATGAAAACTATTAAACAGAACAGATCAGGCAGCATTTTCACCACGATTAAAGACGTCCACCAGCACCTTTATGAAACCTGCCACTTTAGGGAAAATTTGTAATGAATAAGAGACAAGCCCCAACAAAATGGCAACTGTTTGTTCTGAGATTTGTTGAATGTGTCGTTTTGGGTCAGAAAACAAAACTCTAAAAATGTTAAAATATAAAAGCCAAGATTTAAACAGATAAACTGATGTGCTAAAAACATTCTTATTGACACTCACTGATCATTACATTGTTATTTCAGTTTTTTGTGAAATGAAAAAAAAAAAAAAACTGACCCACACTTGTCATTTGATGCTTATTTTGTATTTGTGGTGTTATCACCTCTGAAATATTGGCAACTCTTCCTTTTTTTATTTCGAGTGAAGCTAAACTGTTGCTTCCGTCTTCAAATATAATTTATCAGAAGCAGAAAGACATTTAGACCGGATTTTACTTCACATTTCATAGAAATTAATGTGATACAAGCTATGAGTACATGTTATCAGAACTCATCCCACGTAACGATGCGTAAACATTTTTCCCTTCAAAGGCACAAATCTAACAATGAAATATAGATTTTTGATTAAATTTATTCAATTCTGTTAGGAAAATTTCCCACCATTAGTCGCCCCACTACCAACTCCTGTAAAATAGATTTTATACATATACACTTGAATTTTTAAGCCGTAAAAACAGACTTCTTGTTTTCCTAATATGACATGACTCAGCACAACTCTTCAAAACCAGAAATGCAGAAGAATATGAGGCAGATGTCTGGCTACTGTGATGATTAGAAATTAAAATCAACTGGGCCGGATGATAACCCAGCTTTATTTTCACACCATGTAGAGTGAGGAGGATGGTAATGGAGATTAAAAATAACAACAAAAAAAGGATAAAGCTCACAGTTTAAAATCTGTAGCACATTTTCTGGAGTGAGATTATGATACAGCAAGAAAATATTACATTTGTTAAATTTAATAGGATTTTCAGAAAAAAACAAAAAATAATAATACCAAAACATTGTTGGCTTATATCCTTGGAAACTACCAAGAAAAAAACAAACTATACAGTGTTTTGATGTACATTATTTAATATTCCAAAGATTTCCGTTTGTTAATAGGAAAAAAAAATCAAATTATATGGAAAGAAAGATTGTAGGTGGTCAGAAGATATCGCCACGTCCTGCAATTGACATGAATGAGCCAATTCAATATTTCTCTGCCTACCTGTAGTTTAACCAACAAGATCAGAGGTCTTACAGATATTCGTTCACCATGTGACAATATCTGGTTGTTAAAAGTTACGTTACAATCAAATTGTTAGTGCGAATGAGTCATAATACATTTTTGATCAAAGCTACCAACCAGCCTTAAACAGACAACCAGAGCTCATCTACACAGCAGTGACAGCCTCTAAATAGCATTTAGTATTTTGTCAGGGGTCTAATGAAAGCAAAACCAGAGGAGCAGAGAGCTGAGAGAGCGCACTGCTGGTACTCACTTTGCGCGATTCATCCTCTTTGCAGTCCTTGATCTTCTCATCAAACAGCTGTTTGAGAACAAGAGATGAAAAGGTGGACAGATGAGATGTGAGCAGACATGTTTCCAGTCAACTGAGTGTTCACATAGTGTATCTGCAGCATGCAGATGATTTTAGATAACGTGGCGACCGACACAAAGGACCTGAGAAGTGTTTTTATCGAGACAAAGGGTCTTAATAAAAACAGTGAGCAAGCTCTGGAGACATTATACAGCTGCAGTGCTTTCCACCTTGTCATCGTGTAATCACAAATCTGTGTTTTATAACAGCTCTGCTTTAAAAAAGGGAAATACAGTTCAGCAAGGGAACAAACAAACTACAGAATAAAGCCTTGCTTCACATGAAAATGTGAAACTTCAGGGTACTTATAGATCCTTAAAGTTCTTAAACTGGATCAAAAATCTATGAAATGGGAAATATTGTTTTCTCAGCCTGATATATGAAGTCCGAAGCAGATTTTCATGTCCCTGCCAGAATTAAAACCTTTCAGCTTGGACGGTCCATCCTACCTTCAACTGGTCGATTAGGATCTGTAGGTAGGCGTCAGCTTCAGCTAACTTCTTGTCAAAGTCTTGGACGCTCGGAACAAGTCCTGTCTCAGCCTCCTGCCAACAGGAAAACAAAGCAAAGCATTAATGCAGCAGCCTCTACGAAACTCGTGGCGATTGACCTGCTAGTTTTGCATATTCAAAGTAAAATGTGCAGCCGAGATCAATAACCAGGAGCTGGCCTTTCCACGCAATAAATGAGCCGACAAGATTTTTAGGTGGGTGCAGAAAACGGTAGAAGCATCAACAGTTCTGGGGAATCTTCCAGCAATGTACGGTAGTAAGGAAAATACAATACCAGGAGTATTGTTTAAACACAAGCCTGTGTGAATACCCAACATGTGACAGCAGCCACATTTGTCAGGCTTCAACAAAACTGAAAACCAAGAAAGACACGGCTGCAGAGCTGAGCCGCAGAGAGCGCAGCAAGGCTGAGGTGCACTCAAATTCATTGTTTGTTAATTAGTTTCTCTTAATAGCCTGTAGCCATCATGTACGCCCGGACACAGAGAACATTTCATTACATAAGATCCATTAAAAGGCAATTACAGAACTACAGGCAAAACAAAGGGGACCACGCATGAGTTTCTGTCTGTCCAGGCTCACCCAAGCACTGGGGATAAGCAGGAAAATGGTCAGACAAATTAAAGTACAGGAAGGAACTGCTTGGAAAAAAAAGATACATGATCTCAACACCAAGACTTAGCACCAGAGATAACGATAACCTCTACATCAGGCAACCCAGGTGATGACTAATACAGGATGTGTCAGAGCAGTTTACTGCTACAGCCGTGGGATCGACATAAAAAGAAACAAAAAACAAGGAGCAAACAATTCCCCAGAAATGGTGTCGGAGTAAATGGGAATCGACTGAATCTTTAATCCGCTTAGAAAATCAACTCTTATCAAACCATTGTGAGATCACCCGCCTTGGATTTGCTGCGTCGCATATTCCCTCTATCTCCTCTTGCAACCATCTGCGATTTCATGGGAACGTGAAGAAAAGCCATTAAACCAAAGCAAAACATTAACATCTGCCCAGGCCTGAGAACTGCTTAGGTTTAAACATGCTAGCTTTATAGAGAGCAAAGTCTGTTCTGCAGCCCTGAAGCATGCAGTTAACAGGGCAATCTTCCCGAAAGGATCAAAGGTGCATGCTTTGTTAGCTCTGAGTTCAGCTACAAAAAAACCCCAACAAATCGTCTTCTGGAGAATCTGAGTCAAAAATCGAAATAGTTGCACTGAGGAATGACGGGGCAATGAGTGACAAATCCTTCCTGTAAGGCATGATGATTGAACATGAAACTGGTGTTGCAGGGATCAATACACAACCATGCAAAAAAAATGGCTTCATGTGACGAAGCAAGCAGAGGCGTTTAACTAAAGTGACCTAGAATGAATGACAGAAATTGACTGCAAGTGTGTCAGTTTAATATTTAAACAAAGTCATGCACCCTCTAAACTAATACAGATGTAGACAAATATTGAAATACACTCATCCTTTCATTTCCGGAGCAAAACGTCACACTGGAAACTTAGAAAAGATAAAATCTGTAATGTCAACACACTTATTCTGTGGAAGATAAAAACAATCCAATGTAAAGGAATATATTTAACAAAATCAGCAGTGGTTGAATTTAAGGAATCAAGCTTTTTTTTAAATTTATAGACAAGTTTACGAGCAGTTTCCGCTTTACTTCCTAAACTCCTCCCTTGCAATCCACTTCCGTTCTGGCGGGCTAGGTTTGTTTTTGCCAGCTAGCTCCGTAGTGTGATACTGTAGTACTGATATCGTGGTGACAAAGAGGGTATAATATAACAATTACAACATGAAGAAAAGTGGTTCGGGAACAACGTGCGCGGAAGTTGGTTGCAATAACTCGAGAAAGCACCTGAACGAGTGGTTAGATCGAGAGTGCTACGACCACAAACCAGCTACGAAGAGTCAATGGCCATGTGCGCCATTGTTTATGTTTTTTCGCAAGCCTGATACCGACTCGGAATCGAGAGCCTGGCTGAGGGCATTGAATCTAAAGAATCCATGCCGCAACGTTTTTGTTTGCTCTTATCACTTTATTGACGGCAAACCGACCAAGGATAATCCTTTCCCTGAGTTGTGGTTGGGATACAATCGCCCTCCCCAGCCCAAGAGGCGCTGACTCATCCAGCGGACCACTGCCCCCAACCCGTTAAAGAAACGCAGACTTGAATCTGAGGGTAAGTTCAGCAACTTTTGCTATGAAGCTGACAATACTGTTAATTATGAATAAGTTGTCATACACTAACTACGGTGGCCGTACTTCCTCTTTTGCCCGGACATGTTCTCCTTGTTGGCTATAAAATTATGTCCGGGGGGATTTTGTAAAATATCGTAAAATGTCCGGATTAACCTCATATTGTTTCACTGACGGTCATTCAACACTTTAAATACAGCCACTGCCGATCAGCATTATTCTGAGATACGTCGTCATATTATCCTCCCAGTTCTGCACTGAATTCGGGTGGGGGAGAGTAAAGCCATCTCCAGTCAGAGTAGTTGAACAGTGTTCCTAAGCTAGCATTGACATTGCTGTGTCTACCCCAGTTGTATTTAGATCTTGTTCCCAAACTATCATCAAAAATCGCTTTGTTTACACCGGCAGAAGCTGGTAAACCACTTCCGGCGGCAATTAAATGCATATGTGTATACTAATGGCTCCGCCCGGGGTTTAGGCGCGTAAACTTGTCTATACTTTAGGCTGATACAGTTTTCTGCCATGAAAGTAGTGAAGCCTTATTTACCATCACAAATGTAAACATGTAGTTTCCCCGGAACTCTGTGTTTAGGCCAAGTGAGATTGACTATTCTGGCAACAAATAGTCCAAATGGTCTAATAACTACTTTTAAATACAGTGGAGTATCAGTGCTGCTTTGGGCCCGATTATGTTCCACAGATCTTGACTGTGCTAGAGTGGATAGCATCATGAAATCTTTGAAATACCTTGAGATTTAAAATTATAAACTGATTTAATCCACAAATGTTACTGGGTCTTCCAGCAGAATAACCATGCAGCCAGGATATTTAAAAACGAAAGCCGACTGCTACAGAAGATCCTTTTCTACCCTCAGTATCACCATCCATCCACGACTAGTACTCTTTAAAGATACTTGGTTATGAGTTATGAAAACATTTATTTCTCTTTACGATAAATAAAGTGCTTTTGAATTGAATTAGGTAGCTAAATTAACGCAGAAACCATCTAGAGGAAGCAGAATTGCACAGATTTTAATATGTACGCCTGGAGTTGCCAACGTGCAATTCTTTAGGCTTTCTAAATGGGCTCTTATCAACTGAGGACATACGAAAAATAATGTAATACATTTTCAGTTTTTCGATGTGTGTAGAAAGACACTAATATAGTACAAGGAATCCGTTTGCTATGCTGTCATTCTTTTGGCCATTAAGTTACTGTGTGCCCCCTCCTTAATTGTCCATAAATCTACAACTTCCCATCTTTAAAAAAAAAATCTACATTTGTAAAAAAACAAACAAAAACCCCCCAAAACAAATGCTTGTCTTTGTTACAGAACTTAAAAAGTAGAAATAAAATAGTGATTCTTTATCTAGAAAGCAAGCTTATTTTATTTTATAGGGTACTTCTAAAACTTGATCAACTATCATTTTTCCAACACATTCCACTTAGAGGTTTAAAACGGCTGTTTGGACTGCAGAGGTTGCTGACCTCGGATGTAAACACATGACTACAAACCTATCTAGGTCATGAAGATGAAGCCTCTGTGGTGAAAGCAAAATAAGACGGTAAACTAACAGAGATCCCCTATTATTATGCGCCGTTCTAAATCTCGGGCTTTGTCAACATGCGCGATGGAGGGGAAGTTTGGTTTTATAGACAGAGTTGATGAGTTGAGGAACGGAGAGTCAGCTGCAGGTGGTTGGTTTATAAACAGCACCTGAATGGCCACGTCACTTCTTCACTCTTCCAGAAATATTCCCAGACGTCTGCACTTCTGCTCCCTCTCAGACTCCTCGTCCGTGGCCCACAGAGGGAATTTTTTGGACCAAGGACACACACTTATAATCGTCCACCCAATCAATGGTGGCTTTAGAAAACAACGCTGTCCCTACAGCTCAGCACCCCCACCCCACCCCACAATGTATTTATCTTTCCACGCTGTGTGACCCACATTAAAAGACCGCCATCCAGGCGGCGCTCGGCAGATGATCGGGTTGTGTGTTGTTTTTGTTTGAATGTGTGTGTCTTACTTACAGGGCGCCTGGCTCCAATGAACATGCTGCATCAAAGCTTGTGCATCTGTCAGGCTATTTAGCCTGACAAGGCTTTTTTCCCCCTCCTCCTCCTCCGTTATGAGCTCTTCTCTTCCCCACAGCGTCAAACCTTGAGCTCTAGTGAAGTTAGCAGTATTTCTCCCTCCTCCTCTCAGATACAGAGACAAAGACCCTCCTTTTCTTCAAGAGTGTACAGCCAGTCTGGATATACTCTTCAGCAGCAGGCATCAGCTGACTATTTGGTATGAGGCAGACGGAGCTGAGTTAATCCAAGACCCTCCCCTGGCAGGAAGGGCACACTTCCTCTCTCACAGGCAGAAGAAAAGCCACAGAGCACACAAGCACTAAAAGCCACTCTGATTGGCTGAAGCAGCACAGGCAGATGTGCCGTTGATCAAGCAACCAGGTGCAGGATTGGTTACTGCTGGCCACATGATCATACGACACCAGCTCGGATAAATATATGTGTGTGTGTTTGTTTATGTGTGTGTGGTAAGCGAGCAGACACACGTAGCACATCGGAGGGATTTGCCACGAAGGGAGGAGGGAGAGGAGCAGACATGGGAGGTAAGGGAGAGGGCAAACGACAAGGTTGATTATAGGCATGAAAAGGAAAAGAAAATGGGCTGAAAAATCTGTATGTAGTTGGAGGATGGAGGGAAGAGCTATGGATGGTTTGAGTAAAGGACCTCTTCAAATCCATTATTAAACAGGTTGCTAGGATCTCCTTCTTTCACCTCCAGAACATTGCTAAAATTAGAAACATCCTGTCTGGGACTGATATTAAGAAACTAGTCCATGTAATTGTTACTTCAAGGGTTAAATGGTAACTTATACAGTGCTTTTCTAGTCATACTGACCACTCAAAGCGCTTTACATTGAAGCCACATTCACCCATTCACACACCGATAGCCAACATGACTAGGTAGGACGGTGTAGAATTTGTGGGGTTAAGTGCCTTGCCCAACTACTCTACCACTGTGCCACAGTCGCCCTAATGTTTTGACTACTGTAACTCCTTAACAGGAAACTCACAAAATGCTGTAGCAAGAGTTCTGATGAATCTTAAAGAGAGATCACATTTCCCATGTTTTTCCTTCCCTTTATTGGGCTCCCTGTTAAATCCAGAATAGAGTTTAAAATCCTCCTCCTCGCGTATAAAGCCCTTAATAAGCTCCATCATACAACAGATATCTGATTCTTCCATATGTTCCTAGTAGAGCACTTCCCTCTCAAACTGCAGCTTCACTGGTAGTTCCTAAGATTTCTAAAAGTAGAATGGGAGGCATATGTTTTAGTTATCAGGCTCCTCTCTTGTGGAACCAGCTCCCAGTTTTAGTCTGTGAGTCAGACACCTTTTATTTTTAAGACCTGGCTTAAAACCTACTTTTTAAAATTTTAATTAAAAACAGATTTATTTTAGCCGGTCGCTGGATAAGCGGAGGAGTAGGGGAGGGGTAGTAGCCAACAGCCAAACCCGGTTTTAGGTTGGGGGTGCAGTCTCCTGAGCCATCTCTGTAGTTATTCTACAATAGGCTTAGACTGTTTGAGGACAGAAGCACCACTTTTCTTCACCCATACTTTTCTCTTCTTCTACTCTCCAGTTGCATTATTTCCTCTTATTTTAGTTGTTAACTTTCTCTACAATGCCCTGTTGGATGGGGAGCATGGATTTAGCTGATGCTCCCACTGTCCGTGTCCTGTTATCAACTTTTTACTTTCTTTAAATATAGAAAGTACTCTTACATGAGTTACTTTTGTTCTTTCTGTCTCTCCCGTCTTCCTAAACCACCAGACAGTCACGGCAGATGACAGCTAGTACCGAGCCTGGTTCTGCTGGAGGTTTGTTCCCGATAGAGGGGAATTTTTTCTCTCCACAGACGTCACATGCTTGCTCAGTATGAGGTGCACAACTTCCAGTCAATGGCTTGATGCAATCTGCTATGATTCCTTAAAGAGTAACTAAACCCCAAAACAATTTTTTTTTTTTTTTTTTTTGCTTACAAACTATATAAATGTATTTTGCCAGTCTTTCAGTTTCAGGGCATTTTTACATTTTCGTGTAAACTTGTTAAATTCAATATTTTTTGTTCTAAAAACGTCTTAGTGCTGCTGCTCATGGTTATTGTGTGGTACTGCATCTGAATTTTGTGATTGGCTGAGAGTGGTAAATCTTTTCCATTGTCCACGTCACAGGCATGGGTCTCACAGAGAGTCCTTCTCTCTGACACACTGTGGCGAGTTGGAATGTGCATCTTGTGTGCAACACACACACACCACTAAGAGAAACAGAGAAACTGAAATCCGTATATCGCACTACAATAGTGAGGTGGTTTAAACCGAAAAACATGGAAGTAGTTAGAGCAAAGAGACTTGGATTTACAGCAGCCAACAGCTGGAGAGCTATGGGAGTTGAACATTAGCCTCTATTAGCGTTATCACTCAGAGGCTGGAACCATCCTGTCTAACACTACAGCAACTCTGGCTTCAGGCAGCGTGAGCCAACAGCTCGAACTGATACGGCGTTTGGCCGCTGAGCTCCATAAAGCCTCCCTTTACCTCTGGTGGATGGCAGAGAAGAGACATCATGATTTCTCCCTTTACTGGAGGTAAAGGGAGGCTTTATGCAGCTCAGCAGCCCCATGCCATATTAGTTCGAGTTGGTTCAGCCATGACTGCGACCCCCCATTACAGGCGGCAAACTCCTGCACCCATTAACTCACATTATATGGATACACGCTGATCACGACTCAATATAAACTCCTGCTGAATAGCTCCAAGTAGCTCCACAATTGTCTGCGTGAGTAAATGAACATAATATTTGCTAAAAATAAGGTCCAGGTTGAAAAAAAAATCCCCAGAACTTTTCCTTTGAGGGAGTATGGCTGAGAGGTAACTTAAAGTTAGAAACAAGAGAAGCAAAGTAAAATGGTGGACTAAGAGAAAGATATAGATATAGGGATGATATTGTATGTATCACAATACTGGGGGGATATGATATATCGCAATATTTATAAGTAAGAATATATTCTGATCTTTTTAAAGGTTTTGTGGCTACAGTAGCCTTTATTTGACAGCGGATAGTGCACACGAACAGAATTCGAACCCAGGACAACCGCGTCAAGGACTGAAGTCTCAATACATGGGGCTCTCCCACTAACCACTACAGCGGTATCTACTACTACATTACTATCCACCCCAAAAATTTTACTGGGACTAACACAAGGTTCAGTTTAAAAAAATTAAATCGACTAGATCAGTATTTCTCAAACTTTTTACAGTGGGTACCACCTGAGAAAATGTGAATCTCTCCAAGTACCACGATCATGACCAGCCTAAACATACAGTAGAGAAGGCTTACCCTTTTAACTATAGACTATTAACAAAGGAGGCTTATTTACTCCTAATAAGGATTATTTATTGGTAATTGTTGCCAGCCAAAGCCACACTGTGTGTAAATTATACACTTCTGAATTAATTTTATTTTCAAAAAAAATATTTTTAACTTTCCTTCAAGTACCACTTGGGAGAGCTTGAGTACCACAGTTTGAGAATCATGGGACTAGATCATATCATGCATCAAAAGACAGCGAAGGTTTGGATGTACAGCACCTGAGACACGTGAGCCAGTGAAATACTGCATGAAAGCACTCCATAGCAACCGCAAAGCTCACACTGGGATTGTGAGGACAAGTGAGGCTCAATATCCAGTGCAGCTCTAATGCAATAAAACACGTTTATGAGCCTCATGTCTTCAGCCATCCCTCACTCCCAAAACCCCAGCAGGTGTATCGTCTGTAAGGTCGGTAGCATGCAGGTGGCATTCTCCTTTTCATGTCATAAATAAAGTCATCTCCATTATATAGGGTTCTGAATGGATTGCCTTCTAAACTACAAGTTAAGGCTGTGGCTTAATTACTTTTAACGTTTTCATTAATTACACAATAAACGATGGTGATGTTTTATTTAATGATATGTTGTTGAACTGAATTACTATTTTTCAATCCTCTTTTCATATTTCTTTCATATAACAATTTTCATGTATATATATATTTTCTATTTTTAAGTCACACTTTTCGAAGGATTTTATGAGAGACAGAGATCTCCCATGTTAATAATCCTATATATTTCTAATCACAAGGTTATTTTTTATAGTACATTTCAGCAACAAGGCAGGTCCAAGTGCGTTCCATGATTACACATTGCCTATAAGCTTTGCCAGAACACAGACCATGTCAGCATTATATGCTGCCTCCACAGTTGAAAATGGTTTAATCTATGACAAGGTGGCAGGTTTATATTTTTCTGTCAGCTAAGGTGCTTAAATATGGATAGACTAAATCCTCTCTAATTATCATATTCATTGACATCATCTCATTGCATTTGCAAGTGGTTTCCCACCAGCGTTTAACATCCTATTGCCTATCTTCCACTTTCTTTGTAGGCATATTGAACAGCCAAGTTTACTAAAAGCCCTGCTTTTGGTAACAGTATGCAGGACGGTTTTATAGGACTGTTTTTCATTAGGGTTTAACTGTGGTCACTTTCAAGCACTGGAACGATTAGGTTTCTGCTGTAGTAAAATATATTATTTTTCACAACGCAAAATTAAATCTCAGACCTCAGAATAAATCCTTTTTCACAATCAGTGAGAGAGACAGGTGAAAGTTGCAAAGTTAAAGTTTTTTTTCTAGGCAGCGTCAATGTTCCGTTGTGCCACTTCGATCTTTGCAGGTGGTGTACCTGCAGAAAACTTTGTGCAGGAAAAGGTCCAGTATGAGCTTTTACTTTTAATGGTTCAGAGTTGAAGCGACGTAAAAATAAAATGGGTTTTTGAAAACAGCAGAATCCAGCGCTACTCTGTTGCGTAACAACTGTAATAATTCAGTGCTGCAACTGGATGCTGCCTCAAGGAGCAAACTTTACCAACTGCCTGCTCTTTGTGGGAAAACAGGTTAATCCTGAAAGCATCAAATGTTAACGGTAGATGTTACACTGTGAAACAAAAAAAAGATCTTTGTTGAATTCATCGTTCCATTTTTGGGAAATCTCTTCAAATTTGTCACGAGTGATGAAGGAAAACAAAGGCTTGTGCAACAATTTCTACATCTTTTATTACCATTTTATGGTGGTAAAATGCTGCATAAATTGCAAACAGGTCAAAAAGTTCAAGTTTAATCTGAATAGAGCACCTCTTTTCCAATGTCTTGCCCCATCTTAACATACACTCAAACAGGACTTCTTATGACTTTCTTTAAACAATGGCTTTCTTTCTGCAACTGGCCAGATTAATGGACAACTAATACAGCAGTTTTCCTTTCAACACATTCTCTCACTTGAGGAATGGATCTCTTCAGCTCCTCCAGAGTTACCATGGGCCTCTTGGCTGCTGCTCTGATTGGCTGTGTCTTTGTAGGGACTGTGTGGACTATTTAATAAGCAGATGACCTTTGAATAGAGTTGGTCCAAGTGGTTTCATTTAGATGTATTGGAGTGAATTGAGCTAAATACAAACATGAACCATATATTTCAGATTTTTAACTGCTCAACAACAAAAGTCTCCTTCTGGTTTACAATTATGTTGCTTCCTTTAAACCACATATCTATAACATATGACATATCTATCTATACACTGCATATGTAAAGTGAAACAAAATAGTGTAAAAATAATGCTTTCATGCATTTTATATATTGCTCAAAATCAAATTAAAAAGATGAACCGATTTGAATCTGGAACTGATGTTTATTTCAATGTCCCAGCTGCATCCCCATCTTTGACTTTGTACCAGTATTGTCAAATTAAAAAAGGTGTAGCATGTTGAGATAAAAGAAAGACTACCCACTCTGGTGCTGATAGCCAAGCAAACATCAAGGATCCCCAGATCCAAACTGCCTCAGCTTGTCAACAAGCACTCATACATATACAAACAAGGTGGTTAGCTACATACCCGGAGCTGGAGGGTGTGACGGAGGATAGTTCCCTCTAAGGCGTGGATCCACTTCTCACGTTCATCTGCATCTCGAGCTGAGGGCAGAAGTGCACAGAAGCACACACTGTGAGCCATGTTGTCCATAAAGACATGATTAGAAGCTGTATTAGAGTTGCATACTTATGAAACAACACCGAGAGGACATGAACATTTTGGACAGAGATGGAAACAATAGAAATAGTAAACGCATAATTTTGGGATGAAAAAAATCATATGAGTGATATTTACAAGATGTGCTTTTTATTTTCTAGCTTTTAACTGGTGCAGAACACCAAATCTAAGTAACTGTCTTGGGTTACAAATATAACTTTTAGAAGTCCATGCTTTTCCAGACTGAAATGTCAAGTTTTTGTGGAGTACTTTCTAAAGTATTCAGATTTCTATTCTTTCAACAGCCCATGAAAAACTGAAACTGACCTCCAATCCACCAATTTTAAAAGCTATTACAAAGCGTTTTGTCCACTCAAGCAACTCAAATCTATTTCAAAATGTATAAATCTTAGTCTGGACAGACTTCCAGTGAATTAGAATCTTTAAAAGACGGTTTTTGATCTGTGAAATGGATTTCGTCTATAGATTATCCCAAAAGATAAGTCTTAAAGTGCTTGAAAACTTACACCATTAAACAATCATAGATCCAAATTTAAATCTAGATCTAAAAATTTATATAGATTTTTGATTATGAATAAGTATGTATTAAACGACCGGTTGCATACCTGTTAGCTATCGCTCAGTAATTCAATCACAGAAACAATCAACATATGTGAAAGAAACTCGAGAAAAAACAAAGAATGAAGTTAAAAATAAATCAACCTGTAAAGCTTCTTATTTTTCAGAAACGCAAATCCTAATCTTTTATATAAACCACTTTTTTTCATTCTTTATTTAACTGGGGTTAGATAAACCACATTCAATGATTTTCCAGCCCTTGAAAGATGGTAAGAGACCTAGAACCGACTGCACAAGGTCAACACAAACAGGTAGGCCTCTTCCTCATCCTTTCAGTGTTTCATAGCCACATCACTTACCATATGTAAAAGACCTTAAATATATTTTTGTGCGGTTACACATGTAGGTGTTCAAATCCCCCGAAAAGAAAAAGTCGAAATAAAGTCCATGTTTTATCCAAGTATATTGTTTATGTGCGTGGAGCTGCAAACTGAGAGGAGAGAACAAACAGGCTGCCGGTGACATTAAACAGTAGAAGATCCGGTACATGCAGTGTTCATTGCAAATCATTCCCAGCTGCTTCATGGTGTTCGTTTTATCCAGTTTTCATGCGCATTTTCCCTGAGACGTGTCATCGAGCTGCAGGACTAATCTCACATATATACTTCTTGTATATGGGTAAAATTGTATTTACGAGTTTTACGGCACACAAGGCGGCTTTTATCGAGCTTTTCCAAGTGGGAGGTTGTCTCATATATAGACCTCAACTTGAAAAGTTGTAGCTTGCCCCTCCACTGCCTGGACAACTGTGCCAGGGTCATTTTTCACTCAACTGAAAGCAAGACTACAATAGATGAATGATTATGCAAGCATGGAGGCTAGCCATGCTACAGGTGAAAAGCTTTTAAAGACATTAAAAGGCAACTGAGGCTCACTCCAATCCACTCAGACGTTGCCTCTGTGGCCTCTCACTTTCCACCTTCGCCAAACAGATTCGCCAAAGAAGCTGATTAGGGTAGCTAATGCTATTTAGCTGCTATTCATGGCAGAGACAAGAGAGTGGCACTGCCATTCAAGAAAAACAAAGACCCAAGCTCCAGGAAATGATCTATTCTGTGTTTTACATCCACTTTTCAAATTACTTTCAGAGGTAGGTGTTTGCACTGATGCACTAAGTAGGGAAGTGCACACTCCTACATGTTTGCCGTCGCCAGTAACAACAGCAGCATGAGAAGCAACCCCACTGACCTGCAGAGTTACTTATTCAACATTTACTCAAAAACAAGCCAATGATTTATAAGTTTGACCCGGAGTATCCAATAAACTGGTGAATGTTTGTCAAAAGATGCAGGAAACGGGAACTCTTATAATCCCAAATGTAGTTATGAAGTGTGTTTTCAAGCTTATCACATAAGAGGGGTTCCTTTGCAAACACATGCAGGTATTGTGACATTTTAATTGAGAAATAGCAGGAACCAAAAGTCTGAAAAAGTCACCAAGTTCAAAGTTTTTTCCTAAGCCTCTCACTAGAGGTTTAAGGGGAAGCTTTAAATCTGTAAGAATGTAAGGCAGTATTAAGGCCCAGCTGCGTGGTAGTGCCATAACAGAGGACTGTGTGCAGAGTAAACCCAATTACTCCGGGCTCTGATTGTCCTCTGATAAAGATAAGTACATGAGGCTTTCAGAAGAACACAAAGAAGGGCTGCACAAAACAAGACAAGGTTCTGTGTTTTCACTCATAGTTGCTTAAAAAAATTACAGTGAAGCAGAGTCTAACACAGAATGCTACAGGAGACTGCGAACCTGGAGCAGAGACGGAAAGTAATCCCCAAGACCTGATCGCTGTGTTCTTACTGACAATAGATACCACTTCAATACGGCGCATGAGGAACTGATACTGCACAACAGAAAAGGCCATCTTACAAAAAAAAAAAAAGGTACATGGTAATGTCATTCGTCACATGATGCAACTCATCTCACAATATCCGACAAAACGACAGGTAGGGGAGTAAACCAAGATACAAGACTAGCAGTTGTAAATTAAACTCTTGAAGGAAAAACTGTTTGCATCATACAGATAAACTTCCTACTTGTGCACAAAAATACATTTACAGTCACAGCTTAACGCAAGGATACATTTCTTACAGTCACAGTTGCCTTCATGTTTTGGTAATGTGATTTTCCTCTGAACCTAAACAGAGGCTTTCCCTCGTAGGCCAGCAGGACTTACACCTTTAATGGGGACTTATGCAGGTTTTTTTAATCGTGTTAGTTTACAACTGCTTAAAGCTCATACTCCGTATCAGATTTTAAACCACCGATTTGCTTACAAGCCGTCTGCTTTTGGCAAAACATGACTTAAAGGGAAATTCTGGGGGGGTTTTTCAAGCTGGGCCGTATTTTTTAGTTATTTTCATGTTTTTTTCAGTCAGCCCGATAAGTTTGAAGGTAGTTTGAGCTGTTCAGCAGTATTTATAGATCCAGTCTTGATCAGCGTACATCTGTAGAACGGGAGTGCTTGGGGGATTACAAATGCCGCTAGTAATAAGGTTTAATCTGCCCCAAACGCCTTAATTTTACCATGTTTATATTCTCCTTGGACTTACAAACGCCTCAGAAGTGCTTCTTGAGCGTTTTCCGGGCCAATTTGGGGGCTTAACAATAGAACAATAATAAAAAGCTGACGAATCTGTCGGCAGGACTGTAAAGCCTGGTGAATCTGCCACTGTAAAACAGAGACTGGCGTAATTGTGTATTGCGTCCAAATTCAGCCGGGAAGAAAATACAGAAGCACTTCTGGGGAGTTCGTGAATCCAATTGGATAATAAACATGGTAAAATTAAGGCTTTTGGGGCAGATTAAACCTTTTTACAATCAGAATGTGGAGCGCCCCTACCACTCCCATTCTACGGATGTCCACTGATGGAGGAAGTGGATATAAATACTTCTGAATAGCTCAGACTAGCTCCAAAATTCTCAGGGTGAGAAAACATAAAATTTGCTAAAAATAGGGTCCAGGTTGAAAAAAACACAAACAGATTTCCCCTTTCAGGTTAGTGGTCTCCAACCCGGATCCTTGAGATCTACTGTCTTGCAGGTTTTAGATGCATCTCTGCTCCAACAAAGCTGAACCAAATGATTGACTTACCTCTTCAGCATGCCATCAGGTTTAGTCCTGGTAAAGAGGTATTCACTAGATTCAGCTGTTTTGGAGGTGGGATGCATCTAAATGTATAACAAACTGATTCAAATAGAATAAGAATTACTAGATCTCTAGCATCTTTGTCTGGACATAACGGAATGATTTAAATCACATTGGTAAGGTAAAAGGCTCTACAATATTAATTCCTCCTTCAACTAAATGCAGTGAAATGATGCCATGATTAAACTGAGGAAAACATCGTGTTTTTCTAGGAAAGCGTTTGGGTTTTACTGGTCGGACATAATCTCATGCCGATAGCTGACGAGAAAGCATTTACCATACAAGATTAAAGGAGTCTCTGCACACGACTGCTGCAAGTCTGTGAGATTAGGTTTGGAATCAGCACCACTTCAGGAGTTTCATGTACATAAATCAAGCTACTAATCGTTTCAGCCTCTGAGAGTAAGGACAATGTCATCCAAGACGAGCTTCCAGCACGTACTGTTCTTACAAACTCATACAAAACAACCCTTGAGTTAACAGCATCAGCCGTGACTACTCATTTAAAAAAAAAAGGCTTGAGCTAAATGTCAGTGGCTGACGTTCTCATTACATTCATTTTCCTTTCGAATGCTGCGCCATTTTCCACAAAGCAGCTGCTCCCTAATCAAAAGGAGCTATCCCAGAGTTCAGCTTTGCATCTCATTTTTACAGCCACCAGGCTTCAGACTAGCTGTGGAACAGTTTCAAACTCTCAACTCTCCTGGAGTTTGTAAAAGGACAGAGCTTAGCAGAAATGCTACTCTCTTAAGCTTTACAATCACAAACATCAATGTATTTTAATGGGATTTTTTTTGGGACAAACACCAAGTATAACAATGTTCTGAAGTAAATGAGAACGACCCATGGTTTTTAAAGCTTTTTACAAATCCAAATCTGCAAAGAGTGATTTGCATTCGTTTCCGGCCCTCTTTATTCAGACACATTTAAAAAAAATCCAGTGCAATCAATAAGTGAAGAGTCGTCATGCATGTAATTTAAATTCAGTATTAATAGAGTCTCATTGTGAAGGCCAGGGGTTGTTATTAAACATCTCAGAGCCTTGCTCAATCCATCGTTTAAAAAATGCAAGGAGGACCATACAACGGCAAACATACCAAGACATCCAGCTGGTCCACCAAATGGACAAATGGACAGAATGGGTGAGGGCAGTATTCAGAGGGGCTATAAAGCCATTAATATAACTGGAGGGCAGCAGAGATCCTCTGCTCAGGTGGGAGAATCTATTCATCAAAAAAACATGGCCTTTAAACAAAGATGAGAAGAAAGCCGTTATCGGAAGAAACCCATAAGAACTGCAGCCTGCAATCACGTGGAAGAAGATGAGACCCAAATTAAGCCTGTGGCTTTTAAAGACATGCCAAATGGAATGTGCTGTGGAAAACTAACACTATACACTTGTTGGTGGTAGCACCATGCTAAGGAAACACTTTTTCCCCCATCAGCAGGGTTTAGGCATGCTGGTCAGAGTTCATTGTGTGAGTATTATATAGAGTGCTCCTGTTAGAAGACGTTTGAGATGAAATGTTATTTCACTGACCAACCGGACAACAATCCTAAACATTCAATCAGCAGTACAAGGCAAAGGCTTAAAATAAAGCCTTTTCATGTGTTGTTCCAAGTCAAGATAACCTAAAACCAATTGATAATCTTTTGCAAAACTTCAAAAATACTGTTCACAGATGCCATACATCTAATTTGCCAAGTCGGAACCTTTTTTGCACAAAAAAAAAGGGGAGCAAAGACCCTCGTCTGCTGATGTGCAAAGCTGGCAGAAACATAGCCGAAAGGAGCTGAAGTGAACGGTAGCTCTACAAAAAACTATGACCCAAAAGAACTGAATGCATGTATGCATTTATTTACCATGCATTTAACATATTTATATGTAAATGGTTTGGAAAATGTACCACTTTTATTCCACTTAATAATTACACAGTACTCTGTGCTGGTCCATCACACAAAATCCCAATTAAATACACAAAGATTTGTTACACACTGTACTAACATCCGACCGAGACATGGACACCTGAATACGATCAGATGCAATCCTTACAGGGGAGAGTACTGGAAACTGAAAAAAGGAGGAAGAAAGAGAGAAATGAAGGACAGGCAAAAGGCCCTGGCAGCTAGTAACATGAGGTCAACCTGGTCTGATGCTTTGGACATGATGTGGGGAAGTGACCAGAGATGGGCAGGCACAACAGAAAAAAAGAAAGTTAGCGAAGTGCGAAGAGGAAAAAAGCCTTTTAGGCATCTTTGATGCACTGCCGGGGGAGCAGCCCTGATGAATTATGGATGATCCTCTAAATAGCCGGAGAACTGTCCAGCAAGTTCTAACAGATATTTCACCTTGGGAAAGTCTGCATTTTTACACTGTATTTAAATAGAACATTAAAAGACCAAACACTTAAACCACACAATTACAGTGAGCTGAACAACAGCAGGTGAAAAGGAAATTCTGTTACAAGTCTATGGACTCTTTCTAAACCATCCTGATTCTCTCTGCAGTGCTGCTGCTCTCCTCACAGAGTAAATACCAAAAACACCTTACCCACGCACTGCCCTGTGCATAATGGTATGGAGGAATATATATAGATACACACCCAGACTGTGCTTCCATCCTAAGAGACTGACTGCATAACATGGGATGACATGGGAGATCTATGTACGTCAACGGAGAAATCTGCTCCCGCCCAACATCCTGTGCACCACTTCATGTCCGTGGTCCTGCACATGAAGCCAGAATCTCATGTTCCACATTCATTAACTATCACTTTCCATGCTCATTTTCCTGAGGCTACATGTCAGATGATCATAGGGCTGATATTTACAACAGTGGTATTACTCAGGTGTTTCTCAAACAAAATATACAAACAGAACGAGCTAGGATATACAGCTTACAAAGTTGATACAGCCCTGACATGAGATCTCCTGACTGTTTAGACTGATAGTGGTAATACTGCACCAACATATCAGTCAGCAACTGAAACCGGTGAATTTTCCGGCCCTGAATGTTGGAGTCGTATACTGAACATCTTGATTTTTATAGCGGTTTATTACGTGCATTCAAACCGAAACAGGCCACTTATTTGGTCTACGAACACATCAACAACCGGAACCTTTCTGACTCATTTTGCTTTGAGTTCAGAATGAAGAATAAAACAAAGTAAATCAGAAACATTTCAAGAGTCATAAGCTTTGATCCATTAAAAGGAACAATTCTTGTACTCCCTTCAGTTTCTGTTGGATTCAAAACTACTTTGTCTATCATTTTAGAAATAGTCCTTGTTCATGCAGAAATTTTTTTGTAGGCTTTTATTTCTGTTTTTTTTTTTTACTTACAGGTCGAAATACAACAAAGTTTACACAAAATGATTGGAATATCTTCTTTTTAAGGATGCTAATTAGAGACACTACGAATCAATTTTAACATTTTTTTAATAAAAATTGTACTACATTTGCTAATCAGAGATCATGCTACACACATTTTTTGCTTGTCATTTTGACAGGGAGGGTAAAAAAAAGGAACTGAAATGTGCACTCATTAATGCAAAATGAAACTGTGAGATTGCTGCAGAGATTATTGTTGTGAGATTTTGGACTTTTTTCCCGGACAGATGAGTTCGCATGGAGTTTAGATGTTGTTCAGGAGGCTAAATCCACACACTGCTGCCGCAGAGAAAAGTTCCTGCAAATGAGGCGATCAGAAGTAGAAAAACTCTCTGAAAAAACAATTTCCTGACCGGTAAACTATGCTTCTGTACATAAAGCTGAAAATATCTGCACATTTGCACAAAGTGGCCATGATGTGAATACTAATCTGTAAAAATGACAGAAGGCCTTTAGATTTTTTTTCTCACCATTATAAAAAAACCCAAAAACAGTTCAAATACAAAAAATATTCGGTTGAGACCTCTGCTGCTAATACAAAGTTTTCTCAATCCATAACAGTTTTACTTAAACATTTCATGCTACTTTACCTCCTGTTGTTGTATCAGCAAGTATGGATAAACCACAAAGGCACTGCCAGGTACACTGCTGTGATTTCTGCCCCTAGATTGAAATCACATATACTAAATAGATAAGTTAAATTCATTGCAATTGTCCTTTCTTGCCTATATTTTCGTCTTTTTATTTCAAAACAGCTGCTGTTTTAGCGCTTTTATTTAAGTTGGTGTCAAAATGTTGATAAAATCTATCTAAACAGTTGCAACAAAATTATCTGTTAACCAAGGGTTCCTACCCTAAACGCTTATTAGTTTTGATTAGCTGAGGTGAAGTTAAAACACGTTCTCGCAGGAGACTGAAGTAGTAACAACAATGAGCTAAAACATCTATTGTAGTGAAACAAAGTCATTTATGTATGCTGGTGACATTTTAAAAATGTTTCTGACATCTTCTTTTTTTGTTGTTGTTATCAGTACTGTTATGACAACTACATTTAACCGGCACCTTTTTGGATAATCAATGTCCTATCAGGATGCTATCTTTTTCAAACCTTCTATTCCCAATGGCCAACAAAATTTAAAAGCATAAAATAAAATAAAACTTTATTCTTTTTCAGTTATCCTTCTTGTTGCTGCTGAAGCTCCTCTGTGGATAGTCTCATAGTGTTGCAGCACATAGTTTCCCACTTAGTAAATCTTACTGTAACAGTCTGGCACAATTATCAGTTTCTTCAAATATTTTAATATTTTCTTAAAATATCTCAAAAGAATGCTAAAGAGTCAGATTGTCTACTTATAGTTTTCTTTAATTTCAAGCTCCAATTGTACATTTAGACTTTGAAGTATCAAAGTAACAATTATGTGTATTGACTTATATACACAATAGTTTTTTTCCAATTAAAAAAATGTCTTCTCGTGTGTTTGCATGTAGAACTGTAGCCATTTCCTAATGTTGTGAATCTGATCACACATTTACCATTAAAAACATCAAAACCTAGTTAAAAACATCAGCATCTATATATATATATATATATCTATAGATATATATATATATAATCTGAGTATTGGGTCCCATACTGGTATTAGAACAGATATGTCGCAGCTATACCTGTCGAGACTATAACTGGAGTTGGAAAAGGAAGACCTCATAGAAAACCAGAGATCAGCGTTAGCCAGTAGGAGACCGATTGGTGCATCACTGAAGTAGACCCTAAATATATTAGATTTGCTTTATTTTCTAGCTCATCTGGGGCACCAAACTGGACAAAGATTCATTTTCAAAATTCACAATTCAACATTCATACTTCCACTTTAAGATGAGTGCACAAGTCTCACAATACGCAGGAAATTTGCAAAGAAACTAAGAACTTTGTTTAGCCAAACCATCAGACCCAATAATCCAAACTATTCTTTTTCACTCTGCTGTAAGTCGTCCTTCTGCATAGGCCACAGACCAAAACACCCCAAGTGCAACAAAACACTGTGCTCCACCCTGACTCCCCAGAAGACAAACAATGCTGCCTCCTCCTCCTCGCCATCCTCGTACCCCGGCGGTGGCATGCATTCGGACCATGAGACGTGCACGCATTCCTTCTTACCCTTACGTTTGTAGAACCACAGCATACAGCTTCGGAACACAGACATGGGACAGGGCATGGAGGAGGTGAGGGAGACGGGGGGCCCATGGACCCTCGAGACGGACGTGAAAACAGGGATGCTGGATGTGAAGGTGATGGCAAAATGTATACAAATGGACAAATGGAAGGGCAGTGATGCAGGAAAATAAGAGGAAGTTAGTTAAAGACCTGACAAAGCGTTAGGGTTTGAAAAAAACAAAAAACTAACAGGGTTTCTGCAGTGTACTGGACTGGACAGGCCCCCTGTAAAAAAAAAAGGGAAAGATTGACAGAACAGGAGGGGCCAGTTCCTTTCCTTTGGGGTGAATGCTAGTTCAAAAGTGAGCAGCAGTAGCAGTGGTGCAGAAAACAGTGAACAGCATCAGCAGCAGCCAGGAGAGACCTGAGCTCAGCTCCAGGCTCAGCACTATTCCCTCATTATTCCCAGAGGCTCAGCAGTAGAAACACACGAGCAGCAGTCTTCCTTCACAGTCGATGGAGCCGGAGGAAAAAGGAAAAGGATTTACTTGCTCATGCCGTTCCAGAGGAATGAAAAAGATCCTGTTCATCTATAAAAACATGCCAGCCTGACCCGGAGCGGCTGATTAGAAAAGGAGGAAATTGCTCAGACTATCGCAGCCAGCTTCGACCCTGTATAGATGCCTGTGTGTTCACGCGTTTCCTGTCTTTAGAGCAAACCAATCCGAGTCTTTAGAAGGTGGGGAGGGATGGAGCAGAGAGAGGGAGAGAGAAAGTAAAATGAAGAGCACAGATTGATGCTAGAAAGATCTCAGAGAGCGAGGCAGAGACGGCAGCTCGGAGTAGAGGAGAGAACACCTCACCTTGAAAGTGGAAAGTCTTCTGGTCCACAGTGATGGTGAATGTGCTGTCGTCCTCGTCATCTATGCCGATCACAGCTCCCTGAGCACATAGAGAGAGGAACACAAGCAGTCATGTAATACTTTGCTTCCCATTCCTAAACTCATGCCATCCCTCCACATGTCCCAGCAGCCTTCTATTAGCTCTCATTACTCAATTACCTGGTCAGCAACTCGTTCATTCCTACTGAAAACCCTCAACTCTTAACTGCAATCCCCTCTCTGTCTCTCATTTCTCTGCTTATATGAATGCAGCCTTTTGGAACATAGCACACAGAGAAAGAGGGAAAGAGAGAGCGAGAGAAGGGAGTTGGGAGAATGAAGGAGGAGAAAAGCAGGGGGAGGGTGGAGGAGTACAGACAGCAGCAGGAAAAATAAAAAAAAGTACCGCAGGGATCCGGCCCACTGGCAGGCTGGGACATTTAATTCTGCAACAGGAAGAGGGCGTTTGTGACCCAAAGCCAAATAATATAAGGGATCAACTGCAACTGGGCAGGGAGGATAAAAGGACTCTATAACATGGAATATATTCTCAAAGGTTACTCAACTAAAACCTTCCAGTAAACACAAAACTTAAAAATTATACATTATAACAACATACAGAAAAATTAAGACGCAAAGCAAGACACACAGGTTCAATTCATGTAGAACTATAAATAAGCTCAATTAAACACATTCTGATACTTTTCTAACCACAGCCCGATGCAGTTAAATTACCCTTATGAGTAATAGGTCATCTAAGGAAGCCCAGCTGATTGCACTGAGACTTTGGGGCAGCGCCTCGTCCTAAAAAGAACCGTGGTAATGGTGTGGAGAGGAGGTTTTTGATGTAAAGTTAACGACTCAACGCAATCGACTGCATCCTGTCGCTACGCACTTCTCCAGGGGGAGTGAATGATACCAGCTACTCTATTCATTCGACTGCGCTTCATTTAGAACGAAAAACTTTTTATTTATCCAATAAGAAGCATAAACTCAATGGGAATGCATTGTGTGGAGTGAGTTGGAAACAACGGAAACTGAACCCGTCTGCTTGTATGAGATTGAACTGACTTAATATAGTGTCACAATACAATATAAATAAACAGAATTTAATACTTTATTTGGAAGGATCAATAATAATCAAAAATTATTCATGATAATATTTCAACATTTAGTGGATGAAGGACATAAAGCAAACATTTCTCAAACACATTTTTCATTTTAATATGTTTAATTATTCCAGATTTACAGTTAATCACAAAATTACATCATGGTGCTGGCTGATACTGGTTTAAAATAAATTCTTTAAACATGTATTAGTGAACAGATGAGAGTTATAAACGTTCAAAAAGCTGGTCAGCAGGTATAAGAAGGTTTTAATTGTTGTAAAACTAACATTGTTTTTTTTTTAAAGAAAGGTATAAATAGTTTTACACTTTGGGAAAAATGAATAAAAACAGATAAATTTGAATTTTCAAAACATAGAAATTACCTTTCTTTCCAGATTTATAATTCTTTTACATTGTTCAAACACTTGCCAACTACATTTCTGGAAGGCTGAAAGGCCAAAAGCAGACACTTTTCTGTTCCTGTCCTTTAACTATTATGAAACATCATAGCAATTAATAGATTAAACAGTGAATCGACACACCCCTAATTTCATTATCTTCCCAGAAATGCTCGTCTCACTTTAGATCAGAAAAATCTGGATGGATGGATAAAAACGACTACATCTTAAGATGCCTAGAGTGTGGGTAATTGTACTTCAACTGTATTTGCTGGTTTATTTTATCGAGACAAATTTTTTCGGCTCCAAAATCTTAAACTGATCATCATGTAGTTTTCTTTATACTTATTGTTCAACGTTTTCTCCAAAGAAAACAGCTCACCTCCCTGTGAGGCACAGCCACTCATAACGCACCTAAAGTGGCTTAAGCATGCATGTTGGTGTTTTCCTATCTAAGACAAAGATGATGATCACCAAAACTTTAAATTCAAGGCTGTACTTCGATCAGGGGTGCCCAAAGTTTTTCCATTAGAGGGCCAAAATTAAACTCTATCAGAGGGATGAGGGCCAAATGTTATATTTTAGTCGAAACACAAATACCAATAGTCAAGAACAGTAAAATACTCTTCATTTCAAGATTCCTTTCTGTGCAAATAACAACAAAATGACAAATAAGTCACATTGATTTAGCATTGATGTCAGTGAAAAAAATATTCTTCCTTCCTTGTCTTTTGTCTGTGTACCACTGACGATGATGCTCCATGTTGATAATAGCTGATAACAGGTAACCTGCAAACTACGGAAGTAGTCCGGTGTGGCAGAAAAGGCTTGAGATATTTTGTAAACTGATCAAATATAACTATTATAAATTGAGCAATGTGGACTTTTATGTTATACCCAGAGAAACCATCAGGTGGGCAAAACTAAATGACTTGGGGGGCCAACTTTGGCCTGCGGGCCCCACTTTGGGCAGCCCTGTAGTAGATGATCCAAAAGAAAAAGAAGTGAAAATGTTGATAGTTTGAAATGACCAATCAGAAAAATTAAATGCTATGTTGAGAAATGTACCTATTAAAATGAGAGTGCAAACAAACATTTTATTTCCCCTCTTATTCAGTACATCACTGAAATGTAACTAAGGATGTGTATTCTATCGTTTGCAGGTTTTTGTGATACCTTAAATAGCAGTCGAGCCCTCCTTTTGGACTAGTTGACACCTATGAGAGATTTTCCGCTCTTATTTAATCAAAAATAACTGAGTAACCTCCAGCTGCTGGATGTTATTTTAATGAAATCTCTTCTTTATAGTAGATTATGAAGAGATTAGAGCACAAATTAAAATAAATAAAAAACAATTAAAATTAGTTCACGTTTATGGCAGATCAATCAATCAGTGTTAGCCCAACGTATCGGTGAAATTTAGATTCTTGTAAAGAGACTGAACACTGAAATAAAACACATGTAATTTAACAACAAAACAGGAATATTAAAGAATGATTTAAAAGTATTTAAACAGTTATATCAGTTCTTTAAATTGAATATTCCTCTAACAGAGAACCATAGATCTTAAGCTGTACTTTCTACATGCAAATGTTATTTCTGTGAAGTATTTAAAATTTTTATCTACAGCTACCACTGAAATTAGTCAAATCAAGGCAAAAATTTAAACAAATTACATTGCGTCTATTTCCCAGAAGCTGCAGAAGATGCTTCATTCCATTTATGAGAAGAGAAGCAAGATTTAGTAGTAACAAAGGATAGGTTTTTTTTATATTCTTAATTTATGCTGTACTTTGACAAATTTGTTCAGAAAATACTTTCTGCTAATACTGTCAACACAATATGCAAAACAAATTGGTTCGACTGAAAAGGCAGGAAGCTCAACAAGCTGCAGGGGATTGGCTGATCAACACTTCAGTGACTAATGTTCTGTGTCTACAAGCTGTCTGAGGTGACCCATCGACTGTGTGGTTATTTTAACGATCAGTGATTACACAACACACATACCACCGATCTCTGCACTTAGCACCTTGATGCCTGACATCCTTCTCAGAGAGGACCAGAATGTAGCAGAACACTAAACAGCGACGTAATAAAGTTGGAAAAAATTATTCTTAGGGTTTAACCTAAAAGAGCTATTATTTATTTACTTACTTAACCCAAAATTCATCATCATTCTTGGAATATTAAAGCGTTCTCACTTTTTGTAGAACAACAAACAAAATCTTCTGCTTGTGTAAAACCCATGGCACAATAGTGAAGCATGTACTTCCCTCTAGTGGACAAAACTGGACTATAAAAATCATACAGGATTTAAGGGCCTATATCATGCAAAATCAAGTTTTTGGAGTTTTAAATAATCTTCTAATGCAATTTCTTCATTAAAAAAACCCTGCCAGAGTAGCTTTTGGCTTAATTCACACATGTCTGAGTAATCGTCCTGAATCCTGCTCTTTGAGCAGCTGCACCGCCCTCTCCTGCAAAACGATGGAGTGGTAACATAGTGATGTATTTTACGTCACTATTGCCCCATTTCCACTAGGACCAGTACGGTACAGTATGGAACGGGTCATTAAGGTCTGGAACGGGTAGGTTGTGTTCCCATTACCATCTCAAAAGAACTGTAGTGAGCAAGGATGTGGGCGAGCATAGATTAACAAAAACACCAGCAAAAAGCATTTCTCTTATGTTGTTGAAGATTTAATTTTTTTAACCAATGTACTACTTAGACTTCCATAGCTCAGAGTGATGTCAATCTAGCCATCTTGTTTTACAAGGTGACTTTCGCAGCTTGTTTTTAGTTGGACATTAAATTCAAGTCAGCTCCAGGACAGGGTGATTGCAATAAAAGCAGGTTTTTGAAAATATTTACCACTTGCAATTTCTTCTTACGAAAAAAAAAGCAGGTAGGAAAAAATTATTAAAATCTGAAATCAGAGTTGGTATACAAAAAAAGCTTGTTTCCACGCGGCAGCAGCCGGAAACGGGGCAAGGCTAGAGCAGGAGAGCGGTGTCTGTTGGATTAGTGCGCGGCGACGAAACGGAGCATGGAGGACAACGAAAATGACAGAAAATTTCAAAAATTTGGGAGCATTTAAAGTTAAAAAAGACTGACAACACAGACGTGGTACAATGTGTGCATTGCCATGCGGAGCTAGCCTATCACCACAGCACTTCGACAATGCAGCAGCACTTGACAAGAAAGCACCCAGGAGTAAATCTAACAACCAAACAACCAGAAACAAGGTAAAAGGCACATGTTTGTTTGCTTAACATAATATATGTCCTGTTTTTCAAACGCGTTGAAAGGCGTATGGGCACATGAGGCTGAAGTTTGTTTCTGTTTCTAGCTTCCGATTCAGGAAATGGCTAAAGGGCTATTACAACAACTTTTTTTCTACTCTGGGCGTATTTAATATGCTCTGGTTTTAAATCTACAACACTCAGACATTTCAGACCTGGATTATATTATTCTACACTACTAGAAGAATAATTAAAATCAACTCTGGGATTTGTGAAACCTTTCTATGATTTGTGAAACTTCAATAAAGGTGTAAATGTAGAAAAAATGCTGAAATCATGAAATGGGCACATGCCATCGGTCAGAAAGAAAACAAGTTTCAATTGCCTATAAACACACATGTGACACGACTGACATAGCATGATATCAATCATGTGTTGAAATGTAAAATCATATGTCATTAATATATTTTAATGCGTGGTAAAGTATTGAGATACAGTTTGTTGAAGGTTTTTTATATTTTTTTAAATAAATTATACATATGTATTATCACGACATTAAAAATAACAAAACAACGTCTGAAGTACTCTTATATTGTGTGTAACATATATGTCTGTAAATAAATTAATTAAACAATGTAAATAATCGATAGATTAATCGATTTCTAAAATAATCGATAGTTGCAGCCCTAAGACATATCGCCCAGCCCTACCTCCTAGTGTTTCTGTGAATATTCATCCTCTATTCTGAACGACAACCACAGCGTTTTTTATAGAATAGGCTGGAAAGATTTGCTTAGTGGATACAAATGTGTTGGTTTAGGCTCCATCTAAAACCTGGTAGATCTAGCAGCTGAAATAAGCTACAGTTTTTACAAAAAATAAATAAACTGAACGTCCGAGCCCTTAATATAACACAGTTTCATTGTGGTACTTGGTGCACTTCAAATTCACTGTCATACTCCTGTTTGAGAAAAGGCTAAACGGTTTTCCTTAGTCAGAGCGGCTCTGCACAGGAGAGGAGTGGAGCGGGGGATGCAGGAGGGAGGATCATAGAGAAACGAGCCGTTTTACTGTACACAACATAAAATACAGGATAGAAGTTAAATATCAGGACAAATTAATACTATATAACACCCACAGTAACTTTTGAAATCATATATATGTCTATCCCAGAAGTTGAAAGCTGTAAAATGGCATGATATAGTCCCTTTAAGGTACAAGCCTGCTCTGAACTTTTAAAGGAAATATTTGAGGATTTTTTCAACCTGGAACTTATTTTTAGCAAATATTCCGTTCATTTACTCGCCCAGACAAGTTCGGAGCCACTTGGAGCCGTTCAGGAGGACTTTATATCTAGATCCGATCAGCGTATTTTGGACAAAATCTTTCTGGTGTCCTCAAGTCACATGTGTGTAATGTTATAATGTTCTGCCATGTTATGAGAGCACCATAATGTTATACTCTGCTTGCTGCATAAATATAAACATTCACAAGGAATGGGGGGGTTTGGTATCTCTAGCTGAAGTCAGCTCTCATGAAATAGTTGCGGTCTGCATGGTTTCGAAAATATGTTGCCGAAACCAGGCAGACTAATAAGGCGGGGGTTGCCTGAGGGTGAGAGTTGGCCCGTCTCATCCTCCACCCGCTCCTGTGTGTCTATGATTGGAGGGAGAGCTGTCCAGCTGGGGAGAGTCTGCCGCAGGATTTTGTAAACGATCGCCCGGCTCGCGTTAAGATACAGCTTTACCAGAGAAGTGACCGGCCCCCCACCCTCAAGTGTCAAAGGTGAGATGCTGTTATAAAACTTAATGCCTGTTTGATGAAGTACTGCTTTGTTGCTGAAGTATTGCTTTTGCTGCTGCTGCTGAACTGTATTTGTGTGGGGAATAAAAGCGAGACATTATTCTAGCACAATCCAGTGGCTCTGGTGTGGTTTCTTTCTTTTATATTGTGTGTGCCGATCGACAAACGGTCCTGGATAAAAATTTCACAAAACAGCGTATATCCATATAATGGAAATTTAATGGGGGCAGGAGTTTGTCACCTGTAATATGGCATTATCTGCCCTAAAGCTCTTTCACTTAACCATGTTTTGTTATTAAACATTAGCACTACTCCCAATGGAGTTCAGAATGTCTGCAACGTTTTTATTTGTTCTGTTCCAGGGTGATTTAGAGGCAATAATACAACTACACTAAGCCGAGATTACAACTACATCACTGCTGTGCTCAATCCAGGTTTTGGTCTGAGCAGGACTTTCACTCTGTGCTATACGTGTGCTGTACATCGTCATTGAAATCCCAGCTTAGTGTAAGTTGGAATCGGTGGTACTGAAAACCTGTAAAAACCTCAGATACTGGTACCTTAGCACATCCAAGACGTTCTGAACTCACAGGGGAATATCTCTAACCATTCATAACAAAACATGGCTAAATTAAGGCGTTTTGGGACAGATAATGCCTTTTTACAGGCGGCAAACTCCTGCCCCCATTGACTCCCATTATTTGGGTATACACTGATTGAGACTGGATATAAATTCATGCTGAATGGCTCAAAGTGTCTCCAGACTTGTCTGGGTGAGTAAATGGAACGTAATATAAGCTATAAAAAAAAAGGCCCAGGGTCAAAAAAAAACATTCCCTTTAATAGCCTGGACTCAAAGAATTTTTTGGGGGGTTGGTTTTCTTTATATAGTTGAAAATGCAGTTTAACATGTGGAGAGAGAACATCAACCAGCCAAAAGCAAGAAAGCTTTGAGAATCTTACTCTGAGTCGCACGCAGCCTCTTCTGGATCCTCGCATCATTTTGTCCTTAGACTGTGAAACAAGAACAAAAATTACAAAAGTTTAGATTGGATAAATAAATGGACAAATCTGTTCATGTGTTGAAAGTTGGTAATGTACACGGGCTGGTTTTAAGCTATACCTAAATCCTTTCCGTTTCCCCTCTGCGGTGCCATTCTCACATCACTATTAACATTTGCACAACAGCCAGTGCGTTTCTCAAAACTATTTGGGCAAACTGCAAATCCTGGTTGATAACCGGCAAAAGTGAGTAACTTTATGTCCATACAAGTCAGTGCCATCAAAATCAGATGTCCTGACACCATATCTATGAACAAGATAGTGAAAGGAATCTGTTTTCATTATGCCTGTTCACTCTGGATGTGTTTTCCAATGTAAAAAATAAGCAGATCTTAGTAATACTTCCTGAAAAAGATCAAGGCAACACTAGACACCATTTGTCATTCAAAATCTACAGTAGCAGACAGTGAAATAAATGAGTAAAACACACAGAGTACAATGCTTAAGATTTTTAATACACATACTCTTAGTAGTTCTAATTTTTTCACAGCATTATGCAAACGCAAAGTACAATCCTATTCACAACAAACAGTTATGCCTTTAACTGTAAAGTCACATAAAATGAACTACTAAACTAAGTAAAACTACATCCATTTGTTTTTATGTTTCCAAACATAAAAAAACAAAGATAGATATGGTTAAAAAACTAACAGTGCACCACCCATGATTAAGACTGCGGTCCTACTTGAACAAAGAGCCTTGGTAATATGAAGTTATTATTGTTGCCATATAAAGAGCAAAAAGACTTGATACTAAATTCATCATTTGTTATTTTGCATCAAGTTGAACTGATTTATTGAAATCATTAGTTTTATATAACACGGTTAATGTCATTATTTTAGCAGAAGGATAATTGTTGTTTCTCTTTTGAGAAAACTTAGTTTACTAATTAAATCTTCTTATTCTTAAGATCTTTAAAAAATGTTTGTGGTTCTATCTAAAACAAAACAAAAAATCCAAAAAGTCAATAATACATTGCATTTTACATTTAGATAAAATATTAATTGTTAAAAATCTTGCCCAATCAACTGCCTGTACTGGTGAGGAAAACATGAAAGTAAACGAAGGTGTGAAAAGCACTGATATATTGATCTTGACCAAACTGCAAGTCGACAAAGACCCAATATACACATTATTTAATGGTTGGTTTAAACAGGCACAGTGATGACAGTCACAAGTAATTCAAGAAAACCTGGGACAACAGGGACATTACAAAAAAACGAATAGTTGAAACTGTTCAGGGAAGCTGCCAAGAGGACAAACAGAACTAAAGAAGTCTGTAAAGAGATGGGGATTCATTATTTGAATGATTCAAGCATCTAGAAAAGTATAAAATAATTGCTCGTGGCAGCCCTAGTTGTGTTCTACATGTGCAAACATGTAGAACACAATCAACACACACACAAAAAATAAAAAGAAAACAGAACTGTATAATTTGTTACTGTCTAGAAAGCAAATTTGAACTTCTGGGCAAGAAAACCAGATGGTATGTTTGGCAGAAAAACAAGACAATGTACACAATGAGACACCGTTGTGATAGCGTCATGATCTGTGGTGATTTTTCCTCAGATGGAAATTAAGATTTTGCCGATACAAGTACAGTCTGATAGCGAACCGATACTTAAAATGTAGAAACTCTGCAATAATTTCATAGAAAATTTTAATTTAAAAAAAAAAAATTCTGGTCATTTTTATTAATATTTTATACCAAATTCATCATCATTTGTTGTGACAAGCAGAGAAGAAGATAAAACCTATCTTCCAATTCATTGCAATTTTGTGTGTGTGGAAGAGGTATCGGCATTGGTACTCGGTATTGGCAAGTACTCTGATCTAAGTATCAGTATCGTATCCGTTTGAAAAAAGTGGTATTGTTGCATCCTTATTGATGAATATTTCCTTGTACCGGACAGTTTTGTCCCAAAAACACTTAGGTATATGAGCTAAAACTTTCAGTACAGTGGAATTGATTATGTTTTACAGTAAGCAAAAGTACACATTTAAACAAGAAAGATTATTGAGACTTCTGATAGATTCTGCAAGGTAAAAGATATTAGCATGATGACAGACTTCTACCAGTTTATAAACCTGGATAAAAATGGTACATTTGTGTTGTGTCAAGAGCTGCCATGTAAAGTCACAATACCAGGAAGTAAAAACTTGACAACACAAGATTTTTCTTTTTGGTTTCTCATTTGGAAAAGAGGTTTTGGATGGTTATTAAGAGAGGTTTTAAACTGTTGTTTATAATACTGTTCATTCCACATGTTTTATGAGCGCCTTTAAGAAATAATTTTAACTCCCCCCTAGCATTTTCCTTACCATAATCCAGTTGCCTATGCTTGGTTAGTTTTGGTCTCGAGTGAAAGGGGATTCCTGAAAACGTCTGTGACTAGCACCCATCTCAGAAAGGGCAAAGTTAAAAAATATGACTGCACTGCTGATGATAAATATGTCAGGATGGATTATAACCCTGTAAGAACCCCAGAAGTCTAGACTGCAGCACCTCCGAGACTCTTCACTCACAGGGGAACACGCAAACTATTCATAACAAAACATTGGTTAAATGAAGAAGTTTTGGGTCAGATAATGACTTATTAAGAGGCAGCCCTTCATCTGCACCCACAACTCCCGCTATATGAAAATATGTTGATCTAGATTGGATATAAACCTCTTCCTAAGGACTCCAAGTTGCCCCAAACTTGTCTGGGTGAGTAAATTAATGTAAGAAATGCTAAACATAAGTTCTAGGTTGAGAAAAAAAAATCCCTTTTAAGCTAAAACCCTCCGCAAAATTTTATATTTGTGTATCAAAACGTTATTTTCCCCCCATTGCTCTTCCATTTTTAATACTGAACTAATTTATCTGACACTATTCAACAGCTTCACATAAAAAAAGAATCAACAAACTGCTTACATTTGAGATTTTCAGAAATAAATGTAGGTCTACAGTTATTTTAGCAAGAGTGCCAATTTACAAAGAAGAAAAAATAAAATAAAAATCAAGATAACCTTAACCCTAATGTGTATCTTTACTAGAACGATAATCATGATTAGATTCAGTTACCCAAGATTTTGCGCACAAGAAAAAAATGTCAACTTCAGTTGCATGGGCTTACGATGTATAAACATCAAATATAACAATATAAACATTTATCTGTATACAAACACATTCAATATTTGCTTAATTTTTTTAAGCAGCACACCATCTCATTCGGAAAATATATATTTTGTAGTTTCAAGCCAATAATGACCCATAGAGCTTCTATTTTTTCAAAATACCCTGGCTACTTGTTCTTGTCAAATTCATCCGTCCTTGTTTTCGTAATCATTTAGTTGATATATTAATATATTCAGTTTATTCCCTAAAGCCAGTGTGTTTTTTAGTGTACAGAAGTTTTATAAGCAACTTTCTCAGCGGCAATGACAAGCCTGATAACAACTCCGACATTATTCTTATGAAACTGAACTCTGGACAATAGTGAGAACACTGCAATGAGACTGTTCAAAAACTAACACGCCTCCCAATCCACAGTCTTAGTCGTTAAAATATAAACACAATATTCTTAAAAGACTGAGTATTAGACTTTTATCAAGTTATTAAGAACAGATACCACGTTATCAATCTCACAACTGTTGGCAAAGCATTTACAAGTGTCTGTATTCCTGCTGTTAGCCGGGCTAGCCAGCTGCATTAGCGGAAGCAACAACCAAATGCTCGTAGGTGATTCGTCGGTTGGTCCTCAAGGCTCACTCCTATTGGCCAAGAAGCGTTTCAGTTAGACTATAGACCCACCTCTTCAAGCCAGCTGATACTCCCAACTCCTGACAAATACAAGGCCGTATCGCTTTTCTGCTCAACATCCAGCGAAACATGTCACTGTTTAATCCCATGGGTCGGTCACTTCAACCCCTACCGAACAGTGGGAATGAACATACCGTGTAGTACGACAGGAGCCCGGCATTGTAGTCCAAAACAAACCACCGGTACTGCCAGCCTTTCATGACGTTAGTCCACTTGCTTAGCGGCCCCTCCATGATGGACGCCATCTTTACAACAGGCTACGGTTGGGAGGAGCCGCATGCGAATAATGGAATCATCACGGGCCGTGATGGAGGAGAGGTCCCGCCTTCCTCTCCTCTGGTTGGATAGAGGTTCTCTCGCATGATTGGCTATTTCCTTTGGAGGGGGGAAGTGGAGGGAAGGGGCGGTGGGTAGTCCCGCCTTTGTTTACCCTCTGATTGGCTAGAAAGCCTTTCTTTTTGTTACAAATGCAAGTTACCAGGTAAACTGCTTAAAAACCTCTTCCACAGCTCCATTGAGTGTGATTACACATTGCAATGTTGCATGGTATGCCAACAGCAAAAATAAAGATAAAAAGACCCTTAACTTAACATAGTAATAATTGCAGAGAAAATCACTGGTCTCCCAAAGTCCACCCAAGGTAGCATCTTCAAGACTCGTTGCCTGCGCCAGTGAACAGAATCCCTGCAAGATGTAGCACATCCCTTGCATCCACAACATCAGGAAGACCATACAGGGCAATTAAAATTATTACATTTAGATATCCCTGGTATAGATGGGTAAAGATTAGTAAAAGGAGATAGCTGTCAAGTATATTTAAGCAACAAAGCACTTAAAATGCGAATATGGTGTAAACATAATGCATGAAACAACATCGCAGTGGCAAAATAAAGATAATTGAAAATTGTAATTAGTATATATATTAATAATTTTCCAGTTGTTATTAAAGGCAACTTTTTAAAAATGTGTGTAGGGGGATGTTCGATTGATTTAAAATAACTCCGCATTTTTTGCAGTTTTCTGGAATTATAACCTATAAAATCACATTGTGCAGGCTTTGTGTAAGTTTTATGTCTGAGAACTGAGATGGCCATGAAAGATTGGTTGAAGTTTAGTAGTGAATCATTTCTGTATGATTTGGCTTTATGTGATATCCTGCTGTAGATCCATCTACTTTTTACAAGCAGCAGCCACCAGATTTTGCTCACGTTTCGTTTATTTAATAAGATTCCCAAGACCTTTGATTAAAAAAGAAAAGGCCTAAAACCTCACAGATACTCCATTAAATAATGAGGATTAGGGTACTTTTCCACACATTCACCTTTTGTTCCACACCAGACTCACCTGGAGTTTTTACAACAGAAAATATTAATGTTAGTCTCATCTGACCAAAGACCACAGTTAAAGTTTCAGAAATGTTTTAGGAAAATACATGTTTACTATAGGTCTGTGATGGTAAGACAGAAAAAGATTCCATTTTGAATGGATTTTTAGGAGTGCTTGTTTGTGGGGTAATTATTTAAAAAACCTATCTTTAAGGGGATCTACAGTAAAAGTTGCATTTTCTTAAAGTTTCATTGTTAGGTTATGGTATTATTGCAAAAAAAAATAAAAAATATCCAATGTTTTTGACTCATCTAAAGCAATACTGGTGCAGAGTGCTGTATGTAAAGCTAGTGGGATGCTTTTTCTTTCTTGCTGATGCTAATCTGGGCTACTTATGGCTAAAAAAATACACATTACTCAAGTTTCAGCCATCATAGGTTTTCCCATCTGGCATGGTAACTAGCAAGGAGACATTCACTTTTTATGGTTACCTTAAAATATCTGTAATAATGGATTGATGTGTCGTTTTCATAAGTTGGATGTTATTTCATATCTGTATTCATTGCCTGTTTTGTATCTCCTGTAACTACTGTCTGTAGATCAAATTACATACTGTGTCCACTAACATTTTTCACCCAATTACATAATCACTTTGAAATAGGAAGTATTCAAGAATATGGTGTATAGGTAATTACTGGTGTATGCATTTAAAAATAAGTTGTCCAACGGCACAATTTCTGTTTTTCATAAATTTCTGCTGCTTTAACCTAACCATACATGGTTTAATTGTGGAATTTTAACATACAAAAGAATTTAAACATGTCCATCAAAATAAATTTGACCTTTTATAATTCATGGATTATGGTTTAAGTTTCCAGTATTAAATATCGGTTTTGCTTTAAAAATGACTGGGTTTGAATTAATATTAAAGATAAAATACAACAGCATTCATCAATAACTTTATTATTTACAATAGGCTTAACACTGATAAGCAGAACTTCACAGTAATATAATGTGAGCATTAAATTAAAAAAACCCAACACAAAATATATTTTTGTACAATACAAAAAAAGTCAATTTAACATCTGACATTTTATCCCTGTTTAGATTCACATATTCCACTCTGGTGTTCTTGTGTTAATTTTACATTGCACTCATCCAACTGAAGACGTGGCCTTTGGTATAATGATGTGAACGCACACCCTTCAGGACTAAACCCCAAAAACAGAGTAGACGGGAGAAAATAAAAGACACACAGCATAGAGGGGCAACAGATAGACACAGATGTTGACAATTAGCAAAAGTGTAGTGGTCGGATAAGAAAAATGTAATGTAGATTTAAACACATATGATTTGAAGGTAGGAAAACACCATGAACAGAACATTTTGACTAAGGCTGTTTAGGAAATCTGCTCCACGGTGACGCCATAAAACAAAGAAACAGACATAAAGCCCATTTAAATTTAGATGTTGAGAGAAAAACAGCAGTTTGGGTTTAGTGCGACATGGTTGCGTGTATCACTTGTTTTGCAGCGCCATTAAGTGTTAACAAAAAGAGCACCTTTTGGTTTGCAGTTTGCATCTGACATTTTACCAACAAGATTAAACGTAGTGATGATCAAATTCTAGTTTATAACGGAAGAGCGGACATTCACTGTGCAATCGTTGTGTCCTTTAAACATATTTTCTTTTTTTTTAAAAGGCACGTAAAATGAACAAAAAAAGTTGTTTAAAACTCACAGTGAATAGAAATGAAAATGTTTTATCATAAAGTATCCCCCACCCCAAAGATACAGGTAGTTTAAATTGAAACATATACAAAAAAGGTTAATTGAAATGTATTCAAAGTTAGAGGCAAAGTTGTATTTATATGCCATTTGTTACACAACTGGTGAGGGCTTTTCCAGTGTACGTCAAGGTGAAAGCAGAAGCGAAAAATCCAAATCATGTTAGAGCACTGTTAGAAGTGTATGTGCTGTACACAGCTTGGAGTGTTCAATAAAAACAGAGCAGCTGTCTTCGGACTGGTCAGAATTAGGTTTAGGGCCTAAGAGCGTAAAAGGAACATGGCACTGAAGGAAAATAAAGACACAAAAGTTAAACATTTTACCAGGTTCAGGAAAGAGGGTCAGTACATTCAGAGATCTCTTACAACATTTCTCTTTAAGCCGTCAACACACATACACTTATTAAATCTGTACATAAGAAATAAATGAAAAATCTCCATAATTTTCCTCTCAAAATATGCCTGTGCTTTGAAAAAAAAAATAATTTAGATAAAGTTCATACATTCTAAAAAGCATTTCTCTTTCCCGGCTCAAATAAATCCACGTGTCGTTCATGTGCTGAAGACGTACTGAAAATTAAGTCTGGTGAGAGTTTTAGTTCGGTGTGACTGGTGTAAAGAAGGTCTCTGCACTCACTGTGTTCTTACGTGAAGTAATCTGAGGCACTGGGGCCCTACAAGGCTACAGGGAATCCAGAACTGTCCATCCTGTGAAGGACACTTAAAGAAAACACGTCCATGTCAACATGCTGCTATCCTATGCTTTCCTGCCAATTGCCCAACATTTATGTGATGAGAGTATAAAGAAAATGTTTGACATTTTTATTGAAGTGTTTCAGGATTTGTTTCAGGATTTGTCACCATCTGAACCTAAAGTTACATTCAGTCTCGTTTTAACCTGCTCTGGCTGCAGTGCAACCGAAATAACTTCGGCATGAAGAGATAGCTTGTAGAAAGCAGCTGAAACAATAAAGAACATTTATGATGTTTAAGGCAAAGCATCGAGTTGATAAACACAGAGAAATACTTCTTCCGAAAGCAACCCTGAAATATGTTAAAAGCCCAATTATCAATGAGTTGTATCGAAACCGAGAGGAAAAATAACATTACTACTTTAGCAAACTGTTTTCCAAATAAAAATTGCACTTTTTTTTTTTTAAAGACCAAATTTATCGGGCCAGATATAGCTTCAGAAAAATGAGATAAAGCTGTGAGTGTTTCAACAGTTGCTTTGTTAAAATGTTTCATTGGCTTTCATAGTAGTTAACTCTGGGCCGGACTGTCATTAGTAAGCAAATCAATTACCGATTAAATGTAATATTCCTTTACTGCATACAGACAACACTGGTTTTAATAAAAGAATCAGACTTGGTTAATGTACGGTCATGGTTCTGTATCAGGACATGTCTGATTTTTTTGTGTATTTAGTTCTACCTGATTAGATTTGGACATAAAGTGAGTGACCCCTTCAGTCTTTCTGGATATCTAGGAAATGCGGGATTGTTGATCAGAATTGCATCCCAAAAATTCTTGACAATGACTGAAATGTAAATAGAGCTGAAATTTAAAATAAAAAAAAAGACAACTCAAGCCTTGGATGATATTAAACCCTAATGCTGGTTCCACATCCTTACATTCCCAATGGCTTTAGAAAAATGGCTTATGGTCACAATTCCTCACTGCGAAACAATACATCCAGCTGATGGTCCACATACTTGTGAAACGAGTTTAAGACTGCCCTCAACCATCCCTGTCTTTACTCAGTATGCAATAGATAAGCAGAGGGAGTTCTTCCCCACCCTCTCGACTGACAACACAAACATCTCATACACTCGACATTCGGCCAACAAAGAGGCTTTTTGTGGCCCAAAACAGAAAATAACTTTCTGCAAAACATTGCAAAGTGTGACTTGAACCACGTTCAGTTCCGCGAGACATTTCTCAAAATATGTACAGCTAAGAGCAACATCTTAGTGACCACACTGGCATTTTAGGAAACTGGTTTCTGTAAACAATAAAAATGTGTTTTGTAGTGAATTCTGTGAGGTACTGTAGAGATTTAGCTCAATCTGTGCCCCAAATAGCTGACGACGACGAACCAGAAACAAAAGAAAAATCGGAATATATACTATAAGTGATTTGCCTGGTAGCAGAGGTGATGGTCTGCATGATCACAGTGGCTACCTCTGCACTACATCACTAATCTCTTTGATGCAGTTGTGCAGGTTGTCCAGCACCGTGTTGGATCCCACACTACCCAGGCCCCCGCTTCCGGATGAGGAGGCCCTCAGTTCCTGCAGGCTCAGCTCCAGCTTGCCCACTGCCTCTCGGAAGGCAAATTTGTTCCTCGTTTGAGGGATGCAGTCCACGTAACCTGAGCAGCAGTCCAGCAGCTGGTGGCCGGCGTCCAGAACCTGGCTGCTGGAGGGGCTGTCGGAGCTGGCGCCCAGCACGCTGCTCAGGCTCTCTGCACACTCCAGCAGGGCTTCGCGGCTAACCCTCTCCATGGGCACCCTCTCCACCTGCTGCCGGGTTCGCCGCAGTGGTAATTTGGAACCGGCAGATGGCGCCGTGTGTGAGGAGGAGGAGGCAGTGGTGGTGGCGGCTCCGTTGGCCATTTTGGTGGGAGTTGTGTTGGTGCTCGCGGGACAGGAGGAGGAAGAAGAAGCGGGAGGCACTTGTGGTGGTGGCACTGATGGTCTACCTGTCGTTGCTCCTCCTGATATTCGCCCCGACCTTTGACCTTTCACTGAGTCTCCATTAACCTCCACTGGGGCGCCACTGACCGGCTCCTCGCCGTCACAGCTGTAGGACTGCTGCAGACTGCGCAGGGTCGGAGGAGGAGGGGGAGCACACCGAGGTTTGACCAGCCGCGGCCTGTCCCGCTCGCCTTGGTGCTCGGAGAGCAGCTTGAAACGATTCCCCTGAGAGTCCAGTCCGACCAGATGCACGTCAGCTGGGCTGTGCTTCAGCGTGGGGGAGATGAGGACCGGGACTTTGTGGTTATGCGTTGAGCTGGAGTTCTTGGAGGGAGACGACCAGCTCTGCTGCCTGTCCAGCCCTCCGCCCTCCTCCCTACCGTCCCTGACCCGAGACGAACTTTCTGACTCCCCCACCTCCCCGCCGACCCCAGGTGCCCTCACCCCTACGGCAGTACCTCGGGGTAGTAGCTTGGCTTTCGGCCTGTCCCTGATCTGCGCGGTTCCCTCGTCCATCCTCCTCAATAGTTTTTCGGAGGGACGCGCAGCGCCGTTCTCTGGCTGGGAACTGGTGGAGGCAGTTCTTTCCAGAGGTGGCTTTGTGCTGCGGTTCCTTGGTAAAGTCAGAGCCATGCGCTCCAAGTCCGGTAGCCCAGATGACATCGAAGAGGTAGAATTGGACCTGGGGAAAGGTTTCGGTCCTCCAACCATACCGCTCTCATCTGAAGAGGATGTTTTTCCAGTTCGAATCCCCAGGGTCTTTTTGATGAGTCTGGGGGTGAAGAAGCCAGCCAGTCCGCTCCAGCTGCTGCCGCTCGTCAGCTGAGAACCCAGGCCCCCGGCAGAGGGCTTCTGTCCGAAAGCGGCACCACAGCAGCGAGACTGGGACTGGGCGGCTTCCCCGTGGGAGTGAGATGGAGAGGCGGAAAAGCCCCCTATGCTGTCAGACTGGGGCAAGGGAGGAGGCGCGCTGAAGTCCGCCGTGGGTTCGTATTTCTTGTGGGGCTGCGTTTCCATCTCTCTGAAGGAACTGCTCCTTTTGGGGGGCGTAGGAAGGTTCTGTTGCACCTGGGAAGACGGGGAAGAGGAGGAGGAAGACTTCTTTTTTATGAAGGAGCTAAAGAAGCCAGTCTTGCGGTCTCGTGTGAATGTGCCGATATCCTGTGCGTCCTCTAAAAGGCTGCTGGGAGATTTATCTCGTGGTTGCTGCTTTCTGGGGAGAGCCGGGGAGCTGCTGGATCGGCCGTCCCCTCCGAATAAGGTGGAAGCCCAACCTGAGGAGGGAGGCGGAAACAATTAGGTTAAAATCTGGGCAGGGGAACATCCATCTTTGATCAAAGAAAGGCAGGAAGGGCAGTGAAGTTATTTTACTCGCTTAATATCATCATTGATACTTTAATGTCACTCCTTAGATGGCTGGGTGTTATTGTAACGGGGAGGGAAAAGCTATTTTCCCTCCTCTGGGACTCATGAGCAAGTGAATAGCATTGTAGGTGAATGAATGATAAATATGAGTCAATGCCAGCTTGTTTAAACACTAACTGAATTATTTACAGCTTGTTCTTATAACAAATGATAAATTAAACACACGAACGCACATCTTCAAATTACAATGGTGGGAATTTTGATGGATAAGTTACTCTGCTCCAGCATTTTTTTTTTTTTTTTACAATAACACTGACATTTATGCAAGCATAGACCGGTGAGCAATTGCACTTAGCCAGGAAATGATTCAGGGATAATGTAAAAGGAAATTGCAAAACATAGGGTGATTATATTTACAGAAAGCTTGTCAGCTGTGTGGTTAAAGCAAACTCCTATCAATTATGTTATAGTTCATCAGGGTTATTCATACAAATACTATCAATCATCGCACATTACAAAGGCCTTTTTGGGGGCGGCAGTAGCACAAAGACGGGTTGCCACAGCAATTTCCTAATGTAAAACTGCTCAACATTTGGCAAAAAAAAACCACCCTGATTTCTGATTTGCTGGTCAACTATTGATGGATTTTCCGGGGTTTAAAATGTTTAAGGGTAATTTTTGTAGTTTAAGTTAAAGCATAAAGGGAATTTCCATACAGTTTGTGAATTAAGTAATGCAACTGAACTGCTAAAATGTACTGGAGAGATGAGTGTTTAGAGTACTTGCTATTATTGAGGAAAAATTCAGATATGTTTAAAATCCAGGCTTGATTTGTCTGTCCATCTTTTAGCAACAAAACTCAAAAAGTTACTCAAGGATTCTGCTGAAATTTCCAGGAAATGTTTGTAGGGGGACCGATAAAAAGTGATTCGATTTTGGGGGTGATCCGGATCACAGTTGAAGTGCTTTCAAGTTATTAAAGTGACCCATGTAATGACTTGTATAGATAAACATAGACGTTTTGAATACAAGCGTAACAGAGAAGAAAAAAAAGGCCTAAATGAATTAAGTGGGAAGATTTCTTGGCTCTATTCCTTGCCCTTCATTCTGAGCCTTTAACCTAAATGTTTCCACCAAAAAGCAGCAGCTCAAACAGCATAATGATTTAGCCCTACAAACAAAGTTACAGCTTTGCTTGAAAATTCTTTCACAAATGTTAACATTCAGCAAGTAATCAATAATTAGGGTTATAAAACAAATCTATTTCTCAATTTAAATTATGGAAATTTGGTGCAGCAGAAACTTTAGTTTGGTGTTTGCCACTGCATGGTTTTTGATCATTATTATTTAAACCAAGAGAGAAAATAAAAAATAAGCTCAAACAAGCTGTTTATTAAATTCAAATTGCAATGAAAGTTATTTTTAGTATACATGGAGTGTGTTGGAAGCTCACATTTTATAAATGTGGTCAGATATTTGATGATTTTGATTCTGCATTTGATGTAGAGTTAATTTTTTGACCAGACTACATTTGTGATTATATTTTTGTTTTTTCCTCAACAAGCATAGGAAAGTATTTTCTAATATCAAAAACGGAGGATGCATAGGCAATTTAGAGGAGCATCCCGCCAATTTAACCACCACCTGAATTACAACCCCAAGAAACGAGACTGAGCCTGGACTTGAAACATTAAAAGAGCCATTGGATCCAGGCCGCTTTACTATTCTTTCGGCTACTATTCTATTGGCTTTTCGATGTAGTTTATGTTGCCATTGAACCATTATTTATGTGACTCAGAAAAACATATTAGCATGCCCCATCAAGAGTTGGGGTCAGGGGCCTCTTACATTTTTATTTTGTGGGTCAGAGTGGAAAGTTTGGGAACCCTTGGCCAAGAGGACAGACTATTTCAACTTGAAGACCCATTCATTTTCAAAGTGGATCACTTAAGTGATGCAGAATCTTTAATTTGACCATATGAGATATTCTCTGAAAGGATGTACATCAACTTTCTATAAAATGTAATAGTCCCTCTTTTGACATTTATCAATAGATGAAACCATGGGGAAACAACATCTGCAGCCCTATTAATACTGTGTTTATTTCCCCCCGTTTATCTGCTTTATGGGACAGTAGATGGGCAATGTATTTTTTTGGACACATTTTTTCTGTTTGTTTTTGCCATCTTTTGTGTTTGGCTTTGATTGTGCCTACATAATTATCACAAAGGTAACAAAAGAAACTAAAATATTGTTATTAACACAGAGCCGAAATAAAATAAATAAAAAACATGCAACAATTGTTTATATGTTATTTAAAACACAATAAATAAGGAATAAATTAGATATATTAAATATTAGACATACTGTGTGAAATATGTGTTACAGTCAAAGCATTAACTTGGAACAAGAATTAAACAATGCAACAAATAAAGCAGACACATATTAAACCAGCTTAATGGAGAACAGATACAAGGTTTACAAGTTATGGTTAAGAAAAAAAAACAGTTTAGTTAAAAACACAGGAGATATATAATAGACATACTTTTACATTTAGGTACAAAGCAATTAAGATGAAAGTCATTTACTGTGAAGCAGAGACATATGATCAGCAAAACAGACTGAATAAGTCGGGTTAGCAAATATTTAAGAGGCTGGTAAGACAGAATCTGACTCAGGTTTATTGGGGCTTTGATTTGAGATGCTCTAAAGAGATAATGGAGAGCAAGATGCTTCTATAAAACCATTTTTCTCACCTATTATAAGGATAAAACACAGTTCAGTATTTCTCCAATTCTTTTATTGCAGATATTAGCCTTTTTTATCAAATAGGTTACATTTTTACATGTCAAGATGCAATTTTCTTTCTTCTTTTAGTCTGAGATTATGCCAGATAACATTAAAGCATAATATGTTTATACAGTATTATTTTATTTCACTGAAAGCATCATCAAGGCTTCCTGAAGCCCTGATGAACTCTGGGTGAAGCGAACAGTTGGTGAGGAAAATCCTAGCTTGTCTTTTGAGCCGGCGTGCTTGCCGGCGCTGCAGGTGCTTCTGCACGTCAGCGGCGTTGTCCTTGGGCGTACCTGCAGAACCATAATGTGGTGTGGGGAGAAGGCGGGCATGCCTGGTTGTACCTGAGTGGCTGTGGGTGCTGTGGTCCGAGTGCCCGTCCAGTCCGCCCTCGATGTTTTCCTTGTTCTCTGTGTGCTTTTGGAGTGTGCGGGATTTGGAAGGCAACAGAGGCATGTCGTGACTCAGAGAGCGCGCCGGTCCACTGTGACCGGACGAGGAAGTCTTACACAGCTCCTCTGCAACTTCTGCACAGAAGCAAATAGTTGATATTTATGTCAAATTTTTCATAATTATGCTTTTTCCTCTGAAAAGAAAAACCACTCACAGCAGATTTATCTTAAAGATATTGTATGTAGGCCTATCTGTAATTACACAAATCATTACTATCACCTTCGAGCTCCAGCTAAACAGGTTCAGGCTTAAGAACTGATAAGCAACTGAGAAAAAGCGGTGTCTACCTTCTGAAATGCTTGAGTCATGGAACATTGTCTCAAAGGCCTGGTGTATCTCTGCAAACGAAGGTCGGTCTAGAGGACTCCACTGCCAGCCTGTAAGAAAACAGACAAAAATGGTGTTGGGAGGAGATTAGATGCAGGAAAAGCAGCAGTCAAATATACTTTGTTGCATTAGAACAGTTCTATTTCCTACACTCTGTGACACCTTTTCTCAAAATACACGTTACCATCAGCAGTTCTGAGTTCAAAGAGTCTTCTCATACAGTTTTTCTGGATGGCTTAACAAGTTGAATGAATTGAATGAATGGTCTTGCAATTTTGGGGTCAAATATTTCTCTTCAGTCTCCTTCAGAGGAAAGATTAGAAGTTTCTGTGGAGGAAACAAGCAGCCCTGAACCGTATTGTTTCAAGCCGATTGCTCTAAAGTTGCCAACTCTAACTCACTATTGAGGTGTGGCAGAGACTGAGATTTTATCCTCCACAGCAACAGGTTTCTGTTGTCTGAAATCCAAGCTGATCCAGTAGCCAAGTCCGATTCAAATTCAAGTGCAGTTTAACGTTTTAACCTGAAGAGGGCACTTCACTAACAGTTTTTGGTACAAAATTTATATTTTTACTAAAATGTACTAAAATAAAAAAAATAATGACCAGACATGTAGACAGAACTATTTATACTGTTTAGCATTAAAATAAAAGTTGATTTGGGGATTAGTTGCACTGTGAAGTGTTTCACACGTTCTTTGTGTTTCTTAGGTTTTACAGATGGTACTCACATGCTCTCATGAGTTCATAAACTTTGGGAGGACATCCTTCTGGCTGCTCCATGCGGTAACCTTTCTCCAGGAGATCGTACACTTGGGACAAGTCTATACCCGGGTATGGAGACATGCCGTAGGTGGCGATTTCCCACAGCAGCACGCCGAACGCTGTAGGAAAGGACAGATTAGTTGGAATCAAGCACATCTTTAGAAAGATACAATTTTAGTAACTTGAGTTTAATTTTATTTCACTTTATTAAAGATTGGACTGAAATTGATTGATTTCAGCTAAACTGGAGGCGTCAATAGGTGCTAAAATAAATCAAACAAACTGAAGTGAATAAACATGGATAAATGTGTTTAACTCACCCCAGACATCGGACTTTATGGAGAAGGTGTTGTAAGCAAGGCTCTCCGGTGCCGTCCACTTGATGGGGAACTTGGCCCCAGCGTGGGCCGTGTAAGTGTCGCCCGTCATCAGCCGGCTCAGACCAAAGTCTGCTACTTTAACGACGTGATTTTCACCCACCAGGCAATTTCTTGCTGCAAGGTCCCTGAGGAGTGAATTCGGTAATAGAAATTTGAGGAAATGCAAGGAAAGTTCATCCATCCCTACGTGTGCCGACACAGCAAACCACACGCATACCTGTGTATGAAGTTCTTCTTCTCCAGATATTCCATTGCTGAGGAGATCTGTGTGGCCATGTAGAGCAGCGCCACAGCATTCACCTCAGACTTTTCACAATCTCTCAAGTAATCCAGGAGGTTGCCATGTGGCATATACTCTGTCACAATGTAGAAAGGAGGCTCTAATGTGCACACACCTGTAGGAAATAAGAAAAAAAGTTACCAAATCACAATCCCTAATTATAAACAATGGAGGAAATACGATCACTTTGGTTTTAATGGTGAATGTAAATTGGGGGATTTTAAAAAGGATGAAAAAGATTGAAGCTGTTTAATAATTACCAAGTAGTTGAACGAGGTTTGGATGTTTGACCTCTTTCATTACAGCTGCCTCTTTCAGAAACTCCTCAACTTCCATAGTGTCCTCCTGCACAGACAAAAAAAAAGTGGGAAGTTTTTAGGTAACGTGCAATACCCTTCAGCCACCTGCAGGTGGTGATCTATAACTGTAATGCCCTCTCCATCTCTGCTACTCTTTAGTTTTCACACAGGAGCAAATACTCGGTTCAAACCTTGAGTGTTTTGACCGCCACCGTGAGGTTGTACTTCTTCCACACGCCGACGTAAACCTCCCCGTACTGGCCTCCTCCCAGCTTGTGCTTCATGGTGATGTCCGTGCGCTCCATCTCCCATTTGTCGTGAATGGGGGAAACGCCGTATACGGTGGGCTTGTTGCATTTGGGTGCAGGGTAGTGCAGCGTGGTGACCAGGCCGTCGGGTACGGTGGAGTGGTGGTGGACCAGCTCGGCCAGGGTGGGGAAACGGCTCTCCGACGTGACGTACACCTGAGGATGGAAGGCGATGGGGCGAGACGGGAGCGTAACACGGATTAGACTTTAGATCAACACATGTTGGAGATGGCTGTTTGAAAACTTAATGTCTCTACCTTTCCATCGGTGGCCGTGTTGATCCGGTAGTGGTATACCCTCCCCTCGTACCGCAGAGAGATGGACAGCTGACCGGGGCTGCTTTCGCTCTCTCTGACCAGGAAACTGCCGTTGATGAGGGAGGAGAGCAGGTACTCCGCAGCGCTGCGGGAGACGGGCCCGTGGTACCAGCTGTGCTTCTCCAGACTGTTGACCGGCGTGATGTAGTTGGAGGGCACCCAACCCTGGCCGTTCTTCGACCGCACCTCACTCCACTCTCCATTCTGGTTGTAGCCCAGCACACGCAGCTTCTCACCTGGAAAACAGGAGGGGAAATTTAGCTGCTGAAACTTACCGAGGGAAGCTAGCTTTGATTACCGGTTGCATCCCTAGAACAGCCTCTATAAAAATACCAGAGAGCAAATCAGGACTTGAACGAATCTAAAAAGCAGTTTAGACGCAGATCGTTTCCTTAATTATTTGTTCCTTGGAGGCTGTTTAGAACACAAGGTCCAAATTGCCATCGCCCTTTGAATACAAGTCAAATAAACACACAAGGTGTCATAGAGATGACACGCCTGTCTTTAAAACCAGATAAATGACTGCTACAACAATGGAGACGGCAGAACAGTACATCAGTCATAAAGCCGGGGTTAGGCAAAGCGGGGCATGTAGCGACTTTGTCTGTTGTCTTTGACGTCAGCCCAGGGCATATGAGGGAGTGGAGAAGGCAACGTGCTGAAAGGAGGCCTCGGAAAGTCAAAACACTGCATGGAGCAGAGGTTGGTACATGCCTGCTGGATGCAGGCGAAGATGAAAACATAACAAAATGAGATGGAAATGTGATGAATGTGACTGGGTGCATCCTGTAGGATAAAATGAAACAAGATCCTTTAAAATCTAATCCACGTACTATAACTATTTAAACAGAAAGGGAATTTAGAGATTGTTCTGACTCCACTGACCCATATAGTTCAAATTCAGGTCTAATTTGTCCCCCCATTGCTTTTATGGACTTTTAGTAGCGTTTGATAGTGATACTTTTTTTTTCTTTTTTTCTTTTTTGTTTTAAAAAGCAGCAGTTGCAAATATTTAAGAGACTTCATACTGAGCAGGGTGTTCCAATAAACATATTTTTTTACTAATTATCTAAGTCAATTTGTATCCAAACTCAAATTCTGACAACAACCAAAGTGGAGGATGGACAAAAGGACTAGCTGATGGATGAATGGATGGATTCGTTAAAAGTTGAGTAGATGGCTGGACTGACTGAAGGATTGATGGACTGACAGAGGTATGGACTGAGGAACTAATACATGTGTGAATGACTGACGGGTTAAAGTAGGAAAAGTCAGGAAATCAAACTTCTCTTCTGTTGTTTTTTAACATTCCTATCTCGATCTGCGAAACAAATCCAATTGCATACTTATCTAGATTGGGAAACTTGGATATAGAGAAACCAAGATGAGGCATGATGATCATGTAGAAGGACTCTAGAGAGGTACATTAAACAGCTGATTTTCCCCATCCAGCGCTCTCCTGTCTGCGGGCCTAAACTTTGTGGGAGTGGAAACACTGACTCCACTGTGCATGAAGGAGGATCTGCCCCGGCTTTGCCCAGATTGGTTTGGATTGAAGAAGAGACGATCATAAGCCCCAGACATGTGTTTGCTCCGTCCTCCTCCTCTGCTCATTCACCTGTTATTATTACAGTTGAACTGATTTATTGTTAATGCAGTCATCAGAGCCAGTGAGTTTCCACATTGAGCCAAGCCTGAGTGTACACATGTTCCGCCATGTGGGAAGAAATCTCAGATCCACTCCATGAGTCAGGGTCTAAACCTCATTTCCATCCTGGGCGGCTGGCACAGGAAGTCTTAAAAATGATGAATTAACAGACTGCCACGTTCAAGGCTTTAGATCCGTCGGCGTCATGAGCCCGACTGTGTCTGAATACGACTTTACGGACCGACAACCTTCTGAAACTGAGAAAAACAGTGTTTCTGGTTTCCTTAGATGCTTCACTATTCTATTCAAATTTGGATCTATTCTGATTATTATTTGACGAATATAATGTGACAGAAAAAACTGCATGTATTTCTCCATTAAACCATGCATTCCTAATAATTATTAAATAAAATCAATAAATGCATTACAGTAAATACTGCTGGTCAAGTTGAATAACGTGACAACAAATTTGGACATTTTAAGTTTTGATCCCATTAATGATTAACGATTTCTAAGATACTTTTTTAGTATTATAATAATAATGTCTACAATTAACAATTAATATCATAAAATTAATAATACAATTAACTAATAAGAGCGGACAGGGAAAAATTACCAATTCTGATTTGTAGTTCATTACCCGTCTGTGCATCCCAATTTTTGGAATGGAAAATTTTTGTAGGAGTTTCAAAAAACAAAAAAACAAACAAAAAAAAGCCATAATAAAGAAGAATGAGAAAAAAGAGGCAAAAAAACATGAATGAAATTAAATACGAAGTAAAACTGTGACATGCAACTTATCTATTTAGGATAATTAGCAAAGGATTAGATGCACCGTATGCAACCATCTAAAAATCTTGTTTGATATAATTAACAAATATAACTTTGGTATGTGAACACCAAAGGATGGATCAAAAGGACTATTTGACCACCTGCGAATCATGATGCCTCACCACTACTTGAAACCTGGTTTCTACCCTCATAAATAAGTAATAAGGCTCTCACAAATCTGAATGCAAAAGCCTAATGAATTGTTAAAGGGAAAACCAGTATATGGCTAAAGTGCCTCTCTATTTCTTTAAATTCTACATAAGGTCTGCACCTGTACATAGTTTTTTTTTTGAAACAGTGATGGAAAAAATATGTAGGGTGTCAGTCATTTTTACAGATTAGTATTTAAACCCCAGAGCACTTGGTGCAAGCGCGCAGACATTTTAAACTTAACACAGAGTACAGGTAACTAAATCAATCAAATAAATATTGGCAAGAGTGCATCAGCTCAGGCCTGGACAGTATACTCAATGCATCTCACTAAGCAGGAGCTTGTTGTAGAGTTACTGAGGCTTTGGGGGGCTGCCTCCTGTACGCACAGCGGCATTTAACAGCAGGTGAAATGTTCATAATAGACGTAGCTTATTAACCTGCAAAATGTGGATTCTCTGTTCAGTTTGTTCAGATTTAATATAAAAAAGGGGGCATAAACAACTAAATATGTTGTCATTGAAAGAATTTCTGGAAAAAAATTAGTGGACATTTATATATAGCTTTAGGAAATGACGAAACAAAAAGAAATCTCACTGGAGGAGCAAGCTTTATGTTAGTTTTGGTATCTGCTTTTACTATGTGTAGGTGTGACTAGTACTCAGCATTCCCCAGGATTAATTTAAGCTTTATCTGACTGTGTCTAAAAAGCAAACAGTAGCTCCACCTGGATGACTACAGTGATGACTGTTCACTCTGATCTGTTGCAACAAACTTTATCCAGTGTGTGTTTCTAATAAGGGTGGGGTGCTGAACAAACTAAGTAGTGGAAATAAATAATACCTGAACTACAGGTTAATGATGTTGCTAGTTACCAATCCGCTGGGAGGATGCAATGAAAGAATGCAGCAGGGCGAGGGATTTGAGTTTCAGTCTATTACATGGAATCCACTTTGTGAAATTAGATGCAGTTAAATAAGTTTTTAGTTTTTCTTTAAATCACAACATTGTTCAGTTTATCTAAAAGATGATTTTTACCTTTGGTGATGCTGAGTGTGTTGTCACCACTAGCAACAAAGTCATAAAGTGCAACGAAGAGGTTGGGGTCACTCTCAGTCGCTCCCAGCAGATTCTCCTTAGAGCTCCATCGAACTGCCTCGGTCAGAGCTTCTGGCACAAAGGAGAAATTAAGAGTTAGCAAATTACACAAATAAATCAAATCACTGGCACAAAAATGAAATCATACACTTAGAATGCAATTTTTTTTTAAAGACACTTAACCCAATAATTTTCTCTAATCCAGAGCGGTAGTATTAAGTGTGATGACCCTTAAAACGACAGCACAACCCTTTTAATCGTCTACCTTTCTGTTCAGCAAGAGTCTCCTGCCTGTACCCTGTGTGAAGCTGCAGGCCGCGCAGAGCCGCCCATTCATCTTCAAAGCTGCTGTTTGCCCGCAGGCACCTCAAAAGCATCACTTTACCCAATCTGCTCTACAAAGAGCCTTGTTATCACTGATTTACACCAAAAGGGCTGCTGGGTCTGGTATGAGCCAGGTAAGATCTGAGGTTGGACTGTTCTTCATCTGTGTCTATATACAAGAAGAAAGGAAAGGGAGGAGCAACCAAATAGGTGCTAAAACACACACACCCACACACTCGTACAAACTGAGATTACAGCAGCTGCGGGAGTTCCTGCGTGTCTGAACAGCTGCTGAATGACTGGAAGAGAACTGTAGTTGAGGAGAGTGAACAATCCCTGAAAGAAGAAGCTACCAGAGGCTATCAAAAAGAAATGCTGTTATTCAACAACTTTAATTTAACCAAAAATAAATGGCTCAAAAACAGCCACTCGTGTCTTTAAACAGGTCAAGCCGTCATTTACATGTCAAAAAGCTTTTATTTATTTATTTATTTTTTTACCAAATACCTAAATGATTTGCAGAATAACACTTAAACATTCATAACCCGGCTCAACAAGTTTTATTGGCTTTCAAAACCCCAGCCCAAACACAATGATACCAACACAATCGTTTTAGTCAGAAACCAGCTGATTCAATAGCCAAGGCAACTTTATTTGTACGGCATACTTTCAACAACAAGGCAGTTCAAGGTGCTTTAAAGGGGCTATATCATGCAAAATCAAGTTTTTGGAGTTTTCAACCATCTGGTAATGCAATTTTCTGATAAAAACCCCCACCAGAGCGGTATTTGGCTTAATTCAAGCATGTCTGAGTAATCGTCCTGAATTCTGCTCTCTGAGCAGCTGCCCCTCCCTCTCCTAGGAATTGACTGAATGTTCAACTAGTGACATCACTGGTTGAAAGTTGAGTGCTAGAGGTGTCTGCACCGCCCCTGCAGGCAGAGCAGCTTACTGCTGGAAAATTTCTAACACCCCCTTGTCCTTCTCACAGCTCATAGCTGCCTCAGTTTTTGGGAGCTTAAAACACTTTTTTGTTGGATTGTTTACGTTCTCTGTGAAAACACCCATTTGGCTGCATGGATTACAAGATTTTATTGTACATTCCTAAAGAACAGCAGCTGGATCAAAGATCAATGACGCCTGATGGACAGAGAAGTAAGTGGCTAAATGCTAATGCTAATGTGGGTTAGCCATTTATCGAGCGTCTTATGTGATCTTATAACAGCATTGTGTGGTTAATTAATTGATCTGTAGCATCTCAGAATGTTAGGTAAACCGGTTTAAACAAACTGGGATGGAAATATTTGCTTACTGGACTAAGCTGTGTTGGTTTGGGCTCTGTCTTAAGTCTGGAGATTTAGCAAATTAAGTAGGCTTTATTGACTCTGTGTTTTACAAAAAATAAACCAAACGTCTGAGCCCTTCGTTGCGGTACTCTGTGCTTTTCAAATTATTTGTGAGAACGCCGTTTGTGATGAAGCTTAGCATTGTTTTTTTCAGTTTGATCTGCTCCCGGCTCTGCAGCACAGCGGGGTAGCAGAGCGTAGCTTTGGGGTACAGGAGGTGGGTTTATAGAGAAACGAGCCGTTTCACTTCGTGGCCCAACATTAACTACAGGATACAAGTTAAATTTCAGGACAAATTAATACTATATAACACCAACAATAACATTTTATCATATACATTTCTATCCCAGAAGTTGAAAGCTGTAAAATAGCATGATATAGTCCCTTTAAATGAGTTTGGGAGAACAATAAAAGTATAAAATACATTGTTGGAGATACAAACCATTTGACACATTAAAACAAACATTTTTATATGTTCTGTCAATAAAATTAAACCTGAACTGTTACTGTAACTTAAGTAAGGGATAGATAAAGTAGCTACCAGCTAAGTTATTTAGCTTAATCTTGATCTTATTTACTTAACGTTACCTAAATGTGGGCGACTCTACATCGCTAAGGGTTTGCAGCCTTTTTACCACATACGCCGTTACTTGTCTGCAGCACGCAGCAATTTGCTCCGCTGACGGCTTTCCCCTTGCTGCAATGGTGAATGGGGTTTGTCTATTTGCTGGCTGGGGTCTCTGGCCGGTTAGCGTAGCAGCAGCAGCTGCAGCCTGCCCTATACTAGCGTCACTAGTATATTCAAACTTAAGCTAGTCCGTAAAGAATAAAACAATCATAATTTTCATGTACCTAATTCCGCTTCCAAAGAGGAGTTGCTGGCTGACGGTTAAAAGTCCGAAGTGGAGGAAGCGACGGGAGCAGGAAAGTGACGTGCAACACATCAAACATGGTACACTTGTTACCACGCTGTAAACCACGCAGCTGCCGAAGATGTTTTGTCATGTTTGTTGTACTTCCTCCGTTGGCGCTAAGTTTATCACAGGTTTTACACTGTGTCCATCCTTTTGTAAATTAAAATGAAGCCAGACTTTCGAGCAGCGTTTACGCTCCATGTTGTTCAGAGTATTATGCGGTCAATGGTTCAGAGAAATTACATTTTGCGGGTCTTGCTGGGCGGACTAAAACCTAATACAAACCCCAGAAACAAACGAGTGCATGGCCCGTACTACTTTGTTTACTCACACTGCAGGCATTCAGGAACCGAAAAAAAGCATCAGAATTCAAACATCTTCTTAACAGTTCCGGAACTGGATGTTAGGAACCGGTTCTCGGTGCCCGACCCTAGTTGGTGTAGTAGCAACAGACCATTAGTTTCTTTCTGGATGATTAGTCCAAGTTTATTCCATAGAGATTAGATCCGATAATCTTGTCATTATTAGTTTACAAACGGAGCACTGGTGTAAATCTGAGTTTACTTTCACTGCAAAGACACAAGTTATCTTTAAATCAAGCAATTACAATGAGGGTGGTTAAGGTAACACCACTCATCCTGTTCACTGGAAATGGGCGACGACACAAAGTTGTTTTTCAGCATCAGCAATCAATTGAAATCAAAATCTGTTTTACAAACTCTTTTAGCTTTGCTTAAAAGTAATAAACCCCTGATACATACATGACCTGTTGGTCATCCCGGTACCCAATAAAATACTTTGAATACTGCTCTTATATATTCCCTTACTACAGTTGTGAAAGAGAAATCTGTTAAAACAAACTGCCAAATGTCAATGCACAAAAATCTGAGACCTGCCACAAATGTATAATAGCTTGAGTACAATAACTGCAATTTTGCTTTCATTGACATGTTAACTACTTAGATAACTTTGCCGTTTAAAAAAAAGCAATCTACATAAATTGAGATGAGACGTTAAAAAATTAATTTGTACTAATTTGCAGATAAAGCACACCACTGTTATACAAGACTTTTTCCATTCTCCATTCCTCTTCCACATGTCCCTACAGTTTCAAAGTTATGATCTTCTCCGCAAACCCAAACGCAAATCCGTCCTCCTGTACCGCGGGACTTCGGTACTGCCATTGATGTTGTGCTGGTAATTAGTTACCGTCGGTCCGACGTTACGAAACTGCATCGCGCTCCCTGACACAGGTGCAACAACCAGCTCACTGTTCCCCGCTCCAGCAGCTGGTTGGCATAGAGACACGTCCTCTCCACAATGCGCGCATCATGGAGCAGTGAGGAGCAAAGAAATTTACACGGGTCGGTTGCACTTTTTTCGGAAATCAGCCCTGGTGTGAGGCGCTGCTCAAATTTCTCCCGACTTGAGCGCTTTCTGCCCGGACGGGGTCCAGCATTCAGGGGTGCCGGATTGCGCTGTGTTCATCTCCTCTTTGCGGTGTGCCGGAGCGCGAAGCAAAGAGGAGATGTGCTGCGCTCCATTCATTGATGCACACACAAATGCCCTATGAGCAGCGGGCACACGAAGAATATCCGCCACCTGTGTCAGTGTGGTCAGATGCGCTCTTGTTTAAAGAACCGGTAAAATACAGAAAACATTCTGTTACTGCGGCCCTGTGTGTGAACCATAATCCCAGAGAGACGTACAGCACATTTATGTTGTAGTCTCACGGCTTTCACCCGCCCACAGTTACAGGTGTTAAGTTAACTGTGACATTCTGTAAAATACATGTTTTGGGATTAAAAAAAGCAGTCTCTTTCTGCACAAAACATGTACCGAACTTTACCGTGGCCCATGTACCGAGGTACGGACCGTGCCGTGGGCTACCTGTACCGTTGAACCCCAAACAGATACCTTAGACTTGAAGTCTACTCAGAGTTACACCACTGCTACAAAAAAAGTGTTTATAAAGCTAAATGTAAAGGAAGGAAATACAACCGATGAGCTGAAAGCAAAGAGCTAAAATTAAAAGACTTTATCTTGCGTACTTAAGGACGAGTAAGGATGACCAAGGTATACCAATATTTAGAAACGTTACGGTGTCAAAAGAGTTAAAATATGGCTGCACGATAATTCAATAATATTTATATATATCAATAGATAGACGTGTGCTGTGATAGAAAAATAAGGGTCAATAAAAAGTTAATAAAAAAAACAACATTTAACCTAGTAGACCAAAGGACTGAATTCAGTTTTTCGGAGTACTTTATCAAACCCAATTAATTTAAAAACTGTATAATATAGACAGGGCTGCACTTAAAATACATTTTCAACATTTTCTTAATTATTAATAATTGTCGATATTGATCAACTAGGCTTTTCCTTTTAAATCGAACTGCTCTTTTTAGAAGTTAAACCTTTCTCCACACACTATTCATATGGTTTAAAGTCGTTTTATATGAGACACCATAGAAAGTGATGGCAGTCCCTTCCAAACCTGTTGCTGCTCCCTGTGACCTCACTGGCTACTACATAACCTCTTTGCTTACAGAGACAAATTCAGCTAGTTGGAATATATTTTATTTTTAATCATAATAAAGTGTCATGTTGTTATAACAGACGTAATTATTGTTGATACTTCCATATCTGATACAAAGATGATGGTAGAGGAACACTACGGTATTTTTACTCAGTTACCTTAGAGTAAGGATTGAGGTTGAAAGACAGAAAATATGAAATATGAATCCCGCCTATTAAAAAGAATGCCCATTAGCAGCTTGTTTTCCTTGTAAAGAAGCAAATAAACACCATACATAGTAACTACTCACTCTTATCGACTTCAGATAAACTGTTAGCGTCTGTAATAACAAATAATTGAAAGTTAAATGTCATTCTAGGAGGCGTGTCCCCAAAATTGGGGGTTAGCGGGTTTAAATGACCTAGCTAACCATACATAGTCTTACTTGATGAAATGGTCTGATCTATGGAATTGGAACATGGATTTTAATCCTATGAACTTTTTAGTTAACTGTGAATTTCTCACAGGGCTGTTGTCTATGGACTTGGGGATAACCCTGAATGTCTGTTGCTGCAGAAATTTAAACATGGCATTATGTGCTCCCACTGATGGGTAAACCCGATCCAGAATATTGAACAAACAACTGAAACAATCCAGTCCAGATTAGCTGCAGAGACATTATGAAATCAGAAACCTCTCTGTAGAACTCCAGTTGTTGCCTTTCCCTTGGCGGCGAGGGTGAATGGAGAAGGCGGAGCACATCACGGAGTATTGTCAACTGCCTGGCTAACATTAGTGTAGCAATGTTTGGCTGTTTGTCAATGAAAAATAGCTGGATATTTGCACTTGAGTTGCACAACAGTTCGAGTATAACCTGTTTGCTGCCGCAATGTTGAAAGCAGACGTATTTTACTGACCGGATTTGGACTGCAGTGCAGCGCTAGGCTGATGGTCGGATCCGGGAGGAATAGCTAATGAGGTAGGTCAAACACAGGGGGGTCAGTTATTTCTTACGGGTATCGCACTGAGCCGTGTTGTTGTGTTGTTTGCTAACGTGAAGCCACATCTTAGAGTGCCTCCACACACTTTCCACGATTGTGCAGTAACGCAACCACATCTGGTGGATTCTTCTTTGTTGGCATTTGGCGGGTTCTTCTTCTAGTCGGCGGAAGGAGAATCCAAGCTAGGAATCGTAATTTTAAAAATTGAACGATTCCGGGAGGATTGAAAAGTTAGTCCCTATTCCAATTGAAGCTCGCTTCTCGATGCCCAACCCCAGTCCTCAGCATATCATAATATTCTCCAGAGACCTGCTAACGAGCCCTCATTTCATTCAGGTGTTTGGAAACATGGAGGAAAGTAAAACATGCAGGATAGCGGCCACTGAGGACTGACTTCGGACACAGCTGCCTCAGAGGGAGAGAGCCATGCTGACCCATTCCCTGTGCCATTTAGACTCCCTTGTGTCAGATCGTCAACTCGTTGTATAAAACAAGCCCTGCGCTTGTCAATACCAAGTCAGCGTCGCCACATCTACACACAGCAGTTGCCCACCTTTGTTCTGAAGAAGCACACACTGCAACGCAGCAGTGGCCGTGACCTGGCTCAGCCACAACTCCCAGTACATCCTCCGTTTTGTTCTGACAGGTACAAAAAATAAAGGGATGCTTTACATAAGCGTTCTCACAAAACAAAAACAAAAAAAGAACATCCTTCTGATAAAGTCACAGACGGAAGTCACTCCTCTATGTATTCTTGTTCTGGGCGAAGCACAACAGTAAAGAAAAAAATAAAATACTGTAGAAATTATTTCCAGACGTCCTTGAATCGGAAAGTCTAAACATCCAACATGCAGTAGAGATTACCGGCCTCCTCTCCAGCTTCTGAGGTCCACGCGGAGAGCACAACCATTCATGACTTATGGTATCTGAAGTCTAACGCAGTCGCTGGCAGAGGGAGGGTGCTAACCCATGTGTGGTTGAGGGGAGCATGTGTGCACAGGTTTTGGGGGGTTGAGAGGGGGTTGGTGTAGACTTGGGAATGTGTCATATGGCAAAACTGTGCTCAGCGTGATTAGTGTGTGCACATGTATGAGTGTATAAGGAGTGAAGTGGTGCTGTGGTCAACAGCAGATGGCTGGTGCTGTTCCTCCAAGGGGGGAGAGGTGCTACTGACCCACGCTTTGTTCTCCCTGTGTGTTTGTGTGTGTGTGTTGCACACTACTGCAACTGCTGCAGCCTGGCCTAACCAACTGTCTGAGCTGCTCCCGTTACATACTACATATCACATCTCTCTTCTCAGGAATGTTTTAATGATATGCTGATATGGTGATATGGTGCCATTCATAGCTGTCAAAGGTCTCAATCTGAAGAATCTAAATTCCAGTCATCACAGAAAGAAAAAAAACGTAAAACAAAAACCCGCTGTCACAAATTATTTAGCAACATTTTCAATTATTTTTACATCCAAAATGTATTTTTTCTTCTAACTTTGAATGATCTTGGAATGGATGATCATTATGAGAAACCATAGAAAGGCAAGATGCCATTCAGCGTGTCCTAAAGGAATCCCTAATGTGCTGAAACGTTTGACTGAGGGCGCAGTTGGCCCGCGTGGGGCTTGTCGTGTGACCGCCCACCGTTGAAGTGCGTTCTGGAGAAACCACGGCTTTGTGTCGGGCAAGTGAGAGAAGCATGCCAGGCCCGCAACCCGCAGGACAGCTGCGACAGAGGTGACCCTGCTCCCAAAGCACACACAACACGCAGAGATGCATACCTGTAGCGCATTCACAACAAATCAGCGCTGACACTGTTCGCCCTGCAGCTGTTTGTTTGTGCCTGCCAGTGCCAATAAAACTGTCACTCCACCAAGCAGCAGCCATAGGGGGAAAACATTAAACACCAACAATAAGACCACTTAAAACACCCTAATCAAAAACAATACTGATTGTGCCTGAAGTCCACGAAGTGCCGAGGTAAGGTTGTATTTTTAGCTGCCGGAGAAGAAAAACATCGCAGCAAAAGACATCCAGAAATAACTCTCCACATAGTGATTGTGGTGCTGAGATAATCGGCCGGCCGTCTGCAGGAAACCTGAACAAAAACCCAGAGACAATGCTGCGGATGAGACCCACGTAAACAAGACGTTGCATAAGCCTATATGGATAAGCCGGATCATATCCTAGGACTCGTGCACAGAAAATGTAGAAAAGATAGAAAAGTGGGTCAGAAAAAGAAAAACATGATTCGGTTGTTGCTGCATGAGCTGAGAAAATATCGTCTTTTAGAAAATAAAGAAAAGCTCTGGGTGATTTAGTTGAACCTTTATCGTGATACTATGACAGATTTCGTTGACCCCATGTTGGACCAGAGAAGGTTCTCCAGAAACTACAAGGGGAACAAAATATCCGCTTGGGTTACTTTAAAACAACGCGTCTAAATGTATGTAATTTTTTTTTTTTAGCTAAAAAGGTTCTGTTTTTTTACATGTAACGATCAAGTAAAAAAAAGAAAAAAGGAATTCATCAGCCAGCATCCTGATCAAAGTGTATAACCAGAACAATAAGGAGAAAATGTCTTCAATAAAGCATTTTCTTTCAGAAGTAGACAAAATCCTCTTGGTAAATGTCTAAATGTTAAAAGAATTAATCAAAATAAACAATCACAAAAAAGACATTTTTGATTCCATTCAAAATTCAAGAATAAATTTGATTCCGATTTTCAAGGGTTATAACATATTATGATCAAATTTGTGTGATTTGATAGTTATATGGCTCAAAGCTACTAATCCTAATTAGTAATTATATAATTAAAATATAATTATATTTTACTTATAATTAAATGACTGTAATTAAATGGCACATGGCTGGGTGGGGTTATAGTTTCAGACCTAAGCCATAAAGGAAAAGTTTGTTTTTTTAAACCATGACCTTATTTTTAGCTTTTATTACATTGGAGACACTTTGAGTCCTTTGGGAGAAGTTCATATCCGGTCATGATCAGCGTATATCCATATAATGGGAAACAATGGGGGCAGGACTTTGCCGCCTGTAATAAGGTATAATCTGTCCTAAAACGCCTTCATTAAGCAATGCTTTATTATGAATAGTTAATGATGTTTCCTTGTGAGTTAAGAAAGTCTCATAGGTGCTAAAATATTAACTTCTGGGTTTTTACTGGCTTTTAATGTAACCAATTCCGAATTACACTAACCTGGGAACAAATGATGTTGCACCCGCCCACCACTGTAGCTGTAGTCTGCTTAGGTTGCAGAAAGGGAGCCTGTGGAAGCTGAACTTATTCTAATTGATCATTCTGAACGTGAACCATTCTGATGTCTGCAGTAGCAAGTTCTGTCTAACCGACCACCATTGAGCACAGAGTGAAAGTCCTGCTCAGACTACAACTTGGTTCGAGCACAGCGGTGACATAAATGCAATCACGTCTTAGTTCAGTTGTATTATAGAAACTAAATTAACCCGAAACATAACAAAGAAGCACTTCTGAGACATTCTGAATTCCGAGGGAAGTATTGCTAATGATTAACAACAAAATATTGCTAAATGAAGGAGTTTTGGTGTATATAATGCCTTATTTATAGGGATGTAAGAAAAAGTCAATACATCTATATATTGGAATATTTTAGGTCACAGTATTGTATCGATATTCAAAAGCAAAGTGACATTTTTTTAAAGAATTTGAATGGAACGATTAATGACAGTAATTTTTGTAGTAAAATGAAAAGTATGACTGGTAGTTGGTGGCTGTTTTCAACTTTTTCATTCCAGTGGATGAACTAGATCTAGTAATAAAACTGGATGCGTTTTGTATCAAACAGGTTGGAGTGTTCATTTATCATCCCCTTTGTATTGTGACACATATCACCATATCTTGCCAATACACATGCCTACTTATTTAGAGGCAGCGAATCTCCAGCCATGACTGATTCCCATTATATGGATATACGCTGATCATGACTGGATATAAATGTCTCCCAAAGGAATCCAAGACGCTCCAAAGCTGTCTGGGTGCGTGAATTAACATAAAAATGGTTAAAAATAAGGTCCAGGTTGAAAACAAAAACACTTTTCTTTTGAAATGCCCATCTGGACTTTTCCATCATATTTTACTGGTTAAAAGGGCAAACATGTTTCAATTCTTTCAACACAGCACTACTTACTTCATGCTTACAATATGACGGATTAAACTCACTAATACCATGGAACAGAAAAATCTTAAGCATTTAAAATACTTCATAGCAATCTCTTGTAACATCACATCAAATCCTGTATGCACACGTCTCATGAATATAGGCCCATGCATTTCTTACAGCAGACTCACACCTCCCTCAGAGATGTTGCAAACATGTCTGGAAAAAAAAAAGAAAGCTGCACATGAACCTACAGGCCCTTTGAATGGCTGTCAGGTCGACTGTCTACAATAAGAAAAAGTCAGAGAGCAAACATGTCAGCCTGGACCTCTGGGGCAGAGCAGACATCCAGGAGTGGATGGGAACGGGAGCCGGCCCTCACTGAGCTGCCCCTCTCCGGCCCTGTTATGGCTTAGTAATGGGCTCTAAGTGCTTCCCCTCTACGTGTGCTGGAAACAAAGCTAAGTGCTCCTTTATGTGACAGCAGGGAGGATGACTAGCAAATGAAGACTTCCAGAGAAAAATCTCCCACTCAGCTGTAGGATTATTCATATACAGACTGCCAATGCATCTACATGCAATGAGTAGCCTAACGCATTTATTAAAACAGAATAAAGTCCTCCAGGTTCTCACCAAGTTACTTAAGAATCATCGGGGCTGGAGGTATAGCGCATTTTAGCTATCAAGTACGCCATGGAATAATCTCTCACTTAATCGGAGACGGCGCGTCCGGCAGCGGGCATAAATTTTTCTTAGGGTCCACATTTCAATTCCCCAAGCACAGAGCTGCTCATCCACATTCCCTAATCCCACGTAGCACTGACACGTAAATGCGTCCATCTCGGCACAATCTATAGACTCAATTCAACAATGTCTTATTTACAAAAAAAACTCTTAGCAGGAAATTTTCATTCCATCAAGTGGCAAGCAGTTTTCTTGGTGAGGATGTCTGTGGCTAGAAGTGCTTCTGTTCATTCACACAAGGTGCCAAACTCAAATGACAGGTATGTAGGGAGATAATAGCCTGAAACGCAACTTTTCCTGCTGGAATTCAACAGTTAGTTGATAATCCAAACCTTTTATGCCTTTGTCATCCTAAAAATTTTTATTTTACAGAGCTGTTGCTTCTGTTAACTCTGTGTACTTTCTGTTTATTGCCCATAAAAATTACTACTGGACCGTTGGTTCTGTGTTTTTTCTCTCTCCCTCTTTTCTTCTAGAACCCACCAAGTCGGTCGTGGTAGACGACCGCTCACAACTGGATCTGCTGAAAGTTAATCTTATCCACTGTTGCCATGTGCTTGTTCAGCAGCATAAATGATCTCAAAGTCAAAGTCCATGCAATCATTTTGGCTTCCATATTAAAGTTTTTACCAACTGGCGATATAAACTGTTTTTCACTGCATTACACAGAACAGTGCTTTGATGCGTCTATGTGACTGTATTGAAGGAATTCGCTTACGGTATATATTTCTAGACAAGAATGAAATAACAATATAATAATGATATGTGTCAACCGCCTCGACACCAAATCAGTTTGGAGGCTGTCCACTAACTCATGACTTAATCATAAGAACATGTCGGCAGCTATAAACAGAACTTAGTTTCCTCCCTCTTGAGAATGGTCTGTGTAAAGACGCATGGTCATCATTTCATCGTTGTTGTGCGATTTTACATTTTTCTAACTTCTCATTCCAGTTCAAACATCACGATTCAGTCAGGACGCTGCATCTTTACCAGCAACACTGGAGCACCGCAGGGAACTGTGCTCTCTCCGGTCCTGTTCACCCTGTACACGTCCGACTTCCAGTACAACTCGGAGCTCTGCCACGTGCAGAAGTTCGCGGACGACACAGCTATCGTTGGCTGTATCAGGAGTGGACAGGAGGAGGAATACAGGGAGTTGATCCAACGTTTTGTCACGTGGTGCGACTTTAACCACCTGCTCCTAAACGCCACAAGACCAAGGAGATGGTGGTGGACTTTAGGAGAATCAGGCCGCACCTTGAGCCTGTCAACATCAAAGGTGACTGTGTGGAGGTGGTTCACACCTACAAATACCTGGGAGTGCAGCTGGATGACAAACTGGACTGGACTGCCAACACAGACGCCCTGTGCAGGAAAGGACAGAGCCGTCTGTACTTCCTCAGAAGGCTGGCGTCCTTCAACATCTGCAAGAAGTTGCTACAGATCTTCTACCAGTCTGTAGTTGCGAGCGCCCTCATGTACGCAGTGGTGTGTTGGGGGGCAGCCTCAAGAAGAAAGACGCTGGACGCCTGAACAAACTGGTGAGGAAGGCAGGAACTGTTGTTGGCACAGAGCTGGACAGCCTTACATCTATGGCAGAGAAACGGACTCTGAACAGGCTACTGTCCATCATAGACAGTCCACACCATCCACTGCACAACGCCATCTCCAGGCAGAGGAGCAGCTTCAGTGACAGACTGCTGTCATTGTCCTGCTCCACTGACAGACTGAAGAAATCGTTCCTCCCCCACGCCATGCGGCTCTTCAACAACTCTAGGGGGAGGGCCATAAAATCAACCATAGAACACTGGACTTAATGCTAATCACACCATGCACCTTCGTCACACATGCACTTTATCATACACAACATCTACAAGTTGGACTCTAAGTATGTACAAACTGACCATTACTCAACTGTTTTTGCATACTGACATCTGCACAACTGCACTGAACTGGACTGGCAGACATTATACTTTTTTATACCATTATATTTTACCTTAGTTCTTCTTTTAAATTTTTATATTGTATTTTCCCTGCATGCCCCTGTGTTCCCGTAAGCTGCTAGAACTGTGAATTTCTCTTGGAGATGAATAAAGTATCTATCTATCTATCTATCTATCTATCTATCCATCTGCTTGTCGCTCCAACTGTGATAATTGATTATGTTCACGACAAATCAGCATTGCATCCAACAATGAAGTTATTTTTGATAACACACTACTGTATGCGGTTTATATAACGGATGCTAGCATATTGCTGCATCCTGAGTAATTGAGAAAACAAAAAAGTATATTTATTTCAATTAAAAAAAAATTATCTTGTGATGACTACGTCTTACCAGCCAACAGTTTCTTAGACAATGTGAATAATAAAAAAAGTTTTAATACATGGATTATGGTATAGGTATTATAGCTATATTTTGGCTTACACAGTCACTGTTACTCTCCTCGTGGTGAGTAAGCCACAAAAGAACATAGCTAAAGATCCTGGCAAGATACAACATGCTGTATGAATGGGAAGTTGAGTGGAAGGAAAAAAAAGTGTGGAAGGAAAAAAAAGTGTGGAAGAAAAAAGGCACACAGTGACGGGAGAACCCCAGGGTTTGATAGAATTAGAAAGCAAAGCAGAGACAATTTAAGGGGCCAAACCCAGCAGAGAATCTATGAGGTGTTGTCAAGAGGAAGATGGGACACACCAGACATTTGCAGACAAGCTGAAGCTTGCAACTAAAGCAACCTAGGTTTCCTGAAAACCTCAGTAGAACGACAGGCTAATCGTTTCCACAACACATCACACTAAAGGAGTTACTGATGCAAAACGAGCCCCAACAAAGAACTAAGTATGGATGCTATAATGTTTGTTCAGAGAATCAGCATTTCCACACACAAAACCCCCTTTTTTTTTCTTTTTTTTTTACAAAGTGAGATAATAACCTCACTTTGTCTTCAAGCACCGTTTAGTGACTTTCACTGACTTCTGATCTTATCTAAAGCTAGACTAGGCAATTCCAGTTTTTACAGATCGCAATTTCTGAGCTATAACACAATAAAACGGTGCTGGAGGTTCTTTGAGATGGTAACTTTGAATCCAAACTAAAATAAAGAAAGCATAAGGTTGTCCCAATTTATTAGGGATGTGTATGGGCAAGAATCGGGTGATGCAAAAAGTAGCAACAATTCAGGGGGTACTACATTGTAATACTATGAGTAAGACTATATATTGTGATTTTTAAACCTGAATTTAATTGTAGAAAAACTGTCACAGCATTCTAATCTCTCCAGCATGTTTCACACACAATACATCCAGTTTTATTAGATCTAGTTGATCCACTGGAACGAAGGAGGTGAGAACAGCCACCAACTGGCAGTCATATTTTTAATTTTGCTGCAAAAATTATCATCATCACTGATCATTCCATAAAAATAAATTGATAAATAGAATATCTGTACAAATTTGTGACATTAAACATTGCAATGTATCAATATTTTCTTACATTCCTACTATTTATGCACTAAAGCTCATACCCTTAACCTACAAAATATTTTTATTAAGCACACAAATGTGCATTAGCGTGCCTCCTATTGGCTGTAGAAAACAGATAGCGTCTTAGTTTTGATGCATTTAATGACCAGGATATTTCTGTGTTTTCAGTACTTCGTGTGTAAAATCAAATATTGTGTTAAAACAACATTTATAGCCCTTTCTCTTTTAGAATAACCACAAGCATCTTACGGAACATCTGAGCTCAGGACAGCACACAGTGACCGTATTAAAGGGTTTCTGAGTGATCAGCTTGTTGGATGATTATTAGAGGCTGGACTCGTTGGATAATCCTCCACAAAAGCCGCACCATTTTACATGCTCATACAAAAAAAAGACCAAGAGGAGTTTAGGAACATATAAAACCATCCATATAATTTTGCGGATGTGTGCGAGGGGCTACAGCAAGTGAATGCAAGAGTGCGTTTCCAGCCAAGTCTTCGTTCTGCAACCCACAAGATAAGCAGCGGTGATGATGCCAGCAGTAGAGTACTCATCCTGGAAGCAAACCAGTACTTAACAGGCTTGGCACAGAGACCGCCTCTCTCTTTCCTTGGATCTGACTCCTGTCCTAAAACACTACCACATTGTAAGAGTGAAAACTTGAGGTCACTACAAATAATCTGGCTCGACTCTCCAACTAAGTTTAAAACCCTCGGGGGGTTCTCAGGCTGACAGATGGAAGCATTGCTATACCATCTGCCCAGCTAATCACTAAGTGTTTTGATTAATACCAACTCTTTGATAAAAAGCAGTAGAGCTGAAGCCCACACTAAACAAACAGTAGATCTGCAGTTCTGGGAATTACCAATTAGAGTCGACTGATGGCAGATGCAAAGGATTAATGCTGTAACTGGCGGCGGAGATAATAGAGCATCCGTTCGGCTAAAACCATACAGTGTTTATGACAGAGGTATACATTAAAACCTCAGTTATTAAGTTAAGATTGCCTGGAAAATCTGATCAATTAATAATTCAGAATTGATACCATTGTGGCAGCCGGGTTGAAACACTTTATAAGAGCTGATAGGTCTGGAGGCAAAAAATCCTTTGTTTAGTGACATTTTTTCTTACTTTTTGAATATATCCTCTTATTTCAAGAAAAATTTTATTTGTTCCACTGGCAGATTTTTTAGCGCATTACAAACAAAAAAACTATCTGGTATTAATTTTTTTTTTTTTTTTTTACTTGTTTGCAAAGTAACTTTTTTCCGGTGTGGAGGCAAACGAATGCAGTTGGTTCCAGAAAAAAAGAGGCACAGAATGAGAAAGTAGGCATCTCCATCATTAAAATGGTATTTTAAAATGTTCTCAGTGTTCTTTAAATTATTATTATGCCGTTTCAAGCCAAAGTCACAAAAGCCATGCCGTTTCCTAGGACACAGAAAGAGCAGAGCAGCAGTTGTTTTTGACAATGTGATGCTAAAAAGTAGACGTATCGACCTTGGATATCGGCCTTAATAATTAGCTTTAGATATCAGCCACCAAATTTTTAACAATCTGTATCGACCTTTAAAAAACTTATATCGGTCAGCCGCTAGTTTTTATTAAAGATTGATCGGTTTTGTCACGGTTATTGGACTACGACTGGGTAAGTTTAACATTTTATCCCATGCGAATGCATGTGTAGATGTGTGTGTGTCTTTGCACATAAGTGTTGATTCACCACAAGTCTTCTCTACTCCTCAAAGCTTGAGCAGGCGGTTGGAGAAGAGGAGCAGCTTGTGGCTCGCCTAGTGCACTTGCTACAACACAAAAGCAGTCCGTTTTAAACTGCATTTTAGTGTCTGTTACAGATGCACAATTTGCTCCTAACTTTCTTCAGATATGTCCTCTAGCATTAGGAAAATGCCACAAAAACAGGTTAACATGAAAAAAAAAATCTGAGTTTTATCTTGGCTCTTTAAAGAACCCTCCGTAACCTTTTTTTTTTTTTAATCACTAGAAATCTGAGTTTTCTCTACATTTTTGCTTCCATACAAGTTATTGTATACTGCAGGTGAGCTGAAAGAATGAAGACTCAAATAATTATACCTTTTACAGTTTGTTAGACTCCCAGTGTGCCTCTACAAAGAGCTGAACAATGTACAATGTTGGGCGCAAGAAGCACCTTAAAAACACAACTGCGTTTCCAGATGGTTTGTTCCTTATTTTTCTTTTTGGTTTTATGAATCATTAAAAAAAACAAAGATTGTATAGATTGTTATCGCATCTGCAGCTTGCACAGAGAGATAGGCCATGTTTCATTATGTCTGTGCAGGGAGAAATAACACTTTCTGCTAATGCTACTGCATTTAATCTGCGGGACTCACCTGTTTGGCCGCAATTTCTAACCCCTCCCATTCAGAGTGGAGAGGGACACCGCTGCCCCCAGTACTTAGTGACAACTTAATGATAACGAGCTGTTCTTTTATCCACGCCTTATCGGTACAAAAAGATATCACCCAATAAAGCCCATTAAAATCTCCGCAGTAGCCAGTGAAGTGTTTGAAAATTCTTTACCCTTAATACTACACTGCTCGTTATACGCATCCTAATAGTTGGGGCTTCAGGCCATAGAGTCAACAGAAAAGGGGATTTAGCCTCTAATCTAATTTCTCCCACGATACAAATCAGCTTAGGTTGTTAAAACCCAGATCCAGGAACCACTCTTTCCTCTGGGCAGACTTATCAGCATAGTGCTTTAGGTAGAGCTGGATCCATGTGCCTCATCACTAATAAGAGCCAAAAAAAATTATAAAAAATGCAAATCCTACTCATCTGCCCCAATTTCTAGAGGCGGTTTAAATCATAATCGCTTACTTGGTTTTATTTTACAATGCCTATTTTTGTGGCATTAATGAAACTCTCCAATCCATCCAAAGTATGGATGAAACTCCCTTTTTTCTTCAACTATTTTGAGTGAAACAAATAAAGAAAAGCAATAATTTAGAAGAAAAACCATGAAATAGATTTAAGGAATGGGTTTTATTGCTTTTCAGTAAGAGACGTCTCTCAACACCACAGTGAGAGTATCAGGTGAACCCGTTGCAGGTATTGATATCTCTGAAATCCTGACGATGCAAAGGAGTGAAACCATCAATCTGTCACAGCCCACCAGCCACCGATAACAATCGAACCCAGAGGCTGCTGTCTGTCCGCAGTGTTTGAATCAGCACAGAGGTGGTCTGCTCTTTGTCCTTGGTCAGCTCTGTGGTTTTGACCTGAGCTGTCTGTCTTAACAGGTAAATAGGATGAGAAGACAGAGATGTTGAGGTAAAGATGAGCAGAGGGAAAACTGATGCACATCCTAGCAATGTCACTCTTTCTATCTGGGACTACTCAAATAGGAAGGTAAAGTCCAGACGGCCATTTTAAGTCTTGTGTCTGAACGGGTAAATACAGTTTCCCCCGGTGAACTGTTATTTAACCACTGATAAAGCATATTGAATTACAGGCATATAATTAAAATAGTTCCAAAAAAAAATATTGGCATTGACCCATATCAATATCGAACTGGATCAGATATAATTGGATCGAATCAGATAAAATTGTGATAATCGAATCTAACTCTTAAGAATCGGAATTGAATCGATTCATGAAAATTTAAATCGATACCCAGCCCTATCAGTGTGCAGTGACACATTTGGCTAATGGCTGCTTGGAATTGGCCATTTGTCGTAATTTTACAGCTTACAATATTTTGATGTTTTTACCCAGTCGGATGGGGTGTCTTGCTGTAATAGGAGTCTGCATCTGAGACGGATCAAACTGCACGAGAGGTTAAAGGTCAGAAGCATAGTCTGGAGAGATCAGGATAACTAGTATTTTGAAGTAAAAAGGAAGTAGTGACTGCTGCCAGAGAGAGCAGAATTCAACCCAAATGATCTTAAAAGAGTTGTTGTGGCCCCAAAAGGCACCGCTGTCTCCGCCGAGAAGAGAGCCATGAACAGCTTCCTCATCCGGACACCCAAGCCTGACGGCTCCACCACCCGCGCCGCTATTTTAAGAGCCACCCAAAAACCTATTAAGAACATTCCTGTCTAAATAGTTTAACCTCTTTATGATGTTTATTTTTTTTATTCCTGTCTCTGTATAGAAAACAGCTGGTGTCATGTAGCTCGGGGCGATTAGCCACAGCGTTTATCTGTTTACATGTCCTGCTGATGCGGTGACTCCATTCAGCCACGGCATTACTGACACCCATCAGCTGATTGGTTGTTATGGCGCGACTTGAAGCTGAAGTTGAGATTTCTCAAACTTTTGCGGCAGAAATAAAATGTAGCTCGTATTTTCGGTCGCACCTGAAACGCACCAGCCGCGCTACGTGGTTGCGCAAATCAGGCAGAAAAGCTTTCTCGCAACACAAATCTGCTTCTGACGTGTCGTGGGATCCCTAGTCGCGCTCGGTGTGTTAGCACCGTTAGAAATACAGTCTGATAGACCTGTTCATTTAAACCTCTTGCTGGTTAAGAACGGTAAACTTTACTATCTTACTCTCATCAATTGTATATCCGGTTGCTTTTGAAAGTTTAGGTGAAATAAAACTAGAGTTTGTGGCTGACAATAAAGTGATCAACAGTAAAACTCACAAAAAAAGGAATATATTTATTTGCTGTAGCTACAATTGGAACGGCTATCTTGTTCAGTTGCAAAGATGGATGGAATAGTGCTTAATCACGACGACACCAATAGACTACCAGAATACAGCAGTAGCTTGATACGCATTGGAGAGTGCACAGAAGCAAGCTTCTCCACTTAAAGAGCCTTTGTTCTGTTATTGAGTGCTTTGAAGAGTTGCAGTCTTTCTGCAGAGAAGCTTAGTGACAGCATCCTGGTAGCTATAAAAAGGCTACTCTGGCCCAAATATTGGAGAAAACAGAACAGCGCCGACAACGAGCCATGCTGCACTCAGAGAGGGCTTGTCTGGCTGTCTGAGAGGATTGTGACTTCTGAGACGCAGGAGCCAGGAACTGAAAATGCTTTCCATTTCCAAACGTTGCACTTTCTGAGTGCCCCAACTGGTTGGGTCATCAGTGGAAACTAGACAAACTAAGCCAAAGAGTTAGTTTTTTTATATCAAGAAGTGTACCACTCAAAAACCAAACCAAGAGCAGGGAGGCACCTTTAAAAAAATTGAATTAAATGTACTGTGAGGATAAGGGGAAGATTGGGTATATGGCAAATAATGATAAACACAAATCATTCAGAAAGAATTAAATGACAAGGTAGGACACAGAGAAGGAGAACGGCAACCTGTTTTAGCTACTTCTTTAGGGTTCAAAGAAAAATCTTTTAGATTAGAGATGGACAAATTAATCATCCATGGACTGGAATCAGACAAATTTCTACTTAATGGCAGGTCACATAAAAAAATATTCACATTTCACTATATGCGTAAAAACTAAAAACTCCCACCATTGTCAATCCATAAATGCAACAACCAACAGCATATAGTCTAGTGCAGATTTTTGACGATTAATAAATGCTACAGACATGTCTTGATGCCTAAACAGGATCAATCTTGTAATACCTCTTCTGTTGGATTCTAAACTACTCCCTCTACCAAAGACCAGGGGCAAATCTTTCCCTTTAATGTGTTGTAATCATTTGGGAGAAAAAAAATAAAAATAAAAAATCTGAATCAGCAAGTCAAACCTCAAAGAAAATTGGAAGTCAATATCAGCCAGGAAGAAGAAAAATAAGTCTGTTTTGTAGATAAAATCTATCTGTAGATTTTAGTGCCAGTGCACAAAAACTACAAGAACTGAGTCTCTTAAAAACAATTACAATTTTTTTAAAGAATGTGATAGTTTGTGCCAAATATATATTAAAATAACAGTTGAAAAGCTTTAATCTGGTTATAGAGTACATTGGATTAAACTTTGTATTGGTTTTACCAAGTAACTGCAAGCGCTATCAAGTGTACACTGGATATTGTAATATAAGCCTGCGGTATGTGGATCCTATTGTGTGTCAAATGGAGTGGAATTGCATGTCAACCTCCGGAGACAACAATCAGTGTTTCCCAACCAGATATCTAAAGAACTGCAGGGGGCGAACAGCAGAAAGCACTGAACTATTACAGCTGTTTTTAAAAGCTTTTCGCCTTAAAGGCTCATTAAACCGCATGCCTGATTTTGGTATATTAGAATAAACTGTTTAAGGTCCACCATCACAGATAGGAAAAAAACGCATAAATAAATAGAGGAAGCATGTAAAACTCAGGTTGGAGCCTACAGCTAGTTCCGCTAAGGCGTCGTTGACAAATGGCATGGAAATGCTAGCAGTGATTTAACAGCAGCAAACAAATATGAGGGTAAAAATACAAAACAAATGAAAAACCACCCACATTTTTACAAATATGGCTTTCTCTTTACCTGAATGCTGCGTGAATATATTTATCCCGGGGTCAGGCACGTTGGCCACGGCTGTCCTGCCCGGTGGTATTATGGTGCTGCAGCCGGGTTCCCGGGGTCTCCTCCCGGCGACGCTCCCCCGGCTCCCCTTCCCTTGGTGTGGCTGAGACGTGTGGGGCTGTGGCGGCTGGAGTCCGGTCGATGTAACCTCACCGACGCGGCCAACCTGCTGTCCCATCCCGGTACTTTTGCGTGAGGACGTGTGGGACCAAGCAAGCGAACCTCCCCCCACCGCGTCCCTACGGTTCACATTCCCCCAAGCTGCTGCGGCCTAGCCCGAATCCTCTCTCCGGTGTTCTCCTCGAACGTGAACTAGCCCGAGTTAGCTGGCTCGGCTAACGATAGCAGCTACCAGTGAAACCCACCCAGCCAGCCTCCAACAATAAAATCACAACCCCGGCGTGTGACAGCGATTTTCTGTGTCCGGGTGGTCCTGATGAATTGTGAGGAGCAATGAAAGCTACCCTACGAGTTTACCCAGTCTAGAAGATCGAATCGAACCCGTTATACCGTGGTCGAGCTGCTGCGCGCCCCCTCTGACGCCGCCATCTTTACCGCAGAATAGAGGATGTGTTGCACAAGGCGGGGGGCTCGCCTCGGCCCCCTGTCAGCTCCAGCACCGGCCCGGTCCCAGCAGTCAGGGGGGCATGTTGGCTGCGTGATCAAGATTACTGGAGAATAAATCCAGAACACGTAGGGGGGGAAACGCTTCTAAAGCTTCCCTTGTTCTCTGTCAAAATATTTGATGCACACGTAGATGTTTATTATCATGTCATGATTTAGATTCAAGTAAAGTGCAGTTTTTTTTTGCAGAGTCGGCCATAGACACAAGCAAACTAAGCGACATCCTACCCACACAAACCATCATGGAGAAAATTACAGAATTTGATTTGATGCTTTAGCGCTGGTAAAATGAAAGGTTTAGAATTTGTAAAAATTCAAACAGTTTAAAATTAAGAGAAAAACAAAATTCGAACAAGATTTTAGAGTTTTAGTGAAAACACTGCAGAACATTAAGTACAGATTTTTCATCATGAATTTACAATTTCAACAGTATAGAACATAATTACAAATTTCCTTCTTTCTTACTTGTACAAAACAACAGGCCAACAATTAAAAAACAAAGTCTCAAAATGTCCATCTGGCATTTCTTTTCTTTTTAAGCTGTACAATGGACTGAAAATGTCACATGAGGAAATGCTTAGTCTCGTTTTCCTGAACACTTGGAACTTTCAATATCTGGCATTATTTTACTGTATTTTACTGTAACCAATGTAAAAGTAGTTTGAATCAACAAGATCACTTTGTAAAAATGCAAAGAATAATGATCGCTGTTTGATTATTGTGTTACCAAAATTACAATCTGATGCTGCAAATTTAATCTTTTATGTTTGAGCTTGGTTTGCTCTCACATACATCTGTGCAAATAACCAATGATGAAAGGTTTCTTTTAAGCTCAGCCAATTTAACTTGGCCTCCTCTTCCAGAATCAACCAAATGTGTATGTGATGGTGCATTCTATTTGTAGTCGGAACTTGGAAATTCTGACTTCCCACTGGGAAAAATCAACTGGAACGCACCCCGAAGTCAGACTTCCCACACGGAAAGTCTGAGATTTTTTTCCTGCTCTGACTTTGGCTTTGAATATAGCCGCTCCTCACATCAAAAAATAGTAGCTGTGGTGAAAATAGTGTATCTTGTAAAATAAACATATTAAAACTGGGTCTAACATCAGTATTACATGTTGAGCCTGCAACTCTAAACTGAAAGAAAGTGGTGTTTGCATACGGAACATGCAGCTTAAAGCAATGTTTGTTGGAGGTACTACTACTATGGCTGCATGGGCCTCGCCATATTGGAATCCTTACTCCGTTAACTGGAACACCATTTACTCGGGTGTGATATCAAACCCAGCTCCAAGTTCCAATTTCCAAGGTAAGTGGAACACACCATAAGCGGGATTTGTGATGCTCTTCACAGGAAGCGGAGCCCCAAATCGAATTCTGGTTAGAGCCCAACAAAACTTGAGCCTGCTCTGATTTTAGGAGGGGGCCAGTGTCCTTACTTGACTCTGATAATCTGATAACCTGAATATCCAAAATATAAATGAGAGATAAATTCAAACTTTTGCACTGAACTGCTTTTTCCTAAAAACATTTTTATATAAATTTTTACAGAACAAACTAAGGGGAATTCTTAAGTTTTAAATTTTGTTGCGGTGAGAATGTATCAGATGTACCTGAATAGAATTAAGATTCAAAACATATGATTACAATCAAATTATAGGCAAAAGTGACATAATTTAGCCAAATTTCTGCTTTCAAAACTACATACATACATACATTCCCCCAGGCTGTCGCTCTGATGAACTCTGTGTAGTCACAGAGTGTGAGACCATTCACATGAACAATAAACTATAACTCTGCACTGCTGTATATACTCACTGTACAATAACCCCGGTTAGGTGTATATATCATCCTTTATTATTTATTTATTGTATCTATTTTTTATTCCACTTATTTAAGTCTGTACAGTGAGAAAAGCTGCCGGAGTCAAATTCCTTGTGTCATTCTTGGCCATTAAAGCTGATTCTGATTTACATACATGTTGCATTACAACATCTAATCAAAATAGAACACACACACTTGTAACATTTGACTGTGTAAATGGAATAAAAGTAATTTTCTGGTGGTTATTTTATCACACATTAGTTTAAAGCAATCCAAAGAATCCTAGGAATCTGTTATTCATCAAATGAGCAGTGATTGGTTTAAAACTTTTACTAGAGTGCCACCTTGTGGTGAAAGCCTCAAGTTTCACATTGCTGGTTTCTACTTCGACTTGTGCAACTCCGGTTTCTCAAGCATCCACCCACAACTTGCGTAGTCACGGAGTGTATGAGCAACCGTAAAAAGAATTTCTTGAACAAGTTTGAGTGCAAAAAAAAAGTACAGGTAATCCAAAAATGCAAACTACAGCAGTTGGTGCTTTTAAAGTTGCAAAATGACATTATCGTTGGAAGATTTAAGCAGCCAGCTGCAATCTTGACCGAAATCGTTTCACGGTGAGTCATAAATCACTGCATATAGGTTTAAATGTCCATCATAACCAAAGCATATCAAAATATTCAACAATCATATATGAACTAACTTTCAAGAACCTAAATTAATAATTGGCACATTCAGCAAAATATCAGTAGTTTCAGCAACTGTCATATCTTAAATGCTTTAGACTGTAAGTAGGCTAGTATTTACTTTTGAAAAACATTTTTTTCATTGTTTAAGTAACCAAAGCATCTAAAGCTGTAGCTTAGTAGTTGTGCTTAATCAGTCTGGTAATATCTCAATTAAAAAGTTCTAGTATCTTGCCACTCCTGATAATACAAAGAGCACAGTTATTCCAGTTATATGCAATATTAAACACACAAACACAAATCCAACTGGTAATGAAAATAAGTTAATTAATTTAAGTGTAATTCAGTCATTTCTTTTTAGCCATCAAGTAACAACATCCCACCTCATTGAATATGAACCATTACTGTGTGCGTTATGTAATGTTTGTATTAAGCTGCCATGTCATTATTTGCATAAGGAGTGGCTATGCAGTGAACCCAAAGCAACAGGGACACAGGAGAAAAGAAAAATCAAGTCTGTACTTCCAATTTTTATCTATATATGTATGTGTGTGTGAACGTCTGTTCAGAAGCGGCAGCTGAAAATTCAATAAATAAGGCACCCATGATGTGATTTTGGCATCTCAGCAGATACTCTTCTATACATTCAAACACTGTAGGATTCAATAAATAAAAGGATGACAGTGAGAAATTAGCTGGTGGAGTCCATTTTGATTGGTGATCAGGTTTCTCTCAATAGTCCCTCTTTATCTTATCAGACTCAGTCATTAGATCTCTCTGACAATTCCAGGAACGAGGCTTCAGCAAATCTAGGAAGGAAGACTGGAAAAGAAACAATTATAAATTGTTGTACCCAACCTTCACACTTCTGCTCAATAACTACAGTGCAATTTAATCACAGTATAATTCCAGCTGTTTTGTATAGACCTGAGCAGTTTGTTAGAGAAAATCAGAGAGAAAAAAAAAGAGCCATGAAAAACAAGGAACACAGTAGACAGTTTAGGAATGAAGATGTGGAAATGTTTGGGTTATAACAATATCCTAAGCATCTGAGTCATCATTTCACCATTCATCATCTAAAAGATGAGTAAAGCTGGAACCATACCACAGCATGCCTGTCTACTTAAACTGACAGGTAAGGTCAGGGCAGCAACAACGAGAGAGAAGTAGTCATGGGGTCTATGGCAACTCTGGACGAATGCAAAGAGCTACAACTAATGTAGAAGAATCTGAGACAAATATGGCTGTGACTGAAGAGCGAAAATAAGAAATCGTTAAAAGAAAGCTACAAAAACCTCAGCTTCCTGTTTTCTACAAGCTATCCAGGGGACAAAAAAACAAAAACAAAAAAACTGAACACTAACTTTTTTCCTTGATTGCAAAATTATATAAGAGGATGAAAACTAACAAGTGTGCAACCTCCCTAATATAATATCCCAGACTGAAAAACGGTGGCATTATCATCATCTGAGGATACCTTTTTTAACAGGGGCAAAGCAGCTAGTCAGAGATACTGGAAATGCAGGGCAACCCTGGAAGAAAACCTGTAGGAAGCTGCAAAAGACTTTAGACTGGGTTGAAGGCCCACTTTCCTGGAGGACAAGTGTATAAACGCAGTCAGCATTACAGAGGTTTAGATCTTAGGTGCCTAAAGCACAGTCCTCGAGGACTTTTAGGTTGACACCTTTAGATGCAGCTTTGCTTTAGTAGCACACCTGAATAAAAATGAATGGCTCAAAATCAGACATCTGTGCAGCTGAATGTCAAGCCCTTAATTTTAATCAAGAATGTTGGAAAAGTTATCTATAAATTGAAGAAAGTGGCGCTTGAGGACTGGCCTTTAGTAGCCCTGGTTTGAATCAAAGCTACTTCCTGTGTTACAACTGCTCAGCCAGTCCAGACCTAAATGAAACTGAGAATCTGTGGCAAGACTTGAAAACTGCTGTTCAGACACTCATTTAATCTAAACCAATGAATAGCTTTGAAAAATCATGTATATCTTTTCTTTTCCCTCCCCACAGTTGTGGTCAACTTAGTTGTTTTTCCGTCCCATGAAATCCCCAAAAAATACAGTGAAGTTTGTGTCTGTGATGTGCAATTTTTAACTGAGCCATGGCATTACCTCTCTGAGTAGACAGTACTGCCTGGCATACCACTCTTGAGAGTACAGACACATTATGACCCCCTGACCCAGAAACAGGGACGTCCACATTAATATGTTCCAAATGGGGCCTTTCCTTCGATCGTGGAAGATAAAGTTGAACATCACTGTAGAAAAGACAAGACTTAAAAAGAGGTTTCAAAACAATTAAGATAGATGCACCGTATACATTATTGCCCCCCCTACTTCCAAAGCACATGAAGAGACAGAAGAGCACTGGATAGAAGAATCCGAAGCTAACTGCAAGAATATACTCATGGACCAACGCAGACAACGTAAACACAAAAAGCATAGCGGCTGGTCGGAAACGCTTCTGAGATATCTGGAAGGACAAAAGCAAGAGGAATACATTATATCTGTTCAATACATTTAAAAAAAAATGTTTGCCATCATTCTAAAATGTTCTCCATTTCAACCTAAAGCCCACTCACCAACAGGAAGTCCTTGTACACATAGTAATACAGCCAGTCATGTACCACTACATTCCAGGTACGGTAGTAATTGGCATAAGATGTTGAGTTCCACCAGTCCTATAATGTGTATTGTTAAAATTAATGCACACATTATTTGAACTTCAGTACTTGTGTAATATCTGCCATAGATAGTGCGACAGCAGTACCTTGTAAAACATCCGGTCTGCAAAGCGAAGCATCTCAGCAAAAGCGTTGAGCCAGCAGTGGAGAAAGGAAAAAAATCCCAGCAGGAGAACCAAAACTCCTGCAAATGAAACCCAACAAAACAATAATCCATCATTTTCAACCTAAGAGTTTCTTAAAAAGTGTAATTCTTTATAGGTCAAGGTTTATTTACCAGGCAGTATGGAGTTGAAAACACAAAGGACCATGGCGCGCAGATTGAACAATTGCAGACTGATGCTTCGAAACTGTGGGATGCATAGCCGCACAAACACGTAGTAGGTATAAAAGAGACAGCCAAGAACCTGTGGAACATTGGGAAAAGGTTGAAATGTTATAAATGTTCCTTGTATTCGAAATGTTAGGTGATAGCAGCAGGATTCAGTACCTGCAGTAACTTTGTGGCCACATAGCCCCATCTGGTCACTGGGTTTCTGGTGGAAGGGAAAACATTTTTTGTTTTGGTCCTAAAAAAAGTAAATCATACCTGAAACCAGACATGATTAAGAGAGGCAGTTTACCTGGGGTATTTGTCCCTGTAGACAAGAGTGGGTGCAAACAGGAAGTAGAGGTACTGGGAAACTTGAGGAACCACAGGACCATTACCTATAAGTGACAGCAATCGAAAAGAAAAAAAAATGCACATCCCTTAAACTTTGCCCACACCTCATCATCTATCAAAGTTAAATGAATTTCATCAGGATTCTATGCGATAGAGCTACAAAGAAGCTGTCTTCTTTGTAGCTCTATCGCAATTGTCCCCTTTTTTTAAGCCATCTAATTAGTTGTTAAGGGTGCAGCTCTGTGTAGTTTAACTTTGTATGAATTGATATTTTCTACAAAGTAGGATCAATACATAAACAAGAATGAACCAGTTTAGGTGGAATAGTGACATACTTGTCTTGTCTTTTGTCCAAGCCAGGACTCTTGGCACATTCTCTCTGACAAAGGAGTGGGCTTTCATCATTAGACGAACCTGAAACAAGAGAAATATTTCTAAAAAATGTCAATTGAAATATGAAGCCAAATACACCACTAAACATTTTTGTCAAAAAAAATAAATAAAATTAACCTCTGATAGATCACTTACCTGTTCTATGATGATGATAAAGCAGGATGCAGGAGGCAAACTGTTGGTCAAAACCACATACGTTGGCAGAATTCCCAAACCCAGGCCCTGGTAGAGGAGGAACGCAGAGCCAAACAGCCAAGTGTACAGTCTCTGTTGGCCATGAGAGCCCAACTGGCTTTGTGACCAAAGGTGGAATAAGGTGTAGGGAACCAGCAGTACGGACAGGAACATGCAAAGCCATGTGCATACCACTAAAGGGAACTGTCCGAACGCAAAGACCAGCAGGTCAAAGTCCAAGACCAGTCTGAGACAGAGAAGATTAAGAGAACATGCAAAAGGCTTACTATGATGTCTGGTTAATGAAAATAAGAATGCATATTTCACAAAAATACAAAAGTTTACAGCATTCAGTACCTGCCTTCATCCAGGAAATCTACCACAAGCGTGCTGAGAATAAATAGAATGAGTAGGGCAATAAACATGTGGTAGATGGTCCTGATGTGGTTCACCTCAAACAGCTCGCTGTGGAAAAACACACATCATAAATCTTGTGTCTGTACAGTGCCGCTGCATGAAAAATATGTTGCAGTCTTTGAGAAAACCAAATTACCATACAGCACTTAAATTACAGAGATTCTCTTTTGAATGACTTACATAGTAAAGTACGAACTTACTCTAGCAGGGATCTCCGACTTACAAAGTGCTTCCCATGGCCGTGCGGAGGCTGAAAGTGACTACAGAGGGGGAAAATGAGCAAGGAAGGGCATACCTGTTATTTACTTGTTAGGTTAGCATTGTTATGACAAGTTGGAAAAAGGAAAGTGGTCACAAGTCTATAGATTTATGTGGGTTCAGGGTTGAAGGCGAAAAACAGTACCCGAGTTTGCTCCTTTCCTTGTCTGACAGCGGCGGTGAAAAGGCAGCAGGTAGAGGTGCGGACTCGAGACTGGCTGATTCTTCAATAAGACTGTCCATAAAATCATGGACCTGGCTTTCAAACTGATGGAGAAGGTCATTCTTTAGGCCCTGGCCAAAACAAAAACCACACAAACAGAATACTTTTAGGCACGTAAACGTTAAGAGTGACTATTCTTCCATGGTATCGTTAACAGTTCATCTGACAATGTCACTGCGACTTTCACAAGGTACAGCCGGCATGCTAAATCAACATGGCTCAGAGTGTTTTGTAACAGCTCAGTGTGTCATGGACTTTTTCAACCTTTAGACAAGATGAACACATCTTTTGTAATCATCCATCCAGTAAATGTGTCTACAGTGATCTGACATTACTCAGGGATCATGAGTTAATAAAAAAAATGTTAAAAAGTAAATACAAATTAAGTAACAAAATGTCAGTTTTTATATAAATGATCTTCTGTTCTTTATTTTTGTATTTTAAGTCGTATGACTTGATAAATTAACCAGAAAATCAGAATTATGAAGACATTTATTTCACTTTGATCATCTAGTCTTCATAAATGTTCTGCAGTTACAGCATCTATAAACTGTTTCCATAATAAAATACTTTCAGCCAAATACTGAATGATGGGGAAAAAAATAAAAATAAATCACAAACCAAACATCTGTTAAAATGGTTTATACATTTTCAGATGTACGGTAAAGCCCAAAACATTCAGATCCCCCCCCATGACAGATTTAGATTTTAAATTACTTTTATTCAACAAAGAAGTTTGTTTCTGATAGAAAAAAAAAGATGTGGATATCTCAATAGATAAAACAAAAACTGTAAATAAAAAAAAAAAAAAGATAAAAGACAACCTAAAAACCCAAATTATCAATATCCTTTTTCGGTTGTCATTGTAAAAAGTTCTACTGGCATTACAGCTATCAAACCTCTTCCTATATGCATGATAAAACTTTTATGCATGTTAAAGGTATTTTGATTACTTCTATATTTGGTGATCTACAAGTCTTGAGGTTGGAAGTACTCCTTGCCATCAACCTAATCTTCATCAGATTCTCTCGCTGGGCCACACATTACGCTCAGAAGAAATACAACGGCCCAATTTTAAAAAGTATTCTTAACCTAAATCTCTAGGACGTGTGAATTGGGCTTGACAGTGTGAACAAATCTGCTTTTGTGAAAAAAATTGTACAACAGTCTTTGGATTTGATAAAAAATCTGTGGTGCATGACAAATACAAAAGCTCTCTCACAACCTAAGACCAGCTACGATAAATCTAAAGCAGTTACAGACCCTTTCCGCTACAGCGACAACAACTAACGTCTCAATATTGTCCTCGTAAGCCCATGAGTGCTCCCAGAAGCTGCTTATTTTTCTCCTGTCTCAGTCGGAGTCGGAAAGGAGGAAACCTCAGGGACCGGCCCTCCAATCACTGTTACAGAAACACCTTTTGGATCTTTCTGACATAATACGGCAACAATTCGAGCAGTCTGGCTTTACATATGGTAGCAACAAGAGCTCCAAAATTTTAACATATGGTGGACCCACATTTTCCTGAATTCTTTTTTACCCTCATTACAACATCCCCACTTCTCTCAGTAAGCTCTGGGATGCGAGTCACCAAGTTCTACATAACGGCTCTTTGAAGGAATCAAGGACAGTTAAAAATGCATTTAAATAAATACAATGAACACTACAATAGTCTAGTTGAATACTCCCTCCAAACAGTTTTTTCTAATAACAATGTTGCATGTGTGATTATGAACATATCGTGTAATTCAGGAAATTACTAACCTCTGCTTTCCGTTTTAGTTGCAGTTTTTTGCTGATCACATGCTCTACCTCAATTTTCCCTGAAATTGAAATAACACATAATGCTGTTAAAAAACAAAAATAATGAGCCTTTTTTTGGGTTTTTTTAAAAAACAAGCAAAAAACCCCCAAAAAAACGTGGAATATCAATGCAGCTTTGTTCTGTGGGCAATTTTTAAAATCGGTCATCATCAAAGTGATAAAAGCTTTAAATCCCAAAATGTCACTTCTTCTTTTTAATGTTACCATAAGTCATTACCATTACTAGAGCCTGGTCTGGTGACGGACAAGTTTGTTCTTTTATTGAGGTCAACTGTGACTAACTTTGGGAGTAGCAGTCCACCCATATGTGACAAGAAAAAAAAGAATCCCATAATTTTTGTCCTCCTTTCCACACAGGTAGGGCTGGATATCAATTCAAATTTCAAGAATCAATTCTATTCCAATTCTCAAGAGTTACAATCAATTATCACGTTCCAATTCAATGTGATCCAGTTCGATATAGATATGGCTCAGTGCTATTAAAAACCTTTTTAGTTAAGCTGTTATCTTAATTATATGCCTGTAATTCAAATCACTTATCACTGAGTAACAGTTTACCAGGAAAAACTTTAAAATGTAAGCCTTACAATAACTGTCTGGATTTTTAATTTCTATTTTAGCTGTAGAAAAGGGGCAAACTATGTTAAACACTTAAACCGATTTTTGAACTTGTGAATTAATTCTTCAAAGTTTTATAAGAATCGACTCAAAATCGAGTAGCCTGTAGGCCTAACAGATCTTTTTTTGTTTTATGTAGTGCTGTAATTGTTTCAACATCAAAGCATGGGAGTCATCATTAAGGAGTTTGAGTAGCCCACTGTTGCTTCATACTGTATGAAACCACAAAACTGTATCAAAGTTCAAAAGTATTTTCTTAAGAGGAACAAACCCATCATCACATTTCAGTCTGTAAAACCATAAATGGAAATATACTAATCTTTAAAAAAAAAGGATGTGGATCTTCTAAAAATCGGCAAAAGGTTATTGTCCCCTTTACACATAAAAAAGGGGGATACGTGTGTGTGTGGTGATATTTGCTCACCATTGCTCGTGATATGGCTATCGCCATTCCCATGTGGATGTCTCCCAGGATTAGATCCTCCATCCAAGTCTAGGAAGTTGTTGACACCTCGGCTGCGGGACCTGAGCGAACTTTCTCTCCCGTTTTCCATCCTACAGAACCAAAAAAAAAGGTTGAATTTATCCGAGGCTCAACTGAAGCAGAGAGACCAGAAAGGAATGTGAAAGATTTTAAATGAAGGACAAAGCAAACCCAGTTCACAATCAAATCACTCTCACATGAGCACCCTCACAGCAGCAAAGACAGATAGCCAACTAATCAGCTTCCGCCAGATATCAATATAAGATGCAGCGACACCGCAAATAACTAACAGCTTCACGGGTTAAATCACGACCTGGCTCACTGCTGCTGAAACATAATCGCTTCTGTCTCAATGACAGAGCTAGTCAAATTAGCCCTCCATGCTCAGCCACAAGCGAACTCACATTAGAAATGTAACAATGTCGACTTCCTTAATCACTTACTCGCTTTCGCAGCCCTGTCCTCTCTGACGAGGATTCCCCCAACAACTAAAGCAGAGAAGCAGCTGTACAACGACAGCTCACCTACTCCATGATGCAAACATTTAACAGATGATGAGCTGGACCCTCGACGCCCATTGGACGAAAGTCTCTCCTCCTTACGACGTCACCGACAAGGGTGAGAGAATTCCGTAGATTTTGGTGCGATTCCAGCTGGATTCATTAGCCTGCTCCAGAATAGAGGTGGGCCGAATACAAAGTCACAAAAGAAGATATCCTCATGGTGGGATATGTATGTTGAATAAACACATGTGATCATTTTTGGAGCCTGCAATTTCAGTTAATGAAAAAACAAACAAAATACGGAGGGTGAAAAAGGGGAAACGCATACATTTTATTTTTTCTGTCCCAATTTGCACTGCAGGAACCCAGTTACATTTGGGATTGATTTGGCCTTTTAAAGTATTGCCTATATAGATTTTTCAAAATAAAAGCCTCACTTTTACATACATGACGTCTACATTTAGTGTGGTTCCAGAATTCAATACCTCATTTCCCTTGTTAATGTTGTTGTTGTTGACTATAGGCAGCTTAAGGTGTCAAATGTACCATACCAAAAAGGAGTTCTTAGCATTGGGATAAACTGGCCAATCAGTATGCAGCTCAGGTCACTGCAGGGCTTGCAGCCAAAAGGATGGTGCTCCCCGGGTGGGGGGGTGTCCATGGTGGGGGAAAAAAGCGTTCACATGTGTTTTAATCCTTAGACAAGAGTCCAAAAACAGGTAATAGAAAAAAACACACATTTAAGCACATGTTCAGACATTAACGATGACACATCAGGAGGGATGGGCGGGTACATGTGCTCCAGTCCACAGGTTAACGCGCTGCCACCGAGGCACGCCATCATCCAGCTTCCTGGTGCAGGAGATAGCATTTTGATACAGTGAGATGGTGTGAGTGTATGTTAGTGTGTGAGTCTGAATTCCATGACAGTGTCAGTAGATGCAGGTGGACGGGGGGATACTCTGTTTACACTCATCTCACGGGCATTTGATTGTGGACCAGTTGAAGGTCTACATGGGAGCCAAAATTATAATTATTTGGATAACAGGGAGAGCAAATTTCCTCTCTGCCCTTCAGCCCGTAGGCGGTTTCTTTTATGAGTCTAATTAAACCACATTAAAGTTCAGAATCCATTCATTTCCAGTTGCACCAATCCGCACTGAAAGTTTCTCCAAGTCCGATGACATAAGCGAATGGGTCCCAGAGAGCCGGCCAGAATGCGTCCCAGCTCACCAAGAATCTGGTTCTGGAAAACCGTTAAACCTATGGCTTTTAACTTGTATTGATTTAACCACCATGGTCTCAGACTTGCAGGTGCTAATTCTAATCCCTGCTGCAAACCGTCCCAAAGAAAGCATTTGATTTAATAAAGATGAGATTTTCCCCACATTTATAGACTGCAGTGCATATTGTAATGAAACATGAAATAGATGAATACTTAGATGCTAAATAAATATTTAATGACTGTCCCCAGCAATCCTGGAACCGCATCCAAGTTTATAAATATTGTCCCCGGCAATTTTAAAAACACACTGTCGCTCTAGGTTCTGGAACACTTGCAAAGCTGATAAAAGAACTGCATTTGGAAAGAGGCACAGGCATACTTGCCAACCCTCCCGATTTTTCCGGGAGACTCACGACTTTCAGTGCCCCTCCCGAAAATCTCTCAGGGTCACCATTCTCCCGAATTTCTCCCGATTTTTGACGGTGTCGCATATCATGTACGCTCCCTGTTTCTAATGTGAGAGTGGTTGAGAAAAAAAACGTGTTACATTTTAAATACATGAACAGTTTCTTCTTTCCGGACATGAAAATCAATCACATGTTTGGCGAAAGTTGCCGTTTTGAATCAAAGATAGGTCACCTACGTGATCCTTATGTCTATGAGGAAAACAATCAGTGAAGCACGGTGCAGCACCGAATGGCATGTTTTGAGAAGTCTTTGCATTTGGTCAGGCAACAACTAACGTTAGTGTCAAAATCAACAGACTCAATACTGGGCCCAGGATGGGACTGTAGCACCAAAATAAAAGCAGAAGGTTTCTTGTAGTTGGGACCCAATCTGAGCTGTCATCATGGTAAAATTACAATTTAAGGTAAATTTATTTTGCTAAGGTTTATGTGACAATGTGATATGAAAGCAAATAAAAAAACATTGCCACCTTTTTACACAAAAGGTTTTTCACCAAAAAGTGGAGGCACTGTTTAATTTCTTAACTTACATTATTGCTGTGGACTGTTATTTTGTCAAATAAATAAATACTCTAAGATTCAAGCATTCTTAATAATTATAACTATACGGATAAATATATAATATATTATATAGCTATATATAATTTTCTATTTTTTTAACCCCTCCACCCCGCTTTTGAAAGTCTCCCTAATTCTGAGGTCTCAAGGTTGGCAAGTATGGGCACAGGGAGTATGACTATTTCCAAATGAATATTGGCCAATGACTTATCGAACTGGATCAGCCTATAGAAAAATATGATAACATGGACATAAACTAAATGTGCTAAAATGAATTTGTATCATCTAGAACAATAAAAAAGTCTGTTAATCATTACTATTGTTTGTCTCACTTATGTTTCACCCTGATCTTGGTGTCATTTAAAATTCCTTTTTTCGTTTTCTAGTCCATGTTTTTGGGGAAGTATGCAAGGACTCTATGCATGTGTCAGAGGATGTGGTGTGACCAAATATGGTTAAATGAGGGCGTTCCTGTTTGCAAATGGCTGTGAACAGGCACATGCACCTAGATATGTACATGTGAGATTTATTGACGGATGATTGCAGAGGAAGATGCATATAACTGGCCACTGCATATTTGATAAATCCAACTTTTGACAGTCCGTACGAAGATTCAAAATTTTATTCATAGGGTAAAATATAGGACAGTACCCACAAAAATTTGATAAATGAGCAACATAACCTCTAATTTAAGTCTGATTGATAAGCATTAAGTGGCAGAGGCCTACAAAATTTCCTCAGAACACCTTCAGGTTAAGGTATGTGGTTCATTACCCTAAAACTCCTCATTTTATTGGAATAATTCGAATACTGTATATTCAACAAACCACTTTATTAAAAAAAGCTTGAATTAATCTTGTAGCTCCAGTCCCTGAAGCATTCTCTTTACCGTTCTTGAGATAATCTAAAGACCACATGTAGTTTGGAGGTGTGTAGCTATTGACTCTGCGAGCTACACCTCAGCATCCACTCACCCCACTCTTGGACTCTATTGTTGCCAACCACTTTGTGGCTTAGTTTCTATTACTTCCATATTGTTAGAAAACCACTAAAAGTTGACTGGAATTTTCAATATAGCAAGGAAATTTCATGAAGGGTTTTATTGCACAGGTGACGTCCTATCACCATAGCTTCCTTTAATTAATTCTTACACAAATGTTGTAGTGTAGATAAACTCTAAATGCAATGTGCTGGATTTTAACATGTGGCCATGCAACTGATTAAGTTCACTGTTCTGAATGATTCGGAGGGTTGAGCCTGTACTTTTGGCAAGGTAGTGTATATTACCATTTAAACTTAAAACTTTGTGAAAATAACTTTAGAGATATGCAACAAAATATAAACAAATGTAAAGCTGTTGCAATATTCTCAGTAGTCAAGTGTTTCAGTGCATTGGCTGCATAGTAAGGAGATACCTACAGATTGTGATAGATTTTTTTTATTGACAATGTTTCATCAACAGAAACAGTTACAAGGTGCTATTCTATTGCTTATAGATGCCTTTTCAATTTGCAGTGCATATATCTATGAGTATAACCTTAAACAATCAGGTAATAAACAGAAAATAACATTCATATGTCCAGGTTCAGCCTCTACTGTATGTTGCAAGTCTTTTCAGTACCTTAAATACTGAGCCGGATTTTAAAAAGTCATGTAAACGGAGAAAGAAAGATATGAAAAAATTATGCGCTATAAATCAAAATAAAATAAAAAATGCGTTTTTGAAGGAATAGTAATTTTACATTCAAATAAATACTGACAAAATATACAAAAAAGCTCAAATTAAGTCATGTCTAACCAAATTGCCCACCTGACATATACAGTAATTTACATACTTTCACTGAACTCTGTGGAATTTGATCCCACACATAATATACTGCTCACAAGAAGCACAGGGGTCCCAAATCTACAGAGATCTCAGAGACACTGCTGGGTGTATTGTTCAACTCTATTCCCACACCCCGGACAGGAAGTAACTCCATATCCCCTCGATGCATCTCTGTGCTACCCCGAACCTTCACCACCATGTGCACCTAGAAAAACAGCAGACGGAAAGGAAATTGTTTGATTTTGTCACCAAAACAAATATGAGCAAAGGTTTTTGCAATATTTTTAGATTTTATTGCTTGCAACAATGTTAGAGACAAAGATTACAGAAAAAAACGTGTTAAGTTTTTTTTTAGGGATGCACAGTCCTGAAAAAAAAAATTTCATCAGATTTACTTAAACATGTTGTAAGTGGTTCCAAACATGCTGAACAACTGTAGTTTATTTTTGTTAGATTTTTTGGAGTGTGGTAGCATGTTGCCTTGCAACAAGAAAGTCAGGGTTTGAATAAAGGCCTGGAGTCTCTCTGCATAGAGTCTGCATGTTACAACCTGTACCTGTGTGCAGGGTTCGAATTAACCCAAAGCTTTTGGGGGAGCCATAGTCTTAATTGTGCACTGATTTCCAAATTCATGTGCAGACCCCTGCATATTTATGCCACAATGGTCAAAATCATAAAAACAATTAAAAATTGGTAGTTTGATAGGTTCTGAGCAAACAAAAAGCAACAGGGAATCAACATGCAATCCAACATATTCAATAACAACAAATCACTCAACATCTTAGATCAGAAATACAATCATTATAATTATGATTATCATTGCCCTTAACAAAACCAAAACAATTGCTAAACAAAGAACTAATATCAGCCCAGTAGGCTATATTATCTTTAAATCAGTAGGGATAAGACATATTTGTGACCAAATTTCTTAAATATTTTTAAGAGACCTCAGATTTTATTAGCAATTTGCCCTATTATTTCAGCACACTTTAGCGCTATTTTGTTTTTTTAGTCATTATGGCTGGGGGCTTTCGTAAAGCCATTTTGAATTCGCAATAAGTCTGAAAGACGTAATGGTTTCTTGCAATAGATGAGCGTTCATTTTCTCTTCTGTCTGACATTTAACTCCTCTGTTTTTAGCTAAACTGTATCAATGCAATTTTTTTAGGTTATTCTGTAATTCACTTCTGACTTCTCCATTCATCCACTGCAGACCAGTTTTAATTTGGCAATCCGCAGAGTTTATGCATTGATCCATACTGTACCTATTAACTTTCCACTAAAGAGCCAGGTATTCCTACCTTTTATGTGCTTTTGCGTCCAATTAAAAGGAAAGGCATGACCTGATTCAGTAAGACTCACGAACTGCCAGTGTCTGGGTGCACTTGTCCTCCTCACTGCTCAGTTTCTGGGTGTATAAAACTGAAATGATCCAGTTTACTTTTAGTCATCATGTCCAAAATTTGAGTAAAACTTTGTTTAATATAATCTCACAGTTTTGTTCCAAGTGTGCTTGATTAGCAGGAAAACTATTCAAACAGAGGCAAAACACTGCTACCCTTTATAATCACAGAAAGACTTACGTGAAAGTTATTTAAAAAAGGAAGTCAGTGTTCGGATAATTTAATGTCAGAAATTTAGCACACAAGATGGACAAATTAGTATTTTATTCAAATCTGACACATTAGGATCTTTGTGGTGGCAAAAAAAGAAAGCTGAAGTAAAATAAGACCTGATTATTTTTAGAGCTCCCCCTTGGTCTGTGAGTAGAGCTGTGTAGAAATAATCGAAAAATAGGTTCTGAATCGATTCTTGTAGAAATCGAAACGAATCGATTCACAAGTTCAAAAATCGATTCTATTTTTTAAAATAGTTTGCCTTTTTTAAAAACGGAAATGGGAAGGAAAAGTCCAGACGGCCATTTTAAGTTTTTTGTTTGAAATGGTTAATACAGTTTTCCATGGTGAACTGTAACTTACCCAGTGTTAAGTCATCGAATATCAGGCATATACTTAAAATAACTGCTTAAAAAAAACATTTATTAGCACTGACCCATATCAACATCGAGCTGGATCAGATTGAATCGGATCGAATTGGATCAGATCGTGATAATCGATTCTAACTTTTGTGAATCAGAATCGAATCGATTTTTGAAATTTGAATCGATACCTAGACCTATCTGTGAGTTATGGGCTTTCAGGGGAGCCCATCTCCCTTTCAGGGGAGCCGCTCCCCCATAATCCGAACCCTGCCTGTGTGGGTTCCCTCTGGATACGGTGGTTTCCTCACACTGTCCAAAAATAAGACTGTTAGGTTAATTGGTCTCTATAAATTACCCTTAGGTGTGAGTGTGTGTGTGCACGGTTGTTCTTCCTGTTTATTTCTGTGTTGCCCTGCGATGAACTGGTGACCTGTCCAAGGTGTACCCTGCTTCTCGCCCAAATAACGCAGGAGATAGACACAAGCCCCCACTAGACCCTTATGAGGATAAGCGGAATAGATAATGGATGCATGGATATTTAGTTTAGCCAGAAAACCATTTAGTAAAATATATTAAATTTGACCATAATGTCATAAAAGACATTGTCGACGAAATATAAACGACAGATTTCTACCTTTCTGCACATCAATTCACCTTTTGAGACTTGACTGCATTTCAAAGATTGGTTGGCTGCCATGCCTTCATATATGTAAATTAATGTCTTTTTAAATGCATTTAACAAATTACTACAGATGGAGAATAAATATTGACAGATTTTTCTCTCTCTCACCTCACAGGTTTTCCTGGAAACTGAAATGAAGCGTGGATCGATTGCTTTGCCAGAATCTCCTTGCAAGTCTACAATCCAACTGGCTAAACCTGCTGTGGTAGTGGGACTGGACTGGTTTCCTATACATCTGAGAGTGATGTGCTGGAAAGAAGTGTGGCTGTGGAACCGCAGAAACCTCAGCTGTACAACATCCAGAGAGTTATACTCAAACTGTCCAAAAATAAAGAGTAAAGAAATGTGAAGGAAAGAGACAGAAGAAACAAATGTTCATTTGTCCACAGATCATTTGAGCACATTTCTGTGAGACTTACTCTGTGCCTGTTATATTGTTGAGTAGACCACTGCACTGGGATTCTCGACTTCATCATATCTGGTTTCCAACCCACTTTAAACTACGGAATGAAATATTACTCATATATTTAAATTAATGCAAATTAAATATTTAGATATATACATTTTGAAGTAGCACAGTAGGTCTATTATATATTCAGCCAGTCATTTTATTTCAATTTTAAGTTTTTCTCTTCCTCTCCTACGGTCTTAATGTACTAGGAGGATAATTTTCCTTCCACTGAGGACTTGAGCAATCTGTAGAGAAGCTAAATGTTTGTTATACCCTCATATGAGTAAAAAAAGAAAATTGCTATCAATGCAGGTTTTGTTCTTTCATAGGCCTTACACTTTTGTTCAAATGATCCCTTATTTGAAGATATCTCTAATGTGATCTGCGGCTTTCACAAAACTTGCCTCTGAAACTTTATTTGAAAACATAAGAATAGATTTAATTATTTTAATGTTGAATTGCAGCAAAGAAATGACTGAACCTTTTACAGAATGAGTTGTAAAATTATTTCACACACCTTTAGTTGGTTAATAGTTTTTCCCCTTACTGTACCTGGGAATGTTGAGGACCTATGCATGTTGCTCCTCCTGTTGTGAAGTTACAAAACACTTTCACAGCGTCACACGTGCAGCCTTGATTGGGGTCCATGTAAAAATAACCTGAAACATAAAGAGCCTGGGGTAGGGCTACACAACATACACATATTGCTAAATTGTAAGATGGTATTTAAGTACAATTTAGGTTCTCAGTGCCTCCAATACTTTGGTGAAACTTGTCGTATAACACAGTATATAAAGCTTTAAAAGGTAAGGAGGTAAGGTTGTTATAGAGTTATAAAGTTATAAAACTAAATATTTCAATGGGAAAAAAGATGTTAATCCAAAGCCACTTCTACATTAAACCATGTTAATGCAATGAAAATATTGAATTTATTTGTCTTCCAATAGCTGTATCTACTACTCATTATCCATTATGTCTGTTTAATTAACTGTTTATTCATCACAAGTCATGTAGTTGTTGCAACATCCACCACTTCTGTTTTGGCACATCATCTAGTCCTATAGCTAATGCACATTGTTGCATTCGATCGCTCAAAAATCCAGCCGGTGCTCACCATTTTCCAGATGTGGATGGATAAGTTTCAGTTCATAACAGGTGGTGCCGGGATCATCTTTTGTTCCCAAAGTCAAGCTTGGGGAATCCTTAACTTCGTCATCTTCAGACCACCTGCTCGATATTACCCTGCTCTCCTGTGGAGGAGTCAGTAACCTTACAAAGAGCATTCTAAACAGCATCTATATTACAAGAAAACTTGTACCAACTTTTTCTTGTCCATGTTTTTTAAGTAGCGTAGGCGATTGTGGCATTGAATTGAACTGCCTTGAACTGGTTCTGGATTTGTGCCTTAGCTCAGTTGGTAGATCTGGTCTTGGCTCGGATCGTATAGGTCTGAGTCTGGCTGGTGATCCTGGTTGTCCCTAGGATGAAAATGTGAAAATACAACGCATTTCAGCAGCATTACAAGATGTTTCCTGATCAGGGACAGTTTTTAGTGTCTTACTACACTTTCAACTTTATTCCAAATCCAATGGGAATATAACTAAAAACGTTAACACATCTCAATGGGATTTGATATAAAGTGTGGGCATTTCAAAATGTTTTAACAAAAATCTGAAAGGTGTGGCATGCATCTTTTTTAGAAAGACCCTTATCTGCCAACAGCTGAAGAGTCAGGTTTACGGATTTTGAAATATAGAAGCGTAAAGTTTCCCATTCCTCTTTGTACAATAGCTGAAGCTCAGTCAATTATGTCTTGACTTGACTTAGACTGGGCCATCCTAACACATCATCAATAGGATTTGATCGAAACAATTTAATTGTCGCCATGGCTGTCTGTTTAGGTTGTTTGGCTGGAATGATGCGTTCATGGTTCAACTGAATTTTTGGGGGCCATTTTGGTTCTAACTTAACATGAAATTCAAATGTTCAAAATGTACGACATTTTTTGAAAGGCAGAGCATATGTATGTTTGTATCATCACAATGACTCTTACAGGAGGTCCAGGTTTTCCTTTGAGTCCTTTTGGTCCTCTCGTTCCTCGGACTCCCTTGATCCCCTTAAAATATCACACAGTTAAGAACTTAATGGCAAGGATACTTGTAACATACGCTAATGGTAACCTATAATTACATATCAGCGGCATATCAAAGAAATGTATACACAATAAACTTTAAAGATAGAACAAACGTTATAATCCTGCAAATACAGCTTTCTTTAACTTAAGAAAGAGATTTAAAGGAAGCTTTGAAGACAGATGTACATATTTAAAAAGATATAATGAAAATAAAAAAATCACCTTTTCTCCAAGATGGCCCTGTAGTAAAGATAGATAAACAGTTTTCATTGATCAAAATTAGATTTTTTTAAAACAAATAATACAATATTTTCAGTTCTTAAAGTTAAATTTTCATTTTGTAGTTTAAAGGGGATTAACATTATGAGAACATACAGTAAATCCTGGAGAGCCTCTCTGTCCTGGTGGACCAGAAGGACCTGGGTAGCCCTGTGGAAACAGATATTAATTTTAAAATTGCAACTACTTATTAAAACAATAGAAAACAACACTACACAAGCAAACAAAAAAGGACTTACTTGTTTTCCCTTTTGACCGGTTTGACCTTTTACTCCCTGCAACCCAGGATTCCCCTGGGATCAAAGTTAGAAAATACTTAAATATGGACTTAAAAAAAATTGTATAAGGATTGCATCCAAACTATTTTGTATTTAATTTAAATTACCTTTAGCGCTTGTGGCCCAACTGGTCCCGGCATTCCAATGTCACCCAAAAAACCCTGTAAATATTAATGAGAAACTTTAACACAATTTTTCAGGGTTCACAGTAAAAGCCATACCAATGACTGAGACAGACAGAGTGGGGGTTTGAACCGGCAACCGTCCTACAGTCGCCCATAGTACATATAAAATATCATTTGTTGTGAGGTGAAGATTATGTCAGTACCATACTGCAGATATTTTACCTTAGCGCCAACACTGCCCGTTTCACCCTTTTCTCCTCTTAGCCCAGGGATACCCTGAATAATAAGTGACCACTAGTGTTAAATAAGCTCACAAATATGTCTTTGTTCTTCTTTAAATCAAACAAGTATACCTTTGGTCCAAATGGTCCAAGAGGTCCTTCTGCTCCATTTAGACCAATTTTACCCTGAGAAATATGAAATTAAATAAAGATGGCCCAGCAGTCTCAATGAATACATATTGTTATTGCAACCTCAGTTTATGATTTACCTAAAAAATATACTAAAACTTCATGGATGACATACCTTTACCCCTACAGCTCCAGGGTGTCCTCTAATTCCAGGAGATCCAGGATTTCCCTATAATAAAGATAAAACAATTTCTAGTTGGGAGGAAATTTTGTTTTGTGATTTTTAGTAGCAGATTCAACATCAGCAATGCCTTACTGTTTCGCCAAGGCTGCCTGGAGCTCCAGGAACTCCTTTCCAACCAACATCCCCCTTTGGAATAAAAAAAAGAGAAGAATAGTAAAAAAGAATAAGAGTCCGTTTAGGAGTGAAGAATAATAAGGGACTGCCCATGCAATTGCATGGAGGCAGTGCAATACATTGCTTTGCAATGGATTTGCACTGCCTCCATGCATTGCATTGGGCCGTCCCTTAAAAATCAATCACAATGTTAAGTAGAACTTATGAAAAACAAAAATCAAATAATATTACCGGATACCCTTCATTACCATCAACCCCCAACAAACCATCCAAACCATTCAAGCCCTGAAATCAAAGAAAAAAACAACACGTTTTTAGATTATCTGCATGCCAAATTATGTGGAACTTGTAATACATTGCTCTCGATGTTTTGGATAATCTAAGTTTGGGTTTTATCTGTTAGAGATACTTGCTGGTTTTCCAGGTGTTCCAGGAGGTCCAAGGGAGCCTTTTTGGCCCTCAGGTCCCTATAAAATAAGTTTCATATAATATAAATACTGCAAAATGATGGCTAGACTTTCTTAGATACCAATCACAGACAGCTGGATGAAATGATTGCACAATAGAGAATGGGTTGCTTTTCATAGTTAGAGAATTGTGACAGACTAATCAGAGAATATACTTTGGAGTTTCAGATGAGAACAGGCTTCAGCTCCGCTAAGAGCACAAAGTAGGCATCGACTATCCTCTATATTCATAATATATCTTTATGGAACCACATATCATTTTTTCAAAAGCAAAAAGGTCGATACACATAGATTAAGCCATGTCTCTTTTCTCAGGTATGTTTCTCTCCTTAACAGATTAGATCCTTAATGTTAAAATTGCAAACTTGCTTGACTATTTCGAGGCAGTGAATTAATTTATGTGGTTAGGTTAATTTAAGTGGTTTCTGAAAGGCTTATTACCAATTTAGCATTTGAGAAATTTGTAAATAAAATAACATTTTTTTTACCTTATTATTACCTTATTGTACTTTTCCTGTTATAATACTTTTCCTTGTCAAAATAGTTACCAGTAATCATCCTAGTTGGTCCGTTTGGCTTAAGAGTCCACCGTTTGTTTATTTATAGTTTTTTTTTTCTAAATAAAATGTTAATTAAGTTCAGTTTTGAAATCCCATTCATTTTTAGGAGACTCTTTTTTTTTCTTTTTCTCCATAACTGATTGCTTTCTGCTTACTGCATCCATTTGTCTACCAATCTGCAGTGGCCTCTACTATGTAACAAAAAATTGTTATATGCTGCCACCACCATGTTACTAGGGAAAAATATTTTAAAAGGGTAATCTGCAGTTCTTCATTTCTTTCACACACTTTAAAACAGTAGCGCATATTTAATTTGTTACAAAAAATCTCTGCTCTTCTTAGCAAAATCATAAAAGTTTTTATGACAAATTTTTTATGACGAATTTCTGTCATAAAAACCTGATGGGGTGTTTAACAACTGTCTATCAGTGACATTCTGCAATCATCCCAAAGGAATGTCAGATTTTACAGTGTTTACATTCTACCATTTTAAATTAAGACTAATAAATTTAGCAAGGATAAAGTAAAATCGGGGTAATCTAAAGAGCAAAACAGTTAACATTTTAGCATCTTACAGTTTCCCTGAGTTACATCAGCTGTTGTTTACAACCAATATGATGCAGTATAAAATTGTTCACAGGAATCACAAGACACTTTTTAAGATAAGAGACTGACGTTAATTTTTTGTGTTATGTGGCTTTTGGTTTCCACATCAGTTCAACTGTTGGGCAACTGTGGCTCAGTGGTAGAGTAGTTGGCTTGCAATCGGAGGGTTGTAGGTTTGATTCCAGCTTCCTCCAGTCACATGTCGATGTGCCCTTGGGCAAGGCACTTAACCCCACAAATTCTACATCGTCCTACCGAATGTTGGCTATTGGTGTGTGAATGGGTGAATGTGGCTTCACTGTAAAGCGCTTTGAGTGGTCAGTATGACTAGAAAACCGCTATATAAGTTCAGTTTACCAATTAACTGCATGTAAAAGTCCCCCCCCCTCCCCGGCAAAATGAAACTTACAATTTTACCAGGAGCCCCTATGGTCCCCATCCTTCCAGACTGGCCTTTTTCCCCCTTTATATAAAACACATCCTTAAATATCAATCTTCAAACAGGATGGAAAAAACACAGCTGTTAAACACTGGACAGGTGAAATGTAAATATTTATTGGCCAAACTATCTATTTTACATTTGAAAAGACTCACAATTGAAACCTCCCTTACCTTTGGTCCCTGATGTCCTTTGGGTCCAGATAAACCAGGAAGACCAGCAGGTCCAGGTCGACCTTTAGCTCCTGGAGACCCAACGAATCCTAATTTTCCTTCAGTGCCCTAAAAATGCGAAATTGCACAAACAATAGGTACAGTGTCACGTGGGATGGGTTTCATATTCACGATAAAAAAAATTTTAAAAAAAGAAGAAGAAAAAATGTCATTGACATTACCTCAATGCCATGTTTCCCAGTTTCACCCTTTGCACCTTTTTGGCCTCCCACACCCTTGCAAAGACACCCGATAACACAAACAATATACAGGTTTGCCCCAATGCTGACCATTAAATAAGCCTGACCAGCTTAATAGTTGCCACAGGGGGTAAATGAAAGAAAACTCACCATGTTTCCTTTATTGCCTGGAGGACCAGTTATGCCTTTCTCCCCATGACCTCCCTGAATTAAAGAAAAGGGCAGAGACACATTTAATCAGAAAACAGAAGACTCATTCACAACTGCTGGAAATTAGGCTTGTGGATGAACAAGTTCAACAGGATGTATAAGAAAATTGTATATTTGACCTTTTGTCCAGGCTTTCCTGCTTTACCCTCATCTCCTTTCATACCTGATAAGCCCTGAAAACAAAGCATGTTCCATTTTTTGTCTGTTTTAAGGAAGTAGAAGGGGATTATTTTATGAAGAAGAACACAGAATCAAACTGAAGAAGTTTACTGATGAGGACTCAAGTCAACACATACAGCTGGAACCAGACAGTTACAGTAAATAAATAAATAAAAATCGCACAACCCTTTTTTTCCTCTGTTTGACATTAAATCAGACTAAGCGTTCCCTGTTTTAGGTCAGATAGGATTATCAAAATGATTTATATCTGTCTGCGATGGAGTGGCGACCTGTCCAGGGTGTACCCCGCCTTTTGCCCATTGACCGCTGGAGATAGGCACCAGTCCCCCCGCGACCCCCTAAGGATACGTCTGTGCATCTGTCTAACTCAAAAGTTGTCAATTAACCATCAGAAGCATATACAGTCATGACATCAACTGGGCCTTTCCAATTAGTTTTATGGTATTGTGATCTTAGTGTATGTAAACAACAGAATTTAAGTAAGTAAGTAATAAAGTTATCTCTCATCATTTAGAGACTTAGTAAGCAGAAAAAAAATTTGTTGGTCCCAACTGATCCAAAACAGGAAGAGTTTTGTCTGATTTGACACCAGATGGACAGATAATGACGGTCATGCTTCTTCAGTGTATATATATCTGATTTTAACTGTTCGTGTTGTTTTTTGAGGTACATGCTGTACACAGTGCATGATTAATATAATTTCAGACAGTATGTGATAAAAAATAGAGGTTTGAGCAAATCATGGTTTTGCAAGTCTCAGGTAAGTTTCAAGTCATTATCCTCAAGTCCCGGGTCAAATCTCAAGTAAATACAGGCACGTTTGAGTCAAGTCCTAAGTCTGAAACTTGAATTTCAAGTCAGTTTGAGTCATTTTTAAAACAACAATGCAATTAAATGTTCAAAGTAGATCATAGACCATCTTTTATTTTTTATTTAAATCTGGTTAACTTGATTGCCAGTGCTTCCACATAGTACATAGTGTCTATTTGTTGATATGGTTTGAGGAAAAATTATTTATTAAATAGAAGGTGAAATAGCAGTTGCTTTAAGATATTGGGTGAAATATCAAGTTGTTCTAAGTAAACAGTTCCAAATCTAAGTCAAGCTCCAAGCCATTGGCGTAAAAGTCCAATTGAAAAGTCTTGGAAATTTTTTTCAACTCAAGTTTAAAGTCACAAAATTAATTATTTGAGTCCAAGTCATGTGGATCAAGTCCACACCTCTATATAATAATATATAATTACATGAATTGATTTCCATTTTTGCTGCTACAATTGTCACAATTCATTCTGCATTTGTAAAAATACATTATCATTGTTCCTCCCTATGTGTCAAATATTTTATTCAGAGTAAAAAAAAAACTGTCATTATTTTATGTTAGCATTTAAACAGTTATGACAAGTAAATTAGTGTTACATACTGACAACGACAGTCCTATTTTCCCAGTGGGACCGATCCTACCAGGAGAACCCTGGAATAGAAAGAGAGTGCTGTTATTCTTTGGCATGTCACAACCAAACACACATTTATGTTTCACATTGGGGATAATATAGGACAGGATCATGCTAAATGTAACGGTAGCATTTGCATTGTTCCCTCTCAGTATTTCTGACAACATAAATAATCACACTGACAGTCTGTCCATGGGTCCCCTTCTGTCCTTTGGCTCCTGCTGCTCCAGTGTTGCCTCCAGGTCCAAACTTTCCAGGCATCCCTGATGAACCTCTGAGGCCAGGCTCTCCCTGTGAAACGTATCATTATCTTAATGTCAGATATTTAAGCACTGATTTGATAGACATACAGGGTAATTTCTCATGTTATTCCCACATCAACTTCCAAACCTTTGGACCTGGGAGTCCTTGTTGTCCTCTGTCTCCCGGAGAACCCCTGTATCCCTGCATTGGATAACACATGATGATGACAAAGCTGAAGGAACAACGTAATTCAAACCTCATGTACTTATTCTTCTGAGCAGCACTCAGGTAACCAAATTAATAATTTTGACATTAGGAAATTTATGTTCCGGAAACGTTTGTGTCCTGTGTCGGGGATGTCAGAAACAACAGGAACATTTTTTAAAACCTGCTTCCCAAGTTGCCCCATTGGCCCTTGTGGTCCTTGGTCGCCTCTTTCACCTTCTTCACCCTTTAGTCCGTTCAGCCCTGCAGGTCCAGTCTCTCCCTTGTCACCCTAAACAAGAAATCGAGTAACTAAAAGAGCTTTAGTTGTGATGGAATTTCAAATTCCCAAGATGTAATATCAGCCTAAAAATATTTCATGACAGCAAAATGTAAGTTCAGGTTTACGCACAGGAAGGCCTTTTTGACTAGCTGGTCCCCTGGGTCCCAGAAGTCCAGTTTTACCCTAATCACAAAAGCAGTAGGTTACTCTCATACAGCAACATTTATTAAATAAATGAAAAGAAAATCTTGAAATAATCATCTTTATTTGCTGTAGACTCATCTAGCTTTAAGCATCTTAGAAAAACACCATATTTAAATAGTGTCCATTTATTTAAGCAAAAAAAGGAATTGTTGAAGTCGTTAATTTATGACTCCTTCCTGTTTTCTGGTACAGATATTTCAACTCTGTATGGGTTTTTTTTCAATCTCTTTTCAGTATAAAACACTGTAAAAAGGTTCCTTATGGCTTTGAAAGAGATACAGGCCCACAGCATGACTCCAACATATCTAACAGCAGGGATGAGGTATTTCCGCACATATTTATCCCCTGACACCGAATACACCTGGAGTGTTAGTTTCTGAAAAAGTCAATCTTAGTCACATATGACAAAAGCACACGGTTCTATTTAAATTCCCAATAGAGTTGAAGAGACTCCAAAGGTATTTGTTGGATATTCTAGGGACAAAGTATGCTTTCTCTTCATTATTGCAAATTTGGGAGGATCACTCTTTGTAGCCTTTTTTATGTATTTATAAAGATTAACATGCACATATCTCACATAATATATATCACACACATCTGTCTCACTTAAAAATGGCGTGGTCTCTCTTCTTTCCTGTTTTCAATAAATGGCGAGGGGACATAGGCCTGTGTGTCACTTCATATTTATACACCAGGAATAAAGGAGGTAATGGATTATTACTTCAAATATTCAAGAGATTCTGATCAATTTAGTAATCTATAGAAATTGTTGGCTGAGTCAAATCATGCAGAGGTGACGATTTTTCTACAAACTATTGCCTTCTGAATAAATGTAGTAAAATTAAAGGTTCGAGTTTTGTAAATGTTTCAGCACGGGATAATGGTGCCACAATAAAACAAGGATTTATTTTAAGGCTTGGCACAACAGTGCTGAAAAGGAGAGGAGGACATTGAAGAAGCTCAGGTTTTCAATATCCATCTTTAGAGCGGCTGATTTAACAGGACAAAAACAAAGCAAAACAAGGGGTTAGCATATGCTTGCTCAGTATGAGGGATTGCTGTGAAGTCAGTGACAACACAGGCTAATGTTGCTACATGTTCATTCAGGAGGAGTGAATGCTGCAAATCATAACTTAGAAAATGTTTAAACTGGAATTAATGGGAATGTATATAAGACGGAATAAAAATTACTTATCTTAAGCAGTGCCTTGACATGATGTGTGTTCTGAATTGGCGCTATATATGAATAAACAGTTTAAAACTGAATTGAGTTGAGTTGTATAAATTTGTATTTATATACCTCCTCACCATCGAGACCAGCAACTCCCTTCTGTCCCACAGCTCCTCTGGATCCCTAAAGACTCGATAATCATAATATTATTGAGTCACAGATTATTTGTGAAATAACTTTACATTCCTCTGCTAGCCTTGTATACACTAAAACCAAACAATAAAGCCACACATTGACAGAAGTGGAAATGGAGGAAAATGTCTTTATATTCTTGACCTTGTCGCCTTTGTGACCTGTCGATCCCATTAGTCCTAGTGGCCCATCTTTACCCTGTGTGGGGAGAGTAAAATTAATATATACTTTTGCAAGCATCTTGCTAATTTCAACCTCATGTGTAGCTAAGATTTGGCAAAGCAATGAAACTTCAGTTTTTATTCAACCACTCTCACACTACAGCCTCAAGAGACCTAGTTGATCTGGTGACTAACCAAAGGAAATTTGTAGACATTAAGCAGGCTGAAATGAAAGAGGCCCCCTGTGTTCTGTTCACATCCGATGCCGTCAGCAGATATCACAAGTGATCTTCTGTTATTCACAAGATTGTAAATGTTTAAAGCTAATTAATGTTAAGAAACTTGACTTTTTTTCAACAGCTAAAATACAGGTTTTTTAAGACCAACTGTAAACTGAGGCATTCAATCATCTGGTGTGATTTTTGAAAAAAACAGAGATTACAGGACAAAAGCTATCACTGCAGACACTGGTTCTGTTTCTACATTATTACAGAACCTATGTGTTCCACATTATTGTATATTTGCAAATTGAATTACCAGTTAACCCGTTTTTGAACAGTGTTAAAGAAAAATACTAGGTCATTGTTTAGTTACTTGGTTCTTGTAAAATTTCCGTCAACATCATGGCCTGTTAGGTATGCCAAAGAGAAAGCAAAATAAACAAAATAAACCAAATATAAAATTACCAGCATCATAGATAATAAACATTACATTAAACAAAACTCACAGGATAACCAGTTACTCCATCAGGACCAACTGGACCTTGCAATCCTTTGTCACCTGGGAGACCGTGTGGCCCAACCTCACCCCAACGTCCAATGTTACCCTGTATACCCTGTAAGGAAAAACCAAATCACGAAACCAGAAATCTAACATAGAGATTGATTCAACATTATGGTAAATATAATAGGTTTGGAAGATATGTGTCCACAAGTTATGAGTCAAAGATGGCTGGCTGAAGACACGTGGGTTGGCATGGAGGTCAAAATAGAACTTTAATGACATATTAGAGAGACACAAAATGAAAAAAATACTCGAAAAGGAGCAAAAAAGGCCAAGTGTCTGAAAACACCACTAGTAATATTACAAAAAACGACAAATGCAGTAACTCCAACAACGGGAGAGATGAAAAAACAGACAAAGAAAGGAAGCGAGAAAGACTGAATCATAAATACCCAGGGGAGAGAAGGCTGAACTTTTATTCATGTTCTCGCCCTATACATTCTTCAAAGAAGATTACACTCTTAGCTTCTCAAATGAGATCAATAATTGTCTAATGCTGAAAAATGGTTTAGGCTGCATAACCTGAACATTTAATGTTCTATTCATTTATTCTGTTCATCTTTTGTCAGCACTTTTATGAATGTTTGATGAGGAAGATAACTAAGTTAAAGCAAAGATGTATGTTTTTATTTTTTATGAAATAGATATCGGAAGGTGGCAATAGAATCCATTGCAGTTATTTACATTTTAATTAACATTATTTTATCATTGTAATTCCAATATTAGTGCAGCTACATTATTTTGGTAGAAAGGATGTTTTGATTGGAATTTAACTGAAGATCAGTAATTAAAGTGCACACTTTAACAGTGGTTCTGAGCGGAACTGTTTCCATGCCTCCTTTGTAGAATAGTTTGTGATGTATTACTATTTTAGTTATGTTTCATGTATTCATTGCAGTTTTAACATCAAGGTCACATCAAAGGAGTTCATAAAACAAACAGAATGGGTTATAGACTACTAAGAATGATCTAGCAGATGTGCCTGCAGAGACAGAGGGAGCTACTGCATGCGTGACATTTTTGTGCAGCAATACCAGCCACAATGAAAAGGTGGTATTAATCAGGACTATTTGGTAATAGATAGCCTGAGCTTTTAAATATTACATTTTTTTTTTTTTTTAACGTGTCCTGTCTAGCAGTATGCTACTCAGAATTGGTGTCTGAGTACCAAGTACAAGCCCAACAGTTTTACTTTCCCAAGCAGAGTAGTACAGCTTCGCTGTAGTACGCCACTTGATGTATATGTATGAAAAATCTTTATTAGTGATTACTGTGGGTTCAATTTCCTGACGTCATGGACATTAAACTGAGACAAGAAGGGAGAAAGGAAGAAGGTGAAGAAAAGAAACCGGACCAACAGAGGGGCGAACCGATGACACACGACAGGGAGGTAAATAAAGAACACAAAACATCCCAGTCCTCCACCTCTGCCGGACGGCAGAGAAACAGTAATACAAAAACAACAAAGTGTACAGAACCAAACCAATAGTTCGGATCTGGTAGAATAAACAAAGAATTACACATTCACTACACACAAGCATTGATTAATGAACATAATACAAATGTTTCTGGTAAGCTCCTGTGAACAACTAACTAATGATGATAACCTCAGCCTAAGATTTGTCCGTCCTCACCTATGTCCCCACACCTATGTGTGTGCGAGCATGCAGGTCGGAATAAGGTTTCCCCATGCAAGTGATTGATAGCTGGTGTAAGGAACCGTCAATCCGTCCTACAGGAATCGGCACAGACATGGAGGAGGCAAGAGATGTATGCATCCAGCGTCCCACAGAGTACAGAGTCCACAGGCGGATCAGCGCAGGGTCGATCACCCGCCAAGAGGGGAACAGATGGAAGCCCCAGGGGAGCACCCACCAGCCGCGATGCTGGGGCCCGAGAGATCGCAGTGACGAGCCCACGGGCTCCGCCGGTAACCGGCTACGCCAGGGCGGGCCCGGACCAGGAACCGGAGGCCACGGGGACCAGGGGCACCCCACCCCCCAGCGGGGCCCCAACCAGTGACCAGCCGACAAGGGTCCCCCGCCGCCGCCGCAGGCAAGGAGGACCCGCAGCCAACCGACGGACAACACACGCCGCCGCCACCCCGGACCAGTACCCACCGCCAACAACCCGGCCCGCCCCCACACATCCACACGCCAGGGAGCCACAGCGGATGTACGCCCTCCCCAGGCCGCGCCCAGCCGGCACCTGGACATCCAGATCTTCCAGCTCCAGGGTCCAGATCCCGCCCCACGTGGGGCGCCAAGATCAGGGGCCCAGCCAATGCCGGACAGCCCCACCAGGCGAACAGACCAGCCAGCTGAAGTCCTGGAACCGGCAGGAGGATTGGGCGCCAGGCACGGTCCCCACCGATCCACCGGACGGCACCAACCTATTCTACAAACCCGGCACCCCCATAAGAGGTGCCCCAGTCAATCCAAGGAGGACATCGGCCCGAAACAGCGGCCGCCCGACACACCGGACCACCCAGGACCCGCCCGACATGCACCAGGACCGAGCCGGGCCGCAACCGGGACCCCCAGCCCCAGGCATCGAGAGTCATCATCAACCAGCGGGCAGGAGCAACCATCACCGACGGGGAGTGACGGGGAGGGAAGAAGATGCATCAGGCCAGAGAGCAGCCAAACACCCAACCTGACAGGTAGACATAGACAGACAGAGACACTCATACGTACCCTCCCTTTCTTGTGTACACATTCTTACAAATACAGGACATACGAAAAAAGGACGCTATACCCTCATTCATACCCCCCATACGTACACTATACTCCATACTCCCAGGCCCAGGGACAGACACCCCAGTAGAGAACCCTGCCCCTGCACCCAGGAGACAGACCCCTTTGCCCACCAGGACGGGGACAAGTAGACCGCCAAGGCCCCACACCGGCAAGAGCAGCCCACCAGCCCAGGACCCCGACCAGACGGCGTGATGTTCTATCCGGGCTCCGACCCCTGATGGTCCAACGAACAGGGGTGTGGAAAGACCCCCCAGCCTCTCTCCCCCAGCTCAATGTGGTGTTGTTGCGTGTTGTTCTAATGTGCACTTAAAACAGAGGGGGGGGGACATGGGAATACTGCCGGGTACCCCCATCTCCCCCCCCGGGCCCTCAGTGTCTAGATGCGTTTAACCAGTGGGTGCCGGCACCACAGGCGAGGCCCCCTCAACGGGGGGGTCTCGCCTGTGGCGCCACACCGCCAGGTCCCTACATGTGCGTTCCCTGTAAATGTTGCAAGTGTAGTGTCTAAATTGCTCAATAAAATCGGGACCCAGGCCGCCACCGGGTAGCGAAGACGGAAGCTCCATCCCGCACCCCAGTGACGTGCCCACGTCCCAAGGCCTTGTGAATGGTAGAATGAAGGAGCAGGTGGACAGAGGCATGGGGATGGGGAGAAAATAACTGGGGTGACCATTGCCAACCCCAGGGAGCCAGCTCCCCTGCTGACTCCAATAGGCACCCCCGTTCGGCCCGATCCACCAGGGGTGGGAGGCCCCAGCACGTCCAGTCGGGGCCCACGGCAGCGGTACCGCCGAGCCCCATGGGGGCCCCGGCAATCCACCAGCCCCCATGCCAGGGGCATACCTAAATCCTCCCCAACATTCACACTGCTAACAAAACACATGTCACTAGACACCCAGGTTGAGTTTAGCCCCCCCTCACCCTCAACGCCCTCCCCCCTCCCGTCCCAAGCGCACCCCGTTAAAAAGAGCGCCTGTGCTAGATGGTAAAAAGCCTCCCCGCCAATAAGAGACGCCCCAGGCACCGCCAGCGTCCGAGGACCCCCGGGCCGAGGCCGGAACCCGGCGCACCACCGACTCGGGTACCCCGGACATGCCGCGCCAGGCCCGTGAGCAGACCGAAGTCCCGGGCGGCCAATCCCCAGGCCGACATCCTCCAGCCTTGCTACTACCGCCCGATGGCCGGGTGGCAACAGAACCCAGCACGTCCACCCACCAGCCCACACCCCACCAACTGGTCAGTCACCGTGGAGGCCGACCAACACCGGCCAGAGCCCCCCACCCCAGCACCCCCGCGAGGGCTAAGACCAAGACCCAGGAGCCATGTCCAGTGTCAATATAGCCGATCGGGCCCGGAGACGCCGGCCACCCGCCACGGCCTCTCGCCGACGCCCGGACGCGGCAAGCGGCCACCGGGGAGCAAGCGACAGGAACCAGCCCGGGGAGATGGAAAGGGCAGCAGCGCCCGCCAACCACCGGCCGACCACAGCCCCCCCCCAGCCGGCACCGACGGCAGCGGCCCCCCCCGGCCAAGCCCCGCCAGGGCCCCAGCCGGGGGGCGCGCCGCCCCAGAACCCCGAGCCCCAGGCCCAGTCCAGACCCCCCCAGAGCAGCACAGCACCAGGCCAGTAACCCGTGTCCGCCAGCACGACCCCTCTAAGGCGCCGCATGCAGCCACTAGGAGTCACCACACAAAGACCCCAAAGTCCCACCCCAGGCGAGGGTCTCGGCACCTATCGCCGAACCGCAAGCGGACCCACCCCCAAGGACCTCCCCGCAGTCACCACCAACCCTTAAGCTCCACATCGGCAACCGTGTCCCACAGAACGGAATCAAGGGCCCGACCCCACTAGGTGATGGAACTGATCAAGGGTGACCAGAAAGATTGATCAGATGTGGAGGCAGATGCCGTTTCTAGACCAATGTAATCCAGAAGGAGATCTCTATATTGATTAATATTCAGAGTATTTTTATTTTTCCAGTTCAAGAGGATATTTTTCTTAGCGATGCATAAGGCGATGTAAAATAATTGCATAGACTTTGTATCCATGGTAACTTCATCTATATTTCCCAGCAAGCAAACTCTGGGAGCAGGTGTGATATTACATTTCAGACACTTTGATAGATCTTCACATATCTGGTACCAATATTTCTTAACAGGTGGGCAGAACCAAAGAGCATGAATATAATTGTCTGGTAGATTGCTTGTACATTGTAAACAGGTATCAGACGGCGTATAACCCATCTTGAACATCCGTTGCCCTGTATAATGCACTCTATGAAGGATTTTATATTGTATTAATCGTAGATTAGGATTCTTAAGAAATTTGAAGGTTCTTAATGAAATTTGAGACCAGAGGTTTTGGTCTATTGAGATGGACAAGTCCATCTCCCATTTTGAAATAGGAAGGGCTATTGATTCATCTATTCTATTTAATGTTTTGTATATTTTAGATAGCAGTTTGGGAGGGTTAAGATTAAGGAAGTCTAAAACTTTTCCTGGAATTTGTAAATCAACTGTATTGAGCCTAAATTTATTTTTTATAATTGATTTAATTTGTTGGTATTCTAAGAATTTATTCTTGTTAATTCCGAATTGTGTAACCAATGTATTAAAGGGGATAAAGTCTGTTCCATCAAATATATGCTCCAGGTATTCAATTCCTTTACAACTCCAGCCTGGAAAGTTAATCATGCATTTTTTTTGTAAGATATCCGGGTTATTCCAGATGGGTGTACGCCTGCATGGGACTAGTGAGGTCTTTGTCATTTTAAGAAATTCCCACCAAGCTGTCAGAGAGGAGCTGATATTTATACTTTTGAAACATTCATTTTGTTTTATATTTGAGCTAACAAAAGGTAGATCTGAAAGTTTTATCTTATTGCATAGTGTCTGTTCTACATCTACCCAGCACTCATCGATATAACTGTGTTTTACCCATCTTGATGTGTATTGGAGTCTGTTGGCTAAGAAATAATGACGAAAGTTTGGTAGGTCTAGACCTCCTTTATCTTTGGACTTCTGTAGTGTTTTTAAGCTGATACGTGGGGGTTTATCTTTCCAAAGAAATTTAGAAACAGAAGAGTCCAGAGATCTAAACCAATCAGGTGATGGTTTGCTTGGGATCATTGAGAATAAATAATTGATTCTAGGCAAAACCATCATTTTTATTGTAGCTACCCTTCCAATAAGTGATATTGGAAGGGATTTCCATCTTGCCAGATCATCTTCCACTTTTTTTAAAAGTGGGACGTAGTTTAGCTTAGATAAGTCTGCCAGTCTTGGTGAGATATGGATACCTAGATATGTAATATTTCCGGACCGGAGCTGCAAAGCAACAGGACTCTGGTAAGAACAGTTGATAGGAAGGACTGTAGATTTTAACCAATTTATGGAATAGTCTGAAACTCTTGAGTAAGATTTTATTAACTCAATTACCTGATACAAGGAAGTTTGTGAATGCTGTAGAAAAAGTAGTACATCATCTGCGTATAAACTGATTTTATGTTCTATTTTGTTGCATTGTATACCTTTAACATTATTATTTTGCCTGATTGCTGCTGCTAATGGTTCAATAAAAATAGCAAAGAGGGAGGGAGAAAGTGGACATCCCTGCCTGGTACCTCTCTGAAGAAAGAACCTTGATGATGTTTGATTATTGGTCCTAATACATGCTGTTGGTGAGCTGTATAATATTTTTAACCAGTTTACAAAAGAATTACTGAATCCGAATTTATTTAAGGCTGCAAATAAAAATTTCCAGTTAACTCTATCAAATGCTTTTTCTGCATCTAAAGATAATATATTGGTTTGGACGTTTTTACAGTGGGAATAATCTATTAAATCTATTAATCTACGTGAATTTGTGGAAGAGAGCCTACCTTTTATAAAACCTGTTTGATCCGGGTGGATTATTAGAGGTGTTATTTTCTCTATCCTTCTTGCAAGAGCTTTGCAAATTATTTTCAGATCCACATTGATAAGAGAAATCGGACGATAACTGGTAGGAGACATAGGGTCTTTTCCTGGTTTTAATAGAAGATTGATGTAGGCAGAATTCATGTTTGGTGGTATTCGACCATTTTCCTTTGTTTCCTGTAACATTTTGTAAAATGTTGGTGCCAGAATATTCCAGAATTCTTTATAGAACTCTGCTGGAAATCCATCTGGACCTGGAGCTTTATTATTAGGCATGGATTGGAGGGCCTCCTGGAGTTCAGACACTGTTAGCGGTGAATCCAGGGCCTTTGCTTGACTGTCTGAAAGTTTAGGAAGAGTTATTTTATCCAGAAATTGTACAATATCATTATTTGAAGGGTTTATCTCTGGTGTGTATAACGTCTCATAAAATTCTTTGAAAGTGTTGTTTATTTTTTCAGGGTCATATATTATATTCCCAGTTTTGTCTTTGATTGCAGATATAGTTGTTTTTTCTTTATTTATTTTTAACTGATTAGCTAAGAAGCTACCTGATTTATTACTATGTTCAAAGTTTTCTATTCTAAGTCTTTGGATTAAGAACTGCGTCCTTTTATTAATAATTTCATTTAACTCTAATTTTGCTTTCCTTATTTTACTTAAGCTCTCTTTATCCAGGGAAGGTTCTAATGATTTAATAGTTTCTTCAAATATTACATATTTAATAAGGAAGGCGGTTCTATAGTTCTATAAACTGTCCATAACTGTCTGATGTTTCATAGGTCTTTTCGATTAGCTTTAAGATAACAAATATTTACGGTTGTCTCTGAGTTTAACTCAGTAACAGAAAGAATAGTTATAATGTAACTACTTGAAGTAATTACATACATTAAGATAGAAAGACTTTTTCTACATTAAAAACGGAAGAAAATGAAAGCAAAGCGTGTTTGCAGATTAATCACAGCCTAACGCATCAATAGAATTAGATTTAAAGTTAATCTAATTCATTCAAGAATTCTGTTTCTCATAGGATATAAAATAGAACCTCAAAACATTAATAAACTATTGCAAAAGTAATATCAGCCTTAAAAAAGTTCAAGTCTTTGAGGTTGGAAAACCTCCTCAGCATCACCCTAATCTTTAGCTCCCTCATCAGATTTATGCTAGGACTCCCCTCCAAAACATTAGTATATCTTCCAGTCAGAAAAAAAACATGGTCAAATTAACAGTTTATAAGGAACCTGAATCCGACTGGAGTTTTAATAATTAAAGGGCTTAACCAGAAACAACTCAATTAATCCAATTTAAAGTTTGCAACAACATGGGTTACTGATTAAGAAAAAATATTTTCATACACATAAGCAAAATTATCCTATCATCCTATCCACGAGTTCTAGACAAAGTTTAGCAGGAGAGGGAAAGGCTGAGGTTGTGCTTTTTATAGGGCCTGCAGAGCGGCAGGTTGCAAATCACTGATCTAACAGATAAAAACTATCCCATCTCAATATCGCTGACGTTGAGTTAAAAAATCAAGGTGTTGCACCCTCAGCTTCAAATTAAAACTATGAAGGCAAGAAATGTAATTGGTCAACGGGACCAGTTTAGGGACCAACTGTGACTAATTGTTTGTAATTGATCAAAGGGACCAGTTAGCTACAGCTCTGTACCATAAGAAACCCTAAACCATAAGAAATTTAGTAAGTATTATCTGTTTGGTTCAGGGGACCAAAACAGGGACCAGTTGTTCAGGGGAACTGGTCCCTGTTGGCTCCTGTCTACCTCGTATGCTAGCCATGCAAACAACTAATTATAGTTGTTTGCATGATATCTTCATGCTGAATGTTAACATTTTAGTTATAGTAATTTAATTCATGCATGGCATTTTGGCTTCTTTGAGCTAATTCGTCTTTTTTTTCCCATCCACATTGGTATGAACAAACTGTATTGAAAAGGTTTTTCTAACACACATGTTTAAAATAAATGAGAGAATATTTGAATGAATGAAACCCCAACATCTTACAGGAGGCCCTGTGTATCCTTTTGGTCCATGTGCGCCCGTCTTGCCCTGAGGCATAAAATGTCAAGAAAATCTTGTCAGATTCTCAAACAGACTTTCAATATTTGTTCTTTGAAAATACTTCTAAGCTAAATAAAAGCGAATCAGCTAAATTACTCACTGGGGGACCTTGCTTTCCGCTTGGCCCATCCTCACCTCTTTTGCCCTTTAAAATAAAATAAAAAATTGACATGTAAAATCTGTCTTATGTGTGTCTATATTGAGTGATCGAATACCCAAACTTGATTTTAAAATCCTTACCTTTAATCCCTCATTTCCTGCATGTCCCCTGGAGCCTTGTTTACCTTTAACCCCCTGAAGAAAGAAACATGTAAATGACAAAAGAAAATAATATTTCAACATTATCGGCACCAAAATATTAAGATAATGCAGTTAACTTTCATTGGCTAAACAGAGCTCAGATATGTATTCTCAGAGGTTTTTAAAAATAATGTTCTCGGCTCTTCAACATCTGCATATTCCAAATGGGGAAAGTGTTAAGGCCTACTCTGTCTCCTGGTCTTCCTGGCGTCCCCTTCTGTCCTATGCTGCCAGGTTCTCCCTGGATTTGAAAACAAACGTATTTAATGAGACCAATATTTTTATCTCTAATTCATCATGATGAAAATAATTGCAGACAAATTTGTTTCCTGTAATTACTCACGCTGTTCCCTACTGGGCCTTGGATCCCAGGAAATCCTAATTTCCCAGGTGATCCCTGCAGTAAACATAAACACCAAGTCATCAAACACAGATTTTTGTTACAGTTGTGGAGAGGTTTTTCTCTCTTCTGGAACTATTAAACTAAACTAAACAAAATGGCCACCATTCAATCACAGGGCCAAAAATGCCTAAGATGTGTGCATGTAAACTCAATTTATTTTGATAAATGGTCAATATAGGTATAGAATAGAATAATCCTTTAATAGTCCCACGAGGGGAATTTCGGTTGTAACAGCAGCAGAGAACAACAAATATGCAACATATGTTTAAACTCACTCAAAGTATTTACAGTCAGTTAGAAAAATATTTACATTGTGCGCTGTATTGTGCATTAAAAATAGTAAAAGGACATTGTATCTGTATATAAATGTATTGTAATGGGAAACAATGTCTCCCATCTATAAATAAGCATGGGACTCTAGTCTTGATCTGTGTTTTATATATTTTGTTATTGGCCAGCCCTTTATATAAGCCTCTCTGGGCAAGCTCGAACTCTCCCACACCTCAGATCATGTCTGCCCACTCAGCCCTGCTTCTGCATTCTGACTCAATGTTATGTCGTCCAAGGTTAACCAAAACATTCCTCAGAGTCACTTAGTTAAACAAGAGTATGTGAAAGTAGTCATTTTTAACCTGTAAGGGACTTTGAGTTGCTTTTTTTGTATGAAAAGCGCTTTATAAATAGTTTGGTTAATTGATTAACTAATTGATTAGAAAGCGTCTTCTCTGACTTTAATGAACACACCATATTCTCCAGACGCCTTTGCTAATAATTACATAAGCAATCAATTGAAGTAACCTTGAAATATTTTTCTTGTGACTATATGTATATATATATATATATATATATATATATATATATATATATATATAAAGATAATACAGAATTAATTTATGTTTTCATGTGTAAAAATATCCCACTTTCCTAATCTCTGTAAATTAATTTACTGCTAAAGATTTTCCAGTTTAAAATGTCTGGTTTAGTGGGAGTCTAATGCCACAAAGGTATGTGACTTTAGAGTGAGCTCACTTTTGGTCCTTGAAGTCCAGCTTCCCCAGTCGTTCCGTTTTTACCAACTTCTCCCTAAAATATAAAAAAAGCAATTTATCAATTTATTACACATAGGCCAAACTCTCCATCAATGACATCGCAATCAGAGAATATCTAAGACATGTGAAATACTACCTAAAAACATTTGTTGACTTAAATATAAAGAAGAGAAAATGGTAGCTTGTTATATTTCTCATAATATTATTCTTTTTGATAAATTTTCCATGCTTAAAAATGTAACAGCCTTGGATGCATTTGTTTCTCTAAAACTCGTTTATGCTGCTGAACATTAATCGGCGTAGTTGGGGCACAAAATGGATAAAATCTCGGTGGCATGAACAAAAGTCTTTTTCCTTCCGAAAATGTGAGCTTTAAAATGGACACTTAACGCCCATTACTTTTTAAAGAACTAATGAAAATTTAAAAACATACCAAATACTTTTATCCTATTGGAATTTTTAAGAAGCCTCATGTTTCCAGTTGCCTCTATTAGGCGTTTGAAAACCATATCTCTATAAAGCTTTTACACTCTCTTTTTTATTTCCTTCCCAAAATTGTAGGGTACAGTGCCCAATATATCAAAAACTGTTTCATTCCGATTTGTAGATGTGAGAAATTTTTAAATACCAAATTTCTGTGTCAAGATACAAGATCGTCTTTTACAACTGCATCCTGGAAAATGTTTCATCTGCCTCGCTGCAATCTGCCAAATGCACAATTTGCTGTAGTGCATAATTCTTCCCGGCTGGAAGCCCCATTTCATCCGGAGTGCAGCTCAAACAATCTCTATCTGCAACATGCCCTCATTTCTGGCTTTTTAGTTTTGAGAGCCTGAATTCGTTTTTGGTGCTCGGTGAGTACCTTTTTGTTGCGGTCTGCACCCGGATTTGAAGTCAAACATGAACCTTTACAATCAAAGCATGAAAAGTTCTGTGTACTGTTGAGACACTTGGGGGACTCTTACACAACATATCTTGGGTTAGGGATGCATTCCAGATGCATCCCAAAAAGCCCTCAAATAAAAACCTGCAGAGAGCTTCTACGCTCGGACTGATTTTTAATGTTGTGGTGCATTAAAATCAAGTTAAAGGGGTCTTATTAACAATCGACACATTTTCATTCATAAGGTAAATCACAAAATGTAACCTATTTTGTCCACACATTTACTTTACCAATAAATGTATTAAATGGTTTGATAGTTGTCTTCATAAACACCCAGTAAAGCAGCATTGTTCAGATTTATTGGCCACATGGTAAAACTCTCAGTCAATGACTTACCTGTGCTCCGAGTTCACCATCCTGCCCTCTGCTGCCTAAATGACCTTGTGAACCCTGAAATAGGAGAGGACACCAACAACAATAATAACTTGATAATAATTACTGGACTACATTATTTTTTTAGTCTGCATTTAGTTCGGCCGACAAAAATTGGATCTCCAGGTTTTTTGGCTCAAAACATTTTATGAGGACATAATTTCTACAGCTGATAGGAGCAAATAAGTTTCAAATGAAAGTTTTGAGCACAGTTTAAAAGGAAATCACCTTCATTCCTTTGGCTCCTGAAACCCCTGGAACACCATTTCTTCCCTGCACAGACATGACATAAAACAGACTTTTCAATCAATAATTCAGCTTCAAACAATAAAGCTTCTGTTTTATATTTTGAAAGCATCTTTTCTCTAAATTCTGTGTTCAACCTTAAACTTTTAAACTTTGTTACTACACTTCAAAATTGAGAACTGTGAGACTTCTGAAAAGCTGTGGCAACCATATGTATTTTGCAATTTCTCAATAAAACCAGTGAATTAATTGAAGTTATAAAAGTCTGAAGCAGAGTTTCATGTTTAGGTTGAACATTGCTGTCAGCTGTGAGAACAGCAAAGGAAATATGGCCACACAGGAACCTTAATACCAGGTTCTCCTTCAGCTCCTTTCTCTCCTGGTTTTCCCATCTCTCCCTGCAGGCAGAAAACACAACCATAGCAGTAATACTGATCAGTGATCAGCATTTAGATGGAACAAATCTTTTTTTTACACATACTCACAATGGGACCAGGCAGTCCAGAAAAGCCCACTCGTCCACCTCGGCCCTAAAATACAGCAATAACCATATGTTTCATGGATGTATTTTTCACACTGTAATCTCACTCTTTAGTGAATGGCTAGTTACAGTAAATGGCTCTGGGCTTGAATTAAATTGGAGTTTTCTGCAGGTTGGCATTTGCAGCACTGGGCTGCTGAGACAGGTCATTAAGCTGCTTCCAATTTAGTACTTTATGATCTATAATAACATATTTAAGGTAAATGACAGTTAAAGAAAATATGTTCTGTTTTGTAAATTGCTTTAGAAAATTCGTTATACACTTTAAACGTTTAACATTTTATTATTTCACAACCACAAACTTTAAAGTATTTCAAATCAGTAGGGTTGCACCAATACCGATACTGGTATTGGGTATTGGCCCAGATACTGTCTGATGTACTCGTATTGGTATCGGTTAACTGATACCATAAACCGACACTTACAATGTGGAAACTCTGCAATAATTTCACAGAAAATGTTAATTTTTAACTCGAAATTTTATTTTTGTTTTAATATCTTTAAAAAAAATCTAATTTACCCTCATTTGTTGTAACAAGCAGAGAGGAAAATAAAACCTCCTTTCCCATTCACAGCATTTTTTTGTGTATGTAGTAGAAGTATCGGCATTGGTACTCGGTATAGGCAAGTATCAGTATCGTATCAGTTTTTTTTATTTATTCAAATTATTATTATTTTTTTATCCCACGTTTTTTCCCCATTATCACCCTAAGTCTAGTCCTGGGCATTGCTCTCCTTCCGCCAACCCCAGGAGGGCCCTACACTGGGCTCAAGCCTCCTTCATGCTTTGAGGAGTGAGGAACCCTTCTTTTTACCTAAGGGGGTGGGGATTCCCCAGCTGGACGTAACGCGTGGAAGGATCACGTTATTCCAGCCAGATCCTCCCCAATCCCTCAGGCGCCCCGGTAAGCCAGGAGGAGGCAGTGTACAGCCCAGAACTGATGCATGTTTTTGTGGGAGTAGCTCACATTAGCTACTCAAGGGAACACGGGGAGAACATCCAAACTCCACACAGAAAGGCCCTTTCGCCAACCCCACCCAGGGTGTGGGTGCTAATGATAAGGAGGAACAAACACACCCACAGCGTCCCCGGCAGTATCAATTTAAAAAAAGTGGTATTGTTGCATCCCTACAAATGAATTTTATTTGTTACAGTGCAAACAAAAAATGTGTCAAAAATGAAACATGTCCTGAGTGTGATCAGGGACTAAACATGTTGTGTAGATTTTAGCACACAGTGTGTAATCCTCCAATCAATTGATTGACAGTGAAAGTGTTATCTTCTTTGCCGGAAGATATGATACAGGAAATTTGAAGATTTTTAAAATAAAATAAACAGAAAAAAATATATACATTAAGCAACAAAAAAAAATGCATATCAATAAGTGCATACAAATAAATGATACACACTGTATCATTTTATCACTAAATATATGGAAGGGCAAATAGTGTCTGCACAAATCATATCAGCATCCATCTTATTTTTACCTTGTCACCTCTTGGCCCAGGTGTTCCTTGAATTCCACCCAGTCCTTGATTTCCCTTTATTAGTGAACACACACACACGCACACGCACACACACGCACACACACACACACACACACACACACACACGCGCGCGCACACACACGCACACACACACACACACACGCACACACACACACACAAAGAGAGAGAGAGAGAAAAATGAACAAACATGTTATAAAGCTATTTTTTTCACTTAAAGTGTGCAGGGATATTAATTAATTCACCTTGGATCCTTCTTTTCCCTGCCTTCCTTGCTCTCCCATAACGCCATCAGGCCCCTTTATCAGTGAAAGATCAAACTTTAGAATTAGAAATAATTATGCCTTCATTCATCTATTTTATTATACTCACAGTGGGTCCAGGAGGTCCCATGGTTCCTATTGGTCCTTCTAGTCCATTTAGCCCCATTGGACCCTTACGCCCTTTAAATCCCCATTTTCCTGGTGTCCCTGGAGGTCCCTGAATGCAAACATAAGAGCAAGAACAGAGTCACGGATTTGGCTGACCATCTAAAAGGACCTGACCAGCCGAACAAACAATCAAACTTACAAGGTCCCCCTTAAATCCAGTGTTTCCTTTCTCTCCTTTTCTGGCTTTGGCTCCCTGATTATGAAAGAAACAAACACAAAACTTAATTTTCAGCTGTTCAGTTACAGACATAAATTGTTGTTTTTACAGGAAGAAATTTAACATGCATGGTGTGTCCATTTTTAGCTACAATAGAAAATAAAATGGCTATATGTAATCTTACAGGATCACCTGAGGGTCCTGGCGTTCCTGATTTTCCAATGGGCCCCTAAAAATTAAAGTAGGACAATATTCTGGCAAGTTTTTGTGTAATCTAAGCATATTTTAATTTCAAAACATTGTCTAAGCTGTCCTACATTTAGTCCAGGAGGTCCAGGTTCACCAATTTCACCCTCATCTCCTTGAGCTCCCTGGAAACATGTAAAATTGTAAAATAACGTTTAAAATCCATAACACATTTAATTTTGTTTTCACCTTTTCATTCAAACATACTCACATGATCACCTTTTGGTCCTGAAGGTCCAAATAGTCCAGGGTTTCCCTTCCAGGGAGCAAACAGAGGTTACCTTATCATCATTACTCAACACACATCCTTGTTGTCATTTACAGGTATACTGATAAACATGTGTAAAAACCTTAAAGGGGAAGTACTGTTTTTTTGCAATCTGTAGTTTATTTATAGCATACATTACATTAATTTACTTGCCCAGACAACTTTGATGTGACTTGAAGAATTTATCTAGTGCAATTCGTAATCAGCGTATGTCCATATGATGGGGGTTTCTATCTAACCGTCAAGCACAAAGTGAAAACCCTGCTAAGACTATAAATGTGATGCCACCTGTCCGTGACGTCAATGAAATTGCGTGTTAGTATAGTTGGATCAAAAGCCTATAAAACGCCAATGAAGACAACAACAAAGCACCTCCCTATTCACAGGGGAATAGCGCTAGTGAAACATTGGTGAAATGAAAGAGTTTTGTGGCAAACAATTCCTTATTTAGAATCTGCATTTTGGTTGGCCCATTAACTCCCATTACATGGATATACGCTCATCATGAACGGATCTAAACTTCACCCAAAGGTCTCCAAGTGGCTCCAAACTTGTCTGGATGAGTAAATTAACATAATGCATGCTATAAATAAGGTCCAGGTTGCAAAAAAATGGTACTTCTCCTTTAAGATATATTATTTTATTGCAATGGCATCATCTCATACTCCGAACATTTGAGGGATCTAGCTACGAAAAAATAAAATCTTCTCCTATTAACAAAATCAATGGTGCTACTTTCATTGGCACTTCTGCTGATGTACTTTGTACATCTACCTTCCATTAATAAGACAGGACTATCTATCTAAATCTATATAAGATTTTGTGTTAGCGTTTATCAAGATTTGTATTTATTTTTTCAGAAATTTTAAAGATGTCATTATATTATACACTGTAGCAAGGTCCCCTGGGTCTTTGAACAAAAACAAAAAACAGACAAAATATCCTTCACAATACAAAACAGTGGCCTTGAGTTTTTTTAAAATCATTTTCAGTTTTTGTTTGACATGTGTTTCCTAAAAAGCTACATTTTGGTGTTATCTGACCAGTTGCAAGTTAAAGTCCACCCATTTTGAATTAGTTTACCCCACCATCCTGCTCACTGAGAGGTGAATACTCAGATAAATGGGTAACCGTCCAGTATTACATAAATTAAGATGTCATAAAATGATATTTAAGAGTTCATCAACAGTCTGCCCAACTTAAGTAGAAATAGTACATAACTAAATGTATTTAAAAAGCTTTGGTTACATTTATGTTGTAGGGATTGATAGGGGAGAGGTGTAATGTGGTCATTTTGTTACTTCCTAATAAGAGTTTTCCTCTGAATGAATAAATGAGCTAAAATACAAATTATGTTAAATGTTTTTTTTTAATGATTTCAGTCTGAGATTATGCTAGTGCAATAAATGTTGAAGAGCTTTTTGCAAATTTTAATCAGAGTTGCCAATACCTGTGGAATGTCAATGATGCCATTATCAAACTTTATCATTGTGACTTATAATTATATCTTGCAATTAATCATCCTAACTAATGTTTTCCACTAAAATAAATAAAATAAAATAAATCAAATGTTTTGACATGGCGTACCTGAGGGCCCTGTACACCAGGAGGCCCTACTGCTCCATCTGGACCACACTCTCCCTGAACAAAACCACAGTCCTTTAATGATTGCAATATCTTCAAACCATAACATGTTTCGGCCTCTTTTCTAAGGGTATATACATGTTAATTTCCTGCCACCTTTGGTCCAGCTGCTCCTCTGGAGCCCATTTGTCCTTGATGACCCTGAAAACAAAAACAGCTATTTGATTGTGGGTTTTTTTTTATATTAACATCACCTGTTTTAAAACTTTGATTTTTACTTACTGGAGGTCCCTTAACTCCAGTGAGTCCTACTACCCCCATGGGGCCCATTTTCCCCTGATGAGATAAAACACTAATTTAATGACTCCGACTCAGTTTCCAATAGCCAGACAATGAATGGTGCGTGTTGTAGTAATCTGATGCTGGGCTGACTTACAGGTGGACCAGAAGGACCACTAAAGCCAAGCGCTCCAATTTCTCCCTAAAAAGCAACAGTGATTATTTTCATAAGGTAGCTCGTCCCATGAAAGTTTCCAAAATAGTAAATCATTTACTATTGGTAAGTCATTATGATCTTCAAACTGGGGCTTTCTATGACAGTTTTCACAGGTAATGTGTTGTTGAGTCTAGTTAGTGTTAATGTGACACTAACCGGAGGTCCTGAAGGTCCTGGGAAACCACGGGGTCCCCTGGTCCCAGGGAGGCCCTGCACATTAAACAAAGCATATTGTTTTTACAGTCAAAGTATAGTGATGGATCTTATTATGCAAGGCCAAAAGTAAGGAAAGAGGCAGTCTGTTTTGTTCAAGCTCAAAATCTACACTTACAATATAGCCAGGAATCCCGTCAAACCCTCCGGCACCTTTATTTCCCTGTTTTCAACGAGACACACAAATCAAATGACAGATCTGCATTGGTGAGAGTTTAAGGTGTGTATATCTATTGACCTTTTCTCCTTTTCTTCCTCTTTGCCCTTGAGCTCCAGGTTCTCCTTGATAACCCTGAAGAAAGAGATAACAGTGATAAAAAAAAAATGCAAAAAATAAAATGAGAGGGTGATAGACATTTAAAAAGTGCTGATATTTTGTTGATGTGCAGGAACCAAAGATTTAACCTTAAAAAGTATCAGTTCGGTAAAGAGAACACAGTGTCAGCGCTTTGTGTCAGAAAGATGTTTAATATGTATATTCATGAGATTGAACAGAACGTGTCAGATGCTAATATGCATTTTTATGCTAATGACAGAGTTATTTACTGCTTTGGACCATCACCATTGCTGTTCAATATTTACAAAAAGCTTTTAATGTTGTCCCGCAAACTCTTTTGCAGTTGAAGCTGGTAGTGAACCCTGACAAGACATAACTGATATTGTTTTTAAAGGTTGTTCACACATAAAAGTACCCTGGTGTCTTGTCACATGATTCCCTCAACTTTAAACCCCATATAGACAATCTTGTCAAGAAACTTAAACTTAGACAGGGATTTAAAAACAAAAACAAAAAAATGTTTGGTTTTTCTTTTGAGGTAAAAAAACGGTTTGTCACTGCAACATTTTTTTTCTATTTTAGATTATGGACACATTCTGTATATGTCTGCCCCAGCTCAAGTCTTCATAAGATTAATTCTGTTTACCATTCTTCTCTCAGGTTTATTACTAATTGTAGAGCCTTGACCCATCATTGTTAGTTGTATTCTTGTATGCATTGCCATCTCTGTCCACAAGGAGGTTGGGACATTGGTATATTTTCATTTATAAGGCCATGCTTGTATTATTGCCGACCTACATTTGTAATTTAATCTCAGGGAGAAGTGTTGTTTCTCATAGTAAGCGAGCTAATGACCAATTGTCACACGTTCCATTGGCCGCCTGACAAAGAACCGGGAAAAGGGCTTTTGTTTTTTCTGCTCCTTTTGCATGGAACAAGTTGCAAAAGGAATGGGAATTAACTGATCTTATTTCTTTGAATGTTTTTAAATCCAGTATGAGAGCACTTGAGACAGCCTCCCTGTAATTCAATTGTTTTTCATAATTGTGTTTTGAATTTCATCTATTTAATTTATATGAGTTATTGTAGTTTTTACTGCCTCTTGGCCAGGACTCCCTTGAACATTTTTTTTTATCTCAGTGGGATTTATTTCCTGATTTAATCAAGATAAATAGATTTGGGATACAACCATACCACTTTTTTCAAGCCCATACAATACCAATATTTGGGTTTGAGTACTTGCCAATACCGAGGACCAAGACCGACACTTCTACCACACAAATAGATGCAATGAATTGGAAGAAAGGTTTTATTTACTTCTCTGCTTGTTACAATTAATGATGGTGAATAAGACACAAAACAAAATAGAAAATAAAAGATTAAATGGAAGATCTATAGAGAAAATAGAAAATAGTAATGACATAAAAACTAAAATTTCAATTGAAAAATAAAAATGTTCTCTGATATTACAGCAGAGTTTCCACATTTTAAGTATTGGTTCATCGAATAGGTTAACTTTAACCGATACTGATACTGTACATCAGAACGGTATCGAACCCAATACCAGTATCGTTACATTCCTAAAATAAATAAATAATATCCATGAGACATGAATTTCTCTGTTATCTTACCCACTCACCCAGCTCCCCTTTGCTGCCCTTCTCTCCTCTGTAGCCTTTAGGACCCTGTTTGAAAAAACATACGATTAAACGATTAAAGTCATTACTGATCATACAAAGAAAAAGATTTTGTAGGAATTGAACAACAATTGAAAACTTTTAGAATTTTTGCATAAAGGTAACAGACTTGTGAAAGTCCATTTTTCTATCTCGATTTTTTCCTTGATGTAATTAAGAAGATGCCTGATGGATGGAGGAAAAGTTTTCTTGTGCTGATTTTGAAGAACAAGGGAATCTACAGAACTGTGGCAACTACAGAGGAATAAAGTTAAATGAATAAAGTTAAGGAAGCTAGGCTTTGGACAGAAGTGAGCATTTGTGAGCAGCAGTATGGTTTCATGCCAAGAAATAGTACTACAGATGCAATTTTTGCTTTAATGATGCTGATGAAGAAGTACAAAGATGGTCAGAGGAAACTGCATTGTGTCTTTGTAGATTTAGAGAAAGCATATGACAAGATGTCAAGAAAAGAGCTGTGGTTTTGCATGAGGCAGTCTGGAGTGGCATAGAAGTATTTTAGTGGTGCAGGACATGTATGAGAGCTGTGAAACAGCAGTGAGGTGTGCTGTAGTAGTGGAGAGAGGAATTCAAGGTGGAGGTAGGATTGCATCAAGGATCAGCTCTGAGTCCCTTCTTGTTTGCTTTGGTGATGGAAAGCCTGACAGATGATGTTGGACAGGAATCTTCATCGACTATGATTTTTGCAGATTACATTGGGATCTTCAGAGAGAGCAGGGTGGACGTGGAGGAGAGGCTAGAGAGATGGAGATATGACTGGAAAAGAGAGGAATGAAGATTAGTTGTAGCAAGGCAGAATACATGTGTGTAAATGAGAAAGAAGCAAGTGGATCAGTGAGGTTACAGGGAGTGAAAGTGAGGAAAACACTTAGAGAAATGTGTTTGTGAGCATCAGAGAGAACTGGAGAGCTTATTCTGCGACAGACTTTTGCCTTCTAGGTGCATGAAAGCATGTAATCTTAGGTCATGTCAGTGGGACTCTGAACGGGAGGCCATCTGAGTTCGGCAACGACACAGGAGGACAGGCAGTGGTCTGGACGAGGCTGGGATCCTGGTCCGGACTGGAACTGTGAGTCTTGTGCGTAATGCGAAGCTCTGAAGCTTCTGTGTCATAGAGATATGATGACCGAGCGAGGATGATATGGGAGCGGTGGCTTTTGAATCCCTGAGGGAGAGGATCTAGCCAATGGTTGGAGAGGAGACCATCAGACACAGCTCTTCTAAATTGAGCCTGATGTTTTCTTGACAGGTCCTTCCTCCCAGCAGCTGCTAGACTTAATAATCCTCACTGCTCTCAGCAAACGTAAAAGTAGTAATGTATTGTTTACATCCTTGCTGTTTTTTTTTATTTTTCTCATTATAAATAACAATTCTGCTGTTTTTGCACATCGCTGTTGTTTGCAAAGTTAGATTTTTAACTTCTTATAAATAATCAGTTTTTATAAATCCATAATTACTCAAGCAAAACCTGTAAATACTTTTTGAATTGATCCTGCTCAGTTGCACATTTCTTGAATCTAAGCATGCTACTTTTATTTTTTATAACACAGTATGTTAGCTTTGCTAAATCATCCTTACTAAACAGCATATTTATATTTTTATTTCGGTTTTTCAGATTTTATTGAGTGAATGCTTCATTTGCCTGTCACTTTGCTGCTGTTACACCTGAATTTACTTTGGGTGAGAAAATAAAGTATGTTTCTATTCTATTTTATTCTATTCTATTCTATCCTACCTGTTCTCCAGGTGAGCCTGTAGTGCCTGAGTCACCATCTTGTCCTGGGGTGCCGTCGTCTCCAGTTTGACCCTGTGGACCTGGCATTCCTTGTGGTCCAGGTCTCCCCTGTAATAAGATATTCCTTATTCATCTGTAAGAATGATGTCTGTAACATCACATTGTATGTCATTAGCTAACCAAATTTAACCCCAAAATGTGGGATTAAGAGATGAGTAATTATCCTGAATAACCACCTACCTCAATGTTTTCAATCTACATAAGCCACTGGAAGAACAATACGTAGTTATTTCTTTTTCAAACCAAAACAGATAATAATGACAAAGTTAACAATTGTTAATGTGCAAACATTGACTTTGTCTTTTGTGTTTGGTCACATCTCCTTGAAATTTTCTCCTCTTTGTTTGACAAAGTATTAGTTATCAGCTATAGAAATAAAGCTTATGCTTTTTTTGAAATGCCTATTACTCCCTTCTATTATCATTAAAATGATCCAGTTCAGAGGTCAGCAAACTTTACTCTCCAAAGGACCATTTTTACCCTCAGATAAGATTTATACACACGCACAACATTTATTTGGGCAAGTTGACACAATTTATCAAGTTTTAAAGATACATACCATGTAAAGTTGTTATTCTTTGCAGAGTTTAATGAGCCACAAATTCAATTTTTATTTACATTTTAATCTCCTCCAACAATATAAAAAACACTTTTTTGAAGTATTTTAGACATTTAAAGCACTTTATTTACAGCCTGATATAACAACAGGGACAAAACATGTGAACATATCTCCTAAGGTGTTTTTGGAAGTGTCTATTAATATAGAACAACTGCCAAAAGTAACATTTTCTGTTGCCTTTGCATGTAAAAATCATTGCTCATTTCTACATAATTTTGATCAAAGTTATGTAGAGCCACTGTAGGCGCCCTGAAGAGTACCATGTGGCTCTGGAGCTGAAGATTGCAGAGCCCTGGTCTTGCTCCTGAGTTACAGCATCAATCCCCAATAAGGAGTTTAATGATGGGTACTTACAATATTCCCTGGACCTCCTTTTGGTCCTTGCTTTCCAGTAATCCCAGGTGGCCCCTGAAAAGTAGAATTTAGTTTTCAAGTTTATTTATTGTCTTTATTAATATGCTATAAATTAAATTCTAGCAAATTGTTATATAATCAGGACTCTTTTGATTAAACAAATTTCCTACAACTGGTCCATCATCTCCAGGAAGTCCAGGTGGTCCTGGAGGTCCCTTACGTTTCTGCGGCAAAAGAACACAAAAATCATAAGGATACTATTTCATTTTCATTTAAATCGACATTTTAAATACGGTAAAAGTCTGAATGTACAGTGTAGGTCAAGATCAAACTCACAACATTGAACATTTCTATTAAGTACCATAATAATCCACAAAGAAGTGCCCTAAAAGTTGCTCCTTTAGAGGAGCTACCAAAAACAAACATCACTCTTTCACTTATTTGGGCTGAGTTATCAAGATTACTGATAATGACCGCAAAATTGTGTGTGGCTGGGTTGTGCTTAATTAGAAGGTGATTTATTAAGATTGCGTGAGCAATTCTCAACAGGCGCAAGCAGCCGTATTCAAATGAGGGGTTTGCAGCCGCTAATGTGAGCTGCACCACGGCTAGAGAGAGGAGGAATAATGCGCATGGATCCATAATGCATCTTTGGCACAAAAATTATGCTAAAGTGCTGTGAATTCTGTTCTTTGTTTGTCAGTAATAAATGTAATTCATGCGGTGTACATGCGCTGCTCTCTGCTGCATGCACACATCATATTGCAGGGTTAGACTGATTAAAACTGCAGCATGCTTGAATTTTGTTTTTAAAATGTCATATATAATGCCAATTATCATTTTGGTATTGTATATGGTTACTATATTTTATCAATTGGACTCCAGTAAGGTTATACACTACGTGAGAAACTAATGAGGATCATTACTAACTGTGCGCTCAGCCCATCTTCTCCAGGTGGAGACGTGATGAGTGTGCAGTGAGTTATGATGCATCTTTGTAGGAAAAACATGTAAATATTTACATAACTCTCAGGTTTATGTCAGGTAGAGTGTTAATTACTCTTAGTTTATAATGTGTGTCAGTGAAATTTTTTTGTTTGTCAATAATAAACGCATGTTGAATGTGGTAGGGCAAAATTAAGACATGCTTTTCAGAAGTGCTAAAAATAGATGCTAAAATAGCTGACGCAAAATTTTTTATGCTTAGTAAATCACACTGTGCCTGGAACGCCTACTTCTTTGCCTATTCTCCTCCCAGTATTTTGCGTCTTCTTACAGAAACGGCAAGATTGCATATGACCATGCATGCACACGTTCACACCAAAGGACAATTTAGAGAGACCATTTAACCTGACAGTCATGTTTTTGGACTATCTGGAGAAGCCGGAGTACAAAGAGAGAACCCACACATGCACAGAGAGAACATGTAAACTCCAGGCAAAAAAACCCTGGACCAGGATTCAAACCCAGGACCTTCTTGCTGCAAGGCAGCAGCGCTACCAGGTGGGCCGCTGTGCAGCCGTCATGCTGTCCAGTCTTCTAATTTGAAAAACATTGCATGCTGTTTTTTCATCTCTTTTTGGATCAGTCTGTGATGCTAATCTATATCCTAGAATACAACTTTGTGCCCTTCTGCTTCTACATTAATGTTTGACCATCCACAGCAAATCCCACAAGCTCACATCACTCTAGCAGCATTATTTTTTAATTCATTACCACAGATCATCAGACAATTCTCCTGAAACTACCTTTGTCCTGCCATGCTCTGCTTTCATTTTTGAGCACTTCCCTAACAGCAGTAAATTAATTTATGATACGAAACTACTTTATTGTCAGTTTACACTGAAATAGAAAGAAAAAAATTAGACCCAACCTCGTGACAAAACTGTTACCTACCGGCCAAGAAGTTACCAGCTTTTTGTAGATTTTCGTTTTCTGCAAGGGAACAAAAATAAATAATAGGACTTCAAGGTCTATAAACCATAATACTTATAGATGAGAGACCTATTAAAACTCATACAGTGCTTCTGTTTTTTGCTTTTCTTGTCACACTTGTCACAGTGTTCCGATTATCTAACAAAAATACGATGAGTAAATACAGATTGCTGCTTCAAATTATGATTTTAATTGGAAGGTTGTAGGGTTGATTCCAGCTTCAGCCTGTTAATTGTCTATACCAGTCTGTTAAGAGGTGCATACATGTGTGAAGTGCTTTGAGTGGTCAGTATGCTATGAAGGCACTCAATAAAATCTTGTCATCTATCCTGCAGGTCACAAAAAGACCCAGAAAACATCTTAAAGATTGCAGGGCTTACTTATCTATCGCAACATCAGTGTTTTTTATTAAACAATATGAAAGAGACTGAGCAAAAATGGCTCCAAGGTGAAAACCATTACTGATCGAAAAGAACAAAAAGGCCTTTCACTTCTGTAAAAAAATATCTTGATGATCCTTTGTCGATGTAATCTATCAAGTCAGGATAAGATAACAAAATCGTTCAATCGTCTCTGCTGCCTGTAATTTTATAACTGCAGGGCTGAGGTCCTTCATCATTTCATCAATCAGACAGGAGATATAAAATCACCTCCAGAAAACAAACAACAGAACCACCAAAAGAATGCGTCATATAGCTAAGTAGTAAAGAGAAAATGAATCAGCACCAGCATTTAAAAGATTCCTCCAACAAATACGAACAAACATAAGGGAAAAGCAAGCAACACATGATAGCTATAAACACCAAACAACTTCACTGATTTTATTCAGGCAGATCTTGTCTTTGTTGTTTCATCCCTTAACCTTGTTTTTCCCTATTTCAGTACTGGCCTCATCACGTTCTGCTGTATACTTTAATCTTTCATTTTTAAAACTTAATTTCAAGTTTGCTATACCTCACTTTCTCTGTTCGGTCCCAGATCATTTTTTTTATTGCCTGTTGATTGAATTTCGGGGGGTTGATTACTGCTGGTGGAGATCCACAGAGAACGCTTACCTTGAAAGCCTCCCACTCTTCTTCAGAGGTTTTGATCACAACAATGGCTGACATCCCAGGTGGGCCAACAGGGCCTCTGTATCCTGTCTGCCCAGTTCTGCCCATGACGCCTGGGTAGCCCTTAGAAATCAGAAAACAATATGTGTCTTTGATGAAGAAAACACTGCCTATCTAATTTTAGATCATGTTATTATTCAGATTAGCCTCTATCGAAAAATAAAAACACATCCAGAATTTTTGTAGACCAAAGATGCATTTAAAATAAAATGAACCTCTGGAGTTTTTACTGAAACATTGTATCTTTATCGAGTTGTGTTTAAGAAATGTTACTACAGTGATGATTAAAAAATTAAGATGTAAAACCTCTGCCAATTATTAATCATGAAAGGATCAGTATAGGGGAAATATTTTAGAGCATTTTACTTCTCATAACATTTAAAGAATATTAATATAAACAAACTGATAAAAATCAACACATTACTTTGTCTCCTTTAGGTCCTGGTGGTCCTGGTAGTCCCGGTGGACCAGGTGGTCCCTAAAGAATAAAAATAAATAGTGGGAGACAATATCAGCTTTCCAAAGCCTTACTGCTTAACTTACATGTGTAAACTGTGAAAAAACAACAAAAGAATCTCAACCCTATGTGATTATTATTCTCACACTGGTTCATGTTTTGGTCTTTAATTTCATCTTTCCTTAAAACAATACACAGCTTTTTTTTTTATTCGATTTTTTTTTTTAGATGAACAAGTTTATTTTTATTTTTATCTCCATATTGTATTTATGATATCTTATTAATAAAGAAAACTCTACTGGATGTTTATTCTGACAATATCAAGCAGGCTAATAAGGTGAATTATTATTTTTTTTAATTGTCAGACATTTCCAAGAAAGATATCTCAGATTTTTTACAGATAACATATACAACGACTGTGTGTGAGAAAAGATTAGCAGCAATGAAAAAAAAAAAAAAAAAAAGTCCGAATAACCTGCAATAGCAATTATTCACCACATGAGGGAGGCAAATATTTTAATTTAAGAACGTTGTCACATGGGCAAAATCATATGTGAATACATGTGAAAAATCTTTTACCCATGTGAAATTCACATGTTAAAACATGTTGAATGTGTAAAAAAACATGTTTGCACACGTTTCCAATCTTAATTATTGAACATTTTAATGGCAATAAGCGGTGGAACCCATGAACATTAACATTTTAGAGCCATAGAATAGCGTGTAAACCACATGTGAAACATGTTATCTTCTACATAAATCCTACATGTGAAAGAAATGTGGAATTACATGTGAAGCCCATGAAAACCGATTACATGATGGTGATTACATGTGATAATATGTAAAAAGCCATGTAAAACTATTCACCTTAAACCACAAATGTGCTACAGTTGTGGTTAATGGTAGGTTAGGTAATATGGTAACATGTGTAGATGTAGAACATGTAAAGATAATGTTCAATTCATGCCATTTTTTTGTAAGGGTGGGCCTATTTGATATCAGCCTCTACATCTCGGCCTTATATAATGTTGTTTTCAAATGTTATGGAAGATTTTACCCATGCATCACAAAAATGTAAAGGAAGGTGAAGGATTAATATAAACTGTCGTCTGTGTAAAGTTTTTTTTTGCTTGTTTTTTGACAAACTAAAAGCTATGCTAAACTAAACCAGACCGGATCGACAGCGCTACTGAAATTAACTAAAATGAACTACATTCAAATTACATTTTAATTGTAAAATTACATAAACTAGCATTAAAACTTTGTGTTTTAGATAAAAAGAAGTGGATGGGACTTGTATGGTATTGTGCTTAACCAAATCAGATCTTATTTGACAGATTGAGACCATGCATTTTGTGTCATTTAGATTTTCATTGCAAAGTTAGCGGGGTGTGTCAGGGCCCGACGCTCAGGGTACCTTTGCTTCACATCAACATGATCGCCTGCCTTGTTTTTTTATTCCAAAAAAGGCAAAAAGGCAACCTTTGAGATTAAGGACCAAAGAGCAGGTGAAAAATAACCAAGTTGTCATCATGGACTCAAATATCAGTTTTAATAACCATGTAAATCTTTAAAAAACTGCCAGAATGAAAAGCTTCCTGTCAAAATAAGTCAAACCATGTGTTTACATTCAGAAGACAAAAATATTGTCAACAGCTTTTTAATGGGCTAAGGAGTAAGGAGTTTGGCTTGGGATCGGAGGGTTCCCAGTACGAACCTCAGGCCCGACTGTCTTGGTTGTTGTTTCCTTGGGTAAGACACTTCACCCATTGGTCAGAGGGTGCCAATGCCTGGCAGCCTCACCTCTTTCACCCCAGGGCATCTGTGGCTACAACACAGCTATCACCATTATCATCACCAGTGAGTAAATGTGTGCCTGACTGAATGTGCTGTGAAGTGCTTTGTGATCCGCAGGGACTAAATAAAGCGCTATACCAGTACAGGCCATTTACCTGTCATTGTTAAAAAAAACAACAAAAACAAGAAACAGCTGCTGCACCTCATCTAAAATGCTTCTGCTAGGGCCCTGTCCAGAAAATAAATCCGACACATTACAACGGTCCCTAAATCACCACACTGCCGGTATTGTTTATCATCTATAAGGCAACAGACATGAGACAAAGCATCTCATAACTGCTTGGCAGGGGTGAATTATACAGTGCAGTGGTTTCCCTTCTTTTTTTTCTTTAGGTACCCCTTGCCTGTCAAAGAGAAGCTGAGTCCCTTCATATCCAACGCATTAAAAGTGACCAATTGCAAACATTTATCAGCAAAACTTAAACAGCAATTGTACCTTTTTTTATTATTATGGTTCTTTTGATGCATTTCATATTTTTTTTGTGATTCTTTTATTTTCTTAACTAAACAAAACATTTCACTATACCATGCAATCACTTCACATATATATATATAAATTAGCACAAGTATCACTTTGTGAAGACATTTCAGCTTTGTTTTTAAAAACATCCTTTGGAAAATTTTGTTAAAATCTTACCCTTTGACCTTTGATTCCTGGTGTGGGATTTGCATGCAGACGTCTATATATGAATTCTGACGTCTGATTGTTTGTCACTTCCACTGTTGGATGTTTTAAACTTTCCTCCTCTCTCACATCACTATGATCTCCACCACCTTTTTCTCCTGCGTGAAAAAGTCGTGTTGCATTCACTTTAGATGAAACACCTTTCAGCGGTTTCTCAATTTCTAAGTTTTCCCTTATCTCATTGGCCAAAATTTTATCCGGCAAAGCGTCAAGGTCATTGCTGTTCTGTTCTTCTCCCTTTTGTATTCTACTACTAACAAGGGTCAGATTGGAAACTAAATCTTTCTGAGGCGCACATAATTCTGCTTTTTCTTCTTGCTCCTGCTTCCGTTTTGCTCTGCAGTCTTCTGAGGAGGAGGTGTCTACAGAAAGTGAAGATGTGATGAGTGATGATGGTGATTTCTTCCTCACCTCCCTCATTTCTCCTCCACCCTCAGATGATTGGAGTGAGTTGGAGACAAGAGTCCCTGATTCTGTGTTGGAAATGGAAATACGAGTGGAAGTGGGAGAAACATGAGGTCTGTCAGAAACAGCTTCTTTCATTATTGTGTCTGTGGGATTCTCAGATTGAATGTCGGGGTTTGAAAGACTCGCTTCGACGCTGTCTGTGACAGATACAAGGTCACTTTTTAAACTCCCATCGACTGCATAAAGATCATACTGAGGCTGCCCTGGAGTAGGGCTCCTTGATATTACTTTATCTTCAGAACTCTTCAGGTTTTTCAATGCGTCCAATTTAAAAAGCTCCTCCTCAGTCAGAGGCAGAAGATGTTGTTCAGGATCAATGCTTTTATAATCTTTGTCACTTTCAATGTTTTGTTTGTCTTTGTCTATGCTGGTTGAGCTTGTAGACATTACTTCTACATTGGTCAGGGTTTTCGGTACAGCTGTCTTGCTGCCAGAATGGAAGTGTTGAGTAAAGAAAGCCCTCTGGGTCGCCTCAGAGTAACCCGTCTGATTTTCTGGGCTTGATGATGACTTGAATCCAGCCTGATGGGATATCCCATTAGTAGATCCAACCTGTTCAGGATGTTTTCAACATAAAGATCATTTTATTGGTAAATCTTTTGGGAAGTATAATCACAACAATAAGGACATTACTCAAAATAGCTGTATGTAGAATGACTATTATAAAATTGTAATGCCGCAGTATAAAGATTTTGTGCTATTCTTTGCTTCATAAGTTAATGTCTGTGAAAAAATATATATCTGATAGCATAAGGCACCCAGAGAGATGCCACAGTTCTAATTTATTTGACTTCCAAACCAAGAAAGCCAAATCCTCACTCTGCAGCAAGACGGGACCAAAATCTGTACAGAATAAAAAAATATTATCATAGCACAAAATGATTAAAGTAACCGATGAATTCCGGCTATAAAAATACGTGATATAGGAAATGTACAATACACATAAAAATCATGAAAACAACACTGAAATCTGTTTAAATCAAGGATCTAATCACATAAATCCATGCCAAATTCCCATTATGATGCGTTCAAGTAGAAAAGACAGAACAAGAATTACAAAATTAAGAGAAAATGATACATGTCTGATTTTCACTCTTGGCCTCGTCTTTTAATTACATTTTAAGAGAAAATAAAACAATGAGGGCACAGGGTAGACACAGTTCTGTTAGAAGATAAAAATACTGTCATGATGAACACTGAGCTAAAAGCTAAGAAACAATACTTTAAGGATAAAAACATTTGTTCTTTACTGTCACTTACGCTTGATTTGTTAAATGTATTGACCACTCATCTGTGTGAATCTTTCCTGTATGATAACTTTAACATGAACCACTATAATGTGCATTTGAAGCAGTTGAATAACAACTTTGATAGAACAATTACAGCAAATTTAGTTGGAATTTAAACCTTAGGTGATAATGGTCAATATTGATATTTAACAGAAGAATTTAATCAAAATTTTAAATTCTTTTTAATTTGAAGAAGCATTTGTTTTCTAGACTTTCAACATCTAAAAAGGAAATGGTCACATCTGCTGACACTAAACCCATCACTAGTGTTTGTTAAATCAGACTGCATAAAGAACAATAAAGTTAAAAATATAAAGATCAAGACTTACATAATTTAGAAGAAAAAGCAATGCGAAAACCTGAGCAGCTGACATGACTTCTGGTGCAAGTAAAACTTGGTTGTACATCAGAGCTGCAACCTGCCTCACACGCCACTGCAGTTGCACTTCAAAACTCCTTTAGAAAAATGTTCTCCGGTATGACCACATAGTTGCAGTTCAGAGCAATCATGAAAAAAAGTAAGATAGCAAAGGAGACACACATACAGACACTGACGTAGACACCATCTCGTCATGTAACATTGCTGTGCCAGACGGGCGGCTGTTCAGCACTTTATCTTCTTCAGCAAATCTGCAAGCGCCTCATGCCTGAGTGTGAGCAACACTTATGTGAGCATGCTGCTAAACAGAAGGTGTGAATCATTTTCTGTTTATTCAGCACAGATTATTGGATCTGAGCATATGATCAGACGAGGTGAGAAAACCCAATCGCTCTATATGTGGGAGTGGGAATGAATGAGTAAGAGAAATGAAGAATTGTTGAAGTGTTTTATGGAGCCTCTATAGAAGATTTGAATTAAATCAAACACTGCTTGATGTATAGCACATGTTTTTCTTATGAACTGTGTTTCATAAATTAATATAATTTGCACCCAAATTCTCATAGAACAGTTTTTTTTATTTTGTCAGGTGAGAGAAGTGGAGTCCTAAAGGCCAGGCGAGGAATGTCACATGAAGATCAGAAGAGAAATAGGTGACAACAATAAGAGGGATGTGTAGGGTTGGGCTGAAGCTTACAGGAAAGGGCGTGTTAGGAGAGGAAACACCTCTTCCCACCAGATTAAGACTTAAAGGTTGAATATGGAACATTTTCATAAAAAGCAACACAAAAAAATACATCCACTTGGCTTTTAGAGGGGTGTAGAATGAAAGTACATGTCCTTAAAAAATCATATTTAAATTCAAATATAAAAAAATTAAAACAGGCACAACAATTACATTATGTTTACATGTACCAGCTAGTAGCGGTGTTACGTGAATACGTGTTCCCCCATGGAGATGTGTTATGGCTCCGTCCAAACGCGAGGCAGCTGCTGCTCGTAAATGTTAAAAAGATGGATCACTTTAGGTTTAGGCACTGGTTCCCGAATAGTAGGATTGGGAAAATAGGGAAGTTATGGTTAGGTAATGGTCCTCCAATGTTAAGAGTAGAAAATGACTTAGGGTTAGGCAATTGTTGTTGAAGTTTAAGATTAGTGGGAAATCGGTCAGCCAATCAGAAACGACAAAGGCGGGACCTTGCCCCAAAGCAGATACAATTGTAGAGTAAGTATTTCCTATTTATGATGTTTATTTAATTCTTTACAATGAAACAAGCTGCTCAACTATCTATAATGTGTATTTTTTTCAGGCGGAATTTACATTTTCTGTCTTTCAACCTCAATTACTCATGCCCACTATGATTTTCTTGAGAATTTTCACATTCACAGTATCCGCACAGACCTTCCTATTATATGAAAGCAATTTGAACATTTTAGACCTTTTACAAGCTGTAAAAAGCCAAAGTGTAGGTATCCCAAATTCGGGGGAAAACAGCCCCGGACTTAAGGGGTTAAAGAACAACAAGACTGCAGGGAGGCCACGTACCACGCAAGAACCATCTGGAGTCAGCCTCCAGGATCCATTTCCCCTTTGAGCTGGAATGGTAACAAGTGCTGACGAGGAACACCTGTTGCAACACCTGCCCATCACATCCTGCAGAGAACACACATATACGCCTAACACACAGCCACAGAAACCTAACAGTAGGAACTAAAGATTTGGGTGACTTGAACAGGCCTTCCAACCTAAAGAATTTTACATTGATTTTTGAGAATAATCTAAATTATTTTTAAAAGGGATTTTTTTAAACTAAGATTTTAATAAAAACAGGTGAATATTTAAAAAAATCCAACATGATATATCTGTACTTAGAATATTTATGCTAAGGAACTCCCTCATTTTCTATCTGAAAAATTTTTATTGGCTGCCGTGAAAATAACTTAAAATCTGCAAAGAGAATAAGCTTCAGCGTACTTCGAAGTGTGTTCACAGGTATCTAAATAGACAGTTTATCACAAAGGCTTCAGGGTCATAAACAGTTCATAGTATGACAGTCTCTGGGACACAGTTTGGGAAATAAGATATTATTTTACCTAAATATAATGTATTAATGAAGAGATTTTCAATAGTCTTGAAGTGTGAAATGACTGCACGAGTGATACATCTGAGTGTCTGATAACACCACACTACTGTTACAAAGACCTAAACATACGACTTCTTAAATATTCCAACAGTTTGAACAGTTTTTATACTCATGATCCAGCTGGAATCCAATTGGATCAAGAGTATAAAAACTTTTAAAATTGGTCAATGGACTGATTAGGAACACAGATTTATATGCTTCTGTCTTCACAGAGAAACCAAAGCCCTTTCTCTCACAGATCCAACTCACAAGTGAATGTAAACTCTGTCACAAAGCTGACAGACTCCGATGGCAGTAGAGCTTTGTGTAAATATCCAAGGTGAAACTTCAAACTTTTACACAAAATTTTACCTCTCAAAGAAAATACATTGTCCTCCTGATAACGTTTGTAAGTACTCCAATATGAAGATAATATTTTTTGAGATATATGTGATTTCTACTTTTCTTATATAATCTCTCATAAGAATGGAGGAGCCATCCCCTCAATCTGACTGAACAAATTTTAAAATAATGAATCAGTTTTTTGTTTTTGTTCCATCACAACTTATAAAAGTTTACGTTTCTTAAAAACCTATTTAGGGATGTTCAATTCAGTTTTGGAAAAATAAACTTTGGTTCCCTAGGTAGCCAGATTTATAACTTCAGTCAGTGGAGCTGCATCCAATCCCAATGTCTAAAATAGCTGTCTCGCACAAGTATTAAACGCTGCATTAATGAACTTTGTTTTTTCCCAGGTGGTATTTTATTTAATTAAACTGATGTTAAGATCTGGTTAACTATTTCGAGTCCACATATTGCTAATCAGTCTGGAAAGTTGCTAACTAAACTAGGAGCAGGTTGTAGCAGCTGGGAGGAAAAATAAGTGACTGAAGTTAAACTGAGGAAAGGGGAGAAACGGTTGTTAGATCACACAAGGAACACACAATAGATACATTAAGTACAAAACAAAAGCACAAGGAAAATTAAAACTAAGAACAGAACTGAAAATGAAAAGCAGCGTGACAAATCCCAAAAGAAGGCAAAACACAAAACCAATGTACAAAACATGACACATTTTCCATTTGTTACATAATATAATGTCCATGCTTAAATACTGGATATATACAAAAGCTTAAGATTTAATCAGGATTTAAACTTTTTTTTTTAAATACATTTTTGCATTCTAGGTGCATTAAGGAATGTTATTTTGGGTCCTTTCTTCCAGCAGCTGTTAGACTCTCGAACCAGAGCTACTCTTAACATACTCAATAAATGTTTACACCTCTGGTGTAATTTGCACAGCTTTTTTATTGAAAAAACATTTCTGCTGTTATCTGCACATACTGTTTGTAGTAACTTAACTTTAACTTTTTTAAAATATACATTTATTTATTACTCAAATACACATCCTACATTTTTTAAAAGGTTTTGTGGCCACAGTAGCCCAATAGGCGAGGCAAGGCAATTTAATTTGTATAGCCCGCTTTCAACAAGGTAATTCAAGGTGTTTCATATGATTCGGTGGTAAAGAAAAAAACAAAACATATGATAAAATCATAGACCATAAAAACAGCAATTAGAATAAACATGGAAAGTATAAAACATGAAAAGCATAAAAAATAGAACATTAGAGAAAGTATAAAACAGCAAGTAAGCGTCATAATCGTTTACCCAAAGGCAGCTCTGAACAGTTTAGTTTTAAGTTTCGATTCAAAGGAGCTCAATGTTTGAGGAGCTTTGCAGAGGAGCATAGAAACTGAAAGAGGATTCTCTATTTTTGGTTCTGATTCTAGGGATAATTAATAGGTTAGAATTGGAGGACCTGAGTGGTCTTTGGGAGTTGGTATAGTGACAGCAGGTCTTCAAGATATTTTGGAGCTAGGGCATTTAATGATTTATAAACTAATAGGAATATTTTGAAGTCTATTCTCTGAACTACAGGGAGCCAGTGTAATGACTTTAGAGCTGGGGTGATGTGCTCTACTTTCCTGGTTCTAGTGAGGATGAGAGCAGCAATCAAACCACAAGGGGTCACAAGCCAGTGATTTCTTGTGCCAGTCCCAAGTCCGGAACAGTGCAGAGGGTTGTGTCAGGAAGAGCGTCCGACGTAAAACCAAAGCCAAATCAAATATGGAAATCACAAACATCAACTCCATTCTGCATCGGTCGAGGCCGGAGTTAACAACGACCGCCACCGATGCTGCTGACCCAAAGGGTACAGGTGATACTGGACTACTGTTCGTTGATGGAGGCGAGGATGAAGCTAGAGAGCTGGTGGACATGATGCAGACAAAAAAGGTGGATATTTTATGTGTTCAGAAGACCAGGTGGAAAGGTAGCAAGGGTAGAAGCTTAGGAAAAGGGTACAAGTTGTTCTATCATGGTGTAAATGGATGGAAAGAGAAATGGAGTAGGAGTTATTTTGAAGGAAGAATTTGCTAGGAATGTTCTGGAAATGAAAATGGTGTCAAATAGACTGAGGAGCCTGAAGATTGAACTGGAAGGAATAATCATCAATGTTGTTAGTGTTTATGCCCCAAAGGTGGGATGTGACTTAGAAGAGAAGCAGAAATTTTGGTGTGAATTAGATAATTTGATGCAGTGTATCCCAAGAGTTGAGAGGGTGGTGATTGGTGCAGACTTTAATGGACAGGTTGTTGAAGGGAACTGAGTTGATGAGGAACTGATGGGCCAGTTTAGCATACAGGATAGAAACAAAGAAGAACAGATGGTTGTCATGATTTGAGAGGACTCTAGAGCAAGCACACAAGACTCAGCAACAACTGTTAGCAATAAATTAAGCTTTTCTTATTTTCTTCTCTTCAAAGGAGGTCACCAAGGCAGGTGGGTGCTGCAGGAAGCAGGGAGGAGAGAGGTGAGTAACGCACAAACTTCCTGATAGTCCAGGAGATAATGTCAGGAGATTCTGTCTTACTTGACAGATGAATAGTTGATCCTGGAGGGAACGATTGGATGAAACTGGGTGACTGTAGCTGGCAGAGGGGGAGCATGTAAGCTGGGATCAACCTTTCTCCTTCAGACTCCAGGGAGAGCCAGCACACGAGGGTGGACAGGCAGATGGAAGCCCAGCTGGCAAACCTCCAGAGATCCCGCCAAGGAGGAACATGCAGCCCGAGGGAGGTAGACGCAGAGGGCTGCGGATTGCAGCAGGAGGACGGACGGATCCAGGGAACCAACAAACTCTGGAGAGGGAGAATGTGGGAGAAGGTAAGACTTATCCTATAAGACTTGACTCAATCTAGGAAGCGGCCGGTTTACCACACTGGGTGTCAAAACAATCTGGCATCTGCTCCTGGTGAGCACTCCTCTTAAAAAGCTCCTCCCCAGTTGGGAAAGTGGAGACAGCTGGCATGGACCCGCCCACAGCATCCTGAAAGGAAAAAGGTGAGGCCATGAACCCCATACACACACATTGCATGCAGCCACGCAGAATACAACAATGGTGGTATATTTTGCAAAAAGGATAGAAATGGCTGTTGTAAATACTTTCTTCAAGAAGATTCAGGAACATAAGGTGACTTATAAGAGTGGAGGTAGGAGCACTTAGTTGGACTAGATCTTATGTAGACGTGATCTGAAGGAGATCAGTGACAACAAAATAGCGGTGGGTGAGAATGTAGCTAGACAGCATATGATGGTGGTCTGTAGGATGAAATTGACAGTGAGGAAGGTAAAGAGAACAAAAACGGAGCAGAGGACAAAAAAGTAGATAAGGAGACTTGTTGGTGGAACGACAAAGTCCAGGAACATATAGTGGGACACTGAGAGGACTGTGAAGAGCAGACAGGAGTACATGGAGATACAGTGCATGGTGAAGGTAGAGGTGGCAAAGGCCAAACAAAGGGGGTATGATGACCAGTATGGTAGGTTGGATAGTAAGGAGTTAGAGAATGATTTGTATAGGTTGGCGAGGCAGAAAGACAGATGGAAAGGATGAGCAACAGATAAGGGTAATCAAGGATAGGGATGGACTTGCATTGAAATGGCATGTGCCAAGAATGTAATGGGAAGATGGAAAGAGTACTTTGAAGCGCTGAGCGAGGTATGGAAGTGTTTAGGAAAGGTGGCAGAGTTTTTGACCAGGTTCTTCAACAAGACCTTGAAGACTGAGAAGATGCCTGAGGAATGGAGGAAAAGTGTTTTATAATAAGGGAGATGTACAGAATTGTGGCAACTACAGCGGAATAAAGCTAATTAGCTCATTAGCTTTATTGCAGCAAAGGTCCACCAGGACTGGACTCAAACCCGAGACGACAGCGTTGAGGACTTAGGCCTGTGTACTTGGGGCACCCACAGTAACCACTGTGCTGTGCAACACCGTGATAAATATTGTTCAGTGATCTGCACACTCCTCAAATTGGATTATGCCATTTTTATTTTGAATAAGTGCACAGTACTTTCGTTTTGTAATTTTGTCCTCACATATTTTATTCGTTATTCTATTTGTTATATTTACGGCGACTATGGCTGAGGTGGTATGAATTCATCCCATAATCAGTGGATTGCCAGTTCAAATGCCAGGTCCGTCAGTTGTTGTGTCCTTGGGCAAGAAACGTCATTTGCTTTGCCCGCTGGTGATGGTCAGAGGGCCCGGTGGTGCCTGTATTCGGCAATCACGCTTCTGTCAGTGTCCCCCAGGGTAGCTGTGGCTACAATGTAGTAGCTTGCTACTATCAGTGTGTGAATGTGTGGTGAATAACTGAATAGTGTAATGCGCTTTGTAGACCTCTGGCTGAAAAAGCGCTATACAAATGCAGGGCATTTATCATTTTTCTCATTTGAATCCAATGCTTCAATTACCTTTTACTGCTGTTATAGCTGAATTTCCCTTCTGTGAGACGATAAAGGATGATTCCATTCTAAATAATTCAATTTATGTCACCAGAACTGAACTGAGCCTGACTCAATGTAATATCAAGCTAGCTCATTGCACTGCCCAGTGGGGACATGCAGAATTGACTGAGGTGGCGGTAATGAGGTTGCGTTGTGGAACGCATGTGATCACGCCATAATAGTGCTGAGGTGTGAGGGATATATATATATATATATATATATATATATATATATGATCAAAAGCTGGATTCTAAATATAAAAATATACATTTTTGTTCACTAGGTCAAGTTTTTGTTTTGTAAAATCTTTTTGCGTGTTCATTGCTCTATATCCATATGTGTATTACAAAACATTTGGCAAAAATAGAGAAGTTGTACACATTTGTAAATAAGTTGGTTTACATTAATGACATAAATGAGGCTTAATTTGCTCTTTAATATGTTTTTTCTCCAGTTTTATTTTGTAAGGATCATTGCTAGGCCTTACAAAGTGTATGGTAAATGCCAACATCCTGCTCTTAATTACAAAAACACGTCTGCAGACCTGCGTTAACAAATCATACTAATTTAATTTAACTCGGCACAGAAAAGACAGGGCACCTTCTTAATCTGTCTGTCAACAGTCATAAACAGGCATGATAATTACAGAAGAAATCAAAAGGTATAATAAATGAAAGATGGATTTATTTTTGTACAGTTTATACAGGACTTGTCTATCTAAATAATGCAGGCTTGATAGGGAACTGTGGAGGAGTTTCCCAGGCACAGACTAGGCTCTCTGTACAGACTGACATCCAAATTATGTCCTAAGCTGTGCTGCACATCTTTAGGACAAGTCTATGTAATGTCTGTACTACAGGGAAAGGATATAACCCAACCTGTTTACTGTGAAACACGCTTCAGCGACAAAACTTTTTTTTTTTCAGATAGCTCCTGGGTCCAGATATGTCCTGGGTTCACATTTGAAACTCGTTAATAGTTTAACAACACAACAGCACATCGTATATTCATTTTAATCAGAGGGAGCAACAAACTGTATGACGTCTGATAGTGTAAGTGGAGGGGCAATGCTGAAAATGAGAAGCAAATACACTATAAGTACTAATAGTATTGGGTCACCCATCCCAGTTATTGAATTCAGGTGTTTCAGTTGACTCCATGGCCATATCCATGTATTAAATGCAGCACCAATGCATTGAGACTCCATCTACAAACCTTTGGCAAAGAATGGGTCACTCAGGTGCTCACAAACCTCAAACATGATACCATAATAGGATGCCACGTGTGCAATGAATCCAGTTGTGAAATTTTCACTGTTAGTAGTAGTATAACAAAACTGAAGTGACTCTACACAAATGCATCTCAGCTACAAACCTTTAGTCCATCTAAAATCCTGGAGTGGATTCTGCAGTAATGGGGGTGCAAGTGTTCCAGCAAGGGCTGCATCCAAGGAGGACAGCGCATGGCCCACTGTGTTCTTTAAAGTATAAAGTTTGGTGGGGGAGGGATTATGGTGTTGGGCTGTTCTGTTGTCACATGTTACTGAAGTTCATTTCTTTGGGGCACAAGTGATTAAATACTTTAGGCAATATAGTGTACATCTTTATATATTAGTTTTTAATCATTTTATAAAACCTCTTAAACGTAGAAAATAACCAGGCAGCTTTAAGACTATGGAGCGTCGAATGTAACATGCAATATTTTGTGGACAGAATGACTTTTGTATCACGGAATGCATATATTCATTACGAACCCATGTTACATCGTAACTCCGTTTGTCCACGAAAAACAAACAAATTGGTTTGCATTGTGTCGAAACACTGAAGAGAGCACATCGTTTCGTGGACCAAATTGATTGGTGGCCTTTTCCTTTCGTGGACATAAGGCTGAATGCACTATTCACTGTCATAGACTAAACAAATTTTCGTCCACAAAAGTATTGTGTTGTGTTACAGAAATTATGACGTGTACAAAAGGGATTTATTCTCCAACTCTGCCATTACAGAAGGTATTCCGTCCATGGAATAGTAACTTCATAACTTAGGAAATTCTTTCAGTGATGTATGCTTCCATTGTATGGACAAAATGCATAATAGAATCACGAAATCAGTTTTTTGACCTGCTACAATTCATTACGTGAGTCAGCAGTTTACAAAATTAATTATGTGTCCACGTAATGCCATTACGTGGATGAAATGCATAACAGAATCACGAAATCAGTACTGTAGCAGTCATAACATGGACGATATGCTCAATAGAACTTGTACAGTACATTACGTGAGTCATCATTTTACAGAATATATTATGTAAAAGCCTTTCGTCCACAAAATGCAAGCAATGTCACTGAATTAATTTCGTGAGTTATTAAGTTACTATTTTGTGACACATAATTCATTTCGTAAACTGCTGACTCACAAAATGTATTGTAGCAGGTCACAAAACTTATTTCGTGATTCTATTGTGCATTTCGTCCACGTAATGGCATTACGTGGACACATAATTCATTTCGTAAAATGTTGACTCACGAAATGTATTCTATTACGGATTTCATCCACGGAATGAAAGCATACATCACTAAAAGAATTTCGTAAGTTATGAAGTTACTATTCCGTGGACGGAATACCTTCTGTAACTGCAGAGTTGGAGAATAAATCCCTTTTGTACACTTAATAGTTCCAGTAACACAACACGATACTTTAGTGGACGAAAGCTTATTTTGTCTACGACAGTGAATAGTGCATTCAGCCTTATGTCCACGAAAGGAAAAGGCCACCAGTCAATTTGGTCCACGAAACAATGTGCTCTCTTCAGTGTTTCGTGGACACGGTGCAAACCAATTTGTGTATTTCGTGGACAAACGGCGTTACGATGTAACATGGTTTCGTAATGAATATATGCATTTCGTGACACAAAAGTCATTCTGTCCACAAAATATTGCATGTTACATTCGGCGCACCATATAAGACATGATCATGCATGTGGAAGTCACTAAAGCTCGCAAGCACAGAAAATACAATAAATGTTTCTACAGACAAAACATGATGGGAAAATATGCGAGTTAGAAAGAAAAAACACCACAACTATGATTACTGTTGTAGCATCCATGTATGGCAGTATGACAATAGTTTGTCATATCTTTCATCATCATAGGAAAGAAGGCAACACATCCCCAACTCTGTGAATAAGAAAATGGCTTGAGTTAGCTCTCCGCCAGGCCATCAAGAGTGATGGTGCAGCACAGAGACATGGAGATTGGACGAACATTTGGCTTGCTTCATATGGCAGGATCACTCGGACATGGCTGCTTCACCGGACATGGTCAGGTGAGTTGGTGTGCAAAGCAGACAAAATGAAATTTTCAGCTGTCCCGATGACATTATCATGTTGAAATTTAATAAAATATCTTAGTTCCTAGCTTTTTCTGGCCTTCATGTTGGGTTGTTATAATACATCTTGTATGTCTACATATCCTGAGACAAAACATCTTTCATTAGTTTTACAAGCTTACACATTGTTTTCACATTATAACAGAAATATCAAGCTGTGTAATGCCCACGAATCTTGTAGAAACTCTTCGGTAAACAGGAAAAGTCAGGAATGGCTGCTCAACCACTGAATTTTCTCATCCCACAACTATGCACTGTAAAGACTTAACAACAACCCACTTAATAAACCTCAACATAAAACTATAATACATTCATCTTATTACAAGTGTATATGCTACCTCTATTTTTCACTTCCACAAAATGCACTTAATCAGATTTTTTTGGGGAGACATTTGGACATGTCAGACAGACCTCTCACTATTTTTGTTCTTTAACAAAACATTTGTTTGGAAAGGAGATACCATACACTGATTTGGGTGTGGTGGGTTACTTATTTCATGATCCCCCCCCCCTGCTTCCCACCTTTTTTTTGGCACGTTCTTTATTAAGAGCGCACACATGTAAACAGACAATCAGGTCCACACCTCTAGATTCCCTTTAGCTACTACAAACACACTGACATGTGAAGACGAACACGGGTGTCCAGATGAACTGCAGCGTTACTCAGTCCTGGCTGTAATGCTACGGTGTTGAGAACGTAGGGTTCTCTGAGCCACAGCGGAGCTGAATCCGGTGCTATGAGGCCGCTCTGGTGTGCCCAGAAGCCCTGTGCATCGTTTGCATCTTTGTCGCTAAGTTTTAGCAGCGGTCGTCCTCATCTGTGTCACTTAGCAGCTCACTGTTGTCACTCGGGCTCCCCTGGACCAAGTGCTTCCGGACATGACCATTGGGGACCTGCCAGGAGTGTCTGAGCTGAGGAGCGGAGCTTATGGCGTTGGCCCGTCCCAGACTGGTAGCCATGGCAGACTCGAAGGTCAGTGTTTCTTGCCTCTCACCTGAATCATCACCACTGAAGTCCTCATGAAACGGGAGATAGGGCTCTGATATGTAGCGGTGAGGTGATGGGTGGCTTTGTCCTGAAATCTGACCTCCGGATGAGCAATGACCCGCTGACAGGGGTCTGCTCTCTTTCTCAGCCCGCCATGAGGTCTCTGTAGAGCCACTGGGGGCGTCCTGAGTGTGGTATTGCCCCTCACAAGGGGGAGCAGTGGTGGGAGAGGTTGATGTTTTGCAGACAAGAGGAGAGTAGGAAATGTAAGGCCGTGGACGAGAGGGGGTCTGCGGCAGCTGGCGCCGGTTGCGAGGGGTACTGGACTCTGAGGCTGAGTTTGCTGGGCTGCCTGTTGTCATTACCTGCAAAAAAATAAATTGTTTTTGTATTATAATCATGTTAATAGTTATTAACAGGGAAACAAAAATCTTTATAAAAAAGATTAATGAAAGATCTGACCAACAGCAACAAATAACAAAACTGTTGCATTTTCTACAGCGAACTGGAAGCAACCTACACAACCACAATTGCAAAATAAAACTTGAGAAATGATTCTACAAATAACTAAACATCTAGCTGGACTGCATTATAAAGGGAATATATTATAGTCCAGTTTCCTGCAAAGCAAACAATAAAATACCTCTCTAGATAATAGGAGAACATTTCAGAATAAACTAAGAAACAAAGTGTCTGTGGACTTCCACCTGTTTCTGGACGTTATGCACACATCCTTCGCTTGGTGAGTGGGACTGCCTCATCTCGCAGGAAGGCTCCCTGCTCCGCTCCTCAGAGTTACAACGGGACACATCGGGGGACAGTAGGTGGCGCCGTTCTTTTGATCTCCCTCTCTCGTGACTGCATGTTTCTCTGGGGCTGATTTTGGGACCTAGCAGTCACAGTTCAGATTAAAATAAAAATCCATACTTTTGCACATTAATTTATTCATTCCTAACTTCAGTCTCAAGTATTAATAAACACGTTTTTGGTTTAAAGCGAAGAGCTCTGCAAACTGCTTAAAATGTGCATGGATAAAAAAAAAAAAAAGTCTTTATGTATTGCTTGAAAGAACTAAAACGACTAACGTGTGATTGGCTATCCATTTTAAGTATATTATTTAGATAAAAAAAATGCTAACCTAAACTAATGAAAATATTTAAGCTAAATTCCATATTTAATATTCATCAAAAGTTTAAATTTGCATTTAAGGCTTATAAAACACACAACACATGGCATTAATGAGAAAAATAGATGACTTTGTGTATGTTTCTTTGCCCAGGTAAGTTCCTTTTTTGTTGGATGAAATTCTCCTGAACAAAACATCCATAAGGTCAACATAACAATGTTGTGTCTTTAAGGAAAGATTGAAGTGACCTCTGTAACTCCTCTGACGAGCTCTGAACGTGCTATCAGGACTGATTTTCTCCAGAGAGTGTTGCTCCTGCCACAGGCCATTGACACACTGATCGCCGATGGTGGAGAAGGAGCGTTTCATCAGCCTCCCGTCTTCTGTTACACCAGCCTTTTTGCATGTGAAACAATCAGAAAAAATCCAAGTAACTGACAACAAACCCACCAACGCTACATACACCTTGACATATTGAAAGCTGTGCTACGATTTTATGGCCAATTATTTCTCTCCAGTGCGGTGAGGCAGTTAATACGGAGGCATCAAATGAGGCTGGGGATTTTATTTGCTCAATGATTTTCACAGCACATATTTGGTACGAAGTGGATTTTAGACTGAATACAAGTGATTGCTTTTCATTACCTGTGGATCAACAGCAAGCCTGGGCATGGAAGAAGCTCTGATAGATGCAGTGCGCTGTGGTGATTTAATAACCGTTTGGTCCTCCCTGGCCTGCTGCATCAGATGATTGTACTCCACTACCTCTGGCACCTGCACAAATAACACAGAAACAGAGTATTCCTTCAGATGAGCTTGAGAAGTTGCACAAACCAGCAACCAAAGCTCCCAGATACTTCAAGTCTAACCTCACACACTGTGCCACACATTGTCACATTACAGACATGTATTTTATTGGATAGACAAACATAAAGCAGTACATTCAAGAGATGCAATTAAAAGGATGCATTCTTACATATAAAATAATCTGAAAAGTGTGATGTTTATTTGAATTCAGCCCCCTTCACAGCGCTACTTCAATAAAATCCCATTCAGAGGAATTTTTTTTTGTAGTCAAGTTGATTATTTGTGTGGGTTAAGCATCACAGCCGGCAAGAATAGTTCAAATCTACAAATACCTCAGAACACTTCTAGGAACGTTATAATGAGTCATTTTGACAGTTTACCCGCCATATACACTTACTGGCCACTTTATTAGATACACCTTGCTAGTACCAGGTTGGACCTCTTTTTGCCTTCAGAACTGCCTTAATCCATGACACGGATTTACACGAGGTACTGGAAACAATTCTCAGAGATTTTGGTCCATACTGACATGATAGCATCACGTAGTTGCTGCAGATTTGTTTGCTGCACATCCTTGATGCGAATTACTGTTGCCTTTACAGGTAGAGCTTGAACCAGTCTGGCCATTCTCCTCTGATCTTTGGCAACAATAAGGCATTTTCACCCACAGAACTGCCGCTCACTGGATATTTTCCCTTTTTCGGATCATTCTCTGTGAACCCTAGATATGGTTGTGGATGAAAATCCCAGTAGATCACCAGTTCCTGAAATACTCAGACAAGTCCGTCGAGAACCAACAACCATCCCACGTTCAATGTCACTTAAATCACCTTTCTTTCCCATTCTGATGCTCGGTTTGAACTGCAGCAGATCATCTTGACCATGTTCTACATGCCTAAATGCATAGAGTTGCCGCCATGTGATTGGCTGATTAGAAAATTGTGTTAACGAGCAGTGGGGTTAGGTGGCCCTGATAGTTTACGAACTGATGTACAGGTCCGACCTAAAGGTAAGATGGTTGCCATAGGTTGGGGACAACTGAAAACCTACCAGCGTATGTAAATGACGATGATGATGGGGGTGTGGATGGGGGTACAGGTGGTATGGGGAATGATAATCTTCATCATCTTCCTCCATCTTTTCCCTGGAGCGAGGCCGTGGCTGCATAAACATCTGTTGTGGAGAAATGGGGCTGAGAGCCACAAACCCTCCTCTGGTGCTGTTGGGGGAACACACAAAAAAAAGAACCACCAGAGCAGAGGAGCAAGATAGGTGAGGAGAAAAATAAATGACATCTAAGGCAACACTACCGGATTAAAAGTTGAATATTTACAGAGCAGATCCAGCACTGTGTTGGAGAAATGACAGAGACTTGGCATTGCATAGGATTTCTTGAGGAAGAGAGGAAGCATCCATACGCTGAAACATGGGGGCGTGTTTCTAAGAAGAGGCAGAAATACAAGTGGGAAATTAAAATACGTACGCCAATGACAAGATGTAGTAAACAGGTTTATGTCCTCCCCTTCACTGATTTAAACTGTGTTCCTTCATTACTAACCTTTCACTAAAACCTGGGGGAATTTAAAAAGCATCAACCGTACCGAGGCTCCATATTTTTTTTCTCCTTTAACAAACAGTGTACAGTGCACTGTGTGTAACATTAGGGGTTTGGACAGAACATCAATTATCATTCATGATGCTGTTCTGCTATGACCCTCGAGTAAACTGCAAAGAATTTGGTTGTTGGTGTGTTTTTTAATTTGATCTCCATATTTCGTACATGCTTGCTTATCTTTAAACCCCTATCTCCCCTGGTAAACCTGTGTTTATTGTAACACTGGTATACTCTGAGGATATGTAAATGTATGAACCACAAAATATATTACACCAAGAGATCATTCTGTACCACATTGTGTCAATTTTTGGCCATTTTCTGGCTTCTAATATGTACATTACTCTAGATACACAAAATAATAACTATTTTACTTATTAACATATCAACAATGTTTTCTAATGTCTGGCCTGAGGAGGTTTGTCCCACTTCACACTTTCTGCTGTAAGATTATTGATTTTCTTTACAGCCTGTTATGAGCCACCCCACAGCATGTCAATGAGATCAAGATCTGGGCTTTGGCACGACCCAGGAGTTTCTATTTCTAATGTCTCAGCTAGTACTTGATAGATTTACTGGTATGTTTTTGGTCACTGTCATGTTGCAGGATCCAGTTCCGATTCAGATTTATTTTCTATGTAGATGAGCTCACATTTCCCTTAAACACCATCTGATACATGGTGGAATAAAAGGAGAATTCTTTTATGGTGATCTGGCCAGGTCCTACTGCTACAATGCATCCCTAAACCATGACCCTTCCACCTTTATGCCTCATAGTGATTTGGAACTTTTTTTCCTAATACTTGGTTTATACTTTTGTTAATTATTTTCGACTCATGCAGTCAGCTGTTAGGGTAAACTTTCACCAAACTTAGTGTCTGACGTTTAAACTGGATTAGGGGCTTTAATTCATGCGTACCTGATGTAGTAAAATCAAGAAAAGCCTCCATTGGATCCTCAACATCATTTGGGTCTTTTTGTTATTCTCACAATAATCTGATTTGTAATTATTTTTTTTATCATATTTGTCCACTTTAACATTTACCCAAAAAGATACATTTAAAAAATATAATTAGTCTAACCTAGCATCTGCAGGAAGGGCACAGTAATCATAACATAAGAAAATATAAAAACAAATTCATGCAGAAGTTAGAGCTCAAACCCTACAATAAGATAAAAAAAATATGTATACTTGTTCCTCCAGTTGCTGGCGGAGCTTCTTGGCTTTGTTCTGCTTGTAATAATCCATGATCATCATGGCAGCATATATCTTCCCTATAGTCATGTCACTGGCTGTGACAGAGGAAAACAGAAGCCATCAAATAACAATCGACCATCAAGACAGCAGATGTATTTAGAAGTATATTAATTTATTTTTGAAACAAAAATTTGTTTTTATTATTTACACAAAAAGCAGTTACTGTGAGGAATTTACCTTTATGAATTGGAACCAGCAGGTCCAGTGACTTTTGAGACAGATGAGGCCAGATAACGCCAATCTCCTTCTGCAGGTCCAGATCCATTTGATTTCGATCTTCTCCTCCTGGAAATAAAAAGGCAAAAACACAAGTTTATGTATGAAATCAAATTGTCACGTTTTATATGAGAGTTTATTAGAAAGATATGAGATTATGACCAACCTCTTGCTATCTTAATCTCGAGTGCAGTGCGAATGAGGGCCATGAGGGTGGATGTGAAGTGGACAGTCATGTCATCATCCACAGGCATGTTCATCAGGACAAGTCTCTGATGGTAACAAAGGGTTTACTGAGTACATAAATATGACTAAACACTGCAAGCGTGATTTAAGACAAATGCAGATTTATTGGTTCTCTAATTTTAAAGCTTGCTCTACTATGTTTAACAAAGAATTCACTTCTCCAGGAAGGTGAAGCATTTTAAAATTTACTTTATTAGGAGAGAAAAAAACTAAACTTCACCTTTGGCCGTCCTTGAACATGTGCTCTTTTTGCATACATTAAAATAGAGATGCAGCAGGAATTTAGCCAGTGATAGAGATTAAATGGTTTTACCCAATTGGCTCTAATTAGGTGGAAGGAAAAACTTTATAAATGTATCCCTGAACTCTACCAGTCAACTGCAACTGCAATAATCTTCACTGTGATAAGATCTTTATTACCATTTGTACACATACAGTATACTTGGTCTGAGTTCTTGTGCAGAGCTTAGAACCATGATATAAGAGCATCCAAAGAGGATCAAGACTCATTAAAAAAAATCCCAAACGGTAAGAATCACCATCAAAGTTATTACTGCAGGAAGAAGGGTTTTCGTGCTGTTATTGGTATCAATGAAGTGTCTAAACATTACTTTTGATCTGTCATTTATTTTTAGATTGTCCTTCTATCCGATGCAGTTCTACATTTATAAGTTTGTAAAAATCACAAAAAATTTAACCGTCTTGTGAAAAAAGGTGATTGTTAAGCTCTTTTAAATGAGTAATGTTTTCAAATAATTTTGTGTTACATGCTTTATTTTTGTTTTTTGTTCGCTTTATCTAATGTTACATTGTATGCTTTTCATTGCTTAATTATATTTCAGATGTTCTTTATAACCAAATCATGACAAAGACCTTAAATTACCATGTTGTTGAAAGTGTGCTAAACAAATAAAATTGCCTTGCCTTATTAGATGTGCTGTGATTCTTTTAAAATTGGGTTTAAGCTGTAAAAATAATTCAGTAATTGTTGATTTTTTAGTAAAGCATAATCTTTAGAAAAACATTTCCAAATACACCTAATGCAAAAAGTTGAAATAAAAAATCTAATAGCTCAAATTTGGCCTGCTGGAGCTTGGCAAAATTATGATCTGAAAATTTGCCACAGAATCTCTGACTGGTGCATCTCCACTCGTAGATGAAATATTAAGCACTCAAATATGATTTTGACATTCAATAAAGTTTTTAATAGGTCACATCTTAAAAAGCTATATGGTGTACAAATTGTATAAAGGCGATTAAGAGATTATTACCCTTTTTTTAACTGTAATTCTGCAAAAAATTTATATATATTTATTTATATATAATGCAAGCTTTGTTTGGAAAAGAGACAAATCTGCAATTGAGCATGCTCCAAGCATTATTCACACAGCAATACATTAGAACAGCAAGCAAGCAAACAGGTTTCTGCAGCAGCATGCACATGCAGACCTGGTAATGCCGGAGCCTCAGGAGTGTGTAGGAAAGGCAAGAGGACAACTGACGATGGTTTCAGGAATGTAGATGTTTAACAACTTTATCTTTTATGACCTCAAACTGCCTTTGAACTAACATGGATAGTCCCTCATTAATTAATATCAGCAAACAGAAATGATGTTTATTTTTCTACCAAGATGCAAAGCAAACAGGCAAATCATTGCTGATGGACAAATACTTTGACAACCAGTTCTGGGTATTATAGATGACACAAAAGATGCTTTACTTTTCTAATGTCTGACACACAAAATGAAGTTTTACTGTGCTTATTTCTGGTGATTGAAATACATGGCAGCACCCCTTCTCAGGTGCTTGATCTACCTTATAGGCCACCTTGGAGGGGCATTTCTTGCCCAGGCCTAGAGGTGGCGACATGTTGGTCAACATCTCATACATGTCAGTGTAATGGATACGACCACTGGGGCACCAGGTAGCCATGAAGATGAATATGAGGAAGAGAGGTAAAAAAGGAAGGAAGAGGAAGAGGAGAAATAAGGGACAGGGATGGAGGGGAAATTTAATAAAAGGGTGGAGGCATTAGAGGAGCGCATTCCCAAGAGATGGTGGAGGAAAGTAGAACAGGAGGGGGTGAAAGTTGGCAAGAGAAGAAGAGGAATGGAGGATATATAAGAGAATTATTATTTTAAGACATCACAAACACAAAGAGTAAAGTAGGATAAATAAAAACAGATTTTTTTCTTTCTATGCCAACCACACAGCATAGAAATATAGGAAATGAGGAGTCCTTGAACAGGATGCGCAAAGAAATGACAGCCTCACTGGATCTGGTCCAAAAATTACATACTTACCTTCTTTGTATGTGACATTTGGACAACATTTAAACCCCAGATCCAATAGGTAGAAAAAGACAAAACTCCCTCAGATTGGATTAAAAGCCAACTTCAAGTATTCAGTAAAATAAAAATTATTCAGACTGATTCCAAACAAATGAGGGATATTTTGTGCCTTAGTACCTTGAGACTGAAGTACTGTCATTCTTTATCCTGAGTAACACATCCCTGAAGACTGAGCAGGGTGGTGATAATCAGTGAAGGGATGGGAAGAAAGGAAAAGGAGGAAGTGAGGAAGGATCCCACATAAAAGAAGCCAAAGGGACGCTTGCTGACATGGGGGAACCAAACCTTGCATGCCACCCTGTGGGGGCAGTTCTTTCCAAATCCCAGAGGAGGTGAGATAGTGCGTACAACTTTGTACATCTCCTTATAATGGATCCTACCACTGGAAAGAACACACATGTCATTACGGAGTGCACAATAAGGATGGATAATGCTCTGCTCATTACATCCCAGATTTAAACACAGGAAGCATTTACAAATAAAATTTCACTTTAACTTCTGGGTTTTATTGTTTTATAATGAGGCAATAAAAAAATAAACAAATAGCTACTATTATTAAAAAGTACAGACGTGGACAAAATTGTTGGCACAATTCATTAAATAAAAGAAAAACTCATAATGGTCACATAGCTGCTTGGAGATGGTCAACATTTATATAATTTTTATTTATTATTACTTTTGTCAGATTAAAGTTATTTCTGTGACCATTATGAGTTTTTCTTTTATTTAATGAAGGGTACCAACAATTTTGTCCACGTCTGTAAATAGTAAAATATGATATTTTACAGCTATAAAATATACAAGACAATCTGCTTTTGCATTGTTTTTCAAAGCAGATAATTTTAAAACACTTATTTCCAACATAGAGTATTTGAGCTTGACCTGTTAAAATAGAGAGAGCACATTCCGAGATGATCATGTGTATATAACTATTAAAATATGTATTCTTAAAAAAGAAAATATTAAGGAGTCTGGTTGATATTTGACAATACAGCAAAGGTGGGATAGAGCGATCTTCTGTTCCCCAAAGATCCTCCACACAACAAATATGGGTGACATTTGTGACAGTAAAGAGGTGAAGAGGGAAGATTTCTCTCTGCACTGCTTTTTGCCCAGGGGTTATAAAACAATTAGAATATTGGCTTGAAGAGAAGAAAAAACAACCTTAAGGAAGGAAGACACAACACAGATTGTGCCACTGCTCTAAGGAAGAAAGAAAAGATTCTACATTTATAAGACTGATTCTTTCTGCTGAAAAGATGCACTTTTTGTGTATTCTTTTTCAAGTCCTGATACTTTTTAAAATGTGATGCTGATGTAACAAAAGATTATATCCTTGTTTGTGAAACCTAAAATTAAGTACAATTCCACAAAATGCTCCACAAACCTAATTTTAACAACTTTATTCCTTATCATCATAAAACTTGGATCACACTATGTGATTTCAGCAGTCAAATGATTTTTTTCTGTCAGGAAAATAATTGTGATCAAAAACGGTGCATATGTGTGTTATTCGCCATTCTGTCGCCATGCCGTGTCACCTGTCCCAGATTAAGAGCTCACAGGACAAAAAACCAGCCAAAGGGTTACATCATAACTTTATTGTAATAAATGTAAATGAGGATATTTTGTTATTATATATGAAGACTTGTAGTCTAAGGGAAACTGCAATATCATTTAAAATCAACATTTATGCAAAAAGATGACAGTGAATGATCAAAAACATGTAAATAATGTGATAACTATGTGTAGCTGGCAATGGAATAATTATTGGTTTCATTTGGTGGTGACTGCTGACTGAGATAAGGAAAATAATTAGAGGGGCTATATTGTGCAAACTGAAGTTTTTGGTAATGCAATTTTCTCAACAAAAAAACCCCCCACCAGAGTGGTTTTTGGCTTAATTCATGCATGTCTGAGTAATCTTCCTTAATCTTGCCCTCTGAGCAGCTGCCCCTCCCTCTCCTAGAAAACGACTGAGTGCTCAACTAGTGACATCAGTAGTTGAAAACAAGGGAGTGCTAGAGGTGTTTTAATGTACACAGAGCGGCTAAGCTCTGCTAGAGTTCCAAACACACCCTCCTCTTTCTCACAGCTCATAGCTGCTTTGGTTTTTGGCAGTCTAAAACACTTTTTTTGTTGGATTTTTTTTACTTTCTCTGTGAAAACTAGCTAGTTTTTTTCTGCTCTGTCTAAAGCCTGGGCTGCACGGTGGCGCAGTGGTTAGCACTGTTGCCTTGCAGCAAGAAGGTTGTGGGTTCATATCCCGGCCCAGGGTCTTTCTGCATGGAGTTTGCATGTTCTCCCCGTGCATGCGTGGGTTCCCACCAGGTACTCTGGCTTCCTCCCACATTCCAAAAACATGACTGTCAGGTTAATTGATCTCACTAAATTGTCCTTAGGTGTGAGTGTGTGCATGGTTGTTTGTCCTGTTTGTCCTGCCCTGTGATGGACTGGCGACCTGTCCAGGGTGTACCCTGCCTCTCGCCCATTGACAGCTGGAGATAGGCACCAGCACCCCCGTGACCCATAAAGGATTAAGCGGTTAAGAAAATGGATGGATGGATGGATGTCTAAAGCCTGGAGATTTAGCAAATGAAATATGCTTTATTGACTCCGTAAAAAATAAAAATAAACCAAATGTCTGAGCTCTTAATATAACAGTGTTTCATTGTGGTACTTCATGCTTTTTAAATTCACTGTCAGAATATCGTTTGAGATAAAGCTCAGCACTGTTTCTCTCGCTGCTGCGGCTCTGCACAAGAGGAGCGGAGAGGAGCTGGGCGGGGTTGGAGTGTAGGGAAACAAGCAGTTTTAATTCGTGGTCCAACATTAACTACAGGATCCAACTTAAATGTCAGGACAAATTAATACTGTATGACACTAACAGTAACATTTGATCATATATATATATATATATATATGTGTCTATCCCAGAAGTTGAAAGCTGTAAAATAGCATGATATAGTCCCTTTAAATAAATCCTGGAACATAGCCTGGTCTGAAGCAGGCTTAGCTCCACAGAATGAATCTCCATGGTAACTTATATCATACCTTATCCTTCTGCCCCCTATTCTGTTTTTGAGCAACTGAATCAGGAATAAGTTGAGCCAGGAAAACCAAGATATCCCGGCTTAATACCTTATCCTAATTTTTTGCAATAGGCCCCAGGTGAGGTCAATGCTGTCAGTTAGGCAACAAACCAGCCATTTACAAATCATTTAAATTCCATCATTATTCCATATTTTTACAAGTGGAAATCAATTAACTGACTTGCCAATCTTCTCAGGAGTGGATGTAGCAGGTTTTGCCACATTTTTTTGTTTTATTAATATTGCTTTAATCTCTTGCCAATTGTTTTTATTAATTTGTATTGTCTGTTCTTGTTTATTCCTTTATTCTATTTCTTGTATTTTGTCAGACTTTTCCCTTTGGTACAATATCCTTGGAGTCCCTGTTTAGCGCATTCTGTATTTATTATTCATCATTTCTCGATCAGCCTCTTTACCTTCTCTCACATCTGCATCCTGTTTACAATCAGCCACGTTTCTCTTGTCAGTAATCAAACTCTCCAGTATTTAAGCCTCTTATTTTCTTCCATTCCCTGCTGGGTCCTTCAGTTGCCTCTTGTCTCATGGTCTGTTGCATTCCTGCAGGTTTCTTTTCTGATCATTTCGTAAGCTTTTATGTTTTCATTAGTGATGTCGAGATGAAGCCTTGGGATGCACTGAAGCTTTTCATCGAATTGGTCAACTCATGAGTCGAGGCATCATGGTGCTTAATTTGCTCTATTGCACAAACAAGTGCGCAATTCAAGTAAAACAGGCACAGAGATGATAATCATGTTGTGGGTGAGTCTTTAAAAGTATTAATTACTAATTACGGTGATGGCAATATATACATTCTGAATGGTCTGATTTTTGTCTTAATCTGTCTAAATTATAGGTGAAGGAAAACAATTAACATTATTTATCTTAATCTTACTATTTTAGGGCCTTTTTTAAATACAAATAAGTATTGTTAATGAATGATTTAGAACACCACATACTAGTCATAACTTTAAACCTCCTGACAATTTTTTTTTTTTACAAAAAAACATTTTTTTTGGGAAAACTCTGGAGGTGCATCTGTTGCAGGCTTAAGTGATACAGAGTTATGCTTTAGTTTTGAACCTTGGCACGCGTATGTACTGTACCGAGGGGTTTGTACTGAGAAATTCAAATACAAAGAAGTCTACCACCACAACCCAAGCTTAAACAGATTCAAAACAAACACACGATCAAATTCTTACAAAATAGAATAATATAGCCAAACATCTGTCTTTGCTGCCTCTTATATTTCAATTCACACACTAACCACCGAACCAGGATCCTGAATCAGTCACAACGTAAGGGGGGAAAGTGAGGCCTCAAATGTCACTTCATACATTATCAACACAAGCCTCGATAAGCGCTTCATTTAAATAGTTTGAGCTACTCGACACGTGCTTTAAATCCTCACCATATAATTTTAATTATTAAAGAAGTTCCCCTTCTGTTAGTGCCTCCAGTCTTTAGGTCCAACTTAAAACCAAATCATGGGTCTGTAATGCTCTGAGAAATTGCAGAGGAACCCAAGAGCGTAATCTCAGACTCTACAATCCTCAGTTAAGATGTTAAACCTTAAAGTTCATGACAGGAAATCTAGAGAAAAACTGAGCATGCATGGCTTGTTATGAGGGGTTTCCAGGAAAAGGCCTCCTTTCTCTTCTAGAAAAATATGGCAGCATAATAGATTTGTAAAGTGCCACCTCAATAGAGTCCAGTCTCCTGTGGACAGATTAAACCAAAGCAATGTTGTTGTTCATAACACACATGTTCCTGTTTGGCAAAAACAAAGCACATCTAATTAGTCTCCCCGTGCATGTGTGGGTTCCCTCCGGGTACTCCGGCTTCCTCCCACAGTCCAAAAACATGACTGTCAGGTTAATTGATCACTCTAAATTGTCCTTAGGTGTGAGTTGCATGGTTGTTTGTCCTGTCTGTGTCTATGTGGCCCTGTGACGGACTGTCGACCTGTCCAGGGTGTACCCCGCCTCTCGCCCATTGATAGCTGGAGATAGGCACCCGCGACCCCTGGAGGACTAAGCGGTTCAGAAAATGGATGGCTGGATGTTGCTAAGTGTAAAAGTGACATGAAATTGTATGTAGTTTTTTTTTTTAAATCCGCTGGCTACAGCAGATTCAAACAACATATGAGAGATAAATAAACTGACTTGTACAGCTTCCTGATATTAATTCTTCTAGTAAAAAAATAAATTACAAAGGATGCTTCCAACAAATAAACTTAAAAAATGAAACTAATCACATTATTACAGTACCCCAGATAGAATTGTAATTACTATACATTAGTTGACAGCAGTACTGATTGTGGCAGCAGGTAACACTGCTGCTTAAGGTTGTCACATCAGTGGGTGGTCTTTCAATGCAGTATTCCAGGCCCATCTTCAAAATGGTTGAAAGAAAGTCGTTATTAATGCATCTCGAGTGCGTTAAGTGCTGTCCGGACAAGATCAGATCAATCAGGACACATTTTAAGTATGAAGGGGTTGAATTATGCATATTGCAGTCAAGAGTCAAATGTCACCTTCCCAGGAGCTCATGGTATTTTTAATGTTTTGCTGCAAGTGTTCTACAGTGACATATGAGGGCATCTGTCTGAGACCTTGATTCAAACTGGGTCATAAGCAGGACATTGATACCAAACATGCCAACCATAAAATATTCTGTGAAATAAAATAATCAAGGTATTGCAATGGCCCAGTCAAACTTCAGACAACCTTATTGAACTGCTGTTGTCAAATCTCAATAGAGTTTGCAGGAACAAATACTCACAAACCTCAATGATTCGAAGCAAAAGTGTTGCAGACTGAGCCAAAATTCCTCTTTAGCAGTCTGAGAAGTTATAGAGAAACTGTCTGCTTCAAGTTGCTGCTACTAAAAAATGGTTCTAGAGGCAAATAAACAATGATGTGTACCCACACACAACTTTTCCATTTTAGGACTTGAACACCTGTATTCAGATTTAAATAACACTGTAGTATGATTACCTGTGTAAATCTTAGTACTGAAAAAAGGGTTTTGATTTTTTTTTCAGAATGTCTGCAAAAACAGTGATTAAACATGTGAATAATGTAGACTGACCTGGCAGCTCGATCATACTCCCCCCAGATTCGGACAAACTCATCCAGGTGATGTGGGCCCAGGATGGATGAGTCTCTTGTAAGATACTCAAAGTTATCCATGATCACAGCCACAAACAAGTTCAGCATCTGGATGAAAGAGGAGATTAAAAGCTAAATGTAACCGTGTTTTCTGGTTGCCTCCTCCCAAAAGAATATACATAATCTCCTTTTACCAAGAAAGAACTAAAAAAGATGAAGGAGACAAAGTAAAAGTAGGCAAAGTCTGAGCCGCAGCCCTCCTTCTGGTCCTTGGTCAGTGCTGCAGCGGAGAGAGAGGGGTCCATTTCACACTGCTGTCCCCCCAGACACGACAGCATGATCTCCTGCCACGACTCCCCCGTAGCACTCCTGATTACACAAATCATAAAATATGAGGAGGAGATGGAGTCGGTTAGGTCTCACTGTTCAAACTATAGCTTGATCAACGTTATGTCTGCCATCTGGAAGGTTCAAACCAAACATCAATTTAAAAACCAGTATTATTTCATAACCCTCAGTTTTTGCTCGGCATGCAGGAGTCAAATCAATACAAAATCTCATTTTCACCATCAATATACTAAAGATTACTCATTTATTTCAAATACATTTTATTTTACTTTATTACGTATAATTCCATTTTATGTTCTTTTATAGATTCAACTTATTCTGGATAAGTATGAGCCAAATGAATACTGTGTCATGTTTTTACCACCTTTCAAGTTGGAAGTTTTGCACACCACTCTCACAATGAAGAGCTTAACTCCTTAAAAAATCTCAACACTCAAACCTAGACATCCAATTTATTATTTGCCCCTCTTGACGGTATTTCAATTTAAAAGTATTTATTTTTATACTAAATGCATTTAAATTCTGTATTGTCCAGAGAAGATTAGGCTCCAACGTCTTTTGACTGATAGAACTAACATAGTTGTTTCACAGTCCTGATGTTTTCAGAAAAAGATTGTACAAGGGGTCAGAACAATAGTTATTCAGATTGATTAAAAAGCTGTTAAAAAAGTAAATGTGTCCTACCTGAACAGCAGCATCAGAGCACCTAAGAAGGTTTTAAAGTTGTTGTGCTGGTTAATGTGAGTCTCCTCATTCAGTTTGATGTTGCCAAACACCTGGTTCAAACATGACCATAAAAAAGAAAGAGATTATTGAACTTCATGGAATGTTATATAAATGCTGCCATTTTACTTTGGCATGAAATTATGATTCGCTGGCAGACATTCAGTTTATTTCTGACCTGCATGCCAATGATGGCGTAGATGAAGAAGAGCATAGCAATGAGCAGGCAGACATAAGGCAAAGCCTTGAATGACTGAACAAAGGTCCAGAGGAGGATGCGGATGGTGTAACCCTGCCTAAGCAGTTTGATCAGACGAGCGGCACGAAACAGCTTCAAGAAGCTCATGTTGATCGTGTCAATGTGCTTGGAACGCCACGAAGGAAAGAAGAGATAATCGGTTAGCAGAGGCACAAACAAAATAGATTTCTGAATTCTAAACTATAAGGGTTAAATAAACATTCTCTTTATAAGATTACCTGCAAGTCTACCACAATCTCAGTGATACTGCCTAGGACAGTGATGAAGTCAAAAATGTTCCAAGTGTCTCGGAAGTAGTTCTTTTGAAACAGAAACCAAGATTATGAGGTTTTAGCACAGAGATTTTCAGCAGTTTCACATCAGGCTACATTATATATATTTTTTCTCTCTCACCAGAAAACCAAAGGCCAGGATTTTCAGAACACACTCAATAGAGAAGAGGACAGTAAAAGCTGTGTTCAGGTGCTTAAGGAAGGCATCGTATGCAGGCGGGGCGGAGTAGTACTGCAAAAACAAAAAAGACAGGGGTCTTAATCTATAAATCAACATTTAGACAATAGAGGAAGATAAAGCAGGAGTATTCCCAAAATGATCCCATTCTCATTGATACGTGGGTAAACATTAACCATGCACCCTGCGGATCTAAAGTTTGATGGAAGATTCCTCCAGACCCATAAATAGCATTTATGTCTCTGCACTTCTCATCTGAGGCGCTATAAAAGGAGTCATTCCTCCGGGGGCCGGCAGCCACAGTTAATGAGGTCATGCTAAATAGCAGCGCTTGGATATTATAGATCAATATTTAATACAGGCTGAGTCACTGAGCGTTTGTCTGTCTGTGTGTCTGAAGGGCCAAGGAAAAGGCTAGAGCAGGAAATAAATACTGATGAGGGAAGTGTGGGAGTAAACATCAATCAGCAGGTCCAAGTGCAATTATCCTAGTGTGCTGAGGTGATACGTTGACACCTAAACATATACGCTTTTTTTATTTTCTATAAGTCTTAGTGGTAACTGTAGGAATTTTATCTGAAGGAGTAACACCAGAAAGAAAAAAACAACTAGACTAAGTGGTTGTCCTTTCATTTATTGCAAAACCTATGTTCTGAGTTAATAAAAAATGTTAGTGAAAAAATTCTTTTTTTTCCAATTGAATGCATGAATTATCGAATGGTTTTAGAAAAATGAAAAAATATAGTAAAGGGACACTTTTACAATTCAAAACAAGACAAAAAGAACAGACAGAAGCCTGTGCTCATCAAAGCCTTTCCTGCATTAAATCTAGTCACAAATCTACCAGACAAAAAACTTAATCCATATTACATAATTTCACCAGTTTAAACACCTTAGAGTCCACATCTTTTATCTACTTTACATTCAGACCAAATTTTATTTATACATTAGTTCTTATTCAATATCTTTCAAATACAATTGATCACCTTGGGTTGAAATCTCTGAGTCAAGTGGAAAAAACTCAATTGAAGACTGTTGTTCATCTTGAACAATAATTTCAACTTTTTCTGTTGTATTTCTTTAAAATGTAAAGACCTTCTATGAAACAGATTTTGTATCTTAATAGTAGTAGAGTTTACATAATACTCAGTAAGCTGTTTTTTAGTTTAAAAGTTCAATTATTGGACCCATATTAGTTTTCTATATATTCCCTCAACTTTCAATAAAGTCTGACTTTATAGAGGGCTACAAGAACATTTCTCTTCCAAGAGATAGACTGTTTTTCCAAGATAATACATGTTGTTACTCAGTTTATGACTTATACTCACTCTTTAAATTTTAACACAGTGTACGTTATTACAACACAAATGTCTACCACCATAAATGTAGGTTGTTTCTTTATTTATTAGTAACTAAATGTGTGCCAGATGTTGTGGAAATTGATTTTGCATCCACAGAAAACATTTACTGTTTAAACAAATTTTCCTGCAGTAGAAACACATTTTTTAAATAATAAATAACTCAGTACTGAATCTTGTAAATATCACAAATTATTCATTATTACAGATTCTTCTGACAAAACCTATAATAAATCATTAAACAACAAGGAATCACTTAAAAAATTTTTTTCCATGACTGTTAGCTTGTCTTCCTCACCTTCATCATTAGGACAATAGTGTTGAGAGCAATCATGGTCAAGACGGTGTATTCAAACGATGGTGACACCACAAAATGCCACAGACGGTACTGGAACGTGTGGCGGTTCTGTGGCATGTATCGAGTCAGAGGCTTTGCACTTATGGCGAAGTCTATGCACGCTCTCTGAAATCCAGAACAAAGGGAAATGGGATTAAATGCAAGCCAAAGAACAATAGTACAAGACCTAACGTCAGTGTTTGCATGTCATAAAGCTTACTTCATTCTTCTCAAGGCTGCACTCCTCCATCATCTTATCCCCCTGTTCCTGGAAGGTGATGATGATGAGAGCTACAAAGATGTTGACGAAAAAGAAGGGGAAGACAACAAAGTAGATGACGTAGAAGATTGACATTTCCATCCTGTTGCCGTGGCTTGGACCCCTGTCTTCTTCTGTCACATCTACAGAGTGTTGCAGAACCCTGCAGAAAGAAGGGGAACCACTTCCTTTAAGCTTTCAAAAAATAATATTGATAAAAATAAACAACATTGAGGCATGGCAGCATTTATTCAGAGGTATCGGTTCTCTGTATGGTCGATCAGTTTGCTGCAATGCATGAGGAATTTATTTTGTTCGGTAAATTCCAAACCAGCAGCGCTGAACCAATTGCAAAGTTACAATATTGGCATAAACTAAATGAATTATTTTCCAACCATTTCTCATGGCACATAGGTGTGCTGTGAGAAATTATTGGGTTTTTCAAGGAAGAATGTCCAATTTTATCCGACTAGTACTTTAAGCAATTGACGTGTAGTACAAGGCAGAGCAATTACATTATCTCCCACAAAAGGGAAGTACACTTTATTGCTCCAATTAGGTGGGTTAAAACAGAAGAAGAAATATGAAAATACAGAGTGAGACAATGCTGCAGGTAATAGCAATGGCTAATTATTTGAAAATAAAAAGTAGTCAATATGAGAAAAAAGACAACCTCGATAAAGATCCTAGCATGCGTAGTAGTCAGAAGAAAGCAAATAAGGTGCCTCAAGACAATACCATATAAATGATCTTAAAGGGATTTTGATCAAAGGTGCAGCTCTGGATGCAACATGTAGAAAGGGCCAACCTCAACATGCATGCATAGACTTTGAGAAGAAAGAAAAAAGTCAACTGAGGAAAAAAAAGTGTGGCCCTAAAACTGTGCTTTGTTGATCTACTTTTGGACCAGTTTGGGCTGACAGCTGCCAAGGAGTTCCCTATTCTGACAAACAAATCTATTTCAGCTCTGCTTACTTTCTCTACAACCAATCAGTGCAAGGTGGGGTTTTCAAACATAATAGTTATAAAGACTAAAAACGAGAGAGTCAGAGCTGTTGAGGAAGACATATATGTCTGTCTTTATTTATTTCCTGCCAAAATATCAGCTTTATGTTTAACTAAACAGGCTAATTTTTTTACACCCAGTAAGTAAATTGTGACTTCATTATATTTCAATAACTGTACTTTTCGTGACATTTTTGTTCGGTGGTGTGTGTTGTGCCATGGCTCTAAAATATTGGAAAACACGGGTCTAATTGGGAGCTTTTATGAGTGGCAAAGACCTTAAAGAATTATTTACATCTATCATTTCTCCCCAATCAAAGGTCAGATTCGATCATTATTGAAACACCTGCCAGACTGTAAAAGGTTACAACACATCAAGAAAAAGCTTCTGCATTAAAGGGAAAATGTTGTGTGGGATTGTTCGTCATCAGTTTTCTCATCCAGCATGTCTCCTCCAGGACAGCACTCACTGAGGCCAGCCCTCTCCAGTCGAAACAGTGAAGAGCGTGAGCAGAGCCCAGATGACGTTGTCGTAATGAAACTCATGTCTTTTCCAATCTCTTTTTTTCACCTCTTTCTTATCCTTCCCGTAGTCAATGTAGTAACCCCTGGAAAGAGAAAACAAGACAGTGGAGCTCCTCCTAGAAACTTAAATAGACTAAATATTTAATGTGTTAATTAAGAAGTATTCTGGGTAGGCCCAGAGGCATACATTTCCATTGTTATTGAAAATAAAAAAACAATAATAAAAACTAATGGTTAAGAAATTTGATAAGTATAAGGCAAATATGGAATTAAAATTCAAACTATGATTACTGGCAGTCTTTCTCTGTGTCCTTTGAACTGTCGGTACAGTAGAAAAACTTCCCCTTGAAGAGCTGCACAGCAATGACGGCAAAGATGAACATGAAAAGCTTGTAGACAATCAAAATGTTGAAGACATTTTTCAAAGATGTCACCACGCAGTCAAACACCGCCTGCAAATAAAGGGAAAGAGATGTTAAAAATGGAGATCAAGGAAAAACTTTGATACAGAGTTCCAGACACTGAAACCCTTTTCACCATCTTTAAAAGGTTAAACTTGTGACTTAAAGCCTTTTTTACAGGCAATGATCATTTTTCATGTTTTTTTTATACAGCTCCATCTTAGTTCTAGTCAGAAAAACTCAATCAAGTGCTTTATTCAGAAATCCTCTATCATTTTTCAGCATTCTAATCACAATTTAAAAAAAGAAAATTAAAATTTAAAAAATCTAATTTAAGTAGTTTATTCAATTATATTACAAAAATTACTTTTTTTCATGTTAGATTTGACAAGGATTATGTTACAGTGATGTCAACATTAGCTAATCAGCTAATCATTAGCTAATCAGTGACACCCAGGGTGCGATTTGCTCGGGGGACGCTTGTGATGTGCCCCCCCTCCGGTCATTAATTTCTTATCTCTGGGGGTGATATGTGTTATTGCTCCTCCCGCTGGTCCAACAGAGTAATATTTCCCTTCACGTGAATTCTGCAACACCTGCACTTCTGCTGAAGGGCTTAAACAACACAGTCAAACAACTTCAAAAATTAATGGCTGCAGTTTACATGTTCTGTCTCCACAGCAGGGTGTGATAGGGGATTCAGCACAATCGTTGCAAATTTGACAGACGAGAGGAGTAGAATGATAAACACACTTAACAATCTTCCCTTCATCTCTGCACGGAGCCTGGTAGGGGTCAGGTGCAGAAATAATTTTGAGGTGAATGAATCTGTACCCTCAGTTTAATAAAACGTGCGTAATGATTTGTTTTATGTGTGCATGGATTTGGGCATCGTGTTGGATCTTTTCAGAGCTTTAAACTGAAAAAAGGCCATCATACCATTAACTTGTAAATAAGACGACTAAGCTATACTTAAACTTACTTGTGACCAGGTTTGTTTCAACTCCATGCACCTCAAATGCAATATTTATTGTTATATGCCTTTGAAGACAAACCGATCACAAAATTTGTGGAAATGGTCCAAAACCCACGCAGTGTATGTCCGTCTTGCCTCTGGGATGCATGGAGCTGGTGGCGCAGCTTAATTAGAACACCTTACATTAAAGAGATACGAGTTAATCAGTTACCTGTTGAAACTGTACCAACTTTTAAATGCAAGTATTTATTGAATTTAACACCAATCTCTACAAAGAAGGCTACAGGATTCACACATAGAGAAACTGTATAAGATAAATCAGTTTGGATACTGATTATATGAACCAAATGACAAAATAATAAAAAATAAGTAATCAAAGACTTTTGAGCCTTTAGGAACCAAAAGCCATCCAAAAGAAATTCCTTTTTTTATTTAGATAAAGCCAAACCAGTGATGCTATGAAGCTACAATGGTAGCGTGTTCCATAAATTTGGACCCATTATTGCAAAACAGCATTTACCCCAAGCTGAGGGGATTTGTTTATTCCAAAAATTTTTTTTTTGTCCATCCCATATTGTGTAATTAATTTATTAAATGGGATAAAGTCTGTTTCTTATGTGTTCCAAGTATTAATTTCCCTTACAGTCTGGAAAATCTATCGTACATTTTCTTTGCAGGATGTCAGGGTTATTCCAGATATGTGTACTGCATATGTGCATGGGATTAATAAGGACTAGAAACAACTGCTTTGCTGTCAGAGAGTAACTAATATGAAAACTTTTAAAGTATTTATTTACTTTTATACATGAGCCAGTAAATGGTAGGTCTGTTTTTTTATTTTTTTTTTTTTTATGTTACAGCATAAAGCCTCTTCTACATCTATACAGAACTCAACTCAATTTCTTTCAAACACACGTTATTGATCCGAGAGGGAAATTAAGTGTTGTTGCAGCTCATACTAATTCATTCTTCAGGGAGTTGTAGATCATGACGACTGTGGGCAGGAAGGACTTCCAGTGTTAGTCTTTAGTATGCGCAGGGTTGTAGATATTTTGTTTTGTTTCCTTCGTTGCATAATCTCTACTTGTTCCATAGTTGTTCAGACACAGAAACAGCCGTCTTCATCAGGTTGTTGAGCCTTTTTTAAGTCCCTGGCTCTGATGCTCATCTGATCTCTCCGATCCCAACTAGGTAGCTATGTTTTAACCGTCATGAGATGTATTGGAGCCTGTTGGCTAAAAAATAATTTTGAAATTCTAGTAGACCTAGATCTACTAGAATTTATCTTTGGTCTTCTTCAGTATTGTTATGCCAATACATGGGGTTTTGTCTTTTCAAAGAAATTTAGAGACTGAAAAGTGCAGTGGTCAAAACCAATCAGATGATGGTTTGCTTGGGATCATTGAGAATAAGTAATTGATTCCTTCCCATAACTGAGGGTAGGGATTTCCATCTAGCAAGGCCATCTTCCACCCTTATAAAGAGGTGGGATGTAGTTTAGCTTTGTTAAATATGCCAGTCTTGGTGAGACATTAACACGTAAGTAGGTAATATTCCTTGACTGTACTTCTGTACTAATGGGATTCTGGAAAGAACAATTGATTGGAAAAACCATATATTTTGACAAGTTTATAGAATATTCTGAAACACTTAAGTAAGAGTTTATCAACCTGATCACATGAGAGAGAGAGACAGGCTTGTAAATGCTGGAAAAAATTTTACGTCATCCACAGAAAGACTGGTTTTATGTTCTTTGTTATTGCACTTTATGCCTTTAATATTGTTAGTTTGCCTGTTTGCTGCTGCCGGTGGTTCAATAAAAATAGCAAAAAGGGAGGGAGAGAGTGGGCATCCCTGCCTTGTACGTCTCTGATGAGAAATCCTAGATTATGTTTGGTTAATAGTCCTGATACATGCTGTTGGAGAACTGTATAATTTTTTTTTACCAGTTTATAAAATAATTTCCAAAGCCGAGAGGATGTAAGGTTGTAAATCTCTATCAAATACTTTTTATGCTTCTATAGATAATATAATAGTTTCAATATTTTTACAATAAGTATCTATTTACAATAATAATTTATGTAAATTTGTGGATGAATGCCTCCCTTTTATAAAGCCCATTCAATCAGGATGGATTATAAAAGGACTTACTTTCTCCATCCTTTTTTGTGAGGGCTTTGGAGATTATTTTAAGATCAACAATGATAAGGGATTTGGGATGATAGCTGGTTGGAAACACTGGGTCTTTACCTGATTTTAATAGAAGACTGATACAGGCAGAATTCATATTTGGTGGAAGTCTGCCATTTTCCTTGGTTTCCTGCAACATTCTGTATAATGTTGGTGCCAGAAAATTCCAGAATTCTGCTGGAAATCAGGGCCTGGAGCCTTTTTATTGGGCATGCTTTGGAGGGCCTCTTGGAGGTCAGCAGTGGTTAGAGGTGAATCCAGGGCCTTTGCTTGACTATGAAATAATTTAATACATGTTATTTTATCCAGGAATTATTTAATTTCATTATATGATGGCTTTATCTCCAGTTAGTATAACACCTTATAAAATTATTTAAAGTTTTTCTTTTTATTCTTTCAGGATTATATAATATATTTCCAGTCTGATCTTTAACAGAGAATATAGTCGCTTCTTTCTTTATTTTTTCTTTTTCGGTCAGGGGACCCATTGTTTGACTGGTAGGGGAGGAGATTTAAGCTTCCTAGCGTGCGTCAAAGGATTTTCATTCTTTGTTTATGCAATTTTAATTCTCGTTTGACTAAAATGAAGATGTTTGAGTTATTTATTTTTTAGAAATATACTTTACAGTGAATGATTTGCCCAAATGTTCTTTCAACTTTTTAAAGAAAATTAGCAATAACGAGGTAAAGAGCAGTCATGTCTTTGCAAATTTTTGTTGTTTTTATTTGTTATTTTTCAGTTAAATTATTTTAATTGGACAGAAATTAACAAACTGTACAGGTATAACAAAGCAACAACAAAAACTAAGAAAGTACCGATCTCACCTTGAGCTTAGGAAGTCTTTTGATGGTCTTCAGAGGTCTGAGCACACGTAACACTCTCAAAGATTTAATGGTCTTTATATCCCGTCCTTTGTTGTTTCTAAGCAGAATAGCAGTTTTATCACAAAACCACAGTTAATTACATTCATCTTTCTTTTTTGCAAAACTTTTTTGTTACACACAAATCTTAGCTACTATACCATGTCACAATTTTCAAAAGCCATTATGTGCACAAAATTATTTGTTTAAAGTTACTTTTACCCCATTACGTTGCTGTGGTGGGTCAGTGCCACAGGGAGCATCATGAAGACAGAGAGAAAAACAAGAGATGGTTTACTTATATATATATATATATATATATATATTATTTTTTTTTTTTTACTTTAAAATACCAGATTTACATACAATAAGAAATTTAGGCATTGATTTCTTGTACCCTGATAAAGCACACATTGCTACCCTTTAAATGTCCTTTCAGCTATCCTAAAAGGTTCAATACAGATGTCAGCTGTGAGATCTAGGGTTGGTCTCTTCACTAAATAAAACTGGAAAAAGGCAAGAAAAGTTCTCAAACTTTCTCGAGAGGTATATCAAAATAACCTGAAAGACATAAATAAAAGCCGTTTCAGGCATGTCTAACTGTGTGCTGATGCTGGGTATACTATTTTTATTTAAAAAGGAATTTGGGCCTTGCGACTATCTTTATATGCACTAAAGTAAAGTATAATATATTCAAATACATGTAAACAACGCTATTTAACTCAGGAAGGTTACCGAGATGAATCGTGTAACTTACGTAAGAGCAAAGGCCACCAGTGCTCCCACAACAACGACGAAGTCCAAGATGTTCCACAGGTCTCTGAAGTAGGAGCCATCATGGAGGATTAGACCCTGGTCAATCATCTGAATACCACACAAAACCATATTATTAGAGGATACTCCAATCTCAGTGCCACGATTAAACGGTTTAAAGTGGTAAGTGTTTCGACAAAGAAGTGTACATTGAAAATTAGGTATTAGTGATTTTTAGCCAAACACAGTGAAAGATGCTTTCTCTAATTTTCATAAATATCCTAGGTAAACTAAAGCCTGATTCAAAAGACAATGCCGGCATCAGTGAGCCTTTTGGTCATTCATCAGTGGTCAGCCTTAGGCAGCAATGAAACGCAATAAGGTCCTTTTCACAACGTTTACTTGCATTTTAAATACTGTTGCCAGCTGGGGCACAGTGCACATCACATACATCATTGTGACATTACCCTCTGTTGCGCAAAGGCGTGATATTCATTCAGAAGTCCAGCGTTGGGGGAATACAGCAGAAATTCTACTATCAAACATGCTGGCACAAATGCTGCAATACTTGCAAATCTCCATGCTGCCATTGCTCATTTATAAGTCATGCTGTGCCGGAAAAATTACCCTAATATGTTGCCAGAGTGTTTCTTCTGAAAACGACTAAAGTAATTATCTTTGAGTATGAAAAATATTGCTAGAAAAGACAGTCTAACTCCTGACCAGTCCAGACTAATGTAATTTTAAATCATTATAATCAACTTTCCCACCTTTATGATCATTTCAAAGGTGAAGACTCCAGTGAACACGTAATCAAAATAACGTAGAACCTGTAAGAGTCAGACAAAGATGAAAACAGATGACTCCCAGAAACAGATTGGCATTCATCTTAATAAAAATGTAAACCCATCTAAGAACCCCAATCTTGATCTGTTTTGTTTTTTTATATATAGAGAAAGAAAATAACTATGTTTGACTGTTAATCATATTTAGAATATTATAATCATCATTAGCATGTGCATTTCCAATTACAGCTATAGGTTTGGTCTCTCCTCACCAGCTGGTTCAAATATGTTAGAAACAGCTTTAAGGCAGAATGCATAGACACACTACTGCACTCCTTCCTTCCCTGCAATGGGTCAGTAACTTTAAAATCTCATACCTCATCTTCAAAGTCCTAAATGGATTTACAGCTAAATACAGAGTAAACTTCAAATGTGTTTCAGAAAATGTTCATACTGCAATCAAACCAAATGATTTAATTGGTGACACTCCTGATCAAAGCCCCCTTTGAAATTATGTTGGTGGCATGTTACTACAAGCAGAAGTAGGAACTGGGATAAAGCGTTTTTGATTAACAAGTCACAGAAGGTTAAAAGGAAGCATCATCTCTTTCTTTCTCTCTTTTTCCCAACAAAGAAAGCTAAATAATAATAAAAGCATAGCATAGACATTACTAATTTTCCACTTAAATAACTCTTTTGAAGTGCTAGGGATGTTCCTGAAGACTTTTTTTGTAGTGCCTTCAGCCATCCTCTATGGTGTGTTAGTGCAGCAGCTAATCTACAACTGAGAAGAAATTGTTAGATATGCTCATCAGGAAGGCCAGCTCTGTCCTAGGATATCCCCTTGACTCAGTGCATGTGGTGTGAAACACAAGAACTCTGGCTAAAATAACATCACTGTTGGTGCTGTTGCAGAACTGAAGAACTGCATCTTATTATCACAATGGAAGATTATTGCAGATTCTTCCTCCCAACAGTTGTCAGACCCTATAACCATTACTGCTCCCAATCAAACCAACGTCACAGACGTCTTTCATACAGTGTGGCTCATAGACATCTCAAACCACAGGAGTTGGAGACGAAAGTGAAGAGACGCAAAATGCAGAAAGAGAAAATAATTCAGTTATATCACCTAAAACAAAACAGTTTGAGAGAAAAACATAGCAGGAGAAGCTGGAAGTAAAATACTTCAAACCTGATCATCAGCCAAATATCAAGCTCAATCAGCAGTAATACTAGAGTATAAAAGTGCCGTATTTATGTTGATTTATGCATGTTGTCCTACTGTAAAGCTTCAGCAAATTTCATAGTTCAGTTTAAGGGATTTTTCTGACTTAAATTAGAAGCAGAAGCAGCTGTGTAGACATAGCTACTTCAAAATAAGAGCATTTATTCCTACTGTTTACATTTATAATGTTATTTTTCATATGATATCACACATACATTGATCCCCCTCCTCACATGTATATCACCCAAAACTGTACCACCATCTGTGTGGAAATAATAAAGAACAGAAGAAATATAACAGCCTTTTCTCTCACCCACATCTTCTCATATTCTGAATGGTTTTAAGTGGAGCTCTGGCAGATGCTCCCAATGTTAACAGAGTGATCCCACCCTGAACCAGTACCTCAATAGACAGCTCAGTGTTTCCTTCACTACAGTAGCAGTCTGTGTTGCAGCAAAATTGTTGAAGCCTTAGACTGAAACCACTCTGTTGTCGTAGCATAGTCTCATGAAGAGGAGTCTCAGGGTTATTTCATTTAAAAAAAGAGCAACCGCATCTGGATTTTTCCTTTATTCACACCGAACATTGTATTTTTCTAGTCAAATTTAGTAATGTTAATACATCATGATTAATTCACAGTTACTTTGTGATTAATTATAAACAAAATTGTAATTGTTTGACCGGCCTCATGTCTAGCTATCATAGTCATAGCCCCCCCCCCCCCCGGAGAAAATTCCACCACCTGCCACTGCCCTGTTGTTTGCATAGTTTTTTGTCTTCACTTTTTGTAAATAGTGTGTTGCATTGTATGTTTTTTAAATTATCTTACACAACTGTACATTTTTTGACATAGTATCTTCAATATGTGTACTGTATTTTATTATGTTAACTTTAGAGTCTGTCTTCTTTGGTCAGTTTTTATATTTTAATTTCTGTGCAAATCTACAAGCTTCAACTTACGTGTCACTTTGCTGCTGGTACACTTGAATTTCCCACCTGAGTTTGCATGTTTTGCTTTTTTCACTTACTCTAGTTTTCTTACCTACATGCTAGTTTTTATTTTTATTTTTAAACAAACCTTATTCCAGTCTGATGACGTGGCTACCGGGTCCTCTGCAGCAAGTGCTATGCTGCTAGCGGCTATGACCAGCAGGATGCACATTTCGAAGTACCTGAGGTTCACCACATAATGACATGCTCGACGCACCCTGGTGTAAAAAAGAATTAAGTGATAAGAGGCTTAGCATGAAAATTATGTTTAATATCCCTTTTTAACTTCAGCATATAACAAGTAACCTAAGCTAAAGTCTAAAATAAAATGTAATATTTATTCAATCAATATATTAAAACGTATAAGTTATTTTCAGGTAACAATTTACTGATTCAGTTTCGCATAATCATCAAGAATTTTGTTCACTGTCAATTTGCTGAGCAACCAATTAACACTCTGTGACCTTTGTCTAATCATGTGCTTCAATGACCTCCTTAAATTACCCTCTCAGGTCAAATACACACAATTTATTGCCGCCTGACTATTTCTTAAGCATGTTGTACGTTTTTGTTAAAAAATCCATTTCCAAAAAAGACATTATACCAAAGTGATAAAAGTTGTTACTCACGGGTTATCCGGTTTAAAGATGAACATGCTGTCTGGGGTCACATTGTTGACAGGTTTTGTTTCTTCTGCCTCTGACTTAGAAATTTCAGGGTCTTTATTGTTGACTACAAAAGGTCAAAATAAGAAAATCAGATTCATTCTCATACTTATGTGTTGTACTCAAGACCTGACCCACTGGTCTTTGAAAACTACAACTTCAAAAACAAAGATATCAAACTACTAATCTGCTATTATATCATTTGAACTTAACCAACCTTTGGCTGTTTAATATATCAAAAAGGAGTATTTTTTGTACCTCAAGCATCACTAAATTGTACATCCAATGGAAACATCTGAAAGTAACACATTTGTGCTGCTACCTGTGATGGTGGAGAGTTCAAGAGATGACTGCACATCAGGCACGTCAATGGCCACACTGGAGCTGAGCTTACTGTGGTCCAGCTCTGACTTCTTTTCTTCATTGCTATTCTCTGGTTTATTGGGTGCCGGGAGCTCAGACTGGTTCAGAGCTTCGTCTTGCTTCTGAGCGCACGGGTCACCAGTGAGAATGTCTTTCAATATAGAGTTTCCTCCTTCATTTTGGCTAGCCAGTCTGCAACACAACAAACATAAGAGTGCAAAGACGTAGTAAGTGCAAAGGTGAGTGGAGGACCAGACAACAACCTACATTCTGGTATAGGCATCAAAATAAAACTCATGAGGAAAAGTATTACAGTTCCTGGTTTCAAATTACTGGGCTGGGGCATTTTTTCTGGGTAATTGCTAATTTTCTATATGGTTATTCTCTCTGAACACTCCAACTTCCCCCTGCTGTCCTGAAATATGCATGGTAGCTTAACAGGTGTGTGTATGATCTAATGGCTGTAAAAGTAAAATGAAAATGTTTTGTCTGGGTTGATAATGTACAAACAGAATGTGTTGTAAATTTGCAACTAGTCTTTGACACTCATGAGATTTTTTCCTTCAGGTTAGTTAGGTTCATGTTAAAACACTTCATCCAAAAGAAGAAAAAAATCCACTTTTGTGCAAATGCACTTTTTGACTTGAAAAAAGTAAACAAGGTTAGGGATAACAACAAAGATGAAGAAGAAATTTGGGGGTTTAAAATAAAAAGTAAAAGATCATTAGCATAAAGGGAAACTTAATGTTTAGAGTGACTTCTCCCAACAGCCTCAGAAGGATATTGCTAAATAGAAGAGTAAGATTTGAAAATATATGTGTACAAATTATATAATGTAACAGATTTTGGTATATTTTCTATTTATATAATATGACGATGAATCATTCTTCGTCATACTGTGCAATGCCAAGGACTAGACATCACTGGTGTCTGGTTTGGGATATTGACTGTTTTTATCCACTGCAAGACCTTAAAATTTAGCAAAATAGCACAATGTAAATTCAACATATACAAAATCAATTGAGTCTTTTCTGATTTCTTAAACTTTTCATTTTGAAAATCTTAATATATATTCTTTACAATTATCTAAATACTGTTAATTGACTTGAGTGAGGATGCTGGATTTAGAAACAACACACTATAATGTTGTATGATAAATTCGTTAATGATGACTAGCTCTCTGAATATTTGCCCACCAAGCGAAATTTAAAGTATCAGATGTTGAATTCATTACTGATCATCTCACCTGCTCTCCTCTTGTTTGTGCACCTCCTCATCTTTGTTCTCAGGCTCTGCCCCTTTCGCCTCGCCTGTCCCAGAACTTATTCTGTTTCCTCCAACATCGGAGCAACAAGCTAACTTTCCTTCATTTCCAGGAGAGGATGCTTGATTTCGTGTTCCGTTCCGATGCTCACACTGATGTCCCCTTCTGCCCCTAATGTCAATGTGACCTCCTTTTTCAGGAGTCAGTGTATCAACATTATCTTGAGGTCTGAACTTTTTTACATGCCTGTGTTGACGTTCTACGTTTAGTCTCGGGCTTTGACGCTCTGCATTGTGTTTGTGGTTAAGGCCCAGTTTTCTGTTGTCTCTAGTGCTTTCTGTCTCAGGGGGCTCTGGTAACGTTAAGCATGGTACGTTTGTGGGATCGAGACACTCTGATTCCAGCGCTGATTTAGGTGTTTCAGGGATGTCACATGGAAGAGTGGGATCCAGGGGCATATCCATAGCAACAGAGGAGCCCGGGGGTTGGTTCTTTTCTGGGGAGGCCAGAGGGTCAGTCAGTCGCTTCATGCTCCCAGATGGCGTGTGCTGCATAGCTTTACGGTGCAACGACAGGGGACGTCCATGAACTGAAGCAGGGGGGCCATCTTTTTCCTCACTGGGGCTGCTGAACAAGATCTCTCGGCTGGACATTTGCCGATGTCTCCGTAGCTGGCTGGTCCTCTGTTCCCAAACAGACATGGTCATCCTTTTTCTCCTCTCTCTCCTGGACATGAAAGAGTTAGAGGGTTTGAGTGGTGGTGGAGGGCGGCTCTCTCTCATACTGCTCTGGGCCTCCTCCAGGGAGTAGGAGTAGGTCGGACGGCTGCGGTGTATGGCTCTTTTCCTGTACAGGTAGGGCCGCCTCCTCCGGCTTCCCCTGGGAAGAATTAGACAAAACATAATATCACTATAAAAATGAAAAACAAAAAAAACGCATTTAAGATGTTTAATGCAACCACAATTGTATAATTAAATCTGAGACATCCATATTTGACATTTGAGTTGTATTAATTTGATTTACTTCAATTCTACTCTCAAAAAAATAACTCATTAGATTAACAAAAGTAAAATGATGGCAGTTTTTCTATCCAATAAATATATGCTGGTTCAACCAAATTCACATACATGTGGACAATGTAATTTAATCGAAATTGGTTGAACCAGCATATATTTATTGGTTGGAAAAAACTGCTATAATTTAAATTGTGTTAATCCAATGAGTCATTTTTTTAGTGTGGTGAGATATAGGTTTGCTTGCATGCAGTGTGCTCACCAGTGAGTAGAGTTGATTTAAACTAAAGAAAAACTGTGAGCCTAATTTTTGTCTATTTAAATATAAAGAAGAAACAAAACAAAATAATAAACTGAATATTGGAAAGTTTTTCCAATCCAAATAGTTATTTCTCTTCAATATGAAACTAATTACTGGACCAATGACATGACTGGTTGAGTGTGAAAACTAAGGACATCCTTCCCCACTATATTATTTTTCATGTTTTGCTTTTTTCTAGGAAAATTAGTAACTTTCTTTAAACACAAAAAGCAAAAATCACAGTCTTGTGAAAACAAACTACTTTTTTATTTTAATGGTAACACTAAATTTGTTCACCCACTTCATAGCTAGATATTAACTTCAGGAAAATGCCACAAAAGGATGCAAAAATCAGAGGTTCCATGTCTCTGGTGTTCTGTGAGGTTTAATTGATAATTATTTATATTCTTGGGACAAATAATTGTTATTTGTGTTTATTTACACATGTAGATGGACTGTTACTCTAAGCTTGAAACAAATAAATGTACTGAGGAGTATATTTGCCTGAAAGCATGCATTGGAATATAGTGCAAAACCCACAGGTATTGCACCATTTATTTCATTTTGTTTGTTAGAATTATTTTCTCTTTTCTTTACCTCAAAATAAACAAAAGACATGTAAAATATTTATAGTGGGGACATCAGTTCCTGGCCTCCATAATTCTGTGACTACAACAACATAAATAAACAGTTTGATGCGGAATGAAATCAGCTGAATTGATTTGAGAGATTTTAATGGATCGAAACAAGATTGGAGAGTTTGATGGGACAGTATAGGACAGAGCATGGACAGATGACAGAGGGACTTGAATTAGCAAATCAAGCACAGATGAGTGAGAGATTGAGAGTGCTGAGCAGACAGTGTTACTTACTGGAGCGTGGACTCTTGTGTGGTCCGTGTTATCAATGAGCGATTGGTTGAAAACAAGACATTAGTGCTTTTGTGAACAAAGACAAAACAGGCCAGGAGACACACAGCAAAAACTTCATCTTACCCAAAGACTGCTGGTTATGAAGAGAACAACTCCACACCAGCCATTTTCAGAGGACAAAAACACTCTCCTTAGAGCAATACCCATAAATGTTTAATCTTAACTTCTTACAATATGTTCTAATATCTAATCTGTTTCAAATGTCCCATCTTAGTGCTATGTCTAAATGAGACTTGTTTTTTTTATGTGTGTCTCCTCTGGAGCCAAGCAAGCACACTGACCAACATGATGATAACAGCATCAGAAAAAACATTTAAAAAACATTTATAAACATCAACAATAAGCGCAACATTGACAGAAAGACACTCAGAGTAAACAGTATGAAAACACATATATGGGCTCCATCAGCAAAAGACACAGGGAGGAAGAGTTCATATTTGAGGAAAACCGATCAAGCTGGGATGCAGCTTTGAACAAAACTCTTTCCAGACATGCGCATATGTTTAAATAAGGATATTTAAGAACCAAAATGGTAGAACAGTATTCTTTAAGGAGTTAAACGTACAGTAATGAAAGAAAAATCAAACACACTGAAAACACCTGTTTTACTTTGAATGAGAAGTATTTTCAGGTAGTATGTGTTTCTAGTTCAGTTTTCTTTCTTTGATCATGCAAACCAATATGGCATGCAGTCCCAAAGCAAAACCATTTTCTGACTTCTACATGCAGGGCTCTTTGTATTTAGCAGCTGGTGCCATGCAAGTTTCTCCAACGTCTTCAGGGCAGGGGGGGTCTGGAACCCTTGAGGGTAGACACGATGCTCTAAAAATGTAGTTGCAAACCCTGATGACCTCATGGTAACCCCACCATTCCTTTAGACTGACGCAGTCCACCGTGTTTTTCTTTTTTCTTTTGGCTAACTTTGCAGCAAAAAGCAGGGAAGGATACAGTGCCATACTAAATTATTCTTACCAGTTGAGCTTTTCCACATTGTTTTAATATCACGCCATACACAACTAAAGTAGATCATAGTTATGAACCACAGGAAAAAGGAAACATGATTTTCGAAATCCTTTACAAATAAAAATATAAAAAGCCTGGCTTTTAAAATTTTTAAGTCCGTTACTGGGATACCCCTAAATAATTTCCAGTGCAACCATTTACTGAATAAATCACTTCTGTGGTCCCTGTTGCTGCTGAGCAAAAGTGTCCCCACAGCAGATTAGACCACTTCCTTCTACATGTTTTTGAGTGTTTTCTATAAAGACACAGGCGAAATGCAAAGATTTGTGGAGTGCCTGAATAATAGTTATACTGTTAAACTCTTCAGCTCCTCCAGATTTAGCTTGGGCCTCTGATCTTCCTCTTTGACAAGTAATCTCATTGTCCAAAGTGTTATTTATATATATTGTTATTTATATATATTGTTAGATGCCTTAGTAGGTTTGAAGCTGTGCTATATACCCTTCCCACTTTTAGCTGCTCGATTTAATATTTTTTTTTGGGATGTTCAGTATTTGTAATATTTCTCCAGGTTTTGCACTTATTCATGACCTATCTGCTGAGGTCCTTTTGAAATTATTATCTACATAAAAAAAATAATAAACAAACATAAAAAGTGACAATGAATTTATAAAAAAGACTGGATTAATTTAAAATTCTTATCTCATTAGTATTAAATATTTTTCGCGTTCCTTTAAAAAAATATATTTATTAATATAAAAGATTATTTAACTATAACTTCTTCCCTAATAATAATTTTTTATTACTAATTTTATTCTGAAACATTTTCACAAGATCTGCTTTTATTTCACAAGGTTGTTTTTCCAAGTGGCTTATTTATTTTTCTATTATAAACATATACAATAAGCGTTGGACGGTTCACGCCGCCGCGTCATCCATTATTTTTTGATAATATACACCTCGTCAGGCATTAGCTCTTATACAAAAGGGAAATGAAAAATATTTCACACTAATGAACTAGGAATTTTATATGCATTTAGTTCTATTCAAAATTTCATATTCACATTATATGTTTGTCCATTATTTATTAATGTAGCTATTATTTCACAAGGTTTTATTTATTTATTTAATTTGGATCATTTTGGTGTCCATTAAAAACACGAAAAGCACACTTTAAAGATTTTTAATTGTGAAAATGTTTGAAAGACATACATTGTTTTCTTTCCACTTCACAGTTCTTCTACTTTCTGGTGATCTATTGCATATGATCCTAGTAAATTACCTTGAGATTTGGGATTTTCGCATTAAAAAAACCTGTAAAAGTTGAAGGGGTTTGAATAATTTAGCAAGGCATCATTGTAAAGAGGGAATAAAGCAGAAAATATTCCTGCAAACAACATCATTTTACTAAAGAGTTTAGTTGGAGCTCGGTGGGTCATGTTGATCAACTCTGCGCAAACTTTTCCACATGCCCATGCAAAAAAAAACTGCTCCTTGTTTCACAGCGTGCATACAGAGTTTTCCACTCCTGTTCATGCACATGCACTTCCAAGATGTATGACAAGGCAAAGTGCAATCAGTTATTTAGAAACAAAATCTATTCTGCAAGTAGAAAAGACAAGGTCATGTTACTATATTAATCAAATAGTCCACAAGTTCTCAGCTCTTTAAAATACCTCAGCAGCAGTACTACATAAAAATGGTCAGTCCCTTCTGCTGTTCTCACACAACTCAGAGGAAAGAACAAAAAACCTAAAACTCTTGATCTTTATCCACGGCCATCTTGGCTGTTCTGCACTGCTTATGTCTTTAGTCATTGAAATGTAGCAAATAAAACAATTGACGAGTCATATTTTAAAGTGGACAGAAACTTAAGATGGCTGAGCCCTTGTCACTCATCCCCAAGTGAGGGAAAGGAGAGCGAGATAAGACTGTGTGGAGGAGGTCAGGCAGAAAAAGGATGCATTAAGAACTTACTCTGAAGACATGAAGGAGGAAAGCGGCCCAACCTCCTTTGCCTTCTGTAGAGCATGTTTCTGGTTGAAAGCTGCCTCTGCTTCCTCTTCATCCTAATAAAAAGATTAAAAACAAACACACCTGAGAAATAGGACCACATGTACTTTTAAATGATTCATTAGATTCAAACAGATAGAGGAGGGGGGGGACCAGGTGGGGAACCAAGTATGAACCCCTAGACAGAAAATACACTGAACAAAAATATAAATACAGCACTTCTGTTTTTTCTCCCATTTTTTATGAGATTAAATTAAAGACCTGAAACATTTTCTACATATACAAAATAACAATTTCTCTTACAGCATGTTTATTGCATAGGTGTACCTTAGACTGGCCACAATAAAAGGTCACTCTGAAATGTTCAACGGGCCTCAGGATCTCTTCACGCACCAATGCACCTGTGTTCTTTGTCCATAACATACGCCTGCCCATACCATAAACCCACTGCGACCATGGGCCACTCGATCCACAACACTGACATTAGAAAACCGCTGATCAGTGAAGAGAACACCTCTCCAACATACCAGACCCCATCGCATGTGAGCATTTGCCCACTCAAGACGGTTACGACAAAGAACTGGAGTCAGGTTGAGACCCCGATGAAGACGACGAGTAAGCAGACGAGCTTCCCTGAGACGGTTTCTGACAGTTTGTGCAGAAATATTTGGGTTATAAAAACCGATTGTTTCAGCAGCTGTTCGAGTGGCTGGTCTCAGATGATCGTGGAGGTGAACATGCTGGATGTGGAGGTCCTGGGCTGGTGTGGTTACACGTGGTCTGTGGTTGTAAAGCTGGTTGGATTTACTGCACAATTCTCAGAAACACCTTTGGACATGATTTATGGTAGAGAAATAAACATTCAATTCATGAGCAACAGCTCTGGGGGACATTCCTGCTGACAAAATGCCAAGTGCAAACTCCCTCAAAACTTGTGATATTCTGTGGCATTTGCGGTGTGATACAACTGAACATTTCAAAGTGGCCTTTTATTGTGGCCAGTCTCAGGTACACTTGTGCAATACTCATTTTGTCTAATCAGCATCTTGACATGGCACACCTGTGAGGTGGGATGGATTATCTCAGCAGAAAAGTGCTCACTATCACAGATTTAGACAGATTTGTGAACAATATTGGAGAGAAATTGTTATTTTGTGTATGTAGAAAATGTTTCAGATCTTTGAGTTCATCTCATAAAAAATACCCAGCAAAAACAAAAGTGTTGCATTTATATTTTTGTTAAACATACAATAGATCACATGTATGTATATATTTTTTAGTTTTACCTTGGTAAGTTCTTGAGCATTGGCAAGGTTATCCACAGCAATGGCCAAGAAGACATTCAGAAGAGTATCTGGTCACATACATGTTAAGGAGTGTCTATGCATCAATTCCTGTTTATTAAAACAAAACCGGAAATATCAATTTGATATTGAGAGGCTGTAGATAATAGTAAGAAGAAAGAAGACATGTGTTTCTCTCATAGAATATGTTGCAAAAGTATTCACACAGCTAGAACCTTTTCACTATTTGTCGCTGTCCAACTAAATACCTCAAGCGTATTTTACTAGGATTTGGTGTGATAATGCAACACTGAATAATGCAAAGCTGTGAATTGATAGGGCAAAGAACACGCTATTTAATATATATTTATAATAAAATTAGAAAAGTGGGACATGCATTTGTTTTTATCCCCTCCTGACATGGAGAGCTTTTTTCAGAGACATAACCAAAGAGCAAGCCTAGATGGAAGAATCTGTAGACAGTACAATATGGAAGAAGGTGCTTTAGTTAGATGAAATTTTAGAAAATTCAATTTTGGCTTATACAACAACAACAACAACAAAAAACCTGGACATGACACAGTGAAAACACTATCACTACAGCAAAATAAGGTGGTGGCAGCATCATGCTGTGGGAATGCTTTTCTTCAGGAGGGACCTGGAAGCTGTTTGAAGCTGATGGGAAGATGGATGAAGCTAAATACAGGACAATCCAGAAAAAATGCTGTATAAATGTAAAGCCAGAGCTACAATGAAATAGTTTAGATTTTTAAATATATTTTTTTGTGATTATTTGTTTTAATTTTCATATTTTTATCATGTACTTTGTTTCTTTACCACTGAATCATGTAAAGCGCCTTGAATTGCCTTGTGTTGAAAGTGTGCTATATAAACAAAATTGCCCTGCCTTGCCTAGATAAAAGAATATTCATTGTTTTAGCCCCAAATCTATAGTAAATCCTATTGAGAATTTCTGGCAAGATTAAAAACCTCATGTTCATAAACTCCATACAGTCTGATAGAGTATGAGCAAATAGGAATGGGTAAAAATGTCAGTCCCTTGATGTGCAAAGCTGGTACAAAAGTAAAGAAACATCAAAAGACTAGTAGCTGTAATTGCAGAGATAGGTGGTTCCACAAAGATTTAACTTAAGGAGAACTGAAAGTAAATGCAACTAGACTTTTCACATTTTTATTTCTATAAAAAAACATATATACTTTTTCTGCCACTTCACAACTATGCACTACTTTGTGTTGATCTCACACATAGAAATCCAATAAAATTAATCAAAGTTTGTAGTTTTAATGTAACAAAGTGTCTAGACGTTCAAGAGGTAGAAAAACTTGAGAGGCACTGTAACAAATCCTCATGATTAGTGAAAACTTGACAAAATGGCAACAAAATTTGATCGTAAACTGCAAAAAGATACAGTTTCCAAAGAGAGTGAGAACTATAAAGTAGATAGAGGACCACATCCCAGACCTCACTCCTCCTTGGGAGCGAATACCGTTATACATAACCTCATTCCAGTCCTCTCCAGTCAGAATCTGTGAACGGATATCAGAGCCAAACAATACAAATAGAACATCTATAAAACCACCCTGAACTCAGAGGAGCCGAGCTGCAAATATACTGTCAGCAGTAAAATGTCACTTTTAAATCCAGACCTGAAAGACAGTCATTATGGCTGCAGGAAAGGTATCAAAGTTTGTTGGCGTGTAGTCCTCAAAGATGAATCTGTGACAAAGATGAGACATGCCTGGCGCTGTAAGTCAGGGTACATCTTAATTGTTTCATTTAAAAAGCATTTTCTCTCCTCTCCACTGAGACCAGTTAATCACAAGGTCATGTTTGTCTATCTCTGCCAATTTCTGTAAAGTGTCAGCTTGTGAGAAAAAACTTAGTGGAAAAAGAAGAGCAACAGCTGCAGGGGCTACAAAGGTCTGAAATCTTCACTGGGACATGCGTTGAGTTGGTTGAGTAACAACAAAAGTAGATGGTCCTCTGTCTACTTTTATCTTCCTTTGAATTTCAGACCAAGCTCTAAAGCAGGGATGTCAAATTTATTATCATTCTGGGTCACATCAATATCACGAATGTCCTAAAAACGGCTCGCTGTGACAGAATCTATTGATAAATATATAAATTTACAAACTGTTAAAATATTAACAAAAAGCAGACTCTGCATTCAATTGCACGTGAATTGGCGCTATACAAAAAAATTACATTTTATTAAATTGATAGAAAAATATTTAGGGACATATGTTATTTTAAAGGCTCAGTGTGTAACAAATTTGGCTTTTTATGAATAAAAATCAAGTACTGCTTTCATAAATACGTATTTTACCGAGGTCGAATCACAATCGCATTATCATGAAAGCGTTCCCATGTCTTAGAATAGGTTGTTTATAGATACAGAGGGTGCACCGCCCCCCATCTGAGGCTGACATGTTGCATCACCATCTTTGAATACGTTAACCGAAAGGGGTTAAACTTTTTTGCTTTATGCAAAGTGTCGTCGGGGGGAAGGGGAGAGGTGAAGAGAAGAAAGGAGCAACGAGCATAGAGGACCATGGATCATAGTTTTCAGTTTCAATGGAGGACCATCCGTACTCTTTGTTATAACAGCGAGAAGCCAGAAAAAACTCCTCAGTTGCTTGTATTTACTGAGCGCACCATTAGTTGGAGGTAATTCTTGCACACGGGGGCTTTAAAGGTTTTATTTATGTGGCCCTCAAGAGTATAGAGGGCAGCATAAATTGTTGTTGCAGGCCGGATTTGGCCCATGGGCCTTGAGTTTGACACATCTGCTCTAATGGGAAAAATAAAGAGGAATAATGACTTTATTACTTATTTATTTTTAATAGTTTAACTTATTTGCTTATACTTCACAGAAGCATTCCAAATAAGTTAATATGTAAACTGAATGAAAGGGAATGTAGATTTTACCTGCCACCAAAAAGCTGCATGCCAAGGAGTGCGAAGACAACAATGAAGAGAAAGAGAAGGAAGATCAGGGAGATGATGGACTTCATGGAGTTCATCAGAGACACTACCAGGTTTCTCAGAGACGCCCAATACCTTGACAATAATGAAATATCAAATTTCCGTTAAAATCTAAAGTTATATTTCTGAATCAAGCTTTGCATTTCATAAAGACAATGAAATCAAATCTGTTAACCAAAACAAAACTGTCTCTGCAAAAATTTATAGATGGATAAAATATTATTAAAGTCCTATTTGTCTTTTATAAGACGCATTGGTGTTGCAACAATTACCAAAGTAATGCATGCTTGTAAAAAGCACGGTAACACACTTTGGAAGCCATGATATATGGTAACTTTACCAACTTTCTTCAAATGTATCATTGACATTTGTATTTAGGCTTCCTTCACATGGGATTAAGGTCATCTTAAAGTGTCCAATACTTCTAACTGCACTTGGCACATATGCAAATTGTCAGTTTCAGTGCTTGATAAGTTTGTTTTGCAGCCAGAGCAGTGTCTTAGACAATTCAGCAGTTGTCAGAAGTCTAGGATGGAGGACCCAAAAGCAGAGAGGCAAATAAAAAGGATTTAATTATTAAAGTTCGGCTTACAACAGAGCTGATGCTGTGCACTGGGAATGACATAACTTCAGGAAACAAGGAGAATGTATGACAGAAAATTAGTTGCTTAAATACTTAGAGTAGAATGAGAGGCGACAGAGGAACCAGAGGAAAACTCAATTACGATAACCAGATGTTGGTCGGCGTAAGTAAGCAGGCAGAGGTCAATGACAGATGGGAAGGACGAGAAAGTAATGAAGGAAAAAACAGAAAAGTAGAACCAAAGGTTGTAACGTAACAGAATAAGCCCCAATAAAACAATAATCCTAAATGCATAAGTAGAAAACTAATAAAGGGTAACTAAAGGAAAAAATCAAAACATAAAAACACAAGAGAAACTCAAACTTGAACAACCAATATGTCAAACAGGAAATAGTAAAGAAACATAGAACATATAAAGATATAAACATTAAACAGATCTCAAATCATAAGAAAATGCTAATGTGAGAAGTAAAGCACGACAGAAATAACACAAATTAACAAATTAAATAAACTGAATGAATAAGAAAATATCAAAACCTACACAAGGAAACAAAAACTACAAAGAGCCTAGGTACATGACAAGCATAGTAGCTAAAAAATAAATAAATAAATTGGGTTAGTTGGAGTGCTACCGGCCATTACTGTATATGGGATGAGGTTGTAACCTTGGCATGAGGAGAGTCTAGCCGGTGTTGCAAAAAACTCTAAAAACCAAAGTTAGTTAAATCTGCAGCAAGGCCTCTTCACTCAGTTCCAGGGACCTGGAAATGATAGGACTACAACAATAATGAAGTATCAAAATTTCACATTGGAAATACCGTTTATGCACTATACAATCATTAAGTTCTCACATTTTAACACACAGTGTAAATAATGCACCAAAGAAGACCTCTTCAAAATCCCGCAAAGGCAACTCAAGCTTGGGCTGACTTTAATGTATTGATGTGACCTTGACTTTTGTGAAGGGAGCCTAAATATTTAAAAAAGTGGTTAAAGAGTTGAAGACTAACTTGGTTATTTTGAAGATCCTCAGCAGACGGAGAGCACGGAGGACACTGATACCAAATGAAGTTCCTGGTCTGAAGAAACCCCACAGCACCTCAAAGATGCTGCCAATTATTACCTATAATATGTAAGGAATATGCACATATTTGTAAAAAAACAACCTAATAAACAGTATTTTGATCTAAATTACACTATCTGAACTTTGTGTAAAAAACATTTAAAAAAAAGGAAGATGAGGTACTAACACTGCAGTCAAAGCAGTTAAACGAGGAATGAAAGTAGAGACGCGGCCCCAAGCTGTACATCTTCAGGAACATCTCTGTCAGGAACAGAGCGAGGAACAGAAACTCTGCATAGTCTTAAAAACAGAGAAAACATATACTATGGTATGGAACTGCTTCCAATGTAGGTTGTTAACAATGTCTCATATTCTGTAGTCTTGCTAACCTAATGGTGCAACTTACAGAGAAAGTTGGACAGCCAGAGGGGCTGGTTGTGGTGCACAATGGCAACACACAGCGTGTTGAGAGCCACAAGACCAAGCACTGTCCAGTAGAATGTGTGTGTCTTCACTACACGGCGAATGGAAATTCGCAGCAGACGCTCTTTACGTCGAAAATAGGCGGTTGGACCTCGTTTTGCACTCCTAATGCTGGCTCTGGCCATGGGCATGCCTTATGGAAGGGACAGTGGGTAGATGCAGAGAGAAACTGTGGTCTACCAGCACTTACACAGCATGCTGCTAACAACAGTGACATATCTATATAAACCCCCTGAAATCTCCCTGCCAAATGGAGTTTAGTTTTCCGTTTAATTGAAAATATTTCAGAATGTATCTACTCACCAACAGAAGAGATATCACCATAATGTTCCTCTCCTGACTGGCCCTGACGCACATCCATGCCTCTCCTCTTTATGGTGGTAGCGCGCTTCAACACTAAAGACATAAAAAGGTCCAGCAGCATGTTGTTCAACATTTAAACCAATATACTGTATGTAAAACAGAATCTTAAAGGGTAAAAAAGTTTGAGCTTTTCCTTTTAAGGCACTGAGTTAAACTTTTAAATATTTATTCAATTCATTTTCCAAATGCATTGCTCCAAAAACAATCTTTTGCAAGCCCACCTTCATGTGAAAAACGTCTAGGCAAGAAATCTTATTATTGAATGAATGCAAAACAATAAACCAATTAAAAATGGCCCCGAGCCCCAAAAGCTAATGGGAACTTTAAGCCAAAAGGACAGTTCAACTCACTAATGTTGCTGTTAAATGAGACAAAAATAATCATCAAATGTTAAGCCAATGGCCCAAAAACTCTTCAGTGAAATCCAAAAATATCTTTCAGGAGGTAAACAAAAATATGAGCTTACTTAACTGTTAATGCCTTTTCTAAATTTAAACCACAGTACTGTGCAAAAGTTTTAGGCAGATGTGGAAAACATTGTCAAGAAAGAAGGCTTTCAAAAACAACAAAATACAATGAACAAAAGATGCATCTAAATCTAAGCTATATTTGATTTGACCACCTTTTGCTTTCAAAACAGCATCAGTTCTTCTACAGTAGGTACAGAATACATTTGGGACTAATCATACACCTCCTTGTTGATATTGCATTATGGATAAGTATCTTCCAGTGTTTCTCAGCATTGAGAACACTCTTAATCCTGACCAAATCTCCAACTCCATTTGCAGAAAAGCAGCCCTAAATGTTAAAGTAACCTCCAACATGCTTCACTGTTACCTGCAAACAGTCATCATTGTACCAATATCCAGCCCTTCAATGGGCAAACTGCCTTCTGCAACACCCAAATGTTTCATATTTTTAGTCATAAGTCCAGAGCACCTGCTACCATTTTTCTGCCCCCCAGTTTCTATAAATTCATGCATAATAGAGTCACTTGGCCTTATTTTCTGGCCAGACCTCTCCGGATAGTAAATGAGTGTAGCTTGGTCCCTCTGGTTTCTGCCAGTTCCGAGCTGATGGTACTTCTGGACATCTTCCGATTTCGAAGGTTAATAAGTTTGTTGTGTCTTTCATCTACTACACAAAGTTTCCTTGGCTGACCAGTTTGTCTACAATCCTCAATGTTGCCCGCTTCTTCGTGCTTCTTCAAAAAAGCTTAAGCAGCAAATCTTGAAACCCCAGGCTGATTTGAAATCTTTGTCTGGGAGAGATTTTGTTGATCCATTAGAACTCTCGTGTCTTTTTGTTGTGCTCAATCTTGCAATGACAAGTAACTACTTCAACGTCACCTTCGTAGCAGAAATAAAAAAAGTATTTATTTACATTTCTGAAAGCATTCTTTGTTTACAGCAGTTTTTCAACATATGCCTAAAACTTTTGCAAAGTACTGTATTTTCACAAGTTACAGAACAGAGGCAAACCAAACAGACTACAAACCCCAAAGCTCCTTACTACCAAATGTGTATACAAATGGTTCTCATCAAATCTCTACTCACACTTTCCTGCTACCTCAAAATTTCTGAATCTACTTGCAGTCAACATTTGCTCAATGACTTTTTAATAAGCCACTGATAAAAAACGAACATACAAAAATACTGCAGCCGTTTCCCACGTAGTGGTGTTCGCAACGGTATGAATACTCAGTCAACACAAACACACATCCACGCTGCTGCCTTTTTAGACCAGTGGTTGCTAAGGCAACAGCCAAGTGCCACCTTTCTTTATAATCAAAGCTATCAGAGCATCCACATTTATTTCCTTTGCTACTGAAGATGGTTTCAATGTCTACAGCAGACTTTCACTGCAGGGTTTTAAACGTTACAGAGTCAGAGTGACCAGATTACATTGATTTCTTGCCTTGTAGTGGTTACAGTGTGTTTCTGTGTGCTTTTTTGAAATTGGCTGTTAAGCTTTTGCTGCAAAGTACTGAAGATTGTAGTTGTCAAACTTAACAGTACCCCTACTCTACTACTAAAAGGCTCTTGGGAGGTGTCAGTCAGTCAACTTATAACCAAGCCTTCCTGGCCTTGCAAAGAGAAAACAGTTATTGTAGAGTTAAGATGGTCAAAGCACCAGTCATCTATCTGCTGGTTGATAGATTAAGCGTTAAGTCTAGCGCAGGGGGACCTGTTGTTCTTACAATTCATATAACGCTGTGTCCACACCAAAAGCGATAGGAGCGGCTAAAAAGCGCGACACACGCCTAGCTGTTCGCGTGCACATTCGCACCTTTAAGCGTGTACAAAGCAAACTGGATGCGCTTCAAATATGGTATTTTTACGCGTGAACTGGCCTTCAGCAGAGCTGGGGCTAGAGTACAGCTGCCGGTGGATTATGGATTATGACCTCCGATCTGACGGAGGACAGAGTGGATTACGTGTACGGCCTGGCCTCCGGTAGAGCTGGGACCACTGCACTGGGGGTTTGGTGAGCTACAGATACAATCTAGCTACGGCGGAGGGATCCATAAACAGCAGCGAGCACCCTCTCATAAACACTGGCTCCTTGCCGCCTGGAGAACGAGACCTGCTCGCCCAGTTTGTGCCGGGAAGGTCCAAGCTTCACCTACTGACACACCAACTACATTTCTGAGCAGCTGTCCATCTGTCTGCGGTTCAATAAAGTTATAATATTTGAGCAGCGTGGGACGTGGTGCGGGAGATGCAACCAGGAAACCAAGTGTGGAGGCCGTTTCAAGACTCACTTCTAGGCCGAGAGTTACTTTTACAGCAACAACGGTTCTTTTAGGAGCCACCAACAAACATCTTAAGAGCATTCCTCTCTGAATAGTTTAACATATTTATAATAGAATTTTTTTTTCCTGTCTCTGTATTGAAAACTGCTTGTGTAATGTAGCTCGGGGTGATTAGCCACGGTGTTTATCATTATTTCCTCCATGTCCTGCTAAGGCTGTGACTCCATGACAGTCACAGAATCACAGAAACTCTTGACGCTGGAGTTCAGATTTTTCCAACTCGAGCAGTAGATGCCATGAACGCGAATGCACAAAAGGCACCACATAAAATGCAGCACGAATTTTCCATCGCATCTGTAGCGCGAATTGTTCGCGCAAATCAGGCAGAAAAGCTTTTTCGCGACGCAAATCTGCTTCTGAAATGTCGCGGGACCCCAAGTCTCGCTTCATCGCGCTGCTCCATTGATTTTACATGTTAACCTGAAGCTCTAGTCGCTCCTATCGGGTTTGGTCTAGACACACCGTGAGACATTTATCATCAATTTCCACCATTCTTTGTGGCTCTGACCCTAACAACACAAACTCTTAATCAATATTAAGGTCCATGTTCATGACCATACTGATTTTTATACTTATACTTGTCTAATATATCTTTAATCTATCAATCAAACTTTATTTATAAAGCGTGTTTCATATAAAAAGATGCAACTCAAAGTGCTTTACAGATTAAGAAAATGAACCCACATATTTCATGTGCTGTCCGGGGCATCAGAGGGAGAACCAACGAGCACTCTTAAATTAACCATTGTGATGCATTCAATACTACACCCTTTCTCTCATCTGACATCCTCCAAAAGCAGCTGAAGAGTCGATGGTTCTAATCCATTAATAGACTGAACAAACAAAGAGCTGTGATGCGCTGCACCGCGTTGTTTGGTTTCGCATTTTGCACATGCCGCTGCAACTGTTTACAAGATATCAAAGAGCAAGTGTAGCTTTACAGACGTGCAGAGCTGGCATACTGTAGCTGGAATATGTGTTTCCGTCTGTGACAAAAGTGGCAACGATCCAGTAGGTCATATGGACAAAAAACTATATTAACTTTGTGCAAAGTGAGAGTTCATCTATTAATTGACTGAGGATCAAGATGAAAACTAAAGATTGAAGTAGGCACTTTTGTTTGAACCAAGTTTTAAACATGCCCATTTCCTTATTTGGTCTAAGGTAAGGATATTCACTCATTTATCATATCACCAAAAGTTCAGACCTCCATTTTGCTTCTATTTTGTCATTTAGTAATGTTTTTAATGCCTGAATATGAGCTGCATAATAATAATTATGTAGATTTGGTAGGTCCAGCCCCCCAAGTCGACCAATTTAAGAAATTTCATTTTGACTTTTGTTTCTCTTGCTGTCCCAAATATGATTAACATTCGATCCTAAAATTTAAACACAACTGGACTTACATACAAGGGTATTGTCTGGAATTAAAAAAAATAAAAGTAAATCTAGATAGTACATTCATCCTAAAATACACGTCATCTTAAATATTGTAAAAAAAAAAAAGAAATGTCTGCCTGACTTATTCTAAAACAGGACATGTGCAGAGCTCAAAACTGGTTAAAAGGCTGTGAAGTTAATTTGCCAATCAACTTTGTCAAATGAAGTAAAAAAAATTAGCAGTTCCGAAATTTCTTCTACTTTCACCAGGCTATTTTCATATAAGTTAACAGATATGACTGCCAGTATGGATAGTTGATTAAAATTCGCTGATGATTACCAAAACTAAAAAACAAAATCCTGATGTATGCAAACTTCTCGACTAGAGAACTGCCAAAACTGTTGCGGTTTATGATCAAAATGTTCGCTCAAGCTGAAAAAAATCTATTGTTTTTGAACCATACAACAGAAAGGGACAACCTAATTCTAACTCCTAAATCTACAGATATAGTCTTCAGCTTGATTACCAAGAATGACAAGCCATTTTTTTTTTTTGATGTTGTGTTAAAAACCACACATATTTATTTAGTTATTTAACATTTGAATATTAGCAGCCATTTAAATGTAGACTTGTGGGAATATATTTGAAAGTGCATCTAAAGGGTCACTGTGCACAACAAAACTGAAAAAGTAAACATCACAACTAACTCACCATCTAGTGCAGAAGGTCCTGGATTTCTATTCTCCTCTGCAAGCATAACTTCCTCTGGAAAGAAAATACAAGATAAGAACTGAGCATCTTGCTTCTGATGACAGAGACAACGTCACGTCATATGTAACCACATTACCAGCTTCAAAACAAATGTTGGGTTTGTTGAAATAAATAGTTACAGTGGACAAGGCTAATCATGAAAATATATATTTTCTGTCATTGTTGAGAAGAAGCATACCCATAACTTGGACTAGACCCACCAGCTCGGTCAATCCAAGCACGATAACCGTTGAGCTCTCTTTCAATCTGCTGCTGCCGTCTTAGCTTCATGAAGGCCCTGCGATTTTCTACTCTCTCTCTCTCTTTGGCAAACTCTCTGAAAAAAAACAACAAAAAAACCCACAAAACAATTACTTGTTGAGAACAGAAAACAATTACAGACTCGGAGTGAGTAAACCCTCTAAGGAAGAATCAGAAGGAAATGTTTTTTCTGTACAGTATAGCCTAGTTTATACTTCTCCGTTTTGACAGAGACGGATTGACGCAGCGCCATTATCTGTGCACACAAGGCCTCTTCGTCACCTACACAAGGGATGGACGGAGTAGAGCCCAATTTTCTAACTATCCATCTCCATCGACGGAGAGTGTAAGCCTGTTATTGGTCAGCTCAACAACAGCCAGAGATTGTTTCACCAGAACGGGGATCTGTATTCACTATAATCAGGAGTTAATGCAGCTTTTGGGCAATAGATGCTTTATATTGAAAGGATAATTTATCTAAGCTGGTGTTTTGGCAATTCTGAACACCAGAAGGTGTGAAGAAACAACAAAACAGAACACTGCGTTTGTTTACATGTGTTTTTACTGTATTCACTTCTAGTAAAAAGCTTTACAGCTTAAACAAAACTTACTAACTAACCATTAAGCTGAAACATTAATTGATACTCCACATAACTTTGGTTTAACACAACATTTCAATCAACCAAATCTAATCAAAGTGAGATTGTTATAACGTCTCCTCTTGGATAGTTCAGCTGAAATCTTTAAAGGGGGGTGGTGGCATGTAAAATCCACTTTTTAAAGCTTTTCATCACATTCATATGTCATTCCCTCCTTAAAAACATGCCTAAAAAGTTTCTTAGGTTAATTCATGTATGTTTTAGTAATCTTTTAAAACTCTTGCAGCCGCCATGTTGAGCTCTGAAAGCCAGATTCCTCCTAGCTATGCACTCACCTCCCAGAAACACCCTTACATTTTAATTACCTCCCACATCTCCTCACAGCCCTCCCTCCCCCGCTCCCCGAAGACAAAAGCAGAATGCTGGTAGCAGCAATCAGCTATTACCTATGGAAATTAGTATATACCGAAGATGCTACAGCACTGTAATGTCAGTGACTGACATGGAGTCACAGCATCAGCATGACGAATGAAATACTCATAAACAGTATGGCTAATCACCCCGAGCTACATGACACCAGCTGTTTTTTATATAGAGACAGGAATATAAAAAAAAAAAACATTATAAAGAGGTTAAACGGGGCGTTGTGTAGCGTAATGGTTAGAGCGGATGCCCCACATGCAGAGGCCCCAGACCTCAAAGTGGCTGTCCCTGGTTCGAGTGCCATCCCAGGCGACCTTTGCCACATGCCTTCCCCCACCACTCTCCCCCTTCAAAACTCTATCCACTGTCAATAAAGGCCACTTTGACCCAAAAAACCTTAAAAAAAATTAGAGGTTAAAGTATTTGGACATGAAAGCTCTTAAGATGTTGGTTGGTGGCTGCAAATGCATCAATCCCTCTGCCGCGAAGTGAGCCATGAACAGCTTCCTCACCTGGACAGCATCTCTGGCGGAGTAAACACGACCCAGGCCTGGCAATAGCTCTACCATAGCATGTCCTGCGCTGTTCACATATTATATTATACACTTTTACTAACTGCAGACAGATGGAAAGCCACTCATTATTGTAGTTGGTGACTCGGTGGGCGAAGCTTGGAGCGACATCGGCTCCTAAAAACTAGGCCTGCCGATGCAGTGAGGGGCCAGTGTTTATGGATCCCTCCAATTATCCGCTTTAACGTTCCCAGCTCCGCCTGAGGCCAGGCCGAACACGTAATATGATCAGCTCGGAGACTAGAGATCACTGGCAGCAGTGCTCCACATGCTGGGCTCGAGACGAAAGTTTTCCCTATCATTAAGTCTGATCTGAAGAACAACCTGGAAAAAAAGGACCTAAAGATGAACAATCAAGAGTCAGCACATACCTTCCGTTAATACAACTAGAACTACTGATCATGCACGTAATCTAGGTGTAATAATGGACTCAGACCTGAACCTTCAGGGTCATATAAAGGTAATAACAAGGTCAGGTTTCTGTCACCTCAAGAACATTTCTAGGATTAAAGGACTGATGTCACAACAGGAACTGGAAAAACTCATCCATGCATTCATTTTTAGTCGGATCCTCACTAGAACCAGGAAAGTAGAGCACATTGCCCCGTTTTAATAGACCTTACACTGGCTCAATGTAGCTCAGAGAATAGACTTCAAAATACTCCTATTAGTTTACAAATCACTAAATGGCTTAGCACCAAAGTATGTTAAAGACTTGTTGTCACTATACCAACCAGGCAGACCACTAAGGTCCTTCAACTCTAGTTTAACTAAACATCCTTAGAATTAGAACCAAACCTGGAGAAGCAGCTTTCAGCTTCTATGTTCAAATCTGGAACAAACCTCCAGACGACTGCAATGCTGCTTAATCGTCAGGCTCTTTTAAATCAAAGATTAAAACTCTACTATTTAGAGCTGTCTATAAGTACTACATTGTTTTTGTTTTTTTTATCAAATGCTAAATGTTCTTTTCTTTTTATGCTTCTCCTAAAGTGCTGTTTTTATTTCAAATGCTAAATATTTTCTTTTTTTGATTCTCATGTTTTCTGTTTTTACTTGTCATACTATTGCTGTTTTTACTTTTCATGCTTTCTTTATATGTTTGGTTTCTTTACTACCCAATCATTTAAAGCACTTTGAATTACCTAGTGTTGAAAGTGTGCTATATGAATAAAATTGCCTTGCCTTACTTTCTGTGGTCGATTGCTCCTTGAAGGGGAATGCATTCACAAACTGAAGAAAAAAAACTCAAGTTAACCAGAAACGACACTGGTATCGTAGGAAGACCCGCCATGCAAAGTTAGCACCCCCTGCTGTCCTTGTTGGGAATTACTTTACAACACTGAAAAACTAACTCAGAACACAGAGACAGAAATGGAGTACTATAAATGAAAGACGTGTCCGTCAATACGTCTGCGTCTGGGTGCAAACTTGCTGACGGAGAAGTATAAAGAAGGCTTTAGCCCCTCTTACTGCACAACCATGTGGAGGACAGCGAGAAATTTGAAGTCACTGGAATAAGCGGTTGTTTACCTCAATTGTGAATTTCCTTTGAAAATGCCACAATAAGCCAACATAATAACTTGCAACCTGTCTTTGTAACCATCTAGCCTACAACATCATAAATGACTAAAACAAATAAGGATGAGGCACCTGATTTTAAAATGTAAAAGTGGTTATTAGATTTTATCTAAACTGGGTGATTGTATCTTGCAGTCTGACCTGTGACTACTAATGCGGGATAAATCATAACATAGGTCACAGAGGTGAAGGCACTCAATTTGTCTGTGTTGATGTTGAGCAGGAGCTACCCAGAGAGGACTCCCAGCACCAGGTTCAAGACAAAGAAGGAGCCAATGATGATGAGTGGGATGAAGTAAAGCCAGTTCCAGGTGGGACCCAAAGCATCATTGGTCTGAAAAATCAAAACAAGAATAAAACTCGATTAAACACAGTACAAACACATACACATATATATAGTGAGAGAGAGAGAGAGAGAGAGAGAGAGAGAGAGAGAGAGAGAGAGAGAGAAAGAGCGCAGCCACTAATTGTGCAAGTTGTCCCACTTAAGAAAATAAAACACTTTTATCATAGGCAGACTTCATCTGTGAGTGACAGAATCTAAAAAACAAAACAAAACAGGAAACCACATTGTATGATTTTTAAATACCTTATTTGTATATTTGTACAGAAAATAACTTTATCACCTACAGACAAGCAAGAATTCTGGTCCTTACAGACCTGTTACTTTTTTTTTAGGAAGCTCCTTTATCCTCCACTCGTTACCTGTATTTTTGGCACCTGTTTGAACTCTTATCTGTAGACTGGAGAAAAAAACTGGGAGGAGCCAATCTACAACAAGCAAGCAGCTGTTTAAAAGAAATTCTCTGTTGAGAAAATTATTAGGAAATTGAATAAATACAAAATCACTGACAATCTCCCCTTAACCTAAAGGTTCAATGCAAGATCTCACCTCATGGGGCATACACGATCTTGAGAATGATGAGGAAACAGCCCAGAACTACATGAGGGGAACTGGTCAATGAACTGAGGAGCACTCGAGGTTAAGCCAGCAAATGTCCAGCCAGGGCCTTCTAAAGTTTGCCAGAGACCATCTGGATGATCCAGAGAATCATGATTGGGAGCATGTCATGTGGTCAGATGCTACCAAAATATAACTCTTTGAATAAATCGTACCTGCCATATTTGGAGGGGAAAGAAAGTTGAGTTAAATCCCAAGAACACAAGACCCACTGTGAAGCATGGGGATGGAAACATTATACTTTGGGGCTGCTTTTCTGCAAAAGTGACAGAACGACTGACCTATAATAGAGTTGTTTTTTTCAAATACTTTGTTGCTATTTTGAGAATCTTGAAGTCATTTTTCACAACTCTAGACACAAAACTCAACCAATGATCAAAAGAACATTTTTCAAAACTCTAAGCCTTTTCTCAATTGCTTGAATACAATACACACATCATTTAGATAATATGTTCATCCAACAAAAATCTCCTATTCAATATGATACAAGTTACAGTTTTTTTGTTTTTTTTGTTTACAGTTCTCAATTGCTAAAACACAATTCCTGAAACCTTTCTCCATGTTCTCAAAACATTAAACACAGAAACCTCAGCTTCGGCACAATTTACAAAACCTCTGACTCCTTTTGCAATATCAAACTTTTGCCTCAAAACAGGTTTACATGTGCCCGAAATCAAACACTGCTCTCAAATAATAAACAAATTGCTCAAACTTACATACTCTATGTAATGTCTCTTTGCATTTTCTTTGTTCTTCCTCCTTCTTGTACCCTTATTTTTTTATGTGCTGTACCCTGAACTAATGGCTGTGTAAATGCAATATTTCTTTAAAGATGTGAATGTACAATGCAATGTTTTGGGCATTACACAGCCTGTGTTGTTGTTATTAACTGTTTTACAGTTTTTTCTGAATGCTTAAGCGCTAATCATGATTCTTGTAGCACAATTTCCAAAACTATTAATACATATAGCAAAACCACTCACTGAGTTTGCAAAACTAATAGCACAAACACTGCTTTGCACTCAGTTTGCAAATTTGTAACACACATTTTGCAAAACTGTAGACACAATTCACTGCACAACACTCTTAATGCAGAATTTTAAACACAATTCACTTCTTACACTCAATTACCAAATTTCCAACACCTAGAAAAATTGTACACATGTATATCTATCATTAACACTATTTTTCCAACTGTTTGGCATACTTTCACATGTGAAAACTGTTTAAGATAATTAAGTCACTTTGCAATCAACCTAAGCACTATAAATAAGCCACAGGTAAGCTGTCTGTGTGGAGTACAATGGAAGGAGCAGTAAGAGTGAGAAGAGTGAGAATCAGAGGAGGCCGAGGGAGAGAACGTGGAGGTGAAGAAGTTGGAGGAAGAGGACAAGGAGGAGCAAGAAGAGGACGAGGAGGGGAAAGAGGTAAGAAGAGTAAGAAATAGAATAACTGATGACATCAGAGCTACAATAGTGGACCATGTCATCAACCATGGGATGACCCTGATGGAAGCTGGCCAACGGGTTCAGCCTAATTTGAGCCGCTACACTGTGTCAAGCATCATTAGGACATTTTGAAATGAGAATCGGTAAGTACTATGTAGCACTGCCATTATCTAATAAGAAACACAACAGTACTATACATGCAAAAATACTGAAATTGTTACTTTACAGAATTGTTAGACGTCCAGATGTTGGGCGCAGAGGAAGAATGTTCACTCCAGAGCAAGAGACCCATATAGTGAACATGGTGATTGCCAATAATGCAATAAGACTGCGTGAAATACAGCAGCGCATAATCGATAATGACACCATCTTTCAAAATATACACAGTGTAAGCATTTCTGCACAAAGTCGTGTACTTGCGTGCCACAGAATAAGAATAAAGTTCCTTTCGAGAGAAACACAGAACGTGTAAAGCAACTGCGATATGACTATGTGCAGGTAAATTATAGTGTCATTGGTTCTGAATTTGGAAGTGCATAATGTAGTGCTTTGCATGGGCCTGATGTGTTGCATTTGTTTTGTCCTGTCCAGACAGTGATGGAACTAGAAGCAGATGCCATGGGACATGAGCTACTTTTTGTAGATGAGGCCGGTTTTAACCTCAGTAAAACCAGGAGACGTGGCAGGAACATTATTGGATACCGTGCAATCATCAATGTCCCAGGACAACATGGTGGTAACATAACCATGTGTGCAGCTATAAGCCAAAATGGTGTTGTTCACCATCATGCAACCATAGGCCCATTCAACACTGCACACATTATTGCATTCCTGGACACCTTACATGACATGCTCACTGTTCAGAGACCAGAGCATACCCAATATGTCATCATATGGGACAATGTTAGTTTCCATAGGGCTGCTTTGGTCCGCAACTGGTTTACAGACCACCCACCCTTCCTGGCACTCAACCTCCCTCCATACTCTCCATTCTTAAATCCCATCGAGGAGTTCTTCTCTTCCTGGCGCTGGGAAGTGTACGACCGTCATCATCATGAACAGGTAGCCCTTTATAGGCAACAGAGGATGCATGTGGAGATATTGACCAGGCATCATGTCAGGCCTGGATACGGCATTCAAGGAGATATTTTCCCCGGTGCCTTGGACTGAAGGATATCACATGCGATGCGGATGAAATTTTGAGGCCGGACCCAGAAAGACGACATGATGTAGGCTGATTGTCGTTTTATTTCTTCTTTTTTTTAATTACTATTTTGTGTTCTGACTTTGTCTTGGTTTTGATGAGTGTGAATAAACACCAATACTTGAAGTTTGGATCCTTGTATGTTTACATGACAATATAACAAAAGTATGACCTCAAATTGATATCTGTACACAGAGAAATCAAAAGCGAGATGTGTTTTGTATTCATACCATCAGTGTGTAGTTGGCACATTGTGTGCTTAGTAGATGATGGCTTGTGTTAACTGTTTGATACGAAAACACAATTTTTACAAAGGTGCGAAGGGTTAATCTAGCTGTGTTCGCTTTTTCAAGAGAACTACAATGTTTTGATAATTGGGTGAAAGGTTTTCTTATTTGTGTGTAGAGTTTTGCAAAAATAGCCAATAGTTACAAAAAATGTGCTTAAGCAATCGTAAAAAATTGTAAGTTTTGTGTCTAGAAATGTGAATAATTACATAAAATTTCTGAAAATAGTAGCGAACTGCTTGAAAAAAATGTAAGAAAAGGATGAAGGGCCATTTATCGTGAGATTTTGGGTAAAAATCTCCTTCCATCAGTGATCACATTGAAGGTGAAACTTATCTGATCTTACAGCATGAAAATGATCCTAAACACACTGCCTGGGCATTTCAAGGTTCTGGAGTGGCCTAGCCGTTCTCCAGACCTCAATAAAATAGGGAATTTGTGGAGGGAATTGAAAGTCTATGATGCCCAGTGACAGCCCCAAAATATGATTGCTCTGAAGATCTGGATGGAAGAATGGGCCAAAATACTAGCTATATTGTTTGCAATTCTGGGGAAGACAGTAATGTTTGACCTTTGTCATTGCTGAGCCGGACTATTCTTCAAAGTTTGTTTTGTTATTGATTATATACTTATATTCTGCACTATTATACAATTACATTTTTAAAAATCTTACTGTATTTAGTTTTTTTATGTTCTGTCTCTCACAGTTGAAGCATACCTATAATAAAAATTACATCTCATCTTTTAAGTGGGAGAACTTGGACAATCGGTGGCTGCCAAAGGGACATGGGTATGAAAAAAAAGTTAGTCTCATTTTCACCAGATACTTTCTGGTGCTTAAACAAGTGTGTCAGTTTGATTTTAAAAGCCATGGACAATAACCATAAAGTTGAGTGTGCTTTGAAGAATGCTGAGGACAATTAATAATTATTCATATATAAGTACTGTATTCATCCGTTTGACATTTTACAACAAAATTCAGTGCTTTGTAAAAGTTGAAAGCCAGAGGAGTTTTTTCTGGTTTTTCAAAAGGCAGTGAAAGCCACCATTAGGTTGTTGGCTTGGAAGAATCAATAAACTCCACAATGTAGCACAAAGTACAATCCTGGCAATGTTAATAGTTAATTTTTAATAAATAAGTATGAAATAATTCAATGCAGTCAACTTGTGGCTATCAGCTTGTAAAAGCACACATATAATCAAAGCAAGTGGAATGTCCAATGCAGATATTTTAGTCAGGTCAAATTGTAAAAAAATGTCTATCACTTACCTAGTCAAAATAGGAACTATAAGCAAATGTGTGTGTTTTGCAGACTGTCAACGCTGTGACGGTCTTTTTTTAAATTTACAATTTAAAGGCATTAAGGTAAAGATGAGCAGTGCTCCCAATTCCGTCTATGATTAAATAATTGGTGTAGCAGTACCAATATTGATTAAACAATGTAGGCTGTAGTCATTGCAAAGCAGGAAGAGTTTGAAGCTAATCAGAATAGCTTTATGAAAAGCAGAAATATGACCTTACATTGTAGAGCACGGTGGTCCATCCTTCCATGGTGATGCACTGGAAGACAGTGAGGACTGCAAACAGGATGTTGTCAAATTGGGTGATGCCATCATTCGGTCCGATCCAGGTTTCCGTGCAGTTATACTTGGCTGGACACTGACGTACACCACACGGGAACTCATACTCAGACGAATCCACTGTCTCATTTTCTGAACATAAAGGACAAAGACACACACATACATCATGGGTGTTGTTAATTAAATATTTTCTGTTTTTGACTAGGTTTTTTTAATGCCTACAGAAAAATCTGAAGAATCTCTGTCATTTTGAAGGATAGATATTGAAAGCCCAGACCACATGACGCAAATGTGCAGACATTTTAACTTTATGCATGACGTACAAGTAACTAAATAAATCAGAAAAACATTTCTATGAGAGCTTATTCTCTCACCTGGACAATGTATTCAGAGTAACGAGGAATTAATTCAGTTGAAGAGAAAAGCCAACTGTTCAGAGTTTTGCCATATTCTGATCACTACAATTGGATAGATGTTCCCTGATTTCAAAACTATGGCTGAAGTGGTGCCACAAGCATCCATTACAAACAGAGGCATTTTAGAGCAGGTGAAATGTTCATAATACATATAGTTTATGATTTTCTGCATAGTTTGAAATTAACAACTGTTTATGTTATCATTAGAAAATTGGTGGATAAAATTTCCATCCATCCATCCATTATCTATACTGCCTGTCCAAGAAGGATCACGGGGATCGCTGGTGCTCATCGCCAGCAGCCGTGAGCCCTGGCCAGGTCGCCAGTCTGAATAAATGAATAAAAATGATGACTTTTTTTTTTTTAAACTGGCCAAAAAAAGATTGTAGCACGAACTCTGATGCACGTCTGTCTGTCTGTCTGTCTGTCTGTCTGTCGATAGATAGATAGATAGATAGATAGATAGATAGATAGATAGATAGATAGATAGATAGATAGATAGATAGATAGACAGACAGACAGACAGACAGATACAGTGGGGCAAAAAAGTTTTTAGTCAGCCACAGATTGTGCAAGTTCTCCTACTTAAAATGATGACAGAGGTCAGTAATTTTCATCATAGGTACACTTCAACTGTGAGAGACAGAATGTGAAGAAAAAATCCGGGAATTCACATTGTAGGATTTTTAAAGAATTTATTTGTAAATTATGGTGGAAAATAAGTATTTGGTCAATAACAAAAATTCAACTCAATACTTTGTAATATGACTTTCGTTGGCATTAAGAGAGGTCAAACGATTACTATAGGTCTTTACCAGGTTTGCACACACAGTATGCTCCATGGCCCATTCCTCCATGCAGATCTTCTCGAGAGCTGTGATGTTTTGGGGCTGTCGCCGAGCAACACAGACTTTCAACTCCCTCCACAGATTTTCTATGGGGTTGAGGTCTGGAGACTGGCTAGGCCACTCCAGGACTTTCAAATGCTTCTTACGGAGCCACTCCTTCGTTGCCCGGGCGGTGTGTTTGGGATCATTGTCATGTTGGAAGACCCAGCCACGTTTCATCTTCAAAGCTCTCACTGATGGAAGGAGGTTTTGGCTCAAAATCTCACGATACATGGCCCCATTCATTCTTTCCTTAACACGGATCAGTCGTCCTGTCCCCTTAGCAGAAAAACAGCCCCAAAGCATGATGTTTCCACCCCCATGCTTCACAGTAGGTATGGTGTTCTTGGGATGCAACTCAGTATTCTTCTTCCTCCAAACACGACGAGTTGAGTTTATACCAAAAAGTTCTACTTTGGTTTCATCTGACCACATGACATTCTCCCAATCCTCTGCTGTATCATCCATGTGCTCTCTGGCAAACTTCAGACGGGCCTGGACATGCACTGGCTTAAGCAGGGGGACACGTCTGGCACTGCAGGATTTGATTCCCTGTCGTTGTAGTGTGTTACTGATGGTAACCTTTGTTACTTTGGTCCCAGCTCTCTGCAGGTCATTCACCAGGTCCCCCCGTGTGGTTCTGGGATTTTTGCTCACCGTTCTCATGATCATTTTGACCCCACGGGATGAGATCTTGCGTGGAGCCCCAGATCGAGGGAGATTATCAGTGGTCTTGTATGTCTTCCATTTTCTGATAATTGCTCCCACAGTTGATTTTTTCACACCAAGCTGCTTGCCTATTGTAGATTCACTCTTCCCAGTCAGGTGCAGGTCTACAATTCTTTTCCTGGTGTCCTTCGAAAGCTCTTTGGTCTTGACCATAGTGGAGTTTGGAGTCTGACTGTTTGAGGCTGTGGACAGGTGTCTTTTATACAGATAACGAGTTCAAACAGGTGCCATTAATACAGGTAACGAGTGGAGGACAGAAGAGCTTCTTAAAGAAGAAGTTACAGGTCTGTGAGAGCCAGAGATCTTCCTTGTTTGAAGTGACCAAATACTTATTTTCCACCATAATTTACAAATAAATTCTTTAAAAATCCTACAATGTGAATTCCTGGATTTTTTTTCCAAATTCTGTCTCTCACAGTTGAAGTGTACCTATGATGAAAATGACTGACCTCTATCATTATTTTAAGTGGGAGAACTTGCACAATCGGTGGCTGACTAAATACTTTTTTGCCCCACTGTAGATAGATATTTCAGGATAGATAGATATTTTAGAGATAACTGACAACCTTTACACAGGAAACAAAAACATTTCATGTCTCACAGTCTTTTGGCTATATCACGCATTGTTAGAAAGTGGGCAGAAAACATTAATTTTAGTCTGGATATTTTTCCTAGCTGTCCATTCAGCTCAAGTGAAATTGGGAGCAACTTGGAGGTTAATAACACCTATGAACTGAACAATAACTCATTGTACTGCACAACGTTTTTTATTTTGTTTGTGAAGCATAGCAAGGCCATTTTGGCTCGGTGGAGTATCCAGGTGCAGCCTTATGCGCTATGAGCCCTTCTGTTTTTCTGGTTATGGTATTTTATTAGAGAGGCTACCTAAATGGTTGCTCAGACCTGCACCAGAAAGGTTTACCTTCACAATAACACAAAACAGGAGCAGAAGGAACTCAGGTTTGACTCTGCTTTCGAGATCTGAGACTAGGTTTGCAGAAAGAAACAATTAAAATATGCTTTAATCTCTTCAGATGCATGCATTATGCAAACAACACTAAACTCACTTCAACAAAGTGATTTATTTCATCCTAATAAGTCTGTGTCTGAGCTGTTGAGACCACTTTCCTTTTTTCTCTGCCTTTTTATCATTTGATGAATAGCATTAAATAATGTACCCCTTATAACTTATGACTGTTAAGCTTTTCATCAAATAGACTCGATATGTTCATACTTTGTAACTTGAATAGATGTCAAACTGGTCACCTTACTCTGGAGATTTCAGTTATAGAGATTTCCATGCGAACAATCAATATTTCTATGGTAAAAGAAAGCATATCCTCATTTGCAAATCAAAATATAATACAATATGTTGGTTTTTTCTGGGTTTTAAAACTAACATAAATAAATTAAACCACACAACCCATTCCACACATAATAATCAATATTCATAGAGGTAAAAAACAGCAATACTGAAAATTTGTGTCATGCTTGCCTTTTTTCACAGGATGCATAGAGTAAAGCAATAGTCAGGGGTTATTAATTTAAATCAGATGACTAACTGATAATTAGAATAGGACTTTTGTTTAGTTGATTTACTGGTCTGAACCATACAGGTGTGTTTTAACAAGATATCAAGGAGGAAAACGTCACCAATGATGAATGCAGGATCAAATGTTAAGGTAAATTCATCAGAAAAGTATAACACTGCCATCCCTGCATAACATTCTGCAGTGATAGGGATTGTTGTTGTACAGAAAACATTTAAGACAGCTTCCAGTTTTTCCAGGAGCAGACCGCAAATTCACTCTGAGCACAGACCATACAATGATGAAAGAATTTGCAAAAAACAGGCCTCCATTTGTAGGCTTAATGCTAAAGTTAATCATTGAGCAATTCTCAAATGCTGAACAAGGAATGGTTTGTTTGGAAGAAGCACTAGGAAAACCATGATTGTCTCAAAAGAAAATGGCAGAAACACCCATGCAACGGTTCACACCGCTACACAAGTCTGCAGAAAATTAAACAAAGCATATTAACACAAACATCTCATGCCATCTTTTAAGCACAGCAGTGGATGCAGAGAACATGTCTTGAGCAGATTGGCAGTCAAATTAAAGTACAACAAAAAGTTACCAGCATACCCAATATTCCTGGCTGTGGTGTGCAGGACCTGTGCAGTTTGCCACTGTAAAACTCCAGGCCAATGATGGCGAACATGAGAATGGCAAAGAACAGTAGCAGACCAATCTGTAGCAGAGGCACCATGGCCTTCATTATAGATTTCAGGACAATTTGCAGACCTAGAGATAAAGCACATATTAACCATTTGAGTAAAGGTGAAAAGCCATGTATAGTTGTAGAAATAAAAAAAAATAACAATATGATGGAATATTGCATGTGGAAGCATAGAGAAAAAAATTTAACATGAAAATGTAAATTTGAAAATTAAAAGCTGCATGTCATTGGAATAACTTTATCCACAGGTAGTTTTTATTTTATAAATGCCATTGATAATGTAATCATGACCATATAAGTTTTCAAATAACTTAGTTTACCTAACATATATTTAGTTTAATCAGTTAAACATTTGGTTTTCCTTTAAATGCAATTTGTTATGTTATAATCGAGTTCCGGTGCAAAATTCAAGAAACATCAAATTCACTTACCAACAAACATAATATAATGAACAATGCTCAAACACACAGAAACCCTTATATACTTATTGTGTTTCCATTGAGTGCCTAGCAAAAGTATCCATAACCCATGTGGTCATTTAATTTCCTAATACTTTAATGGATCTTACTGGGAATACATTTTTTAGACCAACACAAAGTGATTCATAATAGTGTTGCAGAAAGCTGACATTTTTATCTATATAGTTTTCATAAAAAAATCTTGAAAAATGGACCTGCTTGACTTTTATTCTGATATTCCTGAATACAATTATAAATAGAGCCCAAATGTGTGGAATTTCTGGAAACAGCTGAGGAAACAAAACAAGTCAGGTATGAAGCTGTGGAGACCTTTAAACTATGCTATAAAACAATACCTCAAGTTTTGAACATCTCATTAAGCACTGTTCCATCCATCTAAACATGGAAAGAATTTCAGTAAAACGAAAAACTACAAAGATATGCCCCTTCACATAACCTGGTATACTGGGCACAAAGATCATCCATCCATCCATCTTCTTCCGCCAATCTGGGGTCGGGTTGAGGGGGCAGTAGGTTAAGCAGAGAGACCCAGACTTCCCTGTCTCTGGCCACTTGGGCCAGCTCTTCGGGAGGAATCCCGAGGCGTTCCCAGGCCAGACGGGAGACATAGTGCCTCCAGCGAGTCCTGGGTCTTCCTCTGGGCCTCCTCCCGGTGGGACGTGCCCAGAACACCTCACCAGGGAGGCGTCCAGGAGGCATCCTGATCAGATGCCCGAGCCACCTCAACTGGCTCCTCTCGATGTGGAGGAGCAGCGGCTCTACTCTGAGCCCCCTCCGGATGACGGAGCTTCTTACTCTATCTCTAAGGGAGAACTCAGCCACCCTACGGAGGAAAAATCATTTCAACTGGCTGTATCCCAGATCTTGTTCTTTCGGTTGGCCTACCGGAGGACACGGAATTGGCTCAACCGGGGGACTTTTTTGAGAAGTGGTTACCGCGCATTCTCAGGATGACCACCACAGCTGGGCGCATTAAGCTGGAGAGGGCCCGTCGCATACTCGCCCCGAAACCAGACCCTAACAAGCGTCCCCGTGCGCTGCTCATTTGCTTTCACTCATTCAGAGATAAGCAGAGGGTCATGAAAGCGGCGCGCCGAGTAAGCTCTGAAGATGGGGGTGTTGAGCACAACGGCTTCACGGTGTCATTCTACAACGACTTCTCCTTGGCGGTGCTGAAGAAGCGGAAGGCATACGACACAGCGAAGTTGCTTCTACGGGGACGAATACAGTACGCCATGGTTTTTCCGGCCACACTTCAGGTGACACACAACAGCTCCAGGAGGAGATTCTCCACCCCTGGGCAGGTGCATGACTTTATGGCGTCTTTACCAGGATGAATTTCCCTCTCTCGGGAATGCCGCTCGGAGGGCTGCTTCCTCATCCACTCTTCTATGTCTGCTGCCTGCATTTTGTCGTGGTAGGCCCTGAATGACTCTCACTCGCAGACTTGGCCGAGCGGCCTGGACGCTCAGTGTACGGTTTTTCACTAATTAGGTTTGGCTCCAGCATGATGAACCTGAGCTTTCTTGTTCATAAGTGTGTTTTTGTTTCGGTTAGTTTGCTCTCTTTTGTGAGCTTTGAGATTGGTTTTTTGATGATTGGTCCCCGTTTAACTGGGACCCTCAACCTGTTTTTATTTATTTTTTTTCTTTCCTTTTTGTTCTATTTTGTGTTCAAAACTCAGGTCTTGTGTGCTCTTTTCCCAAACTCTGTTATTGCAGGCACAATTTCTTGCTTCTGCAGACAGCTTTGTGGGAGGGGACTTTAACTGTCACATTGATCCCTCATTGAATAAGCTTCCACCAAGCGCTTCCCCTCCTTCGAGCCAGGCCAGAATGCTCAATTCACTATGCTCCGATTTCGGTTTCTGTGATGTTTGGAGGCAGCAGCACCCTACAGACTCAGGATTTACATTTTTCTCCCCGCCCCACAAAAGTTATAGTAGAATTGATTACTTGTTCATCTCAGCCTCCAAAATCTCCATGTCCCTCTCTTGTGAGATTGTCAACATTATTTTATCAGACCATGCCCCCCTGTATTTGTCTTACTCCATACCGGATGACAGGGTTTTGTCTAGATGCTGGAGATTTCGCCCGTCCCTGCTCAAAGACGATAAATTTGTTTTGCATTTTAATGCAAAATTCAGGATTTTCTATTCAATTAACTCCCCATCCTCGGATAACCGTCCAACCTCTGGGAAACATGTAAGGCCTTTTCCCGGGGTCTCATTACTTCCTTTTTGTCTTTCATGAAGCAACAAAGGAATGAGCAGTATCTAGCCCTTAAAACCAAGTTGACCAACCTAGAGAAACATCATATTGCATCCCCAACACCAAATTTACTGAAAGACCTCACTGCCACTCGCACAGCGCTGAATAGTATTATGATTCAGAATTGTTTCTATTACCAATAAAGACGGAGCTAAATTATTTGACACAAGGGCTATAAATGAGGAGTTTGCTTCATTTTTGCTTCATCAATCTGTTGATGCTTCCAGACTCATGAAGGATTTTTTTTCGAGTTTGAAGCTCCCTAACATTATGGAGGCTCAAAAATTGTTACTTGATGCTCCGATCACAAGAGAAGAAGCCCTGTCTGCATTGAACGCCATGCCAGCGGGGAAAGCTCCAGGTCGGGATGGATTTCCAGTTCAAAACAATTCTTTTGGACCCCCTTTTGGCGTTGCTCAATCATTCCTTTGTAAATGGTATCCTGCCTCGGTCCCTCAGAGAGACCAACATTTCTGTTATACTTAAAAAAGGCAAGCCCCCTGATAACTGTGCCTCTTATAGACCCATTGCTTTACTGAACCCAGACTTGAAGTTACTATCCAAGATATTAGCCCTGCGGCTCGAAAAAGTTCTTCCCTTTATAATTAAAGAGGACCAAACGGGCTTTGTCAAAGGCCGTAAATCCTCAGATAATATTAGGAAGGCTCCTAAATTTAATTCAGCATTCACAAAGCTCTGACGACCAATTCCTCATACTCTCCCTCGACGCCGAAAAAGCGTTCGATCGTGTTGAATGGTCGTATCTGTTTTTTGCCTTAGGGGAATTTGGACTGGGTGAAATATTTACAAATTGGGTTAAAGTTCTCTACAACTCCCCAGTTGCGGCGGTTATAACAAATGGAATGCGCTCCAGGAACTTTGCTCCCCATCGTGGAAATAGGCAGGGCGACCCTCTGAGTCCTTTACCCTTTGATATAGCTATAGAGCCATTGTCCCAGGCCATTAGACAAGATGACTTAATATAAGGTATACGTGTTGGAGAGAAGATGCACAAAATATCTTTATATGCGGGCGATGTGCTGGTGGTTTTATCCCGACCTGCAATCTCTCTCCCCTGCGTCATTATGGTAATCTCATCCTTTGGTGCATTGGCTATAAGATTAACTTGGCCAAGTCAGAGGCAATGCCTCTAGGATCAATGATGACAGTCCCAGATGCAACCTTCCCATTTCATTGGTCTCCCACTGGTTTTACTTATTTGGGGATATGGATATCTCCCTCTTACCATCAGCTGTTCAAGCTCAACTTTGTCCCTCTTCTTGATTCAGTTAAGGCCGATCTGGAGCGTTGGGCCCCCCTCCCAATATCATGGCTTTGTAGAGTGGCCCTGATCAAAATTAATATTGTGCCCAGACTTTTATACCCCCTGCGAATGATCCCCATCCTGTTTTCCAACAAGGTTATTAAGGTGTTAGAAGGCTGGTTAAGTGCTTTTCTTTGGAGCAAAAGAAGGCCTAGATTAAAGATAGCTACACTTCAGATGGCCAGCCAAAACTGAGGTGTTGATTTACCCAATCTGTGACTCTACCAACTTGCAACTCATCTCAACGTGATAGCAGACTGGCTCAGATATGATTCTACCTCAATCTGGCTTTTTCTGTTCATTTGGATCTTTTATGTTTTATACTGGGAGTGACGGTCAATCCGGCTATTAAAGACAAGCACAAAAGACTGTTCCAACTATTATCTTTTGCAGCTAGGAAGAACATCCTGCTCCTCTGGCGCAGGCCAGCAGTCCCAACAAAGAAATCCTGGCATAACATTGTTATTGACTGTATTCCCAATGAATATATACAGTAACTTGTATGCTTAACTCCACCTTGGACTCTTTCCACAAAACTTGGGACCCTTATCTGAAATACATTGGACCCGTACTGTCATCTTCTCTGTTACGGGGCTTTCCAAAACTGAATTAGTTAGATCTATCTCCGGCTTTGCTGTGATTTGTCTGGACCTCGGGAAGATTTTTCTTTTATTTCCTTCCTATCCTTCTTTTATCTCAACTACCTTGTATGTGCCTTTTTGTTGTGTTGCCTGAGTTAGGTTTTTGTGTTTTTTCTTTTTTGTTTGTGTCTGTTTAATAATTGGAGAAAATTGCTAACACTGCATATCAACTGGTGTTTACCTGTGTCATTTTAAAAACTTTGGTCAAATTACTCATAATTGATATATGATTTTATAATTTAGATAAGCTGATGAGAAAAATTGACTTATATATGTCTAAAGCAATTTCATAGAATAGAAACGGTAGAAAGTGTCTTCCAAATCCTGATAACAATATGTGCAATGGGATATATTTTTAAAGTATTACTAAATTGGCTAAAATAACTTCTAATAAAATTTCTATATATTCAACATTATAATTAAAAAGAAAACTGTAGAACAGACAGAGACAGAGATATATGGCACTCACTGGGTATGCCTGAGACCAGCTTGAGGGGTCGTAGAACTCTCACAGCCCTCAAAGTCCTCAGATCCACTGAGATGTTCATATGAGCCCCTGCTGCAGCCAGGATCCTAAATATAAAAACCCACACAAGCAGAAGACAGAGAAACACAACGGGATTGTCACACGAATGTCACAATTTTATGCTTTATAAGCTGTGTGAAGTTATGTAAACACACATTGTTGGAGGAGGGCTGCAGCGCTCGGATATAGGAAGAGAGGATGTGAGGTTCTGCACCAAAGCCAGGACGACAGCGTTTTTTTGTTGTTGTTTTTTTTTTTTTGGGGGGGGGGGGGGGGGGGGACTTGTGCCTGCATTCATCTGTGTGGGCGGAAGGATGGCTGTGACAACTGCTATTTAGGAGGAGAACAAAGAATAGCTCCATCACAAGTGGGCAGGATACCCTTAAGCTGGAGAGGCACTGTGCATCTGGAAAAACACATCACAGAAAAACTTTTCTTGTTGTTTTCTTAATCTGTTTCAAAAAGCAAAAGTTTCATTTTTGTTTAGTTGGTCTACTTTAGTCTTCTCTGTTCTTCATATCACCTCGGTGGCCTTTAGCTCTCAGAGTGATGGGCAAAAAATAAATAGCGTCTGGTGATCTGAGCCCCTGCTACCTCATTAGTCTGCCCTCCTGTCTCCTTTTTCTCTAGATTCTCTTATGCTGCTCTTTCTCCCTTAACCTCCCTCTGCTTCTCTTTTCCTACGTCCATTTGTTGTCAAACTCCTTTCCAATTATATTCTCCCTGTGATTTCATTTCTTTGGTTTTCCATTTTAAACTTGAGGTTACTTACAGACTAAAACCCAAAATTAATGGAGGGATGAGGAAATGAAAAAGAAGAGCATTGAAGCTTAAGATTCTCAGAACTGAGCCTCTTGATACCCTAAAACGTCAAGTGCAATTGACCCACAAATCAACTATTTTTAGCTGAATAAGGGCCTGATTTCTAAAGGTACCTAAAAATTACTGCAAAATTGTGTGCAGCGCTAAAATATTGCGCCTGTAGGTTGTCCTTCATTTGCAGCGGATCTACTAAGATTGAGAGAGAAATTCATAACAGGCGCAGGGAGCAATAATCAAATGAGGAGTTTGTGGCCGTTAATGTGAGCTGCGCCACGGCTAAAGAGGAAACATGTGCATGGATTAATGATGTGTCTTTGGCAAAAAAACAAGGGAAGGAAGGGGCGGCGACATACGTATAAATTCTATGGCTGTTACAGAGTTATTAATATTAGGCTTGGATGTTGTGAATTATGTTTCTCTTTTGTCAGTAATACATTTAATGCTTGCAATGTACATGCGCCACTCCAGAGTTTCCACAGTCAGACTGATTAAAGCTGCTGCATGTCCAGAAAAAGCTCGCTACAATATCCATATTCAACTAATGTTGTTGAAATGCACCACACTTTATAATGATCTGTGTTAAATGTCAAGTTGCAGAAGAGAAAAATGTTATCTTGAAAATCTTTAAACTGAAATGTATAAATTTTGTTTTTATAATGTCTAATATTTACCCTAATTTTTAATAAGGTATTGTACATGATTACTACATTATATTAATTGGAACCCAGGAACATTACATCCATTACAAGGGAAACTAAGGAGGATCCATGAGGATCCAACTCACTGTGCGCTCAGTGCGTCTTCAGCAGGTGCAGACGCACTAAGAGCGCAGTGAGTTATGATGCAACTTTGGAGGAAAAACAGGTAAATATTTATATAACCTCAGGTTTATGGCCATTAGAATGGGAATTACTTTTGGGTTATATTGTGTGTGAAGGACATTTTTCGTTTGTCAGTAATAAAGTTACATTAAATGTGGTGGCCCAAAGTTAAGAGATGCCTTTCAGAAGCAGTAAAAATAGACGCTAAAAAAGCTGGCGCAAACAATTACATTTATTATAATGTCCAAAACTTACAACTACACGCATGATGGTTTTGAAACAGTTCAGTACAGTAGACATGTTATTGGCTCAAAAATATGGTATTTGTTTTATTTTTGGTGATCAATGCTGTTCATTTATTCCAAACAACAAAGAAGTGTCTTCAGCTGTTCTTATTCTGTTATTCTGATAATGATGGTGACAATACTGTCTGTTAAACTTTTGTTTTTTATTTTGGCCTGATTAGAATGTAACACTTTATGAAAAGCTGTCTTAAACCAAAATATTGTGTGTCATCTCTGATGTTGTTGTGTTGCAAATGTACGTGCACGTGTTACTCTTATAAATTTTTCTTGTTTATTTTTTGTGGTCATACTATGACCAAACGGTGGAATGTGACAGAAAGTTTTATGCTGGGACATTAAGAAAGGTTTAATTGTCTTACTCAGCTTTTAGACCGCTGTTCTTATTCTAAGGTACACATAAGAACCAATTGTATGTAAACATCTCATCTTGACTTATGACAAATCTGGTTATTATCTGGTGTTACACTTATGACAGATCATGTGAATGTCTTTCTCAGCATTATACAAAGTGTCTATATTCTGACGGACCAGTGAAACTATCTCCTGATTGTTTACTGCTGACTGCTGACGTAAAACATGCATTATTGCCTCATGACACATCCTGTGTTTACCTATTACATGTTGTTCTGTGATTGGTCTTGTGGTTATCCTATCATAACTGTATGATGTAATGATCGGACAGAAGCTGATTCAATAGGGTGTATTTGTCTGAAGCTTTGGTGTTGTGAATTCCCTGCTGTGAGGAGGTCACGTCACGGCAAGCTGCTTCACGCAGAGACTGAGGGACTGTTTGCGCATGCGCAGTGTGTTCAATTACCTTCCTGTTCAGTTATCGAGTTGGCCTTCCACCGACAGTCCGTGGTCTGCATTATTCCGTTGTACAACAGTGTGCGTCGGTGATGGATGTATGTAAGTTACATGACAAGAAGATGTTGTTTACCTATTTTATTCCTTTGCTACTGTGTATTTTAGCTGTGTAAGCCGTCTGTTCATGTTAAGGTTGTTATTATATTGATGCTAGCGTGTCAAAAACCTACCGGACCGGTAGCCGACAGGGCTTTCCAAATTTAGCTTGGTCACGTGACCTACCTGTGGCGCGAAGCTGTTGTGCTGATTAATGATCCTACACTGACCCCTAGTGGTGACTAGCAGTATTACACGCTATTCGTGTCTATTGTAATACATGTTATTTTACTATTATTTACCATTAATGCCACTGTACGTTAATTACTATTAATATTGTTTTATTGTTGTTGTCTTCTGCAGACATCACAAACCACACATACACATATACAACGTACTACAGTGTCCTGTAGAGTTGAAAAGAGGCCAATAAAATTAATTAAAAGAAAGAAGTTGCTGCCTCTTCTCTGACCGGAAGATTAGGCCAGTATACACACAGCCAGCATATCATCACCGCAGCTGTTCCGTTACAAGTGGTCCTTCGAGCCGGATAGTGTGTATAACTGCGCCATGGCAACTTCCAGCGACCAAGCGGATGAACAACCTTCAGCTGTGTCCCGCCCAAGCCGGCCTCATCAACTGCCCAGGCACCTGCGTGACTTTGTCATTGATAAACCTGTCAATCTGCACAGACGTGATGGAAGTCATCAAATGAGGGAAGTGCATCCAGAACATATTCTGCACACTGGGTCAGAAGATTTCATGCTAGGAGGGATGGAAGCCCGCATGAAAGACATAACTAGGCAGATGAAACAACTACAGTCAGCCATGGACAGTGTTAAAGGTAAAGCTGACCCTCAACAGCATCCCTCCAACTTATCATATCCTATCCGGAGCTCGAGCCTTCCTCACATTCATCACGGTGGAGAGATATGGCCCAGAGTATCCCCCCCCATGGATCATCGGATGAGTTGGAAATCGGCAGATGGAGGGTATTGTCAGCTCCTAGACAACATTGAACCTCACCCACTTACAGCACAGCCCATACAGCATGGAGAACTCAGCTCAACAACTCACGCTGCCAGAGCTCGGCAGCCATCCATCCAGCATGCAGGTCAGCACATGCCGCCAGGGCACCAAGCAGCTCAACAGACACTACCGACAGCATTTCTGCTAAACCAGCCTGCAGCCCTGCGGACATACTCACCTGCCCTGTTTACATCTCAGCAAGCCCAGGCTGCACCTCCACAGTCTCAAGGTACGCTTCAGTACTTACCCACAACGGTACAACAGCAGAGTTATCCTCAATATGTCCAGCGCCAGACCACTTCTCAACCCGGACCACCTGATCAGGCACCTACTGATCTAGGAGCAGCCTATTCACTACCACAGACTGGATATATCCCTGTAGCTCAGCCACAGCCATACCAGTCTGGACTTCAGTCAGCTGCACACTACCCACAGCTTACACAACCGGCTGCCTCATCTACAGCACCAGGGTACATCTCTCCCTACAACAATCCTGCAACACTCAACATGACAGAAATGGCTATTGCAGCCTCATATGGCATTCCAAAGCCCAAACTGCCTTTCTTCAGTTCTGAAAGGGAGAGCGATTTCATAATGCTGAAAAGGGGACTAGATATTTTACTTGGTCCACACAGACATTTGACTGAAGATTATAAATACCAAGTATTACTCGATCATCTCAAACTGCCTAGCGCCTACCAAGTGGCAAAGAGATACATACATGACCCCACACCATATACCAGTGCAATGGAAGCTCTGCAGCATCGATATGGGCAGCCAAGACAGTTGGTCCAGGGAGAACTAAAGACCATATTGAACTCTCCCCCCGTGAAACCTGGCGACATAAAGGCTTTTGAAGATTTTTCCTCAGCTGTAAACACTTTGGTGGGGATGCTAAGCCGCATGGACGGTCCTGCTCAGTCTGAACTGCAGTGTGGCTCCCACGTAGACACCCTCCTAGGTAAGCTGCCTGGTAACTACAGGGATAGCTTTGCCGAATTCTGCATTAAAAGAGGCATCATCCGCAGCGGGAGCAACCAGACATACACCTTACCCGACCTCGCTGAATGGCTGGATATGAAGGTTCAGGTGCTCCAGGTGTCTCGACGTGCTACAGAATACAACCCAGCTGATCCAAGTCGTATCACACAGAGAGAGAATAAAGCAAGTAAATCACAGTGGGTCAAACCAGCCTCTGTTTACTTCAACAGTGACTCTACAACAGTCGAACGTCAGCAGACCTCTCCTCAGCGACAATGGACCAACCTCCAGTCGGGCTCAAGGAAACATCAGCCCACAGGGAAAGGGAGGGAGCGTTTTAAGCCATTTTGTCCGTATTGTAGGACCGCCCAGGATCATTACCTTAACGGCTGCGCTGAGTTCGGAAAAATTACTACTGAAGAGAAAGCCACCTGGATTAAAGACAAAGGGAAATGTTGGAGATGTGGGCGTGGACATTCTCCAGAGAGCTGCACCCTAAAGAAACTCTGCTCCATGTGCAACAAACAACACCTGCTGATACTTCACGAAGTCGTGGCTCAAGACCCGCAACTTAACATCCTCACTGTCAGTACCCCAACAAATGCAGTGTATCTGGATCATGCCAGCCACTCCGGGCGCGTCATGCTAAAAGTGGTACCAGTGCTGCTCCGTCACAGGAAGAGAACACTAAAAACACATGCAGTGTTGGATGACGGCTCTGAGCGTACGGTGATTTTGGCAGCTGCAGTCAAACACCTTAGGATGTGCGGGGACGTGGAGTCCCTTAAATTGAAGACCATCAGACAGGATGTATTGAAGCTCCAAGGAATGGCAGTGTCATTTGAGGTGTCTGCTGACGCACAACCACGCACTTATCACTCCATCAGCCAAGCTTTCACTGCAACCGAACTCCAACTGGCCGAGCAGTCATGTCCAGGAGAAAAACTGGCAAGGAGATACAACCACCTGAAAGGAGTCCCCCTACACACATTCACTAAGGTGCAGCCAATGCTACTGATTGGATCTGACCAACCTCATTTAATAACTCCGATCCACCCAGTACGTGCAGGACCGATAGGAGCACCAGTAGCAATCTGCACCCGACTCGGCTGGGCAGTGCAAGGGCCCACTAACTTTCTTCAAAATCCACCCGGTGAGAGCTCCATCCTACATCTGTCAGTTGACACACCTTGCTCCAACCTACACAAAGATGTTCAACGCCTGTGGCAGCTTGATATTTTGCCATATAAAAGCGAGAGGGAGGTTACGCGATCCAAGCAAGACCAAGCAGCCCTCACCATGCTTGAAGAGAAGAGCACCACTGTAATAGTGGATGGCGTCTTAAGATACGCAACTCCCCTCCTTCGAAAGAGAAAGGTAGCTCTGCCCTGCGCATCACCTGCTGCTGTGATGCCCCTCCTCCGCTCTACAGAACGCCGTCTATTTACTAATCCAGAGCTTGCTAAAGTTTACAACCAGGAAATACACAAGCTGGTGGAGGCGGGATATGCTGAGAGGATCACCGGTGAGGAGGCCCGTCGCTCTGTTGAATCCTGGTACATTCCGCACCACTTAGTACATCATAATGGAAAGGCAAGGGTGGTATTTAACTGCTCCTTTCGCTACCAGGAGAGTGTTCTGAATAATGACCTGCTACCAGGGCCTTCTCTCGGACCGTCACTATTGGGAGTTCTGCTCAGGTTTCGAGAGCATGCAGTCGCTATCAGCGGGGACATACGGGCTATGTTTCATCAGATCAGACTCCTTCCTGAGGACTGCCCACTCCTCCGTTTCCTCTGGCGTGACATGAACAGAGACAGAGCACCTGACATCTATGAATGGCGTGTCCTGCCATTTGGCACAGTTTGCAGTCCGTGTTGCGCCATATATGCCCTGCAGCGTCACGTTCGTGATCACCAGAGCGGCAACGAAGACCTGCTAGAGACAGTAATTACCTCGTTCTATGTGGATAACTGCCTGAAATCGCTCCGCACACCGCAGCAGGCAAAGGACCTTCTCGACCGCCTGAGAGCCCTCCTTGCAAAAGGTGGCTTTGAAATAAGGCAGTGGGCGTCCAACAGAACAGAGGTAATTTCTCACCTCCCGACTGAGGCACGATCAACAACATCTGAGCTCTGGCTAACTGCTGAAGGAGATGACCCAAGGGAGTCCACTCTCGGCCTGGTTTGGCATTGCGTGACGGACATACTGGGCTACAAATGTCAGCCTGTGGCACCTAAACCACCCACCATGAGAAATGTATATAGGGTGCTTGCCTCACAATATGACCCGCTCGGATACATAATCCCCTTCACTACCTGGGCTAAAGTCCTGGTTCAGGCTTTGTGGGCTACAGAAAGACAGTGGGACGAGCCTATTGCAGACGAGTTATTTCCAGTGTGGCAGGCCTGGGAAGGTGAGCTCCCTCAGTTGAAGAACATAGTTCTTCCCCGTTGTTATGTTCCAGAAGCTGCTGACAATGATTCGTCAGTGAGGCAGATTCACATTTTTTGTGATGCCTCGGAGAAGGCGTACGGATCAGTCGCCTACCTGCGAGTGGAGGACCCAGAAGGATGCATCTCTTTGTCATTCATTATGGCCAGGTCGCGGGTTGCACCCAAACGACAACAGACAATGCCACGACTGGAATTATGTGCTGCACTCACAGGAGCTCAGCTGGCCAAAGTGTTACAGACCGAACTGACTTTGTCCATCCAATCTGTAGTCTTGTGGTCAGACTCAACAACTGTACTGAGCTGGATACAGTCAGAATCCAACCAGTACAAGGTATTCGTCGGTACAAGAGTTACTGAGATACTAGACCTTACCAAGCCCGGATCATGGAGATACATTAACACGGACTTGAACCCTGCTGATGATATCACTCGCGGGAAGACTCTCCTCGAACTGTCCCAACCAAACTGTTGGAGTCAGGGGCCTGACTCCAACAGTTTGGTTGGGACAGTTGAGAGCCCAAACCTTCTGCGGCCACATCTCTACTATTAGCAGCGATGAGCCTGATCCTGCGAAATACAATACCTGGACTGAACTACTGCAGGCTACATATCAGTCCCTTCACGGGACGGCTGCTCCAGCTATGTCTGCCGCCGACCGTATCGAGACGGAGACTACTTTGCTGAGAAGGATACAGTCCGATAGTTTCCCCGAAGAACTAAAAGCACTTAAACAGGGCAAAGCAGTCCATTCAGGCAGCCGTTTAAGTGCGCTAAGCCCCGAATACGACCAAGCATTAGGCCTCATTCGGGTTGGTGGTCGACTACGCAGAGCAGGGAGTCTGATTGAAGACAGTCTTCACCCTGTTGTCATCAGCCCTGAACATCCGATCACTGAGCTGTTGGTGAAAGATTACGACAACCGTCTGCACCACACTGGCCCTGAGAGAACCTTTGCAGAGATCCGTAGAAATTACTGGATCCTACGTGGTCGACAGGTGATTAAGAAACACCAGAAACACTGTGCAGAATGCTGTTTGTGGCGGAGTACCCCAGTGACACCAAAGATGGCCGACCTGCCTGCTGCACGGCTCCGGATCAACAAACCCCCGTTCTGGTCCACCGGGGTCGACTGCTTTGGGCCCTATACCGTTAAAATCGGAAGAAGACACGAGAAACGGTGGGGCATTATATTTAAATGTCTGACTTCAAGATGTGTCCACCTTGATCTGTTGCTACACATGGACACAGACTCATTCTTACTGGCTTTGCGCCGATTTATCTCAAGACGAGGCAAGCCATACGAGATCTTATGCGACCGAGGCACCAACTTCCGGGGGGGAGACCGAGAGCTCAAACAATCACTGGCAGAGCTCGATCCAACATTGAAGCAACAGTTGGCCGACCAAAGCATAACCTTCAAATTCAATCCTCCTCTTTCACCACATTTCGGTGGCGCGTGGGAGAGGGAGATAAGGTCGGTTAAAGCCTCCCTCCAAGTCGTGTTGCGGGATCAAGTTGTATCAGAGGAGGTGTTGTCAACTGTCCTTGTGGAAGTAGAGGGCATACTTAACTCTAAGCCTCTGGGATACTCCTCTTCGGACTTGGCTGACCCCGATCCTATAACACCCAACTTGCTGCTGATGGGGCGGCACGATGCATCGCTTCCACAGGCTGCTTATGGATCCAGTGATCTTCTAGGCCGCCGCCGTTGGAGACATAGCCAAATCCTGGCAGACCGGTTCTGGAGCCAATTCACCCGCCAGTACCTTCCTGACCTTCAGCGCCGGCAGAAGTGGAGGACCCCTACTGTTGACCTCACTGCAGACCAAGTGGTTATGGTAGTGGATTCCCAGCTTCCTAGGTCACTCTGGCCCATAGGAAAGGTCATCAACGTTCATCCCAGTGGAGATGGGACAGTTCGTTCAGCGGATGTCAACATTAAGGGGGCAGTCTACACTCGCCCGGTTACCAAGCTGGTGCCTCTCCCCAAAATGCCAGAGGACAACGTAGGCACCAGGGACCTTTAACAACAGCAGGGACTTGTGTTTTCCTACACATTCATAAATTAATGTAGGGGCGGCTGTTGTGAATTCCCTGCTGTGAGGAGGTCACGTCACGGCAAGCTGCTTCACGCAGAGACTGAGGGACTGTTTGCGCATGCGCAGTGTGTTCAATTACCTTCCTGTTCAGTTATCGAGTTGGCCTTCCACCGACAGTCCGTGGTCTGCATTATTCCGTTGTACAACAGTGTGCGTCGGTGATGATGTAAGTTACATGACAAGTAGATGTTGTTTACCTATTTTATTTCCTTCTGCTACTGTTTATTTAGCTGTGTAGCCGTCGTTCATTGAGGTTGTTATTATATTGATGCTAGCGTGTCAAACTACCGGACCGGTAGCCGACAGGGCTTTCCAAATTTAGCTTGGTCACGTGACCTACCTGTGGCGCGAAGCTGTTGTGCTGATTAATGATCCTACACTGACCCCTAGTGGTGACTAGCAGTATTACACGCTATTCGTGTCTATTGTAATTCATGTTATTTTACTATTATTTACCATTAATGCCACTGTACGTTAATTACTATTAATATTGTTTTATTGTTGTTGTCTTCTGCAGACATCATCAACACACCATACACATATACAACGTACTACAGTGTCCTGTAGAGTTGAAAAGAGGCCAATAAAATTCATTCAAAGAAAGAAGTTGCTGCCTCTTCTCTGACCGGAAGATTAGGCCAGTATACACACAGCCAGCATATCATCACCGCAGCTGTTCCGATACATTTGGGGTTCTCAGTATGAGACCCTCCGTGCACGTAAAATAAACTATGTAAGTAAATGGCTGACACTTTTGTTTTATTCTCTCATCCAAGGCCTCTCAGACACCCAGATTTCCATGACAATAGCTAAAAGAAATTAGGGGTTTTCTGATTATAGTGAATTCTATGTTTGGGACAATCAATGGGCCAGAATTGTCCAATCCAGAGCCACAGGAGCTGCATGTCCTAGCCATTTCCTCCTTCAAACCGACTGATTTAAACGAATTAGCTATTTCATAGGTGCCTCCAGAACTTGGTGACCAGATGAGAAGATAATTCAGGTATCTGAATATGCTTTGTTACTGCAGGGATATATCTAAAACATTAAGGACTCTGGTTACTAAGATCCTGAATTGCCCTTCTCTAGACGTCTTGGCAAAGTGGTCCTGTGATATTGCTGCAAAGGCAAACTCTTAGAGCAAACTTGAATGTAATTATGCTACAGCTAATTAAAGGTTCAAACATCAGCAGAGGGTATAATCCAAAAGAGTGATTAAAAAAATATTACACCATAATTCTGCCAAGGTGTTGCTTACTGGACTGGATGATAGAAGTTTGAACAAACCACACTTTGTATTCATTTAAAAAGCAGGAGTCTCAGTAGTGCATTGTAGACACACACACAACCAATACAGCCTGTCAACTCCTACATATGGTGGTCACCAGCTTTGTCACACACTGCTGTAGGATTGCAACCATAAGTGACTCGCACAAGTAGGATTTTTGGGGTTGTTACTATCTGACAATCTCACCCTGATATCTTTCTGCATTGAGATTGCCTCCATGAATGACAAGCCTTGTTTCTCCAGAAAGGGGGATCCAAAATTCCTCTACAATAAACTGTATTGCATTGGCGCAATCCACACACTTACCTTTACTGCTAGACCCACAAATTCTTTTTCCTTACATATGTGGTTCTGTACTAGCATAAGAGCTGTTTTCCCCAAAAGTCCAGTTTATTTGGGAAGGTGTAAATGAGCAATCAAACAAAAAAGTGAACTCTGGTTTACCTAAAAACCTAGGTCTCAGTTCGGTTGAAATAAACCCTGGTGCGGTTTGATTGTGTGAATACCAAGCAGACTAGGACCGTTTCAAAAGTAGGAAACAGACTTTAGGTCAGGGCATTACAGGTAAAGAAAACCAAAACAGCACCCTCTCTGCCTCATTCTCTGCTCAGGCAAGGCACATTGCCTCAACGTTTTTGTCTGGAACATTTGCCAAAGACAGCAGAGCGATCCAAAACCTGCAAAAAACAAAACAAAGCAAAAATGATTCGATTTTGGTTTTCAATCGAACCGAGTCTACTGGACGATCGCGTGTGAATGCAGGCTAAATATCATCCTCTAAACCGAACAAGAGTCTTGAAGGGACTATGTGAACTTTGAATGTTTTCTTCTAACGAGTACCCCCTCAGGCCAAACGTGTAACTGCAGCCTGAATGGTAAGCTTGTGCACGAGGCTCACACATGCTGTATGAGAGCTATCTCACGAAACAACAGCTGAGTCAGTCCTGGCCTGGACCATTTTCAGATTTGTAGTCATGACTTCAACTGAAGTAAGAAATGTTACCGTTGTTTAAGTTTAGTTGGGGTCTGGGCTGGAGTTTTGCTGGTGCTTGAAGCTGCTCTCTTCTCATGCTCCACTGAATCCATCCTTCAGTTACCTCTCGCTCTGCGGTTGTTTATGATGGAGACAGTGAACGCTACTTGAGTGTGAACTGTGTGAACAGGCATGACGTCATTACGCAACTTATGTATAGTCCTTTTAAGAGCTTAAATTTGACTGCTCCAGGTACTTAGGAGCAATATGCAGCTACTGACTCAGATAAGTAGAAGTCACCTGGATAAATACTACACAATAATAAAAACACAACATTGTAATTTGTTTACATTCACCACAGTATCCAAGCTACACTGTAAACAGGCTTGTAATTGAAGATAAATGATCAATAGATTGTACTAAGTGATTATTAACCAGGATTTATGTACACACCAGTGCTTAAGTACCATCTTTATGCACACTAATTTGCACCACAGGGATTTCACATTAGATTGTAATGAAGCACCACAGAAGCAATTACATTTTTATGATAGAGCAGTGAGAATTAGCCTCATCTATAGTTCTAGCAGACAAAGAATATAATCTGTTTTAATTAGGAGGAAAGAAAGGGAAGGAGGGATGAATAAAAAAGATGAGAGAAATATAAAAATAGGTCTTCAACCTCAAAGCAAATAGAAAAAACAGAAACAGAAATAGAAACTTCTTCAGGAGTTTCACACCTGTCATCACTCTCTTCTTACCTACCAGTAAAAAGAAAATCAGGTATTTTTGTTTTAGTCCCCCCCTTTTTAATCAAAACATTTTTTTCTGCTCCCTTAAAAAACTGGTATTTAATTTTTTATGTGCATTTGTGGTTAACCATCACAGTTTGTTTTTTCTATAACCATGTTTTGTTGTATTTACTGTTGCAAGTGTTTCTACAAATCATTTTATTTGAAAAAAAATAAAATAATAATTGACAATATATTATAATTTGTTTGTTCATTTAATAATTTCTTTAGCTCCGCCAACACAAATACTTAGTTCCAACTGGAGACTCTGAGGGCCTCAACCATAGACTTAAGATGTAATCTTGCCGTTCTGGCCATTGACATTTTGGCCAGTGTGCACGCACCATTAATGCCTGCACAGAGAAGTGATACTGTCTGTAAAAGGTCCCAGTGCTGTTGTACTGTAATATCAGCACTCATGGAATGTGCCTTGTCCAATCAAATTACTGGGTCAGAACTAACTGTTGTATAATATTTTATAATTTGACACAGCTGACCACTCTTACCCTGGACACAGAATGTTTTACCTGCTCCCCTCAGGCAGGAGAACCGGTCCGGAACCACAACCGCTCAATTTAGGAACAGTTTCTTCCCCTCTAATGTTGGATTCATGAATAATAACCCTAAGACTGTTCCCACCACCCGCTCTGATTCAAACACACAACCATGTATTGTATTTAGTGTTTTTCTTAATGTATGTTTGCATATAGTACCACAGTAATGTCCGAATGTAAATCTGCCCAACATATAGCAATAAACAATTTCTGATTCTGACCTCTATGCCTGGTTTCTCTGCCATGTCCCATGTTCTTCATGATGCTGTTTATTCTCTTTTGTGCTCAAATCTCTGAAGCCTCTGCAGAACATCTGGATTGCTACTAAAGATCACCGGGTTGTCTCTGTTTATAAAGAAGGTCACTTCTAAAACAGCTGCACAGACCATATCAGAAGGCTATACTTTTAATTCATTTTTTATTTTGAAAAAACATATTTTGTTATTTACATCCACTTCATAAATATGTTCTATTTTGTGTTTGTCTAGCATATAAAATTCCAATAAAATACTTTGAAGTTTGTGGTGGTATTGTAACAAAATGTGAAACGATGTACTTTTTTTATGAATAGATTTTGTTTAAAAAGAATAAACAGAAATCACAGTAAGAAAACTGATAACTGCGATTAAGATGTAAATGTGTACCAATAATTTCCGAATACTTACAGAAAATATTTTTGTAACCTGGTTTTTGAAAACCGATCGCTTGGGTTTGTCCGGAATATATTAAATGGACTCAATTTCCCAGCATCCATGAGTGGTCAATGGCCATTTGGTGACCCCAAACTGCCTCCCATTGAGTAGTTTGCCGGCAGCCCCCTTGGATTACGTTGCCAAGCTTATATAAGCCATCTGAAAAGCCGGCTCGCTCTCTTTCACTAAGCTGTCCAGGTTTAATGAGGGAAAATGAAACCTTCTGCTACGGTCCCACTCCACTTTTGCCTTTCGATTCTACCACCTGATCCGAACAGAATCATCCTGAGCTAAGCACTGGGGGTTTTCTATTTTCTGTACACCGTCCAGTTCAACCTGAGAAGCTGTCTGAGAGCCGGTGTCTCTCCCAAAAGTGTGTTTTTCAGCTGCAGCCCGGAAAACATAACTCTACACGCTTTCCTCCCTGTTTGCGCACCTTAGTGGATGTTTTAAGCTTCCAGGACTTTTTCTTCAACTGCCTCATCATCCAATCGTGGAATGAAGGAGCTATCAAAAGAAGAAACTTTCCAATTCTCTTAATTCCTGGCTGGAGCAAGGTTCCTTTATTCAGATGATCTTGGTTTTTTTTTTTTCTGGTGGACCTGGTTGCTGATTGTGTTTAATGTTTAGTTGCTCATTTTTCTTATTTTTTGTAAGCAGAAGCATTGTGCGTTGTTTGCGTTTGGCTGTGATTGTTGATTCCATGAGTTTGGGCCTTGCAGTATGGTCATTTCAGAAAGTCTGGAAGGCAGCGGACATTGTCTTGCTAAGATTATTCCTTTGTCTAGCGAGAGCTAACGAAGGCTAACTGATTAAGGCCAGGTTGCTTTCTTTGTCTTTCTGGGTGCATTGCGCACGCTTTGATAAATCAGACCTTGGTGATAAGCGCCTTCCTGTCGCTCTCTCTCCTCCCGTTCCACAGACACCCACTACGTAAGCACGTGAAGTCAGGACTCCTGGTGACGTCAGATTGTGTTGACTGTCTTCCACGTTCATTTATCCTTTTTCTTCCTGATAGTAGATACATTCTTTAGAACCATTGCACAGTTTCACTTAGACTAGATAAATTTATTTAATTCCTTAAACTTGAGATAAAATCTCTGTGCTTCCTTTAGTGTTCTGTGTTGTAATACATCAGCAAAATAACGTATCCTTCACAATAGACTGATAGTCTGGTATAATTCATATTGTTGGTTATATAGATTAAGAAGCTGGTGCCCCGTTTTGCTCATTTTATCATTGATAATTCAAATTTAATTAATAATTATCCCAGTATTAGGTTATTGGTATAATTGTTCCAAATTATTATTAACCAGACAAAAATGACTCCTCAAAATCCACACCATCCATAAATGTATAATCTTTTAAACCTTGTTTAACATTTAAAATAATTGTTTAACTATGCTGGCGGTAAATATCACTGGATAGATACAGAGGAGGTTCTGCTAAGGGTCTCAGTGTCACTTTGCAGTTAAATTGGCTTTATTGTCAGGATTTTAAAGCATTTGCCTCATTTAGGATATAGATACATTAATGTATAAATATAAAAAAGAAAAACAACTAAATATGAAAATTAACTCTTCAGCCCCTACAAATAGCATTCATTGAGGTAATTTCCTTGAATAGTAATAAATGCTTCTATGGGTTGAAAAGGAATTAGAAGAAAAGAAACCTGATTAATGTGAGAATGGAGTGAACTTTAAAAAAACAGGAAGTAAAACTTGGCTTTGAATTTAAAAGAAGAATTAAACAGCAAATTAATACAAGTTTAGCCTGACCTCAGGAGCATAAAAAAATAATAATCAAAAGACCAAAACACAGCAGCTAAATGACATAATATATAGGTTTCTACTTTCCCCTCTTTAGTTGCTGTTTGGATTTTATTGTAACATTTAGTTTTAATAAAGCCTCTAACAAAATAAAATACTAAATTTATTGTTTTGGTGGAAAAAAATGTGTCCTCTCCATGAGCGACCAAGAATAAAGAAGAAATACGAGTGGAAACACTGCGAAGCACTGTTCTCTTACTCATTACTAAGGCAAATGTGAAACACTCAGTCTGTCTGGACCTTGGCACCTCCTCTCTATTGGAGATGGGAAGGTGAAGGTTGGCCACAGAACTTGGCTGATTTTAATCTGCTGGGGGAAGCACGACACATGGCTAATTTGGCACAGATAACCAGTTTGGAGGAGCATTTACATCCTCCCCGTAGTCCATGTTCTGCCTCATGAAATGATATGCATTTATTACTTTACAATAGATTACTTCGATCAATCAAACAGGCATAGTTATTGATATAAGACCACATTTCGCTAATAATTTACGTATGTAGTCCTGTAATGGTAAAATCCAGACAAAAAGTGGATTAAAGATCAATGAAAATATCAAAGAGTGTTTCATCATCCAGTCAACATACTAGCAAAGTGTAGTCATATTTTAATGTTAAATTGAATTTAAACAGAGCAATACTGAGCTCTGCTGAAGGAAATACACAGGAGTTCGCTGTCAGGCTGAAAAGGCCAACACAGACACCACCTAGAGCTATCTAAAATGTCACGCAACAAGGTAGGATAATGTCACTTAACAGGAAAATAATTAGAATGATAACATGTATTTTATGCACTGTATTACAGATGAGCATAAGGCACTATTAAACAAAAAACAGTCTAATTACCGTGCAATATTGGTCTAGTTTCTGATTTATGCATTTGGGCTTTACATTAGAGCAACTCAGCAGTAATATATATGTCCCTTTGCTACAATAAGTAAACATTCTCTCTAAGACCTATATTGCTCAGATAGCTTCTGCTTTGAAACTGTGAACTTTTTAAAATAAATAAAATCAAACTTTATTTATAAAGCGCTTTTCAAACACAGTTTCTCAAAGTGCTTTACAGATTTAAAATAACCCCACAACCCCCCTGCCTGTGCACTTGAGTTGTTTTGAAAAAATTAAGAAACAAACTGCTAAGTTTCAACTGATTCACAAATTTCCCATTTTTGTAAGGATACTGTGCTCCTTGATCATTTTGATTATTTGTTTCCCATCTAGTTTTTTGATTCATTTGATCTGAATTTATATTTTATGTCTCTTTTGATTACTTTTTAAATGTATTTATATATATTTTTGTAATTGTTTTGGTATTAGGACAAACCTTTAAAAAGAAAATTGCTGCAACTGAGATTGTGAAAACCATCTTTATGTATCTTTATGTTTATGTCTATCATTATCAGGTAGACATAATAATTAATATGTTTCAAACCAGACAGTACATTGTTTATTCTTGCTTGTCCATTTTTTATCTTTAGTTATCTTACTACTTAAATTTTTTTGTCCCAAGTTTTTTAACAGCACTTTAAACGATTTAACTTTTTAAATTGAACAGATTTAAGGTGAACAGAAAAGGTTTTGTCAGAAAATCTAATTTCCCAATATTGCTGGAAATCTCTATACAAGTTAAAGGGACAGTTACTTACCATATAAACCTGCAAAAGGTGATACTCCCTCCAGAAATAGCCAGTTGTTCAGCCAATTAATGGTTTTACATAAACAAACTATTATTTCCCTGTATTCGATAAATACAGTAAGTTGTCTATCAAGTCTGCAGCAGAATTTGTGATGCAATTTTACTCTGTATCGTTAGGATAGACAAGGATGGCACACGATATAAAATGTCAAAAAAAAAAAAAAACTCTTTTTGGAGTTGATTTGTTAGCACTGGTTATTGGATTTTTGTCCAAGACACACGACCCAATTAAAGGCAAATTTACAAAAAATATTTTTGAGCGCTAACTTGAGTTTGCTCTTGTTTCTAATTCTGACGAAATGTAAATGTAGAGGCAGAACTAAGCCTAAACTAGCTTCAATGAGAAAATAGGGTCTCTGTGCGTTGATGATTACACGAATTGAGATGCGACATTAGCAATGGATTTTAAGGATTTATGTCTGTTTACAGCCAGAGCACATAACTTCAGATAATAATTTTCTGTCATGTAAAAATGGTGTGGAAAAATACTATCTGCTGAAAGCTGGTAGTAATTTTGACAAAAAAGGTGCAATAATACTCACTACACTGGTCAGTTTGCAAACACAGAAGGTGAGGTATTTAAATAAATAAATAATAAATAAATAAATATTAAAAAGATAGGTCAGAATGAAAAAATATCCATATTCTTTGTTTCACATTTGAGCAGCTGAATAAACGGACTGTAAGATGTTCATTGTGTTCATCAGGGGGACCATCTAGGGGAAGAAACTATCTCTGGGATGGCTAGTTTTCACAAAAGTGCTCCATCCCACTGATCCAAAGGTAAGAGTCTACACAATTTGCTTATTTCCATCTGCTTTGTTTGTGGCTAAAGGCTAAAGCAAACAGCACAAATTGCCCCCATCTGCAGGTCATTTTTGATGCATTTGTTCCTGCATGTATTTAGTGCAATCTGTTTGTTAATGTAGAGCACAAAAAAGCTATTAATTGGTTGCTTATAAAGAGAGATTGCACCCCTTATGATTGGAATAAAAAATAAAAATAGAATTAAAAACCCTTTCCCATTTTTTAAAGGGAAAATGTAGAAAGGAGTATAAACAACTGATAATTTGGGACAAATGATTGGCTAAAAATGGTTGTCAAATGCCTGGGACAGAGATATCTGGGTTTGAACTTAAATGAATGCACACGCCAAACACACCTTCTCTGGTGCAACATTTATATAAATCTAAATTCACTTTTTAGTCAAGCTAAACCACACAAAACAGTCAGAGTTGGGACCCTGATTTGGTGAAGCACTTCTTTAGGTCAGAATGATCAAACTGCTAGCGGTCACTCTAACTGATATTATATTTAACATATCTAACAGGTTTTTTACAAGTTAATGAAGTCACTTTTATTCACCGGGAGCTGTCAAACAGATGATGCCCTGCTTTGAGGTGTCAGTCATGATAAGTGTGTACTGATGATAAAAGTTGCAGAGGCGACAGCTTCACACCGCCTGACAAATCTGCTGTGACAGCCGTCAGAGCCTGATACTGACAACATTGTGACTTATGTTCCATGTCATCGTCAAACCACACAAAAACATTTATTAATAGGAACACACGGTCAATCCTTCAAATTTGCCAACATATCTTTTATTATTGAAACTGCAAATGTGTCATGATCTAAGCTAAATTTCTTTTTTTGAAGTCTTCAGGTAAGTGATTACTGGTCATCAAACATACAGTATGAAAATATCAAGCATACAGTACATCATCAAGCATAGAGTACAAGCAAAATATTTGTGCAACAAGTGGTTATATTTAAAGAAATTAGATGTTTTTACTTTGCAAAGTTATGGGACTTTTTTGGTTGAATTATAACTGGCTTCCAGCTTTGCTCCAGCTAAAGTGTTTTAAAATTATTTAGAAGCGTTGCTACAGACAAATTAAAGCCATTCAGAGTATTTCAAAACACCTTTGTGTGTAAAGATAACATTGAAAAAAGTTGCTTCTTTATAAGATCCCATGTAGTGTTGTACATGCTGCCTTTTTTCTTTTATTCCAAAAATTAACCTTTGAAAAAGGCATAAAAAATAACTAAGTGTAAACTAGTGATTTTTCACAAACTGATTTTTCAGGAACCCCCCTCTTTTATGTGTTAAAGGAGAAAGAGTGCAATGATCCTTTCTATTTCATTGTTTGAGCAAAAACAAAGATAGGTGTAAAAATTCCATAACATGTATGTTGCATAACTGTGTCCCTTTAATTTTCTATTTTATTTGGTCAGATTTAAGCTGCAACATTATTTTTTTATTTCTGATGACTGCACCAGTGCACCAAAACCTGAACAATGCCAGCCACAGAATCAACGTCTCACAAGAAGCATGCAGTGAACCACTGTGGAGAACACTAAAAACTGAACCTAGGTTAAGGATAAAACATTGGGTGGTAGGGAAAGGTATCCTTCTCAAACAGACAAGACAATCGTCCTAATGCATTATAATTAATGGAGAAAAAAATGAGCTTCACAAAAAAAGAGAAACTATCAGACAATAAACAGTAATGAAGAGTGGTGTGAAAAACCATTTGTCCCTTCCTGAATCCTATTTGTCTCAGTAATGTTTCAGATCATCAACAAACTTGAATGTCAGTCAGATATAACACATGTAAAGACAAAATACAGTTTTTAGACTGTTTTTTTTAATTTGTATTATTTCTGATGGAAAAAAATCCAAAACTACATTGTCCTGTGTGACAAAGTGATTGTCATCTAAACCAAATAACTTGTTGGGCCACCCTTAGCAGCACTCTTGCAGGCTTTGGGGTCGTTTTCATTGGTTATACTGATGTCCTATTTTCTAGTCTCTGGTCTTTATTTTGAGTTTCTGTTCTAGTAGCCTCCCTCTGCTCATTTTGGTAATTTGTCATTACAGTATATATCCCCCTAGGTTCCTTTACTTTCTACTGCTTATCTATTGTCTCTTGTCTATTATTGCTCTACCCATGTTTCTGAGTTTGGATTTCCTATTTTTCAGAAAGGGAGGGAGATGTTCCTTGTCATTATGTAGACACCTTGTTTCAACAGAGTCCTTTTTGTTAACCCTGGATGTATTTTATGTTTCCGCATCTGCCTCCGTCATCTGCATTTGGGTCCTACAATCACCACTCTGACACATGTAAGAGCTAATCCTTCAAAGTCTAACACTAAAGCTAATTTTAGCCACTGGTGGCACAACTATGGATATTTTTGTCTCCATGTTGCACATCCATGCTCTGAATCACATTTTATCACTGAGTTTTATTTTACTGCAACTACAAGTTAATTTTTTGTGCACTCAGTGTTATGGTCATTTGGGCAATCGGGTTTTGGGGTTTCATTTGTTTGCGTTTTGATTATATTTATTGTTACAGTGTGGTTTCCTACAGTCTTGGAATGTCAGGGTAAGGTGTGCAGCATGGACCCACACAGAGAAAAGGACATAAAGTGCAGGGTTTTTTATTATGATGATTATGATCACAAATTATGAGACAGGAACAAGCAGGGTAGACACACCACAGACAGACATCACACAATGATCTGGCAGGGAAAGAGAGGAGTTTAAGTAACACAGGGACGGAATGAGGTGAAATGGATTGGAGACAGCTGCAGACAGTGATTAGACACACAGATGGAGACAATCAGGCAGGGAGAGCAGCAGGGATAGCCGATGGTTCTGACATGGGATAAAAGTTCATTCCTTTAGGTTACGTTTCTTATTTGTTGTCTTCTGTTTTGTGTATTTTATGTCATTTTCAAGATCTGTGTAAGTACATTTTCCCTCTTGTTTTGTAGTGTTCCTTCGTGTTTATTTTAGTTCCCACAGTTTTAATTGTTCACCTTTCCTCAGTCTTCCTGTTTCCCCCTCTTCCACAGCTGTTTTATTTGCCCTGCATTATCTCAATAGCATCCTGTTGCATTCTCCACCATTCTCTGTATAATTTCTGTAGTTGTCACTGATCAATACTAATACCTCCTGTCCTGTCACTGTCTGTGTCTGGTCCTAGGTGTGTAACATCTGTAAGTTTTCTGTTTTTACTATCAAACGCTGAATTTGCTCGTCCAAAGTGTCTTTCTTTTGGTTCCACTCTCAACACACCAGGACTTCTGCCTCTCTGGTTATTTCTGTTCTTCAAAACTGGTTAATCCCAAGAAAAGCGACTCCTATCATTATATAAAAATAAGAGTTTTAGCATTTAAGCACTAGATTACACGTTTTCCATTGTGCTGCCGATTGCTCAGAACATATTTATTGTTGAGTCAAGCAATAATAGTACAAGCATCCCAGTTTATGGTATATGTGTGTAGCTGATTTTCTTGACAGGATAAGGAATTGTGTGGAGGAACCTCCTACAACTCCGCTCTGGTCGATTCAGTTAATATAAGCCTCTCTGCCTCCCACTGCGTACTCTGTCCTTTTTTAACTCTCCCTAATCGGTCGTTTATTCTCACCCGCGCTTTGTGTAAGCAAATCTACATTGATATTCAGGGTGCTGCATGAAACCAAATCATGCTGCTTATTAAAACAACAGCTGTAGATATGGGCATGATTTGTATAAACTAGTTTATTGTGATTTCTCATGACAACAATAAACGAACTAATTATTTTTGGAAATGAAAGTAACCGTTAATATGAACGGTACTGTTGGTTCGGCTGTTTGAACTATTTTGAAAACATGATTCACAGCAATTATTGTGTCCTTTAGAAGTATAAATGTACTACTCAATGTAACTGGTGGACTTATTGAGCTTTTTCTCAATGGATCCATTTTATTTTAGAGCAGTTCGTAGTAACAGATCTATTTACAAAAGTACTGTTAAAAATTATTTTTGTCATTGCTTTTATTATTGTTACAATAACCCCCCCACCCCCACCGCCAAATATTGTAATTAGATTACACTTAAGTTTCTTAATCTCCTTTCTAGTACAGGGTCCTGGTTAGATGGAGTTGCAATGGCTTCGATGTAAAAAAAACCCCATCAAGATCAGAATGAAATCACTTTCCAGGATAAACACCAAAGGTCAACAATACTGGATTGATAACATCTAATAATAAATACCAGAAATCTCAACTTGTCATTAAACACAAATATGCAAACCGCCCAACCTTAAAGTTTTGCCATCCAAAGCAGAGAAGTTTTTTTTTTTCTTCCCACCAATGTTACCTTGAAAAAACATAAATACTATAAAATCTGTTGCTTACCTTAGGTTCTGCAAAATGTTCAGCTTCTGACCTTGACTTCAAAGAGCAGAACACTAAAACTACTTACAACCACCTGCAGTCTTTAGAAAATGTCTCTGCTACGGTTCGCAGGCTTTAACTCAACTACTTATTTGTACAATATACACATCAAAAATACTCAAACATCCTTCTCCTTTATGTAGGTGCAAAAATGAGTTCATATATGGGTTATGTTATACTTTTGTTCATTAGGTTTATTAATCATTTTAAATGACCTGTTTAACAGCCTGAATAATAAAACTGATTAACACTCTCTTGCTTCTTGCTCCATCCGTGAAGATCCTCCTTCGCATAAATACAAAAACTATCTGGTACCTATCTCCAGCACTCAGTGGGAAAAGGGGTGTATCACAGGTAAACATGAGACACACAATCAAATAAAAGATTCATAACTAAGGAGAATTTAGACAGATCAGTTATGTTGATCTCTCAGTTATGGTCATGTATGCTTTTGGACAGTGAAAGGAAGAGGAAGAGAGAGAGAACCGAATCATGAATGTGGAGAACATGGAAACGCAATGCACAAAAGACCTGTTGCATGGCAACAGTGGTAATCTCACCAACATGGAGACCATTGCTGCAAGGTGATGCGGTAATCTGGCACAATTAGAAATTTAGTTATCAAGCTCACTCATTTTGAAATATGATTAAAAAAAGATGCCAGATTAAACTGGAGGCTAGTTGGTTGAAAAGAGTAGGTTCACAACATTGGTGAAGGAGCATTTTTACAGAGAAAAAAACTGTTGGAACATGCAAATTGAGAGATTTAGGGTAGGCATTCAAAAAAAGTTTTTAACTGAGTAAGATCAGAATACACTTTTTTCAGAAACCATTCTGCTATTTTTGCTTGCTCTAGACCAACAAACATGAAAATATATGAGAAAAATGTGTTATGAATGTTTAATATAATAATTAAGAATATACACTCACTGGCCACTGTATTAGGCACAACTGTTCAGCTGCTCGTTGACGCAAATTTCTAATCAGCCAATCACATGGCGGCAATTCAATGCATTTAGGCAGGTAGACATGGTCAATACGATCTGCTGCAGTTCACACCAAGAATCAGAAAAGGGAAGAAAGGGGATTTAAGTGAACGTGGCATGGTTGTTGGTGCCAGACGGGCTGATCTGAGTACTTCAGAAACTGCTCATCTACTGAGATTTTCACGCACAACCATCTCTAGGGTTTACAGAGAGCGGTCAGAAAAAGGAAAAATATCCAGTGAGGGGCAGTTCTGTGGGCGAAAATGCCTTGTTGATCCCAGAGGAGAATGGGCCGACTGGTTTGAGCTGTTAGAAAGGAAACAGTAACTCAAATAATTAGTACCAATTAATAATCACTGTAATGCCACAGCTGACCAGAGTACTGTTTCTGACCATGTCCATCACTTTATGACCACAGTATACGCATCTTGTGATGGCTACTTCCAGCAGGATAATTCACCATGACATAAAGCTCGAATCATCTCAGACTGGTTTCTTGAACATGACAACGTAATAAATGTACTCAAATGGCCTCCACAGTCACCAGATCTCAATCCAATAGAGAACCTTTAAAATGTGATGGAACCAGAGATTCACATCATGGATGTGCCACCGACAAATCTGTAGCAATTGCATGACGCTATCATGTCAATATGGACCAAAATCTCTGAGGAATGTATCCAGTACCTACTATTCAGAGCTGCGTTTGAATCTTAAATTGCGCTTTCTGATCACTTTTTGTTTTGTTTACCCTATTGTGTTTTATCTGTTTTAATCTTTTAATTGGATAAATTTGTTCCTTAAATTATTTTTCATTGTTGTGGTTTAATTTGTATTCTTACTTTTTTATTTCTTTTTTAAGTGATTGTGTATTAATTACATAAATTTGTTCCTTTCATTATCTTTTCTTACTGATTGATTACTGTTAAACTTATATGTTTTGTTTGCAATCATGTGGTTTCATTATCACTGAATTATGTAAAGCACTTTGAATTGCCTTGTGTTGAAAGTGTGCTATACAAATAAAATTGCCTCGCCTTGCCTACCTTGCTGACTCTATGTCTCGAAGGATTAAAGCGGTTCTGAAGGCAAAAGTGGGTCCAACCTAGTAGTAGCAAGGTGTACCGAATAAAGTGGCCATTGAGTGAATATCCACCTTAAGAACTTAACAAGCTCTTCATCACTCATTATGGGGTGAAAAGTGTACAGACAACCGGCTTCGACTCAATCTCTGTCTCTAAACTCTTTTTTTTTTATTGAGTTGCACCTGAAGTGAATCAACATTAAGTCACTTTTTAAGAAGATTTTCTTGCCCTTCTGTTTGTAATGATCTTGGAAAGGTTGTACTGTAAACTGAATTGCCCCTCGTGGGATAAATAAAGTAATCTGACATCTCCAGTTTGTTCACTTCTTTTACATCAGTCGACTCAGATTGAATACTAATAAACTTCATGCATTAATTCAATTGCCACAGATGCACTGTTCGTCTCAGACTGGATTTGCAAAGACAAATTAAAAGGTCATAATTGAAAAATATACCATCGCCTTCCCTCAGAGCTGGTTACTTTTGCTAGTAAAAATAATTTAATTTAACAAAAAGTCTGAGCAAGCAGTAGGGCCTCTTTGATCTCTGCGTATCACCTCATTTTTTCTAATCAGACTGCATAAAAGGCCCTCTAAACACTGTTGTATCACAAGCTGTCTTTTTACATATGCTACAAGTGCAGAGACAGGGGGAGGGGGAAAGAGGAGGGGATTCAAGGACATGAGATGAGCTGATTTTCATCAGTATGATCATTTTTCAGTGACTGCATTTGAGATCACAGCTAAAATGCAACATTTGACCAATGGATCCTGACGTGACTAAATACATTGGAGCATAATATTTACTTTAAGTTATCATATACTGGAACTATTTATTCCACTTAAAAAAGGGAGTGTTAAATGGGAAGTGGGAATTATACATGCTTTCCAATTTAAAACATAAAATACTTATCTGAAAAGTGTGTTGCAAATATATTTTTAATCTCCTGCCTCACATAGTCCATTATAGTTATGTCTCAACTTTATTTAGGCCATTCTAATATAAACATGCTTTGATCTAAAACTTTCTCATGTAGTTCCAGATGCTTGTTAAGTGTTGTCGTCCTCCTCGAAGCCTCAGAGGGGTTTCTTCCAGGGGCCTGTACCATGAAGGTAGCTGAACAAACTCGGGGTTACAGGATTGGTTTTGAGTCGACAAAACCAATCCGATGCAATCAGGCTTTATTGGTACCATGACGCAGTTCATCAACTTTCTCTGTCAACTCAGGCTTTGATCCTTAAACTATGATTAATCCACACGCACCTACACATAAAAGAGTGACGTCGACACTGAACAACCAATTGCGTTCGATATGGATAGAGCGAGAACTATATACTTTTCAGCGGAGGAGCAAGAGATAATTCTTCAGAAATATAAAGAATATTGAAGTATTTTTCAAGCACGCAGTAACACTGTATCTGCTGCCAAAGCAAGAGAACAATGTTGGAGGAAGATTGCTGATTGCGTTAATGCGTAGGTTAAACAATTAATGTACATTTACGTATGTAGGCTAATCATATAAAAAATATATATTTAAAATCATTCTTAACAGGTAGCTACTGCAGACTACTGTATAATAGATTTCTAAGTGTGAAATATGCTTTTTTGAAGAAGAAAAAAAATTATTGGACATGTTAAATTTGTTCATGTGATGTCACCCTATCAAGATATCTTACCGGCAATTTTATAAAAGCCCTCTTTTATGGACATGGTCGATAAATGTCCAGGGAACACAATGAAGCTATTTATGTACCCCTGCAGACCAAGGACCACCTTTCGAATGGTTCGACAGACTGTGTTTTTCAAGTATGTACCACTTGCAAAAAACAGCAACGCAATACATACCATTTGAGGTACAGTAATGGCATGGCTTCGACGAGTCACATTTGTTATGTGCGGCTCAAGAAGTTGACAAAGATAAGACATTCCTTCGGCGGAAAATCTGTATCTTTCGTACAAGTAAGCCTCAGGAAAGTCAAATGGATTTTGTCTGTCCCTAAAAACTCTTTCTCTACGAAGTGTTCGTCTAACAATTTGCGGGGAGATGTCCACAGGATTTGGGAGAAAAGGTGAAGCCATTGCAACAGAGAACAGACGCTGGGAATTAGTTACGTCACTTATATGTTTCTTTGCTCACAGCTGATTGGTCAAACTTCAGTCTGAGATCTTGAATCCAGAACATAACCTGCCCCAGAGCAGGTTAGCCGTGCAGCGTAAGATACCATGGCAACGAACACCGATTAAAGCCAAGCTACTTTCATAGTACCTAAAACCCAGGGTTGGCGGAAACTAAGCTGAACCATAGCTGGCTAGCCACCTAATCTGGCTTCATGGTACAGGCCCCAGGTTTTAAGTCCATTCAACAAACAACGACCAGGTTCCTCGTCACTACAGACTCAGAAACTAAAGTACAGAATTGTACTTTTAGGGATACGACAACTTGTCACAGTTCATTTCTTTTTTTGTGCTTTGGGGCACATTGCCTTCTTACAACAATGGCTTCCTTTTTTCCCAGTGCCAGTAACAGCCAGACTTGTGAGGTGCACAAATAATAATTGTCTTACTGATAGATTTTACCACCTGAACTGTGGAACGCTGCAGCTCCTCCAATGTTACCAAATCATTCTTGGCTGCTCCTCTAATAGATACTCTCCTTCTCTACCTGATAGTTTAGGTCAGTGGCTCCCAAACTGTGTGGGTGTTGGGTGGGGTGAATGGATAATAATTAATATAAAACACAGGTTTTTGACAGGGCTCCCACATAAACGCAAAGCAAAAGATAAAATATTGCCAGTCAAGCTTCTAAACCAGCTCCCTTCCAAGCCAAAGAGTAGAAACATATGACAAAGCATATCTAAAATCCTAATAAATTACCCTGATTTGAATGTTTTTTTTGTGTGAACATGTTAAAGGGAAATCTATACTTTTGCAATGCATAGTCCACATTTAGCTTTGCTTAACTTGTGATAAAGATATATAACATAAACAAACGGCTCTTCAACTATACTTCCATTTGTTGAATGTGGATAAGCAAATTATCAAAAAACAAACAAAAAAACAAATCTGTCATGATCCAAACTAATTGTAGAGATGTTACCCAGAGAAGCAGGAGAAATGGAGCCTGTGACAGCCTGAGCTGGGGCTTGGTCCTCATTCACCACAGTTGCAGCTCAGAGGGACACATCCACTCCTGTTGTGTCTGATCTCATCAATCCATCAGACAGCAGATGGAAAAAAAGACCTGAGAGGGTGTGTGTGTGTATGTATGTGTGTGTGCTCCTTTTTAGCATTCAAACTGAGAACCATTTTTCACCATTTCAGGTTTTTCATCCATAAAGTGAGGACCGTTTAATACAAAGTGAGGACATTTAACTGGTCCTGACTTTTGGACAATGTTACTGAGCTCCACTGGTTGGTTTTAGAGGTGTGAAATATGTTTAGTTGAGGTAAGAAAAAGTGTCTGGGTTAGGCATTATGCAGTCAGAGATAGAGGGGGGAGGTAGAGAGAGAGAGAAAGGGCAGGGGAGGGAGGGAGGGAGAGAGAGAGAGAGAGAGAGAGAGAGAGAGAGAGAGAGAGAGAGAGAGAAACGAACAGGTGCATGAATGCCAAACAGGCATGAGGTGGCTGGCTAAAAGAGAGGTTCATACAAAGGACTAAGAAGAGTGTATAAAATAGGCCAAACACAGTTTCTGATTTCAGTGTTTGGAGTCAGGTCCTGAGAAATTATTAGATGATGTGGTGAACAGTGTGAACAGAAAGAAGGGAAATAGTGTCAATGATTAAACTCAGTTTAAAGGACAAAATTGAAACTTTAACGTCATGCTATGATTGATATACATTTATCTTCTCTTTTACCTGCCAAAATCTTATTATGTTATGTTTTATTGTGCTACGTGATTCTCCTAATTTCAAAGTTATTCTTATACAATTTATTTTTTCTCAGTTGTTAGTTATGCCTTGCTTTATGGTCGCAATAAATATTAGTGGGCTGTCAGCGCTTTGGTTTAATGAAAACATAAAATGATAACAAAGAACCATAGAAAGCAGGGGAAGATGAACAATTATAAAATAATTTGATTACAGCAAGAAACTAGAAGGAAAACTATATTATGGCTCTGAATTAATGTTATTATGTCCTGCTGACTAGAGTAGCTGATGCTGTGATTTGGCTTCCGGTCTGCAATGTCAAAGTGCAAGTACAGAATAAAGACGGATGAAAACAGCATATAACTCATTATAAAACTGAAAGAGATATTATTTTCCATAAAATGTACTTCTCCACTTGAATGTTTTACCCTTTCATTGCATGTACGAATTATTATCAACAACAAAAAATCTGGAAAAAAAATTGCACACAAAAAAGATACAATATCAATACCAAAAACAGATTACTACAAGATATAAATAGTTAAATAAAAAAGGTAATAGAAAATAAATGAAATCATAAATATTCAACACATTCAAGCCACTACTTAGTCCTTTGGCTCCAATCACATAACAGTATCGTTTTAATAAAAGGTCTCAATAAAGCTTGCACATCTGGACTCCTCAGTTTCCCTCCATTCTTCCCTGCTAAACTGTTCCAGCTCTGTCAGGTTGCTCTGGGATCAGGTGAGAAAAGCCCGATAAAATCATGCCACAAATTCTCATACTGAAGTCTGGGCTTTGACTGGGTTACTCCTGAACATCTAATATGTTGTCTAGACGGATGCTTCGAATTTCCTAGAAAACAGATGTTCTCTGAAGCCATGATTAACTTGCAGATGGAAACAAAATGTGCTCCGGGTATTACCTACATTTCACTGCATTAATTTTACCTTCTATCTTCACAAGCCTTCAAAGGTGTGCTGCTGAGAAGCATCCCCACAGCATGATGCTGCCACCATCAGGCTTAACACTGAGGATTGTGTGTTTGGTGTCCACCAAGAACACTTAACCTCTTGTCTGTTGGCCAAAAATCTCTATTTTGGGTTCATCAGACCAAAGAACTTTCTTCCACTTTTTAGTCAAGTCAAAGTTTAGTCAAGTTTTCTTCAACAGTGGCTTTCTCAGGTTGTGGTTTGGTTGTTTGGTTGTTGTTGTTTTTTGTTGTGGGGGTTTGTTTTGTTTTTGGTGGGTGTGTGGGTGTTTTGTTTTGTTTTTTTTGTTTGTTGTTTTTTTTTTTTTGTTTTGTTTTTTTTTTTTTGTTGTGTTTTTTTTTTTTTTTTTTTTTGTTTTTTTTGTGTTGTGTTTTTGTGGTTTTTTTTTTTTTTTTGTTTTGCTACTCTCCCATAAGGCTTAGACTGATGAAGAACATGGGCAACAGTGGTTGCATTCAGAGTCTATCCAATATCAGTTGGTGAAGCTTATAACACCTTCAGCGTAGTCATAGGGGTCCATGGTGGCGTCTCTCACTAATCCCCTTGCACGCTCACTCAGTTTGTGACAAAAGCGGATCTACACGTATGCCATATTCCTTCTATTTATTTTCTTTTTTTAAACATTTTTATCCAATGTTTTTCCCCAATTATTTCTCACCCAGTGTTCCTACCTAGGTATAGTCCTGGTCATTGCTCTCCCTCTGCCAACCCCAGGAGGGCCCTGCACTGAAGTGAGCAGGCCCTTCTTTTCACACAAAAGGGAGGGGTTTCCCCAGCTGGATGTAGCACGTGGAAGGATCACATTATCCAGCCACATCCTCAGGCACCCCAGTCAGCTAGGAGGAGGCAGTATACAGCCCAGGACTGGTGCATGGTCTTGTGTGGGGGTAGCTCATATTAGCTACCCAAGGGAACACAGGGAGAACATGCAAACTCCACACAGAAATGCCCTTTTGCTAACCCGGGTAAAAGGGGTGGGTGCCGATGATATGGAGGAACAAGCACACCCTCAGCACCCACAGCGTTGCCAGCAGGAATCGAACGCCGGACCTTCTAGCTGTGAGGTGAGCTACGCTACCAGCTTAATGATGGATTTAATTGAACTCCAGGGACAATCAGTGGCTTGGAAATGTTTTAATAGCCAGCCACCGACTTATATTTTTCAATAACACTCTCTCTGATTTGCTTGACGCCATTTTTCATGTTGTAATGGAAGCTAGAAATCCTGATTAACCAGTGAATGGATCTTTCAGACACCAGCGTCCTTATCTTACAATAACTTGAGAAGCAGTCACAGTACTGATCTGATTTCCACTCATTATGAGACTACTACCACCTATTGTGTGGACTTCTGTGGAAGTGGTCAGTCACTTTAAAGGGAGTGAATTCTTAAGTAATCACTTGTTCTATGTAACATATCTTTATTAAATTACTTTAAAGGAACCAGTTGTCATTTTGACATTTAAGGTTTTTTGAACATTTTTGTCTTTAAAGTTACATTTTGTAAATCAGGATTGATTTGTAAAAGCAATAGAAATAATGAAACATCTAAGTTGTAAATACCTTGTAAAGGCACTTTATGCAATCTTCCAAACAACTGACACTTACAACTCTCTGTAAAATATTCAATTAATGTATTCCCTCAACATATTTACAGCTCAGGTGTATTGTTATTTTTTTATTTCTTCATTGAAGCTTTACTGCTTAAAAATGTTTCATATATAAATGTTAAGTTCTAAAAGCCTAACCAAAGACTGCATCCTGCAAAGTATTTGGTTAGAGGGACAATAGACAGGGCAAAGGCTTCTTTTAAATGTAACACTGTTTTTTGCCTTGTCCCTGCTAAAAATAAATCTAAAATAATAATATAAAGAGTGAAGAAATCTATTAGTCTTCCATTTCCTAAATCTGTCATTTGTGGAATAATGACAAAAAAGCTGCTGAACAAAAGTAATAAGAATTGAATAAGAGGACAAAGCAAACATGTGGAAGAAGGTGCCCTGGTTAGATTACACCAATTAGATTAAGGCAAGGAAAGGCAATTTTATTTGTATAGCACACTTTCAAGAAAAGGTAATTCAAGGTGCTTTACATGAAAAAAATTGGAACACAGCATAAATCAATTTGATGATTAAACTACAAGAAAGGAATTACAATAAGGACAATATTCAAGACAATACAACAATGTAAGGACAAGCAGGTAAAATCACAGTTTGTATTCACTAACTGATCTCGCTGAAAAGCTCACAGTTCTTCTTTCGACTAACTGAATTAACTAATTAAAGCAAGGAGTAACAGCGTTTAAGTACAACCGTGTTACTAACTGCGTTCTTGTAAAAGTAACGGAGTAATCTAATTACTTTTCCCACCTTTGCAATGCAGTTACCGTTACTTGGGATGTAAAGTGGCGTTTTACTACAACGCGGTTGATATCAGGATTTCTGACAGACACAGTTCAGCTGCAGGGAGAGAGATGAGATGTCGGTGATGACGAATACCCTTAGTGCTATCGCTGTCTCACGGTGGGCTGTAAAGACCACGATTAACTTAGTTTCATGTTGGATATTCGATAGACATTAGTTTTCTCAAAACAGAGACCCACTCCAACGTTTCACCCCTAATCTCCACTGCCTGCACTCCGCGCCGCTGCGCACTCTGTCTGCTCCAGAACTGTGCTGATTGAGTGGATACATCCCCTCCAAAGGCTGGCTCCTGCAGGTGGTAGTTTTGATTAAGATTTGGTTTTTGATAAATCCTCATGCATCCCAGAAAATACCTGAGACTAGCTACTAACAAAGTAGCCTAACACTATGATTTTTTTTACTAACATATGTAATATTTCTTATTATGTTACTGTAAAATTAGATTTTTCTTCATTAGCTTCCAGTCCATGTGACCAGGTGACACCAAATCAGTCTAAAAATGTCTTACTACAGCCAATTCCATAGTGCTCCATTTAATGTGCAATATTACAGATGCATAAATTTGAAAAACTTAATAGACAGATTTTCCTTTGTTTCTGTTTACACAAAATCGTGTGCCTTAGTTTTGTACTTTAACGACAAGTGTGTGAATATATATGACCAATATTTACTTTTTGTATATTTTTATATTTTTCTGCATACATCTTGTCTAATTGGGTACAGTTCAAATACAACATGTTCAAAAATACTGTATATGGTGTTTTTTTATTGGTCATTCAGTAATAAGAATGTTACAAATATTATAAAACGTAACTGCATTATAGAACATAAAAATAGTGACGCAGTTACTTTGATGAGTAACTAATTAATTTTACAGTGTACTAACTGAGTTACTAACTCAATTACCTTTTGGAAAACGTAATTTGTAACTATAACTAATTACTTTTTCAATGTAAGATTCCCAACACTGGTGATGGTAACGTCACGCAGGGACAAGAAGGAACAAAAACTGTAGCTCTGATCTAAACCTGAGCAGTTCATTCTGCTAGTAAAATCAAGAAAAATAAAATCAAAGTAAAAAAAAAACACAAATACAGGATCAATAAAGAAGAGAATTCTTCTGGCACAAGATGAGGCATTAGCATATTCAACTTGTCTCCAAAATGTCAAATAACATAAAAAAATGCTGACTAAAATGCTGACTAAAAATGCTGAGAAACACCAGTCTTGGCTTCTTTAATCACATCAACTCCCTTTGCAACAACTCTTCCCCTGAGTGTCTGGCACTTTATGGTGACACAAAGCCTCAGTGGGCGTTGCCCTGTGTCTACTGTTACAAGCCTAATGGAGGGCTTGCCAGCGAGTGAAACTGCCAGGGTGCCAATTAGAACATACGATTACGCACTGAGGCATCCTTCTCATTTCCTCCTACTACATCCTTTCCTTTTGTTTCTTTTTTCACAATAATTGTCTTCATACACTGGTGGGGGAAAAAAGTATTTGGCGGCTACCGATTGTGCAGGTTTTCCCACTTCAAAAGACAAGGCCTGTAATCTTTATCATACATATATTTCAACTGTGAGAGACTTAATATTAAAAAAATCCAGATAATCACATTGACTGGAGTTGTAAAGGAATAGAATACCTGGAACACATTTGATGGAACAGACTAGTCCATTTAATACATTAGTTACACAATATGGAATTAACAAGAATAAATTCTTAGAATATCAACTAATTAAATCAATTACAAAAGGTAAATTTAGGCTCAGTACAGTAGACCTAAAAATTCCAGTAGGAATTTAACATTTTCTTAATCTCAATAACCCCAAACTGCTGTCTTAACTGTACAAAAAAAACAAGTACATTAGATTAATAAAAAGTCCTTCCTATTTCAAAATGGGAAGTGGAATTGACCAAAACCTCTGGTGTCAGAAATCTTTAAGAACCTTTAAAATAATTAAAAATCATAATGTGAAATTAATACAATAAAAAAATGCTTCATAAAGTACACTATACATTTTTTTTGTAAAGGTTTTTTTGTATAATGGAGAAAATAACTGTTTTAGCACCTACAAACAACAATTCTGGCCCTCACTGACCTGTTAATACTTTTAGAAGCCTTAGTAGCACATTACATCGTCATGGATTAAAATCCTGCAGTGCTCAAAAGGTCCCTCTACTTAAACCAGCATATGTTCAGGTCTGTCTAAAGTTTGCCAGAAACCATCTGGATGATCAAGATCTGATCCAAGTCAGATTAGAATTAGAATTCAACGTCATTATCATTGCACATGTCACAAACACAAAGCAACAAAATGCAGTTTGCACCCATCCAGAAGTGCTTTAGAATATATATATTACAGAATATTACAGAATATAGAAATATTATAGATATGTTACAAATTTACACATTATGAAAGTATGTTATGAATATAATATAACAATAAGTATATACAGGCTATAACTGTAGTGAATGTACAAACTATGTACAGGCTATATACAGGCTGTAAATATGTATATGAGGACTACTTCCTGTCGAGTCTTCACCACCTTTTGCAACGCCTTCTGGTCCGAGGCAGAGCAGCTCCTTCACCAAACTTTTATACAGTTGGTCAGGAATCTGGTCAAGATGGAACCAAATTAGAACTTTTTGGTATAAATACCTCTCGTCGTATTTGGGGAAGGAAGAATGCTGAGTTGCATCCGAAGAAAACCTTGCCCACTGTGACGCATGGCAGTGAAAACACTATGCTTTGGGTCTGCTTTTTTACAAACGGTACAGGACAACTGAGTCATTAACTGGGCCATGACTGGTGAGATTTTAAACAAAAACCTCCTTCCATCAGTAGGAGCACTGAAGTTGAAATGTCGCTGGAACTTCCTGCATGACAATGATTCCAAACACACCACATGGCTACAAGGGAGTGGTTTCGTAAAAAGCATTTCAAGATTCTGGCCTATTGGATTTAGTCTCCAGACAACTCAATCCAATATAGAATCGTGTCAGGAGTTGAAAATACATGTTGTCCAGTGACAGCCCAAAACAAAAGCTCTAGAGAATATCTGCATGGAACAATGGGCCAAAATACCAGCTACAGTGTCTGTAAACCTGATGAACACAGATAGGAAATGTTTGACCTGGGCCAGTTTCTTATTTTCTGTAACAAAATATACAACAAATATATATATATATATATATATATATATATATAACCCGGAGCATCCTCTTCATTAGACTATCCTACAGCAACAGAGTATCTTCAGTCAAAGTCTTATTCAATTTTGCTGCAACACAGACCGCTGCAGAAAATCCTTTCTCTCCACAGCCATCCTAATCTACAGCAACTGCTTAAAGAACGAATTAGTTATGAGCTACAACAACACTTAAGTTCCCTCTGAGATCAATAAAGTATTTTTGAATTTGATTTGAATTGAAATACCTTTTTGCCCCCGTGTATCTCTCTGCTCTTGTGCCATTTTCTCTCCTGTTCAGTTGTATCACTGGGCTTACTCTATTTCCTGACACACAAACAGCTTGACTCTCTAGCAGGGGCAACAAGCTGGTGACCTGAGAAAACCCATGATCCCCATACAGTCCTCATCTACACAAAAAAGCTTTTGAGGAAGTGCCATCTGGTTTTTCACATCTGCCTCCCACTCTCACTCTCAGGCGATCTTGAAACACTAGGGAAGCTTGCTGAGGCAATCACGGCCTCCAGCATTGACACAGTAAGCAAACGTTTCCATAATTATACACGTTCACTCAATGTGTGAAGTGAGTTAGGGGTATTCACTGAGGAAAGGGTTTTTGGGTTTGAAATCTGAGCAATTGAACAGTTGAGTAAAGCCTCTGCCATCAAAGATTTCAACACAACTGATAAATTAGGCTTCCCGCTGTGTGAATAAAAATCTATAAATGATTTACAGACGAGTACCTGGAGGGTTGTTGTATGGCATTCAATTTTAGAATAAAAGAAAGGCCAGTGAATTTCAAAGTGGCAGTTCTGAATAAGCTTTGCAATTGTTACACAACAAGAGAGAACTCAGAGGACAGAACATTTGTAAGGAGTGGAATCCACCAGTGACTGACAGCTTAAATCTACAGTTGAATCTAAAGCAATCTCTTCTCAATTATGATGCTGTATATATATATATATATATATATATATATATATATATATACATACAGTACAGACCTCAATTAAATTAGATTAAATTCTCAATTAAGGAAATCAAAACTATGAATGAACACATGATATGGTATGGAATTACTGTATGTACTTCAACAAAAAGGGTGAAATAACTGAATACATTTGTTATATTTTAGATTTCCCAAAGTAGCCACCCTTTGCTCTGATTACTGCTTTGCATTCTTGAGCTTCAAGAAGTATTCACCCAAAATGGTTTTCCAACAGTCTCGAAGATGTTCCCAGAGATGCTTAGTACTTGTTGGCCCTTTTTCCTTCACTCTACGTTCAGCTCACCCCAAATCATCTCGATTGGCTTTAGGTCCCGGACTTTGGAGGCCATGTTATTTCACACTTTTTTGTACAAGTAATACATTATTACATATGTGTTAATTCATAGTTTTGATGCCTTCAGTGAGAATCTACAATGTCAATAGTCATGAAAATAAAGAAAACGCGCTGAACGAGAAGGTGTGTCCAAACTTTTGGTCCATTCTAGAGCCACAAAATCGTAAAAAATAAATAAATAAACTCAGGTGGGCTTTGGCATTGCAACGATAATCAATTGGTACTGAGGGGCCAAAAGTGAGCCTAGAAAATGTCTCCCACACCATTACACCACCACAACCAGCCTGAGCAGTGGATTCAAAGCAGTATGGGTCCATTCTTTCATGTTGTAGACATCAAATTCTGACCCTACTATTCGTATGCTGCTGCAGAAATCGAGATTCATCATATCAGGCAACATTTCTCCAATCCTCTATTGTCCAATTTTGGTGAGCGTGTGCGAATTGTAGCCTCAGTTTCCTGCTGCTGTAGCTCATCTGCCTCAAAGTTGTGCATTCAGAGATGCTCTTCTGCATACCTTGGTTGTAACAAGTGGTTATTTTGAGTTGCTGTTGCCTTTATATCGGCTGGAATCAGTCTGGCCATTCTCCTCTGACATTCTGGCATCAACAAGGCATTTTCGGCCACAGAACTGCCGCTCACTGGATATTTTTCCTTTTTCTGACCATTCTCGGTAAATGCTACAGATGTTCGAGTGTGAAAATCCCAGTAGATCAGCAGTTAAATTTTTGTCTCATCTGTCCACAGGACATTCTCCCAGAAGCTTTGTGGCTCGTCAGCATGTAGTTTGGCATACTCCAGTCTGTTTTTTTTTAATGATTTGTCCTCTGGCTCAAACAGCGAAGGATGTTCCGATCTGACACTGATGTTCCTTGAGCATAAAGTTCAGCTTGGATCTATTTTGAAGTCTTTCTAGGCTCTTTTGTTACCATTTGGATTATCCGTCTCTTTGATCTGTCATCAATTTTCCTCCTGCAGCCACGTCCAGGGAGGTTGGCTACAGTCCCATGGATCGTACATTACTGAATGACATGTGCAGCTGTAGTCACAGAAACATCTAGCTGCTTGGAGATGGTCTTATAGCCTTTACAGTTAACATTCTTGTCTATGATTTTCTTTCTCATCTCCTGAGACAACTCTTTCCTTTGCTTCCTCTGGTTTATATTGAGTGTGGTACACACCACGTCACCAAACAACACAGTGACTACCTGGAGTCCTATATATAGGCCCACTGAGTGATTACAGGATTGTAGACACCTAGGATGCTGATTAGTGGACATACCTTGGATTAACATGTCCCTTTGGTCACATTCTTTTCATTCTTTTCTAGGGGTACCATAATTTTTTCCAGGCCTGTTTCATGCTTTTATTTTTTAAATAATTTAGTTGAAGCATGGATGAAAAGCAATGTCTGACTTTCATTGGTCAACATTTATATAATTTTTATTTATTATTACTTTTGTCAGATTAAAGTTATTTCTGTGACCATTATGAGTTTTTCTTTTATTTAATGAAGGGTACCAACAATTTTGTCCACGTCTGTATATATATATATATATATATATATATATATATATATATACTGTATATAAAAGCATTTGACATGCAAGTGTTCATAAGCACAGAAATAATTTCGGCATAATTGATTAGTTTGAACATAGTTACATGCAGATAGAAAATTAAAGAAAATAATGACGATAAACCAAGTTTTCCATTCCTTTTATATACCAACTTATTTTTGTAGCTGGGTTGCAGGAGGGCTATTGTCAATTTCCGGCGATCAGTAGGCAAAAGTCAGAGTACACTTTGAATAAGTGGAATTGGTCATAAAAAAAGAAACACAGAATAAACAACTTTGCTCCAACTCACTCACAACCTATGCAAATGTACAGCGGCCAATGAATCAGAGATGCATATTTTTGGAGGCTGAGAGAAAATCAGGGTACCTGGAGAGGCCCCACAAATGTACACTACCGTTCAAAAGTTTGGGGTCACATTGAAATGTCCTTATTTTTGAAGGAAAAGCACTGTACTTTTCAATGAAGATAACTTTAAACTAGTCTTAACTTTAAAGAAACACACGCTATACATTGCCAATGTGGTACATGACTATTCTAGCTGCAAATGTCTAGTTTTTGGTGCAATATCTACATAGGTGTATAGAGGCCCATTTCCAGCAACTATCACTCCAGTGTTCTAATGGTACAATGTGTTTGCTCATTGGCTCAGAAGGCTAATTGATGATTAGAAAACCCTTGTGCAATCATGTTCACACATCTGAAAACAGTTTAGCTCGGTACAGAAGCTACAAAACTGACCTTCCTTTGAGCAGATTGAGTTTCTGGAGCATCACATTTGTGGGGTCAATTAAACGCTCAAAATGGCCAGAAAAAGACAGTCTATTCTTGTTCTTAGAAATGAAGGCTATTCTATGTGAGAAATTGCTAAGAAATTTAAGATTTCCTACAACGGTGTGTACTACTCCCTTCAGAGGACAGCACAAACAGGCTCTAACCAGAGTAGAAAAAGAAGTGGGAGGCCGCGTTGCACAACTGAGCAAGAAGATAAGTACATTAGAGTCTCTAGTTTGAGAAACAGACGCCTCACAGGTCCCCAACTGGCATCTTCATTAAATAGTACCCGCAAAACACCAGTGTCAACATCTACAGTGAAGAGGCGGCTGCGGGATTCTGGGCTTCAGGGCAGAGTGGCAAAGAAAAAGCCATATCTGAGACTGGCCAATAAAAGAAAAAGATTAAGATGGGCAAAAGAACACAGACATTGGACAGAGGAAGACTGGAAAAAAGTGCTGTGGACGGATGAATCCAAGTTTGAGGTGTTTGGATCACAAAGAAGAACGTTTGTGAGACGCAGAACAACTGAAAAGATGCTGGAAGAATGCCTGACGCCATCTGTTAAGCATGGTGGAGGTAATGTGATGGTCTGGGGTTGCTTTGGTGCTGGTAAGGTGGGAGATTTGTACAGGGTAAAAGGGATTCTGAATAAGGAAGGCTATCACTCCATTTTGCAACGCCATGCCATACCCAGTGGACAGCGCTTGATTGGAGCCAATTTCATCCTACAACAGGACAATGACCCAAAACACACCTCGAAATTGTGCAAGAACTATTTAAAGAAGAAGCAGGCAGCTGGTATTCTATCGGTAATGGAGTGGCCAGCGCAGTCACCAGATTTGAAGCCCGTTGAGCTGTTGTGGGAGCAGCTTGACCGTATGGTACGCAAGAAGTGCCCATCCAACCAATCCAAATTGTGGGAGCTGCTTCTAGAAGCGTGGGGTGCAATTTCTCCAGATTACCTCAACAAATTAACAGCTAGAATGCCAAAGGTCTGCAATGCTGTAATTGCTGCAAATGGAGGATTCTTTGATGAAAGCAAAGTTTGATGTAAAAACAATCTTATTTCAAATAAAAATCATTATTTCTAACCTTGTCAATATCTTGACTCTATTTTTTATTCATTTCACAACGTATGGTGGTGAATAAGTGTGACTTTTCATGTAAAACACAAAATTGTTCGGGTGACCCCAAACTTTTGAACGGTAGTGTACATGGAGAACTAACTCCAAGCAAAAGGTTAGAGCCAAACTTGAACCTGGGAAACTACTAGCAGTGAGTCAAAGGAGGAAACAGCTGTTTTCAGTGTGAATGATAAATGGTAAGTCCATCCAGAAATTGACAGTATTAACTTTTTTCTACATAAATTTTAGGAATGAAATGATCTTATTTTGTAAAATGTAGAATTCAGAAAAACAAAAGTATAGAAAACTGAATATGAGAAAAATTCTAATGGAGTTTGAAAGAAATTATGTTTCATCATCAAGAACAGGCCCTTAAATGTTTTTTTAAATCAACAAAAAAGTAACTTGATTGTATTTATTTATAGTGAAGAGAAATAGTAATTAAAGGTATAGTTCTTCCACTATGAGAAAAGTTTAGTTGAGGTGTGGGAGGTTGGCCAAGGCTTCCCATTTACGAAGTGATCAACAGCCCTGGTTATGAATCTAATATTATCAACACGTCTTATCTAATCTAAGAAGTCATTCTCTGATAAAATTAAAAACCTTGAATGATGGCCTATGGGTGAGCTAATGTTTCCATGTGCGTCAGTGTAGAATGAACTTAATGTGGGAGAAAAGGAGAGACGGACCATACGCATTCATCTTTTCTGGCTGAGGCCAAAATGATAATTTTGAGAGCAATCTATCAGCAGCTCACTTCATCATGCTGAGCATTATTAAAAAGAAACCTGGAAGGCCATTTTATTCAGATTGAGTACATCTCCTGCTTAATTCAAAATTGGTTGTTAAAATGATCAGAGTGGAATAGACATTTGGGAGTACATTGTTTGTGAAATTATGAATTTCAGTGTGACCTCACTGGATTAATAAAAATAAATTGGGGGAATTGAAAAGTGAATAACCTTTTAAAAAAGCATAAAAGAGCAGTTTCTATCACTTTTGGGAGAATCTCCAGGCTTTTGTTCCTGTTCTCATTCTCAAAGGTTTTACCATGGACCTGTATTTAGGTAGGCTGCTAGTTTTGGCCACATTGTAATTTAGTATGGGGTTTAGTCTTCTTATCAACATGTGTGACATCAGCAACAGCTGATCTACTGGTACTGTGCCATTGTTCTCTCACTCCCATCTTTTCTCCAAACACCTAATATCCCTACTTTATCCAGCAGTGAGTGGAGCATCATTAAGAAGGCTTAGCTAGTCTCATCAATAATTAAAGAGCCAGAATCATGTTGAATTCTCTAAGAATCCTTTCAGTCTCCCTTTGTACTTATGAGGTGTGAACTGATTAATATTTCATCTGTGCATGTGTACGACAATGTGTACGTGAGAAACAGAGACGTGTGTCAAGGTTAATTTGTTGTCTCATCAATTTCTTTCTTTGCAATCAGAAATATTTCCACTTTCCTCCTTGCCGGTGACGACATACCGCTCCTAATGGCATATTAGATCTAAAATGTACTTTAAGGTAAGATCCTCCTGCAGAACAACCTGCTAAAGGCTCAGGTATAAGGTCTCAACCTTATACTTGACGGACTGCTGTAAGATTAGAGAATGAACATGTGACAGATCATAGTTGTCTTTAACACTATTATCCATAAACTAAAAATATAAATACTTTGGCTTAAAAATATTGATGTTTACATGGAATAAGAAGAGGCACAGAAATTCAATTATCTGAAGTAATTGTCGCCATTTAGCCAAAAATGCTTAGCACCTCTGAAACTTTCCTCTCATAACACGACACATTAGGAATGACCATCCATCAATCCATCCATTATCTAAGCCCCATCATCCTTGGAGGGGTGCTGGGGGGGAGACAGGGTAATTCTGAACTCATCAGATCACATGACCTTCTTCCATTGCTCCAGACTCCAATCTTTATGCTACCTAGCAAATTGCAGTTTTTTTTGCAGTTTGCCCTCATTGATTAGTGGTTTTCTTATGGCTATACAGCGCTTCAGTCCCAATCCATTGATTCCCTTCACATTGTTCATGTGGAAAATGCTGTTACTTTCACTATCAAACATAGTCCTGTGTTCTACTGTTGTTTTTCTTCGATTTGTTTCAGTAACGTTTAAAGTGGCAATGTGTAGTTTTTGCAGTACATCTTTGAAAATAGCCATTAAAATATTATGTAATAATAATTACATAAAGAACATTAATTGCAAAATATTGGAGATATTGTAAAATATGACTTTTAAAATCAGTTTTAAAATACATAGGCGCAGGTCCTCTTTTCAGGGGAAAGCAATATTAGATGACGTCTTTACTTCTACAAGAGCCTGGACGGACAAAGTGTACGGAACACCCGCTATTAAAACATAATTAATAATAATAATAATAATAATAATAATATAATTATTAAAACAAATGCAAAAACATTACACCATAAATACATTTTTACTTCTTTAATAGTTCCAAGCGATGAAAGAGAGACTGATGTGCTCGTCTTGTTGCTGCAAATAGATCATTCTCAGGGAATTGATCATTTGAAAACAGCACTAGTTGGACCTCAGTTGTTGAGTTTCTTACTCGAAGACACAGATACGCATGCTTGTGATAATTTAGGTATGCACTGCCCCCTACTGACCGAAAATGACATACTGTGCCTTTAAGTAATAGCCAATCATGATCATTTAGGAATTTTTTCCAACCACATTCCTTCCTTGAAGACGATGGGTCCCCACTATCCTTCCACATTTTAATAATGCATTGGACAGTTCCTAACCCAATTTTAGATGTTTTCACTGCTTGATGCATGCCAATGATTTGATCCTTCTCAAACACACTAACATCTTTTCCACAACCACGACATGTGTCTTTGGACACGGTCGCTTATGAAATGAGAAGCAACTCACTGCACCTGTTGTGGTTAAAAAACTTGTTGCCAGCTGAAATGTAATGCAGTAATTATTGAATAGGAGGCTATTTGTTTAGTTAAATCCTGGTAGCGAAGGTTTTTATGGCGAGACAGTGTATATGCGTAGGGTAAGACCAGTGTCAATGAAAGACTTTTAAGTGTATGTTATGGGGTAATACTATAAACAAGTGGTTGATACTTGACAATGTATAAAGACTATACTAGTATGAATGGGAGGCGCATTGTAATGTGTGAGAGAATACTTTTTCCACAGATGAGGCAGGGGACGGGACTAAAATTTTGAGATTGTTTTCTCACATATAAACAAGAACAAGCCTCTTATTCATACTAGTATAATCTCATGCATAAACAAGTATTAGCCTCTCATTTGAAGTAGTATGACACCACACATAAACAACTTTTAGTCTCGCATTCGCACTAGTATTCCCTCCCACATATACATGTTTGAACCCTAAGATCTTTGCGTTCTTTTTGCTGTTTGTGTGAAATTTTTGAAGTATATGTGTGACTTCATTATTTTTGTGAAAGAATGCTGCTAGTGGTGTATTGCATGCTCTTAAGGGTCAGAGCGAGAATGAAACATACATGATGTCCTATACAGCACCTCATATTTTTGACCAGAATTTATAAGCCTGTTGCTTCTAACCATATTCAGAACTGAAAAACATTTTCGAATGAGAGGCGAAAAGTCTTCAAGAAACACGAAAAGAAGTCCGGTTTCCCTTCCACTTAAGCACTTAGCATCAGTCTATAAAGATGGACATCATACCGGCTATATTTAACATAAAATACGGCCATACCTGTGACTATGCTTAAAAAGAATCTATTTATTTCTAAATCTACTTTGACTTGTCAGACAATATTAACACAAAATATTTCATGTTTTGTCTGGCCATCTTTTAAAAAATAAAATCCTTTCCTATCACTCAGACCTGCAATGCATTTAAAAAAAAGTTGTAAAACAAGCTATTTAGGGTTAGTAATCAAGTAAATTGGTTAAATAATGTTATGATTTGAACAGGTGATGTCAACCGTTGACTGTAATTATAATATGGGAAAGCAGCATCCAATAAAGGTCTAGTCCTTTACGAGCAAAGATTGGCCGAGGATCGCCAATTTGCCAACACATATATGAGAAAATTATTAACATATTTAAAAACAATGTTCATCAAAGAAAGATAGGATGAGATTTGGTTTTTTCCTCTTTAACAGAGCATAACACAATTAAAAGACTCAAGGAATCTGGAGGAATTTCAGAGCACAAAGGACAAGGGTGCAAACCTAAGCTGAACAACCAAGATGGTCGATCCCTTAGGTGGCACTGCATTAAGAATTGTCATTCTTCTTTCAAGCGTTATCACCACATGGGCTTGAGACTACTTTGGCAAACCTTTGTCAAGAATACGTAGTTTCATCCACACATCCAGTTAAAACTGTACTGTGCCAAAAGGAAGCCCTGTGTTAACAGTGTCCAGTAGCACCGTCGACTTCTCTGGGCTCAGAGGGATCTTGGATAGGAAATCACACAGTGGAGACGTGTACAAGTCACCAGTCCATCGCAGGGAAACACAGAGACAGGAAAAACAACCATGCACACACATATTCATACCTCAGGGCAATTCAGAGAGACCAATTCATTTAACACACAATTCATTTTTTTACATTGTGGGAGGATGCCGGATCACCTGGAGGGAACCCATGCATGCACAGGGAGAGAATGTAGAAAGTTTCCAGGCAGGGATTTAAACCCAGGACTTCTACAAGTCAAAAGTGCTACCAACTGCACCATTGTGCAGTCCCTCAATATATATATATACACTCTACTAATTATTAATTAGGTCTTGCAGAATTTAGTGGCCCTTAAATTGGTTATATTTCGTTGTTAAAAGTGGGTCTTATCAGTTCCTAAAGCTTTTTATGATGGCTTGTGTGCAAGCATGAATCTGCCACTGGTAAATGATTAATTAGTGGAGCATCAACATCATTTCATGGCCAAAGATGGAAATTAGTCTTGGTCAGGTGTAACATTCAAAACGAGCACATTCTCATTTCACTCCCATAACGAGGATAAATAAAATTCTTGTTCTGGTTGTATTACCCTTAAAATAAAATGATGATTATTTAAGACTTGACGGTGTTATATGTAAAATGTCAATGTCTATAAATATTTTATAAAGGCATAATTATGTGCAAATACTTCATTTTTGTTTTTTCTTTAAAATCTCATTTCCTGCTTTGTTTACACATCTTTTTACTGGTAGTCCTCTTATTCCTTGTGGCATTTTTACAACTGAGAAGAAACATGTCTTCATGTCATGCTTTATGTCAGTGTGACAGTTGTTAGGAAACGTTGAAGTAATTAATGAATTTTCACTCGTGTATATTTATGAAAATATATGAAACCCATATCAGCAGCCTTTATGAGCCCCGTGAGGGGTGGACTAAGTGAGCATGGTTATCAACTGGGCAAATTCAGCAGGGCACTCAAATATTTTTCTAAAATCTGCCTTAAATGGGAAGCCCATGAATGCTGGCTAAATGGGCCCCATAAATGTGGGCAAGATGAGTCTAGGCTGGAGCTGGGTAACATGGGCATGGGCCATATATTGAATATAATATTATTATTATAAGTGGACATATTGGCCATGGTATGGAACTGGGAAACAACATGTGTGGCACATCTGGTTTTGGTAACACAACTCCCATATGTAAAGCACATACGCACAGCCTACATGAGCCCTGTGACGCGTAAAGGTGAAATAAGTGGACATGGGCTCAAATGTTCTATGTTTAAAACAAGCTGTTTTGATTTTGAATGTCAAAGTTTAAGGTGATTGTAACTTTTCTTCTGCTATTTTTTATTACATTCAGCTCTCTGCAAGTGGGTTTTTCCACTCCCAAACTCTGTCTTGTATGTGAAGTTGGCAAACCCACAGAGCTTGTCAGACCTTGCTCACACTCAGAAGTGGCTGCCTGGGTGCAGGTTTTGGTGAGCCTTGGTCTAATCATACTCTCTTGGCTGCTTGGATGCTGTTTAGTCCTTAGGAGGACAATGGGCATTAAGTGTCTTTGTGTAGAAGCATATATGTCGTTGGATATTCCCTGGTGAAAGGAGAGATTTGGGCTATTTTTGCTTTGGGAAAGAAGAGTGTTCTTGGTTATTTCCCATTTGTTATGCTGCATTCAGACCAAGCCCATTCGACAGCGTCAGCTGCGGCAAGATTACATGTAAAGTCTATGGTGGAGTACGTCAGAGGTCCGTCAAGGGCTCTGCGTTGCCTTGAGTACGTTGGCTCCGTCAACGACGCTTGCGCGCCAACATACCAACGCATGCGTCACTGAAGTTCAGCAAGCTGAACATTTGACGGATCCAACGGAGTTAACGCAGTGTGGCAACCAATCAGAGGGTCTCACAGTAGTTATGTCACTATACACGTATCTTGAATGTAGCGCGGGCCCAGTGAAAACATTTTTCAACAAACACAGATTTAAAAAATCAGAAATAACACTTATCGAAGACAGATGGACAGGCGCTCCTAAAGAGGAACAAAGAACATGTAGTTGGTGTCCCGGTAGGAGATTTAAACTCCAATGCGGCCGAGGAGGTCGTAAAATTAGGTACGGGACAGACGGAAGTAGCACTGACAGTGAACCTCATCCATAAGCAGCTTCTGGAGCAAATGGTTAAACTCCCCGAACTCAGAACGCATCTGAATAATGGGCGCTGATGCACCCGATGTCAATGTTGTCTAGCTTTATCCAGCTTATAAAGCCAAGCGCTCTCTAGTTACGATCCACCATAGTTCAGAAACTTCAGAACATGTGGCAACAGAGGAAGCCCCGCCCATGCGTTGTTTTTTCCTCAGAAGCAGGCTATGGAAGCCAAAAAGTACATACGTCAAACTTCATCCGTTGAATGCGTTGCCTGACGCAGACCAAATGTGCGGTGTGAATTCAGCTTTAGAGGAGTATGATTTCCCTTTCTAGCTCCTTTGTTTTAAACAGGACAGTCCTACCAGTCTACCCTGTTTGTAGTTAGTTTAGGGAGCACGGCTTCCTAAAGCTTGAAGAGGCTCCTGACAGAGTTTTTTTTCTTTATCAATAAATTACATTATTTTTTATTTTATTTTAAACACGCGTTGGGTCACCATGGAAAACTGCTTAAAAACCCACTTGCAACCCATATTTTCAGCCCATTTACAATCCTTATGGGCCCCACATGGAGTTGCTGGCTAGGAAACTCTCATTGACACAGAGACACTCTGAAAGGTTATGTTTGGGCGCCTTACAGCTGAGATCCAACCACGCCAACAACACATTGAAAAGTTAATCCGCTTTCCACCTTTTTCCCTGGTGATCATGAGGTGGGCTGTTGCACCACAACAGCACAACAACTATTTACTATGGTTGAGTAATAACAATAGTAGATTAAATGAATAAGAGATTCAATTAAGCCGCAAGACAGAGAGTGAATAGGTCCATAAACAGGGCTCTAATGCTGTGAGGACGCTCCCAAAGTGGCGGCTACGTCAGGAGATGACGACACGATCCCAAGCCCTATATGGCAAGATACATCGATTATGAATAAACAACAAGAAAATCAAATCACAAAACTAAAATAAAACCCAAACATCCAAGGACTATGACAAACAGAGTCTGCAGCTCAGTTACACAGAAAGACATAATCCTTTCCGTGTTGTTTTTAATAATCTTACCTGGAATTCTGATATGTCTCTGTTGCTCCCCATCAGTGATGCCTGTAATGCGTTACTTAGTTGCTTCTAATATGACCACTTTTTCAGTAACAACTAATCTAATGCGTTACTATTTTCATACAGGTAATCAGATTAAAGTTACATGTTCATGCCACTGTGCGTTTCTATTTTTGTAATTTTCCGGAGAAAAAAGATATATGTTGTACATGGCGGCAAAAGCATTAAGAAAACAAGGAACAATAGCGGTAAATATAGTCCTACCTTCAACGACACTGCTGCCGAAACAGCTGATAATCTCCTTTGCGGTCACGATGTTTGTTTTGGACTGAGTCTGAGTTCCGTAGCCTACTCTGTAGGCCTACTCTGCCTCCTAGTGCGACTCTCCAGTAGTACGTGCAGTGATCAAGCAAATGCATCCCCAAGACGCAGCTTATTCCTTCATATTTGCTGGTGTCAATGTGAGGTTAAAAAACAAGTATATTTCCGGCCTTACTGTTAAAATGCACTCCAATAAAGTAGGTATCTGCAAAACTGGTTATTGTGTTTATGTTGAGGCAGTGGGGAGTGTTATTGGGAGCTGCTGAAAGTAACTAATAAAGTAACTTGTATTCTAACTTAGTTACTTTTAAAATAAAGTAATAAGTAAAGTAACTAAGTTACTTTTCGAAGAAGTAATTAGTATTATAGTATACAATCATATTACTTTTTCAAAGTAACTGTGGAAACACTGCTCCCCATCCTGGTGTTGTCACATTGATATGTTTTTATGAATGTTTACCTTGATATGAAACAATCTTCCTCTTTGTATTCTTACCATGGGTAAAAATGAAACGCTAACAGCATTCCTTGTTGTACTGATCTTAAACTAAATAAACCTTCAAAAGAGTTTATCAGATAAAGTTAAATATATTCAGCTCCATGAAAGTACTGGTTTACTGAATGCTTAACCCAATAACAATGAGTTTAAAATAGCAGAAGAATGAGTCGCTCAGTTCTTTCATAACATCTCTCAGAATAATAATTAAGAGCATTTCCACTATCCAACCTTCAGGGTAATTTTACTGGAACTCATATAATGCCTGTGTCTTCAATTCCCTGGGCCAGGCCGACAAGGGCCATTTCCCAGGCAATTTCTGGAACCAACCAAGCCCCAGTCTTGGGGTATGTACTCTTAAATGGCTCAGTAGAGTTGCTGTGTAGGAGTGGAGGTTAAATCACGCTAATTGGTTGTAATTCAAAAGGAAATGAGCAGATATTGCCAAACAACCAGCTTTGTAAAATAAGAAGAGTTGCTTTGGAAGCAGCTTGTAACAAAATGGTGAACATAAACAGTTCCTGCTTCTTCCTTCTAGATCACTTATTTTTGCTGCTTTGAGGGCCTTTTGGCACTCATATAATACATAATACAATATACTCAATAATGAGAGCGTCATATTATGCAGACATGTTAGAAAATTCCTTTAAGTGACAATTTTGTATGGAGACACGATGGACAAAAGGGGATGGGACAACAGATTAACCTGTCAGATAAACATCCAGTAAAATTACACAGAAGTTCCGATAGTGGAAACACACCAATACATTTCATTATGAAATGCTAATCCCATTTCACAGGTTATCATATATACAGTATAACCACACATGTGCAAACACAATGATGGACTCACCCACTGAGGACCACAATGAAATCCATAACATTCCAGCCATTCCTTAGGTAGGAACCTTTATGAAACACAAAACCCAGAGCGATGATCTTTATCCCGGCCTCAAAACAAAACATCCCTATGAAGTATGGCTCTGTCTTCTCCTGTTGGTGTCAAATGGCATAAAACATGTAGATAAATTGTTAGCATATAGGACCGAGATGCAAAAACAGCACACTTAAGACCTCTATCTATACTGTTTTCTGTGTCTAAGTGTCTCACCAGTCTCTTGGACATGGGGGTTTTGTCTTCGCCAGGAAGATGTTGTTCCAGAGCCAAGACGATGCAGTTGGCAATGATGGTGGTGAGGATCATGTACTCGAATGGAGTGAAAGACTGTAGTTAAGGAGCTTAACTTTCTAGATAATGACAAAAATTCAGTTTATGCAAGGTAGTAAATAGTGGTGATTTGTTTTTTTTATCAGTGAAAACATTTTTTTAGAAGAGGTGGGTCTTCAAACTTCAACCCAGAGAGTAAGGCTACGTCCACACTAAGCCGGATAATGCCTTAAACGTATAAGTATTTAGTCTACACCCCCCTATCGTCCACACTAGGGCGGCTTTGTTTGTGGTCTGTGGCTGGATAACTATTAGCCGGGTAAGAGAGCCGTCTGTTATCTCAACGGCTAAATGAGCACGTCTGGACGCAACTTATTCGGTCCCCGGCTAAATCAGAGCAGCAACGTCAATCAAATGCTGCGTCCTAAATTGAGGACGACAACAACGCGACAGCATATAATGACAACAGCAGAGATGGAAACGAGTCTCGCTATGCTACTTCTTCTTTTGCAAATTCAGACATTTGCAAAGTTAACCCTAACCTACTTGCGGATGAGAAGGCGACACAGGAAGCGCCGACATCGACATAGATTATACGCGTCAATCTGTTTTCTTTTTGTTTTTCCCCGCGCATGCCCAGTACATGCATAGGTAGGCATTGGATTGCGCAATCATGGGACCTTAAACGGACTGTAAACGGGGCGTAAATGCTCGTGTTGAGTGGATAACATTAGGCGTCTAACTCCCCGTATAACCTTATCCGGCTTAGTGTGGACGTAGCCTTAGTGTCTTGCAAAGAGCTGGATTAACTGTTCAGTTAACTCCAACTCCTCCCATTGGAAAGGTTGGGGTAAACGAAATGTTTAGTCAGCCCACAGCATATTTTCAACACTTACAGGACCAGTAAGTTGAACCTTTGCTTTTTTGTTTTGTTTCGCAGTTGTTTCACTCTTGCTGGTTTCCATGGATGCAACTATTGTGTAGTGGGAATTATCGAAGAAGCACAAACACTGACCATGACCGAGACAAGTGAGGCCTGCAGCTGTACTGATGTTCTGTCTTACTTTGTGACCTCCTAGGTAAGTTTTTGTTAAAGTCTTGAATTAGCTTTGGTAGGCTCGTCCCAGTGGAAAATGATCATCATTGTTCCCCGTTCCTTTCAGTTTGCACATATTGACTCTCATTGTGGTTTGCTGGTATCCGGACACCTTAAAAATGGCTTTGGAACCCTTTCCACAAAGATTGATGTTAGAGATTTTCTCATCTGGTCCTGACTTTTTTTACACTGGGACATGATGTGTGGCTTTTTGGAGAGCTTTAAGCCTAATTCATATTAGTATGAAGATGTATTTGAGTTATTGAACTTAATAAACCTAATAAATCATAAGTGTGTCAAGTTAAAGGCAATGAAAAGAGGTCTGCACTTTATCTGGGATCAGCTGTAACACAAACAGATGCAGAAATAGACAAAAGAGAGAGAGAGAGAGAGAGAGAGAGAGAGGCAGTGAGATATGATCATACAAAAATATCAGTCCTGCTGTGAGCAACACACTGCATCTATTATGAGAGCTGTACTGGTTGTTGGTTTAAATCTAGCTGCTCTTTATTTAATGCTTAGTGGGGGCCCTTTCCTCTCATCTGGTTATGTAGAGAAGGCAGTTTAAACCCGGAGAGAAGTGATAGAGAGCCATAGAAGGAAGAAGAAGTTAGAGAGTAGAATGCAACAGGAGGAAGTGAAGCAAAAGAAGTAAGATGATAACTGGAGGAGATTATGTTATATGAGTAAGATGCTTGCGAAACAGCATGGTGAGGAGGAGGCAGAGTGAAGCCGGACAGATCGATGCTGTGCTGGCAATTTTATCCAGCAAATGAGTGATGAGAAGTTAAATAAAAAGAGCAAACACAATACTCCTACAAGCCTATAGGGGCTCTGGGATCAAACAGGGCTGCCCGCCAGATAGGCTGCTGGGGGAACAAAACCACAGTAAACAACAGTAGCAAAATAAGTGTGAAAAGAGCCCAGATGACCTGCTGCTGTATAAAATCACAAGTGGAAGGGGTTTTTGATCCTTCAGATACAAAGGCTCATTTTAAGCAGCTCTTTAAACTAGCTATTCACTCCAATAAAACAAAATAAGAAAGGGAGAAAGAATGTGAGGAAATGAAGATGGAAAGACAGGGAGGAGGGTATCTAAGCAACAGCATCCTCTCCCAACCACCGAAAGTCAGTGTTACTGGGCAGCTGAAGTGTCTGTGTGTGTGTGCGTGTGTGTGTGTGTGTAGGTATGTAATGTGTTGACCCACAGAAGCTATACTCCAATACTGTACATCAGGCTAAATATCAGAACTTGATAAGCATTCTTCCAAAATAGAAGAATTTAGTCATTTATTTTCCTTTTTTTTTATTTTTTACTTTATTGTCCGATGTAGTCTTTTTTTATTTGTATGGAAATAAATGTAAACAAATTTTAAATCTGAATATATGAAAGATGATAGCATGGTTGTGAAAGAGGAGAAGACTCATAACCAATTTTGGGACTTGACTGAGCTGACCAAGCAACAGCTTGAACACTTAGGCTGACCTGTAGAGTTGCTATCAAGGCACAGATGGACCTGACCATCAGAAAATAACTACACCACTGCTTTTTCCTGCTAATGTTTGTACCTTAGATAAAAGGATTACTATTTGCTAGAGATATAATGTGCATGTGCAACTATAAGCAACAGCCTTGTGTGTTTTTGTTTCTGACAATCATCATACCATGGGACGTTACTGCTTCAGCTTTTTTTTCTAGCTGATTTAGCTGAAGCTGATTTTTCTAACAGTATTACTATAGGTATACTACACTACTTCCGTGAAAGATCCCACACCATCCATTATATTTATTTTTATTAGGAAAAAAACAGAAAATCCCTTAGATTATTTTGTTTCCAACAAATGTAGTTTAAGCTATGTATCATATCAATAATTATACTTTGTAAATTTTGTAATGTTATGTCAATAGCGTAATAAGATTTACATTCTAGGCTAATATTAGGGTCATGATGTAGCTAGGTGCAGGCAGAGGTGGATAGAGAACCAACCATGAAGCTCCTCTCAGTTCAGTCGCAGAGTCTGTTGTAATATACTATCTTGGAGTGTCCTTTTACATAAACATCTGTGGAAGTTTTGAGACATTTGGCCTACCAATGCCAATGAGAGTAAGATTAGATTACACCAGTTGTTTAGGTTTTAGGGTCAAGCTCGTTATCATCAGCCGTCAAATCTTTCAGTCAGTGATCTCCCTCCCAAATCCAAATAGTCAAATCAGGGTTCAGTTTCCTTCCAGCCTGCTGAGAATTTCTCTGTAGAGAAATAGAAGTGAAGACAAAACATTATTTGGAGGAAGTAATGTTTGCTGAATTAGAAACCAACTTTTTGGAAAATTAATTTGATTTTATGGATCATTGTTGGCAGTGATGAGTCTAAATTTTGTATTTTGGGATACTAAGAAGACAGTTTCAAAACAACTTATAAGACTAGTTTTGAGTTTAAACTATCTATGTTGAAGCCATTTTATATTTGAATACAGTACATAACAATCTTAAAAAGTTTATGAAACTCAGAAACAAACGGATGAACAATGTTTCTAGGCACAGATGTTACACAAAGCTATTTGTAGCATGTAGGACCGGCTAAGGGATCCCTCTGTGTAGCATAGCACCACAGAAGAAAGGTGGTTTAAGTGGACTAACTTACAGTACATGATTAAAATGACTTTTTATCAGTAATTCACCTTTTAAAAACACTGTTTATACCACAGGTCAACTGGCTTGATCATATCCAAGCAATCTGAAGATTGAAATCTTAAATGGTGGAAAACCAGAGTAATGGACAAAAACAACCTCAAATTTTTAATCCTATGCTGATTAATCGCTGCCCAGACAAAACCTTACTTGAACGATTCTAAGATCTCCGCAGGAGGATGAATCTATTGTCTGGGGGAAAGTCAGCGTTAAAGAGGAAAAAATCAGCTGTGGTTAGCGGATCCAGATCAAATCTGCAGTTGAGGAGTATAAAAGAAAGCTTTTTCTACCCTCATCAAATAATGTCATCCATCCATCCATCCATTTTCTAAACCGCTTAATCCTCAAAGGGTTGCAGTGGGGGGCTGGTGCCTTTCTCCAGCTGTCAATGGGCGAAAAGCGGGGTACACCCTGGACAGATGGCCAGTACATCACAGATAATATGTCATTTGTAACTAAAAAAGTCCGTAATATTTGCTCAAACAAATATGCTGCGTCAAATGCATTTTTCTGCACGTTTAGCAAATATGAGACATTTTCAGCTTCACTTTTAAGAATAACACTGTTTAACAATCGGAGAAGTTATTACCAAAAAGTTATTTGACGCTAATGCTAATTTAAATTATTAGAAATAATCTTTTGTTGGTTATTCACAAAGAATACATATAATCAGCTATTTAATACCTTTATCATCTACTTGTTATGGTAAAACATTTAAAATCTCCTTTACAAACAGAAGATTTACTTTTGACCTCAAATGGAAACTGATGGTAATGGTAACTGATATACTTATTTCTCTTCTTCACTTTGCTGCTTCTGACTAAGTCTAGAAAAAACATAACTTTACGCTTAGTTACAATCTTAACAAGTGTCTCATCAGCCCCTCTTGCTGTGCTGTTCTGGGTGTCAGCTGACGTGCAATATTTGCCGTGATTCGTCTACCAGCTTCAGGAATCGAGGCGTCTCGTGAGCCTTCTGAGTCACAGTGACGCTGGCACTCTGCCTCGACTCCTCAAACATGCGTGTAAAAATAGACACAGAGACAAGAGTGTGATGCCCCATGCATCTGTGAATACGCTCAGGCCCAGATTGGATCCAAACCCCAGTGATTATTGTTATTACACTGAGGTGAAAATCAAAATGAAGCAAAGGCATCTGAGCCTGGCTTATTGGAAATCTGTAAATGAGCTGAGCCATGTGTCGAAGTATGAACTGGAGCCTGCAATGAATAAATATACAGAAAAAAAGCTTTGTCTGGTTTTTCTCAGAAAATTGTTCCATCTTAAAAAAATAATTATTTTTTTTGAAAAGACTAAAATATTTAATATGATATTTAACATTAATATATGACATTATAAAATTAGACTTGGAAGACAACTATGTTCAAGGTATATAAATCTACTATTTCATTGCATTCATGTCAAAAATGATATATTTTTTTTTTTAATGTTCACGTATTGATGTGTAGTCTTTTTCTTTATTTCTGGGAAAGCGAATTGAAGGTAAAATCCAAATAACCTTTTTTTTTGTTTTGTTAAACAATGAATAAAAATATCTTCCATCTGCATATTTATTTATTTATTTATTACAAATAGTTTCAAATTTCTTTCAAGCAACATCGGATACGGACTGGAGAACATGGTGGATTGTATGTATTTTTGGTAAGCATAAAGCAGCATAAAGAACAAGCCAAGGTAATCTAGGTATTTATATTGAGTGTTACCAGTAGTGTCTCCCATTAATGAATAGAGAACTAGTTAATACAGTTGTCTTACTGGCAATGTCCCCAAAATAGGAGAAAGAAGATCAGGTCTTTTGCTTCTAGATTTTTTTTAAAGTTTGAATTTGTGCAATGTGATCAAATAGGTTTTGAATGGTGGAAGGTAGAAAAAAAACTTTAAGTATGGAAAATACTGGATATTTTGGCATGAAGGATAAGCTCCTTCACCAGCCCCAGCAAGCCATCTAAGCAAACCATTAAGGACACGTAGGGCCTGATTTATCAGTGGTTTGCGCTTGCTAAAACAGGTGCAAAGTGCACAGCGTCACAAAAACAGGCTGTAGCTGATTTACTAACAAGAGGCAGAGAGCATTTTGCCTGTTAAATCCAGACCGAGATACATGCAATCAAATTTAGCGCTTTCCCCTATGTTAAATATACAATATGGCTGTTTCTGTCAGAAGACGGAAAATATTGAGAGGAATTTTACCCCGGCTATTTTAGCACCTATTTTTACCACTTCTGAAAGGTATATCTTAACTTTGCACCACCAAAATGTAAAATGAAACTGTAGTTCATGCACAATATAACCTAAGATTAATTAACACTCTAATGGCCATAAACCTGACAGTTTTGTAGATATTTCCATTTTTCTCCCCCTGAAAGATGAATCATAACTCGCTGCGCTCTCTGCTCATCTGCACTTGCTGAAGATGTGTAAACTGCACAGTGAGTTGAGGTCCTCATAGATCCTCATTAGTTTTCACTGGACTGGTTAATCTTCCTACGTTCCATTTCATGAAATGTAGTAATAATATATAGTATCGCAATGTCATTTATGCTACATTTTAAAAATGGAGCACCCAGTCTCATGCCCAGCTTCAATAGCCAGGTCACTTCGTTCCCGTCAGTGGGAACCAACGAGGTCCACCGGGCCGTCCGTCCATCTCCCGTCCAGCTTCCCACTGGACCTCTACGTCCCAAGAGAGGAACGCCGGGCCGTCTGCCAGTTTCCTGTCCCGCCAAGGGACGTCCGTCCAGCTTCCCACTGGACCTTCAGGTCCGCAAGAGAGGACCGCCGGGGCGTCCGCCCGTCTCCCTTCCCGTCAAGGGACGTCCGTCCAGCTTCCTGCTGGACCGCCCCGCATGTCCAGCCAAAGGGCATCATTCGGGCCACCCGTGAGAGGACGCCATCCGGGTCGACCGCCCGACTCCCGTCCCGTGAGAGGACGCCACCCTGGTCGCCCATCTGACACCCGTCCAGCCAGAGGACATCATCCGGGTCGCCCAACCGACGCCCATCCAGCCAGAGGACACCATCCGGGTCGCCCACCCGACGCCCGTCCCGTCAGAGGACGCCATCCGGGCCGCCCTCCCGACTCATCTCCAACAAGGGGATGCCATCCAGGCTCTTCCACCGCACATCCTGATACTTAGCAACCTTGTTCTGGACATGCTACAGCTTTAATAAGTCTGACTCTGGAATACGCTGTGTGCAAAGAGCAAAGAGCGAACGCATAACGAGAAATATAATTCTCAACCTTCTAGCCTAGTAGTAATTAACTCTGTAACATCCATAGACTATATAAATATATATATCCCCCCCTCGTTATTTTGCCAAAATAATAAATCATGAATCCATGCACATCATCCTCATTTAAATACTTTTCCTTTCGCCTTTTATGAATTGCTCTCACGATCTTAATAGATCACCCGCAAATGAAGGACAACGTACTGTCGCAAAATTTTTATGCCGCGTGCAAGTTTGCTGTTATTATTAGGAATCTTGATAAATCAGGCCCATTATTTGCTTAGAGACAGAGGCTAGACAGCAGGCCGTTATCTAAGTAACTATACTAGGATTTTCTCCTTCTAATCTTTGTCCTCTAAGATTGTAGGTTGGATTTATTTTCCAAGTGCTCTGCTAATAAATCTGTATACTGATACTTGTCCTTATTTGCATTAAAAAACGGAAGCTGTAAAGCAGTGAAGACAGCACCATAGCCAGTGACAGGAATGTTGAAATTTTCTGGTGAACAATCATTTCAGGCCAGGAGTCGCTCGCACAGTTTTTATAGACTTTTACTCCTACTAGTTGTGCACTGTGGGGGGATGTTTAGTCTTTGCTCCCATCGCAGGCACTTTCGACCCCCCCTCCAAATTTGAAGGAAGGCTGCAAATTATCACTATTTTCCAAACAAACAAAAAACAATTTATTTTTACAATATAATTTTGAAACATGAGAAATTACAGAAATTACAGAAAAAATGCAACGATAAGGGGTCACAAGCCAGTGATTTCTTGTGTCCGGAAGAATCCAGAGGGTTGTGTCAGGATGGGCATCCGATGTAAAACCAAAGCCAAATCAAATATGCGAAATATGCGAATCAGGCTGGTTGGGCCTGATGACATTCATGTGCACTTTGCACCTTGAATTGCATTGTGTTGAAAGTGTGCTATACTAATAAAATTCCCTTGCCTTTGGAGGTATGGAAGTGTCTAGGAGAGGTGGGACTGCATCAAGGATCAGCTCTGAACCCCTTCTTGTTTGGTTTCGTGATGAACAGGCTGACAGATGATGTTAGACAGGAGTCTCCATGGACTATGATATTTGTAGATGACATTGTAATCTGTAGTGAGAGCAGGACGGAGGTGGAGGAAAAGCTGGAGAGATGGAGGTATGCTCTAGAAAAGATGATTAGTTGTAGCAAGACCAAATAAATGTGTTTAAATGAGAAAGACACAGGTAGAATGGTGAAGTTACAGGGAGTGGAAGTGAAGAAAGTAGAGGACTTTAAGTACTTGGGTTTAACAGTCCAAAGCAATGGAGAGTGTGGAAAAGAGATGTAGAAGCATGTGCAAGCTGCTTGGAATGGGTGGAGAAAAGTGTCACGTGTAATGTGAGATAAAAGGGTTTCAGCAAGAATGAAGAGGAAGGTCTACAAGACAGTAGAGAGACCAGCGATGTTGTACAGTCTAAAGACTGTAGCAAAGAGGAAAAGCCAGGAGCAGAATTGGAGGTTGCAGAACTCAAGATTTTGAGATTCTCTCTGGGAGTGACGAGGGTGGATAGGATCAGGAATGAGTACATCAGATGAACATCTCATGTTAGTTGTTGTGGGGATAAAGTCAGAGACGTGAGACTGAGATGTTTCGGACATGTACAGAGGAGAGACTACAATTATATTGGAGAATGATGTTGAGGATAGAGCCACAAGGCAGGAGGCAGAGAGGAAGACCAAAAATTAGATTTACTGATGTTGTGAAAGAGGACATGTGTGAGGGCAGAGGATGCAGAGGATAGGACTAAATGGAGACAAATGATTCGCTGTGGTGACCCCTAAAGGGAAAAGCCGAGAGAAAAAGAAGAAATTACAGAAAATTAGTAGTTACTTCTCTGTTGTGAAGATAGTTCTTGGTGCATGTGCGGCTCCCAGGTATTGGGCTAAAAAGTTGCAGAAACTTTTAATTACTGCTAGAAGTTCAGTAATAAATACATATTTTCACTGTGAAATTAGGACCAACCAAACACTAGTTAACAGCAGTGAGTAACCAATAGTCTCTCTACTATGATGTAAAGAAAAGATGGTGACAACAGTGAGCTTAAGTCAAAAAATGGGAGATTTTGATGATTAATAAATAAGAAACAAGATATGTGAGCAGGAACGAAGACACAATTTTGTTATTGTCTGTTTTTTCCCAGTCGACACTTCTTACATATCTATCTAATGCTCCTTCCCCTTCTCTCCAGATTTTACTTACCTAATCATAAGAATGTAAATAGCAATAATTTACTTGGTTCTTCTAGTATACAGTATGACATTGATCAATGATAAGATTTGATCATTTCAAGCTTGCACACTGTGACATGATCAAGTCCTGTATGATTTTTCTAAATCACATGGTGTGTTGCATATATATAAAGTAGGTGTCATGTTTGAGTTTAGCTTGCTGACCCACATGCAGAACAGCACTAGGGAGACCAGTTTTATAATAAAACAGTTCATTGAAACAATGAATGTAGGCTGATTGCTGGAACTAAACACTGCTTCGTGAAAGATTAAAATTAGGAATGGAGATGAGAAGCTGATTTGGAAAATTAGAAAATTATAGGAAAGTAGTTGTCTTTAATTAATGAGAATTGTTTGATAGTACTAAGGATCAGCTTACTATCAGCAGGTGGTAATGCCAGGGAGGAGAAGCTAGATGTCTGGGACGTCTGTGAGATCTTCCTGAGGACTGAGTTCTGAGATCAGACAGGCAGTGCTTGACACTGTAGCCAGAGGACTATCAGACATGGAAGTTAACCAGAGCTTATGGAAAAGCTGGAGAATGGATCACAAGCACATGATATGCGTGGCAGCGTAGACACTGAGGAATCTTGTGAGGAGTACAGGCAAGGTTAATCACAGGTAAGCCGAAGGATACATTTTCACTAGAAAATACTATGAGACACAGAGAGCTAGTGGTTGCCATAGAGATATAACACTCAGACAAAGAAGATATGACAACCAGCTTCTTTTATTAACCCCGTTAATGAGCCTCAACCAGGTGCACCTACGATTAGCTGCCAACTCCGCCCTCAAGCTTGATTGTTAGGTTCTCAACTTAAGCAGAACACCTGGTGGAGAATGAGTGGAAGAAAACCAAGACAGACTTAGACAGACACCCCAGACTTCTAACAATAGGAACTGAAAGCATTTTACATGTATGAGTCTAATCAAACACTTAACCCTAGTCATCCTTGAAACAAAACATGAATATGAAACCCGTCAAAATAAAACCCAGATTTAAGATTGACCTAAAAAATATTGCCATAGAAAATTATGCACAGCTGTTTCTCAAGTTTTTAACTTACTGTACTGTTTGGAATGATCATCTTTATGTGAAAAAGCTGGAAATCAGTGGAGAAAAAAGCCATCAGTTTGACATCCACAGAGAAATTAGTTTAGGAGAAAAGGAACACCAGATCCATTAGGATCATTACCCTCCTAATTGTCCACTTTTATTTTTCATGCAAGGATACAATTTAGTTTGGGGAAAATTAATGATCTCAACTTTAAGAAGACTCTAGAGGAATATGTATGGACTTTACTACCCGAATTTAATTTGTATTAAAATACTAACCAGTATAATAATAATCTTAGAGCCTAACATGAGAACACCCCAAAAATAAAGATCAGTATGGCTAACCTATTTTACTGTTTTTAAATTTAAACCTCCACATCTGCTTATCAGCTCTCAAACAATTTCTGTTTGCACTAATGATGAAAAACACTATCAGATCCAAAAATCAATTATTTAGAAGTACACCTTCTCAATGGGAAACTTCCCCCCATCGGGATTCCCAGTAGGGATCAGACAAGAGGAGCAGCTGCCAGTTCTCAGCAGGCCTGTGAATCTAACCTGAGACTGAGTGCTTCATTAAGCCCTGCCTCTTCCCTGCCAGGCCTCCATCAGCCTCCATCAGCTACACCCCCAGGCAGCCAAGCTTGCAGTCAGAGTCATGCATGCACCAATGTAACCACAGCTTGCTACGGTGAGCCACCACGGATCTTGTCAGAGACACAGTGCACTTCCATAAATCTGAAAATATATGATTGTGTAGGCTCACCCACACCACTCAGCCAATCACATAAGTCTCTGCATATTTCCTGTATTGGTTATGTTACGTTTACTAACACTCAGAGAAGAGGCTCTTAGAGTAAAGTGGCAGCTGCAAGAGGTGCAGCAAACACAAGACTGACATTTACCAGATGTCCTGCAGAGATAAGAGATTATAAGAGTGTGTATGAATTCCAATCTAGCTTTAGCCAGTATAAGTATCAGTGTCTGTTCTCGATTTACATGGCTCTCACTTATTACAAATGTCTACTTAGTAGGACACCCAGATGAATAGTTTGTATGTGCCGGTTTGTAGCTTTGAGATCTTCAAATTGCTAAACAGTTAAAGCCTCAAAATCAATAATTATTTAATAGTGAGGCCCCCGCTCTTCACCTGTTGCTGGGGCTATCAGTCACCTCAGCTGTGTAAATAACCAAAAGAGAAGTAAACTACTGTCGAAAAGAAATATGTTAGCTTTTTGTAATGTTTTCAGGAAGCAGAAAACACACGGTAATAGCTTGCCAACATGAACACCACCCACTACTGTTTACAACGTGATGCTACAAAGAAACACATTTTTTCGTTAATCTAAAAGACTTAGCATGCTTGGCAGTAAATCAAAAGGGCCATTAATGGCTGGCTACCAATGCAGATGATAATTAAATAAAATTGAAAATGAAGAACAGTTTTGAACAAGAAAAAAGTTTAGTGTACTAGTTTTATCACTGAGTTCAGTTTGTTTGAAGTCTACCTTTTTTCATTTAAAATTTTTTTTTTTTAAGTAAGTCAACTGTATTTATATAGCACCAATAAAATAAAGATAAAATCACACATTGTTGTTCATAGTGCAGATAAAATAATATAAGACATTGAGCTTTAAAATTCAAGTGAAACAAATCAAATAATTGCTTTAAAAATGTCTAAATAAAAGTGTCTTCAGCCGTTTTTTATAAGAACAAACAGAGTCACCCACATAAAGAGATAGGGTCAGGGTGTTTCACACTCTAAGGGCTACTGCCTGAAAAGACACATCCCCCTCAAATTTTTAAAACAGGTCTTGACAACCTTCAGGAAGTTCTGGCCTGAGGACCAGAAAATACAGCTAGAAGCGTAAGAGATCGACATTGTGATGATGTTTGAAGGGGCCTGTCCATTAAATGCTGTAAAAGTCAAAACTATGATGATAAAATCAATTGTAAACTTTACAGGTAGCCAGTGCAAAGAGGATAAAACTGCCGTAATGTGTACACTTTTTTATTCCAGTCAAAATCCTTGTTGCAGAATTCTGTACTAAATGGAAATGACTAATAGTAGATTTGTTGAAACAAGTAAAAAGAGAATTCCAATAATCTAAAAGAAAAGACATAAAAGCATGAATGATTTGGGAAGGGTGGGATTTGTGGTGTTATTTTAACCTGTAAAGCACTTTGAGAAGCTTAAAAGTTCTATTTATTGATCCTCTGCAGTTAACAGGGGCACGTCAATTACCATGGCGGACCGGATTCGGCCCCCGGGCCTTGACTTTGACATCTGTGCTCTAAGACAAACTCAGTAAACAAACTGGTAGGTAATTTTCTGTCTAAATTTTCATAAATCATTGATAGCATGGCTCCAACAAAAGTTAGAGCAGTCTCAGGTAGAAAGAAGTCCCCTTGGACTGGCGACTGACTGGTACATGGTGAAAAAGGGTATTGTCGACCAGCCAAGAGAAAACCCGACTCCAGGTTCTGTGATATCTATAAAGATAGACTGAACAGGTATAAATTAACTTTGAAAGATACAAGGAAAAGTTTCTTTTTTTAAAACAGAAACATTAATAATGTGTGGACTTGATTTGCAACAGTTGAGAGACAAACTAATCCTCCAGCGACAGTAGCCCCTGAACTAAATTCCACCTGGGCTCACAATGAATTTGCCTGCTTTTTTTCTAAAAACATTCGGACAATAAGGTCAATCTGTAGATCAGCACCAAACCTACTACCAATGTCATCTCATTTAACAGTGATGCAGAGAAAATGTCTAAATTCCTTAAAGTAAACAAAAAAAATCTTGATGAAGTCATAACCCAATTAAGCACTTTCTCTTACCATGTCTATATCGTACCCAAAGCTTTTCTAAAGAACGTTTTCCTTGTCATTAAGTCTGACCTGATTCAAATAGTTAACACATCGCTCCTGTCTGGTCTCTTCCCCGAGACTTTAATAACAACAATTATAAAACTACTATTACAGAAGCACAACATGGAAAAAACGTTAATGCAGAACTAAAAGCCAATTTATAATCTCCAGTTTATCAGCAATATTATTAAGCTGTGTTTCAACAATGTGTTGTCACCGTGGGCTCCATCCTGGGGCCTCTCCTATTTAATATCTACTTGCTCCTACTCGTCGAGATTATAACAACCAATAAGATTAGTTACCATAACTATGCAGACAATACTCAGTTTTACTTTATAATTCCGATTGAAATTACGTTATGACCTTGCACATCGAAATCCAAAAGAGGATTGCGATCACCTCCTGCCATGTTTTTATCTTGTGTCCCACTCGGGACTCCGTAGCAACAGTAAGCAGACATCCGTTTCATCACAAGGAACTACACATTGCATTTTCCCTAAGAAGTAACTCTAACCAGTTCTCATACAACTCACAAGAAGACCTTGTAACATTTTAACTGCCTGTATCACCCATTTGGACAATTGTGACACCCCTACTTTAGAATGTCACCAGGTGACTTTGAACCCATCCAAACCCTAAGTCAATGCATTGAGCAAATCAATGGATGGATGTACCACAATTTTCCCCAGCTGAACAGGAATAAAACTGAAGTAATTCTTTTTGGACCTAAAGGGGAATGATCAAGAATCAGAACACCGCTTTGGTTACTACAGCTAGAATCTACTGACCAGGCCTGAAATCTAGGTGTAGTGATGGACTCTGAAACTGAACTTCTAATGTCACATAAAAGCAGTAACAAGGTTAGCCTTCCATCACCTGAAGAAAGTTTGTACGATTAAAGGACTAATGTTGAAACACAACATTGAAAAACTCATCCATTAGGGGTGTCATGATCTCGATTTTGTATCGAAATCGATCGAAATTACATTATGACCTTGCACATCGAAATCCAAAAGGGGATCGCGATCACCTCCTGCCATGTTTTTATCCTGTGTCCCACTCAGGACTCTGTAGCAGCATTTAGCAGACAACCGTCTCATCAGAAGGAACCACATATTGCATTTTCCCTAAGAAGTAAATCTCACCAGTTGTCATACAACTCAAAACAGCTCCTGGTAACATTATTAACTGCCTGTATCACATCCCACGTGATCAGAGCATACGTCTAGGGAGTACATTGACTGACGCTAGCTGGTAGCTAAAGCTAAGCTAAAGCTCTACCACAGCTAGGATAGATGAAGCAGCGGGAACAGAACTAAAGCCGCTCCTACTCTCAAATCACAGGTGAGGAAATTTTGAGTTTGCAGCGAGTCAAGTCCACATTCGCATTGTAAACAAGAGGAGCACTGTTTGATGCATATTGCTTGGTCTAATGAGTCATCTAGAGCATTGTCTTCACTTGTTTTTTCTGCAGTGACTAAAAGAGTCACTAGATGGCAGCAAGCCTCCGTTAGTATTAATGATGTTACACTTATTGCAAATAAATTATTTGACCATTAATGCCTAATGTGATACATTACACAAGACTAAAAAAAATTGCATAAATTTTGTCTTTTAAAATAAGATTTATGGTCCATTCAGATCACATGCTTTGTCAGCGTCAGCAAGGTCAAGATTACATTTGACGTTTTGACCGTCCTGAAGCAGTGCGTCAACCAATCAGAGGATTTCATTTTATTGATATTGCTACACGTATCTCAACAATGGAAGACAAGCTCATCGTTGCCGTCTGTAATCGCAGAGAACTTTATGATCCATCCTCGCAGATTAATAAAATAATAAATAACACCTACTTGTTTTGGTAGGCAATCTGAGCAGTTGTCAAACTGGGCGCGGGACAGAAGAAAGTAGCGCTGGGAGTGAACCTCATCCATATGTAGCTCCTGGAGCAAATGGTTAAACTCCCCAAACTCAGAACGCATCCAAAGAATGGGGTGTATCCACAAACAGCGCTAATGCAGCTAAAGTCAATGTTGTCTAGCTTTAAGCAAATAAAGCCAAGCCACTCTCTCAGTAAGATCCATCATAGTTCAGAATGTCCGTCAACAGAAGAAGCCCCGCCCACGCGCTATTTTTTTGCTCAGAAGTGGCAGGCTTTGCAAGCTTCAACATAGAAGCGTCAAACTAGATTCTTTGTGAGCTTTGCTTGAAGCTAACCAAGCCTGTGGTCTGAACGCAGCATTACTGTACAAAATGTAATGAATAAAACCAAAGATCGTAGAGTAGTCTAAAAAAGACATAGAGTCGGGTATTGAAAAGTGGGAATATAGATAAAGAAATAAAAATTGAAATTCAAATTGAATCAAGGATTTGGAGAATCATGACACCCCTATAGTTAATGCTTTTATATTTAGGGTGCATTCACACCAGTGATGTTTAGTCCACTTGAATTTAACTCTAGTTCGCTTGCCCAGAAATTCTGGTTCAAACTCTGATTGGGAAAAAACAAACGAACTCTAGTACGTCTAAAAACTTTGGTCTCGGTTTGATTGAAAAGAACTCTGCTGCAGTTTCGATTGCATTGATGAATGGCAGGCGAACCAGGGCCACACCAAAAGCAGGAAGCGGACTATTGTGCAGGGCATCCCGGGTAAATATAATCTTCACAATTGCACATGCTGGAGACATATATGCTGAATCTTGTAAATACCTTGCTCAATGTCTGTATAAGGAAGACATCTTTGCTGGGAAATTATGTGCGCTCCTACTCATAGCACATTTCCTCATAAAGCCGTCTCAGCCTTCTTGTGTAGAAAAAACAGCATTGTCCATAGTCTTTTGTCTCTTCTCTGCTCATCCTGAGTTGATGCAGCAGCAGTGCTCTGGTTCATTTGTCAAACAGCTCAATCCTAAAACCGCTACAGTCTGCTGCCCCTCCATGTTTGTTTACATTTTACTGTACTGTGAAGATCCTCCCGCTGCAAGAAGTGCAACACCACCACATGCAGAGAGGTGACATTGTTGCTTAAAGCTTTAGTTCATTTGAAAAAATGAGCAGTGTGAGTGCGAACTGCATCACCAAAAAACATTAACAATGTTGCAATTTTGTTCCCCAATCGAACAGAGTCTACCAGACTATCAGGTGTGAATGCAGCCTTTGTCGGATTGATTAGTGCAATAATGTCCTCACAGGTCTGTCTAAGAAGTCAATCAGACAGCTGCAGCTGATCCAAAACAATGTTGCTTGCGTCCTCACTAAAACCAGGAAAGTATAGCAGTAGAACAGTTCCTTGTAGCTCATAGAACAGACTTCACAATACTTGCTCTTGTCATTATACCCCCCCCCAGTCTACTACCTTATCAACTCTAGTCTACTAATCACCCCTAGAATTAGAACAACACATGGAGAAGCAGCCTATCTGAAGAAAAAAAACTTCCAAACAGCTGTAAAGCTGCTGAAACACGCAGTTCCTTCAAATCAAGGCTTAAAAATTTGTAAAGAGCTGCCTTTGAATGAATGATAAATAATAGGTGGGTTGTCATATTTTTTAATAAGTGATATGTTTTGTGTCTCTAATGCTGTGTTTCATGCTTTTATAGTTGGATTATTGCTGCTCTTATTTTATCCACCAAGCACCAAAAGCACCTGGAATTGCCTTTGGGTGGAAAATCCGCTATACAAACAAAGTTGCCTTGCTTTGTAGGAAATGTGTTTACATCAGTTTGTTTACATATTCAGGTAAGATTAGATATACTGCATTAGTTATTTTGTGCATTTGCTGCAGTTTTTTATAAGAGCTCAGCATCACACTCTTCAAAATTTTATTATCAAACAACAGAATATGACTGTTCTGACTATCTGTAATAGCATATGGCATGGCGATCAGACATCATCAGAAATAATTCCTTTTAATGTCTGTTAATTAGATACAGTGGAGCTCATTCTACGTAATAAGACACTCCCTTCACAGTGCACATTAACCTGGAGGTTATTCAGCCTGGCTGCTCCTCTTCTGATCACAACAGCACCCATAGCTCTTTGATATTGATTTGGATGAGGAATTAAAATCTGCTAACAGATGCATTTGATGGTCTGGTTTGGTTAATAAAAAAACAGCAGTGCATTGGAAAATCTCTGTTGTGATTCACCACAGTTCCCAGACTAAAGATTTGAACCCAGAAAAAGCAAAGAGCAGCGGTCATCAACAAAAGAAGGTGCCTTCTATTAGCTGTGTTTATAAGCTCAGCAGTGGAGCAAGTCAGTCAGTCAGTCAGGAAGCTGCTGAATGGAGCAGAACAATGGTCTGTGAACATGCCACACCTGGCCTGGACACCTGGTGAGATGCGCAGCAGCAGCGGCACAAACACGCTGCCAATGGACACTTGTGTGCCACATCCCCTTCAGTGGGCAGAGCAAAACAGTAAATCTGTTTTGAAAGTTGAGCAACTAGTTGGTTTATATTAATAACAGCAAAGTACTGTAATGAATGCTTTATATGAAACAGGTGTGTTGAGTTTTTAGATGTTTTTTCAAACCTTAGTAAAAAACAAACATGCAGAAATAATGTAAGAATTAGAATTGACTTCTAATGTGGATGAATTGTGTTGAATTAAACTGTACTAAAATTAATTGGAATGCATATTTTTGATAGATACTGGTTACTGTCATTTAGAAGCAACCCACAACAGCTGAAGCTTTGGAGATGCCCTGATCCATACAGTCATTGCAGTTTGGCCTTTGTTAAACTTACTCAAACCCTAATCCTTGCCACATATTTCCTGCTTCGTTCACATCAACCTTGAAAACAAATTGTTCACTTGGTCCCCAGTATATCCAGCCCAGTAACCGATGTCATATTGAAAGGATGATCAGAGAAATTCCCTTCACCTTTCATGGTATTTATGTTGGTGGTTTTTAAAGTTCCCTAAGGTGACCTGTGTTGCAAATTAAGTGCTTTGTTGAAAAAATTACTGATTTCATTATTTGGTTATTAAACCACTGATTTGCTTTTAAAATCTCAATTAGCACAATTATCAAGATTGTAATTTATTTGGGTTTACCACTTTGAAATAGGTGGAAACAGGACCTCTTCATGACACAACGTTGACAAACTGGGCCATGAATAGCAAAGCTCCTGTGCTGCTTTGCTTTGGCACACATTTTTCAGTGTCACAAACAAAAGGATCAAATCATACCGGTATTATTCAGGAAACGTTTCTGCACTTCAGCTTTAATATAAAACAATAACTTGAATACCTAATGATCACTCTTTCTAATTAAACACATTTTCACATATTAGAGCTAAAATAAAGATCCATGTTCTACAAGAACTATCCATGGTACTGAAATTTACTCACTACACAACAGGCTATGAATATGGAAGGAAGCCCAGAACTGGCCAATCAAGCATAAGCTTCTGCTCACTAAGCCTTCCTTAAAAAATAATGAGTTATGTGAATTTTGGGATGTATTTTGACTAGATGAAACTTTGCTTTCACTGAAGCACAATTTTTATCAATTATATTGTCAGACCATTGCTTAATAAATGCAGTTTGGTACCTTAAATTTTTTTTTTTCTATATTAAGATAATGTGCTCCAGTGTGGTTTCATGTCTAGCAACGCCCCTGTTTAGAATCCAACTTATTTTTCTTAACGGTGAAACTCTGCAACATGGTGAAAGTGACAAGATGATTCATGTAACCTTTCGGGTATGGACAGACTGTGAAAAACGGAACTTTGTTATTCAATGAGTGTTGGTGACAGTTGACCTACCTTTTATATTCCATTTAGACACTTTGCACACACAGGGTTAGTGTGTGATCACCCCTGCAGCATAAAAAAAGGATATGGCCACTCAGTGATTTTCTTAGCGTACTTCCTAACCAAGTTGTCCTCCCCGAAGATGAACAGCGACCTGTTGACGGTGAAGCAGTTCTCCCTGACCGGGATGGGGTTGTATAGGGCCATGGTGCGGGCGCGCTGCGCTTTAGTCTGCTTGAACGCCGGGGAGATCCCACCTGTGGACACGGCCGCGCCATCGCGGTTCCGGTTGCGCTCCGAACCTCCATCCCCGGAGCTCAACAAGCCCGGGATGTCGTCTCCAAAGCGTGCCATTCTGTCAGGAAGACGGGGTTAAGGAGAGGAGAAGGAAAGTGAGTTACTGAGCTGTGTAGTCTTCCACAAATCAGGGCGCGGTGGCACGATCAGAGTGGCAGCAGCGCGGTGAAGAAATCCTCTTTGGTTTCAGTAATTTGTGGAAACATAATGCTGATTAACTTCAAAGTTGAACAAGCAAAGCCCACACAAATCCCAAAAAGTAAGTCAACTCCTTTTCATTTCGCGATCCACCGTTTAAAATGAACCTGTTGGCGCTGCTTCATTTCGTTCCGTTTTTATCCATCCGACCTCTAGTGTCTGAAAAACAACATCTGCAACAGGTCAAATCTGCAAACTGCGGGAGAGACAGTGATCCGTGGATTGTGTTTAATAAACCAGCAACACTTCACTGACTGAGAGCTGATCTCTCCTCTGCTCTGCTGACAACCTGATCACCAGCCTACCACAGAGCATGACGGAAAAAGGAACACAAGTATTTTCCACGACATTTTCCCTCGAAAACAACACGAACAAAACCAATCCGTCAACAAAGAGGAAAGAGAAAATACAAAAATGAAAGAAAAGCTTCGGTCTGCTCTGTCTGTGAGAGGAAAATAAAGAGAACGTGTCCTGTTTGCCCGCAGTGAGTGAGAGCAGGAGGAAAGGACACAACTGCGACAGGATCAACACACCTCACCTAATCTCTGTCCAACATACATCTGACTGAAAATAAGAAGAAAAACAATTAACAATGCAAATCATAATTCAGCCAGTAATAAAACAAAAATCTAAGCAAATTTTGCTTCCACATTAAAAAAAATAGACAATTAAGCCTGAAGAAAATCAAACAGAATGTATTAAAACATTGATAACCTTGCAGTACATACATTACGTCTTTAGATTGTAAATATTTATACGTTTTACTGATGACTGGTCAGCTATCATATAAATATGTGACACATATTTGTTTGTTGAGCGTGCATGGTCACGCCTCAGGGCAGCTTTATGCTGGTCACCCATCAGATCAGAAGGATGGGTGAATGGGAAGGTGGAGGGAGTAAACACCTGTTGTGGAACATCTAGTGACAAAAGCCACTGAGGAGGACAGCAGAAAGCAGCTTTGGCTAATTACAGGGTTCAGCGCCTGTTTTTGGAGTGAGCTGCTGCTGTGTGCTGGCTGCAAATGACTGTGCCAGAATCCTCTTTGAATGTTGTGTTTCTCCTGTAGAAGGAATGACTGCTTAAACAAAAAAAAGCGCGTTAAGGATTATTCTGATGTAACTTCTTAGTCCTCTTTTTATAGTTAATGCAAATAAATCTAGTGCAAAGGCAAAAGTCAAACATAAACTCATTAAAGATCCATCGGTATCAAAAAGCTTCTTCCTTTGTGTCATGAATTTCTATTCCCCGCTAAAAGCTGCAGCCCTTAAAGAATCATATATTTGCAAATCTAATGGAAATTATCTGAGTAGAGCTGAAACAGCTAATTGATTTAATACATTTTTTAAATGGTTTACAACTAATTAAGTCATTGATTAGTTGCTTTATAATCACGTTTTAGCTCAACCCCTTAACGTTCCGACGACCCGCGGGCGGCCCGTGCGCCATTTTTACTTTTTATGATATTCTGATTTTTAATTTCAATGAATTCATACATTTTATATAATTGGACAGCTAATAATATTTTTTTAACCATATATGCCAATAAAGGACACAATCATAAGTGTGAACACACCAGTTTGTCACCCCCACCCCCTTTCCCTCCCAGAAGAATTATGCACAACTCACATTTTGCTGCCTGCTGTCTCTCACAAATCCGATCTTTGAAATGTTTGAGTTCATTTAATGGAAAGCAGAAGATCCTAATTTAAAAAGCCGAATTTACTCCAACACCTCACAGACCATAAAAATGTTGTGTTTAGTGAAGGTAGGTTAATTCATTCTGAGAGCCCCAATGTTGCCCCATAATAGTGCCGAACTAAGTAAGCCACCTTCATTCCCGAAATGAAAATGTCATTTTCATTTCATGGGCTGAGATATTTTTGTTAATATGCTGTACATAAATTTGTATGGAATTCTACCTGATTTTGTATTTTTATGCCTAAAAATTATTCTGGATAAATATCTTGCACTGTCATGCCCATTTTACACTGTTAACTGATTTCAGGTCCAATAAAAGAGATTCTACTGCACAATTCTCTTCAGTTTTCATTGTTCTAAATGAATTTTTTTTTAAATAATTTATATAGGTGAAAGTATTATAGGCAAATATAATTATAAATAAAAGTGATTAATCGATTAATCGTATAAATAATCGACATATTAATAGATTTTATGAAAATAACCGTTACTTGCAGCCCTATATCTGAGGTTAGATATGATACATAGTGTGCATTTACATTTTTTGAAGTCTAAACTGGTTTATCCATCCATCCATTTTCATAACTGCTTAATCCTTAATGGGTCGCGGGGGTGCTGGTGCCTATCTCCAGCTGTCAACGGGCGAGAGGCGGGGTACACACTGGACAGGTCACCAGTCATCACCAGTTTGTCCATCACAGGACAAACAACCATGCACACACTCACACCTAAGGACAATTTACAGTGATCAATTAACCTGACAGTCATGTTTTTGGAATGTGGGAGGAAGCCAGAGTACCTGGAGGGAACCCACGCATGCACGGGGAGAACATGCAAACTCCATGCAGAAAGACCCTGGATACGAACCCACAACCTTCTTGCTGCAAGGCAACAGTGCCTTGCAGGATTAACCACTGCGCCACCGTGCAGCCTCCCTACACTGGTTTATGATGATGTAATTTATTCTTCATTGGATGAAGAGCATAATGGTGCATTCACACCAAGGACTTTGTCAGGCAAAGCTCACAAAGCATCTAGTTTGACGCTTCTATGTTGAAGCTTGCAAAGCCTGCCACTTCTGAGCCAAAAAGAGCGCATGGGGCTTCTTCTGTTGTCGGATATTCTGAACTATGGCAGATAGTATTGAGAGAGTGCCTTGGCTTTATTTGTTAAATAAAGCTAGACAACGTCGCCTTCGGCTACATCAGCGGCGTTTGTGGATACACCCTATTCTACGGATACGTTCGGGAGTTTAACCCTTTGCTCCAGGAGCTACGTATGGATGAGGTTCGCTTTCAGCTGTACTTCCGTCTGTCCCGCGCCCAGTTTGACGACCTACTGGGCCGCATCGGAGCTCGAATCGCCTACCAGGACACCAACTACAGCTTCTCTATTCCTCCCGAAGAGCGCCTGTCCATCTGTCTTCGGTAAGTGTTATTTATGATTTTTTTAAATCTGCGTTATCGAGACTTAAAATGTCGGTTTTTCCTGCTCCTGTTACATTCAAAATATGTGTAGTGAGATCACTACAATTATAAGCTCTGATTGGTTAATGCGGTACTTAACATGTAATCTTGACGTTGCTGACGCTGACAAAGCCCTTGGTCTGAATGCAGCATAAGGGGTCCTCTGCAGAATGAGCACAGTCACACAGAGGGTCCTCCAGTAAAGATGTGAGAAAAATCTAAAAATAAATCTCCCTTTCAGTAGTACAATCTCAAATTGAAATATGTAGTAAAATCTACATTTTAATTTGAGCATGTTTAGTTAGGCTGTCATGGAAAATCTTACAATAAGAAATATTAAAGAAAAAGAGTGTTTGTACAACTACTGGTCCATTCCTGTCAACATACTAAAACCTCTTCATGCTAGCAGGACAACACTTGGTCTTCTCTTTAAACAATGTACTATTTTGGGCTAAACGGAGCAAATATACTCTCTCTCTCCATCTTTCAAAATCTTGCTTCATCTCTTATATTCAGCTTTGGCCTCATTTTCGGTTCTTGTACTGAGGAGACCATGAAAAAACATTTTATTTTGTGCCCAGTGAAACCAAATATTTGTAGCTGTAGGTTTCGGCTCGTCCTGTTGAAAACCCAGTGATGAACCATTTAAATCTCCTGTGTTTCAAACAAGCAGTTATGACCAAAGCACACGACTCCAGTTAATTCTTAGTAGAATATGGCAAACTCCATATATTTATGTTTGTCATGGTTTGACAGAAAAAAAAATCAGCATCAGTCTAAAGACAGTAGTCCAATAATAGAGACATGCGGGACCCCAAGATGCGACACTCTTCTGTGGTTCTTTAAAACATTAAGCTTAGGGGATTTTTTTTTACCTTATTCACCATTCTGCTCACCATCTTTCTTGTTTTATTACAGCTTAGTGGCCAGTCTTATTTAAACCACAGAGAACAGAAAAGTAATGGATCACTTACCTGACACTGATCAACTTTAAAATGTAAAGTTAAAATGTTTCTCTTTAGAGTGCTTTTATTTTATATTAAAAATTGAAAAAATATATTAATTCATATAGGACTGTCACACTCCTGCAGTGTTTTGATGTATCCTTGCAGTTTATTTATGGTTATTATATCTTGCAATATTCAGTTAATATTCCTGGGTTCATTATTGTTAGAATGGTGTTGCCATAAAGGTCTATTCCTTGTGTTCAGTTTATTCTTGTGTGCTGTTCTTTGTGCAACTGGAATAAGGTTTCTTAGTTTATCTTTCCCCCTTGGTTTCTAGCTTCTTTGAGTCTTAGGCCCTGTTTACACAGAGACAGTTTAGGGATATTTTCAAAAACAGATTGAAAACATATGCTGTCAACACACATGCTGAAACTGCTCAACTTGTGCTGTGACACTGCCAGAAGAAAACACAAAAAAGAACACTGAGCAGTCAACCCAGTGTCAAACAAGTCTAGCTTAAAATGAGAGCTTTATTGAAAAGTACATGGTGTCCGTGGTTTTCTGGATTCATTTTTTGCCCCTGGTGACAGACGAGGGACTGTAAATCGTGTTCTAGGATCCATAGTGAGCAGCTTTAGATACACGTTAAATATAGGAATAGGGCAGTGACGTCATCCGCCAAGAAAAAATGACGGAAAGTTCATAATAATGGAGACAACTTAGCCGCCGTTTCTTCACTTTGGGACCTGATTTAAACATTCTTGTTTACGCTGACCTGAAACACCAGCTCCTTGTGGATGAGACACTCGTATTCAATTAGATATCTTTGCTGCTACACCTGAATTCGTCTCTGTGTAGACAGGGCCTTATTTCAGCTCTGTCTTTGTTAATTATGCTCTTTCCTTGCTCTCATTCTGTCACAGCTGTACTAAATCTCTTCTAATTAGTTTATTTATCTGGAAAAGGTCTAACAACCATTAACATTTAAAAATGTAAAACATTTTTTAAAGAGACCACAGTGTGAAAATCAGATTCACAAAGGGAGACATGTGTAACTGGATAAAGACATGTAAGCCTTTTTTCTATATTATTATTCAAGTCTATGCACACTACCCACAAAGTAAAAACAAGTGGGTCTTATTAATAGAATCAGGACATTGGTTATGTATGCGTGACAAAGCATGTATGTATTTAAAAGGAGATGATATGATACAAATATTAGAATAAAACCTTCTACTCAAAACAAAATACATTATATGCAAAAAAAAATTAACATCAGCGAAAAAGCAGCTTCATGAGCATATCAGAGAGGTCCAGGGGGAAGTTTGGGAGAGCTTTAACTTAAGTTGCTGCGGGTGATACAATTGTGGCATTGCAGTAGAAAAATTCTAGGTTCAAATCCAACCTGGGGTCTTGGGAAGTTTTTCATTTTTTCCCAAGCATGCATGGTGTTGTAACAGGTGCTCCGCTTCCTTCTACAGTTTAAAAACATAACTTTTAGGTTAATTGGTTATTCTAAAATGTCTTTTGGTGTGAGTGTTTGAATGCACAGTTAATTGTCGTCTGTGTTTTTAGGTTGCCCTGTGATGGACTGGCAACCTGTTGAGGGTGTACCCTGCCTCGTGTAACCATCATGAAAACATAGAAACGGAAAAAATGCTACGACTGCAAACTAACCAAGGTGGCCGTCCACCTAAACTAAAAGGTTGGGGATAAAAAAAAATTTATAGAAGCAATTAAGAGACCCATGGTAACTCTGGAGCTACAGAAAGCCACAGCTAAGGAGGTGAGAAAATTCACAAGAAATAAAAATTTTAAGACATTTGTAAAAAATCATGTTTGCAATTTGACAAAAAACATGAACCGAAGACAGCAAACGTGTGGAATAAAGTTTTGTGGTCAGATGGGGACAAAACTGAACTTTTAGCCAACAAGCAAAATGCTATGTGTAGTGGAGCTATGTGGTGACCACCAACGTCGGGCACCGAGATGTTGTCAAAAAGTCTTTTTAAATCAAGAATGAGAGAGGATTCCTTCAGATTTTGGAGGTTTTAATACGGACTTGCAATTACTGGTAGAAAAACTGTTTGAGGATGCAAACATTTTCCGACTGGGGCAGAGGTTCATTTTTGAGTCAGGACAGTGGCCTTTAACAGGCAACCAATTTAATGGTTCCAATCAAAGAATATAGACCACTTTTAAAATTAGAAATGCATTGAAATATCTTAATTTCAGTTACCCGGTTCACTAAATATAAGACATACAGATTAACCTTTATTTCTGTTAATAATAACAATTTTCCATTTACAGCTAATGAAAACACGGCATTAAGATTATAATACTACATCAGACCAATAAAAAAACCTTCAATACAGAACTGTGGGATTAATGGAAGGTTATTTTTAATCTAAAAAAAGAGCCTGATTTCAACACACATCATAATTTATTGAATACAACCATTAGAATGGTCCAGTGACAGTCTTGACCAAAAATTTAAATGAGAAATGTATGTTTGGTTGGTTGGATGATGGATGGATGCAGTTTGTGCTTAAAACATGGATGGTTAAATACTTAGCGAGATCCTGTAAAATGTTGAAATACAACAAATACATTCCTTGTAGGTAGATTACCTCCTGAACGGCCATTTTTTTTTTTACATTCATTCAGTTATCGAAATTGGCAACGACCTGAATCTCATATAAAAAAATACAGACATTTCCAATGCCTCTATGCATGTAATTACACATTAAAAATATATTTTATCATTTGGCATTTTTTAATGCTATTTCACCACACAAAGGCAGTAAGTTAGTTTTATGTGATATGATTGTCATTTCTTTTAAAGTAGAAATTGGTTAAAAATAATATTAATTAGCATTCTGAAGTAACAAGCAACTAAACATGTTGTAGAAGCTCATTTTTGTTAACACTTTTTGGAGAAAACTACCATTAAAATTAGGTTCAAAACTGGAAAGAGTCAAGAGAACAAAGATAGTAAAGTATTTAGACACTTATTAACAATCTATGATCTTAGTCTTTTTCAGATATCGTGCCCTTGAGACAAACGTACTTAGTTTGTAACTTTCATCTTGTAAATGAGACAACAAGGCTCTTGACGCTACAGCATGCTGGGCATCATATGAGACCAGATTTATACCTAAACATTAGACTTCCTTACAGGCATCCATTTAATGGATTGACTACGAGGATGAAAGCAGAATAAAATCCAGCAGCTATCACCACTTCATTTCACTGGGGAAGAAAATTGGTGGTGATGGAAAAGAAGACATGAAAAGGGGAACCTAACCACAGGAGAAAAAGTGAACCAAAACACCGGCACTGATGAGAATTCTGTTGATGGCAGAATGACGAAGGCAGTGATCAATGGTGTGTGGCCTCCGACTCATTAGAGCTCCAACACATTACAGGAAATAAAAATAGAACAGTTGGAAAAGCGTCAAATTTGACATCTCCTGCTGAGAGGACACCAACCAACTCTTGTTGAGTTATGAAGAATAAATAGATTCTTTAATTTTTAAATATATCTAGGTTTTCAGAAGCAGACAGTTGCTATAATGTAAATGTTACTTCTGCCTTTTGTTATGTGCACTCCTGAGCTACACAGTGTTTCCTTGAAGAGCAAAAAGTAAAGAAACCACTGCTTTGTTGTCTTAGAGGTAAAACGCAAATTAGGTTGTTTTCTCATCTGATAGTTTGATAGACTCGGCTTGATTGGGAACCAGAATTGCAACATTATTACCTTTTTTAGCTGCTATGGTTTGCTTTCCGCTGCACTTTGTCAAAAAAAATCGCATGTAGTGGAATTGCATCAAGACATGAACACAAAGACACTTCCTGTTCCACGAAATGTAAACTAGCATGTTTTAAGATTGTTCTGTTGTCTTTGGCAAATGTGTGCTGTTATGGGGAGATTAAGATTAAGACATTTATATTAAGAATGATATTTTCTGTGTAGTCTTACATACTGAGAGAACTGTGTGCTACTTCTTCATGATATAGTGATAGTCTGATTGTGTGACACTGTATAATATTAGGTTAGGTCAAATTAACTAATATTAGGATTCCTACTCCTGTATTGCCATGGAAACGACCCTCGGAGCACTGAACATCCTGACGTGTCCTAAGATTGAGCCTCTCCTATCAGACGAAGACGCCTGAGAGTCTACCAACTTTACTGAGATGAAATGTTTACTGATATGGTGTAGATAATAGTAAGGTCATCTGAATCTATAAAGTTGACAGTGAGTTGGTGGAAAGCAGGATTCCGCTGTTGCAAATACTCTGTAATACTGTTCCTCCTTGCTTGATCAAACAAGTCCATTAAATTAACCTCCATATAATGAAGCAATCTCACTCATCATTTTTATTTAATAATGTTTTTCCGACCACATTATTTTGGCGCCCAACGTGGGGCCCCATTGTTGCAGCAATGTGGCCTAGAATGAGCAGAGGACCACATAGAATTATATTTGTCACATAAAGTGGCTGAAACGGCTCCATAAAAGGTGCAGTGGACAGACTAGGGCAGCATACAACTTCATAGCAGTCAGTACGTTTACATGCACATCTAAATCTAGCTACAGCAATAATAGAGCTAATACCTTAACCAGAATGGGAGCCTTTATTCAAGTTAAATTGTCACTCAGAAAATGTAAGTTGAATGAACTGCGTTCGACTCCACAACAGTAGATGGCGCCCTTTTACATTTAGCATTCTTAGAGTGTCACCGAAATAGCAAACTATTGCTGGCAGCAGTGAACTAAAAAAAGAGTAAAAGATGTGCAAAGAAATTGGTGTCAAAAATGCTGCAGCACAGTATATTTCACAAGTACTGTGCTGTTTGATTGTGTTCCACCTGTTGCCACCGTGTGGTTGTCGTACTTGTTGTTAATCTCATCACTTTCCATTGGGGCAGTTCCCAGACTGGGAATAGCTCGATTTAGCTGCGATGCTGCTGCGATGTTGCTTGCTGGGAAATTCGACTTTCTAATCGCATTATGAGTTAGTTCGATCAAAAGTAGGCCAGCTTGGGTAAACATCAGCTAAACTACAGTTTATAAGTGCATTTCAAAAGTCAAAATGCAGTCGTATTAAGGCAATGAGTTGGTTTTCTCCCTACTGCATGTAAACACACTGATTGATTTCTGGTTTATAAAGACCTCAAAGCTGTTATGATTGTATTTACCCAGAATCCCCTATGCTTTGCACCATTTTCCTGCTTTTGGAGCCCCCTGGCTCACTTGGTACACACATATGCAATCAACCCCACCAGAGTTCACTTCAACACAGCCAAAATCCAGGATTTTAGGCACAACAGAGTTTGCTTTGTTGGTCTGTGTAAGAGTTTGACTGTACATTCACTTAGAAACCAAACTTTCAAGGCAAACGACTAGAGTTTGAATTAAGCGGACTAAACAGGGCTGGTGTGAATGCACCCTTAGAGCAATTAGATGTTACAAATACAGATAATCATGGTCAAACGTATGTAACATATGTAAGGCTTGGAAAGATATTCATACCCCATGAAGCTTCCAACTTTTTTTAACATTACAGCTAAATATTTTATTGGGATTTTATGTGACTGCCCAACAAAAAGTAGCATACAATAGTAAAGTGGAATTAGAAGGCTTTTCTGAATTGGAAAAAAAAGTGGCCTACTTTATGTGCACCAAAACTGCCTTCAGAAGTTGTCCACCTATTTTAAAGTCAGTATAATTCCCCAAGTTCTATTAAGGCCTCAAATGTTTGAAGAATATTAGTGAATAAGCAGCATCAAGAAGAGCAGGAAAAAAAGAGAGGTAGGGGAAAGAGTTGTGGAGAAGTTTTTGGTTAGGTTATAAAACAATAGTTTATGAATTTTACACAACTCTGCTCTATCTTTCACATAAACTGACTGGCCGGGCAAGGAGAGATTATTCAGAAGCATACAAGAGAATCATGGCAACTCTGGAAATTCAGGTGGAAGAACTTGTTGACATGAGAAGTATAAGACATGGGCTCTGCAAATCTGGCCTTAATGGTGGTAGTAAGAAAGTCATAATAAAAGGAAAAACAAACACATGAAATTAACATCACTAGTTTGCTATCAAACTAGTCACATTATCTCAGAGATTCTTATTTTTTGTACACAAATAGGAGTTTGAAGGTGGAAGCTCTGAAGAAAGCTTTAGTTGTAGCCCAAACTGTCAGCATTAAAGAGGTAAAAACAAACTCTCCTTTTTTATTTGTGTACAAAAATAACAATCTCTGAGATAGTAGAAAGCAACACAAGATGAACATAACAAAGAAGTCAAATTAATTTACTATCAAACATTAAAGGACCAGCAAAAAAGGAAGAAGCTGCTTTGATCAAATTAGACCAAATAACAGAATTTAATCTAAATGCCAAATGCTGTTTGGAGAAATACTAACAGCACTTTGCCTTTAACAGACCATCCCATGATAAAAGCAGCATCCTGGTTCGGGAATGTGGGAAACTTCTAAAAACAAGATAACAGGATAATCTTGAAGGGAAAACAACTGCTGAAAGGATGTAGAGGACTTGAGATAGTGACAGAGGTCCACTTCTGGGAACTACAACACCCCTGAACATACAGCCAGAGCTGCAATGAAATGGCTTAGATATAATCATATTCTGGTGTAAGAATGTTCTAAAAGACAAGATCTAAATTCAACTAAAACATGTGGCAAGACTTGGAAACTGATTCTTAAGGATGCCATCCACCAATTTTGCTACTTTATGTAGGAGAAAAGAGGGAAAAAATGTGTAGATGTGCAAAGGTGGTAGAGCTCTACCCAAAAGTCAAGCAAATGGCATCGTAGTGGTTGGTTTTTGTGCAAGTTTTTGCTCAGGCAGAAAAATACAAATTCACCCCACACTTTTCAGTTTTTCACTTTTTATTCAGAACCCTGTATCATTTTTCATTCGAATTGTAATTTGATGTTGTTTAGTCACATTAAAATACAAACTAAATATGATATAATTTTCATAGTGCAACAAAAATACAAAAGTATATATATATATATTCTTTTTTTTTTTTTAAGTGCTAGGAATACTTTTGCAAAATACTGTAGATTTAAATGAGAGAGCATTATATACCCATGACACAACAGCAAGAGAAGATAAATATTCTTGTAAAACTGTCATCTGGTGTTGTAAAATCCAGCCCAGTAACGCAGGGTTACCGAGGTTAGCTGCTGTCATGAGCGCAGGTTGACATCTCCTGTTCTGGTAACAGGACTAACTGCTGCCACAGGACATAGAAATAAGATTCAAAAATAGGACTGGAGATACCTGACAAGCTTGTACTTCAAACATGGTAAGTATTTTCCTTATATGTTCGAACTTAACTAACTCAAAAAACACATTATAGAAAACTACATGTGTATTTACACATTTGCACATTTTATGATACTGTGGGAACATTTTATATTTTTCACATGTTTTGAATTCCTGGCCTTTCACAAAGCTCACCCCATTGTGTTACTGGAGTGTACATTTTTAACAATCCAAATTTTTGGTAAATCAAGATCTCTCAAAACATATTCAAAAAATGTTTACTCCTCAACCAATCCTCTCTATCAAAAATGATGATGCATTTAAAGTCTTGCTGGCTGCTGTATAATTTTAATGTCAGCAATGTTATTTCGGATAGATATTTATTTAGGTTTAATAAATCATTAAAGAGAATACTAGAAGAGGGAATGATTGGGGTTTTCATTAGCTCTCCAAAAATGTAATACCTAAAAGCACTGCAGAAACTTTTAACAAAAACAACTAAATAATAAAAAATAGAATTATCTGTGAAATACAAAAACAACTAAAAATCCTAAATTATGCCTCATTTTAAGATTCTAAAAAAATATATTTAACACAATATTTAAGATTGGAAATATTTTTCAGAAGAAAAAAAAAATGATTTAATTTTTTAGAAATTGCTCACAATTTTCAAACTGTGCTGTGCATGTGTTAAATTTTGAAGTAAAAGTAATAAGGCAAATAAAAGCCATTATTCCCACTTTGTTTATATAGTCCTACAGAAAGAGGTGAGGAATCTGAGTGAATCGGAGCTCGACATGTCAACACATTTTCATCAGAGCGGAGCATACTGCTGATGACAGCGATGGGAGGGCCTTTAATTGTGCAGTTACGAATGAGAAGATCAAAACATGCTCAGGGACCGGCAGGATCACACCATGTCAAAATCCTTTGAGAGTTTCATAATAGTTTCTCCAGCACTGATCTTATTACTTCATTCCCTTCATTGCTACATTATCACAGAGCTTGAATCAGCTTGTTTTAATGAACTTTAGATGGTTTAGGAGATTTGGTTTAGGATATTTTAAAACTCAGAAAAAAATGCAGCACTTTGAACAGATGACTACATTTAGCCACAAAGCTAGGTTCCATGCATCGTTTCAGGCATGTTAAGAAAAAAACAAAAATAAAAACCGATTAAAAAATACAAAATAAGGCAAAGATAGTGAGCATCAAAAAACACAGGAAAAACAAAGATTTAGGAAATATACCAAAGGTCTAATGTTGGATGTGTTTTGGAAATGCAGTATAAATTAAGGCTCCAACAATTCCTCAGTGACTCGACTTATTCGTTTTCTTTTGTTTTTTTTCAAAATCTCTCCCTACGATTATGTATTTATTTAATCTAGTTTATTATTTTTTCACCATGCAGATACATGTTTCACAATTTCACAACATTCTTCTGTTTACATTAACTGTCGTTAAGAGAGACAAGAGATTATGAGTGCATAACCTGACGGAAAGGACCCAAAATAACAAAAGTTTAGGTCTATGCGAGAAAAAATTTACCAGTCCTCAACAGTAAGCCAGGTTAGCGTTACATTACAGTGGTAAATCAACAGTAACTTCACAGCAAGAATTATTTTTGAGTAATGAAACAGCCACAGAGAGATGGATCATCCTGAATCATAATGAATAAACCTGAATCCAGATGTGAGTAGGCAAACCTTAAAATGATGAGCTTTAATGACGCGTTTGCAGATTTTCACCAACCTTGGAGAGGATTAGTTAGACTGTAATGATGCTGAGATATTCTTATAAAGGAATGATGAGTTTTAGGACATATACAGTACAGATCAAAAGTTTGGACACACCTTCTCATTCAGTGTGTTTTCTTTATTTTCATGACTATTTACATTGTAGATTCTCACTAACGGCATCAAAACTATGAATGAACACATATGGGATTAGGTAATACTTTTCCAAAAAGTGTGAAATAACCTGGCCTCCAAAGTCACCGGACCTGAACCTAATCAAGATGATTTGGGGTGAGCTGAACCGCAGAGTGAAGGCAAAAGGGCCAACAAGTACTAAGCATCTCTGGGAACTCCTTAAAGATTGTTGGAAAACCAATTCTGGTGACTACCACTTCAAGCTCACGAGAATGCAAAGCAGTAATCAGAGCAAAGGGTGGCTACTTTGGGGAATCTAAAATATAACACATGTATTCAGTTTCTTCACCCTTTTTGTTTAAGTACATACAGTAATTCCATACATTATGTGTTCATTCATAGTTTTGATGCCCTTAATTGAGAATCTACAATGTAGTCATGAAAAGAAAGAAAACACGTTGCATGAGAAGGTGTGCCCAAATGTTTTGTGTGTACTGTACAACTCTATTCAAAATGTGTAGCAGGAGCACAACTATAATTGTTTTTTCAAATAAATATTTTATAAAGAACACAAAAAATTGGGAATTTTATTGATTACACTGTTGCACACAGGATGTGTACTATGTAAAATATTTGATTTTATAAATAAATTCGTTTGTTTATATTCTTGAGTCCATTTTGTCAACAAACTCATCGTTTTGACAATCTTGCTGATTGGCATATTAAAGCTTTAATCACATGATTTATTAACAAAAACACTGGTGATGTCAAAAGGGAATGAAAAAGACGTGTTTTGCTTTAAATCTGTCTGGCATTCAGTTGAACTTTTAAAGAGAACAATTGCAACATTAAAAGTATTTCATTGTCCACTACCCACAAGATGACTGCTTAGAACTGAGGGGCCCATAAGTGCACATGCACTTTTGTTTTAGTAGCATTGAAACTTTGTCTTGGGGCGTTGTGTGGATAAGTGGGTGGAGCAGCTGCACCATGTACCGAGGCTGTCATCCCTCTGTGCAGCTGTCCCTGGTTTGACTCCTGGCTCAGGTTATTTACTGCATGTATTCTCCTCCTCTGCTTCCTTGCCTGTCTGTCAAACAAAAACCAACAGTAACACAAAATCTCGCTCTAAACTCGTACTTAGTGCTAGGTGATAAAAAGAAAAATATACAATTTCAATAATATTGTTGGATTTGCATTAGCAATATGAACTCTTAACAACACACTCTTCGTTCTTCTCTTTCTTTTTAGTCATCATCACTGTCAGTGAGCTCCAGGCTACTGTCACCTGCATCAGGTTTAGATATACTGGGTAGTCGGCATCGCTCAGGACGAAATTAACACTGGTATCCAGAGTGTGCATGCATGACACTTGAAAAAAACAAAAAATTACTTCTGCGTTTGCAGATTAAAACTAATTTCAAGTTAATAATTATTAATCATGGTTGTAATCTTATTTGGTTTTGCAACAAAACTGTACAAAGTTTTTAGCTAAGTGGGTGTCCCACCTCTCTATAGCAAAGTGATTAATGATGTTTTATTTCTCATACATACAGAGATAATTAAAAGCTACAAATCAGCTCTGTCAGGTGCTGGTCATAAAATTAGAATATCATGAAAAAGTTTATTTCAGTAATTCCATTCAAAAAGGTGAAACTTTATATTAGATTCATTCATTAAACACAGACTGATATATTTTGATAATAAATCTGATTATTTTAGTCCTTCTGTTTACACATTCTCCAACTTGAATTTTGGATCTCTAACCATGCTCTAAGCTTCTTCCAAACATTGTTGCTTCTTTAACGAAACTCAGAGGCCTTCATAGAAAAATTGATTTATGTTGAAATTAAACTGAACTCTTCTTAGAAAAAGAAGTGAGTTCTGCAAAACAGTGCATGCACTTGATTTTACTTACGGGTGTAAAATTAATGGTGCGTTCAAACCGCAGACCTTGTCAGCGTCAAGCTCACAAAGCGACTAGTTCGACGCATATACACAGCGGATACATTTTTAAGCTGAAGCTCGCAAAGCTTGTAGGCGGGCCTTTCTCTGCTGGATGTTTTAAAAATTCACAGATCGTGGTTGGCTAGGCAGCATCGACGTCAGGCAACGTCACTACAGTGAGTCGCTCTGATTGTTTGCCGTGCTGCGTCAACAGCCGTCAGCGCCTTCAAACGTTCAACTAGCTGAACTCTGCGTTGCTAGCGTTATGAGCTTTGAAGCTTGAAACGCAGGAAAAGCCTGAAAAGTTGACGGAGCCAAAGCTCACAAAGCGCCGCAGAGACTGTGACGCTCCTCCAACGCCCTCCACCATAGATTTAACATGTAATCTTGACGTGGGTGACGCTGACAAAGCCTGCGGTCTGAACGCAGCATAAGGGGTCTAAAGACAAATACTTGCTACCGTTTTTAAAGAGTAACTAAACCCCAAAACAACTATAAATGGGAATTTACCAATGCAATATATCAGTTTCAGGGCATTTTTTTACATTTTCATGTAAACTTGTTAAATTCTAAGTTGTTTGGTCTGAAAACGTCTTAGTGTTGCCGCTCATGGTCAATGTGTGCTCTTTAAGCCTGCTTTTGATCAGACATCTTGGTGTTACGCAAGGCTGACACTATACTTTTAACTGTATGTTGAAGCAAGCAGCCGGCTGCGTCTTGTTTACATAATTGCTTGGACACTGCACATAATACTGGAGAATTCGGCTGAAGGGTAGAGTAACAGTGTGTTCACACCGAACGCGACCAAAAAAGCATCACACGACCCTAGCTGGTCACTTGTACATTCACACCATGAAGTGGTCGCGCTTCAAAATATGCCATTTTTATGCCCGTGAAGCAGAAATACGTAACTTGTGGGAGGACCCTGACCGGGACCACTCCTCAGCAGTCGGCTGGCCTCCTTCTCCTCCCTCCCTCCTTCTTCAGACCCTCCAGGAGCTCCCAGTAGAAACTGGTCTATGAGCTGACCGCGTTAAATCTTCGGCCTGGCCTCAGGTGAAGCTGGGGCTGGTTCTGCGGGGGCAGAACAAGTTGAGCAGCGGAGGAAGGATCCAGAACCTGGGAGGGGGACACGATCTCCATCGAGCCCAGCATGTGCGAGCGCAGGTGCCGGGTGCACTATGGTCTCTGAGCTGACGGAGGACGTAGGACTGTGTGGACTAGGCTACGTGTTCGGCCTGGCCTCCGACAGAGCTGGGACCGCTGCAGTGGGGGTTTGGAGAGCTACCAGTCAAGCTGTGTTCATAAACACCCCGGCTCCTCGCCCAATTTGTTCCAAGCTTCGCCCGCCGCCACACCAACCACTAAGCTATATAATATGTGAGGAAGTTGTTCATGGTTCACTTCTCGACGGAGAGAGCGGGGCCTTTTGCGGCCACAACGGCTCTTTTAAGAGCCACCCACAAACCTCTTAAGAGAATTCCTCTAAATAATTTAACCTCTCAATAATGTTTATTTTTTTATTCCCATCTCTGTATAGAAAACAGCTGGTGTCATGTAGGTAGGGGTGATTAGCCGCGGTGTTTATCAGTATCCACGTCCTTCTGATGCTGTGACTCCAGTCACTCAGTCACAGCATCAGTAACACCCCGTCTCCTGATTGGTTGTTGCGGCGCGACTTTAAGCTGGAGTTCAGATTTTTCCAACTTTGAACGGCAGACGCGACACACGTGAATGCACAAAATGCACCAAATAAGTGCATCACTCGCGCTGCTTGGTCGCATGAGTCAAGCAGAAAATCAAATCTGCTTCTGCTGTGTCGCGGGAACCCCAGTCGCGCTCCTCTATTGACTTTACATGTAAACCTGACTCTCTGGCGTTTGATGTGAACACACCGTAAGGAATTTAGATTGGATAGAGTGCTGCAATTGTAGGGCATAAACAAAACAAACATGGTGACAATAGAAGAGATTTGTGGCAATGACATCATAAAGATGTGGTTAATTCTGGACTTGGTAAATTAGCTTTTCTTCTAAACCTTCTGACATTTTACCACTTTGCTGCTTGATTTCTTTCTGCCTATTCTACCATTGTCACCATGTCTCTACACCCTATCCACTGTAGCACTGTAAGGCATCCACCAAATTCCAAAATCAAAGATATGTGCAGATTTCTGATTGCTTACCTACGAAAAAAAAACTAAACAAAGCATTATTACCTATGACCAGGGTTGAAGTCAGTCTGTCTGTGGGTCTAGTTTGTTGGTTTTCATGAAGACCAGAACGTAGTCTTTGGAGAGGAAAAACCACCCAATTTATATGCTACCAGTATTGATTTTTACAAGGATAATGTAAAAAAGGCGAAGGCTTGGACAGATATTTCTGCAGTTTTGTAGGGATTGACCGATATGTTTTTTTAGTGCTGATGCCGATACCTATTTTTTTTCATCAGCCTTAGCCGATGACCGATACGGGCTGCCGATTTTCTTAATATTTGGAGACGATAATGATTCTGCTCCCTCAATTTACATCATAAAAACAATGATGATAACAAATGTCACAAGTCCCGATTTAACATTTATTGAACTTTAAAACAATATTTAAAACATTATTTAACAAATAGTATACATAGACGACATAGAAGAAGTAGATAAACAATATTTAACAAATATAAAAACATTTGAGGTAGAACAAGTAAAAAAAGAATTCAGTGCTGAAAAACTGTGTAATTAAAATTCTGAAAATAAATATTTATGGATAAATAAAATAATTACACTATTGCACACAGTAGAAACAACTAAGCAGCATAATAAAGTGCACAGAGTACAATAATGCTGGGGGAAAAATAGTGAACGCAGCTGCCGCTTATTGGCCGATGCTGATATGCGTAAAAAAGCAAATATCGGCCCGATATATCGGTCTATCCCTAAAATTTCAGGAGTAGATTGTGAGTTTATGCTATGCATCAACATGTAATTAAAATTTTTTCTGCATACTACCAATTTAGGTATGCAATTACTAATTTTCTGTAATTTCATGACCTCCTGGGACCAATTGGCTGGAACAAATTTCTAAGTGATATGCATCCAAAAAACATGACCGGTGGCAAGGGACGTGCTATTACATTACACACGCTTTTCACATCCAATGGAAAGCAGGGGTTATAAAGTTAGTTTACATTTTAAAATCCACACATTATTTTCCTTCCACTGCACAGTCACAAGCTGTGGATAAGCTTAGAGGAGTTTTGATATTTTAGCAAGGCACTGTCTTTTTTGAAACTAAAAGGCAATACAATTTTACTTTCAACAGCAGGGTAACTCAAGGTGAATTACATGATTTAGTGATACAAAAACAAACAAAACAGATAATAAACTATGAAGCATGAAAAGCATAAAATAAAAAATTAGAGGCCTGTGAATATTCTCATTCATCTAGGTCATGGTTATCACAAGGAAATTTCAATCGAACGCAACTGGACTTGGTAATTTGTCTTGGAAGACTTTCACCTCTTATCCAAGAGGCTTCATCAGTTCATGCTCGCCGCTGACCAGGCTGGGACTGGTCCAAAAAATTAGAGAAAATTAATTTTGCACTCAAGAGTGTAAAAATTTAACCACAAAGTAAAAATAGCAATTAAGCATGAAACACACAACATATGATGCATATTACATTAACTCACACACTTACTCATATACAGCTCTAAAAATATATGTTTTTAGTTTTGATTAAAAGCAGCTCAGTGTTTCAGCAGCTTTGCCGTTGTCAGGAAGATGATTTCAGATAAGAGGAGCATAGAAACTGAAAGCTGCCAAGCCGTTCAATTTATAAACTTGTAGGATTATTTTGAAGTCTTATCTCTGAGGTAAAGGGAGCCAGTGGCACTTAATCTTTTTCTGAAGATAAAAACATACCACAGTGTACAATAACAACTATGAGTGTACATAATTACCACAGCTTTTGTATGTAATGTATGTAATATTTACAAAAACTGTTTGTTTTCAGTAGCTAGTTGATAGATTCTGAATTGTGTCACATGTCCAAAACACAAAAATAACCTAGTAAGTTGACTAAAAATAACCCTAGTGTTGGGTCAGCATGTGCTCGTTCAGAGTCCACATTTCCACCACACACAGAAAACTTTAGGCAAACACAGAGAGACAGAGAAAAGACAAAGCCAGACCCATTGATGTCGGTGGATGAAGAGGCCAGAGGATTGGACTATATTTAGCTTCATTGAGATGTTAATAGTAAGATGAGAAGAGCAGTGTGTTAGTGGTTGATTGTGTGATGACAATGCTCTATAAATGCATCACCAATTGAATATCTGGACTTTACACTGGGTAAAGGTTTTTGATCACACAAACATGAGTTATTACTCTAAGGTTTGCTAAAATCAATACTCATCTGTCCGTAAGAATACACTGAAGCAAGAGCATCTGCTATGATCAGGACCCAAAGGAAATAAGGGGATGAAACAATTTGAAAACTGAACAATTTTCACTTTTTGCCTGTCTTACCCTTCCTCTGTCGTCTTTCTCTCCAGCTGTTCTAGCATCCCTCTTCCCCTCTTTACGCAACCCAGATTTCTGTCTTCAACTGTTGTCTTTCCCTTACTTGTTTCCTAGCAACAGAACTGACATGGCCCCTATTTGCAGCCCTGCAAAATCTGTTCTTGTAACTCTGGATTTCTAAGCACAGGCTATATAAATCATGCTTCTCCAAAGGGGGCTAAGTTATGTTTATTGTCTGCAGACAAAAATCTCCCTTCGTGTGCATGTCGCTGACCTGGTTTTCTTCAGATTAAAAGTTAAAAAATTTTAAAGCAACAGTTTGGCAGTGAACAATGTTCATTTGTCCATCGTTTGGTGACATAGGAAGCTATGGTGTGCTGTGATGTCACTTAAAATGAACCAAAGGCAAACAGCAAATCATTCCAGAAGGTCTCAGACAGATTCTACAGCCAAATATAGTTGACATGAAAACACTGCAATGCAGTCATTGGCATTGACGCTGCCCAAATCAGCGTTGCAGAATTCACATTCCTCACCAGTGTGCTTTGAAGGGTCGCTAAAACCATTTTAAAGAGGGGGAAAAGAATCAAAAATAGCATGCATATAATTAAATAGGGTCACATTATTTACATAAATATTGATAGATATGGCTGATAAATATTGCAGCATAAGTTTTTGGGTTTTTAATCATTTCTTTTTTTAAACAACTAGTTTGAAGAACTATCCTGAATGTCTACACATTACCAGCAAAGATTGTTACATGTTACAGCAACAAGCTACTTATCGTGCAACAACTTACACTCAATGCCCAATATTCTATTACTTTTGCCAAACCTTGCCAAACATTTATAAATCCTAAAGGTGGATAACTATTTATTTTATGACAACTGGTCTGTCAATCAAAAGACACAAATCTGCATAGAGTACCAGCTGTTTATAACTTTGTCCTTGTGTAGTTAATGATCTGTGTTAAATTTGAAGGCATTAGCTCCACACTCATATTGTTTCTTTAAAATGTGCAACTATCTGAATTCCAAACTCTGCTCTTGTGTAACTTTTTGTCTGGACTGAATTAAATTAGGAGCAGCTCCTCAGAGAAGCGGAAATTCAAATTTGAAGGGCAGCAGCTACCATCTGCTGGCAAGGAAGAAGAACTGCAATATTCATTGGGATGAGGAGTTGCTCAGTTTGATATTTTATCAGATACACGGGCTGTACTGTCTATTGGTAATTTATTGTGTTTTTATGTTTTGACATAAATAGAACCTTTTTGGCAACATGAAGTAGAAAACATCTTTTTAAGAAACTCACAGATCATGTTCCGATCTAAAGAAGTTTAGCTTGAGTTGTTAAACAAAGACATTGACACTGATCGGCCAGAAAAGGTTCTCAAAGCCATTTCTAAGGCTTTTAGATTCACATGAAGAGCCATTATCTACAAACATAGAAATCATTGAATGATTCCCAGCAATGGCAAGCCTGTTGAATTTAATCCAAGACTGCATTGACAAATCACCAAGGAGTTCTAAAAGGACCTAGAATATTTTTTTCTAAAGTTGATGATAAGCCAGGAAATGGGTAAAATAGCAGCTTTTAAACAGTTCTAAGATCAAAAGCTCTACTGGCTAAAAACGAAAGCTCATTTCACATTTCTCATAAATAAAAAAAACACTTTTGGGAAATTTATAATAAATAAATAAATAAATTAATTGATTAATTAATGTGGGCTGACAAAAAGTTTGACTATGTGGAAAGGGTGTGTCCTGCTACATCTCACGTAATACTAGCATATCATTCCAGAAAATGAACATTAATCCTAAATTTAAACATGGCTGTGGAAAACATTATGGTCTGGAACTGCATACGTTTCTCATGACCTGGAAAACGTACAATTACTAATGTGGCAATTTTACTCCAGAAATGTTAAGATTCAAATCACAACAGCAAGTCCACTTCTGAATGGCCCAGAGAGCAAAGACATTAATCAGATTTAGCTATAATGGCCAATTTTGTTTACACTAAAAAGGTATTTGACACTTTAAATACAAAATGATATATTAATGTCATTGGTAGTAAATGTTATTAGAAATATATATACAGTATCATTAGAAAAGAAGAAAACTAGAGTGAACAAGAGCAAAGAAGAAGTGTTAATTCCTAGCAAAGTGTTTCAGACTGTTAAGCTTAGTTTAATATTTAAATTCTATTTATTTATTTATGTAGTGCCAATGCACAGCATATGTCATCTCAAGGTACTTTACAAGTAAAGTCATTGTAATTCACAAATACATACGTTCAAATCAGTTATAAGTTCTCTTTTTAAGGAATTCAATCAGATTCCATCAAGTCATTTGTGCCATATTGATGCAGAATTCAACCACAGCAATCCCTCAGAAAACTACACCGACTACTAATTACACTGACTATAGAGCACCATTCTGAATTAAGAGTCTCAAAAATCCGATTACATGAACTTGGCTGATGTTGAGGTGATCAGTCACAGACACAACAGTGTGACACCTTAATGTAAAAAGCCCAACAGCTTGTCTGCCATGGAGGAGACTTGTCCAAGAGCTTATGTTGCCATGTTAAACGAGCGGGGCTTCAGGTTAGCCTTGTTGGTGGATGGAATTTTGGTAAATTAAACCAGGATTGTCAAAGTAAGCCTGGCTTTTGAGAATAGCTTGCTCTGTGAAACAGCTGTCAGGGGTTGAAGAGAACAAGAAAACATAATGCTGTGCTTTTCTGTTTGTTTACATGAGTTTTTAGTGTATTAAATGACCTAGCTTTCAAGCTCAAGTAAAACTCTCCCTCTGTCAGCCATTGCTCCTAAAGTGGATGTGCATTTACAAGCTAAATAAAATGTCTCTCTGGTATCATATTTTTGCAAATGCTCTCTAGCACAGACATGAGGATAAAATTCTAAACTGATTTGTGTAAGAAGTGTTGGGTCCGCAGCAATATTTGATGGTTTTCCTGACCCTTGAGCTGTACAAGTCTTGGATGGAGGAAAGGTCTACCCTGAAGATCTTCACAGACTTGATTGTTTGTTGTTATGCAGAAAATGATCCCAACTCTTGTACTTCTTGAGTTGTGGGAAGAAGTAAAAGAGTCAGAGTCTATGATTAAATATTTTCAATAGGATGACCTTAAACAAGTCATTCCTGCTTAAACACCTTACAACATGAATAGCATAAAACAAGTCTGCCAGGAAAACAAAATTCCTGCACAGCAATGTTCAACCCTGGCCAGTTATCACAAACACTAATGGGAGATGTTGTCACCAAAGGTTTCTCAACCAGAAACAAGGTTACGATACCAATTAGTTTTCCATATAGGACCAGGCTGATTTGAATAGCCTTTCCCCCAAAAAAAAAAAAAAAAATCAAAATTTAACTACTGCTTGTTGCATTTACTCAAGTTATATTTGTCTAATCTTAGAATTTGCTTGATTATCTAAAAAAAGAACTGTGGAAGGGGCAAATACTTTTTCTCAGCAGTGCACAAATAAATAATTTGATTCACAACTTATGAAGAGATAACTTGAGATGACTCGCTTAATATGTCCTTGTATGTGTCATACTTGGCCATTAAAGCTGATTCTGATTCTTCTGTTTTGTATTATTCAGCTTTGCATTGACCTTCCAACTAGTTCAGGATAAAACAAGTATAAAAATCATTTATTTATCAATTTAATATGGAGGTCATTATTGCTTTGTCACATAAGCAGGAGCCTGAGTCATTTTTCTATTAGCTTTATTGGTAATAGAACCGTTGCTTTCATTCAATCATCTTTGGCAATGAAAGTAGCAAAATTTTCTAAATTCATATGAAGTCCAGAAAGAAAATCCCACCAGCGTTGGGAATGTGTTTTTTGCTGACAGGATAAAAGCTTGTAATAAGCTGTAGGTTGTTTGAGGGATATTTCTATTACTGCTTCAAAGGTCAATGGTTTAGAGCTATTTTACAATCAACACATGAAGTAAAAGTACTAAAAAGGAAAATTGGAACATGTTGCATTCAACATATATACAGTACTATAAAAAATGAAGCAAGCTGAAATAAAAAAAACTTATGTATCTGTATGTAACAGATTCTTAAGACAATTAAAAAACAGTACTTCCATAAATCAAGTTTGCTCAAGTGTTGAGTGAATGAAATGAGTGGTACAAATCACAAATGCAATCACATATCAATAATATCTGTATGTGTGGTATGTGAGTATGTGTGGTTGATTTTTCCTCTGATTAGACCACAATCCCAGCAGCTACAGATTAAGTGGTCTTGATTTTTCACTCCACAGGACGTTACATCCCCACATCATTATGTAATGGCTTCTTAAGGGCCAGCTGCTCCAAACTAGAAAGCCTACCATGCAAACGAGCTTGACGCAAGCTGCACTGAATCACACAAGCAGGATCAAATCAAAGTTTAGCATGACCTGACATATATTGAAATAATTCATTGTCAATTATTTGCGAGGTTTTGTCACTTCCTGTCTAAGTATTTGTTATCAGTTACAAGGTTCTAGTGTGTTAAAGCAAACCAAACTGGAACTTTAAATCAAAACCATGAATGTGTTGTCCAAAGAAAAATCCCTTTGCTTTTTCAGCAGTCTTGTGAATTAGTTCTGTTGAACCCTTTTTGTAACAGATTTACCAATTTATGACAAATATATGCCTCAGAAGAGAAAACTAAATTCATATGCCTCTCAAATGCATACATAAGTCTCTATGTGCGTACTGGGCAGTTCTCAGTAGCTCCACTAGAGTACGCAGTCACTACACCGTAAACTCCAGTGCTCCAACTCTGGATATTGATGACGTTTCTGTTTGCTTAGCCAGCATCATTCTTTCCATTTGTCAGAAAAGCTCCCTCCTGGCGCAGCATAAGTCATCCAGCCGCAAAAGCTGGACTCCATCTGGTTTGTGGACTGAATTGGGTGTGAAGAATGTCTCTCACATACACTTCAGGTGTGCTTCTGGCTTGTTTTCTTGCACATTAGTCTCTAAAGTGTGAATATCGATATTGACCCTATAATTACTGTGCCTGTCATTGAACTGTAATCTCAAAGGAAGGGCTAAAAAGGCAATTTAGAAATAGCTAAGGCTGCACGCAAAGCTCAAACTGGCTTGAAAGGATCAGTGTCTGAAAGAAATCCTGTCGCACAACAAGGTAAGCTAACAGCACTGAACTCTCAAAGCACAGCATGGCCATCTTTGATATTTTAATCAAGAGCTTTGAATGAGTGAATGGGGAGGAAATTCAAGGTCTGCGGCAGAGGGGACGTTCATTCATTCACCACCAACCCCCGCCCTGGTGTGTGAGGACTTTAATGTCCAGGGGAGGACACAACAGCCACAGTAACAGCATATATTCACCCATAGACTCACAGATGCACATACAGTAATAAAAAATGTCTTTTTAAACACAGATACAAAAACGCTGGAGGACAATATATTCTAGAAACCTTTTTGTTTGAACGTGTTGTGCATTCAGAGATTTTATATTCTTCAAATTAACAGGAGTTTGTTTTTTTGTGTGTGTTTTTTTTTTATCAACTGTGTGAATGGGTTCAGTGAATTAAGATGTTACTTTCCAACTAGGTGATCACAAATCAGGGTAAGTCAGGATTTAAAACAGCCAACTACATCAACCAGCTGATTCATATCTGTGTCTGTAGTTTATTGTTACATTTTTTAATATGGCATATTTCCTTTGAAGAAGACAATTGACAATCACTCCAGAGAGACAAACATGACACAACTTCTTAATAAGGATTAAAGTATGGTATCATTTATCTTTTCTATATAAAAACGGTATAAAAATTGGTCAAGCTACAGTAATAATGATCAACTCTGATGTTAGTTAAAAAAATATGTATGGTTGGAATTATTTTGTTGTTTTTTGTTTAATCAGAGTATTAATACATGGAAATCAAAAAATAAAATTGAAATTGTGTTTCAAGCCATGTTTGATAGTAATTACTCTGTGCTTGGATGTTTTTGATCACAGATAAATGTATTTTAGAGCAGTGTTTGTTTTTGGGACGCATGAACCAACGTTAATAATAGATTTATTGCCAAAGACAATGTGGTGAATTTTTGAAATACTTTTTTCCATGATCATAATCACAGAAAATAACACAAAATACTTCAATAAAATATTATGTCCGTATTGCTCATTAGTACGTCTTGGTTTGAATTTACAAAGAGAATCTTGTTATAGAGATATTTATTTATTCATTTATTTATTTAATTCATATTCCTAGGGCAGCTTAAGTCAGGCACACAGCAGAATGTTTATTGGTAAGCTTCCTTGTGTATCTGTATGTAAATATGCACTAGAAAATGAGGGAGCATGTTGCTGTCATGTGTTGTTAAATGAGGAGAAGCAAAGGCTATATTTCACAGGGTTTTCTCAGGGGAGGGAGCTGGTTCCAGCAAAGCTGGGCATGTGCCTACAGATCTGAATGATGATAAAAATTAAAGATATGATAGACTGTAAAAATAGATCTTAAAAAATTAGGGCAATATAATACTAATTTGGAAAGAGGAATAAAGGCCATAAGCATTTTGAAAAAAAATGTATTTTAGAATATAATTACCAAAATAAATAATGGTCTGTTGGTCTGCTACTTTGGCTTTGACAAGGGTGCAAAGTTTTAAGTGGCTATTTAAAAGTGGGATGTGACTAATATCTGTTTATTTAAAAAAGGGTCCAAAAAATCCAGTCAAAATCTAGCTTTACCCATCAAAATGTTATGGTTTGTCCCTATCTCTCGCAATTGTCCGACAAATTCATTATTCAATATTTATTTAAATAAAAAAAATAGTTCATTCCAAACAAGCTGAATATAGAACTACTTACAAAAGTAAAATGAAACAAACACACATCAAATACAAATACCTGCTGCGGTTCTTACTCCACATGGAACTGAAATGTGCATCCATTTGTGCTAAATAAAATATTTCAATTGCTGCAGAAATTTTGAAGTTTTGAAATTTTTTCCTAAGACAGATGACTTCTCATGGCAGTATAAACGTTCTGGAGGCCGAATACGCACTCCGCTGCCTCACGTGAGACTGGAATTATTGCCACTTCAGCCAAAGTTTTAAAATGAGGAAACATTTCTCCAATTAAACTGATAAGAAGCCTAAAATACTCTGAACTAGTCGTTTTCTGATCTATAAAATATGCTTAAGAGACAGGAAAGCCCACGTGAAAAAAGCAGCAGCAGGCACCGGTGTTTGGCACACATCTGGATTTATTTACCTAGACTCCATGTGTAAAGATGAAAGTACCTGTGCATTCGCACCAAGTGGTCAGAGGTGTGAATACTTATCTGTAAAAATAACGGAGAGCCTACAGATTCTTCCATCGTCATTCTAAAAAAATGTTAAAACACGGAAAATATTTGGTTAAAAAATAAAACAATTATCCACCTCCATATCTTAAGAAAAAGATCCAGATTACTTTTTTGTTCAGTTGTTCAATTTTTTGTTCAATTACCAACTTCAACCTCCTATATGTTGAAATACTGAAATCTTGACATCCAAGTAAGGTCATGGTTGGACGTCCAAGTTGCGGACATCGTTTGGATGTCATATAGACGTACAGATATGGTCATCAACCGACGAACCCAATATTAAAAATGGACCTGGTCCATTTTTTGACCAAAAGAGGGAAAAGGCGCCATGGAAAGCGAGCGGGTTCACTCGTCCGCCTGCGCAGACGGGGCGTGCGCACGCCTTTACCTGGCATCTTTCTCTCAAACGTCCGCTCACTTCCCAACAAGATGGACGAACTAGCGCTGCTGATGAGAAGTAACAAGGACTTTTCCTCGTCTTGTGTTTTGTGCTTCACAGAGACGTGGCTAAGCGCGAGTGTCCCGGACAGCGCGCTTCACCTGGAAGGCTTCCATCTCCTCCGCGTGGATCGCAACGCGGAGCTCTCCAACAAAACAAAAGGCGGTGGCGTTTGCTTCTACATCAACAGCAGCTGGTGCATGGATTTGACTGTGATCTCCCAACACTGCGCTCCTTCTCTGGAATATCTTTTCATTCACTGTAAGCCTTTTTATTCACCGCGTGAGATCGCTTCATTCATTCTGGTGGCTGCCTACATTCCGCCGAGCGCGGACGTGCACGAGGCTCAGCGCACGCTTGCAGACCAGATATTACATGCGGAGCGGTCTTTTCCGGACTCTCTTGTTATCGTGCTTGGTGACTTTAACAAGGGAAACCTGAGCCAGGAATTACCAAAGTATAGACAGTTCATTAAATGCCCGACCAGAGAGGAGAACACGTTGGATCAATGCTACACTACAGTCAGCAGAGCGTATCATGCTGTGCCACGCGCTGCCCTCGGACTATCAGATCACGTGATGGTGCACCTAATTCCCTCATACCGACAGAGACTGAAATTGGCCAAGCCTGCGGTGATAACAACAAGGAAATACACCTCTGAAGCTGTGGAGGAGCTGCGCTCATGTTGGGAGACGACAGACTGGGGAGCGTTTGGAGCAGCCACGGACAATCTGGACGAGTATACGGACACTGTGACCTCATACATTCAGTTCAATGAGACGCGCATCATCCCAACGCGCACCAGGATTTTGAAGGAAGGAGCGCGACGGAGCGAGGACCGGAGTACATACAGACGAGCAAAGTACCACTTCAGCAGTGAAGTGAGAAGAGCAAAATCTGTGTACTCCAACCGTATACAGGAACACTTTAGCTCCAATGACTCTGCAGCCGTGTGGAGGGGGTTGAGGGCTCTCACAAACTACAAGCCCAAAGCCCCCCAGACCCTGAACGACCGGACTCTCGCCCAGGGCCTGAATACACACTACTGCCGCTTTGAACAGCCGTCTGCTCCTCACACCTCTGCTCCTCCCCCCACCATCACCCTAACCATCAACGACCCCAGCACTTCATCAAAGGACTCCTCAGACCCCCCCTCCTCCCCCCCTGCCCTCTCCATCCAGGAGGAGGATGTGCGCCGACAGTTTTTGAGGCTGAACAGGAGGAAGGCCCCCGGGCCGGATGGTGTCTCCCCCTCCACCCTGAGACACTGCGCGGATCAGCTGGCCCCCGTGTTCACGGACATTTTCATCACCTCCCTGGCGCTCTGTCGCGTGCCGTCCTGCTTCAAAAACCTCCACCATCGTCCCTGTCCCCAAAAAGCCACGGATCACAGAACTCAATGACTACAGGCCGGTGGCGCTGACGTCTGTGGTCATGAAGTCATTTGAGCGCTTGGTTCTGCCCCACCTCAAGGACATCACCGCCCCCCTCCTGGACCCACTGCAGTTGCCTACAGAGCCAACAGGTCTGTGGATGATGCAGTGAACCTGGCCCTCCATTTCATCCTGGAGCATCTGGACTCCCCAGGAACCTACGCCAGGATCCTGTTTGTGGACTTCAGCTCTGCCTTCAACACCATCCTCCCTGGACTGCTACGAGACAAGCTCTACCAGCTCAGCGTGCCCGACTCCCTCTGCAGGTGGATCACTGACTTCCTGACGGACCGGAGACAGCACGTGCGGTTGGGGAAGATTGTCTCGGACAATCGGACTACAAACACTGGGACTCCTCAGGGCTGTGTACTCTCCCCCTGGCTCTTCTGGCTGTATACAAACTGCTGCACCTCCAGTCACCAGTCCGTAAAGCTGATCAAGTTTGCGGACGACACCACCCTGATCGGACTTATCTCAGATGGTGATGAGTCCGCCTACAGGAGAGAGGTGGACCGGCTGGCTTCTTGGTGCAGTCACAACAACCTGGAGCTGAACGCCCAGAAGACAGTGGAGATGATCATGGACTTCAGGAAAGTCACACCCCCACCGTATCCCCTCACCCTGATGGACTCTCCCACCCCCATCTCCATCGTGGACTCCTTCCGTTTCCTGGGCACCACCATCACCCAGGACCTCAAGTGGGAGCCAACCATCAGCTCCCTCATCAAGAAGGCCCAGCAGAGGATGTACTTCCTGCGGCAGCTGAGGAAACTCAAAGTGCCGACCGAGATGCTGGTGCAGTTCTACACGGCCATCATCGAGTCCATCCTCACCTCCTCCATCACCGTGTGGTTCCCCGGCGCCGCAGACCGGGACAAACAACGACTGCAGCGCATCGTGCGTGCTGCTGAGAAGGTGATTGGCTGCAGGCTCCCATCCCTCCGGGACCTGTTCTCCTCCAGGACCCGGAGGCGTGTGGGTCGGATCACAGCTGACTCTTCTCACCCTGGACACCGACTATTCTTCCCTCCTCCCCTCAGGCAGGAGGCTACGGTCCATCCAGACCCACACCTCCCGCCACCTGAACAGTTTCTTCCCCTCCGCCATCAGACTCATGAACAATAACAAGACCCGATAGTTCAGTTAAAGACCCATGTAGGATAGAACCATCTGCACTGTGTAACTTTATTTTACTGCACTGTGTGGTCTGATCACACTTAGATCTGCTGCTGTCATTCACCTGCACATCTGTGAATGGAACCCTGCTGCTGTTCTCATGTTAAAAGGGATGTTTATCTTTTCATAGTTCTTTTATATACATACAGATTATAATATTTATAAAGACTTTAGCCTTATGGCTCATTCTTTTTATTTTATTTTTTATTTTATTTTATTTTTTTTTATTTTATTTTTTTTTTACTTATCTTAAATGTTTTATGTGCACAACTGTACCGGAAAAAATTCCTAGTTTGTGAACTTGTTCTCAAACAATGGCAATAAAACCGATTCTGATTCTGATTCTGATTAACGTGATTTGTCAATGCAGTGTCCAATTTTTAGTCATTTTGTGTAGCAAGTATAGCCCCACACCAGGATTTGCTTTTTCTGTTAAAACCAGTCCACAAACTATTTCCAGTGCCTCTTCCTTTGCATATTTATTTATTTACTCTTTTGATGTTAATCACATTTTATATCATTAGGTTTTGTAAAATTTCCTTTCTGAACTTCGAAGGTTTGTGAATTAACATTGTTATTTGTTCACCATAGACCACCATATATAAGAGGTGGTCTTTTGAATATCCGGGATTGTTTACTGCTGCGTGTGCAGTCTGAAACTCTGCCGTTAATTTCGAAATCCTGCCATGTGAACCAGGCCTAAAGCCTAATTCAAACTAGGTGTGAGTGGGGTTTCCATATGGCTGCCAAACGAAATAAAATTCACACCAGTGTATGTGGAACATCTCCGAAAATTACAGAGTGAACGGATGTTTAGCAAAATTTTACAAAAAAATGACCAAGTTTGACATATTATGTTTAAAGACATACTTGTAAAAATAACGTGAACTATCACACACTGTTAACTGATGTTATGATTAGGGATGTCCCGATATCGAGATCAGATTGGGCCGATATTTTCACATTTTTCAAAGATCGGAGATCGGCTATTTTAGCTGACGAGTCACACCGATTTTTACGAAAGTACCTCTTAATTACGTTTAAAGGAATCTTAATTACCACAAATCAGCATAGCAGATTTAACACAGTTCTAATATGGATAAACTTCAACAAATATGCTTGAATGTACTTGAGGTTTTTTTTGAGTGCACACTTGCACTGTGTCCTTGCAAAAAATTCAGAAATTTAAGCAATTATTTTTACACTTTTTCTTAATTATCAATAGACATTGTGCTATTGCTTTTATATTCCATTCTTTCTGTATGTACCATTTTACCTATTTTGTTTCACATGTGGCAATAATGTTGAGGTATTTCAATGATGAAGAGGATGAAGAGAAATTGAGAATTTGATAGCCATTTTAAACTGTGCAGTGGCAAAAGTGTTCATGCCCCTTAAGTGTTTGTCAAATAACTCAGAAATAGTAATGAATTACTAATTACTGATTACTTACCCAAAAAAGTAATTCCACTACTTTATTATTAACTTAATTATTTTTTTTCAAAAGTAATTAGTTAATTTATTACTTAATTACTTTTCAAAACATGAAACACAACCTGAGCTAAAAGTATATTCCACCATATAAAATTCAATCATATGAAACAGTCTATTTTTTTTTTATTGTTTTAATTTAAATTTTTTCCTTTATGAACATTGCATCAAGAAAAAAATGTAAATAAATGCATGTAACAGCCATTATATAGCCAGCGACAATCTTTAATTTTTAAAAAGAATGAAAGGAAAATGCTGCGATCTGCTGCCAAAGTTATCATCACACTGCCAAATTAAAAGGAAACGAGACGTCAGGTTGGTTGAAACATTTTTTTTACTCCTTAAAAACTAGGTAAATTTAAAAAGTAATTGACACTATAGCTTCTGTTAGTTACATAAAGACTGTTCTGAAAACGTGCAGCTGGCTGCTGCGGCGTGCATCACTAATTACAGCTCATTGTTTTTCTCATAGGACATACACGAATTCTGTAGGTGACCTATTTGGCAATCAAAACGGAGAATTTCACCAACAGGTGATGGTTTTTCATGTCATAAATGAGGAAACTTTACCCCACAGCACTTTTCTTGGCAAAATGCCAATGAAACCTGTTTTATTTCCATTACTCTCACACAAGAAACGGGGAGTATAAGTGATAAGCGACACCGTCAGATGTCGGGAGAAATTCGGGAGAATGGTGGTTCCGGGAGATTTTTTGGAGGGGCAATGAAATTTGGAACGCTCCCTTGAAAATCGGGAGGGTTGGGAAGTACGTAATATGTCACTGTCACGAGACGCGCTCTGCGCAACTAACTTACGCAGTAACGTAGCCTGCTTGCGAAGACGTAATGGCAGTTTAATTACTTTTTTGCCACTCTAATCCCTTACTTTACCTGTTACTCGAAAAAAGTAATTGGATTACAGTAATGCATTACTTTTAATACGTTACTGCCCATCACTTCCCTTTACCATACCAGATCAATGCTACAGAACCTCAGGAATATTAAATAAGATCCAAAGTTTTGGAACAACTTACAGAGCACTACTCTGTAAACTTTCCAAAACTTTGTAATTCAACTATAATGGCAAGAAGAGCACTAATCACAGTAGCAGCAAAGATGCAGATGGTACTTCTGAAGGCTTTTTTTTTTCACAATAGAGGGGTAAGTTGGTCACAGTTGATCAAAATAAATGCAAGGTTGGTTGCTTTAGACAAAATAATTTCTAGGCATCATGATGGCCCAATCAAAGCCCAGATTTAAGTCAAATTGAGAATAGTTGGCAATAAATGTATTGGTGTATGCTGGAATATTAACAGCCTCACTGTGCCTTTCTTTTTGTTTTTAATGTGAATTTCCACCTTTGTCAGTAGAGACAGCAGTGAGTGACATGATTGTAGGATACAGAGAGGAGATATGATGCAACAAAGACCTCAAGCTATAACTGAGTCCTTTGAAAAAGCATGTATAATTTACGTTAAGTAAACAAATTTTTCAAACAAGAATAATTGTAGCAATCAATGTAGTCCTTCCTAACAAAAAACATCTGGAAACCATTCAGCTGTTTTAAACATAGAAAAACAATCTTGTTGATTATGATTAAAAAATTTTGCTGAAGCCATGAAGTCTTCATCACTGCACTGCCTCTGCTCAGCACGCCAAAGTAATATTTGGACATCGTCTCATGACAGATTTGACATCTTTGAAAGTTATGATCTCTCTCTATCTCAGTGACAGTCATCAACAGTGTCAGCTTGCAACAAATTGTCATTCAAACACAGGGAGACAGGGAGCAAAAACAAAAGGAAAAACAAATACAATTGAAGGGTAACTGAGAGTCCAGTATATATTAATCTCCTAAATGCATTACAGAAATGTTTTGGCATTGAATAAACTTAGCAGCTTGAATGAAGTGAAATGCATGCTTAAGGACAAAGTGAGAAAGCATATTTTAGACAACTTTGACTGACTGCTCTTATTGACACTGCTATCCTTTTTCTGCGTTTTGCTGGAAAGACGCACTGTTTTGTGGAAACGAAAGGGGCTTTTCAGCATGTCATCATTAATAATTCAAATGTGACAAACTGCTCTGACATTTACACTGCGCTGGGGTGTCTGTCTGACACTGACAGAGGGACAATAATGAAGCGAAGGGAGACCAGCTCTGCTGCAGCTGTGTGCTGATGCAATTAGAACGGTTTAGGCTTAAAAAAGTGTCCAACCTTCACTGATAAAACACTAATGGTGGAAGCTGTGATGACCTTTAGAGAAATAATTCCCAGTCCTTTAGTTAAGATTGAGGTGCTTACTGTAGATACAACAACTGGTCACATCTCGTCATCTTATGAAAAGGATATGAATCAACAAATCGGGTTTGAATGACATTTAACGGTTTTAGTTTGGTTTTCTAAAATGTCTCTGTTTATAGCTTTACACAGTTTCAAGAGATAAAAGTGAATGTGCGAATGAGCTGCAGACATACTTTGGTTTTAAAAATCTTGAGACCTGCAGTTGAGAGGGTCGAGAAAAATCTGATGATTGAAGGTCTCAGAGTGCAGTGCAAAGTGCAGAAGCCACCGGAGCTGAAGCTTTCTGCTGAGAGATGCAGCAGATTGTGGAAAGAGGCCATGACAATGCTTTACTGACCAAATTAGTACCCAGACATTTGTGCAAAATAATGGACAAAAGAAAGATATAGGATTTACATGTACCAGTGGAAGGAAGGTAGGTAGGTAGGTAGGTAGGAAGGAAGGAAGGAAGGAAGGAAGGAAGGAAGGAAGGACAACAAGTAATTTTCTTTGCAAAACATTGTTAATTTTGTTCTTACTTTAAGTATGTGATGATTCTTTTGAACGCAGTCAGGGGCGCCGATGCGGGGAAGCGGGGGGATTTGTCCTCCTCTGATTCAGATCAACCTGAAGCCACGTTTTGCATTGAAATAATAAAATCCAGAAATATGAAGCTATATTTTGCATTACAACCATAAAAGCACAGAAATATGAAGCTACATTTTGAGGTCAGAGTTACGAATGCTACTTAAATGACGCGAGTCACAGTTTTTACATGTGCAAGTTCTGATTGAGTAGCCTTGCCTTTAGGGCCAATCTGCTTAGTATTTCATTATCAAGAATACTTTTTTTGAGAAAGCAGTCCTCTGTGAAGTGATTTGCACAAAGATAACAGATCTTTTTCGGCCTACGGTTGTTTCCAAAGATGAAGTCCAAAGACTAAAGCCGTAGTTTATACTACTATTAGTAAAAAACCTAGTTTTTACTAGTCTGGATTGAGCCAGTGACATTATCCATCAACGCAAGGGCTCTCTGTCACCTAGGCAAGGACGGACGGAGTTGAGCCCCATTTTCTAACTATTACTCTCAACCAAGAGCGTATGCCTGTGATTGGTGTTGGGTCACACACAGCCATTGGGTGGCGCTAATCTGCATTTTAGTTCCACAGGAAGTGGGGTCTATAAACAGACCCCCGCTGGCAGCCGTTTGTCCTTCAACACGCAGCCTCCGGCTGGGGTTGGCAACAGAAGACAATCCCCAACTATCTTTATATGCTGGCGAAGGAAGACCTCGCCCAGGGAGCTCAAGGGCTGCCGACACCAGCTGAATCCTAAACACTGATAAACAAAACATTGTGTGATCCTCAAAGCCCGACGAAAGGTTCCCTGAGTTTCAGAGCGCTGAAAAACGCGAGCTGAGAGCCACATGCGGTGGGAGTCTGAATCAGCCAAGGCCACCTTCATTCGAAGCCAAAGAGCCGATAAGAATTGCTTGCTGGGAACTGCTAAAAGATTGTTTACTTTGTTTTCTTACATTATTTTATTGGTTTACACATAAATCAATGGTGCTAATTAGTTACAACTAATTACAATTGGTAAACTAATTTAGCTTTCATTCCAGCATTTGCAAATCAAACCTTGATCCCTACAGCATCCATATTCCTCCAAAAGCATAACATCAAAATTCTATTTTTCTATTTTCTATTTTTACTGCATTGTTATCCATTTGTGTTTTTTTAATTTTTCGTTCATTTTTTTTAATCGTTAGTGTTTTGGTTACTAGCTTGAGTGATTAAATAAAAAAAATAAAAATAAAAAAATAAATATATATATATATATATATATATATATCTAACATATAATAATATTTTATTTTAATAGTCATATATATATATATATATATATATATATATATATATATATATATAGTCATATATATATATATATATATATATATATATATATATATATATATATATATATGACTATTAAAATAGTTCCTGGAAACAGGTGGTGCCTTGAATATTAAAATTTATTTAATAAATTATTAATCTCATTGACTCCCATAAGCAGTCCTTTAACTATAATAGCCAAATGGCTGCATTTTCCTTTAAAAGACCTAACATTGGTCAGTTCAGCAACAGCCAGAGATTGTTTCACCAGAATGGTGCTCTAAAGTCCCTTTAATCAGTCGTTAATGCAGCGTTTGGGCACTACATGCTTTATGTTGAAAGGAACATTTATCTAATATGATCTTTTGGCAATTTTGAAAACAAAGTGACAAGAAAAAGGCTGCTGTGTTTGTTTATATGTGTTTTTAGAGTATTCTATGAGTTGCACTTCAAGTAAAAAGCTTTACAGCTCAATCAAAACTTTCTGACGTCCATTGCTCCTTGAGGGGGAAATGTGTGCACAAGCTGAAGAAAAAACCTTGAATTAGCCAGACACTACAATGCAATGGTAGACAGACCAACTATGAAAAATTACCCCCTGCTCACCTGGTCAGGAATTGCTTTGCAACACAGAAAAAAACAATGGAAAACGTTTTAAAGTGAGACAGCACTATATGAAAAATGAAAAACGTCAATACGTCTGCGTCTGGGTGCAAAGTTGCTGTTGGAGAAGTATAAACTAGGCTTTAGCCTTATCTTAGCAGCTGCTCCCAAAACCGGAGTTGTGTGGGTGAGGGGAGGGAGAGGGCTGCAGGCACAGCGGTTATGCTGAGTACGTCAGGAGGGGATGAAGGGAAAAGGAGGGGATATGTGGTAGCAGGCAAAACAGCAACCCTAATGACTATCAGCAGAGACTGAAAGAGTAGTCAAACATAGGTGGATGAGTCAAAGCAACACTTCAGGCATGTTTTTAATGAGAGAATAACATATTATCAGGGTGGTTAACATCAAAAGGTCAATTTTGCATAATACCGCCCAATAAGTGTACTTAAATTGACTGGTGCATTGCATCCAATACAACACTGTCATGTCACTTCCTTCCCACGCCTGGCCTGCCTCCTGGATGGTTCTGATCCATTAATTGATGGATCAAATGGCAGGCTGTGATGTGCTGCACTGGGGCCTTGCACCACTCACGCAGTGTTGTAACCGGCAATGTGTCAATAATGTTGTGTTCAATGCATTTATTGGTGCTCCGATTGTTTTTAACCCGTAATGATGTTAATTAATTTGAATTGCCTTGTTGTGGAAAGTGTGCTATACATATAAAGTTGCCATACCTTGCCTTGCCTTTACCTATTAGGGTCTGCATTTCAGCAAAGATTCCACATTAGTTATACTATACACCAGTCAAACCCAATTAATACATCCTAATACACTCAACTATCCACTTTACAATGTTATCATTGGGTTGTTGCTGTAAACCTTGATTTATAGTTTGTGTTGATTTTGTAGCAATGGTACACAAATGGCTTACATGGGGTGTAAGAGCTATAGTGGTATTTAAAAAATGTGAAACCAATCTGTAAAAAGGGGACTTATCTGCTGATGAGATTGTGTATGTTTTAAATGCACAGGGAGGTAATGTAGGTGCATTATTTCTTATGACAATTCCAATACCATCATCACAAAAGACAGATACTCAGTAAGTGGGGCCAGCAATCAAATGCTAACATAAGAACCCCTGAATCCCCTTGTTGTGCTAGATAATGAGATCTGTTTTAAGGAACTGCTGCAAAAAGACAACTTTATACCAGGTGCTTCAAGCAGTGAAGTCAGATGTAAGATTTTATAGATGGTCAGAGACACAGTTAGTGAGTTTGTGTCAAAAAGTGATCACAAGACACAGGGATTACAAAGAGTTTATCTAAGCCTCTGAACACTCCTCTTAAAAAATGTTTCAACAGAGAGACACAGCTCTTCACAGAGAGTCAATGATAATAAAACCCACACACTGGTTAAAACAGAGACTATGGCTTCATCATTGACCTGCTGCTGCTCGACTGCCATCTGTCTACCTCTGAAGAATAGCATTTTCAGAATCAAACCTCTGTGAAGTATTACATTGTGCTATTGATCTGACTTACAGGGCCAGACAGAAATATGCATGCAATCATCATGGGTTTGAATGTCATAACTGAACTTCTAATCATGAATTTGAACTTTAATGATTTTGGCTATACCTACAAATTTATTTTCAGATTGTGGATAAAAAAAATCTGCATACAGGCTCAAATACAACAGGTTTCTGATATCATTCTGTCTAAATGTCACCACTAAAATTGGTTGGTTTCCTTGGAAAAGGACAACTTTTAAGCAAAGAGCATGTTTTTATCATAGAGTTGGGGCTGGGGCCTTTCCTGAAGCAAGCTTTATCCATTGTAATGCTCATTTCAAAGTAAGTTTGTGATCATTGTTCTACACCTGACTGTTAAAGCTTCAATTGCCTTGTTAAAGTAATTATTTTAAATCAGTTTTTTAAACTCAAATCAAATTTCTGGTTAGGTGGTATTGGCACAGGAGGTAGGGGTTTGTTGAGTTGCCGTCTCAGTCAGTGTGTTCTGGGCAACACACTTCACTCACTTTATCTGTGTCCAGCAGCCTAGCTTAAAATCAGTGTGCCACAGGGTAGCTGTGGCCACAATGTAGCTTACCACCATCCATGTGTGAATGGGTACATCGATTAAGGCAGAGTACAGCACTGGATTCCTCAGACTTGATAACAGGCTATATAAATGCAGACCATTTACTGGTAAAATCAGACTCTCAGGACTATAGATGAGAATTGGTACAGTGTTCTTAGGTCTGAAAGCTTTATCTTGATTTAACAGAGTATAATTTTGTCATTATGTCCAAATATTTAAAGTATTTGCGTCTTCTGACCTCAAAACCTTATTTTGGAGGTCATTAGGTTAGCCCATGTGGGTAACTGCAAATTTAATTTGAAATTCAAGGTGCCAATATTTAAGAAGGTGCTTCTTTACTGATCTACAGCTACTAATAGCTTCACTGTGGACAATGACACTGGTGTTCCAGCATTTTCCTGTTTATGACAAACTTAAGCCCTGGCGACTCCAGGGTTCTTTTTCAACCGCTTAACCTATTTCCTTTCATCTCAGGGTGATTGTTTGGGTTAGGATAGTTGGAATTTGGAGACAGTTGGGTGTCCTGAAAAAAAGGTCCCAAAAATGATTCTAACTTATTTTCGAATGAATAAAGCAGGCTAACACTAAGGTTCTGAAATGGCCATTAAAAACTGATAAGCTGTGCTAAAATGGAAACCAACCTAATTGAACGAGGGCTACCAGTTTTGATTAAGTTCTGAGTGGTCAAAAATGCAGCCAGAATTGCAAAAACTCTGCTGATAGCTATACCTGTAATTTTTCAGCAACCTGATAGAAATTATGTTACTAGTATTAATGAGTGCACATGTATTGATTTAAGCAGTATAGATTAGACAAATAAATTCAAACGTTTCCATGTATTTTTGCTAGGAATTATTAGCTAAAGTTGTATGAACCTGGAAACAAGTTGAAACAGTCCAAAACACAAATTGTTCTTAAAAATCTCGAATGAGTCCAAAACATCAGTCCTTTCCTCAACCAAAAGGCCGTAAGCGCCCCCTAGGCCAGTTAGGTGGCCGTTCACGCGGCCGAAGCAGTCTTAAGAGGAAGTTAGGAGGCCAACCATTATGGTTCATGGCAGCCCAGCGAAGACTTGGATGACAGCACCGAAGAATTCCAGAAAAATAGTCTGTCAAACAACTCGGGAGGTCGAAGAGTGGTTTATCCCCCATGGGGGCGCAGCAGTCCTGAAACGACGGAGCCGGCGAAGAAGAGGAGCTGGTGGGTTCCCACGAGGAATCCCCTGTTGGGTCACACACAGCCATCAGGTGGCGCTAACCTGCCCTATAAATACAGCCCGCTTCCCCCGGCTCGGCCTCTCTCACGAAGGGCACTGGCCAGCTTGTCAAGAGGAGATCCCTACAACCATCATCCTTCGCTGGCGAAGGAAGACCCGAGTTTCTGACAGAAACTTGCTCCAAATGAACCCAAAAACCACTCAAGGTGAATCTTAAATATTGATAAACAAAGACATTGTTTATCCCCAGAGCCCGACGAAAACCCCTCTAAGTTTCAGACTGCGAGAAGGGCTGCAAAACTGAATGAGTGGGAGCCACGTGTGCCACAGGTCCAGACCCAGCAGAAGTCGCATTTCATTCGCCGCCACAGAGCCGATAGGAATTGCCGCGGTGGAAAGCTGCCAAAAAGGTACTGTAAAAGTGGATGCCCGGGGGTCGATCGCCACACAGCTGGACGGAGCCAGGAGCACTGCAGCTAACCGGATCGGAGCCATTGTTAGCTGCTAGGCTAACGTCACCCCCCCCCCCCTTTCCCTCCTCGCCGTGCAGCAACTTGGAGGACTTTAAACGTTCATAAGGTCTGTTTGGGCAGAGGCAATTAGTTAAAATAACTAATTTTAAAGGTTTTCCCTTTTGTGTTTAATGTTTAATAAATGTGTTTGAGTCACTCTAAGCGTTTAAATAGATTGTTTGAGAACAGAAACTGATCTTATTAACCGTGTTTGAAGTTGTTTTTTTTAATCAAATACTGGAACTAAACTGTTTACTTCGGTGACCAGTTCATGAATTGAAGTAATTTCCCAAAGGTTAATTACTCTGATCCAGATAATTTTTAACAAACATCTCTTTATCCAAAGGATGTTTTGATTTTTCTCTTGTAATTACTGAAACTAATTCATGTTTTCCCTCCAGCATCTGCAAATCGAGTCCCTTTTATTACATATTCATCTTTTTATGTCTTTTACTTTAACTCATTTATTTTAATCAGTAGTGTTTCTATTATTACTAGTTTGAGTGTTTCAATGTCATTCTTCCCTTCGTGTAAATAAATCTTGTACATAGTAACAGTTGTCATTTCTTGTTCAACACACACATATTGCAAGGTTTATGACCAATACACGTTAAGAATTCATTCCTTCAGAATTATGAGACTGATATAGAAATTTAGCTATTAAAACAGTTCCTGGTAGATCCAGGTGGTGCCCCGAATAATAATAATTTTCTATAAATTAATAACTTTATTGACTTCCATAAGCTGTCTCTGACTATAAATAGCCAAATATCATATTTTTATTTAACATCCCCAACACCCCCAAAGAAGAGCTCATAGAGGACCAACAACGGGAGCTGCAGGCAGAAATCGAAAGGAGATGACAGCTGCTCCATTAGCAGCCAGAGGAAGCTCGGCGGAGGAACTATACGGGAGCGAGGAGTGCAGGGTCTTGAACCTCATGGTGGACGTACAACGTAGAAGCTGGGGAGGATCTGCTCTCATCATCTCGGCAGACGGAGGGCGTAGAAGCCAGGATGGATCAACCTTTCTCACCTCGGCGGATGGAGAGATCCTCAGAGCTGCTGCGGTAATCACCAGGAGGACAGCAGCCATGGCTGCAGCAGCAGAAACGTCGAAGCCAGGAGGGGCAGCCCAAACACCCTCGGGCGACGCGGACAGATTAGCCAGAACCCCCCCAAACAGCGGGGAGCCAAGACAGGAACCAGACAGCGTTGTGGATCCAACTCAGGAACGTGAGAACGTCACGGATCAGGCACAGGAACTGGAGAACATTTCAGAGCAAGCACAGAAGTGAAGTACGTCTCCGAACACGCACTGGAAGTGGAGAACCATGAAAAAGCTGCAGGCGGCTAGTAGACACAGTGATCAGAGAGTCACTAGGAGGGTCATCCTTTTTGTGGATGTTGGCAAGCAAGGAAGTTGGACCTTTCTGGACACCGGAGGATGACGTCAGGCGGCGAGGTCCAAGCCGACATCGGGAAAATGACAGAGGATCTCTGCCTCGATCAGAGTCCAGTCAATTGGGGCCCAGAACTGACGGGCAGACTGCCAGCCTGGATCCCAGGAAGGGTGAGTCCATGGGTGGGGAGGCATTTTTAGTTGCCTGTCTAGCCAGCCACTGCAGAATGGTGAGTTTGTCACCTGACACTGAGTCTGATTGGCGGTGTCGTTCTGTCATGATTTGAGGTTGGTTTTAGACTCAGACGCACGCGTACAGGTGATTGAATAGAAAACTCACTTTTAATGTCCTTGCTTGTCCTTGCTTGTCCTTGGTGAACAGTACAGTGGAGCACAGGTACACAGGTGACCACTAGCAGGCAAAGGTAGTCAGCATCCAGTCGGAGCTCAGACACGAGAAGACAAGACCAAACACAACGACAACACAGTGAGGACATGAGGGGAGCAGGGAACATATATATACACAGGAAAGTAATCAGGGGAACCAGACACACCTGGGATCAATCAAAACACAGATTGTTGTTGTCTATTTTGATATGACATTAATGTCCCTAAATGTGCATCATTTCATCATTAGTGTACAGATTTATAGGTTTATGTCAAGGGGCAAACTCCACTTAAAATATGTGAAGCCAACCCGGAAGTGACAAAAATTGCAGTTCAGCCCTCATCCACTGGGGGGTTGGCTACAAAAAGGAGCAACTTCCCATTGACTCCCATGTTAAAAAGGCCAACTTTACAGCAAAAATAAACATGTTTACAGCCTGGTTCAAAAAAATATTTTAGGTTAGATAGTTCAGGTTTACCATCATGACAACTCTAAGGGGGGGGGGGGGGGGGATTTTTTTTTCTAACTTCTAAGTTTATTGGTAATTTATATTTTGAAATTATAAATAATTAGGGGCGTGTCCATTTAAATGACAGGTCCGTCTATGCTAATCATGGTGGCTAATGGTGGCTAACTGTAGCTAATGGCTTGCTCCGTAGTCTGCTGTCCCCCTCTGCTTGCGGGAAAGCTCTTCACAGCCTGGGACTGACGTAAAGACTTCAGTCATTTGGTGTTTCTGAACTCCAGTAACAGTTGCCTCTGCAGTTTTTATTTGGTTTTGGATGTTAATCTGCAATTATTGGACAAAGACGGCTTGCTGTGGTGTTGATTACAGGAACAGACCGTCCAAGAAGTTTATGCTTTGGGGCAGGCTTTATACCGACTGATGCTTCACCAGCTGTGGGGGGGTTCTGTCAGGTGGCCGAGAGGAACGCTGTTCTGGTCGGAGCTTTTATCTCTTTCTACACACGAGTTGGAGCAGGCAATCGGTCGCCACGGCAGACCTGGTCAGAGCAGGAGACGGCTAGATCAGGCTGGAAGACTACAGAGTCGGACTCTAGACAGACTGGATGATCGCTTGTTAGATCAGTACTGCTGTGAGGAACACAGCTGGAGGCATGAACTAATGGATGAGATGTGAGGTGAGTCAAAAGCCTTTTATTTTTTTTAGAGGATCTGAGTTTTCATGATGACTTTTTTGCTGGATGTGTTGTTAAGATGAGCCCGTCTATGTCCTCACCCTCCACCGATGGTAATGGAAATAACACCATATTAAGCAGTATTGACCCGACCCATTTGGGTCTTATTACATGGATATGTTTTCTCTAGTTGAGATGTTTCTGGGTCTAAAGGGATCGTTGTTGAAAAACGGGGTAAAAGTTTCTTAACCGCGGTCTTCTGGTTGAAACCCGCTGCAGCCTACGTTAGCTTCAGTTAGCTCCCGAGTACCTTCTGACTAGCTTGTAGCTATGTCGGCTCGGAGCGTTAACCCTCCGGACCCAGCCGGACAGCGCTACTCTCAGCTCCACCTCTTTGCCCATTTTTTGAGTTTCTGAGAGTGACGAGGCGAGTGACGCGGACAAGGTGGGAACTGCCCAGTTGGCTTCAGTTTTGCTCTTCAGAAACCTATGGGTGACATCAACAAGGGTTTGTCTAATTATATACAGTCTATGGTTTATGTGTAAAATCCGGTCCATACTCATTGTTAAGTGGCTTGATCTGTACAGACTGATGGTTTGAGTGAAAATTTAAATATTTTTTTGACAAACGCTAGCTCGGAGTGAATGTAAAAGACATAATTCGAAAGAGATCTAAAATACAGACACCAGAGGTGCATTAGGAGAACAGCATGCTGGACTCAGCTGTGTCTGCCCTGCAATTCTAATGATTTTCCTGGAAAATGTCCATTTTTTAAATGAAAGTCCTGTTGCCTCCTACTCACAGCATAAACTCTGTCAACTCCCAAGCAAATGAGACTATCCATTTGCTGTCCAGCAATATGTATTCAGCATTGCTTTTAGGCACACATTAAAACAAGTGCTTAAAAAGAACTGTTGAGAAACTATTACTCTTTTCTGCAGTCTCCTATCACAATAAGAATTCAGGTAATTCAGTATATTTCATATTGTTTTGGGATTATATCATCATAATCAGATGTGGGAGACTCATTTATTATTTTTCTCTTTTTTGATAGGCTGCTAATTTTCTAGAAACCCTTAGACAGAAGAGCCTTACAGAGCTGAAGAAAAACAAGAATACAGGCATCTGTGACCCAAGAAGGATGCAAATAATTACAAATCAAATAATTAATTTAGTATACTACCTCAGGTCTCCTTTAATTATACTCAAACCTGATTCCCATTACATGAGATTAATATTTATTGTCCCCTACACTGTTAGGCAATAGCACCTAGAAATTGGTTCTGTACCTAAGCTAGATAGCCCTGCTCAATCAGTCTGTTCGGCCTTAATTTCCAAGTTCAGCTTAATGACTCATGGATGTAATATGCTGCTAGTGCTTCAACAGCTCTAACTGCTTTGATTTTCTGGCTGGCAGCATTTAAATGAGCCCCAACACCCACGTGGCTACTGGCTCTCTTTTACTGTTTCTCACTACAGTTTTGGTGAGACCATTTGGGAAATTGGTCTATTGTCAGCAGCAAGTCAGTAACAAAAGTGATGCAGGTTGTTTTTTTTTTGCAAGGTTAAAATTTGATATAATTTGTTGATCTTAGACATCTACTGCACCCTGAATGATTGTTGACAAGCCTTATAAAATGTGTATAAAATGTCTTAAAATAGGGTATTATGGAGATTTGGCGGCCCCAAAATACATTCACACAATTTACGGAAATTCTCCAAGACAGAGTTATGTAGATGCTTTTCATGCCCCTTTCACCATCCTTGTCTCTGTACAAAGTAAATAAAATCAGGACCAGCCTTGTTTGTCACAATTTGCCCAGATGCATTAAAAATTTTAGATATGGCTCTGCTAATACTTATGGGCATAGTTAGGCAGTTATCTGATTCATGAAGACACATATATAAATGACTTGAATGATATTTTCTCCTTTCTTTCCTATTTTGAAGAAGAGGGGGTTAATAGAGTGAAGTGATCAATTCCAAGAATGAATATATTTTACTCAAGCCAACATAATAAAAATAATTAAAAAAATGCTTGTGTCGTGATTTTATTCAAATAATAATTTCAAAATTTGAGATTTTATTCAATAATTGAATAAATATTCTCTCTTTTTTCTTCAATTATTGAGTGTATGATTATGTTCCAAAGTACCAAGAGAGACCATGTGTGATTCATACAGAAATGTTTGAACCTTTGTATTGCAAGACACAAGTGCTATCAACTGAGTCACCAGGCACTCCCAAATATAAGAACATGTTGATATTTTCCTATATTTAAACCATCAAAACTAATAATTCCCACTGATTTTGATTTTTGAATGCGTCAATCAACAAGATCTACATTTTATAAGTTAAATGCAGCTCAGACAAAGGCAAATATTTCTCAAAGAAAATATTCTCTGTTACAATAATATGGATAATTTTCTATCCCTTTACTTGCATTCAAATTGACTATAACTAACAAAAATGTGCAGCACACAAAAATTCTAATTTTTTTAATCATCTCCCCAGTTTTTTTCAAAATTTTCAGACACAAAAAACCCAAAAGTTAAAGATCTTTAGGTTTTCTTCTGTTCTTGTCTGTTTGAGCCCAACAGCTATTTTTCTTATAGTCAAATTGACAGATTGATTCATTCTAATTACAATAATTAGAGACACAATAATGTCAACTCTAACCACAGCTATTTGACAAAATGCTTCCGAGAGAATGTTGTTATTCAAATAGTCATGTGACGAATGCTGCAAAGGCTTACACACACTCATCTACAAATGTGAGAAGACATCAGTCTCTACCACTAAACATTCTTTATTGACGTTTTATCAAAACCAAATGCTTGGATGCTTTGTTTCCAGAAGCTGAGGTTGAAACTGAGCCTCCCAAAGGGATTGTTCTCTCATGGAGCATCGAACACTCTGAGCAAATAAAGGTCAACAAGAACAGATGTGAGGTAAAACTTAGATTACCCTACACTCAACAATGACAGGCACACTAAAGGGTAGAAACTAATTATCTTGGGATATGACATTATCCCCCACCAAATTTCACCTACATGTTTTATTTGCACACAACAAGCAAGAATTTGTCCCAAGTGTGTTATTATGAGCTGATCAAGCCCAAATTGAAGATATATCCTCTACGGCGCCTGAAAGCTTTGAATATATGTATTAACACATTTTTATAAGTCTGAGCCTAAAATAACTCATAAAAAAACAGGGAACCAAAATTCTAATGATGACCCTGTCGATAATATTTAGAAACCAATTATTGACTAAATTCACAATCAATGTCCACTTTTACACTGATTATGACTAGTTGTCATGCAGAAAAGCAGGGTCATGACAATTTCAGTAAAATGCCATTGGGTGATATAATGGGTATTTCTAACAGGCTGCATATATGTTTACTTTGAATGCACCACTACACATGCACATTCTATAAAACATTTTTCAAATTATTCTACTGAGTTGCACATTCAAATCTGAGTATGCCATTGTATTTTTAATAACTGCACAGTACTTTGGTTTTGTCTTTAATAGACATATATTTTTAATTCAGCTTTTTATACTTGTTTGAATTAATATGTTTCTATTACCTGTCACATTGCTGCTATTACAACTCAATTTCCCCTTTGTGGGACAACAAAGTAATATTCTATTCTATTTTATTTGTTTCATAACATAAAATAGTCAGAAAAAGTAACCAAACATGCACAAAAACACAAACAAGTTATATTTTGATGACATGGTGTATCAGACTGGTCTGCAATCATGCTAATTAAATTTGAAAACATAAAACAGGTGCAACAGTTGGCTCAAGAGCAAATGCTGATTTTACTCCCCCCCCCCCCTGCCAGGTACCTGAGGTCTGCCATTAAATGGCAGTGATAGGTGGATGTGCATGGTTGTAATGCCTTCTGACTCAATGTGGTCACTGTTTTCTCAGAAGCTTCAGTCTACATCTGTCATGACGGTTTACAGTAATTATATTGGGCAGGGTGGAGAATAGTTATCCGGTCCATGGTCAAGCATCTCTCCAGGCCTCTTGATCCACTAATTACCCACTTGCAAACTACTGTCACATGAATCTAAATATCAAATGCAAATTAAAGCAGGAAAAGTTTTCATTCATCCTCTGTTTCCTCATCACCTCCCCTGCATTCAGCATACGTCATCTCCTCTCACATCTTGCGTCCCACTCTCTCTGTAATTACCCTCCCCAAACCTCCATCTCTTTGGGCATAGCTTATGATAAGATGCGGCATCCTGTACCTGTGGTGAAAAATGTTCGAAGGGGGCCGCAGAGGGTGCCAGCTAGAGGTGAGGCTCCAGCTTCAGCAGGAAAAGATGTGTGTGTGTGTGTGGGGAGGGGGGGGGGGGGGGGGGGGGGGGGGGTTGGGGTTTCAATGCAATAATCAGCTAGAAACTTCCACCACACCGCAGGACAGGAAGCCAGTACACGCACACACACACACACACACACACACACACACACACACGTGCACACAGACAGTTTAATATTCAGCACATGGAAGGAACATGTGAATAAGTGCACACACATTCACATACTCATCAATGTTTCACAGTAAAACAGTAGCTATATGGTATTGTTGGATCAACCAAAGTCAAAACTTTGGGATTTGAACTTTAATTTTGAAAATAAATTTTGTTAGCATGTTTCAAGCACAGGTTTGGGCACTCGCTGAGCTCTTAACTATGCCAACTTGTATGTGGTATATTTTGAAAGAAATTTTGCAGCTTTATAGCCTATGAAGAAACCTATAAATTGGTTTTGAACAACGATTCCTCTGATTTAAATTAACGCCAAAGAAAATCCAAAAATAGTTTTCAGTTACATGTACTCATCAACATAATCGACCCTTATTGTTTTTTTTTGTGTGTTTGTTTGTTTTTTGTTTCTATGAGTAGGGGTGTGCGATATGATGATTTAAGACCTTGAAGCGATCTACATGTCTGACGATCTGTCGTTTTTGAGAGATCGTTTTATCCCGATTCACAATTCTGCTGCTGTATTTCTCCCTTTTTATGCGAAGAAAAGCCTCCGCTTTCTCTCTGCTCTAAGCGAATTACCCCCCGCCCCTCCCCTCTCTCCCCCTTCGCGTGTGTACAACCTGTAAACAAGCATGGCGCTGCCGCAACTGAGAGCGTAAATGAGGATTTTGTTCCGAAGAGAAAGTCCTGGTCCACTGTATGGAACTGGGTTTTTTTTTTTACCAGACGACAAAGAGCAAACAAAGGTTATTTTCAAAGTTTGCAAGGAGAGCGTCAAGGCAAGTGATCGCAAGACCATAAACTTATTAAATCACTTGAAGAGAAAACATCGCAAAAAAAAATGTGAGAGCCAGCTGGCAGCTAAGCTATTTAACCCAACAGCAGCAGCGGTGGCTAGTGCTTCTTCTTAATACAGCAAATGCTAGAAAAAATAATTATAAAACTCCATCCCTACAACACAGACAGCAAACAATCCGCGCTACCAGTTGTCCAGCTGCCTTTTTTCTTCCAAACACTGGCATAACACGCATGTATGCTAAATGCAGAGAGAGTTGCAGGCAATATTAAGAATATGTTAGGATGGATGGAAGAATAATTAGAACTGCTTACACTACACTCGACCTCCGTTTGTATTAGGCAGCTTTATGTGTGCCTGTTTATAACATCAGGATTCTGCAAAAAACATCTGAACCAGTTAAACCTGCATTTTCCCCATTGTATGAGGATTAATTGTTGTATTATAGATTGCACAATACATCTTGTACTATATTTGCAGCGGCATGTTAGTCTTTTATTTTAAAAGAGTTTATATTTTATTCTACATGCTCAATATCATATTTTTAAACTAAAGTAAGTTCATGTTTGCTTATATATATATATATATATATATACACATATATATGTGTAAGGGATAATGCCCGACGAGGTGTACATTATCAGAAAATAATGGACGACGCAGAGGCGTGTACCATCCGACGCGAATTATCCCGCTTATACGATGGTCACCTACGAAAGAAGGACATACTTAATCAATTAATAATACTTTCATGTATTTTAGAGTTAAAATCGCTAGGTTTTTTATATAAGTCGAGCACACTATTTAATATCTCCCGTATACAGGTGTTGCCAAGCAACGTGGCCAGATCGAGCCGACCACAGCGATTTATCAGTGATGAGAAGTGAGATGATGGCTTTACCTTACGTTACGTGATACAAAATATCATTTCAGAAGGCCAGTACACTACTTACTGCCTGTGTGTGTCCAGAGGATGATGCAAATAACGTTGAGACTCCGTTGCCATTTGAGCCAGCGCAATAATTTAGAACTGTCATCAGGCAAATTGACGGGACGCCTTTCCTAGGTATACATTTTCACTTTTTAATGTACACCCTCCAGCCAATCAGAATCGATTATTCATATTTATATATATATATATATATATATATATATATATATATATATATATATATATATATATATATATATATATATATATATATATATATATACATACATATACATATATATAATATTTCATTCAGAACTTTCAGTGCATTTCTATCATCTCTGGTGGTGTGAGATAGCCATATAAGGATTTTAGCCCTGTGCCCTAATTGGACTTAATTAATTAATTTCATGTTTCTTTTCTTTTAAGTGTGATTTAAGTTTTGTTGGTCATCGTTTAATGTAGTTGAAAAATCGTGATATTCTATTTTTGCCATATCGCCCACCCCTATCTATGAGATATAAATGTTGCCACTGTTAAAGTAAACTTTTGATTCCTTGGTGACATTCCTACCTTCAGGGAATTTCAACAATAACTGATGAAACAGAGGCATCAGACAAATCTCTATTTGTCACTCAGAAGCTGTTTAAGAAACTATAAAGTAAATGTACTCTGTGACTCCAAACATCTGAATGAAATCTGAAGCTCAGAAGCTATGGAATTGTAGTGTAACAAATGTCATACTTACTCCCATTCTTTACGTCGAGCCTGTGGTGTGCTATGTATCTTATGGGCCTGGTGTGCTTTGACAATGTCTTTCTGTTCAATCAGGCCTCCCCGCCGTCTTTTGATAACGTTAGGACTGACTGCCAGATCTCCATCCACTCCAAGCATCCCACCTCCAGAGTCAAATGTTGAGGCGACATCCAGAGAGAGGCCAAGACGGTTCGGGTGGAGAGTTTGAGCCTGCCCAGACATCTGTGGAAGGTACAGGGTGTCGTAACTAGTGGACAGACTCTTGGGATCCAGGAGAGGGTGAGGCTCAGAGTAGAGGCTTGAACCTCCAGCCAGCCCTCCCCGGTGCTTCTGCCAACTCTCGCAGTCTGTTGGGGATGGAGAAAAGATGTGGTGCCTTGGGCTGCTGCTGCCACACATCTCTCCAAAACCAGCTTCTGGACATTCAGTTCCTCCTGAGGCTGGAGGTAGCCCCAGAGCATTGTGGTCATCTGTCAGAGACTGAGAGCTGACGGAATATGAGCCCAGTTCCAGCATCGTGGTAAGGATGCCCGGGATCTTAGCATAGTGCTGTAGGATGGAAAAAGAGCAGAGATCATGTGAGAAGCAGCACAGAGTAGAGGTAATGTGATGCATCATTCATAACTGGCATTGCCGATTGAGAAAAAGACAATTTGTCTTAATCAAGATTACAAAATGCAATTCAGTTATTAGCATGTGTTATATACAGAATATATTTAATAGATTGTAGTCCATTTTTTAGTACCACAGCAAAACGTCATATTTTTTTCCAAAAGTATCATAAATAGTTGAATGGTACCGCTCTGTATGCTTTCTCATCTTAGTAAGGCTATATAAATCGATTTGCACTGCTATTACACACAAATTTACACATCTAGCCCCCAATATTTGTCTCAAACACACGCACAGTACCCCGCTCTATACACACACCATTTTGCCTGAAGGAGACTGCAGTCATTGGACAGGCCAAAAATCAAAGCCCCAACCATGTTATTGATGAGCTACCCACACCACAGATGCCTTCCACTACAAAGAGAACCACAAGGATCTGCTTAAGCTTTCTTTGTATTAAATATCAAGTTTTATTTGGATCATGTGTTATTAGTTATTTTCCTTAAAAGTATGTTTACAATTAATTCATTTGTGCACCATTACATTTAGTATCTTGTATATGAACAGACAAAATGACCCCTGTTCGGGAATCCTGCTCGTTGGAGCCAATTGAATGGATGTTAATTTTATATTAGCAGCTCACACCACCTGCCACAACTTTCAACCCCTCCCCCATAGCATTTTTTCTAACCTCTCAACTGGAAACCACTATGATGGGGGACAAAGAACACAACTTGGGTGTTTAGATGCAAAATGTTCTCGATAATTGAATGAGTATGGATGAGATCTCAGAGAAGCCAGTTCAATCCACTGAGATACTCACTCTACAACGATATGGCATGTACTGTATGTCTGGATATTTCCTGATGTTCTTTTTCATGTTGTGACTGGGTGGGTGATTATGTTGCTGCAAAAAAGTGAAAATTGCAGCTTGGATATGTCCTGTGCCTTCAAAAAATGAGTATGGCTGTGTGATATATAAATATACTTTTCAACAATATCAATGTGTTAATCTAAAAGTAGGCCAGTTGGCATTATTGAGTACGTCACTTAACTGCCAAAAACAACCACAAAAGGAGACGTAATTGTGCTCATATAGAGAAAGGCAACATGCTAATCAATTAGTGAAAGTCTGTGCTGTGTCATGTTTGAAGATAGAAAGCCAGAACAGATAAACTTGTAAACAAGTTAACAGCTTTGTAGTCACTAAGCTTATTTGCTGAATGCAACCTCTTGATTAGTGAGAACACCACTGGGGGCAGCGTTTCCTTTAAAAGTGCTTTGTATTGTCTGTTGTGGTTCGCATTTTTGATCAATCCTATTCAGAATATACAACAAACATACATATACATCTAAAAAAAATTAATATCTAAGAAAAAAGTTGATATTTTATGTCACTCGTTTCAGAAAGTCAAATGCATTCATTACATATAAAGTATTTCAACCCTTTATTTCTTGTAATTTATTATGACTATGGTTGATCGACCCCAACTTTCGTTTAATCTTTGTAATCGATCTTCTTGATCTTAATGAAGCATATAGTTCACTTATTTTCTCTGTAAAATCGCTGTGACCTTCGGAGAAAAGCTTTAATTATCTAAGATTAAATTATAGGAAGAGAGACTGTTTACTATCTACGTGACTTCTGAGGACGATTGGTTGAAGAGCATTTTATCTATAGGTATTACAACAGAGGGTCTGTAAATCGCTGCCACACTTCCGATTTTTATTCATAAAAACGTTTTTCTTCTATTTCACAACAAAGCTCTACTTTGTGTGGTGCAAACCAGCGTACATCTAGGTTTACGGTTATAATGTGACAAAATAGGGAAAAAGTTTTAAATCAAAATATTTTCAAGATACATATATTTTTAAATGAATTGTCAGAATTATTTTAGTATAAGATGCAGAGAACACAGGTAGTGTGCTGAAAAAATAATTATTGTCTCTTTTTTGCTGTAAAGTCTCTCTTTGGTTGATCAGTACAACACCTAAAGATCTGAGATCCACTCTGTGGCCAGAGATTTGATCTGTAAACGCATTCTTGCGATGTGCCAGTCTTATTCTTGCTCACTGACCTCCGCCTGTTTAAAATATCACCACTCCTCTGAGCCTCAAAACCAATTATATAAACTGTAACCCAGCCTCTCAACATAAATAATCACATAACACTGCCAGAGCCATGCTTAATGATGCAGTTAGGAAGAAGAAAAACTAACACTGACATCTTATTTATGTATCTTCACATCCACTTTTTAGGATCAGAGAAATAGTGACGACTTATTTGATTTTGGGGATGTGCTAAGCAAGCATCAGAAATGAGAGATTTAATTTCTAAATGTGCTGCTCAAGAGTGTAAATGAATTCCCCTCCTGAAGTCCATTTCAGTCAGCTAAATGATGGATTTCTGGTTTTACAGCCCCTTGGAGAGGAAAGCTCCTAAATAATTTGTGGGGCAAGGATAGTGAGCTGTGAAAATAAGATGCTGCTGATCACAAAGCTGTTAAGGTGGGGCAGCAAAAGTTAGGTTACTCAGTGGTCCTGCATATATATATATATCTAAAAGTCTATCAGCTGGCTACAAGTTATTAAATTTTGTTGTTGTTGATAAAAAAATGTGCTCATATAAATCAGGCAATGAAGACTAGGGATCAGATAGACCAAATGATTCAAATGAGGGCTTAATTGACTTCCACCAGTAGTCATATATATTTTCATGCATGTCTGTCCACTTTTCTGTCTGTTGGCATAATAACTAAAAACGTTATGGTAAATATACTGACCTTATACAAATCTTTTCTAGTCATACTGACCACTCCAAGCGCTTTACATTGAATCCACATTCACCCATTCACACTCACATTCATACACCGATAGCCCACATGGTTAGGTAGGACGATGTTTTTGGGGTTAAGTGCCTTGCCCAGGGGCTGCAAACCAGCCTACATCTAGGTTACGGTTTATGGACATGTGACTGGAGGAAGCTGGAATCGAACCTACGACCCTCTAATTGCAAGCCATGGTTTACGACTTGATAGGAATTTGACATTTCCTCCCAATCAGGACTTGGATATATATGTAACTGTCAATTTTTTTATTCTATGTGGATGGGGGCTAGTGCGTATTTCTAGTCCCATGAGTTAATACCTATTCAATAGTATTTATCTTTTATTCTCTTTAATATTATTCAATCCAAACAAACTGATCAGAGAACTTATTATTAAAGTGAAATTAAACAATTGCACTAGAATACACCTGACACCTTGAGTCTTGTGTTTTGTCTGTTTTTTTCATTTTCATTCTAAATTGTTTTAATCAAATGCCAAATGTTCTCTTTTATTGTTTTTATTATTTCACAGTTTTATTTTTTCATTTTCACCCTCTTGTCATATATTTGGGTTCTTTGCCACCAAATCAAACGTTTCTCCAATTAAACCAACCAGAAGTTTAAAACACTGAACGACCTATTTCCTGATCCGTAAACGATGCTTCAAAGGCATCTATCCGGCCAAAAGGACAGTCACGCTCCAACGTCTCAGAAACTTTTCAACGTGCAGTCAGCTCCTGGTCAGCGACATGTCTTGATCAAAGTGTCTGTGAATCTGTTCTTAAATTGATTGATTTACCTGGAATCTGTGCATAAAGTTGAAAATATCTGCACATTTTCAAAAAGTTATCAGTGTGAATACTAATCTAAAAATTACAGCCTTAAGATTTTTCCATCACCGTTCTAATAAACTAATCAAATACGAAAAATATTCAGTTAACGCGACCCCTAATATGTACATTCTAATTATTAATTGGTACTATTTGTTTTTATATTAGACTTTTTTATATTTACTGTTAGAAGATAAAGGTGAGAGAAAACTTCCTTTCCTTCACTGCTGTGAAAGATCTTTTCAGTCAAACGGTTACTCAGTTTAGTTCAAAGTAGGATTAGCTTACAAAACCTGTTGTGGTCAGGTTCTCTAAGAGAGACGTTACAGTTACACCAGGATGTATGGCTGAACTAGCCTTGTGGCTGCTGGATTGGTAAGTAATAAATGTTTGCTCTGAGGTTATCTGGTCATGATGATGTGATACAGTGCTCGAAAAACAGTTTGATGGTTTATCAACTGGCACGCTATTAGTCAGATGTTTTGTTGTTTTTGGCTGGTGAGCTTTAAAAACCGTTTGTTCAGATGCGCCCCATAGAGATTCGTTTTTATGACAGTGACATTACGCCGCAAGCCTTGAGAGGGCGAAAGAGGGCAAATATCTCCAAAGTCATGGAGTGCGTCTTTAATAGAAAAGTACCAGAAATTAGAAGTAGATAACAACATGGGGTTCGGGGAGGGTAGAGTTGCCCTGACAGAGGTTTGCGCCATCTGAGTGCTTTTCTTGTTTTATATGATTTAGGACCCCACTCCCCATTCAGACCTTCATTTATCAAATACATATGGAAAAAGAATCTAACTTAATGTTCTTGACTTCACTGGACAGAGCAAAAGCTTTTACATCTTATTTTCTTGTATTATGTGAGGACAGAAAATTCCTCAGCTCTCTAGGTTTACAAGCAGCCATGGGTAACAAGCCTTACAACATTTTCAAATTTAATTGGAGTTGCCTTATCCAACAAGCCATGCGATAGACTGGCGAACTGTCTTGGTTGTACCCCACCTCTCACTCAATGACCGCTAGAGATAGGCACCAGCACCCCCACAACCCTTTGAGGATAAGCAGCATAGATAAAGTGTGGATGGATGGATTATCCAATAATACACAATTTTCAAATACCTAACTTTTGATTTGGGTGCATTTATTCTGTGGGGAATAAAATCCTTCATTAAGACAGCACTGTTGCCCTTGTAGCAAGAAGGTCCTGGGTTTGAATCCCAGCCTCGAGTCTTTCTGCGTGGAGTTTGCATGTTCTCCTTGTGCCTTTCTGGGTACTCTGGCTTCGTTGCACAGTCCAAAAACATGACTGTTAGTTTAATTGGTCTCTCTAAATTGCCCTTAGGTATGAGAGTGAGTCTGAATGGTTGTGTGGCCTGTGTGTCTCTGTGTTGACCTGCGATGGACTGGTGACCTGTCCAGGGTGTACCCTGCCGTTCACCTGGAGATTGGCATCGGTCCTCCTGCAACCATTCCAATGGACGGATGTTTTAAACAAAATCAAAAGGTAGTATACCTTTCTTTACTGAACACGGTTTTGCTAGTACAGCAGAACTCAATCTTCTTCTGCATGATTTCACAAGTATAGAGTCTAACCTACAGTCTTCTGTCATTACATTGAGGTACAGCACACCCCTCTGCTTTGCAATAAAAAGGCCAGTTATAAGAGCATAGAGATTCAGGGATCCTTGTACAATCTCTCTAGATCATCCGGAGTCTTGGGTTCTTTCCAATAGTCCACTCTCTTCTAATGCTCCCAAAATGTTCTCGATAGGATTTAGGTTAAGGACTGAGATGACCATGGAAGAAGATTTAATTTGTGTCGGATAAATAATTGCTGTTTGGCCACAAGTATTGGATCAGTATGTAACTTAAAAATACATTTAGTTATCAAAAACATCGTGGTGTTTTAAAGAGTTCATGATGCGATGCAATTCTCAGGTTCTTTGGAAGAGAAACAGTATCCAAGCAGTACTTTGTAGTTGCCACATTAAACCTGCTGCTCTTGCAAGGGTGACGTGTAATTTTTCATAGCAATATTTTGCATAGTTTTGCCAATTGTTCCATTTAAAGTTCTTACAGACTTCTCTGAACTATGCAAGTTTAACTTTCTGAAGAAGGGACAAAAAGGCTTTTCTTGGTATGCCTCCCCATAAATGGAAGACATCTAAATGGTGTTTAATCGTTGTTATGAAGCCTGTGAGACTGTGAGTGTATTCAAAACAAAACCAAATACAAACATGGCGAACTTGCACAGGGAATTATTTGTTATGGTATTCCTGGTAGGGGGGAAAAAAAATTTCCAGGGAACTTTTATTGATCAGTTGTTTCTTGAATGCATTTGCAATATTATGTTTTCAAAGTGGCTGAACAGAAATACAAACAAAATTAGATGATGTGTAATCTCCAAGTTCAAACAAATGGATCTGAACACGATCCTCCCAGTTAAGGGAGCCTTCCATGTTAAAATGAAAATGCATCAAACTGGGATTTTATGATCAATAAAACAGAATGCTGTTTTGGCAAAACCTAGAAAGTGAAAGAATGTTTTTTTTATGATCAAAGAAAAAAAAAATTAAAAAAAGACACTCATTTCACAAACGATATCCCAAAATCATAATTAATAATGTTTAATGTTGACTTTGCATTGCCATCTATATACAACAAATAGAGTATTTGGCTGTACTATGTAATACAATTTCACGTAAAGACTATGTTTGTCTACATGCAAGCTACAGTTATGAATCCCATGCTGTGCTTTAACACAGAACCCCCTCTCTCCCCCAAACAGTGAGCCAGATCGCCCCCAAAACCTAATCACTTGTTCCTGGTCTCATTGCAGACATTTCCTGAAAATGTCATCAAAGTTTGTCAAGAACTCAAAGACTTATGTTGCAGACAGACAAACAAACAAAGCCTGGTGAAACCATAACTTCCTTGGTGGGGATAACTGAAGTAGATAGCTAGCAGGTGTATGATCATCAGCTGTTATTTGTGTAGACACGAAAGGACAAGAAAAACACAGATAGGACTCATTCAATACGTAAAGAGGCCTCTATGGTCTTCTTACTGTTTTTCACAGCTATATTACATTTCCTTATAAAAGTATCCATTACTATTGAGCATTTTTACATTTTGTCTTGTTACTAAAAACTTGCCAATAAATGATAGCTTAAAAATAGCTAAAAAAATTGTACTGATAAACAGAAGTCTTCCTTCCATTTTTATCTAACCCCCTTATTCTATTACAACTGAATAAAATAAGTCAGAGCCAAGTGTCTTTAAAAGTCAACAAAAGAATAAATGGATTCAATATATGTTTTATCTTAGTATTACTACAGCTGTTTTGTGTAGGCCTCTAAGGATTGTTCGAGAACATTAGGGGACGCCCAGCATCATTAAGACAGAAACACAGCATGCAAGTCTTGGAGAAAGGGGTGAAGATGATTGAAGCAGAATTGGGGTTATGAAACAAATTCCTAACCTTCCATTATCTTAGAGTATTGTTAAATCCATCATCCAAAAATAGAACGAGCCTGAAACAAATGCAAATCCACAAAGAAATGACCATCTGTCTAAACTGGCCAGGTTTGGTCAGATAAGATCAACTTTTGACATTATACATCTCTGAGCACAATCATGAAACATGGTTGCAGCTACATCGTGCTGTGGGAATTAATTTCTTCGGCAGTTGCAAGGAGGCCGGTCAAAGACTAGGAAATGATAAATGAAGCTTCAGAAACTTCAAAACTGAGGTGGACGTTCACCTTCTAACAGGACAGCAACACAAATCACATAAAGTTACAATGGAAATATATATTTCAAAGTATTAATCATATGTTGGATTGGTCCATCCCAGTTTATATTTCTGTGGTAAAAATTAATAAAACATTACTTATAGATACGCTCCGTTCAATCTGATTGAGCTTGAACTGTTTTACTAGATTTTTTTTTTGTCTCTAGATAACTAGTAAAATACATTGAAGTTTCTAACTTACTTAAAATGTGGAAAGGTTTAACGACCAGCGTTGGGAGTAATGCATTACAAAAGTAATGAGTTACGGGAAAAGATTCGTTTTTTCAGTAACTGAGTAATGTAATGCATTACTTACAAAATATACAGCAATATATTACTAGTTACAATTTCAGTAACTCAAGTTACAAATGCATTTAAAAAAAAAATTCTGGCCAACTAATGCAACAGACCAAATCAAGTTCAATACGGTAGAGCAAGATCCACCATCCACTTCCTGTTGCTCAAAAATAAAACATCAGAGAATAAGGATGGCTAAAGAAAAGATCGACTGTATATTTAAGCAGCGGCATTATTCACACTGTTTTCCTAACCTTCTGTTTTTTTAGACATAAGAGTCTCATCTTTGTCAACCATCTTTGTGATGAGCACTTTCAGAGCCTCCTTTTGATTAGATTTAACAAAAATTACCATGAAATAGAAGGGATGCAAAGGAACTTGAGACTTAATTTTAATAAAATAGTGTTAAAAATACAGTATTTGTGGTGTGAAACTTGATAAGAAAATTTATAAGTTACGGTGGTTAGAAGTCGTGTTAGACATTTAAGATATTTTGCCAAAAGTAACTTAAAGTAGTGTAACTCAGTTACATTTTTAAGACAGTAATATGTAATGCAAACATATAAAATTTTTGACATTGTAACTAGTAATGTGAAATATATTACAATTTCTTTGTAACTTGCCCAACACTGTTAAGGACTATGAATAATTGTTGATAAATTGTGCCTCCAGCCAGCAAAAGCTGAAAAAGAAAATAAGACATTTAAAAAAAATTTACAACGCTAAATTCAACCAAAATATTTTTAACTCAATATCGCATGATTATAAAGATTTAAAAGTATGAATGTAACAGAAAATGTAACTTGAAAAAACTTGAAGAACTTGAAAAGAAGAACTTGAACATTTGTTACAGCATTGTCTGATAAAGTTCTAATATAATGACATTTTCTTTAAGATTTGGGAAGATCAGGCAAAGTAAATTAAAGTTATCAAAAAATGGTCAGATAGGACTAGGTTATGTGGGAGGACTGTTACTTCATCACACTCAGTGTCATATGTCAGTACGTCTAAAGTGCACTGAGAGTGCGTGGGTTCCTTCACTTTCTGAGTAAAGCCAACCGAGTCTAAGATATAATAATATTAAAGGCTGCAGTTAAGCTATCACTTTCATTGTCCACATGAATATTGAATCCCCTGCTATAATTACCTTATCAGTGTTTAAAACTAAATCAGATAAAAAATCTGAGATCTGGCCCAAGAATTGAGAGTAATGGCCTGGTGGACGATACAAAACCACAAACAAAAGTGGTTTTAATATTTTGCAGCTTGGATGAGGAAAACTAAACATTAAATCTTCAAAAGAACTGTAGATATTAATTAGTCTAAGGTGAATTTGTAAATCTGAATGAAAGATGGTTGCAACTCTTTCTCCTCGCCCAGTACTTGTAGGAATGTGTGAACATTTAAATAACTGGAGGGAGTTGACTCATTTATACTTACAAAATCTTCCTGCAGAAACCAGGTTTCTGATAGGCAAAACAAATACATTTTATAATCACATATCAAATAATTTACTAATTAAGTCTTTTAGGATAAGGATCTTATGTTCAGTAAACCACCTCTAACTTCCTTATTTTCTTCTTTAGTCAAAGTTGTATTTACTTTGAGATTTTCATAATTTACTTTGGTATGTTAACTTTTAATCTATTTGATTTTGGACATGGGCAAGACACTGTCTCAATGGGGTAATGAGTGTGTAACTACAGAAGCTGCAGAGATGTGGGCTAAACTACGACTCCGCTTCCTGGTCTGAACCCTGGTTTGTCAGTATTTTGAAGGACTAATAAATCTGTCCAGATTACCAGAAAGAAGAACTGCTCCATCCAAAGGGGGATGGATGCCGTCTCTCCGGATCAGACCAGGTTTTTTCCCAAAAGGTGTTCCGGTTATCAATATAGGCCATGTTGTTTGCTGGACACCATTTAGACAACCATTGATAGAATTACAGCATGCGGCTACATATGTCGTCACTAGTCCGATCGGGCAGGGGACAAGAAAAGATTACAGAATCCGACACTGTTTTGGCAAATTTACACACTGAAGCAACACTAATTTTAGTAACCTCTGACTGGCATAACTGGGTGTCATTATCGCTAGTGTGAATAACAATCTTACTGTATCCTTACGCTTAAATCCTGAAACCCCTAAAATCCCAGCTGCATGGGTTCTGTTGGATGACCACTAGGTGGTTCTATCCTTGTTGTCCCTGTGCTGGCTAATGGGCCTCGGCTATCTCCTCGATTCAACATTAAAGACAGACATGAGGTCCTGTTGAAGCATACCATTGACCTGATCCGAACCCGAAGCCGAAACAGACATAGTTATGTCTTCTGCATATGCTTCAAGGCATGCAAAAGACATATCGTTAACAAAAATACTATATAGCAAGAAACCAAGAGAGCTCCCCTGTAAAATCCCACACATTCAAGGGTGACTGTATTTGAAAGGGTACCATTAAATAAAAGCAATATCTCCGGGGCTCTGAAGCAGCTGCTTTACTTGCTGACTCCACCATTCTTACAGCATTCATACAGCATTCAGATGTGGTCCAAGGAGAGGATGTGTTCAAACAAATTAAATTATTTACTGCTGACATCTCATCCTGATTGTATTTTATCTATCTTTCCAAGTCATTAAATCAGTTAAAGTTCTCCTTCACTGGTGTTTTTATACATTTTTCAGTGTTCTCTGGTATTAAAGAATGCCTTCTGAGTCGGTTTCTGTAAAAAATTTATAATTCACAGTCTGTTTCAGTTTATGCCAGTTCGGTGTGGGAGTGGGCGAGGGAACTCAACAAGATGTGGGGGCTTGCTAAGTAAGATTAAGAACATGCAAGTAGGGATGGGTACTGACACCCGGTATTAAATTAGCCCCGGGGCTGGTTCTGGCGGTCCACAAGCTTAAGCCTTATTGGTCCTCTTAACAGTAAAATTAATGTCGTATTCATCTTTTGCGGGAGATATAAACACAAGCCAAACACTGTATTGGCAGCCCCCTCCGCCTTAACAAACACATGCCACGGGAACTGATGGTGGGAGGGGCGACTGCAGCGCTGTCATTGAAAGCTCTGCGCACCATTAGTTACGCAGACACGATAGCAGAGCGAACGAAACGATCCAAACTTTGGCTTTCTTTTACAAAAGCAGAAGCAGACAATGCACGCTGTCAAAAAGGCAATAAAAGCTTTGCTTGCAAAGGCCAGAACATGAGTAATCTGACCACACACCTTGCTAAAATACACCAAAACAAACAGAGAGTTTTTTGACCAAGTGCTGCAGCATTAGGATGTAGCGGTACAGAAAATGGATGGGTGGATCTTATATTGTTTTCTCAATGTTCTCAAGGCTTATTTTGCACTATACACTTTAGCATTCAGAACCTTTCATTTTGTCTCTTACTTGCATTGTTTTATAGAGAAGTTATGTTAGATATTTTTTTGTTTGAATACCTTAAACTTTTTTAAATAGACAACATAGTATTTTTAGTTTTTGATATATAAAATAATTTGTTCATATAGTGTTTTTATTAGGTTATTAATTTTTTACAGTTTATTTTGTAGTTATTTATTTTCTTTGCTTCGCTGTTCCAATTATTAAAAAATAAAACAATTATAGTTCATTATTTGTTTTAGTCTTTTAAATAAAAAAGTACCGATAAGGATAGCAATAAAGTACCGAATCGATAAGGAGTATCGTTAAGAGTAGTAGTATTGATAAATCGTTAATGATACTTATCCCTACATGCAAGTTTCTGTACTCTGAATCGCTAACTGCAACACTACTCGTGCACTGGCTGTTTACTAAAATCAGTAACATGAGACAAAAATTGTGCCGGTATTTATGCTTAGACTGAGTTTACCACCCAGTTTAGGCAGCATAACCAAACAAGACCGGACTCCGACGGACTACTGGCCGAAGCAGGACTCCACACCAGGGCTACCACAGTCACAGCCTTCAGGACGCCATAGGCAGACAGGTATTCGGCACCACGGTCTCCCTATGTGCAATGGGGAGCCTAAGTCATGCCCTTCTACTTCTGGTCCATGGGTCCCCTACTACCAAAAAAATGAAGAAGAGTCAATGGAGCGATAAAAGTTCTTTTCTGATTCAGTTTGAAATTCGACGTGGATCAAACATATGATGTCCGTGAATTTTAAAGACAAAATTTGATACAGTGAAAACGCTGATTTCCGACCAGTGGCAAAAATTACGAGCAGACGAGCAGAGAGAGTTCACGGCGGCTACGTAGAACCAGGAGATTTAACGAGCGGATTCAGCTGCTGATATTTTAATTGATGGCTGAGTGACTCTGTGTTGATCCTGCTGTAGACTGACAAACTATTTGGGGGGGTAGGGGTCCTGCCTCTTGGCCAGAGGATATACCGATAGGCTACAGTTATCATCCGTCATCTTCCCAGAGGTAGAACAAAATGAAGTAGGAGTAGAAGATGGCTGGATAAACTCAATACTTTTCCTGTTTCTGAGTGTCAGAATTAACTTTGTTAAATCATTAAAAAAATTATAATCATTTAATTTGTTGTTTAAAAAATTGTTTCATGGAAAAATTATTAATTTGGTTAAATTTCACAGACCATACTCAGATCTGATATCAGAAGAATCTAGAATCATTTAAACAGAAAATGTTTGATATGATATAGGCAAAAAAGTTAGGCAAAAGCAAAAAATATTGTAACAATCAGAAGAAATCCAAGAGAAGAGGATTAAAAGGGTTACAAAGTTTTTTCCAAGGCTTTGAGACTTCCTCACACCACAATAAGAGTCAATACTTCCGAGTTAGCCAATGAACTCTCCTGCCCCAAATAAAATTAGGTCCAGCTCTGAAAATGAAATGGCTGAATTGAAAGTGTAAGGTGAGGTCTAAAAGGGAACAGGAGGAGAAATGTAAAAAAAAGAAAAAAAAAAAAAGAAAAACAATTGTCTTAGGTAGTTTTATATTAATAAATATTTTCAATTCTGATTTTCAGTTTTTTTTTTGGTTGATTGGTTGGGATTTTAGGTTTATAGTAATGTTTTTTTTTATTCAAACTAATATTAGTCTTGGGAATTTGCCATTTCTTTTTTAGAAACAATGTCTATTTTTCACATTTAGAACACGGTTTTCAAATTGGCAATCTGTTTTTTCATTCCCATTCAGCTGATCCTGTTTTGACCCCATAATATTGGTACTGATATTTTCCCTGGAGTTTTCTTTGGTTCTTTTGCCCAATGTTGTAGAGGGACAATGTTCTTGTTTTTTATGTTTTCACCTAGCTGCAGGAAAGATTCCCCTACAGGGAAAAGTAATAAAAGGGATACTGATACTGCTAAAAAAATACCATTCATGCTTGAAATCCTTGAATGTGGCTGTATTACAATGATTCTGCAAAAGAGACTGGGTCTCATTTTTTCCATAGTGCCATTAATGACTGATATACATGGATCTGTGACTGCTGGTAGAATTTTCTCCATGGTGGGCTAGGACTGTGATGGCTAGATATTAGCTGTCAAACAATGAAGATGTTTTAATCTAATTAATCACAGGGTAGCTGTGAATTAATCATGAAAAATTAACATTCCTAAATAGAACAAAAAAAATACAATGTTCGGTGTCAATAGAGGAAAAATGATTGCTCTTTTTGAAAAATGAAATGAAGGAGAGATTAATAGAATTTTTCGTTTTTAACTCCACAATCACACATGGCCATTTTAAACTATTTATCGTTTTACCAGTTGCTAAGGCAAACTATCTTAACATTTTCTGTATGTAAAGCTGACTGTTTCTTATCAATGGTGGACAACCCTGAGCATCCTCTTAATGGGAGGATGACAACACCCCAAATTGTCCTATCGCTTGTATTCAAGAGGAGCTACTGCGAATATACAACTTTTAATGACAGTCTATGGGCAAAGTTTTTTGCGCCCAAGGTGATAATACAACCTAAGCCAGACAACACCGATGAGTGTAATAACTCATCTCACCATAAACTATAAAAAAATTATCTTATACATCTTAAAGAAAACACACATATATTTTGAAATATTATTATATTATTATAAAAACCAAAATTCCACTTTATGAGTGGTGGCGCGGCGCCCTAGCTCCCTCAATTGACCAGCCTCCATTGATAAGGACACGCTGAAATGTGACGTCACAAACCTAAGCTATCCCCATTCGCAGCGCTGAGGCTTGCACAAATACAAGAAAAAAGGACAGTTATAATTTTGAATAGGTTTTCAGCTGATGTTAATATATGTGTATGCCTTCTTTGCTTCTGCTGTGTACAGTCGAGGCATGAAGATCAAATAGGCCTAAGTGTAGATATCTCCATACTGAAGTGGCAGTGGTCATATCTGAGGACTTTCATCCCAAAGCCTGTTAGCTATGGAAGCTAGCTTAGTGGGATAGCTCTTAGCTATCTCCACTTTCTTTTATGTTACTGCTTGTACAAATGGATGCCCGATTACCTGTAGGTTGTAAATGTATTATTTTATTTCTTTATGAGCGCCTGTTTATAGTAAAAGTCATGGTGCTGCGCTCAGCCTGACGGTGATGGTATTCTCCAAACGTTCTCTACACAGAGTGCTAACGCAGTCTCCATAATGTGTTGTTTGGGTTATCAATATGTCTATTAGGGTAATCTAGTTTTGGGCTAAACTGACTTAATGGTAATTCAGTCGTTGTGACTCGTCAAATTGCGATGTTGATGAACGATCGTTATAAAATGTGTGTGAAGTCAAGTACTGGGATTATATGCCTTCTTGGTTCAGCTGTGTAAAGTTGAGGCATGATGATCAAATAATTGTAGGTATCCCCAAACTGAACTGGCAGTGGCCATATGTGAGGAGTTTCATCCTGTAGCTTGTTAGCCTTTTGAAACAGGTCTGGAAACTGTGCGATACATACTGTTACCTTTGCGGTGTGTCTTTTTCAATCATCTGCACAAAGATGGTTTAGGCTTTATTTTGTAAGTCTAATTGTTCAACCGTAAACGCATGCCTTTCCATAGCGGGTGATGAAGCTTTTTGCCCTCCAGTGTTGTATGCATTCACTGAATTCATGAAAACAATAATATTCAACGTGTCCATAGTTATCACAAAGACTTCCGGAAAGATGTTGCTGCCAAGGGTGTCGTAACCATTCATTAGGTTAAGGTGGGAGCTTAATCTGCCATAATGTAAAACTTAAACCATATAAAAACTGTTTATCGTATTTATTCAGATCATCTTTCTCCTATGTCAAAACTGATTTACTAATCTAAAAGTGTGGGGGAAAAAGCAAAAAATAAATAACTGTAAGGGGGCCAATATCTTTTTAACAACTCTGCACATATAATGTTATACTTAGTTACATTAGCTTTTGCTGCTAGTTACACACATCAACTTTTACCATCCCTGGAGTACTCTAATTGACATTTTATATCTTATTTGACCTCAGAAGTAGAGTTGGATAGATCCTGTGACCTTTTTACACAAAGGTAACTTTCCTGCTTCTTGAAATGTTTAATCTGTGTATAAATCTGCTGACAACTTATTTTGCCAAATGTCAAACCTGCAATTCCAACTGTTAATTAAAACTGAAAAAAAGAATAATGAGGTAGAATATAAGGTAATTCATATAATCAGATAAGGATATGAACCATCTGTGTCTGATGCTATGCAACATGTGCACTACTTTCTGGATATTTATTACAACTGCCAGCACCCTGAAGACACAACCTCAAAGCTTAAAAAAAAAAGAATCCTTCACAGAATCAGACATCAAGGCCCAGCTGGTTTCTCCCCCTCACTCTCCTGTGGCTGCTCCTCACTATGATCAGAATCATACAGTCAAGAAGGTCGACAATGGTTTGTTCTAATTCTCCTCATTAGCTTTCAAGAGGCCGTTTGCTGATTAGCCCCAGTTGATTTCCGAGCTTTTCACTGCCTTTACCTGGAATTACTCATAGGGGGTGTTGCGATTCAAGCATCCACAGCAACCCAGGTTACAAGGGGTTGTGTGGTTGGGGTGTTGTTTTTGTGTGTTTTGGTTTTTGTTGTGGGTGTTTTTGTTGTTTTTTGTGGTGGTGGTGGTGTGTGTGGTTGTTTTTTGGGTTTTTGGTGGTGTGGGAACATCGAACCCACAGCCTTGCGACAACTCCTCTGAGTCACACTGGGTCAAATAAAAAGAAACAAAGAATATGGGTCTTCATTTAAAATGGATCACTAGCTTGCAGGGGCCAAACTGTATTTCACGCTCTTCGCTGGACTGCCAGGTGTTTGCAAAGTTAATAATGAGGAGTGAAAGCGAGGCCGAGGCAGGCAAAAGCACCTCCTCACACCTGCTGGGGCCTTACCGACAGACTGCCTAATTACACATCAACCTGCAGCCATCCGCCGCCCAGCCTGGATGTCAATCTGGTGAGTGGCCATACACGTGTCAGGAGGGGTTATGTCATGTGAAGCTAATGGATAATCTGTTTGAAGACAAGTCAGGTGTGAAATTTCAGCCTGGTGAAAATAACAATGTTGTTTTTAGAGAAGTAAATTCAGGAAAAGAGAAATTAATTCAGCAAACCCCTGAGGTTCAGCTTTAATATTCAAGGAGGGTAGGAAAGGAAACATCTCTTATACTAAAGACGGCAAATTAATCTCCTGCAGTGATAAAAATACAGTAAGATGACGTCTAGAAAGGTTAAGATGGGAAGGAATGGCGATAAAGGCTGAATTAATATTTTACATTCTCATGACAGCAACTAAAAATAAGATTGCGTCTATTTGTAAGATAGTTTGAGTGACAGCTAACAATACAGCATTAAGAGAAACAGAACAAACCCCTGCATTTCAATAAATCAGAATTTAAATTAATCTGGTTATTGTAGCTGATTTATATCCGTACTGCAACTCAAAAAGTGAATTATAGACTCCTTAAAACAGATATATTCCAGTGATTTGTTTCTGTTAATTGAAGGATTACATCTAATTAAAACCCAAAACTCAATTTCTCAGAAATTCAGATTATAAAATCTAATACATATGCTCACAATGCTTAGATGGGGCTTATTTTTTACATTAATTACTGCCTCAATGCAGAGAGGCATGGAGGAATCAGCCGAAGGCACTGCTGATGTGTTAAGGACAACCTTGTTGCTTTAATAGCTTCCTTCAACTCATCTAAACTCTTAACTGGTGTCTGTCTGCTTCCTTTAGACAACATCCTATAGATTCTCAGGCTTTGGTCACATATATTTTCTGGCCAATCAAACACTGCATTTTGAGTTCTAATTTTTAGCTTGAAGCCATAATCATCTGAATTAACAAAATAAGTACCTTAAATATATTAATCTATGTGTGATTTAGATATAAAATATATGCTTCATTTTCTGAATCAATAAAAAATAGACTGTTTTATGGTATTTTAATATACTGTAATGCACCAAAATCTCACCGTTGTGAAATCTTTAACCTTTCTTCTCTCAGTTTTAGCAATTTTCTGTTCAGGTTTTTCATTTTACAACCTCATTTTGCCTGTTTAAACAAAGGGAGTAAATGACCAGTTGGGTCAATAGTAACAAAAATTGACTGTAACAGATTAGAGACTCAGAGGGCTATATTAAAAGCAGATACAGATGTCTAATTTCCCTTTGCTCAGCTAAGGCCCCCGTACACTGAGCGGTTACTCTCTGTAAAATACAATCACTTGATATTACTCAACTGTGTTATATAGAGTGCAATAGGCAGTGCCAGAATCTATACATTAAATTTAGAGCTTTCAATAACACTCTGCGTTTGCATTTTAATGAACAGACAAATGCAGCAAAATATGCAAATGAAATGTTACAGTCCAGACTTTGGCTCGTTCCACCCACCATCACATCCCTCCACAGGTATTGTTATCTGCTAATCATTAATTTCATTCCTTTGAGTCTTAAAAAATCTGATGGATTTAAAAAGAGACTTAATGTATTTTCCCTAGAAGACCTATTTCCATCGCCTTTAATAATTTCTGTAAATGTAAAGACTTGCTTTCCCCTTATGTTTTGCTTTTATTTTTAACTAGTCTGCACAATTTTTCACTTGTTTTTCTTTCATATTTTTAGCTGGGGGGGGAAACTGCACATAGCCTTTTTTTTTATTTTAACATTTACACCTCGTTGTGTGCAGTCGGCTACGGAACACATCATCATCTTCAAACATCCAGTTAATGCTATCATAATTTTATTTGTTTGATGGTTCTTCACCTTATTCCACCACTATGATATTATTCCGTCACAGCAACAACCACATATTCCTCCAGGCTTCATAAAATTTTCATACCATCATTATGTAAGTATTGTGCAGTAAACAGTAAGCAGCCATGAGTTAGAATAGATCAAAGAGTTTGACAGCAAACATGCTGGGGAACTGTTTATGTGGACTTATTTCAGATTTAGTTCTGAGATTTTTCTTTTACAGCCCGCTTTAGTTCTCAGGTAGACTGGGAGATTACATTGTATGGCTTTGAATTGACACAATGTGTAAATTCTTTGTAATTTTCCCAAGATGCCCCCCTGTTTTCTCTTAGAGGTAGCTTTGAATTTTTCTTTTTTATTACTTCCCTTAACAACCTGGTCACTGCGCAGAGTGGTAAGATAAATATGAGTCCTTATCAAACTTTGTCCTATTCTAGTTGTTTTAAACTTTTTTTTTATTACTTTTTAATAGCTGGATAGTTTAAATGTTTTAGCCATTTTTGACCTATTAAAGTCAACACATCTTTATTATAAAACCATGTTCTTTTGTCTTTACCATTTTGAACAGTGTCTGGAGTCCTCAATTACTAATTAGAAGTTCCCAATGACTCTAATCAACTAAAAAGTCGAAAAATAATACATTATGAAGCTTTACTTAAATATATGGTTGGCCATGCTGGGTATCATTAGCTGACACTGGTGACCTGAGTATAAAAATAATTTTATGCCTGCATTTTTTTTTTCCAAATTGAAAAAAAAAATCTGATTTTGAGTTCTCAATATTTAAAATAAAAAAATCACAACTGAGGATGACACAACTAATCAGTCATTTTTAATATATATTTATTTATTTGTTTGTTTGTTTTTCACACCTTGAAATGTGTCTCAGATATTTCTAAAACAAAGGATGTGCCACCACTCGGTGCTTCGTCAAAATTCGTGAATTTTTAATAAAGTCCGGACTACATCTAGACACCTGGTGAACTAGAACACCAATAAAGATTTAACATCCTGTCATCACACTGTGTCTGTTGAGACAATGAGAAAAATCCAGCACACAAGGTAAACTAAGGCTTCAAATTACTGGCAACGTCAGCTGTCACATGGCTGCCAATACACCACACATAAATCATATTTTACAGCTTGCACTAAACACTTCAGCTTCAACCAGAAAGTTTTTTTGTTTTTGTTTTTTCTGCAAGGGGAAGAATTTGTATTTCGAATTAGCCTTAACGGTTTTGTTCTTGATACCCAAGGTGTGCACATTTAAAGAAATGAGAAATGTGCTTTTTAAAATCTATCCACTTGCTAAATCAACTGCTCTGCAGGATTGCTGGTTGTCTGTTCAACAATAACTTCATACTGAAGGAGAAAAATGAAATAAATATGCAGGAATTAGTCATCATCCAGGATAAAAGAGACCAACTTCTGTTTTCAACAAGAGCAGACTAAGACTCATAACCTCACCAAGGCTGATCTTTTTTGTTGTTGTTGATTATTCTCAAGATGAGTGAAGCTACCCCTGTTGATTAATTTTATATGAATCTAACCATACATCTATGAGTAACATTACTTTAAAAGGCAAAAAAAAATGAAATAGTGCTCATAAACTTGTAGGCTCAGGCATGCCTATATACATCAATGTACCATGACACACGGGGAATCTGATAAATAAATAGCAATATGTTAATGTTTCAAATATCTTTTGGCAGTCCTTTTTGTCGATCTGAAGGCAAACTCAAAAGTGAGGTAATCTCTTTGAAATGTTGATTTAATGGTGCATGCCTCCTGCTAAAGTCACAATTTTATAATAATATTTTATATTTTATATCTCATATTGATTGTAACATCTAACTGCTTAACTTCAAAGCCTTAAATTGCCCTGACCAGGTTTCCTGTCTTTGCTTAAGAAAAACCTTCACGCATCATCATGCTGCCAGGAAAGCGTTATATGCAGCATCAGTAGACTGGAATTAAGTAGACTGGGTTAATATAGTGACAACAGGTCTTCAACATACTTAGGTGCTAAGCCATTCAATGATTCACAAACTAGTAAACGTATTTTGAAATATATTCTCTGCGCTACAGGGACCCAGTGTAAGGACTTTAGAACTGGGGTGATGTGCTCTACTTTACTGGTAATTTTGAGGACACAAGCAGCATTGATTGGATCAGCTGCAGCTATCTGAGGGACTTTTTAGGCAGACTTGTGAGGACGCTGTTGTGTTTGGTCATGTTACAACAACAAACTTCAGTGTAGTATAGATAGAAAAGTGTAAAGTAGTGCATCATTGCTAGTCAAAAGGATAATGATAAATGGATTTCCTTTTTCACAAATAAATATCTGAAGAGTGGAAGTTGTTTGCATTCAGTCAAAACCTTTTTGGTGATTACAGCTAAAGGTTTTTAGGGATGTGTCCCCACTGGCTTTCTACATCCAGAGAGTGAAATGATTGTCCCTTCAGTCCGTAACCGCTCACGCAGTCAGACTGGATATAGAGCCTCTGTGACCAACAATTTTTAAGTCTATCTAAAGATTCTAAATTGAATTGTGATCTGGGTTTTGATTGGCCTACTCATTCACTTAAATATATTCTGTTGTCTACGCCATTCCATTGTACCTCTGAATGAATATTTTAAGTTGCTGGCCTTTTGAAAGGTGAATCTCCATTTTGGTCCAGCCTTCTACCTAAGCACTAAGGACCCCACCCCAGTGTCAGGTTTTCTGGCAGCATTTAACAGGTTTTCTGTTATGAGGTCCATGTATTTCGCTATCTGTAGGCTTCTGTCGTGTCATACTTTTTCCATTTGCAAATTATGTATTTAAGAGTGATCTTTGAGATGTTTTTAAAATCTAGGATATTGATTTAAAATATAAATATGCTTTAAACGTCTCCACTGACCCGTCTGGTGTTTGTCGATCTTCATTAGGCTGTTTGTTCACTAAAGCTCTAACAAATATCTGAGATCATCTCATATTGCAGGTGGCTTAACACATACGTATGTCAAAACATTGAATATTTTGCCACTTCTTTTCTTTTGCACAGTTATGTTCTACTTTGTATTAGTTTATCACATTAATGAAATATACACTAGATTTTTTTGTTTCGAATGTAACAAAATGCAACAAAGTTCAAGGGTTATGAATTAATTTACAGTTTACTGTGGTTATTAATCTTTGGGAGGAATTAACTAGTCTTAATCTAATATTAAACGCAGTAAAGTCAATTCATATAGAGCTCCTTCTTATCAAAGGGTTTAAGAAGTACACTAATGTTCACTCCTTAGCTGACCCGCTGCATTAATTTATACACCATGAAAAGCAATTTACACCCTGTCAGAAAGAATGGTGTAATTTAGTCTGGCCAATCAGAGCACTCAACAAGAAACGATTAATAAAACAGGAAATAAAGACATCAGGGGTGGTAACTGGTGAGTGTTCATATGATTAAATAATTAACAAGGCAATCCTGAGAAGGGGAATCGATCAAAGCCAAGATCCATTTTCTCTTTGCAAAAAAAACACAATCACTTGATTAATTCTAGTTGAAGCCCATCACCCTACAGGGGAGAAGAGAAACAAGATGTAAAGTGACCAAATCACCTGGAAAGGCAGTGTTATCATTCAGTGGTTTGACATCTAAATCACTGATTATTCAAACTGGCCTTTGCTCTACTGTTTCACTTTAAAAAAATACTTAATGGGTTTCCAAGTGTATTGGTTTATTCCATGGCAGACCATATTTTATATTTTGTTTTTCAAGAAAGAATTATAACACCCAAGTTCACTTTTCTTTAACTCCATCAGGTCATAATAAACACCTTTAAATGATTATTTTTCATAATACAAACACTAAAAAAAAGCACTCGGTTTTTTTTATCCTTTTTACAGGTAGTTTATCCCCTGCCCTGTGACGCTGACACTGACTGGTTGCTTTTCACTTACCGACAATTTTACGAACTTCATAGAAATCTCATATCAAGGCTGATTTTGTAGAGCTCAAGCTGTGCCAACCAGCTGTTACCCTATAACTCCGAATATAAGACTTAAAAGATGCAATGAAAATGTAAGATGCATTGTTAATGGGTGAGCATATGGTTTACACAATAAAATGCAACAAGAAACGAGGAGTCTTAATTTCTGAACGGTCAACCATTCTTTTATATACTAATCATATTTTATTTGTGTTAGACAAAAAATAACCACAACCAAAGGCTAGTAACTGCGGTGTATTTTTTCCCAGCCCTTCCTTCTTTCATATATATATATATAAACGTTTAGTTGTGTGCCATTGAAAAACAGCGAAAAATATCTCTTAACTCTTTTATTCTATTAGAAAAGCTGAATTTCTTACCTAAAGAGCAGCAACTTCTGTCCATTCCGATCCTCTTTCCACTCAAAAATAAATAAAATGTGTCTGTAGAAACGACCACCTCCACTAGTATTTGCTCGAGTCCTTAAAGAGAAGGAGAGAAGGAGAGATAATGAGGGAGGAGTATAGGGGGAGTCGAGGTTATAGCAGGTTAGTAGCCGAAGGGAATCGGAGGTAACAGCACCACTTTTTTATAGTTCACATTTAAATCCAATATAAACCCAAAGGGTGCTATTTAATCCAAGTTACAGGCTAAAGCGTTTGTGCTGTTTCACAACAACATTGCTTTAAAACATCGCAAGAAAAACCTACGTGTTGCCTCCTGCATGATTTAACAAGGATCTATAACCTGGAAACCCGAGGGTCTGCCTTCATAACGGACTGCTGCACTGCGGGTTATATGTTTATGACTCACCTGTTAACACTGAGCGCACATGCTGCCACAAAACTATGTCCCATCTTTACAGCGTGAATATTTGTTGTCTTTGAGACAAATCTCAGAAGTTTGATTCGGTTGAAAAAAAAGGCATATTGTTCTGCAGAAATCTACTTACATTAACATCTTTCCGAGTACATAAAGATTTTTTGAGGAAATTCAAACTAACGCCGTGTAGATAATACGAGTGCACCATTAACTGTATGCACGTTTCTGTGGTATGTGTGTATGTTATACCCACATTGTCCACAAGATGGTAGTAAAGTCTAACAGGTTGTTCTGACTTTTGTTAGTCGGTCAAAATATCTCTTGTGTTTGTGTTTTACCAATCTTTAAAGCCTTTTTTCAGTCTGGTGTCTTTAAAACTAACCAGTTCAAACGTGGGCCACACATTTCACTAGACTCAGTTATACAAACTACTGAAAATACAACGCAAATAAAAAAACAATGCAATAAATAATTTAAAGAATAATAAGGAAATAAAACATTTTACTGACTTAATCGCGTAAAGTACGTAGATTATGGTGATTTTTCCTTTTTCTTTGAGAAACTTAACTAAACTTTGCTGTGTTTGTAGAAGGGGAGTGTCACACCATATGACGCAGACCAACTATCGCGATATTCCGGTGTCAGTTACCAACCCGTCCTGGATACTAGTTTCACCGTTGAAAAAAACATCAACATAGTAACCCGGGAAAGGCGACCTCGGAAAGACGGAAGGCGAAACTCCTTTAAATAGACACCACTGCTGCTTTGGACACGATGTATTTTTTAAAAGAAAGTTAAAACAATGGATGTATGTCGCTGGAAAAAGTTGGTAGTTTAGTTGCTGTAGCTTTTGGCTAGTTGATTAGCTAAGGTTAGCTGGCTAACGCTAACGATAGCAAACAGATCGCTAAAGGAAACCACAAGAGAAGTCTGGCGATTTTAGGAGTTTCGTAAAAAGATCAAATCAGCGTAAATGTGGACAATTAGACACACCGGATCGTTCTCATAAAGGTATGTGTTTTTAAGTGTTGACAAGTAGTTGCTAGGCTAAGTTGATTATTTTCCTGCCACCTAGCGAAACTCTTTCGAGTTTGCGGCTCCGACTAAGTCCTGGACTGAATTAATGCCAATTTTAAGTCAGCTCAGCAGGTCTTACAGTTCTTCTAAACGTGTAGACATTTTTTCAGAAAATCACAAATCCATTTAAAATATGAAATTCTTTGAAAACGCCTCTGTGTAAAGTTGTCATGTACTCGAAACTCTTGAAACAACAACGTTCTTGTTAGTTCTTCAGTAAGTACCCTTCGTATCTCGATATATTGACCTTTAAATAAATTCAAGAAGCCTTTTCCTTTCAATTGTCGGTTTCGGGTCCGTTTTTGTTGTACCCAGCAGTTCACGTTTGAGCTGTCTGCGTTTCCAAAATAAAAGTAAAATGAATGTGCATTATTGTTGATTTAGTAGCTACACCGTAGTACATAGTTAAATTATTGCCATTATAATTCAAAAAGTGGCGACTATTCCTCTAAAGGGGAAACCCTGACCCTTAGTTCCTCTTCATAGGTTTGGGTGAAGTAGTATTTTGCATGTTATGCCATTTGTGGTTTGAAGTTATATTGCAACAGATTAGTGTCTATCCAAATGTGGTTCCTTGAGTTAAATATTTCTGATAATCCCGTGTTTTGCCGCGCTATATTATAATATAAAATATTGTTAATAATCATATCAAATAAATCCACCGCTCATATGAATACCTGTGGATTCAGGTGACTGTGAATCTTCATGTGTGTACCACGTATATGTTACTACATCTGACCTTAGTTGTAAGCAGAGGAGTGGTTTACATTTGACACAGGCTCCCTGAGTTTCCATCACATCAAAAGAATGTGAATTATGTGTAAAAGGATCTTTGCTGTTTTAATAAAAGCAGATATTCTATTTTCTTCTCATCTATGTATTTACTACCCCAGGAATCAAATATGCAGTTTGAAGACGCTTTAGCATTTAGGAAATGATTAATAATCAAACGCTAAGAAAAGATGTAGTGCATGTATTCTTGAAACAAGCAGAACGTTACTTTAGGTCCTTAGCAAGAAGTGTCGGTTAATGCAGACGTATGCACTTTCAGTTCACGGCTTTGACTAAATGAGTCGGTGGTAGTCATCTTAATGTTTTCAAGATATAACATGATTACTTAAGTTTCAGTGAATCTTCCTGCTGATTTTTGTCTTTTCCACTTTAAGATACACTGTTTTTGCGCCTACTGTTAAGTCTACCGTTCAGTTTCAGAACCATAAAGATACATTTGCGAGGGTTAAATCCAAAATGTTAAAAGCAAAAGCTTCCGCAAAGAGATAATATTTATTTGTTTTACTCTCATTGCCCCCCCCCGGGCGGTGTCACTTGATTGGTATGAGTAAAATGCATGACTTATAAAAGAAGCATCACATGACTCAGGGTGGTTTTATTGGACTCACATTAAACTAACAAGTATTGCGTTTGTTAGAGTTGTGTCCTGATGTGATGACGTTTGCAAATTTATCAACACAATATTGTAATTATTTAATGGAAAAGCCGCTCCCTAATTAGAGCTGAGCAGTCGCAGGTATCTATTATGTGATTAAAGCAGTGCTTTGGTGGATCCAGTCGTTTGACTCAGCTCTTAAGGTGCTTTCAGTAAACACAACTTTGCTGATGTTGCTTTCATCAAGGAAGAGGGCTTTTTTTCTTCTCCAAACGATGTGCTTTTTAGTTTATTTCTTTACTTTGTTTTGTCAAGAGTTAACAAGACTGATTGTCTTTAACCTAAACATATGTGATTATTTTGTCTTTTCACATCATGATTTCAATTACCTTTTTTTATTTTTTTTATTTTTATGCTTCCTTTTTTTTTTAAAGTTTTCATCTTGACTGCAGGTGAGTGGAAGAGATGAGGAGCAGCAGAACCACTGAAGTACCTCAACTGTTTACTGATCACAATATTGGCACAGGTTTGTTGAAGAATTTGTATATGTAATTTATTTTAGCAGTTTTGCAGGTAAACTGCTTTTTTTTAAAAATCTACTTATTTATTTTTTCTAATTTTTAGAGCTGACAACTGCATGGAAAACTTTGGCTCAGTCCAAAGCTGCTGTAAGTAAACATAGAGAGGATTTTCTTAAATCATGTTGTTTTTTTCTTTTATTCACTAACCGTTGCTGTTGTTTGGACTACAGTGTGTTCTATGTCATTGCATTGAAATGTTCATTTTCATTTTGTAGTTGCGGCATATAGAAAACCGCTTGGAGGCCACTCCAGGAGCTGGTGCTGTTCTGGACTCCATCACCATCTCCCCCAAGAAGAAAACGTCAAGAACATCTCGCAACAGGGGTGAGTTACTGCAAAAATGTTGAGCCTGCATTCGGAAGCATGGGGTTTTTCAATTCATTATTACTTGTTCCAACCTCTTTTCTTTATAGATGGAGAACAAGCTGATGTAGGTAGAGGGACTTCAAAACCCAGAGGTGAAAACCAGCAGAGTCCAGCAAAGGGCAACTCACGCAGCCCTTTGAGAAATGCCACTCAGGACAGCAATGTGCGGAAGAATAGCAGTGTGGAGTTCAGAGAACCACTGGCCTCGTACAGGTACACTAAAGGAATTTACCAAGAATTATTTGACATTTTTGCTGCATAACTTTAAAAACCAAAGTCTGAAAATAGCAGAATATGAAGACTCTGTTGTCAGTAAAGTCTGCTGGTTTAACAGTTACCTTCAATGAAGCTGCAGAGAGACTGAATGATAAAATCATAGCTGTGGAACAAGAATTAAAAAGCCTGATTCCCTCAGTAAAGTGAAACTGAACATTTCAGTGTTGTTTTTTTGTGGCCAGTCTAAGGCACACCTGTGCTATATTCCTGCTTTTTAATCAGCATCTTGATATGCCACCCCTGTAACATGGGGTGGATTATCTTGGCAAAAGTGCTCACTAACATAGATTGAGACAGATTTGTTAAGAATATTTTAGAGTAATGGGTCTTTTGTGTATATAAATAGAAACGGTTTCAGATAATTGGGCTCATGAAAAATGTGAGCAAAAACAGCAAACAGCCATTACACGACTGATGATATTTTACCGCCGAATATCACCTGGTTTCATTTTCGTATAATATTTGAGCATATTTTTACATAAATATCCAGTCAGTTTGGATATCAGCCACTTTTTGAGATGCCAAAACTTTCATAAATTCAAATTATCCTAAAGTGTTAATTTTCTTTTTTCTTTTTTTTTAATTAATTTACCAGAATTAATATATATGTTTTTTCCCATCATTTAAATGTATGGAAAATGTAGCAGACTGTTATTTTAAAATTAACTTACTAATTTAACTGTGATTTTTTTTGTTTTTGTTTTTTTTTTAAAACAAAATACATTTTCGAAGGGGTATAATAATGAATTCTAATATCTGATTTAAACTACTAAAGACTAGTTCTTTATATTAAATTTGACTCTAAAACCATGACTTTTCTTTCTTGTGTCTGTGATTTGTAAAATCCCTCAGCAGTAAGTTAAAACTAAATCTTGCTTTTCTTCTTGATCCCACATAATCTGGTTCATGTCCAGAGAGGCCACTCCTCCTTCTCGTCCCTTTTCTCAGCCAGAGGCCTACAATCTGCAGTCAGTGCCAGGGTCTTCATACACATCCTCTCCATCTTACTCCGATCCTCTGCACAGCCAGCTGATCTACCAGAGAGACACCAGGGACAAACAAACTGACAGGGACCTGGACAGCACACACTCCTCTGCACTGGAGAGCGTCGAGGTGCGCTACCTCAATGACCAGCCGGTCTTGGACAGCCTGAGGACCGAGCAGAACACTCACAAAGCACAATTTGTGATGGATTACCGTGAAACCAACCCATGTTTAGCCCGGACCCCCGGCTCTTCACGCCAAGGGGAGAGCACTCCTTCCACAAGTCCCGGGTCAGTCTCCCAGCGGCTGGAAAACCTGAGGCGACATCAGCCGGATGGCAAACTGGAGAAGCTAAAAGAGCGCATTCGAAGACAGAGACAACATTTGGAAGAGACTGCAGATGGAGAAAAGCTGCAGGGTTCTCCTGAAAAACCCATCACTGCATTTAGGGAGGGTGACAATGTTGGTTCAAGCAGCATGCCAGCAGCCAAGATACGCAAAGTAACGGCAGCACCGCCAGCGCCTATATACAAAGGTATTTTAATAAATGCATATTTCACATTTCTTTTCACTTTTGTGCTTTTTTTGCATCTGTTGAATTAATGTTTGAACTTACTTTTTGGTGTTTCCAGTTAGCAACCATTGGCTTTTTATTAAGAAGGAAGCTTTTACAATGTACGAGTTTCACTTTTTATCCACAGGTTTCAACAGTACAGAGACAAAGATCCAGACGCCTGATGGCAAAGTTTGGAAACAGCAGAACTTCCACAATCTCAGAGAAATTTACAGAGACATATCACGCCAATTTCCCGGTAAGTCTATGCACAAGATCCCTCAGTGTTTTTCCTACACTATGTTTGTTCTGTAAAAATAGAGAAATTATACAGGTTTGATAACCTACCCATGCCTTCCTCCAAGTTACTATGTTCTGTATACACAAAGAAATCATACTCTATTCAGTTTGTTGGGTATTTTTTTTATTTCTGCTTTTGTATAGAGAGCAGCAAATCCAGGCATCAACAGCAAACAACAGAAAGGTCCAAGGAGAGGAGGCCATCCAAACCAGTCAGGAAGGTCCATAAAGTCACCCCGGTATCTGAGCAGAATTCAAAACCAGGTAGAGTTGTCTTTACCATTTGTTGGCCAACCCAGTATTGGATCTGTTTTGGGGTTGTTGTTTTTTTAGTCCAAAGGATGAAAGTGAAAAACCAGCAGAGCTTCCGCTTTATGTTGCTCTTCTTTCATTTGTTGTTAGGAACTTTGTGGTCAACTTTTGTTGCTTGACGCCTAAATGGTTTTTTTTCTTAATTAATATTGCCTTAAAAAGAAAATCAGAATGCGTCCTGTCATATGCCTACTTTTAAAGAGATGGAGCCATAGTTTGTGTTTTTCATAGAAGTCATCTGCGTGCTTTAGAAATACCATGAGGGAGAATATTAATGGTTTTAGGAAGCAAAAATAAAACAAGCTTTAAGATCAAATCAATATTTTATATAGATTTGATTACAGATCCCCTGGGTTAGTGCAACTGTAAGTTGTGACTTTACAGATGTTTTATCTAATGTCCTACAGCTATGTGTCATGTCAGGACATGGGTAATGTTGTTTTCAGTCGTCGGCTATACTAGTTGTGTTGGGGTAAAATCTGTTCCTCAGTCTAATTTGCGCTTCAGCCCTCTGAACCATCTACCCGAGGACATGGAAGTGAAAAGCCGCTGCTCACGTTGGATGAGTTCATAGATTATGTGACTGGCTCTGAGGTCTACGCCGCTGACCTAGATTTGTCTTGCATACACAGTTTTCCAAGCACTATATTATTTTGACTGGGGATTCTGCTCTACTGATCCAGAGTTATGACCCTAATCCCTATAGATTTTTTTTTATGTATAAAATGTGCTGTATAACCAACAAAAGACACAGACGGGTATTAAGCTCCAGCCACATACTACTGTACCCTACCTATACACTATCTGGGTACATGTAATTATTTGGAGCTGCACTTCAATGTGATTTCAACAAAACTTCACATCATCTTCATGCTCTTATAAACACGACCAAAGTTGAATTTAGTTAATATATAGTTGTGTTTTTTTTAACTTATAAAAATAGGTGGTGACTCTTTAAAAATACTCAGTCAAGCAAGTTTTGCAATCCATGAGTGAAGTGCTTCCCTTTAACAGCTTTTGTCAAACTTGCAAAGTAGGGTACCACAGGTGTGCAGAGTGGAACAAGCTTCTGCCTGATGTTCCTGTGTGGCTTATAACAGAAAGATCGGTCTTGTATACCTGCAGATTTCTTTTCTACTTTGAATTAATTTTAAAATCAAAACTACTTTGGATTTGAGTGGGGGATATCAACCGAGAAAGGCTTATGATTGGTCAGTTGATGTAACGTGATCATGTTGCATGGCGTTCCCTTTCTGAGTCTCTAAAACATACAGTCTGGTCTCTAATCTACAGTGAATATTGGCAACACATTTTCACAGTTTCACAGAAAGTAGCAAAGTGTTTTCAAGTAGCAACAAAGTCACTAAGTTGGCAACACTGGTCGTCAGGCTGTGTCATGACCCTGGTCTGCTCATGATGTTGGCGAATCCTGCTAGAATGAGACGTGCTGCTGTTTGATCCACTGAAACCTTTGGCCATTTAGTGTGAGTGTGACACACCTCTACAGCTCGGTGGAGCTTGCAGTGTGGCATGGAGCGGTCCTTTGAGACGGCCAAAGTATGCTCGGTGTGAGTCGGGTTTTTCAGTGAAGAAAACAGTATATAAAACAGTAGCAAAGGCCAATAGCTGATTTAATGGCCGATTATTTCCCCTCCAGTAAAAAAATTTAATTAATACCTTAAGATTAAACCCTGCATTATGCCAGCTTTGATGCTCACATATTTCCCCGAGGTCTATTCTGCACATTCTGTGCATATTTCAACATATTTTTCATTATTTAAACATCTTTAAGTATTCTGCTCTGTTGCACATTACAACCTTGGTAGGCCATATTTTCCTGTATTTTTTTATCTTAATAACTTCACAGTACTTTAGGCATTCTTTTTACCGACAGCGGATAATATTTATGACCCCCTATATTGGCCGATAATATTGGCTGGCATATATAGGCCGGGCCATAGTTGCAAGGCTGTAGCACAAGTGTTACATATGAAAATTAGTTTATTGCACAGACAATTTTTTGTTTAATTCAAAGTACGTGCAACTAATATTTCGCACTGTACAGCTCTGCTTTGTTGGTTAAATACCTTCTTTTTCTGCATGGCTGGAAACAGCACAGATAATATTCAGAATCCTCTGCATACAGTGTTCTGGCTTCTTCTTTCAACTTCTGTTATTTAGCATGTTGCCTTGGCAAAAACGGATCTGTTGTGATTTAAAACTACCACGTTTTTGTTGTACCTGAAGACCACTGTTGTGGTCAAAGGCAGCTGGGAAAAAAACTGGTTTTCTAGTTGCTATGAAGTCCACTAAACAGGAAGAAATGTTTAGTGGTTTTATTTTTTCCCTTCTAATGTTGTTAGACCAGGTGGTTAAGATTCCTAATCTACTGTCATGTTTGTAAAAACCTGCTGATCTCTTCTGTTGTTCCTGCCATCTATGCTGTTTTTGTGATTCATTCTGCTTCTATCCACCTCAGTTCCACTATTTGTTCTGCATTTGTTGTACAGATCGCATCATAATGTAAGGGAGTTACAAAAACCAGAACAACTACGTCTAGGTTTAGTCTAGCTGCACTTTTATTTAAGTCAAATTATAACCAAAGTTACTTTGCTGTGATATTAATTACAAATGTAACTTGGTAAGAAAACTACAGTAGTTATCCAGTAAAGAAATCCAACAGATTGCTCCAAAATATGTGTGCAGTCCCTCGAGTCTGACCTGTCTGTGTTTCATGTTGGGACACTACTATAAATAGACCTCTGCAGTCTGTGGCCAGGTTCACTTGGCTCATCAACTCAAACAGCTGCTTGGTTTTTTGATGTAGAAGCTGATTTCTCGGAACTGCTTAGAATATTTTCTGTATAAGACATTGCATTGCACTGAGTCATCTTTCAGAGCAGGTGAGACAACATGACAAAGAAACTGCCTTTAAAGAATGAAAAGGTTTTGGGTTGTCAATATGGCCAAGAAGGAAAAATTTCATAATTTTTTTTTAATTCTTTGCTGGTCACTTTTCACAAGCCTCCTAAAGATCTCTGTAAAACTATGCCCTCAAGTTTTTCTTTATCTACGTCCTTCTGCTTTAGTGTAATGCCATTTTAAGTCCCATCATGTTTCTTTTGCAGTGATTAGTCCAGCATCATGGCGTGAAGGCCAAAAGCTGGTAAAGATGGTACTAGGTCCTGCTCCGAAGCTACCCAGAGAAGATTACAGTTCCGATCCAGCTGACAGACAGAGCCGAACAGGTGGGGCTCGGGAACATGAACTGTTAACCGGCTATACATACCAGCACATAATGTTCTGTCATGAGACACTGTTTGAAGTGGTTTTTTAGGCAAACATCAAAGACTGATTCAGCATTTCAGATGGCCTTTTAAAAACTTTATCCAACACTTGATGTCTTTGTTAATTATACTTGTTTTAAAAAGTAGGTGTATTGCTTAAATGGCTTCTAAATGTTGTGAATAAAGTAGCTAGCTGTACCTGGGTTTTTTTTATGTTTGATTGCAGAATGAATCCGGATACCATTAAAAATCTATTTCTATTAAATGCAGTTTTGTCCAAAGTTTTGCATCAAACTGGCTGAGATAATTAAAATGCTGCACTGCAGACACTTCGGAGTGCAATGGACATGAGTGCTCATGTCATAAATTCCGTCACAGTTTTCTCAATAGAAAGCTGGCTTAACCATCAGTTTATTCCTCTGTTCTGTTTAGTAAAGATGCTCAAAAAAATGTCTTTAAAGCTTATGTCTCACTGTTCTTGGTAAACCTTTGAAATGTTAAAAGTAATTTAAGAAAACGTATCCTTGTTTTTAATCATATTTGATATTGAGCATAGATATTTAATGTTTTTTTTATACTTGCTTCCCAATCATTGTCCTTTTTTGAGATCAGGCTGGCATTTACAAAGTCTCCATGTGTACTCCAAAACAGGGCTGCACAATATACCATATCACAATCATCATTGCAATCCCAAAGGATTAAAATAAAAAATGGAAGAGAAAAAAAAACTGTGACGGTCGATCAACCCGTAAATCAACCAATTCTGGTCCTAGTACATTTTTGTTGTTGTCTGGTCACAACTCATTTAATTTTAGAGGCTATTAAACTGTTAATAAATTGGAATTTTGGTATTTATATTATGTTCAGAAAAGTATACCATTGCATATAAGACGAATTTGGTATTTCAGTATTATAACTTATTATATAGGTTTAGTATTAGTTTTTCATAGCCACACAATGATTGAAAAACTTCTTTTAAAAACTGCACATTACTCTGTTTTTTAATAATTGTTTTCCTTAATGTACATATTGTTTTTAATTCTTAAATTCAGTTTTTATACTTTTGAAATTTTTTTGTGAAGCCAATGCTTCTATTACCCGTCACTTGCTGCTGTTACATCTGAATTTACCCTTTGTGATACAATAAAAGACTATTCTATTCTATACTATTTGAGCTAAAACAACATCTATGAATAATCCAGGACTGTTTCAGATCTCTGAGGTTAACCAAATCCTACTTGGTGTCAGTGTTATACTCACACACTCTAAGCTTTTGCTTTCGTTTTTTATTCTTTTCATTTTGAAAATGTCTGCACTGGGTGCCACTGACCGGAACAAATAGAGATCGACTGACCTGTCAGGTTGATTGCACAGTATTACATGTCTTGATTTTTATTGAGTGCCCAAGTGTGTGCACAATCTACTGTGTGTAATGTCGGTGAAGTCCAGTGAGTTTCTTCACAGACATGCTCTAAAAAAAAATCTATCTGGATTAGACGGTACATGGGAATGTGCAATTTGGCCTAGATTAAAGTCGCTGTTGTTAACCCTCTGACCAAGCCTCATTTATTATGTTGATCCTCTCTGGGTCTCTGCTGCAGTTCAGATGTTTGTTTGTTTGTTGTAATCTGGTCATCTGTTTAAGTATTTAAGGGGTTTACATGAGAATGATCAAACATTACGTTTTGAAATGATGTGTTTTTATATACTTGTTACCCTATTTTCACTTATTTATATTTACCATAAATATATCAATAACAAATTAGTAATGTAACTAATGTAACAAATTAATAATCTAACAAATTAGTGTGCTAAAGTGAGCAAAAACAACGCGATTACTAACCAGTAAACTGCTAACGGTTTTAGTTGTGTGTCAAAAATGTGGGATTTAGTGAAATCCTTGCTTTGATTGATAACATTTGACCTGACTGAATGGATCTTGTCTCTAATAGGACTTGAAATCGAGACCTCTAAACTAAGGATGCAACGATACCACTTTTTTTTCTCAAACCGATACCATACCGATACTTGAATCTGAGTACTTGCCAATACTGAGTATCAATGCCGATACTTCTACCACACCAAAAAATGAAATGAATTGGAAGACAGATTGTATATGCTTCTCTGCTTGTTACAGCAAATGATGGTGAATTATAAAAAAATTTACTTAATAAAAAGGACCACATTTATAGTGAAAAAAAAGTTTTTTGGTCAAATTTCTGCAGAATTTCCACATTTTAAGTATCAGTTCATGGTATCGGTTAATTAACCGAGTACTTTAAAAAGGTATAGGCCCCGATATCAGCAAACCTCTTCAAATGCAGTTTATGATTTTCAATTTGTAGAAAATTATTTAAACTGTCTTCAACCTTTGTAACCATAATTTGAACTCAAATCCGAAACTAGACTGATTAGAGTATCATTCTGTTTTTGTGTGTATGTTCATCATCCTGGACATATGTACGGTTAGCTTACATGTCTAACCTCCTTTCTTTTTTTTCTCCTGTTTTTACCAGTTTCTCGTCGCATCTCAGACCCACACTCAGAGCAGAGCAGAGGCTCTCGTGCAAACAGCACAGAGAGGCCTCGCAGAGATTTTCAGGATCAAACTGCCACCCGCCCTGCGACCTCATACAATCCCTCTTCTTCAGCTCAGGACAAAACGCCACGGGGAGTTAAGTCCGATGTTCTGTCAGTAGACATCCAGGGGATTCTTGATGACCTTCAGCTGGATTGCAAACCTGCTGAAATGGAAGAGCGAGCTCGCAAAAGATCACGAGGTGGCAGTGGTGGTAGAAGAGGAAGAGGAGCGTCAGGGTCTCGGACAAGGGCCCCAGTCTCTGCTTGGGGAAGTACGTTAGTGGCAAATACCAGCTCCAGAGGTTGTCGGAGTACTAGTCCCACCACACACCAACCTGATAGTACTAACGGACTGAGCAAAAGCCAAAAGAAGCGGCATTATGATGCAGATACAGTTCGCCAGTATATTGCACAGCAACAAGAGGAGAGAAAGAGGCGACAGGCAGAAGATAAGAGGGCAGCGAAGGAGGAGGCGGAGAGAAGAAATCAGAGACTACAGGAGTTGTACAAGAAACAAAGAGAAGTAGCGAAAACTGTGACCCTTTCCAGCGAGGCAGTCATGGCCCCTGTTCAAAAGAGACTACAGGAGACCTACACAAAACTTCTTCTGGAGGATGCCCGATTCGGCTCGGCAACACCTGCACAACATTCTGCACCTTTCATTCAGGTGGTATTAGACTTATAAATAAGAAAGCTTCTCTTGTTTACATATAAGAAATGCTTTGACTACAAACATTTCTGAGAGTGTGAGTAACAGTGATGATTTTTACAGAGACCCATGTACCAGCCTTCAGGAGAGTCTGACAAAGAGAACAAAAGAATCGAGGTTTCACAGAGCCCCTCAAGCAGTGACAAGTCTTTAAATGAGCAGCCGCCACCACCATTATCCAGGTATTGACATGCTCCTAAACGTATGCTAATCTCTGTATTTATTTCCTTTTCATGGTAAATTAATAAACTCCTTAATTTTAGTATTTGCTGTATCTTATCTGCTGTTGCTGGTTATACCCAGAAGAACTACCCATTGACTTGAGCAATAAGGGCTTCTTTAAGGATCCTTTGCTTTTGAGGAGATTCTGTCAGTAACTTATAGTACATGACTATATATTAATACATGACTATATTTTTTTAGCAAAGGGGAAACAAAATGGAAGTAATATGACATAGTGGGCATATAAAAATCAGGTAGAAGGTAGAAATTATATACATTTAGTCAATGGTAGAGATTTTGACCCGACTCAGATTACGCATTTTGATGATATCTTCAAGCTGTGTCTACATGCTTAGTAACAGTTACAGAAGGAAGATAAATACTGATGTTCAGTAGGCCTTTTTGTTGTTACACTAGATATTGCAAGTTTAAAATTTCTTGTTTCATTTTTTGCAAAATTAAATTTATAGATAAGTAACCAGGACAGTTTTAAGTTTATTTTAACAACATTTAGCTTTTATTTAATTTAAAATATCCTCATCTCATTTATGTTGTGAGAATGTTTTAGTGTCATTCTTTGAAAAAAAAAGATTTGAATATTTTTTAAATGCATATTGTACAATAAATGTTCTTCCAGTGGGATTTTACATTTTTTTAAAAGTTGTTCTGCTGCAATGCATCTGGAAGATAAGAAAGCTCATAAGCAGTCATTTTGACATATATAAAGGACAAAGAAGAATATAGCTCAATAAATATTGTTTACACACATGCCTTAGATTATATCGTAATATAGATTCGAGGCCATATCACCCAAACCTAATATGATGTCTCCTGTAAAAGGACACATTTAACTGACTGACTGTCATTTAATTAAAAACAATGAATCATTTTACATTAAATCATCACATGGGTTGATGTAAAGAAAGAGCTGAACTGATAAAAGAAAGCTGCCCAAATTTAGGTAAAAAAGGATAGATTTTTCATTAACCTCCAACCTGGTTCACATTCAGTAGATAAACTGATTCATGTAAAAAAAAAAAAAAATTGAATTGATGTTCTTCAAAGTGAAAAGTCAAATTTCTTTTGTTTGGATATACTAGTTTTTTTATTCTTAAATATCTCAACTAGGTCAGATGTTTTTGCTCTGATTAACTAATGCATTCTTTTTTGTTTTTTTTATCTTTTGCAGGAACGATCTTGAAGTTACCTCTTTTCCCAACCATTTAAATCCAGCTGTTCATTCCACAAATGGTGCCACCAGCAGGGTACAAGCCCCTTCCAATGAACATCTTCTCTCTCAGCTTTTAAGGCTGGAAGCAGCAATAGCTGCTAGTAATAGAAAATACAGTGAACAGCCGGTTACAGCGCCTTCCCACCAGTCCCAGACCAGAGGGTCTCGCATTGAAGCCCTGAAGGCTAAGGCCACGTCCCTCTCAAACCGTATCGAATCGGAGGCCCGCAGGTTTGCAGGTCAAGGGATCAACTACGGTGCAGCGACTTCAGTGGATGCCGATAATATTTTGCCTCCCAGAATCTCTAACACTGATGTTGATCACTGGACAGAAGCCGCTGCTCAGGCTACAGAAAATAGCGACCTGTCTTTTAGGGTGCAGAAAAATTTCACAAGTGCAGGAAATGCCTCATATAGTGGCACTGTTCTTCCAGGAGCAGGGAATCTCTATGACTTTAATGAAAAGAATGAAAAGCTACACACCAGTCTGACAAATCCGCATTCTGGTTTTCCTGGTGTAAATGGGACAACTTCGAACAGTTACACTCAAGAAAGGAGGAAGATTGTTGGTGACTTGGACATGGAAGAAAGAACAGAAAAACTAGCACAAAGGAAAAGAAATAAAAAACAGGAGAATCTGGTGTATCCCCATCAGACTGATCTCCATGATTCAAGCGCTGGTTCCATTAGTGAGGGTCCTCTTCTAAGTGAAGGAAGTCTTTCTGAAGAAGATGGCAGTCCACCTCACTACTCCAGTAATCGTGGGCCTAATTCCGATTACTTGGCGTCAGCGGACTACAACGCAGGTGAAAGGAGTTATAACAAGCGTCTGTTTGAGTTCCAGAGGGAGGCAGGACAGTGTTCAGCCCTCAGCCCACCTTTTTCACAACTCAATGGCAGCAAAGCACCATGGGAAGAGCTAAACAAAGGGAGTCCTCTGAGTGTTATTAATATTTTCACAAAAAATGTCCAAGGCCATGTTAAAGGTAAATTCACAAATCCCTGGTTTCTGATGTAGATGGGGATGTTTTACAGCCGAAGTAACATTATACCCTCCCTTCTCCACTTTATCCTTTAGTGAGTGAGAGACCTGCCGAGAGGAATTCTCCTCCTGCCCATTCTTCACACTCTGGGAACAGCCAAGGAGAAGCAGCTGTCTATGAGGATGACTTTGTTTCATCACATAGCAGCAAAACCAGCAGCCATTTAAAGCGAGGCTCCAGCTCACCCAGGTAATGGAAAGACTGAGGCATCTTTAGCACGGCCACTGGGTGGCATACATGTCACACATCTGGAAAAAGGGAAAACTTTGCACATATTACTGTTTCCTTAAAGCCTAATGGGTGTAATTACTAGACATCCTGTTTCTCTGTTTTTTAGTGTATGCGTATGTGTTAACTGATGTTTACAGTGAGTCACTTTTTATGTTGAAGATGATCTGGTGAGGTTGTGGAATTGCATACATCTTATACAGTTTTAAGTTATCATTTAGGTAAAATAAATATATAATGTAGTATATAGCTATATCATCATAGCAATTCTGCCAAATATTCTTTCTCACTGTTTTACTGAAGTTTTGTTAGCATGATGACTTTAATAAGCTGATCAAAAGGCAAAGTAATGTTAGAATGATTCCATGCTAACCATAATCTTTTTCTTCATCCAGTCGCTCACAGCGCATTTCTCCTGGTTCAACACCTGGCTCCTCACCGCTTTCCAGGAACTCTACTAGTAAAAGAGGTATGATTAGGGGTTTTGGCTTTTCTCAGTGTTGACATAAACTGGAAATCAGGATTCTGCTATGTAAATAACTAGGTTTATTCGTCTTTTTTTAAACAACACATGACACTGACCAGTCTCCATTAGTGTATATTCTAGCTTTATCCATGAGGGTTCACACCAATTTGATAGAAGCAACTCCTAGAAAACAAATCAGAATTTAGATGTAATATTATAAGCAGAGCAGCGTAAATTTAGAGTTACACATTGCTGTTTTTAGTCATTGTAGCCACTTTTCAATTTAATTATTAGCGTTTATACATTATAAAAAAGCTGTTCTGTGTTTCTACAGCAACCATTTCAGACCTGAGCGATGCAACTCTTGTAGAAGAACAGAGAAGTTCACCACTTTCAGAAACCGTTTCCTCTGACCACAAAAAGAGAGCATCAGACAGAAGTTTGAGCCAAGCTCAAGCCAAAAGTGCAGAGTCTGACACATTAGGAGAACCTTCAGCATATTCTCCACAAAGGTAAGGATCTAATAGGGGCTATATGTAAGACATTTTTGTACAACTTAAGTCTTATATTGCCGACATGCTTTCTCAAAGGGGCATGTAAATGCCTTGGATAATATGTCAGTCTTGTTTTTTAGTGGATACACTGCTTTCTTGCAGACTAATAAAGAGACGCTTCTTCTTCACCAGGAGCTTAACACATAATCAATACCGAACATTCAGAGTGGTTAACTAGCTGCAAAAGACAATGTATTTTTCTGATCTTTACTAAGGTGGGCCTAAACAAAATCCGTGCAAACTGAAAGTCAGCATTGGTCAGATTTCATTTTATTTAGCATTTTAGGTTACTTATAATAATTTAAAAAACAGCATTATCCCCACTGTGACAACACTGTGCCAACTTTATGATTTTCATCAGATGAAATCATCTGTAGGTCTTAAAGAGATTTTTTTCGGAAACAGTGGAATCTCCAGTGTTTCATTTGAGAACATTTGCTAGACAAACTAGTTTGACTTCTCTGTAAGGCGGAAACTTGATTTACTAGAACATTATACAGCTTAGTTTATACTTCTCCGTCTGCGGAGGTGTGGAGACACACAGCTCTATTATCCGTCAATGCAAGGGCTCTCCGACGGCCATGCAAGAACGGTTGGAGTAGAGCCCGATTTTTAACTACCTGATAAATGCAACAGAAAGCGCACATCTGTGATTGGTTATCCCAAGATGATTACACCAGAATGGAGCTCTATAGTCAATGTATTTGGTAGTCAATCCGGCTTTCGAGCGCTAGATGCTTTGTGTTGCAGAGCCAGTTGATCTAATATCTTGTTTTGGTGATTTTGAAGACCAGAACAACTAAATAGACTGCAGTGTTTGATTGCTTACATGCGTTTTAGAGTATTCAGTGAGCTCCATTTGTAGTAAAAAGCTTTACAGCTCAATCAAAACTCCCTCTCTGTCCTCCATTGCTCTATGGGTGGATGTGCGTAAACTAAATAAACTTTCGTCAACCAGAGATGTCATTGCAACGGCGGACCCGCAAGAAAAGGTTGACGCCGCCTGGTGTCATGGTGGCAAAGTGCTTTGCAACAATGACACATCAACGGAGAACTATAACAGGAAAACGTTTGTCAATACGCGTGCGTGTGAGTGCAAACTTGCGGACAAAGACGTTGTTTAACTGAATTACTGCATCCCAAGAACCATATACAAATCTAAAAATCTGTTTAAATTGAAAGAAAACTTTTATTTTGAAATGCGTTCTGGCTTTATTCTCATATTTAAAAACAAAAAGCACCCTCTTTTTTCCTGTCATTACTCTTCTAACCCTGTTTTCTGAGGAATCTAGATAAGTCGTTTTGTGCGGTCTCTTTAAATACAGTTCGCAGAACCTTCCACTCCCCACGTTCAGCCATTTTTTGTAGTTTTACAGAGATGCAATAATCTAATGGTGCAGAAACTTTATATTTACAAGATGTCAGAATAGTTTTCTATCTAGCCAAAACCCAAATCCATCTGCAACACCATCACTAACACAATAATCCTGTGTAACTTAAAAACTGTAAAAAGAGGCTTTTCTTAAAGTAGAACCGGCATTAAATTTCCCCGCAACGTTTGGGCCCTTTTTAGCCACACTCTAAGTACCCCCCTCGTCCTTATCAAAAACAAAAAAATCCTTTCCGCATAGATGCGGGTAACTACCATGAAAAATAAAACTTAACCAGGAACTTTGCAGAGGTTCTGATGCTGGAGGACGGCGTAAAGAAGCGTGTGGGTTAATAAGCCAACAACTGAGTACTTTAACTGTTCCACTTGTATCTTAGGCATTCCTGAACTAGGACTACAAACTCTCAGCGAGAAATAAGGATGGCGGATTCACCAAAAGTTTAGCCTGAAGTCCCTGACCTTATTTAACAGTTCCAGTGCCAGTACTGTGACATAATAGTTCAAAAAACATAATTGATAAAAGCGAAAACTGAACAGCCTAAAAAATATATCTAAAAGAGTACACAAAAATATCTCCACACTTAGGCTGGCTAATTTATGATTCTTTGCATTCCTACAGACTAAATGCACAACACACTTCATTTAAGGGCTAAAAAAGGGGACTTTCCATAAGTCCCCATTTAATGAAATAGCCCACCACAGTATGAACTATCTTTTTGCTGCTCTGCACAGTGAGAAGCAGCTATACACTAAAAAGAATGGATTACATAATAAAGTTGTACTTTTAATTTTATGCACATAAATAATTTACCTTGTTGGGGGGGGGGGGTCTAAAAACTGTGAAACTGACCAGATATGTTGTGACAGTGTAATCCAACAACCAAAGTTGTTTATTGATTCCCTGTGCTAAAGAGGGTAGAGTCCAATTTAACACAAATGAGTGTGTGGGTGTGTTTGTGCTTGAATGTATGCCTGTATATGTTTGTGTGTACATCAGATAGAGAAAGTCGAGAGGCTGAATCAAAGAATTGCATCCATATCTGCAGCTTCAGATTTAACTTTGTTTAATTGGGGAAAAATAAAACACTGGTTTAGCTATAATGTAACTTATATTTGAATTAAAATATAAAAGCCTTTCTTGAAGTGTTTGAATTTTTTGGACATAATTGAATTGATCCATTTTGAAAGTACAACAACTATTTGACTGCAGGAAAAACATGCTTCATTGTTGTTGATAGAAATTTGGGCTTGATGTGTAAATCAAGCTGCTTAAAATGAAATTCCTGCTTCAGTTTCTACTTTTCTAAAATAAAATGGGCTTCTCTGTGCACTCAGCTTAGACTGATTTTAAGTGGTTCCAGGGTCCCCACAACCTTTTTTTGATAAAAATTTACCACTAAAGTGAAATTTACCAAGGCATGACTGATTACTAAAATACACTTAAACAGGCGTCTGTTAGTGCTCAGCTATCGCACTGAGCACTAAGCTATCGCCCTGTTTGTTTAAGCAGCCTGCGCCGAGCAACTAAAGCAAGCATCAGTTCAACCCAAGTATAGCAAACAGTGGGTACTTTGTTTTGCAGGTCAGCGAGCCTTCCACAGTTGTGGGCGATCTGCCAGTTTTTTTCCCTCCTAATCTCTCTTGGCGAAGTAGAGACATTTAAAACCATACTGGTTCCATGAAACCCAGGTGGCAGATTCTTTGAATTCTGTGGTGTCTGTGTATCCTGTCCAGGGAAAGTTTTAAATTCTTGAAATATTCTGTCATGACCACCGCCGGTTAAAATTGCCACCGACTCAAAAGTTTTGCATATAAATTGTGTTTAAAGCACCACAATACTCTTGGCTTTTATAAGTAGAAATAATTTGCTTTTGGGAACTTGTATTTATATCACTCTGTAGAAATATTTGTTTATCTGCACTGTTATGCTATGGTATATATATATATATATATATATATATATATATATATATATATATATAGTGGGATTTTACTGTTGGTGAAAGTTCAACTCTTTCATTTTGGAGAGGAAGCCCGCAAAGAGAGCAAACAATCTTTTTGCCACAACTTGCAAATACTTTATGTGGTTGTGTTGATTGTTCTTGTTTAAAATGTTGTCTTCGCTGCAAAAAGAGTCACCTAAATAGATTCAGAAATCATCATTATATAATTTTAAATAATCGAGACTGCTGATCTATCGCGCATATTTGAAATTTAAAGAGCAACACGTAAAAGACAAAAGATTTATTAATTTAATAACAAAATAACAAAATTATTAATAGAATAGAAAACCAAATCAAATTTAATGTTTAAAAGATTAGAAATAATTTGATATTTGTAATTAACATTGTACCGGGAAAAACTATTTTGATAATTTCAACATGAAATGACGTTTGGTTATTTTATCATGCATTCTTTCATTAAAACCTCATGTTTTCTTGTTTCTTTTTCTTGCTATGTGCCTCTATATATTCATATTATTCTTTTCACCACAGAGCCTCTATTTTAGTCAACTTCAAGTTTTAGCTTTGCTGCATAATTTCTAGAATGAACAGCCCATCTTTGCAGAGATAATATGGTTAGCAATGTTTTAAACTTAATCCAAATCAATAGCTAAAAAAAAATAGATCTCATCTCTGCTATATAACTACACCTTTTTATATGTCTCATATTTTCAGATTTAAATTATTTTTTTGTTCTGATTATTTCTTCAAAGATCTCAGTGAATTAAAAATGTTTGAAATCAAACATTCTGTAAACGAATGACACAGTTTCAACAGATGAGCAATAGCAGACTTTTTTGGATTACTGTTTTCGCAGGCCCAACCAGGTTTCATCGTCTTACTCTCCAGACCTCAGCTCTTCTCTAACCGCAGACTCTCTCAGTGAGCATGTGAGGAGGACCTCTCATAATCCCAAAACATCCAGCAGAGCAGAGTCGAGGTCCAAAGGTAATTGAAAACCACATGAATGTTTTATTGAGTTGTATTAGGGATGTCCGATATTATTGGCCTACAGTTATTATCAGCCGACATCGACATTAAAATGTTGTATAGGAAATTATTGGTATCTGTTTTTACTTTTTTAATAACATGACTTTTATGCGTTACTTTACATAGCATTCCTATGTCCCATGGATGGGATGTTACATAATTCTGGGTCAAATCTGCCTTTTTTCTGGACACCCCTTCAATATTTTACATATTAACAGACACTCTTGAAGCAAGTATTTTTAGAAAATAAACAGGATGACATCAAATTTAATCTTTTCCAGTGTATTCAAAATCATTTACTTGGTAGCAATGGCACTTTGATAGATTCTTTTGAGGAGGAAATTTGAGTGCTTTCTTTCGCACCCTAGCCATGCCTCAAGAACAGCTTTGATTTTAATTTGGGTTTACCCTTTTGAAACATTTTTTTTATATATAAATCAAACTCAGCTACTTGTCCTCGCACTCAAAATATGACAAATCAAATGTATAGTTTTTGAGCCGTTTTTATTTCCAATATTTCCTGTGGACTTTGCATTTCTGAGCCAACTTTGAACCTTTAGGTGGAAGTTTATTAGTGATATCAGTTTATATCGGTATCAGGAATTAATGTTTAGACTATATTAGTATATTGGAAATTGGTAAAAAAAAAACATCCCTAATTTTTATATTTTAAGATATGTTTCTCATTTCCTGCTGCTTTGTCCTTCTAGGTGAGCTGCAGTATTCACCTGCTGTCTTGCAGCAGCGCATGGCAGCAGAACTGCAGTACTTGGAATCCATTGAAGAGTCAATAAAGCAACTGGGAGACGTGGAGAAGCTGATGGGTGTGTCCATGGCACAAGAGGAGAGTGCCTCATTGGCCCAAATGCTCAAGGTAATGAAGAACATCTGTTATTTATAGAATAAATAATGATGGGAATCTCTGTGTATTTAGCTGTGTCATTAATGTTTAAATACCAGTAGTTACCCTGGTTTTATCAATCAAATAATGACCATTTGTTGACCATTTCTTTAAACTCCCCTCAAACTGCTCCTGATCTTGTATGGTGTTGGAATTACTTTTCCACCATATGTGGATAAGAGCTAGGCACAGTTCTGTCTATCTGTGCTCATTTGCTTTCTGAAAACCAACATTTTCATTAGTCTGTATTAGGGCTGAACGATTTTGGAAAATAATCTAATTGCGATTTAATTTTTTTTCTTCAATATTGCGATTGCGATTTAATGTGCAATTATTTTTGGGGGGCTTTTGTCATGCATTTTCTAATTAATGCAATCAAAAATATTGTGTATTATAAACAAATTTTTATACATAATTTATTCTATTCCATAAAATTATTTACTAATTTTAAGACAAAGGCAAATATTAACAACTTTATCTACTTTTAATCATCACACTCGATGGTCATTGGTGTCGTTCTACAATCAAGCTTTTCTTCCTTTTGATCCCAGCTAATAATTCCCTCCGGCTGCAATGTTTTCCTCCGTGGGGTTATCCAGTAAGTAGGAGGCTTGAAGGAACAAGCTCTGATTTTTAATTCTCCATCGATCTAATGCACTTTCAGAATCTGGTATGGCTCAGTAGAGCGGTTTGATCTCAGGTCAGTTGTTGCAAAATACTCCGCTGTTTTCGGTGCGGCTTTACTTTTCTGTCAGCATTTTTTTATACAGCGCAGGCAAAATGTGGCTAAAATGTGTTCGTGAGATTGAATCCTAGCTTATTCATCATGCTTAACAAAGCATACTTTTGGCTATGAACCCCTGTTACAACACGAATTATTTCCGTGTGCCATTTTTTTATGTTCGTAAGGAGCGATTCTTTCAAACAGCTCAGTCAGCGATCCCTGTCGTCTGTAAGTTTGTTTACTGGAAATTTAAACACTGGTGGCGGTCAGTTTAGCCGTGCAACTCTCATATATGGTGGTGTGATTTTAGGTGTTGATAAAAGTTCGTACTGTAGACTACCTCGTGAGGCAGCAACAATGCCAAGACGGGTTCTGCATAATACCTGGCGTTGCGCAGCATTAACATGTTCATAGCAGATATAATTTCTCACAACTGATGTACTGTTCCTCTTTGGTACTAACTATTGTGTAGAGTTGGACTCTGTTAAGCTTTTGGTCATTTTATAACTGGTTAAAGTGCAGCGTTTCCTTCTCTCCCTGCATCGTTTGCAAGGTACGTGACTTTAGCAGATATGTTTAAATCTAGTCAAATCGCAGCCTTTGTTCTTCGTTCAGCCCTAGTCTGTATTTAGTTTTGCATGTTTGTCGACAGACCTACAAATCGTTTATATTGTGAATAAATACGTTTCTGTTTTTGACTGATATGTGATGCTCTGACATTTTGTACAAATATTGTGATTTTATAGAAATAGCACTTATCTAGTTCTTCTCAGTTTTTGGAAAACATGTAATTACATAGGTATCTCATTTGGTAATGAATATATCAGTTGTGATTAAGTCCCGATTGGTTGTATGCAGAGCATGTTTGCATGTGAATTGCAGTGTAATAGCCTAAAAAAACACAGCTAAGCATTTCTTTTGCTATCTTGATCTTGCACACGTTGATATTGCAATGGTGTTTGTGAGGCCATGGATTTTGCTACTCTTGTCAGCTGTTCTTTTTGAAAAATAATTGAAGTCTGACAAAAGTTACTTTAAGATGTCATCTTTTAATATTACCCTACTTGTGGTAAAGTTAGTTTACTGTCCAAACTCTTTATTACTAAAGAACCTTGTTTGTGGTATACTACTTCACACCATTACAAATATATTCCAATGACCTGTTCTCCGAACTTTAACCATTAGGCCAAGCAGTACCGCCATGAGCGGGAGCTCTATGAGCTGAAGATCAAGACTGAAAGAGAGGCTCTCGAGGCAAAACTCCAACTGGAAGAAAACAGACAGAGAGTTGCTAGGGTAATGTCACTGTTTTACATTATAACTGTTATTGAGAAGATTGACTCTTGTTTCCTTATGTTTTCAGTTCCAAGATGTTGATGCTTACATTGAAATGGGTGCAATGGTCATGTATGATTTTTGTCTAGGCTCATTTAGAGCTGCAGGAAAACTTGGCAGCATCACAAAAACAGACTTTGGAAGGCATCCAGGAGTCAACTTCTAAGATGATGAGCCAACAGGCTGAAGCAGCACGATACACAGCAGAGGCTGCCCGACACATTAAGGAGGTGAGCAATAACATCCTTCCTCTTTGCCTGAAAACATCTTATGCGCTAGTTTTTCATAAAAAGCTGATTGTTCAGTTACAGAAAAATAGTCAGTAGAGAGACAGAAGAATAGTGTATAAACAGTGGAATGTTTACTGAATGGCTTGTTTCTCGTTTTGTTTCTGGCCTGTCAGATGACAGACATGGCACGGTCCCAGATCACAGGACATACGATAATCCCGCCTGTAGCGACTGATTCTACGATGTTGGGACAGCAGGAAGAACAGAATAGTTCCTACACCAAGCAACAAGCGAATGAGGCAGACTGTAACAGGTAAACTATAACAATATTGGGAGTTTATGCGTATCTTTTTCTCGTCTTAAAATGTTTAGCGTCATACATATCCTGATTTCTGTCGCCTGTTTAAAGTCATCTTCTTGTAAGCAGAGCATATGTACTTAGATCAAGGCCAGACTAATGCCTAAATTGAGTTAATGATGCTAAAAAAGTTGTTAATCAAGTCAAGCAGTACAATCTGTGAAGAAATTACTTCAGCCATCACTCAGTTAACTATGATGCAGTAAATCAGCTTTTGTTTAACATATCTTCCTTTGCGGTTTTGTTTCACAGTGAGTTTTCACACCGAAGGACCAGGTCTGGGGAGCCCCCGTCTTCACAAAACAGCCTAAGTCAGTCTGACTCGCTATCTTTCAGAAGACCAAATGTCAGGTATCAATCAACTCCCTTCTATAGGTTTTTTAATCACAAAGCAACAAAAGAAACTGAACCTCCTTTATTCTCCATCGTCAGCGGTTCTCTGTCTGGAGGCAGCCAAACTAGTCCATTACATGCTTCATCTGACCCTAGAGAAAGGCTAAAGAGAGAGGCTGGTGAGAGGAAACAGAGGAATGAGAGAGCCGACAGGATGAAGGGGGAAGAAGCCAGTAGCTCTATTGAAGAGGATATTCCAACAGCAGCAAATGAATCACTCTGCAGCGAAAGTATCCCATCTGTAGGGGACGAAAAAGGTACGAAGTAGCCGGCATAATCTGTAGGCTCATGATGTTACATATTCCATTGCATCCAGTCAGTAGTCAGAAGCTAATGGATTTCTACCAGAGATAAAAATCCTCAACGGAAAGGCATTGTTGCCTTCTGACATTGAACAGTAAAGATACATAATACTAATCTTTTCTCCGGTCCATCAGGAGAGACGACATCTGTGGCCACGGAGTACTCTCTTAAGTTCGATGAGTCCATGACGGAAGACGAGATAGAGGAGCGCTCTTTCCGTTCTTTGCTGCCCTCTGAAGCTCATCGTCGGGGAACTATGGAGAAGAAGTCTCACCAGCAGAAGGAATCAGAAGAGGGCGAGGCCTGTCTTAATGAAACGTTGATCCCAGAGACGGGCTCATGCAGTTCCTTGAAGGTGAGAAGATGCTCCATGTTAACTCTTGTGCTTCTGTGGTTATTAATAGAAAACCAATGTAAATATTTACTATTATGTTTTATTAACCTAAATTGTGTTTTTCGACATATCTTGTTAAAAAAGATTCCAGAACTTTTTCTGCATGGGTTTTATCTTTCTAAACCTAACTCCTGTCCTTTCTACCCGTGGCCCTCCTGCAGTCTCATGATGCACACATAGCCTTTTCTGGTGGGCAGGACAGCTTTTCTCAGTTCACTATGGAAATGGTGCGTCAATACATGAAGGATGAGGAGGTAAGACTACAACACCAGAGTTCTCTGCTGCACTTACGCCAGAAAGCTCTCAAGGAAAAGACGAGGACAGAGCTGGCCTGGCTTGAGCACCAAAAGAAGAAGCTGAGAGACAAGGGTGAGGATGATAAAATGCCGCCAATCAGGAAAAAGCAGAGGGGACTTCTACTTAAACTCCAACAGGAGCAGGTGGGTAAAAAACTGCTGCTTTGGGTGTTTCTCTGATCTGGCTTATTTGTTATAAAGATCCAGTGTTTTATCTCATCGTGCACTATGATGTTTTCTTAGGCTGAAATCAGGAGACTCCAGGAAGCCAACAAAGCAGCTAGAAAAGAAAGGCAGTTGTTGCTGAAGCAGCAGGAAGAGATTGAACGGATGAGAAACTCTACACTCAGGCTGAAGGAGCGTCTCAAGTGTGCAGAGGGAGAAGCTCCCCCTGTAAGTACTCACTTATCCTCAGCAGGAGTAAGGAAGAGTGGATTATTTTCTCTACAGAATTCGAGCCTAAAGCAATAAAGGAACTCCCTGTGTGTCTCTCGTAATGTCTCTAGGAGACGCCTGAGTCAGAACCTTCAGGGTCTGAACTCTCCTCCCAGAGACTTCCTGATGAAATCCGCAGTCCCTCTCCTTCTCTCTCCATCTCTGGAAGTGAGACCAGCAGCATCATGCAGAAGCTTAAGAAAATGCGATCTCACATGGATGAAAAGTAAAGATTTTGATTTCATTTTTATACATTTATTGGCCTCTGCAGCGTATCAATTTTATATGAAAATCCACCAATTATATTTTTTATGACATTTTTTTTTCATTTTATCACACGCTTAACATTTCATTTTTACTTGTCAGCATGTTATTATTGCTCAATACTTGCAATACACTGCTATTAGGTGTGTAATGTCGAAACTGCAACTCAATCATTTAAAGGCAACAATTAAGTCCTCTGATTTTACTATAACATAGAAAGTAAAGAAATTAGTCATGAGTTTATTAAGTTTAATCAAGTTTTTTTTTTCTATTGATAATACAAAGATGAGAATGACATGATAAATGCATACTGGGATGAAGGCAGTTCTATAACTATAGATTTGCATATTTAAAAATGTAGAGACTAGAGTTTTACTCCCCTGCTATATAGTTTTATTATGCACAATTAGCTTTGATCTTGAGAACTGGCAGTTTGAACAATTTGAATATTTTTTTAAGCATTTTGACCTAAACTATAAAGGCTGTAGGCCCATTTGCCAGTTTGTACCAAGGCAAAGCAAATTTGTTATTTGGTAGCTCCATTCTGTCTTTGTAAACAAACCACTTTAAACTGTTACATATTCTTTTTTTTATTAGTATATTTGTCTTTTCATTTGGTATATTGGTAAAAAACCCAAAATGAACAAATCTCACATATTATCTAATTTAATATGGTTTTAATCTAGCCATTTCTCCCTATTTTCAGTGAATGGCAATTTTCAAAGCAGTATATAACTAGGTTTTTATGTACTTATTTATGAGAAATTTGTACTTGCTTGAAATGTAGTGCATATTTTTTTAGTACCTTGTTTTTTGATAAACCAGGTATATTTTTCCTTTTTATCTAATTACAAAGTAGCATTTGGCAGAGGAGCAGTCTTTCTTGGCAATCGTTTTCAGTTTAGAAATGTTATTTTTGCATTTTCTAAGGACTTCAGGAATCTTTTATTCAGACATATTTCCAGTTTTTTGTTGTTTCACCCTACAGGAACTGTGGTTATCTTTGCAAAAGCAACTGTTGGTTCTAATTTCATTGCAATTACTAGCTAATGACCATTACCTGATGTTGTATATTTATTAACGTCTTGACTGTGTCACTATGCGACAGGGTGGAAACTTCTGAGGTTTCCCTTTTCCAGTTTGGGCCATGTTTAGACTTTAAATAAGGTCACATCTAACAATGACTCCTTTCACTGCCAGATTTTTGTTTGGTAATAATTAAATGTTTCCCTAAAGTTAAGTTGTGCTGGGGTGAAATGGACTTTAAAATTTTGTCTCAATATTTTGTGGTATTAATTGTGATCATTATAAAATCATACAAAAAGTATTTTAAAAACAAATTCTTCGCTTATTTTTGAAATAAATTTTACACTTAGTGATTATAATCAGAGCCCTGAAAACAGACATATTGCTCTTAAAAATCCAACCAACCTGTTGTTAAATGGGCTTCTTCACTGCATCAGGTACATTAAGCTATGAACTTGTACTGTACATAATTACTGCATTCTTTTATTTTTTTCAAATATATTAATATTCATCAGTGTTCTCATTGAGTCAAGAGTGGAAAAGAAAATAGTAAAAGCAACAACTCAAGCCATACGGTTAGTTTTGGGTTTTTTTCCCCATCAGATTTTTATAACAATAACTCACAATTTCCCTCTAACTTTTTCCTCAGTAATAATAGAGCAAAGTTATTGCCATTTTACAGCATTTTTTAGTCTGAGGTCAGTGTTTTTACTAAAGGACTATTAAAGAATGCCTCACTACGCATACCTTTAAAAATAACACTTAACCATTTCCTCAACACCTTATGTGCAATAGAACCACATATATTTTCTCATATTGCTTTCTCCCTTTTTCTCTACATGTTTCCCTCTTTTGTCTCTTCACAATCTGCGTGTTTGTTTGTGTGTGGGTGTGTGTGTGTGTTTGTCTGTACTCTTACGTGGCTCCTTTGACTCTCTCTGTTGCGTGCTTGTGTGTTGTAGACACTGTTCCCCTGTCCACTACTTCTTCTCTGTGTTTAAGGCCCACCACTGGGCCTCCCTCAGTGTCTGTCTTCCCAACCTCCACCCTAAATTCCAGCTCTTTATCTACAACCAGTTGGTCAGGTACTGTACAGTGCTCTCTTTCTCTACCTAGCGCCGCTTGGCTTCACTCCTCCTCCCACCCCCACCCCATGGAACATGCTTGTGTCATCCACTGGCTCTGGGACTTTGTGGAGGGTGGCCTGGTGGCTGATGCCTGAGTGGATGTGTGTGGGTTTTTTGTTTTGTTTTTGTGGGAAAGAGTTAAAATGAAGGCTAAAAAGGTGCCCAAGGAAAGCTGCTATAATAAAATAAGCTAACCTTTGGATATTTTCTACTTTTAAATAAATTATTTATGCTCATTTTGAGTATTTCAGAAATTACTGAGAATAATATCTACATTAAGTTTCATTATATATTTCCGATGTACATGAAATGAGAAATTACTTGCTGCTTGTGGCTGTCAAAGGTTATGTTTATTTAATAGGAGTCTTCCTTGTTGGATGGGATTTTCTTAGCTAATATTGGAATTTCACTCATTTCTTTTGTCCCATTAAAGTCTTTTTCCCTTTTTTCTCTCTATGTATGAATCATATAAAATAGTAATTTGCCGAGCGCCTTTCTAAGCACAGTTATCGACACATTTTGAAAGGAAACACTTTGGCTCACAAGTCATGGATCCTGTGGAAAATAGATCCAAGACAGTGTGCTGCATCTCTGTAATGAGCCCTGTAAATCTTATCTTGCCCCGCTACTATCCAACTGTTGCATCCTGTGGGATAATAAGTACAGATGGGGCTTTGCTGTAATGGAGTTCGGTGTCCGAGTTGTCATCAGTATACATTAGGGCAAGAGCAAAGCTTCCTAATTGGATCACGGCTAAATAACACTGCATTGTAATTGCACCCACAGCTGTGGTACATAACACTGCAAAGACGTCTATACTTAACTTTTTTCCTTTTATGTACAGAAACAAAGGTTTACATATAGAGCTTACATAGTATGAAATGGTTTAGAATGAAAGGAGAAAAAATCTGAATAAATAATAGCATGTAGCAGTTTTTCAAAGAGACACAAGTGTGTGTGAGAGTGACAGGGAGCTCAACAACCAACCCCTAGCATTGAGTCTGATGCATGAATTGGAAATCAACACAATTATTTTTTTTTACCCCTTTCAGACTTTGTCACATTTCATCACCTGTTTCTTTTCTGGGTAATGGTACGCTACTTTTATTTGGACTAATATTTCAGGCATGTATTGAATGTGGGGGTTTTTCTGTCTGCTGCACAAAGGTTTGAGGTGAGTTTGAAGTAGTAATTGTGTTGGTGATTTTGGTGGTTTTTTTTGCTTCTTTAAAGATCCTGTTTTAATGTCTTTTCATTTGTTTCTTCTCTCCCTCATTTTGTGTATTTTTTTTCACTTTTACACCTTCTTTCACTCTACTCCCGTCTCCTTTTTTCTCCTAACATCCCAATCCTCTCTTAAATCTATTCATCCACTTCCTCCTCATCCTTGTGTCGTTTTTGTTTTGTGTTTCAAACATCCGCCTCTGCAGGTTTCTGACCAAGAGAGAGCAGCAGTTGATGCAAAGGCGTCACCATGCAGAGGAGCTGCTCAAGTGGAAACAGCAACTGGACCAGGAGGAGGCGGAGGTCCGAAGGATGGAGAAAGAGGCATTGGCGGTGTGGGATCAGAAAAGACAGGACAAGGATCACAAAACATCTGAGAGCGATAGAAAAGAGATTTCTGAAACTGGGTCTCAGGCCTCTCATCATCAAAGCTTAGAGCCTAGATCTGACACTGAAAAGGGTGAGGCTGTGTTTTCAAACCCTTTTCTTTCTTGGTTCTTTTTAGGGGGAGTTCAGCCTGGTTTTCTTAAATTCAAACAGTGATGTTGATCTCATTTTCATTGTAAACTAAAAGGCATACAGCAAAATATATCAGTCAGTTTAGGAATATTATCCTTTAGAGTTTTCTATTGGTGTCGTGCAACAGAAAGGAGTAATTGAACCAGTTAATATGATTATGAACTGGTTAAATATGATTAAATTAAGAAAAGATTATCACTTGAATCTGAAACAAAGAATTCTGCAACTTTACTTATAGTAAGTCACCCCCTACCAGAGTCAAACTCCGCCCACAATAATCAGTCACCTGGTGGTCTGCCTGCAGCGCAGCTCTTCTGTAACTAGACACACAACAGCCAGAAAGTTGCAGAGTAATAGCAAATCGGCCTCCATTGCCTCAGCAGGGGGCAATTATGAGGCTGAATATTTCTCCCCACCTCTTTTAGAGGAAATGGAAGAAAGGCAGGAAGTTTCTGTGGAGGCGGTCAAGCAGCCCTGAGCCGTGTCATTCCAAGCCGATGGCTCTTGAGTTACCAACTCACTTTGGAGGCAGAGACTGAGCTTCTTTTATACTCTACAGCGGCAGGATGCTGTCGTCAACAATAAAGTCTGACATCTAAAATAAGGGCTGAGCCAGTAGCAATGCCCGATTCAAATTCAAGGGCAGTGTAAAGTTTTTACCTGAAGAGGGCACTCCACTAACAATTTTTTGGTACAAAATAAATTTTATTCTTACTGCAATTTACTAAAAACAAAAACAATGCTAAATAAACACTTATTAGACACTCATTTATACAGTTTGTCAGCAAAAAAGGTTGATTTGGGGGTCAGTTGCACTTCAAACAAAATTTCCATCACATTTTGTGTAATTTTTAACTAATTTTTATGTTAATCTTTGAATCTACCTTAATTTGTTTAACTTTCAGGGCTTCTAAGCGAGGACAACTGCTCTTCAATTACAACTGAGTCCAGCATACACACAGAGGGAGCAGGTTCTCAGCACTTAGTGAGTCCGTCCTCAGCACAACCGGTTCAAGTCGCTGAAACACCCCTGGCCTCAGTTCAAAGCAGCCACGCTACTTACACGCAGGACTTTTCTACTGACTCACAGTTACCTGCTAGAGAGGTAAGATAAAATTCTTCAACACTTTCAAACTGAGACATGTCACCGTAGAACATGTTAAAGAGTTTTTTCTTTTTGCACAAATACATAATTAATGCACATATTCCACTTATCAGTCTATCTGTAACAAATGTTTTTCTTTCCATTCTTTCTCTTCCTGTCTGTTCCTCGTAGTCCTCCTCACTCAAAGCCAGCCACAGCCCTGCTGCCTCTCCATTAGACAGCAGTAGTAAGACCAAGATGCAACCACGCTCCACCTCCCGGACACACAGCAAGGTTTTCCCTGAGGTCCTCGATGCTACCACTGCTATGCCGTCTGGTGAGTTACTCTTTAAGAAACATACACATTTTAGAGCTTCCGAATCATTTATTCTTGGTTTTAGACCAATATGGGAGAGATAAAGCTCAGAGTGAGATAGAATGTGATGTAATGCTGCCAGAAGTACATTATGTGAGCACTTTACTGATACCTAACTGCTTAGCTCTGTGATGGGAGATGCAAAAACTGCATTTTGCTTAATGTACAACTGAAGTTTTGCTGTCTCAGTTTTGCAGTTAAATGTTTTATGTATTTAATTCACTGGCAGGCCACAAGCATAAACCTTTAGGGCTGTATAATGTTCTTTGTTCATTGTTTCTATCCTAGTAAAGAAAATGTACAGTAATACCCCGAAAAATGTGTTCTAGTTCCTGTGGGCGATATGTGGATTATCCTCTGCTAAACATCGGGCTAATACTGGGTTCGCAGTCTAGCCGTGATTTTTACATCTGAATCTTTCTGCAGAAAACATTTCAGACCAGAGTGACATCGAGGGTCGTATCAAGGCACTAAGGGAAGAACTAAGAAAACGTAAGATCATGGCCTACCACCTGAAAAAGGAGCAGAAGAAGCGACACAAGGAACGCCTGAAGGCACAGGAGGCAAACCTATTAAAGAAGCTCGAGGTAAACATGTTTGGGTATTCATATATTCATTTGAACATATTATTGGAAAATAATGGCTATTTATCTTTGTAATGTTTTAGCAGATTATTGATAATTACACCTACCTCTGTTTGTTTTTTAGAACTACAACAACTTTATTGAGAAAACAAAGGCAGAACTGAACAAGGAGCCAGACTTAACACCTGATACGACGTCACACATAAATGACTCCAACTACATTTTGGAGGAATCATCAATTAAACCTTCCCCACACAGGTACAGAAAAAAAAAAAAAAGTAAAATTGCAATCAGTACAGTTTCACACCCAGCATACTGGACCTTGCAGAAGTATTTACATTTGGTTGTGATTCACTTTTTTTACAAATCTAATCAAATAAATTCTGATCAGAATTAGTTCTGAATTTTGTTTAATAATGTCATAGAGAAAGGCTGAAAGTAAATCTATGTCACAACTTCCAGATTTTTATTTTTGAAGAAACTTGAAAACAATGTATCTGGGGGTGTTTTCTACTTCACAGTTGGTTTAGAATATAAAAATGGCACCTGAATAAAATGTGGATGCCTTTAAAAGGCGCTTTATATACCACATATTTATAAAGCATAGTAATGATTTTAATGCAAACTCCTTTTCAGGTCCGAGTCCATCAAAAGCTCTGCTTCTGACAGGCCCCTTATCGATGAATCCTTAGATCATAGTGAGTATTTTATTATCAACAAGTAGCTCACATACTTAATATATTTGAAAAGTATTATTTAATAAATCCTGTTATTATTGCTCTTCTCCTGTTATGCCAGATGCGGTTTCTCAGCCTCATCAAAGCAGAAATGCCTCTAAAGATTTATCAAATGAGCTGCCCAAAACTCCCAGTGTGGCCATATACAGCAGACCAGAGAGCGATCATCTATCAGAGCGTTTTTCAAGATCTCTTTCCAAGCCAGAGTCTGAGGATGAGAAGATTTTGTCGGATCATAGATCTGACATTGAGGAAGAGCTAGATGTGGATTTAAACTCCAGGACTGAGGATGAAGAGTCTCGCCACCTTCTCAGACTTGACTCCCAGGAGAAGTTAGCTGAATCCAAACGTGTTTCTCCTTTCATCGATGAGGAACCAGAGAAGTCTTTACCTTTCAGCTCAGATCAGGAAGAGCAGAAGAAACACAGCAAAATATCTGAGGCGGAGGAAGCTCTGATGTCAAATACTATTACACCTGCTGCTCCTTATTCAGCTGCTGCTAATCTGGAAACTTCTCCAAATACAAGCCACAGTTCATCATCCACCGACCACCCACTCCCTCCAGGCTCAGCAGAAATCTCTTTAAATAAAGATCCACTCGTAAAGGATGTTGAGGCTTCTATTGGAACCGACGGCTATCACGAGGACTTTGATTCAGCCACTCCTTCATATAGGGAGCGGCACAGTTCTATTCATGAGTCTCAAATCTCCCTTCCTCACACGGAAATTAAGCATTCAGGTAAGGAGTCGTCCAAAGCAACCCCCAGTTTTGATCATCAAGATGAGGAGGAGGAAGAAGAAGAAATACCAGAAGAGATGAGTCGGCATTCTGGTGCCAGTGAAGAAAACCACCATTCAATAAGATTTTCGGAAGTCCAGCAGGAGGAGGAAGATTTAAAAGTTGACTGTAAGAAAGAGTTTTCTAGCCAAGTACCTGCTTCTCCTCCTTTCCTCCTGGATGAAATGCCAAGTTTTCATCTTGGAGACCGGGTTCTTGTTGGACGTGTTCAGCCAGGCATTTTGAGATTTAAAGGTCCAACCAGCTTTGCCAACGGCTTCTGGGCAGGCGTGGAGTTGGACAAATCTGAAGGGAGCAACAACGGCATGTACGACGGGGTTGTTTACTTTGAGTGTGAGGAGTCCCATGGCATCTTTGCTCCTCCAGACAAAGTCTCACACCTCCCAGACAAGTTTGAGCTCTATGCAGAGACAACAGAAGATGAGGACTCTTTCTTTGATGACTTACCTGATAAAGGTGGGAAAAAACACAAAAATGTAAAAGAGAGTTCTCAAAAACAGAACGATCCGGACATAAAAAATGAACAAACATCTGAGAAGGAAACTAAATCTATAGACGAAAAGGTTCTGGATGAGAAAGACCAGATCAAGAGCAAAGCCCACCTCAATTCACAGCATCAGAAAGAACCTGAACATCAGATTTGTAATGGCATGAAGGACATAATTTTGGACTTTAATGATGCTTCACACACATTCCTTATCCCAGACGAAGATGGGAAAGAGGGGAAGAACGAGGAGACGACGACCATCGATAGAAATTTTGTTGATATTAAACAGGATTTGATTCCTACGGACCAGACCTCAGAAGTCGAGGCCGATAAGAGAGAACAGAAGGAGAGACAGCTGCTGGACACATTTACAGATAAGCTCCTCAACAACTTCATCAAAGATTCTTTTAAGCAATGTGCCGACATTAAAAGGACTAAAGAAGAAAAGATCAGAAAAGCCAACCAGTCAAATTGTTTGTTTGTTGAAAATAATGAGGAAAAGTGGATCTCTTCAGTGGAGCAAAAAGATAATCTGCCCTTCTTTCTACTCACTGAAAAGGAGGAGCGGTCCTCTCCTGAGCTGTGCAACAAATCAGTGAGTGTCTTTCTCATTCTTGTTTAACAAGCATTTAAAAAGATACCTACAGTGAACCTGGAATAACCCATGTTATTGCAGATGCTGGAAAATGGTTATTTGCTAAACAGTGAGAAACAAGATGTGATAGGAGTTCTAGTTCTGGCAAATAGAAGTTGTTTATTTTACCCGGAGGCTTTTTAATTTGTACAGTCAAAGTCCAAACTTTTGTTGACAGACTATTGATGCACTAGTAAAACTAAAAGCTGTTTTCTCTTTCCCAGCAGAAAGCATGATAACGATTAAGTATAGAATACATGGATATGATAGGATCTGTGTTGAAAATGTTGCATGTAGTTATAAAAATCTCTGTTTTCTAATTTGATACTGAAAAAAACAAACACATTTTCTCAACCAGGAGAGTCCAGTCTTTGGAGCCAGTGGTCAGGAGGAGCTTGCTAAGCGCCTAGCTGAGCTGGAGCTGAGTCGCGGGTTGCTGGATGATCTTGCTGATGATCAGGACTGGTTCGATGAGGACTTTGGGCTTAGCTCACGCAAACAGCAGCAGAGACTCAAACAGAAAGAGGAGCTGGGAGGTGAACTTGGGAGGTCTGCCTCATCCTCAGGGCCACACATGGGGGCGATGGTTTCATCATTAGGTGGGGAGTCTCAGGTAAAGACCCCACCTAGACCTGAGCTGCCCCTCCCCTTGCCTCCCAAACTACCTGAGCAGCCTGCTATGGTTGTGCCCCACTCAGCCACAGAGGTAGAGAAAATGGTTCATTCTGCCACACTGGAGATCTGGGAAACCTTTGACCTTGGAAAGGAGGGGTCTCTTATCCTAGAACAATTTCCAAAGCCTTCACCTTCCCTTGAATATTTAGGTAAAGAGTCGAGCATCCAGGACCAGAAGGCCCTCTCCATCAGCAGTTACAAAAAGGTAAAACTAACAGCTTACAAAAAAGAAAACAAAACTGACAAAAACGGCCACAAAGAACTCTATCTAAGAATGTGTCAGAGATATTCTCTAATTAACTAAAAGAATTAGAAGTTTGAGTAATAAGTCCAAGATATCCTGGTAGTTTCCAACTAGAAATATTGAGAACTTTTTGACACGTTTTCTGTTTTCACTGAGATCTATTCATTAATAATAGGGATGTCCCCAGTAGTATTTATTTATTGGCTCTGATACCAAACCAAGTTACTTAAGATTAGGCTCTCGCTAATACCAAGTCCCAACCTAATAATATATTAATCTTAAAAAACGTCCCATGTCTAGTGATATAAGGTGCAAAGTTATTCCTATGCCTGGTAGATATTTCTTTTGGCTCATCTGTCTTTTGACTGAGAAAGAAAAACACTTTGAAGCAACCCAGCCAGAGTCTTGATTTGTATCAGATAGATAATCGGTGAACAGAGCTAAGTATTAGCGTGCCATTAGGGAGGCCTTCCAACCTCAGGAAATAGGAGCTCATTATTAAAAAAATAAGTTGTCTACAGTCGAATGCAAACAAAAAAAGTGCCCAATTACAATAAGGGTTGGATTGCATTAATGCCACTAAAGATTTTTCTATAGGCGAGGAGATTTTATTTGTATAGCACACTTTTAACAGCAGGATAATTCAAGGCTATACATGATTTAGTGATTAAAAAAAAACATTAGTTAATTAAAAGTATAGAATACAACATTAGAGAAAGTAAAAACAGTAATTATGCACAAGCACATAAAACATAATGTAATAAAGCATGAAAACATATGACATTATTCGCTTACCCTAAGGCAGCTCTAAGAAGATGAGTTATTAGTTTTGATTTAAAGCAGCTCAGTGTTTCAGCAGCTTTTCGGTTATCTGGAACAAACTTCCTGACCGGGGGGCATATAAACTGAAAGCCGTTTCTCCATGTTTGTTCCCGAGTCTAGGGAGGATTAATAGACTAGAGCTGGAGGACCTTAGTGGCCTGGAGGGTCAGTATAAAGACAGCAGGTCTTCAACATATTTTGGCGCTAAGCCATTCAATGGTTTATAAACTAGTAGAAGTATTTTAAAGTCTACTCTCTGAGCTACAGGGAGCCAGTGTAAGGACTGTAGAACCGGGTTGATGTGTTCTACTTTCCTGGTTCTAGTGAGGACGTGAGCAGCAGCGTTCTGGATCAGGTGCAGCTGTCTGATTGACTTTTTAGGTAGACCTGTAAGGACGCTGTTGCAGCAATCAGTTCGACTAAAGATGAACATATGGATGAGTTTTTCCAGGTCCTATTGCGACATTAGTCCTTTAATCCTAGAAATTTTCTTCAGGTGATAGAAGGCTGACCTTGTTATTGCCTCTATGTGACCCTGGAGGTTCAGCTCTGAGTCCATCACTACACCTAGATTTCACACCTGATCAGTAGATTTCATTTGTATCAACTAAAGCGGTGTGCTGAGTCTATCGTTCCTCTTTAGGTCAAAAAATAATTACTTCAGTTTTGTTTCAATTCAGTTGGAGAAAATTGTGGGACATCCATCGATTGATTTGCACGGTGCATTGACTTAGGGTCTGGATCGGATCAAAGTCACGTGGTTACATAGTAATTTAAAGTGGAGTGTCATCTGCATGGTTGTGGTAACTAATCTTATTGGCTGTTCTAATCTGGGCTACTGGGAGCCTGTATATTTTCAATAAAAAAGATTAAATAGATTATTAAGAAGTGTGTAAATTATTTTGGCACACTTGGAAGTGGGCCATGAGTTTTAAAAACTAACTGCAACATTCAGCTACATGGATCAGTGAGGGTGTGGATCAGGAAATCATAGACGGTACCCGGGCAACAGGAATGAGTTCAGTTTAATTAGGAACTCCAACACATATCCTGTAATGACTTAAACGACTTCATTAGATCCTGTAATAACATGTCGATGTCTTTGGTTAATTAAAAACAATGCAGCTGATCCGTTTAAAGGGTCATTGAAGGTATAGTCACACACTTAAACATCTTCATCTGGTCATGTCATTTCTGTAGGCTGTGTATGACCTGACATGGGAGATACTGAAGGAAATCTTCGCTGAAGATCCAAATACTGATCAGCCTCAGTGGGTCAAACCACGTCAAGTGAAGTCCTCCTCCATCCACAAAGTCAAGATGTCTGGAGACATCAACAAAATTCAGGTAATGTTCCGCAGCATAAAAAAATAACTACATATCTATGCTTTTAACGTTTCTATACAGGATTCATTTACGCACTTTAGACCTCATGGTTCAGTCAGTAAAAACAATTCGGTTAACTGAGATCACATTAAGAAACATCAGTGTTTAGAGTTGATAACATAGCATGTTTAAAATTTGGGGATTTAACAATACATTGTTTATGCACCCTTTTGCACTAACTTTATGTTTAATCAGGCACTGTAAATGTGTAAATATATATATTTTGATACATATTAGCTTCGCCTCATTAAAAGTTTTTTTTTTGTTAGCTGATTTAGGAGAGTAACTTTTTTTATTGTATTTATTTAGCATTGTAACACTTTTGCACCTAAGGCAGGCTTAGAAGATCTTTTTCTCATATTGTTGTACAGGAATTCGTCACAGAAGAAGTACTGAAACTGTACAGTCTGACACAAGATGAGACTCAGAAGACTGACTGGCAGAAGATGCTCAAATTTGGCAGGAAAAAGCGAGACAGAGTTGATCACATACTGGTAGGACATTAATAATCTATATTTCTGTTATTTGAATCTGTGGAATTTCACACTTTATCTGAAAAATATTACATTCTGTATGGGCTGAAAAGAGGTCGTCCGAAATGTCTGTTGTGTTAATTCAATTTCTTAAGTCTCTAAAAAGGATAAGACATTTTTATTTTGGACAAATTGTATACATTTAGGAATAGGATAATCGATGCTTATTGGTTACTAAGGTTTTTTGAGCTTATAAACTGTAGAAATGGGTTTTTACCAATGCAATCTTTGAGTTTAAGGGCATATATTTGACATTTTCGTGTAAACTTGTTAAATTCCATATTTTTTGGTCTAAAAACGTCTTAGTGCTGCTGTTAATGGTCATTGTGTGGTACTACATTTGAATTTTCTGATTGGCTGAGATTGGTACGTCAGAGTTCATGCCTACGTCACAGGCACGGTCACAGGGACGACCTCCCTCAGACGAACTCGCCCCGCCTCTTGAAGAGTTTAAACTGCTTATCTAAAAAAAAGGAAACAAAAGTAACTGCTCATCTTGTTACAGTCTATGGTGCTACGTGTGGACACAGAAGCCTGCTGAGAGAAACAGAGGAAGCTGAAATCCGTATATCGCACTTTGGAGGACCATAAGCCATAAGTTATAACCTAAATGTTTTAAACGCACTGTGAATAAGGAAACAAAAGCTGAGGTAGTCCGAAGCTACTTATTATCGATGCTAGCACTAGGCACTCTGTGCTTGTTTGATTCCATACGTGCTGCTGGCTTCAATCACTGCTGGCTCAGCATCCTGAGCCAAAGGCTTGAACTGATGCGTCGTTTGCCCGCTACGCTCCACAGAGCCTCTCTTTACCTATGGTGGATGGCAGAGAAGAGACCTCTTTCTCCCTTTACCGTAGGTAAATAGAGGCATCACGAAGCTCAGCAGCCACATGCCATAGTTCAGCCGTGACGGTCTTCCAGACCAATTCCACACTTGGCCACGCCCCTCCGTCTCCTGGCCCTGCCCACTTTGGTAAAGTTTTTCAAATGTTGCCTGGGGGTGGGATGATGCTTTTTCATGGGGTTCAGTTACACTTTAAATACATGATTTTAATTTTCAAAACTTCTCTCCCTTGATTGTTTGAGATCATATCTCCTCTGTTATGTAAAGTAGTGCAATGATTACGTTTCCATCAGCAGTTTTATTTGCTTTCGCCAACTTGTTCATAAAAAAGACAAAACATTTATCAAAGGAAAACGTACTTTTCTTTCACATTAGTGGGGGGGGGGGTGAATCTGCTCTCTTATTACTGACAGCATTTTGAAAGCTCAGTTGAATGAAAAATAAATGTTTCACCACAACAGGATGTTAGTCAGCATAAAACAGGATATTTGAGAAGTTGCAACAGAAATTGAGGAGGAGCGTGTGTATTTTGCATTAAAACTGAAAGGTTGTGGTTCTCTCTTTTCTCATAGTCAAGCCTCCTTTTTTCTGTCAGGTCCAGGAACTCCACGACGAGGAGGCCCAGTGGGTAAACTACGACGAGGACGAGCTGTTTGTCAAGATTCAGCTAGCTGACAGCATCTTCGAGGCTTTGCTGAAGGACACCGCAAACACATTCACACTAATTTCTGACAAGAGAGCCAAAAGAGGAGCTCTCTCTTGACCGCTTGGATTTTAATATAGGATTTCTTGGTCAGCCCTGGTGTCTCTTCGCCACTGTGAAATTCAGTCAACCCAACACAACTAAGACTTCACCACTTCTTTTCCAGTAGGAACTCTCTGATGCCTTCAGTTTCTGTAAAACAGACCGCGACTGTAGCTTTTATTTGCTGACCTTTCTTCAACTGTAACTTTTATCTAGTTTGTTTGACACACAGAATGCCTCTTCAGTGGCCCAGCCTCCCCAAACCACAGCGCCACCCAGTCACAGTTCTAACCTTATTAACTGCTCATTTTATTCCTCCCAGCCTGAGACTTAAGTGAGGTGGACTGTGCCATGAGAAAGTCCATGAATGCTGCTAAACTGGTTGTTCCATTGTGGATTTAAATTTACCCTCCATGTGGACAAACAGCGTGTGGGTTAAATTAATGTGGAATATTAAACTAGTTCTATATTATTAATTTAAATGATAAAATTGCATTAGGCAGTCTGTTATGATGATAACAAGCTCTGGTTTTTCATGTCTAATTGAAGTTATAATGTGGGAAGTTTTGCACCAGTTTTACCATAGGCATAAATTACTGCATGCCTGAACTTTGGCAAAAACAACACGTGCTCAGTTACACTAAGGTCAGCAGACCTATGTCACTACTAAAAATATTCAGCAGTGATTCCAAGATAGCTTTGGAGTGACAACAATGCAACCTTTTCCACACACCATAGACGTGTAAACCCTTATTTGTCTATTATTGGTATGCATTGTATTGGTACATAAAAAAATCTGATCTGTTAAGTATTTTTGCCTCCTTATTTATTTGATGGAAAAGCTTGGAGGAGAAAAAAAATCTTAATTGTAAACTATCTTGTCAATGAGTAGAGGACATATTTTAAACATTGTATAAAGAGAATCTAAAGTTATTAAAGCACAACTGAAAAAAATGTGAATGTGAATATAGCAAAACATTTTGCAAGGAGGAACCCGGAGAGGCAGATAGAGAAACTGTTTAATCCTTGAAGCTGTAATGTTACTGATTGACTAAAACTGCCTGACTGACTGCTGTCCAGTTAATGCAATCACTGTGCCCCACCTTCAGACCGAATGTAAATATTTGGTGTGGCTTTCGGCCTCGAATGAAAATGTCTCTCCAGAGTTTTGTGCTTTATTATAGTAGGTTTCTGTGCAAGCTATTAAAATTGTATGATATGCAAGTGGGACACAGATGACCGGCAGCAGACTTGACTTGATATTTGGTCAATTACAGAAGAATACGGAAATGCTGGATATTTGAGCCTTCTTTCTTCCTACAGTCAGTTTGACTCCCCAGCTCAAACAAAAAATAATAATGTGTGATTCTGTAGCATCATGTGGTTTTCAGCCAAACTATCTTCAGACAAGCCTTATAAAGCACCCTGTTCAGAGGGAAATCCCCATTTTTCCATTTAAGTGCCTCCTTTTGTTTCGTACGAATTGTGTTGATCTCTCAGCATCCTTTGGACCTGTTTTCTTTGAATGCGTCTTTAATTGTCTGTATTCTACTTTTGCAAACGAACCTCCAAATGGCTGCTCTTCCTAATTTCCAGTCCTTACTTTTCTGCCTTATCGCGTACATTTTTCGCATCCCGCGCATTCCGCTGTGCCTCAGCACAAGCCAAGTGCCGTCTGGGGAAGTGTAAAAGTTACGTTCTTTGTGTCGACTCATTCTTACTGTTGTACCTTAGGAAATGAGTTGACATTCCTCTCATGACCCCAGCCAACCTGATCCACAGTGTGAGTCATTGCGCTGATGCCTCCGAGCATGTAGGACTACATCCAAGGGCTTATTTGTATTCTGCGGCTTTGATCAAACTAAACTCTGTCCAGGCTGTTTGGCGTGTGTTGCTCTGTAATCCGCATCGAGTCTTTAGAGCAAAAGTGACCTTAACCTAAGTTTTGTTTTTCAACTGGTGTATAGTTAATGTAGGAATAAGACCAAAACCATTTGATACCAGTATCTTCATGCTGTAGGACTTTGTATGTCTGCTCTAAACACATCAACTGTGACTTTTAGTTGTTGTGGAAAACCCTGGATTTTTTTCCCTCTGAATTGATTGTGTGGGACATTAAACTTCCCTCTGTATCTATGCAGTATTTGGTCTCGTGTTCATTATGTTTAATGGACAGACCAAGCAGCTTTTAAACCCACGATGAAGTCGTAGTGTCAGGCTTATCACAGCAATGTAGCTTTACCCATAGAAAATATTTAGTTTCATCACAGTAAAAAAAAATGTAATTCATTCAACATATTTCTCACAATAACTTAGCATAGAGTTCCTTGCCCTACCTTTTGAAATGTTTGTGAATATTTATAACGTCCTCCGAGACTCTGATGGGTGTAAATATTCTGTCAATCCAGTTTGACCCACTGTTACTGTAACCTGAATGATTGTTGTAAAAATAAATACTGTTTACTTTGCAAATATGTACATAGTATATATTTGTTAACTAAATAAAATTTGAAACTGTAAATAAAGCTTTCACTATTTCTACACAAGTTGTGCCCTCTTGCTTTCTGCTGGGTGAAATATGTGCAAAAGTAATTACCTCAAGTTCTTTCGGTGCTGACAGCCGGCACAGGACTTTCCCCATAATGTTTACTTTCGTAGCTGAAGTCGGATGTTGTGGTTTGTCTGCTGGTTTCTGTAAAACCCAGGATTACATGATGTCAGTGTGGTGGTATCAGTGCATAGTACTAAGTTATTTTAAAAGGAAAACTTGCCTAATGTCGACGTCTCCCCAGTTTGATGGAAATTTAAGAAGTATCAATTATTCTACTTATGGGTTGTAAGAGGATTTAATTTCCGTTTTTTGTTTTTTTAAATAGAAAATTAAATTTTATTTACAGATGTGACTTCATAGAATAAAGTCTGTATGCTTCAAGTTAATTTACCTTGAGAGTTGATGCTAAGCTTGAGTAAGTCAATTTAAATGAAGCATGTATGAATAAAAATGTAAAATTGCAAAATCAACCCTGCTGTGTTGTGGACATCAGAATCAAAGTTTTTTTTGCCAAATGTGTGAACAGGTTCACAGCATTAGGAAATCGCTGCAGTACTTTGTGCAAACATAAGCTAAATATTTCTAAGCATTCAATAAATACAATAAAATGCGATAAACTGATTAATATAAAGATGAGTGCAGGTTTTGATCAGTGCAAAATCAGATGGGTGAAACTGAAACACAGTGGGTGCTGGGAACAGTCTGAGGGTTGTTCATTAGTCCAACATCAAACTACCACTGAAGAGATTGTTTAAAGCCACTATGAGAATTATGAAAACTTTATTCTTTCTGTAAAAACAAGCAAAGGGGAAATGTTGGAATCTGGATGACCATAGACAGAGTCCTGCATGGAAACAGCAATATATTCCAAGGTCAAACCCGGGTTGAGTTATTCAACATGGACCATCGATTTTCCAAACATTGAGTTTGTGAAAACTATGGAAGAATATTCTTAATATCAGTTTCATGGGGGTAAAATGAGACCTTGTGCAGGGTATCATTCATGCAAAAACCATCAACAATGCAGCCCCCAAAAATGTAAGTCAGAACAGAAACAACTGAAACAAAGATCTAAAAGAAGTTTAGCAGCAAACTTTGTGAAAACTGCATGTGGTCATGTTGATCTCTGTGGCATAATGACTCATGCTGATCGACAAGGGAGCCTAACAGTTGCATGTGTTAAATAGCTTTAGTTCTCATGTTTGGTCTGTATGCATTAAAATTTCACCAAACTCCCCGAGGTTTTTGCAATATTAAGCAATGCAAATTTATAAACACAAAAGAGTTAGTGCATGAGCTGAAGATAAAAATAAAAAAAAAAGGTTTTCTGTTGGTTTGATGCATGCAGTGTCTATAGGGTGTTGGTGCCCACATAAGAGGTCCTCAGCTTGCTGCAGAAAATATGGTGACATACCTTAGACAGGAATGTGCTGCATTTGATCCTTTCCAGGAATCCTAGATAATTTAGTGCAGTGGTTTTCAGGCCCACAGTCCTTCATATGTTCGATATTTTTCTTCTCCAGAACCCCTGATTCAAATGACTGCATTATCCCCCTCAGCCATGATGTGCTGCAGAAGGCTGCTAATCAGCCATTTATTTAAGTCAGGTGTGTGGAGACACCTAAAAGATGCAAGAACAGTGGGTCCTGGGGAGCGCGATGGAAAACCTCTGGGGAGGGATAAGATCAACCCAAACGCCTAAGTTTTGCACCACCACAGCCAGATATCTAAAAGTGAAAGTTTTTCTTAAATATGCAATAAATTGCCTTGTGTCTGGTCTGAATTTATAGCAACCATTAGAGACAATGCAAATTGGCTTTACAAAAACTAAAACAGAGGATTTCCATAGTTGTTTTGGCCACGACTACAGGAAAAGTATTTAAAGTTGTTAGAAGCAAATGCAGGAACGATATCGTTAGGTGCTTCGTGGTAAATGTTATTTTAAATGAGTACGAATCTGCTTCATCATCAGCCATAAAGTCTGCTGCTTCCTGTGTGCGTGAACCGCCGTGTTTTTCCCCCCACGTCGCTTCATCACAGTTTATTCCTCTGTTTTGTCATCAGAGACAAGTGGAAGAGGAGGCTTGTCTGTGCCCGGTGGGTTTTGGCACTTTGCTCGGCCGTGGGAGGGCCCACTCAGGGTGCTGACCTTAAACAAACGAGAGGGTAGAACAAGTTGTGTGAAGTTTGTGACAGTGGGTCAGAGACTGTCGGCTTTCACAGTCGCGGGTAGAGGTGCAGCTGGAGCTCGGATCGGGAATATGGCGCGGCGCTGCGGCCGTGCCACGTCTCGGTTTGATGAACTACACAAGATTTCTATCAGAATGACAGCGACTGCAGCCTTTTTCTTCGGCTTGTGTCTCGCTTTTCCTCCTGCTGCCGAGGCCGGACTGTACACGGCTTCAGACCAGATCGTGCTGTTGTCTGAGCAGAATGTGGGCTCGGTTCTGATTAACTCCTCCGCGGCTATGGTCGTGGAGTTTTACGCTTCGTGGTGCGGCCACTGCATCGCCTTTTCTCCCACTTATAAAAAGCTGGCCGGAGACATCAAAGGTTGGTATGGATCTGCTGCTTGTGTGAAACATTATTATTGTGACTTCCACACATAATAGGCTTCATACTAAGAGCTTTCATGTAACGTATTCTGTGTTTTCATTTTTTTTTATTATGAAGAGCACATCATTTAACATATTTAACTTTAAAATTAAACCCAGCATACTTTGAACGACTTAATAAATGAAGATTGATATGATGCTGCGTTGATGTTGCAAAATACTGCTAGAATACAGAGAATATTGTTTGTCTACATTCACTCCCAGGGTGGTGCAAAACCAGCCCCAGTCATAAGCAGTAAATGGGGCTGCTTAGGTCCCCTATTGACCTGGGGACACCAAGAAATGTCACAGGACACATTGAAAACTGTGAACACTTTAATGGTGCAATGCAGACATCGCAGCAGTTTCATAAAATGGCATTCTCATAAATCAATACAAAATGTAAGATTACAGCTGTCTCAGGATGGTAGATGTCCGTTTTGCTCCTGATTATTCACGAGCTTGTTTGGTTCTTACACTAAGAAAATAATCTTATCATCCTTACCACAGAACCAATTTAAAAAAAAAATATTGGTGATGAGATGACATATTTATTCTGATGCGCGGAACCAGAAGCGTATATAAAAGTTGACCCACCCTGGCTCTTGAGGACAGAAGGTGTCAAACTCCTGTCCTCATGAGCTAAGAGATTCAGTGTTTACTGTAGAATATCCTATTGTGATTCCTGGATTTAAAAGTGATTCAGCATTGGTCATAATTGACAATAGTAGTGTTGTGGTGACTGATGGACAATGAAGTTACACTGAAAAGGTCACCCTGTATCATAGTCTGCTTAGGGCCCCATTCAGCTTTGGCCCTAAGCTCTGGGGTGGTTGTTACTCTTAAATCTTTAAACTGAAAGCAGTGGGACTTCCACAGTTGAATGAAGCCCTAAGCAAGATTATATTTGGTTCCGTCTCTGACTTGACTTTGATAAATCAAAGTGTATGTACAACTTGTGTATTTCCCAACAAATCATGTTAGTTCATCTTTGCTCTAAGCAGCAGCAAGTGTTTATTAGACCTTGTACCAGCCCTGCCGTTGATCACATGCACCTCTCCTCAAGAAAAATCCCTAATTTCTGACTCAAAAATTACTAGGTTTTCAAAATATAAGGCTGACAATGTTTCTTTGAGCTCCCAGCTTTCATAGTGAGATGGACGTTTGCTTAGATTTTGTTGGAAAAGCATCTGGTAGTTTAAGCCAATCCATGTCTTCTCATCGAAAGCTTAATTTCAGTGTATTTTTTTAGTCAGGCAACCCATCAGAAAGAGAGAAAAATACATAATTAATTCTTTCAGTTTGATTTTGGCCTGGAATTTGTCATACCAGCATGGCTTCGGCTGGTGGAACAAGCTGGAGTTTTTTTTGCTCTTTTCAGTCTGTTAAATAGAGCATGTGATCTCATTAAATAGTTTTTTATTCCGGGCTGTATTGTGACTCTTCATAACATCCTATCAAGGCTGTTTCTGTAGCTCATTGACAGAACAGTGTGAGTAAATAATAATAGAATAACAGTAAGGGGTAAGGATTCTGATGAGGGTAGTTTTAGAGCAGCAGTGTCAAACTAATTTCCATTTTGGGCCACATCAAGCTGATGAATATCCTTAAAGGGCCGGTTGAGGCGGAAAATATTGATAAAACTGTAACAAAGCGTTAAAATCAGCCTCCGCATTCCAAAAGTATGTCTTAAAATTAAATAATCCTGAACAACTTTACATAATTATGTGAACAAGGACTGTTTAAATAAACACTGATTTTATTTTACTAATAAAATTGTATTGATGCGCACATTAAAAAAAAGAACTTACATTTGCTATCTATAGGGTTCTCTAGAGTTTAGAGGGCCACATAAATGACCTTGGAGGGCCGGATTTGGCCCCCGGGCCTTGAGTTTGACCCGTGTGTTTTAGAGTATTGCCACTGACAGTTTGCTCTGCAGGAATTAATCTACAGTAACAGGATAATGTACCGGCATGCAGATATTATTGAATTTAAAAAGTAAACTTTTTACTTTTTTAAAAACTTTTTATTTACATTTAGTTTTATGCTCAAAGTTGAATTGAATAAAAAAAACACCCAAAATAAGATTCATAGTGGTTTGCATGAATCACAATGAATTGCAACACAAGTGTTGTACACAAGTACAGTTCAGCATCATTCAGGTAGATGTCCTTGAATTTGGACCAGCAATGTTGCTCCGACAGTAACTGATTTGCATGATCCCATTTCTACGAACAGCTGTTTAAACATGTTTAAACAAAGAATCAGTGAATGGAAGTAACTGAAAGTATCAGTTTTCAATCTATTTTACTCATGGAGTTTATGCTTTCTACACAAATGTATCTGTCAAAAGATTAATCGCACCTCTCATTTTATGTAAGTGTGATTATTATTGGTTTTCAAATCTATTTTTTGCCCTAAACTTTCACTTCATGCTAATTTTACCTATGTGCTGGTAAAAAAGGAGTTGTAATATTGATTCATTCATTCATTTGGCTCAGATTCTGAGAAAAGAATGAGTTAAGACGGCCCAGTCAACATGTAGATAAAACCATGTGTTGCAGCAAAGATATTTAATTGAATAGGTGTCTTCACAAGAAGCCAGCGTTTCAGGACTCTGTATATGATCATGTTTTTTATCAGGTCCCATAATGAACAAATCTCACAACACCAGCTCAGATTTCTCCATGTGTAGGAGCTCTCCAGCATTTTTTCTGAGCTGATGACTTTGTTGCCCCATTCCTATATTTAATGCACAACTCTGTAATACAGTACACAAATATGACACTGTACAGTGTTGCGGTCCTAATAAAGCAAACACTAATGATATTATTGTTCATAGAATATGTTTTGCTGTCCCTCCCTTACCACCAGGAGCAAAAAAAAAAAAAAGGATTCAGACAGAACAACAGAACAAAGCTCTCATTTGAAGCTAGATTTGTGGTGATTGCTACTGGGTTGACTATGCATGCTCAGTGTTTTCTGTGTTTCTTTGGCAATGTCACAGCGGCACCAATAGGCCCGGCATGGGTGCTACAGCAGTCTCAGCAGTTTGTGTGAATCCGTGTGGTCAGAGGTTTGCATTATTGCCATGCCGTTTTTACAGACTGTGTTTTTGACACTGTACACGTTTTGTCTCCGTGTAAAAAGGGCCCACATCAGCAGTTTTTCTAACAGGGGACAGTAAAAGTAAAAAATCAATTGTAAAATAGGTTTTAGAGAAACTTTATGCTCACAATTTAAATGCTAAAGCTACTGACTCCATTAGATCCATCTGTGTACGCTGCTTTTTCTCCTCCTACCTGCTGCTTTGGGTTGCCGCTTCACCTGAATCCTGGAGATTTATTTTATATATACATTCTCCAGTTTGAAATCTGAAGGAAAGTAGGATTGCTCATTTTATCTGTTTTTGTTGCCAAAAACAACAAATTTGTTGCCATCCATTTGACATTCTCTCTGTGGAAAGATCCTTTTTTTCCCCTGTCTGTTCACAAATTTTTTCACAGATTTTATACTCGACAACATGTCATCCATATATGTTGTTTTGTTTTTAGAGGTGTGCCTCCAATTCTTATTTTTACGTAAGAAAGATGCACTAAAATAATTTGCTTTGAAAACTAAATGAAGCTTGAATCCAGGATAGCTAAGTTAGGAATTCTATAGGTTAAACTTTAGTTATTTTATGTTTAAAACTGTATTTGATGGCTTCACCGTGCATTCTGTGTTTATTGACACAGTATCTAGTTTCTAAATGTAGCTATAGGAATGTCGGTTGCAGTCAGCTGTTTGGATAATTTCTCAGCATGACTTATCAATTCCTGCTTAAATGCTGAGTCATCACAGGGACACCACACTAAATGTTTGCTGTTGGTCTCTTAACTTCTTTCTGACTTCTTTGTCTTGTTCAGAGTGGAAACCAGCAGTCAACATGGCTGCTATAGACTGTGCTGCAAGGGAAAACATGAAAATTTGCATGGGCTACAAAATCACAGGATATCCTACCATAAAGGTATTTAAACTGCCAGCACGCAACATGCTCTTACCTTTTTTTTGGGTAAAAAATCTGCTATTATGTGTGGGTTATCATTTTGTCACTTAACCAAAGAGGTTAAGCAACAAAATGACTGCAGTGAATCACAGCAAAACTCCAGAATGATACAAGTTAGGGAAATCTAGGAGGTGAAATTACCTGAGATGTCCAGCATCTGGTAAATACAAGATGACAGAAAAATAAAAATTATTTTAAAAACATCATGCTAAATCCGTTGTGTCAATAAACCAAACTACAAATAAAGATGGAAAGTCATGAGAAGACATAAAAACCTGAATTAATGAGTACACTCTAAGTTATATAATACAAAGTTAAAAATGCATTTAATAACTAAATACAAATGAATGAAATGACAAATTTCCTGATATTTCCTTCATTTATCTTTCTTGCTGTGATATTTTAAGATGCATTCTTTAGTTACTAAAGTTATTAACACAGCTCAGTGCTTTTTTTTTGGTTACTTTTTTGATTTTCCAAACCGGCCATAAAATTATGAATTTCAGCACATTTGTTGTAACTTTTTTGTGAGGTCTGCGCTCATGTATTGAATTAAATTCTGCAAACACTGCTGCTGTTTTTTTGGGGTTGTTTTTTTGTCATTGGTAAAATCTTTTTTATATATCAAAGTGCAGGAAGTGAGTAGCTTTACGGTTATGTTTTTAGAATTTCTTTGAGCAAGTTGTATCTTTTAGGCAGACAATGATTTGGACATCTTGAAATTCTTACTAGATGAATGCATTACAGACTTTTTGGTGTTGAGGACCGGAGATTTACAGGTCAGTAGTGCTTCTGCGTGATCAGCAGTAACGGTGCAGAAGCAATCCCACTTCCAGTATCTGTGTCCAGTATCGACCCAGAGCCTCCGCTCTGGGTCGTCCAGTGAAAACCAATGAAACAAAGAGGTTCTTCTGTTTGAGCTCGCGGTGCAGCTTAACATCTGCGTCTCATTTTAAGCAGGAGGGATTTGGAGGTCAAGGCGGATAAAGAGAGAAGCCCCTCCCCCTTTGTAAAACTTCAGTTTGGATCTCTCATGGTCATGTGAGGGTCGTCTAATCTGCTCTTACTTTTTTTTTCTTCACTTTACAGTTCTTCCATGCCTACTCGACCGCAAATTCATCAGGGGTGGCTTACAGAGGTATTGCTTCTTACAGAGTCAGAAGTTTATGTACTCTTTATAATAAATAGTGCATCAAGATGCAGGGCAAAATATTGAATAAGTATCATCTTTAAAGTTGAACTGATCAGTCTTTTATATTATGTGCACTATTTATGTAATACTTGCTCAACAGCAGGGTTGTTCTTGGAGCTGTTAGTATTTCTGTTGAGAGAGCCACCATTGTCTCAGTGAATTATAATCCCGTTGGAGAGCAAGCAGAATATTATCACAGTCTTTTGATTTCCAGCTTTTTCCCGTGATGTTCGAGACCTCCGCCACAGGATCATAGACAGTCTGGAGTCTCATGGTGAGCCCTGGCCCCCTGCCTGCCCCCCGCTGGAGCCAACCAGGTAATCATTGTGAGATAAGTTAACAGTTAAATTTACTTTTCTTAAACAATAATATCAAAACCTATTTAAAATTGTGGATAATCAGTTGTTAATTTTCAGGTTTCTTTTCGAAGTAACGATAACAAAAAGGGGGGGGGGGTGCTCAGAATTGTGTTTTTCGTAATATACGGTCATTTCTCTCTTTTATCCTTTTTTTCTGTATTTTCCTGTAAGTTTAAAAAAATATATTATTGACAAGCTCATTTTACAAAATGATCGTAAGGCAGGACCCATGATTTGGTGATTTATATTTAATAATGGGTTGCAGAGTCCTGGGACTTACAGTAAGTTAGAAAATCTAAACGTCTTTTGAAATAACCAGGATGGCCAATAACTTTCTTTTGTTTCTCAGTAGAGTTTTCGTTGGTTTATTATTCCTACTAAGACTCCCTGCTCTGCCTGGATGATCCTCTCTATAAATACAGACACAAGCCCTGCAGCCAGCATGTAACTTGTTGTAATGATTCAGCAGGAAATGTAGCTTTTTTCGTTTCTGACTGTTAAAAATAAGCTCCATTACTCTTTTTTTTTTTTTTTTTTTTTTGTATCCTCTTTCTGGATTTGAGGAGTGACTTTCTCTTGTGGAACATTTGTTGTCATTTGCACACAGCAGGCCTCAGGATGTGTCCAACATTATTCTTTTTTGCCTTATTATCTATTGTGTTGAGTTATGGCAATAAGAAAGTGATTTTAGAGATTTCTGAGTAGATTATTACATTTACAAGACCTGATCAGAACTCCTTCAGGGATTTAGCCATGATGTTATTACTGTATTTTACTGACCACCAGATCTGTTCTCTTTTCTTTTTTGTTTTCTCTATTTTTCTCAGCGAAGCAGAGATCAACAACTTCTTCCAAACCAACACAGTTCAACACCTGGCCTTAATCTTTGAAGATGCAAAATCCTATATTGGTAGAGAGGTAACAACTTTTTTTGAGATCCTTCTGTGGCATCTATATATGTTTTAGCTCCCTCTCTCTGTTTATAACCAAATAAATGTGTCTTATTCACCACCTTTTTGAAAAAAAATCAGTACTTAACTCTATTGCTCTTATTACTCTAGTGGTAAATAAAAGCTCAGAAATTTCATTTTAGTTCAGAGCTTTTAAAGGTGCATTTGAACTTTTATTTTTTAGGATGGAATAATTGTACAAACGAAATACATATTTTTATTACAAATTTAAATTGATCAATTTCTGTGATTTCTCAAATCAGATCAGGTTCTAAACAAGACATTATCACTCACTAACAGTTGACGGTTGAATGTCCTCATATTCTTTCATTAGGGTTACATATATTAACTTTTAATCTCTGTCTGATAAAAATGAATCAATTTCTTTGTAAAGAAATATTTATGAATTGGCACTGTATAAATTAAAAGAAATCCAGTTGTTTTTAGCAGAGTTGAGAGCTTGATTTATCCACTATAAAACCATCTTTCATATCTATTTTTGATATTGGTCCTCATGAAGCTTTTGTCATCTGACCCAAACAGAAAAGGGGAAAGCTTGGCTCATGCTTGGAATGAATGGGATTTTTTTGGATTTGTTTGTTTATTTATTTCTGCTGCCACTGTTATTAATACATTGTATAAAGTAGATGTCATGATGTCATGTCGGCTATATTAGTTGACGAGTCACACCGATTTTTGAAAGTACCTCCTAGTTACATTTGACGGTTATTACGCAATGATTCAAACATCCGTAGCAGTGCAAACAAGGACTATTAGTTACCACAAATCAGCATAAGCAGATTAAATATAATTCAAATATGGGTAAACTTCAACAAATATGCTTAACCATACTTTAAACTATTTAATAAATTCATAGAAACACACCTTGTGGCATTTACAGGCAACAACAAACCGAAATAAACTGAAAAACTCCACTCGCTCCTGCAGCGAGGAGGTAGAACTGTGCTGTGTTCAAATAGCAGAGTATATCTATGATGAGTTCAGGAGCATATGATATTTCAGTATATAATGAAATCAATAACAACACTGCAACTTAGAACAATCTGGGCTTTCTAGCATGTATTTACTCAAAAATAGAGTAAATGTGATCCTGTTAAAGTGGAGGGCATCGTGTACGCCTATATATGTTTGTGTGTGTGTGTATGTGTATATATATATATGAGAGAGCCTACCTGGGCCCTCCCCCTTTGCTGCTGTTTACATCAAGTCAAAACATAAGCTTTATGTACGAACCGCTAAAGATAAACCGTCTGGCTGCAACAAAAGACTGGCACAGGTCATCATTCCATTGCTGGCATTTGTGTTTCTGTGTGTGACAAAAAACGTCAGTAGTGCTTTGCAAAGTGGAAGTTCATCTATAAATTGAATGAGGAGGAATTTGAAAATGAAACAGAGTTTACACAGTTTTTATCATCTTTTTGAGACTGCTGCTTTTTAAGTTAATAGAAAATACGTCTCAGAATATTTCAGGTTTTTGTTTAGTTTTTGTAAATTTAAAAAGCAAACTCTCATCGGTCCTGGAAATCAAATATAATTCAGGAGAGTAATTTCCCCCCCATTATTTTAAAGTAATTTTTGTACCCATGAAAATGTTTCAGAAGTTTGTTATTCAGCTATTCTTTCTAACCACAGAATGCACGCTTTAAAATGATCAAAATAAAAAGTCATGACTGGGTAAAGTGTCCACTGAAAAGACCAAGTGTCCTTTAAAAACCACATTATGATTTCCCTAAATAAAGATTATTCTGGGTTTTTTTTTTTGGTTGTTGCTATTATTGTTTTTAAAGACGACGTTCTGAAAATGTACTTAAAATGACACTTCAGTTTTAGGTCTGTTCAGTTTTGGCCAAGGATATATTTTTTAAAACTTTTATTAGTGTTCTGGATTGAGATGCATTTAACGACATTTTTCAAACATTAAATATCCTAAAGTTTAAAGTGTTCACGCCTGTGATGTTTTTTTGATTGTTGTCCTCCAAAATCCTTTAATATTTAAATAATTGTGCTTTCATGGGCAAAATTTTCTGTACTTTTAAAATAAGATTAAGTGGTTTTAATTAATTACAAAGCCTCTAATTAATTAGGTAATTGTTTTAATCGAGTCCCACTCCTACGATAAAAAAATTCAGTTAGAGGAACTTTGACGTTGCATTCTTTGCATGTGCTGTGGACCTCAGGTGACCCTGGACCTGCTGCAGTTTGAGAACATCACTGTGAGGAGGGTTCTGAACACAGAAGAAGGTCTGGTGACCAAACTGGGAGTGACCGAGTTTCCCTCCTGTTACCTCTACTATCCAGATGGAAACTTCAAGAGACTCAGAGTGTAAGTGTTTCTGCAGAGTTCCTCTAACTCAACATGATGTTTTGTAATCAAGTTAGATCCCAGTTTAGCTCACAGAATCATCTCTTGTCATTCAAAGCATTTAGCTAGTCGTTTATTGCAGCTACTTACTCAGTGTTTCAAGAAACTGACTAAATGTCTCATTTCTGCTTGTAAAGAAGAAAAATGTTACAAATTCATTAAAAGATAGGTTTAAATAGCCATTTCTTTTTTTAAACTTTACTAAGAATAATAGTGAAAGTTAATGACCTGTTTCTTGTAAATGCACAAAGTGAGCAAATTTAAGATTTCTTTATTTTTTATATAATAAGAACTTAAAGTGTAAATATCATGCTTTTTAAAGTATTCATTTTTAAATCTAAATCATTCAGTTATGGTCTATATAGAGTAAAAGTGCAATTCTTAGGTTTAAATTTAAACCCTGCAGCAACGTACCAGGCTGCCAAAAGATAGACAGAGCAAGGAGATTATCAATTAAATAAGCAGCATAAAGACCCATTTTGACCTTGGATGAACTACAGAGGTCTACAGTTTAGGTTTGGTATCTTCCAATATAAGTACTAGTCATAAACTCAATGAAAACTGGTCTTCATGAAAAAGCAGGTAAAAGAGCAATTGTGGAAATAAGCCCACATAACAAGTTTTGTTTATAGAAAAATATCCATTTATACAGTTCAATCCATAGGAAAATACCAAAGAGTATGACAGTATACTTAAATTAGCAGATTCAAGAAGGAGAAAACCAACAGGCCAGTGGTAGCTCTGGAGGAGCTGCAGAGGTTTTCAACCCTGCAGGGAAATTCTTTTAACTGAAAACTGGGAGCTTTGTACTCCACAAATCAGACCTGTATGGACTAGCAGCAGGATTTTTTTAAAGACCCTCAAGTCTCCTTTGTCTTATGTGCAGTTAACTGCAAGAAATGCAGTCGACACAGCAGGTGTGTGGAAGAAGGTGTTTGCGGCGGATGAGACTAAATTAGAATGTGTGGTAGAAAACTAACACCACTTAGAAATCTGAACGCATCACCACTGCAGTGAAACATGGTGGTGGTCGGTTCATGCTGTGGGGATGCCCATTTTCAGCACGGACATGGAGGCTGATCAAACTTTGTCAGAGATTAGAAAAGACTTGACTGGTTCACCCTCTAGTAGGACAACAACACTAAAGTCAGCCTCTGGCGTGATTTCAGGCAAAACGTTAAATCTTTAGATTAGCCATAATCTAAGGAAGTTCTCCACGGTAATTTCTCAGGTTGAGCTGAATGCAAATCAACAAAGCACTTTAAAAAAAATTCGATTGAAAACCGTATATCGTTTTCTACTTCTATCACAGTGCTTTTTGGTCCATCTTTGTAGATCCCAATAAAATGCTCTGCGGTTTGTGTTTGTCAGGTGACGAAATTTGAAAATATTTAAGAGATGCACTGTGTCGAGAACTCTTGCTAAAACCCTGCAGAATGCAAAGAGGTCACACAGAAGTATCTCCATTGTCTATTGTTCTGTTTCCACATCAGTTCTTGGTGCAGGCAGTAAAAAACTGTGTTCATTGTTCCTTGTTAGCAGTCTTGAACAGCTTTCCAAAATAAATAGATTCACTAAAACAAAATCCAGCACCTGGATCTGCATCTGGATCATCTGGGTTTCTTGAATATTTAAGAGGGGACAGCTTCAATCCCCAATGTGATCTACAGAGGAGCCTTGTTTAAATTATTTTAACAAATAAAAACGGCTCCAAGGTCATTTATTTTTAAATCCATCATTACATTTGTTGTAAGTTACAGAGACATCAATGGTTCCTGTTGTTTTAGAGCCTTGCGTTCTCCTAAAAAGCTTTGTTGCAACCTCATCATCTGAACCCTATTCATGACAATACTTTTAAACATCTGGCCTCTTTAATGGGATCAGAACATCGAAATCACTGCCATTATTCACCATCATAAAGCTTCTCTGGTCGTTCCTCACTCGGCAAATTCATCTGCCGTTTATGCGCCTTTGTTTGGCTGTTTCAATAACTTGGCATGCAAAGAGGACTCCTTTTTAGTTGACAAATGCAAAAAGGAAATGATTTATTACTGATTTATTTATTCACCCTCCAACTCTCCGCGTCTCCCACCCCCCTCATCTCGATCACTGTACAGAAGGGAGGGTTTTTAATTTCTTGCATGAAAACAATGCCATTGCTTTTCTGGCTTCACCTGCCAAACGAGACCCGGCTGCTCACAGCGACAGATGGCCTCCCATCATCGCTGAATATCTGATTGATCCTGGGAGAGCAGAGTGCGTCTGTGTGTGCGTGTTATCTTGATGTGTGTGTTTGTCACGCAGAGAACGCGTCTCACATTCGTCATGCATGTAATGTGCGCCGCTCCCAGGTGAATCCATCCGTCGCTCTGGGCCGACCCTGACGCCTGCCTGCCCGCTGGCCCTGGGGATCAGTGGATGAATGGCTTTCCCTCCACATCCCTACACTCCCACCACACACGCAGGTGTAATTGAGTCCCTGGCTGGCGTGAGTGAGCATAGGACCAGAGTATCCATCCTCCTTATTACCATCCAGCTCTAGGTTTACGGCGCTCCATCTCTCTCTCTCTCTCTCTCTCTCTCTCTCTGCCCATGATGAGGGGAGAAAGCAAATCGGGCGGAGGATAACACAATAATGGCTGGGCTTCCAGTTAGCAGGGTTTCCACATGGCTAAATAATCAGCAATCTCTCTCAGTACTACCAGCACCATCTGCTCATTGCTCAGAAACTAATCTCGTAAGTGAGAAAAATGTTAGGCTGTAAATTTATGAAATGCTAGATTAAATTAAAGATAACGCCATGTATTTTACAGTTAAAGCTGTTCATAACACACAAATCAACAAGTGTCTGGACTCCTTGAGTTTTCAAATATTGCATAATCACAATTTTTCTTCTTCTATAACAGCCTGCCATTTACTAAATTCAGATGTTTTTGTGGGTTTGACTGTAAAAATTTATCCTCAGCCACTATATTGGTAAAGCAAAGTACTGAGGAAAAAAGTTTGTATAAATGTAGGTAAGTGTTAAATGGAGTGTACAATCTATTATGTTCAAGCTGTAGTTTTGTCCTGCTTTCCCTCCTGTGGAGAGAGCTAAATATTAGGGTGATGGTGAGCAGGCCCTCCAATGTCAAAGATTTGAAGCTCATCACCAAAGATAAGTCCAGTAGAAACATGTAGAAAACTGTTTAGCAGTTATAAGAATGACTTAAATGTGTTGGTGCCAGTACAGATATTTCCACATATTATTGAGTTATAGTTTTTTATTTGCAAAGATGTACATTAAAAACAGTTAAGTCGGAGGTGTTCTTCAAAACCGACTCTGCTTATTATTATTATTATTTTAAGTTGTCATTTCAGAAAACTGAGATTAATGAAAGTAAGATCTAAAGAGTTTGAATAACTACAGGTTGTATGTGTTAACTATTAAACTAAAATGTTCTTAAACATGCCTGAATAATTGAAAATAATATGATTTAGCAGTTGTTTCAAGCATAATACTAAATAATACTTGTTTGGACAATTTTTTAGAAGTTCTGCAAAATGCTTTGTTTTATTTTTTACCTTGTTTTTATTCCCAGCCGTTTAAATCTTTTTTTGTGTGAATTTTAAACTACTTCTTCATTACAATTTGAGTGAAACAGTTTGTCGATTCCACAATAATAATAATAATAATAATCATCACTCTCTAATTTGGTAGTTGTTTTTATATTTATTTTAGTTATATATGTCTCATTGTCCCAGTTTCTTTTCCATGGATTCTACATAAACACTAAGCAGATGAAGAAAAGAAGTGAATTAGCTAGATAATACTTCATGACCAGTATAATACAATATTTTCCTGAAATATTTAGAAGCTGGCTATTTGGTAATGTTTAGCTCAGAAAAAGTGACAGTTCATTCAAACACAAAATCCCTTTTTATACAGTATAAATGCATCCCTGTCTTACACAGATACAAGAATTAAACGCTTTAACAATAATTAAGTTGTCATTTCATATTATGATTCATAACACTTGCAGTTATTTTTTTTTTATTGCTGCATAAACACTTTATATTGTGTACTGCAGAATAAAGATGTATCGTTTTTACATTAGTAGTTGTATTATTTACTTCTTGTATTTGAAGAAGTGTCGGTGGCAAAATTTGCCTTCTCTGTGTCTCTCCAACCTTTTCCGGCTGGTGATGTAAATGGACTGATCTTATTTAGCGCTTTTCCAGTCATACAGACTACTCAAAGTTCTGTACACACGCACATTCAAACACTGATACAGAGCTTTGTAGACAACTTCTGGTTAATTGCCTTGCCCAGGGGCACATCAACATGTGACATAAGGAAGCTGGTATTGAACATTAGTTCACCCCCAACTCTCTGACTGCAAGACAACCACTCTACCTGCTGAGGCACAATCTCACCAAAGGTGCTTGTTTCATTTAACCTTTCTCCCTCACAGGAACTTTGAAGCACGCAGTTTCTACTCCTACGCCCTCCAGAGGTTGCCGGGTGTGGTGCGCTTTGGGAAACCTCCCCCCGTCTTCACGGAGCTCCTTAAGAACCGCACAGAAGAGCCCTGGAGACAATTCAACAGGTATGAACAAGACACTCTAGGTTCATTCTCATTATTTGCAGACATTACTTAATGTTTTCCTGTTTGTCTGTCTGGTGTTCAAACGTCCAGTTCCAGGGTGTACATGGCAGACCTGGAGTCAGCGCTGCATTACTCGCTGCGTGTGGAGCTGGCTGTCCACAGTGTTATCAAAGGAGATTCTCTCATTGCTCTGAAGAACTACATCTCTGTGCTGGCAAAGGTAGTCACAGCACACTTTGCATAGGCGGAGCACTTTGCATAGGAGCACTTTTACACACGATCAGAGCCGGCTTCATTCTGCTGTGAAACAAATTAACCAGCTTGTTCAAAGATCTTTAATAAAAAAACAAAAATGGGTGACCTTTTTTTTTTATCTATATACACTACCGTTCAAAAGTTTGGGGTCACCCAAACAATTTTGTGTTTTCCATGAAAAGTCACACTTATTCACCACCATATGTTGTGAAATGAATAAAAAATAGAGTCAAGACATTGACAAGGTTAGAAATAATGATTTTTATTTGAAATAAGATTGTTTTTACATCAAACTTTGCTTTCATCAAAGAATCCTCCATTTGCAGCAATTACAGCATTGCAGACCTTTGGCATTCTAGCTGTTAATTTGTTGAGGTAATCTGGAGAAATTGCACCCCACGCTTCTAGAAGCAGCTCCCACAATTTGGATTGGTTGGATGGGCACTTCTTGCGTACCATACGGTCAAGCTGCTCCCACAACAGCTCAACGGGGTTCAAATCTGGTGACTGCGCTGGCCACTCCATTACCGATAGAATACCAGCTGCCTGCTTCTTCTCTAAATAGTTCTTGCACAATTTCGAGGTGTGTTTTGGGTCATTGTCCTGTTGTAGGATGAAATTGGCTCCAATCAAGCGCTGTCCACTGGGTATGGCATGGCGTTGCAAAATGGAGTGATAGCCTTCCTTATTCAGAATCCCTTTTACCCTGTACAAATCTCCCACCTTACCAGCACCAAAGCAACCCCAGACCATCACATTACCTCCACCATGCTTAACAGATGGCGTCAGGCATTCTTCCAGCATCTTTTCAGTTGTTCTGCGTCTCACAAACGTTCTTCTTTGTGATCCAAACACCTCAAACTTGGATTCATCCGTCCACAGCACTTTTTTCCAGTCTTCCTCTGTCCAATGTCTGTGTTCTTTTGCCCATCTTAATCTTTTTCTTTTATTGGCCAGTCTCAGATATGGCTTTTTCTTTGCCACTCTGCCCTGAAGCCCAGAATCCCGCAGCCGCCTCTTCACTGTAGATGTTGACACTGGTGTTTTGCGGGTACTATTTAATGAAGATGCCAGTTGGGGACCTGTGAGGCGTCTGTTTCTCAAACTAGAGACTCTAATGTACTTATCTTCTTGCTCAGTTGTGCAACGCGGCCTCCCACTTCTTTTTCTACTCTGGTTAGAGCCTGTTTGTGCTGTCCTCTGAAGGGAGTAGTACACACCGTTGTAGGAAATCTTCAATTTCTTAGCAATTTCTCGCATGGAATAGCCTTCATTTCTAAGAACAAGAATAGACTGTCGAGTTTCAGATGAAAGTTCTCTTTTTCTGGCCATTTTGAGCGTTTAATTGACCCCACAAATGTGATGCTCCAGAAACTCAATCTGCTCAAAGGAAGGTCAGTTTTGTAGCTTCTGTACCGAGCTAAACTGTTTTCAGATGTGTGAACATGATTGCACAAGGGTTTTCTAATCATCAATTAGCCTTCTGAGCCAATGAGCAAACACATTGTACCATTAGAACACTGGAGTGATAGTTGCTGGAAATGGGCCTCTATACACCTATGTAGATATTGCACCAAAAACCAGACATTTGCAGCTAGAATAGTCATTTATCACATTGGCAATGTATAGCGTGTGTTTCTTTAAAGTTAAGACTAGTTTAAAGTTATCTTCATTGAAAAGTACAGTGCTTTTCCTTCAAAAGTAAGGACATTTCAATGTGACCACAAACTTTTGAACGGTAGTGTATTTGGTGAAGGGTTTTTTATTTGTACAAATAAATGGGCATAAATGTGAAAATACATATTGTAATTATTATCAAAACCGTAAACTAGAAGTTGGGAAAGGTTACTTGTGGGCATCATCAAGGAAAAATAAACTAAGTATGAAACTCTGTTTATATTAATAAAACATGCATTTGGTAATTTATTCTATACTTTGCTGCCTTACATTTATTAAAAATATTCATTCTCAAAGCGTGCAACAGAATAACAAAAATTTTAAATTGATTGCATTACGTTTTAGAAACATTTCTTGCAATGCATTTGTATAATTCACCCATAGGTCATCTGCACTTGCTTTATTTTAGGATAAAATTGATTAATTCTGTCCACTTTATTTCCAGTCGAACAAGAATTTAAATTACTATTTTATGTTTTAAAGTGAACATTTTTACTCTTCCACATTATTTTTGGATTTTACAGAAATAATGGCACAAATCTAGTGTATTAAAGAAAATAAATATAACATTCATGTTGGAAATTGAAGTTGAAACGTTTTGCTTTCAAAGGCCTATTTTGGACATTTGCAGCAGATCACCACTAGATGGAGAGTGAGACAGCACAATGTTAGTTTACACTGTAGATATGAGCTTTGTACTTAAGCTGCAAGCTTCAAGTTTCCTCTTCATAATCTCTTGTTTTAACCCTTCTCCAGCTAATTCATGTTTGTGTAGTTTTGCCTAAGTGCCTCTGCTCGTGCGTTTTTTTGTTTTTCTTTTTGCTGCTCTTTAAACACTTTGACTCGCGCTATTGAAATCAGGAGTGGATGCCCTTCAGTAGGAAAGAAGCACAAAGACTCCCGCGGGGATTGTTGACCCTCTTTACACTGGTTCCCAGTGGGATTGAAGCGTGGCTGCCACCCACATGCAGCCCACACTGACTTGTTAGTATAAATGGGATAAAGCAACCAACACTACCCTTCCTCATGACCACACAGGAGCAGCCATAATTTTATTAAGTTATTGTATAAACACAAGAAGTGAGGTTTAAAGAAAACTTCTTGTTTTTTTTTGTGGTTTTTTTATGCTTTATTTTTTTTTCCCTGTTATGGCAGAAACTTTTTTTCTGCAGATGTTACTGATCACACACTCTGCCTTTACCTTTTTCCTCTGCAAGTGTGTCTGTGTGTGCCCATCAAGCAAGCATGTTGTAATGATGAGGCCTGACCTGCTGCCTTGTCCCTGTTGGCTACGCACCAGGCAGCTTCACAGCCCCAGTCTGCCACCAATCTCTCTGATTATATCCTACTCTCTTGGGAGGCGTCGCAGTAAGCCAGCTTCTGTCAGTGTATCTGTATATATGTGTGTGTTTGTGTGGAGGGCAGAGCTCCGTGGCCTCCCATTAGCTCCGGTTTGTTTAGTCAATGGTAGCCGGTCCCAGTGGTATTTTTAGCCCGTCTCCCCCCCTACAGACTTGAGCAGCCGCCGCTCAGCCGGGGCTTTGTGTGGCTGAGGAGGATGTCATTGTTACGGCTGAACGCGACTTGTGACCGTCCTTATTAACCTCTGACTGAGCGTCCTTCCTTAAAACAGGGGAGCATCCTCCTGTCCAGGCTTTGTTGTGCGCAGTTAAGATGCCAAGTAGATAACAACATAAAAAAGATCTGACATGATTGGCAATTTTTATAAGATACAAGGATTCAAAAAAAATATTTACACTCCTTGCCGGTTTAGCTTTGAAATTTTTTTCATCCATCCAAGAATTTGGCTTCTGATAAGAAATACGACAGGCATCTCTGAAAAGATACCAAGATAAAGTAAAAGGAGCATCGCTTCGGAAAAATTATCAGTTTATATTTATTAAAAACTGGCACCTCAACAACTTTTTGTACCTTTATTTGTTATTGTTGATAAAATCTTTCCTGTCATTACTGCACTTAAAATGTTCTTACTCTGCAGGTATTTCAGTGATTTTATTTTTGGTGAGAAGCTCCAAATCTTTCAGGTTGGAGGTCTCCTTCCCATCACCCTAATCTTTAACTCCCACCTTTTAGATTCAACTCAGGACTCAGGCTGGGCCACTCCAAAACATTTACATTACTTCTGATCAAAAGAAACCTGTTAATAAAATTAAGATTGTTTCAAATCTAAACTTGAAAGGTTAATTAATCATTTTGGTCTTAACTATTAATACACTAAAAATGGCTGGCTAGCTATTTATTAACATTTTAAAGGTACTTTACATAACCTTTAAGACAAATTTTGGGTTTTTTATGGTCATATAAATGATAAAACACTTCCAAGCAGGATGCTCATTTTCCCCACATAATTTGATGTGAAGTTGAAATACAACTCAAAAAGCTTGTTTTTGCATCACGATTGTGGAGATTATAATTATTTTTTTTTTTTTTTATGGACTAAGGTTGTTTTTGCACTGTGCTATGTCAGGCTGAAGGATCCATAGCTTACTGCCGAGCATGCCCGCCATGTTGTGCCTGGGTTCCTCAAATAAGAGACAACTGATGCCCTCATTACAAAATGTAGCTTTCTATGTAAAAGCAGTCAAAGAATGCAGAGTATGACACACACATTTTGAAAGCTCTGTGCAAAAAAATTCTTTATTAGTTAATAAAATTATCCAATTTCAAAGCTGTATGCATTAAAACACGACACCAGAACTTCCTGCATGAGTCATCTGGTTGGATTAGAGAGAAAGTGGCTCATAATGAGTTGACTTCATGGTCTGTGTCATCATTTCACTCTAGCGTCAGTCTCACTTATCATGACATATGTCTTGATGGTATTAAGTTCAGAACAAGACAACTCGTCAAAGTAATATTTGAATTACTTCACAAGTATTGATGTTTTTAGAACAAGTGCAAAGTTTTGTCTTGCACATTTATTTTGTATATCCAAAATACTTCTTTCAAAATCAAAATTACCATTGACCTAATTAGATTTGTTGTAACCTTACATGCATAGCTTAATGTTGTATCAGTTATTAACAAAAGGCTGGCATGTATAAAAACAAACACATTTTATTAACCCTTCTATTTAAGCAATATCACACAAGAGGCAGTGTAGTTGTGCCAAATATCAGCACTGGTATGATTCAGTCTTAGGTGATTCGGCCGCAGATAATCTTGTGTGATATGGCTTAAATAGAAGGGTTGCTAAAATGTGTTTGAGTTTCATATATACCTCTCCTATTAAACAAACCTTTTACTTTCAAATTGTTAGAATTGTCTTTCTTTGTCGCTAGGTCTACGTAGACATGAACCACCTTGTGGAGCCCAGGCACAATAGGGCAGCATGCTCGTCAGTAAGCTGCGCATCGCTCAGCCTGGAACAGCACAGTACAAAAACAACCTTAATCAATCAAAAACAAATGTGCACAATCATGATGCAAAAACAGGCTGCATTATGGAATATTAAAACATTTTAAAATGTTGCTCATTTGATTCTTATTCCCACATTTTGCCTTACTTTTTTTAGATAGATAGATAGATAGATGGATAGATGGAGGAAATTCGAGTGTTCAACATCATTCAGTGTGTGCCATTCATTAATCAAAGCACTCAACAATACAAACATCAGTACCAATAAATTAAGTTAAAAACTAAAAGTTAAGTTGATGTTACTATACCTGTGTCTCTATGCACTTGTTTCTTTACTGTGATTTATTTATATATGTGTGTGTGTATATATATATATGTATATATATATGTATATAATTTCTTCTATTTACGTCTTGATAAACGTTGAACACTTTGTTCAACCTCCGTCTTGTGTTTGAAAGTGCTATCTGTTAATTAAAAAAATATTTTCATGTTAGACTACATAATTTATTTAACTATTTGTTACCTAAATTGTAAGAACTGCTCAACTAGCCCCGAGAATTAAACTAAGAGACTGCTGTAATATATTTTAGTACATGAGTTTCCGGATATTAAATGGTAACATTTGGATTGTTAAAGAGGCAAATTGTTTCTAAGCCGCACAAGCAAGCAAACAACAAAAATTGCCATTTAAAGTCAATCTACTTGAAAATTATTTTAAAACGTCACAGTTTTCAGTAAATCAGCAGAAACTGAGATAATAGAGTTAACGTTGCTGATACACCAGCAATAAAACAAAGTTTTATCGCGTGTGTCTTTGGGTCAGATATTGAAACCCACATTGGCCCAACAGGACCTCATTTGGGGGATTTGATGCATGTATGTGTGTGTGTCTGTCTGTGTGTGTGAGTGGACATGTTTTTATTTCATTATGTGACCCAACCTTTGACAGGCTACCAGCATTGTGTGGACATTTGTAGTTGTTTGGGCGTGCGTGCGTGTGTGTGTGTTTTACTGGCTGATTGCTTCCTCTACCATAAAGCACGCTGAGTGCAGTCGGTTTATGACTGAATGAGTAATCAGCTGTTGTGCTTTGGCTCATCTCAAAGATGCATATATTTGAATTGTGTCATCTTCTTGTGTCAAGTCTACAAAAATGTTTCTAATCCCACTGTGTCCAAGAACTGCATTACTCCCATTACGGTATCTGCTGCTGTGGTCATGTAAATGTTTAAGGGAGGTTTTTTTTCTGATCAAATTGTAATATTTCTAGATTTACGGTCTTGTCCTGGTGAATCCGGATTTTTGAATGCTCTACATGTATATGAGGATTTAGAAAAGTGGATCTCTGGTGGCATCAGGAGCATTACAGTGAGGTTTTTAAGGATTACATCTCTATCCTTCTTTTCTTGAAAGAAGTCCATCGGCTCGGAGGGGGAGACAAAGGGACGGGAATAAAGCGGAAGAATAAAGCCGGAGGAAGGTCTGGTCTGAAATGCTTCCGCTGTCTTAAACCCAAGTCCAAGGCGAACAGGTTTTTTCCTAAATCAGCTGTCAGTGCAAATACGATTAACTACTAGACGTTTTTTGCGTCTGTAGGTTTCCTTCTTTCTTGAGTTTCCACTCCAACGCCTCCTGTTTGTCCTAGCTGGATTATTTCCCCTGCCTTCCTCCACCACAGATTGGCCAGGCCTGCCCTGTTGCAGCCAGCAGATGCGCCCCTCTCAGGACCTTCTCACCACAAGCAGCCTGTGGTTTCTCAAGTGCTGCTGATACTAATCGGATGAGGGATGACATATTGCCGGGGTGAATGGGATTGTCATGGTCCAACTGGGATGGGACGGTGGGGGCAGGAGGGGTATATACTTAAAGGAGGCAAAGTGCGTATATGTGTCTCTGTGTGTTTTGTTAGTTTTCTTGAGCTACATCAGATATGGATGATGCTTTCTTCTGTAAAGCAGGGAGAGATTGTGGAGATGATAAAAACAGCAGCAAGGAAAAAAATCGATGATCAGAAATGATTCCTAATAAAGAATTTAACCACGAATGAATCATTTTAATGGTCCTGTCGGCTGGATATTTTTTTATGTTTTGTTAAATATTGCTTCACTTAATGTTTGTGTGTAACTATGATACATATTAGCCTGCTAAGGGAATATATCTATCAGTTTAAATGAAATAAATAAAAAATCTGGGTTAATATTTGCTGTGACTATTGCAGCTTTGGCGATTAAGAATAGACAGTTGACACTTCTGCCTGCAGACTCTATATAACATTGATTGACAAAATTTATCAGCTCTGATTTAAGCTACTGTATATCTGCTAAAGCTGCTCCTGTTTTCCAGTGGTTGCGTGGTTAACCAGCTAACTGACGGAAACAGATTATATTTGTTGTGCAATTACCTAAATCTTTCACACACAATAAAATCTAATTTGTTTTCATGAAAGTCTGGGGATGTTTTAGCCTCATGAATAGTGTTTCTTGGTGAGGCAGACTTAAGCCCATTAGTGGACAACACCTGCCTTTTTTGCACTTCTTAAATTCATGCAGAGGTTAAATGAGCTTTTCTGACTGGCTTGCACTGAGACATCAGATGTTCTCTTAAACCTTTTGCGTCACTGCTGCAAGTGAGCTGCAAAACATCACAAGTGAACTTCACATCTCAACGTGAGCTTCCAGCACGTGTTTACTATTGTGTTTACTTTTAGAATATAGATATATCAGGCATTGCGTTATGACCATTGATCACTAATTTCATCATTACAGCACCTTTTAGTCTCTGGGGATATATTTAACAGGAAGCAAGTGAACGTTGTGCCTCTAAAAAACTGATTTTATATTAGTTTGATAATGGCTTTATTGTAATGGTTAGATGAGGGATCACGGTCCGCAGAAGTCAGTCTCTATCAAATGATCCAAGGAAGGATGAGTCAATAAAGCACATGGGTAGCAGCTAAAGCAGCTCAAGATGCCAAAGAAGTTACTCCCGGTTGTTATAGAAAGGGGTTGGAGTACACAGTATGCGCGGTTTGTGTATGGGGCCGCATAACCTGCCGGGGTAATAATGCTATGCCTGATGAGTCTATGCTGCCATTTTCATCTCTTTAAACATTATAATTCTATTTATTTTCATTGCATCGTGACTATAAGCATCTGAATTTTTTTCATCATGAATGGCTGGATTTAACCCTTCTGGGTAATCTTCTTGTACACAACATTCATGTCTGATTTTTGGTGAAACGGTACGATTTAAATGGGACTAGATGCAGCTGTTTTCGGTGCAAAAATAGTTGAAAATAAGCAAACAATTGTGTTTTGAGAGTTTTAGGTGGTTAAATATCATGTCCAGCAAATTATACAGTATAATGTCATTTCTGGTCGCTGACTGGCAACATATTAAGTTGTATAAGATATTTTAAAAATTAATATAAATTAATATATATGCCATAATTAAAGTCTGAACATATGCCATGTACTGGCCCTTTGTAAAAAGCCTGTTCATGCCTCTCCATGTACTTTGTGATGGATGGAAGCCAGAAAATATTTTTTGTTTCATCTTCACGAACATGAACATGTGGAGTTTACTAACCCCGCTGTGACTTTTTACTGAAATTGTGTGCTTTGGTCTCACAATTAAGAACCTTTTTTAAGAACAAACTATTCAAGTGGGTTTTGGGTAAAAAAAAAAAAATTTCAGTACAATGGAGGATGCGTGAGGAAGTGGTCTCTTCCATAGGTCCTGGGAACATTGACTTTGTGGAGTTGTTGAACTAGCTGTAGAATACATGTCATTTATTTGTATTATCTAAAGTACTGTGAGATTATGCTTTTACTGAGTTTTTTCTTCAGAATTTTCTTTGAGGAAAAGCCAGGTTTCTACAGAGCCCCCCCAGGGGTCAGGTGCAGGAATAATTTTGAGGTGTAACAATCCATAACCTCGGTTCATTAAATTATGTGACAATGTGGGGGGGGGGTCCTATCCGATTAATAATGCGACCTGGCTATTTAGCCACCACATTGCTCCTTCGGGTGACTTGGAAGTGCGAATGGCTATGACCCGGGAATCTGTGGAACAAATCCTGCCTTGGCTCTCCTTGTGGCTCCTTGCCACATATGCATTGTTTTGTGTTCCTGCTCGTAAGTAAGCTAAAAACACAGATGTCGTATTTATAAATCACAGTTTTGTAGCCATCTAAGGAGCCCGTCAGTGTCCACGCACAACAAATGCAATACTTATTTTCATTTTGGCTTTTAAGACCAACCAATCGCAAAATGTATCGGATGGCTGGAAAATGGTCTCGAAATGGGCCAAGAATCTCACAGTGTACGCCCACCTTGCCCTATGGGATACAGGCACAGGCCTACGCTATCTGTCTTCCGCCACGTGCTCCATGCATCTATGCATAAAAGCATTGCATTAAAGACATACGCGTTAACCAGTTACCTGTTGATAAAGTACCCACTTTTGAATGTTAGTCTTTATTGTACGTAAAAGCAATCTCAGGAATGAATGCTTCAACATTCGCACATAAAGAAACTGTATAAGATAGTGGATATCAGTTTGGATGCTGATTATATGAAAGTAGCACTTGGAGCATCAGTGGATGTTAGACCTGCACTGTTAAAAAAAATTCCACATCAGTTCTTTAAGTGTTGAGGACAAAACTGTGCTTTCTAAATATATTGTCGGAGACATGTCCTTGCTTTAAACAACGCTTATGTTTGTAGCCTACTTTCGTGCAGGAACAAAAAAAAGCATGTTTGGCAAGGAGCAAAATGAAGGCCCAGCCACAATTTGATCTTCTTATTCCTGGTTGAAAGTCATGTGCGCTTATCAGTCAGCCAAAAAGCAACTTGGTAACCAAACAGCCAGGGTGCATTATCAATCGGACAGGACCTCCCATCGTCACACATGGTTTAATAAACTGAGGGTACGGATTACGAATCCAAGCAATTAACAACCAAGAGGTCTGTTTTGGAAAAAAAAGTATTAAAAAAAACTTGATCCTTGCACTTAGTCCAGTTGAGCAAAATAGAACACCTAGAGACACTTACTGTAAAGGTATATAGCTGAATTTATAAAAGCAGCCCACTTTTTTACTTTTAATGTTTTTGGCAAAAGGCATGAGTTGTTCCCTTTGTCACGTTGTGTGTTTGAGGACAGGTTTATCTCAGTCTGTCATCAGTGGTCTCAGGCGGCCGTCAGCTGGATCTCCTCTTTCTGTTCTTGCTCCCATTTTGCTAGTTGCACTCTCGTGTTTCCTCACACTGTGGTAGTTGCTTTGGTAACCATGGTTAGGAGTAAACACGCTCCAGGAGAAAGCTTGCTGAGGGAACATCTAAGTGGTTTTTAGTGGCTTAGGAGGTGAATCTTAATGAAGGAAGAGGCTTAAGCGTGGCTTTTGTCACATTTGCTTGCGTTTTTTTTAAAGGTGCGGAGAAGGAAAAAAAAAAGTTGAACCTCATTGTTTGAGCCGCATGCAGGCCTGGCGAAATATTGCTGGACACATGATGTAATCCAGGTGTGTAAATAATGATCTAAGTTTGATGTAAACAGATTAATTATTTTAAAAAAATAGCGAAGTGATGACTGAGAGATAAAGGAGGAGTTAGGAGGGTGGAAAAGGTCTAAACATTCTTCCATTTCATAAAAACAGACAACAGGTTTTTTTTTCTCCGGTCTGTCGAGTAAATTATAAGACAAATTGAGATTCACAGATTTAGATATTTATGGGTCGGCGTAACTATTTCAGCAGTTTGTCTGTGTAACAATAAAAACTAAAATCTAGTAGCTTTCAGAGGCACATCCCAAGCTCATGAGGCTGGTTAAATGCCATCTGACACTATTTTAATTAAAATTGCATTCTCTTTCACCTCAAAATGTCACACCTCTTATACTCTCCCTGAGGAAAAGTTCTTGTAATGTCCAACAGTGTGTCCACATCTCAGATCTTAAATGTGGATCTGGGAACATATAATAACTTGCCACAATATTATAAAACCAACATGCAATACTTATTTTGAGCACTTTATTTGCCAAAATCATAGTCATATTCTGGTTTCTACCTACCTATGCAGTGCAAACGTCCAGAAATGTATAATATAAACATACAACGGGTCGATAGATGATTTAGACTGGTTTTCTCCTCTTGAGTTAATTTCTTGTTAGAATCAGGAACAGTTCTGCTAGATGGATAGAGGAGGAGTTACCCTCACAATAAACAGCCCAGGATAGATTGATGGTTCAGAATGATCAAAGAAAATCTTTGTCTAAAATGAAATTAAAATGCGTTCTCACTCTTCTTTTTGTGTCTCCAGTACTTCCCAGGACGTTCTGTGGTGAGGAACTTGTTAAATTCTCTGAACTCTTGGCTACAGAACCAGTCTGCAGATCAAATTTCCTACGAGGCATTTAAAGAGAGAGTGGATAACACGGCGCAGGTATGCAAAGATATAGCTGTTAACCTTAGCTTAAAGTACATGAATATGGGTTGTGAACTGAGTTTCGTAGTTTTGTGTAAAAGATGGAGTAAAGTTTCTGATTGCCAGTGGTCACACAATAAACCCAGACTGATGTAAAGTCAAATGTCTGTGAGAAGGCCTTTTTTCTGAAAGAGCCAAAATCATCTCAGAGAAAATACCTAGAGATTTCAAACCCCAAAATTATTATAAGATGTTGTAAATATCCAGAAATCTTTTTACACAAGATCTGAACATAATCTACATTTCTAAAGGGGTGTGCACCTTTAGTTCCTTTTCCATCTAATGATCTATGTTGTTGCCTATGAAGTGAAGCCTGCATGCCTCCAGTGTGCAGCCCTTTGCAAATTGAAAGAGTCACTTACTTACATCATTAGCTTTTAGCAGACAAATCAATGGATCAATGAATCAATTGGAAGGTATGAATAGACTCCACCTCGGTGGAAATGGATTGTGCATGAACACGTAAGTGTCCACACACAAAATCTTTACTATTGACAAGTGAGTAATCCTGTCAGTCACTGCAGTGATGGCGATGCAGCGCTGCGAGCAAAACGACTTTATGTCAGAGAAAATATGTTGTTTGATTCAGCTGCAGCTCTTGGTTAGAGAACTGGATAGCCTCTGTTCATTAGTGGTGGGTCGAGCCATTAACCTGAGTCTGACTTCTCATTGATTGGGAAAACTGCGTGGAACGGCCTTCATTAAGTTGAACAGGTATGGAGTTTCCTGAGAGACACTTTAATTGGTAGAGGATTCTCGTAATTCTGTTGAAACAGTAAATTCCTGTTGTCCTGAATGAAACACCTTTTTGACATGTCAATAGCAACAATCTGTGATAAACTTGCTTAAAAAATCCCAGTAATTTTCCTTCTTAAATCCTTGATTGCTTAAAATCTATAACCAAAAATACATTCATCAGAAGAATTGATAAGTAAGAAACAAATAAGTTACGGCAATGTATAGATGCAAAAAAATTATTGTGAAACATAATTGCGTATCTTTTCTCCATAGGTTATTAATGATGTAGTTTCATACTTTTGAGATTCCAATCTGAAAAAGGAATCGTTAAACACGACAGAGACAGAAGAAATCAACAAGGTCTCCAGTTTCCATTCAGTTTTTATAGTCACGAGCTGTACTGGTCGATCAGTGGTGGTTGTCTCCACTACTTCCATTAATGATACAAGTTTTCAGTCAGATATTCCCTACAGCTTCAGGTTATAGATCTTTTAGCAAGTCTGTTGCTTTGTTGTCTGGACTTATTGGTTGCCAGCTCTCCTTATAATGTACATTATTTTAGACACCAAGATGTTTATTATTGAGTCAATCAGAAACCGGACCGCAGTATTCTCAATGAAAAGTTGAGACCTCTCGAGGAATTGTCATGCGAGGAAATTTAGGATAAATATTTAAAACAAATTCTTATTCATAAACATCTTTCACATGATCAGTATTGGGGAAAATACTTGTATTTAAATGTATTTAATTACAGAATACTGAATACCTGCTTTAAAATGTATTTTGTAACGTATTCCGTTACTTTGCAGAATCCTGGTACTTTATTCTAAATAGTTGTCCCCTTAAAAACAGCATTTAAGTCTATTAAATGTCACAAAATGTGCTGGTAGCTACAGAGGGCATAAACATTATGTACTGACTGTGAAAGTATAAAAAATAAAGATTTTTGATTATTTTTGGCACAACACTGCTACCTCTCAGTGACCAAAAACCAAACAAACAAACTGGTTCTTAGCAGCAATATCTCTTTAGATTTCATTAGATTTTATATTTGGTCATTTTAAATGAAGTTTAGCTGTTTATCAGCCACACCCAATTAGGTTATTTGCGACTTTCTGTTATTAATATGCAAAGTATTTTAAACAGACTTTCGTTGCACTCCAAATGGAAAGCTTTTATCCTTGTAGCCATGATTCTTGGGAAACGCGTCACAACAACACATAATCAAGCTAACGTCATGTCAGATACAACCAACACTGTGACTGTGAGAAATGAGCTAACTAACACAATATAGGCCCTATCAAATAGAAAAAAAAACTGTGGTAGAGGATTATTGTTTTGTTTTTGTATATCATCGCAGTGTCTTTTAATTTTTTAGTGACTTTCACATACCTTTTAGGCTGGTCAGTCGGATGGTTCGTGTTTCAAGTTTGCTGTTGACATTGTAGCTTGAGACCCGCCAACAAAGTTTACACAAAAATGTATGATTTTTCCCACCCGGATAATCACTAACCTTTGAAAAAATATTTTAGGTGCTAATACAAATATGCCGCTTTATTAATTGATACCGAATTACAGCTGCTCCAGCAATCAATGGAGTTTGCCTACTAGTGTTGCCAGATTTGATCTTTTCCCCCGTTTTAACCACCATGGTTTTATTCGGGCTTTTGTCAGGAATGCTTGAATGAAATCTAGCATCACTTGAAAAAAATGAACTCCAAGAGTTCACTGCTAATAGGTTTTTTTGGCTGCGGTTGTGGCTCCAAACACCACCCTCCATCTGCCTCGTGATACTTGGTGAAAAAATTACGTTCCAGTCATTATAACTTTTTTTGTAGCACGGGTAATTTCATCACCAGCTGACGCAGGCTGCTACAGATGTCTTGGATATGTTGAATGAGAGCAACAGCCATCAATTACATACACGTTACCCCCTGCTACAGCTTTTACACAACTACTACTGAAATGTCACAGCAATGACCCAATCATGACATTTGTCAACTTTATGCAAACGCTCTGTCTACATCAATGAAGAGTCACTCACCTCGGCATACTGGTTGCCTGAAACTGAAGACATGATTTCTTAAAGAATAATTACTTGAATACTTCAGGGCACTCATAGAACATTGACACAGCAAATAATTAGTTAATCTGTAAATAAATGAAAAAAATTAGATGGTGATGTTATGGCAAAACTGACGTACCATATGAATCCTAGAAACTCCCTGTCTTGATCCGAATACACACACACATTATTCACACTTGGAGCATATTAAAAGTAATATAAATACTTCAAAAGTATAACACAAGTTGATTTCTCAATTTCCCCACTTTTAGACCTGTGTAACAAGTATATCAGTATTTCAACATAGATTGCAAGATCAATAAAGTTATGACAGCAGGTTTAGTAATTGTAGCAACGTAGCTTCTTGAACATTTTATTTGCTATATTCCATTGATTATATGTTAGTATTGCAGATTATTCATTTCTTATTTCCTTTTCTCCTCACATTTTTTTGTTCTCTCAGGTTCCAGACGCTGCTTTGCCTGAGGGAGTGAGGTGGGTGGGCTGCCAGGGTTCACAACCCCACTTTAGACGTTATCCTTGTGGGGTCTGGACCCTCTTCCATGTTCTCACTGTCCAGGCCAACAACATTGGAGGCTCAGGTGCACAAAGATGTATTGTTGTTGATAAAAAGCGGCTGTTTACAATTTGTAAAGACAAAGTAAAGAAGAGGAGATCTTAAATTTTTTACATCCTAGTGGACAAAAAAATCAACACATTAGGAAGCATCAAGATTTATTGGGATTATTATTTGATGTTTATTAGAAATTTCCTGTGTTGTGTCATTTTATAACATCTGAAATTGAGCCTAATTGGGACTGTGTGAAAAGGGATTAATTTAGATTAGAGGAATGTGAGTGGGTAATAAAACAGGCAGATGACCAGAGGCTCTGTTCCTGGCAGGGACCTTAATCTCCCACTAAACAGACACTCCCCCACACACACACATGTAGATGCACGTAGAGGTTAATCCCAAGGTTTACGGACCATCATGCAACCTGCAGATGGAATGGTCAATAGGGGTGTCCATCTGGACCCTTAAAGACCGCCATTCTAATGTGCGCATGTGCACACTTCCTGCAAAGGTTTTTAAAATTTGAGGATAGTTTTGTATAAAGGATTTGCAAAAAAAACAAAGATGCTAATATTGGGTTGTTGTTGTTTTAGTTTTTTTTCCTCTGATAAACACACACAGGTCTCTATGAAAATCCCGACCTGTGGTAAAGTTCATTTAAAGGGCTGGCTAAGCTCAGAACAAAAGCAAATGACGAAGCAAAAATATGTTTGTGGACAGGTCAGGTCCTGAGACAACAGCCTGGCCACCATTCACACAGAGTGTTAACGATATTTAATCTGCAGATTGGGTTATCCCATTCCTAGAGATTATTCACTTCAATATGGTGTTAACCCAGCTGCCTGTCACCATAGACCCACAGATTCATGGGACGACTGGAGAATGTAGAAACTCTCTGGTGGTCAGGCTGCAGTTCAGGTTGCACTTCTATAAAGTCAGATGATTGTGATTTACACCACATATTTTGATTGATTTCTTTAAAAAACAAAAAAAAATATGTATATATATATATACATATATATGCGGTATTTTATGCAGAGGTCAATGTTAATTTACACAGATAAGTAAAAAAGAATTAGATCCTAATATTGATCTCTAAAAACCAAAACACTCACCTTGAAACAGAGCTGTAATCGAGCCTTAAAAGTTGGTCTAAAAGAAACAGCTTGGAGAGAGACAGCTTATTACAGATCAAACCTGACATTATTCAAAAGTCAAACACCAGAGTTTCTGCTAGAAAGAAATTGCACCGGACAACATGACCGGCAGGTTTTCAATTCACTGACAAATGTTTGAAATTCTGGTCAAATAGATCTATTATCTGAAGCTTAAAATGATAAATGAGGGCCTATAAGAATAATATCCAGGCATGTTGGTTTGTAATCTTTTTTTGTTTTTAAGTCTGCAGCTATATGAAAGGAAATGAGTACCGTCGATAGGCTATCTCACATGCATGACTTCTAAAATGAAGGCTATTGCACAAGCCTGCCCTCTTTAAACATGAACATAAAGAAACCGAAGGCCTGCCTATTATCAGATTGAATAATTTTTCGTACCATTTTGATAATGCAGCGTGCTGCCGACTTGAAATCAAATAATGTCTGTTTGAAAAATTGAATAAAAACTACGAACTGTGAAAACAAACTGAAATATCCCTGAACATGGATTATGGCATTTTACCTTTTATAGGGTGACCATAGCCTGAAAACCCAAAAAGAGGACCTTGGCAGTGGCTGAGAGAATAGTACGATCCTCAGCTTTACCCGCTTCTGTTGCATAGAAGTCTGTCTCGCCTGTGTGTGTTTCTGTGTGCGCTCTTGACCACTTGCTCTAGATTTCAGGGAGATTTTATTTGACTTATGGGCACAGGGAGCTATTATGTAAATGCAGAAGACTTCTGCAACTTGAGACTTGGGATGTCTGGTAATAGTGCATTTACACGTCAGCATTTTCTGTCTAAGAGCGCAGTGCAGGAGTCAGAGCATCTTTTCTGTTTTGATATGAGAGAAGGAGTGGCCTGGGTTTTTACATCATGACACATGTGGTGTGCATGCAACAAGTAGATCAGAATAATGTTAGTGGCCCAGTGCAGCACTTTATTATAAATTTTCTCACTAATGAGATGATCAGCCCGTGGACAATAGAAATTAAGCCCAAACCCGGCCGGATCCGTTGGGTCCCGACGGGTTCGGGCAAAGATCTTCAGCTTTACCTTGACTACACTGACCGAGCTCTTGATTCTCCTCCAGATTCACAGGAGGTGCTAAAGGCAATGAGAAACTACATCCACAACTTCTTCGGCTGCAGACATTGTGCAGAGCACTTTGAGAACATGGCAAAGGATGGTCTGGAAGAGGTGAATACGCTGCCTTCAGCAGTACTGTGGCTGTGGTCTCGTCACAATTATGTCAATAATAGAATTGCAGGTAAGAGACGCAGAAGTCCTCAACAGCTAAGCTGTAAAACACCAGACTGATTAAAAGAACTGAAATTTCTCCTCACTCTGTTACATGTGCTGGAGAATGGTAATGACTCATGCAGTCAAACTAGTGGTAATTTAAGCAGAAACATATCTTGAAACCATTACGGTGTGTCCAGACCAAACGCAGTAGGAGCGACTAGAGCTTCAGGTTTTTACATGTAAAATCAATGGAGGAGCGCGATGAAGCGCCACAGATGCGATGGAAAATTTGCGCTGCATTTTATGTGGTGCATTTTGTGCATTCGCGTTCATGGCATCTACCGCTTGAGTTGGAAAAATCTGAACTCCAGCGTCAAATCGCACTGCGACAACCAATCAGGGGACAGAGTTTCAGTAATTCTGTGACTGTCATGGAGTCACAGCCTCAGCAGGACATGGAGGAAATACTGATAAACCCCGTGGCTAATCACCCCGAGCTACATGACACAAGCAGTTTTCAATTCAGAGACAGGAATTTTTTTAAATTATAAATAGGTTAAACTATTCAGATAGGAATGCTCTTAAGATGTTTGTGGGTTGCACTTAAAAGAGCCGTTGTTGCTGTAAAAGCACCTCTCGGCCTAGAAGTGAGCCTGGAAACGGCATCACCTGGTTTCCTGGTAGCAGCTCCCGCACCAATCTAGCCCCAGGTCCGCTGAAGCCCGGGCCGAGCTTGCAGTCCTCCATCAGCTCGGTCCATGATCCATCGGCAGCTGAATTCTGGCCCCAGCTCTGCTGCAGGCCAGTTCGTGCATGAAAATACCATATTTAAAGCGCGTCCAGTTCGCTTTGTACACGCTTCAAGGTGCGAATGTGCATGCAAACAGCTAGGCGTGTGTCGCGCTTTTTAGTCGCTCCTATCGCGTTCGGTGTGGACATAGGGTTAGACACCAGCTTTCGAGGACCAGAATACCACCTTTTCGGTTTTATGCTGTTTTAGTGCCAGCCTGCACTGCAGTGCGGTGTTTGGATAGTACAAATTCAAGAGTTTAAAAATGCTTTAAATTAAAATATTCATACACTCTGAACTTTTCACTAGCACACACGAAGAAGTACAAATTGTTATAAATAAATAAATATAAAGTAAGAGAGGAAAAAAGGTCTAAAAATATGAATAGAGGTGCTGAACCTATTATCTAAAGAAAATCTGTCACTCTAGGCTTTAGGCAAAAAGTAAATATTCCTAGGCTATGGCAGTGCAGAACTCTAATTTATTTTGCAGATCCTAATTATTCTTCGGATTAAAATTAGTTTGTCTGACATATATGCAGACTTAAAGAGATAGCCTACAGTTTTATAAAAAACAGAACTTAAAACTTATGTTGCACCTGAGTTCACCCATTAAGCCTCTTGGCTTTCAGTTTTTCTTATTACATACCGCCCTGTTTCCCACATCAGTGGGATCTGAAGTTTTACCTTCCTATATTTTGAGTTGCTCTCTTAGATCACTGAGTCCTAATAGGACTAAACGGTGGGTGAGGGAAGAAGAATGGATCCCCTTATCAGACACCAGCTGTCATCCTTGTCTTAGTCCTCCAAGTATTAGCTGCTTCAGCCTCCCCCATTTCCTCCCGACCCCCTCTTGGCTTTCTTCAGCCTTTGCTATACCCCTACATTGATTTGCCAACCAGGGACCCACTATTGCTGGAAAACTTTCCAACCATTTCTTATTCATCTTTCCAGATTTTTCCCTTCCAATCTGTGCAGAAATGTTGGTCTTGGCCTTTAAGTTACTGAATTTCATGCACAGAAATAAAAGCCTTTCAATCTCTCAATTAAAGGTTCTCTAAACTATAAAGATGGACTGATCAAAATCTTGTAACTGATTTATAATCTACGGTTTTCTTGCAGCTTTAACCTCCTAATGAAAATTTTCACATTTCTGTTTTAAAATTATATTATAACAAGAACAGCATTCGAAATCTAACATTTTAGCTTTCTTGATGTGAGTGGCTATTAAGTAATAATGGGAATAGGGGTAATGTAACACTATTTCTGTGTGAGACAGCAGTCACTATTAAACAATTTTTGCCAATATTTTAAAGCAAATAGCATATGATTGTAGAGTTTAGCATCTTTTGTATAGAAATTTGTCAAATTGGTGAAACTAGCCTTAAAAAAAACCAGTAGTCTCTAAATTTCAGCTAGAGAATGTAGATCCTTACTTTAATTCTGATATTTCCGGGAAGCCACCAGTGTTTTTGAATCCAGCATACTTCATAGATGATAGGGGTTGAAGGTGCAACAGGATAAAAGTGAAGTCTTCCTGTTATCTCATTTAAAGGGATATTCCATCCCTAAGTGCAATTTAGTCTGTTGCTATCTTCCCCAGAGTTGCATAACTAATAAAAACCTTTTTGAAAAAATTCAGCAGATTGCCTGAAGTCACTGACTGGAAGTTGTGTCCCCTTGATGCAGACTCAAATCGTCGCAACCCCTCATACTAAACAAGCATGTAGTGATGGTGGAGAGGAAAAAATAATCTTTAACAGGAAGAAACCTCCAGCCGAACCTGGCTCATTATGAGCGGCCATCTGCCACGACCCTCTGGTCGTTTGGCAGTCCCAAGTTTAGACTCGGGAATACATTACGAAAAGGCACAGTTTTAATCCGCCGCTGTAAATTGTAATGACATGACCCCGAAGACATCTGCATCCGTAAAAACTAATGTATGGCTGTTAAGGTTATACCTGGTAGAGTTTTTCAAAGGAAAAGTATAGTACTGTACATTCCAATAAAAATGGCAGAGTATATGACCGATCAATGTGACGTCTTAGTATTAGCATTTGTGTGTCACTTAGGGCTGGACTATTCCTTTAAGTCCTGCACGCTCTTTCTCTAATTGCCCCCATGAACTTACTTACATACTTATCTCAAAATGTTTTACAAAATACGGTTTACATTTAAATGCCTTCATACATTTCTGTGCTTCATTTGACTTCATCCTTAATTTGCTGACTAAAAGTAGTGTCTGGATGGTCCTCCTGTCATGACCGATCAGGCTAATAATCTGTCAATTCTGACACCTGTATTTAATATCCCTCTGTATACTTTTCGAAATAACCATCAGTAACCTAACAAATTATTCTTTGTGTGAGAATGGACTTCGATAAGTATCCCTTCCTCTCAGTTTCTGCTTGTGATTTCATTAAGAACACCTCTGTCATTAATGGCCTACTTTGTTAAATCACAATCTTTTGTTTGTGTGTTGTTGAGGGCTCAGAAGGACACCCGTCCCTGTGTGTGTGTCTGTTCCTCTGACACTTGAACACCATGCAGGTTGTTTCCCTTCTATTCATCCATCTTTCTTTGGCTCTCGATCCTCTCTCTTTCCACTCACCGCCCCCTGGGACTCATAGCCTCAGCTTGACAAGCAATAGAGGCGCATCCTTGCTGGATAGCTCCCTTAGGACACAGCTTTGCCCAAAACACACTCACAATTCCCAAGTTATTCTGTGACGGCAGGTGGCAAGCTCTCTGACACACGCCACACAACCCCCCCACCCCACCCCCATACCCAAACCCACCCCCCCAAAGCGACACATGAACAACCCCTCTGCCTTTGTAAAGCGGGTCAGCTGAGAGGTGCACAGCCGACAGGCAGCATGAATTACAGAATTGGTTGTTTCAGTGAGAGGTGGCGTCTTCCCTGAGGACAACAAGCGCACTCCATCTCCCTATCCATACAACCCCTCCTCTCCTGTTGTTCCTGAAGTGGAGCTCTTTAGCAGGCCTCCCCGCCCCTCCTTTTACGAGCAGCCATGCATGAAAGATCAGCTATTTGTAAGGCAGTTGGACAATTAATTTAGCTGGCAACAAAGAGGCCCCAGGGCCCTTCAGCCTCCTTGCAGCAGCTGAATTAAGACTGGTGGCAGCTCAGTCCTGTTGCTGCATGTCAACAGCTGAGACTGAGCCACAATCCTGCAGACAGACCAGCTCGGCAACAGCAGGCCAAACTGCCTTCGTTGGCAGGTATGGATCATTTGTAACATTCTTAATGGGAAACATTTTTTCATATCCATCAGCTAAATAGGACTAGTTTTGTCAAAGTTCTATTCTTGATATAAGTCAAAATTTCTCACACTAAAATTAGATTTGGACTTTTTCCACTGTTTTAAACATATTTGACATTCAATTTAGAAAGGCCTGTACCTGTAGATACATTAAATAAAACTAAACTGGTTGGCAGCAGTGGAGAATCATGCATCAGCTGTTTTCAACAGGAAACCTCTTGGAACATGAATGCTTGATGGGATTACAGTTCTGTTTGCATAAAGACTCCCTCCGATTTCTATTCACTTCTTACAAAAAGGTTGGCCGGATAAAGTATATGAGCAAGAGAAAACCTTCACTTGTAGAGCAATGCTCACAATGTTCATCTCCATAATCAAGAATCGGGTTGAGGGGTAAAGGGCATGGAAGCATGCAGGAGAGACCCTAATTGTGTGACTCCTCCTTAATTGACTCCTTTCAGTTTGAAGGAGAATTGGCTCTTCTTCGAACTTCCTCCGAAATACTAAACTCATCACTTCATCTCTAAGGTTGACTCTAGCCGTCGTTGGGAGGAAGCTAAATTCAGTTGTTGGTATTCAGAATCTATCATAACCCAGGTCGGAGTATAACATAGAAAGCCAGGTAAATGGATAGCTTGGCTGTTTAGCTGAGCTATTTATTTACTATGACTGGCAATCAGGAGAAGCACTCACATTACAGCAAACAAATCCATCTATCATCTGTTTATCCATTTTTGCTCACAATGTCTGTCTCTTGCTTTGTGAAATGCTGATCTGCAACTTGGGATAAAAGCAACTTTATCGTTTTTCTCCTATTTGCTTGATTGCGCACTACCTTTGGAAGTAAACAAGAACTTTATCAGAAATCTGAAACTATCTAGGGTTGGCATAAAAAGATTTTTGCAGACACATTTGTTTTAAATAACCATTTAACTGTTTAAATATGAGAAGTGTGTGTGTGTCTGTGTGTGTAAAGGCGGAGGATAATATCTGTCCTTGAGAGTTCTACAAACTCCCAGGAAAAGGGATTCTGATTAGTTTTTATTTAATATGCAAAGTTGCATTAAATTTGTAAAATGTATTTTTTTTCTGTTTTTTTGAGGGGGGGGGGGGGGTTTCTTCCTATCCCATATTTACACATGGACAGATTACAGTATCTGGGAACATAATAATTTTGGCACAAGATGGAGCATAGAAACATTAAAAACAGATTATTTTAAAACTGCATTATGAGTTGATATACAGGAATATAGATAACTGTAAAGAATATGTATTACCTATAAAAAATAAAGTTGAAGAGAAATTAAAATCCCTCACTGTATACCCAACCTTGTCAAACTGCCTAAAATTTACATTAAAATAAACATCTGAAAAAAAAAAGATTTTGGTGTAACTTCTGAGCTGATTCTGAAGTGTTTGGCTCTGGTACGTTGTACATCAGACCAAATATCTTCGGACGTCATATGACTGTAGAGTTTAGCATGTTTTTTCTGAGAACTTTAACTCCTATGCTTTTCTGTCAAAGTCAGAACCAAGCCTCCTGCAGGTAGTAGCCAGCTAAATTGTTTTGCAAAAGATAGACTACTTATATTAATTAAAAACTTTTAATGTTGTGGCCCGAGAGCTCTCCATGGAACAGAACTGGCAACCGCCTATTTATAATGGGGGCTGAATCCGTGCACTGCTGCCACCCTAACTGGATTTAAGCATCAATTCAACCAAAGATTTGAAATCAGGGAACATTCCTCCCAAGTGATCAAAATTTGGCAAGACTTTCAGAACGAAGGCTTTTCTGATCACTTTGGTGGGAGAAAGTTGCGCTGCATTCACTTTTCTTGCATCAGTAGTTATGCTGCAGTGACGTATCGCTCCCAGTCTGTGTAGTCACAGATGTGCGATATGCCTTCTTACCTCTTTAACACGCTGTCAGCTCCCGGACCGCAAGATGCCTTTTGTACAGAGTCCAGGTCAGGTCTTTGGATCAACTGAAGGCTTTTAATTGCATTTTGTGGACTTCCTGATCATAAGGAATTTCAGTAGTTCAGCCTTGAAGTAACAAATGCATGGACTAGTTTCTCTGCATCACTCCTGGACAGGATGTTTATAATTTTAGCAATAGTCCAGAGGTGAAAGAAAGAAATCTTAGAAACCTGTTTAATATGGTGTTTAAATGTCATGTCTTGGACAAAAATTTACACCGAGGTTCTTTGCATTATTACCAGAGGCCAAATGAATGCCATCCAGATGAAGTGATTGATTTAGCGGTTTCCTTTTTAAAGGTTCTGGTCCAAAGATGCCAACTTCTGTCTTGTCTGAATTTAAAATTATAAAATTCAGAGTCATCCAGGTTTTTATGTCTTCGAGACATGCTTGTAATCTACCCAACTGATTGGTTTCATCAGGTTTTATGGATAAATATAAATGTGTATCATCAGCATTACTGTGGAAATTCATTCAATGCTGTCTAATTGTTTTACCAAATGAAAGCATATATATATAGTAAAGAGAATCGGTCCAAGCACAGAACCCTGTGGTACTCCACAAGTAGCCCTTGAGTGTGAAGAAGATTTATCATTAACATGAACAAACTGGAATCTGTTGGACAGAAATGATTTAAACCAGCCTAGTGCTGTTCCCTTTATCCCTACATGTTCAAGCCTTTCTAAGAGAATATTATGATCCACTGTGTCAAAAGCAGAACTGATATCTAACAAAACCCGAACAGTCACAAATCCATTATCTGAGGCCATTAGAATATCATTAGTATGAGCTCTAAAACCTGACTGAAATTCTTCAAACAGGTTGTTTCTGTTTAGATGCTCACATACTTGATTTGCAACTATTTTATCTAGAATTTTGGATAAGAAAGGAAGGTTAGATATAAGTCTGTATTTAGCTATGTCTTGAACCAGGGAGGCTTTCTTAAGTAAAGGTTTAATTACAGCAACCTTAAATTCCTGAGGCACATATCCATTTATTAAAGATACATTCATCATGTCTAGAATAGGGCCAGTAACCAGAGGGAACACTTCCTTAAATAATTTGGCTGTAATTTGGTCTAACATACAAGTTGAGGATTTAGATGAAGCGAATATTTGTGATAATTCCGAAAGTTCAACAGAATCAAAATGGTACAGACATAAACATGGTTCTACAGTTCTCTCTGATGCTGCCTCATTTACTAAAAGAGAGTTAATCATGTTTGGGAGAATGCCAATTATTTTATTTTTAATTGAATTTATTTTACTTAAGAAGAATCCCATAAAGTCATCACTACTGAGAGAAGGGGGAATGTTTGGCTCAACGGAGCTATGACTCTGTGTAAGTTTGGCAACTGTACTAAAAGTAAACCTAGGCTTTTTTTCCAGGTTAGAAAGAAATCTTTTAAGTGTGTAGAGTGCCATTTTCTGTCCATTTTCCTGGTATTCTGCTTTAAAGTACGCAACTCTACATTAAACCAGGGAGCCAACCTCCTATGGCTGATGACCTTCTGTTTTAAGGGGGGTACACTGTCTAGCACCTTTTTAGAATAAGGGAGGAGGTGTGAGGGCATATGTAATATGTACCAACACCTGCTAAAGAGCAGCACACATACATGCATGCATACTAGTAGCCGTCAATCCAAGATACAATAAAATTGATCTATCCTTTATGCAAAGCGCTGTATGCAGAGTACATACACACATGACTGAGATTAATCTGGAGGTGGTGGAGGATGTAAATTGACAGTGCTGTAAAGTGACAGACCTGCTGCTGCTCCGCTTATTTTCTTTTCACACACACATACACAAACATACCCACAATGGCCTGTTGGTGACAAGCAATTTATTACTGGATGCTGCCCTCATAGTGTGCGTACTATGTGTCCTTGTGAATATTCGTACAGACTGCGTCCTTTAAGCTTGATTTTCTTTTCTTTCTTTTTTTTTTGCATGCATGCTCTCAAGTTTGTTCTGCCGATCTGGTTGCAGAGGTGCAAATAAACTGGTGAAACTGATGAAGGTTGTAGATTAGCAGCAGTTGCCTACAAGGAAAAAAAGGAGAAAGTTTCCAATTCATTAGAAGGGCAGCTCCCGTCTGAGTTTCAGTCGCTCCCATCTTCAATTTGGAGATTGGGGTTTGCTTTCAAGGGTCTGCGGAGGAACATGACAGGTGGTTCGGAGCACAGAGGTCTACTGCTTGAAAACAGCGAATCAGTGTGTTTGTCTAAGGGAAGAGGCTGTCCACTTTGGTAACATCTATTATCTCACCATCCCTCCCACTGGGACACCCCCAGAAGCCCATCGATCATTGTTAGACCCTGTCATATGAACACGCTCACAGAAGCGAGCACAAACACACACAATATCAATCCATAGATTACATACAGACAAACGCTGACGGGTGATTTACATATACACACTCAAACGGATACATTCATATATGCATATGGGCACTTAGTTTTTACAAGCAGTGGGATAAGATCTAATGGGTTCCCCACAGATTGCATCCAGTCGTCAGTGCACGTAAATCCTTCAGTCAACAAGAAGAGAAGAAAAGGTGACAATAGAGGAAGCAGCTTTTGGGAAACACAAACTGTATTTTTGCTTCTTTTTTCTAATCTGCAGTTGTGGAGTTTTAATGAGTAAAAAAATAATTTTATGATTAAAAAGAATATTTAACTTAGAAATGATGTATGTCCAAAAAAAGTTCTAATTTTAGATTTATATAGACTAGATCTATATAGATCATTAGATCTTCTGTAGTAAAATTTGTAGTTGAATAATCGTCACCGGTAAGCTTTAAGTTAAGTTTAAGTGCAAAATAACCTGTTCTTTGCAGTTCATCAGATTTGTTCAAAATTCTTAAGCAACAAGACTGTCATACTAAGAAAGGCTAAAAATGGAATAAAAATAAACAGGAATGTGGCATTGGTGGTGAAATTGTTAGCATTGTTGCCTCTTTTCTGTTTGAGTTTGAGTGGTTTCCTAATTAAATACTATTTTCCAATTCAGTTTATTTATATAGATTCACAACAGATTTAATCTTAAGGCACTTAACAAGAAAGTTATTTCATTCAGTCATATACAAACATTCCAATCAGTTGTTAAAGGTTTTCTATTTGAGGAATCCCAGCATATTATCTTGAGTCACTGATTTGCAGTTGTGCCCCATGGATGCAGGCTCCAACCATTTATCTTTTTTTGGTACTTTTACTTTTTCCTACAGTCCCAAAAAATAAATTGTAGTTTAACTGAGTTGCAAATGTGTCTTCTTGCACTTAAGTCCAAGTATGTGCATGCAGACGTTTGTGTCTCTGTGTTGCCCTATGATCAACTGTTGACATGTCCGGAGGGAACCCTAACTCCAACCGGGGTTAGGCACTGGTCCAAAGATTCAGCAGTAGTGAAAAATGGATCAATGAATAAACACAAAGGCATGTTTTAGCATCTTGAGGAATGACTTGTTCCTCGAGTAATTATTAAACAGGACTCACTCGTGCATAATTTAGTGACTGGAGTAGGTCCCTTATTATACCTTAGCCGCAAACAATAAGGTCAATAAAGTTGATTCTTACTTTCTAACATTAACTACAATCCCAAAGATTGAATTTCATAGAGAAATGTGTTTACTGACAAATAATGGATAGAAAGATAACATGGTCAGTGTTTAATCTGATTCATAAAACCTTATGATTTAAAATTCGTTGCAGACTTCATACGAGCTGAAGTCTAGAGCTAATCTAAAGGTTCAAACTCGCTAAAAAATAAGTAGATCTAGCAAATGGATACACAAAGTTTTCTATCTGGTTGCCGGAATCTTTAGATGCATATTTATTAAGTGGGTCATCTATTATTTTTTTGGAAGGTTTTTAAAGGCTTTTCTGTCATTTTTTAATATAAGTTGAGCATTTTTAGCAATTTTCTTTTTATTGAGCATTTATTGGTTTCAACCCATATAAGAAAATTAAAATGCTGTTTAGGGATACATTTTTTAAATACTCCGGTAATAGGAGATGGTATATTATTACAATATCATTAACATTAACAAATAGACTGAGGGAATAAGAAATTGATTATAAAAAATTCAATATGTTTCACTAGATTATGTATGCATAATATCATAAATCTCCCATTTTTTTTGTAACTTAGATACTGGTCAACATAAACACTATCTGTGTTCTTTCCTACCAGGTGAATTGAGTGAGGACCCGCTCTTCCCAAAGATCCAGTGGCCGTCCCCAGAAATGTGTCCATCCTGCCACATAATCAAGGATAATGGAGATCATGATTGGAACAGAAAGCAGGTTTTTCCCTTCCTCGAATCCTATTTCTCATCCAGCCGCATCCTACCAGGTACTGTTTGATGTAGAGCGTTAAAAAAAACACAAAGAAGTTAACATTTGTTGAATTTGAGAATTTCAAACAAGTCACAGCCGTAAAATTGTATTGATCAGAAGGTTTTGTCCAAACTTGGATTAGCTGTTTGCATTGTTGAAATTTGACCAATTTATTGAAATTATCATGGAAAGAAAATACATTACCTATCTGATAGTGACAGGATTAAAAGTACTGTACGGCAATGATTGCAGCAATGTCTTCTTCTGTTTCAGATTATCTTGAGGATGAAGATAAGATTTTGGAAAAGCAGAGGGCAAAAACTTCCCATCGACTGCAAGATTCCATTGTTCAAAAACGTGTAGAGAGAATGGCTAGGGAGGCCTTGAACGCCATTGTACCTTCTTTACCATCACTTGTGCAAGAGGGGGAGGAGGAAAACGATGGACCCCAAGAGGAAGAAGAGGGACCACAAGATGAAACGGAAGCATATGAAGAGGACAACGAAGGTGAGGAAGAAAATCCAGCGCCAGCAGCTAGCGAGATGGAGGACAAGTCATCCGAACTGACACCCTGGACCAAATCTAAATTAGAAGATCTCCGTGACCGCCAGCAGGCTAACAGGATACCGAGCATCATTGGAATGAGGCTGCGGCAGCGTCGGCGGCAGGAAGACATTGTGGATCTCGACTTGTTTGAGAATCAGCATTTCAAGGCTAAGGCTCTGCAAGTTGCTGCTTCCAGCCGATTTAAGCAACGCACCCTGCAAACAAAGGTAGAGCCGGAGCCCCGCCCAGCGTTCAGCCTCGGCATGGAGCTGGATGCAGGAGTCGGCATGGTGGGCCTGCAGCCCATAGACGCAGACCTTGAGCTGAATTTGATTCGCCAGGGAAAGAGGCTGAAAAAACGAGAACTTTCAGGACAGTACTTTAGAAGGGAGGGCGAGTTGACGCACTGGATGTCTGTGTTTAGCATTGGTTTCTCGAATGTAGACATTAGCTTATGTGTCATTCTTTATGCCCTGTCTTTCACATGCCTTATAGCCATGTACGTTTTCTTCAGAAACCGCCTTAGGAGACGGAGGGTAAAACTAGCTCTGCCTTGAGGCTAATACATATAATATTCCATCTGATTATCTCACTTTCATTGGGTTAAGAGGGAATTTGTCAAGATGTGGGAATCTGATTTTTATTTTTAAGTGTCGGTGTGAATATTTTGGGTTAGTGGCGCTGAACTGCTTTAAATGAAAAATCAAGACAGTCCTTCATGTAGCTTCCAGATTCATTCCAGAGAGCCATTTAAAGGTGTTTCATTTCTCCCCATACAGTAATTGTAGTCTTCTATCAATTCCTGTTTGGGGTGTTGCAAGTTCTTCAGAAATAATTACTTGTTTCTCTTCTTTCACTGATGGAGAAAAAAAATCTAATCTTGTATTTGTTACATTTTTATAAAAACTTTGTTCTTTTTTGCTAAAACTTTTCCCCTCTTTTCATACCATTTGGTCCTGTTGCAACTTTGTTTAAGGTAGTTTTACTTGAAAACATGGTTTCTATTTCATGTGAATAATAAATGTAACAATACACAGCTGTCTTGTGCATTAGCTACCTAAAAATATGTGTCCTTCAAAGAGATTATAATTAATTGATTTAAGACAGCCTTTTGAATACTTAATTTGGTTTATATTGTCTCATACTGTAACAGGACTAGCATTTCATTAATTAGAGGGTAGCAGATCAGTGCGGTACGTTTCTCTGTCTAATGTCTTGTAATATAAGATTACGCTTCTGCATCCCTATGGTGGCTAAACTGGTTGTTAATGTGCTGGGTTATCATAAAAGTTTACATTGGAGACTGTTTCAGAAAAAGCGTTGATTTGTCTGTCATCTCACATAAAATTTTCCATTTCCCAGTTTGAATTAATAAAATTATTTTTGATAAGTTTCTGGTTTTTTTTGCTCTTAGTACCTTAATAGTTTCAAAACCAGCAACCTTGAAACGATTTCCTGATGCATCCTCTGATGTCCTCTGTCCTCACTTTTATTCGTATAAGGCATTTTTTAAGTATATGACTGTTAGAAACTGGAAAATAGAATATCCTTGTATGTTGATTCTTATTTCATGAATCCCTACATTCGCTTCAGTCTGTCTTCTGATGCTACTGATTATATTCTAACAAGCTTGATGGGGTTTTTCTTGATTTCTTGTGGATCAACTGAGCATTGTGACTGATTGCTCTCCAAGAGAAAAGGGGTACAGCTGAAACATGAAATGGCATCTCTGCTCTGGTCAGTTCCACTCTGCCGTTTTAGTCTTCAATGGAGACTCCTCCGTTCCGGATGAGTGTGGAACAGGCATACGTTGACCACCCATTAACACTGTACAGTCTTAAAAAAGATGTCAAAAACAACACGTATGTTAAATTTGAACACATGTACTGAATCAGTTCAGGGATAACATGCGTGTCATTTATGACACGTCTACATATGCTTTTACTACAATTTTAACATATTCTGTGTTTATAAATAACAGAATTTGCTTTAAGTGCAATACATTTTCTGTGTTATTTTTTAACGCGTCTTTTCTAAGATTCTGCACATCTAAAAACTTTAAACAAAATACCACGGAATTTAAGATCCTCCCTACATATAAAATCCTTAACAGTCAAGCTCCGTCATACATGAGATCTGATTTTTCCATATGTTCCTAACCGAGAACTTCACTCTCAGACTGCTGCTTTATTGGTGGTTTGTAGGATTTGTAAAAGTAGAATGGGAGGCAGATCTTTAGCTATCAGTCTCTTCTTCTGTAGAACCAGCTCCCAGTTTTAGTCCATGAGGCAGACTTAAGACCAGGCTTAAAAACTTTTTTTAACTAATAGAATGACTTGGGTTACCCTGAGCTATCTCTGTAGTTATGCTGCTATATGCTAGACTGTTGGAGGAAAGACTGACCACTTTTTTTGACTCTGGTACTTCATTCCACTAATTTTCTCTTCTGCTACTCTACAGTTATATCTTCTTTTGCTGCTATTTTAGCTTTTAATCTTGTTTTTTACTCAGTGTTTTTCTCTCCATAGAAGCTACATCTGGTCTGGTATCCTGCTTAGCTGCAATGCCCTTTTGGATGTGGAGCATAGACTGGGATGATTCTCCCAGACACTGAACATCCTCTGTATCCTGCCAACTTTGTACTTTCTTTAATAAAGAAAGTACTCTTACATCAGTTCTGTTCTTTCTGTGTCTCTGCTCTGTCTTCTCAAAACCCCAGACAGTTATGGCAGATGGCCACTTATACTAAGCCAGATTCTGCTGGATGTTTCTTCCTTGTAAAGATAGTTTTTCTTCTCCACTGTCACTATAGGCTTGCTAAGTATGAGCAAATACTGTAGTCTGATACTGAATCAACAGGGCACAACTGCCACTAAATGACTTGATGCAGTCCGCTACGATTCCTTAAATAGAAAACTTTGGTAGCACTTTATAACTACACCTTACTTAACCTTATGGTGCATTCACACCGCCCCAAACGTCAACATTAAGCGCAGCAAGATTACATGTAAAGTCTATGTTTGAGGCTGTCAGATTCTCTGCTGCGCTTTGTGCGCTTTGGCTGCATAAATTTTTGAAACTTTTCCTGAGTTTCAATATTGAAAGTGCCAAAAGCCAACAACTCAGAAGTTCAGCTAGCTTAACTTTTGATGCTCTTAACACTCTGGACGCAGCGTGTCAAACAATCAGAGCGTCTCACTGTAGTGACGTCGCCCAACGTCAACGTTGTCTAGCCAACCAAGATCCACTAATGTTTAAAACATCCACCAGAGAAAGGCAAGCCCTTTTGCAGTCTTTTTTTAGTCTTAATATGAATATGCATCAAACCAGTCGCTTTCTGAGCGCTGTTTGACGCTCACAAAGCGTGCAGTGTCCACGCAACAATAATTACACATGAATATGTAATTGGTAACTGACTACTGATTACTCATCCCAAAAGTAACTTAGTTACTTTACTGATTATTTTAAAAGCAACTACGCTAAATTACAAGTTACTTTATTACTTACATTCAGCAGCTTTCAGTAACACTCCCCAATGCCTCAACATAAAAACAATGACTGGTTTTGCCAGTGTTCACTTTATTGGAAGTTAATTTTAACAGTAAGGCCAGAAATATACTTGTTTTTTATCCTCGTGTTGACACCACAGGCTGTGTCTTGGGCGCGTTCTTGCTTGTGCACTGCACATACTACTGGAGAGTTCCACTAGGGGGCAGATAACAGACCTCAGACTTGGGCCAGAGTTGTAGGGTAGAAACAAAACAAACATAGCGACAATAGAGGAGATAATCAGCTGTTTAATTTTCAGATTACCAGAGGAAAAGATGGTAGCAGTGCAACAGAAGGTATGTAAGACCATATTTACCGCTATTGTTGCCTGTTTTCCTACTTCTTTTGCCGCTGTTGACCCCGTGTATCAAATATATCTTTTTGCTTAAGAAAATTATAAAAATAGTAGCACACAGTGGCTTGAACAAGTTATTTTAAATTGATTATTGGTATGTAAATAGAAATGCATTAAATTAGTCATTACTGAAAAAGTGGTCATATTTAGAGTAATGTGCTACTAAGTAACAAGTTAAAGGCATCACAGCCATTACCTAATACATTAATTAATGCTTTATGTCTAGTGAATAGTCCCATTTAAGAGGTTTACCCATTGTTTATTTATATTTAAGAAACCACAAACAATTTGCAAGTGCATTTATACATCCACTGTTACACAATGATTTAGACATGTATTAATGATTAGGAAGTAACTAATACATGATTTACCAATCCTACAAGGCATTATTAATTAATTGGATTGCCAGTAGCTAAGTAAGTCTTTTTTGAGACTCTAAAGTGAAGACTGTGCTTCTTTACATACTAATTAATGTATTTATGCTTCTCATGGACCAGGTGTCCTGTGTGTCCCTAATAAAAACTTGAATGAGAAAATAATTAAAACAAGACATGACCCCGGAATGAAGAAGGTATCCGTTGTGTTTATGTATTTCTTTTACTTCATACAACAAATCAATCTAAACATACATCACATCAACAATAATTTTGTGAATTGACAAAATGTTTTGAAATTTTGTGTTAACCTGCATTGCACCTGCGGTGGTTGATGTGGCCCATGTTTTGATCTATTTATTGACAGAACTTTTTGCATTGATAAAATTATTATTATTATGTTGTGTGAATCACTGCACATATTACGCAGGTTGATGTGGTGCACAAATAGTTTGTAGTTTGCAAAGTATAAATCACCAATGGTTAAACTGATTACACAAGGGACTATTTACTAGAAATATAGGCTTAATTAATGTATTAGTTATTGGCGTATTAAGTTGGAGTTATAGTTAATTAACTGTTACTAGCTAATTACATATTTATTCATGTGTAACTAAGGCTAAATGTGTGGTAGTTATTATTAAGTGCTTTTAAATTCATTGGAATGTTTGTATGACTGAATTAAAATTAGTTTTCTTGTAAAGTGCCTTGAGATGACATCTGTTCTGTATCAGCTCTATGTAAATAAACTGAATTGAAGCCTCTTCCTCAAATATACCATTAATGTTTGGGAGTAATGACACCAACATGTCAGAGATACTCCTTCAACCTAATATTTCTTCCCATTATAGTAAAGCAAATATTTTGGTGCAGGTAGACGAGATGCTGGTTTTAACATCTAAGGAAAGTCTAGATCTCAGACAAGAAAAGCTGGAGAGCAGTTATAGGGTTATTACGGTAAAGTCAAAGACATGGGCCAAAGCTTACACTATTTTTATCTTCTAATCAAAATGTTCAACTGATTGTTTTTTGTTTGTTTGTTGTGTCTTTTGCAATTATCTCTGGTGAGAAATGGCCAGCAACATCACAATAATAGTTTCTAAATCACTCATGTTGATACAATCTACTTTCCAGGCATATGTGACATCAGGTTTACTCATACTGGCCATAGAGCTTGTTGTTATTGCATATTATATACATTATATACATTCAGGTATGTGAGACAAACAGAAGTTTCAACATAGAGATGTTGTACTCTGATGATATTATGACTTGTACTTTCCTGCAAACTATTATTTGAACTCTTCTCAGGCTGTAATATTAACAATTACAAGTCATCACTAAATGTTTTTTAAATAAGAAAAAAAGAGCGCATTCTGATCGTAAGAAGCCATTTTAATCATTCTAATTTATCTGTCTTGTCAAAAACGCCCTTGAAGTCCAAACGGATGAGCCAACAAAGTATCACCCACTGGTCAAAGAAACACTGGAATGATGAATAGCAAACCTAATAAAAAAAAGATGATTTAAAACAAACAGGTTAAACCGTAGCACCATCTGTGGTTTCTTTTTCATTTCAAAATGTTTTTACTATACTTTCTGAGCATAATCAGGGACACCAGGTTTTGTTTTTGTTTTGACCAAGACTACTAGAACAAGAGGCAAGGAGGATGGGGGGGTGTAGAAATGGGGGGTTAAACCATCCGAGGTTGAAGGAAAAAGCCTGTTGCCATCTGTTGTGGAGCGCAAGCTAAATCCTAACAATTTCATTGCGATTATAGCAAGTGAGTAATCCAGCTTTCCTTTAGGACTAGAGAGGAGAGATTACCCTTGAGGATTAGCTCCCCGCACATAATAAACTTTATTAAAACGCAATCGGCTTTCATGGGGCCTCTTCCATCCTCACACGTACACTTGGAAGTGGGCACTGCTGAGGGCACCCATAGGACTGGAAGGAGGAGATCAGATCAGGCGGATGAAAGGGGAGCAGTGTGTGTTGAGGGGATAAAAGAATGGATCGACACATGGAAGACATGGGTTTGATGACGTGTTTACAACAAGCTCATCTGAAGGACGAGTGACGCTTGATCTTGAGCTTTGTGCTCTTTGAAACCTTGCCTTGAATTCCCTTGACTCATGGCCTTTACCTCCACCTGCCTCACATTCAGGCTGAGCTTATCTTTAGACCTGTTTTATCTCTTTATCAGACCCACATGCTTGGCCCTAACTGTGTGACAGATTTTTATGGTACAATAGTTAAAGCAGTCAATTCCACCACACATGAAGCTGATTAATAGCCTCTTATTAAAGCAGAGAGGGTTCAAGGCAGGGAAGATCCAGTTCAGGTTGACTGAAACAAATCTCAGGTATTTTCCTCAGTGTATGCAAGCCAGAATGGTATTCTTTAAAAAAATATTAAGTAGGAAACTATAAAGTAAGAATTAGCATTCTTCCCTTGCTTGCATAAATTATTTTTCTGTCTAAATCAATACATCTCATTTGACTTTGCTACTTTCCTCCAACTCATCTGAGCTCTTAATCTGTTTAAATGGTCACCTGTATTTGTTATAGGATTGCAGAGGGTGTTGCTTTCTGCTGCTTATTCTACATTAGCCTTTTATCAGGTACCTTGAGCCCCGGTGAGCCGCAGGTTGTAATGGTTCAGACTAATGAGAAAGTTGGCTGCATTGTTAGATCTGTCTGCAGCCTTGCCAAGGCACAGTGAGTACTTCACTCTGAGAACGGGAGCTTTAAAATTTAAACCAGGACGTGAACACACGGAGAATTTCCAAATGTATAGATTATCAAAACAAATGGCAGCAAAAATAAATGTCTGAGCAATTAGCTGCCTTTATTATATCATATTGTTGTAGTTGAACCATATTTGGACCTGAAGTCAAACCTGTTGGTATTTTCTCTGACTGCACTGTCTAGGAACATTGCAGTCCATCACTGGGATAAACCCACTGGGAAGTCGCTCCTGGCAATCCTGGAATCTATAGAGTTTATTTTCTACTTTAAATATATGTAATAAGATAGTAAATAAAAAGTAATAACTGCACAGTACTCTTGTTTTTGGAACTATGTCCACAATGTACATATTTGTCTTGACTCTTAAGTTCTTTTTTCTTTAGTTTTTTTATATACCTTTGCAATTCTGAGTCTTAATTAATGTTTGTATTTCCTGCCGCTCTGCTGCTGTTGAAGCGAATTCCCACTTGTGGGACAATAAAAGATTGTTCTCTTATCTATTATTGATATTTTGTTAATTAACAAATCAATAATATCAAATCCAATGGCTTTATGAGTATTTTTTAACATGTGCATTGTTGAAAGCTTTTCTGTTGTGTGGTGAAACTTCTGTGTGAAGACTTAAAACGTCACCTTGTTGCCCTCCTTATGCCTTTCATAAATTAGACAATGCAGAGTTTTATAGTCACTCTTCTCCTGTGAGCGCTCTGCTTTTGTGTTTATTACTGTATTGATATTAAAATGCACAGGGGCTTTGATGCATTTTTCTGTCATCTCTCTTTTTGACTTTAATAATACAATAAAGCTTCCTGCTGTGGACAGACAGAGGAGGAGGGAGTTGGGATAAATAAATTATGAAGAAGAGTTTAATATATGGCGATGGTGTATATCACACCCAAACTAAGCCAGATCCTCTTTCGGGTTTTAAATATGCACCCTTTTAAAGGCAGGAGTCAAGACGGGTCAGCTCTATCTCATTTTACTGCTTTGGTTCCTCCTCCATTTATGTAGGTGCATCTCTTTTGTCAGAGGTGAAAAGGTATTTTTAACGACCAGCTGAGACTTCAGATCCAGGCTTGTTGTTGGACATGATCGTCTCATATTCTGGTCTGCTTATATCGTCACCAAGCTACATCAACAATATCGAATGCATAAATCCAAACAATCCTCTCCCCAACAACATTCTCAAGATCAATCTGAGGAATCTCAGAGCATTTCCATGTCAGAAAGCATAAATTAAGTCCCTCTAGAGAGCAGTGGTTCTCCCCTTTGGTCTCTCTGCTGAGACAAACTCCAAATGCATCAAGGCATCAAGAAAGCTGCTCTTCCTTAAGGTCTCTCCGATGGGCTACTCCACCAGCACTTAAAGAAGTATTTAGTAAGTACAAAATGGTAGTAATGGGTTGAACACCCCCTCCCCCCCATACACACACACACACTTTATAATATAGATTCAACATAATTAGATTGAGATCTGTTATTGTGAAGGTCATTGAAGTACAAAACGCCCATTTTCATGTGTAAATAAGCATTTTGAGGTGATTTGAGCTGTGACGTGGTGCATTACCTTGCTCGGAGGAGCAATCGGAAATATACACTGTGGTCACTTAGAGATGGACGTGGTTAAGCAACAATACTCAGGCAAGCTGCAACATTTAATTTAAATGATGATGACTTGGCACTAAGTGGCCCAAAGTGTAACATGGAAATATCTTTCACACCATTACACAACCAGCCTGAACTGTTTTCACACAGGGCAGGACAGATCCATGCTTTCATGTCGTTTTACGCCAAATTCTGATTCTACCATTCTAAAGTTGCAGCTGAAACCAACACTCATCCGAACACACAATATTGTTCCAATTGCTTGTGGTCTGATTTTGGAGAATATATGTGAACTGATGGAAGTTGTCTTCTGTTGCATTAGCCTGCTTCAATGTTTGACACGTTATTAGACACGTTATACAGATATTTGAATTCCCAGGGCCTTGGTCACGATGAATGTTTATCTGAGTTACTGTCACTTATCTCTGTCATCTCTGACAGCAACAACGTGGTTTCATCCACACAGCTGCTGCTCACAATAGATTTTCTATTTTTCACACCATTCTCTGTAAACTTGAGAGATGAACACAAACGAAAACCATACCAAGTTCAAAGTCACCTAAAATTCCTTTTATTTTCTATCCTCATGCTTGGTTTGCTCTTCAGCCAATCATCTTCACCACATTAAGTTGCCACCATGTGATTTAATGTTTTACTACGTGTTCATGAACAACAGAACAAGTGTAGCCTACCTAATGAAATGGGTGTAGTGGATGTTTTCTCCTATAGGAGAAAAAAAAAAGCCTGTTTTGTTGGCTTATCTTAAATAGCTTCTCTATTAACTGAGGAAGCTGAACTAATCTAAAGGACCTTCACCACAAATCCTTTTTTTTTTTCAACTTCTCATTTGTTATTAGTGACACTAGCACATTAAAGGGATCTCTAAGAATAATAATTGATTGGGATAATAATATGAAATATTACTTTATATTATTATCCCAATTTCTCTAAATATCAAAGTAATTGTAGACTGAGAATATCTTCCCAGCGGGACTTCGGTCACCTTAGCACTTGAGAAGCTTTTGGGAAACTGGTCCCTTCTGATCAGAACGAGCAAACAGTTTACAGGAAGTGCTTGGGTAATGAAGCTGGAATAGAACCAACAGCCGTCACTCACTTGCCGCTTTAATTCACTCAGTTGGCACTGCTCCTGTCATTCAGTTTCCTGTGAAGATTCACTCCTGCGTACCCCTGAATGTGCAGTGTGTGCATGAGTGCGTTTGTGCGGTTATAACTGCAGGCTACCACTTTCAGATGGCAGATGTCCGTAGCAGGTCGTGGGGAGAAAAAAAAAAAGCCAATTTTTTTTTTTTTTTCAAAATATCCCATTTCCAGTTTGATTGTTCAAAAAATAAAATCCATGCCAAACAAGTTTATGGAAATGATCACGACAGACTGTAATGCAACAGAATGTAGAAACATAGCAAGGGAAAAGCCTGGTCTTTTCTTCTACTATGTATTTTCAAATCTATAAACACATATATTCGTGTATCTTACTTTAATGCTGTTGTTGTGATGATATGTTTTCGTTGCAGAATAAGATTTTAAATCTCAAGGGTCTTTAAAGTACAATGGACAATAGGGCTTTCTGAAAAGAGTGGCACAGGGCAGGGGACGATGAAGCACTAAATCTGATTATTTATTCACTGTGATTGGAAGGACTACAATGTCTTATTTACACATCCAGTTTGTGTCTTATAATATGATGTAGATTTTGGGGCGGAGTTTTGACTTACATGTGTAGTTTGAATTCGTACATATTTAGATTAATTAAGACCTTAAGTGAGTTATTCTAATAGAATGACAATGTATAATTATTTCCACCTTGGATTGGAACAATCTGGAAAAGCACAACACTAGCGAAACATCGACCGAGTCAGCGATGATGGTTAATTATTAATTAAAATAATTATTAAAATGTATTAGAATAATCTCTTTGTGAAAAAAATGCGATTCTTAATTTTCTGAAACTCGTTCTTTAAACGAATGAGAAATTATCACCAGGACCAACGACTTTAACATTAACAAAAATTGTTCAACAAAAAAAAAAAAAACTCTAGCTAACTTTTGTAACATAAGCAATCTTCCTTTTTGTATTTTTTTATTGTCCATAATTGTTTTTACTCCATGATACACTAATCTCAAAATAAAAAGACTACATAGAAAACGTAAGTTCAGAACTATCATTCAACCAAAAATAAAAACAGCTCATTAGCTTATATGAGTTGTGAGAAAAGCTGGACAACAATCCAACACTTTGGTATACTGGATGCTGGTCGAGATTCGTGAAGAGTTACCTGCCTGTAAAAACTATTATTATTATTATTATTATTATTATTATCATTATTATTATTATTATTATAGTTGCTGTTGTTCCTCTTCCAGCCTGTATTTTCTATCTTCCCGTTTGTTGTCAAACGAGCCTATTACCGCCTCGCCTCAACGCAACAGGGTCAGGTTCAATCAGGGAATTGGAAAATATCATTTTTGACGGGGGAATAGATTCCGTTTGTTCTACCAATCTCTCCTACTAATTACCCAAATGGACAGGAGCTGTCAGGAGACAATAACTATTCCCTAATAGAATTTGCCCCCCAAGTGCAATTTAATTTTCTCCTCGGTGCTCTCTCTAAGGTTTTTTCCCCCCTCGCGTTTTTTTCTTCCTGTCTCTCTCTCTCTGTTCCTCTCCTATTTTCGGAACAAATGCTTGGGGACATGCGGTGCCTTCGCTGCCCGTGGTGTTTTTGTCCGAGGAAGCAGGAAAAAGTGTGGAGTTTCTGCTTCTGCTGCTTCCGCTTGTCGACGAGCTTCCCTCTACAACTTAAATTGGAGGAAAGGAATGGGAGGAGGAGCAGTAAAGATGGGACAGGAGACACCCTGTATGGAACCTCAGGACCACCCATGATTAGGTAGGTTTGCATGATAAGGAGCAAATTATCTGTGCAGAGAGAATAACTTAAACAAAACAAACAAAAAAACGTTACAATCATTTGTTTTCAAAGATTTAAAGATCAGTAAATCAAAATTCACGCTTGTGTTCAGATTGTAATCATATTTTATCTCTGAGCAGCACTGACCTTTATTAGAATAATGGAATGCAAAAAAAGGGGTTAAAGTACAAATCCTTGCAGAAAATGATACATTCAGTCGTTAATGTTTTTTTTTTAGGATCGTAGCAAATCAGGCCTGCTGCGCAGCTTATGACTGATGGCACCCACATGCTGCGCTCCAAGAGAACCTGCGAGCTGCAGGATGCTCTGTGTTTCTGACTCCCCCAGTAAGATGGATCTGTGAATCCCAGTTGTCAATGAACTCGTCCCCTGAAATATTAGATCTAATTAGAGGTGGTTGGGTCACTGCTGGTGGCAAAGGAGTTGCCCTCTCTTTGAGTTATTGCCCAAGAGCTGCTTCCTCAACAAATTATTCCCCTCTCTACGCCTTTATTTTATTTAATTTTTTTACAAACAAAACATGTCACTGCTTGAGCTTGGGTTTTAGTCAGATTTTTTACTCCAGTTCTTTCTCATCTTAGTTGGGTTTTTGTTGTTGTTTGTTGAAAAATTGAACTTCTTTATTAAATTTCTATTTCTCATTCATGATAGGCGTATGGGTTGTAGGCTAGAGAAACCCATCCTGTAATGGTCAGATTTCTTTGGCATGTCTTTATGAAGATGAGGGTGGGAATGAAAACATCCAACTAAAACAGATGTTTGCGCTCACATCTTTTCTCGTTCTGGATCCTCAATTATTCTAATTGCATTGAGTTTAGCTGATAAGAGCATTTTTACCTCCCATCTGCATTGTTTTTCAGGCCAGCGGGATTGCAACAATCAGAATAATTGAATTTATATATATATATATATATACGGTAAAACCGCAAATACAGTGCATAACATAAATTTGGATGGATGGATGGACACCTTTATTTAAAATAGCAGAAAAATCATATATATATATATATATATATATTTATTTATATATATATATATATATATATATATATATATATATATATATATATATGCATTTTATAATCATCTTCCTGTCTGCTTTCTATTTACAAAACTACACTAAGTATTCAGATGAAAGAGGCTGAAGGGCTAAACGATGCGATGTATAAGGCGATATAAAGAATAAGTGGTAGGCTATGTATGCTCTGGCAAAGATAAAGCTGCTGCACAAAGGCAATCTGCTGATTTAGGCTACTAAAAGGTAAATCAGAATTTGCTATTTGTGTGCATTTAATCTGAATTGCTACGAGGACCATCCTTACACTGGTATGATTTTGGACAATTAGGACTTAGTGTGGCCAAATACCTGAATATATTTTTTCGGTTTAATTTACATTTAGAATATATTTGCTATTTATTTTATAATCTCGAATAAATTGTATTTTATTGCTTTTATTGTTGATGTATATAGTTTTTAGCTAAATACTTTTAAAAAAAAACATTAACAATAACGTTATACTAAATTATTCGGGCAATAACTGTATTAACCTGAACACACCTGGTTGGTAAATAAATTAGATAATCTATTACAAAACCTTTCGAAAAATATACATTTTCTTATCAAAACAGTTAAAGAAAGCATTTTGCGTGGGTCCTGTTGGTGGCGGATTATTTGGATGAGGCACACGGGCAGCCAGGCGTCTCTGTATTGGGCGCTTTTCTTTCCACGCTTGAAGCAAATTGGAAGCGAAGATTGAGTTCATCCAGCTTGAACTAGCCACTCTCCGGGGGGACCATCTTCTCTGGAAGAGCAGTCTCAGACGACGCGCAGTGAAATGGAGAGTGTCAGGAGGGACTGCGTCCAGACTCCTAATCCTGTCACTGCCGGCGGACAGGAGGAGCTCATCCAGGTGATCCGGATCCTGTGACTTTGACTCAAACATGTTTCCAATATTATCCTCTCTGTGTGATGTAGCTTCACTTCTGCCCCAGATAAACATCTTTCCATCACAAACAATTTTTCCATACAGAAAAATAGACAATAAAACCAGTGTGAGGTGTGTTTTACAAGGGTGCTTCTAAAAACATTACCAGATGGTAAATGGAGGACATTAACAATTTGGGATTTTTACTCAAGAAGATATACCCAAATTTAGGAGTTTTATTTTTTATGTTGCAGGAGTAATCAGAGTGCCTACGAATTAGCTATGTGGCTCTCTCGGCATGACCCTGATATCATTTAAAATATTATTTTGAGCCTTTTGAGATGAAATTATGTGCTTTGACATAATATAATAGATATAGCAATTGGATCAACTTGTGAAATTGCACTCTGCATCCCCCTTGGTGGTGATGCTGCTGCTGCTTTAATCTTAAATATTACTGGTTTTAGATGTGCATCATGTACTTTTCTCTATATCTTGTAAGATTTTTATTTCCAAATGGAAAAAAATGGATCAATGATAACGTCATGTCACAAGATGCATTTTTTGCTGTTGCAACGAGACCGTGTAAAATGTGGATGAGTACTCTCAGGGCCATCAGGAGGTAAAAGCAAACTTGGGCACCTTTCCAGCTTGGAGGCTTTGTGAGAAATTGTGTTTACACAGCAGATGTTCACAAATGCACCAGCTTTACACAAAAGCCTTACATGTTTAAAAGTTATGCTCACAGGTTCATAATTTAAAGCATATTTAATATTTTCTCCTGATTTTATCGAGGCTGAGAAACATTAATTGCACATTTTAACTGTTGATAGACCGAATAATAGCTGCGGATGTTGATATAAAAATATGAACATTATAACTGGTAATGGCCTGTGTATAGCGCTTTTTCAGTCAGAGAACCACAAAACGCTTTACAGTACATTTACTCATTCACACATTCCCGCACACAATCAAACTATAAATTGAAACAAAAAGGCCAATAGATCTGCATTGACAGGAGGCTATAAATAGTTATTTCGCACTGTGGGATCCCAAATTAAATTTTGCATGGGTCTTCAACCTTTGGCCGGCTCTGAGTATCCCTCCAACTAAAAACGCTCATCTGTTCTCTTAACTATTTACTTTAGTTTAAAATCATCTGAAGCTGTAAACCAAACTGATGCTCATTTTTCTTGCTGGGCGCTTCTCTTCAGGAGCTCCTGCTGGTCCGGGGCCCCTCAGAGAGTCACTGCAGTGAGCTATTTATGGTCTCCAGAGGAGCAAGGTTCCGCCTCTCCGGAGACATTTTCATATACCATCTTAAACGCCCCTCTTCTTCTTCTCCTCTCTCCTCTACTCCTGTGGAGGATGCTTTCAGCTTCTGCTGGGGCGGGGCGGGGAGGGGAGGGGAACCCTCCACCTGCGTTGCTATTGGCTCCCGGTGAGCCTGTGCCGCGGTGACGTCAGGCCCCCGCCGCCCCTGCGGCGCTGAATGGACCGAGCAGCTTGTCTGCTCCATACTCCAAAACAGCTCGGCACGGCGCGGCACGGCTGGGGCATCACCCTGGGAATAGAGACCTACCTGGAAAGGAAGGTTTGAGCGGAAAAAGGCCTCAGCAGCAGCTCCGTGGCTTTGATTTTTGCACACAAGAAAGGACGGGGGGAGTGCGCCCACCGCGTTGCGGGTGTATGTGCGTGCGTTTGGATCACGATGATGCAAAGTGCGGCGGTCCTACCGACAGAGAGTCCTGTAAAGAGTTTACCGGAGATTATCGGTGTGCCACTGCAGCGTAAGACATTTTTTTTTTATCTTCTTGTCTTTTTCTGTCGATTACCAGTCTGGGACCAGGTTGGTGAGAGCAACATCTGCTGCGGGTCTTGGCCGTAAGAAGAGAGGGCTGATTTAGCCAGAGGATAAGCAAAAGAGACTGAAGCCCTCACAGGCCAGTGATGTGTCATGCTGCTTATAACACAAGCTGCTAAAGTATTTAGATGAAAGCAAGTATTGGTCAAAGGATGAACATCCTGTACATCTTCGCAACTATTTGAACTGTTTTCTGCTAAAGGTGCCCATGCAGTTTCAAGCTTACTTGAATTGTTAATGATAATTTCTGTTCTGAAGCAATGGTTTAGAGTCAGAGTGCTGCATCCTCAGTGCAGTGCTGCTGGACTCACTTGGAGCCTCCCAGCTGTTAATTTGTAAACGAGCCTGCATGGTCAAGGGATCAGACGCGGTTGTCATCATCGGCCATCAGACAGACGCGCACGGGCTTTGACTGACATCCGTTACTGAGTCTAATAAATTGTCCAGACGTCTTATTCCAAAGGCTCGTGTTTGCCGCACGTCTAATACCACATTTCCTTATTCTTTTTTTTTGCTGTATTAGAACAAATATTTGTAAAAAAAATAAATATTGATGGCTCGTAACATTTCCTGGACCATCAAAGGCGAGAAGTAGCATATTTTACATCTGCTCGCTCGTTAATCTGTTGCTTTTCTTAATCTGATTCATGTAAAGATTGAAGTGCGACTGGATCCGTTTCTGCTCTGACCTAATTATTCAGGGTCGAGTTAGGAAAATACACAGATGGAGCGGAGACTAATAGGCATTCCCCTCACCCAAAATAGAAAAAAGAAAAAAAAATCAACAGCATAGTAATAATCCGATAAGGCTGAGATAATTACTGTAACTTTTCCCCCCCAAAAAATAAAAAAATGTCTAAAACACTCACTAATAATTGTTTTGTTATGAATATGAAGCAACCAAGCGCGACTAAACCCGCCTAATATCTATCTATCTATCTATCTATCTATCTATCTATCTATCTACTCTTTAATTTTTTAATTTCATTCAGATTAAAAGATTGGATAAAGACCTTGCCACTCAGCACCCTGCAGTGCCATGCTGGATCTAAACCTGGATTATTTTAGGAACAAAAACAGCATCTCTAAGCATTTGATATCGAAACAGAACCCCGAACAACTTTTAGGTTGAAATGTTAATTAAACATTTGGTAATAATAAATTATTAGTGAGATGAACGGTTGAAAGCATCAGCCTGACTCCGAGTGAGTTTTTAATTATTCTTTTTTACAAGTTGTAAATTGTAAAGATACAACAGAAAGTGGACCCACCTGAAGCTCTGGATGCTGCTTTCCTTCCAGCATTACTTCTGTCATTTACCTACATTTATTTTAAAACGCTTTTTCTAAAAAAAAAGAAAGAAAATAAATAAATAAGAAATAAAAGGTGATTAGAATAAAATAATTCAACATCTATCTGTGGGGTTCTACAATATTCCATCTTTTCAGGATTCAAGATTGACCTAAAACACAAAAATCATCCCTCTTATTGATTTGATTCTATTTATACTTTAATTTATACTTTATAATAAAAAAATGAAAATCTAGAGCGGTAGGCTGATTTTGTCAGAGCTTATTTGTGCAATAATCTTTAGTATCATATATTTTTATTGCATTGCATTAATTCTTTTGCAAGCATTTACAGCCCCATCCCTGATTTTTTGCTAAAACGCAGCAAATGTATTTGCAGAATGTGGAGTGAACCCAAGATTTGTAACGGGATTTTAACAGCTGCGAATGTGCTTTCACTAGAAAATAGTCCCGCTGCGAAGATTCAGGCTCCTTTTCATTTTCCCTGCTCACTTTCGCCTTACTGACTTTAATGGAAATCATGCAGACATTTAACAAAATAAAAATGTTCAAATAAAATATTTATCTTTTCAAATAGCCCTTAATAATCGTGAATATTCACAAAATAATGTAAAACTTTCTTACATGCAAATATTTTAATTTAGTTTTAATTAGTTTAATTTAGTAAAGATGAACAATCCCTTTATGCACAGAAGGAATGATCTAAAATACCTAAGTCAAATATGTGGCTATAATCGGTCAATTTAAATGTTATTTAAAAATATAGTCATGAAGGTCTTTGTGCCTGAATGGTCACAGTAGGTGGACTACAGATTCTTAGTTTTTAATCTTTATTTGAATACAAAATATGGATCCATTCGAGCCTTGATCTGGATTTATATCAAGGAGCCGTCTCACCTACAGACACTGGTTGTCACCACGCTTTCCATAAAATCATTCTGGGATTAATTAAGATCGAGATGGGACAGGCAACCAGATTAAGACGGAGAAAATCAATACGTCGTCAGAAAGAAAAAAAGCATTTTTGTTCTGCAGGCGAACAGCTCTGATATCAGCATCTTGGACAGAGACAGAAATCCATACAGAGCGCACTGGCACACGGTTTTATGTAAAGAAATGAATATTACAGTACAGCTGTGTCTGAGAGAGAGAGAGAGGAAAAGACAACATTTGTTATGTGATGATTGTTTGAGCCTACAAACCAGGATGTGCCATAATAGAGCAGGAAACTAAAAATAGGATCAGGATGCGCGTTATTGAAATCTTAGAATTAATGACAACTTTTGAAAGTAAGAGACACAATTCAAACATTTTTAACACATTTGAACAGTAGGCTATGTAACAACCAAATTATTTTAATCCTAAAATGTATATTTTTTCTAGTCTGATTTATTTTATTTTTATGTGGGGGCCTTCTGGTTGACTTTGTCAAATGATTAAAGTTTAGAAAGTTTAATTGTAAATTCCTCACCGCTGAAATTATAAAAATAGTTTGGTATTTGTGAACTAAAGCCAATATTTATTTTTTTCCATTAAAGCGACTTGGTATGAATATAGCGAATCTTTCTGATGATGATATGCCTTTCCCTGCCTTATACTGCTAGCTGAGTGTGACCTGGCCTTCTCGTTGTTTCTCCTGGCAGAGATCCCTCAGTGTGCAGGCTGCAGTCAGCACATTCTGGATAAGTTCATCCTGAAGGTGCTGGACAGACACTGGCACTCCAAGTGCCTCAAGTGCGCAGACTGCCAGACCCCGTTGGCGGATAAATGCTTCTCTCGGGCAGGCAGCGTTTACTGCAAGGAGGACTTCTTTAAGTCAGTGCGCCTTCCTCTTTTTCTTCTCTTCTCTTCGTTGTTTTCTTGTTGTTATAATGCGCATGATTGATGGGTTTTAGTTACTTGTAAATCGCACAAATTGCAGCTTTTCGCTGGAGCACCAATTAGATCAAAACTGAATAAAATAGCACTTAAAATTGCTCATGTGACTGAATATACACATAACATTTTAATGTATCTAAGTTCAAAAAGCTTTTGTGTGCCAAACACAAACACACACACACACACACACACACACGCACACACACACGCACACACATATATATAATTTCAGACATGTTATCTTTCACAGTATTGCAATATTTACTCAAAAATTGTCAATAAAAATTGAGTCCAAATCTATTTTTATTCCTAAAAATATAATATAAGGATTATGAAAGATATAATACAGGTTTTTATATCAATTGTTTATTTTTGTGTGATTTAGATTTTTAATCACAAATATTTAGTAAATGATTTGAATGTTTACTGCAAGGAATATTTTGCCTGCTGCCATTCTGCTTTTCATAGAATGAGATAATTCTAAAACACTGATATAATTTGGTTAATTAGTGGGACTGTCTGTTTAGAAATGTTGGCTGTAACCTGAATGAGCGCTATCATTGGTTTTATTTTATTTCCACACCATGGCTGCCTAGGAATATTTTTTAAACAGCTGATTTATTTATTTATTGTAGGGGACAGGAAAGCACAGTAGGGCTGTCTAGCAGTGTGTAGCAACAGGTAGGGGAGGGATGGGTGTCGAAAACAAAAAAGCCCTTTCTCTAGTGTCTCTCATCAAACGGACTTATAGCCGTAGGAATGGAAAAAATGTTTGTAATTTTGAAATTATTTTTAAACTTTGGGCTACCCTCATATGGGTAACCTGCCTCATTCAGATGCTAATTATAACATTAACATGGCTCTGATTATAAATCCCTTTATTTAATAATCTTTTTTTTTCTGCCTTTTTGCTTCTTTCTGTTAATGATTGGATTTCAGAAGCATTACAGAAGAAAATTGAGTTTGACTTTCAACCAAAACAGGATCAGCAGATCTTGGCTTTTTACTAAATCACGTTTGAAAGGTTTTAATGCTCAAAGCTTGAACGAGACCCCCGAGGAGCTCCAGAGTCTAACTGGTTGATAACTGTATTAGCTGACCCGGGGGGCCAGCGGGGGGGACGTTGGCATGTTCAAACTCTTTAAACATGGAATAGCACACATGTGGCTTTACTGGTTAGGGATTCGAAAGATTCAGTTTGCTTTTTATTTTTGATAGGGTGGTTTCATGATTTAAACTCTCTCCTCTGTCAGTGTTTTATTGGTTTTCCACAGGGTGTGTTTACTGTGTTCTGCCTTCTTCCTCCACCTCTATAACTGTCTTGACTTTAGCTGCACAAATACAAGCATTCAGACACACAAGCGGATATGCAAACCTGACGCATTGCACTGATGCATAAGTCATGCTTTTTCTTAACAGAAATCCACTGCAGAGATGGTATCTTTTTGCTTTCAACAGCGAAAGCGATTCAAATATTTAATGCACACTGTGAAATTTTTCCGTTTAGCAATATTATTTGGTGCAAGTGTATTCATCATCATAACCACCACATCCACTAAAGACCTCCCTCTGCTTCATGTTTCCTCCAGGCGTTTCGGGACAAAATGTGCTTCATGCCAGCAGGGCATCCCTCCAACCCAGGTGGTGCGGAAGGCGCAGGACTTTGTGTATCACCTCCACTGCTTTGCCTGCATCATGTGCAGCAGACAACTGGCCACCGGGGACGAGTTTTACCTCATGGAGGATGGGAGACTGGTGTGCAAGGTGGATTATGAAACCGCCAAACAGAACGGTAGGTGTTTGCACTGTCAGGGCAGAGCAGGAAGAAAGGGTGAACATGTACTCCCGGTGATTTAAAATAATCGCTACAAATGTCCATATAGTTGTTTCACTGCTGAAAGGCTCTGACCTAGCTGGGCTGCATCAGAATTGCAGAAGAGCATGATAGATCAAGCTGTATGCACCTCTCAGCGAGGTGAAATAACTTCTGACTGTGGATCGTTGGTGTTTGTCATCTGGGTGTGTGTGCTGTTTCTGTCCCTCCCTCTCCCTCCTAGATTTCCATGCATTTCTGATTGATTATGTAAAGTGAACTGATGCTCTTATATGGTGCGGCTCCAATAACTCCTCTCCTCAGGCACAGGGTAGATTTATGTCCTCTGCTGTGGGAGTGGGAGAGATGCACAAGGACAATAATACACTGCCCTGCATAACTATTCGCCTCATTTAAAACACACACACACACACACACACACACACACACACATATCTAGAGGGTTGCCACTCATGTTTGTATCGTGGTTTATAGATGATTCAGAGGGTGGGACCAAACGACCGAGGACTACAATCACCGCCAAGCAGCTGGAGACCCTCAAAAGTGCCTACAAAAACTCGCCAAAGCCTGCTCGCCATGTCAGAGAGCAGCTGTCTTCTGAGACAGGCCTGGACATGAGGGTTGTGCAGGTACATTTTTTTTTCTTTTTTTTTAAATGTTCTGACTTGAAAGATGAGTCCGCTCTGTCCTACATATAAATTAATTGATTTGTCTATAAACCAGACTGGAATTGAATGAATGTTTCTTTCACGGGAAAATAATGCCAGTCTCTCTGTTCCTCTGTAATCATTTAAACAATGGCATTGCATGGGGAAAAAATAGATTCGTTATCCAAATTTAAAAACATGCATGCTTTAAGTATTAGGGTTTTCACCATTTAAGCTTCTAACAGTATTTGTAATCAGAAACGGTGATAATATCAATCAATTCCATATATTACACTGACAATGTTTTATTGGTAGTGGTCAAATCCTTTTAAATTATAATGACATACTTTGTTTCATATATGTGTGTGTGTGTATATATATATATATATATATATATATATATACATACATACATACATACATATATATATATATATATATATATATATATATATATATATATATATATATATATATATGAAATAATTATTTTTTTAAACATTTTTCCTTTTAGTTTATATTTTAAATTATTATATACATTTAATTTTTTTATTTTTGAGGAGTTGTAATGGCAACATCTTTTATTTGAACAAATATTAATACAAATATTTTACTAATTAAAACAGTTTCCATTCATTGCTATTTATTTCAGAAAATAAACATTTTAATTCTTTAAACTCTTTGTGGACCAATTGGAGATAACAAATATTGCCTCCTATTTATATGGAAAAAATGTCTGCTCACATTCTTCAATGTTTCATTTAAATAATATCACTGAAGGTAAAACAAGCATAAATTAGAAGGTCTGAAAGCTCTGTTCTTTTTAATTAAAAACTCCTTTTATCATTTAATCTGGCAGGTTTGGTTCCAGAACCGGCGGGCAAAGGAAAAGCGCCTAAAGAAAGATGCAGGCCGCCACCGTTGGACTCAGTTCTATAAAAGTGTCAAACGCAGCAGAGGAGGAACCAAAGTGGAGAAGGAGAGTTCAGCTGATGATGCGGGGCTCAGCGACAGTGAACTCAGCTTCAGAGGTATTTTTTCCCCCCCGAGATCATTTAGTCCCAGAAAGGGAATCAGTAGACACATATTCCTACTAATAAGTTTGAGAAAACATTCTGAATGTTAAATCACATGAGGGCTGAAGATACCAATGTGTTTTTGTGGCTTTTCATTTGCTTCCTTGCTTTTCTTGTTTGAGTGCGCACTTTGAGGCAAATCTAAAATGGCATACCTGTTTTGGTTTCCCTCTGTGGCTGCTGATGCCTCCTGCCTCTGTTTGTTTATGTGATGGAGCTTATTAGAAATGAGCAAAGGTTCCTTAGTGGGATGCAAATGGAGTTTTAGACATCCTTTTGTCATTTAATACCCCCCCCCCCCCCGTTTGGATAACAGTAAAAGTCTCCAAGCCAATTTGAAAAAGAAAGCTGTTTTTATGAGAAATGAAAACATGGTGACAGAAACTCTATAAAGCATATGAGGCTTTTATTCAATTCAATTAGAGATAAAGTGCTTTTGGGCTTTGTTGCTGCTGAAGCCACTAAGGGGATCGATTGGAGATTTAAACAAATATTTTGTACAGGAATGATTGCACGACACACAAATATAGATTTAAAGTTGAGGTTCAGGATATACTCCATACTTTTCAGAAGAGGCGCATCGTTTTACTTAAAACAATGAAGAACTGCAGATCTTCAGCATATTTATTTTCCAGACTATTAATAGATTTATACATTTTACCCGATAGAAGCCAATAGCTTCTGCAACCTTTAAAGAATGCTAAAAAGTTATGCTTTTAATCTGTAAAGTTTCTTTGGAGAGAATTCCTAGACATTTCCACGTTACGTGGAGTCCCTTGTAGAAGTATTTAAAAATCCATTTCATTTTTTAAAATATACATTTTCTCATGTTGCAACCACAAACTTCAATTTATTTCGAAGTAAGTAAAAGCCGTGCCCAGATGTAACGGGGAAGGACAAATATGCACTGTTTAATAGTTTTCTTCACAAAAAAAAAGAAAGAAAATGTGGTGTGGATTTGTCATCACCCCTCTGTTATTCTGATGGCTCTAAATAAAATCCAATTCAACCAATTGCAGGGTTGAGTTATAAAACCAGGCTATAACCCAGGCTTTGAATGGCTCAAAGATCAATCACTTTAACAAGGATAGAGTCTAAAAACCTCCCAAAAAAATCAACATTCACTTAAACTGACAAGTTGTCTGAGGAGAGTATTCATCCGAGAAGCGCCCATAGTAGCTCTAGAGGAGCTGCAGAGATCTGTTGGCACAGATGATCAAGGCCATTCTGGTGGAAAATATGTTCACCTTCCAGGAGGACATTGGCCCTAAAAAAGTGTAGAATGGTTCAGAACAGCACATATTAGACAAATCTCAGTCAAAAACAAGTCCTGAATCCGTTCATGAATATGTAGCAGCGATTAAAAACTTATGTTCATGAAACTCTCCAACCAGAGAGCCGGAGTTATCTACAAAAAAAGAATGGGCAAGAAATTCAGTCTATATTTACCAAGCTAGTAGAGGCATAACCTAAAACACCTGCAGTGGTGAGTCGGGTGAATTATTATTTCTACAGGGTATTGAAGTACAAGATGAACACCACACTTTGAATTGCTACACTTCACAATTAAGATACTTGGAGGTGGTATCTCATAAAAAGCTTGTAAAATATATTGTTGCTCTAAGAATGGGAAGTTAAAGTGATGTGATACTTTAGCAAAGCCTAGTGTTGTTCTTAACTCCTAAATGAAGCCTGTTAAAGAGGAGAAATCTCCTGTCCTATTTTGCACTGATCTCCTATTTGGGTGTTCTCTCTAGACGACCAAGTCCTGTCTGATCTGAGCCATGCGAACGGCCTCTATGGGAGTGTGGGAGACATGACCAGCAGCACGGTCTTAAACGGTGGCTTCTCCGTTGACGCGGCGGGACAGCCCTACCAAGACATCCGACCAGGGAGCCCCTACGGTCTCCCGCAGTCACCTTCCTCCATCACCTCCCTGCCTGGCCACACGCCTCTGCTCAACAACCTGACCTTCAACATGGACAGTCTGGTGGCGCAGGGGGGGCCGGGTGGCGTGGGACAGGCTCTGAGGGCCATGGCAGGCGGCCCCACCTCAGACCTCTCCACAGGAAGCAGTACGGGATACCCTGACTTCCCCACCAGTCCGGCCTCATGGCTAGATGAGATGGACCATTCCCAGTTTTGAGCTTTCAGCTCAGTAGAATAAAGCGCTGTGGGGATTTATTAAAAGGACACAAAAGATGTGGGTTTTTTTTTTTTACATTTCTTCACTTTGCCCTCCAAGACTGATGTGCTTTGTGCTGCTTGGTGGAGAGAAACATTTTTGACTGGAGTCAAAACGGTGAGATAACCAGCTCCTGGAAGGTGCAGACTGGACTTAAACACTAAAATAACACCTGAATGTTCAATCTCAACACTAAATCATTACATTTTTTTTTTACTATTGCCTGTGTTTATTTTATTCAGCCGCTACAAAAGAGACTAAACTCCTGAAACATTGGTGGATTGTGCTCATCCACACAGAAGGCAGCTGCATGCTTCTGATTCCCAATGAGTTGAACTGCTGTCCGGCCATACCAGAGCCTTCACGTTGGCATTGCACTTTACTCTCCTCTTCTTTTTCTACGTGTACAGACAGGAGTGCAGAGGAGAGAGATAAATGCACAAGGCAAACACAGTATTTCACTTGGAGGAAAACTGACAAAAGCAGTGGCACAAGTGTGAATCTAGAAACATGCTCATATTTTTTTTTTATGTATTACTGAAAAGTGTTTGGAGAAATGGTCTGATCTGCTGATCTGTGCATTCAACCATCTTTTGCAGAAGTTGTTTGGCTGGAGTTGTTTGTGATGGTAGTCGTATTTACAGGAATTAGTCTGAACAAAAGATGCTTCAGAGAAGACATCTGTCAGTATTAAACCCTTTTTCACGAGGAATCAAAACTTTCAGTATAGATCCTACTTCTGAATTAACTTATTCTTCTGATGCAAAGATATACAACTTACAGTTTTCCAATATAGCTGAAGAGAAATAAAAAACCCCACCAATGAGTATTAAAAGGAACATAGAAGCCCCCCTTTGTGTTTGCTCTCTTTGGTCAGATCCAGCGTTCTCCGGATAATCTTCTCAGTGAACAGCAGCCTCAGATTTGCCTGCTGTCAACGTTCTTCCCCCATCTCCAGATGTGCTGTCGTCCCTTTGTAGGATTAGCACAGTCTACCACATTCAGAGCTGATAATTCAATATCCGAGCTGGATTGCCTACAGAGATCAGTCACCATCAGCTCCGGCTTCACAAATGATGCTACGACTAGAATATCTCAAAGTAAATCCCTTGTGAGTTGTGTTCAAGTTGAAAATAAACATCTAACGGTTTAATTTCTTGGCTGTGCAGGAGTCTTCCGTAAAATGCACCCTTCCAGATTTCATCTCGGATCCAAGGACAAACCACCACCTTTTAGGAAAAACAAAATGCCAGTTCTTCTTTTCATATTTTACCTCCTCACGACTCAATTAACAGACAGTGACGAAACCGAGAGAAAAAACATTAGACTGCAGCCCACAAATTACTGCGTAATTACTTCCTAAATTAACAAGTGACTGAAACAGACAAAAGAGCAGACAAGAAAAAAGTTTGTTTCCTAATGTTCCTATTTTTTATTTATTATGACTTATTCAAATCGAATGTTTTTAATATTGAAATATTTATATTTAATTTAACAGCATGAGTTAGAAAAAAAAGAAATGTCATGTATTCATGCATTTCAGTAAAGCCTGATAATTCAAAATATTTCATGCCAGATAAATAAAAAGCATAATCTCTCCAATCAGAGGTATGTAACAGCTTCAATCCATGCACAAGCCAATGGATAAGCAGTAAATGTTGCTCACAACTGAATTATAAAGACAAAGTAACTTGTTGGCTGCAATCTGGGACCTTAGAGGAAAACTACACACAAACCCATCATCGAAGCCATTTTGTTAGGTCTGTTTTGCCTAAGAGGTTTGCATCTTATTGTTGTAAATTTTGTACAATTTGAAACCGTGTAGATCGTCTTGTTTCATGAGCGCTATTTATTATTCTTGCCATGTGTCTTTGAAAAATATGTAAAAGAGAGCACTGAATTTATTCATTTATGCCTTCTGTGTAATGGTATGAACCGTGTACAGTTAAATCTATATGAGGAAATAAAGCTGAATTGTCTTTGGTTACCCCTCGAGTGTGTTTTTCTTTATTTTACACAGAGCTGGCATGCGGTGATGAATGTGAGAGCTTAGTTTGTCAGCCGAGCTTTATTTATGACACATCCAAAGAAAAATACGTCCTTTTGGTGTTTTTATTATTTTGCCCTATCGAAACGCTCTTAGAGCCAGTTAACCCACAAATTCATTTACCCATTGAGAGCATTTACCACACACTTAGGCCTCTATTCAATTGTGGAGATCCATTTAGTACCTCCAACAGGCACTGGTCAGTCATTTAACAGTGATCGATGCTGTTTTCCTCTCTCGCTCTCGGAGAGTGGGGGTGACAAGAAAGATGCATGAAAAGAAGCTATAAGGGAGGACAGAGGGGAGGGGAATTAAACATGCACACAAACAGATGCCTTGCTGGCTTTTCCTCTGATCCTATCAGTGCTAAGGAGACCCTGGAGCAGATTGCAGCACAGTCAAATCTACCCTTAATCCCTTGACTGTTAACTAATCGTAGAGCGATTTGTGAAATATGAACAAACATGCTTTGTAGTTGGTCAAAAGGAGAATGTGTCTCTTATACATCCAGTTATGTTGTATGTCAAAATCATTTCATTTTTTTATTGTCTGGTGCTAGACATAAGGCCAATTCTTATTTGAAGGTTTAGGTGGCACTAGTAGTAATAGTATTCAGAAAGGAAGCAGAGAAAGATGGGGAGAAGATATACAGCAAAGATCCCTGGGTCGGGAATCAAACCCCATACAGCTCAGTAATAGCCTTTCTATATGGGGTACCAGCTCTACTTTTGCATTACGTATCGTCCCAGCATGATGTTGTATCTAAGGACTTCACCAGTGTCTTGCATCTTTTTCTGCTGTGATGAAAGCACACACATTTTTTACAGATTTATAGTTAGTCAGCACTTTGGAAAAATATTCATACCTCCTGAGATTTTTCACATTATATTGAAACTAAACACTTCAATGTATTTTACAAGGATTTACAAGGATTCAGCACTATATTAATAAAATTGACATGAAATAATCAGAGGTTTTGTAAAATTGAGAGATTTGTGCTGAGAATTTGAAAATTTTTAAATGTAATTTATTTTCAGAACAAAAGTCAGGAGTTAGTAGAGATGCTGGAATTTCTCGTCAGTATGTAAGGAACAGGAAGGTGAACAAGCAGACCAGTGGCGTGTCTAGGGGGTTGGCCTGAGGTGGCATGTGCCACCCCTAGAATCCACCCCAGGTGCAACCCCCTGATTGTATGATGTTGTAGCTCAATGCTTTAGCAGACATTTAGTTTCAGCAATTGTTTAGCCTGACATGGCCATACTCAATTCTAATCAGAATGTGAGTCTGATACTGCTCTATTGGGCTGTGATTATGGGGCGTGTTTTAACCGAACAAGGAAAAAAAATGCCTCTGCACTCAATTGGATAGACCTATAACCAATCAGAGCAATGGAAGTGTGTGACGTTGTTCTGCAGACCAACAGACGTTATCTGTTCCTCTCTTAAAATAAATGCACTGTCGATATCTTCTAGAAAAGACTTGATGGCAGAATCTACACATCTCAGTTCTCCAGCGGCAGCCATTGTTGTAAACAAACTCAACCCTTGTTGATTGTTACTCTTGTTCACCTGTCAATCATTGTAAGCCCGATTTGATTGGTCCAAACAGATCTTGTTCAGGCATAATTGCTCCTCAAGGGAGGAATACCAGACCGAACTTCCAGACCATGTTGTGGGCGGGACTTCGGCTGGCAATTGTTTTACTAGAGGGTAAAATGTTTGTGTTATTTTAAAACATTTATCTGAAAGAAGGCGCGGAACATCCATTTCTTTTTTTTTTACTGTATCAAGGATGCCACTCGAGCAGAACTAGATGCCCCTCCTATGTCACCCCTGAAAAAAAAAAGTCTGCACACGCCACTGAAGCTGACATTAATTAAAATAAAACAGATTTCTGTGCCCAAATGACAGAGTGACATGTTAGACAGTAAGACAATAAATATACACAAAGTCCACATTTAAAAGAGAATAGAACCAAAGTAATATGAAATAACCCTGCATGTTTTTCCATTGAAAACACCTTAATTGGTTCGGTCAAATGTGTTTTTCATATCAAATGCACTTAAAGGAAAAGTTCATTTTTTTCAAACTGGACCTTATTTTTGGCAAATATTACATTAGTAGTTAGTTTGGAGGTACTGGGAGCCGTTCAGGAGGAGTATATAGCGAGTCACGAGGGCGCATATACATATACAGTGGGGCAAAAAAGTATTTAGTCAGCCACCGATTGTGCAAGTTCTCCCACTTAAAATGATGACAGAGGTCAGTAATTTTCATCATAGGGACACTTCAACTGTGAGAGACAGAATGTGGAAAAAAAATCCAGGAATTCACGTTGTAGGATTTTTAAAGAATTTATTTGTAAATTATGGTTAAAAATAATTATTTGGTCAATAACAAAAATTCAACTCAATACTTTGTAATATAACCTTTGTTGGCAATAACAGAGGTCAAACGATTACTATAGGTCTTTACCAGGTTTGCACACACAGTAGCTGGTATTTTCGACCATTCCTCCATGCAGATCTTCTCGAGAGCAGTGATGTTTTGGGGATGTCGCCGAGCAACACAGACTTTCAACTCCCTCCACAGATTTTCAATGGGGTTGAGGTCTGGAGACTGGTTAGGCCACTCCAGGACTTTCAAATGCTTCTTACGGAGCCACTCCTTCGTTTCCCGGGCGGTGTGTTTGGGATCATTGTCACGTTGGAAGACCCAGCCACGTTTCATCTTCAAAGCGCTCACTGATGGAAGGAGGTTTTGGCTCAAAATCTCACGATACATGGACCCATTCACCCTTTCCTTAACACGGATCAGTCGTCCTGGTCCCTTAGCAGAAAAACAGCCCCAAAGCATGATGTTTTCACCCCCATGCTTCACATTAGGTATGGTGTTCTTGGGATGCAACTCAGTATTCTTCTTCCTCCAAACACGACGAGTTGAGTTTATACCAAAAAGTTCTACTTTGGTTTCATCTGACCACATGACATTCTCCCAATCCTCTGCTGTATCATCTATGTGCTCTCTGGCAAACTTCAGACGGGCCTGGCCATGCACCTGGCTTAAGCTGGGGGACACGTCTGGCACTGCAGGATTTGATTCCCTGTCGTTGTAGTGTGTTACTGATGGTAACCTTTGTTACTTTGGTCCCAGGTCTCTGCAGGTCATTCACCAGATCCCCCCGTGTGGTTCTGGGATTTTTGCTCACTGTTCTCATGATCATTTTGACCCCACGGGATGAGAACTTGCGTGGAGCCCCAGATCGAGGGAGATTAACAGTGGTCTTGTATGTCTTCCATTTTCTGACAATTGCTCCCACAGTTGATTTTTTTCACACCTAGCTGCTTGCCTATTGTAGATTCACTCTTCCCAGTCAGGTGCAGGTCTACAATTCTTTTCCTGGTGTCCTTCGAAAGCTCTTTGGTCTTGGCCATTGTGGAGTTTGGAGTCTGACTATTTGAGACTGTGGACAGGTGTCTTTTATATAGATAACGAGTTCAAGCAGGTGCCATTAATACAGGTAACGAGTTAAGGACAGAAGAGCTTCTTAAAGAAGAAGTTACAGGTCTGTGAGAGCCAGAGATCTTCCTTGTTTGAAGTGACCAAATACTTATTTTCCACCATAATTTACAAATAAATTCTTTAAAAATCCTACAATGTGAATTCCTGGATATTTTTTCAAATTTTTTCTCTCACAGTTGAAGTGTACCTATGATGAAAATTACTGACCTCTATCATTATTTTAAGTGGGAGAATTGCACAATCGTTGGCTGACTAAATACTTTTTTGCCCCACTGTAATGGAAGTCAATGGGGGCAGGAGTTTGCTGCCTGTAGGAAAGCATCATCTGCCCCAGAATGCCTTATTTTAACCAATGTTTTGTTATTAAATGTGAAATTCCATTGCTGGAAATTAGATCCACTCCAGCCCTTCAGTGCTTTCCTTCAGCAGAAATGCTGCAAGAGACTAATTACTGTGGTTGAGGTTCTCCTTCCAGCAGGAGAACGATCATAATGATACAGCCGGAGCTACAGTGGAACGATTTCTGTGTTTAAATGGCCTAGTCCAGACCTCAATTGTTGAAAACCTTGTGCCAAGACTTGAGAAGGAAATAATGTTTCATTAGCTGTTGTGAACTGCTTTTTTAAAATCCTTTTTAGGTATCTCTATGTTGGTCTTTATGAGGGATGAAGTGACCATATTGTGCAAAGAAGAGTAGCTATTCATATACGAAAATGTGTGTCTGGGTTTCAATTTCTTATTATTTATTAATGACTTTCAAAAAGACCTGCAAAACAATCAAATGTGTGCTGTTTTAAGGACAGTGTTAAGCCATGAAACTGAAAGGCGTTTCTGTATTGACTTTGAGTCTAAAGGATGAGTAAAACAAAGTAAATCCTCAATTAAAAACAAAGAATTTCACCAGTAACAGAACTTGATTATTGTAGACAATGTATACCACCTGGGCCGCACGGTGCCGCAGAGGTTAGCACTGTTGCCTTTCAGCAAGAAGGTTGTGGGTTCATATCCCAGGGCCTTTCTGCATGGAGTTTGGATGTTCTCCCCGTGCATGCGTGGGTTCCCTTTAGGTACTCCGGCTTCCTCCTACCGTCCAAAAACATGACTGTCACGATCACTCTAAATTGTCCTTAGGTGTGGGTGTGTGCGTGCATGGTTGTTTGTCCTGTCTGTCTCTATGTGTGGCCCTGTGATGGACTGGCAAACTGTCCAGGGTGTACCCTGCCTGTCGACAGCTGGAGATAGGCACCCCGCGACCCCTGGAGGACTAAGTGGTTCAGAAAATGGATGGATGTCTACCGTCTGGTAGAGAACCTTTGGGTCCAGGAGCTTGGATGGGCTCTAAAAGAGGAAAATAAAGACCCTTCCATCCGTCCTTCCATGGAAATGAGCATCTGTCAGATTCAACGAAGGACATGAGAGCTGGGATGAGAAGCTTTAGGATCATCCAGGTGGAACTTGAAGTGGAGGTGCTCCTGCATCTCTAAAAAGGATTAGCTGCATTTGAGGGTTAATGTTGTGTATTTCTCTCCTTCATCTCCTGGACCTGAGAACACAACAGGTTGACCGTGGGGGGACGGATGTGTGGCATCTCCAGTGTTTCTCTCTCCACTCCTCCTTTGGTTACTTGAATAGAGTCCAGCCCCTCTGCAACACTGATCCAGATGAAGTGGATGTGAAGCATGAATGAATTATGATCTTGGCCAAGCATGTTTATTAGAATTAAAATAATTAGAAAGAAATGAAATGTGTTATAATGAAATTACACCACAGCGTACATCTGGATGAAACTCATTTCTATGTAGGAATGTGGGGCATTTGTCTAAAAGGAGGGCAGTGTAACCAACATAAGTGCTATCGATTGCTTTGTTAAAGATATACTTTTAGCATTATAAAAACAAAAAGGCAAAACACTCATTCTGCTTGAAGTTTGCACGTTTGCATAAAATGGCACAAATCGAGCAGATTTTTATTTAAGCATTGATTGGATGGGCTATGGGCATTAATGGATAGGGTCTAATAGAACTGGCTTACAAAGATAAAGAGCCGCACAGACAGTTAGGATAATTTACACGCCACTTACAGCACTAGTATACATATAAATCTGAGAAAACTCCACTACTGTTGCTTTTGCAAAGATGACAAACACAAGCGCAAATGCCATTATCATCGATCGTAAGGCTTTTATTACAAACTTCCTACAGGAAACACTGTTTTTTTTTTCTTGCATGAAGCAAAAAAGAATAAATTAACATTCAAAACAGAGAGGATTTGTTTTGGACCGAAAGTCAACTTCAGAGAATTGAGAAAGGACATTTTTCTCCTCAAGTGATTTCAATACAGCCCTGCAGTAAACAGTGATCTGCATGATGGCTGAGTTGGCTGGAGTCAAGCTGAAGTCTTTCAATGACACATTCAAGGATGTTTAAGAGGAAAACTGTGACTTTTCCACCAAATAGTTGCTGGAGCTGCAGATATCAGATAGATGATAGATAGATCACGAAGATCTGTGGAAATAAAACTGGAAGAAGGGGAGATTATTTAGAATCCATCAGAGCAGTTTGTAGTCCTATCAAAACCTGGAACATAAAGCATCAGAAATACATTCTTAATCACCTGAACTCCAAAAAGATTAGTATGTTTTGATCTGAACTACTTTAACGCTGCCTACATGGTTAGCACTGATGTGCTGCTGGAAGGTGAACCTCTGCTTCAAACTTCCTGGATTGCTTTGTATTTGTCTTATTCCATCCTTTACTATATTCTTGCCACTTTCCCTATCCCTGAGAAAGATAATCATCTTCACAGATGCTGTTTCCTTTGTGATGTGTAGCGTTCTTTTTTTTCTTCCACAAAATGTATGGCACTTAAAACACCTATGGATCATGACAATTATACATGATCATTAATACATACAGTTAATGTGATACATCCATTCATTATCGATACCCATCTATCCTCTGCAGGGTTGTGGAATGCTATTAGCTATCTGCAGCGTTTATCAGATGAGAGGCAGAGTACACCCTAAACAGGTCGCCAGTTCATCGCAGACCAACACAGAAGATACTCGGGACAAACAATCATGCATGGACACAATCACAACTAAGGACAATTTAGAGAAACCAATTAACTTATGGAGTGTGGGTGAAGCTGGAGTACAAGGAAGGAACCCACGCATGCAGGCACTCCATGCAAAATACCCCAGACTGGAATTAGAACCCAGGACCCCCTTGTTGCAAGGCAACCGTGCTACCAACTGTGCCACTGTTGATTGTGATATCATTAACAACATTAACATCAATCAAACATTACATAAATGTGCTGTTTATTTTAAAATATGTTAGAAATAAAAACGACAGCCACAGAAACATGATTGTATAGTGTCTTAAAGTACCTCTGGATTCAATTATAAGATTAATTCCTTTAAAAAAAGAAAGTGAGATACAAAATAAACAGAAATGTTTGCAGTTAACACACTTATTATATCATTATAACTTTCATCATCATCATTAATTAAGAAGTGATTCTTGTTCATCAAACTGGGCCAAATCCATTAAATCGTGAATTAAATTATACATTTACTAAATTACTAAACTAATAAAAAAAATGTCTCAAAAAAAGATATGGTAGTGTTTCTTAGTTATTAAAAATGTCAGTTTCTTTTGGATTTCTGGCCTACTCCAAAGGAGATTAAAAAAGGTTTATGAAGCACTAAAGTGAAGCACACGTAGCTTGAATGGCTTCTAATCCTACTTTATTACTTTTCACCTGTAAAGAAAACAGCATAAATATTCAGAAGGGCTGCTCACGGTGAGATTGTGGTGCATGTGAGTCTGAGGTTTGCAGAAGGAGGGAGCTGCAGTGTCACAAGTGAAAAGCTCATAGGAAAATTGGAGGTCCATAATGGAAGCATAATGGGCTTAGTGTCAGAGTCTTGCAGACAAGAAGGGAGGAAAGTATGACTGCCGTCAACCTCTCTTACCTTTATCCATTGTATCGGGGGTTCAGGAAACAACAAGGAGACAACACTGAGACTAAAACAAGCTTCAGAGGAACACCAACAGCATAAATGCTGCATGTGGATGGAATTTATAACAATGAAATGGCTTCCTCTCCTCTTTGAGGGATTGTAGATCATCACATCTCAGACTTGCTTTGAATACTCAAAAGCTTTGATCTCAGCTTATGTAGGATTCAATAAAGAAAACCATGACAGCAGATACTGGTATATGCAGCTCACACGAGGCTTAAGATACTTTGGTTAGATTTTAAAAATACAGACAATGATAAGCAGAAAAATTACAGTAGCTTTAAGATTGTTGGTTCTTTCTGTGATCGAGGGAACCAGGATATCAGAACACAAGTAAAGCTCTTGCTCCCTAAATAGCAGCTAAATCTAAACCCTAATGATGACTATATTTGAGCCAGTCAATAATAAAGAAATCTATCGAGCTATACACAAAAAGTAAGCTGATTTAATTGATTGTGGATTTTTATATTCACCGTATGACACACTGCCCAGAGTGGCATGCCATGTGGGGCGGCAAAAGCACTTGTATAGAAAAAGTAGTTTATTTTTAAGTCCAGCCTATAGTAAGCAGGTACCTCCCTGTGTTGTGCACAACGTAAGCACTATGAAAACATGGATGTAATGTCTAATGGCACGAATGTTTGTATCCTGTTTGCAGCCTGTGGTTCTATTTCATCATAAGGCTATTTCTACTATTTCTATTCCAAAACACTTAGAGTGGTCAAACCTTAACGGGATAATTCCACTTTGAAAGAGGTTTATTAAATACCAAAATAGATTAATGGAGCCTTCATTCTTTTCTGTAGTTAACTACTGCGTGGACAGTGCTGGAGGAGGAACTAACCCAGGGAACCATTTGTGTGAGAAGTGCCACTAGGTCCAACAGAAGGCAAGTATCTCAGATTTCTTCAGATTCTAATCAGGATGAGACTCATGCAAACATCCTATTGGTTTTTATCAATATATTTTAATCCTTTCTGAAGATTAAATCACCTAATTCCAATGTATAACACCAAATCAGAAAAAGCATGTTTAAAATCAAACTAAAAATAGTGTTTTATTAATTATATTTGACCTGTATTATATTGAACATAAAACAAAAGCACTTTACTTAATGTGTTCCTTATTACTTTAATATAAATTTTTCCAAATACAGATGCATTCCAATATTTGCTCTTGCCAATAGAGACTGAATCATCCTTATCTTTATCTTCATCTCCATGGAATTCTTCCACGACACATTTCAAAAAGTTGAAACAACAAAGCATTTACCAACTAATGCTGCCATTACTTTTCATAACACTTTAAGACATTTAGGGACTGAAGACAATAAGAGATGAATTGTTTAGGTACAATTTCTATGGGTGGGACTGAATTATTTTGTTTTAAATTAATTACAGGCTTTGTAATTAATTAATCTAAAATAAATCGCAATTTCAAAGTACAAAAATTTTTGCCCATGACAGCACAATTATTTAAATATGAGGGGATTTTTGGAGGACTAAAATAAAATAAACATTACAGTCATGACTGTTGTAAAGTGAAGGTATTTTAATGTTTGAAAAATGCCGTTAAATGCATGTCAATTCAGGACAGAAGTAGAAGGAAAAAATATCCTTGGACAAAACAGACCTAAAGCAAAGCATAATTTTAAGTATATTTTCAGAGCATATCTTTGGAAATAAGCAAAAAAGATCAGTGAGGATTACCATATTTAGATTTTTGAATGACACTTGACTTTTTTCATTTTAAAGCTCACATTCTATGTGGTTAGAAAGTATAGTTAAATAGGAAACGTCTAAAAGGCTTTAATAAGTATGAAAATGAATTTAAAATAAAGATAGAAATAATTACTCTCCTGAATTAGGAATTTATCAATACTAATGATAGTTTACTTTTCACTTTTACAAAAATAAAAAAACAAATTTTTGTATTCAGTATAAAAGTAACAGCAGCAGTCTAAAAAAGAATAACACAAACAGTGTAAACTCATGTTATGGGAAAATTATTTCAAGATTAGTTGTATTTAGTGATTGGTAATTAATAGGTAAAAGGTATCTGGGAAATATGCCATAATACTTAGGACTCAATGAAGAGGCTGAAGAGAGAAGGAAAAGACCTATTGACATTTTACCTACTTTGGTTAACTGAAGGACTCATCTTATTGTTATGTCTGTACAGTAGGCCAAACACTTCTGATAGAAAAGCTCAGGAAGCTGACAGAGGGAGGCAGAAGCGCCACATTAAGAGAGAGAGTGATGCCCGAAGAGGGTTTCCTGTACAATTATAATATGATAAAAACGCCAATGGAGACTGAATCATCCTTATCCTTATCTCTATGGAATTCTTCCATGATACTCAGTGTTTCATTTTCAAATTCATCCTCAGTCAATTTATAGATGAACTCTCACTTTAAGCAGCTTTTTTGAAGTTTCTTTTTTCATGCGACCTGAGCGATCTTTACAACTTTTTGTCAACTCGGTGCCTGCTGTCTGTTCTGTCTATGAATGAATCAGAACCAACCATTAAGTAGCTGCTCGTGGATGATTTCAGATCCGGAAAAAAGCTGCCATACTGCATAGATCGCACCATGCAGTCTAACTTTAGTCCCGTGATAAACACCCGAAGAGCTCTTGAAAAGTGGATGGTCACCCTACTTTAGTCTAAGTCTCCCATCATTGTAATCTGTGTACCAGGAAACCATGCACGGCAAAATGTTCTGCATTGATATTGGAAAGTAAACTGCGATTAAATGCGTTAATTCATTTAAGGTGCTAATTTTTCTGTAATTAATCAAATGCAAGTAACGTGCTAAATTCTCACCCCAAGTAATTTTGTCTCATTCTTTCTGCAAACAATTCTTAAGGTGGTCAACAGTACAGGGTCTTCGCTGTCAAATTATACGCTGCAAAATCCATCACACATTCTCTATTGGAGACAGGTCAGGACTGCATGTAGTCCAGTCAAGTACCCACAGCCAGGACTTTGTAATGTGTGCAGAGTGTGGTTTTGCATCGTCTTGTTGAAATATGCATGGACATACCTGGAAAATCTGTCTTTTTTAAGGCAGCATATTATGCTCCAAAATCTGTGTATTTTTCAGCTTTAATGTTGCCATCATAGAATTGCAAGTTACCTTTGCCAAGGGCACTGACACAACCCCGTACTATGACAGACCCTGGCTTTTGGAACTGTTGCTGGTAACAGTCTGGAGGATCTCTTTCTTCTTTGGTCCATTTCTCACAAACATTACTTAAAATATTGATTAATCAGACAACAGTAAACGATTCCATTGTAATGATCCATCCAAGAAGCCTCAGAGCTAAGAGAAGTTGCGGTGCTACTGAACATTGTTAGTTGCCTTTTGGCTCAGTTCAGTTTTAACTGGCATTTGTGGATGTAACTATACATTGTGGTGTCTGCGAAAGGTTTGCCAAAGTAGTACTGAACCCATGTGGTGATATTGCTAAGAGATGAATGATGATTCTAGATGCAGCGCCGCTGACGGATCAGAAATAATTGTTTTTCAGCTTAGCACCCGCAACCTTCTGCTTTATACACTGAAATTCCTCCAGATTTCTTGAAACTTTTAATTATGTTAGGCACTGTTAAATGTGAAATCCAAATCCCTTCCTATCTTTCTTTGAAGAACATTGTTTCTGAACATTTCAATAATTTCTCATGTATTTCTTAGCAAACTGGCGATCCTTGGCCCATCTTTATTACTAAAGGAATAGACCTTTCGTGGATGCTGCTTTTGTACTAAATCATAAGTACAATCACCTGTTGAAATCATGTATTTCAAATCACATAATTATTTAACCAATTTACCTGATTACTAGCCCTAAATTGCTAAAGTCACAACCTTTTTTGGAATGCGTTGCAGGCCCGAATGATGGGAAATGATGTATGTTAACGGATAACATAAAGTTGATCAGACAAAACATGAAATATTTTGTGTTCATACTGTCTGCAATGATATAGAAGTCGAAGTAACTTTTGAAATCACTACTTTCTTTTTTATTTGGTTGTAGATTAAACTGCTGAATATCACATAGGGCAGTGGTGTCCAACTTTTTCTTACATGGGCAAATATAGTAGAGTCATAATGACTCAAAAAACAGTTTTTTTTTTACATAGTCAAAAATAAACTTAGTATGCAATACTTTAATTAATTGAAATAATAAAAGAAGTACATTTTTTTGTTGAAAAGAGTCGTATAAATTATTTTAGATGCAATACTTAAAGGGCTTTGAAGTTTTTCCTTATTGGAATACAATTTGCAAATTTCTTTAGGTCTCAATTAGAATATAGTACAAAACTAGAACAAATAAAATCAGGATTTAAATCACTTGTTTGAAAACAATTGCCATATTTAGGTGAGTTTTTTCATTAATTTTAAGCAGATTTTGGGTGCAGCAAAGTCTGCTTTTGGGCAAAAATCAATGTAGAAATGTGGTCCTGCAGGAGATGGCAAAATATTATATATAAATATTTAAAAAACAAATACTTGGTGTTGTTACCAACATGGTGTATTGCAAAAAGATTTTAATTTGTCTGAAATAATTTTGCACTAATTGAAAATAAAGTCTCCAATGGATTTGCCACTTGTGCTGCGGGGCAGAGTTGTATTATTCTTGAATTGAAGTCAGGGGTGACAAATGGTACCCAGACTGCACTCTGGACACACCTGACATAGGGATATCACAGTGAAGAAAACTACAAGCAATCACACTTTCACAGCTTTATTTGTTAAAAAAGATTTATACCATGCATTCTTTAATTCTACATCATGGTTATGCACTATTTTTGTTGATTTATCACAGGAAATCACAAAAAATACCATGAAGGTAGTATTAGCAACGGGATGAAATAAAAACTTTTAAGCCTTATGAATATTTTTAGGCACTGTAAAATAATTTGGAAGAAAGAAGAGTTAAAAGAAAAAAATCTACAGCTGTACTTAGATGCTATTTTTTTTAATGAGGTGGGAGGGATTACATTTTAAAAAGGGACTGGAAGCTTCCCACCAGACGTGTTGACAGTTATCTAACACCTTGAGTCGTAGCAGATTTTCAGTGCGACACTGGACAGAGAGGGGGGTTGAGTTTAAGGTCAGAGCGAACTTGTGTGTTAGATAGTAAAGGATTAAGCTTTGTCTCAAGAGCTATGCAGAAAATCTGCTTGGGGATCTTCATAAATGTGTAGTTAGGAATCCGGGTCAAGGTTTAGTGTATTTTCTGAATGTGTGTGCGTGCTTGAGCTGAGGCTTGATGACAAGCAAAGCAGATTTAGACTTTGACCATGTGTTGGTTATGTTTGGAGAGCCTCCAGATACGCTACACTATGACATCATAGTTCAGAAGCAGAGCTGAAAACATACTGTGCTCTGCAATATGTTTGCTTTGGATATGAAGTGGTTAAATTCAAACATGTGGAACATGTCACGGCTGTAAAATATTTATATTACACTAGATAACACAATTATAGCAATGTACATTTGTTTTGCAGTTGGTCTAAAATGCATAGAAATCAATGTTAAAATGTCATTTTTGTGATTAAAAAAAATCTGACCATATAAAAATATTTAAAAATGTTTTTCACATTTAATGACATTTGTTATGCACATTTCATATGTTTCAACATATTTTGGTTGGACTACAGCATTCAAATTTCTTTAGTGGGAATTTATAATTATCCAAAACTTTGGCATGATTAGTTCTAGTTTAACTGGCAAAACTTTTATAGTGATTTTTTTGTTAATTTGGGTATAGGCTTGGACTCATTGTGAGCCTGATGAGAAATAAAAGCCATACTCATTCTTACATTTTTAGGGAAAAAGATGGAGCTTTTGGCCCAAAACATTTTGAAATATGTATATCTTAGTACATTGACAAAAGTCCTTGCTCCATATCAGAAAAGGTAAACCCCGAGAATAATGCTGCCACCACCATGTCTCACTGGTGTTCTTCTGGTGATATAAAGTGTTTTATTTTGCCAAACACACAATGACTTATATTCCCCTTACAGTTCCAGCTAGGTTTAATTAGACCATAGTTCATTATCTAACAAAGATCTGAACATTTTTTTTAGCGGGAATTAAAACAAGCATATATCATTTAAATTAAAGGGGAGTTAAATTTAACTTCAGATTAATCAGATGGGCTATAAACAATTAAATATAAAACTCTGAAAAGTAAAACTGTATTAAAAGTTTCTTAAATAAATTATAAGTTAATAAATAAATATATTTCTCTTACCAATCGACCGTGGCTTTATATTACTTTTTATTGTAGTCCAATAAATGTTTTTTTCAGTTGATAATACAAAAACCCTGCCACAATATAAATGTGGAAAAAGTTTTAAAATCTTTTATCAAAGTCTCATGTTTCACATTACAAAAACCTGTCTCTTTAACAGGATAATGTACATTTTTCCTGCTGTAACTGTTGTAAATCTAACCTCCTCCCAGAACCTTTCACAATTTTTTAAAATCAAAAATTCCTTTTAATTCAGCCACATATGTGCTCTTACAGTCCCTGGGATGGTGGATAAAATATTTGAATCCAAGGCCAAGTATTCTTTACTGCAGGTCATGTGAAACAGATTGTGCACATCTTAAAAACACAGAGTTAGAAACAAATATAAAGAGTTTTTAAGCAAATGTCTCTTTTTTTCAATTCTAGTTTTCTGGACTTTAATGTAGGACAGAATTAATTAATTGACCACTGTATCTGATCTGTGGGGGTATTCTGCCGACTAGTTTGAGGAACCAATAGAAAGCAGACACATTTTTATTAAAGACTTTAATGATGAAAACTGTAATATGGATGAATCATTCCTTATTATATAATACAATTAAATAATAAAATAAATCCCAGAAACGACCAAACTAGAATAAATACCTGTCAGGTTATTAGACATCAGCAGTGGTGATATGAAGTGTTTTATGGTATAGTACAATATTCTAATAATAAATTATGTGATATTGCGAATTTCTTTGGATTGTTAAATAGTTTTAGAAGAAAATCCAACTGTTTAACCTGTTGGGGATTTTTAAGTGGCAAATAATCCAAATAAATTATATCAAAACAATGCAAAAATCCTCTTAGCAAAATGTTGCCAGGATATTATCCAGTTTATTATTTTGTCATACAGTCCACAAAGATACTTGTTTAACAGGAGGTATTCAAGATATACTCTCCTCAGTACAGCAACGTTTTTGTCAAATGATCTCTGCTGTCTTGCAGTAACCATCATGTTATTCAGCTCTACTGTACAATTGATATAAAGTTTTACAAATAACTAAAAATACATGCAATGCCCTTTTTTCTGTCTTATCAAATGGGACATATGTTCACAGATGAATTCCAGAAGAATTGAACCTGATATCAGACTCCCCTTCAGAATTTGGGAAACTAAAGAACAAAACAAAATATCTGCATTCCTGGCCTACAAACGCAGAACCTAAAGACAGTCTTTCCAAGGGTAAAGGAGGAATAACGGGAATGTCAGACAAATGGGTGGAGAAGAGACAAGAGAAGACTTGGATAGTGCAATGAGGGAATGATCTAGCCTTTCGGAGCAGTGTATTGACGCAGGAGAGAAGAGATGGCGCTGGATTCAGTGACCTCCTCAGGAAGAGAGCCCTCCATGTCTTTGATGGATGGGTCAGCTCCACTGTTGAGGAGGAGCTCTACAATGTCAGCAAACTCGCAAGCGGATGCTAGGAAACAAAGAGAAAATAATGGCAGTGAGGTTAGAAGGAGAAACAAGAAGAAAAATAAAATAATTAAAGGACATACAAGCAATAAGATTAAAATAATATCCTGCAAAAACTGAGAGGTTTGTTCTCTCTCCCAGGCCATCTAAAGCAAACTGACATAATTCTGTCCTTGCAGGCCTGGTTTTGCAGTTGTTGCAGCATGTTCTTCACCCATCATCTGGGTGGAACTGGAGGCATCTAGGAGGACTTCATAAGAGTGCTGTAGTTTGTTTAAGCTTCCTTTAGTGAAAGGATACATTTCTTTGTTCTGGTTGAGCATGTGTGGACTGTAACTTTAAAACCAAAAACATTCAAAAAGCTTTGTTTTTACCGACAGATAAGGCAAAGAAACAATTCTTTTATTTTTACAACTTTACATAAATGTTCTACATATTTATAATTATAAACATAAATATTAAAGAACTTCCACTTTCATGTGGATGAAAAAAGGAATTCAATAGATTGACTATTATTGCATTTTAGGTTAGCTAACTGTTTGGGTATGTAGTTAGTAAACTGGTGCTGAAATATATAGGAAGTATTGAATATATATAGCAACTCAATGCATTTAGAAATTTATTTAGGCATTGTTAAGATGATCTGCTGCAGTTAAAATCGAGCATCAGAAGGAGGAAGAAAAGTGATTTAAGTGACTTTGAACGTGGCATGGTTGTTGGTGCCAGACGGGCTACTCTGAGTATTTCAGAAACTGCTGATCTACTGGGATTTTCACGCACAACCATCTGCACCAGCTATTTTAGCATCCATTTTTGGCGCTTCTGAAAGCCATGTCTTAACTTTGCACCACAACATTTAACATACGTTTATTGCTGAGAAAAGAAATACATAATTCACACACTTTCTGGCCTAATAGTAAGTAACACTAAAGGCTATAAACCTGACAGTTATGTAGATAACTTTCTTCCCCCAAATACGGATCGCAGGTCATGAGTGCACAGCCAGTTGTGATCCCGATGGATCCTCATTAGTTTCCACCGGAGTGGTTACTAATATTCCTGGATTCCAGTTAATAAAGTGTAATAATCATGTAGAAAACCTCAATGACAATTAGGCTACATATATGACAATGTAAAAACAAAATTAATACATTTTAGATTACATATTTTCAAGATAACATATTTTCTACTGCAACTTGACATTTAGTTCAGTGCATTTCAACAACATTAGTAGAATACAGACATCTTAGCAAACTTGTCCTGGACATTCTTTAGCTTAAATCATGGAGCACATAGTGGCGCATTTATACCGCATTAAGTTTATTACTGAAAAATTAGAAATATGATGCACAGACATTCTAGCCTAATAGTAATTAACTCCATAACAGTGCTAACTTGACATGCATTTGGTTGTTTCCTCTTTTTTTGCCAAAGATGCATCTGCACCTTTCCACTACAGAGTCTTAAAATTTGTAATGTTTGTATTTCCAGCCGCTTTGCTGCTGTTACAACAGAATTTCCCCTTGTGGGACAATAAAGGTTTATTCTATACTATTCTATTACAAATCCATTGTGCCTATTGCTCCTCGCTTTAGCTGTGGTGCAGTGCAGTGGGTAGAGCAGCTGGCGCACAGTAGTGGCCGCAAAATCCTCATTTTAATACTGCTCTTGTGCCCGTTATGAATTACACGCGCAATCTTAGTAGAGTAACTGCAAATGAATGAAAACCCGCTGGTGCAACTTTTTTGCTGCACATGCAATATTGCGCTCCTTATGTGGAATTTTTAATATATCAGGCCCTATATGTATACATTTGCAGGTTACTAAAAAACCCATCTGCATACTCTTCTATGACACTGGCCTGGACCTGAGCCTCCTTCAAATGCTTCACTTCTGCCCCATTGGCAATATGTGGCCCGATAAAAGGGTCTCGCTCACTCACTCTGTTTCAATGTAGAATAAAGAGGAGAAGGGACAGCTTGCACTTTCTTAACCCAGTTAGTGAGTCCCTTCATTCCTGATGCACCTCTATACCCTATGGCACACCCCTCCTCCCACCCGCCCCACCACCTCATCTCCTCTCTCCCTATCCCTGTCCTGTTGTGAGTGCTCTTCTCTGTCAGTATCAATCGCAGGCCCCTTTTAAAAAGCAGACTTTGTGCTGTGCCACGTTCGCTGAAGTCAGCAGCTGCAGTGATTGACAGCTAGGTCGTTTAACCTGCAACCCAGAGGTGGCTGATGGGCCTAGAGGCTGGTGGGAGTCCAAATGCACGAGATGTGATGATACATCGGAATGCATGTGGGCATGTAACCAAATGTGAGTGCATGCTCGAGTTGTGTATATGAATAAAGAGGTGTGTGAAGTGTTAAAAGCTCTGGGAATCGGCCAAATCAGACTAACAAAGCTTGGCTGTTTTCTTTTTTTTTCACGTTTTTTTCTCCCAGCTATGCTTGCAGCCTTCCTGTTGTTGCTCCAAACAGTATTTTATTTAGCCTGCCGAGTGCGCGCGTGGCGGGTGTCTCGGCTGGGCCTTGAGCCGTAAAAAGTGGCCAGCCCTCAGGGGAGCAGTAGAGGAGGAGAACAATTTATGGTGAGCAGTAAACCCTCAATTAATCACTTGCCAGCCACTGCGGCCCTGTGCAAAGAGAGGTAGGAATGAATTTTCATTCTCTGCTATTTGTCTCTTTGAGTTCATCGCTTATGTTTATTAGTCATCTTTTTATACCATATCCTCAGGGGCTGCTCTGATGACTACATGTACATGTGTGTGTATGTAGCTCACTGGTAGGTGATGCAACATGCCTACTCCAACTCTACCAGGCTGGAGGACAGATGGTGCAGCAGCTCATACACACATGTACGCTCATAAAGAGGCTCAGAGGACGTGAGCACCGCCCATCGGGGACACGTGTGTTGGGGCACGAGAGGGTCAGGGGAGTCTGAGGACCACTGCTGATTTCCTCTGGGAGGTCTGGTGATTATTACACGCACACAGAAAAGCGAACACACAAACGCATCCAGGGAGGCACAAGCCCACATATATACAGAGGAAAAGAAAAGAATCACAGAGACTTGTTGAAAAAATAGAAATATGTTGAGATGAGGAATGAAGTGAGAAAGTTGGAGGTAAAGATTATAAATCTGGGATAAATACAGGCAAGTGGGTGTGTGCAGAAAACAAGCTGCTGTACATAAAGGGACGACACATGCATGCACGACAATGTGCATTTTTTCAATTGATCAGATGAATACAAGGGGCCTTCTTACCATAATGTAGCGCTGTCTGTCCTTCATTATCCTGAAACAGGGAAAACAAGTGTTTACTTCATCAGACCCGTGACAGGGGAGTAATAAAATACTCCAGAGTGAGCAAATTCAGAGAATAATCAGGGAGAGATGCTAATGCTGCATATTTGAATTGCATATTGTAAAGAAGTTTTGAGCAGTCAATGTCTGTACTGGAGGATATACTGGCCACAATGGCCAACTCTACTTTCTCCTGCTACTCTCCATTTATTCTTTAACTCTGTCATTAACCTAAGGTTCTCACTTTACACTCTCCTATAGACAGAAATGTCCAACTGCCACCCGTAGGGGTCAGTATTCAGCATGTTGCCCCTGCATGAACACCTCTTCGGCATGTTATCAGTTTCTGCTGAGTTCAGGTTTTGAGCCATTCACTGGGTTCAAGTGCTCTGAATCAAGGATAAATCCACAGGCAGGACACAGAGAAATTGACATAAAACACCAATGCAAGAGAAAGTACCCCTGGTTCAGTCCTTCTACACAGAACAAAAATATAAATACAACTCTTATGTTTTTGATCCAATTTTTCATTAGCTGAAATCAAAGATCTGAAACATTTCAAATAAACATAAAAGGCCTATTATTATCAAACATCATCCACAAACCTGTCTAAATCTGGGTGAGTGATCATTTTACTTTGCCAGGATAAAACATCCCACCTCAACATGTGTGGCATATAAAGATGCTGATTAATGTTACAGAAAAATTTCATGGTTAAGTGAATTAATTCATTTATGATTGATTGGTAAATTAAAAAAATACAAACAAAATTTTTGCGAACTTTAAGCAGTGTCTGACTTTCCTCTACTGCTTGGTCCATCAGAATCTGACATGATACTGTCAACTGTTTTCAGTAATTTCCGGTGTGTGGCAGGTAATTTTGGGATCTTGTCTCATGTTAGCATCCCTGAGGTCTGATTATTGGTCAGAAGTGTTTATATTTGATCTTTAGCTCACTAGTTGTAGATTTATTTTTTTTTATTTTTTTTCATCAGTCTAATGTACTTTGTTTCAAAATGAGAAGCCAAACTTCAGCTTTGTTTTGCAATTGAACTATTTAAAGGTTGGTCTGTTAGGTCATGTTGAAAAACAGCTGTAAAACGTGTTGCTTTGGTTCTGCCGTGAAAATGAAAAGTGATAGTGTGAGTTACTGTTTGCAGCTTTATAAGAAACTTTAACATTATTTAGAGTATGTGTTAGGGCTGGGCCATATGGCCCCAAATCAATATCATGATATATTAAGCAGTTCACCTTGATAACTGTAAATGGACTATACCTAAACCACTGCCAAAAAGTTTTTTTTTTTTTTTCTAGATGGAGCTGCGGCTTCTCCTCCTCCTGGACCAGCTCTATTCACACCGCTTTAATATTTGAATTGTCCTCCATTTGCTCATTGTTTTCCTCTTCCAGTGTTATCAACTCCTTAGGATGCTAATGATGATGATAACCTCACTAGTTCCTTTACATAAGGTGCATGTAATTGTAGAAGAGGTGATAATTTTTTTAAATCATATTTTTTGCTTAATTGTTTTTTTTTACCATTAATGACAGCGTGGTTGGATGAAACTGTTATAAGGTTTTTCCTTTTGAGTATGTATTTTTAATTTTGTGATATGATTTCTTTTTTAAGCCTTACAACACAGCCAGGAGGCCCATGTAACGTCTCCAATAAAAGGCTTCAACCAGCCTTTTTATTTTATTCAGGTTCGAATCCCACTTCTTTCTGCATTATTGAGAGTCCAGTTCAGACTAAAAAATGACGACTCTTTAACATCCATCACTGGGAGGCGCACACACAGAGGACAAGCTAAGTGACTGAGATTGTGCTAGTGAAATCTGAGATTTATTTTATCTTTTGTTCTTTTTTTTGTTTTTTTGACAAAGATATTTTTACATTTGAATCCCACCCTGACTAAGTGCGGGTAGGATCAGTCAGCGGGATGATTCATGATGAGTTATTCATTAACATTCTGGCTCCGTGGAGTAAATATCTGCTCTGACTGTAGCTGGACTAGGGTGGGAAGGCATGGCTGCAGGGCGTGGACTTGCTGCCTGCTGTGAGTGCCCTGTAACAGGAAGAAGCCCATGGCAGCACAATGGGCCTTCTCAGTCAGAAAAGTAACAAGGATCCATGCTTTACATAAGAGTCTCCAAAAGCCTTCAATAACACCAAAAAAGTCACTTGGTTTATCGCTAATTGCTTTTTTGATAGTGTCGCTAGAGGGGTCTAAAACCTTACTAAATACACCCACAAAGTCGCTAAGTTGCCAACACCGTGACCCTTCTTGATGCAGACCTTAACGTCTGTGCTTGCAGACTGTAACAGTGCAGCATATTTAAGGGACAGGAGCATCACCAAACTAAACACACCTATTCAACGGATATACTAGCATGGGCCAAATGACCCATGGATCGGGAGATCGATAGACGGATTGGGTGTCAGCAGGTATGTGGGCGCTGTACCGTCTGTCATGTTACCGATTTACCGGTCGAGCTACGTTCCTACCCTCATCTATGGTCATGAACTCTGGGTTGTGACCGAAAGAAGGAGATCAGGGGTACAATGGGCTGAAAGAAGTTTCCTCTGCAAGGGGCCTGGGCTCTCCCTTAGAGATAGCGTGAGAAGCTCGGCCATTTGGGAGGCGTTCAGAGTAAAACCGCTGCTCATCCACACCAAGAGGAGCCAGTTGAGGGGGCTCTGGCATCTGCTCAGGATGCCTCCTGGATGCCTCCCTGGTAAGATGTTACAGGCACGACCAGAGTAAGGCCCAGGACACGGTGAATGGACCATATCTCTCGGCTGGCCTGGGAAAGCCTTCAGATTCCTCCCGAGAGGCTGGCCCAAGTGGCTTCGGAGAGGGAAGTTTGGGTCTCTTTTCTAAAGCTGCTGCCCCAACGACCCGACCCCGGGTAAGAGGAAGAAAATGGATGGATGGATAGATAGATGGATGGATGGGCTGAATTCCATTGGTTACAATCATAAGTGGGCTGTACAGTGGCACAGTTGGTAACACTGTTGCCTTGCAGCAAAAAAATGGTAGCACAGCTGCCTTGCAGCAAGAAGGTCCTGAGTTAAAATCCTTACATAGAAAACTTTTAACTGATTGGAATGGTTGTACAATTCTACCAAAATTACATTTCTTTTAAAGTGCCTTGAAATGACATCTGTTGTGATATGGTGCTATATAGAATAAACTGAATTATTGTATTTCATTTGTTGTTGCATTCTGTGTTTTTGTACTGTGTTTTCTTTCTGCTCTCTCAACTCCTAGTCAGTTTCAGCAAATTGCTGCTCATACTGAGCCTGGTTCTGCTAGGGGTTTCTTTCTTATAAAATGAATCAGTATCAGAAAGTGTGCAGAAAATCTGAAAAGGTCTCTTGTGTGCGTCTTTAGAACAATACAAATAGAACTTGGGGTCAAAGGGTCAATGGTGGAGATATAACTCTCCCTTACGAATTGTTTGACTGGGGACAAGGTTGGGAAAACGCGTGTGCACAGGTGTAATGAAACAGAATATATGGCAGGCATCATCAACAGCAGATTCAGTTCTTAATCACCACTTCAGACTGCCTTTGCACCTCATAATAGTGACAAATGGATCAAACTGTTGCCATTGGTCTGAGAAATGAAGTACTTGTGGAGCTCAGCACAGTGTTGAAATGCTCAGTAAGGCAAGCCAAGTTGATTTGTATTACACCATTCACAGTAGGAATGCAAAAAGGAAAACAAAAGGTACAGAAATGAAATTGGAAAAAAAAAACTGCTAATTCAACAATACAAACAAATCAACACATAAAAGTGTGGAGCATCATACAAGAAGAAAGAAATAGTAAAATAAGCTAATGTAAGCAGATAAAAGCTAAGACATGACAAATTATAAAGCAATATTTTACCTTTATAGTAAATATACAGTATATAGTATAGTAACTAATGTTTTGATAATTGTTTTCATAATTGGAAAGTGTCAATGGTTTCTGCACATCTAAGGCTTTCAGTTGATTGGTTCAAGAGCTAAAGAGAATATAAACTAAATGCTTCATTTAAGTGTTTTAATTAGAGTTTTAATTAGGGCTACATAATATGTCGGCATTAACATCAGTTGTGGTCGCTCTTGGTCATTTTTGTCCCAACTCACCACAGCCGATATTAACAACTACTGTTTTTTTTCTTCATCTTTTTGCTGTTTTTCGTTTCCAAATGACACAAAATAATCCTATTTTCTCAGGTAAGATCTAAGCTAGTTCATCAATGAAAAAGGTGAATTTCCTCGTTTGTTGCCCTTGCAACAGATCACTGTACATTTAAAAATAATTTACTTCCAAGTCCAACCCACTACTCACAAGGTCTCCTAATTTTTTTCAAATAATTGTCCCTTCTACTTTTCTGCCTCTTTTCTTCAACCCTAACATTCCTCTCTCACTCTCTGCCTTTCAAGTCTTCTCTTCAGTTTCATGTCCTTTCCCCCTCTTTTCCACCTGCCTTCTCTGACTGGGAAACAGTGCATACTGATCCTATTGTTGTCTTTCTCTTCGTCTCTCAGGGGCAGCACTTCAGGGACCTGCTGATTGGATTAGAGCTTGGTATTCCCTCTGGGTGGATTTCAGAACACAGATGTGAACCACCACCAGCGTGGAAAGCAGTGTAGTGATTCAACCAAGACAACAATGCCGTCTGTCTGCAGGTAAAAATCACAACTCAAGATGTCATGCTTAAATTGTCCCTCTCCCTTTCTGTTAGGACACATTTAAAAGACAGAAAAGTGACTTAAAGTATATTATATTTAAAAAAAAAATACAACTGGCATGAGAATCTGGTTAACAATTTTAAACTAAAAAGAAAGGAAAATATGTTGATAATTCTTTTACAGATCAAAGTAAAGTAAAAACAACTAGACGGGGAGAAACGTTAAAGAAAATGGGAGCTAAATCACATAAATATATGTTTATCATAAAAAACAGCAATAACGAAGGATCATGTGCATACCTGAGGAAGACTACCATATATGTTAAGCATGCCAGTGCATGCCTGTAAGGGTCATTCTCAGCCAACCCTAATGCCCCTGGATTCAAGACGGAAGCTTGATGGAATCACAGGAAATTGGATTGTCTTCCATTAGCTTTGGAAGCGGACACTCCCCCCTCCAACCCGCTTACCTGCAGTCAACATCCCCCACCCCTCGCTCTCCTGTCTCGGTGCACCCCTGCTCCCATCCCATTATGGAGGCATGTCGCACCAAACCTCTGCTTTTTACGTGTCATCCAAAGTTTCCCTTTGCAAAGCAGAAATGTCGGGGTGGATGTCAGCAGGGAGTTCAATAAAGTACAATAGCAGCATGGGAGACCCGGCTCAGAGTGGTAGTGTATTGCCCTGATAGGGAGGGAGGGGGCGGGAGCAATATGCTTAGAAGCTACATGGATCTATCAGTGTGATTAAAGTTTTGCTGATTTCAGGTCCCACTAATCTATCATTTCTACCACACAAATGATGTGAAGCAAGATGAATGTAAGGAAGAGAGACTGAGTTAGTGAAACATAAAAAGAAGGAATGCTGTCTTGTAAAAAAAGGAAACAACATAACTAGTCTAAAGTTTGAAGACAGAGAGAAGCAAAGAGGCCAAAGAATCATTTTAACTTAAGGGAGCATTTTCTGATATATTACTCTAAAAGTGCAAGAACAGCATCGTTTAAATAACTATCTGTAACACAGGCCAGCAAAATCGATAAAAAAAACTATATTTGAAACACTAAAAGGCTGTACACATCTAACATGTTTGTATAGACTCACTGGCCACGTTATTAGGAGCACCTTGCTAGTACCAGGTTGGACCCACTTTTGCATTCAGGACTGCCTTTATCCTTCATGGCATAGATTCAACAAGGTACTAGAAACATTCCAGTGAGATGGTCAGAAACAGTACTCAGGTAGGCTGTAATGTCCCAGCGATGATCAGTTGATACTAAGGGGCCCAAAGTGTGCCAAGAAAATGTCCCCCACACCATTACACCACCACCTCCAGCCTGAACCATGGATACAAGACAGGATGGATCCATGCTTTCATGTTGTTGACGCCAAATTCTAACTCTACTATCCGTATGTTGCAGCAGAAATCGAGACTCATCAGACCAGGCAACATATGTCCAATCTTCTATTGTCCAATTCTGGTGCGCCTGTGCAAGTTGTAGCCTCAGTTTCCTGTTATTAGCTGACAGGAGTGGCACCCAGAGTGGTCTTCTGCTGCTGTAGCCCATCTACCTCAAGGTTTGACGTGTTGTGCATTCAGAGATACTCTTCTGCATATGAGTGGTTATTTGAGTTACTGTTGCTTTTCTAACAGCTCGAACCAGTCTGACCATTCTCCACTGACTTCTGGCATCAACAAGGCATTTTTGCCCACTGAATTTCCGCTCACTGGATATTTTTCCTTTTTCGGAACATTCTCTGTAAACCCTACAGATGGTTGTGCGTGAAAATCCCAGTAGATCAGCAGTTTCTGAAATACTCAGACCAGCCCGTCTGGCACCAACAACCATGCCACGTTCAAAGTCACTTAAATCACCTTTCTTCCCTATTCTGATGCTCGGTTTGAACTGCAGCAGATCATCTTGACCTTGTCTACATCCCTAAATGCATAGAGTTGCCGTCATGTGCTTGGCTGATTAGAAATTTGCGTTAACGAGCAATTGGACAGGTGTGCCTAATAAAGTGGCCAGTGAGGGTATAACACAATGGGGCTGATTTATCAAGATTCCTGATAATGACCGCAAAATTGTGTGCGGCTGGGCTGTCCTTAATTTATCGGGTGATTTACTAAGATGGCGTGAGCAGTTCTCAACAGGCGCAAGCAGCAGTATTCAAATGAAGAGTTTGCGATCGCTAATGTGAGCTGCATCATGGCTAGAGAGAGGAGGAATAATGCGCATGGATCCATGTTCATCTTTGGTGCAAAAATTATGGTAAAATGCTGTGAATTATGTTCTTTGTCAGTAATAAATGTAAATCATTCGTGGTACATGTGCTGCTCTTTCTAGATGCTAAAATAGCTGGCGCAAACATGTTTATACTGGGTAAATCACACTGCACCTGGAATGTCTACTTCTTTGCCGATTCTCCTCCCAATATTTTGTGTCTGTTTACAGAATCGCCCAGATTGCATATTCATAACAGGCGCAATGCGCTCTGCGCAGGGTTGACAGATCAGCCAGAGCCTGTTTTTGCAATGCTGTGCTGTTTGCACGGGGTTTAACAAACGCAAACCGTTGACAAATCAGGCCCAATGTGTGATGTCTTAACCCACCAAACCAGACTGCTAATTAATTATTAAACAAATCGCACAAGTTCATAGCAGTAGCACAACAACATAGAAACACTACAACACACATAGTTGTCACTGCTAAACAAACTTTCCTAAATGCCGTGTAAAAACCTCAGCAATTAAACAAAAATAATGCTGATCCATCTCATACTACAACTTGCGAACACTCTTTACATTACTCTGCACTAATGAAGAAGAACTCATATTGTAAAGCCAAATGCAAGGATTGGCTGCCACAGTAAAATAATCTGCCCTATTTTCTTATTAATTCAGCTATTAATCAATGGACCAATTAAGTGAACTCTAGACTTAGTATGGACCAATAACATATTGACACGATGTTAATTCATTCATTAGGTAGAATTTACACACCTTATCCAAATACGGAAGTTCTTTACAAATATGACTAAATTTTATTTGATGCAAAAAGTGCTTAATCAGATTTTAAGACACCAAAATTTAGAACAAGACAGTAAAATGTGTAAAAATTGAGTATGGATGCATTCACGTACTAAACAGCCACTGAACTGCAATCTGATAAATCTGACTCCAGTCATCTGACTTGGGACCACCCACAGGAAGACTGCATTGTTTTGGCAAGGTAGTAAAGATATAGCTACCTGAAGCTAAAAATGAACAACTCTGCAACATGGCAGAACATGTTTGGTATTTGTGGAGATAACACATCAATGCTACATTTTTTTAACCCACGGAAGAGGAGCTGAAGAAGAAATTGTTGGAATTTGTTTTTGGAACACATCGCTTGGTGATTTGTTCAATCAGAGCACGGTGACTCAATAGCTATGGACCTAACACTCCTGGCTTTGCCTTGAAGCTGAATTTAAAACCAGGATCTGTACCAAAAGATCGAACACCAACTCCCAGGCTAAAAATAAATTGTGCACACAATATTTCAGTTTTGAAGTATTGTGTTGACGGAGACGTTTCCCCATTATGGTTCTCAGTTTCTTTCTCTCCATTCTCCATTGATTTTTCTGTTTAAAAGCAATTCTCGACCAGGACAGCAGGGGGTGCTAACTTTTTCATGTCGGCTTCTGCCTATCATTGCAGCGTAGTTTCTGCTTCTTTTTTTTCAGCCTGTGAACACATTTCCCCCTAAAGGAACAATGGACGACAGAAAGTACGTTTTTATTAAGCTGTTAAGCTTTTTACTAGAGGTGCAGTTCACAGAATACGCTAAAAACTCAAACACACGGCAGCCTTTTTTGTTGTTTTCCTACACCTCCTTGTGTTCAAAATCGCAGACAGTGGGGAGAAAGGGGGCATTCGTTCGAGTATTTTACAAGTGCTGTACTTGAACAGTTAACACAAACTACGCCTTTTTTAAAGTTCATCAGATGTATTTTACACACAGTGTGGCCTGTAACGGCATTAAATATTAGGTAAGATCTCACAAATGGCAGCTATTTTAAAAGGTATTTAGGGTTTTACTTTTTTGGACATCTTTATTACTTACGAACACAACCAAATGTGTGGATAGATTCTAATATGTATTTGAAAGAACAGAAAAAGTGATATTCTTAATCTGCAACAAAAATGTATTGGAGTAGAGTAAAAACTTGTGATGCATATAATTTACTGTCAGAAAATTTAAATACTGTTAAAAATGTTAAACTTGCTGAAATTTAACATTAATAAATTAATATCTGAAGTGATTTAGAGTTTGAATATTACAGTTCACTAAACCTGTTGCCTGTCAGGAAGAAGTTGTTTTCATGTTTTTTAATCAAACAAAAGTAAATAAGTACCAGTAATTATGTTTTTTTCCCCCAGGTACTAACTACCAAGGTGGAATAAGCTTACATGTCTATCTCGCTATAGTGTTTTTTCCCTGTGGCTCTTTTCTTAGCTCATTTTTATGTGTCGCAGTAAACTTTCTTGGGGCTTTTCTTCCCCTCTTCCCTTCCCGCCTCCTCCTTTTCTCCTCCTGCTGTCCCTGACAGCAACATTAAACAAGTAGGGAAAAATGAACAAGCAATTATGATTTATGATCAATGCATGCAGCAGCTGCTGACTTTTATAATGACAGTGGTCGGGGGAGGGAGGATGAATGCGTGTGCGGGGTGGATGAGGGAGAATCAATAGGGGACTGGGATCATTGGTATGCAGATTCCAGCAGATAGGGTTATGACGAGTAGGTGCCATTAATCAGAAAGCCGAACACAGATCAGAATGGAAGACATGATACTCCTACAGGGCATCACAAGACAAGAGAATCTGGAGCAGCTACTACAAAACCAAAATCCGACTTCATGCACATAAAAATACAGAACTCTAAACCATATATATATATATATATATATATATATATATATATATATAGTGTGTGTGCTGTATTCAGTATTTTAAGATGCTGACTTGTCATATTAAGCTCTTACAGGAAACATTTGGGGATCTTTATTTCGCTGTTTTATTTTTTAGTCTTAAAAAATTAAGTTGAAGCTTTCAAAAACAAAAAATTATGTAGTTAACCTAAAGTTTTATTGCTAAGTCACATTTGCGCAGTTTTTGTTATATTACGTTTGCTTACATTAAATTAATCAATAAACTACCTTTAACCGTATTTAGTCATTACTGAAGCAAAGTCAGACTCAGACTTATTTCTGTCCTGGCCGCAAGAACTAAGACAGGCTTGAGATAAGTCTCAAGACAACTTTTTAATAAATATACATCCTTGCAATGAATTAAAAATAAGATGAAAGGATGTAGAATTTCCAGAACAAAGGATATTCTGATATCCTTTGTCAAAAATTTTTAAACAATCCCTAAAAACTCTGATCAAACCCACCTTCAAATTTCTGTTGTTCTCTCTGCAATGTTACATCTGCTGCTGCATCTTAGCAAACTATACAACCTCATTTTTCAAACAACGTGCAAAACTGTCAGAGCATTGGTATATTGTTTTGGTGATCAAACCAGTGTGCCTATCCTATCAATGCAACTGTTTTTCACCCTTTAAAACTGGTTTCACAATGAGAGAGAGACTGTGTAGGGTACTGCAGGTCCCTCTCTACCAGTGCCACGCGACCTGCTTTGTGTGCTATGCTCAAGTACCCTCAGGCAATTTTTAAAGCAATTTTTCAAAGTTTTCACAATGCGCATTTAACTGGAATTGCACTGAAATATGTTACAAGCTGAACTATCGATAAAATCAAAACTTACAGTGGACCTGGTAATGGTAACCTGATAGTTCAATATATGTTCTGTTTATGCTCAGGAGCAAATCATGAGCTTAATAATATATATTTTACATATATATGGCACTGATTCTTTTAACCGCAATAAGGTGTTGACCTATTAATAAAGGACTGATCGTATCAAAGTCAAAAAGTCTTTATCGGACCATCTCCATTCCTAAGCAGAATTTTCACTGTAATAATTCTAATTCATTAATTTTTTTATTTTTTTTTTAATCACACGGTAACAATGCTCTTGTGAAAGCACGTTTGACATATTCTTGCACATGAATTTGCCCTTTGTATTTGTCTGCAGTTTTCCTGCTGGTGAGTGTCTGTAAGGCCCCCCTCTTAAAAGGATCTGGGGCCAGCTTTAATCAGATTTAGGCATCTGTCTGTGTGCAGAGAGAGGTGAGTTTAACCATTCATTATGTGAGCACTGCCACCCACGGCCAGATTACCCTGACACCAAACTCCCTGCCCTTCACATGTCCAGGAAGTGTCCTTCGCTTGTCTGGAAGTTCGCCCTGCCCCCTCTGACCCAAAGCACTGTTAAGAAACATAACTTCTAGACATTAACCAATAATAATCTGCTGGATGTTTTGGATACCTTTAGGTAGTTTTTTCATGATGGAAATGCTCACCTTTAAAAACTCTCAGTCTGGAACAATAACAATTAATTTAGGTCAAATTCATAAAAATAAAAAAAAAGTCTTGTACACATCATTAGATTTTGACTTTCTTGTTCTACCAAACAAAAAGAACTACTTTTCATTAAATTTGTTTCTTGTTCTGTTTCCTTCATGCACATTTTCTCCCCCACATGTTTCTCTTCCCCCTCCGTGTCACTGGGCTTCCTTATCCTCATGGGACACCTTAGCCTCCATTAAAGCCATCAAAAGAGGAGGTTAGGGCTGAGGCTCAGAATTAACCTCACCAGAGGCCCCGTCTGTCCTCCTGCGGCTCATCGATGATGTTTAAAAAGAAATATATGAAATAAATAAATACATAAAAGAGTGTAATATGAAAATCAATGCCGGCGGGAGGGGGGGCTGTGGTTGAGGCATTTGGAGTGAGGGACTCATAAAGCTGAGTACTGCAGGAGACTGATGGAAGGCAAAACACTTACTTTGTTTATTCTCTCTCCTCTGCCCCGTCCCCTCCCCTGGCTGTATGAATCTCGCTCGCACTCCCTCACTCTGCCCCCTCTCTCTGTCTGAAACAGTCGAGGACAGCTTTAATGCTCCTGACAATTTATGTGGATGGTTAAGAACGATGGAAATCAAATAGTTGAGTGTAGGCAAGGCCCAGTGAGTGGCCAATAAGAAAGAAACAACAGCTGATGATGGCAAAGAGGACTGTTACCTGCTGGAATGGCTCTTTAGGCTGCACTATTACTGTCAAGTTGCTGGCTCTTTTCTGAGTGCTCATATTATAGATTCATAACTGTTTCTGTGTCTGATAGGCGCTTTTAACACAGCTTGGCAACAGCTTTTTCATTTCATCGAGTTGGACTAATGTGCAGCAAGTACTAAATATGAATCCCATAAGAGCAGCTTACAGTGTCACTTATAAAATGTCAAAGGTGGTGTGAGGTGGATATTGTGCCTTTTGTGTGGTTGTATGAACTTTTACAGAGGTATGTTTCCATTCCTACTTGCTCGGAAAGACTCATCTCAATCTTTTTCCAAGTGGAAGGGCCTGTAAAAGCAGAGTTGCAAATGTTGGTGTTCACGTGTTCTAGAGAAACTTTGCCAGGAACTGGAATTGGCTTGGCAGGAATGCAGGCAGTCTTTCAAAATAAAAACGGTTCTGCCATAGGATAGCGGGGGGGGGGGGGGGGGGGTGAGGTATGGAATGGATGACTGAGACTGAGCACAATATTTTGAATCAATAATTATTCTTAACTAAAAATCAATCTTTCATAGAGTTAAAGACTCAAAAACCCAAATATTAGTGTAAGAATAATCATATAGACTTCTTCCCTACATTATTTTTATTAGAAAGCTATTAAACATATAACAGTTTATTAATTATTTTAAATGCACACATAATATTTAGTTATGCTCTCTTTGATCCTAAAGTAAGGAAAACATTTTTGAACTGCAAAAGTCGCTAAGTCATAGTATTAGCGTTGAAACTTTACAAATCTCATTTCAAAATGATCATAATTATCAAATGAGTAATTATTAGAATACAAGTTTTTTCTCTGCATACAACAAACAATTTAATAGTGTATACATCTCAGAAACATTGGTGTATTTTTGGGGGATTTGTTAACTTAAAAGTCCAAGACCCTCATTTATCAACCATACTTATGGACAGATCTGAGTGTTTATCGTGCATTATAACAATTTCACGCATTATGTTGGAATTTACTATTTAGTACCTGTGTGCAGAGAAGTTTCCTAAACAGTTCTAACCATGCGTACATAGAGCGTCTAATGTTAGAACGGGGGAAGTGCAACGCTGAAACAGTTTTACTTTGATGGAATATTTATCTCAACATTTTATCACCTCCACCAAGGAGCTTATGTTGGCATCTGTCTCTTTAGCGAAATAACTACTACTACTCTGTATGCAAATGGCTGTAAACGGCCATGAGCACCTAGGTATGGACATGAAATGTATCAATAGATGATTGCAGAGGAACATGTGTACTAGTGGCTACTGCATAATAGAGAAATCTGACTTGTGCAAACATTCTAAATTTCATTCGTAGGATAAAATATCGGACAGTTTCTTCGAACGTTTGATAAATGAGAGTCCTGGCTTTAAACCTCTTGAAATGTTGCCAAAAGGCCCTGTCGATGGTTCCAGCTGCATCACATCTGTTTTCTATTGAAGGCTTGTGCTGAACGGCAATCACCTGAAGCAAGCGTGCTAAAGCGGGGAAACATCGAAAACATGTAGGGCAGTGTGCCTTGAGGACTAGGATTCGGAAACACCGCTCTACACATTGATCCAATTCAATAATCAGTACTTCACTTTGAATTGCCTTGTGTATGAATTGCGCTCTACAAATAAACTTGCATTGCCTTCAGTACTTCTCAAAAGTTTTCAGCCTTTTTTAGCCCAGTTTTACAGTTAAATCTTCAGATGGTCAGATGATGGAAAGACTGATGTATAAATGAATAAAAAGGCAGGTGGATGGATGGACTTATGACTTCATCCACCTGAAGACGGAGGTATGTTTTGGCTGAGGCACCCTCCCTTGTCTATTTCTCTAATTTCTTCCATTTTTCCCGCATCAAGAACATTTTTAAACAGTAACAAATTTGGGGGGGGGGGGGCACTCTTGGCATTGCCTGCTGCCTGCCAGCCAGTGAGAGCAAAAAATGTCTATACAAATCCTTTCATATTACTGTGTCCTCCTCTTTTCTTTGTGTACCGATATCTGGTTCTGTTGCAGACTGGAGAGGCTCACACAAATCTACCAAAACACAGTGAGCAGAAATGTGGATTGCCCTCCAGTTTAGAACATAAAGTTTGATAAATGATGATTTATTTCTGTGCTTTACAATTACAACTCCCTGCAGAAAGCCTCTTTAAGGATCTTTCAGCGAACAGAGATGGATGTGCTGTACGTATAAACAGTATCTGCTTACTCTGCATTTAGATTTGCTGGTATGGATTTTCTTTTGCCTTTCTATGGATCCATCATATTATTGTGTATATATTGGCATATAAATTTGCTTTATAATATATCTGGATTTTTTATGGTTATTTTATTGAGAACTTGCAAAGAGAGAACAGAGACTTAAACAGTAACTTATTTTTTTTAATAACTTAACTTTAAAAAGACAAATTTAAGGATTGGAGATTATGAAATAACAACGCTGCACTGCTTTTGCTTTATTTTTCCACTCCTTTTATTTCACCCTTTATTTTTATTCAATATTCAAAAATAAAGCTTTCAGCTGCTTAAGTTCCTACCTTCTTGCCTTTTCTCTGTTGATGACCCTTTACAGAAGATGTGTTACACAATTACACACAAACGCACGTGCACACACCCACAATTATGACGAATCTTTCTGGATATTTGTTATGACTGGGCTGACTGAGCCATTAGTTATAGGAGGCAGTGCTGGGAAAGGGGAGGGATACAAATGTGTAAAAATGTTTCTGCCCTGGAATTTCAATCAGCCACCTTGGTGTGTGCTGGCCGATTTTTATCACACAAACAGTTGACACCAGTGAAGAAGACACAGATGAGAGGATCAGGTCATATCTGTTTGCTGAGAAACAGGTTGAGCTTTAGCTAAACAGCTCATCTAGAGTCAAATAGAACAAGATCTATATGAAAAGTAAAAATATATATATATTTTAGCTTTTTGCTTAAACATTTAAATGGAATTAATTTAATATTAATCAACTTGCAAGTTCTGATCTGTTTGATTCATCTTAAATAAAATGATGTAACACCTAAAATGACTGTTTAACAAATTAGCAGCAGTGGTTCCGATAAGGGGCGAGGTTGTGCTTGGTTTGAGAGTAATTGGGCTTAAAGAAAGAATGCTAAAATTGTTCCGTTTTTGACACAATATGCTGCGGAAATGCCCAATGCTTCATCCTGAATCCTTAAATATAAGAAATTTTGGATTGCGAGTATATTAACAGTATAATTCTAATTTGGACCATGAGGAACTACCATGAAGATATAATTCTGTAATGATTTAAGCATTTTTAAGCAATTTTAGGACATCTTCAAACAGTTTTATTTTAGTTGCTGATATGTTCTCTTATAATTCCCTTGTTCTGTTTGGCCAACAACACTAAAGGGTAAGTATTTTTGGCAAAGTATGGTAGATCAATTTTTAAATCTTCCAAAACCTTATAGGAATTTTCAATTTTCCAAGATGTCAGGATGGAAGGTCCCACAGCAATAACACATTTTTGCTGAAGGGCTAAAGCCCAACTGTCCCATTATATTGAAAAGATTCCAGTATATTGGTAAATAAATTTAGACTAATAGAAGTTAGTAATTTCAAACCACCAGTCGGGCGTGGCAGATGGCCGCCTCTACTAAGCCAGGTTCTGCTAGAGGTTCCTTCCTGTTGAAGGGGGAAAATTCCTCTCAATTGTCACTTCATGCTTGCTTAGTATGAGGGATTGCTGTAACATCAATGACACAACACAGGTGACTATCTCTTACTCCAATAGGAGTAAACACTGCAAGTCAATGGCCCGGTGCGATCTGCTGGTTTTCCTTAGAACACTTATAAACCGATGTATACATGATTGAATTGAAATTACCGGTAAAGTGGATTGAAATTACATGTGTTTTGTGAATTGCCGTTATATACATACACTGAATTATCTTTGACCTGTATTACATTGAAAACAATACAACAGGACATTATGTAATGTGCTTTTTATGAATGTTATTGTTTGTTTCAAAAATACAGATGTGTTGCATTTTTGGTTAAAGCAACACCTTTCAAAAAAAAGTTGGAACAGTAAACAATTTACCACTTTGTCATGTTGTCATTTCTTGTGTTTTATCGTGTTTATAACCCTTAAAATATGTTTAGGGACTGAAGACACCAAGTGATGAATTGTTTCACGTGTAATTTTCTACCAATCTTCCTGCAAAAAAGGTCTTAAGGTGGTCAACAGTACAGGTTTTCATTGTCGCATTTTGAGCTTCAAATTGCGCCACATATTCTCTTTTGGAGACAGGTTGAGACTGAATGCAGGCCAGTCAAGTACCCATATCCTCCTTTCTCCAGAAAGAAAGAAACAAGTTCTCAAAGTTTTCAATGACATCCGTACAAAGACCGTTGTAAAACTACAGTACTGGTACTATTAGACCTCAGTGGATGTTTGACACAGTTGCCCATGATATATTACTGGAAAGTCTAGAGAGCTGGTGCGGTACTCGACTGGTTCAAATCTTACCTCAAGAACAGGAATTTCTTTGTGTCAATTAGCCAATTCCCATCACAAAACATGTGGGATCCCCCAGGGCTCCATCCTAGGGCCCCTCCTACTTAGCATCTACATGCTCCCACTAAACCAAATTATAACCACCAATGCTATTAACTACCAAAACTATGCCGACGACACTCAGCTTTATATCTCAATGTCACCAGGTGATGTTGAACCCATCCAAACCCTTAATAAATGCACTCAGCAACTTAACAACTGGATGTCCCATAATTTCCTCCAACTGAACAAAAACAAAGCCGAAGTACTTATCTTTGGACCCAAAAACAGGCCCAACTAGAAACTACCAACCAGGCCAGACATCTAGGTGTAATAATGGACTCAGACCTGAACCTCCAGGGTCACATAAAGACAATAACAAGGTCAGCTTTCTATCACCTGAAGAACATTTCCAAGATTAAAGGATTGATAACACAAGGAGACCTAGAAAAACTCATCCATGCATTTATCTTTAGCCGCCTTGATTACTGTAACAGCATCCAGAATTCTGCTGCTCGTGTTCTCACTGGAACCAAGAAGATAGAACACATCACCCTAGTTCTAATGTTACTACGCTGGCTCCCTGTAGCTCAGAGAATAGACTTCAAAGTGCTTTTATTAGTCTATAAATCATTACATGGGTTAACACCAGAGTACATTAGAGATCTGCTATCACGGTACAAACCGTCCAGATCACTCAGGTCCTCCAGCTCTGTTTTACTGATCGTCCCTAGAACCAGAACCAAACAAGGGGAAGCAGCTTTTAGTTTCTATGCTCCTTACATTTGGAACAATCTACCGGGAGAATACAAAGCTGCAGAGACACTGAACACTTAAGTCTAAAATTAAAACTTACCTATTTATACACGCTTTTTAGTAATTGATCCGATTATTCCTTTTTACTTGCTTGTTTTTAATATTCATTCGAATTATTGTCTTGATTACTGTTTTTTCTAAATGCTTTCTTGTATTTTAATTTTTAAAGTGATTTATGCTCTCTTTTCTGTGTTCTAGTTTTAATCATGTAAAACACCTTGAATTGCCTTGTGTTGAAAGTGTGCTGTACAAATAAAATTGCCTTGCCTTGCCTCCACAGCCAGGACTTTGTAATCTGTGCAGAATGTGGTTTTGCATTGTTTTGTTGAAATATGCATGGGTGTCCCTGGAAAAGATGTCTTCTTAAAGCTCCACAATCTATATGTACTTTTCAGCATTAATAGTGCCATTACAGATATACAAGGTACCTTTCCCAGTGGCACCGACACAACCCTGTACCATGTCAGAGGCTACATTTTAGACTCGTTGCTGGTTGGATCCTCTTCTTCTTTGGTCCGGAGAACATGGCGACAATTTGTCCCCCAAAAATACCTGAAATACTGATTCATCTGACAACAATACACGTCTCCACTGTGTGATGGGCCATCCCAGATGCCTCCAAGCAGAGAAGTTGTCGGCGCTTCCGGACACTATCAACATAGGGGTTCCTTTTGGCACAGTACAGTTTTAACTGGCATTTGTGGATGTAACGACGTATTGTGGCACTTGACAAACGTTTGCCAAAGTAGTCCTGAGCCCATGTGGTGATATTGCTTATAGATGAATGACAATTCCTGATGCAGCGCCACCTGAGGGATCGGATATAATGGTTAATCAGATAAGCCTTGCACCCTTGTCCTTTACGCACTGAAATTCCTCCATATTCCTTTGGTCCTTTAACAATGTTATGCACTGTTGAGGGTGAAATATCCACATCTCTTCCTATCTTTCTTTTTGGAACTTTATTTTAAAAGGGATATTCAGAATCAGAAAGGGTTTATTGCTAAATGTTGGGTAGATTTACAACATTAGGAAATTGCTGCAGTACTTGTGCAAACATACGAAAAAGACACTTAAAAAAATCTTCAATAAACCATTAAATAAGAATAAAAATAAAATGTGCTAAAAAGATTGATATATACACGAGTGCAGGTGACAATCAGTGCAAATCAGACTGGTGCAGAAAAACACAATATGGTTCATAAGACAGATACAGAGCAGGTGGTGGGAACAGTCTTCAAATTATTGTTCATGAGTCCGATAGCATAGGGGAAAAAACTGTTCTTCTAAGTAGAAGTTCTGGTCCAAATGGATCGGAGCCTACTGCCTGAGGGGACCAGGTTATACAGTCCGTGTCCAGGGTGAGAAGGGTCAGCTGTGATCCGATCAGCATGGCCCATTGTCCTGGAGGTGTACAGGTCCTGTAGAGATGGGAGTCTGCAGCCAATCACCTTCTCAGCAGAGCGCACCACACGCTGCAGTCTCTGTTTGTCCCTGATGGTGGCTCCAGCGTATCACAAGGTGATGGAGGTGGTGAGGATGGACTCGATGATTGCGGTGCAGAATTGCATCATCATCCATATTGTCCGGTTGAATTTTTTCAGCCTCATCCTCTGCTGGGCCTTCTTTTTGATGGAAGTGATGGTGGTCTCCCACTTGAGGTCTTGGGTGATGGTGGTACCCAGGAAGCGTAATGAGTCCACAATGGTTATGGGGTTGTCATTTAGCATGATGAGAGAGGGGTTGTTGGGCTGTGTGCTTTCTGAAGTCCACAATAATCTCCACTATTTTATGGGTGTTCAGCACCAGATTGTTGCGGTTACACCAGGACACCAGAACGTTCAGCCTCCATCCTGTACTTAGGGGTGGAATATCCATTTAAAACATTTGGATAATTTTCTCATGTATTTGATCCTCAGCCCAACTTTGCTCCAAAAGGACTATACCATTTTTGGATGCTGCTTTTGTACCAAGTAATAATTACAATCACCTGTTGACGTCACCTGTTTCAAATCATAGCATTATTTAACCAATGTGCCTGAAAACTAGCCCTAAATTGCTCCTGTCCAAACCTTTTTTGGAATATGTTGCAGGTCTGCAAGTTTTTTATTTGTGTTTTCCATACTGGCCCAACCTTTTCTGATTTGGGGTTATAGTTGTTATAAATCATCAACTTAGTCTTGTGTAACTCCCTGTTTCTGAAGAGGTTTCATTTCTTGCTAGATTAAAACACTTCCATTGACAAGCAGAGTAAATAAATTGATTGAGTCTTAAAGTTGCAGTATCACAGTTAATGGAGCTCTACTTAATTTAAAACCCGCGCTACATAAATTACTCCAGGATAGGTTATTTTGTGCCTAGCCTCGTTTCTTCCTGGACAAATCCATTTATGGGGAAACTGCTATTACCTATGGAAAGTACCTCTGACTTTCTGTTGAGCTTTGTTTTTTACTTAAAAGGTCCCTCCAACCTTTACATAGTCAAGGCAAATTGCAGTTCATGCTTCGTTTTTTGAACCAAAATCAATACCATAAGATGATTGACTGATTTTTACTGTTTTATAATCTAGATTGAATTTAACTCTATGGAACTGTATCAGAATCTGACCATATGAATTGATTGCCCTTAAATGAACTGGACTGGACTGAATTTGGACTGATTTGGATTTTATTTAACTTCGTATGAATTTGACCTTTTTGTTCTTTAAAATGCCTTAGAAGGATATCTGTTGTGAATTTGTGATAAATGAAAGGGCTGAATTGCTTTGAATTTGTACATTCGGGACAGAATTATCTACTATGTTAAAAATAGTAAATGAGGGAATTTTATAGGAAGCACAGTCTTCCAAAAATTATTGATAAATTCAGCTTTGAAAATACAATGATAAAAGTCTTGAAAGACCCATTTGACACACATACAAACAAACTGTGCACATTTCTTTAGGGATTCAAGTGCACAAGATATGTTTTGCATTCTCCAGCCACCAAATGAGGGCCACCCAGTCAGATATTTATTACTATTGATCTAGATGGTCCTGGCTGGAGACTTTTGTTCGTTCGGCTTGAGGCTCTGACCTCAATTAAGTTATGAATTTCTATCTGATAGACTGAGAGTGCTTGGGGCCTGCCGTGGATGAGGCACCACGCTGGATTAATTAGAATTAGCGGTGCTGCGAGTTGCTCTCCCCGCCTCATGGATCATGTTGTTTTAGTACAAAGCAGGGGCAAAGGCAACTGAAGGCAACTAGGGTGCAGGGGTTAGGGGAGAGTTATGAGGAGAGGAGAAACTGAGACATGCAAAATGCCCAAAAGAATGCCGGAACAAGTCGATTGTATTGTGACACACAGACTTGTCCTTAACACCAGCATTGCCTTTTCTTCCCATCAGCTCCCCTTACGTCCAACCCTAGTATTTCCTTCCTTCCTGGCATTGTATTCCTGTTGGGTTAACCTGTCTCTCACCTGTCTATCCTCTTTGTCGACCTAATCCCGCCTCTCTGTCACATAGCCTCTCTGTAATCACAGACTAACTCAATCATTGTGAATGTCTTCCTTGGACCATTTCTGGCCATTGTTGTCACATTCAGCGCAAGAGCACCAGAGCGGCACTTTTCTAACCCCGTTTCACATTAATTGGCATGTGATATCTGCAAATGCAAATTTCCATAGTAACCCAAGGGCTTCATGGTAAGGTTAGAAGACGGGTTGAGATGTCCAAATGTAAAACAAAAGCAGTTTGTGTGTGTGTTTGTGTAAATTAGGGATTACAGCACCTGGACCACAATGACCACCAGCAGAGCGCACCCATACACACACATAATGCATTCCAAAGCTTCTTAGGTTTATATAACTAAATACCTCACTCCAAATAAAATTTTTACACAAATGTGATCAGTAATCTCACCCTAAAAACACACAAAAATGCCCAACATTAAAATCACCACATTAATATCCTTTAATCTTCCATGAACTACTTCTACTGATACTAGCTACTCCTACTTCTTGAAAACTTATCTGGTTTTAAATATGTGACATATATTTTGTTGTAATAAAATGTCTTCTGACATTTAATTCTGTCCAGAGTTGCTCCAGAAAGCAGTAGTGATAAAGCCATACTGATAAACAATTGTTTAATTTAAACAAATGCAGATTTCAGGTAAAGCAGGAGTAGCTAAAACACTGATTCCATTGTGGGAGAAGAAGAGGTGGTGATGGAAAAGTATAAATGTATCTGTGCTCACCTGGACGACAGACTGGACTGGAGATGGGACAGTAAAACTTAGATCCTACAGTGTTTGCAAATCTTTTATAAATCTATTGTGGAAAGTGCAAACTCTTAAACCATCAGAGGCTTCTTCCAAATGGCTGTAATACTGACCACTAAAGGACATCCTTCTCCACAGCCACTAGCATCTACAACAACTCTCAGAAAAAATATATATAACATGAGTTACAACAATATTTAATTTAACTTTGGGATTAATAAAGTATTCTTGAATTGAATTTAAATTGCGCTCCTAAAGAGGATGGTTTACTGTTCTCCTTTAAGGTTTTATTGATGTACTGAATAGCTTTTAACCCAAATTACTCTACTTTTAGCAATCAACTGAGTAGTTTCATTTGCTTGATTTTTTTTATCCTTCTGAGACACAGTAGTATGTTTCCAACTACATCAAAATGTCTATTTCTACATGCCTGTTTAGTTTTATTAAAAGCTACTCGTCACATTATGAAGAGTTAGGTAAATTGTGGTCGATGCAGTTTTCTTAGTTGAAGACATACATTTTTATTACTGAATAAGGATTTAACTGAAACGTGTACAATAACAAATATAGTTGGCTGAAAACAGACAAAAATGCTTCTAAAATGAAGAGCCATTTATCGTAGCCATAATTTCTACCCCTTTGTAGGATAACAATATGGTCTTAACTTGACTGAATACTTGTCCCAAAAGTAAAATGTTACATTTTTTATTTTATCTTGTCTCATGAGCGTTGCCGGAGTGTTAACTGAAAAAGGTACCCCCCCCCTTTTTTTTGTTTTACACAGTTTATCCATCTTTATCAAGCCTTAGCACAAAGGAACAATGATAATTATTTCACAAGGAAGTGGAATATATGATTACTATATTGTTTTTAAATGTGCTGTAGTTTAAATCTTCCCTATTCATTTAAAACAACCTGTAGCTGTGACACATTTATATAATAGTACTTACTTATTTGCCTGCATTAGAACTTCCTCTTATTTACCTAAACTTAATGCAGTACAATACAATCTAATGACTTTACTGATAATATCAAATAGCTCAAACACCAGCAACTTCAAGTAAGCTACAAGGCAACAGAGCTTGCCTCATTTTTACCCTGGTAAATATGTGCAAAAATGTCTATAAAAACAAAGGAGCTAATCAAAACTTTTCATTTTTACAAGAAAGATCAATATTTATATATTAAAAACAGACTACACCTGGACCCAAGCTGGTCTTGCCACTATTCAGTCAAATCTGCAAAGCCCACTGTTGGAGAACTACAACAGCTCCTAGACTGTGAGAACATGCTGCTGCTATTTAAAGGTTTTTCACAGGGACCGTTTTAATATTTGTTTTTTTGGTTCATCTAGGCACATTTTGATAATTCCTGAAAAAATACTGCAGATATTTAGTTTGGAAATGACTATGACAACACCAAAAATATAGTTATTGATGACCTTTTTTCTACCTGGATCAGGTTTTCCCTGCTGCTCTGGAATGCCGGCATATTTGATATTTAGACTCTACTCTTCATCATTTTGCTTCCATCTCCTGTAGTTCTGAACAAGAGCTCAATTATTTAAACTTTAGTTTAGAGCATTTTGTGAACTGAGGTTTTACTGCCTCTGTCCCAAATAGTTGGTGCTGTCTGCCCCACTTTTTCGGGGAGTATTAGCTGCGGGAACATGGTGAGGTTTAATGTACCATACAAACACGACGGCCAGCTCTACAGTTGGCAGGTGGCAGATCTGTGATCTGTGTATTCAAACTCACGCAGCTACCTATTGTGGTTCCTTGATCCTGGATTAACTATCAAACGAGCGCTTAATGCAGGTTACCAGGGTTTGGGAACAATTCGCTAAAACAATCAGTTGATTACTTTCCAACGATTTTCCAACTATGCCACGCAAATAATAATACTTTTTGTTTTAACTCTTAAGCCCCCCTCCTCCCTGTTTTAATCATCAAATTAAGCATAAATCATGTTTGATCTTTATTTACTGGTTGCTCAGCAGTTGGTAGAGGTCAAGGGAGATTAGTGGATGCTTTAATAGCCCAAAAACAAGCCCGGCATTCCTCTGTTCCTCTCATGAACACATGCAACCTCAAAAGTCTCTGTTTCATGTCGGAGGCTTTGGGGAAAAGGACCCATTTATGAAAGACTTTATTACGTATTGTTTTTTTTCCCTGTGTCTTTTGCTTTATTTAGACTCCTTGAATAGAGGATGTTCAGACATGTTCTAATGAGAAGTGTATAGTTTAGCAAGCTTTACATGGTGAGATAATTTGGCATCCTGACAGAATGGTATGATTTAGCTGACTGTGTTTTGCTCTCTGCCACCTCATAAATCTGCCGCCAGTAAGTCCAGTGGAAATGACCAGTTTATTTAATATTCAACCTCCTCTGCGGACTGAATAGTTCCTCAGACATCTGAGAGACCGGCAGGTGAAAAATTCCAGCTGAATATATGAATAGATCTTAAATCTGTGCTCTGATTTGCTACAAAATCGGACCCCTTATAAAAAAATAAAAACTCCAGACGTTTTCCACAAATAAAATTCATAACCTGTTGCAAAAAAAAAATGTAACTAAAAGCATACACTAAAAAAGGAACGCGTGTGTGTGCTTATAACATTTAGCTCCAGGAAGTTGTCAAATGGAGTCATCCAGAATCACCGTCAAAGCAGGATTCATGTTTGCACCTATATCTTGTTAAAACAGAGCTTATGTTTAAGGTGTTTCAATATGTTTTAATACCATTTAAATTTATTTTAATGATGGTTGAGAGAAAGTGCCAGAATTACTGGAGCTTCTTCTAGCTGCCTGTAACAAAGTAATTAATCACTGCCCCTCCTCCACCTGTTGCTGTACATTACTGGTCAGAATACTAAAAGAAAGATTCAATACATTTCCCTAGTTTATAAGAAAGACAGATTTGGCTGTTTTGAGACATTTGTGTTAATTGCAAAAAGGGACAATCACAGGTTGCAAACTAAAGTAGTCCATCCCTTTTACCATTTTTTAAGATTTTAACACCGTAAAAGGAAAATTCAATTTCCAAACTATGGTTAAATATTCAAATTATTAATGACCCACATTTTTAGACTTTTTTTTTCATCAGTGTTCCTCCTTCTCTTAGCATCTCAGTCAGTAAAGGTAAGTCCATCGGGTGCAGGTAAAGTCTACCCAAAATACCAAAATTATTACTGGCATACAGAATTTACATTGAAAGCATTTGAAATTTATGATATTAAAAAAATATTGCATCTGAGCAGTCTGATGTGGGTAGTGTAGACATTGATCAATCCATAAATGACTGCAGTTTGATATTTTGTACATGTATATTGCTAAGGCTGGCTATTACAACAGATTACCTGACTAATTTGACGGTGCAAATTTTTTTTGTACAGCACATTTCAGTAACAAAGAAATTTTAATATTGATTTACATGATCAAAAAGATGATAAAACAACAATCGAGAAAAATATCACATTGAAGTGGCAAAATAGAGGAAAGCAGAGACAGGTTGAAAAACAGACTACAGTGAATGATGTTCTAGTTGTTATTAACGAAGGACACCTCTAAAGAAATTGGTTTTTAGTCTTGATTTAAAGAAACTCAGTGTTTCAGCATTTTTGCTGTTTTCAGGAAGTTTGCTCCAGATTAGAGGAGCACAGAAACTGAATGGTGCTTCTACATGTGCAAAGTCATTCATTGATTTAGAAACTAACAAAAGTATTTGAACAAATAAGACAGTTTGTCATTGTAAAAACAGCACATATGGACCAGATACCACATCATAATTAAACAAACTACAACGGCTATGTCTGCATGCTGACTGATGCTCCAGTGCTTCATCCTCAGTGATCCTTTTCAAAAAAATTTTGATAAGAAATTAAGATGCTTTGATTCAAGTCTGCAGTACAGTAACCTACGCTCTCTCAGCACCCTCCAGTGCTACATGTCCGGTGTTTATTAAAGACTTGTGAGGGGTTTTAATTGAAGAGACACATTGCAGTACTCCAAGCATCTAATCGTTTTAAATTTGACTCTATAAAGTGCAAAAATGCAAAAGTTGGTAATATGCTGTGCAACAAGCACTTGTAAAACTACAACAACATTTTATATGAGTTATAAAAATAACTATAAATAAATATAGATCGTTATTATCATCACAGTTACAATCTATTTTATATTATTTTAGCAGTGGGAGAAATTATTTTTTTAAATCCTGTTTTAAATAAAAGCTATAATAAAATGTTACTGTTTTCTGCTTTAACTTTTTTTTAAGTAGTGTGAAACTGTGGTACTTTCACACGAAGTTATGATAATGTGAGACTTTTATACCAGCCAACGTTCACCTTAATCAGAAATAAATTGCAGTGAATGTGCCGCTTCTTGAAAAGACACACACAGACACAAAAAAAGCTTCCATTTGTACACAGGTCCGGCCGTGCTTGCATTGTACTGGTGCGGCCGTAAATCATCAGTGAATTGTTTTGTACTTATTCCACTGTTAAGTCCACCCCCCTTTCTAGGAGCATTCACAAACAAATGGGGCCACGCATGACCACAAAAGAGAAAGTCATTTGTGAAATGTCCTGATTATGTGGGTTGTGCAACGTAAAAACAATTTGCCTGATTACTTCCAATTGATTTGTCCGCGCAGTTAAAACCTCAGCGAGCAGCCCGCTGAGCCGCGCCGTGCCGCGCTGGTTGGCAGGGGGAAGAGGAATAATTTCTCGGATGTGCAGCTGAGCCAGCTTACTGCCTAAGCTAAAGCCTGCTGGATGCTGCTAAACCTCTGAGAGTCTAAACACCAGGCTAGCTACCAGCTAACTGTGTCTGCTAAAGCCCTGAGGGATTTATGTATGGCACAAAGTGAATTAAAGGTGACCTTCTAAAAGGGATGGCGAGACAAAAGGAAGGGTGATGGGGATGCTGGGGATTTCACAGGTTCCTCACGCCTTACATGAGCAGATGCAAAAAAGCTGTGCTCTAAAAAGGAAAAACCTTTCGCCACTTTCCCATCATCCCTGGCATCTAGTAACATTTCCCTCTATACACACATCAAATAGCTTCACTAAATTAATACAAAGTAAATCCACAGTTGGGGGGGGGGGAACATCATCTGCCCCAAAAGGCTTTAAAGCTAACAAGAGATCCTTGGAGAAAGAACAGAACGTTTCTGCTCACCTGACTGTTAATGTCTGCTTTCTGCTGCAGTAACAGAGACACCAGCTCCTTGTGTCCTCTGTCGCAGGCCCAGTGCAGGAGAGCCCGGCCCTGCCAACACAAGTTCACAAATCACATAAAACTGGAAGGAACAAGCAGACACTAAACACACAGAATAAAATGTTCACCTAAACAAAACCCCACAAAGGCTTCAGCTCCTCAAAATGTTATACTTAAAATTCATGAATGTAATAAGAAGTTACAGTAATTAAATATTGATTTGTTCATTAAAAATCTCCGGAACAGAAAGTCCTGCAAGACAGAGGTGTGGGACCTCCTTGCAAAAATAGTCCTGTGTCACAACTAGAAGTTGCTCTAGACTTGCTTTTTTTGTCTGCCATTTTGACCGTAAGGGTCAAAAAATCTGCTAGTAATTATTTTCCCCCCATCAATTTTTAAATCCTATACCGGAGGCTTGGTGCCTATCTCCAGCAATTGTCGAACGTGTTAATACCTGTTCAATAGTATTTCTTTTTTATTCATTTTAAATAATATTCAGTCCAAACCATCTTAAACAGAATTACATATAAAAATGAAATTAAACGATTGCACCTAAAATATGAATATCTGCTGCGGTTCTTGATACCAAAACGCACACCCACTTGAATGTAATCAAATAGTGGGATTGCTGCAGAGGTTATTGTCATGAGGTTTTGGATTTTTGGCTCCAACAGATTAGTTGTCATGGGGGTTTAGATGATGATAGGGAGGCTGAATACGCGCTCTGCTGCCAAACTGGAGACTGGAATTAAGCTTCGCTTCAGCCAATGTTTTAAAATGAGGGAGCTGAAAAGATTCTCTGAAGGAACCGTTCACTACTGGAGGAAAGCTTACGGGAGGAAAGCAGGAGCAACCTCAATATGTTATGTTGGGATTGTGGCAATATATACAAAGAGATGCATAACTGTGAACCAGAATAATCCAGACAAAAATGTTTGTAAAAATAACATTTTGGAAAGTAGCCTGAACCTATATTCACAACCTTTGAGTTACTGTTTTCCCTTTTACATTTGTGAGTTTTTTACAGTAAGCCACAACCAATTTTGCACATCTAAAAGACTGACACTTTTCTTCATTCTTTTTGGTCAAGGCGAGTGAGATCGAATTGAGAGTTTCTGAATATCTTTTTCAAGTCATGGAAAGACTTATTGTTGGACTCTAACTGACACACATGCGCATGTGTAAGAGTTGCATTTGAGACGGCATCCTTAAAAAAATTTTTTTTTTTCATGGCACTCTTCCACATGTTCAATTTTTGCAGTGCATAGTAAATAGTTGTTCAGTTGAAATGTTCTCCTGAATGAGTTTATGGATCTTTGCAGCTCTTCCAAAGTTAGCAGGGGCCTCATGGCTGTTGCCCTGACCTTTCACAGGTGTTTGTTGTTCACTAGTCTTCAGCTTAGACCGAGACTCGACTAAAAACATATACTAATTTACTAATAATATAACGCTGAATGCAGTTAGCTAAACTTAATTTCAATTATGGATTAATTACTAAAAGGGGATAAATACATTTGCCTGCTACACTTTACAGAACTTTATTTGGAAAATGTTTAAAGCCCATGTTTCCTCGTGCTCCTCGGTTAGGCGCTACTTTGTGTTGCTCTACCACATGAAATCCTAATAAAATACATGAATGTTTATGGTTTTAAAAGTGACAAAGTTTGAAAAAGTTTAAGAGGTATGAACACTTCTTTGAAGCGCTGTATCTTGGTTTGTGTGCGGTGAAGAACAGGTTAAAGACTACAAGACAAACTGTCCAACACACACATTCGGTAATGAACCCCTCTTACACATGCACATACACACACCCACAGCCCTTTCCTTTGGTCTAAGATCCTTGTTCTAATAAAACTTTGAGAGCTCATTTTTCAATGAGGCCAATTAGGTAAAGCAAACTGCAAGTCCAACTCTGTTGCTTAAATCATATTGATCACGGAGGCTGCATGTTAAAATGGCTACTTATAAGTCAGGTTGGAATACCAATGTTGCCTTCTCCCACTCTCACTTTGAGGCGCTCTGCCACAGACTGCTGCATGCATTCTCACTACACTTCAGAGCTTTGTGGTTCAAACAGGAGAACACAGACTCAGAAATATGTGAGCTTTGAGGTCCAGCAGCGATAAAACCCAAATTAGGTCATGTAGAAGACAGAAGTGGTGCAATAGATCGCACTAAATCATGACTGAATTAGTGCCACGGACCACAGGGAGGGTATTTTTAGCACTATCTGATTAAGTAAGAAAAACTCTTGATCCTAATGCAAAGAGTTGGTCACGTTGCAAGAAAGAAGAACAACTCCACAAGAAGGATAAAACATCAGAAAAAGAAAAAAACAAATCAGAGGCTAAAATGTCACTGTTATTGCATACAGAATGAAAGCAAAGGGTAAACACAGGGCTCTGCAAAGTGAAGCAAAAATGGAATATATATATACAACATTACATAGTCACAAAAAGCTGTTGTGCCCTGCAGTTATTCTGTATCCTTCTGTCATTCAACTATTTATGTCTTGATTCAAAGGTCTATATATTGCAATTTTCTTTGACACCTCCTACATTTTACTTAGATCACGTGAATTAGACAGAATACGCCTCATCGACCATGAGTAAGTTGTCATGGTTATCATGTTAATAAAAAAAAGTGTGATATAATCGAACTGCTTTCATTTAAAAAAGTTTGTCGGTTTAAAAGAAGGGCTTTTAACTGTAGTTTTAACACAGCGTCATCTTAAGAAAAAACTGAAAGGTGGTGCTCCTTTAAGTTTCCAAACGACAAGATCAGTCTTTGTATGAGGAAATAGTAGTAGCTTCTTTTTTTTACCCAGCTGACCGGCAGTTCTATCTTAAATAGTTATAATACTTTCGAATGTAAAGCCTTTTATTTTTTTTACTGTTTTGCTGTTTCATAATTGTACTGATTTTGCTGTACTGAAATACAGATTGCTCTAGACTGATGATAACTACCAAAACTTCTCAGACGAAAAAGAAAGTCAATCCATTTGTTTGGGAGAGCTTAAAACTTATAACAAACTTTAACATTCATTAAAAGAACTAATCAAACTCAGGTGATGTTATGGTTGCAGACCTTCTTCATGCCACTTTCTTTTTAACCTGCACTTAACATTGTTTCAGCTGCTGTGGAACATCACCACTGCCCTCTGCTGTTCAGTAGGCAGAACAACGAGGCATACGAAGAAGAGCACAACAGTTGTAGCCAGACGAGCCTTTTCAGCAGAGATGGCTCAACCATCTGGCCTTTGACTGTGAACTCAGCGGCTGAATGCCTGTTTATTGTGAAGAGTGGCGCTGATTGGAGAAAGGGCAGGGGGCCAGTTGGCCCGTCTGATAATGAATCAAAGGCAGATGGGTGGATTTCATGGTCTGTCCAGGAAATATCCGACCAATGCAGCTGCAGATTTCATCCCTAACCATTGTTCCTTGTGCATGCGTGAGTACAGAAACTATTATGTATCACCTATAAAGGAGCTGCATTATTTACCACTCAATGACTAGCATAGCCCCCCATAGGTCCAGCGAAGTTTGTGACTTTGTCCGAGACATACATGCAACATATAGGTAAAACAGCTTCAGCAGCACAACGGTGTATAGAAATATTTAATATTCAGCAATAATCTGTTCAGCCTTTAGATATTTCTTGGCACCTTACCTCTTCGTCTTTGGTATTGACATCCAGTTTCTGGGAGCTGATTGCATTCCTGATGTGCTCGATGTTATTTTCTCTGCAGTAGTCAAAGATGTTCTTGTCTTCTTCCCTGAGACCAAAACAGGAGAAAACAACAGAAACAGTTTTGCTGTAAATTTTATTACCACAAAGCAGGACAGTATGAACAGTGTATTGCGTTAACTCTTTGTAGGCAAGTGTGTCAATAATTTTCCAAAACAAATTTTGATTTTGATTGCATTCTTTGTTTTAGGTTGCTAACAGCTTGGAAGAGTTACATTTGTAGAAACCATCCGCATCAAAGTTATCTCCTCGGTTGAAATATCTTCCAACATATTTCCTTTTGCCAGTCAGTTCACCAAAACTTCCCTCCCAGTTTGTACGTCATACAAACAAGCACCATGTAAGTAGTAATGATATCAGTGTTGAATTGTCATACATTTAACTCTAACAACATATGCTACCGAACCAGCTAATGTCAGAGCGCCAGCCACACGTGCCAATTCCCCAGGGGACTGAGGCACGCACAGCAGCACCATCCCACCTCTAATTATATCTCAGTCTCTAATCACCTTCTTTCATTGGGGACAGGATGGAGTGCTGTGGGGGTGTGGTGATGGTGGGATAGATATTGGGTAAAAAAAAAAAAAGGGGGGGGGGTTAAAGGGGGGGCTGCAAAATCTCATTTAGAGCTTTACGCTTTCCCCTCCCTCTTGCCCATGCAAGCCATTCAGATTAATTTCATTTAGTGCCCTATTGTCTGAAAAAAAAAAAAAAACTGCATATTTGGCACTTTCACTGCTCCCACGCAGTCACTTAGCCAACCCAAATCCAAATCCCAGAGTTCCTGTTCCTCTCTCTCAGGTTGTCTTCCTGTGCCACTTTGGGCCTGTAAAGCTCCACATAGTCCAGCTAGCTCCAGCCACACTTTAATCACCATCAATGTGTTCATGAAGACTAAACACAACTCAGCACACCTGAACCATCTCAGGGTAATACAGTTAAGCCTACAATAATTCTAGTAGATTTCGATTCAAATTGATTTATCTATTCAAGAAGTTTGTTCTTTATAGGAAATAAGGCCGGTGTCTCTCCAAAAATAATAAAAACAACATGAAAGTAGGAATTTGTTTTCGGTCCTTTTTTTTATCTTAAAGAAAGCAAAAGGGGAAACTTACACGAGTTGTATGTTTCATGTTATCACAATGTTCTGCAATCATCTTTGCCTCAGGCTAAATGGACCAGGGCACTTGTCTCTTTTCATCTGGAATCATTGTACAATTGGTTTTAATTAAAAAAAACAACCTCTGAGACTGCATCATTCCCATTCCTTTAAAGCTCCCTCTTTTTATATATAAAATTGTCACCCCTTAGGTTGAAATGATTCAGATTTTAAGTTTAACTTTACAAATCTAAATTTTCCAGTTTACTATTTAATTATTTTTGAGGTTGTACAGTTTAATTTGAAGTGCTGGAATGGAGCTGAATCCCAACCAAGACTTTTGTAAATAATTAGTAACAGATTCCCTCACTTGACCCTGGATGACTGTTGTTGGATTCTATGATTTTATATCAGCCTCTCCCCCAGTGTTTCTAGAAACCCTGATTATTATTGTTTCAACTCTGCCCAAATTTTTATGCAAAGTTGGAAAATAGTTTTGTAGACCATGTTAAATAAATATTTTAATATTAAATACCTGTGTTTCTCCCCCAAACAATTTTAAGTCTTTTTCAGACCTTGCAATGATATTCATAGTGAAAGAAAGACAGTAATAGCTAAATTATCTCCCTGTTGTTTTTTTGTCAGGTGACCCGCTTGCTCATAAAGCTGTCGTAGAGCAGATTAAAAAACACCCAATAAAAAAAATGAAATTCAAAGCAGATCAGCTTTTTCTGAAGACTTTGTCAAGACATGATTAACCTAAACTTACATTAAAATATGACTTGAAATATAAATGAATCATATGAAAATAAAGTGAAAGTGCTAACATTAGCCAAATCCTTGTGCACATTGCAGTTTTTTCACGACTGTGGTGGTACAGATCTTTATGCTATGAAGAAATTATAGGGCAAAGCATGTTGTCAAAGCATTATAACAGCTGTCTAAGCCTTGTCAACCCACGTTGCAGGATTTTAGGCAGCAAACTGAAGCTGTCCTGCATAAATTCTAGACAGACAAAAATAAAATTGAAACGGCACAGTTGAGATTGATTAGGTTTTTAGGAACAAATCACAATACCAATGCAGTGTGTCATATTACTTTAAAGCTACTGGGGTTTCAACTTCTATTTATTGACTTTAGAGAAGCATCAGATTGGAACCCGATTTCAGCAGATAAGTCTAGACCTAAAGTATGGCTTTCAAATGCTAAAGGATTTTGGAGAAAGAATCATTTTTTATCCTGTAATGATTAGTAGAAGATAAAACCAAACAATAAAAGAAAAAAGCAAGCTTCCCTTCTACAGCTGCAAAATGTCTTGAACTGCAATTGTAATAGTAAAATCAACATTTGCAATATAAAAGCCTCATACTGAGATTAATTATTTGGCTTTTTTTTATATATTTTAAGTGTCATGCATTCAAACTCTGCTTAATAACAGTTGGATAAACTTTTATTGCCAATATGCACACACCAGCTTCGAAGAAGTGGATAGGATACTGCAATTTAGAGAAATAAAGAAAGTACTTTGGAAAATGTATGTTAATCACAAGTATTGTTATTGTTTTATTTTGAACACAAATACAAATAAAAAAAATCCAAAGAAGAAAACAAAACAAAGTCCCTGAAAAAAAAGAAGAAAATGTATTCTCACTACGCCTTTTTTAGAATATACAATAACAATAATTACAATAATAATTACTAACTCCAATTATTTATTATCAGCTACAACCAAAACAATTATTCACATTACCACCCCACCTAATTATTATTATATAAAATATCCATCCATTAAAATTCAGGATGAACCAAAAATGATACTGGTATCGGGGACAATACTGTTGCAATGCAATCGTATCAGTACTGGTTAACTAATCAATACCGCAAACCAATGCTTAAAATGTGGAAAAAATATGCGATAATTTCAGAAACAGAAATTTTTTTGTTTCACTTGAAATTTTTATTTTGTGGTCATTTCTATTAATATTTTGCTATCTAATTCACCATAATGTGCTGTAATAAGGAGAGGAGAAAAACAAAACCTGCCTTCCCGTTCATTTCATTATTTTTATTTGTGTGGTAAAAGTATCAGCATTGGTACTCGGAATCGGCAAGTCCTGAGATTCAATTATTGGTAGTGTATCGGTTTGAAAAAAAAAAAAGACCATCGTTGTATCCTTAACTAAAATCCTCTTACACCATGTATTCTCAAACATTTCTTGAGATATTAAACCAAAATTATGCTTTTCTAACACCACAATGAAGGAAGCTTAAACTTAGAAAATACAAATTAAATAGGTAACTCTTTTCTACACAAGGTGGGGTTTGGGGCTTCCTTTCCTTCAGCATCTCCATTGCATCATCTCTCTTCTTCCTTCACTGACTCTCTTTCATCTGCTCGTGATGAATGATGAACAACTCATCACGCTTTTACCAGAGCAAGGTTATGTATCTGCACATTCATTTACATACTCCTGATTACTGCAGCTATGTTTATTCATGGGGGGCCCCCATGCTGGACCACGCCCACTTCCTTGTCTGATGGCCATCATGACCCCGAAGCCTGCCTGATGCGTGGCCACCATCCGTCTCCTCAGGCAACTAATCAATAGGCCGAGTCATCAGTCTTTAGCTGATGGTCGGACGGGGCTGGCATGACACATATATATGAATGACGACCAAGAACACACACACGCGTACACACACAAAGCACGGACCTGTAATAAAACGTTAAAATTATCTCACAAATGAACACACACACTCTAAAACAATTATTCTGCACTTTTAGCACAATAGGACAAAAGAATCCAAATACACAGATGCAAACCAACAGGCCATATACAAACAAATGATTAATGTGGGCCTTATAAACAACATGACATCCACGACAGTGCAAAGCATGCTGGGAAGGTCACAGGCTACTCCGTCATCACAGCAGCACCAAGGTTTTCAGTGTTTGTGTACCTAGCATGTGCATGTGTGAGAACACCCGTGTGTACGTCCAGTGTGTTGTACTGGCAGATATGTCCTTCATCCATCAGGCCCAACTGGTCACACTGGTAAAAAAAATACTCATCTACCTGGCCTTTCAGTTTCAGTGATCAGCGATACGGCCACACAATCCATCAAAGGCACACGTGCACTCTCACAATCTCTCATCTCGCTCCCTTGTAAGACCCCAACCAAGCTTGAGCTTCAACGGAAGCGCCTGAAACAATGAGAACTGAAATAACAAAGGTTTGACTTCCAGCAGAGAGCTCGCCCCACAAAGCCTCCAGCTTTTATTGGAATCCATCTTGGTGGTGGTCGGCGATATTGCGAATGCAGCATTCAAACTCTCCGATCGGCTCAGCAGTCGGGGGATATTGCTAATCAATCCTGTTTTCATCTATAAATGCTCCACACACATACACACACAAGCAGAGGTTGAGGGAGCAGTGCAATTAAATCTCCCTGGTTAACAGGTGTTCAGCTGTTTAATATGGAGGGTGTTTATGTGTGAGACAGAGGAAATTGAAGAGCAGCAGAGCAATGAGTTTATCACGTCTGGGAGGTTATGCATGACTTCGGGTGATAATCATGCGGACATACAGCATGAAGTGTATGACTCTGTCTGCTCAGGTGTGTTTTTGTCGTGTTAATGTCATCCTTCTGATGGGTTCCCTGGATATCACCAGGGGAGCATCGCTCTGGGAAGCCCTCTGTAAGCAGCAGCCTCGCTCTGCTCTACTCTACTCGATGCATCGCCATGACCCTGCCTGTTTAAACGTGTAATTAGAAAAAGGGAAGCCCCCCTTACAGAAAATATGCATACTAATCATGTACGGCCTTTTAGGATGAAACCTTCAGGATTCACACGTCTCATTTTCATCGGCAGAAATCTCTTTTTGCATTGAAATGAAGATGGGGGTTTCCGAGCTTCAGTGAGTCTGCCAGTGAATGGAGAATAGATTCATTAACATAAATCAGAACTGCGTGACATTTCCAGACCTGCGACTGGAGTTCACGTCTGTTGAATATAATCAAATACAGCGTCAAGTATAGTGGTTAACAACGGCAAGCTCACTAAGTTGACCTGAAAATTAAAAAATAAGAATACGGTTCCACCAGGGACTATGAAATACTTACACACAAGGCAATACAGATCTTTGTGAAATGAAGACATATTTCGTCGCATATCAGATGAAACAAGGAGGCGGTGGTGTGTGATTGTCTGTAGAGATACACTGATCAGAGTTTTAGGCTTGATTTCTGATTTTTGGATTTCAAACTCTAGAGACAATATATGAGACTATATAAACAGCCTTCCTGTTATAAGATGAGTGATAATCAGGGTCCGAAATTACATTTTTGACCCACTGGCCAAGTTGGCTGGTAGATGAAAAATATTAACCGGCGTAGCATATTTCTTTACCGGCCAAAATTCTAAATTATTTTGAAACTGATATACCCAAAACACATCATTCTACTATATGATGTTGGAGCCAAACAGATAGTTGTTAAAACTTCAAAAAAAGTTGAAAAGAAAAAACTTTTTGGTCAGTTCTGATTTTTCTGATTCTGATTTTTTTTCTGATTTTTTTAAATAATATTTTTAAAAGCCTCCGGCATCTATCACAGTCTTTTTGCCCCAGCATTACAGCATTAGTTGGGTCATAGTACCTGATCTCTGGAGAACACAGTTTCACCATGAGAAGATCTCAAAGTGTCTCAGAGCTTATACTGGACCTCTGATCAGTTTTATTTGCTTCATAGTAGGGATGGGCGGTATACCATAAATTGACGGATGCCAAAATGTATGACTGTTACCTATGTCATTTTGCCCGTGTCGGTAAATTCGGTAAAAAAATGAAAGATGTGTTTTAGTTTAGCTGTGGTCATGTCACTTTAAGAAATGAGTGTACGCGATTACGTACAGTCATGTGACTTAATCTCATCCAGAAGGGGAAAGCGCCGCCAACGTAGTGACTGTGTTTCTATATTTAGACTCCTCCAGCGACTATTTTTCAAAAAGAGTGACTAGCGACAAATGCAGTGACTTTTTATGGTGTAAATGGATACTTTGAGACTCTAACGTGCAGCATGTATTATTGTAACTGCTTTAAATCAGCAGCAGAGCTGCAGTCGACCCAGAGCGCTCTCAGCCCAGCATGCTAGCTCGGCCAGCTTAGGCGCCGCGGAGCCCTGAATGTTGATATACCACTTGAAGCTGCCGCTGGCAGATCCCACCGTTTCTCCAATGAAAATACAAAATATGTTCTGTCTAAAATAAACGACTGCACACAAAAATCACCAGTTTCACTCAGCCCAAGTCATGTCCTCCTGCTACTTTAACCGGTACATGGATAATGGGAAATTATGTATGCTGTGGCGTTCAAGTTCCACGTATGCTTGTGTACATAGGAGAATCACAGAAATTCTTAGAAACAAGGATTAAGATACATAACTAATTTGGTGCAAATATTTACTCGCCATGTTGCAGATAGCACTTCAAATTTTACTCGCATTTGGCGAGTGTTAATTTCGGACTCTGGTCATTCGTTTTAGATACTGGGAGCAGAGGCGATGTCACACTGTGTGAGGGGTGAGCGCGTGCCCTGTAAATCAGAGTATCATTCATATGTCGATCCCTACATTAACCTTTGATTTTTCCCAAGCTCAAAACATTGAGCTCTGCAGTTTTGGAATATAAGCTTCAGCCTCCCTTGTATTTGCTGAAATTCTGTCTCTCTCTCCCTCTGTTTTGCTTTCTTAATTTCATATATCAGAAAATGTGGTTTCCCTTATGTCTCTATGCTTCTTCTGACTTCATTAATGAATTCTGATAGCAAAAATAGAAAGGTTGGAGTCTTCTTCATTTAGAAACAGAAATCATAATCAGGAGGGATGACAATGACTTCCTAGTGCTTAAGAGTGGAGCCTGACAGCGATTTTCACCATATTAAAATCGTGATAAAGCGCTCACCAGTCACCGTCTCAGTGCAACTCAACTCATATGTATGGGCTACCTCTGATTTAAATACCTTATCATCTCCTCCTGGTATAAAGAGCTGACTGCTGCTCCTCCGAAAGCCGTTCTCCTTTCTGCTCCTCGTCGTTGCTGTAAGAACAATACAGGAAAATCAAAATATGGGTTACAGTCAGCTTTTAGTAGCATCGAGGCAAGGCAAGTTTATTTGTAAAAGCTTATTTGTGTTATTTGAGCACAATTCATACACAAGGCAATTCAAAGTGCTTCACAGTTGCATAAATTAAGAAAACAGATATACAGGAAAAAAAACATCAACTTAAAAAAATAATGAATTTCAATAAAAAGCAAGAGTGCAGATAAAATACTTTCAATTGTCATATGCACGGGTAAAAATAACTGTTTTCAGCCTGGATTTAAACATTGTTAGATTTGAGGCTTGTCTCACATCCTCATGAGGACTTTTCCATATTTTAGCTGCCTGAAACTGAAATGCAGCCTCACCTGTTTATTGTTATCTAGTATTTAACCAGTAAGCAAATCACAGTGCAGTGATGGCTCGTCTCAAACGCGACGGTTTGACTTGAGTTTAGAGCTCTCCACCCTCGTTTAACAGTGGTTTCATGCTGCTTTGTATGGACTCGGCACAAATAGGCAGAAGTGTCCGTTTACCATGAACGCCTCTACATGTAGCCTCCCACAAGCCGTCTGTGTTTGTAATTTTGTGAACACACAGAAAATCCCCGGTGTTGTGGGTCTGACCTTATCTCCGATAAATATGCTGCAAAATGAATGCAAACATCATAACATGCACTGCCTCTCGGTTTGTGACTCTTGTTAATCATTTGTGTTTTCATATAACTCCATTGTACATCCAGTTCAGAAAAAGGATTTATTACCTAGACCATTCTTCAGTAACCACCCTTGACTCACAAAAGAAGCAGCACAAATCTGATTTCAGAGCATAGAGGGGGGAGAGGAGCAAAACAACTATGCGTGCACTTTTGGGACAAACTAATTTACTTCAGAAACTCAGAATATTCGCTGATGCACCGGCCCTGCTCCTCTACCTTATAATGTAATATAAAGCCAGTGTCTGCTTAACAATTGAGAGGGGAACAGAGGTCAAATTGTGGCTATTATTCTCTCTCCTGCTCCTCTGTCTATGCACTCCTACTTACACCCTTTAACTGTGCCTCCAAAAGAATAGTCCCCGCCATGCCATGACGCTTTGTTAACACTAATGCAATCAGGTTCTTTTTCTTTTTTGGAGGCGTGGGTGGTATGAGCTTTAGCTGGGTTGTCCTCTGTTAGGCCGAGTCAGCAAGTATTTCTTCCCTCACAGAATGGCTGAAGAGAAATGTGACGGGGTTTCAATTGTGGTGGACAGTGATGCTATTAAAAAAGGGACATAAAAGAAAAAGGAAGGAATACAAGTGAGGGACATGGAGAGGGAAAAGGGTGATGGGGTTGAAAATGAAAAGAAGATCTGGAGGCACAGGCATGTACTAGTGGATGATAAAAGAGAAAACAAACTGACAGTAGGGTCAACAGGAATATGCGAGAATCCACTGTTCCTTACACTGAAGAAAAAAGATGGGGGGTGGGGGGGGGGGGGCAAACTCTGCCAATTTGTTCGGTGTACTGCATGTAATATTTGTAACTTGACATATCCTACGGTTTACAGCCATAAAAAGGAATCGGAAAACCATTGAATTAATTGCATTGTTCCCAATTTCGAGGAATTAATGGTTTTGGCCTTGCAGTAACATCCAGTGACTAGTAGAGACGCTCGTATTTGATTTTCATCTACCTACTCTACATACACACAGTAGATCAGTTTCATGATCTGTTCAATGTCACCTTCCCTGCAGCGAGATTGAAATTCCTACAGTGATTTATATATTAGCTTCCTTTACTGTTTTTCTGCCCCTAAAAGCGTTTACGAGGCACAACTCAGAAAGAAATGCGTCCGATTGAGAGACATTATGATTAGGAATGCACTTTTTTCACCACTTTTTCCAAACCGATATGATACCGATACTTGGAATACTTGCCGATACAGAGTTCCAATACAGATACTTCTACCACACACAAAAAAATGCAATGAATTGTGGTCTGCTTGTTACAACAAATGATTATGAATTTGATTTAAAAAATGTAAATATTGATAAAAAAGTGACAATAAAACTAACATTTCTAGTGAATAATAAACATTTTCTGTGAAAATATTGCAGAGTTTACACATTTTAAGTATCGCTTCATACATAACATAAGACCGGTATCGGCCCTGATACCAGTATCGGTGCATCCTTAATTATGGTTTTTCTAAATGTGGGTCTACAAGCATGTTTTTAAATGTGGCTTGAATGAACAAATACATAAATGAATAAAACATTAATATCATGTGCTGTAGATTCCTGAATAAAGGTATTAGTTTTTAATCGGAAAGAAACTGAACTGTCCACATCCCTAATAATACATCAAGGTATATGTCCCTCAGTCCCCCACTGACTATGATAGATAGTTACCGGCTCTTCGTTTTACAGCTACAACATAGAGAAAAATACCTGTTTGCAGCATCTTCATAATCTTACCAAAAGTGGCTACCCGTAAAATGAGACAAGAACTTGTTTGAAGTGTCATCATATTTTGATGCAGAAAGGCAATTTTCGCCTCTTTGATGTGCAACACAATACTGTAAAATGTATGTTTTGTTTGTCATATCACTGCTACCTCATTTACTTTACTTCAACATGAAATGAAGTTGGGAAAAAAAGTATTTGGCAGCCACCGATTGTACAAGCTGCCCCACTTAAAAAGATGAGAGCGGTTTGCAATTTTCATCATAGGTACACTTTAACTGTGAGAGACAGAATGTTTTAAAAAATCCTGGAATTTACATTGGATGATTTTTAAATAGTTTATTTGTTAAATAGTGTAGAAAATAAGTAGTTGGTCAATAACAAAAGTTCCAAAATACTTCCAAAATACTTTAAACTGTAACTTTGGTTGGCAATGACAGAGGTCAAATATTTCCTGTAGGTCTTTACCAGGTCTGCACACATTGTAGCCCGTTTTTTTCATGCAGACCTTCTTTAAAACTGTGATGTTTTGGGGCTGTCGCTGAGCAACACAAACTTTCAACTCCCTCCACAAATTCTCGGTCTGATTGAGGTCTGGAGAACGGCTAGGCCACTCTAGAACCCTGAAATGCTTTTTACTTAGCCACTCCTTCGTTATCCGGGCAGTGTGTTTGGGATTGTTGCCATGCTGGAAGATCTAGCCACATTTCATCTTCAATGCTCTCACTGATAGAAGAAGGTTTTTGGCCAAAATCTCACAATACATGGCCCAATTCATTCCAGCAGCCCCAAAGCATAATGTTACCACAGTGGGTATGGTGTTCTTGCGATGCAATTTAGCTTCCCTCCAAACATGGCAACTGGCGTTTACACCAAATATTTCTACTTTGCTCTCATCTGGCCACCTGACATTCTCAGAATCCTCCTGTGGATGAAAAACCAGTGAAAATAAGTGGGTCTTAAAGAGACTTTTAGGAGTGATGAAGCCTTTTTATAGGTGAGTGGAAGCTGATTCCACAGTTTAGGTGCTGCCACAGAAAAAGCTCAATCATCTCTACGCTTCAACCTAGTCTTAGGAAAGACCTGTAGCTACTGGTTAGCACACCTTAAAAGACATGAAGAGGTATATGGTTGAAGTAGGGCTGATAAAAAAAATAGGTGCAAGTCCTTTCAGGGATTTAAATATGAAAAGAAGGATTTTAAAATGGACTTCAAAAGCAACCGGTAGCCAGTGAATTAAAGCCAACACTGGCGAGATGTGCTCCGACTTGTGGGGACCCGTCGACAAGTGAGCAGCAGCATTCTGTACCATCTGTAGGGAGTAAAGAGAGACTTGACTAACCCAAACATAAAGAGCATTACAGTAGTCCAGCCTTTTTGGAAATTATGCACTGATGAGCCTTTCAAAATCCTTCTTAATCAGGACAGGCTTAATTTTTGACAATTGCCTCAATTGAAAAAAAAAAACTGGATTTGACAACACCTTTCATTTGTTTGTCAAATCATCTGTCCCCAGCTGCACCAAGATTGTCTCCCTCATCACCTTCCATCTGTATTTATACGCCTCTGTGTTTCCATGTCTTTGTCGGTTCGTCATCGTTACCTGTCAGCCCATTGTTCTCCTTGTTCTTCAGCCTTATTCTATGATTTTGTGACTTTACTGCACCATCCTCATTAAAATTATGGAGTTTTCTATCACAAAACGTCTCTCTGCATTTAGGTTCTACATTAAAACGATGAGGCTCATTATGTTAATGGGGGGAATTACTTTTCATGTCCGCACATTATTTTGGATGGCTTTTTTCCCATGAATAAATAAAACCATAATATAAAAACAAATTTTTGTAAATTCTATGGTTATTTTTGTCCGATATAAATATTACCTTTAAGATCTGAAAAATGTAAGTGTGACACAGAATGGAGAAAATCTATAGGAGGAAAACGAATTATTCACAGCACTGGATTATTCGTTAGGGATGCAACGATACCCCTTTTTTCAAACCGATAAGATACTGATACCTGGATCGGAGTACTTGCCAATACCGAGTACTAATGCCGATACTTCCAAGTACAAAAAAAAAGCAATGAATTGGATGACAGGTTTTATTTTCTTCTCTGCTTGTTAAAACAAATGATGATGAATTAGATACAAGATTACATATTAATAAAAATGACCACAAAAAATGTAAACTTTAAGTGAAAAATAAACTTTTTCTTTAAAATCGTTTGGTATCGGCTCATGGTATTGATTAACTTTAATGAGTACATTAGAACAGTATCGGCCTGATATCCGCATCGGTACATCACTACTTTTTGTATATTATTATTTTTTACCACTTTGAGACCAACAATCACAGAACCCATATAAAAGCTGTTTTTGTGACTAGATATGTATTCTCCTGTCCTAAAAGACAACAACCTGTTCATGGCTTTACAAACTTACATAAAAACTGTCTGACAAAGTAAGACCAGTTAGACCCGTTTTAAAGTTGCTGCTGAAAGAAAACATTTCCTTTTAGATTTTTTTATGCTGCATGTATAGAATAAATTGGTCACTAAAAGCACGAATGGAAAACTATAATCTGACAGTGACACCTGCTGGCAAAGACACCACACTACACCCACTCAGTATGTTTTACAGAAAACAAGGTTAAGTGTTGTAATGAAGGATCAAGAAGGGTTTATAGAAATACGATAAACTCTAAACACAAAAAAAATGTAAAAGTCACATACAATTATGGGTTCTGTTTTTAGATTAATAAACATGTCCAGACACCTTCATCAGTTTGAATTATTGTGTGTTATGTCAAGATCCCAAAAACTGTAAATGAACACCTATGACTGTTCAGAGTGGTTGTTTTTACCTTTGTGGCACCCTCAGGATCTAACACATTGACAAGGGAAATGTATTCTCGCATTGCCTGCTCCGGCTCCATGTCTCCAAGCTGCTTCCAGGCTTGCCTGTCATGATAACACAGTTCTGCTCACAATTATGGACTGTTCCAGTTTACAGGCTAAATCTGGGACTATCTGTGTGCTTTCAGAAAAAAAGATTCAAGGTTTAAAATGATCTTATCATAACATACATGACCAATGAAAAATTTAAGTTTTAGCTATAAGAAAAGCTTGTAACGCTGATTGTTACATGAGAGCACCCACTATTCTTTGTTTCTCCTGTCTTTTTTTGCATTTCACACAAATACAATTTAAAATCTAAAACTTAATTTTCCCTAAAGAATTCATATTACCTGTTTAATTGCAACAAAATAAGAGTTTAGAAGTAGTCAAATATTTAGTCGACATACCATTTTCGCTGTCCTTCAAAATCAAAGAACCCGGGCTTTGATGTATTGCACTTTCCCACTTTAACCTGTTAGTGAGAGAGGAAAAATTTTTTGCCAACGTAATATTTTATGCATCATAAAAGTAAACCAAACATGTGGGCCTAGCTCATGTACAAACCTCCAAAGGAGCAGGAAACTACTGACGATGTGTACTCTCCCTTGCAAGAGTAATTATTCTCCTCTTGATGTGTTACACAAATGTTACAAACACCAACTGCTGTGTATTTTATTTTGATTATATGCGATAAGCCAGGAAAAAGTAGCAACTGATAGTGAAGTAGAAGGAAGGGGATCTAAGTTTTACCTTTATTTCATACAATAAATATATCTTATAAATACTTTTTTTCTCTGCCTAAACTGACAGACCAAAGAAGAAGAGCATTAATCAGATAAGCATTTTTCATTAACTTGTTACAGCAACTACCGTATTAAATGTGTATTTAACTGTTATTAATCTTGGCGAAAAGTGACAAGATTAAAAGTATTGTTAAAATAGCCATAAAAAGATCTGTTTACCACATATATATATATATATATATATATATATATATAGAGAGAGAGAGAGAGAGAGAGAGAGAGAGAGAGAGAGAGAGAGAGAATAAAAACATAAGCGGGTCATGACCCTGAGCCTTGCTTGAGAATACAGGCATTTTCCCAGATTCAGTTTAAAAATGTTACAATGAGAACAAATCAGCTTTAACTGCTGTTATATCGTCAGCTTGTTTTTATTGATTTTCAAGTCATGTTTTTAATCTTTCACTACATTGGCAGTTTAGAACTGCATGCCTAATCATTATTCCATCTAATTATCATTTTTATTATTTAAATTCATCCCTAAAGAAGGCCTCAAGGCCCAAGAATTACATATTCGTGGGGTACCGACTCCAAACTTTTAATTACTGCTCTAGTAAGAGTAGCTTTTTGAACTATGTGCAAAACACTGCATGTTAGTGGAAAACTAATATTACCAATTAGCCTGAACACACCATCGCCACAGTGAAACACGGTGGCGGCAGCATCATGCTGTGAGGAGGCTTTTAATCAGAAGGCAAAGAGAAGCTGTTCAGAGTTGGTGGGTTGCAGGGTAACCCTGAAAGAAAAGCTGTCACAGGCTAAAAAAAAGGAGTTGAGACTAGAAAAAATATATTCAAAGATCCTATGAACGTGGCTCAATGGGTACCACTTATATCCAGTGGGTTTAACCCACTCACCTGTTTGTAACGGGCATACAGGTACAATAGCTGGTCCCTGCTGGCTGTCTGTATCAGATCCTTCACACGGTCGGCTGCGGACTCAAACTCCAGCTCCAGCTCCTCTCCCTCCAGCTGGTCCCCCATTTCCACGGCGCTGCAGTCAAACTTACTCAGCCCCAAGTCCGAATCAGAGTCCGAGCCCGCTCCACCGAGAGGCTCCCCCGTATCGGGCCGTGCAGGATCCGTGCCGGAGCCCGTCGCAGTGTCCGGGGAGGACGACGGGGAACCAGAGGCCATTGTTATTGTTTAAAGTGAACCGTCTCAGACGACTAAGACAGTGTTTCGTTGCGATAAGCGTTAACAGCAGACACACTGCAGCTGCGATTATAAATCAGTTAACTGTTTAAACGAGCATTTAAAATGTAATCCGCTGTGATATCCTAACAGTCGGATTTGTTTCGGCCGTTGGTCCGTCTCTGGTACTGTCATCAAAAGGCTCCGGTTTCACCTACGGGTAACGAGAATAGTTCCACTCCGAAACGTTCAGTTGGTAAGGAAAAAAAACCCAACAACTTTAAAAGAATTTATAATGTACAAATCATGTATAGATTAATATCGTTTTCATACTATATATCGTCCATTTGTCTTGGCTGTTATTGACGGATATGTCAAGTTGAAAAGACAAAAAGAAAAATACATTAACCTAATTTAACTAAATGTTACACTTTTAAAAACTCAACGTTAGCAATCTGACCACGTGTAACATACACAGTCTATGTGTGTATTTTTACTGATAAAAATATTTAGTAAGAGAGAGTTAATACGTAATTTATTATATTGCATTAACTGCGTGTGAAAGTCGGCGCTAAAGAATACTTTTTAATAAATATACTAGCAAGCTAAGCCGTTAGTCAGGACTCAACGTCGGTGTTCAAACTACCAAGTAATTTATGATATTTCTTTTTCATATAAATGTTATCCAACAGAACCTATACTGAGATGGAAATAGCTTTCACGAATGGGATGAATCAAAGTATCCGTTAAGGTACCAGTGTTTTCATTTTCGTGTTTTTTTTTAAATTAATCTAGGTGAAACTCATTAGCATCATTTTTCCAGCAGAGGGCGCTGTTGGAACAGGCATGTCTCAGGGAACCGTGTCTGAGCTGCTGGTTGAGCAAGGTCAGAAATATCTAGAAATTGATTAAATAATTTATTTTGCATAGCCATAGTAAACAATTTATTTACCATATTCTACAAGACTCAAGCGAAACTATTCATTTTTGGGATAACCTAAGCCAACTATAAGCTTTATCAAAAAGAAAAGTTTAAAGCCTACCCTTAAAAATAGACAGTGTGCTGCTTCATTTCAGTCTTTAAAATACCTGAATTTGCCCAGAACTTCAAGTTTTTGTCTGTTTAATTACATCATGAAAAAAAATTACCAGATGTTACAAAACAATTTTTTACCCTAACTAAAGTATATTTTTGGACTTAAAAATATGTTGAAGTAGTGCTACTCTTACTTGAGTAAAATTGTGGGTACACCGCCCACCTCTTTTTATATGTAAGAAGTAGGATCCTAAACCCTAATCTGGATTTAACATGGAGGCATTGAAGATAAGATTAAACAGGAGAAATGTGATCTATAGTTTATAAATCAATCAGATCATTTTGGATCAACTGAAGGCTTCTAATTACATGTTGTGGACTTCCTGATAGTAAAGAATTATAGTAGTCCAGCCTTTAAGTAACAAAAGCATGGACTAGTTTCTCAGCATCACTCCTGTGTAGGATGATTTTGATTTTAACAATATTCTGGAGGTGAAAGAAGGAAATCCTATAGGAACCTGTTTAATATGGGTTTGGATGGCATGTCTTTGTCAAAAATTACAAAAAAGTTCTTTACTTTATTACTCGAGGCCAATTTAATTTTATACAGATGTAGTGATTGACTAAACCGTTTCTTTTTCAGATTTTCTGGTGCAAAGAAAAAAACTTCTGTCTTGTAAGAATTTAAATCGAAAAAGTTTAGAGTCATCCAGGTTTTTGTGTTCTCCAGTCATACCTGTAATCTACTCCTCCAAGCACAGAACCCTGTGGTACTCCACAAGTAACCCTTGAATGTGAAAAAGATTTATCATTTTCCAGCTGGAATCTGTCAGACAGATATGATTTAAAACCACCTGAATGCTGTTCCTGCAACATGTTCAAGCCTTTCTAAGAGACTATTGTGATCCATTGTGTTAAAAGCAGCACTGGGAAATAACAAGACCAGAACAGGTCAATTATTTGATACCATTAGAATATCATTATTAACTTTCCCCAGTGCTGTTTCAGTGCCACAATGAGCTCCAAAACCTGACTAAAATTCTTCAAACAGGTCGTTACATATTAGATGCTGTTTAGATGATTAGCAACTATGTATTCTTCCGAAAATTATATCTTTTTGCTGTTCAGTTTTTAATAGCGTTACACTAACTTAATAAGCTGACATTAGCTGGTAAATTTGTCAGACCTTCGGTCTCTCATGAGGGTCATTTTTAACATATAGAGACAACATCATTCATGGGACAGTTCAAAGGCAAAACTACGTATAAAAGATGAAATTCCAAGGGTACCTTTATATAAAACAAATCTATTAAAATATAATAAAATGTGTCGATCTGACGCACACATTTATGCCTAACTAATACAAAAATAGGCAAGCACTTTCTCATGTAACTGTATATGTGAAATATCTTATTCAGGATTACTTGGCGTTAAATAGTTATGGTAATTGAATATTTCTATTACATATTTCACATGTAATAGCCCTAGCCCACCCTGCTTCAACAATTTTTCTTTGCCGTCAGATTTTTTGAAAATCAAACATAAATTTAGGAAGTACTCGAGAAAAGATTTATATCTAAATGTATATAAAAAAATGAAACCAAATAAGTTTCTGTGCAGACAAATGCAGCTTATAATGGTAATTTGTTTTTGTTTTCTTATGTCCTCATTAAAGTGCTGTTTTTGTTCCCCTTTTAAAAAAAGATAAAAGTACACATTGCTAGTTATCCTGTTCTTGCAGAACTTTATAATGGGCTACAAAACAACCAAAAATGGTCTTATACATAAGTATTCATTAGATTAGAGTCAGTTATTGGATAATAGGGCATGCAAGTCTCTGTTAGCCTATACTTAGTTTTCTGTGTTTAAAGTCAAATAATGACTGTCTTATCATAGAAGTTCAGCATTTAGAAGATAATGTTATGAAATGAGTTGCATAGGTAAAGTAAACTTTTTGGTTAATTCTCCAGGGAGTTCATTCTTAGTGAAATGGTATCTTTACCGCTCTCCATCGTATCAATTCACTTATTTAGACTGTGTGTATCAGAAATTAGCAGGTGTTTTATCTGTGTATCATTAGGATAAGAGAGTAAGGCTACTTCAGTTTTAAAGTATAATTTATTTTCTGTTTTTATTGCAGATTGCGATAATAAACCCTTCAGGCTGCAACATGCATGGACAGGCTCTATAAAGAATGTGATCATAATAATATAGGCAGGAAGAGATAATCTGGAGTAGCAACATCAGGAGGTCCCAACAGCGCCCGGCGCCAGAGCGCGCCCTGCTGACGCAACCACGTCAGTGCACGGCCGTCAGCAATGTCCCCAGAGCGGACCAGGGAGGGACCGAGCTGCAAAGTGACTGAGCCACCCTCACGTTGTGCCGCCGGCCGGACCACCTGTTAAAGAGCAGCCGCTGCCACCGCCTTGGTTCCCCGTGAAGTAGCATGCAGGACGGGGTCCGCTCGGAGCGCACTGAACGGGACGAGCCCGAAGTGAAGTGAGAAGAAGGAGCGGAGAGAGGCGCGCTTCTTCCGCACCGCATGTTGAGCCAGCAAGTTGCCTGACAGAACAAAAGTCGCGTCGACGGGGAAGGGGAGAGACGCTCCCGGATTTAACAGAGCTTTTTAGGGACGCTTGTTTCGGCAAAATGAAATTCGCGGAGCATCTCGCGTCCCATATCACCCCAGAGTGGAGGAAGCAGTATCTTCTCTATGAGGTACAGTCAAATTCATCTTGTGGGCTGAAATAAATGCCTGTTGGATGTGGACATATGCGAAGAAGGTTTATGCTTTTTATGTCTTCAGAGAAACTGAAATGTGACATATATTATCAAATCTACGCTGAAAAGCACCTTAAAGTGTTTCTTTATATATACACTTACTTTTGAAGTTTAGCTTTCTCTGGAGAGCAATGAAAGACGGGAAAGATTAGAGATGCCCTTTTGTTTATGGAAGGAGAATTGACTGCGGTTAAAGCCAAAGGGAGCATTCAGGGTTTATTGTTGGTAGCTGAATTTAAACACCTGAAATGAACTATTCAGCTTTTTTACTAAGTAAATTCCTGACAATACCTACTTTACAAACACATAATAATAAAAAAAACGGTTATTCCCTATATTGTCTTGGCGCAATTAGTTTAATTTTCTTTTTCTTTCTATTTAATTTAGCTAAATAAGTATTGTCTTCCGTTTTATTTCAGAATTTTATTACAAATTTTTCAATACATTTTCTGCTTTTTGATGGCTTCTTTTTTCTATTACTTTCAGTCTGTCCATGATTTATTTGAGATTGTATGGATATAAAACGGGGGATGGTTTATTTGTGGAAGGTGTTGACTGAACGAATATCCCACATATTTAGAATAATTGAATAAACCTTTAATTTTGATGTTTGTCTATTTTATTTATGGGGTAATCTCATGATTTTTTATTTTTATTTTTTTTTTGCACAATTGGGAATTTATTATTCCAAATGTGTTATCTTAATGAAAAATAAAGCTTTATGTTTTTTAACATAGATGGTATTTATTTCATTTAGGCAGGGATAGTTGTCGCCTTATTATAACTGTAATCTGTCTTGTCAGCAATGTCTGCAGAAGTAGAAAGGTAGATCCTTGTTTAGACTCACGCTCTTTGTTGAGGGATGTAAAAGACTTAAAGGTTCATGTTATTTTTCACAACCTACTTCCTACCAGTGAATCTTTGGTGCAGACATGCTGCTCAGTTCCATTTAGCTCTATGAATTATAGACAAAGACTCTGTTCTCGTCACTCCGTGCAACCTACACCCCCAGACCCAACAGAAACTCTCTGCGGCGGTGTTATTTTGGTAACATGTTCTGGATATTAATATTAAGTTTGAAAGTCCCTACAGTAGGCATGCCGAGCTCTCCCATCTTGAAGCAAATGATATGCTGCCATGTTCGTATGATAAACACTCAGATAAACCATGGAGGAAGAAAAAAAAAAGTGGGTAATTAGGAAACGCAATGGGAAAAGGTTATTCCTATAGTAGCTTAATGTGTAACACAGTTATTAACGTACAAACGTGCTTTTGAAGGCTGCGTTGTGTCTCTACATGCACATACAGAAGCACACCAAGCTTGGGGACAGATGCATGACCATACCAGCCATTTTGCACCTCCAGTGTTTGGCACAGGACTCACTGACCTGAAATGGATGATAGTTTTTTTTTTGTCTTCAGTGCTTAGGATTTACATTCATAAGTGGTTAGAATTACATGTTTACATTTTCAATTTTGCTTTATTTTAGCTGAATATGCTGTCGTGATAAAATGAATGCTTTATTTGGTTTACGTATATTGAATGTGCAATATAAAGCGATACTAGGCTATTTGAGAGCTGATGGAAAGCTGAAGTCGGTGTACAGGGTTCCTTTAGCAAACGTGGACTTCACAATCATTTTGTTGTTAAAAATTTCACTTTTTTTTGTTGTAAAAAAATTAAATTACAGAGTCGCTCTCATGTTCATACGCTTTGAGTTCTTTTTTTCAGTGCAAGAGAAAGACTGTTGACCAATGATGTGTTTGCGCCTCTGCAGAAGCATTCAGTCTTTGTCTGACCTGTAAACACCATCAGTACCTGAGTGGGTGGAACAGCTCCGTAGCAGCTTAATTAAAGCATTCGATGCGGCCCCAAAAGTCAGTATATAAGTTCAAACAGTTAAAGACATACATTCAGCCATCCAGCAAAGACGTGTTACTGTTTGTAAAGCAGAATATCTATAGAGGTGCCTGAGAGGGGTGGTTTTCTACTTTTTTTACCATTACACAATGAGAAGAACTGACATTTGTTCGCATAGCTTGGTTCTTCTGTTGGGTGGAACATTACAGCTGTTCAAATCCATACTAATTATGGTTTCAGGTGACATTGTGTCTTTTTTTGTGCTGCCAGTAATTAACCCACTGCCCTTTATTCACCCTTTCTCCAGTGTTTTTTTTTTTTTTTTGTATGTTCTATTGTGTGGAGGGGGGAAAAAACATTTACACAGTCTGGGTAGATTGGTCAGCCCGTTTCCATGCAGATTAGAGAAATGCGGCAAAGCGAGAGTTCGTGCAAACAATGCTTTTAGTTGGCGTGGCACTTCATCCAAACGTGGAAACATTGACGAGACGATTGAGCGGTGGAATAATTAGGTGTGTGCTTTATCCTGTGGGAGTGTAGGTATAAACGTATATGCTAAGCAGCTGGTTGTTATGTAGGTGCATGTCCTCCCATCCCCAGAGATTTGTCCACAAATACAGTAGATGTATCTTGATGAGGAAGATGTTTCCTTTAAAATGTCAAGCTTAGAATAATACAGTTTGTTAAATCTTCTGAATAGTTGGATTTTTTTCTAGGTTTTACATCCAACATGGAAGTGAAAACAATACCCACCTGTGGGAACTGTTGAAAAGACATGTAGTTTGCCTAGCTGTGCAGAAGAGTCTGGATAAAGCCTACAGCATAAAGCTGTAGGTATGTTTGTGTGTGGGCGACAGCACAAGGTCTACTTATGCATTTGCCTGTTCAGTTTAATCATCCCTGAAAACCCAGTGAGCAAGAGAAGAAGGAGGAGGAGAGAAGATGACTACTCTATACATTCTAAAAACCAAATATGAGTCTTGATTTAAACTGAACATGGGTGTGATTTCAGCTTGTCGTTTGTTCAGAGGTCGAGTATTTTACCTTACCTTTATCTTAATTAGTCTGAGAGTTGTGGTTTAGGAGTAGTAACAGTTGCGTAAATCATGTATTCTGAGCTGCAGAAGTGTTATTTATTTGCATCATACTACAGGATGACCATTATGTATACAGCAGGCAACTGCTGAGAGTGCCCCCCCTTTCTATACCTCCCCCCTCCGCCCCATCCTCACCTCGTCATTCCTCCCCCACTGGGAAGACATCTGGTCCCTTACCAGACCTGCCCTCCCTACTCCTCCCCTCTTCTCAGCGTCTCCTCCCATCCTCTCAGTCCTCTTAATGTACAGATCCACTTAGACACAGAGCTGCCGTTTTAAGTGATCCATTGGCTTTCCGTTTGAGCCACAGACCACTTCGGGCCCAGAAAGGGTCACTTGCATGTGATTATGTAGCTGTCTGGCACTGAGATGTGTCTGTTATTTTAAATTCAACACCTTGCATCTTTTTTAATGGATTTATTCCAAAGACGTTCATTATGGAGGCCATTGTTCAGTTTTGAAGAGGCGATTTAATCCTAGTACTTGCCTTTGGTTTAAGTGTGCTACATTACTGCATGGTCATCAATGCAGATGCTCCCATTATACTTCACTTTGGGATTGTCCACAAGCTTCACAAACAAAAACTGCAGTGTCTGCTGGATTAGATCAGTGACCTTAAAAGCCACTGTCAGTATACTTCTTATCTTTGCTGTGACCTATGGCTTAGCCCTGCAGGTTTATGTTAGATATCAGAGTGTCCCATCTATCAGTTGACAGGTGTTTTGTAGTCTTCTAACCTTCAGACTACTGCAGTGCTGCAGCTGAAATGGTACTTAAAATGTTTAGACTACCCCTTGGTGAATGTTCCAGTGCCAGAGTTGCCCTCTGCTCCTATTGATGTGGTGGGACATTAGTATCAGCTATCAATGAGCCTAATGCACTTTGTTTGTTACTGGTTGCCGCCCACACACAGGATTTCCCACGGTTCTCCATCACTGCTTTATAGTAAAATAACACAGAATTTTTCTAGACAGAGATGACAGCAGATAGACCTTTGCACATTTCCAGAACAACAAAATGTCTTTCTTTTGCTGCCCTCCAAGGTCACTCCTCGAGGTCCGGTGTCCTGGAACTTTTAGATGTGTCCTTGGTCCAACACACCTGAATAAAATGGGTGAATTACCTCCTCATTATGCAGTCGGACGTTCTCCAAAGTCTTGGTTATTATCTCATTATTTGTCTCAGGTGTGTTGAAGCAGACGCATCTAAAAGCCCTCGAGGACTGGAGTGGCAGACCCCTGTCCTACATGTTGTAGCACTTTCAGTTGAACACACCTGAATCAAGCAGGTGTAATTAGCAGGCATCTGCAGAACTGTATGACATACTGAGGAGTAGGGGTGTCACGATTCTCCCAATCCTCGATTCGATTTGATTTTCGATTTTAGGGTCACGATTCAATTTGATTCTCAATTATTATTATTATTTACAGTTCAGGGCCCTATCACATTTTTAGACCAGTCTTGTCTATGGTCATTGGTCTTTTTAAAATTTGTACAGTAAATCTTATTTCATTTTACATATAAGAGATGTAATTTCCACTATTCTTTATAATGTATAACATTAGGCATTAAATGGTCAAATTGAAATAAATTATTTACATTATTGTATTTAAAATAAATGATTACACTTGTAAGTATAAAACTCTTGTTTAAATAAATAACAGAAATAATTAGTAACAGAGGATGGCTGCCACCTCTTTTTAGTTACTGCAGCTCTGTTACTCTGCTTCGGCTGCCTCAGAGAAACCAGCTAACGTGGAACAAACAGTGTTCCTCTTGTTTCCATAGAGAATGTCGACTTAACTCACGGGGAACTCAAAATTTCCTTACTGATGATTTGAGAGTAGGACTGGCTTTAGCTCAGGTCCCGCTGCTTATTTCTTTCTAGCCATGGTTTAACTGTAGCTTAGCCAATAGCTACTTGCTAGCGTCAGTTAATATGCACTGTGGGGGTGTGCTGTGTTCATGGGGATGTTGTTATTGTGATATAGTGGTTAATAAAGTTACCAGGTGTTGTTGTGAGCTATTTGAGAACTGGTAAAAGTTACTTGTTAGGAAAAATGCAATGTGTGGTTCCTTGTGAAGAGGAAATCTGAGTAAATAGATGGTTGCCTGCTAACCGTTGCAATGAAATCCCAGTGGGACACCAGTGACGCTATATTATGTAAACATGGGAGGACGTGATCGCGATCTTCTTTTAGATTTCGATGTGCAAGGTCGTTACGCAATTTTGATAGAATTTGATAAAGAAACCGTGACACCCCTACTGAGGACGTAGTTGGACCATTTGAATGAGCTGTGCTAGAACAGCGACACATCTAAAACTGTCAGTACCCTGACTCTACTGGACTGGAGCTGGACACCCTGTACATGTACACTAGGGGTGCAACAATACATTTATCAAAATCGAACCATTCAGTGCGGTACTTTAGGTTCAATACGCATACATATCGAACAACACAGACTTTTTAAGTTTATTTAATCAACTTGTCTTCTTACAATGTGCTCTGTATTGAGAGCTCATTAGATCTGCATTTGACAACTCCGCCTAGGCTGCATTGTCGAGCGCAGATACACCCGCATGCATTCACTCAAGCTAGCGAGACAAGCTATGAGAAGTTAGCTCATTGCAACATGGCAACCACCTCAATGCTAACCGAAATTAAAGCTCCTCCTCCGTCATTTAGATCTGGCGTTTGGAACTGTTTTGGTTTCATATGAAGCATGACCCTGATAGTAAATGCATTGTGGACAAAAGTACTACGGTATGCAAGAAAGACATGGAAATTTAGTATACAGAGTTTTGGTTTGTTTTTAAGTGGGCCTTTTATTTACGTTGTTTTCGTTGTATATGCAGCTAACTAGCACTCCAGAAAATGAGTGTGAGTGATTCATTTTATAAGGACCTGATTTGTTTAATATGCTGGTATAGTATAGCTTACATTTTGGAAAGAGCTTTCCACAGATGAGTGATTTCTCCATCAGATACATCAATTTTTTTATTTATATTATTTCGCTGTTTCAGCAACGTTTAATTTAAAAATGGTAATTTTGAGTTAAAAATGTATTTATTTATTTTATTTAGTTATTATTTAGTATCGAAAAATGTTGAACTGTCACACCAACGTGACACCATGCTCTTGACAGGAGTTTTTCTAGTTAAGATGTCTCACAACTTTAAATACTTCTTAGTATTGTATTGGCTGAAAGCACGGTGTATTGTCACAGGGTTTTAGTTAGATTAAATATAAAAGGTCCCCTGCATATTCATAGGAATGATTGTTAGTGTCATTATAAACATTTAAAACATGCACTGTGTTAAACCTGTATTTATATAATGAGGTTTTAGAATTTCCAACAAAGTTTAAAAAAAAAAAATCAAAGTTAATGATTGAAAGCCTTTCACCAATAGTTATTTAATTAGCAATCAAATGTGGCCGCATCATTTTAGAATGAATGTCTGAAAATTTATTTGAAAATTCATTTATTAACTTGTAACATGAAGACATACGTTTTTATTATTTTTTTAGCATTTGTTGAAACCTGAAAACCGAGATGCAAACCTAAATGGTGTCAGAAAAAGTGGAAATCTGTTGAACATTAAGGCTTTAATGTGTTCTTGGTCAGTACTTGCAGCCATTCATTATTTTTAACTTTCATGTCTTCACCAGGCCTTCAAGGATATGCTGTATGCGGCCCAGGACCAAGCCCCATCCATAGAAGGTAATGACCCTCGCTGTTTGGATAAACAACCCCAGACACACAGACGGACAGAAACGCTCTCAGATACGCTTATATGCCCCCTGTTTGGGTACCCCCAGAATAACAACCCTTCATCCGCTAAAAATAGGTTCAAATTACTGCAAACTTGTTGCCACACTCTCCACAGCATGACTCAACAAGACCATACTCAATTATTATGTCATTAATGTCCACTTTACTAACTTAGCTCTTTTCACTGCTGAAATTAACAGCTAACAGCAAACAGGGAGAGAGAACTCAGCTGAGTGGTTGTTTTGGATATTTTATCAAAGTCATGGTTAAATTTGCGCATTGAATTCCAAACTGGAGGTGTCCGTGTGAAGCAACTACACCAATAATCGCGTAAACATTTAAAATGGTTTGGAGCAATGTACTGCAGGCCCGGATTGTATAGCCGAACTTTGGTTCAGTGCCAGCTGACCAGAGTGTTGCTGCTAACAGGGCAAAGATAAGAAAGGGCACTGGCTAAAATTACTCTGTGGCAGAGGGATGTGTACTGAGGGAAAGAATTCAAACCATTTGCTTTTTATTTCAGATGGCCATTTGTGGAGGTAAACAACTTTCTTTAGTTGCAGGAAAAAAATTGTACCTGACCTACATGAGCAGAAACATGACTTCTGCCGTGCTCAGTTATCCGTTTTAGATAAAAGTGCGTGGTTGGCTTGATGTTTCTCACTGCTTTTGCAAATACTTGATGAAATTGACTTCATATGTGTTCATTATTTTATTTTCTACTGACAAAAGAGTTTGTTGCATGTTTTATAATGTCTTCTTTTTGATCAAAACTTGCATTTAAGGTCTTGAAAAGAGGATTTGTTTCTTGATGATGACATACGAGGCTTGTCTTTCCTTCGAATAGTGTCTTTAGGAGCTGCAGGGCAGGCTCAGTGTGCATGATAGATTATTTCCTGTCTTGTGTATGAACTGTACTCATGGGTCAATGTTCTGTCTCTGTCAGCCCAGCATGAGACACAGGACCATTGCCTTTAAACAGAGAATCAATCAGTCAGTGGAGAATTTGAATGTCTAAATTTTGAGCTATTATAACATTTCCAAAATTCCCCGCTTAATCAAACTGATTGGTATTCGTGACACATTTTTGTACAGAATGTATTTGCATAGATATTAGTATCCTCTGTATCATTCTTTGTGTGCGGGGGTATTTTACTGCTGATTAGTATTAGTGATTAACATATGACCTTTTACACCTAACAGAAATGGATTTAATTTGATCCATTTGGATTGTTTCTGCATTAGTGTATTCAGTTCCTCTAAATGTACACCCTAATACCTATAAATCCTAACTAATCTTAACTACATCAGGCAGATTCAGGAAACAGTGCAGGGTGTAAACTTCAATCCTAAAATGACAAAACGAAAGTACAAATGTACTTTTTTATGGACCTAATAGTGTTATATAGAAATGTGTCCTAAGATATTACACAATTGTATTTTATTTTTGTGTTGTCAGGGGAAACAGAGAGGCTGTGGAATAAGCAACTGAAGAAACACAATGTTATTGAGACCTGAGAAATACATTCCCCTGTGCCTTGATTTGTTTCCCCTTTCATAAGATAAATAAGATCAGCAGGTGTTATTAAATATGGGCTGACTCCAGCACTTTCTCTTCATATCTGTTAATTAGATTGAATTTAAAATAGGGCAAACCAGTCGATTCTTATTAATACTTTCACTCTTTTTTTTTTACTTTCGTAAAAAACCTGTTTGTGCTGAATGTGGCAGAAATTAGAGTTTTAACAGTAATATGAAGACTGCTTGTTTTCAGGAATACCGCAACCCTATTTGTGTAGTTTAAACAAAACAGAAGCGGATTGATGCGTTTCATGAGAGTGGTAAAAAATGTTCACAATTTCCACTGTTAGAAGTAGAAATAATACAAACCTAAGAATTGTATTCTTCTTATCTGCTCCTTTCCATTCATGTAAATGTTCAAAATCATGTATTGTAACTTCTAATTAATCATTGTGTGAACAATGTAATGAAGAAGCATTTTCATTAAAGGAATAAATAAATAAATAGAAAATAAAAAAAAACCTTTTAGTTTGTCCGTTTGTCTGTCGGAGGTGGAACGCTTCAGTAGTTCACCACAGTACAACATAGGGATGTAAGAAAATATTGATACAAAGATACATCGCAATATTTTATGCCACGATATTGTGTCAATATTCAAAAGCAAAGTATCAATTTTTTTTTTAAAGTATTTAAATAAAAGGTAAATGATGACAGTTATTACTGTAGAAAAATAAAAAATGTGACCTCTAGTTGGTGGCTGTTCTCAACTTTTTTGTTCCAGTGGATCAAATAGATCTATTTATAAAATTGGATATGTTATGAATGAAACAGGTTGCAGTGTTAAGAATGCTATGAAAGTTTTTCTACAGTTAAATTCAGTTTCAAAAATCACAATACACAGTCTTCCTCGTTGCAATGTATCGCATTATATCATATTTTCCCGTTTGTATCGCGATATGTATCGTATCGCCAGATTCTAGTTGCCAGTACACATCCCTAGTACAACAGATAGATACACAAACAACCAAAGACTTTATTTCAGGCTGTCTATGGATTTTTTTTTCTCCTTCGTTTTTCTGTCTTTTCTCATGGTTCAAAATTTTGATATTCAGAAAGTGTATCGTTTGCCTGAGGGAGACAGTTTATTGAATTATAACAACTTGCTCACCCACACCAATCTCGTACTGGACACCCTGCTGTACCTGATTAAGATGTGAGTGGTGCAGTAGTCGGTGAGTGCTTAACAAGCATATTTCAAGGCCTCTATCCAGGTCTCCTTGCGTTATTAACAGACTGCTAGACTAAGGATGCACAGTATTGGGGAACAAAGAAAATCTGTTCCAGGTTATGTTTTTATTTTGTGTATATTTACAAGAATTAATTTATGATAGCTGGTTTTAAGTCACTTCATGGTCTCTGATCCATCATGTCTTTTTCCTAATCACTCCATCTTCTTTGGTCCATGTATAGCTATGATTAAAGTACACCTGTCCATGTTCTGAATGCCAGAGGAAAACAAAGAACAGCTGGTACCCCATTCTCCATCCACTGGAATGAGTTATGCCACTTCTTTTAACCTGATTATTGCTGTGATATTAAATACAACGCATTAAAATGGATCTGTTTTATGCTTTGATGGAGCGATGCTCAGATTTATTTTGTATTTTCGATGAGAAGCCATTCATTTTGTGTTTCATTCATTTGTTCATTCACTGTGTCTTTGTTTCTACCACCAACCTGTTAATGGCCCGTCCTTTGTTTAGATTTTATCTGTGCAAGGCTGTGATGCTTTGTTGAGCAGTGGATTAGATTAATATTTATGGTGCTGGTTAATACACAGTGAAAGTGACCAAAAGCCTGTATATTGCAAAAGTTGGAGGGCACATTATTAATCTAAAGATCAGGGAGGAATCTGAAGAATTCTCATGTCACTCTCTAGCTCTTAATATTAAGGATGAATGAAACACAGTGCGGACAAACCAGCGTCAATGACTGATTTGAGTCATATAGTTAGCAATATATTTTTTTATATATAGTGGAACTCATTCTCTTTCAGATTTTATAAGTGCTGCCCTGATTTTTGGTTGTCAGTTGATGTTATGTTTGTCCAGATGGAAATGCGAATCTTTAGGTGACTTGTGTTTTATATGGGTTTGCAATTGAGGCGTTTTATTGTCTTTTAGCTGTATCTTTATACTTTTATTTGGAACCTCACCCAACCCTTTATTCAACTTGTGTTTATTGACTATGCAAGCCACTGCAGGAAAATAATATACCTCAAATAATAAATATCTTGTATTGTATTTTATTTTAAGTATGACATTTTCAAATATTAGATAATAGTGCTGACATATTCACTTAATCCACATATTAAAATCTTTAAAATAGGAATATTTAGAGAGAAAAGTTGACTTTTTGTTTTGTTTTTAAAGCCTCCTCAAGAAGGTTTACCTTGAACATGCAGACAGATGGAAGTACAGATGAATCAAGTCATTCATCTGGTGAGAGCAAACCTCCCTCACAACCAGACGTTCATTGTTCTGTGTTGGACACCTGTTCCATCAAAGCCATCAAAGCTCTCTGTACCACAGCTTGTAATGTTTTGGTTCTCTCACCTCCCATAGCCATATAGTCCCAGCTCACTGGACTTGTTAAAGCTTCAACAAGACACAAATAAACAATATGTTAATAATGGTAAACAATGTAATGTTCTGTCGGAATCTGGGCTGGTGCAAGATTGTCCCAGTAAGTTCCAGTATGATGATCTTAAGTAAAAATACCCTGGTATTACCATGTTAACACAAAGGTCCCCTACCCCAAAAATACAATTTTATATACATATATATATATATATATATATATATATATATATATGCGTAGCAGTAAAAATCATCCTTACAGTACCTGCAATAAGCCTTTGTAGTATCTCCAATAAACAGCTTTAACCACCCTTTTAGTCCTGGTTTCAATTCTCACTTCTATCTGTATTTCTGATAACCAGTTTAGACTGAGACATGATGAGTGTTAAATGTCTGTCTCAGAGAGGAGCACACACGGTGGAACCGTAGAGTGACTGAAGCTACTTGAGTGAATTCGTTTTTACACATTTTATACAATTATATCCAGCCTTGACTTAGCAGATAAAATAGACCAGCCACAGCTTTGCGCATGAGCACATCAGTTGCGTCCTTTATGCAGTGGAGGTTAACCCTTTAAGCCCGCTAGCCCCCATTTTGAGGGACACACCTCCTAGAGTAACAGGTAACTTTCAACTTTCAATTATTTGTTATTACCATGGTTATAATAGTTTTAAAATCTCAATTAGTTTTAGTTTTTATTTAGTTTTGACTTAAGATTTCAAATTCTATTTAGTTTTAGTTAATTTTTTTTACCATTTGTTACGTAGTTTAGTTTAGTTTTAGTATTTTGAAAATGCTTAGTTTCAGTTAAGTTTTTATTAGTTTCAGTTTAAGTTTAGTCTTTTTGTTAAACGAGCTGTGTACCGGGGCAAGACAAAAATAATATATAACAAAATCTCAGAAAATGATTATGCTTTTTTAAGACTGTATTGACATGGGCCAGATTAACAGCCATACAAATCAGGCAAGTATAAAAGATAAATGGCACACAATAACAGCACCTGTACATTAAAAAGCCAAACAATTAATGCAAGTGCTACAGTTCTATAAATCCACTGAGTGGCAACACAACAAACGAAAGCCAAGCTACCTTAAGTACAATGTTGCTTTTGATCATTTTGCACATTTGCGCTTTCTGTCAACCTTCGCTGACATGACGCTAGGCGGATCACAGCAACACAGACGACTTGACTGACATGTTGGGATAATGCAGTACAGCCAGTAAAAACCACGATAACCAGAAACTAGAGAGGGACTATTTGTCCATTAACACTTCCTTTGCTATTTTTTGCAGTTTGCAGTCGCAGTGTTAGCTTGTTTGTTAGCCGTAGCTCACCTGTTATGAAGTTTTTGCTGCAGACTGTTTAATCATCGTTTCAATCGCTTCTTCTGATAGCTTGCAATCCAAAGACGTCTTATTTCCTTGAAAGGAGGCGAGATGATGGGATTGTATCCGACTTTCCCGTTCTGTTGTTTTTATCAAGGCAATTTGTGCAACGAAAAAGCCACAACAAAGATGATCCCATCTGTTTCTGGTGACAACGCGAGAGCGACGTAGAAATAATTATTCTAGACCTTATGAGGCACTGTATGAAAGAAAACTTAGCATATTTTCGCATTAAATTTAGTTTGTTTTAGTTAGTTCTGTGAACACTCATTACAGTTTCAGTTTGTTTTCTTTTTTGTTTCAAATCCTTGTTTTTACTTTTATTTCACTTAACTTCTAGTTTTCTTTATTTCGTTCGTTTTCGAGGATGATAATAACACTGGTTATTACAGACACCAACAGTTGGTCTAAAGTCAATAAGAGTGAGGAGTTACTATTTATGATGTTTATTTGCTTCTTTACAATGAAAACAAGCTGCTAATGTGTATTTTTTCAGGTGGAATTCATATTTTCTGTCTTTCAATCTCAATTACTCATGCCCACTATGATTTTCTTGAGAATCTTCACACTCATAGTATCCCCGTAGACCTTTCTGTTATATGAGAGCAATTTGAACATTTTAGACCTTTTACAAGCTGTTAAAAGCTTTCCAGAGTGTATATGCCAAATTTGGAAAAAAACTGCCTTGGGCTCAAGAGATTAAAAAAAGGCTCAACAACCTGATAAAGAAGGTTGGATCTGTTTTGGAGGTGTCTGTGAAACCTCTAAAGAGGATGATGCAAAGAGGGATTCTCCTTATGAGACTATCCTACAAAAACAGTGTCTTCAGTTGGAGGCTTCTTCAGTTTTGCTGTTACACAGACCGCTAGTTCCATAGCACAATGGTCCGGTACGGTTAGGGCGGTGACACACAACACAGTCCTTTTATCGGGGGAATAAAAAGCATAACTGCTTGCGACAAACACAAGACATAAACACCAGTGCTGTTGTTTCATCTCACCTCATTGTACACGTAAATTGTTTCTCTTTTTGGCACAGAGCCCACTCATAAACAGTGCAGTAAGGTTTGTTTAAAGAAACAACCAAAACCACGTGGAGCTGCTGTCTTGACTTATTATGTTTTATTGCATCACGATTCTTGCCTCACTAGTTTGACGGTGCAATACAAAGGACCATAAGATAGTATACCGGACCACACCAAGTGGCTCCGTTACGCTCTGTGGAAACGAGGCTTTTCATCACATATGAACAAATATGACATCGGCTCTTCGCCTGGGCAGGCAGGGCTACAGCGCGAGAACTCCATTCTTGCTATGAGCCCTCTTGTATGGTAGAGGAGCGGGGCAGGAAAATCTCCTGCTCATTGTGAAGAGTAAAAATGAAAATGTGCTTCATGCCAGTCTCTAAAAGTCTCCCAAAAACACCAAAGAAGTAGCTAGATTTGTCTTTGAAAAACAGTCGCTAGGGGGGTCTAAAACTTTGCTTAATATTGAGACAAAGTCGCTAAGTTGGCAACACCGTTTCCCTCCATGTGTCACACGTGGTGACGTAGTGGTTAATGGCTGCACATTTTTTTCCTGCTCTTGCATTCTTTATTATTATTCTTATTTTGTCCCAGTTGTGCAATTTTAAATAACTTAGCTCCCATCTCAATTACGCAGGACTCACAAGACCCACATGTGTCCCAAAAATCAGTCAACTCTATACCCTGTTCAGTAAAATACTCTTGTCGCTGTCTTTGGCATCTAATTTTTAAAGGACTTAAATAGTAGTTATGACAAGATAGAACAACTTGCTGCTTTTGGATAACTATATTAAAAAAAACTTCTTTGTAGACCTGGATTTCCCTGATATACTGGTACCTGGCCTTACTTTCATGGTACCGACTATCAAGCTTTAAACTCTTCACAGAAAAGCCAGGCTGCAAACTACAGCTCATCCACTTTGACCAGCAGCCAATCTAAGCCATTTTCTAAAGGATATTTTTTTATTTGCGTCTGGACCTTTCTTGCCTGGTCAAAATACCAGCTTGAGTAATGAAAAGAAATCATGGTAGCTGCTTTCTTATGTGGTGCTCATGGTTCTCGCTCGCCCGCCATTTTGTCTGCTGTTTTCACACCCATGTTGAGGGGTTAGTTGGAGAGCTGCTTGGCTGTGTAATACAGAGCTGATTGTCATTCTGCATGCATACATCTTTGAACAGCCGCTGTTATTATTGCTGTTCTTGTTGTTTGTTGGAGTCTTCCTGCGCCGCATGTGAAAAATGACTCTCTAATTTAGATGATTTTTTTTTTCCGTGTTGAACCTCCAAATACTTTGCTGACAGATGTAAAAAAAAAAAAAATGGATACAGAATTTTGTTTTTAACTCTGTTTCAAAATGGGATTTTATTCATTAAAGACATGTTAAAACAACCAAAATACTCACATATAGTGCATCCATAAAACCCTGTAAATCCTGATATACTTAGTTAGAAAAAAAGTGCAAAGGTCAGCCAAAAAAGACCAGGTCATATTTGCATCAACAGCTGAAAAAAATGACTATATATTTTCAGATTCCCTGAACCTAGCACTCCAATGACACACGAGACAAAACTCTCACACGTCTCCATTGTGATAGATACAGACAGATTCTGGCAGCTTTTCAGGAGGTCAACTAGTTACTGAGATGAAAAAAACTGAACTGGAAGGGGGACATATGGACATGCAGACAGGTAGACAGGCAGAGGAGGGGGTTGTGGGACAGTAGCTGGCAGCCAGGGTTTTCCACCCACTTGCATTATTGATAGATTCTTTGACAAGCGGCTGCTCAAGCTCACCTCAAGCACTAATTGGTGGGTTTCTGTGGGGGTTGGTTCCATGTGTGATTCCTAATCATGGTGTCAACTAAGTAAATATAGTGAAAATTAATCAGTTTACCACAGAGTGCTGTCTTATGTAGCTCAAAAGCAAGTAATTTTAATCTTCGAGGCCATTTTCAAGCTATGGAAGTCATTCTTTAGACACTAGTCTTTAGATGCGGTCTCAAAGGGGAAAGAATTCAGCAGGATCGGGTCAATACAAATCCAGGACTGCTATTCCAAGGTCAGGGACTCATTGAACTGAGGTAACGGACAATGAAAGAGGTACTGAGTAAGAATGTAATGAAGAAAGATGGAGAACACTCTGGACTTTGAGTATGCCTTGGTGGTTATATAAAAAACGTTAAAGAATTTGTTTTAAAAATATAAGAGATTAACGGCATTTGTCAAGGATCTGTGGATCAGGAAAATGGAACTGAAACTGACGGAGAGGAAGCGGAATCCTTCGCAGAGCAGACAGACAGACTGAGTGGGAGGTCTCTGGGCACATCTCCAATGCATGTTGCCCTGCATTAGCACTACAGCCATCCCGCAAGAAAAAGACAGTGAGAGAAAAAGAACCTCGGCAGAAGAAAGTCTTCTATCCGTCCATCCATTATTCATCGATGAATTAGATCTTGCATGAAAGAAGTTGAGGAGAGGAGGAGAGTGAGGGAGAAGAGAATAAAAGAGTTGTGTTCATTTAGAAAAGATTTTGTCAAATAATAAACTATTTAAAATGAATTTTTTTAGATGTTGGGAATTATACGAAAAGAGGAAGTTGCTGAGACGAGAACACATGAAAACATGATGATCTTGTGGTGTGTTCTGGAAAGGCGATGGGTGAGGGACACAAGTGAAGGGAAGGTGAATGGTGCTCAAAGGGGTAGCGGTTGTCTTAACCCTTGCACCACCTAAACATAATTATAAAAGTTTCTTAAGCTCATGATGTGTCCTGCACTTCAAATAGACATTCAGCATGTCTGCACTTCTCTGATTTTATAAAAATTCTGCTAATTTCTATGTTTTTGCAACTATTTTTTCAAGCTAGTAGATTCCAGTTGTTATTCACGAACACCAGAGGTGCTGAAGTGCTCAAAGAGATGGAGAAATGTTTGTTAGTTTATGATCTCCGCCATGGAGCTTCCGTCTGATTTCAGCAAAATAACTCAAAATGTTATGGGCCAATTAGGATTAAACTTTCAGGGAAATTTACTAAGGAATAAAGGGCAAGATTCTGGGGGTGATAATGAAAGGGGTTCCTGTGAAACGCAATCTAGGGGTGTGGGGTACAAGGTCCTTCAGAGGCCTGCGCTCTGCCTGTGCTTTTCTTACTCGTCACATCAAGCATTTCAATTTAAAAACGATTTTGAATTTTTAAATAAAAGGTTTACAAATTGTTCTGTGGAAATTAGGTGGTTCCGCTCATCTGTGAAACAGGTTGTTGTGTCTCCATGTGTACTGATGCAAACCGAAGCAGTGTCTCAAATAACGCTGGCCACTTGTGTGTCAAATGTGATGATCTGTGGTGACCTCTGCGCTCCTGGTAGAAAAATTTTAAAAGTTATATTTAAAATCTAATAAAATGTACATTTAAAATGGGTACAACAATAACGTTATGTTTACATCTACCAGCCAGTAGCGGTCACGGGTTGCAAGTTGAAAGATACGGTATCTATGATCCAACTATATGGTCAGCTGAGCTCAGCTGGCACTAGGAACAATGGTGGAGTCAGCAAGTGCAGCAGCTGCTTCAGAGCCCTGGAGATATTGTTATCCATCTCAGAGAGTAGTGACCGCAGAAGAACAGAAACTAGAGTAGTTTTAACTGAAGCGTACACTAGATGAACCCACATAAAACATTTTCACGACATCAAACACACACGGAAACTGCGACTTTACTTATGGATCGGTAAGCTAACTCACTTACTAACTTTGCTAATGTTAGCTGTCGGTTAAACTCCTCTAAAGTAATTCCTCACTAGACACAGTTCAGGGTCACTGGGCGTATCAGCAGAGAACCAGCAGCCCAACAGCTGGAGTTATGTTTTTACTGTTGTAACTACTTAGATAAACTACATTTTGCTATCATGCTCATTTTCCATATCAAACCTTCAATGCATGCGTCAGAGGATGTGGTGTGACTAAATATGGTTAATTGGGATGTTTCTGTATGGAAATGACTGTGAAAGGGCACAAGCACCTTGGTACACTTTCTACAAACGTTTAATAAATGAGGGCTGTGGTCTTTAAGAATACAGCATAATTAGCTAAAACTGTAATTTACCTAACCTGGCATCAGCCAGATCTATGTGTAGCCCCACACTGTGTCAAGCCTACACATTTCGATCTGGGATCTTTGCAGCAGAAACCGTCTGAAAGAGTGAGGGCCATCTGATAGAATACTTCGAGCTGATTGGAGGACGCCCACGGTAGCGGCGCCTGCACTGGCTTCTAAGCGAGCGTCAACCGCCGCGGCCATATTTGTTTCACTTTTCACAAAGTGCTTCCCTTTACTCGCTTTTTGACAAAGAAATAGTATCCAGTTCCTCTACAACCGATTCGATAGCCGCTTCTACGCGAGCGTCAACCGGCGAGCCCATATTTGTTTCTCTCAACTGGGCAATTAATACCATCATCACAACTGAATTCCCGCCCTAAAGCACAATACTGACAAACGATTGGCCAAGTCAAATATGGGTCGGAGATCGGACGGTTTTGATTGGAGCTGTGCAAGATGGATTCTCCTGAGTTTGGAAAACTCCAAATCTCGCCTTAATCCATTTTGTAGAGCAAAGTTAGAATTTACCAAGATGTACCTAAATTTTAGGTGCTGATCTGCACACGTTTAGCACCTGTACATGGCTTTATGAATTTGCTTGACTGTCTCTCAATTGATGCAATACAAAATAGCTTTTAATCTAGCATAGATGACAAAGGTTGTACACAACTCCTTACAGACAGCGTCTTTCTATTAAGTATTCGGTTTGTTCCAATAATCACAGTTATGCCACCATGTAAGCAGACGTGATGCAAGCAATCTCATGCATGGAAGGCATGTGAACATAATTAGATCTGCCTTTGTTGATTATTATTCATGTTTTAGCACTTGCAGAGCCTATAAACTGTATGGTAACCTCGGTTATTAGATAAGTTGTTTCATTAATCAAATGTTAAGAATCCTAATTGACAGCTTTGGCTGCCAGCCAACATGTCAATAGCCTCTGCTAGATAGAGTCCTGTGATTTTATTGTAGCAATTAAAACAATGTGTTGAAAATAAATTGTCAGCTTTGGTGTCATGTACACTCACATGTCTGTGTTTTAGCAGAATGGATGAATAGGTTATAGAAAACAACACAAAAAACAGGAGATAATGATACACAAGGAGAAGATGCAGACTCATGACCCTCTATTTTCATATTTGGTTTGATATCTTTATATCCAGTTGGTGTCTGCTCTATGCCACGGTCACATACAACTCAATAAAATGGTTTTTCACATGTATGCTTTTAGAGCTAGTCTCTCTCACAGGGGTAGCTGCTCTCTGTGGAGTGAGTGGGTGTGATTGTGAACCACGGGTGATGACAAGAGCACCATATGTTAATATATTTCTAATTTTTCTAGTGCAGCAAAAAAACGCACTTAATCTTTTTGTTTTCTAAATATCTACAGAGAATAAAAAAACAACAACTATTTGATGGACAACCCTGATGCTCTTTTTTAAAAATGTACAATCTTGGACTTTAAGTATTTGTTTTTTATTTCTCAGTTCACTGTATCTATTTTTTGTGTATATTTTCTTTTTAACCATACTGGCTGTTTTGGATGTATGAGTTTTACCTTTATATTTATTTTATTCTTCTTCATATTGCTGTATTGGCTGTAAGATGATTATTGGGTGTAAAAACCACAACTGTCGACTACTAACATGTTCTGAGAACCTAATGATAACCTTTCCTCATCAACTCTTGGTTTTTGGACAGTAGTTGTATTTTAACAAGATTGGCCTCTTGAAAGTAAAAGTTAAATGAAATGAAAGGTATTCACATCGCTTGATGTTTTCCCCATTCTGTCACTTTACAAACCTTGACCTCAGTGTATCTCGTTGGGATTTTAAGAGATATATGCACACAAAGTAGTGCATAATTGTAAAGTTGGAAGAAAATTATACTTGAATTTCAGAATCCTTTTCTCTGAGACTCCTGAAAAACCATAAATCTGTATCTGTCTATCAGTTAAAATTATAATAAGAAAAAACAGTGAATTTCGTGGTTTTAAAAGGATAAAAGTTTAACAAGTGTTAAAAAAATTTCATGGCACTGTTTTTGGAATTTCTCAGAATCTGATGCAACTTCATTTTATTCTATTCTGCCTTCGGGCTGGATTGAGAACCCTACCAAAATGACAGAAAGGTAGTGGGAATTGAGTTAAGGTTGAATAGATAAAGGAAAATGGAAGCAAGGTGACATTGGTGGTAATTGAAGGAAAGGATGCAAAATCCTTAGGGAGCCGCTATTGTGAGATGTTACATTTACTTGTTTAAAAAAATTGTTAAAAACTGAAAGCACTGTAAGAGCCTGTTAGAAAGGAGTTTGATCAAATTTTATCCTTGTATGTTATCACTCTTTTCTAGTTGCGCCAATGTAGGTTTAATTTACAAGGAGTGGGGATTTTCCGTTCAGTGTGCAGAACATTATTAATCTAGATTTATTTTTCCCTTGTTTACTCTGATTCATCTTATAAATCTGTGACCAGAGGAGAGAGATCAATAATTCACAACCATTGTCCCCCCACCCGGAAAGCCTGTCTTTCTTTATATTAAACGATGAATTATTAACGGTGTGCAAGATGGGAAATCTCCTGTATTTCCCTCCTGATGCCCATGAAACTTCAAAAACTTGTCTGTCACTCAGAGGCAGCAATAAAATCAGAAAAGCTCATAAATTGAGTAGGTTAGAAAGGCAAGTTTTTTCAGTTTTATGTCATGTCAGGGAAAACTGATGGAGTTGGAGGCTTAAAGAAACACCTTTAGGTTATGTCATAAATATCATCAAGTTGTTTAATTATTTTGCTAAGATTTGTGGCCCTCTTCTAGAGTCTTCCACCAGCTACATTTCTGGTTTGAAAAATGAGGCAGAAGATTCAAGATTCAAGATTTCTTTTTTTGTCATTACCATAGGTACAATGAAATTGTACAATTAAATTGTACAATGAAAGAAGGAGGCGTTGCCTGGCGGAACGAGGTACACCCGGGGGCGGGGGAAGTCACCTCTTCGTTACAATTCTAACTCCAACTCGCTATGGAGGTGTGGCCGATACTGGGCTTCATTTTTGCTCCACAGCAGCAGGATGGCTGATGTCAGAAATCCAAGCTGCACTGGTAGCAATGCCTAATTCAAATTCAAGTGCAGTGTAAAGTTTGAACCTGAAGAGGACACTCCACTAATCGTTTTTGGTACAAAATTAATATTTTTACTAACATGTTCTAAAATACTAAAAACAATTACCAGATATATAGACAACAATATTATACACTCATTTATATAGTTTGTCAGTATAAAAAAGTTGATTTTGGGGGTGAGTTGCACTTTAAAATCACTATTTCAGAACCTTTGTTTTTTGCGTTATTTCACAGTTCACTGCTGAGCCTGTTACAATATGCAGAACTGAGGTGTGATGCATATTTTGTCTTTTAACCATGTGCATATTGTTTGTACAAATGTAATCTGCAGTTAGGATTGGGTACCGAAACTCAATACTCTTTGTTCTGGCTGAAAATATTCAGCAACTGCTGATACCAAAAATGAAAACATTTTCACTGTTAAATTTTGGTACTTTAAAATAAAATGTCTCCGTTAATGAGCTGCACAGCTCTGTTCTTTTTACCGCTGCACGTCACTTGACTGGGGGAATCTACCCTCTCACAAACACACGGTTGCTTGGCTAGCGCAACACGAGTTCATTGAATAAGAAAATGCCAAAACAATTCAAAGGTTTGGCAGATTTTGTGAAAGTAGATAGCCACAGAACCAAATCTAGCTTCTGTGAAAAGATTTGTTTTGTTAAATATAGAAATACCAGCAATTTAATAAAGCACCTTATTGTTCATGACATGATTAAGCCAAAAGCAAGCACTGTCGTTAACAGCAAAAGAAAAAGACCTGAACACGACCTTCCTCGTCCACTTCATCTGAAAAAGTTTGTTTTTCACGTTGTTAAAGTAGATGGTCCATAAACATGTTTCATAAAAAAACATATAATAATTTGCACTTTCTCATCATTTACTTTTTGTTTTGCCCTAAAAGGTATTTACTAGTTTTTAAAAATTTTATTTAAAAAAAGTAACACGTTTCTTATTTTTGCTCTAAAATATGTTTGTGAAATTATAGTTTACTATCTGCTGTGAAAGTTTGTTGTTTGTCTAAAGGTTTTTCTTAGTTTAATAAATAAAGAAAAAATAAACATTTAGGTACCTTTTTTCACTTAAAATTAGAGCCTTAAAATATAGCTGCCAAAAAAGTGTCAGTCACATACTGGTATGGAGAAACCAGGTATCGTTAAAGTACCAAAAAAAATTAACAAAAAAAAAAGGAACCCAACCCTATCTGCAGTCATGCCAGTCGAGCACGTTTGTGTCTGTCGGTATTTTTTGTTGACTTGTAGAGCAGTGGTCTCAGTAGCAGCTGTTTCATTACAGAGACATGGTCCTGAGCAATTTTTCAACAGAAACAACTGTTTGGGTCTGTTTTGCATTTTGTCTTCGGGCGTCTTCTCGACAAGTGCCGTCTGATAATGAGGCCTCCTAATCACCCTATTAATATGCAGCTCAATTGAGCAGAGAACAGCCTATTGTTCCCCTGATAGATTAATAGCAGACATTTAATGTACAAGGATTATTGAAGATTTCTTTTTGGGCTTTTCTATGTAAATTAATGTTTTTGTGCACCAAACAAAATTATTGAATTGTTAATCTCTAAAGAATTACATTTTATTGCAGCCTCTTAATGGCATTGTGAAAATAATAATAGTATTCATTTGGTGGAGGCATTGGCACTGTTTATGTTTAAAAAAACAAAACAAAAAACTAATTTCTTTACTTTTTTTTGTTGACAGAAAGCTGTGTCTAACTTTTTTGTTACAGTTACCATGGCACCACAGAAAGAGCCGGGAATCATTTGAGCCTCATTTCATTTGTCCCCGAGACATTCAGGTTACGAACACAATAAAGCCAGAGCATGTAACCAAATGGCCTGGGTGGTGATGTGAATTATAATAGTCTCTGGGGAATTCCTGCCGGTCCTTCTTGAGAATAAAGAAAAAAGAAATACATCTTATTTAGAATTTTAAAAACAAGAAAAAAAATCAAGCTCATAACTGCATATATACAGGTACTGTAGATCTAAAAAATATTAAAGTTGTGAAGAAGTTCAGATTTTTTGTCAATAATTAGAAAGTGTGAGAAATATATAGATTTATTACACAGAACAAAATACTTCAAGCTTTTATTACTTATAGATAATGAGACATACAATCAAGTGTCTTAGAAAATATAAATAAAAATTGATATGAAAATGGCCTCTAGCTGCATAGTGCTTTAGCTAGTCCTGAGGACCCCAAAGCGATTTACACTAAATTCAGTATTCATTTACACACACGTTCACACACTAAAGATGATGAGCTGCATTGTAGTCACTGCTGTCCTGGAGCACACTGACAGAGGCGATGCTACATTAATGCTGGCTGGAGCCTATTGGTGCCTCATAAGAGCTCAACCTGTGGCTGTAATCTGCGATCAGGTGCTTTTCACTAAAGATTACACTATGCGCTATGGGATAAATGGGGGAGGCTTCCGAGCTGCGACGTGCAGAGAAAATGGATGGACATCATTTTTATTTATTTATCCCGATTGAAGCCCCGCTTCTCAAGTCTTTTTGCAAGCTGCTCCAAAAGGTTTCTGTCCTTCAGAGTCTGATGATCTGCTCTTCATCTCTAAAAGCCAGAAGCTCCCAGACGTCTCTATCGCTCCAGTTTGCCGTCTCAGCATATACGCTTTACAAATGCTACATTAACTCCCTGTGTTCACTTGCATTCTACAAACTGTTGCCGGCCGGGGCTCAACGCACATTCAACACATTAATATGATCATGATGTCTCTTAGGAGATGACCGTTTCTTTTCCTATCAGAATGAAAATTTAAATGGTCAATTGAAATCAATTTCAATCTAAACCTGATTGACCCATGATTTGCTGCAGGGCTTTAGGAGTTTTCTTTAGGAAGTGTCGTTGGGAAGACATACACACATACAGATCTCTCACTCTGATACCACTGCAAGATTCAGCCATGATTTTGTGGTCATTTTGTGTGCTCACTGATGTTGGTTCCTGCGTGCCTCTCTTTATGTACAAATGTAGTAAGCGGCTACTCCATAATGATCAGTAACATACACACACAGTGTGACAGAAGCTCACACCCATGGGCACGTTGCACAAATACAACATGCATGCTTATTCTGCACCACGTGCTCCGAAACAAGCTGTGAGCTTCATATGGTTCCTAAACAACAACTTAAGAGCACACGCTGCACCGTCCAGGTTTACAATAACATTTATTATATTTTAAAATGGAAGTGAGGTCATGAAGGTTCTGGGTCAGCAAAGGGCAAATTAAACACTTAAAATGTGTTTTTTGATCAAAAACTTTCATTTTTTGTAAAATGAAATATATTTACAGCAGACTTTTTCTTAAAAAAAAAGAATGGTGGTTGTGGTTGATGGTGATACATTCATGCTCCCTTTTCATACCTGCTGGGGCTTGCAAGTACAAATATGTGTTTATGATATGTCTAATATGCTAAATAATTTGGTGTTATTTACCTTTTCTTTTTGAGAAAAAAAATAGTAAACAATGTATTTCCTGCTCTTGTAAATCATGTTAATTATATGACACTGAAGCACCCCAAGGTCAGTGCTCACCTAATCAGATTGAGTCAGGAAATTGCTCCTAATTTAATAACGTTAAGTATTGGATTCCTTCCTGCTTGCCAGGATGGTAAAGGTAAAATGGGCAGTATGACAGATCATTTATGAGTTTAGAGTTAACATTACAATGCAAAAACGGAAACAGACATCCAATGCAGAGAGAGGGCCTGCAAAACTGAATTAAAAATTGATGCCACTACTTTCTCCAGCATGCATTATTCACTTTGCCTTTGTTTATGCTGATGGCTCAGATGAGTTTCTGTGTGTTTTGAGAGTGATATCAAAGTCGAATGTTAATTGTCACAGCTGTTCAAAAACAAGTTTATTTATAGTACTTACCAGTAATATCGTTTTCCCTAATCTGGTAAAGCTTTTATGGTTGACCTGAAGTAATGTAATTTTTGGACAGTCCAGTTTAGAGCGGCACTAATTAAGATACCCCCAATTTATTATCTTTTGATTCATAAGTTAAAGATAAAATTAAACATAAAGTGGCATACCCAAATTGTAATGTGCAACAGAGCAGGATACTTTAAAGGTGTTTAAATAATTAGAAGTATTTAAAAATGTGTAAAGAATGTTGCTGAATATTGTTGACCGGGGTAAAAAGTAATGTAAAAAAAATTCCTGATGAAACCAATTTAGCATTTTTTTTATTTATATCTAGACTAAATAATGTTGTGGTCTGCAGCATGGGGGATTCTAAGGGCGGGGCCACATGGGCACTGGCCCCTCATGTTCTTTCCACCACAATCAGGTGATTGGTAGGTGCGATTCCAAGTCCAAACACTATGGGTGCTAATGAGCCAAATGGTAATTTACCTGTATGTAAGAAATGTCTGATTTTATCTTGTTTTATAAATATAATCAAGACAGACATTGTTGAGGAAATACCTTGTGCCATTGTATTTTAGAGATGCTTCTTTTATTATCCAGTTAAGGTGAAGTCATTGTCTTGAACAGAAACGTAGCATTCACTTAAGCTTTCTTTTACATTTCAGTAATAATTGGGTCAGTTATTCAACAAAAAAATTATTATTGTTTAAATCAATAGACAGAAGTTAGTTAACTGTTGCAAATCATAAGTGGGTGATTTACAGCACTTTAGTAAATTATTTTATGTTTCTCTAAGCATTATTCCAATCATCATCAGTAATGTTGTAGTTAAGTTTCCTTTCTCACAATTCCTTCAAATGAGTAGATTTCCCTAAATTGTGACATTTTGAAGCATTGTAATATGTGCTAATTAAAGTAGCCTTTCTGTATCTTATATGCCATGATAAACCACAAGTGTCGTTTTTGTTCTAATAAAATCCCTGTCCTGTAAGTACTGGAAAATGTCCTTGTTTAAAACACTACATTTTTCACTAGTTGATTTACTAAGATCAGAGTAAAAAAAAAAAAAGTAAGTGATGCAGTTTGTTCATTTGTTAAACAGGAGATTACTGAGCCTTCTCTTGGTGCCCTGTTCACTTTCTGCCTTTGACCAACCAAGAAATTATTCTGGTGTTATGGTTTTTTTCCCACCCACAAATATTCTTAAAAACTAATACTATTTGTAGCTTTAAAAAATATATAATATATATATATTATATATATTATAAATATAATACAATATATAATGCTGAACTGTCTGTAAATGCTGTTTTTGTTTGTATTTTGTCAATATACACTAAAAATGCATCAAAAATTATATTAAACTGTTTCAACATGATGTGGATGGTTAAATCTATCTGCCTTACCAAAACCATTAAAGTGTGTGTAGGGATGCTGGTCTAATACTCAGCCCCTTTATAAGTATTGTGTCCCGTTGATGGCTCCATACTCAGAAAAATCTTAGATCCGCCAATGGTCTGCAAGTAGCCATAACTTGATGTTTTTGGCCTGAAGGATAAAAAGTTACTGTTATATGTAGATCTTTACCTTTACTATAAGATTTCCAAAAACTTGCTTGAAGTTCAAAATCCAGAATGTTTGATGACAGAAAGTGGATACTCAAAAGCATAAAACAAAGCACTCCATTCAGCCTTCCTGTTATCTGCTGAAAGTCTTGTAATTTTTTCTCTGAATCTCTGAATCAACCACAGACTTACATGTGTTAAAAAATAGTTTTATTTTAAATGACTTTCTAAATGTCTTGGATTCTGACTTTGTTTTTTAATCTGAAAATAGCTAACTTTAAGTCCATTTTCAGTAGCATTCATGCTGAAGAGTGTTGTTGGCACAATCAGGTACCACCTAGGTATGGTGCATTCACTGATTGAAGAAAAGATTAATTCCCTTACTCTTAGATCAGTTGATATCCAATCAGAGCCAATCAATTCTGAAAAAAACGTCTGAATCCAATTACAAGCTGATTACTCTGTGCATCTTAATCTAATTACAACCGTCCAATATGAAAAGTAGGTCCAACTACCATATTCCATTTGTGCTACAGGTTAAGGTTGCATAACAGTTGAGGAGGTCATGTCAAGTTAAGGCTCGTTGTTCTCCATCTTGTATACTCAGTTTATAGGTTTGATTAAACTGACAACAGAATATACTGTGTGAGAGGCTTTTCTTGAATTTTGAATCATCGACAGCCTCTTTTTCTATCTTGTCATGTGCTAAATGAGTTGGTGTCTGGTATTCAAGGAGAGTAGTAAAGAGGAGGGTGTAAGCAGGTTATGTTATACTGACATCTGTATATCTAAACATCCGAGAAAGTTCAGTAAGTGAAAATACTGCATCAACTTCAAAAACAACAGCTGGCATCTCATGTGTTTCATTGTCACTCATCATGGTATCAGGTAGGCAGTAGCTTGACTAAGGACCCTACTGGATGCTGCTCATTGCTCATTGCCCCAAGCGGGAATCGAAGCTTCACACATACATTCATTAGTACTTTTTCTGGTGCCATTCTTGCAGTATTTTTTATTCAGTATACTAAATAGAAATGTCACAATCATATGAGTTTCATCTTTTTACTATTATGTGCTTTTTGAAAAAAACACTTAGGACAGACATGATGTCATCCAATAGTATTTATTTTTTGATTCCATCTTTATTCTATATTTAATTTTCAAGTCCTATAATATGAATTCCCTACACTTATTATGGTCATTTTGGATTTGCTTTGTTTTGGATGTCTGACAGTTTCCTTACATTACACAGCATAGCCTCCCTCAGCTGTTTTCACTTCCTCAGTCAAACACTGAGTTTACTTACATTATCATCACTGGGACTTCCAGAAAACTGGACTGTGCTGATATTAAAACCGATTCAGTGTGACCTTGGCAGAAAGACCTACGCTGCCTGACAGAGGGTTTTTCAGAGATTGGGCAAAATGTGTTAATAGGAAACTGCCTTGTTTCATCTAGATTTATCCTCTAGCTTTTAAATAGGCGCTTTATTAGAAAAATATGTCTGGGTGCTGATGTGTGTGGGATTATGTCACTGTGTGTGTGACTCTTATCGAGAAACTGCAGCTGCCGTTGGGTGAGTAGCATGGTAGCATAAAGGGACATCTATATACAATGTGCACTCACCTTGGTTTCCTTACACTAAGCTGACCAGACATACACACCTTAGGAATTATAAATGGTATCCATACTTTACATTTACTTGCAATATATGTTAAGCATTTTGGGTCATAGAGAATAGGAACAGATCTTTTTAATTTAGCTTCACTTAGCATTTTCGTTTATATTTCACCGGTTATATCGACTAAATATCTATCTATCTATCTATCTATCTATCTATCTATCTATCTATCTCTCTCTCTCTCTCTCTCTCTATATATATATATATATATATATATCTCGATCCATTTTCTGAACCGCTTAGTCCTCCAGGGGTCACGGGGGGGCTGGTGCCTATCTCCAGCTGTCAACGGGCGAGAGGGTATATATATATATATATATATATACACTCAACAAAAATATAAACGTAACACCTTTGTTTCTGCTCCCATTTTTCATGAGATGGACTTAAACATCTAAAATTCATTCCAGATACACAATATTACAATTTCTCTCAAACATTGCTCACAAATCAGTCTAAATGTGTGATAGTGAGCACTTCTGCTTTGCTGAGATAATCCATCCCAAATCACAGGTGTGCCAGATCAAGATGCTGATCTGACATCATGATTAGTGCACAGGTGTACCTTATACTGCCCACAATAAAAGGCCACCCTGAAATGTGCAGTTTTGTCTCACAGCAAAATGCCACAGATGCAACAAGCATTGAGGGAGTGTGGAATTGGCATGCTGACAGCAGGAATGTCAACCAGATCTGTTGCTCGTGCATTGAATGTTCATTTCTCCACCATAAGGCGTCTCCAAAGGCGTTTCAGAGAATATGCCAGTACATCCAACCGGCCTCACAACCGCAGACATCGTGTAACCACACCAGCCCAGGACCTCCACATCCAGCAGGTTCACCTCCAAGATCGTCTGAGACCAGCCACTCAGACAGCTGCTGAAACAATTGGTTTGCATAACCAAACAATTTCACAAATTGCACAAACTGTCAGAAACCGTCTCAGTGAAGCTCAACTGCATGCTCGTCGTCCTCATCGGGGTCTTGACCCGACTCCAGCTTGTCCCCGTAACAGACTTGAGCGGGCAAATGCTCACATTCGATGGCGTCTGGCACGTTGGAGCGGTGTTCTCTTCACGGATGAATCTCGGTTTACATTGTTCAGGGCAGATGGCAGTCAGCGTGTGTGGCGTTGTGCGGGTGAGCGCTTTGCTGATGTCAATGTTGTGGATCGAGTGGCCCATGGTGGTGGTGGGGTTATGGTATGGGCAGGCATCTTTTATGGGCGAAGAACACAGGTGCATTTTATTGATGGCATTTTGAATACACAGAGATACCGTGATGAGATCCTGAGGCCCTTTGTTATGTCATACATCCATTAACATCACCTCATGTTTCAGCAAGATAATGCACGGCCCCATGTTGCTGAAAATGTCCCAGTTCTTGCATGGCCAGCATACTCACCAGACATGTCACCCATTGAGCATGTTTGGGATGTACTTGACCGGCGTATACGACAGTTCCCACTAATATCCAACAACTTCGCACAGCCATTGAAGAGAAGTGGACCAACATTCCACAGGCCACAATTGACAATCTGATAAACTCTATGCGAAGAAGATGTGTTGCACTGCATGAGGCAAATGGTGGTCACACCAGATACTGACCGGTTCTGAGTCCCCAGACCCCCAATAAAGCAAAAAACTGCACATTCCAGGGTGGCCTTTTATTGTGGGAAGTATAAGGTACATATATATATATATATATATATATATATATATATATATATATATATACATAATTAACTGGACCACACCACATCAGTTCTCCTTCGTAACAAACCAAACTGTGGATTGTTGCGCAGCAGACTCTGTGTGTGTGCGTGCGTAAACGACATGTGAGTATATATTATTGACATATTGGGTTTTAGTTTATATTATTAAATTCATACGTTTTCAGTGGGATTTTTTCTTTTCCATCCGCTTCAGCTGTCAGCTCTTTCCTGCTATAAGCCACTTAGCCCCCCCTGTGTGTGGAGCAAAGAGTATAAATGTGCCGTATTTATGTTTATTTATGCATGTTGGCTCACTGTATTGCTTCAGTACATTTCATAGTGGATTACCACTGTTAAAATGTGCATTATTCATTTAAAGTCTTTGCTGACTAAAATTAGTGCTAACTCAGCGGAAGTAGCTGTGTAGACCTTCACAAGAAGAGCATTCATTACTAATTGTAACATTGATGAACCAGCGAGTTTTATCTGCTGTTTTATCTTAGTGTTTAAATTGTGTCATTTGATTACTAAGTCTATGTTAAATTTGATTTATGTATTGTTTAACACAGACTGGGAATATCCAAATGTTAAGTTTATTCATGTATTTTTGTTAGCTCTACCTTAGTTGTATTTATTATTATTTTTGAAGACCACACATACATTCATCTTCCTCCTCACATCTATATACCATCCAAACCTGTGTCAGCAGCTGTGTGGAAATAATAAAGAACAAAATAAAATGAAGTACTTCAATTTTATTTTAATATGAACTTTTTTGAGGTGACCATTATTGGTTCCGTAAGTGATTATTTGTGACTGTAAAGCTGCTATCCCACTGTTGGGTTTAAACTTCGGCCGTGTGACATTAGGAAAACATTGAACTGCTATATTGTTGTGCAGTTCACAACCAGTAATCTCTTTCATATTTTCTCATCAAGAAATTTCCACCACTTTCCATCTCTACTGCTACAGTCTATATAAGGCATAGGCATCAAGGGACGTAACCAACTGGCCAAATATATTATTGGAATGATTAGTGTGAATGCATCCCACTTGAAAAATACTTCTCTGTTTGCTATATATATATATATATATATATATATATATATATTGTTGGCATCTAGGTAGTCCCTTACAGTGAAGTCATACATCTAATGTTATTATGAGAACTGGAATTTGCCACCAAGGGGTCAGATAATGACGATTAAATAATGTTTAAGGTGTATGGGCATTGATTGTGTAGGAGTGATGCACATGTGCTGTGCACATGGCTTGTGAAAGTTGTGGCACATGTAAAAAAAAAAAAAAATCAGTTGTAAACCAATTCTGTATGTTACAATGTCAAATGTATTATAAGCCCACGCTGTAAACGTTACATTCCTACTGCATCCCGTCTTCCTACATAATTGAAACTAAAGGCAGATAGGCAGTAGTTTGACGGGAATATAATGTTAGTAACATGATCCCTTCTGTTATTGGAACGGTCACCCTTTAGACTAAAGGATAGCAGATTTAATCTACAACTGCAGTGCACCCTCTCTGCTTTTGTCATGGTTACAGTAGTAAGGCCCGTGCTCTTTTCTGCCTAGATTAATGACCTCAGTTTGGACTATTGACACAACACTTATCTGTTTTTATGAGTCCTGTGGCTTCTGTCTATAAACCTCAGAGGCACATGGGATCTCACACACTAATATGAGTGTACACACCTTGCCGAGGCCTAAGTGTGTTTGGTCTCCTATGATTTTTATCTGTCTCGAATAATGTTTTCAACCCAGTCCTAATAGATTGTTTGTTCTTTCTCCTTTATGTTTGACATATGTTGAATACAGTAATAATCTGTAAGATGCAGTATTTGAATAATACATGTAATGAAATCTTTGTTACACATTGGTGCATTTGAGGCGGATTTTTTTGGGATTCTTTTGAGACACTTTGACATTTGTTCTTTGTTAGAATTAATGGTAGTTTTAGACCAGATCTACCAGGGCAATATTTAATTGTTGAAGCTAAAAGTGCAGGACATTAAGTTTTTAATTCTGTTATAATTTTAGGCTTTTTTAAGGATCTAAGAGCAGGGAGCCACTGGTGTTGAGTTGAAAAATGTAATTAAATAAGAAAAGAGACTTACAAAAAATTGGAAGGTAACAGGACATGAGCTATAAGTCACAGAAAAATACAGGGTAAACAGTAAAAATATCCAGCAGAGAATGAATGAAAGAACAATTTATATACTCCGGGAATTGATTACTGATTGAGGAGGAGGTCGATTAGAACAGGTTACAGTTTTGAGAGCAGACCAAGCAGGCAGACTGAGGGAGAGAGAGATTGACGCCATGGAAGGAGCAGGGGAGGAATAGACACTAATGGGGAAAACTGACAAAACATAATTCTAACAATAAACTGTGAAAAGGAAACAAATACAGCTGACTAATTAATCTGGAGCAAAACAACGAATATTAAGAAACCGATCTAAAGAAAATAAAAAAATGAAGCTACGCACAAATACACAGGAATGACAAAAAATGCAAATATTAAAGAATGGATTCTGGCCGTGCAATCAGCCAGGAGTGATTCCCTATATCACCAGTAAAGGTAAACATGGCTATCTTTGTGCTAAAAACTGCCAAAAGCTAGGGCTATCGAAATTAACGAACCAACACGGATCGATTAATTCCTAGAATTAACTCTTTTTTTCCCCCTTTTTTTTCCCGCAATGAAAAACGCATTCCCAGAATACCACCCAGTTTTTACACTCAACAAAAATATAAATGCAACACCTTTGTTTCTGCTCCCATTTTTTCATGAGATTTCATGAGCTTCTTATTGCAAGGTAACAGTGCTACAAATTGCTCCACTGTGTGGCCACCAGTACATATAACGAAAAACAGATTTAGTATTATCTCTTTAGTACAGGAGCCATAACAAGGACCAGCTCTACAGGGGCACTGACCCCTGTTAACCTCTGTCTAAAATCACCCATGGTTAGAATATGCTTTATACTCTTGATTTTTACACACAAAAAAATCAAGTGTGGAAAAAAAAAACAGATGTTAGATCTTAATTCTTAGCACACTATCTTAGTATGTTATCACTGTTAACTAAGATGATAAAATGTGAAATTTATTATTACTTAAATTCTTCTTCTTCTGTGAGACGTTTGTTTTAATCCCTGTTAATACTTTAATAAGAGTCTTTTAGTTCAAAGTATGTCTGCACAATATCACTAAAGTCCATCTAGAGTCTATTCAGAGTAAAACGTGTTCATCTTTTTAGAGAATACGGGAAAACAAATGTAGAACAGCACAGTTACAAACACATTCTCCAACTCGTGTTCCTGCAATATTTGTTTTGTTTTGCAGCAATGGAGAAGATGACAGACGGAGAGAATGAGAAAAAGCAGATGAGTTATCCCTGTAGGCTGCACTTCCTCTGTACCTTCAGGATCAAACACAAAGAGAGAACTGAGCATCACAGGAAATGTCAGCCACAGTTACGATAACAGATTGGCTTGCCCAAACTTATGTCTGTCAAAAAGAGGAGGCTGAAGTTTGTATATGGGGGAAACAGTAGAGAAGAGAGCAACTGTGGTGACACAAAGTGGTTCAGATACACAACATTTAACACTTATCATCAGGTGACATGGACACCAACTCTTACAAGAACTGTGAAAAAAGATATTTGGCTCTGAAGGACTTGGGTTTAAATATTTCATATCTAGACTGAATTTACCTGCAGATTACAGCAAAGATATTACTCTATATTACAGTAGCTCAATAGATCGAATCACACATTCCACACAGTTTCAAAGTATCCTCCTTGAATGTAATATTTGGTGGATATATTACTTCAATCTTTAAAGCATGCCTTGTATATATTTTGCTTGTTGGGTGAACTTTTATGCCTATTTTTACTCACGTCTGTTACACATATTATTGGCAAACATGATAAAACTCCAGGAAGTAATCAGATCCTCGTGATGTTGGAAAAAAGAGAAATGTGGGCTAAATGTGGCTTAATCACTATCACCATTGTCATCGTATAATCAAAAATAATATAGCAATTTTGTTTGTTTCTAATATCTTGCAGCCTTGGTGTATATCAATTTAGGTAAATATGCTATATCTGATTTAAAAGATTAAAATAAATTTGAAATAACAGTTTAAAAGCAGAGTAAATTTATTCTCTTTAACAATAAAATATTGGTGCTTAAATACTGTTAAACAAACTCAGTAATTCTACTTATACAGGTTCATTTATTCTAATAGCACCTTTAGAGGCACTCTGTTGAGAGTTCTAAGTACTTAGATCTGCTAATGCTAACTAGACAATCAGGTGTATAATGAATTAGTTGGATGTGATAATTGTGCCCTGTTGAACAGCAGCTGCTTGACACCAGCCATGATTGGCTAAAGTGGAATTTGAGGCTTGTGATTGGCTAATGATGGTTAGACTTGGATACAGGCTCCTGATGCTTGCTGCCCAGTTGCCTGGAAACAGCCATCCCTCTCTGTGCTAGTGGCCTTGGCAAAATGACAGACAGCATAAATGCTCTGCAGAGGAATGTGTCAATCTGTTGATTTTGCTGAAGATTTCTTTATCTGTCTGTGCCATGGATATGCGTCATTCCACGAATCACATCTATTTATCTCTCCTGCTCAGTGTTGTGGTATAAAGAAAAAGAAATCACTGGTCTTTGTCAAGTAAACAAAATATTTAATCCATAAGAATTCGATTTTTTTATTGTCATTATTTTAATTCTCGCATCAGTTTCCTTTTGTTGCAAAAAAAACCAACACTTTTTTTCTTGACTAAAGGCATCATTAGTTGAGAGCATTAATACCATCTCAAAAACCATAGAAACCATAACCTCGTTATTTTCTACCGGTTCTCCAACTATTCTGAAAAATGTTGTTCTGTGAGCTCTTTAGATTTAGCTTCCATTTTCTATTCTAATATAGCCCCGACTGTGAGCAACACTAATTTTAGTATATATAGGAAATAAAAAATCTTGAGATTCACATTCTTGAATATTATTTCCCTGTTGCAATTAGGAAACTATCTTCCCAGTTTTCAGTGAATTTATTTTACTAAAAACCATTACAAAACCTAAACATATCTAATCCCTAAACTTTTTCTATATCTATTCCTCACCGTATTTTTTAAAGGGAAATTTGAAGTGACAAAATAAATTAAAAAAAATATATAAAAAAAGACTTGCTTTTATTACAATCATCCCATCCTGGAGCTGTCCTGAAATCAATGTCCAACTACAAATGGAAAAAAAAATCTATTTTTTATAAAACCTAAATTCATTTAATTCATAAAATCTATTTATTACAGCCCTAATTATTATACCCGGTGACCCTGTAAATTTGAGACTATAAACATTTCATCACTTGCTGCCAGCAGTCAAACACATTTACAGTTGCTGTCAACTTTAGATCCACTTTTTAAACCAAGAAATTGTAAATGTAATGTGTACATTAGAAGTAATTTGAAAATGTTAGTCCCTCTGTCCTTCACCTCTTAGTGGGCTCAGTTTAAGTTACGCCATTCTGTTTTGGAAATTAAAGTTATTTCATTGTAGGCTAATCTTTAAAGTCAAACCGTATGAAGCCATAGCATTAAAATGTATCAGAACTGAATCTGAATTAAGTTTTAAGCATCACAATTGTGTTATATTTGTGTAATTAATCAATTTGCAGATAAAATCTGTAGAAAATGTTGCTTAGACCTATCAGTCTGCTGCAGCAACATGCAAACACATGTAGGTGTGATGCTGTGTGCGTCTGCTTTGCTGAAGCTCCCGACCATTTGTAGAAACAGCTTCAGAGCGACTAGTGTCAAACTATATCTAGCTCGGCTCTTTTGGTCGGTCTATCTGGGAAGGCAAAAAGCGGCAGAAAGAACGTTTTCATCCGGGATCGTCCAAACAAAATAACATCATCTCCTTCCAAGAATAACATGTCAACCCTGCACCAGGACGATATTAACATTTGAACTCATATAGATACTTAAGCTTTTAGACCCAAGTTGACTGGCAGCATGATTCTCCCCTAAAACTTAGCATACACTGGCTGCACTCCAGACTCACAGTCCAGCAGACTGCCTACTGATTTGTTTTTCTTGTTACCCAGACCGAATAGGCCATGACTGCAAAGTCTCCTGGATACTTGTGGTCTGTTTTTGTTTGTGTCCCTGTCACTGCCACCTCACTGCAGTTGGTGTCTGAGCCCTCTAAGGAAATTACTGACGCCGTCTCTCCGAGCGCTTGGCCACAGATTGCTGCCACACTGTGAGTGTCTTCTGCTTCTGATTTGTATTGCGGTCACAGTGTTGTATTGCAACAAGCATCAGATGCTCTTCCAGTCTTTACGGGCATGCTTCTAAGTTAAAAATGGAGAGGCTTGGCGAGACTTCACAGCTAAGAGCACAAAAACGAGGATAAAGACCAGTTGTGATTATTCTGTCATAAGGAAGACAGAGTGACTGATGCCAGAGATCCGCTGTTGTTTATGTGTAAACAAGCAAAGTGTATTTGCTCATTAAAACTAATAGGCTCGGCGGTCAGTTGAGTGGCTGCTGGAGCATTAACAGATGGTCCTCCTCAGCTGAACTCCAGTTGAAAAGCTTGATTAGGACTTGTCAGAGTTGCATTTGAACACCTGTGTTGTTCACACCCGCTTGCATATTTTTCATCCATGTATTTGCTTTAGTTTTCTACTTGTACGATTAACTGACCAAGCCTTCTTGTACTTTGCTCTTTACAAGAAAAAAACCCCCAAATACAATCTTTCAGGCCTCAGCCCATCTCCCAGTGTTGACATTGCTGTTGCTACCTCAGCTACCTTGGCCACTCCCTCGCTGATTGTCTTTGAAGGCCACTGACACGCTCCCGTTGAACTCTTTCTTCAGTTGCCGTGACAACTGTTCTCCTATTGGGCGGGGTACCACTCACTTTCTCAGTGATAGCGCGATAAGTGCTACAATTATGTAAATTCTGTCCAACGAAAGTGTTTTTGCAGATCAATCATTGTGAGCTGAACAGCTCCAAACTCAATACTCTCAGCGCTTAGGTTCTGTAGATAATAATCAATCCTACATTGTTGAAGTACGGCCTGTTGCCACTGTTATTCCTGGATTTTCTACTTTTTTTTTCAGACATTTATGTTTAAAAAAGTCTATTTAAAGGTTTTTTATTTCCTTGACTGAGATAAATTAGATTGCTTGATGAGGATTTTTTTTTAAATCAGAACTTTTTTTAAAGACTTATTGAAACAGAATCTATATTAATATCACCAATTAAATTAATAACAATTAACCATAAATAATCTTAATATCAGTTTTAGATTTACATTAGGATTGATTAAGGGTTTTTCTTTGTTTTTTTAAACTTATTTATCATCTTCATTTTTCATCATTTTCCTTTGTATTAGTTCCGTTTTACTTTATTTCTCGTTTTAGTTGAGTTGAGTTCTGCTTAGTGTTTAGGTCTCTATTTTTCTCCTACCATGTTTTTCACCTACATTTGCTGTTACCCTTAAGTGTTATTTCTAGTTTACTGAGATCTTATTTTTAGTTGCGCCCTTTTTCCTTAGTTATACATTTACGATTCTGCTTTGATTAGACCTGCTTGTTTTTCCTCTCTGTTTCCTCCCTGCCCAGCTGCATTACATCTCCAATCTCTCTCTGCTCACTTACTCACCCACCTGCATCTCATCTCCTTGATAAAGTCTCTTGCTGTTTCTGTTTTCTTTTCACACACTACCCTCTATATTTAAGCGGGATCACGTTAGGTCATTTGTCGTTGGTCCTCTGTCTTTCTTCCCCATTGTTATGTCACATAGTTTGTTGCAAGTCCCTTCTGTTAAATAATTAAACAATGTTTAACTTCAAGACTATCTGCACTGGGGTCCGACCTTCCTCTCATCATGACACTTTAACCAAAAATCACTACAATAATTAAATCCAATGAGCATTACATCAGAAATGTATTCCTTAATATTATTTATGCAGTCTGGGTTTAGGATGTAGGACATGCTCTTTTCTAACATTTGTGAATACAGATATTTTCCGTGCTTTAAACTTCACACTTCTTTGTGTGAGAATGACATGAACACTACTTTCTACTGCTTTTGCTTCATTCATATTGCTTCATTTTAAATGCCACATTTCTTTGTGGTTTTGGAAGAATTGTGAACATTTAACAAATAATATGAAATGTAATGTTTAAAATAATTTAAAATAATTTTGCCCAAATCAGTTGTGAATGTAAATGTAATTTTTTTTTTTTTTTTTTCTGGTCTCACTGCTCTTTAAAACGTTACAACCAAGTGTCACTGCTGGTAGTAATTAGTGTTTAGATAGCAGTGTAAGTGTTTTGGTTCATTTTGAGAAAACGTCTGTCCTACGGTTCTGCTACAGAATCGCTCCTTTTAGTGGCTGATATAGACTGTACTGACTTGGCTACGACTCTCCCAGTGTAAAAAGTCTCTGTGTTTCCCTGGAGAGGAAAAGCTTGTATCTTGGGTGGTTGTGTTGATATTCTTCCTCTTGTCCCTTTACCCTTATTTATGTCAGAAGCAAAAGGCTTCCAAACTAATACGAATGGAATAATTTACAATTATGCACTGGACAATATAGAAAAAGAGCATATCGATAAAGAAAGTCACATTCATCAATATCGATAATTATTGATAAATATCAAAAAATGTAAAATAGCCTCTATATATACATACATATCTATATGTATAAGAGATAAGATAAGATAAGATAAGTCTTTATTAATCTCACAATGGAGAAATTCACTAGTTAAAATCAGCTCTCAGAATAGGCCGGAAATGAGCACACATGAATTAAAAATCTTAAATACAGTGACTATATGGAGATTTCTTATATACATTGAGTATCAAACGTATTGACTATCATATATATATATATATATATATATGTATATATATATATTTGTAATTTAAATGCTTATCTTGATGCTTTTTAATCTTTTAAACATTTCATGATACTTTATAATATTAATGGCTGAAACCTTTGGTTTAGTTGCTTCTGAGGAAGAACCGAGGGGACATTTTAAAAGCCACAGGGGGTTGTTAGCACCTGGGTAAGTTTCCCGTGTCTCTATAACACATTCGCAGAGAGCCGGGAGTAGGGAGTCCTGCTTGAGATAGCTGATCGTGGCATTTTATTTGGTTTATTATTGCTACGTTTAGTGTTTTAGAGCGTGGAGGATTGGTTAAAAACGGAACGCAACATTTACCTAGGCTATTGAAACATTTATCCGGAACAACTTGCTCCGGCGCTCCCTTGCTGTGACATCTGACCGCAGCAAAGTTATGGCGATGGTTTGCTTAGGGACTATCAAAAAATTCTGTTTCAGCTCAAATAATTTCATCCTATTTGTGGTTTGAAAGGAGACAAGGGTGGCTGACAGAGTTGCGTGAGTCAGCGTTAATGATTAGTTTGGTTTAAGTAATGATTGTTGTATTAAGCTGCCTGATAGGCTATAATGAAAGAAATGAGAGGAAACTTTTTTTTCTATCTAACTTTTTTATCAACCCCTTTTTTTCTATCACAGCTCACATCTATTGATCGATATATACTGCTATCGAATTGTCGTCGAGCCCTACTACAGACATTACCTAGATATGACAAAATTGTACAATGTTTCATTGAAAACAACAAAGCTGATATCACCTGTAGAATAATGAAAATCAGTTATGGTCCTTTTGACTCAGCATAATAATGTTAAAATAAAAACTTGCTTTCTTCTTTCAAAGTCATCCTATGGGGTGTTACTTTCAGAATATTTTTGACGTCTTTACATAACACATTTTTTATTGAGAAACCAAGGTTTATCTTTCTGACTGTTTCATTGAGGATGAAATGTTTTTCTTCTGTAGTGTGTGTATAAGTTAATGTTTAATTACCGGTCAGACTTTCGAGTAGGGAGAAGCAACATTTTTACAATAAATATGCATGACAACTCAACGACAGGTTACAGCCGAGCTTTGTTTAATGTACAGTTACACCCACCATGTGTGAAAATGTATTTTCTAGCAGTGGATAAAAGATGATGCACTGAGGCCATATATGTAGCGTATGCTTACATGTCTGTGTGTTAGTGTGTAAAGGGGTCTCATGAAAGGGCTCTTTTGAACTTGGGGGTAGTGCGGGTCTTTTGTTGTCTTTCTGTTAGTCGCCCACGCTCTCTGCAGCCCCCCTCTCAATCATGCAGTGTGAAGCCATCCTCTCCCTCCTCAACTCCCATCCTCCAACACAGCTACGGGCTCTTTCATCTACCCTCAGTTGAGCAAAGGAAGGACTATGTGTGAGTGTTTGTCCCTATGTTGGGTGTGTGGTTTCCCCACAGAGGGTGAACGGCAACATGTGAACACTTGACCTTTCACCTCTTGTGTCGTTGTCATTCATTGTGTGCCATCAGCTGTATGAACACGGCAGTGTTGCTGCGGATTCTAAATCTAACAAACACCAACAAATTGTGCGACGTGCGTCAGCTGTAGGGGAAGATCAGTTTTCTCCTGGTGTTCCTGGCAGCAGAAATGTCCTTAGAATACTAATAATCATGATAATATTCCCTGATGTTGCAAATGATAAAGGTCAGAGGAGGCAAGGCAGGAGGAAGACCTTCATTAGAGTCCTCACCATAATTTTATCATTTGACTTAATAAAAAAGTACAGTACTTGTGCATATGTCAATTTTGTGTGCTCCAATCAACCATAAGGGACTATGGCTGACTAATAATAATTAGATTTATAATTCATCCAAAGGTGTACTTCCTATACTAGAAATTACGGAGGTTAAATACTTATTTTAGAAAAATCGCAGTGTTTAACTCCTGTAGAGCCTATACTTTTTAGGTTGCACGAACATTTCGAATACTTTCTCTTGGTCTTTCGAGCTGCTCCCGTTAACAGCCCCCTTCTGTCATGTTGACAGTGGTGGTGTCCGTGATTTAAGTGTTCATCCCATGATTTGGGCGAGATTAATCTGCAAAAATGTTCACCTAGGCGGCAACTCTCAGAGTAACATCTCTGTGAGTGCCAGAAGCGTGTGCATCATGAGAAGCAAAGTTACTCATATTACCTCTTAGTATTCACACTGCTTTAAAAATTACTAAGCTGAGAGAGATTCTGTCATTTTTCCACAGTTATGTCTGTCAGAGCTTAAAAAAGGCAAATATTTTACTTGTTGGTAATTAATTAATTTGAGGGCTGACATCCAGCTGTAAGCAAGACAATACATCCAATACTGCACTATTTGGTCTAATAATGTTGGCACTCATGAAACATGTACTGTTTCATCTGGAATTAAAATTGTGTTTAAATCCTCCTTTTAAAAAAATCAAAAGCAGAAAAGAGATCAATGCTGAAAGCTTATTGCTTTTAAAACAAGCACAGTAGTAATGTTCTTTAACTGGACGTGAAAGGGATGTTTTTACTTTGTAATAATTGTAAAATATTAGGGATGCACCGAAAATTCGGTCACAGAAAATTTTCGGCCGAAAATGACCCAAAAGTGCATTTTCGGTTTTCGGCCGAAAGACCTAAATCACCGAAACAACACAGCCGAAACTTTATTAATTTAATTTATATTGTGCATTGTTGTTGATGTCAGTGCTTAATAAATATCTTCATAATTTTGTAACTGATTTATTGCAATGCCTTGATTTTAGTGAGGTTAGTACACATTATAGCCATAAATTCTATGGTTCTAATAATTGACAATCATTTCTTTCGGTGTTTCGGTTTTCGGCCTTAGTTGTCTTCATTTTCGGCTTTCGGTTTCGGCCAAGAGTTTTCATTTCGGTGCATCCCTATAAAATATATCCATAGTTTTATAAAATTCAGTTCATTATATACTTTTAGCTAGGGTTTATTTAGAAATAACATCCTTTTAAAACTAGTTTCTACTCTCCAGTTTAGTTTAATGTTGTCTGCCTTTTCATGCCTTTCCTTGCAGCAGTTGCCTTGTTTGCCTCTTCTGTGACTGCTGTCTCTCTGCTGTCCCCAGGTCTAAGTCCACTGTAATCACTCCTCTTTAGCCTGGCAGCCTACACAGGAACTTTGCACTGGCACTATTACCTTCTTACCCGATTGCAGAATCCCTCATAAACACACTAAACAAACAGCTGGGGGAAATGCTGTGTTGGGACTATCTGCTGACTAATATAATTCAAACTGTACTCAGATGTACCAGAACACATTGCCTGAAGTCAGAATTTGCCTGACACACCATACAGGCCAAGACTCTTAAACTGGATGAATGCTTCTTTTAAAGCTTCCTGGTTATGTGAAAACACCAGGATGTGCAAGCATTTTAGAGTATATGATGCTGAATGAGTCTTTCTTTATGTCGTAGTTCAGTTTGTGTTTACATGCGTGTCACTGTATGAGGACTACATGTACTTTTCCTGGTCTCGAGCTGAACAGCTGTTTAAAGCACATTCTAGACGCCAGAGCTGCAGGCACATATGTTGCAGAAACTCTCAGACAAGTTAATGCAGGCCATCCAAAAGCCTGTAGGTCTACCAGAGATACATTTATTAACTGCATTTAATTCACCATTGTACATGTACGTTTGTAAATAATGTTCCATAAAACGTATGAGCATATTTTATTCATCTTGGGTATAACTACATAGGCTTCTTTTTTTCTTATTGCTTCTTACCTTGTTTATGTTTTGTTTATGTGCAAACACGTCCAATAACAGTGTAGCTGTAGATACGAGCTACGTATCTTGGTTATGTCACATAGAAAGTTTGATAGCTACCATTGTGCAATAAGCTGATATTAATACAAAATTAACAATTTAAAGTTATAGTGATCTTTTTCTTCCGGGTGGATCATCTACACTATTGATCCTCCTGCATGTGCACTCCTGCATTATTATCTGTAGCGCTATGACATTATCTATTCATTCTGCCTCATAGTTGTCACCAGGTTGTTTGTAAATGGCTGACTAACAAGAGAAAAATAGTCTTTGCGGTGTATGGGAGGAATAGAGAAACACGATCAGAGTGTTTTTAGGAGATTCTTTTCAATGATGGCATTTTGCTGACAGCACAAGTCGGGCTCCCCACTTATTCCGCCGTCGGCAATTTTCTACTCGACAGGTTGGCTAAAGTTTGGGGTTACTTTGTCAGGAGATTGCACAGGTATTGATTTATTAGTCTGTGATGTGTGGAAATTTACTGACGGTCCCTAACCGAAACCACCACCTTCTGATGCAGATCTTTCAGTTGGTAAACTATGTTTCATTCATCCTAGATCAAAATAAACTTTTTTTATATGTATTGTTAGATTAGATAATAGTGATTTAATGGCTAAATGCGACTACAGTTAAGCCCCAATTTCTTCATACTATATGCACGGATATTTGGGGGCGACTGTGGCTCAGTGGTAGAGTAGTTGGCTTGCAATCGGAGGGTCGTAGGTTCGATTCCAGCTTCCTCCAGTTACATGTCGATGTGCCCCTGGGCAAGGCACTTAACCTCCAAATTCTACATTGTCCTACCGAGCCATGTTGGGTGTCGGTGTATGAATGCGAGTGTGATTGGGTGAATGCGGCTTCAATGTAAAGCGCTTTGAGTGGTCAGTAAGACTAGAAAAGCGCTATATAAGTTCAGTCCATTTACCATTTACCATTTACATTCACCCAAGAAGTTACTTCCTCATAGGAAATGAAACGATGTAAAATGACACTCAGTTTTAGAAAAATCTGTTGAAAATTATTAGAATTTGAAAATTATTCTTAACCATCTTATTAACATTACAGCAATCAAACCTTTTTTGTAGCTGCTGACCAGCTTTTTGCATGTTCTCACTAGTATTATATTGATCCATCTTTGGGAAGGGGTCCGGCTCTTTAAGGCTGTAAGTTCTCTCTGTCATGTTCCTTTCGGCGGCTTCAACCTCAGAAACTGTTAAATTTAAGTCAGGAGATTACTAATTAAACACAAATCTGTCAGGGGTATGATTAATTTGTAACTTGTAATGTAAGATGTTTGAAAGTAAAATGTTGCATTCACTTAGACCATTTTTGATGCTTTGGACAGTTCTTTCAATTTGAATGCTCAGAAAGAATGTTCCCCATGGCACAGTTCGCCTGGTTCCCCAGTTTTTTGTACGCTGTATTTGAAAAGTGCCTTGTTGCACATCCACCTGCGTGGTTGGTACCTGTGGATCCGTGTGTGCTGGTACAGCCACATCCATCAAAATAAAAGTAGCATGTTGAGCACAGCTTTACTCTGTGGCATTTTAGGGTCCTTAAAGGACAATTGAAGCTCGCTGTAATGAATAACCCATCAGCTCGGCTGGGGCTACCAGAAACCACAAGGGCACTATCTGTCACATCCATCATGAAAGGGAGGGGTCGCTCACCAAACACACAGGTGTGTGTGTGGACAAATTGGGGTGTTTCGTTTGAACCTCTTCGATCTTGTGTTTGGTAAGACAGATGGAGGAGGAAAATCTAGGAACAGAAATGGTAATAGGGGTGGAAAGATGATGATGAGGGGGTTAGAGGAAGAGGTTGTCCTGGTCCAGAGGGGTTTGAGAGACACAAAGAGCTACAGCTCCCAGAGGACCTTCCTCCATCAGCCCACCCTGCATATATTACCAGCTAGATTACTCTCATGCTTCAGCCAGTAATGTAGCTATAATATATGTACTCTTTCTCCCACACGCAAGCTTTTTACAAGCCTGCTTACATACCCATCGGGGAAAGCTCTGTGATCTGTCAGATGACCAGTTCCCATGGTTATTTTGCTATGTATTATTATTCCTAATTGCACCAAGTACTTACTTTATCTTCCCATATTTGTTATTAATGTGATTGAAAGATTAGAAAAAATAGCAAATTGCTATTAAAAGTGAAAAATCTTGTTTTATTAATAAACATATCTCATTTCACAAAAGGAATTCCCTGAATGTTATGTGCTAGGACTGCAGAAGACTGTTTTATTCCAGTTTAATTATAAGTATTGTATTTATTGCATATTAGCTTCACAAAGCTCTAGTAATAATAAAATCAAACAGACTAAGGCAAACAAATTTTCCATTTTAGATGCTCACAAACACTTTCAGTGGGAGCTTCAATCTAAAAGGATTTCTGTGTTTATATGCTGAGAGTGCTGTCTCTGCGTAACTTGTCAGCGTCGGCCTAAAGGTGAGGAGGAAGCCGCAGGGGATGGGAACCCTCTCTCATTTTTTCTAGGCTGCCTTAGAGCAACTTGTTTTTTTTAAGCATATATTGGTTAAGATTAAAACCTTTAAGTCAAGTGATTAACCTATCAAGCTTCTCTTTGGTCATATATGTTATACTGATGTCTGTTTTCTAGATTTTCTCATTGTAAGGCTGGCTTTGCGTTGGAAGTGCACACACTGTCTTGTCTCCATCTAAACTGATCCTCTCTGATGTCTTTTCATAGCATACCGTTTAAATCATATTCTGGAAAACTGGTTGTGCAATATTATGTTTATTTTGCCATCTGTCAAGGACCAGTGCTTTTTCGTTATCATTTCACAGTCTGTTGGTGTGTACTGCTCTTTTTCCTCTGCTCTCAGAGATTTACATCTGGCCTAAACAGAGATCCCAGTATTGATTCTCCGCCACACAGAGATGTTGTTTGCAATACAAAGGTACTGAGTAGGCCTAATCAACACATATTGATTATATTATGCTGCCTATTTTTTGTGCATCGTTTTCTGTTCAAATGCCAGCTATGAATTATTTCTACCATTTTTTTTTTATCCTCTGAGGATATAATGATTCCTGATATATTAGTTTTAAAACACATCTTAAATTGGGAACAAATCAGAAACAGTGAGGCAGCATTTCATCAAACAATCAAGCCAGACACATTCAATCATGCCACCATCACTGGGTTACAGATGTGAGGGTAAACACACATACAAACAAATGGGGAACACCTGCTCATTCGCATGCATGCACACAGTCACACGGTGATGGGAGAGCAATTGGCTGCAACAGAGGAGAAGCCAACTCCTGGAGTTGGTTGCTAATGGCTACAGGATCCAGGGGAGCAGGAAAAGATGTCGATAATGACAATGTCACTCCCAGCCAACCAGCTCCTGAAAGGAACTGGATACTTACTCAAACGGATTCAGGCCTATCTGCACATTTTTAGTGTTCACAGATACACAACTGTGGGTATACACAACTACACAAAGAAATGGAGGAACAATTTTCTTCCAGCAAGGTGGTTGTGTGTTATTATAGCTGTCAGACATAGGTTTTTTTGGCTCTGGCTGCAGGGTTTGAATTGATTTTTTTTTTCTTCCCTAGATAGCTGGAAGTATTTTGTATCTACTATATTTAGCATAACATTTCCCCGAACACAAATTTAGTTTTATAGAAAAATAGAAAAAAATCCTGTTAACTGACTAAACCATGTTCAACATTGCAGAATAGTTTTAATTCAAAACTGAAGGGTTGTTTTTCAATCCATTCCAACGATGACTTGCAGGAATGATTTGGATCATCGTCCTGCTGCATAACTGATGGTCAGAGATTCTCCTTCAGGGTCTTCTGGTAGAGAACAGAATTCATGATTAAATCAGTTTCAGCCTAATCTCCTGGTCCTGAAGCTGTACAGCAGTCCCAGACCATCTCAGTACCACCACCATGTCTGACTGTAACTCTGAAGTTCTTCTCCTGTTATTTTATAGTTCTACTTCAGATTCTTTTTTAGAAACCACAACTTCCAAAAGATTTACTCTTCTGTCATTAGGACATTTACCTTAAAGTCTGTGGGATCATCAACAGATATATATATTTATTTTTTTTTGCTAAATGTTTGACTCTCTTTTGTGCTCTTTTAGGTCATTTATGCCTCTTTTTAAATTAAGTGAGACAGTTGAGGTCTGAAGTTATTTTAGATGTTGTTCTGGGTTCATTCATGAGGTTCATTACAGTTCATGTGTTTTCTGTTTGTGGATAATGGCTCTCATAGAGGTTCATTATAGTCCTAAAGTCTTAGAACCCTTTATAACCCTTTCCAGACTGATAGATTTCAATTACTGTTTCCTGTTTGTTATTGAATGCTTTTTTTTATTATTTTGGGAAATTATACTTTTTATGATCTTTTAGTCTACACCATGTGGTCACACAGATTCTGTTGAAGTAACTTTTTAATTCTACAGGTCATAGTATAATCAATGTTTAGTTGCTGTCAAGTTATGAATTAACAGGAAGGGCAATTATATTTTCACATAGAGTAAGGTAGGTTTGGAGTGTTTTAATCCCTTTAATAGTTAATAAAATCATGACTTACCTTGGTTATGTTAGACTGATGTAAAGATTACTTTGATCTAGAGCATTTAAATGTGACAAAAAATAAAAAGCTGAAATTACAACACAGTATGCTGCCAGTTGTAATTTCCATATGTAATGTGTTACCCTGTGTTTTTTATTAGGTCTGTCTCGGTCAGTGCGTGATAATGGATGCTTCACTTATGACAGAAATAATTTCCTTACTCCATCCATCAGCTGTCCCTCCTTTACAGTGAGCACAACCAAACAGGGGCCTCGAAGTATCACCAAGAGCGAGTGCTTCATTCTTATAATATTCATGACTCACATGTAGACAATCATCCATCCATCATCTATACCGCTTATCCTTGACGGACGAGACTGACTCAGCTGTTGTTTATGTCCGTCCGTGAGCTCTCACACATCATATCTGAGCAACATGCATGAGCTTACTATTACGGCTGCAGTTACGCGTTTGGCCTGAGGTGGCAATCGCAAGCACAAATCTTTCAAACTTCACAAAGTATCTTAAGTAAATCAGATTTATCTTCGTCGCCACACTTCATTCTGCCATTGCAGGCCCACCAGATTAAAATACCACAGAAGTGGATGATGTAAGGGTACACAAACCCTACAGGACAACTCCAGTGCTCAACTGTACAAATGATTATATTACAGATTATTTCAAAATGATGATGGGAGCCTAGACCTATTGTTTTTTATTGAGACAGTAAATTATCAATAATGTAGTTCAGTGTAGTTTTCAGCAGGACTTTGGTGGCTTCCTCTGCAGTCTTTTAGCTGCTGTTATTTTCCGTATGAGTGCAGTAAATCTAGAATACCACAGTCCTTTTTTCCACTTGGTTGTCTGTAGATCAGCAGAACAAGCTCACTGAGGCTGAAAGATGAGAGAAAGTATCAGTGCTCAAAGAAGGTGAGCATTAATGCACCTTCTGAGATTAAGTAATGACAGGACAACAAAGGTGGAATGATCGAAAAGAGATGCTAAATCAACGGATTACAGCCTCCAATCCTCCTCCCCTCTCCCGTGAAGTGTTTCAATGAGGCATGAGCCATGTTTTCAGTGCGCTCTGATCTTTATTGACCAGATGACGATTAATATCAGTCACGTTTGCTGATGCTGAGAGCAGAACATAAACCTTATTGTTGTTCTAATGAGCCATGACCATGTAACTAGCCCTGACTAATGGGGCTAATCTGATAGTGGACAATCCTAAAAAGAGATTTCTCTCTAGATCTATTTTACTTCAAATTATGAGAGGTTCTCTTTTTTTGTTGCTTTTTTATTGCTTTGTTTATTCAGCTGAGATTAATTAGGAAAGATAAAATACTGAGTTAAAGTTAAAGGCTATTGGGGAAAACTGCTTTGTTATTGAGGGAAAGATAAAAATGGGTGGGTTTCTCTGTGGTGCTAGCTTTATTTCCACCTCTTTCCATTAGGGAAATCGGTTTTTCCTTTCCAGCTAGATGTTTTGCATTCATAAGTCCTGTAGTAGAGTCCAAGGTCAAATACAAAACAGACTCACATATATTCGAGCAGGGGCTGTGAAATTACGTGGTGTTGTCTGATCATTTAGAGGAACAAGAATAGTCAAAAACTAGAGACTATGCCATGAGTCAAAAGGTGGAGTTGCCCTGCTGTTTTACTGGGGTCGTTTCATACTTTTCTGCACAGACATACATGTCTTATATTTAATAATGCAATTGTTTACCATTCTTAAACTGTTTTGAAATTATAATTTCATTTAACTCTCTTAATTTCAAATGTTAGCAAGTTAAAGTCAATTAAGTTAAAAACATTTACTTAACCCTGAAATTTATGAATATTGAAAATATTCAGATAAAGGAGAACGTTCAATTTCTAACACATAGGCCAAGGTTTAGGTGTTTTAGCACTGTAATAGAGCCAGAAAGGTTTATTCATCTCTTTGTGTCTGAGCTAATAGTTTAGATCAGATTGTAGGCTTTTAGGCTGTAAACTGAACCTCAAAAATATGTTTAGCAAATATATCTTGTTCCAACCTTTAACATCTACGTACTGTTTTGCTTCATAAAATAAATGAGTTCAAAAGTAAAAAAGTTCCTGTTCTAATAGTGTAGTCTTTTTTTATATAATTTTTTTATTCTGTACAGGTTTTTTTGACGGTTATGAAAATTAGAATAATGGCTGCTACGTGACCGTTTTAAATGCGGGGCCAAGTGTAACCAATGCTACGTGCATCTAACATCCGTGAAACATGAACAAGAATTGGATTTCAGACTCAGGGTTTGGAAAACATACAGAAACTGCATTGTACGCCACCACAGAGTAGCTTGCTGTGTTACTGTAATATGGTCTCTGATTGATAGATTGATTAAGTTTGTCATTTATTTGGATTGCACAAGGATCTAGACTGGTGTAAACATTACTTGTAAAAAGGCCCTTGTAAAAACATTAATATTCATAAAGCTAATAGTTTCCTGGGGTGCTCTTAAGGTCCACAAGCGCTAATAATAAACCGAACAGAAGGATCTCCATACGATTGCTTTATTCACATTCATTCATTACATTGCAGTAATTAATGCAGGTAGAACCAAGGACCAATGGTTCCCACTATAAAGACATCTGTGTTCACCTGGACAAAAGACTCGACTGAAGACTCAAGACCTTGCTCTAAAATGTTTTAAATATTTTTTTAAAAGTTAAATGTTTCTGTTTTGTAAGTATGGGAAAGTGTAGGAGCCCTATACAGCTAGCTAACTCGCATTTTGAAGCATTATGGTGCGTTCAGAGCGTCAAGTAACGCTCATAAAGCGACTAGTTAGACGCATATACACAAAAGATACAATTTTAAGCTGAATCTTGCAAAACTTGTAGGTGGGCCTTTCTCTGCTGGATGTTTTAAACACTCGTGGATCATGGTTGGCTAGGCAGCATCGACGTCGGGCAATGTCACGACAGGGAGACGCTCTGATTGGTTGCCGAGCTGCATCAAGAGCGTTAATGCTGCGTTCACACTGCACAGTTTGTCTGCGTCAGGCAATGTACCCAATGCATTAAGTTTGACGCATGTACTTTGAGGGTTACAACGCTTGCTTCTGAGCTAAAAAAAGAGTGCCTGGGCGGGGCTTCTGAACTATTGCGGATCGTATTGAGAGAGTTGCTTGCCTTTATTTGCTAGATAAAGCTAGACAACGTTGACATCGGGTGCATCAGCGCCCATTCTTCAGATGCGTTCTGAGTTTGGGGAGTTTAACCATTTGCTCCAGGAGCTGCTTATGGATGAGATTCGCTTTCAGCGCTACTTCCGTCTGCCCCGCGGCCAATTTTATGACCACCTGGGCCGCATCGAAGCTCAAATCTCCTACCAGGACACCAACTACAGATGCTCTGTTCCTCCTTAGGAACGCCTGTCCATCTGTCTTGGGTAAGTGTTATTTTTGAATTTCTAAATCTTCGTTTGTTGAAAAAGTTTTTACTCGTCCCGCGATTCATTCAAGATACGAGTAGTGACATCACTACAGTGAGACGCTCTGATTGGTTGACGCACTGCGTCAAGTCCGTCAAACGTTCAGCTAGCTGAACTTCTGTATTGGTTGTGTGTGCTATGTTGCCGCTTGCAATGCAAGTAACGCTTGACAGGTTGTTGGACAACGCACCACAGAGACTCTGACGGACCTCTGACTTACTCGACAGTAGACTTTACATGTAATCTTGCCGCAACTGACGCTGGCATTTGGGGCGGTGTGAACGCACCATAAGACAGTCAAAAGTTCAACTAGCTGAACTTCTGCGTTGCTTGTGTTATGAGCTTTGAAGCTTGAAACGCAGGAAAAGCTTGAAAAGCTGACAGAGCCAAAGCTCACAAAGCGTCGCAGAGACCATGACGCTCCTCCAACAGCCTCAACCATAGACTTAACATGTAATCTTGACGTTGCTGACGCTGACAAAGCCTGCAGTCTGAATGTACCATTAGGCTGTGGGGGAGCACCCTGGTTTGCTCTGACTTTTTCTCTGACAGCTTAGTGAAAGACTTTAGAGCTTGTTAGTAATAGAACAGAAAACCCTAACTTTTTAACCTTGGTATACTGTACCCTTATACAGGTAATTGGAAAGGATGTTAAATGTATCTATTTAAGGTTGCTGTACAATATCAAAGTCCAAGTCTAGTGTTGTCTTTTCAGTGGGAAAAATATTACACAGTATAAAAATACTTTTGTATTATTGGAATCAATCATATATATATATATATATATATATATATATATATATATATATATATATATATATGATTGATTCCAATAATATATATGTAATATATATCCCTACAGAATTTCTAACATGGTCCCTTTAAAAAGAAGATACGATTTTCCTCAGTTATTACAATGAGAGAGATCGGAGGAGTACGTGAGCTTGCATACCAAGATACTGACTTGTCTATATCCTTTGTTAGACTGCTATCAGCCATGGCAGACAGTAGGAGATGTGATATCAGAATCAGAATCAGAATCAGAATCAGAATCAGAATCAGTTTATTGGCCAAGTATGTCACATACAAGGAATTTGACTCCGGCAAACTTTTTTCTCCAGTACAGAACTTGAATAAGTGAAATAAAAAAAAAAAAAAAAAAGAAAAATAAGAACAAAAATAAGTAAAAATACAAATAAATATCAGATCGTAAATAATAAAGGATAATATATACACCAAGCCGGGGTTATTTTACAGTGAGTATGTACAGAAGTGCAGAGTTATAGTTTATTGTTATGTGAGTGCACTCACACACTGTGTCTAGACAGAGTTCGTCAGAGCGACAGCCTGGGGGAAAAAACTGTTTTTGTGTCGGGTGGTTTTGGCGTACAACGCTCTGTAACGCCGACCTGAGGGGAGGAGCCTAAACAGATTGTGGCCAGGGTGTGAGGGGTCAGTGGTGATTTTCCTGGCCCGCTTCCTGACCCTGGCCCGGAATAGGTCCTGAATGGAGGGAAGATCGGTTCCTATGATCCTCTCTGCAGTCCTGACTGTTCTCTGCAGTCTGTCCTTGTCTTGCCTGGTGGCGGATCCGAACCAGACAGAGATGGATGAGGTCAGGACAGACTGGACTATTGCTGTGTAGAAGATGATCAGCAGCTCCTGGGGCAGGTTGAACTTCCTGAGCTGACGCAGAAAGTACAGCCTTTGCTGGGCCTTTTTCCTTATTATGTTGATGTGTGAGGTCCACTTCAGGTCCCGTGTGATGGTGGATCCTAGGAACCTGAAAGACTCCACTGTGGGGACTGGCTTGTTGAGGATCATGAGAGGAGATGTTGATGGTGGTCTCTTCCTGAAGTCCACTGTCATCTCCACAGTTTTGAGCGGGTTTAGCTCCAGGTGGTTCTGACTGCACCAGAGAACCAGCTGTTCCACTTCCTTTCTGTACACAGACTCGTCGCCGTCGCGGATGAGTCCAATGACGGTGGTGTCATCTGCAAACTTCAGGAGTTTCACAGAAGGGTCCCTCGACGTGCAGTCAGTGGTGTAAAGGGAGAAGAGCAGTGGGGAGAGAACACATCCCTGGGGGGCGCCGATGCTGAGGGAACGGGAGCTGGATGTGAACTTACCCAGTTTATATTACTGATAAATATCAGATTAGAAGAAGAACATTGATATGGCTTAAAATGCAATTATGTTTAATATATACTAACTAATCAAAAGTTAATTGAATTGGAGTAGACAGTGCTGCTCCTGTGTCAGAATGCTTTATTGTATAATGTCTGCACAGCAGACTTAATTGTACAGTATACATTTCAATGTTTTGGTTTTCACAGGCTCAGACTGTCTGACAAAGTTTGAGAGATTTGACTGAAGCTCAGATGTCCTGGTGACTGTTTCAGTGACTGAGATGAATCCGAATTTATTTCAAGCTGTTATCAGTTTGACTTTTTCCAGGAGTCCATATCTACCTGGAGAGAAATGAAGGAAGTCAGTGAAACTTCAACAAAAACTGTTCAGATCTTCAAGGCCCTGTTCAGTGCTTGGAGGAGAGAGAGAAAAGGTCTGGGTCAAACTTTCCTCTCGTTCTGTCTGTCAGAGATAAAGCTTCACAGCAGAAGCTTTGGAAATTAAGAAGCGGCTGGGAAGAAAGGAATAAGAAACGAAGAGTGACTCAGACGATTCATAGAGGGACTTTTGTGTTTTCCTCTCCTCAGAAGAAGTGGGCAGCATTAATCAAGGTTTTTGTCATCATCAGTAATGCTGTGCAATTTGTATGAATCTTACATCTGTCAGTTTTTATTTCTATTCTAACTTAATTCCTGTTCTTTTATGTATCAATTTAACTGTCTCTCTGGTTTAAACCCATGCACAATTAGTCTTTCATTAAGCTTCAACTTTTGTGCTTTTTGTTTCAGTAGAGTACTGTCCTAAATTTGTGTCCATTCCGAGGTTAACTAGAGTTTATATTGAATCTTACATAGGATAGGGAGAGTCTTAATACGATGTGGTTTAAAAAAAACAGACCCACTCAGAATGCCGTCATTAGTAACTCATTTGTCATGTACTGTTTTCTAAGGAGAAAACAAGCCTTGAAAAACATGACCCATTTCAGTGTTGCTCTCACAAACTTTGCCTGTTAGAGTAACTGTGTGAACTTTATTTTAGGCCTATTAGGCTTATTTGGTTAATTGCTGCAGAGACAAAAACATATCTTTTATGTGTATTTAGCTCTTCCACAAAAAGACCACAGTTTGTGAGACTGAGGAACTGTGTCAAACCAGGTGGTCAGCAGCACAAGAACTCCACAAGGGACTGTACTCTTACCATTCCTTTTCAATCGGTACTCGTCAGACCTCCAGTATAAGACAGAATCTGCAGAAATACTTAGATGATTGCAATTGTTGGGTGTATCAGAGATGGAGAAGAAGCTGAATACAGAGAGCTGGTGGACCGCTTTGTGGCATGGTGTGGAAACAAGCATGTAACCTTAAATGTGAAGAAAACGAAGAATATGATTGTCGATTTCAGAAGAAACATTGATAAGTTAAAGACTGTTTCCATCATGGGAGAAGAAATGGAGGTGGTTGAGTACAAATACCTCGGAGGACTGGACTTTTTGAGGAAGCTTAGGTCCTTCAAGGTTTGCAGCAAGAAGATGCATATTTTCTACAAGTCTGTTGTGGAGAGTGTCATCTCTTCATCCATCATCTGTTGGGGTAGCAGCATGAGACCCAGGGACTTGAAACGGCTCTATAACGTGATGAAAAATGCCGGTTATGTTCTGGGGACGACTGTGGAAGAACTGGAGATAATGATGCAAAGAAAGATTCCTCATAAAATTAAAAAAATTATGGACAAACCTGAGCATCCTCTTCATGAGACTATCCTACAGCAACAGAGCGTCTTCAGTCGGAATCTTTTCTCCCCACAGCCATCATGGTTACAACAGCTCTTTGAAAAATGAATCAGTTATGAGCAACAAAAACACTTAGTTTTACTCTGGGATCAAAAAAAATATTTTTGAATTTTAATTTGATCATAAAAGTGTAGGTAATTTTAGGAGTTGCGTTTTGAGACATTTTTGCAATATTACAACGCAAGTTTATTTTCTTGCCTTTGACTTTTATTTCCTGATTTACTGACTCTATGTCAACAACAATATGCCTTTTTCTCCACTCTTTAATTTGACCGGAGAAGCACCAATAAATCAGCTGTTGCCCGTTGCCCAATGATTGCTGGAGATAGGCGCCATCCCCAGTGGCCCTGGAATAGTGAACGTACAACACGTAGGTCTTACCAGATCCCGCTGACAACAACACTGTTATATGGATGTTGTTGAGAACACTCAAAGTGAATTTTGTAATTGATAATTAGTTCTTTGCGGGTTCTTCATCATAAAAGGGCATATATTTAAAAATGTTTGGCTTTGAAAAAGGATATCGGCAGCGTTCTTCAACCTGTCATCAGTTATCATATAATCAGCTCACTATATACTGCAGGGCAGAGCTAAAGTTGGGTAATCTACATATAAAAGCAATGCAGTCACACACTGGATCTGAAAAACACAAATTTAAATTGACAACATGCTGATAAGTATGTTATAAGTTAGGTAGGTTTTTTATTTCATACAATCCATAAATGCAATAGTCTTAAAGTAAATTCTGTGAACCTTCCAGAAATACTGTTTTCATAAATTCCTTTCTCATGCAAATATTTTGAATAATCAATGACATTCCACACCAGTAAGGCTAAAAAAAAATATTTTCATTGGTTTTCTATTGCCTTTTGTATTTTAGACAGATTTGTCTTAAAATGCTATACAGATGCATATTTCTGATTGGTGAATATTTAACTTTGAACTGTTTTGTAGTGAAGCAAGACATTAATTGTATTAACGCCTATTCTTTTCCTCCACCTGAAATGTGAAAGTAGTCAAGTAGTCTGCCATCTGATAGATTAAACATACTAAAACGCATCTTTCCTTTTTATATAAAATGTAATTCATTTACATACGCAGCTGCCTGTATCATGTTCTTCAAATGAGTTTTGTCTTAATTTGATCTAGCATTAGATAGTCCTTCAGACTGGCATCTGGAGTTGTTCAGTGATGTTAAACTCTCTCCCTACAGTCACAACTTTTGTCTGTATCTCTTCCTGTATCATATTTCTGCTTATATTCCACCTTCTCACTGTCTGTTAGACTCTCATGTAATCTTCCAGTGTGTTGGGTGTTGTGTCATATCCCTCCAGTTCCTAGGATCATCTCACACCTCGTCTGGCCTCATGCTGCTTCTCTTTTATTCAAACGGCTGCTGGTAATTTGCCCATCCCATGGGTCTCTTGTAGTCTTTCCCTGTTTCTCTTTCTCTCATCCCCTATACAAACACAACAAAAAAATAAATATATTTAATTTAGCTACGAATTGATGTGCACCTTTCTCATATTAGTTTTCAGAACTGCTTTGCTTGCGTTCTTCTTTTATAAATAGTATACAACGTTTTGGAATCAACAGTGGCTCTTCATCCTGCCACCGGTCCTCTCTGGCAGGCATCCTATAGCCCAGAGAGTGTGCATTCTTAATGCTCCCCTGGCCTCCATGAGAGAGATGATTGGTAGAATTAATTGTGGCTGGAGGGCTGAATAGGAATAAGTGAGAAAAAAAGGCGGGATGGAGGAAAGGGGGCAGCTGGAGGCTGGTATTCTTGTTCTACTCACTTCCTTTAAGTCTGCCAGTGGAGGAGATTGAGTTTATTTTCATGCATTCAGTTGTTTTTTTTGTCCCACTAGATTAATATCGGGCTTGAATGAAGTCAGTCCTATTCTCTTTTTATAGCTCAGTTTGTCTTTCACTCTGATTTAACACCTGTGTGCTAGCAGGAGGGAGATAACAGCATCTTCTACAGCAACAATCATAATGTAATGGCCTGCTCGCTTCCCCTGAGAATAATGTTGTCTATGAGGTGTCATTAAATGGGATTAATAGGCCTTAAAACAAGGACATACAATTTGTGCAGGGTGTCTTCATATGTGTGATTGCGAAGGAATATATGCTGCGTTCAAACAGAGAAAACCATTGCCCCTTTTATTTGAAGATCAACTTTTATTAATATGTACTTTTTACTTTAGAAATGTAAAGATTATAATTTTATTCATTTCAGAAATGGCTTGTTTGTGTCAGGTTGTTGATGTCTCCAAATCCTCCTCCTGGTCAGCAGGTTTTAAGGGGCTCAATGAAGGATTTATATGCTGGTTATTATGGGGTCGCTTCACAGAATGCCTGTATAGGAATATAAAAAGCTGGGGGGTGGGGAGTGTCTGTGTCTATGTGCGCAAAATGTTTCGGGGGTGAGTGGAGTGGGTTCTGGGGAAGCTGTCTCATCATTTATTTATACAATCTACAGAAGAAGGGGTTAGAGGAGAGAAGGAGGCTGCCGTCTACAAGCCACCCTGGGAATACTGTTGGTCAAGAGTTGTTTTTCTAGCTACCAGCACAATTCTTTGTCTGTAAAAAAAAGTGAAGGTAACAAAATAAGCATGAAATACTGGACTAGATCTCATGTTTGTACTTCATTTTTTTCTCCAGATGTTTTTTTTTTTTTTATCTATATGTTTGGGCGATGCAGTTTCCCGTACTCGATGTCACATGGGGACGGTTTTTATTACATTTCCTTTGAAAATTCCTATCAAATTATGTATATTATTTAAGCTTTTTTTCCACATACACTGTGAATTCCCTTTTTGGTCAAATTTGGTGTACTTTTTTCAAATTTTATTTATATATATATATAGTTGACGTTTTTCAAAATCTTTAAAAAAACTTTTAACAAAAAAATTTCACCTAAAGATTTTAACCCAAAAAGATTGACTAAATAATTTATCAGCCTGTTTAGAAGTGAGACAAAATGGGCTTTACAGTTGTGTGCCTGTAAATTATAGTCATTAAATGTGGGTAAATATAATTACAACATATTGATTTTTTTTTTCTTTGTTGATCTGGATGAAATACATTCTTAATAAATAATAGTAGCTCTAGTGCCATAAGTACACACTTCTACAGGAACTGGCTGTTTATTCCCAACCGCCGTATTAAATATGTCTCTCACTCAGACAAGGGGCAGAGCTTCCATTACTGCTGAGCACCTTTAAACACTGACTGGAGGATATGCTGGAGGGTTCCTCTTTGTGGCCTGCTGTCTCTACATCAGTGTAGCTGCATCTATCCCTTGGCAGACAGCCAAAATGCATTTTGTAAAGGATGCCATTTACATATCAGAATAGAGTTGAAATTTGTTTACTTCATGCTGGAGTCTACAAAATGCTACATTTCTTGTTTAAGTTTCTGTTGGCTATCATTCATTGCATGCTTTATGGGATCAAGCTTGGTTTATGAAGATTATTTAATTCTTGAAAGTTGTGTCTGCCATCATTTCTCCATATAAGAGCTAATGAGATACCATGCTGTGTGACATGACAGAGACTCTACTTCATCGCTCCACGTCAACTTATCTTTGGGAAGGAAACCGAAACACTGATACAATTGCCAAAATGTGCAGATCTTATGTTAATGAGGTTTAGATGTTATTTTTTTGGGTTGTTTTTTTTGGGTATCATACTGATTTCATGAGGCTAATAAGAGACTGGGTGGTGTATAAGGAGTGTGGTATTTAGAAGAGGTAAATTACATTACTATGGCTGCTTTAATGATTTGTCCGTGTGGTTTCAATAAAAAATAAAATTTTAGGAGTGAAGTCATAGCTTAAATATCTCCTTCATTGGTCTTGCATGTATATATTATATATATATCGCATGTATATATTATATTATACATGTATAAATTTATCAACACAAAGATATACATTCTGTGTCTAAGTAGTGATACTTTACACCAGGGGTCCTCAAATCCAGGCCTCAAGGGCCGGTGCCCTACATGTTTTACATACGTCTCTGCTCCAACACAGCTGATTCAAATTGTCTACCTTCCTCCTCAGCATGGCAAAGGCTGCTTCCGAATACCCCTACTATGCCTACTATGTAGTAGGCGAAAATAAGTAAGCAAGCGATGTAGTAGATCCGAATCTCTAGTATGGATTGGCAAAGTAATCATAAAGTTCCCGGATGTGTACCACAGTAAAATCTGCTGTATGCTACGTTATCCCACAATGCAGCGGAAGCCCCAAAATCGTAGAAGAGTGACGTTGGCTATGATGAGGACGGGACAGCACGTGACGTAACATAAACACCCCGGTAAAATGGTGGAGCAGTACGTCCAATTTCATGCCTACTACCCACTCGTTTGCTACGCAGTATTTACTGGATCAACGGGTAGCTATTAGTAGTATGTAGTACATACTATAGAATTTGGATGCAGGGAAAGTTCTGAAGAGGCCTGCTAACGAGCCATCATTTGATTCTGGTGTGCTGAACCAGAAAAAGGTACACAAAAATACTGATGTACTCATCAGTGTACCAGAAGGAGGCAAAAAGAAGTAGGTGTAAAGTAAGTATTATTCATACCAGAGATTTTCATTACAGCCCTTGCAGTTCAATAAGGCATCTGTGCCGAGGAAATACAGCAGGGCTTTAAACTTTTACCCAATAAGAACGTTTAATGTATAAAACTAAAGCACACATTTTTCCACTCCAGAGCACTACTTTATGAAACGAAATTTAAAAAAAGAGCTCCCAGCAATAACTGAGGTCTTTTTTGGGGGAACATTAAGGTTGCTTCTTCAGCTGCAGAGACAATCGAAGAAAAAAAAGTTGAGCCAAACCAAATGTGGACTGAATCAAAGCTTTACCTCAGTGTTTTTCAAAACCAAACATCTGAACTTAATTACTCACATGGAATTAAATTAAGCCAAATGTAAACATCACTTTGGTGTTGAGGAAAAGTGCCTAAAGTCAAAATCCACCTTTCTGTACCATTCAATCTCAACCAGGAGAGATGCTAGAGTTTATTCAAGTTCAGGCTTCATTTTGTTAGGTCTTTATTTTCCAACAACTTCACCTTTATTTAAATATTTTTATTATAAAATGTTAATACAGTCTTATTGACAGATTTATTAGAAACAACATTCATCTTTTTGAAGTGATTTCAGTTTTGTGGAAATATATTTTTGCTTGATAAAAATAAACCAGATCTTTGGCTACTTAACTCAATGCTAAAACATCATAAATCTTTGTTTGCTTTGGAACAATTAACAAAAAGTCTATAGACTTGTGTTGGTTTCTTTTGAAGCATACCCTAACTGTGCCTAACCCTTTCTTGTTTTTGTTTTTTGGTTCCTTTTAGTCCTATTCAAATCATTCGATCTAAAACACACCCTTGCTTTTACACTTTCATTTAACATTACATTAACTTTTTAACACTTTGTGTTAGAACCCAGGGAAAAAAACCCACAAAACATTCAATTAACTAATTACCACATCTAAATGTATATTACTTTTCATGTGACAATTTTCTGATTGTTCCTTGAAAGTCTACTGCAAAGGGAAATGTCATCTGACATTATGAGAAAATTGTGAAGTGCTGGCTAATGTGTTCACACCCCTATGTTAGGTTAAGAGTGTTGTTTTTTCCAGGTTACATCCTCATACTATATTTATTTTAATTTTATATGATTGACCAACTGATCACTTGTTTCAAATGTTTGGGCAAACTGTGGCTCAGCTAAGAATTTGTCCTGCTGGTTCAAATCACTGCTGTGTCTGTCTCGCTTGTGTCCTTCAGCAATGCACTTCCCCATCTTGCCTGCTGTGGCTACAATGCAGTAGCTTGCTACTATCAGCGTTTGAATGTGTGCGTAAATGGAGGAATGACCGAATGTAATGTAGGAGCTATTCATATATTTTGATTTTGAGGGGTAAAAAAATGTGTGTATTCAGTTTTTCCTTAAGTATTCCAGAATAAAATACAATACAAGTGATTTCCTTCAGCAAACACCAAACGCGTTTCATTTCCACATCTCACAGATGTGGAAATGGAAAGTGTTTGGCAGAATTGAAAACCTGGCGATAGATAGTTACCACCTAAACTGACTGAACAAGGCAATCAGAGGCTGGTGGAACAATCTGTTGACAAAGCAGCTAGCAACGTTGGAATGAACAAATCTGGTCTGTATCCAAATACTGCAAAGATGAATTTGCAGTTTGGCACTAGCCATGTAAATGACATGGCTAACCAGTGAAAGAAGTTGCTTTGGTCAAATGAGAAAGGTATGTCCCTTAAGTCGTACGTGGAAAATCCTGTTTGAGGCAGAAAACTGTTGGAACACATTGTCTTTTACACCAGATCCCCTTAAAAAAAACTCTGACTGGGGCAGACATTCCTCTAATGTCCACAAGATCACATGTGTGCCCCAGGGTTTAATAATAATAGGCCCTTTTTTAACCTGTATATGCTCCCTCTTGGCAGTGTCATCAGAAGATATGGAGTTAACTTCCACAGTTATGCTGATGATACACAGTTGTACATCTCAATGTGTTCTGATGCACTTTTTAACTGCATTTTAGACATCAAATCCTGGATGGCAGAAAACTTTCTCCAGCTCAACCAGGACAAAACTGAAGTTTTAGTTATCGGTCCTGAGGCTCAGAGAGAGAAAGTTTTACCAAAACTACAATCACTGTTTTTTAATCTTTCCTCACAAGTGAAGAACCTGGGCATGATTTTTGAATCTGAGCTGACTTTTATCCCTCACATAAAAAAAAAAAAAAGTTTTTTTTTAATCAACTAATTGAATTGATTACTGTAATGCCCTGCTTCCTGGTCTTCCAAAAAAAATCTTACCTCAAGTTTACAGCTTTTACAAAATTCAGCAGCTTGTGTCCTGACGAAGGACATGAGGCAGGAGCGCATTACACCGGCCTTAAATTCACTGCATTGGCTCCACATATGTTTTAAGGTTCTTTTAATGGTGTTCAAGTGTCTTAATGGTCTCGGGCCTTCTTATCTTTCAGAAATACTTTTAAAATATGAACCTTTGTGGTCATTGTGCTCCTCTAGCACCTGTCTACTTGTCATCCCTAAAGTCAGGACACGCACTCATGGTGATGCGTCTTTTCATTATTATGGCCCTCACCTCAGGTCCAAAAAGAACATTCATGTTTCTTATTATTATTAATTAATATCTGTTTAATTGCTCTGCATGTTTTACTTGTTTCTTTACCTAATATTGGTTTTGTTCACTGTTGCTTTTAGGTGTGTGCATGCATGTGAGTTCATCTTAATCTGTAAAGCACTTTGAAGGGCTATTTTGTATGAAAAGCGCTATACAAAAAAAAAATTGATTTGTTAAAGTTTGATCTGATTTTGATAAACTAAAAACTGAATTGTTTGAACCAAGAATACCAAAAAATGTTTTTTAGAAAAAAAAAATTCAACCTGATTTTCCCATTAAGCTCTATGTCAGTCCTTTCTACGTAGCTTCTTGTTGCTTTTTTATCTGGGTATCTCTGCTTATGGTCAGTTAATTGAATAATTTGTTAGTTCTAACACAGTTACTTTAATTGTAATGTTTTGTATAGATTGCTAATGTTCCTGTTTTCCCTGCCACTTATTGTAAAGTTCATGCTTGACTGTTTCATAGCTTTCATTAGCTGTGTAACCTTTTTACTTTGAATTACAGCACTGTATGCTTGTTGCCTGCAGGTCTGACCATAGCATTGTATTAGCCCATCAGTCATTGTGTCAGCCTGGTGCTCGATCGCTTTCCCTACACAGCTAATGTTTACTGGCCCATCGTTTAGAAGAATAAATGTGGTTCCCTGCCTGCAGTTATCCATCCAGCTACCTTAAGCAGCCTGACAGTCGGCGTGACAGATAGCAGATGCTGAGGCATCTGAGCTCCCCGGGGTTTGTGGAGCACTGAGTGAACCTGTGTAGCTGTGTCACACATCTGTAAACTGAAATTAAAGGACAATAAAACAATAAATGAGCATTGTGATATTTAATTAACATATTTTATAGTTTGTTTTCTTATTTGTTGTTTCTTTACTTCTTTTTACTGTTGTTTTTTTATCGTATTTTTTAGAAGTGAAGCACGTTCATACCTTTTCCTTTGAAGCCTCCTATTTAGAAAAGGTGCAACCCTAAAATGATCGCTCAAAACTTAATCCTGTTGTTTTTTGAAATATGCTAGAAAAACACATTTAAACAATGTGTTGTGGTTTGGTATCGAAAACTCTGATTTTGATTGTAATTATTGTTTTTTATGCTATTATGCTGTATATATTATGAAGCAATTCCTGATTTGAAGGGAGCTTTTCAGGCCAGTGTAGGTAAATCTGTGAATGAGCTGTCTTACAATGGTTTTCCATGGGCTGCATGTTAAACTCTGTCAGGTGTTGGGTAGCCTGTTGTGAATGAGGTAGAGGATTGTTTGAGACAGAGCATCAATACTGATTGAATTGGCATGTCCTGAAAAAGACAAGGATGGCTTAGTCGGACAGAGGAGAGCCAGGAAGAAGCTATCTAATTCAGACTGAATGAAAGTCCGTTGGCCTGAGGTTTTCTAAACCCTTATAGGAAAACGCAGTTAGGGGAGGATTAGCTATTTAGGTCAGATGATCATTAATGAATACCTCGACAGCGAAACAAGTTACTGCAGGTTCAAGTTGCTCAGCACTTTCCCGTCTTGTAATATTTATATTCTGTTAAAAATATATTGGTACAGATGATAGTGAAATATAGACAAATGCAGTGAAGGTTGATGTATTGTAGTTATAATAGTTTTAAGCACTAATATTGAAAAAGTAACGGTATATGATAGTGTTTGCTCACATGTAAAGATGACTGACATCCTATTCTTTATCCATAGGCGTTAATATGATGGCAGACTTTGTTTTTTCAATTCTTCTGAGGAGGCTCCTGTAATTCTTCACAAAGGTGTTCTCTTGATGTCAGAACAGTGAAGGCCCTTCTACACCAAACTCATTCACATACTTATGGACCCTGCTTCTCTGCCAGATGTTGGAACAGGAAGGGGTCGTCCCAACAGTCTCCCCCACAAGACTATAATTTCACAAATCATTACTCCAAATTACATCTCCATTCCTCTAGAGTCCATTGGCAGCATGCTTTACACCAGTAGATCTGACATTTTGCATCGCAGCTTATGATGTAAGACTTGGCTGCTGCTTGTACGTGGATATCCATTCCACAAAGCTCTATGCATACTTTAGGGTGTAATACGAAGGCCATTTGAAGTCTGTAGGTCTGTAGCAATTGACTCTGCAGAAAGTCTGCAACCTCTGCACCCACAATGCGGGTCAGCATCTGCTGACCTAGCTCTGTGATGTTCTAGGTGTACCACTGTGTGGGCTGGTTGCTGTTGTTCCCAATCACTTCCACATTTTTACAGTACCACTAAGAGATGACTGTAGAATATTCAGAAGGAGGTCAATCTCTTGACTAGATTAGTGTATAGGGGGCATCAGGTCACGGTACCACAGTGAAAATCTCTGAGCTCCTCAGACCCAAAAGTTTGTAGAATCGATCTGGATAACCAAAAATTTGATTATATACACCTCGGCGGTGGTAGTAGTTGGAACACATGATCTAGAGGGGTGAGTGAATACTTTTGGCAATATAGTGTATAACATGGAGTTGGCTGAGTATTTCTATACACAGTCTTTTTCAAAAGGCAGTGACATGTTTTCATCCCTCAGTTTCTCTCAGCTTAATATCAACTAAGCTTACCTAACTCTCCAGTGTTTGTGGCTTCTGGGTTGTCTGAGAACTATAGAAGGGCAACGATGCTTTTCATCCTCTCACCCATCCTTGTTCCCTTGGAAAAAAAGTCAATAACCCTCTGTTTGCTCTTTTTTGCTTTTTGTTCCAGTCACAGATGAAGACACAGTGAAGAGATACTACGCCAAGTTTGAGGAAAGGTTTTTCCAAACCTGCGAGAAGGAGCTTCTGAAAATCAACACATTCTATTCAGGTATTGTTTTACTCAAGACATTCTTTGGTTCATGATGAAATCATACAAAGACCATATAAAAATCTATCTACTAGCATTTCTTTGGCCTGTGAATTTGATCAAGTCACATTTTGCAGCAGAATAAATATAAGCACTTTTAAAAAAAAAAAGAGAAAATCAAGTTAAACTCCTAACTGCTCAACACAAGCAAACTTACAAAACCTCTGCTTTTATAGAGGTCTCTGATGGTTAGTTAATGAAGTGTAGTTTCATGAGCTGCTGATACATGCAACTTTAGATCTAATAGAGGCTGTCATTCATTTTTATTATGCTTATAACATAAAAGTTTATGTTTGACGTTGGTTAAGAAATATAAGCTAGCTTTGATTCCTATTGACATCAGATTTGTTTCTGAACCTATACCTCCTCATTGAGCCAGATTTATATAAACCTATTGTAAATCCTGCTTAATGCTTTAGTCAAGACACGGCAATTTTATTTGTAAAGCACACTTTCAACACAAGGTAATTCAAGGTGCTTTACATGATTCAGTGGTAAAGAAACCAAACATATGATAAAGGCATGGAAAGTAAAAACAGCAACGTATGAAAATTATAAACAGAAAACATGACAATTAATGAACTAAAACATTTAACATTTTTTCAAAACAGCAATTCAGGAAAAGCATAAAAAGAACATTTATGTCTGTCTATTTCTATGCAAATACGGCTATCAGGTGGAGACATCCTACCCCGAGCATGGGCCAGTATCCACAACCAGTACAGCTCAAAACGGTTGTCTCAACAACAAACGGACTCAACTAAACCGTTCGTTTTTTAAGGCCAAAGAAGTCCTAGAAACCCGAAAACCAAAAAGGTTTATTTAAAAAAGAAAAAGGAAAAAAAAAGGATAAACACTGTCCAACAAAAAGAGTTAAGCGCAGGCCTCACTACTAAACTCGAGGCTTTTGTTTTAGGCGAAAACTGAAAAAAAGCAAAAAAAAACAAAACAAGGAACACTGTTTAAAAGTCTCCACTTGATAAGCAAAAAAATTAAAGACAGATAAAACATGACAATCAACAAAAGAAAACATTCAGCATTTGATGAAAAACAACAATTAAGGCATAAATATAAAAAGCATAAAAATAAACTGGAAAAAAATCTATATTAGACTCTAAGGCATCTCTAAACAGTAGAGTTTTAATCTGTGATTTAAAAGTGCCTAACGATTCAGCAGCCCTGCGGTCGTCTGGAAGTTTGATAGAAAGCTGACCTTGTTATTGCCTTTACTTGAACCTGGAGGTTCAAGTCTGACATTACACCTCGATTTCTAGTTGTATCAACTGAAGCTGTGTGCTGACCCTTGATCGTTCCTCTTTAGGTCCAAAGATAATTACTACAGTTTTGTTTCTGTTCAGCTGGAGAAAGTTATGGGACATCCAGCTATTGATTTATTCATTTAGGGTCTGGATTGGATCAATGTCACCTGGTGGCATTGTAATGTACAGCTAAGTATCATTTGCATAGTTAAGGTAGTTAATGTTGTTGGCTGTTATAATCTGGTTAGTGGGAGGATGTTGATATTGAACAGAAGGTGTCCCAGGATGAATCCCTGGGGGACCCCACATGTGATTCCTGTTTGATCTGATCTGAAAATGCCAAACCAATTTTTCATATGATGCACGTATACAAAATAACACTCTAAATTATTATCAAAAGTGTAGATGAAACTTAAGTTACATCTGTCTCTGCTTTTACATCTATAACTTGTTCTTCCAAGATAATGCTGGAATTAAAATAATATAAAACAGGGATGTCCAGAATTGATCCAGCAGGTAATCTGTAGCTGTTGTGGCTTCACTTCAAAATAATTTAAAATGGAACAATAAGTATTCAGTGTATTTCTAACTCTATTGATGTTAGTATGTGCATGGTTGTTTGTCCTGTTTGTCTGTATGTTTCTCAAAAAAAAAATTAGGTGGTAAAAAAAGAAGCTTTTTTATTTTTATTTTACAACAGTTCCCCTTTATTTAGTAAAACCTCTTGACCCTCTTTAGAATAAGAAAGCAGAATTGTTGGGTATCTTGCACAAGGGTCTGTAACCATTTCCAATTCTTGGGGTGCAATAAAAAATATGAAAGGTATTTCACTGCTAGATAACTCTGTCTTGGTAACTTGTCTTAGTCATTAGAGTGAACTTGCCAGCAGCAGTTATAGGTGCAAGAGACTCTTGCGTGTATTTCAAGACGCAACGGAGACTGTGTGTGCTTTGTAACCTGAGATGTTCTCCATAATATATCCTGGTATCAGACGGTTGCTACTAGAACTTCAGTTCATGGAAATGAGTCTGCAGTAAAGGCAGACTACGCTTCCTCTTGAGGCCATCTGGGACACTGCATCCCAAGGTGGGTCAAAGCTGGGACAAGGTTAACTGGGAAGATTGTTCCAGTCATTATGATGGGACATTACAGCCTGATTGATGGCAAAGGCAGAGAAAACGAGAATAAGTCCCTGGGCTCATTGTTAGAACGATACTTGGTTACTGAAGTACAGCATTGTTTTCTTTTCCAACAAAGTGGAGCAACCCAAATACCAATATAATAACCTAGAAATGTATTTGGCTTAAGAAGACTTGCATTAAAGTGTATTTAACTGTTTCAGTCCATTATCTATAATGGATGATTACAACAAAAGTTATTTGATTTCCATAAATAAATATGATGATTAAACACTAATAAGAGCAGAGCAGCAAATTCCTATAATTGTATTGCTCTACATTTAGATAAAAACAAATAATATCAAGACATGTAATATCAAGCAGATGTAACAGCACTTCATCAGTATTAGTTATTCACTGTGTTTTCAGCAGGCAGGATGTCTGAGGTGGGTAAATGTTTATCATGAAAACATTGTTTTACTAACATTGTTTACTATAAACACACAGAGGGAGGAAAGAAGGAAAACCACAGTTTTGCCCAACAAGTGAGATGATCTCTTGTTACTATGTGTGTGTGTGTGTGTGTGTGTGTGTGGGTGTGTTTGTTTGTGTGTGTGTGTGTGTGTGTGTGTGTAGTTATTTTAAAAGGGTGGAAGGGTTGATTGAACTGGGGAGAGGTGGAGATAAATATGTGCTGACTATATATAAGGAACCTGCCTCCATATCACTGTGTGTGAGTATCTCCTACTGAAAGGGGTCCTTGACCTCTTAAAGCCCTTCTACTGCATTGCGCTAAAATCCCGACTGTTGGACTGCAGGTTTAGTGTCGTATGTTACACAATTCAGGATGAATAGTACGTTTTGTCTACATTTGTTGGTGTTTTATTGCAATATTAATCAAATATTCACCCTGTGTGTCTCCAAGATGAGGTGGAATGAAAGCCTTCACTTGAACCCACTTTAGTTGAAATTTAAACCACCAAAGGTTTGTTAACCATATACGTAGATAAATGTCTGCTTTTCTCCTTCACTCCAGACTTCAGGTTTAATTTGAATCCGCTTTCAGAGGTTACTGGGTGTGCTGGCTTCGCTGAGCCTCCTGTTGTTGTCTAGAATTGTTATTACAGACTGCACAGTTCAAGCAGAAGGATTACCGAGAATTTAGACGTCAATAAAGAGCCGTGGTGTTCCTGAGAGGGGAGGTAGTGTGATTGTGTTTCAGGGTGAGTTCAAGCAACAAAGCGTGAAAGTCGCCAGTGAGCCCTCAGCATCAGCAGTATGGCTTTATTAATTCAAAGACAGGTAGAAAGCCTCTGTAGCCTTGATTTCCCAGAATGTCAGGGTGACTGCATGAATCATAACATATATATATGTGTGTGTATGTCTGTTACTTATCCGCTGTTGCTTACATACAGCTGAAAGCGGAGATTTATGTACACTTCATACAAAGACACATTTTCTGTCTCAGGTCAGATGGGATTAACTTCAAAATATTTTTATTTAGTAAAGTAAAATATATTTGCTAGGTTGCAGAATAACAAAATTGTTTGTATCAATTTTATTAATTTCAAAAGTTTACACATGCCAAAATTCAGTCAAGGGCCAAATGTAGTATTTTCCTCAAAATACAAATACAAATAGTAAAGAACAGTGAAGTATTTTCATTTATTATAGAGTTATTTAATATTCTTTTCTGTGTAAATGAAATTAAACAAAATTATAATTAAGTCATAATTATCCATTTAAAACTCCTTATTTAACTGATTTTAGCATTGATTGCAGTGAAAACATCTTCTTCCTCTCAGTAAATTTTAAAATGTCTTTTGTCTGTGTACCACTGATGATCACGCTCCATGTTGATAATAGTTGCTTCAGCTAGCAGCGTGTTAATCTGTGAACTTGGAGGTAGTTTGATCCAGTGCGGTGCAGCAGCAAAGGGTCATGGGATATTTTGTAAATTGATCAAATATGACTTATTTGTGGTCTCATAAAGTGACCAATCTAAGTATGTGTACAAATCTACTCTATATGCCCCTTGTAGTTCCTTGTAATGCATTAGGACAACATACAGCCCAATAAATAGCCTACTCATTGAGCCCATTAACCCTAAACAGAATCAGCAGTGAAATAATAATCGTATCACACGTTTAGCTGACTGTTTGAACAATGTGGACTTTTTATGTGATACCCAGGACAACCACTTGGTGGGCCAATGGAATGACTTTTGGGGGGGGGGGTGACCCCCACATCATAATTGTCATGACTTTGTGAGCTCCGTTTGAGTTAACTGGAAGCACACCTGTGGATGTATTTGATGGTAACACCGCAAACACACAGCTTCCTCTGATATGGAGAAAAATAGAAAGTCAAGATTTCAGGAGCAGCGTATTGGAGCTCCAGACGTCTGGTTTATTTTCTAAAAACCTGAAGACACCAGGTTTATCTGTCCAAACACTTATATGCAAGTATACATCATGTCTATCAGGAAAGAGGTGCGTTCTGTCTGAGTTATAAAGCTTTTTTGAGGAAAAAAACCTATGGAAATAATGAAGTGGCATCTTGAAAATCATCGACGATGTTAAAGCTTTGGCACAAATGTCTGCTTCAAGTATACCAACAGATAACTTAGTCACACTGTTTTTGTCTGGAGGATGGGCTCAGAATTCAATGAAACCACTGGAAGAAGCTTACCCAAAACATTTCAACCCCATTCACAACTCTACTGCTCCTTTGAGGAAGTTTTGACCTTTCTTTGACCCAGTTAGCAGTTCCTCACTCACTCAGCCGCTTTCACATGCCATCTCAGCCCATGTGCTTATGTTTCCTCGATGTAACAGGAGGAGATGATTTTAAGATTACCGTTAACTTTTTTCACATGACATTTTCTTAGTTACTCAGCAACATTTAAAACAGCTGAAAAGTCTCCTCTTTAATTGATGAGAATCAGATTTCACAATGTTTCTAAAATGTTGCTAAAACAGTTTTGGTTTATTACATTATCTTCTTTAGAAAAGCTTGCTGAAGCTCAGAGGCGTTTTGCAACGCTGCAAAATGAGCTGCAGTCATCACTGGACGCCCAGCGAGAGAGCAGCGCTCCGCCCGGCCTCCGCAAGCGGAAGACCATGTTCCACCTGTCACAGGAGGAGCGCTGCAAGCACCACAACATCAAGGACCTGAAGCTAGCCTTCAGCGAGTTCTACCTCAGCCTCATCCTGCTCCAGAACTACCAGGTTCTCAGTGCACGCACAGAATTGTCTTGCTTTTATTTTACGTGGCCAGATTTGTTCAGCTTTGTTTCACATCATGTTTGGCTATAAATTTTAATAACGTTTTTGACTTGTGGTATCTGCAGAACCTGAACTTCACTGGTTTCCGTAAGATCCTGAAAAAACATGATAAGATCCTGGACACGACTCGTGGAGCCGACTGGCGTGTGGCTCACGTGGAGGTGGCTCCTTTTTACACCTGCAAGAAGATCACCCAGCTTATCACTGAGACAGAGGTGACTGCTTACTTTTCCACAAACGTCAGGCTATTCTTAAAGGGTATACACTGATGATATACTTCTGTGACTAGACCCTGGTCACCACAGAGCTGGAGGAAGGAGATCGTCAGAGGGCCATGAAGAGGTTGAGAGTTCCTCCTCTGGGGGCAGCTCAGGTCAGTAGCATCTGATTATTACACGTTTACGACACATCTGCCAAATTTTTTGTTGTATTTACTGAGACAACTATGTCAAGATAACCTTACGATACAAATTCGATGTTAGGGTTTTTATAAGTGAAAACAGGGCTGGATATCAATTCAAATTTCGAGAATCGATTCGATTTGACAGGTATGGGTCAGTGGTATTAAAACATTTTTTGAGCTGTTATCTTAATTAGATGTTTGTAATTCGCTGACTTAACATTGGGTGAGTAACAGCTTACTAGGAAAAAACTGTATTAACACTTTCTGAACTAAGCCTTAAAACAATGTCTTGATTTTTAATTCCTAGTTTAGCTGTAAAAAAGGGGAAAACTATGTTAAAAAATGAAACCAATTTTTTAACATGCAAATCGATTCGATTATTCTAATTTTTATAAGAATTGATTCAGAATCGTTTTTTTTCAACAAAAAAAATATTTTTTCGACAGCCCTAACTGAACGTCGAGGGTAAAGCTCTGATAGTCAAGACTAGGAAAGACGGAGAAAAAACCCTCCATTGCATCCTTTTATATACATTTAATATTTGCTTCTGTGCTGTTAAGCATAAGGGATATCATTTGGATATTACATATGTTTGTGCAACTTTTAACCTCACTTTTTTATTAATTGTTGTTGCGTCATTGATTTTTCTAATTTCTGACAAATTATTTGAGTTCTACGCACATCAACAGTAGGTATGTAATATGTTAAACATAGAAAGTGTACACAAGCAGCTAAATTATTATTTCTTTTTTTTACTTTAAAACAGAAAATATGCCTGAAAAGAACCTGTGAGGTAGTTTTAAGCTAAACGCAACATTAAGGCATCTGTATTAAATATGATTATTCTGTATTCTTCTCTGTGGTTCAGCCTGCTTTGGCCTGGACGACCTTTAGAGTGGGTCTCTTCTGTGGTTTCTTCATCATTCTGGCTGTCGCCTTTGTTCTCACTGGTGAGTCATGATTGAAATCACTTTGTTTTGACCCTTCTCTTATAGTGCGCCATTAAGCATTAATTTTTTGTCTGACCCCATGGTATTTATTGCATAAGTATTTTTTGTTGAATAAACACTGTCCAAAGATATGTTGGTACTCCTGGTAAAGTTGCTTAAATCCTTGTTCAAGAGACCTTGCTGCAGTTCTCCTACCATGAAATTCTGACATTTCTTTCCACCTCCCCTACCATCTAACCCATTGTGTGTGGCGTCAAAATAACCACAAGCCATCATCAAGACCAGTTTCAGTTGTTTAAAATTTGGAATATAACAGATGACTGTAGGTATGGGGGAGTTTGACAGAGTGGCAACTGACTTCTGATTTCCTGGCTCATAAAGATCAATAAATATCTGCCTTGCTTGAGGGATATGTACCCTTGACCTGCCAACTACGAGGAGTGACTAAGGGTTAGTCCAAATTCAGGGGTTGCCTCTTTCAAAGTCAGCGTTTTAAGGGTTGATTATGTTACAGCGATGAGACACAGGCTATCCAATTTCAAATGTGATTCACAAATGCGTCTTCCCTTTCTTGGATTTGAAGGACGAGTCTGATGTGTCCTTCACAGCTCACCCTTTCCCAAGATTTATTACAGAACAAATGGTAGATTTTTGTTCTTTTAAGAGTTGTAACAGTTTTAAAGACAAGTATATTAAAACTTTGTGCTATCAAAATTAAAAAGCTTAAAGAGGTTGTGCTGTTAAATATTTGGTTTTTATGTAGACAAATTTTTATACTATCTTTGTAAGAATTTAATTATTTAATTTATTAGAAAGTATTAAATAAGTAATTTTTTTCATTGAGCACCACTTTTACCAGCTTGTGTTCAGAACCGTCATGTTTGCTAGGTGACAGCACATACATCAAGGTAAGGGAGGGAATAAATATGAAGGCTTGATTGTCTAGTTTCACAGCCGTTCACTTCCGGTCTTCGCGGTAAAAGCAGGCTTGGCCCGGAAGAATGCAGCGCCTGAGTTTAGACACAGCCACTCAGAAATTAGCCTGGTTGTCCTGTTATATTTATACCTCAGGAAAACAGTTAGTCACTATTTAAATGTTCCCAGACATGCTGATCTATTTTAAGCAGGTTGTGCTTTTAGTATTGAGGGGCGTTTTTATATATATAAAAACTCGAATACGTATCAAAATTTATGGCACTAATATGCAACGATTTAGTTTTTTTGAAATAAATTTTCTTTAAATAAATTTTAGGCATGTACCGATACTGGTATCGGGGGCTATACCGTTGTTATGTACTATAAACTGATACTTTAAATGTGGAAACTCTGCAAAAATGGCACAGAAAATGTTGATTTTTCACTTTTTTTTACTTGAAATTCAGATATTTCACTTGAATGTTGTTTTTTTTTGGTCATTTTTTATCAATATTTTTTTTTTTTGTAAATCTCCATCATTTGATGTAACGCATAAAATAAAATAAAATCTGGCTTCCAATTCATTGAATTTTTGAAGTATTGGTATTGGTACTCAGTATCAGCAAGTACTCAAATCCAATTATCAGTATTATATCGGTTTGAAAAAAAGTGGTATCATTGCATCCCTTAAAATTTTTGTAAAAATTAAATATGTCATAAATTTTGTAAAATCAGAAAACAGTAACTTTCTTAATTAATCTTGACCACAGGGGAACTGTAGGTTTGGAAAGCTATTTTTAAGCACACTGATTTTATTCTCCGCTTTGGTTCCTTTAGGTGCTGTTTTCATCCGCTATGAGAACATTTGGCCTCTAGTGCGGATCTATCGTGGCGGCTTCCTGTTGATCCAGTTCCTCTTCCTACTGGGGATTAACACCTACGGATGGCGACAGAATGGAGTCAATCATGTCCTAATCTTTGAGATCGATCCTCGAAACAACCTTTCCCACCAGCACCTGTTTGAGGTTAGCCCAGAAAGAAACAAACACAACTGTGTCTGTTAATAGAAGTGAGCCGTCTGTAGTTATTAATCAAATTCACCTTCATTTTAATTATAGCAATATTTATTTTTCTTCCTCTGCAATAATTGATTTTGTTTAGTCAAAAAGGCATCCTTTTCAAGAATATACACAGCCATAATCATCATAGCATTACTTTGGTAAATGTATTGAAATGTGGTTGGAGCTTTCCTTTATTGCTACTTTGTTTCTGTTTCTCCTGCAGATTGCTGGTTTCCTGGGGGTGTTATGGTGTCTCAGCATCCTCTCGTGTCTATACTCAGAGTACACCTACCTCCCCATGCAGATCAACCCTCTCATTCTTTACGGCTTCATGGTGCTCTTCCTCATTAACCCATTTAAAACCTGCTACTACAAATCCCGCTTCTGGCTCCTCAAACTGCTGGTTGGTCAACCTTCTTAACTAAAGTCCTCTAATTATTTAGGGCTGTTTTATATTTCTTTATACTATTTTTTTGTATTTTATACTTTCATCACAGCATTTATCAAATGGAAACCAGATAAGATGCTAATTATTCTGTTAATGACAATTAATTATCTGTTTCATATAAGGTTAATTTAAAGTCTTTTTGTACACAAACATATTTGTGTAAAATCACACTCCACGTGTACTCAGACATACTTTTCCCTAACAATGCTATGATTTGAACAACATACATCACTCATCTAACACTGAGTCGAGCATCCAGCCTCTGCCCTCCATTTTAGATTGTGAAATTAGAATCAAGATGTCTGATAAAATGTCATTGCATAAAGACCAAGGTCAGAAGCCACAGCTTAATCGACATGACAGGAAAATCTAGGCTGTGCATTAAAAGAGTCCGCCGTACCTCTGGGATCAATATAGCCACTTTGGCTTAGAAGAAATGCCATGGCATCCAGAGGAGTAATCTGAAACTGTATTATGTAACATGGAAGCAGTACATCATCTTTGTCCTGAACCACGTGTAAGTTCTCTTGGCACGTTCATCTTTAGGGTCTTTTCATATGGAGGAACTTTTTTTTATAGCAGTGGCTTGTTGTCTGAGGCTTTTATTCACACTCCTGGATTTCTGCTGAAGCTACCAAAGTGCAAACTAATTCATTACAGAAAAGATTAGGTTGTTTAGGTTCAGTTTTGTAAAAGGAGGCTTTGAAGCACTTTAGGTTGTCTACATTTTTTCATAATTATAATTCAGTTATATCACTTGCTTACAGCTCATATTTTCTGTTAACTTCAAGTGTAAGATATTATAAATCATTTGATATGTGCTTACGGCCATGTGTAGAGAACGAGGGAGTAACTTCTCTCCTCAAATTTACATTTTAGGGGTTTTCAAACGCTTTACGTTCTTAAGCATCGCCACTCTGGTTTGAGAACAGATTTTATTGTAAGACACAAGGCGCTGCTGTGTTTGTGGTTAATGTTCCTTTGGGAACATCTCTTAGGATTTACTTATCAAATACTTGTGAACGGTACAAACTTTCTCTGATTTAGAATTTATTTAAATTCTGTTTCATGTAACAAGAAATTGTTAAGAACTTGAAGTCTGCATTGGTAAAATCCCTTAAAGCTATTAGTTTTTAAAGAATTTACATGTTGTGAAGTTTTGCTGCTTTGACAGAATTATATGTTATGATTTTATTGTTGTACATTACAGCTTTAATTTTTCACGGTAGGAGCCTTTCTTTCACTCATGGACACTCAACACAGTTGGATAATTTATCCGTTTACATGGCGTACACTATTTTGGACGTTTAGTCATACAGGTCTTAAGGTGGACCGCTTAGTAGTGGCCTTTTATGTTTTTTGCTACCGTGGTAACTTATTGTCACTGAGTACCAGTTTAGATCTTGTTTTATCAGCAATCTGGAAATTGCAGTCAGGGACGAACCTGATTTAAGGAGGTCCACAATTCTCTTCCTGATATCTTGGCTAAAGTAATTTGATTTATTTTTCCCACAATGTTACAAACTCGTGTGTTTTTTATTTCATTTTGAAAGACTTCCACATGTGTAGCTTCGTTTCACTCAAATGTTGTGAATGAATCCAATAAGCATACAAACCCACAAAGTCGTGTGTGTTTCTTCTGGAGTTGTGTATTTTTCTGCTGTTATGGTCTGGTGTTGAAGCATGTACTGAAAGGGTGTTAGAGGGATGTCTGCGTCTTTATCTCCTCAATGAATGCAGGTTCAATACAGATATCCATCTCAAGCTGCATGTTTATTAAACCGTTTTCTTTGTCTGAGCTATGCTATATAATTGCAGGGCAGAGGGTATGTGTATGTATGTGTGTGTGTGTGTGTGTGTGTTTTGCGACGGCTGGAGTGAGGCTGAGGCGAGAGGGTTGAGGAATAATAGAAGGGACCTTGTCTCTGGGGAGATGGAGGCTGTGACTGTGCAATCATTACAGACATAGATCTATCAGCATGCTGATGCCCTGAGCTCTTCTCTCTCTCATCCTCCTGCTTCTCCATATAGACCCCCCTCCTTCCCTTTACAGGCCCCCCTCCTCATGTTCTTGTCTTTCCTTCACAGCGCCCCACAGTTCCCAGTACGCTCCCTCAGCCCTCCTCCAGTGATGAGACCGTAATCAGCCTTGATTGATTCGGCACCACTACAACCCCATGAGGATATTTTTTAGAACAAAAAGGACTAGATATTTGTAATCATTTTCATATAGACTCGGTAATAAATGATGCAGTATCTGTCTTATTTTTTACTTGTATTAGATCTTGCAGTATGTAGTTCGCTAAGATTTATCTTTGCCATAGGAGCTCAAATACTCTGCAGCAGAAACCACTCATAAAATGCATGAGTAGAACAAACTGCTGTAGTTGTAAACTTGTGCAGTAGTGTTTATTTAGCAAATGAAAACCTCGCAATAAAGGCGCAGCAGGATCAGTCTTGAGAAATCCTCAAAGAGTGGAAATAAGTGCAAAATCCTACCGATCGATACGTACTTTTATTGGCACGGTAAGAGAAAAATGTAATGAACTGATGAGCGTGTGTGTGCAACATTTATTTTTTTATTTTTTTTCTGCTGACATTTGCAGTCCATGTGATGTTTTCCTCTGAGAATGTGTTTGTGGAGCAGTGTATAGTCACTGGCTGAATGTCAGAAGAGGCCTGCGGGGTTAATGGAAAAAGTCGAGCGGGGTTGTATCATTTTACAAACGTGGTCAATAGTTGGAGCTCCTGCCAAAGACTTATCCCAAATAACATGCTCATAGACTGAGTGCCTGGATGGTGTGGGCCTGTGCATTACTCCACTGATTAGTAACACAAATAAAAACCTGCACACCAACACAAACCGTGACTCATCACTGCATCCTGTGCAGGGCTGATAAAGTAGTCTGGAGGATTTATTCTTTTGTGTTACAGATTATTCAGAGCTTTCTCCGCGTCTTAAGTTTTCTCCTGAAATACTTCACACTAATTATTGAGTTTTTTCTCCTCTTGTTGCAACAGCTTTAACTGAGTGTGACATCTGAGCTAAAGTTTGCGGTAGTAAGGTCATCCAAGGCGTTTTCTGAAATGCACCAAACTCTTTTTCCATTTCAGGGGTTCTTTGCATGTCTCCTTTTCACCTGCTGTCTTTCCTCTGTGGTTTTCCTCCAGTTTCGTGTGTTCACTGCACCATTTCATCGGGTGGAGTTTGCAGACTTCTGGCTGGCAGATCAGCTCAACTCTCTGGTGTTTGTGCTCATGGACCTGGAGTATCTCATCTGCTTCTACATATTTGAGCTTCATTGGAGCAACAGCAAAGGGCTGCTACCCAACGGTGAGGGGTTAAGTTGGATTGGCCCACATCTAAAAGGTTGCTGGGTTGAAGTTTAGCTTGAACATTTCAGTGTGGAATCTGCATGTTCTCCTGCATGCATTCGTTTCCTTTTTGCATTCCGACTTCCTTTTTTAGTCCACAAACTTTTGTGTTTCATTAATAGGATCACTCTCCATGGTGTATGAAAGATGTTCTTTTGATGGAGTAGCAATCTCTCTCTTACCATTTCTTCTTAGATAAGGACATTTTTTATATAGATGTGCATGATCATGTACACTTCTTACTGACAACAGTTGCAGTTTGAACTAAGATATCTCATTTACATTTTTTAATTTACATTTTTTGACTTACTGAAAATAAATGTATATATATTTTGTCTAAATTTGCAGAAATATCAACTGTTGGTAAATAAGATTTTCAGGGGCTAACATAATTTCTTACAGAAAATCTAAGCTTTAAATATGAGCAACTTAAACTTCGGGGGGGAAATACCTAATAGCATGTATAAATATAAAAGCATGTATAAATAAGGAGCACATTGGTTGTATTTTCTTTCTGTTTGCTGGGTAATAGAATTGTCCTTTTTAAATTAATCCTACAGAAAACATAAATCAGTATCTAGATGAGATGTAACACTCTGTGGCAGCGGTAGTGATGCCTGTAGGTGTGAATGTGAGTGTGAACTGTTGTCTCTCACTTTGTGTCCGCCTTTTCATTGATGAGAATCTTGCAGCCTTCTAAGCAATAATTTAATGGTTACGGTGCCGTGCAAAGATGTTCACATCCTCTCTAGTGTTTTTACGGAATGTTTTTAGTGAGATTTAAGGTGATTAACCAACACATCATGGTACCTTAATGTGAGATTGAACAAAAACATTACCTGAGTTTATACATTTTTTTCTACTAAAATTTTAAAAAAATAATAGCATGCACTTTTATTTAGCCTCTCTAATTTGATACCTGTAAATAAAATCCAATGCAGCTAGTTGCAACCAGAACTCCCTTTATCAATACATCACTTCACCTGTTTGTTCTTTGCTTTTAGTATAAATCCAACTTTTCGATGAAGGTCTGAGAGGTTTGTTAGAGGATATTAATGAAACAATAACGTTGAGAAAACCAAGGAACACGACAGGCAGGCCAAAGAAATTATAAAGCAATATTCCAAATGTTAGACAGCTGACATAGCTACAAACACATAGCTGTCATCCTAAACTGACAGGCTAAGCAAAAAAAAAAAACATTAATTAGAGTCAAGAGGGCCATTTTATCTCTGGAAAAGCTGGAGATCCACTGCCTAGGTGGGGAAGTTATTAATTGTCAACTAATTTGGCCTTTAGGAGGAGTGGTAAGAAAAAAAGCCATTTTCAAAAGAAGTCCCATTTGCAGTTTTCACAGAACATATAGGGGGCACTGCAAATATGTGAAAAATGGTGCTCTGTTTGGAGTAACATCAAAATCTGATGTCTGCATTATAAGCGCAATGTGTGCTGGAGAATCAACTCTGCACCAGTCCTTGAACACACCAGTGTCCATTACACAGCACGTTATGTTTGCATCATGCACTAAGGATGCTTTTCTTCAAATAAGACGGGGACGCTGGTCTAAGAGGATTCATGATGCTAAATACAGGACAATACTGAAAGAAAACCCCTTAGAGGCTGCATATATAGATGTGCAATAGAATTGTTTAGATGACAACACTGACATATCCTAGAACTAATTTGTCAAAATTTGGACCTAAATCCAAATTACAAATCTGTAACAGGAGTAAAATAGTTTATTCAAAAACTTTCTCCATTCAGTCTGACTGAGCTTGAGCTAAAAATGTTCATTCTACCCCACAGTTGTGCACTACTTTGGATCTTGTCAGATTATTACACAAAAGTCGAAACATTCAAAGGTGTATGAATACTTTTGGAAAGCAATGTGTCTGTGAGATGGGTCTAAGGTGTTCAGGCTATGCTGACAGAAATTATGACAGACGTGATGCTAATTGCTGCTCTCTGCACCGACTGTTCCCCCTCTGTTTCCCTCCTGCTAGTTAACGCAGAGTTAATGGATTGTAAATGTTTGGCTGCACAGAGGTCAACGTCTGACCCTCATAATAAAGAGTGTTTCAGTACTGAGAGGAATGTGGATATGACATTGTCACTGAAGTAGGGAAAAAAGAAACCTTAACACTGTTGTGTTTTATTCTAGATCCCAACGACCACATTTGCCACAAGTACTGGTACGGCCTGCGCGCCATCATCCAGTGTCTGCCCGCCTGGCTTCGTTTCATCCAATGCTTGAGGCGTTACCGCGACACCAAGAGGGCCTTCCCACACCTGGTCAATGCTGGCAAATACTCCACCACCTTCTTTGTCGTCACTTTCGCAGCCCTCTACGCCACACACCACGGTAAGACTCAGGACCGACGGCTCATTAATACAGTGAGACGTCCGTTTATGACTCATCTCATCCCGTACTCGATTTGATTTGTGCTGAGCAGAGACGATAGCACATCAGTTCCAAAACGCTGTGCTATAAATTCCACTTTTAGAATCACTGCAGTCACACTGAAGAGAGATGTAAGACTTTCTGAAGCTTTAAATCAGCAATGCTGATGTGTTGCTGTGTTAGAGGGGCATGTCAGCACACATGCCTTTGAGTCTTTTGTGTGTACGTGCTCAGAAAGCAGAGGTGACCTTGTGTGCAATTGCTGGAAGCCGGAGTCGGTTTCCTTCTCTGTGCCCAGAGCTTTATAATGCAACAAGAGAGGTTTGTCAAACCGAGCTGTGGATAAAACAAGATTCTGCTCTCACTGTGTGGTTTCACTCTCAGGGCAGGAGGATAGAGAGAGAAGAAATCTACTTTAGAAGCAAATAGGAAGAAGATAAAATTAATAGTCCAGTCTCTGTCTGTCTGACAGCTTTACAATTAGCCTGACATTATTCCCATTGCCCTATGATGTTCATTATGTCTTATTTGTAACGTATGTTTTGAGTTTCTTTATTATCGACAGATATGGATGCAAGAAAATGTCGATACGCCAATATGTCGCAATATTCTCTGCTACGATATTGTATCAATATTCAAAAGCAATATATCGATTTTTGTTTTATTTTTTAACATTTGAATGGAACCATAAATGATGACAATAATTTTTGTAGTAAAATTGATATTATGTCTGGTAGTTGGTGGGTTTTTTCACCGTCTTCATTCCAGTGGACCAACTAGATCTCGTAAAAAAAATGGATGTGTTCTGTATGAAACAGGCTAGAGTGTTTAGAATGCTGTGGCAGTTTTTCACAGTTAAATTATGTTTTAAAAATCACAATATATTGTCTTACTCATAGTATCGCCCCATTTATTGTGATACATATCACCACATTCTTGCCAATGCACATCCCTGTCGAAAAAAAGTTTTTTTTTTACCTGTACATCTTTTGACAGCATCTGCTGCCTTCCTCATACGTGTCACTAAGTGTGGATGTGACGTGTCTATCAGCTGTTTATGCTGTCTGTTGCCTTCCTAAGGAACATGTCCCATGTGTGGTTCAATGTGTAGGTTACCTCATGTTTTTTAAATATTCTTGCGTCCCGTTTCCTAATTTGGATGGCTTCCTTTATCCAACAGTGGTATCTGTCGCCCTCTGAGCAGATAACTCTGGCCAGTTCCCAGTTCTTTCTTTTGCAGTGGTCATTTAGGCTGAATTCATGTTAGTTTGTTCAGCTTTTGCTTTTGTTGCTCATTTTTGCCTCCCTTTGGTTTCTTTTCAGCTTCCTTTTTATGTTCATTAGTGTGTTGAATGCTCTGTGTTTCGCTCCAATGTATAGTTTGTCGCAGGATTTGTTGGGTGTTTCGTATGTGACTCCACGTTACTGTGTGGTATCTATTTTGTCCTTGGGTTGTACTACGATTGAGATGGTCCTTCTACCATACATCCAGGGTATAATGGAAAGAATAGACGCAGCAATAAGAAAACATCATAACCACACCAATCAAACCACACAAAACAAGTAAAAAAAAATACTCAATTGAATAATAAAGAAACTCCAAGCATTATTCTTATTGGTAAGACATGTTACAAAAGAGCTTCTTTTCAAAAGAGAGGGAAAAAAAACATAATTATTAGGTCAGTCACCATCAAAGAATTGGAGATTTGTCCACACTGCTACATTCAAACTTCAAAGTTATTTCACCCGAAATGTATTTAATCTCTGGCATTTTCTCTTCAAACAGATTTTTTTTTTTCCGGCAAAATGCCAGCTGTGAAACCCAATGTTGAGCTTTTCAAAATGCTAAATGTTAGGTCTCGCTCTGACTTTACTCTTTTCCGGCATAAATTTGAATCAATACATTTGCTTCTCATGCTGACCGCTGGTTATATTGAATGAACCCAAGCAGAGAGACTGAGGCAGACAAATCTCTCCTTTTTTTTTCTTTTTAAGCCCACTGCTCGGTAGGAAAGACGTCCATTAAACCATATCCTCCTTCCTCGTCTGGTCTGAAGCCTGTGTGCTCTTCCATTAATGGCCTCTCTTCATGTGTTATTCTCTGTGAAGCTGTCTTTCATCCTGCATGTAATGGAGACTGAGGCCAACTGTTGGTTAAGTGAAAGAGGAGGCTGGAAAGACGCTCTCACATGGATGATGATGGTTAAGGAAATTGCCTGTTATTGAGATATTTTAAGGATCATGTGCAGCTACAACTCCTCCTCTGGATTTTAAAGCCTGCTTAAGGGATCAATGTGAGCAGTATCAAAATATTCTGCATCCAAACTTAGATTCGATTCAAAGACATTTCCAGGACTGCTCAGTCTAAACTGGCGCCAAGTCTCCCTGCAGCCCTGCTCGAACTGACGGCCGGCCAGTGTCATGTTCACACCACCGGATCCAGCTGTAAAAGGTGCCTCAGATGCCACTCATTATCTGGCAAATGTCCCGGTGTCCCGTGTCACCTTCGCTGCTATCCTGATAACAGCCAGAGGGTTTAAGTATTTCCTCACCGAATCCAGTGAGTCATTGCCCAAATTTATATCCGGGAAAAGCAGAAAGAGAAAATGCATCGTGATGCTATTTCCTGGACCCTTCTGATGCTGGGCTAAGTTTGATTAATTGACCAGCATCACCATTTACTAAAGCTACAGAAGTCTGTATTGTCCGTCTTAAAGATGATTGTGGATTCTAAGGTTTTATGCAAGCACCCCAAATCTTGCTGAAAATGGTCTGATGCTTTGCACTGAAGCATTATTTAGAATCAATACAGGATCAGATTTTTGCCTTGCTGATTTATGGCCCTTGTCAGTGCAGGGACATTACACGCTTAATGCTGATTTGAATTGATGGCAGTTAGTCAGAAATGTCAATCTAAGGCATGTTTATTACTGGAAAGGGTTATTTAATATTTGGTAAGATTTGTGCAAGATACACAGAGGGATGCCCTACATAAATAAGGTGTATAAAGCACTTTCCACAATTATTGGAAAACAACCTTCAAGATGTTTAAAGTAGGGATGCACCGATACCGATACTGTCTAATGTACTGGTATCGGTTAAACTTAATCGATACCATGAACCGATACTCAAAATGGGGAAAATCTGCAACAAATTCACCAAAAAACATTAATTTTTCACTTGAAATTTTATTTTTGTGGTAATTTTATATTTTACATTGTTATTTTGTCTCAGTTATGTTTAGTTTGTAAAGTCTGGTGCCTTTAGTCTCTTCAACTAAAGGAAGCAGAAGTCATACAGTTTATTAATTCAACAATATGTGGACAAGTACACAACGAGGGCCCAGGTAGGATTCAATCCCACGACTACCAGGTGAAGTTCATGTGCGCTAACCAGTCAGCCAAAGGTATATCCCTGTGGCCAAGCAGCCAGGGCACATCATCTATCGGAGCCATAGTGAAAGGACCTCCACACTGTCACAAATAGTATCGGATCGGTATCGGGTATCGACAGATACACAAAATCCAGCCATCGGTATCGGGACTGAAAAAGTCGGATCGGTGCATCCCTAGTTTAAAGAGCCATAAAATGTATAGTGTAATAGTATAACATATACAGCATAATAATCTGATCCTGAAATCCCAGAGAAACATCTAAATAGAGGCACAAATCGATTGCAAAACATATTGGTTTTAAAAACACGGTTTTAAAAACACCCATTTGATGCTGCCGCACTGACAGATTTGTCAGCTTTCTATTATTGTTTTATTCTTAAACCCCCAAATTGGCCCAGAAGACAATGAAGAAGCACTTCCGAGGTGTTCTTAAATCCAAGGAGAATATAAACATGTAAAATCTTGGGTCAGATTAAACCTTATTACAAGCGACCGTTGTATGGCCTCAAGCATTCCTGTTCTACGGATGTACGCTGATCAAGACTGGATGTATAAATACTGCTGAATGGCTGAAACTGGCTCCAAAATTTTCAGGTTGAGTGAAAAAAACCCATAACAATTGCTAAAAAAAAAAATAAGGTCCAGGTTGAAAAAAAAAGGAATTTCCCTTTGAATCTTACTTATCCTAAACTAATCTTGCCTCTGCCCAGATAAACCTTATTGAAACATTAAGTTCTCCAGGTTTTTCTAGGGGGGCTCAAAATACGTTAGCCAGCAAGCTAACAATAGGCTGCTATCAGCTGCTATGAGTTAGCAGTGGCTGCTCAATAGCTGGTAACATGGGTAGCACATCCGCTGGGATGTTTGCTTTGACCTTTCAGGCTTGGCTACACAGCGATCAGCTCCAACCTTCACTGAGACAGTCCCTTTGTAGCTTCCAGCACAGCATTCACCTCATATTAACTCCATGGGGCAAATTAATGCGACTTCTTGCTGATTCAAGTCCCACTCCAGGCAGTAGCTTTAGCGGCCTTCTTGCTCACGCCAGTCTGTGATACAGAAAGCTTTTTGTAGGCTTTGAAACAGAGCAGTGGTATTTGTTTCATCAGTGTTTGCGATTCACCTGGGATCGGCAGTTTTTGTGTCCCTTGGAGTGAGTTTCCCCCAGAAACTCGTGCTTTCCTTCGCCAGCAAAGGAAAGATTGTTTGATGAGGACTTTCCTGCTTTGAGCAAGCCTCGGCCGCAGGCTAGCTGGGAGAGACCCGGGGCTGGGAGCAAAGCCTGTTTCTTCCTCTCCTGTGAAGCTAGAATGTGGATTAGCGCCCCCCAATGGCTGTGTGTGACGCAGGCTTCAAAGTAGTCACTTTTTGAGTGTTTTTCGACTGCAACAAAGCATGTGTTTTGAATGTAAAAAAGAACCAAAACCAGCCACAAGCTACTGTCGACTTATTTGTTATGTTTTTTTGCTTCATGATTCTGGCTTCACAAGTATGATGTTTCGGTACGACCCTTATAGGCCTGTGAGAGTCCACCTGGCAATGGAAACACTCCTGAATACGTCGGACCAGACCTGATCGGACCAAGCTGCACTGTTCCAATCAGTGAAAACGAGGCTTATGCCAGCTGAAATGTGAAGGAAATTTCCATTATCCATCAGGTCCCACGATGCCCATCCAGTCCTGATAGCTGGAGCTGAAATAACAGGATTAGAACAGGTGTAACAACAGTGTCTGCATGCTGATTTTCAGTAGAGTATTTACAAAATGAGAAGTTCTTCATGCTGTAGTGCTACTGTTCTCATATGACCGTTTTAAATCCAAGCTACTTTTAAAAAAAGCTATTACTTTGTTGAAGAATTATGTTCCCATGGGGAGAGAGCAGAAATTGTTTTATTAGCAGGGACTCTCTCCTCTTGTTTTGAGCTTCTATCATTGAGTTGTTACATAAAATAAGGTTTAAAGGACTCCGTCTATATCTCTGTAACGGCTATGACTCCTGTGGACAGCAATCGTTGCTCTGTGTCGGAGTGTGTGTGCTCATGAGGCTTAATGTGCGTTACAGAAAACAGTGACCACTGTTTGCCCTAACTGAGCATCCAATCACTGTCCATCTCTCTCTGTTTTAACCTCCTAAAGGCTGAGCTGCTCAACCAGCCTGCTGAAAAACAACATCAGCCTCAACAATCACTGAGGGGTTAAATACCTCTAAACTGTTACACACTGAGGAAATCACCACTGGATATTCTCTACTGAAGGCTCTGTTGTGGAGGACTACATTTAATCTACATCTGAGAGAAGTGTGTGGCCGTAGGGACTACTTCCATCCCATTGCTCAGCAGACGGCACAATGGAGACAGCAGTTAACGTAGCAGTGCAGCAGTAATTCTCCATTTGAAATGTCCCCGCTCTAATCCCCGGCGTCTTGTTGGCTAGTAGCAGGAAGGAATGGTGGCGATGACAAATTGGAGCGAGCCTGGTCTCCGTCTGGAAGCTGGTGGCTGTGTGAGTCAAAGACAACAGGGTGCTGATTTATATATCAGCACCTGCTGAGGAACAAGCAGATCACATCCACAGCACTCCCGACGTAGTGAAAACTGTTCCTGCTGAGTACAGCCAGTTACAAACACCCGCATTATACGAATCTGTAAATACAATAATCTCATTGTTACCCAAATATTCTGCACTAGGGTCTACACCTATAATCTCAGCAACAGATTTTACAGACACAGAAAAATGCGCAGCACAGAATATGCTCGGTAACAATCTAGTGGTCCAACAACAAAGCTTATTAAGTCGAGTAATAAACACCAAATGATGGAGATACATGGTATTTAGTCACCAAAATCTTTTGCCAGAAGCAATAGATCAGTAAAATCTGGACTCTTTATATAGTTTTTTTTTCATTTCTTTTTGTTCCAATTAACTGAACAGGAGTCTCAATGTAGCTGAAAGATTTGTATTTTAAAAAAAATCGAATGTGCGATGATATATTCATTTTCAGAACTCGAGATAACTGTTTTGAAACAAAAATAGAAAAGAATATTCCTCTTAGATATTCTTTTTAAGGTTCATAGCCACACGTAAATACATTAATGTTATTTTGACATATGGAGACTCTTAATGGATTTACTGGTTATTTATTGTTAAAAATATTAATTAGACAAACTTTCAAGTAGGGCTGGGTATTGATTTTCAAATTTTAAGAATTGATTTGATTCCGAAGTGATCCCATTCAATGTGATCCTCTTCCATGTAGATATGGGTCAGTGCTATTAAAAACTTTTTTTCTTTTCTTTTTTTTAGCTGTTATCTTAATGATTTGCCTGTAATTAAGTGACTTAACACTGGGTGTGTAGCAGTTTACTTTAAGAAAAAACTGTATTAACACTTTTGGAACTAAGCCTTAAAACGTCTTAAAACGATTTTTATTCCTATTTTAGCTGTAAAAAAAGGGCAAACTATGTTAAATAATTAATCCGATTTTTGGCATTTTGTGAATCACAGCCCAACTTTCAAGCATATTTTAGTTTGCATTTCAGGATCACTTTTTTTACAAACAGAATTAAGAGACACACATTTATTAATTATTAAACATAAACTCCTTCTGAAGACTAAGGCGGTTTATATTTGGTTGAAGTCCACAAATTAACTATTTACCTTGTTAAAGTTGTCTTGAGCCTTTGTAATAACTCGTTGTTGGAGCAGTAGTATTATGCAGAAGATCTTTGGTGTTTGATAGGAAATCGTGAAATAAAAGATTTAATTTTTATTACACATCCTTATTTGGACAAAAATAAAAGGAGCAAAAGCAGGTCGTCTCTCATAACCGTCGTTGCTGTTGAGCTCATGGCTGAAGAGCTCATGGCTGAAGAGCTCCTCCTTGTGGACATAAAATGTTTGTTTTGTTTTTTGTGGAATTATTTCTTCAATCATTTTAAATCAGATGTTTTTGTGTTTTTATTTCAGAACAAGAACACACGGACGCCTACGTGTTTTTGTACCTTTTGATCGTGTTCTCCACCATCAGCTCCCTCTACACTCTGATCTGGGATCTGCGTATGGACTGGGGTCTGTTTGATCGGGGAGCCGGAGAAAACACTTTCCTGAGAGAGGAAATAGTTTACCCACACAAGGTAGAGTTAGATCCTTGAAAGACACAGACACTATAATCCTAAACCTCCATTCTTGATAAATATAAAAATATCTTACATTTCTTCATTGTCTGAAACTCTCATAAAACTTTATGATGATAAACACCATGTCGAATAAATTAAGAGCTATGTACAAAGTAAAAACAAGAGCAGCATGCAGGCAAGACGAGACATAACCTTTGTACAAATGATTCAGCAAATCTTTTAACGGGACTCCTGCAGTCTGTAGCCTAAGTCACCTCAGAGGGAACACAGCACTCATATAAAAAGAAGATGTTGCAGAAAATGTAAAAGATAATAAACAGTAGAATGTGGTTATTGGTTGAGGTTTTGGGACTCATGTGTCTTTTATTTTCTACATCTAAAAAGCTTAATGTTTGCTGTACCTCCTTTTCTCATACATGAATATGATTATCCCCAAACATCTTTGATGAAGATAGGTCATTGTTGTGGTCATCTGAAAAGTGTTTAGGCATGAGTCAATATTATACGTATATCCAAGCAGAACGCTCAGCTACATGACCTACCCACAAAGATCACACAGTAACAGTGCTCCTCGTCTATCCAGGCTTACTACTACTGTGCCATCGTGGAGGATGTGATCCTTCGTTTTGCCTGGACGATCCAGATCTCTCTTGCTACGATGACCAGTGGTAACTCTGTGAGCGACATCGTGGCCACTGTCCTTGCTCCTCTTGAAGTCTTCAGGTGACTCTCAATAACATTCTCTCCTTACGTTTTTTAACCATTATCTTCACTCTAAACAGACAGGATCGCTAAGCTAAAACTTCTAACTTGTTCAACCATTTTTGAGCGCCACGAGGCGTTCTCATCCTCTCATCTTCATCTTTACTTTCCTACAAGACGTTTTGTGTGGAACTTCTTCCGTCTGGAGAACGAGCACCTGAATAACTGCGGTGAGTTTCGAGCGGTGCGAGATATCTCAGTGGCGCCGCTCAACGCCGATGACCAGACGCTGCTGGAGCAGATGATGGACCAGGAAGACGGCATCAGGAACCGCTCAGGCAAGAAGACCTGGAAGAGGTCCCACAGCTTGTCTCTCCGACGCCCCCTGCTGTCCTCCTCACAGTAAGTAGTCATTTATGGCAATTACTTTAATTTAATTCGGGACTAAACATATAAAAATGTATGAATCACTGTAGAGCTAGCTGTATTTTTATATTTAGAAAAAAAGATAATACTTTATAAAGACTACGCTGATTCTCCATTGAGTAGAAAGAGGGGATCAGGTTCAAAGTGACATGATAACATCACACAGTTGTTTTACTTCCAAAGGGTTCGATTTGAGATATCGTGACTATGTAAATCATTTTACAGAAAATGGTAGGAAAAATAATCTTAGTAACCTGAAAAACCTCTGATAATATGAAAAAAATGCTAAGAGAAGGCATTTATTTTCAGTCTTAATGAAAGATAACCATAGAAAGTTCTGGGAGCTCCTTTATGGTTTTGTTTAGTGAATTACCATGCCCACATGTTCCACATTAAGTTCAAAATTATTTATACCCCCTTCAGATTTAGGTTTAAAGTTATCTTGTAATTTACAAACCTGTTTCTTCTGACTGCTAGACATTTTCACGTTTCGAAGCGGCCCAGCCAAAGTCCAGACTTGAATCTCACAGAATCTGTAGAGCGAGCTAAATATTAGCGTGATGGTGAGGAGACCTTCCAACCTCAAAGACTTGGAGCTGATTACCAAAGACAAACTGTAAAATAAAACGCTGCTCGGCGATTTTAAGAAATGTTTCATTTGCTGTAATTCCATTGATTAGTGAAATGTAAAATAATTTTCAACAAGCACGGGTTTTTTTTAATAAATTTAAAGAGAAAATTATTTTGTTTGGGTTGTCTTTTGAGAGGAGAGATACCAGTCGTAAGTGAAATAACATTTTCAATCTAAATCTGCCATAATATATAAATAATTTTTAGTCATAACTGTATTATATTTCCACCATCAAATTGTTTGAGCAGAGATGATTTGTGTACTTCCCCTTTAGACTGGGCCTGAACTATGCTTGTTGTACATTGTTTTCCTTTCAGAAGAAAACTTTGGATCAAACCTGATGTGACCCCAGTCGCTCTGAATTCAAACCACTTTTTGTTACTTATCTCAATCTAGCTACCTCTGTGTGACCCTTTAGACTTCTACTTCTACCAATTAGAAAATCTAGGATCTCCTCTGTCATCATCTAGGTGTTTTTATTGGTGTGTTTTTTTTATAAAGTCTGCAGTTAGTAATTAAGGAAAATCTCAATAAATGTACAGCTTTTTTTCAGCTCAGGTTTCTGTTATTTGATTGGTTTTAACAACAAGCGGTTCAATCAACGAAGCGGAAAAGTGTTGATGAAGAAATATAATGTATGAAATCGTCTGAAAGAAACCTCTATATTATCAGTTGGAAATATTAGTTTAGTAAAGAAAAAAAAAGATTGACAGGGAAAAAAAAGGTCAAATATCGATATGATTTCTGATTTTGTGTTTTTCTTTAGATCAAAGAAGGACACAAAGGTGCTGATTGAAGATACGGATGATGAGGCCTTCAGCTGAGTCATCTCCATCATCTTCCACACATTCACACCACCCACTATACTTATAAGGACCTCTTTTCTTTCCCCCCTTCATAGTGTAACATGTTGGCTTCAACATTAGTGTAAACCCCCGAATGAGTAAGGAAGGTCCGCGCCTTTACAGAAGTTACCTCATCCTCATACTCCCTCATAGTGTTTAGAGTTGGTCCTTGCAAGTATAGAAAACACAACGTGTAATCTAGAGAAACACGAAGAGAAAACCTGCTGAAGCACAAACAACGTTTCATCTCTGTACTTCTGAGGAGAGAGCCAGTGCTACATTCACACAGATGGACCGATGACAAAGAAACCTTCTTCACTTAACTTACAGAAGCAAACCACACTGCCTGGGATTATTCACTGCTTTTATTGAAAATGACTTCTTTAGTATCTGTTTGATAGTTTTTTTTTTTGTTTTTTATTACTTTGAGAATTTTCAGGTTTTGTTGAGTTTCTCTTCAGGACAGAGGCTGCAGACGACTGTTCACACGCCTTTCTAACACTACTAGGATCAACAGGGAGAAGACGATGCAAATAAAAGACTAAAACCAGGAGTTTAGGGAAAAACTCAACACACGTGACGGCATATCTACGAAATCAACTGGTTTCTACTTGTTGATTTTTTTTTTATACTATTTTTATTAAATTTTGTTTTTTTTTCTTTAGTTGTAGTAACGTCAGTGAACGATCGCAACAATTGAAGCACTTGCAGGAAAAGTGCGTTTACAGCATAAAACATGAAAAAAGTTCCTTAAAAAATATGTTTTAATTGAAACACTTTCTTTGTTATATAAGTGTATTACTACTATATATGTGTTGTTTATACTGATAGAAATAGTTCTAACGTCTTCACTTTGACTGTTGATGTATTTTATAACGTTAAATGTGCCACGTCTTTATTAGAAACACAGAGCCCCGAGGTAATCGCCAAATTTGATTGGAGGAATTTAAATCTCTGGTGTTACCTTAAAGTGCTCTTTTACACTAACTACAGCTACGGTGCATGCACTACAATTAACAGTGGTTACCAAAGTTTTCTTCCTTATGAATGGGATTCAAGCGAGGATAAATTTGTTGATCAAGTCTGCCTAAGCGAGTAAACCAATACCAGAACCAGAGATTTGTTAATCAGCTGGAATCTGCATGATTTTGTAGGCAGCCTCAGGCTTGTTAGAAACATGGGTGGACATCTGGACCTACTTAAATAACCGGCTATGAACTATATTTATACAGGTGCATCTCAGTAAATTAGAATATCACATGAAGAGCGGACCACCTAAAAAGAATGAGGAGGTGAGTGGTTCTGCTGATGTCTTCAGAAAGCCCAAGTGGAATTAAAAGCTCCCTCCAGCTTATCTTCTGATAAAAATTAGCTTCTCGTTTAGGTTCAGGTTGCTCTGACAGTCTGGCCAGGCACCAAGTCCTGCTGGAAAATGAAATCAGAGTCTCCATAAAGCTTGAAACATGAATTCTGGATACATCTAAGTATGATGTATGAATCTCCCCCAAACTCTTAAATGCTCAGGCTTAGGTCCTGTTAATCCAACTCTTTTTTTTTTTTCTCCTATCATACTACACTCTTTCCCACAATTTCAACTTTACATCTCTGCCATGAAACTGAACTGTTGGCAGCCGTAAGCCATAATCATTAAAATTAACAGAAACTAGCAGTTAAAGTATATATATCGCTGTGTTTCATAAATCTAAATCAGTGTCACCTTCTGAACTGAAGCACTGATGTTTGTTGAGATGCACTTGAGTTAGAAAGGGAGATTAAATGTGATGCCAATCAGCAGAAGGCAGAAACAAAAACAGCGTCATGCTCTGAATTTTACCGTCCAGACGGAGATGAATACGTTAAATATTTTGTGAATCTTTCTTATAGTTTAAATTCAAGCTCCCTTAAAGCCAGCTGACTTAGTTTCTGCTCCCAAACAGAAGCATGACTGGGAATATTTGTGTGCTATTCTCGCTGCTGCCTGACTAGTCTTCATGTTCACCCTTAAACCATTACAATTGCTAATGATGTCTGATTTTGGGAGAAATATGGCTTTTCTTGTATTCCTGTAAAGGGAAATATTTGATGACTGCATCTCTAAATCAGTCAGTCTGCATTTAATTTATGCTTTATGGTTTATCTTCAGTGTGGTCTCGCCTGTTTGACTTCAGGTGTTGCTTTAGATTAAAATGCTGATGTCTCCAGTGGGTCCCTGCTTCTAGTAAGGATCCTCAAAAAGATGGTGCTGCTTCAGTTTCTTTTGCTTATTCTCTTGTAAAGTTTAAAGACACTATAACACACACACACACACACACACGCTGATGGCCAACATTGCCGCTCTCTCTCTCATCAGAGTGCAGACAGTTTTGTACAAAGGTTATGTCTCGTCTTGCCTGCATGCTGCTCTTGTTTTTACTTTGTACATAGCTCTTAATTTATTCAACATGGTGTTTATATTAGTAATCTTTGCACACGCCGACAATGATGAATTTTTTTTCATTTGTAGCCATTCGTGCTCCTGGACAAGCAGTATTTTTCAGGCGATGAGGAGTTTTTTGTTGATTGTATACAATCCTGCACTCTTTTTTTCTTCTGTTTTTCCTCTTCCTGTGTAAAGCTGTTGAAACGTGTTTGTATAAAGAGGAAGAACCGATATGTTTCGCTGTATCCTGTTGGTGGTTTCGCTTGAATATCAAAGTCTCGCGGCGGGGATGCGGGCGCAGATTCCTGAGGCTGTTTTGTAAATTTGTGGAAGTGCATGAAAACATTTGTGACATCTGATGTTGGTAACTGTCCTGCAGACAGAAGCACTTTGACACGTTTGAGTTCGGCCCGGGAACAGACCGTGGTCCAAGCAGAAGCTGGTGAACTGATCCCAGATCTCTGCCTGAAGCCCTGGAAGCCTGACGAGGGCCTTCACTGGGTTTGGATGACCTCCGTCTGTTCACAGATGCTGAAAAACAGGGTTATATTTTGTAAACTTAGATGAGGTGATGGTGAAAAACCCTGACTTCTTCATTTTTCTTGAACTTTTCTGTTATCCACTGCTCGCTGAAACCTTCATGGTGTAAAAGTGCTTAAATCTGTGATGTGGTTTGTACCCTTTCTCTGAGCTATTTGACTGTGATCGTAGCCGTAGTTTGGTCCATGGATGTTCTGCTTTGATAAGACGACGTTATAAAAAAATAAAAATAAACGAGAAACTAAATGTGATTTTAAGAGAAGATGTCTGAACATTTCTCCCAGTCGCTTTTACAGAGTAGTTTGTACATGTAGTGTTTAACGATGTTCTACGATGGTTTTTCTCATGGTATTTGTATTTCTGTAAACACTTTGGTGATCCTGTCATATCTGGGTTTTATAAACCATGATTATTTTTAAAAGTCACTCTGCGTCTTGACCCTTCTTTCACCTTCTGTTTTTAGTCTCTGTCTAGTTCTGCTTTGTTTCCGCTTCAACTGTGACTGAACCTTTTTGTCTGATTCACAGGTACGTATTGGTGCTTCAGAGTGTGTCTGTTTGTTTTTAAGCGCTTTTGCCGTATTTCTCAGTCCAGTTCAAAGTGGATTCTTCAGCATTCCTCCTTTAAGCAGAGTTGTTGGCAAGATTTTCAGATTGGTGACGTTTTTCCTTCATTTGCTGTGGGTAAGTATTTTCAGCAGCAACAAAAAAAGTAATTCTTCCCTTACAGCCTAAAAAATATTGCCTTTTGGTAGAGAGAAGGCTGAGATTAATTAATGTTAAGATTAGACGTAGAGATGTCCCAAACAGGATTTCTTTTTCCCCAATCTAGATGAATTGTTTGAAAATGTTAATTCATGTAAATTACATTTTATAAATGCATTTGCTATCAATTCTCACTAGAGAGTTTGACTAAATATACAAAGTAGCAGCTGCTCACAATAAAAAAAATCCCTTTATTTCCAAAAATAAATACAAAATGTCCCTTTTAGTGACTATTGCGGTCTCAAAATTATTCATCCTCTTCATGACCAGCATCTTTAGTACTTTATTCCCCTCTTCCCGTTTCGACTCACTGCGAATGATTCATGATAAAGCACCAGCTTCTGGCAGAAATCCTGAGATTTCAAAAGTATCATGCAAGGTGTCCAGTTCATTAATATTACTGAGGTTTTAAATACTACCAGAGATTTTCAGTAATGTTCGTTTCAGTTTATGTAATGCCAGTTCATTACAGATTTCATCTCAAGGCGCTTTACAAGAAAAACTCATTGCAATTCAATTGTACATACATTCCAATCTTGTTTTCTATTTTAGGAATAGTGATCAGTGATATTTACATTCAGCTCATTCCAGGTTGTCGGTCAGTTCAATGTAGAGAGAGATCAGTCCGCCAACAAAGTTCTGTTTCATCTTTCTTTCTCTCCTGTATGGGGCGCCAAGTGTAACATTCGCATTATTTAGTAGAAATGCACTTTTTTTGAAATTCTAAATATTTTTCAAAATGTAACATGTTAAATCTAAATGTTAAATCTAAATCTAAATGTTAAATCTAAATGTTAAACTTAAATGTTAAATCCAATGTTCTAATGAACCTGTCCAATGTTCTAAATGTTCCTAACATTTAGATTTAACATTTAGATTTAGCATTTAGATTTAACATTTAGATTTAGCATTTAGATTTAACATTTAGATTTAACATTTAGCATTTAGATTTAACATTTAGATTTAGCATTTAGATTTAGCATTTAGATTTAACATTTAGATTTAACGTGTTACATTTCGAAATAATATTTAGATTTTTAAAATGTAAATATGCTGGTAAATGTTGAATTTTAGAAACATTTTCTTCCTAAATGTATGAAAATGTGCTAAATGTGGAAAAAATAAGCTAAATGTTCAAAAAAAGTTGATTTTTACTAAATAATGAAAATTTTACACTTGGCGCCCCATACTCCTGCAGCTGCAGCCATACTGTTTAGACATAGCTGGGAGTCTTCTCCGTCTCGATTTTTGGTGTCTCTATAAAGTTTCACAGTAGAACGTTCCACCTTGCTCCAAGTTCTGCACATAAACATTGCGGTACGTGCGTAATCCGCTTTAATTAATACGGGTTACGGTTACACCCCTTATGATCAGGAGTTGAATAATCCATTGCCTATGCTTAAGAATGTACACATTTTTAACATGCAGTCAAGTAAAACCTCACGTTTTGTAATTGTGTCACACTTCCTCTGCTCACCAGTGATGTTAAAGACACCATAGTTCCTGTCCCCAATTAGCTGCAGGATCCCTGGACTCAGTGCCTACAGACCTGTGGCGCTAACATCTTTGGTCATGGAGTTATTTGAGTGGCAGGTTCTCCCCTCCTGAACCCCCTGCAGTTTGTCTACAGAGCCCACACCAGGATCCTGTTTGTCTGCAACACTTCCAGAAGTTCTCCAAAACAAGCTTTCCCAGAGGAACGTGCCTGATCCCATCTGCAGGTGGATCACTGACTTCCTGACTGACAGGGAGCAGCATGTGATGCTGGGGAAGAGCGTCTCAGACTCCCGGACCATCAGGGCTGTGTTCTTTCTCCTCTGATCTTCTCCCTGTACACCCACCGCGAGTCTGTAAAACTAATGACGTTTGCAGATAACACCACCGTTATTGGACTCATCTCGGACAGGGGATGAGTCTGCCTACAGGATGGAGGCTGAACGTCTGGTGTCCTGGTGTAACCGCAACAACCTGGTGCCGAATGCCCAGAAGATAGTGGAGATTATTGTGGACTTTAGGAAGCACACAGCCCAACAACTCCCCCATCTTCACTGTGGACTCATTCGGCTTCCTGGGTACCATCATAATCTGGGACCAAAAGTGGGAGCCCACCACCACTTCCATCATAAAGAAGGCGCAGCAGAGGATGTACTTCCTGAGGCAATCCATCCTCAACTCCTCCATCACTGTTTGGTACGCTGGCGCCACCATCAGGGACTGCAGCGTGTGTTGCGCTCTGCTGAGGTGATTGGCTGCAGACTCCCATCTCTACAAGACCTGAACACAATGTTTGGCCTACTCCGCTCAGACAGGAGGTTCCGGTCCATTCAGACCAGAACCTCGTTCCATTCTGCTGTTGGACACATGAACAATAAGCCCAAGACTGTTCCCACCACCTGCTCTGTCTCGACTACATGACCCTGTGTTGTGCTCTCTGCACCGATCACCTGCACTCATGTGTATACCAATCTGTTTATCGCATTTCATTCATTGCATGCTTAGAAGTATCCGTCTTATTGAGTTCGCACAAAGTACCGCAGTAATTTCCTAATAATTTGCTCAACGTTTGGCAACAAACCTTTTCTGATTCGGATGCTTCATCCAGGTATTTTGACTCCCAGAGTTCTCTTGTCCCATCACGGGTTTCTGCAGGACAGTCCGTTTTGCTAAAGAAACATCCTCATTCATTAAGTTTAAGATTTGCTCCCGCTGATGTTTAGTTTGCCGACTTGCTATCAGTTCACCCCATGATAGTTTGACTGTGACCATAAATACTTCAGTGCAGTTCCAGTTAATTATTTAGCAATAATACAGTCATTGTTTAATCTAGGAGAATTATGGTGGTTTATTCTGAGACTGAAATTATAGAGACCGTCTTACATGTGCTGCTTAACACCTAAAATTAAAAGTTTAGTTCAATTAAAAAAGTGAAACTCTAGAGTGATATCTTTGTTTGCATCCAAGTGAATACAGATAATAGCTGCAGCAAATAAAAATAATGAATACTTGAGTTATCTGCAGGGTGACGGGGAGGTGATCACAACTTCTTCCTTCCACTAAACTTTGATACCGCCCTCTGAACACCCAGGTTCTTTAGCAATGAATCTTTTTGGCCTAATCTGCCTGTGGCGTGCGTCACTGACTGAAGCACATATAGCGCCATCTTGTGAATTATTTTAAAGCTAACTGTACTTTGTAGTATTTAAGTTTTCCCTTAAAGTTCTGGAGTTTTCATGGTGCCCATCTGCGCTACATTCTTGAATATCTGTAGCAAAGAAAACGACGCGTCAGTCGACGACTAAGAAGGTCACAACTAGGTTGTTTATTATCTGATAACTGATACAAGATAAACATTATACATTCTTTTTTAACACTGATGATACTTTGCTTTTATTTTCAATGTCAGTATGCAAAAGAAAACATTGCAAAAGAAATGTTTTGTGTAATCATGAATGGTACATAAGTTGACTGTTTTCATTAATATTAAACCCATTAAATTTAAGCACTCCTTGTTGCCCTGGTGATAACTTGTTTAGCTACAACACAAAGAGGAAGAAAAATACAAAAATTAAAATAAAAAAATAGCACAAACATCAAGAGTTGGCTGACAACAAATACTTTAAGGGATCACATGATCTTCTGATGTATTGACTTGTGTAGATGCATATATAAAAATACAGGATCCCTGTATATATGCACATACAGTAATAATGTAGATACTATAGTTATAAAGCCTGTTCTGGACTCACAGACAAAATGTAGAGAGCAGGATACACATACACAAACATTTACCATTATCTCTCCATATAAACACGCATGAATCAACCAACAGGCAGAAGGCTCTCTGGCTTCAGAAGCTAAAAACTACACTCAACATTAAAAAAAACAAAAAGGAAAAAAAGAAGACATTCACATTTCTGAAACAAACTCCATGATCGCTCAGCTGATCAACAGTCTCCATTCATCAGTCCTGTTAACTTTAGTGCCACCAGAGAAGACAGACTGATTGATCTGCTGCAGATGAGCCGTTTGTGCACTCGCACCCGACTGACTGATCCCATCAGTCAGAAACCGTTCGCTTTCATTGATTACTTCAGTCTCTTGGTCCTCGCCCTCGCTCTGCACGCTCACTCACCGACTCGCAGTGTTTCTGCCAGTTAATTCATCCATGAGTGAGCATGTGGGAGAGAGGTGGAGAAATGGGACTGTAGTTTTTCATGTCTGGGTTTAGTGTGCGGATGTCCTGTAAGTCCATGCATTTACCTATTGGGGTGCGTCAGACTGCCTGCTGATCTTTACGGCGAGGAGGGCGCTTTGCTACTGCTGTAATGAACCTGGTATCTGTTAACAGTTTGTCCTTTCAACTCCGTGGACAGGCAAGTGGTCTTGCAGGGTATGAAGTCCTCCTCCTCCTCGCCCATCAGCCAGTTCTGCACCGAGCGTTCAGCTGAGGCCGGGACGTGATTGGCCAGCCAGCTTTGGTGCCACTTGTCAAAGCGTTCGTGTTGGCACGCTGCGACTCGGTGCTGCGACTGTGGAGGAAGAGGGAGATGGTCAGAGTCCAGGACTCCTTCATAACTCACTACATGTTCACTTGAGAAGAGCTGAGACCAACGTCTGACGAAAACTAGACTTCAATGGCACATTGACCCCCTCCCAAAAAAATCTATAAATCATATATTTAAAAAAAAAACAGTCTAAGGAAACAGGCTGGAGATTGAATAACAGTGCTGCTGTGACAAAAGCATAAGGAATAATGTTTACCTCCAACTTATTTCCTTTGTCCAGCTCACAAATAAAGAGTATATATATATATATATATATATATATATATATATATATATATATATATATATATACACACCTTTTATTTGTGTAGCACACTTAGCCACAGTGCAATTCAAGGGGCTTAACATGATTAGCAGATAAAATAGAAGTAAAAAAAACAGTAAAAGCATAAAACGTGACACAAAATTACACATTAAAAACATACGAAATTGCAGTTATTATTAATCGCTTCCTCAAAGGAAACTCTAAACATTTAAAGCAGCTCAGTGTTTCAGCAGCTTTGCCGTCAGGAAGTTTGTTCCAGATAAGAGGAGCATAGAAATCTGCTTCTGCATGTTTGGTTCTAGTTGTAGGGATGATTATTAGGTTAGAGTTGGAAGACCTGAGTGGTCTTAGCTAAGCCATTTAGTGATTTAGAAACTAGGAGTATTATGAAGTCTATTCTCTGAGCTACAATTTAAGGACTTTAGAACTGGGATGATGTGCTGGACTTCCCAGGTTCTAGTGAGCTGCAGCTCTCTGAGTGACGTTTTAGGTAGACCTGTGAGGACACTGTTGAAGTAATCGATCCGACTACAAATAAACCAATGGATGAGTTATTTAAGGTCCTGTTGAGATATTATTCTTTTAATTGTAGAAATGTTCTTTAGATGATATAAGGCTGAACTTGTCATTGCCTTTATGTGACCCTGGAGGTTCAGGTCTGAGTCCATTATTACAGCTGCATTACGGGCCTGATCAGTAGATTCTAACTACATTAACTGCAGCTAGGCGCTCACTCTTGATCAGGTACCTTAAGTCCAAAAGTAATTCAGTTCTGTTTCAATTCGGCACCTCCATCCATTGCTTCGTTTAGGGTTTGGATGGGTTCATGGTCACCTGGTGACCTTGTAATGTAAAGCTGCATATTTATGGTAACTAATCTGGGTTAGCAGGAGCATGTAGATATTAAATAGGAGGGGCCCCAGGATGGAGCCCTACGGCACCACAGATTGCCTTGCATTAGTCTGTAAATGTCCCACCAAAACTTAGCAGATCCGAACCGTGCAAAGTGAGGAGCGGTGCCTACCTTCCTGGCCTTCACCAGCGCCCCCCTGCGGTACATATAGTCCTCAGAGTTCATAACAAACACCATCTTGTGAGTGTTGAGTTTAAAGCGACATTCCAGGCTGCCGGCGTTCTCCACAGCCAGCTGCCGCTGCCACTCTCTCCTGCAGCGCATCGCCTCCACCTGCCGCACCTGCCAGCGCCGGAAACGCCGCAGATTCCTTCCCAGAAAAAAAACATTTATGTAGACTTTAAAACGTTGGTTTGGATAATGCTGACTGTTTACTGTCTGACCTAAACAGCAGATCAATCACATAAATGTTCACAATGTTACATTAGTTCAATTTCATTTTCACACTTGAAATTATATCGTGGATACATTCACCGGGCGCTGAAGATCCTCAACTAAACGGTGAGGTTAAAACGTGTAGATATGTTCTGGTTGTAACAATGTTAAAGTTATTAGACAAACTGCTTTAACAAACTCATCTCATTAGCTCATCTTTTCTATCTAAATCTCCTACCTGGGCAGGAATACAGGTTTGAAGAAGTAGCCTTCTGCCTGGGAGCACAGGCTGGACTCTGTGCCCACAAACTGCTCCATGTAGCTCGACAGGCACTGATGGGAGCAGGAGAGTTCAATCATTAACGTCAGATGCAGCGGGTTTTTTCTGTGGGTAAACCGGTTTATGAATCAGCATGGTTACCTGAACATCCAACGGATCATCAGCCTGAGCCTCCTCGGTGTCCAGCAGCTCGAGGGTCATCGACACCTGACCTTTATTTTGGATAAACATGACCTGAGAAAAACAAAAGATTATAAACCTGAATTAGAACAGGTTCAGATTTTTAAATACTTTAGCTAACTAACATTTTAGTGCCCTGTTTTGGAAGGGTCTTAATCCACATCCTCAGAAGTACGGTACACCTCCTCAGCTACTCGGAAGGTTTTACAAATGCTGTTGTGCAGGAGAACTGCAGAGCTTCTTCAGCTGCTGCGCGCCTAACAAACTCTGCATCAACAGGATTACTACACGTTTTTATAAAACCAATCAACACTTTTCCAGACCGTTTTTTGAGCTACTTTTCATACTCTGTCACAGCCGTTTCCTGCTGCCACCAATCACACATATAGCACATTGGTAATTTTTTAAAGTTTTATCCGTTTTTCATTCCTGAAATAAGTTTTATGGATTGGATGTTTAGATTGGCCTTCAAATACGTTATTTATTAGCTTGACTTCAGTTCACTATTCAAGTAGTTACCAGTTAGTTGGAGTTGCTGCTGGAGAGCCACGACAGAGTCCCAGCTGCAAGATGACAAGTCCACCTAAGTGGACCATACCACTTTGATTCAGAGGGGAGAGAAATTTTGTGTTTATTTGTTTCATTTATTTTGTTTGGTGCAGATAGTTCTGACCTTTTAGTGTTTCTTTAATGTATAGTTAGTTACCTTTAGTATTATTTTGACTAGTTTTCAGCAGTGGTCTGATCAGCCACTACGTTTCCCTCATGTCTCATTTGTAGGTCAGTTTGTGCTTGAGATCTTTGTGTTGCTACCCAGGTTAAGGTTCTTTATTCTATTTGGACCCATCGTATTTTGGAAAACATCTTTTTTGTGTTTTTGTAAATCTGGAAATATTTTTTGAAAACTTCACGCCTTCCTGGCTAGTCTGCACTCTGACATACTTCTAAATTAATAACTTAGTTCACAGTGAATCTATAGCAGATATTTAGATTGATGGAAGAAGAAAAAAAGAAGAACAGGTTGAAGAATGAATGGATTGATGAACATGTGTGGACACCTGGCTGGACAAGAAGCCTCGACACAGATGGATATAACATTTTAAGAACTGGAGGGGAATCAAAGTCTAGAAACATAATTATATTTCCATATTCTAGCTTCTCTTCTCTTCAAAACAATCAAGAAACTGGGAAATTCTTCTATTTTTTTCCGGGCTGCATTCAGCTACTGTGGATGCAGAACCTCAGCTGGCTGATGATTGGTGAGCGAAACAAAAATATTCTGCACAAATGCCTAAAACTGCAAACGTCAGCCAGGAAGTTTTACATAATCTGATGAAGTATTTTCTTTCCAGCAGAGAGAAAGTCGTGAGTAAAGCTTCTCCACAGCACTGAACCTGGTTAATAAACTCTCAAAGAAACCTTCGAAATGCCCTTCCTACCGAAAGGACACTCCTTTATTTGGAACATAGTTTTTGATGAGTGTTGGTGCGAGACGTTAAAAACATTTGTAGAATCTGGTGAAATAAAAAGCAGCTGTTATCAAACTCCATAAATCAGAAATTAAACCATGGACCATTTTGTAAACACTAAATATCTAGAGAAAAGCTTGAAAATAGAAAAGCTATAAAAAAAAAAAAAAGTACAAGGACACTGAACCTGAAGGGAGATAATCAGGAATTTGGAACTTTTTCACCAGATCATTCTCCATCAATAACTTTTAGGTATTTCTAATTCTACCTCGTTTCAATTGGTACATTTACGCATGTAAACATGAATTATTCTGCCAGGCAAACACAAAGTGGAGCAAACATTTTAAAATCTAAATAAGGACTTATTTGTATTTGTATGACCCATAAATAAAAACCCTGTAATAATAATAAGTCCACCTGTGCAGTGAACACAGCAGAGATAACACTGCGGATCAGACGTGGGGTTATAAAATAAACCTGCAAGATGCTCTGAGACTAAAATGGATTTTTTGCTTGTTTTTGGAACCAATTGCAAAACTGACACTGAACAAACCATCTTAAAGCTGCAGTAGGTAACTATAATAAAAGTCACTTTTTGTGATTGTTCCTAAAACTGTCCATATGTCCTGAAAGTAGGAAATGAGATTAGTAATTTGTGGAAAAAAAGCAGCTCCATTGGTCACGCCTACTGCTCCTACTGCGATTTGCAAGAATCCACCGCTCCCGGTAGAAAACACCCAATCAGAGCCAGAGCAGCGTCTGATGCAGTGTCTGACATCTGTCCATCACTCCTCACACACACCATGGCCCACCCCTCGCTCCGCTACGCAACTATGTACGCAACCGCCTGAGCCCTGTCAGAACAGCTAGCGGCACAAAGCTAGGAGTAAGCTATGGCCGAGCAACAGGACGACATCTTTTCTAGCTGTGCGGAGGTGAGTTTATGTTTTGCTATCACCAGTTCGCACTCCATTGCTTACGCTTGCCACTTCAAGTCGCGTTAGCTGAGATTCTCAACTGGTAGTCTGGTACACCAGTTGCGTAGCGGAAGGAGGGAGGAGCAGGAGGGCCTTGGAGGCGGGGCATGAGTGGATCGGAGAGGGAGGGGGAGTGATGTGAAGGTTGTTTGAGTTCTAATTTTCAAGCAAAGTCTACTCTCCTCTCAGAGTTACCTATTGCAGCTTTAACTGTTAAACAAGGTGGTGGCAGAATCATGGTGTGGTGATACTTTTCATCAGCAGACAGGGAAGCTGCTAAAAGTTGATGTGAGCATTACTGGAGGTGAAGGCTGGTCGATTTGGGAAGAAAACCAGTAAAAGACTGATAACTATCTGAGACGACTTGGCCGAAGCTTCACCTCCCAGCTGATGATGTCCAAAGTGCGGCCCGGGGACCGTTTACGGCCCTTGGACTGATTTTGCATGGCCTTTGATCACAATTTAAGATTGGTACTTTCTGCAATTGGCACCATAAAACAAATAATCGATGCAGATGGAGACATTTTATAAAGGGCATCATTTCGTTGACAACTTAAAATGGGAATTTTTTTGCTTTCTTTTTTATTTAATTGTGTAAAACAACTAACAAAGAAGCAGACCCTGTTCTTTCTGCTGAGAAAAAAAAAATTAAAACATTTTTTAGCCTCTCTAAAACATTGAAGTATTTGAAAATTATTTCTTTTAAAAAGTATTTTGAATCTACAATCCTTTAAAAATCTATTTTCTACAAGAATTCCTAATTTGTATTTCATTAAAATATTACATGTTTAATTTATTGTTGAGCAGGTAAAGAAACTTTTTTTTTAGATAAACGAAGAAAGCTTATTTTTGTGGCCCATTGACATTTTTAACTTGATGATTTGTGGCCATTGTAGAAAAAGGTTTGGACATCTGCTTTAAAGCTACGGCCAGAGGCAGAAACAACAATGAAGTCACCTCAGACTGCAACAAAAAACAGCTTTCCTTACACTGAAATTATATCGTCATCAGGCTTCCGTTCACTAATTAGGTGACTTCTTCATTCAATTTGTTGCAGTTGGTATTATTTAAGGCTATCATAGTAAAGGGAACTATATGCATGCTATATATTCCAGATAAAATACAAGGTTTATGGTTCTACTTCAGTAAGGAAATGTTGACCTTTAATCTGCAGTGGTCTAACCGTTGCCTAGCTCTACTTTCAGCGGTCGTCTGCTCACCTTGAAGCAGTTCTCCTCAGCCATGACTCTCTCAGCCTTCCACTGGTAGCTGGTTTCCCAAGCTGCTCTGACACACTGGGAGGATAAGTTCCCACCTGCCGCCCCCCTCTTCCTCTCCGCCAGGTAAAGATCCACCACCTGCAGACACACCTCGTCGCTCACCAGGTGCTGCAGCTGAGGGCCGAGGAGAACGGATTACAGTTACAAACACTTTCAAAGCAGAACAAGGCCGAGCTAAAAGACGGGAGGAAACCATTATCACCTGCCGGATGATGTTGTGGATGACCTTGTCGATGGTAAAGCCGATGTAGGCGTGGATGGTGAACATCTCTCTCAGCGTGTCCTCGTACTGCGTGGAGTCCAAGTTGCCGTCCAGGAGACTACGCACCATGTCCAGGAAGGCTGGATAGTACTCCTCTAACTCCACCTCGCCTGTGCAGGTAGAGGGCATGTTAAGAGTTTTCCACAGTTTCGTGAAAGTACAGGTTAGTCATTTCCCTCGAGGTAAAAGTCAGTGTCTGTACTGCAAACCCAGAGCTGTGTGTATTCTGCAGGACTGACCATTACAGATATGCAAATCTCTATTTTGAAGGGTTTCAACCCAGATTTTCAGACGTTATCGAGAACTACAAGACAAATACAAGAACTAAAATAGACTTTAAAGAACAGCAGTCATTTTTGCTTTTGTGATAACCTTTAAAAGCTTTCTTTAAAATTAAGAGCCGCCTGAGCTTATCTTTTTGTCCTTTTTGACAAAAATAATGAGCAAACAGCTTGTGGTCTCTTGGTGGTTTGAGTTACAGGCAGCAGGAAGCTGAAAAGCTTGGAAAAGTCGTTACGTCCAACAGGAAAAATGTTTGGCTTACAAGAATTTAAATGCAAGAAATCATCTTCTTTCTCCACCACAACATGTTCCCAGAGAAACCATGCACCACTGAGCAGCTCAGTGGTAAAAACATCCGAATAAATGTTAAACCATCACTTCAGTTTTTCCTCCATCCATCCATCACCACGGACCGTAACTGATCGAATTTCATGAAACCAACCATCTTCTGTTATCTCTCTAACCTTTCTTCCATCTGATTGAATTTCAAACATCCAGAGACGATCACACTTCTAACACCGGTTCCTTCTGCATAGTGCAGCACAACTTGGCACACTGGCACCTCAACACTTCTTAACATCTTGTTTTTCTCACTTAAGAGTACAAAATATCACAACAAACAGCCTCTCATGGCAGCTCAATAGTTGACGCAAGTCCCACCTGTATATCTGTGTTTATTTAGTTTAAACTATTTTTAATTCATTTGAATAATTAACCCAATGCACTGTTTAGTAAGAAGAAAGGTATTATTGTTAGTTGACATAACGTTATTTATAAATTTTAAATGATGTTGTAAACTGGCGATATATAAGTAATCAAAACTGTGAAAACTCCTGAATAGGGTTGTGCCGATGAACGATGTCATCGTCCATCGTGATGGTTGACCAACATCACGATGGAAAGCCACCATCGTGATGCCACGCCCCCACCATGTCAGACACGCACTAATCCTTTAATCTCTTCTATAGTTTAACTAAAACCTTTGCATGGACCGCTCTGTAAAGATTTGAGAATATAACTAACTAATGAGTGTAGCACAGTGGAAAATATTTGTATATACTTATTTATTTTGCGTGGTTTGAGTGTGTGGATTTGGTGTGTTTTGTTTGCATTTGTTTCCCTCTGTGAAGCTCCAAAAAAAATAAAAGAAAAAAGAATTGATCTGGATGATTCAGGACAAGGAGCGCAGAAACCAGCTGCTTTGTTACAGCTGCGCAAAATTTATTAAGCTGAACATAAAAAAGGGCGAGGCAGGACGGCAAAGACTGAACCCAATGGCCGAAAACCATGAGTGATTACCGCGCACTAGAGTTGAAGAACCCGTCCGCCTCTTTAGCGCGATAATGTATATTAAAGCGCTCCATTATTCCCGATCTACCTGTCAAGATGTTACCGGCAGACAGCATGTCATGATGGTAAAGACCCACTCCTCTCAGATAAACTCACAGAAAAATGCTGAAGAATAAATGCAGTATTCTAGCGAAAATGTGGGGTTTAATCGGTTCGCGCTATAATAAGCTGCCAATCCAAATATACTCTTGAACTCTCTCTGGTTCAGGTCGGTTCGGGGCCAACTTTTAAGGCCCGATGACAGCTCTAACAAGTCTCTGGCGGCAGACAGTCAGAGCGAGGCAGATAATTACCGTTTCACCAGTTTTGAGAAACGAGCAAAGATGGCCACAAACGTTGCCATATGAGCACTATGAGTCAAGGCTGCGCGGATATCGGTGCCTGGCCTTTGTTTTCCAGCTGCTTTTGGCTGAAATGGGTAATGAGTCAAAGGAGATCAGCTGTTCACCTGTCAGCTGATGTAGTGGTGTATGCTCGATTGGAAGAATTTACATTAAGTCTTTACCTGGAAGGAGAACAACCTGGTGTGAGTTTATTAAGAATAACTTAGTCATCTTTTTTACAAGGTAAAGGAATTATGTCCATTTTTCAGTTTAAAGCTGTGAAAAGGTCCGGCATCCATGCGCACATAAAAGTGAGTATGGATTTCAAATCCATGCTCCCAGCAAATCACAAACTGCTTGTGTAAGTGTAGTAAAGTAACTAAAGTACAGTTTAAAAAATTACGGGGTTTTTTGTTTTGTTTTTTGCTGTGTTTTAAGTACTTTTTAGGCTGGTGTGAAGAGATAAATGAAAAAAAAAAGTAACCAACCAACCCCCTCCCAACGATGTCATCGCCCATCACGATGTTTTACTGTCAACATCGTTAACTCTCAATTTGGTGGACATCGCCCAACCCTACTCCTGAATTAAAAGTTTAAAAAAAAGATACAAAATGAGGGAAGTCAACTTTCTTTCCAGATTAAATATTTTCTCTGAAAGGGATGGAGAATAAAGTCTGAAACAATAAATGTTTTTTATATATATATATACACTTCCAGATCTTGAAATGGTTGCATTCGAATCACAAACATTTCCAGATTGCGTTGTTTCCCATCATACAAACGCATACGCAGCAGCCAATCAAGCGGCGTTAAACCTACCTTTGGATTCCCTGGATATTAGATTTCAACTTCCTGCTACTTATTGCCTTTTATGTCAAGGTTTTATAAGAATAAATTGAAAGAACGGATAAACTTTTAGCCATAAGGACAACACAAACTTTCTCTTTCCTGACCGCTGTGTGTAGATTCATATTTATAACTATCATCACTTAAACATGGACAGCATTTGAGCTTACTGGGCTGTTTGAGGCGGAGCTCCATGGCCAGGTCGCACGCCTTTTCCCTCCTTCCCTCCGCCATCAGCAGCCTCTCCCGGCTCTGCTCCGCTCGATGCTCCAGCAGCTGCCGCTCGGCTTGTCGGTAAACCCTCAGCAGCCGCGAACACAGAGTCTGATGCAGCCGCAAAAAGAAATACCAATTGTTGTTTACAAAGAAAAGGTTATAGACGCCGTCCAGCTCCTTCTGGTGTTCCGCTTCGGGGTCGCGAAGGTCCACTTTTTCTCCAACAGCAGCAGAGCTCGTCTCCATAGGAGTAGAGCCAGGGGTCGCAGTCACCACTGCTGGTTGGCTCGTGCTACTGGATGTATTGGAGGGCTCAGTGTCCGTAGGTTGAGATGGGCTGCAGCGCCTCCTCCTGGACTCACCGTTGAATTGCTGCTGCACTTGGGACTGGTTCTGGGACTGCGCTGGCTGTGGTGGAGGCTGACTTCCTGTGGCTGCTGCTGTTCCCCCTGGTGCATTGGTGGAATGGCCGCTTCCTCCTCCAGCGCCTGCTGCAGTCGGTGCAGAGACTCCTCCTCCTCGTTCTCCGCCTTCCTCAGGCTCTGCCTCCTCGTCAGTCCATTCTTCTGTATCACTAAGCTCACCCCGGCGGGAGAAGAACAGATCGGGAACAAAGTGCTGGACGATGCGCTTGATGTGGTCCTTGTCATCCTTGTGGATGGTGGGCTGACGTTTCACGTGGTAGATGATGAGGGCGGCGGCGTCTTCCAGTATCTGCTTGTCCTCATATGTGAACATCATATGGGGCTCGCTGGACGCCGCCGAGCCCGAACCGTTCCGGCTCTGATGGCCGACTCCTCCTTCTTCTGTGCTCTGCTCCTGACGCTAGAATAAAAGAAAGCGATATTCCACCACTCCAGTTTTAGTTTGTCCTCATACAGCTGCTCTAACAGAATATTATAAAACCATTAACTAATCCAAATACACATTTGCTAGCTCTGAAGTTTAGATCCTTAGAACAGATGGTATTCAATAAAGATTTGCGATCATTTATTTATACGTAATCAAATACCAAGTTATGATTTTTTTTATCTGTCTCTTCACCTCATCATAGATGCTTTCAATCTCGTTGAGGAGACTTTTCGACCTCAGGGCCTTCATGTCATTCTGTTTGAAGTTGACTCCTTGGTGGTCCAGGGACTTCAGGTAGGCTTTCTCGTACTGCTCCCTCCAAATCTTGTTGAAACCCTGCTGGGCCTCTCTCCACTCCTCCTCCTTGGCTTTCAACCTGAATGGTAAAAAACAGAACAGTGACTTATTGTATGAAACACATAAGTTGTTTTCAGATATACATTCTGGATACTTGTTCTTTAACCGAAGTCGTCCTTTCAAATAAACCCCTTTTTTACCGGTACTTTGCCTTTCGGCTGCTCACATGCTGCAAGAAATGAACCAGAGGATCCTGATGAATGTCTGGTGGGGGGGACAAACAGTGTGGCGGACGTACATTTCCCTTCCTCAAACAAAATATTTTTTCCGCCGAGAGAGAAGCAGGACTCACAGTGCTAATCTTTCTGCGCACATATGCTTAAAAGACGAAGCTAAACAGAAAATAGAAGTGAAACAAAAGGAATAAGAAGCAGGCTTTGATATAAAATAGATATATATTTCAATGTGTGCACTCACAGCTGCCCCACCACCAGCTTTCCCGTGACTTTACATAATAATCCGTACGTAAACATCCTACTGCGACAAGCCCGTTCTTGTTACTAGGTCTTAAGCCAATAATATACCAGGAAAAGTTTTGTGGACAAAGGAAGTTTGCTTTCAGACTAAAAAAGTAAAACAGAAAACGTCTGCAAATTTACAGTTTTTCATGGCCTGTTTAAAAGGGGCTGTAGTAATAAGTATTACACATGCAGCCAGATATTACCGCATAATACCGCATGGGGAAATTGTGTTAAGTATTTTTCAGTTCACCATACAAGTTTACAGAACCAATGCAGAGATGTTTTAAACAGAGACGGACATTTAGAAAAAACGGATTTCTTAAAACACATCAATTGGTGCTTACATTTATGAAGTCCTTTTTAAATGACCTAATCTGTCGTCTATACACTTTTATAAAAAAAAATTATACAAACGTCCTTTACGATTGAGTTGTGATGATTGTGATTATATAAGCTGAGCAGCTCTATTTAGAACGAACATAAAAATATTGCAAATCAGCATTTTGCTAAAGCTCCCAATCAACAATGCAAAAAAAAAAAAAACATGCAGTACAAAGATTTTGTATCTTAAAACTTAAAATGTTTATTAGGGTGTATTCACACCAGTATTGTATATTTAATTTAAAGACATACTCAGCAACTGTTATATCTGTTTTTGAAAAGTTTTGGTAGTACACCAGTATTTATTATGTTCATTTTCAGAATTGTCACTGCGTGAGAGCGTCTCACTGCTGAAAATTGCAATTTTCAACCTATTCCTGCCAGGACGCATCTCCAAAGTACTTACGGAGTTTCGCTTTATGGCCTTAGGTCAAACGAAATTGATAACATTAAAATCTTAACACTGTACCTCACTGCTCAACATTACTGCTTGGTACTGACAATTTATCAACTGATAAGCTTGTAAACCGTCAGCACACTGGTCTCTTCAGATGCGCTCCATAGAGATTTGGTTTTACGACAGTGAAATTACGCTGCAAGCCTTGAGAGGGCGATAGATGCTAATTATCAGCAAAGTTACGGAGTGCGTCTTTAAAAAGAACTCAAATTCGTTTTATTCTCTTGGCCCGGACCTTTTGTGCCGGCGTGAATACAACCCAGCAAAGTGTGGCGTACATCAAAAAAGTGAATCGAAACCCAGCTGGAGAGATCAGAGCAGTTCCAAAAAAAACTGGTGTGGAGCAGATCAGGTGTGAAAGCAAACCACTTTTCTCACACCCAGTAAACAAAACAAGCCAAAAAAAATTATCTTAGCATTATTGTTATTTATTTATTATGTGTATTTATGTGAGTGCTGCCTTAACATGTGAATGATCTACTAGGGCTGGGTGGTGGGCATATCATGGTATTTTAGACAAAACATATCAGTATTATGGTATTTAACTGTATTTTTTTTTTCCATACAACAATGTTTATATCCACATCATCTTATAAGAATGAAGAATATAAATATGTGCTTTAAATAGCCCATTTTACTGTCATATGGACTGCATCATTTTTTTCCCCCAAACACAGGTGAATGGTATGAAAAGAATTAAAATTATTATGATTCTAGTCATAGGTGTCATTTTAACCGGGGACATGTCCCCAGCAATATTTATAATTGACAGGTTTGTCCCCACCAAGCCTGATGTGGAAATTTTTACTGACCTAACAGCCACTTCTGCTCCCAGCAAAGTTTCTGCGTCAGTATCTAAACAGAATATTTTTAATTCACTCAATTCCAGTTTCTTATGCAGTCATGTTACTTTCTGCTCACGTACAGTAGAGCTAAAGATCTTTGCACGAACCCGACGGGGCTTAATTTCTATCATTGTCCACGGTTGCTGCGCTCTCACAGAAAATGTATAAATGCAGTATTATCCCAAGGCTCAAATTGCAGAGTGTCTCCTGCATTTATATAGCAGCTCCATGATGCCCACAAGTCAAATAAAATCTCCTTAAATCTACAGCAAGCGGTCAAGAGCGCAGACAGAAACACACGCAGGCGAGACGGACTTTTATACAACAGAAGCGGTTAAAGCTTCATATAGCTGTAGACTTAAAAGAGATTATAAATCAACATGCCTTGCAATTATTCTTATTCCTTTATCATTTTAAGCTTCAGATAAGAGGCCTATTTATGATATGTAATGTTTTAAAAGACAGAGTCAGCTACAGGGCGGAGTCCTGCAATGTCACTGGTAGCCGTTTCAAGATGGAACAACTACAGTTCTACAGTTCCTTTGCTGATAACACAGGTCCATCCGTTGCTGCTTCGCTGTTTGGTGGATTTTTTTAATACCACAATTTAAATCCTTTCTCTACAGCATAACGCGCATTGTGTTTGTGTCCTAAATGGTTGGAGGCAACCATTAATCTCCTCCTGTTATGTCTCCTGTGCTTGCCAAATTTATCATGTCTGTTTTTCATAATTTTCTCATCCAGAAGAAAAAAAGAGACACAAAAAACTGCCTATGATTATGTTCAATACTTGTAAACGACACCTGGCTGCTCAGAAACTTTCAGTGGAGAAAGACGCAGCGAGCAGCGCAACACCAGAGACGGTACTGCGTAATACTTTTATGTTTTAGTTCTACGAAGGTTTGAGTTTTAAAACTAGTGAGAAATGTGATTAAATGTTAATGTAGGTCTGAAAAAAGTTTAACAAGGGTGTGTGGCGAGTGGCGGGTTTTACAGCCTTAAATCATAATTGTAAAAAAAAAAAAAAAAAAGACCACTTTGCAGATTTGTGGGTTATTTTTAGAACCCCCACAATAAATGAGGGACCATTCTAAATTAAATTTATTGGGTCTGGTTTATTTTCTGCGGGTGAGTAGCAAGGAACATAATATTCATGCAATAGTTTTGCTCGTTTAAGACTCCCCAAGATGATATGTGACATACTGGATTCGTGTAGAGAGCATGCCAGAATACTAGCCTACTTTGCCCTGAATGCGAAAAATTCTCGCCATCTCTGCATCCAGCTTCCAGAGAGAGACGCTTCTGCGACGCAACAACGGAGAACCAGGGAGTGGACATTTCCATCACAGTTAAAAAATCAAAAAGAAAAATAATTTGATCCATTATTCAAAGTAGATTATAGTGCAGTGAATTATTAGTCTTTCATTGTACTGCAGCTGAAATGTATATTCAGAAATCACTCTGCAGAAACCAAACTCTATGTCCAGTCTGGCTTTACATAGATTTTTAATTCCTGAATCGCTGGAAGTGCTGCATGGATAGGAACAGCATTGAGTAATCAGCGCGAAAAATTCCCTCCTGCTCCCAACACCAAAACAACATATGAACATTTTCCTCTTTGGGACTCTTAAACAAAACATCAGTTATATCCGCTCGCATTAAGTAAACTTCGTCCCAGAGCCGTGAAATTCAATTTCGTTTGTTTTTTTGTTTTTTTTCAGCTGAAACAACTTTATGCGGATCACCCACAGGTATCTGCCCTATTGGAGGATTGTCAGCAGTAAGTTCATTTGAAGTTTCTCCACACAGAACAATGTTGGGGTTTCAAAAGGAGCATGTTTTATTGTTGCGCATTCTTCTGGTGCGAGTATATATGATATTCCAATCATTTTTCCCAACCAACAGCATAATGTTGTGATGTTTAAAACGGAAAACAGTTAAACCTATGGCTTTTAACTTGTATTGATTTACTAAAGATGCGATTTTCACCACGTTTATAGCCTACTCTGCAGTGCATATTGTAATGAGACATGAAACGGATTAATACTTAGAGGCTATATAAATATTTAATAAGTGTCCCCACCAATCCTCAAACCGCATTCAAGTTAATAATTACGTCCCCAGCAATTTAAAAAAAAAACTGACGCCCTTGATTCTAGTGGACATTCTTGATATTCTAAGGCTGAAAGTAAAGTGTTTTTAACATCACATTGACACAAGCATCAAATTGTATCTTGTAATGGCCTTGCATGTAGTACTGAAGAATCACGCTAGGTGGCAGAGTACAGACTCAGACCAGATTCTGCCGAAGAGGAAATAAAATAAACATGGCGACCGTAGGAGATTATTAGCTGGTTAATATTCGGATAAAAGAAAAAAAGACGGCCGAAGTATTATAGATGGTATGTAAAACATATTTACCGCTATTTTTGATTTCTTCCCTACTGGGTTTGTCACCGATGACCGCGTTTACCTACAGATTGTCAAATAGCGCTCAACAATCGAGTGAAATCGGTCCACGCTGAAACGCTTCCCCACATTAAATGTTGAGCAAGTTGTCCGAGCTATTCACCGGTATGGGGGTGTATTAAAAATTCATATAACGAAAATAAACACCGGTTTTTCGGTATGAACCTGAATACCTCCCAGGCCTATATCCTACATTAGAGATGTCAAGCTCATTTCCATTTTGGCCCACATAAAGATAATGGATGTCCTTAAAGGGCCGGTTTTGGCAGGAAGTATTGATAAAACTATATTTACCAAACTGCTAAAACATGAATAAATATCTGTCTCAACGAGTACTTCTTAAAATTAAAAGATACTGAACATCTTTTCATAATGATGTGATTTATGAATGATTTAGTGCTTCAAATAAACACTGATTTGAATGATAAAAGGGTATTTAGGTGGATATAAATAGAACTTAAAAGTTCTATGTATTTGGTCCTCTACGGCTTAGAGGGCCACATCAATAGCCACGGCGGGCCGGATTCGGCCCCCGGGCCTTGACTTTGACACCTGTCCTAAACAATCCTATCTGCATCCTACTTAGCTACAGACTGACTTCCATTTTTTCCCATCACCATTTCAAAACTGGTTGAATATGGAAAATTCAGTCAATGCGACCCCTGAGTATTAACCATAACATCAGGAATGCACTCTCCATTGTTTATGTTGGCCTATTTTCACATGATTTCCTGGTTTTACCAGCTTACAAGTTAAACTGTCCAATGGGAGAAAGACTTTAGCAAACCTGTTTTTTTTTTATGGAGAAACTCTGTTCTCGCTGCATTTACCCTCAGTGTGAATTTAAAAAAACATAAGAAAAAAGAAAAAACTTTGGTCTGTACAAAAGAAAGTGAACTAACATACCTTCCTGCTGTGAATATGCCCTTAGTGTAGATAGAGATCCTGCACCTGATGGTGAACAATCATGGAGCAGCATCAGGATTGTTCTGTTGTCTTTGGCAAGTGTGCCAGACAAATATGCTGCAGCAATGAGCTGCATGTTTTGGGCGTTTCTCTCTGAAACATGCAGGACAAAGGGTCCTGAGGACCAGGGTTGGGAACCACTGCCCTAGCCGTGTTCACATGTCTAATCAAACTGTACCAGAGTTCAATTCAACCGAGCCGAGACCTAGGTTTTTAGGCGGGCCAGAGTTTGCTTTTTTTGGTCCATCTCAGAGTATCGCAGCAATTTCACACATCCCCGTTCGAACCAGAATTTCTAAGCAAAGGGAATTAAGCTTGATTAAAGTGGACTAAAGAGGGCTTGTATGAATGCACCCTTAAACTATGAGCAAAAGAAGCATTTTGTTTTAGAGAAATTTGAAAAAAAGATTAGTTAAAAACTTGAAGTTAAACTAGAACAAGACAAACCGCTTAAGTACGACAGGCACAGCGGTGGCGGGACTCTTCTTCAGTCCCTCGATGATCTCAGGAGCCTTGTCTCCATAGATACGATACACAGCACGGCGCTGGATGACCTCAGAGGTACCACCCAAGCAGTCGTCTAATCTGAATCGTTCCTGGTCCTCTGGTGACAGGCGAGACAGCTTCTTCTGTACGCTCTCCAACACCCTGATGGTGGCCAAATTAGTCTCCAGCACAACATCCAGCTGCAAGAGGAACAGACATTGCATTTAAGATGAGACGCAGTCACATGCTTAGTGATCATGTGCTTAAAAAAAAAAAAAGGTGTTTTTAAAAAGGCCTAACCTACAAAAAAAATCGAATTAATCTTTTTTAATGAAACATGTTACACCAAACATTAAGGTTACCTCAAATCTTTCATCCTCACAGCGATGCAGTTGTTCTTCATATGGAGTCTTCTTGGAGCTAACAAAGGTGGAGTCCTCCGACCAGGAGGGGAATGAGACCCAGGTGTCATTTAGGACCTTTACGTGCAAAGAAGGAACAGGTTACTAACGTATAATCAAAGATTTGCACTTGCAAAAAGTATTTACACAGGCTTTACAGTATTTTGTTGACCTACAGGGGGTGCTACAACTTTGACACTTGAGTACAAGAAGAAGAATGAGACGAAAAGTTCTGAAGCAAAACAACACAGAAGAAAATTAAAGAGTTATGGTTGCTGCATTTGTACCTCTTTGCAAAGAGCAGTGCGCCCGCTGCATTTTGGCTGCTGATAGGTCTTAGGCAATGCTCTGTAGCTCGACCCCAGACGTTTGCAAGAGGCATAATCTACCTCTCTTCCCCCTCCTCCCTCCATGTAACGATCTGAGAGCCCCGACACTGCATGAGAGAGCTCCTTGTCCCCCAGAAATGACTTGAACTGAGTGTACAGCTCCGGAAACTTCCTGCAAGATATCATGTATGAGACAGAAGACCAGATGAAAGACTGGCAAAACACACTGGATATGAGCTTTTATGCATTTGATGTAAGAGAACATTGATACACCGATATATCGCAATATTTTGTCACAGTATTTTATTGATATTCAAAAGCAATGTGTAGATTTTCACTTTATTCCATTTTTTTTTAAATTTGAATGAAACCATTAATGACAGAATTAATGTAATAAAATGAAGGTGGTAGTTTGTAGCTGTTGTGATCGTCTTTGATCCAGTGGATCAAACAGATTAATAAAACTGGATGTTTTAAGTATGAAACCGGTTGGATTGTTTAGAACGCTAAGACTTTTTTTACAGTTAAATTCAGTTTTAAAATGATAGGACACTGATAACAGGGCTGAAACTGTTACAATATACTCATATCTAGGGCCTGACCGATATATCGGCCGATATGGGGGTCATGGATGATATCGGCAATCGGTAGAAAAAATGCTGATAATTTAAATTTATTTATTTTTCTTTGAGGGGGCATGACAAAAAATGCAGTTGAGCTACTTATCCAGCAGATGGCGCCAGATTCATAATTTCAGGTCTCAGGAGTGTTGCTTAACACACGCAGCTGACCAGACTGTTACGTTAAGTTTTTGTAAAGAAAAAAGTGGCAGAGGTGAGTAAAAACAAAGTAAAAGGTTTAACCTTCCCGTTTCCTTGCTAAAACGTAAATTTGTACAAATAAAGTCCTTAAGTCCATATCTTAACTGATGCGTTAGATTAAGTAATGTATCTAATGTTTCTTTTCCTTAAAAAAATGCCGTACCTGCAGCATACAGAGTGCAGACTTTAACGACCCCGCGGACTATTATAAACATTAAAAGTAAATGGTAATGGTAAATGGACTGAACTTATATAGCGCTTTTCTAGTCTTACTGACTAGACACTCGCATTCATACACCGACACCCAACATGGCTCGTTGGACAATGTAGAATTTGGGGGTTAAGTGCCTTGCCAAGGGGCACATCGACATGTGACTGGAGGAAGCTGGAATCGAACCTGCGACCCTCCGATTGCAAGCTAACTACCACTGAGCCACAGTCGCCCACGAGTATCCGTGTTGGTTTCATGAAGTATAAGTGACCGCAGTAAATCCTTGATAGCGACTTTGTCTCCATTTGAAATCTACTGTCATAAACCATAACTTAACAGTCTGCGATGCTTGAGAATAAAAAAACCCAGGAAGAGCGCTACAATGTTTGTAACAAAAGCACCAGTTCTTAAATGAGAATACTTAGAAGTTGGTCGCTGTGTGCTGTTTACTTGTACTTTAACAGGGTTTTTTTATACATAGGAAGCTCATTACCGCCACCGGCTCACGATGGGGATGTAAAAAAATACTTTCAGCACTGCTGTCTGGTCTATGCGCTCAATGGTCGGGATTTAACTGCAGTTAGACAAATGCAGCAACAATGCTGGTTATGTACTGTTTCGATGGCGCAATTTTTTTCCTAAAAATTGCCTAGCGACACATCTGCCGACATTTCTGACCACCGTTTACTTTCTGTGAAAATTTGTCGCCGATATTCCCGACAGATTAGAGTGAGGTCTTGTTCTTCATGTTTGCAGAAGTTTGTCTGCATTATAAACTGCATGCACACGTCGAGCATTCAAGAAACATTATGTGCTCTGTGTTGTTTTTTTAATATCATTGCTAAGTAAATCTTATTTACGTTATCTGGAATCCAGCAAGTTACTGAGACTGTTATTTGGTGTGTAGATAGGCAGAGAAGGCAGGGTTGAAGCTGAAAGTACCGTTTTTTTTATTTATTGGAATTTATCGGCAATTATATCAGCTATCAGCTTTTGCTATGGTTTTATATCGGCATCACTATCAAAAATCCATATCGGTCGGGCCCTACTCATATCTTGAACATATACTTAAAATAAGGCAACTCTTCAATAATTTCACTGAAAATGCTTGTTTTTTTTTTACAAGTAGTGTACAAGTATCGTTATTGTATCTGTTTGAAAAAAGGGATATAGAGCTCCGGACATCATGTGACTCTCAGAGCTTCTGCGCCACACTGGCAGGCAGGAACGCAATCAAAATGAATGACGCCTGCTGGGATTTTACTCTGGAGTTCACTTCCCATTTTAAAACCAAAAATATTATTGTATATATCAGGAAATTAAAAAGATTAAAATCTCCAACCCTTACCGTGTCCCTGGGCTACATTTTTTAAAACTTTAGAAGAGCCAACCATTTACCGGAGATGCGATACCCCAACATACAATTTCCTGATCACGTTTCCCTTGTCCTATTCCGGAGCATCACTTAAAGCAGATAAAAGCATGGAGGGATATAAAGAGACACAATCAGGGTTTATTATCGAAATCCAGATCTAGATTCTTTCTGCAAAGATCTGAGAGATGGAGCCATGTTATGTCTGTCAATATCAGTCCACTAATCAATCATTGCTTTAAATAAATTACACCATAGTCTTTTCCTTGTTATGATCACAAGACATGTAAACAGCAGCATGCAGACATCACAAAGATTATGATTCTGCAAAGTTTTATGAGATGTTTACTTGTTCTATGTGAGCAGCAACACAGAAAAATCCACGGCAAGTAGGGGTGTCATGATCTCATTTTTTTAATCGAAATAGATCGAAATTACCTAAAAATCTTGCGCTTCAAAATCTAAAAGACGATCACGATCACCTCCTACCATGTTTGCATACTGTAGCATCACCAACGTCCCACTCGGACTCCGTAGCAACCGTCTATTTACTCAGATTTCCTCATCAGAAGGAACCACACCTTGCATTTCCCCTAACAAGTAATTCTCACCAGTTCTCATACAGCTCACAACACCACATGGTAACATTAACTGCTATATCACAATAAGAGCACCCTTTGAACACAGCACACCTAATATAAAGAGCATATTAGCTGGCACTAGCTAGTAGCTAAGCTACAGTTAAACCATGGCTAGGACAGATGAAGAAAGAAGCAGCGGCACCAGAGCTAAAGCCGCTCCTTCTACTATCAAATACCCGGTGAGGAAATTTTGAGTTCCTTGTGAGTTAGGTCGACATTGTCGCTGTAAACAAGATTACCACTGTTTGCTGCACATTTGCTCGTTACTCTGAGCCAGCCGTAGCTGAGAGTTGTTGCCCTGCAGTAACTAAAAAGAGTCACTAGATGGCAGCCACCCTCTGTTACTAATCATTTCTGTTTATTTATTATTATTTATTTAAACAAGATGTTTACACTTATAAGTGTAACATTTTGTTGAAAATATAATAATGACTATAATAATAATTGACAGTTAATTGCCTAATGTGGTACATTCCACAATAATGGTAAATCACTTATGTCTTTTGAAATAAGATTTACTGTACAAAATTTAATGAATAAAACCAATTATAATAGACAAGACTAGTCTAAAAATGGCATAGGGCTTTAAGAAAAGCAACAGAAAAAAAGAAAGAAAAGGAAATAGAATTGTGACCCTAAATTCGAAAATCAAATTGAGGATTTGGAGAATCGAGAGATCCCTAACAGCAAGATAACTGTAGGAAGTCCGCTATGAACCTTAATAAAAGCATGTGAAATAAATAAACCATATAAAGTTGAGGAAACGGTTTATCTAGCTGATATAAAGTGATCATTACGCGCAAGCCTTTGCTTATGGGGGTCCCACAGCTTAATTTTAGCTGATTGCTAGCGCGTTTTATTGCAATAATCCAATGTTTTCTGCATTCTGGATCCTTGGAAATCTTGTTAAACTCTCTTCCCTTATTTCATCCACGTCTTTTGTGGCATCCTGGGGCACAGCAGGTATGCACCATATTTACTGCTTCTAAGTTTGGGCTGGCTGCATATATAACTAGAATATAACTGCGGGAGACTGCCTGCCACTATGGCGGTGATTTGATTTCAACTGTTGAATGCTGTTAGAAGTGACGTCAACTCCTGAAGCTCTATCGTTGCATCCCTAAAAATCACAATATAGTCTTACTCAAAGTAGGGCAATCTATTGTATCCCTGAAGTACTGATACATATCGTATCACTAGATTCTTGCAAATACACATCCCAACATTTTATTCTATTACTAGTTCCTTATCTACATTAAATCTATTTGAATAAAATACACCAAGTCTTTGCTACTGGGAAAATTAATTTTACCTTCCATTTCAAATATTGATCCTGCTTTTTAACAACTCACCCCAGGAATGGAGTCACTAATTGTAGCAGCTCTGCCCCAGAAACCACTTCTTGGTTGAACAAGGCAATGCATCGCAGGAAGTTCTCATACACTTCCTGGCTTTTAAACAGGCGACGAACCTGAATGAATGGAGAATAGCACGGAAAAAATTAAACTTAAACCAATCAACTGTAGGAGCACAAAACAAAATAAATCTGAAAAAAAACTCTTTAAATTGGATGCCTTACCTTATCGAAAAAAGAGAATTCTCTCAAAACACCGTGTTTCCCAACGGAAGCAAAGGATTGATCTTTGGTGCAGGGATACTTCATCTTTTTCTGTTAAAAAAATGTAGACTTTAATGTGTTCTACCACTTACTGTATAAGTCATCTTATTTACAACAGTAGAATGTGTAAGATAAAAGCCTAATTTAAATATTACCCTAAAGCTGTTGCCAGAATAAACAGGAGCACAGCCCTGAATGTTACAGTTAGCTTCACTTTTGCTACTTATTGAGAAACACAAAACCTTTTGAAGCATTCTAAGAAACTAACTAAAATATTAATTCAATTAGTGCATGGCCAGGAGAAGTTAATCAGCACAAAATGTTTACCTTGAGCAGTGGGGACATGTGCATCAGCAATGGTCTGGGTCTCTTTTTGTTCTGTTTGGTTATCAGGTCATCTTCCTCTGACTTTTTCACCTGTTCTTTCCCTCCAGTCAGCGAGCTCCCTGTGAACTACACAAGAGGAACCATAAACAAAGACCACAAGGTGTGTCATAACTCTTACAGTAACATTTGACTTTAGAAAATTGGTACAAGCACAAAATTGGCAAATAGTGTTCTACTAAGAAAAAAAAAAAGTCTAACGAATATGTCTGTAACAGTCAGTAGGTTTACATGCAGCAAGGGAAAGACGACTTATTACGTTAGTCTGACTGAAATCATACTTGTATACATGTATGCATGTATACGCTTTGGTCCGGCTTGGATCAAACCAAACTGGAGTTTAAGAAGCTTGACAAAGCTACCTAAAAATGTGATTGGGAATCAAACTACTCTACAACCAAAATCCAGCAACAACATAGTAGTATTATAACAACAATATGGCGGCTAAGGAAAAGGTAAGCAGCCAATCGGTGCATGTTTGGAATGACAAAGAGACGGTGCACTGTGATTATGAATATCATGCTTTAACTGTCTGCTTCACTCCCACCAGCCTCTGTCTGTTGCCTGAATACAGCTCAAAGCTAACAACTTTATGGCTAACACATAGGGGCGCATGTGGCCATGTGCCGGTAAATTCGGTATGTACAAATATAAAAAAATTAAAAAAATGTTTTAGTTTAGCGGGACTGCTGCCCCAGTAGAAATGAGCCTTGGCTTGGGTGACGTGACTACACACAGTCATGTGACGGGGGGGGCAGGGCAGCTACTTTGTAGCTAAATTTAGCAAGAGTTTAGACTCGACTACCGACTGTTTCTCAGAAAAATGAAACTAGCGACAAATAAATGACTTTTTATGGTATTATTGGATACGTGGAGCACATATGTTTGATACTTCAACATTGGAGCTGCAGAGCGCTTCTAGCTCAACAGCTCCACCCGCCCGGGTCCTCTTCAGGCGGTGCAGATATAAACCCCGCTGAGTTGCTGCTTGAAGTTGCTGCCTGTTCCCACCTGTGCTCTGATGTAAAATATTTTTTGTATAAAATAAACGACTGTACACTAAAATAACCGATTTCACTCAGCCCCCGTCACTTTCTAACGTCCTCTTGTCTGTGTGATCACTTCTGTGTTTAAACTGGACTCTAGGAAATACAGAAAGGACTGGGAATCAAGCACTGAATTAAAAGGCTGTTTGAAGCCGTTCAATAGCAAGAAGCCACACACATTTTACACAGGTTTCACATTATAAAGAACATTATGTAAATTTGCCCTCTACTGGACATGGACTACAGAAAAGGCTGTGGGGTGGTGGGGCGGTTTATGTGGTCCACTTATAGTTATCGAGGTGAAATGCTCAATATACCGTGATATTAATTTTAGCTCATATCGCCCATCTCTACTCCACAGCCTAACTTAATTTACAAATAAGTTAAATATAACATTGACAACTTTAATTTATTTTTGCCTCTGGGGAGCAAGTCATTTGCAGAAAGTTTAACAACTAAAGGTTTTAGGCAATCATTAGGCAAAAAAATATCAATTTCAATCTATAAAGCAAATAAGCCAAAGTTAATAATCAAATTTCTTTGCAGGAAAGGTTGAATGTCAGGCGGGAATGTTTGCTGCCAAGCATGAATATTTTGTAACAAACTCGTCAATTTCTTAGGAAGAACTACAGCGCATAGACAGAAAAAAATGAAAAAAGCAAAACATGTAAATAACTAAAGTTTAAGATTTGTTTTAAAACGTTGCAAAAATGCTGTTAAGAGAGACGATAATCAAAAAAACGTAACAAACTTCTACAGTTGTCTGTTTTTGCTTGACCTACGAGCGATCTCTTGGCATCAGGCAGGAACTGTCCAAACTCAGCAAGTAGGTCCTCTTGTCCCTTGAAGAGACTGGCAACTTTGGAAAACACCTCATCCTCGGTCATCCCGCTGCTGCCTCGGCCTCCTCGACTCTCCTTCCCCTCAAGTTGCTCCTTCTGAGGTGTTACAGGGGACCAGGAGAAGAGGAACGTTTAATACTCTAGTCCGGCAACATATCAGTGTTACTGCTTGCATGGCTATCACTATGCTGCAGAGATGTGAGTTTTTAGGACCTTTGTATTAATTTGTAAAATGGAACCAAACCACAGCATAAAGTCATGATAACATAATTATTCCTGAAATACCACAGCAACAGTAGTCTGATACTAAAACATCCAGTAGTGATAAAACTCGTGAGGAGGAAGAGGATCATCTAATAAATAGAGCCACAATATGTTTTGATATTTGGTACCTGATACGTATGAAGAATTTCTAGGAAGGCTCTATAAATCTCCGGGTGGTCCAGGAAACGGTTTTTAATCTTGTTTACATAGCTAATGGCACTGTCAAACTCTACGGGGCTCGTCTCAGACGCAGGCGGGGAGACAGAGGAGGTGGCGGCCTGACTGTGGCCCTCTTTGCTCGTCAGAGGAAGAGAAAGTTTGCTGGGAGGCTCTGATGGTCCCGCTGAGATTGAAGACAGGTTTTCTGACGAGGCCGCCTTGGCGTCACTGGTCGGGGCCGGTCCCGCTTCTGAATGGACAGCTGGCACGCTGCCTGAGGTGGCAGCCACAGCAGGAGTGGTCAGACTCTTCGCTGGCTGTCCTGGGGAGACCTGCAGCCAAGATCATTGGATAAAGCATCATCTCTATTAGAAAACAGTTGTTTGGTGGTAAGAAATGTAGAGTGTAAGGGTTTTTAAAAATGAAATAGGATCTTATTTTGTTTTTTTTATACTTCTAAAAAATGCTCTAAAGACAGATATTTCTCAAATATGGAGGAGTAGTGATGGCAGTTTTAGTAAGTTGAAATATAAGTGTCAACAACGATTGACCAAAGCGATTTGGGGGTGAAACTTAAAAGGGAATTTATTTGGTTTTTTTTGTGTGTGTTTTTTTTTTCTATTGTATTGTTGTTATTGAGAGGTGGCACTTAATCTGCTCCCACGACTCTCATTATATGGATATCTGCTGATTGCAACTGGATATGAACTTCTCCGAAGGATTACAAGTGTCTCCAAACCTTTCTGGGTGAGTAAATGAATGTATTAAATGCTAAAAATAAGGTCTAACAAAAAAACTTCCCCTTTAACATCACCACATCAGAAACAGGACAACTAAACTTTTCACTGAAATAATACTTAATTCCAGACCAATAGATTAAATTATACTGTATAAGATTTCATAAAAGCTCAAGCAATGTCATGCTATTTAAAAGGAAGAGTTTACAACAAATACCCCTCACTACATTTCTAAGATCTAAATGCGTAGGGAAACAAAGTGGAACAAGCTGCTCATGCAAATCCACCCACAAACGTTTAAGTTTTTTTAGTTCACACATTGTAATAGTAAACCACAGTAATGCTTAATCTGCAGACTGCTGATACAGTACTTTTGACATCAGTGGTAATTATGGTCCATATGCAGGAAAAATATATAAAAATGTCTCCATTTAAAATACAAAAATTATTTTGAGCTCATATATACCAACATTTTTCCATGAGCAAAAAAACTAAAAATTTAATAAATTCTACTAACGAGTATTTAAATGTATGCAGATATCTGCAGCTCACACATTAAGTTGTGTGTTTACAGTCCAATAACAAAGACAGTTTTATCAGATTTTTTTAATCATTTCTCATATCTCTGCAAAATATTTTCCCTCCTGCCTGAATTAAGTAGCCAGGATGTAGTGGAAAGTAGGAAATGATCAGAGGCAAAACAGTTGCAAAGAATACAGCTGGAGACAATGATAACTTACTGAAATGTTGAGTAGAGCTTTGTCAGTACACACCTCTGAGCTACACAGATTGCTCAAATTCCTTCATTCGAGCCATTATTTCTCAAACAATCCAGCAGAGGCAAACTGATTTTGTTGGGGTTTGAAAACAGAAACTGTGCACTTGTTACCGTCAAACGCAGCTCAAATGTTCAAGTCTACTAACCAAAGTTTAAGGAATTTTGAAAGACCTGCCTTTTTCTGTGCTCGCATTTTGACGGATCCTAAATCTGATCAATAGAAACCTGGAAACATCTATTCGTTTGTAGAAATGATTAATTAAATAAAAAAATTCTTCTAACTCCTCACCATCTACACTAAGGCACTGTGATTATGTACCTTAAGTTATTTTAAAAAAATTAAGAAATTATATGTTATACATGTTCTGACAGATGTTTGTTTAATCAGGGAGGACTTGTATTTCTAAAGACAATAGGCTAAAACAGATCTGAAACACAATATAATTGTGAAGCATTATAAACCTTTAGAAAATATACATTTGAGTGGAATTATATGTAAACATCTGATTTTCTTATTTTCATGACGATTAAGTTCCCTTAAAAAAAAAATTCAAAAAACCACATATATATATATATATATATATATATATATATATATATATATATACATATATATGAAAAGGCAACAAATTGGAATTAAAGATAAGAACTTAAAGATCAAATTGCAGAAGGTATTTTTTTTTTACCTCAACTGCTGAATAACCCAAAATTGCTTTAGGATTAATCATTTGTTTTAATGACATTAAAATGAACAGCTGTAGATAGTTTTACTGTTTTTCAATTCTATGCTTTGTTTGATGCATTATTTCATACTTTGTTTTTAAATGATGATGTAGCCTTCTTAGGTTTTTAGTTATCATGCATAATTGTAGCTTCAGGGTGCAGAAATATTAAGACTGAATAAAACTGCCTCAAACATAACTATTCATATATGATTTATTTATTACACGCTGAATATGAGAGTCACAGCATAACACGTTTAGGATATTTTGAACTTTACAGAGCTAGTTTGTGCCTCACAAGTACAGGAAAAGGTGCCACTTCAGTTTTGACTCCTATTTTAGCCCCTAAACAGGAAGGTTTTGTGATATGTTGTACGACAAATCCTAAAGCTCTCTCAAACCTTTCAACAACAAATGATTTTACAGCAATGTATAGATAAGAAAATTACAGTAATATAACTTCTTTGAAGTGTTAGGTAGGAGAGAAAAAGATGTCTTACCTGCGTAGTGAATGGTGATTGAAGGAAAGCCATCCCATTTTTGGGGATCTCTATCCGATAGCCTGGTGGCAGGAAGGCATTAAAGCCCAAAACCAGGTCCGGGTGTCCATGAAATAGTTGTGAAACTCTGTTTATAACCCCTGGTGTGTCGATGCTAAGAAAGCAGAAAGACATAATAATGTGGCTAAAAACAATTATCAGCTTTTTCTTTTAAACATTGAAATGAACAAGTTCTTAAAATCATAGTTTAGTTATAAATTAGCCATTTCAAAATAAATCTATAGATTAAAGAAATTATCTGGTGCTCATTCTTGCATATTAACATTGTTCAAAGTAATTAATCATCCAACTTTAAACCTTCTATACACACGAGACACTTATGTATTGGCCCACCCTATCAATTTGCTAAAGAAGCAGTATTCTTTTACATGAAGGTTCCACACGGCTATATTTAGGGACTCCACACAAGATTTAGATGATCACCAGAGCTATTAGTAACCCTGAGCTGTTGTAGTCACTGTTTATTGTACAAGACCGAAAGAAACTGCTAAAGACAACTAAAGTGAATGGAGGTTTCCTCTGCATTGTTTAATGTTGGATGGAATTTGTTGGAAAGTTTAAAGAAGGAACTGAATGCTGATCAGACAAGTAGCCTGTATGTAAATATTAGGTCTCAACTTGTAACACTACAATTGAAGGTGGTAACAGGAAAGTGTGGAAGGTACTCATTCAGACACATTTAAAGCTCCAATGATACATTGTTCTGGGTCAACGTTTTAACAGTTTATTTTGTTTTAAATCCATTTTGGCATTTCTTCAAATCCGATTTGATCTAAAGTTTTGTTAAGAGAGTTTGTTAAGAATTTTTGACAGGGAAGGCGTCACAAGAAGTGCAAGGTGACAGTTTTTTACCGTGTTACTGTCAAATTTAGTCTTGATTACTTTGATCGACATTAATCTCGTTTTAAGAAAACAGCTGAGAACTTCTGAGTGTCATTTTCAGCACCTTGTTATTCATAAATGCTGGTGGCATAATTAAAACGTGATTTGAAAGACAGTAGCAAACAGCTGTTGTGGGAAATATCAAACGTTTCATGTGAAGCAGCCTTTATAAACAGACTAGTCATATTAGAGCATGGGAAGAAAACTAGAAAAACGTAGAACTAACTGGTTTTCCACTGCAGATCGGACTGGGAGCCAATACACCAGATTTGTTTCTTTAAATTCTTGTATTAGTGACTGTAAAAGTCTTTAGTTTTGTGACAATAAAAGTCCCCATGAGCCGAGGTCCCTCTATGCTACCTAGTCCTGGTTAGCACTAGAGGCAAATAACTGCACCAGTTACAAAATAACCAGTATTCACCATAAATCAATTAATTGTGAGGTGAAATATACCGAATCGATAGTGATCCAAAATGGATTCTTTTTTATATTAATAAAATGAGAAAAACTAAAAGTCCAGTGTGCCACAGGGACTTTTTACAGACGGACTGGCGAAAACTAGGCACAGCTAGTGTTTTAGGCTGCAGTGAGACATTTACATAATACAGCGATATATTTTGCACTTTAGTTTTAAAAGGAGTGTCTATATTGTTGTGTATTACGTTAGCAGAGACGTCCTCTTTTCAAGCAAAGTAAACGTTCATCATCTGCTGTGTGAGAAGTCATCCCCAAGCGGCAAAACAGCACAGGGCAGGGAAAAGCCCAGACGTCAGCCCAAGTGAAGCTTTATGGATGAACCGCGAAGGCAATTTCCTTCATATTATCCAGCTTGAGACTGTGTGGCTGAATGCAGCATGCTCATAGCTGCAGATTAATTTCTGTGTCGGACAGGAGCCAATCATTCAAACTATGAAAACGCTGCAAAGTTACAGTTCATGTATTAAATTGATCTTGAAAAACCAAAGACCAGAGTGTTAGTGTTTATTCAATACGTGGTTCCATCCCTTTTTCGCTTGTCCTCATTAGAAGTTTAAATGAAGAACTCTATGAACTATGAGCTCCATGAACAAATTTAAAAAAAAAAATTAACAAAAATTTCCCCCAACCCTGACAGACTAAACCGATTTGAGATGCACCAAACCCAGGTCGCTGTCCCTGCTCGGGGAGAGGTCCGCAATCAGCCTTTGTGTCCGAGCCTTCGTGTAACACAGACCCTCACAAACACCCAACTCCCGAACCACAGTCACTAACCTACAAACACAGCTCCGTGTCAGAAATGTACAGAGACGATCAACACTGCCTGAAAACTAGAGTAAACATTGGCATCGCATTCTCCTATTGGAAATAGTTTAATGTGGAAAGAGATCAATTCTAATACGCAGGGAAAACGCTAGTGTGGAGATAGTTTTCGTTTTAACTCTCCGTTTCTAAACCAAAACGCAGTAGTGTAGACGGGGCCTAAGTAGCCACGGGAAAGGGGGGGGGCATAAATGGGGAAAAAACCTAACAAAAATAATAATTTTAAAATAAAATCATATGACCCAACTCAAATCGAAGGCACCAAAGATGACACACCCCTAAGAATAATTACATGACAAAACTTAAAAATGCAAAATCATTACTTTGTTTGGATATAATATCCGACATACCTCTGTGACTTGAACTCTTTCATGATGTCCAGAAACTTGTTATATATGCCAGGGTCGTTCGCAAAGCGAATTTTGACTTGGTCCAGATATGACAAGGCATCTTCAACCTAAACAGAGAAAACCAGGAGAAGGAAGAAAAACACCATTAGTCTCAAACGGAAAAATCATATTCATGACATCTTAGCACGGGTCATTGATTAAATGAATGACAGATGTTCAAGACACTTGAAAAGACTGTTTATGAACCTAAATAACTGGAGAAAAAAATATTCTTAATATGAAGCTTTTTTTAGATTAGATTTTAACAACCACAGAAGTTTACTAAATTAACCAACTAAAATAAGAAACACTAAGCATGCTTTCTTTTTCAATTTAAATAAAAGTCCGTTTCTTTATATGCTGACTGAATCCTGACATACACAAAAAAATAAAATAGATAGAGCCTATTACTCCGATCCTTAAAGCCCACAACTTTAAAGGTTGACTCCAAAAATCCAGAGTCGTAGTCAGGTATGAAGCATTTAGATCCCTCAGGTCATCAGGGACATGCTTACTCAGCAATCCCAGGACCAAAACCAACAAGGGGAGGCAGCATTTATAGTTTATATGCTCCTCACCTCCTGAAACCACCTCACAGACACTGGGATGTGCAGAATTGATGGGCTGCCATACAGATTAAATCAATCAGTCTTTTGGTGACAGAATTTGTATAAGAATATGTACAAATTCTTATTTTGAATACAATTTTAATGACATTATTTAATATTTTAATGTGAACATTTCATGTTTTACTATAACGTACTTTGAACTGCATTGTGTATGAAACGTGCTATTCAGAATAGCCTCATAATATCTATAGAACTGTCCCAGCACAGCTTTAATTTAAACTTTCCAAATGAAACTTGTGAACATCTTTATACAATATGGGGTTAAATGTGATAACGGGTCCACTATTTAGCCAAAAGTGCTGCACAAGTTGCTGCAAATAAACAAATAAGATAATGCTACTAAATACAATAACCAAACTGGCTTGGCTAACTTCTCCTTGGCTACTAAAGCTGTTTTTCTACACTTAAAGGGAAAAAAACTTTGACTGGTCTCCATTTTCTTTCTTTTGAGAGACTGGAATAAGACAATATCCCAATTTACGATTACCATTTCAAAAAATCAAAACTAGTGTTTTGTTGTAGTTTTTTTTGTGTGCCATTTAAATATTTAAAAACTTAAACTTTACTTCCACCGTTCACAGCCAACAACAGCATGTACTTTAATATAATTTTAAAAGAATCTGAAAACTATTAGACAAAATATGCTTTGGTGTATAAATATGATTTCAATTAATTAATCTTCTATTGGAACAAAATGTCTTGAAAACAACCTACAACACATTTTGGGTGGTTGTAGTTTTAAAAAATTAATATGCATGTCATTTGTTATTTTGTGGATCAGATAACCATGCGTTTACTTGCACTTAAGATACTTCACTTTTCTACTAATTTTCCGCGGGATTGTATTTATAAACTGATAAAATAAGGTGTTTGTTTGAGATTAACACATTTTTGTAAAGCACTTTGAATTAACTTGCGGATAGTTGGAGATATGCGAACAAATTATCCCTAATAAACTCCACCATCCAATATTTTATACAAATATGCAAAAAAAATTCAAGCAGCTTTCTTTCGGCGTTCATAAGCCTTTACTACCTCGAAATAAAAAAGGAAAGCTTTGTCACCGGTGGTCTAACCAGGGTTATTGCAGCTAACATTAGCCGACTGACGATGATAAGTCCCCCCAACACCAACTACACCCACCCGCATACACATTCACACAATACGTTCAGTCCCCGCTGGTTCCTGGCCAACTGTATTGTGTCGGCAGGGGCAAACCGATTTAATAAAACACCGCAGCCATAAAGCCATGTGAAAACGAAGCTGCTAATCAACCGAAGCAGCTTTTTTCTTGGCTAGCCTGGCTTACCACCTCCACTTTGTTCGAGCTGGCTGAAGAAAAAAAAAACCTAACAAGAAGGAACTTCCCACAACCGAGCTCAGACTGTTTGCTCACAGCAGCTGCCGCTGATGGCGTAAATATACAACTACAAACTAAAAAGTACAACAAACTGAGTCCTCCGACTTGACAGTAACGCGTTTGCTAAAGAAAACCGTCTCCCCAACATGTCAGTGCTCGGCTGGTCAGCGATGAATTACTTTTATTATTAGCCCAGCGAGCTAACTCCCGTTAGCCAACCGTTCCTTTCACTACTCTCGACGGTAAAACCTGAGCAACAAAATGGTTGAGACACGGGCACTTTTCGCTCATCTCGTCAGCCGTCCCCTTACCTTGAGCTTCTGGAAGTGCTGCTGCTGCACTTGCTTTTGTGTTATCACGTAGGGCTTGTCTTGAATTTGGTTTATTTGCTTGGCGGTGCTGTGCGCCTGAATCTTCGCCATTATATCCCCGGCGTAGGGAGGCTCGAGAGCCGCTACCACAACTTGAGAGGGAAGCTTCGGCGTTACCTCCAGTTGTTGGCTAGGCGACAAACCTCCTTCTCGGTCGGGAAGCCAGCCTGGCAGCGAGCAAACCCTACTTTGCCTAGCTGGACAGTCTCGACGAGCAGAGAGAGAGGGAGAGGGAGAGGAGGGAAAAAAAGCACCCAAAAAAGACGGGAAACCCAGCAGAGTGGAGAGTGATGACAGACAAGCTTCTACTCGCTGTGACTTTGACTGAACATCACGGTCGAATAAAGCCAGCGAAAGCACGAAGGGTCGGTCTGTAACCTCGGAGACAATGGTTGTCGTTTTACGTATTTAAAATAACTATCGCCTGTCTCTTTAAATTCGGCGGTAGCGGTCTGTCTTAGCGTCCGGAAGCCAGAGTAGGAGTGAAAAATAAGAAGCTAAAAAAAAAAAGCAGAGTGAAAAATTGAAGTGCGCAGCCGCAGCGATGGGAGGAGCCGAGTTCACAAGAATCAGATTGCTCCACTCCCCCTTCACTGCTACAAAAGAACAATGTTGCCCCGTGTAAAGCGGCAGACACATACTCAGTCACACTGAATATAAAAACGGCAAGAACGACGCTAAGCTTTCGAGATGCAACGACATTAGAGTATGTATATACATTTGCTACTAATAAAAAAAAAACATAAGATCATGATGTTCTTGTTCTGTTCTTCAGCTTGTTTGAGCACAATAGCAAAGGCATTCCTACACAAAAGGCTGGATCAAATAAAAACAAAGACACACACATATTCAAAGTGTATTTTTGTATTGACAAGGGAAAACAACAAGAATACAGTTACGTTTCAAACTTTTCTAATTAATAACGTGTAATAATTTTGCATGTAAAGGTGAATAAATCAGTATGTTGTGTTTTAAACCCCTGAGGGTGTAAACTATGAAGCTTTTGCTGCAAGTTTCCACCTCTGAAGCCACTGTTCGAATGTCATTCCTCCTTTAGTGAGCTCAGGCAGAACACGCTGAGCTGGTTTGTTCCACCTACATGTGGGAAAATACCAAACAAAAAACAGATTATGGTTATTGCAAATTGATACTATGAGAAAGAAAACATTTCAATAGAGAAAAAAAAACATTTTCTAGACAGATAAATGTTAATGGTCATGTCACCCGTTGATTGGGAAAAAAAAAAATCTAATCTAGTATTTAACAATTTTCGTCAAGCCAGCCACAGCTATTGCTATGGAATGGTTGATGTTCAGCCTTTTGCAGACTTGGTTCTCTACAAAATGAAAGACAGAAATGCAGCACAGGATTGTGGGGTGTTTAACTGAAGCGCAGAACTGTCAGCTTGTTTTTTTAAGTGTCGAAAGGGTAGGGAAGTGCATACAGTAACGGTAAATATCAGTTATCGGCCATAACGGCCACTTTCAAATGGGATGTCGGCATCAAGTGTAAACTCTCACATCAGTGCATCCCTGCTTACAATATCATAAATGTAAATGCAAGATAGACAGAACTGTATATAGAATGACATTATACAGTCATTGTAGATACATAATACAATAGTTGTGAAATGTTGCCATTTTATGAAACTTCTCCAAGAAAATATTTAACCGTAATGAAAAATACTAAATCGACAGGTCACTCTCTTTTTTCCGGTTTTCATCAGGATACTGAATTTTCATAACTAAAACAGGTTTCAAAGTTACATTAATATTGACATAGTAAAGTTTTCAGAAGAAAAAAAAAACTCCCGAACATTTTCTATTTATTGCCATGATTTATACCCCAGCTAGCAAGTGAAAGTATCTGATATGCAAAGGTTTCAAAACAAAATTGTTTGGTTACAGATAAAACATGATTAATGAAGGAAGGAAAATGAAATACTTTGGTACAAAATGAGAATTTTGATTGGTCAAAGGACGGAACTGACAGAAAGCCAGAGCATATAATGATTTTATTATCCCTACCCAGGAAAATATGAGTTATAAGATTTAATATACCATTGAAATTAATAAAGTAGTTATTAATTTATATTTAATTTTTTACAAAATGTGAATAAAAAAAGCAAGGTAAACACTTGAGCCTTTGTAATCTAATATTGTATGTGTCTTAAAGTAACTGCATTAAAAGATAATGTTGGCACTACCAGGTAATATTAAATTTTTTTTTAAAAAGACATCAATCAGCAGTGTTTCCCTCACCAGTAAGAGATGGCAGTTTTGACTTGAGCTCCATAAGAAAGACCCTGAGCACAGCGGCTGGTGAGACCTCTGGCTCTCGGTAGCAAAGACTTCAGAAGCTTTTGATCCGCCTCCCTGACTTTCGACAGCAACACTGGGATAAAACAAAAATAAATCATTTTATTTAACTTGTGTGTAAACTATGGTTTGAATGTAAAAGGTCACATTAAATACAGCTTTTATATAAAGGTCTAGAAAAAGCCATCAGTTTTACATTTTTGATCAGAGGCATGCAGTTGCTCAGAGTCCTTCTCTACTTTCTGCAGTGTGGCGGAGTAAAGCTGCAGCAACTCCCGGAGAAATCGCAGCTCAAGCTGCTGGGATCGCAACTGGGAGCACAACTCCTCTGGCGCCTAAAGGAAAGGCATAGAAAAACCTATTAACTTCAAAATCAACCTGAGCATGTTTTAATACAGCTAAATGTTCTACATTTGTAGCTTAGAACTCACATAAAAAGCCTTGTAACTGACGATTATGTTAAATACTTAATTTTGTCCTTTTTCTGTATTTGTAAAATAAATAATTACAGCTCCAGCTTTGCTTGCTTCTTCTAATTTGATTTTGCATCCACGTCTTCCAACTTTGTACCAAATTCTATTTTCATCCGATAAGCTATAAAGAAGAAATCAACCCCGGCATATCCGTTTACTCCTGATAGTATATTGATGATTTATAGATACATAGCGGTACCCATAATGCTGAAATCTGATCAAATTTGTTCATTTCCCTCTGAAGTTGTTAGGTTCTAGCCTACTTCTAATTATTAGAATCCCTTTTTGATAGATCATGTCTTCTGATCAAATCAAAATTACTATTAGCTACTTCTTATATGGCTATTATTTAATCACACAGCTAAACTTCAACTTTGTAGACAATGAGTAGATAAAAAATGTACACTATATATTGTAGATACATCATCATTACAGGACTATCTGAAATGCGATAGATTTCAGGTATTGAATAGCAGGTTTCAAATGCACACCCATGCATGCACATAAGGTCTCACTTCCCTGGATGTCACCAAATGGCACAAATTACAGTGTCCAAGACACTAAAGATTACAAGTCCTGAAAGCACATGACTAGAAGGGAAATGTGGATTGACTTAAAACGATATCGCCACTGTGTGATTTCCAAATATAATGAAGCTCTGTTTTAAATAATCTATTAGCAAAGCAGTAACAAAATATTCCAAGCCTGGAACTCTGACGGACAGACTGTAATCCTTTTGTATCCAAAAAAATTTGGGTACAAAAAAAGCAAACTCTGAAACTCATGCATACTTTTCCTTCCACTTCACAATAATCCACAACTTTATGTCGGCACAAAACACAACATTTTAATTAAAATGCTTTCCAGTCAGTGGTTGCTATGCTATAAAATGTTAGAAGAAGTTCAAGGAGTATTAAGTAGTTTGCAAGGCATTATTACTTTTAGTCATGTGTTGCTACATTTTTTAAGTTCTTTACTGCATTACTGTTCCTCTTATGCAACTTCAGTTCATCGTCAAAACACAAACTCAAGAATGCAGAGCCGCTATTTTGTCGGGTGTTAAAGATTGCAACAAGACCTATGTGGTATCCATATGAGTACCAAAAATAAAAAAGTACAAAATGATGCACCAAACTGCTTCACATCACAGCACTATTCAACAATGAGGGTAACTTTGTGCATTTAAATATTCAGCTATATTTTATATCAGAGACATTTGCACCAACTCCATTCTAGCAATCCTCCACTGCAGCTAAACCACTTTTTCTGAGAAGTAACCGGCTGCCAACTGTTTAGTTATCAGAGCTTCCAATTATTAAAAACATACCTAAAAAAAGAAAAAGACTTTTCAAATCTATTTCTCTGGTGTGTCTCATTTTCCGCCTCTTGATGCAACAGATTTTTGCTGCCATATCTATTTTTAATAACTACCAATCGTTTACTGATAAATGTATATATCCTCAAAGACAAAATAATACATTTGGTGACTTTTATACCCACATTGCAACCACCATGTATACATTTTTACTTCCCAATACTCACCTTATACAGAGGGAACGCCATGCTCTGACGCAAGTTGGTGAAATTTGAGGCCTGCAGCCGGTGAATGGATAACCACGATGCAGGAACTTGTGTTCTGAAACAAGAAGGGGAAAAAAATGAAGCAAATGTCAGACAACAACGAGCTTTCATAATAAACAGTGTTTCATGTAAAGTATTCACTGAAAAGTATGGCATACATGTGTGTCCATTAACCTTTACTCTAAAACAATTGTGCATAGAACAATAGTGAACAAACTATATCACAAATGTCAAGAAACAGACAGATCAAGGATAAAACTGGAGAAGCTTAAAGCAGGATTAGGTTACAAACCGGTTGTTAACATCTAACAATTCAAGACTTCTTCATTTAGAAGGAATATTATACTACAACTGCAAAACTGTCAAGACAAGACCGTACACCTAAACTGACAGGCCGGGCAGGGAGAGCCGTAACCAGGGAAGCAGCCAAGAGGCCTATGGTGCCCTTAGAGAAGCTGCAGAGATCCACAGCTCAGGTGTGTGAAACTGTTAACAGAAAAACTGTTATATGATAATCCATAAACAGATATAAATCATACAAAGCCCTCTTTGCAGTTTGTTAGAAACAATGTAAGGAACACAGCAAACATGAGCAACTAGGTAAAGCAGAATTTTTGGATCGGAAAAAAAAAACCTGCAATGGGTGGAAGAACTCCTAAATACGGAGGTGGAATCATCATGAGGGGATGGTTTTTCCTTTTAGCAGTGATGGAGAAAGCTACCTTGGAAGAATAACCTCTAACAAAAGGCTTGAGCCTGGGTTGGAGGTTAACCTTCCAGCAGCCATAAGCCTTACAGTCAGAGCAACAAATGAATTAGTTCATAAAATGATATTCCACTTTTATGGAATGACTAGATAAAGTCTCAATATAAGTGTAATTGAGAATCTGTGGCAAGACTTTAAAACCATGCTTTGTCTAACATGAGTTTGAGCTATATTGAAATATTAAAACTCTGAAAGTCATGCATACTTTACTGTATCACCGTTCCTCTTTTGCAACTACATTTCATCGTTACAACAAAATCAAACTCAAGAAAGCAGAGCAGCAACTTGAGGAGTCTTAAAGATCGCAACAAGACATTTGTGGCATCCCTATGATTAAACCCATTTCAAGTAAGCATTACTGGATACTTAAAAAGAAAAGTTTCAGATCCGATCTACATTTTAACCATCATCAAGTGTCATTTACCCATTGATAGTCCTGCGGTCCAGAGCAAGAAGTGAAACTGTGCCAAACTGTTTGGCCTCCTTAGAAACAGAGTTTCGTAGACGGTTTGCAGCACTGATTACATCTTCAAACTGTGGCACAAGCTTCACCTCGATAAATTCCTGCAACTGGAACAAAAACAAAAAACTACTAAGGAAAGATGATGTGCATTAAGGGGGGGGGGGGGGGCAGAATGTATGAACACATAAAAAGAAATGTTCCAACAGTAGTTCCGTCGTTTAAAGTGTTTTACAATCCTAAATAGACCAAATCATTGCATTCAGACCTCTCTGTGAAGACTAATCAGCTGTGTCTTAGATGCCGAGTTCTCCTTAATGAGACTTCTCAATTGCTCCTGTCTAAGAGCCTGCCAAAGAAAAAAAACAAACATAACCACACAAGACATGAAAAAAAAAAAAAAAGAAATAAAATAAAAAACTACTAAGGAAAGATGATGTGCATTAATTATTCCTTCTTACCACTAGTTCTCTGAAGTCCAGAATGCTCTGCCACTGGCTGCGAAGACTCCTTAGTGCCTCCTGATGGTTTCTGGCATCTTGGTCAAGCTGAATACAGCGGTCTCTGATATGATCCCGGGCTGCTGCCTGCATTACACACTGCAGCTCCACCTCCAGCGTTGACCTATAAACAATTCAGGGATGACATTTTAAATTCGTGTGGTAATTTAAAACAGTCACAATTCACAGACAGAGCATCTGGACCTAAGTTGTTCTTTGAATTGGGGAAAACAAAAGTGCAGCATAACTGAGAACCTGCACTATTGTAAGACTCACAGTGCAAAGCTTTCATTGATATTCTCATCTGCAATACCAGACGCCTCTTGCTCAGCCTCCTTCTTACGAGCATTAAGCAGATTCTTGAGTTGCTGGACTCTGGAGCGAGTTTGGGACAGCTCCATCAAACTCTGCTGCACCTCTTCCCATGCAGCCTGAAACGAAGAGCATAAAAAAATCCAAATCGTCTCACAGCAGCAGTCACAAATACCTGATAAAAACAACAACACTAAATGGCAGTGAAGGTTTCACACCTCTAGGAGCGTCTGAACAGGTGGCAACTCCTCGCACTCCTCTGCTGAGATATCAGAAAGGTGATCGCTTTCAAATCGGAATCTGTATAAGGGAAGATAAATCTGCAACTAAATATTGCTAACGTTCACAGAACGCATCAAAATGGTGTGAAGCTTTTCTTACCGTAGAGCTGCCACCTCCTGGGTCACATCCAAAGAGGCTAGTTTGTCCTGCAGAGCCTTCTGCTCTGTCACAGCTAAATGCTGCAGAGCTGGGAGGAAATGGCTTGGTGGGTAACTGCTCAATACTTTCTGATGAAATGACAGAAAACAGCATTTTAATATAAAATAGCACTCTTACAACAGCATCAACTGCACTAGGTGCTTCACAACAACCAACAGAAATCAAATATAGAAGAAGAAAATATAAAAGAACATAGGACAATAAAATATGTAATTCAATAGTCACAAAAAGATAAAATCAGCAAATAAAACTGCAGACAGAGCATAATAAGAAATAGACAAGGCTAAAATTAGTTAAAAGCCAGATCATAAAAATACATTTTGAATTAAGTTTTGAACACAGCCAAGGATTGAGAAAACATAATGTTGAGAGGGAGACTGTTCCGGAGTTTGGAGGCAGCCACTGAGACGGCTCTTTCCCCATTTGTCTTGTATTTAGTTCTTGGAAAAAATAAGTACATGAGTTTTTATGCTCCAAATGTTTGGTAGCAGTGAGCAAACGCGCCACAGCATTCTGGACCAACTGAATTCGACCATATAAAGTTAAATCAATACCAGTGTATAAGGAATTACAGCAGTCCTGTTACAAGTGACAAACAAATTAATGACTTGTTCTAAAGTACTGGCTGGAAGGTATGGTTGTAGAGAGGCTTCCATATAAACCGCAAAGCTTTTAACTGTGGTTTTGTTAAAAGCCGACAAAGAGCGCAAGTAAGAGACTATGGCAGCATGACGTGGGGAGCTGCCAAACAGAATATTTCGGTTTTTGTTTTTGTTGAGTTTTAAGAAATTTTGGGCCATCCTGCTTTAAACATCATCAAGACGGTTCAATAAAGATGAAATAGTTTACTTAAGCCTGAAGGATAAATAAATTTAAAGGTAATCTGCGTAACCATGAAAAGATATTTTATACTTCAGAAATAGATAGATAGATAGATAGATAGATAGATAGATAGATAGATAGATAGATAGATACTTTATTCATCTCCAAGAGAAATTCACAGTTCTAGCAGCTTACGGGAACACAGGGGCATGCAGGGAGAATACAATATAAAAATTTAAAAGAAGAACTAAGGTAAAATATAATGGTATAAAAAAGTATAATGTCTGCCAGTCCAGTTCGAGTGCAGTTGTGCAGATGTCAGTATGCAAAAACAGTTGAGTAATGGTCAGTTTGTACATACTTAGACTCCAACTTGCATATACGCAGTAGATACATTTTTAAGCTGAAGCTTGCAAAGCTCGTAGACAGGCCTTTCTCTGCTGGATGCTTTAAACACTCGCGGATCGTGGTTGGCAAGGCAGCATTGACGTCGGGCAACGTCACTACAGTGAGACGCTCTGATTGGTTGCCATGCTGCGCCAAAACCGCCAAAACTTCAACTAGCTGATCTTCTGCGTTTATACGCTTTGAAGCTTGAAACGTAGGAAAAGTTTGAAAAGTTGACGGAGCCAACGCTCACAAAGCGCCACAGAGATCGCATCGGTCCTCCAACGGCCTCAACCATAGACTTAACATGTAATCTTGCTGCTGCCGACGCTGCCGTTTGGGGCGGTATGTACGTACCATAAGGGGGGGTACTTGCAGAGATGAAGGGGCCCATGGGCATATGAAAAGACCTATCAGATAAATAGGAACGAAACCACTGAAGGGTCAGACCTTTCAGCCCAACACAGCACCCCAAACGAGCCAACAAAATATCACGATCGACAGTGTCGGAAGCAGATTAAAGGTCGAGGAATAAAACGGCAGCAGAGTTGCCAGAATCAAGGGGTTAAGAATAAGTCATTAAAAATCCTAATAAGCGCTGTCTCTGTACTGTGGCGTGACCTGAACCAAGATTGGAACTTTTCAGTGATATTATTCAATTCAAGGTAAGATTGCAGTTGGTGGTAAACGACCTTTTCTGGAACCTTCGAAAGAAACTTAGAAATCGGTCTGTAATGAGTATAAAGGAGTCCAAGGTGGGGGTTTCTCAATAGAGGAAGCCCAGTTGCCTGTTGAAAGTATTAAATATGAAGTCAAATGTTAAAGTAATCATTTTAAAACGTAGAGACCTCCTTGAGCCTTTATCTTAGATAGATCAAGACAGCGTTTGCAAATGTGTAAAAACCCTGGAAGACTTCAAATGCACTAACCTCAGCAGTGCTGAGCCAATACTGAAACACAGCCGTCCTCTGTTCACGAGTCATGCTAAAATTAGACAACAACCCAGTAAGAAAGTGAAAACTTACATCTTAAAACATGATTTTCAAAACAGTCTGAAAACTACTACCTTACCTTCTGGGTCCAGAATGTTGCGTTTTCACTTCGCTCTCCTGTAAGCAACGAAAGAAGTGGACCCTGTCTTCACTCAGGTCTCTCAGCTCACGCTGACACAAACACACACAAAAAAAAAGATAAACGATTGATTTTATTCAAACAGAGAATGTAATTAAAGTCACTGCATTAGATTTACATACTTTTTTGTATTTGATTTTTTTCTGAATTTACCTGGGGCTCTAAAAGTGCATTAAATAACATGTGTTTGATAAGAAAACTAAGAGAAATGGAAACAGATTATGTGTAACTCCTACCAGGACTTGAGGCACTGCTGCTGGCCTTGTGTTAAGGTTGTCATCAACTATGGCGCTGGAGGTCTCATCGCCAAACAGCACTTCAGTCTCAGCTTTCCTGCAACACAGCAACATCTCATGACAGACATTTCAAAATATTTGTGAGTGCGTCTATCATTTAGGAGGATTTTCAACGAACCTTGCCATCTGCTCCAGCACCAGGCAGTGGTCACTTATCTTCTGCACATCGTCAGAGAGAACCTTACGCTTGAAGACGCTGCGTTGTCTGAACGCCTTCAGAAGCAGTTCACGGGTCTGGTTCTCCTCCATTTGGACCCAAATACGATTGATGGATTGTTCTATAATTAGCAGTGGAAGTACTTTTAGTACAGTCTTTCAACACAAAGGAAAATAAATCAAAATGACCTGTAGCAGCACAATGTTTTATCTCAAACATCTCTGCAATACTTTAGTGTGTAATATCGCAACTGCAACCGTATGGACAGAATATTTGGCAGGTTATCACTGCCATAGTCATACATGGTCAGTTGGATGAACTTTCTTTGCTTTTATGCCAGCACCTGGACGATGTAAGTGGCCCAGTGGCTCTCAGATTATAGGCAGCAGACAGTAATAAGGGAGGAAAATGTGATTTCTGGAAACTTTCTTATCACCAAATTCAACCAATATTGCAGTTGCATGTTTACCTAATATTGTGCATTGTTACTCCGCCATCAAAAACCTGCTTTAGTCTACTTCAAACCCAAATTATAGGCCACTGGCAACATTGTACAACAGATACACTTATATATAACCCGACACATTTTCTTCATTAATCTCTTTTCATTTACTACACTGGAGAGCAAACAATCGCTTGACAACTTATGTAAAGTTACACCGATTCCTTTTTTATACGCGGCAAACGAAGAACAAACCTTGTGCGGCCATTTGTTCCTCCGTTCCCCTGATCTGAGAGTCCAGATGACTGATGTCAGCCCTCAGCTGCTCTATTTTTGCCTGCAGCTCCTTACACTTTGCTGCCTCACTTTGGCCTTCAGCTTGCGTCAACTGCTCGCATAAACACACCAGAAACCATACTGAAATTCCACTAATCATATAATGATTTAGACATACTGAGAGAAGGAAGAAGAAAAGTCTACCTCTTTATCTTGTAGTACTTTGTACCTTTGAGATTACAATGTAAAGGAAATTACCAGCAAACAGTAAATAACATACAGATTTATAGGACAACAGGAGCACTGTTAATAATCCATGCATGTGTGCAATCGGGCATGGGCCAATCAGCAGTATTAAGGTATATGAGAAGTGCAAAAAAGATTGGGTCAAAATCTCAGCATTTTATCATGGCGTTCCTAGACTTCAAAGACCTTTCAATGCAAGAATGTGTTAAATGTTACTGGAGCAACACAGTGCATTACCTTGTTTATGTGTTGCTGCGCATTGGCAGTCAGATGGCAAAAAGAAGGCTGCATCCTTTACTCTAACTTAGAAAACAGAGTTTATCTGATCAGAATGATCACGGTCACTGTCTGCGTAGTCTAGTTCTCTTAAATGTACAAAGAAGGATTCCTCATAAAATTATATATTTTTTAAATCTAGAGAATTATGGAAAAACCCGAGCACCCTCTTTATAAGACTCTTTATACAACAACAGTCTGTCTTCAGGTGTTTTTGTTTATTTTATTTTTTAGATCCGCTGTAATACAGAACACTACATCAGAGCTTTCTTGCCCAAAGCAATCAGCATCTAAAAAAAACTCTGCAGAAATGTGGATACTATAAAATACGATATTTAATTTCAATTTGGGATTAAGAAAGTATTTTCAATTGAATTTTAAAAACGAATATGTTCAAGCAGCATGTATGAAACACAACTGATTGCAGGGTGACTATCTTGGCCATCAGCCTAGTCACCCTGCAATCAGTTGACTATTACCTGAAATCATTAGGTAAGTTTACCTAATTTCAGCTGGATAACACCTCAGTGTAACTATTTATTTTAATTTAAATAAATACCATGATTGTGGGATATTTTTATCCAAGAAGGTTATACTCTGAAAATCTTTACCTGCCTATGAATACATACAATGTATGTAATATTTGACATATACTCAAAGCTGGGTCTTAGCCGTGAGGGAGGAACTGCTAGCTAAACGGAATATTAAATATTCAAGATCAATTGAGGATTAGGAACAATACGAACTGTTTTCTATCTGAATTACATAAAATGTGTCAAAACCATATTAATCACCCATTTATTTATATAGAGGCAGGGTTAAAATCATTATTCAAAGCCAGCAAAGGATACCACTGAAGATTGCCTCGCATAATCCTCACATTCCTTGAAAAACAGAGAACGTATCACAAGCATGATTATTTCCCACCAATTTGCAGAGGGTACATAGATAATAGGATAAATTCATGGTAGGGGATGTTATGATGCTTGAGGTATGAAACAATGAAATCAATTCATAATTTCTATTTTTTTATTTTTAGACTGACCTCTGTTGGAAAACGTGTTGGATCATATACTTCCATATCGACTTCCCTGTCCCAACACAGAGCCTGCAAAACAAAAGCATGATTGCGTCAAGGCTGCAGAGAACGACACGTATTTACGTTTAATCGTTTAGCTCACGTTTTTAAATAGTTGTCATTAGGCAGGCTGTCCGGAGGCAGATTAAATTCCTCTGTGGCCCAGCGTTTCAGCTCCTTCACCAGATTTCTATCCGCCATTCTCGTTGACAGCTCCTCAAATCGCGTTGTTTGAAGTTAGCTACAACAGCAACACTCAGTTAGCTTCCTTGATTCGTACACAGCATTTGGCCGCTGACACTGTTAAAACTGCTTTAATCTCCCTATTAAAAAAAACGTCTTTGTTTTCATGGACTACCCTGACAATAATAACAACACACGTATTTGAAATATTCCCGCCTGCGCACCGTATTTTCCGGTGAGTGTTTCCGTTGAGACAGCGCCACCTCACGGTTGGTTGTTGTCATGTGTACGGTGCAAATGCAAAGTTGGGGTCGCGACCAACATTGGGTCACGGACATATCAGTCTGGGGGTAATGAGCTCCTCTTCAGAAGCTTAGATACCAAAAGTAACGATGAGAAAGAATGTGGATTTTAGAAATGCTGCAAAAGATAAACAAGAAGATAAAAAAATCATTTTGTTGATTTTGTTGTCAATAAAGCACTTTTTTAACTGACTGTGTAAAAAAAAAATCTTGCAAACTAAGCAAGTGTAGGGTCACAATCTATGGGGTTATAATGATACCAGCTTGAGATGAAACTGAAAAGAAATATTGGCTCTGAAAATAAAATTTGGCATTGAAAAATATAATTGTAACTAAAAATCTTAATTTTGAATCTGAAATAAATGTAGTGAAAATGTATGTATTAAAGGTGAAATAAAAATTGAAAGTGCAAAAAAATGGAAATGAAACTCAAAATATATGCATTAAAACAATGAACTCACAATCAAATGTTCAAACTTTCATATTTTTTTCAATGCAAATCTTTTTTGTGTGTGTTTACAAAATCACTGCTCTATCCGAATAAAAATCTTCATCAAAGTCATCACTTTGTTTCTGCTCCCAGTAAATAAGGCCTTCTTCCATTCTTATGAGAAAAAGTTACTCAAGAAGACCATAATATGTTACCTGAAATCTTTTAAAGTTGAGGCTTTGAAATTGGCTAACTGGTCAGTTTCACAAGAATATCTTTCATACCATACACTTTTCATACACTGTAGATTTGTGGCCTTTACATCCCACATCATGAAGGTTCTGGAGAGGCTCCTCTTTATAGGGCGCGGGCACCAAGTGCAGAATTTTCATGCCAAACATTTACCAGACAAATGATTTTTTTTTCATATTCAGCTTACTTTTCTAACATTTATCACATTTTAAGTACAGCTAAAATGAAAATATATCTCAAACCATGCACATTAAGAAATGAACAACATGGCTGTTTCGTTACATTCCCAATAAAATAACAATAGCATGTACATTTTAACTACTCTCTACAAGAATACGTTTGAATAGGTCTTTCAACAATGGATGGCTTACAACTGAACGGCCCAATACCATCTGCGTGAACGGGGCAGACAAGGTGATGCAGGCCCCATCGCTCCATCTCCAGCACAGCTCCTCTGCTGTGATGACAGAGGGAGTGTAGCAGTCACATTTACACAAACCTGGATGGCGCCGTTGGAGTTTGGGGTCTGGTTTTTGGTCCCAGGAAGGCTTTCCCGTGTCCTCCTCGCATGGCAGAACTGATATCGGTTTTAGGTGTTTTCTTGAGTGATCTCTTCACCAGCTTAAGCATTGTTTCATCAACATGCAACACACAGAGGATGCACCACTGCTTGTCTTGGACCAATTCCACTTTCCTCTCAGAGTTTTTCTGTCCACCCTCTGCATAACAGCTGGTTTCCAGGAGCTAGTCAATGAACACATTCATCAGAGCGTAGTACGACAGTGTTGAACCGATGTGCGGTAGATGAGGAGCTGAATGAACCTAACTTTCCACGCAGACTGATGTAGGAGCACAGGCCATATCCTCGACTGCTTGCGTTAGAGAAGTGATGAAGCTCGACTCTATACTTCACCAAAGTTTGTGGGCTTGAAGCACCTGCAGATTTAAATTTTGTAGATGTTCTAAAACTTTTTATCCAAACCTCCCACCTTATCTTGAGTTCAGCAGGTAGTGGATCATTACAGCCTATGCCTTTCTGGCACATTTCTTGCAACACCCTCTTTACTTCTATAGTGTAAGAGGCAAGGAACCGTAAAGGGTTGTGGAGTGATGCTACAAAAGAGAGATTACTACAATGTGTCAGTGGTTTAACATCCATTTGTGGCAAGGTGAACAATGAGGGCTAAAGTGGGATTTTATCCCACGACTTCTTGGTGAGAAACATTCGCACTACCCATTTGCGCTAACCATTCAGCCAAAGGGATATTCTTGTGGCCAAGCAGCCAAGGCACATTATCAATCGGAGCCACAGTGACAGGATCCTCACACTGTCACACATAGCTAATTGGAAATAGAAGTGGTCAACATCTCTGTTGTTGGAAAGAAACTTGTGAAGGTGCCTTCCTTTAGCCCACAGAGCTTGGGCCTCTATCCTCCTACGATCCTCCAGCCTAAGTCTGTTTTAACAGCGTAAGGCTCAGTGGTGCCTTCAACGATGACCTCCCTGGGAGCTAAAGCTATGGAGAAGTCATAGCCATCAGCATCCAAAGGCACAGTCCATTAATGGGGGGAATCTCTTTAACAAGGTTTGTAAGATGCTTCCATTTACTGGCTGTTTGGCATGTAGGAATGTGTTTGCACTCAAGTGGAATAAAGTCTCTTGTGTAGGCTGGAGGTAGGTCAATATAAGTGTTGGAGAGGAACCCTCTAACTTCAATTCCTTGTACTCTTTGGCTCTTTACAATACTGTCTCTTTTGACCATGGTTGCAGGCTTTAGCTTTACTGGCTCTGTTACTGCCTCTGTTACTGCCTCAGCCGTTGACAGACTTTCTGGTAAACGAATGTGTTGGCGCTTTGCCTGTCCAACAAGGCAAGGCACGTCAATTTTATTTGTATAGCACACTTTGAACACTAGATAATTCTAGGTGCTTTACATCATTCATTGGTAAAGAAGCCAAACTTATGATAAAAGCACTGAACGTCAAAACAGCAAGTAGGCATAAAAAATGAGTAACATAACACACAAAGAGTAACAACATGAGCGAAAGTATTTTAAAGCAGAGTAAAAGCATAAAAGGAATTAAGTGTAAGACATGAAAATAATTAAAGGAACAACATTAGAGAGCAATTTAAATAGTTTACACAAAGGCATCTTAAACAGATTAGTTTTAAGTTTTGCTTTAAAGCAGCTCAGCGTTTGAGCAGCTTTGCAGTCATCAGGAAGTTGTTTTCAAGATAAGGGGGGAGTGGAAACTGAAAGCTGATTCTCTGTGTTTGTTTCTGATTCTAGCGATTGTTAATAGGTTAGAATTGGAGGACCTGAGTGGACTGGGACAGCTGGTCTTTAACATATTTTGGCGCTAAGCCATTCAATGGTTTATAAAGAAGTAGAAGTATTTTTAAGTCTATTCTCTGAGCTACAGGGAGCCCGTGTAAGGACTTTAGAACCGGATTGATGTGTTCTACTTTCCTGGTTCTTGTGAGGACGCAAGCATCATCCTTCTGGATCAGCTGCAGCTGTCTGATAGACTTTTTAGGTAGACCTGTGAGGACACTGTTGCAGTGATAGAGCCGACTAAAGATAAATGCATGGATGAGTTTTTCGAGGTCCTGTTGCGACATTAGTAATTTAATCCTAGAAATGTTCTTCAGCCAACAGAAAGCTGACTGTTAGCTGGCTGTCATTGCCTTTATGTGACCTCGGAGACTCAGGTCTGAGTCCATTATTACACTCAAATTTCACACCTGGTCAGTAGGTTCTAGTTCTAGTCCTAATAAGGCATACACCAAGGTTTCAGTGCTAGGAGTGTTGGTTGCTGAGATCCACAATGGGACAATCATTGAGGCGCTCTCATTTTCACCTAGTTTAACTGAGCAAGCTAGTGAGGTCATGTTTTCTTCTGTTGTGCATGGTTGTCTGCTGGAGGGTGTCTAGCAGAGGAGTTGGATGCGTCTCATTAACAGACATTTTATTTTTGGAAAAGTACCAAAAGTTAGAATTACATAACCACATGGGGATGGTGGGAAATATATTTGTTTTGGGGAAAAAATGCTCTATAGTTTACCAAGTGGATGTGATATTTTGGTAATGCTGTGCCTTAAATAAATGGCCCACATATTGTAATGTCTGACAGATTTCAGAAGGTCCGAGGTACGTCTTTTTTTTTTTTTTAGTAAGTTGTTCTAGGTTTCCTAATCAGCGCTGAATTATAGAGGCTGATAGCTAGCTCTCTTGAGTGTTGGGCAAGGCCATTTTTTCTTTCATTGGACTTATTGAATTTTGTTCGTGTAATCATTACTTTTATAACATAATCTTTGTTTGTTTTAGATGTTATTTAACTTTATCGTAGCTAAATTAAATATTTTTTGTTCTGCTTTTTCAAGTAAAGAGTCAAAATGGCTCTTTTAGTTCTTCATTTGTAATAAATATCGATGGTCAATAGTTTAAAGAATATACGTTAATGTGTCTTGTTAAAAAATATGTTTGACAGCATTCATTTTCATCTTTCCGTCAAAGTGATAGCTTCTAATATTTTTGACTGCATGATGTAATTTTCCATAATGTTTGTAAAAGTTATTGTATATTGTCAATATTGTGCTGAAGCCTGATTTAAAGAAAATTGTGGATTAAATTTAAACTAAACAGAAAAAAAAATATTATAAATGTAAACAGCAATGAACAAAATTCCACTAACATCTGTTGGACCATACATTCTGACAAACACACAGTTTAAACAGCAATGACATTTCAGTCCATCACACATGGAGCAGGTGATATTGCATATTTACAATAATTTGCTTTAAAGATTGGCTACTTCACTCGCCTCATATGCACAAGGCTTGAATCATGGCCTGAAGGTGTTTGTTTCATTAAAATTTGTAACATCACACTCAGTGAAGGATGCTGCAACATCAAGGCTGAAAAAACAACTCATGACTATACACTGGCTATGGAAAGTATTCAGAGCCCTAAAAATTTCAGTTTAAGAAAAAAATTAATGGACTTTTTTTTTTTATCCTTACTAAAAATATTCTCAGAATTTTTGTTTTGTTTTGCATAAGGATATAGGACAACCGAGACAACCAATAGAATTTTTTTTCATAGGATTTAAACCAACCTAATACAAAAACGAATTGACTATTCTCATCTTTGTAATTTTCCGGTTTGAAACATAGAGGGCGCAACAGACCTACTGTATCCCTCTGCAACCATGCAGAACTGTACAATGAACTCTGTCAATGGAGGATCTGTGCAGATGTTCAAACATTTTTCCATTAATTTTAATATTGAAAATCAAGTAAGGGTCAGCGCTGGCTTATTTTGTTCATGGTATAATCACTCAAAATCCAAATACATTTAAGTAAAAAACAAAAATGGTTGATTAAATCGGCACAAATGGAAATGTTTCAGAGAAAATATTTCCTTTAACAATACAGGGACAATTGACATAACACAAAAGGGCAAAAAAAACACCTAAACCATTTCAATACTACAGATAGGACAGATATTTTAGAATCTGCTTTATTTAACATGTTTACATTTGGTGTTTTCTTACGTTTTCTGTTTTGTTGTGTATTCTTACATCTGTGTGTGTTTTAAGCGGAGTTGTAGAGTTTCGACGAGCGTTGCTGTGGTCAGATTCTCTGAAGAAACATCTTAGAAACAGTCTTTTAAGGCAAAACCGTCTAAACCTTAAAACAGTCCTCAAAAACTTCCTCCTGAACTTCTCATTAAGTTTTTCTTTTTGGGAGGCTGGTGAATAATTTACACCTCAATACCTAACATTTTGCAAGTGTTGATATTCACAGTGGAAATAATCACTTATTTCTTCCTTATATACTTACTTCGGCCATTTGACAGACATTTACCAGCACTTTCATGAAAAGTTGATCTGAAAACCAAGACATCTTTAATTTAATTGACTTTCCTTAAGAGTTGCAGCTGTCATTAGACAATTTTTGTGGAAAAAAGGTTCTCTCCAATTTTACTAAACCGTTCTGTCATGTTTAGAACATGTTGTGTGAGATGTTGCTAAATTTGAGTAAAACAGTGGCATGATGTATCCTCTCCTTTCCCTGGTTTTCGGCTCATTAGCTTTTGAAAATCCTACAAAACTACTGACAAGCAACACCAGAAGAGCTTGAAAAGGAAAAAATGCTGTAATTGTAAATAAAGTGTGAAAGGAAGGATTTAGGCATTTTCTACATCCAAAAATTGACATTTTTTGGTGTTAGACACATAGCCTTTGCTAGAGGTTTCGTACTGACCTTTTTTACATTTCACCAATTTCCAACCATAAACTCTGGTGATTTTTCTCTTTATTGTATGTGGTAGACAAAGTAATGCAATTTTTGAAGTAAAGAGTACATGATATTTATACATACTTTCCCCAAAAAAGTTTTGCAAAAAGAGAAAAGTGAGGATGGATTTTATATTAACTTTTCTTTCCTAAACTACCAATTACATAGTAAAGTAAATTTATATAACAATACCCAAGCTAGAAAAGAGTTATTTTCAATCAGTAATTCCAAAAAGTGTGGCATCTCTGCAAACATACCAAGACATGGCTATCCACCTTAAAGGCGCACTGTGTAATTTTCGGCCAGTAGGGGGCAGTGCATACCTAAATTATCACAAGCATGCGACATCTGTGTCTTCGAGTAAGAAACTCAACAACTGAGGTCCAACTAGTGCTGTTTTCAAACGCTCATCCCTGGGAATTATCTATTTGCAGCAACATGACGAGCACATCAGTCCCTTGGAACTAGCGAAAAGGTAAAAATGCATTTATAATATGGCTTTCCCCTGAAAAGAGGACCTGCGCCTATGTATTTTAAAACTGATTTTTAAAGTCATATTTTACAATATCGCCAATATTTTGCAATTAATGTGCTTTACGTAATTATTATTACATAATATTTTTATGCTATTTTCAAAGATGTACTGCAAAAACTACACACTGTCACTTTAACAAAGTCAATTTTATTTGTATAGCACAGGAGAGCAATAATCAGGAACCGTAAATCTGCGTATCAGCCAAGCGCAATATTGTAATACTAGAGGAGCTGCATAGATCCATAGGTCAGTTGTGTAAATCTGTTGATGCAACAGCGGTTAGGTGTACACTCCAAAATAATATAAAAAATGAAATATAAAAAAATCAATCCTTATGGAAATTTAGCAAAAGTTGAAAACATTAAATACAACAGACTTTATGGATGTTAACTGGTAGTTTCTGAAATGCACAATTAAAGGCCTTGCAGATTTCAGAAAAAGAGTGAGCGCTCTGCTTTTAATACTGCCAGTTGTTTTGATAATAACGACACAAAGACCCCAGCCTGAGTGAGCCTGTTGAAATTTACTGCATTAGACACTCAACACAGTTCTAGAATTGTGGTGGAAGGATAACCCCCCTAACAACACACACACACACACACACACACACACACACACAAATGTCAGACTCTCCTTGCAGACACACCCCCAAAGCCCTGGCGCCAACAGCCAAATGCCCCCCTCCACCCACCTCTAACTGACCTCTAATTATGTCATGCGAAAAAGCTGTGTCCCATTGAAAGGCTCTCTTAATCAAACCCAATTAATTCTGCTATTTTCACTTATTATCCTGTGTGGGGAACGCGTCTTTCCAATAAGACTGTTAACTCCAGCCGTGGTCCTCTCAGATCTAAGGGAGACCAGGAGCAAAATAATACACTGCACAATTAATCGTTTAGTCTTTGTCATCTCAGTTCTTCCTGATGAACACAGAAACTGTGTAGATGAGGTGAGTCAGGACGTCTGCACGAGTGTATTATCCATTTGCAATTCTACCAAAAGCACGTTTTCACAGGTTTTTTTTAATTTCAGCTTTTTTTGGGATAAATCCACATGGAGAACCCTGAACTCTTTTTTTTCATTGCTCGGTTGGGTCCATGATTTTTGGTCCTTCAAATCACAAATTTGATCTTTTAAAGTTTTTTAGATATGTTATGTTGTGTCCAAACTTCATGAAATGAAGAGGACTTCTAATTCAATTTAATTGAATATAATTCAAAAATACTTTATTTAGCCCAAATGGAAATTGAATGTCAAAGAGTCCTTGTGCAAAGTGATACTTTGGTCAGAAAGGATCTCCAGCTGAGTTTAGATTACCAATGAATCTGAAGAGGCCCTAAGACACTGCTGCTCTGACAGTCTCATGACTGTTTTGATATGCTAATAGCTCAATATCAGGGCAGCAGAGATATATATTCCACAGTAACATGTCCTGGATGACACCATCGGCACTGCTGATCCTCCTCGTTTTCTTTTGCCACTAAATTTCTGCAGTTTTAAAGAGCAGGGTAGAGAGATGTTTGGGTACAGGGCGTGATCCTTGCCCGTTAAGTCTGATAGAAGAGATAGTTTGAAATTCCTAGTCCTCTCTCTACTCTTTGCTCTGCATCCATGAAGATTTTCTTTAAGCCCCTCAGAGATTTGGGGTCATATTTCAAGCATTATTTGAGCTTTTAAGATATTAATCAGCTACTCCAGTTGTAAAACAACAACAACAAAACACAGCTTGTTGCCAACAGTTACCAATCACAACAGCTTTCCAAACGGGAAAAATTAAGTGCAAAAAAATCTTCTAGCTGCACAGCATTTAAAACCAGAGGGATTAATTGCCCCCCAAAAAAGCAATAATGAACAAAAGTCTACAAGCAGAACAAATCCGAACTAATGTAACATAGCTACTCCAAGATGCTCTCACCACGAGCAGCATAATTCTACAGTTTGCTCCCTAGATGTTTTTTTTTGTGTGTGTGCAAATTATCAAGTACTGGCAAGTCCTGAACTATGTGTGTAGTTTATGATGCGTCCTTATTAGATTTTGTGTGTATGTATTGGGATAAAGGGTGTAAAGTGTACAGCGTGCATCCTCATCAGTACAGGGTAAAATGCTTTTCCCCTTGTTATCATCATCTAGTTTCTGAAGACAGGCTATGAGTCTCCCTAATTGGTCAAATGTTTAGCTGAATTATAGATAGGACTAATTTCTCTGCCTTGTCAGCCACTTCAGACACTGGTAGGCTGAGTTAAGATAAATTTAATCAGTGAAGACAGATCTTCTGTATAGATTAGCATGAGATTAAGTGATACTGTTCTTGAGTCATAGTGCGATAAAGGTGGTATTTCTAAGTGACAATAATATGAGATATGATCTGCGGCAGCATATCTTATGTGGAGATCATACTAAGTTTTCTAAATAATTGGTTTCAGTCATGCTAGATGGTTTTAAGGTATGAATGACGTGTTTATGGTCACGGCAACTGAAATAGATTTAAACCTGGACTTTGACTAAGCCTATCCAAAACCTTCACATTATATATTTTAGCTAAACCACTCAGAAATGTACGTGCTGGTGAGCTTTGGAATATTGTCTTGCTTCACAACTCAAGTGGGCTAAATGCATGAATTGATGGCAGGATGTTCTCTTTTTGGTTTTTCTGTAGAGGGCAGAATTTATGTAACGGGGCAAGCACACTTCAGAAAGTTCAGCTTTTGTCTCCTCACTCCCGAAGAATATTTTGAGGTTATTTTGGGTTCTGGAGTTATTGCTGGGAGACGTCATCAATGAGCTCTTGCTGTAATCTTGGTAGTCATTTATTCTTGACTCTCTTTTGATCAGAAGAAGCATTTCAGTCATTTTCACCCATTTCCTGTTGTAATAGCAGTTATATGTAAATTATATCCTGATTCTACAGGTCTGGCTGTAATCAGGCCTGATTCAGACAGCGAATCGGGCTACAGTATTAGTTCTAAGTAGTAGATGTTTGTTGGATAACAAGGTGGAAAATTATTGTTTCACCCAGAGCCAGGCTGGTTTGGATAATTTGCCTCTCATTGAATGAAACCATAATTTAGTCTTTACTCAGGTTATCTTTGTCTAATGTTGAAATTAGTTTGAGGATCTGAAACATTTGAGTGTGACAAAAAAGTGAAAAAGGGATAACTCAATAAGGGACTAATTAGTGTTTCACCACACATTAACTAAAAGCACATTACACTTGTGACTTTAAATAACACAGAATGACTTTAGCAACTTTCTTCATGCTATGATAATCTCATTGTTAACAAACTTGAATAAAATTGTACTAGCCTTTTTCAACAAATACTGTCCAAAGTTTAAGCTCTTCAATTACACATCCCTGGTCCAAGGCCTTTTTTTCAAGTTTTGATAAGTATTATTATTTTATCATAATAATGCATCAACTTTATATCTTTACAAATTCCATTATTCATTCACTCTCACATTCACACACTGGTCCATGCAGCAAGCTACGATTGTAGCCACAGCTGCCCTGGGGCAGACTGACAGAAGCAAGGCTGCCATATTGTGCCATCAGCCCCTCTGGCCAACACCTGTAGAACATTGGTGAAGAGTCTTGCCCAAGGGCACAACGACTGAGACATATGGATCTGGGGCTCGAACCGGCAACTCTCCGGTTGCAACCTCCAAACCCCGCCCGAAACAAAAACAAACGTTTAACAGTTTGCAACAATTTTTCCATTGAATGATTTTACCTCAGAATACAAACTGCAATCCAAAGAATAATGCTTTATCCACCATGCTATATATTTGGAAAAATATATATATATAAATATATATAAATACATTTCCATTGATGCTGACTGATGTGGGTGTTTAATGTTTGTTTCCATTAAATGTTGAAAATATTTTTTCCAAAAAAAAATAAATAAAAAGGATATCAAACAGACTTATTTATAGTTGAGTTGTAAGTTATCTTGATTATATATAATTACATTGGCATGTCAATCATTTAAACAGTGCATTTTTCTTTTAATGGCTTGATAAACTCTCATGTACATTAACGTTTTCGCGCGTCTTTCCAGCTCGCACATTCGTAAGTGTTGTATGCTTTTATTTATAGCAATCGGCACGTGTGTAACCCACACCTTTAATCTCATCATCGTATCAGTGGGGTTTACCTGTCCTCGTATTTCAAGAGCACATGAGGACTCAACGGCCTAATTGAGACATCTGACTCCCAAGTTGCTTTCGAAGAAACCATAATCTCACAAGTACTCTTACCTCTGCTACCCTGACCCTTGAGGTCATGAGTAGTGCCAACGTTTTATAAGTTAAGTCAGGCTGTGTTTGTCTCTACATGTGACTCAGTTGATGACTGCATCACAATTTCCAGGAAGGCACAACATAAACCCTGGTAACTCCAAAACTTTCACACAAAAAAATGTTCTGCAGATTTTTGTGGAGGAGTTTTGAACTAATTTAACAATTCAGTGTCTTTTCTTTTGTTGATATATCTAAAAAAAAGACTGATCATTATTATTTTTTAAATTTTTCCTGTGTCAGGGACAGGAAAAATTAAATGCTGATTCCGTTTATTTTACAACCTGGAACATTTCATGAGATTTTTAGATTTATTGCTCAAAATTCATGAAGAAAATGTACATTATCGGAAAAATCCTGAAGTTAGCTGTTGATTAATGTTTGAACAGAGTAGGGTGGGCATTGACATTTTATCTGACAGTCCACCTTATTGCATGTAGTGGTGGCATAAACCTTGGTCTTGGTAAAGTTTGGAACAATTCCAGTTCCAGTATTTCTCTGAGCGTTTCTATTTCCTTTATTAAGAGAGTTTTCAGAGTTCTAAAGATTTAAACAAATGAATGACATGTCCTCTTTGGTTCCACATATTGAATGCTAAGAGAAATTAGTTTCTTTATTTCATTAAATTCATGCCTCACGGAAATAAGAAGTAATGACTATTTAAAGGTTCTGATCAACTTAATAAAGAAGTTTGAATTGCAATTTGTTTTTTTCTGCATGGAATTTGCATGTTCTCCCTACGCACGCCTGAGTTCTCCCTGCGTCCTCAGGCTTCCTCCCACTATTCATGTTGAGGTAATGGTCATTCTGATGTTTTTCATTGTTGTTTTGAGTGTTTTATAGCACTGCATCTTTGTGTGCTTGGTGCTGTGATGTGATGGACTGGTGATTGTGTACCACACCTCACCCATTGACCGCAAGGACACTTCATTTATTATGCTGGTATAGGAAATGGAAAAATTGATGTCTGTTTGTTATTGTGGGATTTTATTTTGTGCACAAAACAAATGTACTAAAATTAAAGGACATATATATATACATTTTAAATGTTTTAGGGTATAACATTGCAAAGAACATATTTAAAAAAAACATATTTTTTACTTTTTTACATAGCCAATCATGTAGTTTTTACAGTTATGTAAAAAACAACTATAAAGTTTTGAAATTAATTATATCTTACTGACCTTAAGAGGTACTTTTTTAATCTAGTTTTTTATTGGTATTTTTTGTCCAGGCTTTTCTCAGTGCCACTAGCTGCTGCTCAGTGCATCCTTACAGCAGCTCCCCGGTTATAGCGCTAAAGTAGCCGCGAATGAGTGGAGCAAAGACTACCAATAGTAAGTAAGTTTCCGCCTGGACCTGGGTTGACTTAGCCTAGCCTGGGTACTAATCCCAAAACTCTCAGAAGACCCCACTCTGAACTCATCCTGGAGCACAGGAAAATGCTCTAATTGGGGGATTTTCTACATCATTAACCCCGATGAGCACCCTCCCCTCTGCTCTCTTCCTCTCCTCTGTGTGTGTTTTTCTTACAGTCCCATTCTTTTCTTCAGCTTAATCTCCATCTTAAGAGTTTCTCTTTTTGTTTTCTCCCACTCAGACCCCCTAACGTTTGTGAGTCGCTTTTACTGTCTCCCATTGAAGATACAGTTTTACCATTTGATCTCTCTGATATGTAAACTAGAAATAAAAACTAAAATAACTTGAATAAGGTGAAATACATGGTGCTTTGTTGTCGAGATAGCAGATTATTCCCACCTGAGCAGTTGATTTGCAGCTCCCCCAAGCATACTACCTCTTGGCTGCTTATTTATTTAATTCTTTCCTTAGCTCGCATGTCAGTTTATGTCGATGGACATTTCTTGGTAGGTTTTCAGCTCTGCCATATTTAATCCATTTTCAGATGGTTGCTGTAGGTTCTGGGAGACGTTCTACAACTCTGCTGTAAACATCTCTATAACTTCATCTCTGATCTAGCTGCTATGTTCCCCACTAATTTGCTGTTTTCTGAAGACATTTGGTTGCAGTGAATGTATTTATGAATATTGTAAAGGTGATTGAAGAGCAAGTGTATATTTCACATTTTTTATTTATAAAACTTTTATAAGCCTTTTCTTCTTCTTCTTTAAACTATGAATTTGCAAATTAATTTGTGTTAGTTGGTCACATAAAATCCCCCCGAAATACACAAAGGTTTTTAGAAATTTTTTTAAGGTGTGAACACTTTTACAAGGGACTTGGAGTCACGTTCTTCATTTTTCCTTCAGTATCCAGTAAATTATGTCCACATTATTTGTGAAAATTTCTACATAGTATATTTTCTACAATATAAAACTGATAAAACTTTTGTGGAAAACATGAAGCCAAATCTCACTTTGTTGTAAAAAACATCACCTCTCTGGGTTTGTAACTTTAATTAATTAAATATCACGAAGACAAACATCAGTATCTTACAAAATCTAATAAACAGACCAATCACTTTATTGGGAACTGGGGGACTGTGATGTATTTGCCCCGTTTAGGTTCGGGGGAAATGAGAGCTGTTTAAAAAAAGTGTCAGAAAAACTATGCAATTTTTTTTTACATTTTACTACATGAAAACTCAAACCTTTCCAGAACAAGCTCAGCATAACCCGTTTGGCAGTCAGAGGTCGACAGCACACAAACATTGTGTAACACATCATCTAATCACTTTATGACATGTCAAAAATCATGCAAACATTGCACCCGTTGTTTCATCCATATGTTGCTCAAAGTTAGGATCCATTCATAAATCCATCTGTTTAGGAAAGTGATTCACACTCTGCAGAGCGCCGATAAATGCGGCGCCACCGGTCTCCTCTGTGAACATGTGCAGCAGCGGCTCGGCCTGCAGGCAGACCTGCCTGCCTGGGGGCAATTAAGGAGCCCAGGCCCTTTGGTCAGAACCCCCCCTGGGGTGCCCTGATTGATTGGAGTCTCATCTTCCTAACAGCCTGGCCCCCTGCCACAAAACCGCGGAACAGCGCTGAGCAAAGCAAGGGGCAGGGGAATAAAAGGGCCCTTACATGACAGAAAGAGATGAAGAACACAAGAGTTTAGCTGAAAAGAAAGAATGTATGTCAGATGATAACGATTATACTGTAGTAATCTTGGATTGCTCTTAAATCCCAGCGAGGTGTGTGGGAAGGAGTAGTGAGGGCTGAGCATGATAGCTCTTCAGTGAGAAAGTGCAAATAAACATTTCTATCAAACTATATTTTTATTGTTCTCACAAGAATGTGAACAATGATGATCCAGACATAATCAAAAGGAAATAAAACAAAATAACTATTACAATACCTCTCACATTAAAACAACAACACAAAAACGAAACTAAACCCGACTCTAGTGCATTTTTTTTTAATCACTATCTACACTTTGGCTTGTTCTTGGTCCAAAAATCACACTTTGTTGCATCATAGAGAAACCTTTTAATGTGCAAAGGTAATCCTCGGTTTCTGTAAAAACATCACTAAACAAATAACAAAAAAAATTTACTTGAGAACTAACAATGAGCAGCGGATTAAAAACAATTTTCCCTGTCTGAGCTGTAGAAGTTGTGAATTTAATGAAGACTACCTCAGGATTGGAGTAATTGCAGTTTGCAATCATTAAGATGAAACACTACAAGTCAGAATGAAGTAACACAAGAATAAAGGGGTGTCTGACATTGCACTTTAAAATGGTGGTTTTGATCTCCCTCTTTTTCCATTATCAAGTCAAAAAAATGTAGTTCTACCTGTACATGTTCAAGTTTGTGGGATGGAGGAACGTTTCTTAACCAAAGCTTATCTTTCTTATTTTTGATATTGATTTTTATAACAGACCTTCTCTACCTTGAAGATAATTAGTGCTCAAAACTGTAACAGATGGTAAAAGACTGATTCTGTGTCCCTAATGACTGCAGCCCACAATCCATGTTCCTTGTCGTTTGATCAACAGGGGGAAAAAATAACAAAATGGGCCCATTTAGTCCAGCCTGAGACTGTTTCTCCCCCTTCAGTTTCAGACAAAGAGGATACACTTGGATCAATTGTGCCAAACAAAGGCCAAACTATGCGGGGTGACGCATCACACAGGACTCTTTCTGCTGTGCTGCACGTACACTCAGTCAACCAGCACTGAGTTGCCAACAGGTTTTCTCCTCTAACCGCCATTCAAGAGAAAAAAAAGAGAGCAATTTTGCTGGTTAGCCTACATGGATCAACCCTCCCTAATCTTATTTAAAGCAGAATGTCAAAAAATATCCAGGATCAGTTTTGGTACAATATTAACTCGGGTCCAAAAAAAAGGTGACATCACTTCTTTGTTTTTGGCTTCCACCAAATGATCTTATTTACAGTTCTCAGGCCAAGTACATCTCCAGGTCTACAGAGCTATAAAAGTCCTCCGTTGTCCTCTTGCTCCAGCGGCATTGAACTATCTGAGGTATGAGCTCTTAAAAAAAATAACACAATCAATATGTTGAGCCTTATAAAATTATTCATTCCACTTTCCAAATTTTTTTCCATTAGAACCACAAATTTCAATACATTTAATTGAGATTTTTATGTGAAAGACCAATACATTAGTCTGGCCTTTATAATAAAAAAAGTTTCAGGAAGAAATCCATTGCTGAAAGAATGTCATAAAAAGCATGTCAGCAGTTTGCCACAAGCCATCCAATGAGCAGAGCGAATATGTAAAAGAAGCTGCTCTGGGCAGATGACAGGAATACTGAACTCTTTGGCCAAGATGCAAATTATGCGCTGCAAAAACCAACTTTGCACTTTACCCCGAACACGCCATACCAATAGTGAAACCTGTTGGCATTGTCATGCAGCATGGATGTATTTCTTTAGAAGGGACAGGAAAGCTGGTCAGAGTTGATAAGAAGACACCTTTAAATATATGCCCAGAGATAAAATGGAATGCTTCAGATCAAGGTCTATTCATTTGTTAGAATGGCCTAGTCAAAGCCTCCACCTAAATCCCATTCAAAATCTGAGGCAAAAATGTCAACATGTCTGACTGAGCTTTTTTTTTGTTGCAAAGAAGAAAAGTAAAAACATTTAGTCTTTTGATTGAACTAGTAAAGACGTACCAAAAAAGTCTTGTAACTATACTACTTTTGACTTAAGGGGGCTGAATACAAATGCAAGCCATGCTTTGTGCGTGTAAAATTTTTTAAACCATGTATAATTTCCTTCCACTTCATAATTTTTCATTGTCCCGTCACACAAATCCCGTTTAAAAAAACGTTGCAGCATGTGATTACATGACAAAAAGTACATAAAAAGTTCAAAAGGAGTGAGTATTTTGTGGTTCATGAAATGTGAGGATTATTTTGTCTGTGAATATCCTTTTTAAAAAAAAAGTGTTTTATTAAAAAAGTGAATTACAGTAGCTTCTTGGGTGCAAGCTGTCATAATCGTAGAAGGGATTTCTGTATCTGTTGCACCCAAGGCACCAAACATCAACAGAAAAAAGGGATAACAGATGACCAAATATGCAATCTCACACCGGTCTTACTTTTATGTCTTGGAGATAAGAAAAAAAGTAAAAAAATTTTTTAAGAAAGACTCAAGAATGTTCTTCACTTTTCACAGCTCAGTTTCACTTGAATTTTGTGGGAGAGCAGCCATGACAGGAGTTTTCACTTTCAGCTTTTTCCTGTGATTGTCACTCACATGGACTGACATTTAGTCACATGGGTTGCCAGGTCTTGTCCATAGACTGAATGTGTTCCTTGGCTTTCATTCTCAGAGCAGCGATGCTTGAGCTACGCTGGTCTATGTCCTCCAGAGGGAACTTATCGGAGTATGGAGCTGGACACTGGTAAGGTGGGGGAGCCATGCTCTGCATCCCTTGGCCTGATGAATGATGAGGGTGAGAGTGTGGGTGAGGAGCATGGGGTGCACTGTTCAGGAATCCATGGCTGGGATAGCTGGGCTGGAGGGCCTGAGCTGGACCCATGAAGCCTGGGATACACTGGACAGGTGTGGCGCTGGACAAAGGAGAGGTCAGCCAGGGATCCAATGGGAGGGAATTGGTTATTTGACCCATGCTAGTGTGAACCGGTGGCGGACGATTGAAGGACAGCATGGGGGAGTCATGAAGCTTCATGGTACTAGCGTCCATTTTTTCCTGCCGACGCCATTTAGCTCTGCGGTTTTGAAACCAGACCTAGAAAAGACAAAATTGTTTACAACAGTGCATATTTGTAGTTTAATCACCCAAAATCAGTGGGAAGCAGTAATTTACTGCCTAGAACTATTTACTCATTACAAGTTTTCAAATTTTGCTTCCCCACATTTTGATGTATCTTGTCACTTAATAGAAATCAGTGCTTGTTTCTTTGGATATTTTATTGCCATCTCTGCATATGTTTTTAAAGTCCTCTTATGGAAAATGCTAAAGGTTTAACTGAATAAAGAAGCAGACTGGGTCTCCAGCAGAATAAAATGCAGTGCTCTTTTTCAGATCATCAAACTGATCTTATTATCAAACAAAGACAAACTAAGTACAAAATGCTTTTGCTTGCTGATTTCAATTATTAAAGAGGCTATATCATGCAAAATCAACTTTTTTGAGCTCTTGACCCCAGGGCAATTGTTGCTACTAATGTAGCTTGCTTCCAACAGTGTGTGTATGTGAGAGTGAATGAATAATGGAATTGTAAAGGGTCTTTGAGGGTCTCAAAAAGCGCTATATAAATACAAACCCTTATTATTATTATTATTATTATTATTATTATTATTATTATTATTATTATTATTGATTGTATTATTTCCTCAACAAACACACACCTAAAGCAGTTTCTAAAGCAGTTTTTGATTACATGACTGAATCCTGCTGCAGATCTGCTGATGATCCGCCCTCCTCGTCCAAACTGCTCAATGAAGCATTTTTACGTCATTCTGCCCCGCTCCTCTCCATCAACAAAGTGCCTAACCTGCAGGCTCCTACCTTTCTCCAAGTTGTTAGCAGAGAGCTGGATTGTCTTAGCAGAAAATAACATTCTTTTTTTATCTAGTCTGCTTTTCTGGTCATGCTGAGAAAGCAAAATGCGTTTGTACAGGAATTTTGATCAGCTTTCCAAAAGAAAAGTTTCATCGCCAGAAATGGTTGGAATTTATATTTGGGTGCTCACAAGAACTGAGACACAATGTTTTTTTTTATGTGACTGTCATCTTAGAGATGACTGCTGTATGAACATTTGTTTGTATCAGAGTGGATTTTCTGACTGATTATTTTACTTCAAACTGGAGGCGTTCCAACTTTAAAAACCACCTGGTGGAGAGGTCAGAGCGGTACGTAAAATCAAAATGCTCTAGCTGAGTGGTTTCCTAATGGAGTTAGCCAATAAAGAAGCATGTGCGCAGAACGTGGTAAAAGTATTCTTGGCCATTTTTATACTGGCTGTCCCACTGCCCTGACTTGCTGTTGGTGCACTAATTGCGAGAGAGGATAGGGGATCTACAAAGTGTGTCTCATATGCTGTCATGTTAGGGTATATCCTAGGGTTACGTCATGAAATGGGTGGGACTCATTGGGTTGGAGGTGGGATTTGAGCAAATTAAGCATTTTCTTTCTAGCTTGAATAACATATTTCAGAACAAATTACATCTCATTTGTGCCACGGTAATATTTATTCATATTTGCTATAGGTCTATTTTTGCTCTCAAAATAGCATGATATAGGACCTTTAAGGGAAAAATCTATGCAAATGTTATTTCCATTGTACAATCAAGAGCTGACATGAGCAAAATCTCTCTGAAAAACAACCTCCCAAAAAAGCCCCAGAAGTAAGCTAAAAACGCTCAGAAAGCAGCTTTTCTTGTCCCAGAGCCGAAGAAATTCAAGAGTAGATGAGAACCAAAGTCATCAACATCTATCAGTCAGTAAGCCTGTGAATATTCTCATTCATCCAGGTCATGGTTATCTCAAGGAAATTTCAATCGAACGCAACTGGACTTGGTAATTTGTCTTGGAAGACGTTTCACCTCTTATCCAAGAGGCTTCATCAGTTCATGCTCGCCGCTGACCAGGCTGGGACTGATGAGTCAGTTAAGGGTTTTTAAATATGTTTTCAGGCTTAGGGACTAAAGTAAAACACTTAGAACCATTGTTCACAAATGTAGAAAACACCAGAACAGTGGGGAACTTTCCCAGGAGTAGCCAACCAAAATTTGTCACAGAAGTCATTGAAGACTCATCCAGGAGGTCACAAGAACCCAGAACCACAACTAGAGCACTGAGAACCTTAATGTCCTCAGGTAAAGTCAGTGATGATTCAACAGATAGAAAGGGACTGAGATAAAACGGCACCCATCAGAGGGTTTTAAAGGCAGAAATCACTGGTGACAAAAATACAGAAAACCTTCTTACATGTTTATAAAAAAACAACATTTTTATTATCCCATAGACGTCTGTGAAAATATTTTGTATACTGATGAGAATGGACATTTCTGGAAGGTGTGTGTTGTGTTTTGGCTGATGTTAAAAAAAGTCTTGACAGTTAAACATGGTGGTGGTAGTGTAGTGATCAGGAGCTGCCTCACTGCTTGAGGAAAGGAACAACTTCCTTTAAATTAAGAAAGCATGAATTATCAATATGGCAAAAAATCCAGGAGGATAATGTCCAGCCATGAGTTTGTGACATTTGTGATTATGTTGCAGGACACTGACCCAAAGAACACCACTAAGGCCGTTTTCACATGTGTGGCCGTACCAGAAAACGGCCAGAGAAAATGCTAATTTTTTCTGTTCACATGTCACGGATCTCTGCCCGTATTTGAATCCAGCGTTTTACTACAAATAAACAGCAGGTGGCGGTATACAAATAAGTCTGTAGTTCTCCAACAAACAAGGGAGTGAGAAGTACCGACGTCATAAAACGAGCGACAGGCTAGAATGTAAACAAACTGGTCTACTGGTCAGCTGCTACCTGAAGCCATCTACAGGGTGAGTGTTGTAGTAAACCCGCCGTTTTGTAACCTGCTGTGTTGCTGTGGGATGCTTGAATCGCGTTGTTTTGGTATTTGTATGGTCGCGAGGTGATTCTGTAATTTCGGCCGGCGGTATCCTCATTTCCGCGTGGAGCGCGTCTATTGTCTTGAGTACGGCCAGAGTACGGGTTGTGTTCACATGATACGTGGCCGCCCGTACCTGGACTCGGATACTACCTCCAAGGCAGGTCTCTCTGGCCGTATCTTGGCACGGTACAGTCTGTGTTCACATGGTACGAAATAAGTGGATTTTGACCAAATACCGTACCCGAGTACGGACTCCCGTACCATGTGAAAGCGCCCTAAGTCCACCTCTAAATGGTTCATAAAAAGATTGATTTGGAGTGGCCTAGTTAAAGTCCAGGCTAAATCCTGACTGAGATGGTTTGGCATGACCTCAAACACACAGGCTATTACTGATAATAAAGTAAATCGAATTGTTAAATAAAGTATGTTCCACTCCCCGACAATAGATGGCGACATGCCTTATTATGGTTAGCTTTGAGCTGCACTCAGGCAGTAAACAGAGGCTGGTGGGAGTGAAGCAGACAGAGTTAAAGCATGATATTCACAATGACAATGCTTTGTCACTTCGTCATGCTCTGAATGGCCTCTTACATTTGTCTTAGGCGCCATTATCTTCTTACAATACTACTATATTGTGCTGCGTTGTACTTCCGCGTCTCCTAACTTCCCGAGTACAGGCGGGGGACGGGTGTGTGCCTATCCGTTTGAGTGTGCGTTTGTGTGTGTGGGTGGGTGTGTGTGTGTGAGGGGATGGGATGGGGGGTTGGTTGCAGATTAGTCCTATTCTCAATCACAGTATCTGGGTCGCTTAGTCAAGCTTCTGAAGTTCCAGTTCGGTTCGATCCAAGCCGCACTAAGGTGTATACATGCATTTCAAAAGTCTGATTTCAGTCAGACTAAGGTAATATTTTGGCTTTCTCTTGCTGCATGTAAACGTACGGACCGTTGCAGAGCAATTCTTCACCAGGACAGCAGTGGGTGTAGACCTTTTCTGATAGGTATGCCTACCATTGCAGGGATGTCCACAACAGTTTATTTACTTCAGATTGTAAACGCATATCTACTTAACGAGCAATGGCTGACAGAGAGGGAGTTTTGTTTGAGCTGGAGAGCTGTTCACTACAAGTGCAGCTCATTGAATACTAATGTAAACAAACAAACACAGCGGTCTGTTCCATTCCCTACAACTCCTGGTGTTCAAAATCACCAAAAGACCATATTTGATAAATAATATAAAGCATCTAGTGCCCGAAAGCTGCTGATTAAATCAACTATATAGCACCATTCTGGTGAAATGATCTTGAGTTGATGTTGGGTTGACCAATCTCAGACGTGCTCTCTCTCTGTTGTAGATAGTTAAAAAATTGGGCTCTACCATATCCGTTCTCGCATGAGTAATGGAGAACCCTTGTGTTGGCGGATGAGGCCGTTGTGTGTCTCCTGTACCTCTGCAGACGGAGAAATATAAACTAGACTCAAGGGTTCCAGTAAAGGGTTCCAGGGTAGTTTATTTAGAAAGCCTTTATTTCATATATTAAATAATTATTTTAAAACTGCTTTTTTTAATTACTTAGGCTATCTTTTTTAAAATTTAAGATGTGATCTGAAACTTTGAAGAGTTACAAAAAAAGCAGAAGAAATCTGCAAAGGGAAAATACATATTCACAGCACTGTTCACCATAACCTCCTTATTTTTACTTAACAAATATTAAACTATTCATGTAACCAACTTTAATTCCTAACAACAACACCCTTCATCTTAAATGTAGACCAGAGAACAAAATGCTACTTGTTCTGATAAATAAAACGCAACAATATAGACTTTTAGGGGCATTTATTGTTATCTTTTTTATTATTTTGGTAGACAATGCACGTATTAAGTCCTGAATTTGTTTTTTCTATTATTTGTATTATTAGCTTTACTTTTGGAATGATATTATTTATGTTTGGTTTGCTCAATATTTTCTTACACCTCTCTAGTCCAGTGTTTTTTAAATGCCTTAAATCAGCTAACATTAACATTGGTATTAGTAGTCAATGAAGTTAGCACATGATCTCTCAATACTTGGAACTTCTTTGTGATCGTTCTAATCTTTTTAGACCAAGCTGCTCAAGTAGACATGGCCAAAGGCTTTTGCTTGATGTTGGGACAAGCCAGGTTATTTAAACGTCAGATTATTTAAGGTGACAAGCGAGCAAATGTTTACAAACACTGTCAAAGCTTTTTAGGAATGTTTTGCACATTTTAACAAAAGTGGAAACAGAATTAGACCAAAAAAAAGTTAGAGACCTGTAATGTTGATAGTAATGTGACTTTGATATTGGTTGTTCTTGCATTAATTGCACCCTGGGTAAGCACTTAGGTTTGCCCCGAAAAATCAGTTTCTTTCTTAGCACCAATTTTGAGCAGAGCCAGAAGAAAGAACTAGAGTTAGGGACTCACGGGGACTAGCAGGAATTTTTACAGTTTTGTGTATCAAGCTTAAAACTCCTGAGTTTGGCATATTTTTGATCTGCAAAATTTAAGACAACAATGCTTTAAAAACAACTGCTTGATTGTTAATAAATCACCAGATTGCCAAACTGATCATATCTGATCTTCTAGCCATTTATTTTAAAATTACCCCCTAACAGAGTGATCCAGAGAGACGATTAAGTATACATAAGCAAAAAGTTAGCATAATTAAGATGGTGATACTTGAGCATATTATTTATTGGGATAAATAATACTATTTGTGCAGTTAATCTGTCTCGAGTTATTATGATTGTTGATAAAGGAAAAAGTACAACAGGAAGGAGCCAACTTTTCTTCAAACAGCCATTTAGAATAACAAAATGTGGCTCTAATGTTTCTGAAAAAGCAAACCAATTCTTTTGTACAACCAGTTAAGGACTGTCTGTAGCACAAGCCGTGGTTAAACACTGAAACCCTCTTTATGAAAAGCACTATCCAAAGCTCAGAACTCAGCTGCCTGAAGAGCTGGCAGCTTTCTGGATAAGAGTCAACACAAGGGGCTGTTTAGTCAATTAGATATAGATTTGCATAAAATGTGCATTAGATCAGTTTTTAGACCATATTCTTCAGACAAGGGAGCCTAAATTGTAAACGAATAATCCTAATAGATGAAACAGTCTCCTGACTGAAGCTGTTTTCACATTCAGGGTTACATGAATTGTTTAAAAAGCTTTTCTGAAAGTCAATTTCAAAGACACTTTTGATCTAAGAGTCCAGTGGGGACGTTTTGAAGGCTGCGTAGCGGACCCCAGTAAAAGCTCAGATGTTTTTGCTCGCTGTAATGATTATTGCAGGTCAAGCTGCTGCAGCCTATCTCACCTGGACTCGGACTTCAGGTAGGTTCACCTTCATGGCCAGCTCCTCCCTGCTGTAGACGTCTGGGTAGTGGGACTTCTCGAAGGCACGCTCCAGCTCGTGCAGCTGGTAGGTGGTGAAGGTGGTGCGATTGCGTCTGTGCTTCTTCTTGGGTTGGTCGTCCTTGGATGGCTCTGGAGACTTGCCTTCATCGCTCTCCACATTTTTCCTGAGCTCACCCAGCTCTTCGTCACTCTTGTTTGTGTACAGACCAGCCTCTGCTCAGGTTAGAGGAAACACAAATTGAGACCTTGTGTTCACTTTGTACATTACTCAGTTTCTGAAGTTATCAAAACACACACAATTAAATCAGTCAAAGACAGAAAGGAGAACAAGCCATGTTCACAAGGTGAAGTCGTTACGTTCACTTTCCAGCAGAGTGGAAATTTGCTTGACAAGTCCAACAATAGACTACGGTAGGTTAGTGAAGCAAGTAATGGCTTGAACCTCAATGGACCCTAAAAACATTCCTAATCGGATTTAGAAAAGTTGTTCCCTGTCTTTATCGTCTCTTGAGGTAAACTTTAGTACAAATATGTTTTACTAATACTTTACCCCTACACTGTCCGGCAAATGTTGCATTTATACCCGCTGCATCGCATCTGAATCAAATGAATGCTGATTGGCCAGCTCTGTTCACAACTTCCTAACATGTCAAGGAGGAGTGTTGGAGCAAGGATGCACTTGAGGCCTGGGGTTATAAACACCTTCGTTTAATAGATACTGAATAATTTATTACACAATTGATGATTAAATGCAGAAATAAATCAGAAGATGTTTGACAGGTGAAATCGGGCACTACAAGCCTTTCCCTGTAATCCTCCCTTCAAAGTACGGATAATTTCCTAACCTGCCTCTCTGCTCCTTATCCTCGCCTTGACCTGTGTACATCACCTTCACCAATAAACAGCATGAGAAACGGTGAAGGGGGGGGGGGAGGTTGGCGGCTGTTGGGCGAATTAGATTAACAAGTAAGTAATTCAATTAAAGAAAATACAGAGAGCGTGATCCCCCCCAATCAGATCAGTTGCTCTTGTGAACCAGGAACCAACGAGGAGTGGATATTTACCAGGACTGGACCAGGTTCAAGGGCTGTCCAACATTCAGTTCAGGTTGGATAAGATGCCAATCACAGAAAGAAGGATAATTCCACTTGCCTGCATAAGAACTTCAGCTTTAGCGTTGCAGCAGAGGATAGTAAAATTTTGGCAGCATCTGCCTCACAAGTTAAACAATTTGATTGAGGAATCAGAGATTTAAAAGTGCTGCCCTACAACGGACAAAATAAAACCCAAAGCCTTTCCAATAAATGAAACTACCAATGACTGAAACATTTATGTTCCAATCTGAAATTCATATCAACAAAAAAATAATATAATATAATATATTATAATATAATATAATTAGCAATAGGTAACAAACGTTCTATACTGACTTAAAATGAGGCATTTTAGCCAGAATCATTTAACATAATTTAACTCTCAAGGAAACCTTTCATATATTTTTCAATAATTATGAATTTACTGAGAATTATGCAGCGCTAGAGAAGGGGCTAAAAAGTAACCTTTCAATTGAGCCAGTAGATGCATATGGTGTACCTTCATAAAAAAAAAAATATGTAAAGCTGAAAGTAACACCATGGCATTATACAAAGAGAAAAAAACAATAGGAAACAACAGCCTATACGTGAATCCTAATGCTGGGTTAGTTTATGTTAATGGCATGTATTGATGAGGATAAAAGACAGGTCACTGTGGGCTTTGCGCTGACAAACAGGAGCAGCAGCAGAGGCAAAGCAGGATTTGAGGGGTTAATTTATCCACCTCTCATTAAGGAGCCATGACAAAGGCTAGGCACTGACAAAGGCAGAGGTCAGGTCTGGTTCAGTGACCAGCTCTTGGCGTGTCAGCCCATCACAGCTACTGGTCTGAAGCCTCCCCACTGTTTCTCAGCCAGGACAACATCTCCGCGCTGAGAGCAGGGGGCAAAGTGACACCAAAAAGTAAAAAAAAAAAAAATGTAGAGCTCATTCAGGAGGATCTGGACCAACTTCACAGAAAACAAATACATGAAGGAAATGATGTCATTCCTGTTCATGGATGTCAATTAGATAAAAATAAAGCATTTAATAATCTCTCCTATCAAGAGGGCTCTGTCTCTGCGTTGTGGAGATGGCAGCATTTTTTTGTGCTTGTTTCTGCCACCAGCCACCTGCCTGATCCTGCATGTGAAAATAGCTCCAGATTAAAATGTGGCAAATTTGATTCTGAGGCCGAACAATGACAATAACACCCGGATGAACTACTGTACAATCTAATCTGCAGAGAAGAGAAGATTAGGGGGGGAATTCCACAAGGAGATGGAGATGGGATTGGTCTTGGGGACATAAACCCTCTCTACACCATCTTGTGCTGTGATTTATCTGTTCAGTTCAGTCAAAGCAACAGGATCTACGGCGCCACGGCATGCAGCACTCTGATTCTGAATCAACATGAGATATATTTAGATTGGACAATTTCATTTGATCCCTGTGGAGATAAGTGTTTTGCCAGTTTTCATTGGTAAATAAATTAATGAAATTGAAACCTGTTGAAACATTTTAACACTGATTCTTATTTAGTAAACTAAATACATACGTGCATGCATTGAGTCTATTGCTTTTTATTCACCTGTGGCTTCTTTATATTTGTTAAATCTGTGAAACAGTTTTAAAGTTAAGGTTGGGCTATCAGTTAATTATTTAATTGGTTATTGTGGCCGTTGTGGAAGTTTTGTTCTAGCTTGTGTTTTACCTTAACTCAGCAGTAAAACAGTTTGAAGAGATACTCGGATTGGACAGAGTAAAATCAATTTTACCTGAAAAACCTCTAAAAACCCAAACTGAGCTTCACAACAAGCCAACTTTACAATCATTTTCAAAAACTTCTAAAAAACAATTTGGAACAAAATGAATAAAAATTTTATAAAATAATATAAAAAAGCCTTGGATCCAAATCAATTGATTTAAACTGTTGAAAATGTAATGAAAGCGCTCGTTTGTCTTCACTCACCCTGGTAGTGCTGCTGTGAGCTGCTGTTTCTCACAGAGGAAAGGTGTCCGCTATAGGATGGGTGAGACAAGGGCTCCTGCTGCTTCACGTGTTCTCCGAGCCCATCTATGCCCATCTTCTGGGGCCCAATGGGGCCGGCAGGACTTAGTAAGGGGTCCTGTTCTTTACTGAAGCCCAGGATGACATCAATGCTGTGGACGCGGCCCCCAACTGCGGCGCCTCCGCCTTTCCCCATTTCGTGGAAGTTGCTGGGTGAGAGGCAGCTGTCGTCCACCATGCTCATGGTATCCAGTGATAAATGCATCCGAATGTCTGGGACAGTCACCTGGACAGAGGGGGGAGGTAAGGTTGAGGGAGGTCACAGCCAAGCCAACGTGCTCGTTTGGGCCTCTATATGGATATTTACTCCGTCTTAATTGGGGCTGGAATCACAGTAGGGTCTAGATTGGGAAAGAGTTGACTAAATACAACCCATATCTGCCAAACCAGTTGGGCAATGTAAATAGGGCTCAACTAAGTGTCAAATAGATTTTGGGAAATCAATTACAAATGGGAAATTTTGAACCGATATGGGTCCAACATTTTACTTAGTTTTTCACATATTGAGCCAATTTCCTGCTAAAATAGACCCTGTATGCTCATGTTGGGTTAGAAATCTCCAGATCAGACTTAATGGGTCATTTTCAGTTTGTTAAAATACGTTAACCTGGATCTTCACAGGACTATATAATTACTTAGAGTGAAGAACGCATCGTAGGACATAGTATATTACACTTTTTCTGAATGTTTTTCATCATGCAGCCATGTAAGGAGGCTGAAAGATGACCACAATGTAGAAATAAATGAATTAATTTACAACAAATAACTAGAAAAAAAGTATTAATATATTAGCAGGCACAAACAGAAATATATTTGCAATCAATTAATACTTACTTTGTTTACTAAAGCATTTACATATTTACAGTAATTTATCTCATATCTAATTGCACTGAAATCCAGAAACCACATACTGAACTTATTTCATCTGTTGGATCTACATATCATAGTTAGAGGACATGCATGACACAGCTCTGGTGATACTCTGTGCAGGTCAGATTCGGTCAGGTTTGTCAGGATTTATTTAACAAAAAAGAGAGACAGTTCAGATTGTTTATATGCAGTAAATTGAGCATGAAATGAGTTCATCACAACTTAATATAAGTCAAAAATTAGATAAAATGTTTATTTGGGTTTTTTATTTATTTAAGTATGTGTTTGATGAAGTATTAAAATATTTACCTAATTCCAGACAGATTTTATATTAAATTTTATTGAATATAATGTATTTAAATACTTTATTTTGTATACATATAATTTTATATACATATATATATATATATATATATATATATATATATATATATATATATATATATATATATATATATAAGTATAATTATTACATATTGAATCAATTAATTAATTTATTACATTTAATAAATTGATAGAGGTCATGAATATTAGTTAATGTTAACCTACTCTTTTCTTATCGAAGACCTGGGTTCTTTATTCGTCTTAAAAAAGCTAAACAAATGTGTTGATTTTAGATCACAGGAAAATTTGATATAGTAGACTATTCATCCTGTGTTTATTTTTATCTTCTTTTACACAGTTCTTACATAAATCGATATATTTAAAAATGCCAAAAAGTTTTAAAGGTCAGTAATGAAAGGATTTTTTTTTAAAGTAATCCATGTAAAAGAAAATCTTCATAAACAAACAAAAACCTATATTGTTACATTAGTTTCCCAGTACACTGAACCCACACGTTTAGCATGTTTCAAACTTTTAAGCTATAAAAAAACAGGCACATCTGATCACTCTGTGGCTGTGCCTACCTGTTGGAAGAAAAAACGATGAGTTGCTGAAGCTACTGATGTCTGGGGTCCCTTTGCTCCTCTCAGCCTCCAACTTTACTTTTCCCAAATCAAATCAGTTTTATTGCTCCTCCTGGAGTTTCTGTCTCTCCAGCCTGGTCACTACTGTGCATTCCTCTATGTAATTCACCCAGTGTACAACAAATGATCTGGACAGGAACTCTTCTATGAAGGGATAAACTTATAAAGCTGGTGCATTCAGCAGCTGAGTTTAGCAGCATCCACTCCAGGTCGCAGAGAAGAGTGGCAGAGGAGTGAGCCGGGGAGGGTGAGGTGGACAAAGCTGAGGAGGCGTAGGAGGTGAAATGAAAGGATTAGGATGGGCTTGTTTATAACAGTCCTTCCTCTTTAAGAGTGATTGGCTGTGGTTTTCTTCTGAACTTACTGCTTTAAATGTTATTTAGAGGGGAACAAAAGTCTTTTACTAAAATATTTTTATTATTTCAGAAGAAATTTTTTTATTAAGTTTTCACTAAGAATTCCCAAGAAGAAAGGAACTATTTTAGGATAGAAATAGGATAAACATCAACAAAAAATAAACTTAGTATAAACTTAAATAGGTTTAAAATCTTAATTAGGATAATACTGGAAAAATGTTTATAATTGCATATGATTTATCTTGTAAAATGAAAGTGAATGTTATTTATTTGTTTATACAAAAAAATGTACTTTTTGCTCAGTTCTGGAAGCTGTAAAAGTAGAAATTCATTATTTGGGTCATTTAGTAAGTTTAAAAGTACATTGTCTACAGTTATTAGCAACTCTGATAAAGATGGGTGAAAAAACCCCAACAGTAAATGATTCTTCTATTGCACTACCATCATTTCAAATTTGAAATAGCTGAAAACAGTTGAGCATTTATATATATATACATATATATATATATATATATATATATAGTTTAGAAATACATTTTCCTAAACTTATTGCCACAGCTTGAACAGGTCCTAATAAATTATTGTTACTGAAGCTTTTTTTTAAAGTGCTCTCTATGCACAAAATTGGACATTACAGAGATGCCTTTTATTTGGCCGCTCCTCAAAATGAGAAAAACAAGAGAACATGGTATTTTAGTAAGTCATATGTGTGTAGATCTTTATTGTTCATCAAAAAGCAACAAGAAAGTAGCTAATCACATAAATGTGCCCATATCCGCAGTTAGGGCAATAATGAAAAAGATGAAAACATCTTAAACTGTGATAAATGATGCATGAGGACAAGTTTATCTTGTCACCTAACACATTCTTTCAGATAAAGCTACTGTTGAAGAGTTTATAAAACATATTTTTAGAATTATTCTAAACTACAGTGATAGTGACTACATGGAATAAATATATAGGGTCACATCAGGTATATTTGGCCTTCAGATGAGATGAGCCACTCAAGGCAGAGCCGCCTAACGTTTAATTTTGTAAAGACATTGTGCACAAAAAATTTAATATCTAATTGTTTGCATGAGGGTTCTAAAAAAACAACAACAATTAATTTCATTGGCCAAAAGTGGCCAAAATTACCCAGGCCAAAATAATAATTTGATTTGTTTAATCTAGCTTCAATTGTAGTTTTTAATCACAGTTTACACTGTTTAGTCTAAACGTACAATTAATTGAATGACTTTATTAAGCAACATGACACTAAACCTTTTATAAAATGGGATGTAAGTGTGTTTTCTCTCATGCGTAATAGTTGCTCTGGGACGGCCTGTCCAGGATGTCCCACGTCTCACCTACTGACTTCTGGAGATAGACACCAGTCTGTCTGCAACCTTGCAAATATTAACTGCCTAAAGAAAATATAGAAACTGATATTGCAGGTTGGCAGAGATTCCCACAATATCCTCATAAATAAAGATCTAGGAGCTTAAGAATATATCTGACTTAAGAAAGATAAGACAAATTTCTAAACCTTCTTTGACCTGTTGGGGGATTTCTGGTGTCAAGGTATCAAGTTTAGCAAAGATATTGATAAAAAACAAACAAAAAAACAACGTGTCTTCAGATAAGGGTCAGCGGAGATCCTGTAGCCGTAGCACCTGGGGAATAAATCGGTTGCACAACCAGGTTGTTCTTGATTCATTGGAAAGGTATCGACTTCCAGATGGCAGGGGGTTAAACAGCTTATGGGCTGGATGAGAGTGATCTCTCACGATAGTGAGGGATTCCTTGTTGCATCATTCCTTTGAAAATAGTCTCCAAGTAGGTGGGTTAGATCCGGAATGTCTCCAGATATTGCAGAGGACAATGAACAATTCACCAGCCACGACTATTGTACCAGATTAGGATGCAGGTTTTTGTGGGGTCAGGTGAAACCAGGGAACCCAAAGAAAACCAAAAGAGACTAAAAGAAATCATACCAACGCCATACAGAAAGATGGGCACAACCCTGTTTGAACCAGAGGCTCTATTGTCAGAGAGCATGAGCAAAAAACCTTAAAACATGATGTTGTACTAGTATTTCAAACTGAATCACTGCTTAAATACTTTTTATTTTACCACACTTTGCTCTTAATATGATAGAACAGCTTATTTTGTGTAAGCAACATTTGAGACCTTCAGGGGTAGATCAATGCAGGTTGATGTAAAACAGTATTGTACACACGTGACACAGCTATACAACAAACGCATTTTTATGTGTAAAAACTTTCAACAAAAGCTATAACCTTTTGGTTATGGCTTGCCCTAAATTCATACTCCTAGTTTTTAACTTGTGCATTTCCAGCTTGCCCTCAACCTACCTCCATCTCTATCTCCAGTCGGAAAATAAGTAACCAAAGTTTCCGGGCAACTGCTTGTCAGTCTCACAAATGTAGACAAATCGTCCTACACTTCTGTGGACACTTATATGCCACCATGTTTACAATTACATAAAAAAATAAGGTGCAAGTAGCACCTAAAAAAGTTTTGTTTAAAGTTTTCCTGACTTAAAAAAAGGTTTAAAAGACCACTGTGCAATGACTGGAATGTGCCATTTGTGTTGAAAGCACTGCCTATGGTACTAAGAAGCAACCACACCTGCCTTGTTTATTTCTTTTGCGTTGCAGGACACAACATTTGAAAATAAGTATAAATAAATAACAGCTGTAAATTGAGGAAAAGCTGTCTCAAAAGCAGGCACCCAACAATTTGCGCCAACAATTAATACATTTAAAAAATCTGAAAAACTATGAAACTGTGAAGAGAAGCAGTAGTCTATGTCAATATGTCTTGCACCTATTGACAGTTAACATTCATGCATGCAATGCATTTGCTGTCATAATTCTGAGCAGATGTTAACTTTATCAGTAAATAATAAGTACTGTTCTAGGATAAAAACAAATCCCAGTTAAGCATTACTGTAGTGTCACTCTGGCTCCACACCCCTGCAGTGCAAAAACTGTCCATCTAACCAAGTCGTAAAATCTTGGTTCCAGCTAAAAAACTATTTTTGATATTATTTTACATATTTAACATATACTTACATACCAAGCAAGAGCAGAAGGTGTTACATTATTAATCTTATTTGAGTATGTATTTCTTATTTTGAGAATTCTTACCAAATGAAATTATCTTACTACATGCACATTATTTCCCTTAATTTAAGAAGCTTTAGACTACCCTAACCCTTAAAATACTTGATTATTGTCAAGCTTGGTGAGAATTTAAAATAAGACATACATACTTAAAATAAGATTAACAATGTTACACCTTCTGCTTAGTATTTAAGTCTCAAAACAAGATCAAAAAAAACTTTTAGCTGGAAACAAGATTTTTTTGACTTAGTTAGGTGGACAGTTTGTGCAGTGTGACCTTTCTGAAAGTTTGTCAGGCTGTTGAGAATTTTTTTATACAAATATGTATAGAAACATAATGCACTGTACAAAGTTTGATGAATTTCTTACTGTGGAAGTCTGCAGCCTCTGAAGAAGGAAGATTGTACAAAAACACCCATGGAGCTGCAGAGAAGGAAGAGTTTCAGACCTCTTTAGTCCTCTCGGCAGGATGCTTTGGCAGGTCACCGCTAAATTTGCCCCCCAGCACGGATGACACACCTAAAATCTCTCACCCAAACAGTGGTGGAGCTTTGTGGTTAATTTTAGGCTACAGATTTTGATAAAGAAGAGGACTGTGTGTTCATTGGAAGCTCACGCAAAGACAAACAAAAACAGGGACAGAGAAGCTGCAGCAAACAAGCTCCAAAATCAAATGGTCAGTTCAACAATTCTTGTAGTCAATAAACTCATGATTAAAGTAAAATTATAAAACACATAGTAAAAACACACTAATTCTGTCGTTTTATAGCTGAATATTAATTTAAATTATGTGTTTTTTGAATATTGTTAGATAATGTTGGCGTAAGCAGAGTCACTGGTACAATTTACAACAAAAGTCAAGGCAAGAATTGAAACAGTGACATTAACTGCTTATGATATGTATGAGATGTCAATGCAAAATTATATAAATATTTCCCAGTGAGTTTAAGAATTAAGGTATACATAAATATTTCACATTTTAATCTCTCAGTCTCTGTTAAAACCCCTCTCGTTTTTTAACAAGCTTTTGGAGCACAATGATGCCCTACCTTCTCATCGTTTTCTTGAAAACATTTTTGTCCTTTCAAGGTTTCCCAGTTATCTTAATTGAGCATAAATTGGTTAAGAAGGAGCAGTGTAGTTTCAAGCTGCTTAGTTTTATCAGATGACAAAGTTAAGTCCTGCTGATCCTATTAGAGGTAAAAGCAGCTAACGTGTAAATGCGCAGTGTCAGCTTAGTGGGGAAGGAGGGGAGTTAGAGAGGGTAGATTCATGTGATCGTAAGATGTCTGTCACTGACACACACACACACACACTCACACCCTCATAGCTCTCTGTTTTGATTGGGATACTCTCGACTCAAACTGTTTCGGCTTTTTTACATGGTAACATCATGCTTGGAAGTCAGCATCCTTTAACCTGGTTTCTGCAGAACTCTAAGAATAAGTCAAATGTTTTTACATTTAAAGATGGAAAAACTGCTTTACTTACACCTGCTTCTGTTGCAGCAATTGTTAAAGAAGTGCCTGAAATGTTGCTCAATAGGGTGGATGGTGTAGGTGTAAGGCTATTAGTCTTTGATGCCTTTATCAAGGGTTCAATTCCAAACCTCTGCAACTTTGCTGGCTGTTTCCTTTTTCTCTCTCTGGAGAGATCTTTTCTCATAGCCGAATAAATGTCACTAGTAGCACCTAATATTTTTTTAAGTGGAAAACCATTTATATCATTTTCAGTAATAACAAGTGAAAAATGTTATTGCTCTACAGCAATCAAACCCTCCTTTTGATTACCAACCAGCGTTTTAAATGTTTCAACTGGTATTTTAAAGATTTTTCTAAGTATTAAAGTTTGGAAGGCCTAATTTTCATCACCCTAATATTTAGCTCCCTCCACAGATTACCTATTTCACTTAAGTTGTATGTATGTTGAAAAACATGATAAATTAAAATATTACTTTAAACCTAAACTTTTCAGAAGTTTGAATACCTTTGTGTTTAGTTGGACTGTATATTTTAACAGTGATGAATCAAAAATGTCTGGCTCGCTGTTCCTGGATCTCATTCTTGCATTTGTTATGGTTTACTATAATTTGCTAATTAATTGAGTGGACAAGTTGGGACTAACTCGTATTGTTTGCAATCATAAATCTCAGCAAACAAAAGATGAATTTACAATGGAAGAACACTTTTTAAGAACCTTAATTTCTTTTGGTCACCAACACTTTCTGTTTCCACTGCATCTAAAGTTCTCTGTGGGAAATTGGCCCAGATGCTCTACTTCTTAAAGGTGCAATATGTAAGAATTTTACAGTGGATTAATTATACAACAGTCTAATGTTCAAACTATGTTGGAAGGAAGGTTACATAGAAACAGATTTCAACCTCTGCCAGCTGGGTGGTTGTAAGTTTTTGTTATTTTAGAAATGCTGCTACAGGATGCTGTCATTGTTTACAATATCTGTCCCACAACCATATTTTGAATAAGTGAAGTTAAAGTTTGGAGGGGAGGACTCTGTAAGAACAGCAGGGGCATCGTCACTCAGCCATGTTCCCGTTAAAAATAAACAATGAATTATATGGTCTAAAATCAAATCATTTATTATAAAAGTTTTATTCAGGAGAGAGCAAGCATTTAAAAGTACCATATTAATAGTGACTGGAAATAGAGTAACTGTATGATTTACTGCAGGTGGGACTTTTGGTAACTGTTTGAGATTATTTGGATTGCATTTGATTGGTTTATGATTATTTGTCCGCTCTCTGCTAATAATAACAGGAATGAATGATTTAGGGCAAGGTCAAAGTTGGATATGTGAGTTAATGTTAAAATCAGGGCTGAGTTTATAGGAGCAGGGACCAGCTGCACATCAGGATGCGGTGGAAGGGGCAGAGAGGGCAGGGGCTGCTGGGGCCAGTGTGGTAGACGGGGGGGACAAGGGCATGCTAGGGTCATTGCCAGGATGAGGGTGCCTTGCCTGTTGAGGTGAATTCCAATTTGCCCAAAACAAGTGTCTCATGTCCCAGAAAATGTTAAAAATGTCCATAAAACCAATATTGTGCACCATTGTGGCAGAGAAAAGCCAAGCGTTCCTGAGGAACTGCGGGCTTTGGTGTAGCTGGAGGGACAGTCAGAGGAGGAAAGTCATGCCCCAGGGCACGGAAACGGTTAGACGATAGCAGGCCAGGTGGAGGCTGCTCCAGGGGGCCCACAGCAGCAGGGCCTAACCATGGACTAGACACTTTGGAGCCCTCGTGTTGAGCTAATGGGGGCTTTTGGCTTAGCCCCCTGCTGGAACCAGCGCTACTCCTTTGCAGCAGTTGTTGCACCGCCGGCGTTTGGCAATCCAAGTCCACTTGGAGATCCAGCGATAGATTCCTCGTCCACAGCTTCACCGGGCTGGCAGGGAATTTTGTCAGCCACCTGAGCGCTGTGGACGGGAAAGTCCAGCCAAAGATGACGTCCAAGTTGCGCCCGTGGTCCTGGATTTGATGGAGCGTAGAGATCCTCTGCTCCAGCAATTTCTGGCTTAGCTTAACATAACCATCACATCCGGGGCTACAGGTGAGTGGAGGCATAATGAAACAAAAAGTAGTGCATACTCCGAATAAATAACACCCCAGATAAAATTAATTGCTAACAGTTAGTGGTGTTAAAATTGGGTAGTTAAATTTAACATTAATCATTTCAGGTTCTCTTTTCTTCCTATAGTTTTAGCTCTTTTAAATAAATGCTATTAACACAAACACCTCTACATGTATTGGACCTATGGTAGTTCTTCTGTTTATGATATTGAATTGTTGCACTGTAAACTGGTATATTGTCTTTTTGCAAATGTGGTTATAAAGAGTATGAATTGGAAACGGTGAATGGTGCTATTAACCAGTAACTGATGTCGTAAGGAGGTGCATTTTCTTTTCTTTTAGATGTGAATGTGAAACTGTCATTTTGAGTCCTCTTTGTTCTATGTAATGCAGCTTTTTATGTGATTCTGTAGCCCAAGACAAATTTCCTCTTGACAACAATAAAGTTTATCTTATCTTATAGGTACAGTATGTAATCTCATGGTCAAATTGGAGTACTGCAGTCCATGAAGAAAAACAAAATAGTCCACTCTCTGTCTATCACCCCCTCCCATATGTGATTTCATGGAGAGTTTCCAGCCACTGATCAGCCAGAAGACACACAATGATGAGTGAAGACAAGTTATACACAGTAAGTCGATAAGTAGATAAATATATTTCACCGCAATATCAAGTTAGTAGTAATTAAAAAGGTAGTTTGAGATATTTTTAGAGCTGACGGCATTCTTAGCTCAACATTAGCCTTTAGTCTTCAAGACTTGGCAGCCTTGCAGACTTGCCCTGGAAACAGGAAGTATGGACGCGGGACAGATATTGTAAACAACGACTACGTTCCGAAGCAGCTTTTTTAAAATTACAGAAACTTACAACCACACTGTAAACCCCAATGTTGAGATCACTTATTTATGCTGAGTAGCTGAAACACAATAGTTTGAAAAAAATCTTCTAACTCAAATGTGCTGAGTTGGTGCAACACATTCTTTTTTTTCAGTATATGTAACTCAAACTTTTTGAGTAACCCAATGATCATATTGGGAGTGACCTGATGATCATATTTCCCAGAGTGCTTAGGGGTAAGTTTTTGACACCACGAGTGATTTGGACGTCTGTTGTATTGAAGTACCGAGTGTGTAAAATGTTAAAGTATTGATGTCAATTAATTGGTATAAGGAAGGGATCATCTCACAGGGCTTCATGTGAACACAAATCCCCCTACTGGCCAGGTGCATAGTCACAGGCAGCTGTAGCTCTTAAACACTTTATGTATGATTCACTAATGTTGTAAGTCAGGAAGGGCTCTTGGGAATCTCTAATCTCTAATAAAAATATTTCTGAATGTATCCTGTCTGTATATTATCCCAAAAAGGTAGTATCATATGCTATGCAAGTTATGTGATAATCTTTTGTCACTTTAGGCAAAAGGCATGGACTTAAGCAGGCAGAGGAATGGGAAAGTGCTTGTAGAACGAGGAGGAGGGCACTGGGTGTGGTTGTGTAACTTAGGCAATGATGTACAGAACAGGGGAAACTTTATTCATTTTTATTCAGAAATAACAGTTTCTCTACAGCTTAAGGTTTTAAGCGATTTTGACACAATCTCTACTGCCTTTTAAAAACACATTTTCATAAGGCAAATAAGATGGCTGCGTGCACAAAAACACAAGGGCGAGACTAGATAAATTGGGGTACAGTAACTTTTGCTTTCCCAATATTGCCAGGGGCTTTCCAGCCTGCTAATAGTTGGCTCCTTATTGTCATCCAAATCATGGTAATGCCTAAGCATCGATGAGGTGTTGTTATTGTACCCCATCTCCTTGGCACACAATAAACACTTAACCTTTGAATAAAATAAGAAACGGTAAAAAAAAAAATACACTTCTTAAAAAGAAAAACTAGCTTGTCTGACACAATGTTAGATTGAGGTTACCTTATTAGGAGTTATCAGGTTAAAACGTTCACTCACAGGGGAAAGCCTCTTCCTAGCTGGCTCCATTATCTCTCTCTCCTTACTCTCCTAAATCTTCAAACTGTCTGTTTCTATACTCACAAAACTATCTCCAAACTATATAAACACTGACTCTCCTATCAAAACTATTTAAGCTCTGTCCAAACTCCAAACTGTGTGCAAATCTGCTACACAAACCCACATTTTGAATGGGTTTATATTTATGTCAAACCTCTCAGCAAACGCTGAACCGCTTACCAAAGCATTCACAATCTATCTATCTATCTATCTATCTATCTATCTATCTATCTATCTATCTATCTATCTATCTATCTATCTATCTATCTATCTATCTATCTATCTATCTATCTATCTATCTACATAAAACTGAGTATTTAGTTCATTTAGTTTCTCAAGGCTTCACATCAGTTTATATGAACTATGATGAAGAGGAAAAGCTAGGTGGAGGTATGTAGGCTACTGGAAAAGAGAGGAGTCAAGATAAGTCTGAGCAATACAATAAACCTGAGTACATGAGAGACACAAATGGAATGATGATCTTACAGGGGGTAAAAGTAAAGAAGACAGAAAATGTGATAAAATAGTATCAGCAAGAATAAAAGGAGAGGGCCACAAGACAGTAATAAAACCATTTTTGTTGTATGGTTTACAGACAGTACCAAAGAGGAAAAGAGAGAGGGCAGAACTGGAGGTCTCAAACTCAACATGATGAGATTTTCTCAGTGAGTGACGAGGATGGATATGATCAGGAATGAGTACATCAGAGGGAAAGCTCATGTTAGATGTTTTGGTTATAAAGCCAGAGTGGCCAGATTGCTATGGTTCTCTACATGTTCAGAAGAGAGACAATGATTGTATGCTGAGGTTGAAGCCACCAGGCAGGAGGCAAGAGGAAGACCAAAAATTAGATTTATAGATGTTTTTGAAAGAGTGTGAGGGCAGAGGATGCAGAGGACTAAATAGGGACAGATGATTCGCTGTGGAAACCCCTAAAGGGACAATAAGAAGTTCCTCAAAATTTTGTTCTCGGGTCACATTTATTATTGAAATGGTAACGATTACAGTATTACCACATTATTTCTTCTTCCTCTCTTGTGGTTTGTCTTCTTAAGGTGTCTATAACCAGTTCACTGAAACAAACTACTCTACTATTTGTTGCTACCAAGCATTTAAATGTGCTGAAATAGAAGCATATTCACTGCAGTCTCCATTATTTTGATACTTAAAACAATCAGCCCCTTTGTCAAACAAGCTCCTCTACTGTCAGATAGGACCCAAGAAACAGACAGCAGCTCTTAAGCTAATTTTGATAATTGAATTACATCTACCTATTAGCAGGTAAACCGTCACAGTAAACTGCAGGAGTATGTGTCTCATTTGCTGTGTAAACTGATATAATCACTGTCACGCAGAAAGGCTTCCCTTTCTATTAACTAAAGTGAATTTATCTCATGACAAAACTGTCATTTTAAAACATAATTGTATCATTTGTTTTACAAAAAATATATTTAACATTTTGTGTTTGATTTTGTTGTACGTTTTTCTACTTTATGAAGTAAACTTTACCCCTCCATTATGGAATGCCAAAATTACGATTACCTTATTATATAAATACCTACATGAATAAATAAGAGACAAACAATGACATTCTTATTTATTTCTCATTTATGTACATATAAAAGTCATATCAGCAGAGGCAAAGGTATCAAAGATCTGTCAACATCTGTGCACTTAAATGATCCTGTCCTGGTACTGTCTGCCCCCCACAGGCACCAACCCTCCTACCAACACCAATTTACCATCACAACCATGTCCTGCCCCTGTTGGTTTCTTTAAAGTGACATCCCTTGTTACATGTTTCATGCTATATTTATAGAAAACATCAGCCAATATTGCATATCTATAATTGTAAGAGACCAAATACTTATTTTCCACCATGATTTGCAAATAAATAATTTAAAAATCAGACAATGTGATTTTTCTGTATTTTTCACCCCAGTTTTGTCTTTTAATGGTTGAGGTGTACCTATAATGAAAATTACAGGCCTCTCTCATTTTTTTAATTGGGAGAACTTGCACAGTTGGTAGTTGACTAAATACTTTTTTTGCTAAGGCCAGCAGCAAATTAACTGGCTGTGGTAGAGGTGATGATACGGCACCTACAGCAAGCAAGCAAACAAAATTTTATTTGTATAGCACCTTTCACAGACAGGTAGTCACAAAGTGCTTCACAAAAGATAAAAAAATAAAAGAAGATAAAAACAGACAAAAGTAAAATTTAAAGTAAGCCTATCCATATGACACATACCTGTGTCATATGGATAGGCTTGGGTAAATAAATAGGTCTTGAGATTCTTCTTAAAAACATCCACTGAGTCTAAAGAACGTAAATAGATAGGAAGCTCATTCCAGAACTTGGGGGCAACTGCTTGGAAGGAGCGATCTCCATGGGTCCTCAACCGAGTACGTGGGACCATGAGGACATTTTGGTCCCTTGAACGAAGCTCGCCGAGAAGCAGCTCCTGGAGGGGCCTGACCATGAAGAGCTCTAAAAGGCAACACCAAAAATAAAGATAAATTATAGAATTGGACCCAGGACAGAGCCTCGGGGTACACCACACAACAGATCAGCAGAATCTGACATGAGCTGATTTACAGACTGGGACAAGAGATTTTTCTGAAGATGTAAGAGGCACAAAATAAAATATAATGGGAAAAATGATACTGATACAGATACTATACATACTGGGAGACCATGAGAGATTATGAGATCCAAAGTGTGACAATACTACGTTTGGGGGCATACACTGAGTTACATCAAAAGAGCTTTTGAATTCCTTATTGTATTTAGGAACGATCAAGCACACCACAGGGGGGATAATAGTTGTAACAGAAACACTTGCAGTTTTTCCCTGTACACAGTAGCGAGTCCTCCTTCATGGCTTACCGCATATTCAGAAAGGAATAGCATCACATTAGCCTATGTTTTAAAATGAAAAAAAGATTTCTCAAATTGAAGCTATCAGAAGTCGAAAAGACGGTGCCGTTGTTTGGTACTCATCAGACTCTTTGGAGCGCGTCTAACCAGCCCCACAGGCCACAGTTGCACTTCCAAGCCTTACTACGTTTACAACGTGCATTCAGCTCCCGGTCAGCAAGACGCATTGAATACAGTGTCTGGAAATCTTTTGTTTAAATGATTTATTTACCTAGAAAATATGTGTCAGGGGTGGAAATACTAATCTTTAAAAATGGACAGCAATCAGATTTTTCTGTCATCATTCTAAAAAAAAAAGTGTGGAAATACGAAAAACATTAATTTATTCATTTTCCTGGTGTATACATACTTTTCAAAAGTCTGATTCGACTTTCTCTTGTCGCATTTAAATGCACTAAGAAAGATTGATGTCTAAGCATCAGTCAATGAGTGTTCAGGTCTTACCCTCTGACCCTGATTGGCAGATAAACTCATTAAGTTGAAAAATGCCCTAATGAAATAAATAAACCACTAAGGAAGAACACCATTATGAAATAAAAGCTGACTTTGTGAAAAAAATGTTTTGGAATAAAAGTGGTTGGAATTAAGTTTAAAAAAATATAGTATTTTTTTTAAACAATCCTTTTTTTTAAAGAAAATAAAAAAATGTCATACTAATGAGCTAAGAATTTTATTTGAATTCGGTTTTTAACCATTTCTTCAATGTATTTAATAAATTTATAAATTTTATCATTTTATTTTTGTCTATTATTTATTCATGTTGTTATTTATTTCAAAAGGTTTTATTTTTTTATTCTTTTTAGTAGTTCAGTAATCGATATTCCATTACTTCTTTGATTTACTATTTATCTATAGTAGTTATATACTGTATGGGGATGAAAAACAACTAGTTCTCATTTCCAGCTATTAACTTGAGTTAGTGTGTACAGGTAAATATGGCAGGTCAATTAAGGAGCTCCAGACACGCGCGCTTTGTATTTTTACCCTTCTCGCCTCTGCCGTATGACGCCACAGCGTCCCTGCACGCTTCGGCAGAGTCGTCTGTGGTGGGAACGCAGACACGAAAAGTGAGCATTGCACAATAGTGATGCGCTCCGCACCATGCCGCTCTGTGGAAACGAGGTATTAGTTCTTAAGTATATTTGTTGGCAAAAAACAAACAAAAACAGAAAAATATCTTGGTTGGTCAAAGGAAGAAAGTGAACTGAACACCAATCAACTAGTTGAAAAAAAAAACAGTGTTTCGCACAAGGACATTTTCCAGTACTTACAAGTCAGGGATTTTATTAGATGAAACACGACACTTGTGGTCTATGATGACATATGAGAAACAGAAAGACAGCTTTTTTTTTTCAACCACGTTGGCTACTTTAATTAGAACATTTTATAATGCTTCAAAATTTCACAATTTAAGGAAACCTACTCATTTGAAGGAATTGTGGGAAAGGAAACTTAACTGCAATATTATTGATGAATGGAATGATGCTTAGAGAAACATAAAAAAATTTACTAAATTAATGTAAATGTCCCACTCATGATTTGCTACAGTTAACTAACTTCTGTCTATTAATTTAAACAATAATCTTTTATTTCTGGTTAAATAACTGGCAATTATTACTGATAAATATAAAAGAAAGCTCAAATGAATGCAAGTTTTCTGTTCAAGACAATGTCTCCACCTTAACATTTCTAAAATAAAATGGCAATAGGTTTTCCTCAGCTATGTCTGTTTTGATTATCTGATATGATTGTTGCACCATGGACACTTCTTTTTTTGTCAAAACATGGAAACCATTTTTTCCCCATAAATTTGACTTAATATTTAAGCAATTTTTAAAAGCATTTGTATTATATTATACTTTCTTACATTGTACAATGCTCATCTCAATTGCCTATTTTTTTATTTGCTTGCATACATATAGCTAACACTTGACTATGAATCTTGAATGTATTTATCAGTCAGATGTTTTGTTCTTTACATTTTATATGTTTCATATAATTGGTAAATGGTCAATTAATATATTTACAAAATAAGATAAATCAGGCATTTCATACATAAAGGTAAACTACTATTTAGCTCATTAGCACTACTAGTGTTTGGATTTTGAATTGCAGCCACCTACAGGGCAGGGGCACCTCAGGGGGCCAATCATATTTCAGCAGCGGGCAGTGACCCTGTGGCCTACTGATCTGCTGTAGGTTTCCGTCATGTGTTGAACAAATTGTTCTCACATTAAAGTCCCACCAGATTAATTAATAAATAGCTGACCTGACCAATAATCACAGCAAAGATAGCATTTCCTGACTAAAAAATATATTTTTACAGGAGAGAGGGCGAATTAAAGAGATACAGGGAGACTTTAAAGCTGAATTCGATTAAACAAATAGAGAGGGATAAAGTCCGGTGTAGTCCCACACGGCATCCACCCTGTCCCCCTTTTCTCAGCAGCGATCAGCGGGTGCTAACTGCACACACTGAGGTGTCCAATACCCATGGACTACTTATTCATAAAAACAATAAATGATCTCCCTTAATCCCTCCTGCCCCTTAAATAACGAATTGGGTAATTGCCCTTTTAACTCATGTCCAAAACCGCCTCAAATTTAAAAAAATAACATTAGACATATATCTATGAAGAATGATGATTCCTTTGAACTTCCCTTTACCTAGTGTTAAAAAGTTTAACATACAATGGCAATGACTTTTTTTATTAATTTGGGTGAATTTACTAAATCACACAGAATCAGGGCAACAAGTGCTTGAGTTAATATTTGAACACCAAGTTGTGTCCAAATATCCACCATTTGGCTGTTGATTTGAGGTTTTGGAGGTGGCACTTCTTTATCCATTGTCTGTCCACTGTGCTTGATGCACCAGTGCAACAAACAGTGAAACAGCCCCATAGCATGATGATTGTTTCACCATGATTGATGGTTAGTACGCAGTTTGGAGGTCTGTAAACCTTTTCTTGACTCCTCCAAACGCATGTCTTGTCATTGTAGAAAATAGCTCAATAATTACATCATTTGACCAGTAAAAAACGTTCTCATTTTGCCTGTTTATGTAAGCAGTTGCAAATTTCAGAGGAGCTTAATAGTCCTGATTTTTTAAGGTTCTTGTGTTTTTACGTTCAGTGCATGGTGATGATAAACTCCGTTTCTTGAAAAGTGCAGCCGTTGTTTCAGGATTTTTTAGTTAACGCGAGAATCCTTGGGGATTTCAGATTGTTCCTCAATATCCTAACCAGTTTTCTTTCTTCTAAGGAGAGAGGTGTTGGATCCTCTTCCAGACCTCCACAAAGAGGCAAAGAGGGGAAATTCCATGTAAAGGGCAGAAAAAGGACTGTTGTGAAAATCTACAACTCTATTTTTTAGATCTTTAGACCTTTGACCTTCCCATTGTTTCGATTGTCCGTCCAATGAGCGCTTTCAATCAAATCATTGCCGTGGTCTCAAAGAGAAAGTACCAGATGCAGTTGATCAACATCACCAAGAATTAATTAAATATCTCATTCACTTGTTTTTTCAATTAATTTCTGTCCAATTATATGCCTTTGTAAACCATTTTATGTGAACAAAATGCTGTCTTGCTCCTCATTTAGGAGAATACAGTCTGTTGGAGGAGTGGGTGAGGGGAAAAATCAGGATCACGAGTTTATTTCAGTATTATTCAAAATATCAAAACATCTCGTCTCTGATTGGCTGACAGCAATGCAACTCTTATGCTGCGATCAAATAATTAACTCAGTTTGCTGGCGGTGTTTCAAGACAAATTCAAACAGTTTCCTCCTTAGCTCTTCTTTCTAGTGTAAAAACTACAACACTAATTTCTACAAATAAAACCAAGCCTGACCCTGTTCTGCCATGATGTTGAGTTACTATCGGTTCACTTCGTTGCAAACATTTTTTACTCTTACTGTTTGCGTTCAAACGATCATTTGTTGCTCACTGTTCCATTTGCCCGAACAGAACTGGGAAAAAGGGCTTTTATTCACTCTGCTCCTATTACATGGAACATGATGCAAAAAGACTGGAAAATAACTGAACTTATTTCATTGAACGCTTGTCCCTTTTGTCCAGATTGAGAGCACTTGAATCGACCTTTTTACATTGTAACTGTTTTTCATAATGTGTCTGTAATTGTATTAAATTTGTAACTCCCTTGCTGCCTCTTGGTCAGGACTCCCTTGAAAAAGAGGTTTTTAATCTCGATGGGACTTTCCTTGTTAAATAAAGGTTTAATAAAAAAAAAAAAAAGAAAATTAGCTTCGGTTCTGGCGTCTACTAGCGTAGATGTGCTCTGCTCTCCCCAGGCTCTAAAATCAACCTACAGAATGACCGACCGTATTTCACAAAGAACATGTATTACACAGTTTCTCGGGGAATTAAAACTGTAAGTTTTTGATCTTGTCTAGTTGCAGTACGATGCAATTCTGAACTTTCAACACTTTTTTTTAAAGTGAATGTATAAAAATACTTGAGCCAACATGGACAGATGCAACTAGATTTTTACATACACTGTTTAAAAGACGCCTTACCTTTTTTTTCCTCACTGTCTGACATTAAACACCACTGAAATATTCTTGTTCTAGGTCGGTTGGGATTATCAAAATTATTTTTATTTGCTAAATGCCAAAAATGAGTTAATATTTTATTACTTTCTGAAGATCAGAAATTGACATGCATTTCCTTTGGGTTTCTTTTAAAAAGACCCACTTTGTAACTTTTTTACACCTTAAAAACATGTGTTTTTGAAACGTATTGGCAACACAACACAGTTCATGATGTTCATGACGTGGAGGGTCGCACAGCTGAATACAGGACTATAGAACTTTTCAGCCCCGTACCGCTTCCCCGGATGTACTGACTGAGTTTCGCTTTACGCCAGTATGCTGGATATGCTATGTGGTTTTGAAACTTGAGCCATGGCAGATCCACAAAAGAAACCAAAGAAGACACTATTAGAAGAAGCGAGGAAAAGAAACTGGGCTGCAAGATCTGAAAGCTGCTGGAGCTTTACTGCTGCAGGGTCGTTAACCCCTGAGTCACACCGTGGCGAATGGACACGCCTGGTATAAGCAGTCGAGCTGGAAGCTGAGCTGAGCCAGCTTCTCAACTGGATCAGGTTGTTCCCCTCGTTTACATCACTCCTCCTGCTGTTCCTCCCGCTCCCTCAGAGAGCAGGAAGACACGTCAGAGAACAATTCCTTCCCTTTACTGCTGTGAAAGATCTTTTCTGTCAAAATGTTGCTCAGTTTAGGACAAAGTAGCGTTAGCTTCTAAAACCCAGTGTTACAGCTTTTCGGTTTTCTGTGCGCAGCCTGCGTGAATGAGGCGTCAGCGATACATAAGGATGAGATAGAGATGCTGAACTAGTTGTGTTGCTGGACTGGTAAGTGATACATGCTTGTTCCAGAGTTTTTTGGTCATGATGATGTGATACAGTCCTGTGTTGTGCCAAAATAGTTCTCCATCCATCCATTTTCTGAACTGCTTAGTCAACGGGCGAGAGGCGGGGTACACCCTGGACAGGTCGCCAGTCCATCACAGCAAAATAGTTATCCCCGTCGGAAATTGTATCGCCTGACATGGGAGCGAGCACTCACACAATAAAGCGGTGTCTGCTTTCCTCCTCTGTTTGATGATTTAACAATTGATACGTGGTTAATATCGATGTTTTGCTGTTTTGGCTGGTGAGCTTGTAAAACCATCAGTACACTTGTTCAGATGTGCTTCATAGAGATTTATTTTCACGACAGTAGTTAACGGGTCAGTAAGCTGCAAGCCTTGAGAAGAGACAGAAGGGGAAAAAAATCTGCGTCTTTAAACTGTATGATAATTGTGTTTGGTATCCCCCACAAGCTTCTTTCAATAACTTTGTCAAATTTTGACCAATTTCTACCGACAGAACGAACGTAACTCAGTCATGTTTGTAGGCTACCTTGTTCCCAACCACTTTTTCAGTCTGCCCACTAATTTTCAGCGGGGTTGAGATCAGCTAGTATGCTTAGGTTCACAATTCATTTGGAAAACCCATTTGTACCAAAGCTTTAGCTTCCTTTCTGATGTCTTGAGATGTTACATCAATGATTCCATAAGATATTCTCTACTCATAATACCATTTATTTTCTGTACAAGTCTTTACTCCAAATAGAAACATTGCTAGTTTAGCTCTAGCCACTTTCTAGCAGGTTGCTTTGCACAGGTTTCCATTAACATGACGCCCAGTCAACACAAAGCAAGCTGACGCATTGCAACACAACTGTATATGCTCACATGGGGGGAAGAAAACAGAAAGAGATTTTAACCATGGAGAAACCAAGTGCTGCTTTTATGTTTCCACACTTTGCTGAATTTGCAAAGTTGTTTACATAACATGTTGTAGGTGCACAGTCAAGGGTTATTACAAGGCGCAGAGTAGTGACTACGTTTGCAGAGAAAGGTAAATACGCAACATCACTGGAATGTCACCCTGTGGGCCAGAGAGAAAGTGGTTCTTAAAAAAAACCAAGTCATGTATATTTTGGTTTTAATTGTTTAATAAAAAAGTATCAATACATTACCATTTCTGCACTCTATTTTAAAATACTAATATAGTTGCTTCATAACCATGAAACCCAGGAAAATCAATAATCAAGATAGATTATTGAAATAATTTATGTAAAATTTTGATTAGTTGTGTTTTGAAATTTTAAGGCTACACACTGAAATGATTTCAATAACTTAAAATCACTAGTCACAATGTGTTTTTTCTATATCTATATCTACAAATGTGAATAAAACAGAAATGTAAATTGCTTTTTAAGATACTCCCAGTGGGGCTTGAGGTTTGTTAGCCCATTAAGAAATGGATGGGTATTATAACCAATAATTTCTAATCCACGTAACACTCAAGTACAAGAAAACAAAAAACAAAACAAACATCTGTTGGGATTTTGCTTTTAATGGGCTAAATCCTTTTGTAAAGAAAAACAGCCATCCAGTGAGGAGCTGTTGCCTGGAAGATGCTGCCGTCTAGGAAGGGCATCTTGGTTCTGATGCTTAAATTGGCTCAGACAACTGGTTTCTGACCCTATCTGAACCCAGCAAAATCTACTTAAACCATACCAAGATAAACCCTTTAGGTTAGGCCAAACCATTCATTTACACACTGCTGCACACACTACCAGGTGCACTCGCTGTACAGCTCGACTTGGACCGGAGCAAGCTTTGGCAAACACAGAGTAATGTGAGCTAATGAGCACAGACTTATTAGCATGCTCATGCTGCATCTGAGACAATAATAATGTGCGTAAACTGTGTAGAAACCGAGTGTGCATGTTTGTTGTTTTGACTCTGCGTCGTTTAACTGAAGTCAATCAGTTTAGTTTTTAACCTACACCTTTTGTTTTAAACAGACCAAGAGCCTCATCACTCAGACAGAAGTGAAGTAAAAATCCTGCATGTTTTGGCAAAAGAAAAAGACAGAAATCACAAAGTGACTGCTTGTTTGTCAGGGTCTTCCATCGTCTCTCTAGGATCAGGTGAAAGCAACAGGTGACGGGTCATTGTCTGCTCAAGCCTGCTGCCACTTCAGCAGATTAGCTGTTTTATAAGTCTTAGTAGAAAGCACACCTTAAGGACTTAGAGCCTCAGAGAAAAGCATCTCAGCACACTCCTCGACATATGGGTGGAGGCTTTGTATCCCGTTATCCATCTATATCAGGACACAGAGCGGAGCGAAGAAACGTCCGGCAATATTTACACTCCTCTTCAGCAAAAGAAGCTTGTACCACAATTTTTTTTAATCATTATTATTATTTGTTTGATTTCTTATAAATCCCTGAGCAGAAAATTGCTGCTCATCCCATTAGAGGCTTTAGAAAAAACACAGAGCAGATTGAACAAATCGTGGAGGACCCTCGCTCTCACCATATGATGACAAGAGACAGAGGATCAAGCTGCAATTTGTGCTCCGTCCTCTGGGATACTGATAAACACCAGGCTTACGCAGACTTATGTCAAATGACATCTTTAATTTGGTCTGGTGACATGATAACAATCCCACAAAGAACGCTTTATTCTGATGTGAGATTTACAGTGGAAATATTTTAGTATTACTGGGAAAATTAACATTTAAGTTCTCTATGTTTTCGTCAAAAAACACAAAACCTTGAAACAAGTCATGTGTTAGCGGCAATACGTGGAATGTGTGTATCATTAAAAATGTTCCCACAGATTAGCAAACCAGAAAAATATTGAGTGTCTACAAAAGCCCAAGATGTCCCCGGAGGATAGTGGATAACACAAATCGCTCTTGTAATCTCAATATTGAAAGAGGGAAAAGAAAGCAGAAATAAATGTTCATTTCCCTTTGATTTAGTCTGATGAAAAAAATTACATTTGAACGAATTGAATCAAAGTGCCCCACGTATCTGATGACTCTACCGGACAACAATCAGCAATTTAGGAGGATCCGGGACTAATGGAGCTCTTAAAAAAAATAAAAAAGATTTTTGCTTTAATCTGGGAAAGGTTAACACACAGTCTGTTAAATCTATACATAAAATTAACTGTAAATCTCTGCATATTACATGCAATAATAATCAGCCTCTCAAAGTACCCTTTACTGACTCTATATTTCTTGTATTAATACTTGCTTGTTCATATACTTTAAATCATTAACACACTCAAACTTCTTCTACTCAGTCTTCTGATCCTTGATGTTGGTGTATTGTCTGTGATTTTCTCAGCTTTATCATGAGCAAAAAATGTCTGTCTTGCGCTGCTCTGGGCGGCTACATGTTGGAGTTGCTCTGTTGGCTCCAAATGGATTTAGGTTTTTCTGACCATTGTTTCCTCTGCTTCCTTCAGGAAAGATAGCATTTTTTGGTCCAGTACTCTATCCAGTTTTGGCTTTAATTGTGTTTGTTTTTTTTCCGGTTCTGTTGTGGCTAAGCTACATACCCAGCACCCCAATGCATCTGTAGCTATTTCTGGTGATTGTAATCAATCTACACTTCCAACATTTCAGCAGTTTGTCAGCTGCTCCATAGGAGAACACAAGACTTTGGGTTTGTTTTCTGGAAATGTAAATGATGTGTACATATCCAAACCAAGACTTCCTCTGGTATAATCAGTTTACAATCTTGTTTTTGTCTGTTCAGAATATAAGCCACTTTTCAGAGGCAAGCTGTGACAGAGCACTGTGAGGAAATGGTCACAGAAACCTGGAGAAGCACATGGAGATTACATTAATGCCGTGACTGAATGTGTTACTGACTAAACTTTCGTGTGGACAACATCATCCCCACCAGAACAGTGAGATGCTTCCCTAAAAAACCCTGAATCACCAGTGACCTGAAGGAGCTGTTAAAAAAGAGAAAAGAGCCTTTAGGGTGGAAGACAGGGATGTATTGAGTATACAGAAGCAACTTAAAATCAAGGTCAGAGACAGCAAGAGGCATACTAGAACAAGCTGGAGAGTAAACCATGAGAGGAACAATATCAGAGATGTCTGGTCAGGGAAGAAGAAGATCGCAGGCTTTAAGCACAGGAAGGATTGGATAGATGGAACGCTGGAGCCAAAGAACTGAACACATTCTTCAACAGGTTCAGTTCAGGAAGCAGCTTAGCATCCTCCTCTTCTGTCCCCAGCCATACAGACATCTCACCCTCTTCTGACCCTCAGCTTTCATGTGACACATGGATGTTTTACCTTCCATATCGGTCAGGGACTCCTCTGCTTCTAGATTGTTTATGTTCATCCAAATCAGGAAATACTGCACCTCCCTACTTCTCTCCTTGCTACTTGTCTGTATCTAAAAGTCAGGTGAAGAGGCAGTTTGAGAAACTGAACCGGAACAAGGCTGCAGGTCCAGACGGCGTCAGCCCCAGAGTCCTGAAGGAATACTGTGGAACACATAGAGATGATGATTCAAAGAAAGATTCTTCATAAAAATCAAGAAAATTACAGACAACCTTGAATATCCACGTCACGAGACTATCCGACTACAACAGTGTCTTCAGGTGGTCTTATTCAGTTTCGTAAAACACAGACTGATACAGGAGATTCTTTCGGCACATAGTCGTCATGATCTAGACTACAGCAACTCTTCGAAGAATTAAATAGTATGAGCGACAACACTTAATTTCCGTCTGGGATCAATAAAATGTTTTCGTATTGAATTATGAATTTTCTTGTATTTGACCTGCAAAACTGTTTTCTAGGCTTAGGGCATTGTTTTGTTTATCTCAGGAGTCAGTCTCGCCTGTAAATCAAATAATTTTCCCTCATTAGAATGATGATTATTGTGAAAGATTACTGAATTGGCTGCTGTAGCTTTTTTCTGTCAACTATAAATGTAAAACTTTTCACATCGTTATCAAGAGGCTTTTGTAGTTACCTTGATTGTTTTTTGGGTTTTGGTGACATCTTTCAGCATCTTGCAGTCTGCTTTTTAGCCCGAACTAGCATGAGTTATCATGACACCAGTTTTTGATTGTCAAAACAATTAGTTTCTCATGATCTGTCACATGTTGGATTCTCTGTTATATTGCACCCATGACTCTTGGTCCTACTTTGTTGCTTTTTAATTCCTATTCAGTTTACTTTGTAAAGTTTTGTTGTTGGCTCATATATGGTGATGAACCTACAAGAAATGAACAGAAGACTGAACAGACTGGAGTAAAGCAGCAACCTGGAACGCCACGCGGGGACAAGAGAGTTAACAAGGATCTGGCGAGGAGGTAATGAAACTGGCTGGCTTTTAAAAGTACTGGGAAGGTGGCTAAGTGGCATGAGAATCTGGTGGGGCTAGTTGGAGGAATGCAGTGAAGCTAGAAGAGAACCAGAAGGCCTTAAGGGAGGTAACTAATTTACACAGACAGAACATAGAGGAGATCTAAAAGACACAAAAGAATTAACAGCAACAAGAAAGAACCAAAATACAAAACCAAACACACAATTATTGAGGGCTCTTGACAATAAATATTGTAGGCCCGTATGAAAGCTAATAATTTCTTCTCTCTTCTTGTTTTTAATTTACTTAGTATTTTTTTATTTTCCTTCAGTTTCATAGTTCATTTATGTTCAAGCACGAAATTACATTCAAGTTTATTAACTTAAAAAAAATAATTAACATTTGAACCTAATATATTATTTTTATTTTATTTATGGCACTAAAATTGTAACAGCACCAACATGATTTGGCTACATTTATGCACAAACCAATTAGATGTTGTCATAGTACTGTGAGTATTACAGCTAAAAGCAAAGCACTTTAAATAAAACAGTACCACTGTGACGCTGAAGTGATGTGTGATCCCTTTTGCCATTACAGTTTATGCGTTTATGTCCATTAGGAATCTGAGCTGTAGCAAGACATTTGCAGAGGTTTGATCCGACTGGGATCTGTGGAGTTTGTGGGCCGGGTCAGGGCCTTGGACTGAACGTTGTGCTCCTTGATTTGCAGGAAAAGGAGATCCGGTGTGTGGCTGTGCTTTTTAAAGGGTGCCTCCGTGGGAAATACTGGTTTTCTTCATTGGAAAGGCCTTGAAATTAGTCTTTGTACAATACCAATTTACTGTATAACTCATACACATCATTTCAGTTACCTGATCTATGTAAATGATCTGATCTCAGACAGTATAAAATGTGGGAATCAGATTATTTTAGCCCAGTGTACAGTAAATTAAATCCCTGCAGCATCTTAATCAGCCACTGAACAAATGATAAATTCAACTTATACCTAAAATAAGGCACTAGAGATCCTTACAGAGTTATTCTTCCAATACGGAGTAAAAAGTGTTCGTTTTGTGTGGACCACTTGTTTTTTCCCTTTTGCAAATTTTATGCACTGCACTTTTGTTTAAAATTTAAACACCATTAAAATTTAGATGAATTTTTTTTTTCCATGGTACAAAAACGTTTAAACTTTTTTTTGTGAGAATCTATTCGGAGGTTTCTGAAACAACTCTGTTTCGACCAAAAGTGTCCACTCCACACACAGCTGATCCTGCCAACAGACAAATCAATCCTTTGGCTCAATAAATAAATGTGTAATTTGACCGTTCATTGGTCTGAACCATTTTAATCCTCCTCATCATCACTTCATGATCATTACCAATCCATAAAATAAATTGGTTTAAGAGTCTTGCAGCATGTGTCCAAACGAAGCAAGAGCTGCTCCGTCACAGATGCAGGTTAAACATTTAACCTCATCTTCTTGATCTAGTCTTGACTGCTTCATGACAACCCGCCTCAGAGCTTAGGCTCATTTTGCCCAGTTCTTGTTCAAGTTTTTCTTTCAGTTTAGAAAATCCAGGCCTTTTCCTTGGCTCCTGCTCCCAGCAGAGTTTCATTATGGCATAAACACTAGGAGGACTGTTTTCTGGAGCCTCCATACGATAGCCTCCCTCCACTTTCTCCTTCACTTCTTGCAGAGACTAGGCACAAAGACAAAGAGGATCGATAAGCACTACTTAAAGAGTAAAGCTAAAACAATCGCTTGCTACTGAAAAATATATAAGAGGTTATGAAAGATGTCAACTAGTTGTTTGAAAAAAACATATATATGGCATAATTCTTGGTAGTCAGTGAAGAGACTGAAGTTGAAGAAGACTTATAGACTTTTCACCTACTCTATTCTAACTGAAGGACTCCTCGTGTGTTGGTTAAATTTGCAAAGAAGACAAAACATTCTGACACTTCTCACACAGGCAGGCAAAATAGACATGATAAACATGGGAGAGCTTAGATTCCCAGAGAGGGGCTTTGTATTGGGTCTCGCCATAATTAATATTTTAAAAACGGCAAAGGAGACTGAAGCCTCATCATTATGGAATTCTGCCATCATGTTGTTCTGTCACAAAAAATAAAAATCCTAATGAACAATTTTGCAAGGCACTACATACACATATAACTTTTGTTTATCAATAAAAAATAAGAATCCTGATTGTGTTATAGTGTCCTCTTTGTACAACTCTGGAAAAAAAAAGAATGTGAAAGAAAACCTGGCAAGTTATCTACAGCTTGTTGATTTTAGAGCTATGAACACGAAAAGGGACAATTATTATCCAACATCTCATCCATCTACAGTGCTCAGCATAAATAAGTACACCCCTTTTAAAAAGTAAAAATTTAATCAGTAGCCCAATGAACAAAAGATCAATTTTCAAACTTTTTCACAAGGCTGAGTTTTATTGAACACTTATTTAAGTCTATAACCTGAAATTAAGGTTAATCACAAAATCTTCAGTTTTACTCAAATTGGTTGAAGCAAAAATGAATACACCCCACAACAAAAACTACTACATCTAGTAGTAGTATTGTATGAGCAGCGTGATTTTTAAGGACAGCACCAAGTCTTCTAGGCATGGAATGAACAAGTTGGCGACATATTGCAACATTATCTCTATCCATTCTTCAAGAAGAGTGTTGGGAAAGTTACAAAGAAACTGTAATATATTTCACATTACTAGTTACAATGTCAAAAATGTAATATGTTTGCATTACATATTACTGTCTTAAAAATGTAACTGAGTTACACTACTTTAAGTTACTTCTGGTAAAATATCCTAAATATTTACCACCACTTCTAACCACCGTAGCTTATGAATTTACATTTTACACAAGTGTCACACCAAAAATCCTGTAGTTTTAACACTATTTTTATTAAAATTAAGTCTGCAGTTCCTTTGCATCCCTTCTATTTCATGGTAATGTTTGTTAAATCTAATCAAAAGAAGGTGCTGAAAGTGCTCATCACAAACATGGTTGACAAAGATGAGACTCCGATGTCTGAAGTCTTACAACAGATGGTTAGGAAAACAGTGTGAATAATGCCACTATTTAAATATACAGTCAATCTTTTCCTCAACCGTCCTGATTCTCTGATGTTTTGGTTTTAAGCAACAGGAAGTGGATGGTGGCTCTTGTTCTACTGTATCCAACTTGATTTGGTCTGTTTCATTAGTTGGCCAGAAGAACTATTTAAAATACATTTGTAACTTGAGTTACTAATATTGTAACTAGTAATATATTGCTGTATATTTTGTAAGTAATGCATTACATTACTCAGTTACTGAAAAAAGTAATCTATTCCTGTAACAGATTACTTTTGTAATGCATTACTCCCAACACTGTTCAAGAATAACCTATTTTAGAGCCTGGATGCTGGATGGAGAGTGATTCTAAACTTGTCGCTTCAGAATTCCCCACAGGTGTTTCGATTGGGTTCAGATCAGCAGACAAACTCGGCCATTCAATCATCTTCATCCTGTTCTTCAGAAATGCAACAGTAGCTTTAGATGTGTGTTTTTGGATCATTGTCGTGTTGGAAAAGTAAAAGCACGATGACAAGTGCACAGAGTGATGGCAGCATCTTCTCCTTCGGTATAGAGCAGTACATTGTTGAGTTCATGATACCATCAATGAAATGCAGCTTCCCAACACCAGCAGCACTCATCGGCCCCACATAATGACACTGCCAACACCATGTTTCACTGTAGGCACCATGCACTTTTCTTTGAAATCCTCACCTTTACAACGTCATACAGTTTTTAAACCATTAGTTCCAAAAACACTGATCTTGGTCTCATCACTCCAGAGTATAGAGTCCCAGTAGTCTTCATCTTTTTCAGCATGGGCCCTAGCAAATTCTAGCCGTGCTTTTTTGTGCGCTCCTGTTGAGATGTTAACTTCCGTGGACGACCTGGACACCTCTGTAAGATGGCCGGCCTTCCATCTTTCTGATATGTAAAGTTTAGCTAATTTTCTTGTAGCCCTTTTGTGTAAAGAAGTTATTTCCTTTCTCAGATATCTCTTCCATGGGGAGCCATTACTGACAGCATGAAATGGGAAGGGCTTTTCTTTGTAAAGTAATGCCCTTTTATAGTCACCTGTCTGCTTGGAACCCCCAAAATGAAAAATAAGACTTACTAGTAGTAGAATGCCTGTTAATAAGAATTTTGTAGTCTTAAGTGTGGCTTTTCTCCTAAGACAATAATTGGCGTGTACTCATTTTTGCAACATGGACTTGAATGAATTTGTTAGGCAAATCACTTTTTTGTGTGTGCAAACTAACAAATATTGTGTGCAATCACTGGCCCACATTTGTGGGAGTATTTTGTAGTATAGTGTCTCATAGAAAATGATTCTGAAAGGAAAGTAAGGGTTTTCTGACAATTGCAGTGGGGTTTACTCATTTATGCTGAGCAATGTACATGAGAGAATTGGGGCAACTAATGTGTTCTGCCATAGTGTGTTAAGGGACAAGGTATGAAGCCATAAACAGTCCCAAACGTCACTAAGAAGAGGTGCTACGTACCATCTTAGGGTAGGGCGAGCGACCATATGAGAAGATCTCCCACAGAAGTACCCCATAGCTCCAAACATCTGACTTTGTGGAGAACTTCTGCAGAAAGACAACAGATAACAAACAAAGACATGGGTTTTAAATTGAATTAAATTCCTATTTAATGTAAGCAGATATAAATGAAGAAAAAAAAAGGCAATAAATGTCATCTGAAAGGTAAGCAGCTTCTCCCTAGGTATGATTTATGACCCAGTAAAAGTGGGTGGTGGTTTATTTATCATCACAAACAGCCACTACTTCTGGAATTCCCCTTCTTCTAATTGTTTTTCCAATTACGTAATATTTTGATACTAAATAAGTGGGCAAAAGGTCTGCAGCTATTAACTAATGGCAGTTTGCTGATGACAGAACAAAACAGAACAATTCAAATTAGTGTTTATTCTTTATGCACCGCCTTATTAAACGAGCCTTTAGTTAACAAGACAAAGCAAACTGAAAAGTAAAAACTGAACAGTAAAGTAATGCAACATTGTTTCTAAAGTATTCCCCAATCTTATTATGCACAGACAGGAGAGCCTGTGCCTATATTTACATCTCAGAGACTTTACCATCCATAGGACAACACTTTTTCACCTAATGACGTTGCAGACCTGATATCAATCAACTTAATTGGCTGCTAGATGCTCCCTCAGCTGAATCCTTTCACACTTTCCTGCTTTTTCAGTCATTTTTAAACCCATTCCAATTATTTACAGACGTGTAGCAGGAGCAATTCTGAAAGGTGCTCATTCTGTGCATAAAATTGTAAAGTTTCTCAGTTTAAACATTTCTTGTGCCATCTATGTTCTGTTGAAAATAAAATAAAGGCTTATATATTTTCAATTGCTATTGGTTTCAACTTTATTCCACTTTAAAAAACTCCCAACTTTTCTGGAATTTGGGTTGTAAGAGATTCAGCATACCTCTTTCTTCAGAGCTTCGGGAGCGGTCCATTTGACAGGCAGCTTGGCTTTGTCTTTCTCTTTAGAGTCCATCTTTGCCAGGCCGAAGTCGCTGACCTTTGCCATGCTGTCATCTGAGAGCAGGACGTTCCGCGCTGCCAGATCTCTGTGAACAAGCTTCTTCGACTCCAGGTACTCCATCCCTTCACACACATCACTGACCCCATATCATGCAAATAAAGACACAACATAGAGGACATCAGGATCTGTCCCAAACACTCTTACATCGTGAATATAAAAAGTATCCTGTAAACAGCAGCGATGTAACGACATAAGTTTGATCAGACTCACAGAGAAAAGCGTAACAGCTGAGCAGAGTCTACAACTGATCGGCCTCTTGTCCTGAGAAAATTTACAAGGTTCCCCTGCAACATGGAAAAGCAACAAAAGCCTTGTATTTAAAATTAAAAACACAAAACTTTAGACAAAATACGGCTATAGTAAAGAGAACATTTGAACGAGAGAAGTGTTTAAACTGGGGCTGAATTTTAGCGCCCTCAAGTGGCAGTAAAAAACATATTTTTTTCTGTAATCTATTTAAATGAGCGAGTAAATGAATTGGCAAAGAAGCGAAAGCTATCCCAGCAAATATAAAACACACAGAAACATTTACAATACAAATAATCTGAATAATAATAATCATCATCAACATACAGTTTTCTTTCTGAATATCTGATTGGTATATCTGGTTCAGTCTAGCTGTCTGTGTAAATCAAGAAGTCTGTTAAGAAATAAAAGCCAAATTTAAAAAGCTTGATGACGTCAGCTTTTACTGATATCATTAGTATAAATTAGCAGAACCTTTGGCTTCTAGCTTGTTATTAATACCTCTTTACTGTGGTGATGTAGTCATGATAAAAACACATTCAATATTTATTTCTAAAGAGTTATCACTAGATTAATCATTTTTTTCATGAGCTGGTACAATTAAGGCCACAATTATTCACACCTCTGGCACAATTAGGGTTTAAATTAATCTTGATTTTACCTAAATGTTTCTCATGCACCATCCCTCTGCACAAAAACTATCCTAATCTATCAGGGGTACGTTTGGGTTTAATTGTATTTCTTAAGTGTACCTTGGTCATGAGTTCAGTGACGATGTGGAGCCCCTTGTGTAGGATGACTCCCAGCAAGCGGACCAGATTCTTATGCTGCAGCTTCCTAAATCAAGAGAAACCACAGCAACAAGAGGATGAAACCTAATTTTATCCCTGAAAATTTCTGCATTAGGTATTTCTGATGCATTTCAGCTAAACTTTTTTCCAGGGTGGAACGATGCTGCGACTAAAATTAGAAAAAATAGAAGTGGGTGCAAAAGTTTTAATGTATTTTAGATTTTCTGTCATCCAAACAGGTTTAAAATTCCATGTACAGGCACAAATATATACATACGTTCAAAACTAAGACTTGCTAAACTATTTTTCAGGGAGTTCGAGATGAAATATCCAAATGTGTCTAAATTTAATCCGTCTGAATCAAGTAGTTTCCCTCAACTGAAAGGAAATTAGTTGGGATGTTCAGGAGCAAAAACCGAGCTGAGGTTTTGCTGCTAGTTGTAGAGTTGCATTCCACAAGGCGGATGAGATATTTGAAAGAGGTCTATGTATAAATTAAACTCAGTCAACAACTTGGACACAATCCAAAGTGTGCTTTAAAACTGAGTGTAAAAGTAAAAAACAGGCTAATGTTGAAAGTTTTAAACCAGCAAAGATTGAATTAAAACTCTACCACTTCTGACAGGAACTCTGGTCCAATTTGTAGCCAGGATTTTTCTGAGAAGCTGATTGATGGCTCTTAACCAAATATTAGTGTATGATAAAGTTAATCCCCTCTGTGGATTAGAGAAAATCTACAATAAATCACATCCTCTGACTATCATCAAGATAATTCAAACAAAAAAAAGATTTCAGAACTCACGTCATGACAGCCGTTTCCTGCATGAACGCCTGAGCTGTGACGTCGCATTTTATGGTCTTCACAGCCACCATCTGGCCCATGTACTCCCCTCGATAAACAGCTGAGGATTGGAAATCACACAGTGTTTATGTCCAATAAAATGTCTCAGTTTTAAAATGACTTCCTCTTGTCTTAAATATAGTTTTTTTTATCATTTTTAAGTAAGATTAAAAATTTAAATAGCATTGAAAATATACATTTAAAAAAATGCAAAATACCATCAACCTGACCTGGTTCATCTGTACTCGGCCCAATGCCTTTGTTTACTATTGCCTTTACGTGTGTGTGGGTGTGCGGCTTATGTGGGGTCATTTGAATCTGTAAAGCACTTTGAGTTGCAATTTTGTATGAAAAGCCCTTTATACATAAAGTTTGATTGATTGATTAAAGGATGCTGGTTGAAGCTGGAGGAGAAAGTGCCATTACCAGTATAAAAATGGGCCTCATATCTACATAGGCTGAAAGGCCACTCAAGATATAGGAAGAATCTATATCTTAAAAAGTTCAATAACCAATTTGCACATACTGAATACAGAAACAAATAACTTAATTTTTTTGAGAGAAGTCCTTTGATGTGATAAAAACTAAAATGCAAAGTGTTTAGAGAAAAAAAAAGCCTTCACATCCCCACTGTGAAGTACGGAAGTGGCATCATCATGTTGTGGGTGGTTAACTGTTGCAGGGATAATGGGACAAAGTTTTCTAAGAAGCTTGTATAAGGAATCACAGAACATCTGAACCAAGTCATGCAACTTAGTCAATTCTACCAAATATACAGGAAGTTTGAGGGTTAAAAGGGAAGTTCTGTTTTTGCGGGGTTTTTTTAAACCAACCTGGCGCTTATTTTAATCTAATTTTACATTTAGTTACTCACACAGACAAGTTTAGAGCCACTATGAGCCCTTCAGAAGAAGTTTATAACCAGTCACAATCAGCCTATACCCATATAATGGGAGTCAATCAGGGCAGAAGATTTCCCCTATTTAATAAAGCATTATCTACCCCTAAACTATTTAATTTAACCAATGTTTTGTTATTAATAGTTAGCACTACTCCCCTCAGCGTTCGGAACGTCTTGGAGGTGACGAGACCCTTGTCTCGCGACTTGATATAAACGGAAGGACTCCAAAGTGGCTCCACCTTGTCCGGTGTGAGTAAATGAATGAATGTAATATTTGCTAAAAAATAAGGTCCAGGTAAAAAAAAAAAAAGAACTTCCACTTTAAACAGGAAAATTATCTCAGTATTCTCACATTTTGAGGTTAGAAACCCTTTTCGTGAATCAAAAAAGGGAAATCTTAAAATGTATCTTTGTATACGGTGTATGTGAATATCTGGTTTCATGCTTTATGTATGGTAAGGTAGGGAGATGAAATGATTTTTAATTTGGAGATTCGATAGAAAGCTTTTAAAATACAAACCTAAATATAACATTTATATTAAGGCCGTATAAAACCTGGGGCTTGTTTTAAGTCATGCAATTGAGTCACACATTTATTAATACTTCTAAACCAGTGATACTATTAAAAGGGTGCACGTTTCCCGTTTTCATTTCCTAATCCCCCCATTCATTTTCATCGTGCAAAGAAAACAAAACTCACCACCAAATTCTCCTTCTCCAATGTTTTCTCCCAGAGTGAGCTTCGTAATGTCCAACAGCCACCCAGCTATAAAGAACACACCATCATAACGACTGTAAATATTTCAAAAGGCATAATTTGTCTTATTTTTCAGACCACAATGTTGTGCTTTTGCACATATGTTTGGAGACACAACTTGACTCGGAGCTTACTTTTAGACAACTCCTGCTCAGCTGACTTGGTTCCTTGCTTCTTCCTGGGCTTTACCAGAATTGTGACGAGGGAGCCTCTGTTCTTTGAGTAAAACTGCAAAAAAAGGAAAGCAACTTAGACAAGGCTGGTAAATATTGGAGGTCTATTTCTGTTGAAGGAAACCAGCTAAGTTTGGCTGAATATATGAGTGTTACCGCAAATAAAAAATTCACTTGAATTTAAGTAGAGTGAGACTCATCATAGAACTGATTGTGACAGATGGGTTAGTTTGGTTGTACCAGTCATCTTTCCTCCCTCTGTTTCCTCAACTGGAGTGAGTTTACAGTTTACAAACTGACTCAGGCATAAAGAGCGCTGCAGCCCACTGATACAGATACAGCATGACTCTCCACAGAGCCTCAGACATGAGATACAGGCAGATATACCATAAAAGGGTAAAACTGAATGAGGTTTTATGTAATATTTTTTAAGCTGGTATATTAGGAATGTTATTCATTTATGCGCTGTATATCGATGATATGTTAGATAAGTTAAATGGAAATAATTGCCTTCAATGCAGACTTTAATACAGAACACGGATATAAAGTTAGGCGTCTTAACTTGGATGTAAAACCTAGAACATATGCTATATATCAGCTTGTGTGCAACTAAATTTCCTTAGAATCTTTCAGTGCATTATTTTTATTTCAATATTTTTTATGGAAAAAAATGTTTATTTCGAAAGAAAGGGCAAAGATTTCAAACCACAAAACGTGTTTTTCTAAAAGAAGGAAACTGTTGAAAGAAGCAGTTTGGTTTCCTTTGTATTTTTCTTTTTCTCGCTGTCAAAAGATCAACACTTTCAAAGGTCAGAAATTACACGAGGTAGAAGAGTTTCCACTTTAAGACGTTTTTTTTTTTTAACAGGGCCTACATATTAACCAAAATTATAACTTTAATTCTTTAGATTCCTAGTGTTCTCTTGAAAAACGCTTTAAAACCTTCACATTGTTTGAAAACAACCTCTTTAATTTGATTTAAAAAAAAATTATTACGGCTGCCTCAAAACTGCTCCGATTAAGAAACAGAAGTATTTCACTAAATTAGGATATCACTGAAGAGTTTTTCAATTCAAAAATTAAAACCCATATTTTATAGATTATATCATCACTGCAGATATAGGAAGTTATGTTTCAAGAGCGTATTTGTATTACGGTAGTTTTTAAGATTATGGATTATAACTAAACTTATCAAAACCCCCAAAAAATGTTTCTCTAAAAGTTTTAATATTACATAAAGCCACTAAAAATATAATAAAAAAATATATATATAACAATTTTATTCTGGCCTTCACTAATACTGGGGATGACAGCCGACTTGACAGTGGTTCAGCAGAAAATCACTGACATCTTCGCCCATAAGGGTAAACCTCAAAAGGACATTGCTAAAGAAGAAGGGTTTTAACAACGTCCTGTATGTAAGCGTATTAATGGAAGGTTGAGTGGAAGGAAAAAATAGTGTAGAAGATTAGAGTATGCAAAGAATTTTAACCAAACCCTTAAGCGGACTGTGAACTAAAGCTCATTCAAGAGTTGAAGGAGAGGATTCAGAAGCATTTTTATTGAGACTGGGGTCAGCGTCAGACCCACCCAATGGCCGCTGGCTGCTCTGCTTTTTGACCGCATGCCATGGAGGCCGCCATTGCTCCTCCATTGCTGTAGTACCTCCATTTGGCCGCTAGGCCCCCATTGAAAAGCATTGGACTTTAGACACGTTAAAAACAACTTTAATGCCTGGTGCCCCATTGTTTTAAACTTTCTATGGCTACATATTCTTCCTGAGATAACGCTGGGCTCATAAAAAACCTGGGCACCAGGCTGGTTTTCATAAGATATTTTTTTGAAATCTTGCATAATTAATGAGGGGGCCGAGTCAAGTTTAGCATCAGAGCTAACGACGCGGGAGCAGAATGGGCGCGATTACGACCGAACTACAAGCCCATACACGCCCCACGAGGGCAGAGTCTACAGTGAAGATCCCGCCCCTATACCCTTTTTAGGAACATGCTTCGTCAGAGCTGGGGAGGAGGAGTCTGTGAATCCGCCATGAATTCCCCCATGAAAGTGTGTCATTCTGGTAAACGGGGAGGAGTGAGGAGGCGCTGTCTATTCTTTTTTACAGTCTATGGACCCACCACACAAACAGTGAACGGGCTGCAACTGTACATTTTCTTAACAAAGTTCATTTTGGTCCATTTTTAGCTCCTTTGAGGATCTCAAAACACTTGACTTTCTTCATCACATCCAAAATGAGATCCTGGAGCAAGATTCCTGAACTAGTTTGTTAAACACCTCAGCAGAGCCAAAGATTGGTTGTTTCCATGCCGCATTGCATCGATGCAATTACGCCTGTTGAAAAACTTCCAACCATGTATTGAGGGCATACATTATACAGTAAAAGGATGTATTTTGGATGGATTCTGTATGATCACTCTTAGTTTGATTAATGTATGATTTTAACTTTTGAATTTGAATCCCAATAAATCGTTATCATTGAATCATCTTAAAAGTCATAAGCTAAAAGTCGGTTATGTTTCTGAAGAAAGCCAACATGAATTGTCTATGATATATTCCATTACTCACTAGCATAGCCTTACTATTTGGGTTTAACTGGAACTTAACTTAATCTCCAAAGGTGATTTATCCATTCAGAGTATTTCACTTACTTCAATCATATCAATCAGGTTGTAGAAGTACTGTTGGTTGTCAATGGTCAGCTTGTTGTCCTGGTAAATCACTCGGTAATGGAAGACCTCTTTCGAGAAGCTTACACAAAGAACGTAGTCGCCCGGATGGCGTATACTCTCTCGCACCAGGAACAGGCCGTCCTCCGGCGGCTGGAGCTTCCCCACTGCGGCCGGACCAGAGATCTTCCCGTGAAACCAACTGAGGGGAGAAGTCACAGGGTTATGCATTTGCTGTCTGAAATAAACCTGTGTTAATATAGCAACTAAGCACAAGAAGTACAGCAAACGCTGAGATGAGAGGGAATCAAGTTGTGAGTCCATCACAGGGCAACACAGAAACGCCAACTATGCATACTCAGATCTAAGGGGAATTTAGAGATTTTAATTAACATGGTTATGAGCTGTGGAGAGCAAACTAGAGTAATCGGAGGACCTACGCGTACACGCTGAGAACGTGCCAAGTTGATGCAGAAAGAACCCCCCGGCAGCAGTTCAGACCTGGAGCCTTTTTGCTGCATTGCAACAGTGCTAACATCTGCAGCTCTGGTACAGCAGAACAGCAAAGTAGAAATTTCACTTCCTTTGTGTGTTCTGTGCAGTGCACATAAAGCACATCTTAGATCTTAAAAACAAATGGGACCGAAACAGTTCTATTCAAGGAGAAGGTGGCAGAAGCTACCATTTTTACATGTGAGCAAGTGATGTCATGCAGGGCAGAAAGGGGTAACACACAACTTGTACTTCTTAAACAGGATAAAATCGCCATACGAGTCCCTTCATCTAACAAAAACTGGGGGAATAAACTGGAGAAAGTCTGACAATGTTTATCAGACTTGTCAGCTCCGCTGCTAAAGACAAGAAGAGTTGTTGGGTATTAATTTGGTGTTTTCTAATCACAGAGAGAACCTTATTTATGCATTTTACTATTTTTAATTGGTAATTCTCTGTTGTAGGACATGGATGGAAAAAACACGATGTTTTCCACTAATGTATTATCATTAAAAAACAAATCTAACTACGCTACTTGTGGTTTCTGAAAGCTATACATATTCCAATATTTCTTCTTTGTTGAAATACTTTGGAACAAGAAGGTGGGAAGGTTTCCATCATCCCTGGATTTTATCTTACAAGCCAAAAAGAAATAAAAATAAACTGCCTGTCGGGCTTTTGGTGGTCTCTTTAGATTTAGATCCATCAGCCCCCATTGTCGTTCCTCTTTGGTTGGTAACCGATGCTAAACAATCCACTGGTTGCAGGAATAATTTTTTTTTAACACTCACCGGCCGAAGCCACAGGCAAAGCTTCGTCTGATCAAAGGTGTAGCCAAACCGGGATATCGAACATGACTGGGCTTCACTGGGTCATATTTGTGGTTGTGCGATTATCATAACATATAATAAAGTTAGCTAAACTGCTAAACAGTCACTTGAAAAAAGCAGCTACCTAAATAAATTGCATTGCTGCAGCTCTAATACCAGAGGTTGCTAAAACAATCCGACAAACGACAACAGCACCACCAGATTGATCAAGGTTGGAAAAATAGTTTGTATTTATAACTGTGAAAACTAAAATGGGATCAACAGCATATATGATGCGGTTTTTTGTTTTTTAATCACTGAAGTTTAATGCATTTTTATAGTTAAAGTAGCAGATTAGTTATAGAAGTTGTTGTATTTAAATGTAAGGGATATTTTGCTTACTGTGGACAGTGTGTGTCCAACTCGGCTCAACTAACTCCAACAAGAAAAAGAAGTGAACACATCATGGGGATATTGCCAACATTTTTATTGTGTTGAAATAGGATTTCTCTCTGTATGTCTTCACATTGCTGAAACAGAGATCGTTTTTTTTTTGCAATAAAATGAATCTTTGTTTCATCACAGTGTAGATTCAGCGAGAATCACGTTTTAGGCAAGATACCGACTGCTCAAAAATGATAAAACATGAACCCAACTTTAAGAGTACATTTGAGCAATTCTTTTATGATGTAACATTAGTGCTCCAAAACAGGAAGTTAGAGTAGTTTATCTTGAGTTGGTGCTCACTTGCATATCAGCCCACACAGTGTGGTCACAAGAACAAGACCAGACTATAGAGGCAGCTCATAGTCACAGAGCACAAGATCTAGCTGACTGATAAATTGATTTTGTGAGACCCGGACGGGAACATGATACTCACGGCATGATGCTGAGACTGGGGTCGACTCGTAGCGCTTCTCTCTCACGCACATTGTTGGAGTTTATGAGCCCCTCATCTGCTGTGCTGTTGTGTCTGGCAACATAAAACCCTTTCCTCTACACAAAGAGAAAGGTTAGCTCATTAATTTACTTATGTTTTCTTATTACATAAGAAAGAAAAATGCTATTTGGTTCACAGCTTCTGGAAAATTGTAAATAAAGATGAGTGATAAGGTAGTACCGTGCTTGTATCAACTATAGTGAGAATGTCTCCTTTGTGGTACAGCAACTCTCCAGATTTAGCTTTCCTGTTGTCACACTTTGCCACGCACTGGGTACCAGGAACCCAGTTCATCTGCCGAAGGAAAGATATTAATAGTGATGTCAGCCCACACATCTTTATTAAGCCTCCTACTGGACAGGTTAAAGAGCGGAATATAACAATTACTACGAGAGTCAAGTAAATGAAGTATATTTAAATTTAAATAAGCATCAAAGAATACCAAAACTTTCCACTGTTGTCGAGAAGGCACAACTTCTTCAATAATGGGCATTCATTTGAAGTAATTTATTAAAATCTTCGGCTTTGGATCAGATCATTTCTTTAGACAATTTCTTTCTTTTAGTTTAGATGTTCACACAGTGAAAGATTACTGTGCTTTTAAATATCTTGCATATTATATTACATAATAATAAAGGCATCTAGGGAATATGGTATAATAAGAGATCATTAAATGTCAGTGAGGATGCCTTTCACCTCATTTCCTTAAACTGCTGTGAAGTGTTTTGAATTGACCTTGTAAGTTAAAGATAATCTGCGAGTGCTGGAGGCAGAAGCTGCTCACAGGGGCAGACATGATAGAAAGGATGTAAGGGAGTCCAGCTTTGCCCAAACGGGTTCCTGTGCAAGACTGGCCCTAATAAATATGAGAAAAATGCTGATCGAGACTCCAGCCTCATCCTTGTTCATAAAATCAAGACACGGATTTATATAACAACTGAAAGGCAACTCAGGAAAGTAGACGAACCCATTAAATACAGCCAGATTACAATTTGCTTAAAATGTACACAGTGAGAGAGACTTAAATTTTTGTTCCAATTAAACTAAAATGCTTCGGGTTTGGCCTTAATGACCGATGATTACATTTAGGCAAAACAGAGTGAATAACTTCTGAACTAATAATAAGATCAGTATCAGTTCAGCTGCTAACAGCTATGTTTTCATGGTGAAGGAATCTAAAAAAGCCTTAAATATCAATAAAGACAGTATGGTGAACAAGTATTTGATACACTGCTGATTTTTGAAGTTTTACCACTCACAAAGCATGTAGAGGTCTGTAATTTGTATCAAAGGTACTCTTCAACTTTGAAGGACAGAACAAAAATGCAGAAAATCACAGTGGATGATTTTTAAATAATTAATTTCCATTTTATTGCATGACATAAGTATTTGCTACATCAGATCAACAGAACTCAATATTTGGTACAGAAATCTTTGTTTGCAATTACAGAGATCAGACATTTTCTGTCGTTCTTCACCAGGTTTGCACACATTGCAGCAGGGATTTTGGCCCACTCCTCCATACAGATCTTCTCCAAAGCATTAAGGTTTCTCGGCTGTCGCTGGGCAACACAGACTTTCAGCTCTCTCCAAAGATTTTCTATTGGATTCAGCTCTAGAGACTGGCTAGGCCACTCCAGGACCTTGAGATGCTTCCTACGACGCCACTTCTTAGTTGCCCTGGCTGTGTTTTGGGTCGTTGTCATGCTGGAAGATCCATCCATGACCCATCTTCAATACTCTTAGGCCATGTCCACACGTAGCCGGGTTTTTTTTTTAAACGAAGATTTTCCTCTGCTCCTTGAAAAAAAAATCTCCATCCACACGTAACCGGATAAATGCGTTTTTCAGCACATTCATAGACGTGGCAAACCTGTAGGGGGCAGTAGTTCTCCCCAGTCCTATCCGCCAAGAGAAACTTTATATCCTCTCTTCAGCGCGCAGCAGTTATACAGCTTATAAAAGCAAACAAACAAGACGCGTTTTAACAATGGATGATACCAACACAGCTCTGAGGAAATAAATGCTGTTTTCTAGAGTAAACACAGGTCGCACATGAGGTGTTGGATCATTTTTTGTCGCGGAAAGTGGCGTTACGGCTCTTAAAACTCCGTTTTCACCGTCCACACGCAGATACCGAAAACGGAGAAAACGCAAATCTCCACTTTGGCCGGAGTTTTTAAAAAGCTTCGTTTTTGGTGCCGAAAACCTCCGGCTACGTGTGGATAACAGGCCAAACCGTAGAAAAATATCTCCGTTTTGGGAGATACCCGGCTACGTGTGGACAGGGTCTGAGTGAAGGAGAATGTTAGCCAACACAACACATGACCCCATCCATCCTCCCCACAATACTGTGCAGTCGTCACGTCTCCTTTTGCAGAAAAGCATCCCCAAAGAATTATGATTCCACCTCCACGCTTTACAGTTGGGATGGTGTTCTTGGGGTTGTACTCATCCTCCTTCTTCTTTCTCCAAACAAGGCAATAGGAGTTTAGACCAAAAAGCTCCATGTTTGTCTCATGACCGTCTCCCATTCCTCCTCTGGATCATCCAGATGGTCATTGGACAACTTCAGACGGCCTTGACATGCGTTAGCTTGAGCAGGGGGACCTTGCGTGCACTGCATAATTTTAATCTGTGACGACGGAGTGTGTTACTGATGATTTTCTTTGTGACTTTGGTCCCAGCTCTGTTCAGATCATTGACCAGGTCCTGCCGTGTAGATCTGGGCTCATTCCTCACTGTCCTCATGATCACTGATGCCCCACGAGGAGACATCTTTTATTGCGCCCAGACAGAGGAAGATTGACTATCATCTTGAACTTCTTCCATTTTCTAATTATTGCACCAACAGTTGTTGCCTTCTTACAAAGCTGCTTGTCTGTTGTCCTGTAGCCCGTCCCAGCCTTGTGGATGTCTACAATTGTATCCCCGATGTCCTTGCACAGCTCTCTGGTCTTGGCCATTGTGGTGAGGTTGGAGTTTGTTTGAGTGTCTGGACAGGTGTCATTTATACAGGTAACAAGTTCAAACAGGTGCAGTCAGTACAGGTAATGGGTAGAGAACAGGAGGGCTTTGTAAAGAAGAACTATCAGGTCTGTTGGAGCCTAAATTCTTACTGGTTGATAGGCGATCAAATACTTATGTCATACAATGAAATGGAAATCCTCCACTGTCATTTTTGGCATTTTTATTTTAGATTCTGCCTCTCACATCTGAAGAGTACCTTTGATACAAATTAGAGACATCTACTTGTTTTTTTAAGTGGAAAAACTTCAAAAATCAGAAGTGTATCTAATGCTTGTTCTCCCCACTATAGATCTTTAACATGGAAAAGAGGTGAGCCTTCCCAAGAGTGTCTTAGCCACCAAAATTACTCCAAGAGGGTATTAACAACTCCTCCAGGAGATCACAAAACAATCCATAGCAAAATTCAAAGGATGACTGATATTTTTTCTCAGAGGTGACGACATTGGTGTCTTGCTTGCTTCATATTATTTCACTGCTCTCCTGGACCTTCCTGTTTAGTTTATATGGATGGTGATGTAATCATAGGTTTGCAGTTGTCCCTTATGCCTTCCAGTGTCAGTGTTTTCACATCAATGGATTCTTTAATTTAGTCGGACCCTTACGATTTTTAGTTTTATCTGATTTTTTCTTAATTTCTTTTGAAACAGAAAAAACTTCACGATAAAAAATAAATACAAAAGACTGAGAACATTTTTTAAATTTAATTAAGAGCTTCAATGTGAAAACAGCTGGAAAAAAAGGACCGTCTCATATTTTTTGAAAAATGACTTGATCCCTGAAAATTTTAGGAAAATAATCTCTGAATGAGGAGATAGAAGTGGAGCTTTTAGGAAGGTGTGCGTCAAACATCTGGTCTAAACCGGACACAGCTTTTAGAAGAAGATAAACCATTTTATTTTTGAAGGATCTGGACGACATTAATTTTCATCCACAGCAGAAAATCCTGATGGAGAACATCCCGCCTTATTTAAACTAATGTCCATGTTGTTGAGTCAGCAAGCCCACGTCTAATCGCCTCAGAAAACAAAAGGTTTTGGAGTTGCCTACTCAAAGTATGGACTTAAATCCAATATAGAGGAAGGGGTATGGCCTTAAACGGGGCGTTTAAAAAGAAAAACTCAATACAAATTTGATGGCAGTTGATGCCAAAATGGGAAGATTAAGCTACAATTTTGTATTTATTTAATGCATTGGGGGAGGCTAGTTTATTTCCTCCCTTGATACCCTATTGGAAATCTGCATTTTACCTTTACTTTCAGATGTGCTGATCTGATGCAGAAATCTGCCAGAAGGAACTGTATACAAAATTTGGGTAAAATCTTTTGCCCCAGCAGGTTTATGGCCAGCAATCCACCGTCGTTACAAACACATTAACTTTCCTAAAACCTTAAACTGGATCCAATGAAGTGATTAAGGAATAGCACCCACCTTGAATCGGACGGATTTGGACAATTTAGTGCTGGAATCGTGCGGAAAGCAGGACTGCTGAAAATAAAAGATCAATATAATCCCGTTATGATGAAGATGGGAGTGTGGGACAGAGACGCTGACAGTTCAGTATAAATATTTCAGTACCAGCAGCCCTCTGGAAACACTGACAGCCTCTTACAGGACAACTGCAGATAGAAGAAACAAAAACACTGCAGCGCCAGACTTTAAATACTCAGCAAAAAGAGCGAGCCTGATTTCCTTCCCAACTCCAGAACCAGTCAGCTCCCAAGGCGCTGACATCCCATCTGGATCAGTCTGTGGAGCGCCTCGGTCCTCATCCTGGACGTCTTCTGCTGCGAGCCACTTCCTCAACATTTGGAAAAACGTGCCGCAAACGCAGACAGGCGGCGCAAGAAGTGACGCACCCTGCAACTTGAACGCTAGCTCTTCAACGCAACTGCCCCCCCCCACCCACACACTCTTTTTATATCGACCCGCCCAGAAAAAAAGGTAAAACAGGAGACATAAAGTCTGAAGAGTGTTTTATTATCTTCTCTTAATTTTTACGCATCACTACAAATACATTCAAATTATAGGACAGCGACGTTCACACTTCCCGTTTATTAAACAATTAAAAAAAAAAGACTGCGACGTCCTTTGTAAATAAAATAAGCAGGGCTCATAAACGAGGCTCTTTGTAAATAAACATCAAACTAAAACATGTCAATTAACTCATCAGTTTTCATGTTGTGCAACCGCCCTTCCCTCTGTTAAGTGAGAACACAAAGCACACAAAAACAACTCATAAATGTTCCCCTTACTCAGTCTTTTTTAACACACATGACAGGCACAAGGAAGAAAGTCAAGGGGCTGTAACCATTTGATCCTCACAGCATATTTTCAGTCTAATTTTCCTGACTACAGATCCTCTCCTCCCTTAACCCTCTTTGGAAGAAAAACAAGATTTCTAGGCATAATATTCAAAACGATAGAACTATGGCTGCATACATCCTCATCTCTTAAGTGCTTTGTTTCCTCTGAATATAAGTGTGCAAGAAAAGACCTCCTTCCGCCAAATCAAACATCTTCAAGTGAGCCCCTAAAGACAAAACCTCAGAGGTTAGTTCCTGTTTATGCAGGTTTCATGACTTAGATTGGCTTTGACTTGTTTTTCTAGGTTTCATAAAGGGGGCTGAGTTCAACCCTAAAGTCTATTTAGATGTTTAAAAAACAGTTAACCAAAGCTTTTGATGGTGCAAAAGTAAGCAGAATATTTGTATTATAATGCAATTTCATATCTGTAGGCACCATAAAACATTGCAGTACTGTATGTGGCTCTTCCAACATTGCAAGGCTTTTTTCAGCATCAAAAGTAATTCAGTGAGTCCCCATGATATTAGGAGTTGGACTGAACTGGCCTGAAAAATAAAACTTGAGGTGAAGCAGTCTTGGTGCAATTTAAGCAGACAGGAAACGGAAGGGACTGCTAAAAATAAACGAAAGAGGGTTTGGTTTAATAACACAAAACTAAATTTGGAATGATGAAACAATTCACATGATTTTTTTTTGTTTTGTTTCGTTTGGTTTAAATAAAGCCAAATAACTGCAACTTCAAGATATACAGCATTAAATATAGTCTTCCATCAACCCCAAACCACCTCCAAAGACGCTATTCCTCTTGATTTAACGGTAGACATGTAACATGTAGAGTCATAGGTTATAGTTATACTTGTACATCTGAGGGTAAAAGTTTTTTCTGAGATAAAAAAAAAAGTGACATTCTACCAGTCCCTAAACTAGCAAACATCTCTGCTGTGGGAGCAGAGGTCAAGCTTCTTCTTTCTTGTCCTTTTTGCCCTCCCCCTCTCCTTCACCCACGTCGCTGACGTCCCGTCGGCGCTTGCGGTTGCGTGCGCTGGCCTTTGATGCTGGGAGGGACTCCATGCCCAAAATCTTGTGGATCTGACGGAAAGCAAGGAGCCGCAGAGCATGCTACGTGTAGAGAAAACATGGATGGTCAGCAGGTGGAGCTTTTTAGGCTGTATGGCATTTAGTAGTTCAATTACTGTTGCAAATAAAAAGGTATTCACAAGTTTATTTTAATGTTTTGTCACATTATAGCCTTATTCAGATTTCAGGGAATATAAAACAAGAAAAAAAATAGTGAACATCTGTAAAGCAGAAGGAAATTGATGCAAGTTTTTTAAAAACGTATCCATAAATATCTGAAATGTGTGAAGTGCATTTGTATTTGACATTTACTTGAAATCCCTAAATAAAATCCTGTGCAACCATCAATCTTTGGAAGTCAAATAATTCTTTATTTGACATCATTATTTCCCACTAAATGCATCATTTGTTGTTCTTTGTCCTCAGAGGTTTGCTAGGGAACATTTGTGAACAAACAGGATAATGAAGCTGTGGAACACAGCAGACTGGTTAAAGAGATCGCTGTCCAGATGTTTAAAGCAGGGTTAGGTTATAAAATTATTACTCTACTAATCAGGGGTCTTATTTATAAAGTTTGCTTACACACTAAACGGGACCTGAAAATAGCGTAAATTACTTTCTACACAAAGTTTGGAAAGGAAAAATGTGTGAAACTTTAAGCACGCTAAGGACCTGGCTTACTAACATTCTGGACACAAAGGACACTGTCAACACAGCTGGTCAGATGGCAAAATGGTGAATTTAAGCCACATTTTCAGACTTGTATGCAAGTCTGGCAAAAAGATTGCTGGAGGAAACAAACAAAAAAAGGGCAACTAGCGGGCTATGAAGGACCACAATGGCTGGAGTGGGGTGGACGCAAACACTGGAAGTGATTTTAAAAAATAGAGCATTTTAGTGAAAGGCTGGCGATCACAGAGAGAAAGAGTGTGAGCTAGATACTGACTACGGTGTTTGCATCTGTAATGTCAGAAAATGTGGGGTGAAAATGAACTTTACTATGATGAGCCTGCTCATGTCCGCACTCAATTCAGCGCTCCTAAGATGGCAATGGAAACACATTTAGACTGTTCTGGCCGAGGCACAGTCCAGGCGGAGCCAACCCTAGTGGAAAAGGGGCGTACGACCCATGTGCACAGATCCAGCTGTGTCACACAATCTCTCTATTTGCCCAAAGACTCCTATGATGAATGACAGCGTTGGACCAAGTGTTCCCTCGCCCGGATGCGGGTCACAGGGGCCCCACTCTGGAGCCAGGCCTGGAGGTGGGGCATGTTGGCGAGCGCCTGGTGGCCGAGCATTTACCCATGGGGCCCCCCCTCCCATGAGCTCACCACCTGTGGGAGGGGCCGTAGGGGTCAGGTGCGGTGTAAGATGGGCGGTGGCCGAAGCAGCTGATAGGTACCGGCAGGCCAAGCGGAGTGCGGCTCGGATGGTTGCTGAGGCAAAAACTCGGGTGTGGGAAGAGTTTGGAGAGACCATGGAGAAGGACTTCCGTGTGGCTTCGAAGCGATTCTGGTCCACCATCCGGAGTCTCTAGGGGGGGCTGCTACCAACACTGTTTACAGTGGGGCGGTGTGCTGCTGCCCTCGACACGGGACATTTTAGGTCAGTGGATGGAATACTTCGAAGACCTCCTCAATCGCACCGACACGCCTTCCTGTTTGGGTGCTGAAGTCGCCGAGGTTGTTAAAAAGCTCCTCGGTGGCAAGGCACCAGGGGTGGATGAGATGCGACCGGAGTTCCTCAAGGCTCTGGATGCTGTAGGGTTGTATTGGTTAACGCGGCTCTGCAGTATTGCGTGGACATCGGGGGCAGTTCCCTTGGATTGGCCGACCGGGGTGGTAGTCCCCCTCTTTTAAAAAGGGGACCACAGAGTGTGTTCCAACTACAGGGGGATCACACTTCTGAGCCTCCCTGGTAAGGTCTATTCGGGGGTTCTGGAGATTAGGGTTCCGACGTATAGTCGAACCTCGGATTCAGGAGGAACAATGCGGTTTTCATCCTGGCCGTGGAACACTGGACCAGCTCTACACCCTCAGCAGGGTCCTGGAGGGTTCGTTGGAGTTCGCCCAACCGGTCTACATGTGTTTTGTGGATTTGGAGAAGGCTTTCGACCGTGTCCCTCAGAGGGTCCTGTGGGGGGTACTCCAGGAGTATGGGGTACCAGGCCCTTTGATACGGGCTGTTAGGTCCCTGTATGACCGGTGTCAGAGTTTGGTTCGCATTGCCGGCAGTAAGTCGGACTCGTTCCCGGTGAGAGTGGGACTCCGCCAAGGTTGCCCTTTGTCACCGGTCCTGTTCATAACATTTATGGACAGGATTTCTAGGCGCAGCCAAGGTCTTGAGGGGATCCGTTATGGTGACCTCAGGATTGGGTCTCTGCTTTTCGCAGATGATGTGGTCTTGTTGGCTTCATCTGAACGTGATCTACAGCTCTCACTGGAGCGGTTCCCAGCCGAGTGTGAAGCGGCTGGGATGAGGATCAGCACCTCCAAATCCGAGACCATGGTCTTGAGCCGGAAAAGGGTTGGGTGCCTTCTTCGGGTCAGCGATCGGGTCCTTCCTCAAGTGGAGGAGTTCAAGTATCAGGGGGTCTTGTTCACGAATGAGGGAAAAATGGAGCGGGAGATCGATAGATGGATTGGTAAGGCGTCTGGAGTTATGCGGGCGCTGTACCGGTCTGTCGTGGTGAAGAGAGAGCTGAGCCGAAAGGCAAAGCTCTCAATTTACCGGTCGATCTACGTTCCTACCCTCATCTATGGTCATGAACTCTGGGTGGTGACCGAAAGAACGAGATCGCGGATACAGGCGGCTGAAATGAGTTTCCTCTGTAGGGTGGCTGGGCTCTCCCTTAGAGATAGGGTGAGAAGCTTGGTCATCCGGAGGGAGCTCAGAGTAGAGCCGCTGCTCCTCCACATCTAGAGGAGCCAGTTGAGGTGGCTCGGGCATATGGTCAGGATGCCTACTGGTGAGGTGTTCCAGGCACGTCCCACCGGGAGGAGACCCAGGGGAAGACCCAGGACTCGCTGGAGGGATTATGTCTCCTAGCTGGCCTGGGAACGCCTCGGGATCCCTCCAGAGGAGCTGGCCCAAGTGACCAGGGAGAGGGAAGTCTGGGTTTCTCTGCTTAGGCTACTGCCCCCGCGACCCGACTCCGGATAAGCGGAAGAAGATGGATGGATGGATGCCTCCACAGTCTTTTTTATGTCAAACATGCCACTGCATCAACGCTGTGTTTCTCTTTTGTTTATTCGTGATCCCCAAAGAATATTTTGCACAAACAATACTCATATAGGTAGAGTTAAAAACGCACCTTTTCTGTCAAGCTTTAAATACCTAGGAGTGATGAAACTTATAATGTTCGGCTGTAATTTAGTTGTAGTTTAACTTGTTTTTATTCCAGTTTTATTGTGGCTACATTAAGAAATCTTATAATTCAAACTTAATATGAACTGTTCCTATTTGTTTTATGTGTTTTCTTCTTCTTACACATTTTCTTATTGCTAACTATATTTTGTTCTTTTATTGTGAATCACTTTGGTCCCCTTTTGCTTTATACAGAATGTTGATTGATTGATTAAAATAAAATAAAAACTTCTATGCTTCTACATCACCATAAAGTCTCAGTGGAACTGTGCTTTCTCCGTCTCTAGGTTTCCATGATTACCCAATAATCGCCCCAAATCCTTCAGTTTACATCTATGCAGAATATTATTCAGGCATTATACATTGACCATTTATGACAGAAAGTGGGTGTGTAGGAAGTGGGATATAATCCAAAATCACCTGAGAACATTTCTAGGGAGAGTGTGACTGATTTATAAAGTGGAAACTGCATGCAGCTGTGCTTATTCAAGGTTTTATAGATGTGAAACCTTCTTTGTTTAAGTAAGGAGGAGCTTAGGCTGCATGAGACCAAACTTCTATGCGGTCGTGTATAAGCAACGGATGGAAAAAAAACACTGCACATCACACTGATCATTGCACTCTTATGGTTAACACGAGGCAATTACCCCCTCAGGTTGTGAATAAGGACATGGCGGCTTGTCAGTGTTGATGTAAAGATGGTTGAAGCTAAATATAGGGAAAACCTAGAGAAAAATCTGTTAAAGTTTGCACAAGACAATATCCTTAACAAAGAATCTAAACTACAATAGAATGGTTTAGATTAAAGCATCTTGGGTTGCAATGACTCAAAATCCAGACCTAAATCCATTTGAGAGTGTTAAATTAGAAATTTAATTTTCAAAACTGTACTGTAAAATATATAGATATAATATATAAGATATAGATGGAGCCACAAATATCAGTCTCTAACTGTGTAAAGCTGTTATAGAAACACCCTATGACTTGTGTTACAAATCTGTGACTCAAATAGAGGCTGAATAGAAAAACATGCACACCACACTATTCAGATTTTTATTTCTGAAAAAAGCAAAATCTATGCAATACAATACTTTGTGCAATTTTATGACATAACATCCCATCTAAACACATTAAAGTTTGGTGCTTTAACATGACAAAAAGCAAAAAAGTTCAAGTGGCGCGACTACTTTTGCAAGGTGCTGTAAAGCTGTAAGTAGCTACCTGTGTGCTGGCAGTTATATCCTCCCGGGCTTGAAGCTTCATGCTCTCCAAAACATCTGTTGGCTCCTTCTCACAGGGGTCCATCATCCCTGGGCCATCTTTGAAGAGAAAAAAAAAAAAAACCGTAAGAAATGAATCGCTCATTGCCGCAAGGTTCGGATGTTTTTGTGAGGTGAAAAACAATATATGTGTGAGAATGTGCCATTTATTCACATATCGATCTTCCATATTCTAAATGTATTTGTTAAACTTGAGCTAATTTGGGACCTGGAAGCAGGATGCCTGTAGAGATGCACTCCAGGACCCTGCGCATGGCTTCCCCTGGGCTGAGTGGCCCTGAGGCGCTGCTGATCACCTTCTCCACCAGCAGCTCCATTGCCTGAAAGGAGGAATGTACACAAACTCTAGTTTTAGGTGTACATTTAATCATTGGAAACTTCTACAAGTACTATTTTGTGGAATGCTAATGTTATTTTTATCCAAAGGTGAGAATATTTAGGCTTAAAACTACTAGACAACTAAAAAAGGACTTACCCAACTGGGCAGCGACCCCCAGGTGGGAACACGCTGACATAAATCTCTCAGGACCCGAATGATTATAACACAGGACTGTAATCCATTTGCACGAGCCTTTAGAGAACAAAAATCAGAAGCCTTGTCAAAATGGAGCATTTATTTCTAAAAATCTGGATTTCTTGGTCAACATTTCAATTCAAGCCTTCAGAAAACTACCTATCTGTATCGTGAAAACGTTTCTTAGAGTACATTTCAAAAGAGCAGACAATAGGTAAGGGATCAATAAATCATTTGGTTTATTCAACTTTACCTGAAACCATTTGGCATGTCGGAGAGCAGCCAGGTTGTCTAAACATTTCTTCCTATTTAAAACATCCGGAGGGTCCTTCTCAGGCACATCTGCTGAAAATAAGAAGCACAGTTTTATACTCAACATCGTGCCAACCTCACATGAACATGAAGACGGCAGTATATAGGCTAGAGTTGCGTCTGATCAAGAAGGGGAATATCTCTCGGTGTTCATGCAAGCATTATACAAAACCATTTCGTTCGCTAGTCAGTTTAATCTGTTACAGTCCGTAATAAAACAATTCAAGGAATAAAAAACAACAAAACAGGCATCAATAAAAAGAAAAACAAAACATTTCAGGTAGATTGTTTCCAAATGAGACAAAGAGTGAGATAAAGGACAAATGAGTATCTAGGAATGAAAATAAATACAAGACATCCCACATTTAGAGAAAATAGGTCGGTTATGAATCCAACCTGAGCTAAAAAAAAAAGAAAAGGGAAAGAGTTGAATATCAAACTTTTTTACACACAGTAAGAGTTGCGTTCTCAAAAACAGATACAACTCATAAAACTAATTATGTTTCCTTTAAAAGTTTCTGTTCATGTTCACCAGCCTGAGAGCTGCAGCAAACAGTGCCGTAGGGAAATATTTGGTTATTTAAATTCATACAACATTCAGACCAGTACCACCCAGAACACCAACCAAGCAAATGCATACAACCACCTTTCTCTAGATCACTGAAATGTTTGTAACCGCGTTAACAAAACCTGCTCCCTATTTCCGTGAAACTCTCGGGTTTTGTTTTAGTAGCTTCATGGGACCTAAACAATGTCAGGAATTTTCTTTTGTGGCTTATCGGAGCATCTCCTTCTGCTTTCTCTTTCAGACTGAGATCAAAATATTTTATTTTCATCATTTTTACACTGGAAATAAGTTTTTTTTTTTTTTATCGATAATGCTCCTAATTATTGCTGGTGGGCCAATGAGAATCAAATGTATGAGCTGTACAGAGGTTTTACTGCTGTAGTTTGAGTACATTATAAGACTAATGGTTCTTGCATGTGTAGCAAAGAGTTGTGAAAACAACAGAAGACAAAGCATTTGTGTTTGTGGAAGTAGGCGTCTTCTGCAGTCGCTGCGTCATCCTTGCGCTTTGTAGCAGCGGCTTACAGCGGTGCTTTGTCGTCTAAGTCGACTCCTGTAATTCCTTCATGTTATCATTATGATTGCCAGGAATAATAAGGATCATCATAGAATCATGCACACGAAATGCTAGCTGTTACTATTTAACTGCATTGTTAATGCTAAGCTGAAGCTAACAATCTCCTGCCATGTTAGGTTACAAAATGCGTTTTCACACTTGTCTAACTCTTGGTTAATATAGCAACAGACTAAATTTCACTCCGAGGTAGAAAATCCCTTTAAGAATAAACTCTGACTCAGCTGGGATTTTTTTTTTCCACATTTGACTCTGACCACATTTGACAAATCACAGCAAAAACATATTTAACATCAACTTTGAAACAACAAAGGTGAACAATATGGTGTCTCTTTAGAGAGTTAATTTCAAACATGTAGAGTCTGTCTGTAGTCCTTGAGTATCACTGTTTTAAGAGGTAACATGAATCGCATGAAAAAAAACCCAAGTATAATGATAAAATTAACTAGCACAACAAAACTAATCCAAAACCTGTTAGAAATAAAAAAAACATGGTTCTTTGTGTGTTGAATATTTATATTTAACAACTATTGACATCAACATATGACAATTTTATCCAGAAAACCAAAAGTGGTTTATTATGACCTAATCGAATGTCATAAGTTCACTGCGGGGCTTTCCACACTTCCACATTAAAGTGAAATTCTTTGTTTTAAAGTCTCATAAATCCACATTTATCATGATTTTCAAAGCTTTAATATAGAAGCAGTCCAGACCTTCTGATGACTGCTATTTTTAGAGCTTTTTAAAAAAACAAAAAAAACACCTAATATTAATTAACATGATGTATTAACATTTCTTCTTATTGCAATATTTGTTGGTATCGTCCTCACGTGAGCTTGACTTGCCAGGGTTTGCTGTTAAAGAATGAAAGCCCTGACCAACAAACCCGAATGAAACACAACACAAGCCTGACAGAAAACATCTGCACCATGTTTTCAAAATGACAGAAAAAAGAAAACAAAACAAACAAAAAAATCCCCACACACTGAAATGTTGACATTTCCAAGAGGAGGAGCAAAAGCAGTGGTTGCAACACAATGATTGAGTGCTTTTTGTCTTTACGGTTGATGAGGAAGTAACCCAGTGTTTCCCCTAGCAAACCCCACCATGTGCACACCACACACCATGTGTTTAAAAAAAGATACAATTTCAAAAATGTCTAAAATAATTTTATGGTTTATTAAAGTTATTCTAATAAGATGTGAAGGTTAATTCCAGAGTTAGCAGGTTCCTCAATTTATCGGCAAGTCATCAGCCTCTAACTTGTTTTTGTTTGTTTAAAAGACAGAATTTCCAAACCATGGCCACTGACAATTACTGTTATGAAGAAAATACTTTTTCTCAAATCAAAGCCAGCATTCTAATGGTACGTTCAGACCGCAGGCTTTGTCAGCGTCAGGCAACGCTCATTAAGCGACTAGTTCGAAGCATATAACCGGAAGACACATTTTTAAGCTGAAACTCGCAAAGCTTGAAGGCGGGCCTTTCTCTGCTGGATGTTTTAAACACTAGTGGATCGTGATTGGGTAGGCAGCGTCGACGTCGGGCAACGTCATTAGAGTGACACGCTTTGATTGGTTGCCGTGCGGCGTCAACAGCGTTCGGAACACCAAAAGTTCAAGTAGCTGAACTTCTGCATTGCTAGTGTTATGAGCTTTGAAGCTTGAAACGCAGGAAAGAAAAGTTTGAAAAATTGACAGAGCCAAAGCTCACAAAGCACCGCAGAGTTCCTCCAATGGCCTCCACCGTAGACTTAACATGTTATCTTGACGTTGCTGACGCTGACAAAGCCTGCGGTCTGAACGCAGCATAAGAGGCAAGAGCGGTGGGTATGTTGAGCAGCAGACCGCAGCCTAGCGAACGAAGCTAATTAACAAGACAAGCCGTTCGTTAGACTCCCATTATTTTAAAAGTAAAATAAATTATATTAATCTGTGCAAATACCACTATTACCGTTTATGTCTTTTTCATAACAACCTAAAATGACCTATTTTTTGTTTGTTTGCTGAAACAACATCTTTAATTCAATTTCACTGATGTGACTGAGGTAAAAATGTGTGGTTTGTTACAACTATATAAATCTCCTATAAAATATATATAAAATAAAATATATATAAACTTACTTTTAAATCTTTATAATGACTACAGTGGACCCCCAGCTAATTGCAGATTTGGCTTTAGATTCTTGATTTAGAAGACTTTACATTCAAAATGTATGGTAAAAACCATAACGTAGGATATTTATTACTTAAGATAAAAACACTTAAAATAAAACCTTAAGCAGTTTAATGGTGGTTGACGAACAACGTTTGAAGCCTGCTAAATATGCCCTACTTGTTTTTACAAAGTACTAAAATACAAAAATTATGTTCTCTCTATTAATTCTTAAAATATGTCAACACCTTTTTTCAGAACTAGAAATTTAGTTTAAAAAGTATGAGATGTCCTACTGCAGTTTGATATCAATGAAATGTTTGTACCAGTTCTGGTATAAGAGAAGATTATTTTCATTCAGGCAAAATAACAATGTTCCACAGGCTGTTCTTAAAGATGGCCTGTAGCCGTTTGTTGTTCTTCTCGTTGTTTCTGCTATCATTCCTTAACCTAATGAGGCTGCCCTCTCCTTTCTATGGCTTCTTTTATTTTTGACACGTCTGAGCAAACTGGTTTTGCACACCATTTTTATTTTAAACCAAAAATTTGTTTTCTTTTTTCATATTGGATGTTGGATGAGAAAATAAAAACCAACTCATGAGTGATGATGTCATCACGTCGATGTGATGACAATTATTATGCAAATTGGTGTGTGAGATTGACATCTAGCATTTTTATGGGTCAATTTGGGTAAATTTCTGTCAGACACAGCTGGCAACACTGTGCCCAGCCGCCCACCACATTTGGATTTAAACAACCAGGAGGGGAAGAAAGACGAATTGGAGTGACTGATGGGATTTGGGAAGGAGTGGGAATTGTTTTATAAAGATTGGGATGGGAGGGAACTTCATTTTTCCTTGATTTCTGGGATTGTGACAGGAGGATATTTTTTTCAACGGGAGTGAGATGGGAAAGCAAATAAAATCCACTCCCGCGTCATCCTCTAACAAGCAGCTGTTATAGGAAAGCAGATGTCAGCATCATGACCAGAATGAGTGTTTGTTTTGGTGTCCTTCCATCTGCCTCCCCAAAAAGCTGTAAGCCTCGAGGAAACACTGTCATGACAACAAAGTCACTTTGAATTATTGATGCAGATCATTGTGATGCAGGTAACGCACACTCTGCTACCTCATCATAGATAATGCCTTATAATAATACAGAGATGAGATACTTAACACTTTACAAGGGTTCCCACTCTTTTCTTAATGTGAATTTCCAGGACATTTTCACAGCTTTTTCAGCTGCTACTGTACAACTCAAGTTATCACAACTAGGGCTGGGTGATATAGCCATATTATTTTTATATTGGGATGTTTTTTTAAACCCATATATTGTACCTACATATGCCGTTACATCAGTAATATAGTTGTGCAAAGATTGTTGTCTTTCACAATTCCACTTAGTGCATCTGACTATTACTGCATATACTGACTATTTACTCACTAAATTGTTCATTTTAGGTTGGTCCAGTCATCCAGAAACAAAATTCAAGCTAATAATGACAAGGCTAATATCTCTCCCAAAGACCACAATCATATGGAACCTGAAAAACATTTATTTCTAACTCTCAGATATAAGTAAGACTTATTTTTTGTAAGCTACCTTTTTAGTCTGTCTTTTATGTAGCATTACTATAATAAATGTGTGGTTACCACTCCTTATTAATTTGGAATTAAATTTATTTACATTAACAACTTTGTTCAAATAAACATACAAGTCTTGAGTTCCCACAGCCTCTTCGCTCCTGTCTGTGTCTAGCTAAAAGTAGACCAACGCTACAGCCCAATATTGCCTGATGAAGGCAGCTGAAAAAAGATGTGAGATGCATAAAACTTTCAACCCATTTGTGTTCATCCACAAGGAGGGAAAATTATTTTTTCAAGGACAACTTAAGCGTTTACAGCACGTTTTACCTATTTTCCAATTTTTCATGTATTTTCCATAAATGGAAAAGTCGGTCTATCATTTTCCAGGAGGAGTGGGAACCCTTTTTACCATTGCAAAAATGTTAAACCTCTACATTTAATAGCATTTGTGGTAAAAAAAATCAAGCAAACTGGAAGGATAGTCATCCCTGGGCATTATCAGAACAATGACTGTCATCTAATATAAGGTTATGGAACTTTTATACCAGCATGCAGTCATGAAATAAAGACACACCCTGTTGGCACAGAAAGGTCGGAGAGCCCGGCTTTTTATTCCCATTACAAAATAAATGGTCGACTAGTGTAGCTGCAAAAAATGGGGAGATAAAAAAAGTGGGACAAATGAAGAGGTCATTACATTAGTCAGGGTTCAAAGAAATCTTAAATTTGGGCTTTTTAAAAATTCCAACAACTTCACTTGATTCTCTGCATTTCATTTATATCCCTAGACTGTGGAGTAGGAGGGAAAATATGGGTTTATCAAGTGTATTACAGATGTGTACCACACATTTGGTTGCTTGGTACTGAAAGCTTTGGCTTCTCTAACCTTTCTCAGCCGCTTTTCCTTCTGCCTGCTTGTCCTTCTCAGCAGCAGTGTCCTCCCTCATCAGCGGCGAGGTGAGAGAAATGGTCACCTGCATTTTGGGCTCCTGGCTTGAACATATCACGATGTTCGCCTCCTCGGGATGAGCCTGCACCTCATACTGATCTTCAGAAAAAGTCTGCCGGTTAAAAGGACACTCGGATTACTCACTACAGAGGAGGAAGGGTATAGGGGTAAAAATAGCCTTGTTTGGTTAGGTTATGAAGCAAAACTGCTGGGTTTTTTTTTGGCCTCTCTTAAAGGCCCATGGGATTTAGTTGCCTTAATAAGGACTACTCAGGGTCATTATGGGTGATTTCACAAATGGGTCATGAAAAATGTATTTTAAGAAGTAAAATTTAGAAAATAAACTGGGAGGGTAATACAACAAGTCTCATCTCACTCTGTAGGAATCAGGTGTCATAACCAGGCAGTAAATCTAAAGATCAGTGGAAAGCTCCTTTAATAAAAACATTCAAAGTGTCCCAGTAGGAGGGGGAAAAAAAGTAAGGATCACATGATAATGTCATAAATTGTCTCGTAGTCTCACACAAAAGAACATTTGGGTTAAATATAACAAAACACTTGTGGAAAATTTTCTCTCAAAGTTTGAGTTCCCACATGATGCCACAAGAAGAGAGTCTAGACTTTGTCTAAAAGCATTGACCTGAAAACTCACGGAGTGTGGGTGTAAGGTTCTGGGGTACAACAATATTCTGTCAGAGGCCGATTTGAACGACAAATTAGTATTAAAGCCAGGAGCCAAGTAAGAATTTCCCTTGATATTAGTATACAACATACTGCAAGCTCTACAATATATCATTACTTCTTGAATGTTTTCTCAATTTGTCACATTACTTCGTAGAGTTCATGAAAATATTTTGTTTTCTTTTCCAGCTTTGCAAATCTAATGGTTAAAATCTGTGCCCATTTTTTCTTTGCAAAATACCTCAAACTCAGTCAGATTGAAAGGAGAGCCTTCATGAACGACATTTTACAAGTTTTGCTAAAGCTTTTCAATTGGAGTTTGGTTTGTTCTTAGTGTGTAAGAGAGCTCTAAGAATGTTTTCACAGTGCTTCACTTTCTCCACATTTTACTGTCATAGCATCGGCAGGACAATGACCCTAAGCATACAGATGTCAAAAAGGTAGCTTCAGCAGAATCCTGCAAAGACTTCAAAGTTATCCAGCAAGAGCCCAGTCGTGAATTTGATTCAACATCTCTGGTAAGTTCTTAAAGGAGGCCTGCATAGACATGTAGGAGCTTGAAAGTTTCCACAAAGAGGAAACAAAAGTGTGTCAAGCTTGTGGCATCATATTTTTATTAGATTTTTGGCTGAAATTGCTGTTAATGGTGCATTAAAAATGTACCGGCTGTGAATAATCACATCCATTTGATTTCTTGGTTATTTTATTTTTTATATTTGAGAAAAAAAACGTTTAATATAATCCATTTTGGAAAAAGGCTGTAACATAAAATATGGAAAAGGTGAAGCACTGTGAATACCATTGTAGTGTACTGTCGACTGGAGACAAAGGTTTGACCAAGTTCTCCATTTCGAATGGTACACTTCTTTTACCTTTTTTTTAAGGATAAGCTGCTCCAGTTTATGACCGGAAGTCATAATTTATAATCATAATTTATAGTCGTACTATAATTTATAGTCATAATAATTTTAAAAGTTGATATTAATAATTTCTCTAACATAATGTTTACAGAAATTATGTTTGTGGTGGAGAAAGTATCTTTCAAAATTGACAGCACAAACATCAGGAGTTGAAGCCTCTGGTTCCCATTTTACCTGCTTCACAGCTGTATCTTTTTCAGCCATTTGGTCTCCAGATCAGTGGCTGACGGAATAAAGTTTCTCACTATTTTTTTAAGCACCAAAATAATGAGACAACTTTAAGTCTGGCTTTTAAAAATACATTTTGTGTTCATTTTTTTAATGAAATGATATTGTTATAAAGAGCAAGTACCTATCAGAAAAATTCATATGTGGAATAAAAACATCTATCAGATAATGAACTAAACGCTTACTGATAGTTCCTTGGGCAGCTGCTTGGCGATGCTCTTCAGTAAAGAGATGGTTGGCTTCTTAGCAGTTAGCAGTATGAGCTCCACATTTCTGTCGCCGCGCAGCAGCAGACCTTTGGCCAGGATCCCAACTCTCATCACACCTTTCAGCAGCCGAGCGGGGTTCTCAGCACTGACAAGAAAAAACAGCACAGGACAAAAACATTTAAGACTCAACTTCAAATATATCCAAGAGTCCATTTACTGAAAACAGGGCAACAAAAACTAAAGAAGGGAATTTGAAATAGTTGGCTCATTGAAATTTTATCATGAAGTACTGATTTGGATTATGAATGTGAATTCTTCATTTGTAGCCATCATGACTTCCTGCCCAGAGGCCACTACGGTGGTTAAACTGTGCAGACCAGTAGACCACAGGAAGTGAAAGTCAATAATGACTCATCTCTACTGTTGCTTAATTTAGCTCACCTTGAGGTTAGGGGCGGTTTACAAAACAACGTTGCCATTTTTGTATGATAACGCAAGTGAAAGCGACTCTGCGTTTACACGACAGAGCAAGCGTGCTGATTTAATTGAAAACAACGTAGTACATTAAGCCCGGCGTTTTGATGGCTGCGTGGCCAGTGATTCATGGTTTCCTCGTTTCCTCTACCTTACACGGAAAAAACAGCTGAAGAATGGTGGAGTCCGCGTGTCAAATATGGCAGTGACGTCATCGTTTCAAAACTCCCCGGCTTTGCGTTTAAATGAAAACGAATCAACCAGTATTGTTAAAATTCTCCACTCTGGAAGCCATTTTGGAAAAGCCCCGGTCTCACGTAAACGAGAGGCTGAATCACAGAGAAAAACCTCAATTTCGCTGAAAAACGTTTTCGTATAAACAGCCCCTCAGTTTACTGCTATTAACGATATGCGATGAGACAGCATCAAACATTCAGTGGGTTAATAGAATCCAGGTAACACTAATGTTAGCAGTGATATTTAAAAGGCAGAGCGGTCATAAAACACAAATTGACATTTTATAAAAACATTGAGCTTGTTGTTTGGATTGAACAAATTTTTTCAAACAGGTGAGGAAATCCCATTTATTTTTTGGGGGGGAACAATAAACAGTAAAATTTTGGGGCGACGTGGAAAGAAAATTGCTCTCTCCTGCTACTTTGCAACTTGCCTTGCAGGGTAGGCCTTCAGCGTGTTAAATAATGTTATGGAATGTTACATAATACTAGATATAGCATTGCTCTGTATTAGTACCTATTCTACCTGCATACAGGTTCTTCTACATCCAACCAGCAATATAAAGAATGGTTTTACATGGAAGCTGGCACTTATTGCAGCTTTATGATCAAACCTGACAAAGTTTCTTTGCACCCTTCTCTAATTTCACCTACAGTCCATCAAAGTAACTTAAAAAAAATAATAAACTCAAAATAAAGTTCCAATACTATTAATGCAATACTTTCAAGAATAAGCCAACATCAACACATGTCCTGAAATAACAGCTACTTTTATTAAAGGTATTTGTATGGTCTAGTTCATTGTTTCTCCACCAGGCGAACCCCTAGTGTTCTGTGGTGGAATTGCAAGGGGTCCTTAAAAATACAAAGGTTCCTCATTTGAACATTTACAACATTTACAGAATCAAATTTTATGAGACCCTTATCTACCTAAACTTAAGACGGTAACATGACCTTCTTTTTCACTTTCACAAATGGAATTCATTGTACAGGTGCTGGTAATAAAATTATAGTATAAAAAGATTATTTTTTATTTCAGTAGCTGCATTAAAAAAAGTGAAACTTGTATTTTAATTAATTAAACACATTCTGATATGTTTCACATGTTTATTTCTTTTAATTTATTTTGTTTTGTTACATTTGTGAAAACTACTGTATATTTACACTATTTTTGATTCTATTGTCCTTTTTCTATGTAACTAATTCAGGGATTGGAATTTGTAAAAATAATTAATATGAAGCATGCTTTCAGAACACAGAGTGACTGATTTTAATGACAGAAAACTCAGTTTTTCAAGATTTTTAGAGAAGAACTTTAAATATATTTTGTTGTATCAACTGTCCAGAGAACTCAAATCTTCTGGTTCAAGTCTACTCTGCATCTCCAGAAGCAGAACCAAGCATGGAGAAGCAGTATTCAGTTATTATGCTCCTCTAATCTGGAAAAAACTTCCCATTTGTTTAAAGCCTTTTTTATTAATAATAACTGTAACATGATTAATTTTAGTGCAATTTAAACATTATATTTTTTCTTTATTTTGTAATGTTTCTTTGTGTTGTTTTATTTGCTTGTTAATCATGTAAACCAATCAAATTTGCCCTTCTGCTGAAATGTGCTATTCAAATAAAATTACCTTGCCTTGTATATTCCTGCATCTACCACCATCTATGTTTATTAAGTTACACATCACACTGAAGGGTTATTAAATATCTGAAAACAAAAATGTCCATGTTAGAAAACCTGCCAGGTATTGTAATTTCACAAAAACCGAGCCGATAAAAAGAAGCCACTCTACTCACCCCGTTCCTTCTCCCCCAGCACCAGTAGAGGAGCCAGCTGGTGCTTCCTTCTCCAGCAGAGAGTCTGACACCAGTTTCAGCGCTCTCTCAGAATGAGACACAATCCTCTGAACAGCCTGCAGCTCATCTTCCACCGGGTAAATATTCGAATGCTTGGCCATGATGTGACGATCGTCAGCAGAGTCAGGGCGACGGACGCAATTCTTAAAGCAGACAGAGGTTCGTGGTCAAGGCTAAATTTTGTTTACTGGCTCTTTTACAGCTGGCATTAGAGTTCAATAGAAACAGCAAACAAGTATCAGTAAAATATGCATGAATTATTTATTAAAAAGCAGAAACAAAAAAGCTCAATCTCCTCTTGTGTACTAAAAGAACACCATACCCATCAGATTCCCATACATTCACATAATGCACATGTACAACAGTGAAACTTAAGCCATTACGCATAGTTTAAAATCCAACCATCATTTCGGCATACCTTAGACTACAAGCGGTACATTTTTGTCTATTATATTGCATATTATATACTTTAACATGCTTTATACAATCCCAAGAAATGTTACTATTCTGACAGGGTTTGCCACATTGACAGAACACCGAGATCTCCAGCAGCAACAGGATTTGATAAACCTCAGTGCTCTAAGTGGAGCCTACAAATCAGAAAGATATTTTAGACTCATGCTGCTTCTTGTCAGTCAACAGGCAGGTCCCTACATTTTGCATAGGCTTTTGTTGAACAGAGCTATCAAAGAAACATTTAGACAGAGATTAAAAGTTTAGCACACCAAACAGCACTATTACCTACAGTGAAAACATCTGTTTTAATTAATGTAATAGTCTCAATTTTGTTTAATGTAGGATCAAGAGCTCATTCCCATCCACGATTTTTGGTCTCTAAGACAGTTTTGTGCAGTATTTTTTTTTTTTTTTTTTACACAGGGAGGTAGACTTTAGTTTCATCCACAAAAGAATGAAGAGTAATAGTCCATCTGTCAAAGACTCACCCCAGTGGAAACATTTAGGAAGACAGCCAACAAAAAATTGGGCCCAAGAACAGAACCCTGACGGACGGCATATTTTAACGGGACTACTGCTGAATAGTACTGACCAAGAAAGTCAGGGTTTTAATATCTGAACACAGTTCAAGATGTCAGGAGGAGGCACTGATGGTCTACAGATGTGTCTAAATCTGGTAAGACAGCAGTTTCCTTGGGGTCACCTTTGAGAGTGTGCAATAACACCACTACCACGATAATGAGGATGCTACGACGGAGCATAAAATTACTCCCTAAAACCTATTCTGATCATATATCATTTAAGTCTAAATTTTCTTCACAATCATCCAACATACAGACTAATTAAATGAAAAAAATACTCACCAGTAGAGGGGGCACTGGCATACCAGGGCGACTCATTAGAGGCGGCGGAGGTGGGGGGGGCATCCTGCGCCTCTGCTCCCCCCAGTACATCTGCTCCTCCTCCATCCTTCTCCAATACATGTCCTCCTCATAACGTCTGCAAGAAAAAAAAATATTTTTTTTTTTAAATAGACTTCTTCAAAGCTATTTACCCCACCCATTAAAATGATTTGTTTTTAACTACTTTACTGCAAGCTAGTTACATAATGTTTTGATAAACAAGCAAGTTAACCATGTGCGTGAGCGGAGTCACAAGCAGTTTATTCATGTGAGCCTTACAGTCAGCCGGTCAACTTCACCCACTTCCCGTTTACTGCCGTTACCTACGTGGATGCAAGTTACTCATTTGGCCTTTTTTAGTCACTTCTGTAGCGACAATGAAATCCCTCAAAACTGACGTCAAAATGGAAGAAGTTGAGGGTTGTGATTAAGGGTCAAGCCTGACCTCATCTCCATGTGCCAGCGCTGCTCATCCTCTCTCTGTCTCTTCAGCACAGCTTTCTGCTTCTGCTTCTTCAGCTTGCTCTCCTGAAGCTTCCTGGCTCGATTACTGGGCTTAATCTCCACAGGGAGCTCTGGGTTCACTTTCTTCTGCAGGGAAACAGAAGATGGCAGAGCAAATGTAGGAGCGATGCGACTCATATTTAATAACGGATCAGTGCACATTTGATGAGAGGTTAAATGATGTTGATGAAATGAAGTTTCTCTAATATCAATACTCTTATACAAAATTTACTGAGTGTTAATCTTTAGGCTGATTCAGTTTATCTATATAGCCCCATGAGGATTTTTTCTTCATTTTATTTTTTTCCTTTCAGAGAATAGTAGCAGTATTAGGTTGGATAATGGTAGGAGCAGCAGTTTCTTATTCCCTCTTTCTTATTTATTTATTAATCTGGTGAAAACGTTTCACCAGGCTCAACGTTCTTGTTTATTGGGCGGCTCCTTTGACGTTTACGCTATAAAGCTCCAGACTTAGTCTTGTAGGATTTTTCCTTCAGTTTACTATGCCAGACATTTGAGTACAAAAATCTAACAAAGAGTTTTATGTGTTCCTTTAGAAAATTCTTTAAACACAGTGCTGAGGTTGACTTCCAATTATTGGTGTTTAAACCAAAGGTTTGTAATAAATGCATTTTCCTCACAAAAATCCCCCAAAGTATTCATTTGAATGCAAAATCAAGCTCAAGAACCCAGGGTCCAGTGTACAACGGAGAAGTAAAATGTATAGGAGGCCAAAAATTAAGATTGCCCTATTTTGACTTGTGAACTATGAGTTTTATTTTTTCAGTAACCAAAAAGAAAAATGATCAAAGAGTTGGACCAAAATTCTAGATATGATCTGCCAAAAAAAGAAAGTCCTTTATTTTTCCACGTATGCATATTTTTACTTTTAATTTATCTAGTCAGGAAACTTTATTTTATACAAAATGTTCTTTTTTGAGACTATCCCAAACTGCTCAGAACCTCACATTTTTACCAACACAAGCAGAATATCACAGACGAAATGACAATAATTAGATCTGATTATTAAATAAAGTGCATTGATTTTACCAATTGTGACAGTAATTTAGTATTATCCAATCCCTCGTTTTCAAACTATGTGCTGTATGTGTGAAGACCACTGTCAGCGCAAGCTCAAGTATGACCTGCCTTTTCAACCTTAAGTTTCTACATCCTCAATAACGACAACAAATAAACGAGGGTGCAGTGGACAGACATTTTGAGAGGGTTGTCCGGCTGCTCCTCAAGTTGGTGTTTTATAGAAACGTGGTTGCTTCATCACACACACCGCCATCAACTGGAAGATCAAATGCCACAAAGAAGTGGCTTTTACAAATGACAACACTCGCCATAGCTCTGCTACAATTTAAGTTGATAATGTCAAATATTACAAACACTGATGTCTTTACTAATTTAACTCTGGGACTCGTTGCTAGTGGAAACTATTCCTAACTTATCAACCCAAACATCCACATTGGGTATGGGTGGCCATCAGCATCTACCACTTTTTGAAAAAAGCTGTATAACACGAGTTACAATTATTCTTATTATTTATTTAAACTCAGTTAAACTTCCTCAACACGGTTTTTCACCATATCCGTTATACATTTTTATAAAATTATAGTGTGTAATGAAATGCTCTGTAATGGTCATTTATGGCTTAACCATATTTGCATGTGCTTACCTTATATTGCAGTCTGTGCCTTCGTCCCTTTAGGTGCATGTCTTTAGCATTGGGGTCATTGAAGCTGCACTCACATAGCTTACAGTGAAATCGAATCACCTTTCCATCCTCGTTACGTACCTGAAAGCACAACACTCCAGGTCAACAAGTGAACAACTTAAAGAGCAACTCACACAAAACTCAACTTGTATTTCTGATTAACTGTATAAATGGGTGTCTAATAGTGCTGTTTATATGTCTGATCATTATTTTTGGTATTTTAGTACAGAAAATATAAATGTTCTACCAAAAACCGTCAATGTGGCACCCTCTTCAGGGTAAGACTCTACACTGCACTTGAATTTGATTGGGGCATTGTTATTTGCTTTGTGGTGATAGCTGACAACAGCCACATTGTGTGGTATAAAACAAGCCGAGTGTTTGCCGAATTGGAGTTGAAAAAACAAGTGTTGACGCTGCCAAGCCCTCATCCCCCACCCATCCATTGGTCCAACTAGGGGTAGAAAAAAATAAAAATCGATTGATTAAGAATCTGGATTCTTTGCTTAATGATTTTGAATCCATTGTTGTAAATAAAAAAATTGACACCCCCCCCCATATTTTTTTACATGCAGCCCTGGTTTGGAAAAAAAAGTTTAAGTTCACTTTATTATGAAGTATATTTAACTATGTGGCAGTTTACTTACTTTTGTATAAAATACTTTCATTCGTTCTGTGGTGAAGGTTTAAGATGTGGGAAGCAGAAGATTCAGAAAATTATATATCTTTTCAATACTATGGTAAATTAACAATCTGCAATATTGCAGAATCTCAATTGAAATTTAATTGGCACTTACAAAAAAATCAAAAAAGAATTGAATCGAGAGAAAAGCATATTGTCTCAGCCCTACAAATTGGCACCTTTTTTGTTTACTAAAAGTATTGATTGTGAAACGATTCTGAATCGAGAATCGGTTCTGAATCCAATCGTCACTCCACGGATCGAATCGTGACTTGTTGTAAGATTCACATCCCTACAGATACCTCCTTTTGCCACAATTTTCAAACTGGAAATGTAGGTGGAGAAATATTCTAGTAGGTGGGGTGAGTTGCTCCTTAAGTTAACCATCTTTTAATTCTGCAGCTGTGAAGATCAAAAAATATTTAAAAAAACTTTTTGGGCTCAAGGGATTCTAAAATATGATTTTTAACCTTAAATGAACAACACAACATATTATGCAATAAGCTTTGCAGACGATTTGATGGAAAAACCAGGAAACACCATTTTCTACACTTTAAATAACCTTAAATATTCGTAATTTTTGTGACCATATCAGTTCCTTTCATCATTCTGAAGGCATGTTGAACCAGATATTATTATCTGTAGCTCTATTGTGGCCTTGTCACCGTATTACAACACATCGTTTCCTGTATTTATTAACTACTATGCATGGCCATAAAGCCGTGTGCAACAAAATTATCTGTGTTGTTTGAAGCTACATCTGCTGTTACTTTTTCAGCCACTGTCACAGGGTTCATTTAAGCCCTTGTCATAAAGATACATACTAAATGTATTAAAGCCAGGTGAAATGGGTTTAGAATAAATATATCATACCCTCAGTAACATAGAACACAAACAAACCCTCCGAACTCCTCTCTATTCTTTTCACATTTTGTAATAATTCTGCAACATAATTAGAAAAGTCCTTATCTCTTGTTTATATTTCTCTCTAATTTTTCAAAAAGTTTCATTGTAAATTTCATTGAACACGGATGTAAGAATGTGTTTTAGAACAAAACTGTCAAAGTATCCAGAGTCGCTGTAAAGATGTGTATCAAGACTTAAAACAATTCCATCTTATTATGCAATTATTATAAAAAAGCAATGATACAAAACGACTCAATCTTTGAGTAAATTTGCATTAATACACAAACATTTCTAAATGCTAAAAATATAAGGCCGATATGTACTAATATTAATAAAATGGAAATGGCTAAAGAAGGAATATAGCTACTTATAGTCTATGAACACATCTTCAACATGTTTGCTGATAATGTCGAGAACACCACACTATAGCAATTAAGCTAAATTAAATCAAATATTTCAAATTTTTAAAAGAGATAAGTTTAAAGACATAGTATAGCGCTCTGATGGGGATCGAATCGTCTCCATTTTCTTCGTACCTCCTCTACATAGTCATGTCCCACAGGCTGTACGTCTCCCTGGCCTCCAGACTGGTCACCTCGCTCATCTTCGGTCTGTGGCTCCATCTTCTGGACCGACGGCTGAACAGGCTCCTCCACCTTAACTGCAGCAGCCATCACAGGGGGTGCTGCAGAAGCACTGGCTGGCTTACTGGCTGTAAAGAAAACAGTGTTTTTAAGTGGTCCCTGAAAGAGAATGTATGAAAACCTATAATAATAATAATAATAATAATAATAAAACAGTGTGTAGCCTTATTTTTCTCATACAACTGGTGTGTCTGCAACACTACAGTGAGCCATTTTAGAAAACCTGTAAAACTGATGTCTAAAAAAACCAAAAAACATACAGCAGTGTGTAATACTGAGGTAAATTACTTTAGATTATAATAATTTCAAATCCATAAAATATTTCTAAAGAATCAAAACTTACAAACAGGAGTAAGCTTTGCTGGAGCTGGTTTCTTGATAGGTGGGGTTGTTTTGGCCGTAGTGTTCACAGCCGACAGTTTGGGTGTCACAGCCGGGGTGGAAACGGTTGAAACGGAGCCAGTCACGGAGGGTGATGCTGTAGGTTTCCCAGCTGTGGAGTTTGTAGTAACTGGGGCAGAATTCACCAACACTGGTTCAGTGGAGGGGATAGGTTTGCCAAGCTTGGTGTGAAGTTTTACCACCTTTTCATGGTCAACAAAGAGACGGAGGAATATTTGAAACACACGTCCAGCTAGAGGAAGCATGAAGGCCTCCAGGACCTTCAGATATATCACCTGTTAAAAAGTTGCAGAAAGTCATTACCAACCTTCTGGTGTTTGGCTCCTCGGATATGAGCAGCATAGGCGTCGACCCCAGTACATGAGATGTCACACAGTTCACAACGTAACTGGGTCTGCACTCCTCTGGGCCCATTGGTGGTCCCAGTCTGCCCCCCTGCCTTCAGGGCTGCTTCCTTTTTTTTATGTTTCTGGCCCTCGTTGTGTTCCCGGTACGTCTAAACATGAAGCAAAAAAGCACAACTCCAATCAGATAAAATGTTTTAATATTTGCATCATTGCCTTAATTACAAGCAGCTGGCAGTACTATAAACGTCGTCTGTTAAAATTAGGGCCGGGTGATTAATCGATAATCACATTTTCTGTTTGTGAACAATTAATTTTGGAAAAATCTAGGTCTTCTTTCTTTTTTTCAACCAATGTACTACTTGGACTTCCATATCTCAGAGTGATGCCAATCAGTCCAGGACCTACCATTTTGTTTTACAAAGATACTTTACAGCTTGTTTTTAGTTGGACTATGAATTCTGGTCAACTCTGGAATGTTGTGATTGAAATAAATGTAATAAAAAAATGTAAAAAATTTTATCACTTGCCATTTCTTTTTAAGAAAACACAGGAGTTAGAAAAAACAAACAAAAGAAACCACAGATTAAAATCAGAAATAAGATCGGGTGTAAAAAAAATCTGAGATTTAATTTCAAAGCCATATCACCGAATCATAGTTAAAATCGTAAACATTTGACCAATTACATTGAATTTTTGAAATATTTTATCACTGCCTACCTGAGGGCCTGCACAGCTGATCTTGCAAATTTCACAGTAATGAAGCTGAGACTGCTTAGGAGGCCCTTTGGGCCTTTGCAGCTTGTTTTGGTGGAAAGCCGGCTTTTTGTACGAGTTTATGGTCTGAGTCGTCACCATGTTGCTCCCTGAGGTACTCCAAGAGGAACTAGTCATCTGCTTTGGTGGTGCCTGGATGGAGGGCTGGGGTTGTTGCGGCTGCTGCGGTGGAGGCTGGGGTTGAGACAGAGTTTGCTGAGCTGGCTGGTAGTAGGAGGGGGCGGATGTGGAGGTATAGCCAATGGAATCGTAACTGGAGTAGCTGATGCCTAAGGAGGAGAGAGCGGAGAGAAGAGACTAAGGGCTGACTTATGAAGAAAGGAAAGCAAGCAGAATGTGGGTCATCATGAGCAATTAGCTGTTACACAAAAGAAAAGAAAACAAGCCATTCTTTAATTTCACAGCACCAGACACAGTCTTCACCCAGCTAAAACAGAGTTCCAGTGCAAAAATTAGCTTCCTCTTAACTTCTGATTTGCTTATTTTTGAGCTTGGCTTTGAAGAAGAATAAAGGGGTCATACCTTTAACATCTATGCTAAAGTAACTATAAGTGTAGATTCACTTTCAGTTTTCACTACAGTTGTATTAACTAAGAGGAATAATTTCTTTCGTTTCCACTATAATTGTAATCTGATACATTTTTTGCATTGATTCATCTGATACTTTTTTTATTGCATAACAAAGATCATTACACATATTTACTATCAAGCTACTGCATATTATTTTCCTTTGTTCCTATTTATTATTAAATATACTTAATTATAGTTTTGGGCAAAAACCCCCCAAAAAAACTCACGAATCTTTAGCATTAAAACTGACAAAAAGAAAGTTGAGTTTCATCTGCTGTTTTATCTCACCTGAGTAAGAGGTTGCAGAAACTGTGGAGCTGAATGAGGAGCCTGGAGTGTATGTAGAAATGGGTGTTGGAGGCTGTTGGACACTAGTGGACACTGGGTAGATGTTGTAGCTGGTTGACACAGCGCTAGAAGGGACCAGAGGTTTGATGGCAGTCACCTGCCTCTGGGGCAGAGAGGGCTGGTTGTACACAGTGGAGGGAGCTGGGCTATAAGCACTCTTCACTCCCACAGAGACTGAAACATAGAAAGAGCCAGGGTGAAGGAACGTGTTCCAGGAACTAAAATAAGGAAGATGACTAGGCCACTAACAATTAAAGAGAATTGCTGGAAAATAATTTGCGCCAGAAATTATTGTGATAAAGGAAAATGTCATTTTGAGACCATTTTCTACTAATGTAACAATAATAATACATAAACAGCTTCTTAACAATCAATAAACTTTCTTTTGGAATTAATACAATTACCAAAACAGATGAACACTAAGGAAATTTGTACTCGAAAAAAATCTAAATTCAAAAAGGCAAACTAAAAACAAAAACACTACATTTAAATAAAACAAAATGTCCCATTTTATTCCTTTTTTTTTTTTTTTTTTTTTTTAACGTGTCCTGTCTAGCAGTTTGCTACTCAGAATTGGTGTTTGAGTACCCAGTACGAGCCCAACAGTTTTACTTTCCCAAGCAGAGTATTACAGCTTCGCTGTAGTACGCCACTTGATGTATATGTATGAAAAATCTTTATTAGTGATTACTGTGGGTTCAATTTCCTGACGTCATGGACACTAAACAAAGACAAGAAGGGAGAAAGGAAGAAGGTGAAGAAAAGAAACCGGACCAGCAGAGGCGCGAACCGACGACACAAGACAGGGAGGCAAACAAAGAACACAAGAAAACATCCCAGTCCTCCACCTCTGCCGGACGGCAGAGAAACAGTAATAAAAAACAAAAACAACAAACTGTACAGAACCAAACCAATAGTTCGGATCTAGTAGAATAAACTAAGAATTACACATTCACTACACACAAGCATGGATTAATGAACATAATACAAATGTTTCTGGTAAGCTCCTGTGAACAACTAACTAATGATGATAACCTCAGCTTAAGATATGCCCGTCCACACCAATGTCCCCACACCTATGTGTGTGTGCGAGCATGCAGGTCGGAATAAGGTTTCCCCATGCAAGTGATTGATAGCTGGTGTAAGGAACCGTCAATCCGTCCTACAGGAATCGACACAGACATGGAAGAGGCAGGAGATGTATGCATCCAGGGTCCCACAGAGTACAGAGTCACAGGCGGATCAGCGCAGGGTCGATCACCCACCAAGAGAGGAACAGATGGAAGCCCCAGGGGAACACCCACCAGCCGCAATGCTGGGGCCCGAGAGATCGCAGTGACGAGCCCACGGGCTCCGCCGGAAACCGGCTACGCCACTATCAACATAGGACCCATACGCTGGGGTTACAAAAGAATTTAGCATCCACCTATTGTGCATGTAGTCCCACTTAAAAAAAAAAAAAAAATTAGACGTCTATAATTTTAAACATTGTTCATTTGTGAGAGACTATGGCCCTGTCCACACATAGCCAGGTTTTTTTTCTTTAAACACAGATTTTCCTTAAAAAAAACTCCATCCACACATAACCAGATAAATGTGTTTTTCAGCCATTCATAGACTTGACAAACCTGTAGGGGGCAGTAGGTCTCCCAAATCCTATCCGCTCAGAGTAACTTTCTATCCTCTATCTTCAGCACGCATAAGTCATACAGCTTGAAAAACAAACAAAACGCGCTTTAACAATGGATGTTGCCAACACAGCTCTGAGGGTATAAATTCTTTTTTTTGAGACAAAACACAGGTCGCACATGTGATGTCTGGGCATTTTTTGTCTCAGTTTTCGACCGTCAACATGCAGATACTGAAAACGGAGAAAACGCAGAGCTCCACTTTGGCCAGAGTTTTTAAAAAGATTTGTTTTTGGTGCCGAAAATCTCAGTTTATGTGTGGATGACAGGCCAAAGCATAGAAAAATATCTTGTTTTGTGAGATACGCGGCTAAGTGTGGACAGGGACTAAATGTAAAGAAGAAAATCCAGGAAATCTTTAAGGAATTTAATTGTTATATATATAAACACAACTAATGGTACTTGACAATCATTTACAATTGTGACAGACTGGTAGGTTTTTGGAGGATCCAGTAAGATTATACATCCACCTGAAACTGTATTACAGAGCCCATTATATTTTATAAACAATAAAAAAACTATTTCACAAACATATTAATAACATGTAAGAGTACTTCAAATGAGATTACAGTACACATTATATGCAGCTGAATGAAATAATCCACTGTGAAACAATGACTATAGTCAAGTGCATTAAAAAATATTTTAAGTGGCAGCAATGATAGTTGTTGACTTGGAATATATCAGTATATGTTGTAAACTTCCATTTAACAAAATAAATAGAAGAAAGATGATGTAGTGCCCCCAGGAATGCCATCAACCACTGGTCTGTCTTTATTAAGGGACAACTCCTCAGCTGGGGTGAGGGGAGATAATGGTGACGGACCTCAGCCTTATTAATAGCTAGATGACTGGAAGAATGTACAAAAAATACTTAATAGACCTAAATCTCTCCAGTAAATATTTGATTTCAATCTTACCTTTTTGATAAACCTCTTGTGTTTCATTTTGACTTGGGAAAGAGTTATTTTGGCTCCACAAGGATTGCATCTAATTAGGTTAGAGGTCAATATATGTCTAAGTCAATGAACAATATTTTTGTACCCTCAAAGAATTGGTGGCTAAAGAAACACATTTTAAATTATAAATTATATCCTCCTGCACTCCACAACCCCAACTGGGAATAAGGAGTAGGAAATTAATATATCAAAATGATGATGGTTGGGAATTTATATAAGGCTGATGTCTGCAATAAGACTGAGCCATTAGGAATGCTCCATTATTCAAATTCAAGTGCAGTGTAAAGTTTTGACCTGAAGAGGGAACTCCACTGATGTTTTTTGGTAGAAAATGAATTTTTTTACTCAAATGTATGGAATACCGAATGGTAATTGTAATAAATAAAACATTATGAGAAATTGTTTAGATTATATATTTGTATTGTTATATATAATTAAATTAATATTTAATTAAATTAGATTTAATCAAATATTTATTTCACTGCCATTTTTTTCATGTTATGCATATATTAAATATTTATTCCATTGCCATTTTTTCATACAATAATTTATTTTAAGTTTTTTTATTTAATGTAAACAGTTTTTATTCAACAATCTCTTTTTTCCAAAGTCAGTTTTTATTTCATAATGGGCTTTTTTTCAAAATGGTGTATTTATTTCAAATTGCCATTTAACCAAATGTCTAAGCCAGCCAATCAGAATTAGCTGTTGGGACCTGGATGCTCATTGGTTGGTGCTTAAACATGATCTTCCCGCAGTAGGAAAATGGCGAGGACCAGCTGAAGTAAGGTTATACTGTTATTGAATTTAATGCCTTTAGGATTTCATGTATGGCTTTATAATTCTTATAATAGTGGCAGAATATTTTATCACTTTTGTAATGTGGATGTCTAATCCAAACAGCCGGTGCTGCTACAGTGTTCTAGGTGTAAAGCTGCTCAGGGCGCCATGCCCGTGATTAGACTGGGCAAAGAGGCTCAGGTCGGCTGTTTGTTACGATAATTAAAACATTTCAGAAATAACACAGAACACGTTTAAATAATCTCCCTTTAAGTGACTGTAGCTAACAACCAACCAGGGCTTCCTCTCCCGTCTCCTCCTAATTGTGCTGGACTAAACAGATAAGATAACAGCATAACTCCGGTGCTACTGTCAAACATCTGAGAGGTGAACCTGGGATCATTTCAGATTATATCATCCAGATGAATCAAGATGGGTCTCTGAAACGCTTCATGATACGTTATTCCTCTCAATATGACCTGATAGAGCAACCAGAGCTGAACAAAGTTCCTGCAGCTCTGACCCTTTACTTAGCATGCTGCTAACAGTTCAACCAGCTGCTCACAGAGCCACAACAACGGCTATTCAGGAAATCCATACAAATGTACTAAAAAGACGAAAATAATGAAGCGATATGTTGACAACACTATTAAACACTCATTTATACAGCTTATCAGCAAACAAAACGTTGATTAGGGGGTGAGTTGGACTTTAAACATCACACAGTTATTTTTTGCAAAGCCAACATTTTTTCTTTTGCTGATGCAGCCTTATTGCTATTTTTTCTCATAATGATTGGCTTGAATTCCTCATTAGTACTTCCAACTCCACTTTTTTCCAGTTTTCTCACCTTTTTCTCTCTTCAGCTTCCTTTGTGACTTTTGAATTGTGATCCATTGAGAGGGTCTTTATGTTTCAGGGTTTACCAGGAGTAGGTTGATTAACCAGATTCTTACCAGGTGTTCAGGAACCGACATACTCAGGATAAGCAAGTTTTTGGTATCTGATTTACTGTTCCTATTGACCAAATACTTATTTGCTCCACAAGTACACAAATAAATTATTTTTAAAAATCATACAATACGATTTCTTGGATTTTTCTTATTTTCTGTCTCTGATAAAATGATGAAAATTACAGATCTCTTTATCATCTTTTTCAGTGGAACAACTTGCACAATCGGATGCAGCTAAATACTTTTTTACCCAACTGCACTGTCTGTATGTCCCTTTTTTTCACCCATTATTATTGGTAGAAAGAGGCAGACACATGAGCAAAACAGACATGCAAGCAAATGCAAATTATCTTGGCTGAAAGAATTATTGAGGCCATGTAAATTTATCACACGACTAAATTATTTATTGGACAGGCAAAGAGATGTCGCTAATTTAGTCAGTCATGGGTAACCAAGAGAAAACAAATAGTTCACTACTATGGACGAAAGTTCCGACATGAAAACCAGACAAAAGCCATCCAGACATCTTTATTGCATTAACAGTTCTGTCTTTTTAAATCTGTGAAAAATCCATGAATAAAAGAGCAACAGGTCTTGAAGAGCTCAAAATAAAAATTACCTCTGAAAAAATACTGGTGTTAAGTCCATTAGTTAAGTAAATGGAAAATATATATAGATTAATCAGACAAGCTAATGTTTTCAACCCTTAAATTCAATGCAAAAAATACAACAGCACACATTTAATGGGATTTTAAATCCCTAAGAGAAATTCAGTCTGTTGCTGAGGTATAATCTTTGCAAAAACAGAAAGAAGCTCTGATAGTAGGATTGATAGACTGGGACTAGGTTGACATTACTTTTCTAACTTCTTACAATAACTCCAATCTCAGGTTGTGCAGACAACTGTTCAAACACATTCAGACCCTCATCATTTGTCAGTTCTTTACATCAAATTCATTGATTATTTACAATTGACAGAGGGGACCAGGTCAGATATTGCTCAAAGATACACAGAACCCCACTTCAAAACTAATTTAAAAAGTCAATGTTATTTGTGAAGTACATAAGTATAAAACATAAGATGAGAAAAGCTGATGTTTCTTACCAGTCTGATAATAGTTATCTGTGGGCGTCCTCTGAGCCGGAGCTACACTCGTCTGGTAATACTGCTTGTTGTCATAAGTCGTTGCAGCAGCAGGACGCACATAGCTGTAGTTCTCCTGCTGCTGTCAAAAAAAGTGAAATAAAACTATAACATAAACTTTGTGTCCATTTTTATTACAGTTAGTGAATCACAAAACATTCAGGATGAAAGGTACATGCAACAAAATAAGTAAAGCTGGTAAATAAATAAAAAATTTACAATGTGATGTAAAATGGAGCAAAAATTATAATACAAGCAAAGGGAAACTGACCATGTCTGAGTATACCTGGTACGTCTGTGGGGTGGTGCTGGGCTGTGGTGGATCGGGCTGTCTGTAGGTGTAGTCTGGAGGTGCCTGGTGGCTCTGATAGGCGGGGTAAGGGGCAGAGGCCACGGGTCGGGCTGCCTGCACCGGACCTGGAGAGTATGAGGCAGTCACTGCATGGGCCACTGCTGGAGCCTGTTGGACACTGTAGCTGGCTGTGGAGGGATGGGAGTAAGCCGTGGGAGGCTGAGTACTGAACAAGGAAAGAAAGAGGAAAAAAACGGATCAACTTTTACACCTAGCCGATTGTCACTAGCTGGCTAAATGACTAAAAGTTCATCTCTTTACAAAACAAAAACCTAATGACTTGCTGCTTCTTAGTTTCTATATTGGTAATCATAGATTATCTGTGGCATTATTATTGATCAACATGAAAAATCTCTAACACAATCACATTTCTGAGAATATATATGCATCTCATCATCATTAATAAATATGACCTGTAATTAATAAATCTAATTAATCTAATTTTAATCTCAACTAATACTTGCTGAGAAAACACTCATCCTGAGGTATTTACACTTAAATTCATCACACTAGTATGGTCAAACAAAGTAATTTATTGTATATAACAAAGTTTATGAGATGCAGTCCCAGCATTTACATTCTGTTGTTTTTGTGGCTGGTCCCAAGTAGCGACTGCAACTTTCTGCATCGAGCATGCACAGTTCATCAGCGTTCTGGACCCAGTGGGGTAAATATCTGCTCTGAGTCCAGCTGTATTACGGGTTAAAGCAACATGTAATGTACGCCTTATTTTCTATAACAATGGCTTTCCAATACGGCTGGACCTGGGTTGCAGGGTTGAGCTCCAGCTTTTCCGTACAGACTGGTTGACTTTGCGGTTTAAGACGGGAGAGCGCCCCTCGGTGAGAGGAGTAACAAAGTTACATGGTTCACCATCAAGTCTCCAATAACCCCATAACGAGTTGCTAGATTTGCCGCTATTTGTGAAACAGAATCACTAGAGGGGTCTAAAAACTCGCTAAATAAAGCTAAGTTGAGTAGAGTGTCTGCAACTCCTTGCTTTACCTCACTTGCCCTCCCCACTACTATAGAAAGCTTATGATACGTTTACAGCCTTCGATCTCCACTTCAGAGTGTGGTTAACTCCTAAACACTTAACCACAAGAAGCCCAAAGCATAAAAACTGATTTCATTTAAAGGTAACTAGCATACAGAAACGATAAAAATAAAGATAAAAAATAACGCAATAAAAAAAAACAGTGCACTAAAATTGGTTGTAATTAATTAATCGAAATTAATGCGATAATTTGACACCCCTAAGTACACTACATTATATTTTAAAAGCTCAAAAACGTCTTTTTTTGCTGGCATGAGAAAATCGGAATGTCTATTTATGCTTGTAGTGTCCAAGTATGCACAACTGTCTACCTTTATCATTAACCTGTCTCACAATCAGATGCTGTTAATGGAAATTTAATTGTTTTATTTGAGGTAAAAAAAATTCTAAGCTTCCCCTGATCTCTTGAAGAATGTAAAAGGTCTAAGGTCGACAGATTCCTGTCTAAGACATCTGTTAGGTTAAATGTGTGACCTCAGTAGGGATAGCCAATATCATACAGCAATATAGTAATTATCTTTCTGAAGTAGAGCTGGGCAATATGGAAAAAAAGAAGAAAAGTCTAATCTTTTTTTTCCTGCACTGAACGATTTTGATCGTATTAAACAAACAATACTGAAAAAAACAGAAAGTAACTAGTTTTATTCAAATTAACAACTAAAGGTATTTTTAAGATCCCTCAAACTAAACACAATTATCTTAACCAGTTTGGGACATTATAGATTACAACAAACAAGTAAAAAAAAAAAAAAAAACTTACTCAGCTACAAGCATATACTGTTTAAGAGGGCAAATATGTTTAAGTAGAAGCATAAATGAATAAAAATCAAGATTACAAGACAGACTGGAGTCTCTTTTTGTTAAAATGCTTAAATAAGAATGGGATCAAAAAATGTCTGCAAGGGTACACATATCGTCTGTCTTACTAAGTTGTAAAGTGCACCTTTAAAATTGTAATCGTCAAGTTTTGTTCTATAACTCAATATACGAATTTCTATGGTCATAATGCATTCCCTTACTATGAATCTGTTTAATATAATGCATTTTAAAAGTCATTGCAATACTGCAAATGTGAAAAGACTGCTTGGATACAATATTTGGGAGGTTATTTATACCTTAACTACTCTGCATTTACACTTGGGCTGCCAATACTTAGCCATCTAGATCAGAGATGTCCGACTCGTTTCCATTTTGGGCCACATTAAGATTATGAAGGTCCTTAAAGGACGGGTTTTGGCAGAAAGTATTGATAAAACTATATTTAACAAACCGCTAAAACATGAATAAATATCTGTCTCAACACAAACTTCTCAAAATTAAATGATACTGAACATATTTTCATAATTATGTGATTTGGGATTAGTCAAATACACACTGATTTCAGTGATAAAAAGATATTTAGGTGCATAGAAATAGAACTTAAAAGATCTAAGTATATGGTCCTCTACAGTTTAGAAGAATGTCTAGATACCCTTGATGGCAGAAATTGAGATAAGTTTTAACAATCAAGATCCTAAAGCTTATGGAGAATGGTTTGTACATAAAAAGAAGAGTGGAAAATGTGTTAAATACAACCAGATCATCAGAATATTCAACAAGCATGTTTCCTAATATTGTGCAGCCGTGGGATACAACGAACCACTTTAGATAACAAAACTGCATATTTATAGTAAAGCCCCGAATTATTCATAAAGTTTTTTTTATAAATCTATATAAATAGAAACAAGTTTATTTTAAAACATTGATAATCCATCGAATTAGCATGTTTTGAATCCAAACCTGTCAGGGTAATTAATAATTAATAAATAGTTTTAAAAATTTGAAAATCAAGGACATCTCACTTTACATTCAAATTAACTTCTGCAATAAATTAAGCCTTACATATAATTTAGAACATTTGCTACTGTTGTGGGATCTGTTTATCTGAGGCTGTATTAAAAATGTAACAAACCTCAGAATTTTAAATTAGTATTTTACATTATAGATCTAGGCAATATTTTTCACCAACCTAAAATAATAGTAAAAAACACAAAGAAGTTTGAGTTACTGGTGACTGATTCAGTGGTAGATGTCACCAGTGTAACGTATTTTATTTTTACTTTTATTTTATGTGGTTGCGCAAACTTGAATGATGCTCAGAGCTATGGAAATATCACTGTTTGCCAACTCTGCTGGCTGGTATCCAAACCAGAACAACAGGGAACTTTCGCAGCATATTAACCGCAGAATATTTAGAATACAAATTATTAAATTACCTGTCAAGTTGTTGCTTGCTGAAACTTGCAAAAGTCAAGCCTGACTGCTGTTTCACAGCTGGTTCTCTGCCTACCCTCAAGCATCCGTCTAATTGTTTACATGCCAAAAACTTTACCTGCTTAGAGAGCTAGGCACCGCTAGAGCACCGTGAGCCTCCTTAATCCCAAACACCGGCCAAAACCTCACCTGCCGCAGCCAACTCTATTGTCGATCCGCACAAAACCTGCTATGCCTGACTTTCCTTTTTATGTCCCACTTTAGAATGAAGTAAAACGCCTGGCCGCTGAAAAAAGGCTCCTCCACAGGGGCTGTCCGCAGTGTGGGGTTCATCTTATGTCAAGCTGCAAATCGGTACAACGCTGGCCTGCCAGTTTGGTTAGCTAACGTTAGCTAACCGTTACCGAACCGGAGGGTCAAGATAACCCTCTGACGTCTCCCCCAATATCCTCCACAAACCCGCGACATTGACTTAACTCGAACAATGACAACGACTTATGTGATGTGAAATACCTGTACTGCGGACTGGCACCATGTGTGAACCCGAAATAGTTGCTTGCAGCCATTTTAACCGAGCTCCCCGGTACAGTACAGTACCACAGACTGGGACAAACCAAACAGCAGCGAAGCTGTGGAACTCAACGTCAAGATGGTTCCCCCCTCCTCGGCACCTACAACACCAATCATCAAGTAGGAGCTGAAAAATTGATATATATTTGACCAATGTACGGTAAATGCATAATGAAAAAGTTAACAATGAGTAATTTATAGAAATATACTTAAAATAGAGTTTGTAAAGGTTGTTTTAGACATTTGATGCTGTTCTACTGTCAATTGAGCAAAGACGGAAGTACTTTGAAGTGCAACATTTCGTAAATCTGAACGGAATAAAGATGGATATTTTTTTTAGTTTTAGAGGAATTATTATTGTTATTATTATTATTATTAGTAGTAGTAGTTGGGGTAATAGCGGTAGTATTTAAATGTATAAAACTGGTATTGATCCTTCTTATAAAATATGCGTATCAGTTGTTTTACTAATAGTTTTAGCATATTTAATAGTTTTATTATTTATTTTGAGGCAGTAACAACATCTCAGAGCTGTTTTGTGGGTTAATTGAAGAAAATGCATATAACAAAATATATAGCAGGCACTTACCTCTTCTACATTCCAGAGATAAGGAAATTCTACAGCATGTATTTCAATCTATCTATAAAACCGGTTTTGAAGTAGTAATGCTTTGCACAAGCATTGCCTAGATGGAAAAGTCATAGTGCGGGATAACTGTAGCTGTGAGATGATTGGCTGGCTAAAAGTGAGGTAAGGTGCATATGCATCATGTTGTATGAGGAACTGTGGTGTGCTATGTTTGAAAGAGATTGGGTCAAGGAGGCAGAGAGGGAGGGGAGAGGGTCTGGGTGGAGGGAGAGGGAGAGTGAGAGATGCTGTTGCCAGGGAACAGCTGACACACAGAGGACGGCAGAAAACAACTGCAGGATTATCCAGCAGAGTAAAGGACACAGAGACTAAAGCTCATTTCCCCCAAGTTACTGTAGAGATAATTAAACTGGTGCCGTGGAGGATTTGGTATAAAGGGGAAAGATTTGGAACTGATGAAATTGTGAGGCTGTACATGAATCCACATGAAGAGAAAAGGGGAACGACCATGATGCCAGAGCAGATGCATTGCCATTAAAGGAATTTTGTGTCTTGGTGGGTTAGAAACATTCTGTCGGCTCACTCCTCACGGCCAATCTCTCTCCAACAAAGGTGGCCGGAGGAAAGGAGGGGTGATCCATAACAGAGGTCTCCCCTGTCTTCAGACACCTGCCGCCTGCTAGTTGCTGACACTGAGGACACTGTAGGACTGTGTTTTGCGCATGGGTGTGTATGCATATAAATGAATGAAAGACAGACTAACCCATGCTTCTCAGTTGATATGGGAGAATCTTCCCTGAAATCTTTACATCTGTGACCGAGGAGGAGGAAGACACTCAGACACAAACCTGAGGGAGGTTTGGAAGGGATCTCTCTCCGTTCATGTGAGTAAAGCAGCTTCATTTAACATCTCTATATTCTGCTTGCTGCACAGGTTAGACATCTGCTACTTATAACACCAATGGCAGATAGTATTAATTTCTGAAATTATTTAAATATTTTTTTCTTAGGATATTCAGTTTGGGGTGACCTACAAAGGCAGTGGAGCCATTTTATTATAGTAGGATACTACAGTATGGTTGTGATAGACTGAAGTCGAGTATCTTTCATTAACACTCAATGGAATTATACTTTTTTTTTCATTGTATTACTGTACAAGCAGACATTTTTTCATTGTCGATGCACGCCAGTTTATCTTCACTATATAAAGGATTATATATTCTGTTGATGATATTTCCATTACGATTCAAAGGTGCAAACAAGTATGATTAAAGATTTATACATATCCTATCACCTTTGTGGGTTATATGTCATCCAATGTGCATCTACTCAGAGGTGTTGGTTCCAAAACCAGCTGATACTATGTACTTTTAAAATGCGTATCCAGACTTGCAGCTTTGAGTATTTTGGGGGAATTATTTTTTTCTTCTTTTTTCTTCTTTTTTATGAATGTTATTTTATTTATTTGTTTAGTTTACAAATTTAAAGGGATACTGATGTCACCTTACCTTGGCTGAAGCCCATGTGTTTCAGTGTCCTTTATTGACTAGTGTAATGAGCCGTTGAGGGGAATGTACTCATCTTCTCTGGTCGGCTGATGGTATCGTCTTAGAGCGTACAAGGATGGGGGAAAATGGGCAAATCTGCTTTGTGAACGATTGTGTAAATTAAATAACAGGAGATAACAGATTCTGAAGCATTTGAGTTTCATTCCATTCTGCTCTGATATTCTTCCATGAGGGTTATTTTTGCCATATTTACTCAAAATCGATTCTCAAACATGACTAGATTTCTTTCTACAGCTATACAGTATGTAAGTCGTTGATTTAAACACTGGAATACGAAACAAACCAGCATAAAGAAAGAAAACATAACAAAGAAAGAAAAGAAAACTACTAATGCACTTAAAAGACGCCTTGTTCCTTGATTTCTTCAGAGGCTCGTGTGAGCAGAAGACATTCTAACATATTCAATAAGTGAACAGCATCCTAAGTTAGACTGATTCATTTTGAACAGAAGGTGTTTCGCTTAAATGTATCTGAATACCACTGTAGACTCTAATGATTTTAAAGCACTAGAAGACCTGTTATTGGCACCACATGTTGAGTTGTTAAGCTCTGTATTTTCCCTAGCTTTTCATCGGAACATCACAGCTTTTCAAGTTTTAGTTGTCAGATGAATGAGTGTTATTTCTGTAGTATAAAGCCTTCCTGTGTTAATGGAGATCAAAAGGTAGGAGTGTGTGGAAGGATTAAAGAGCAAAGAGGGAGGATTAAGGCAGAACACTGTGCACCACACTGGCCTCTTAAATTCCACAGTGAAGGAAGTTTGACTGTACTGTTTGACTTTTAGGGGAGCTGTGCCCAGAAAAAAGGGTCTGTCCCAGTCTGTCACATGTGTCTCACATGTGCTTCTGTGGGCAGGGGTTTGAAAACCATGTGATTCACAATTGTTTCACCCTTTAAATTGTACTGAAAGAGATCAATTATTTTTACAGATTCCCTCACTTAGGACAAGATGCTATTCCAGTGAGGCCTCAGTAGCTTTTATCTTAACATAAACCACATAAATGTTGATTAATAGACATTTTTCTTCACTCTTCCAGATTCGCGTTCTTCCCTCCGAGGGATGGGGACAACTGAGGCAACTCTACGAATGGAGAACATGGAAGTAAAAGACGAGTGGCAGGATGAAGACTTCCCCAGGTCAGATCCTTATACTTCCTGTTTAGTATTTATTTATTAAACTTTTATGGATGTGACAAATATACAAAAAGTTGGCAATGGGGGATTGAAATTATGCAACAAACATTTAGAATTTGTAATCTTCACTAGTGTGCTAGTCGTTTTATTAGAGCATATTTTTTTACAATTTCTGTTTTAATTTCTTGATAGTGTGTTATTATTGTTAGTCACTTCTTTTTGGCAAACAAAAACCTATTTGTTTTTTAGTGCTCTTTGAAAAGCTTTTCCTGACAAGCCATAAGTGACTTTCAATACTTTCCAAACCCTTTAAACAGTGTCACGTTTCTCTTGTTAAAACCACAAACTTAAATCTATTTTATTGTGAATTTACAAACCAACGCAACTCAATTGGGAGGTGGAAAAGTTGTTTTGAAAATAAGTGTGGCATGCATTTGTATTACCCCATTTACCCTGAAATCCCAAAATAAAATCTAGTGCAAACAGAAGGCTTGCTAAGTTATTTATTTCTTAAAGAGTCCACCAGCATTTAAGTTAACCATATGAATGCAGCTGTTCTGTGAAGCTTTTACAGTCTTTACCGAGTGTGCCAGATGCGTCCCAGAAGCATTTAGTAAAGCCTTTCCACTAAAGATAGGATTGATTTCTATTTTTTACGTGATATGCGACTGGCTAAACAGGAAAACTCCCATGATATCAGTGTAAGCATGAGGTAAATTTCAAAATTATGTGAAGATTTGCGATAGCTTTGCTATTCAAACATTATATCATTACGTACACCAGAAAGAGCTCATTTGCTTCCTGCATGTGAAATTGTCTGTGTGTTTTTCTAACACTGACGACAAAGCATTTTTCCTAGCAATGCAGAATCGCACAAATTATTTATAACCCCATTTTAACATCGACAACACCAGGAAGAGGAAGTCTTAGACCAAAATTTCTATAGTTATGGGAGTGGATTATGAGTTTAAAAAACATGTCAATTTAAACATTTTTAAAAAGTTGAAAAAGTAGGTTAGACAACGGTATTTTACAATTCTCCTGTGATTTTGTGAACTCACGGGTAAAGCTCAGTGGACTGGGCCGCAGCCGTTCCACGCCTGATTCCATCCGGTGGGGATTGAGGCACCCAGGAGGTCACGATATCACCGCGACGTCGCTGTGATGCGCCCAGTGTACATTTAGTGAGCAAACAGTATCACAAAGACCAAGGAACACAGCACAGATGTCCGACATAAAACTTATAAAATAAGACTTATAAAACAATATCTGAAACTTTGCACATCTTGTAAAATATCCCAAAATTGGGAGATTATGGCAAAACTGCAGCCCTACCAAGACAAAGACCTCCATCTATACTACAAAGCTGGGTAAGGAGATCATGAACGAGGCAAGCTACCAAGACTTCCTTAGTACCTGGAGGAGCTACAGAGTTAACACTGGAAATGATGTCATATGTGTTATTATATACAAGTTTTCTGAGTTATTGTGTAGCAAAGTGGTTAGTGCAGGTGCTCAGAAAACAATTGTCCTTTTCTGAGTTCAAGTCCCATTGCCTGCTGTTTATTTTCGAGCCTTATAGCAACCTAAATGTATTGAGTTGAACCAGCATGTTTACATTTAGTTCACCCAACAAAATTATTTATTGCTAAATCGACCCAAATCAGTTGGGTCGATTTTTTTTTTTTGAGTGTAGGTAGAAAAACTCTGGTTAGATGATGTGTGCAGGTTAGAATGCAGATCTTAAAGAGAGAAAATGAAGTAGTGATGTTCTGTGGTGGGAATCAAGTCTGGGCTCCCTTCTCCTCCCTCCTTCCTTGTTCCTCATCAAATCGGGAGGCAGGAAGCTAGGGAGGGAGCAGGTGCAGCGCCGTCTGTAAATGGTCCCAGCCTACGTCATGTGATGCATCAGCAGTGAATGATCAACAACAACACCAACCCAGGAAAATGGTGGCAGCTTTTGGCCTAAGACAGACACAGGCAATAACAGCAAACAGCAGTTGTGTAGCTCAGAGGGATGCTCTGCTGCTTTAATGTTTCTGCCGCATGCTGGGAGGAAAGGGAATGACTAAGGGAACCGAATATAGACGTGTGTGAGGTCAAAAAGCTAAACCGAATTTGCTTCGATAAAAGCTGCATCGTTCTCTCTACTGCAGGTAAGCTTCAGTTGTTATTCAAGTTCATTGACTGGCAGTAATGCAGACACAAAGAAAAAAAAAGGGAGGATTGCGCCTTTGCTAAAACAAATCCTTTGAAGTGAGTCCTTATTTTTGTGAGAATACTTTATTTTGGACAAAGGATGCATTGCACCATTAATCTCTGCAAGAGTCCTCAGGGAGTATGGAGTCAGCCTCAACCCTGTTTCTCAGAACTACAGCCTGTGTGTTTTGGACTCATGGGAAACACATCCAGTCAACACTGTACATTTAACTAGTCTTTGGTCATTTTTTTCTATGTTTTTACTCAAACCAAATCTGATGCTCAGTTGGTATCATTGAAACAAATCTCTATGCTGCCCCTTATAGAACTGAACTTGTGCCACTTTATGAGCATACACTTTAATGAATCTTACTGGGATTTAATTTGATAGAATTATACAAAGACAAACTTAAACCTACATGAGGATGAAGGACAACATACTGGTGGTTTTCAAAATTATTTATATATGCAAATTTGAAAGATTTACTCTATTTTTTTCTGCCCTTTTGAGTGAAAACTTAAAAGAGACACCTGCCTCTGTATTAAAGCTGCAAGTCTGCTGGGTATGTCTCTACCAGCTAGTAAATCTACACACTTTTTAACCATTCTTCTTTACTTGCTGCAGCTCAGGTTGGATGGAAAGCATTTGTTAACAGAATTGTTTAAGTCTTGTGACAGATTCCAAATTTAATTTAGCTCTTGTTGATTATGTCTAGCATTGTTCTGCAAGAAGAATTAAATCAGGTGGACTGTTTTGTACTAATTATTTGTATTTTGATTTCACTTGGCCAAGCTGGATTGCATTCTGGGTATATCAGATTAAAAAGGGCTGAATACAAGTACATACAATTTTTTTCCATTGTTGTTATTTGTTGAATGATATAAAGAAAGTCCTGTATTGAATGACTGCCAATTCACAGCATTATGCACTACTTTGCTTTCGTTTTTCATACGCTGTAAAAAAAAGAAATGTTGACTGAACTTAAACAAGTAAGGCAACCAGTTGCAAGGCTTTTTTGAGTAAACTCAACTAACGCATTTATATTGTGTGAGCTAAATGGAGGGTAAGTCACAGCACAATCTTAAATTCAACAACTGAAGATAGTTAGATCTACTCAAGTCTTTGAGCTGATACAAATTATGTTAATTTGAAGCTATATATTTGATAAAGTCACTGTGTGAATAAGTCTAAAACTGGACTCAACACAAACCTGTTTGTTGAAGTTGCTCAGAAATCCTTTGCAGCTGGTTGTCTTATTTTTTTAAAGATTGCTCAACTCATTCATACTGACAACTCAAAATATTTTATATTCTTTAAAGGGGAACACATTTATTCAGTGATATAGTATGCAATTTGGGGGTAAGTGCATAGCAGATAGACAGAAGCTGGATTTGAACCTGTGACCATCTGATTACAAGCCAGGTACTCTACCGACCAAGCCATAGTCACACATAGATTCTTAATGATAACTAGGAGTACAGTAACTTAAAATAATGCTCATGATTATCAAAGATTTATGTTCTCAAGAGTTTGCAAAACCATTTTAATGTAAGTAAATAAGAGCAAAATCTGCCTCTGCAGGTCTCCTTATCCAAGTAATACATGCAGCCCTTGACTCAAAATCCAAATAAAATGTTGTATAATTATATTAAAATGACTTTTCTTTTGCGTACCTTGAGATGACATCTGTTGTGAAATGGCGCTTTATAAACTGAAATGAATTTTAAACGTTGGTTTTCCCGCATTTCACAACAAAAGTATAGGGTTTAGGCAGCATTTTCATCTAAATTTCTGCAGTAAAAAAGTGTGAAGGGGAGTAAAGATGGACCTTTCTTTTTGCATGCAATTGTTGTTTTTGTCCTCTGCTTATGTCCCTTACCTCTCGTCCCCCTCTTTCTGCTCTAAAACCCTCACTGACAGCTCTGTAATCTTCTAGTCTCCAAGGCGAGAATTTAATAAGCACCTGTATCCTTCTCTGCTTACTCATCCTTTTCCAGATCAGTGGCTCGATCCACACTTTATAGTTCATTAACATCAATCTAAACACAACAGTTCATGTTATAATGATTCTGTGGTTCAAGATTGGTCTGCCTAACTTATGAGGCATGTTTTCCCTCCAGACTTCTCCCAGAGTACGGAGACATGGACCCCTCCATTGGTCTCACAGACAACATAGTTTGTAAGTGCAGAACTAACTCTGGCTAATATGCGTGTAATGCTGCTTGAAAATGTTTTTAAGAGAGTTTGTTTTTTAATTTCTCTATTAAGCTCCTCCTAATTCCTTACACGTGAGCCCAACTGGAGGTGGAGTCGTGTCTTCGTCTCATCGAAAACGCCGTACTCTGGTGGCCCCTGAGATGAATCTGTCCTTGGATCAAAGTGAAGGTTCCCTGTTGTCAGATGATTTCCTGGACACCCCAGATGACCTGGACATCAATGTGGATGACATTGATACACCAGACGAAACAGATTCATTGGAGTTTATTACAAATGGAAATGACCTGGAGTGGGAAGGCAAGTAAATTCCTACATTCACAGTTTTGATTCAGAAAAAGGTCACTCGTTTAGAAAAATACAGCTATTTTGTATGACTGGATAGTTCTTACCAATTGTGGGAGCTTTATTTCCCAAACAAGGCAAGGCTATTTTATTTGTATAGCACACTTTTAACACAAGGCAATTCAAGGTGCTATACATGTTTAAAATTGGAACACAGCATAAATCAATTTGATGATTAAAATACAAGAAAGCAATAAATAAAACTAAAAAAAGACAATACAACAATATAAAGATAAGCAGGTAAAAAAAAGCAGTTTCTTTAAAACTTTTTCCAATCAAAGCCAAAAAAATCTAAGCTATTCCATAATTTCAGTTATTTTCTTGATAAAAAAAAATTACATCTATTTTTCCTGACTCTGTCTTCCCGACAAAACTTTAACTACGTCCATGTCAATTTAGAAGGACAAAAAATCCAATGCACAAGTTCTCCAACAACTTTAAAGCTGCTAGCCATGCTTTTCACTCAAATTACGTTATTTGTTAATTTGTCACCTGTAGAACATGTCATAGTCAGTTTTTCTATTTATTTAGCTTATTTTTTTATTTTAAATTACTTAATCAAGAACTGTACCCTCCTAAAAATTAGCATCCATGTGCACTCTCCTCTGATCACATCACAAAAAGAGTATTGCATTTAACCAGATTTTATTTTGAGTGCATACACTTGGATTTATGTGTTTTTCTTCTTTATTTTGCATAATTTCAATCAAATTCTATCTTTAGAGAAGTTCTAGGTGTATTTTGCACTGCTGTAGCAAAATGTACACAGTACATATTTACAGTACAGAGTACACAGCATGAGTTTCAGGAAAATTTGACAATAACAAAGCAGGAGCAGAGGAGGACCAGCGCATATTAATTTAGTAAGACCTTTCAGGGATCATCGTGACTTATGAAAACTATATTGTCTGGTCCAAACATTATTTTAATATGATTTTTAAGTCCCAGCAAGGAGTTCTGCAGAACTGTTGCATTGTTTGCTGCTTCTGTTAAAATTATCAGCAGGACAACATAGTTATAATGACTCATAATCCTACTAGTTTCTTTCACCATTCCTGCACTAGCAGTATGTTACCATCATGGTTGCAGACGAAACCAGAGGAAAGAAGTAATAAAGCAAAGCCTACCACTTGGCAGTCATAAGGAGAAAAGTTGTTAGAGTAAGCTAAAATAATAAGATTAGTTCAGACTGCATGTAATGCCAGTGTAGGAGCCAATTATATCACTATTTACAGCAGCACATGCAGAATATGACATTTACTAATATCACTAGTGGCTAATTATTACATTAAAAAACAGGCTGGAACCATTCAAGCTCCAAAATAAATGGATATACACCAGAAACAATTCTGCAGACTGTGATGTTAATGTCTCCTTTTGATTCATTCTTATTATCCACAGCAGCTCCCATAATGGATTGGAAGTTAAACCCTGGTTCAAGCGAATGAAGCTGAACCACTTGACACTATAATATTTCGAACGCGTCAGAATCCATGCCAAAATCTGACAGAAATTGCTCATCTGCAGTTGTGTTTATTATTATAAGCTGATGTTCCTGTATCTCATCAACCCAAACACACACAAAAAGTTTGTATTTGCTGAAATCCTGCAGCCACCCTCGTTACCCGGTTGTGTTTTTGTTGTCGCTTTCCTTTTTCTTATTATGAAAAGAAATCACAGATAAATAATAGCTTTAAAAGACTAATCATTTTACTTCTGTTTATCCTCCCTCAGTTGCTGTATTCCTCAGTCCCTAAAGGATGTAAATTCAAATAAAACATTTTTTTTTTGATAAAATCTGGGTCATCTTAAAATGGCACCCAAAAAGCCAAATAAAGGGAACTTAATACCTCAGATTTCCTCTTCAACCAAAGCAATTCATTGAAAACGCAGACCTTTCTCCTGTCCAGATGACACGCCGGTGGCTTCGGCCAATGCGGGTTTGGGTGGAGGCTCTGGGGCACCAGCTGAGGATGGGAATGCAAATAACGGGCGACTGTGGAGAACGGTGATTATCGGAGAGCAGGAGCACCGTATCGACATGCAGATCATCAAACCTTACCTTCGGGTCATCACACACGGGGGTCAGTGTCAGCTGAAGAAAGTTTGACAATGATTTAAAGATGTTATCGGAATCAAGCTGTGCAGATTTCATAAAAGTGAAGAATTGTTCTTTGTTTTTCTCACCAGGTTATTATGGTGAGGGCCTAAACGCCATAATTGTATTCTCTCCTTGTTACCTGCCTGATAGCAGCTGTCTAGACTACCACTACATAATGGAAAACCTCTTCCTGTACGGCCGTTGGTTAGATCAGATGTTTTTTGTATCGTAAACTTGTAACCATGAAATAAATCTCCACCCCTTTGATCCGCAGATATGTGGTCAGCAGTCTCGAGATGCTGGTGGCCGAAGATTACCTGATCATTTATATGAATGGAGCCACCCCTCGGAGTAAGATGCCTGGAATCAGCTGGCTGAAAAAATGCTACCAAATGATTGACAGAAGGTAAACACATGAAGGATATATAAAAAACAAAAACAAAAAAGACTAGCTTCCAGTGTTGACACAGTTGTGCTTGTACTGGAAGTTGCATTAGGGATGCTCTAGTGTTTAAAACCAAATAATGTTTTTCGTAGAAGGTCAGAGAAATATGTGTGACGCTGCTACTGACATGACAATGAGAGTAAAAGAAACTGTCACATGTAGTCCATCGGTAGACTGACGGTGACTCAGGAAGAGGCTGGAGAACCTGTGTTTAGTGTTCAGGGACTTCTATGTTGATTTAAAAACAGCTCAATATTCACGTATACTTGAAAAAAAAAGTTTACTCACTGTGGTTTTGGTTTTGTCTGTGGCAGATTGAGGAAGAACCTCAAGTCTCTGGTCATTGCTCATCCTACGTGGTTTATACGCACCGTTCTGGCGATATCCAGGCCTTTCATCAGGTAACAGCAATAAGACAATCCCTGAACGTCTCTACCGTGAATGAACATAAAATAAAAGTAAAATGAAAATTCTGGTATTTAGAATTGTAAAAATGATTAGTATTGTAAATAATTGTTTTCTCTGTCTAGTAGTGGGCCAGCTCTTGAAATCACTCCCATATATGAAAAGTGACAAACGTTGGCCACCTATTAACCACGACTACTAACATATTTTCACGTAGGTTCTGAGGATTTAAAAATATTTTTCTGAATTTTCATGTAGATAGTGCAATGGAAATCCATTTATTCTTAAACAAAGATGAAGCTGTAGTCCTAATAGGAGTTTTGAATATTTAATAAGTGAATTGGCCAAAATTCTCATACAGGTACCCCTAGCTGGGCCAAGCTAAAACTCCTCCTCACCCTTCCATTCCTCAACTTGATGACATGAAAGTGATTGAACATTATTCTCTTCACATGTTCTGAAGTCTAGTCCGCCAAGGTTATCTAATCACCACCGGCGCCAAGCTAAAGCGAACTAGTTCAGAAATCCTCCTAATCAAATCTGTTCCTCACTGACATCTGTTTAAACACTCTGATGATCTTCTACATATTCCTTAGATGCATTTACTAACATGCAATTAACCAATTAATTCACATTACCTAGAAAAATGTTCCATCTCAGTAGTGATCCAGAAGAGCCACTGGTCATTGTCTGCAGTGTCAGCCGCTAACAACTACATATCCAGCTAAGTTAGAAAGTCAGGGGTGTTGCTTTGCTGCCGGTCAGAAACAAAAGCACAGACAGATCTTACCTGATGGTTTACTTGCTGTGTGTGCACTTCCTGCTGTAAATATTTCTTCCTATCATCCAGTTTAGCAGAAAAAGGGCAAGAGTGAGGTTGAGAATATCTTCAACACTCAATTGGAGGTTGATTTTTATGGTCAGAAAAGTGTGTGCTGCCATGCTAGTGGTTTTATTTTCCACCCTGCATCTCTGAGTACTTTGCATTATGTGTTTTTGAAACTTGAGGCCACTCTGCTGTTGGGACACCTTCCTGTATCTGTGGCTCGTGCATGTGGCAACACCTCTTCTAATAACCGTGTTAATCATCGTCTCATACTTAACCCATGCTGCTGGCCACTAACTGTCAATCAGGGACCTGAAATGTATTCTTCACCCAAAAATATCAGCTATATTAACAGGGGTGACTTGTGGTTTGATCTTGACTTTTATATTGTTCTTTTTTTTCATGTTGTTCTGCATCAACTGAGATTCTACAATTACACAAACAGACATTAATGTTTCTGTTGACACTTAATCAAACCTTAATTATGGTTTTGTTCAAGTCCTGAGACAGTCCTTCTAAAACTAGACCAAATTAAAACCAATTTAAGGGCTGGAGCAGGTTAAACAAAAGTGATCCAATACTAAAAAATATGGTAAGAAATGTTATTCGGTCACTGGTTGCTGTAACGCTCTCTGTTTCCTCCGTCACTCTCTGCAGTGTAAAGTTCATGAATAAGATCCAGTACGTTCACAGTTTGGATGAGCTTGCAGAGATCGTTCCCATGGAGCACGTCCATGTTCCTCAGTGTGTCATGCAGTAAGTACATAATACCACTAGGTGGTGCTGCAAGGCAGAGTTATTCCAGCTGTAAAATTATGATGCGTGTAAATTTAACAAAAGAACAGTACTCTGAGCTGGTTGGAAACATGTTTAATATTCTTACTCTTGTAGTTCGGTAAGAAGGTTGAGAAGGTGGGCTTATCATTTGATTTAAAAATGTAATGGCACTCTTCTCCTTTTAGATATGATGAAGAAAGGATTAAAGCTCGGAGGGAAAGGTAAAATACATATTTAGATTTTGATGATGACTCACTAACCCTGATTCATATCCATCAATCTTGATTGAATTCAAATTGCAGCTTAAGGGTGTTAAATTTATTTACTTGCTAGACACAAATTCTTTGGATTCTCACAAAACAGACACCAGCAGAAATGCCATTAAAAGCTGTTTTTATGTGTTTGTGTGTGCAGGGTGGAGCAGGAGCGGCGGCAACAGGAGCAGCAGACTGTCCCGCCGGGGCAAGTTAAAAACTCTGTGAGGTACAGAACCACAGGCATCTAAATCTTGGCATATTTTACTATATGGATGCACAGCTGGCTTAGGTTTCTGGTACATGATCCTAATCAATGATTGTGGAGCAGTGGCTGTTTGAAGGACAAAACTTTGAAGGTGAAGGTAAAATCAGCCTCAGTTGTTTTTCCTATTTAAGCCACAAGATGGCGCTGTTCTATATAATGTATTGATCAAACTACCAACCATATCTCGCTCAGATATCAAACTCCAGAGTTATGGATGTACACTGCAATAGTATTCACACCTCATGATTTAAAAAAAAAAAATTGTAATGACAAATTTGATTGTATCTTTTGATGTGATAGCCCAACACAAAGTTTTTTTTTCAAACCCCTTTACCCTGCTACTTCATATAAAGTCAAGTGCAACCAACTGTGATCCAAAATGAGCTAATTTGTAAGAGTTAGATAAAATGTGGTGGTTGCAACATGCTGTGGAGATACTGTCTCCTCTTCAGGGGCAGGGAGGCTGATCAGAATGAAGAGAGTGATAGTGGATAAAAACCTGTTAGAAGCTGTAATAAACTTAAAACTGGATTGGAGGCTCACCTTCCAGCACGTTCAACCTAAATAACCAGAGCTTTACCGTAATTGTTTAGATCAAAGCATATTCTAGTTTTACAACGGCCTAGTCAAAGTCCAGAGCCTAAATCTTGTTGAGCATTTGAAAATTGATGTTCATGGATGTTTTTAAATCAGTATGACTAAGCTTAATCAGTTTTTTTAAAAGAAAAATATGTAAATAATTTCAGATATGTAAAGCTGATGAATACATGTAGCTTCGTTAAAGAATGTTTTTTAAATTACATAAAAAAATAAATCTTCTGGTTGTTTGCGTTTGTGTACCCCACAAAATCCCAGTAAAATACATTGATGTTAGTGATTATAACATGAAAAACTATAAAACATTCAATCTGTACGTATACTTTTGCCAAGTTAGTATTTTGGTTTGCTCAAATGGTTCATTATGAAAGATTTTACCTCATTCAAATTCATCATATTTTGGTTATTTTCAAGAAATGACCAACTTTACAGGTAAATTTGGATTATTAAAAAAATTATTAGAAATATTTACTATTGTATGGTTAGGCAGTTGCATAACTAGACCCAAATGTTGTGCCAAAGCCAAATTATTCAGTTGTTTTATCATTAAATTAAATGTCTAGAATTGTAGGATTTCTTAATGGTGCTCTACTTAAAAAAGAATTGAGATCAGCTACTTAAAGTTTTGACAAAGATTCAACATCTGAAAAGATGATTCATGACCAAAGTTATAATATATATTGCATCCTTAGTGTAATTTTGATTTGTTGCAGAGGAAGGTTTTTGGATGGATCGTTGTTGTTGATTATTGGTTGTTGTTCCAGCTGTTTTTATTATTCTTTTGCAGAATCAAACAAAACAAGAACAGCTATTCATTTAGTTCTGTCTGCACCTTAAAAAAAACAACAATTTGTTTTAAAGCTTCAACTAGCTGTGATTTAACCCAAACAATGGATACGCTTTGAACCACAGAACTATGGCAGTGAATAATACAGACAGGTATAGTCCTAGCCATTTTGTTTCATTGTTTTTCTGGTGGAAAGCTTTGAAAATGAATAGCTTTCCCCACCCAACAAATCCACAGATCTCAGCACTGCACAAAACCCACAAAAACTGCCGTTGTTACCACCATTACAGTTTTGTTGCTGTCGGAGAGTCTGAACAGGATCTAGCAAAAAAATCTTTGTTCTTATAAAAAAAAAAATATATTGAAACAAACATCTCATTTAACTTCATAACAGGTGATATTTTTATGTGACACTTGCATTTACTATCTCTAACTGTTATTCAGTATTTTGTAAAATGACTTTCTTGTTTCAATAACAGATTAATCATGTTAATTATATCTTATTTCGGGCATTAAAAGGGTCATGTAGATTGTTCACAAATTGTGAATGCATCTTTAAGATCTCTGTTTTATGTTGCAACATTTGCTTGTGTGCACACAGGGGGTGAAAGAGAAAGATGTGCAGCAAGTCGACACTTCCTCCCTTATTTTTTCCACATCCAGCTGATTTTTTATGTTGTTTACCAGTGATAAAGAGGACAATTCTTTCCTCTTGCCGAAAGTGGAATATTTTTCCAAGTTGAAAATATAGAACATGCAGGTGTTCTGTTACAGAAACTGTTTTTATTAGACGTTGTCTCTGCCTGTTGTAGAATCTGATTTGGGATACATATTGAATTGTTGGATCATGACGATGACCATGATTTGATTGATTCTGTCATTTCCCCAGTGATGCAATATCAGCAAAGATGGGTTATAACTCTGACTCTGATTTAATAATAAAACATAAATCAGTATGTAAGTGAAAAATGCACTTTTCCAAGCTCGAGATGCAGAGTGCAGAGAGCCTTTCAGATGCAACATGTCGGCTTGAGAGATGTCATGTGAGAGCACTACTAAAACAAAGTGGTTTCACACAATGCAGGTTTGTGAAAAAAAGAATTGTGTCAGATACAGATGTAGCAGTGTGGAAGATGCCTTCATCTCTCTTTCTTTTTACCTCATGGCTGCTGTATTTTTAAAACCTGTCAAAGCTCTGTCTTAATTGTTCCTGCATTTTTAAAGGTCCAAATATACTAACATTTCTTTAGGTCAGTCTTTTCTCCTTCTGGGCTTAGTTGCTGTGTAAACTACCTGTACTGTACTTTGTATTATAATGTGTCTGCATTGTACTGATATCTAAATATTTGCATTTTCTGATCTAGAAAACCAATGTTTGAAAAAGATCTTTAATGCACATGAACATAACATGTTTCGTTTGTAAGTGTCTGCTGTGAGAGCAAACTTCAGGCAATGCAAACGTTTAAGGTTTAATTTTCTTCCTTCAACATGCATGACACGCATAGACTAAATAGAGACCTAACCCGGTACATGCAGATTCCACTATAGATTAGACATGGGAAATGCAATACATTAAATACCTTCAGATGCTATTGTGTTAAGATTTTTTTTCCCCATGGGGAATGCTAGTTGTCAGCTTAGATGGAAAAAGCACTATATTGCCAAAAGTATTTGCTCTCCTGCCTTTGCACGGATTTGAAATCGAGTGTCTTTTTATTTTTAATCCATACGGTTTAATATGATTTACGCAGCTCGTTTGCTACTGTCAACTTAAGGTTCAGGGGTATTTTGCGGTATTTTCAACCATTCTTCCAAGGTGCATTTTCGACGTCAGACACTGCTGTGGGACAGATTCTCTGGATTACAGTCTAATTAATCTAAAAGCTGTTGAATCGAGTCGAAGTCAGGACTGTGTTCAGGTTAGTCAAGTTCTTCTACACCAAACTTAGGGGTATTGCCAGACAGAGAGGCCTGATTCCTTACTCCAAAGATTGACCTTGATGAAGGCTTTACGCCGAAAGGCGTGGGTCTCAGTAAAGTGGATCTATACATTTTGCAGTGTTGCCGGAATTTCCATTTATCCAACGATTTTCTCCTTCTCTGTGCACCTAGGAAGTGGTTGAAGTTGCTTCAGCACTGTTGATTTTTCATTACTCCAAAGGACATTGTCTCCCACTGGTCTAGAGTCTATGGCATGCATGCTTTACACAGGATGCAAGACAGGATGGAGAAATTTGGCAACCTGTATCCATGCAAACTTTACACTGGTTACCACATCATGGCTAAGTTGTTGTTTTTCCGATTTAGTTTAATACTACTAATAGCTGAATTTTGAATATTTAGTAAGGAGGAAACAACTGGAATTCTCTGAACTCCTGCGAGTGACCCACTCTTTTGCAGAAGTTTAAAGAAGCAGTCTGCAAGCGTCGTTGTTGGATTTTATACACCCATGGTCATGAAAGCGGCTAAAACACCCAAATGTCATAATTTGAAGAGGAGAGCAAACACTATTTGCAATATTTTTTGTGTATTTAATATTAGATAAACAATATTTATGCAGCTCAAAGTTTTTGCCCATATGGAGGGTGTTTTTTTCCCAGTAAAAAATATTGAAGCAAGAATAAACAATTTTAGATTAGAATAAATTTCATATTTATGTTTTTGGTTCTTGAAGCTGGGGAAGAATATAAAGCAACATCTGTGTTTTTGCTGTTGATTTGCACTACTGCATTTGGTTCTTAACAATAGTGTTGATACCTTAAACCATGTAACGGTTTAATTTTCTAGGTCTGTATTTTGGCATGTTGTGAAAACGCATAACAGTAGGACACATAAAACGTTTTAAAAGTTGAGTTCAAATTCTGCTCCTTTTTTAGAGCAGAATTCCTAGATAAGAGGTTCAACCTTTCTTTATTGAAGTATGTTTTCACCTGATTTCCAAATAGGCTGGTTTCATGGCTGAACTGAGTGCCTATTTTTGACTCGAATGAAATCCAAACATGTCAGAATGTAAAGTGAAGCTTTTTAATTTTTTTATTGTTTTGTTTTTTATAATTGTGATGTATCATTGATATGAGAAATTCTGGCAAAACCCTGACCTGAATAGCCCATCTGAAACCAATACTCATTTTGATTGTAAAAGCACAACACAAACATGCAGCATGTCTAACATTTTGCTGTAAAATGTTTGCTCAGATTCAAATGATCATGTGGACTGTTATTATTCATTGTCTAAAGATGGCTGTAAATATGACAAAAACAATAAATTTATCCTTCAAGAGCCTGAAATGTTTTTGATTGTAAAACATCATTTTCAGTCAGTTTGACCTTGTAGACCCTGAAACGTGCACCTGTTTCCAATGTAAACTGTGGTGTGTTATGGAAACAAGTACTGGAATTTCTGGCTGGACAACAAGCTTAGAGAGTGATTGGCAAGTGATTTTTCAGTGGAGAAAGTGAGTTGTTCAAAATTGGAAAACAATGTTCTATTTCAAATAAGAGAATAACCTGCATGTCTGTACGGGACTGTGGGACAATTCAGATAAAGTATGAAACGTGTCTCATCTTGATCTGGAGGAGTTTTTTTATCATCATCATCATTAGCTCTAAAGAAATGCCAAAATTCACCAACAATCCTCGGCCGAACAATCATCTTAAAGAATCCATTTTCAGACAAGTATTCAAAGTCCAGACACGTGGAGACATTATGAAGCACAGGGAAACATTTTATGATAGCATACTAAATGAAATGTCCATAACAGCAAGTACTATTCTGCATGTAAACCAATATTAGCAAGGTAACACCTTTTTTAATGATTCTACTTTAAAAACAGCGTGTAATATGATGGTAAAGCCTTTATCAGGCTGCATATTTTTTTTACCCTTGTTCCCATTTGAACCACTGACATATGACCCAGTTAATTGGTTTCCAATTAACTTGCTGTCTAATAAAAAAGCTAACTGTTCTCACATGCCTGACACACATATGTGAGGCAACTGTGTAACAACAACACATAAGACCTGTAGATTCATAATGTAATGCATTGTTAACTTTTTCTTCATGTGCATAAAATTAATTTACAGTGGGGCAAAATTAGTATCTTGCAGCCACAGCTTGTGCAAGTTGTCCCACTAAAAAAGCTGAGAGCGATAATATTCATCACAGGTACTCTTCAACTGTATGAGACAGAATGCAACAAAAAAAAAACATTCAGAAAATCAACTTGTATGATTTTTGAAGAATTTAATTGTATAACGGTGCAGAAAATAAGTATATGATCAATAAAAAAAGTTACGCTTGATACATAATGTTGTTGTCTATGACAGAGGTCAAATGTTTCTGGTAGGTCTTCACCAGGTTTACACACACTATATTGCTGCAATTTTGGCCCATTCTTCTATGCAGATCTTCTCTTGAGGGCTGTTGCTGGGCAACACGGACTTTCAACTCCCTCCACAGATTCTTTATTGGATTGAGGTCTGGAGACTGGCTAGGCAACTCCAGAACCTTGAAATGTTTTTTTATGTAGCAACTCCATTGTTTCCTGTGCGGTGCATCTGGGATCATTGTCATGCTGGACAATCAAGACAAGTTTCATCTTCTATGCGTTCACTGATAGAAGGAGTTTTGCCCAAAATCTAATGATGCATTGTCACATTCATCCTTTCCTTAATATAGATCAGTCTTCTTGTCTCCTTTGCAGAAAAGCAGCCCCAAAGCATGATGTTTTCAACCCCATGCTTCACACAGTAGGTATGGTGTTCTTGGGATGCAACTCAGCATTCTTCCCTCTCTTGAGTTGCTTTCATACCAAAGAGTTGAATTTTGGTTTCTATCTGACCACATGACATTATCCCAATCCTCCCCTGGATCATCCATATGGTCTCTTGTAAACTTTAGAAGGGCATGGACTTGTGCTAGCTTAAACAGGGGGACTTTTTGCTTACAACAGGATTTTATTCCATGATGGCATAGTGTATTATTACTGTGGTCCCATTTCTTCGGGTCATTGATAAGGTCCCTTTCGGTACTTCTGGGTTGTTTCCTCAGTGTTTGCAACATCATATGTACACCATTAGGTGAGATCTTGCATGGAGACCCAGATCAAGGGAGATTGACACTGATGTTGTACTTGATCGTTTTCCTAATAGTTACCTGAACAGTTGATTTCTTCTCACCAAACTGCTTGCATATTGTAGATTGGCTCATCCCAATCATCTACAGGTGTACAATCTTGTCTCAGGTGTCCTTAGACAACTCTCTGGTCTTGGCCATGTTGAAGTTTGGAGTCTGACTGTTTGAAGGTGCAAACAGGTCTGTTTTATACAGATGGCGAGTTCAAACAGTTGCCATTAATAAAGGTAAAGAGTGGAGGATGGAATAGTTTCTTTAAAAAGAAGTAACAGGTTTTTGGAGGCCATAATACTTATTTTATCCACCATTATACAAGTAAATTATTTAGAAATGATACAATGTGATTTCTTTGATTTTTTTACATTCTGTCCTTCACAGTTGAAGTGCGCCTATAATGAAAATTACAGCCCTCTCTCATGTTTTTAAGTTGGACAACTTGCTCAATTGGTGGCTTCCAAATCCTTTTTTTTTCATCACTGTATATTTTGATTATTTTAATGAACTACAGGAGCCTTGAACAATTCTTTTAAAAGAATTAATATTCAGCCCCGTTGAATGGTTTTAGACATTAAAAAAACAGGTAAATCAGATAACTACTGTTTTAACTTAGTCTACTATCTATCCACAATACACCCAGACATTCTGAGAAGATACCAAGGCATTTCCAGAGCAGAAGGAATATTCCTGGAGCGAGTTCTGGATCTTTCATTGGTTCCCATAATAAGGCAAGGCGAGTTGGCATATGCAACTGCTGGTATTGTTTCTGGTGCTTGAATGGGTTCACTCTGACAAAGCAACAAATAGCCCCTCAACATGGGCCCATCAGGGAGAAACACCGAAATCACGTGTTACAGCTGCTCTCAAAAGTCTGTTAAAACCTAAAACTCTCTGTCATATTCTTTTTATTATTGCGCCTTTAAGAATGATCATTTACTATCTCGTGCTGGGGAAATTCAGGTGTAATAGATTCACACAAAGATAATAACATAAAAAGCAGAATTAAGAATAATATACTTTTCAAAAAGGGGATAATCACAATAAAAAAATACTGTCAAGTCCTTATCACAGGGAATGTTTAACTGAGTCAAATAACAACTAACAAAATGTACACGAGTATTTGTGCATTTAAAAGCCGACTTTTTACAAGAGGTAAAAAATACATTTGGAAAATAGAAACATATTTGAAGTGAGAAAGGCAGCAAGGATTTAAAAATTTAGTGAGTTTGTGAGAGCAGTGATAGTTATAATCTTACAACAGAATGTATCTTCTGCAGTCTATCACAGACTGAGTTCAGATCATGGTTCAGATTTAGCTTTTTGAATAGAATAGGAGAACAACAGTTCCTAGAGTTGGATTTGGGTCCCAAACACGCAATAATGGGGTTTTGAAATTCTCTTGAGAAAATTACTTAAGTCTAAGAACAACAATACATTTGCAATGAATAAATAAACTAAATGCTAAAAAGCATGATATATTAGTCAATAGATTGACTGTTGATGTTGATGAAATGTTTATTTTGTGGGTCAGAAAGTTTAGTAACCACTGGGATTGGAGACATTGTCAAAGAGTGATGTTATTTTGCCCTTTTTGTTCTGTTCTTTCCCTAAAAACAGCTGCTTCAATGTTTAATTCAAGGCTGAGATTATTTGTCTAAATGTCATTTACTGTAACGTGATCTTAACAGTGGGAACATCAGCAGACATCTCCCTAAAAATGACACATCACACAGCTGTTGTTTCAGTGCATCCATTTGACACCATCAATGGTTTTTTTCCGCAGCTGCAGCCCCAGCATGAGGATTAACTGCTGAATGGAACAGAACAGACCGCAGCAGGCGGGGCGGGACATGTAAATAACGGTGTTTCTCGCTCTCTGATTGGCTTTTGTCAGGGGGGCAGCGTGGGATCTGATTGGCTGGGTTGAAGAGGCACGTAGTGAGGGGGAAAATCATAAATATGCAAGAGGCACGCTGTAGCACGAGAACGCCCCGTGCCTGCGTATGCCGTGACGCAGTCCGAGGCAGGCTGGATATAAAGTCAAATGCCTGGAGCTACGATTCAGTAAATAGGAGGGAACAGCATCAGAACTGTAAGGTTTAATACTTTTAAATCTTTATATTTGTTGGAGTTTGGCCGCAGAGTTCTGTGCCTCTGACTTTCATTTCACTTGACGTTGGGAAAGACTGTCGAAAGAAGACGAGAAGATGAAATACATTATAGGAATTGGCGGGTAGGTGTGGTTTACTTTGTAAACTAAATAGATAGTCGTAAATAGATAGTCGTTTTAAAGCTTTTTGTAGCTGTATGTTATCTATAACTCCTGACTGAAAAGTTGTAATATAATAAAAAGCCAATAGTTTTTTTTATGATACTACAACCTCATAGTTATGCGGAAGCAAACCATTTAGTATTTTATATATTCAAGAAGAGTACGCAGTTGTCCAAAAACTAACAGTTTTTATACATCATCTATATATAATTTTGTTTTTTATCTTTAATGTTATCTTGATGTCCACATGTTTTATCAGTCGCCCGCCGGGAAAAAAAAGTTAGTCACATCCGGTTTGGTTTGTTGTCATAGATCGAGCGGGACTTTTGAAATTTCACCGCGTGAGTTCCCTAAAAACTGGAGGGAAAACTATCAATTTCACCTAAAATCTCTACCTTTATTTAATGTAGTTTATTTTATGTAATATCAGTTACTTTTTATATAGGTTTTTAAAACAGGAAGCTGAAGGTCTTAATTGTTTTAGGTTAATTTTCGTCTGATTTTTACGTACACAGAGCATTGTAACTTTAATTATGAGAACAGTCCTGACAAATGTGTTGTATATTATTCTAGCACTGATCCATATTTAATTACTGGGGTAGATGGATATTATGGATATTTTAGTACATTCATTTGTTTTTGTCTTGAATACCAAGATTGAACCCAGATAAAATCTGAATACTACACAAAAAATGGCTTGAACAATCACTTACCCACAATCTGACCTTCAACTACACTAACTCTGTTTTTTTACAGGGTAACTAATGGTGGTAAAACTACTCTGACTAATAAACTGATCCAGACTTTGCCCAACTGCTGTGTTGTGCACCAGGATGACTTTTTCAAGGTGAGTCTCATTGAGTGGATGGTCAAGTTATAAAGTTTTGGCCTCTTTCTCTTTTTGGCCATTTCTTGCTACTGCCTGAGCTTTGTTCGTGACCTACGTGAGATGTCTTTGTAGTCCTCTTCCCCCCCCACACACACTCCTTTCTTTTCCTTGATTCCCATGCGGTTCTTTGTCTATGTTACATATTCTTTGAGTTTTCTGTTTAAATCTGCTTTTATTCTTTGAATCTTCCGTTTTTCTCATTTGAAACTAATAACTAAACTATTATTCATGCTACTTCTCGCCCGAAATATTATATTTGCATAACAACCCTTGCTTAATTTTATGCATGCCATTTGCTGTATGTCTTCTGTTTCTGCCTTTTCTTTGGTTGTTTTTTATTTGTTCCTCACTCGTTTGGCCTAACATTTGTGGCATGTTGGTGAGATCTGCAAGTGTTCAAAGCCGTGAGGTTGCAGCAATGTTTTATTGGTGACTGTTATTTCAGAAACCCGATCAAATAGAAGTCGGGGAGGACGGCTTTAGGCAGTGGGATGGTAAGACTTCGCTGAAGACTGCCAGTGACTCATTTTTGACCTCATATCTGATGTAGTAGACCCCACCCTCCTCAGTTGCATCAGCTAGAGCCCAAACATTCATTTGTAGTAAACTTTGAAGCAGCAAACACATAAATCATTACAACTTTTTTGTCTGGGTTTGTTTCCTAATCTTCTCTCCTCTCTGTTTCTCTTGTGCTCCACAGTGATCACAGCTATGGACATGGAGGCCATGACCAACACGATAAAGGGCTGGATCGAGAACCCAGCAAAGTTCGCCCGCTCCCACGGCGTCGCCCTGGCACCTGTTCCTGACGTGGCCAACCCTGACGAGCAGATCCACATCCTGATTGTTGAAGGCTTCCTGCTCTACAACTACCCGTAGGTTGATTGATTATTTTTGCATGGCTGACTTTCTGTATTTATTTCAATTGAACCAGTGATGTAGAACTAGTTTTCTTTTGCTGTGAACGGGGCACCTAATTTGTATGGGTTATGGTTTCTATAGTGTAAAAACAAAAAAACTGGCAGGTATTGGGCCGTCTTGGAACCTAAATAATCATGATTGCAGCCTCTTTAGTGGCACTATTAGTTCTATTGGGTCACGTGCTAATTTAGCATGCTATCTGCTCATGTTCACGGACCCCCAGCGAGCAGATTTGAGCTTGCTCTGTAGGTAGAGATAAGGAGGCTCTCTGAGTGGTCCAGGGTGGTTGGTACTCTGTGTACTAGTGATGAGTGTCAAACACGCAGCAGAGATAAAGATAAGGGACGGCATGAACAGTTGTATAACTATACTCTTTTCTTAAATGGATATTGTTCTGCACCATGTCATCATGTGTGTTTCTCCTCTTCAGGCCCCTGCTGGATGTTTTCAATAAATGTTATTACATCTCGATCCCCTATGAGGAGTGCAAAAGAAGGAGAAGGTGAGCCATCGTTTTTGTTCTCACTGTGTTCCACTTTAATATCATTAGTCATTCGCTTACTTGATTTATTCTTGTAATTTCAGTACAAGACAGTACACCGTCCCTGATCCTCCTGGCCTGTTTGACGGTCATGTGTGGCCCATGTACCTGAAGCACAGAAAACAGATGGAGGAGAGCGGTTTGAATATCGGTACGATCTTATCACTGTCCATATTTACAAGCCCGGCCTCATTTCACTACTCCGCCCCGCTGTAGTTGTGGTGTCTGTCCGTTTTTGTTCTAAAGGGAATATTTTGTATTGGTGTGTTACAGATTATCTGGATGGTTTGAAATCCAAAGCAGAAATCTACAACCGGGTGTATGAGGACATTCAGAACAACCTGCTTAATCGCTTATAGGTAAGAAGGCAAGATTTTTCAGTTGTGAAGGAAACTATATTTAGGAATTTTACAGCCCATTTAACAACAATTTTTCATAAGTCATTTCTGAAATTGAACTAATTGTCTCTTTGTTTTTGTTCTTTATTTTGCAGCAGGAGGACTCTTCTTTACACCTGTATAGACTTTGTAAATAGCCTTTTTTTTTTTTATAAGGTGTACTTTTATTTTTTGTATATAGAAAGGAACTCTGTTAAATTATCTTGTGTTTTTATCTACTTCCCATGGACAAAGTGTTTTTGTTTGATTACAAAGTGAACTGGACTGCATTGGTTTTGTTATGCCGTTTACTGTTTATTGGCCTCTGGTCTTTCCAAGTGTCTACTACCAATAAATAAATGATTTGCTGTTAAAAAACAGTTCATTAAACATCTTTTGTGTGGTTTCTGTGTCTATTATGTGGATGGACGACAGAAGCATCTAGACAAGTTATGATATCAACTTATTTATCCAAATGGCAGTGATCCTTATAAGATGTCGTTTACATTTTTTATTTTTTTATTATTACTATTCCTTTAATGTTTGGGTATGAAATATTTTTTTTAATTTTACTGTACCAATTGGGAGATGTCAAGACTGATGTGAAAGATTTCCTGGTCTCACTTTTTACAAATCTTATCACTGCTGGTTTTTCATTTGTCTAAAAATTAATAATCAAAATGGATTCACTGCTTTGGTACATTAAGTTCAATTATATATTAATCTTCATGCCTAAAACAAATTTTATAAAAGTGGTTTTTAATGTTTTATAACAAAAAAAAATCACAAAATTTACAGCGAGTTACTCTGTTAGACTTGATGTCCCTTTATTCTGAATCTACAAAGACTTCATGATTTAATAAAGTTGCCAATTATATTTTCCAATATAGCCAGATTGGTTTGAATAGATTTTCTTTCTCCCCTTAAATTAAATTATTTCAAAGCTATAGTCAGGTTTTCTTACTCGCATCAAAATTTGATCTAAAATATTTCATCAAAAAAGATAAGTACTTTTCATGTGGTACAGATTAAGTGCATTAACTGCAATTGGTAATTTAGTGGAAACAAAAGATGCACTTTAAATAAAAATTGCAAATTAAATGAAAAAAGAAACTTTTAGCTCCTGATAAATACATAGGATGTAATGAAGCTGAGCAACAGTTACAGGAACGATCAAAGTTGGCTACTGTGGATTTTATAAAGCTAATTTGATTAAGAACCTGTAATATCATTTGGTTGGTGTGTAATCTAATTTCCTGGACACTTGTTATATCAGTCTAGGTAGAGTCACATAAAAGACTGGCAATTGAGACTTTGCATCTATTTTAGAAACTGGAAACGCTCAGTCAACGCTCTACTGTATGTCTTTCCTCGTGGGTGTTTCCGAATATAGACTACTAAAATAGTTGCCCTCACTGGTCTCAAGTAGATGCTAGAGTAGGTGAGAGACTACACATAAGATTTAGGCTATTAGCACAAGATTGTGCTCCCTTAACAGCTCATGGTTTTTTCTGAGCATGTGCTGGGGTCTCATATGTTTCTGTACCACATGTATAAATAGATCAGGATAATTTATCATTTCCCCAAAGAGAACGTCATGGCTAAGTGTAGGATGTGTCACGTGAGTGTTAAATTTAATCTTCCTCTCTCCAAAGTAGGTGGAAGTTCAATGACACTGACAGACGACATTTTTGTACTTTTAGTCTTGTTTACCTCAGTGAATGAATATACACTGATGAAGTTTCCCCCCTCTGATTAGCTCTGGACAAATCTGAAATAATCTGTTGTGACTCAGGGATACCAGCCTTTTGCTGGCACCTCTTTGCGCCAGCAGTACGTCTGACATCAGCTGTAGGAGTATACGGTCTGTCATGTGGGTGTCAAGGTGGTTATTGTAACATCCTAACAGGTGGTGGCACATAAACCCCCTTTGGCTTAGACTCACTGTACTGAAAGTGACAGCAGCATAGGTGATTCTTGCGAGGACAAACAGAAATTAAGACGTAACTCACATAATAGAGGTTCATATTTCTATGGTGCACTCTTATATTCCATCCCCACCACAAGCAGCCCAGTGGGTAACAGTAGCTACATCATGCCAAAACTGACTAAATAGAAGCCTTGGTGTAGATATTTTACTGCAAAAACATGAGCCGATTTCAGTTTTACTCAAACGTATGACGTAAACCCTTTCACCCTTCCACAACTCTGAGTACAGCCATTTCTGCTTTTTGCTGGTACTCCGTGTCCTCAATTACACATGCAGAACACTGTTGAACTGCTTCCTGTTTTTGTGGGTGTTACATGCCTTTTTTGGAGCAGAGCGCTGTGCTGGGTGTTTTACACAGCACTGTATGACAATGTGAAAATGTGCACAACGTGCCGTACACCTGGCAAGGGAACACCGGAAACAAGCTTGGTTAGAACAAGAGAACTGTGTTTTCTGTCTACACAAAATTGTTTTGTGTGCTTTGGGTTTTTGAAGCAAAAATAACGCAGAACCAGACTATCTGAAAAGTGTCTTGCTTAAACAGGTGTGATTGTGCACTAAATGAGATTTAAGTGAACGTGACACAACACAGTAATAAAGATCTGCTCGCAGTCTCAGCGAGACCTTTGCCCTGTAATTATGTTCCAATGCTGGCACACATGCACAATTCTTTCCTTCTCTTTGTCAAAGTCATGCATATTATATAAATATATACATATATATTTAGAGTTGGGCTGTTTGGAGTAGAGGAAGTCTGCGTTCAATTCCGTGATTGTAGAGTGTACTTTCTGTCTTTTTTTCACTGCTCCCTTTGGCTGTGGTCTACCTGTCTGTCTGCACGTCATCAGGCAGCCAGCGTGACTAAGGAACAAAACAAAGACAAAGGTGAAAGATTCTCACGTTCTCTTCGGGGAGGAGCCTGTTTATCACCAGGATCTGGTAGTAATTAGATACGGTAGTTTGCGCCATTATTCCTGAGCATGTGCAGGGCTCATTCACTGAGAAAACATTTGAAATCTCAGATAAGTAAAACAGGACCTAAAACAGTAATCAGAGAATGGGTTGGGGTTAATTCAGCAAAGTTTTTAACACAAAAGATTTTGGCTTCTTCCTTATTGCTCTCAAAAAAGGTATTATGTAGACTTTCTTAGATTATTTTTAAACATCAGCACTACAACTGCATCTATGAGACACTGCAAAACTACCCTGAAACAGTTCTTTCAGATTAGATTTCCATGTTTGGCTTTTATTAGTTTGTGCAACTCATGCAATCATCTGGTACACAGAAAACTGCAAGGATATTTAACAAAATGCAAAGTTCATGTACGCTTCGAGGGTCATTCATGGCTGCTTGCAGCTTTAGATTGCTGTATTAAAGGAGAATTATAGGCTACTTGGCCAATAAAATACACAAGATTGTATTTGTTCACGCAAAGAATATGATATAATTGCAGAGAAGTTGTAAGTTAGTAAATCATGTGTTCTGGGTAATATTAAATTATATTTCTCTTCTAATGATCTAGCAATACTTTTTTTACTCATGTAAGATATGCATAAACCCTTTACTTTAAGCATCAAAGTAGTCATGGTGACTGTCTCTGATCAAAAGTTTGTGGGGTTTTTTTCCATTAAGTTTGTGCTGAATAGCATCCTGATGCCTGCTCCTTTCATTAGATCCTGGTCACATTTCTAGACACAAAACAAAGGGTTTTTCTTGTTCCACTCCAGTGTTGCTGAAAGCTACATCTTTGTTTTGTGTGTGTGTGTGTGTGTGTGTGTGTGTGCCCGCCCTGAAAGTCTATGGGCTGGAAATTAGGCAATGTGAAATGCAAATAGTGTCTCATATGTGTAGAGATTTTCAGGAGTGATCTCTTGCCTAACAGTCTGGGATGCCAGCTTAAATAAACTCTGATGTTACGTATAAAAGGACTGTAAATAAACCTGACCTTAAAGTAACCTCTACATGACACAAGACCTGAGTATGTGACCCATATCTGCATATCTAAACTCTGTGGTTTTAATCCCCTATTGATGAGTCTTTAAAATTATAAAAAGACCTTTTTACCTTACCGTAATCATTCAGTGAGTGGAAAAAGCTCATACCAGATGAAAGCACAAAGCGAACGCCTGTCTTTTTGTGGGGACGCAGCGCCCCCATCTGGCATAAAAGTCTATTTGAATTGTTCGCACTGGACACTATTTTTAATACGCCAAGTAGAAGAAAAAACATAAATACCTTTTTGTTTTTAGAGAGCTGGTCCAAATTTGGGGTTTATGATCTTAAGATGTTGTCTTTTAACTGACCTGACCAGACTTTATTGAATTTAACATTTTATTTTGTATTCACACTCCTGAGGGTAAAACAAAAATAGGAGACATATTATGCATAATGTTTTCCAGACTAAAAAAATGGAAAAGAGAACACCTGTTTATAGAAATTGCTTGTCATCATCTGGACACTGACTGGCCTATTAGGGATTAATCTAAACCATTACATAGTAGCACTGGCTGCGTGTTTACAACCTCTAACTGGTTTTATTCCAGAATTACACTCTACTGAGCTCCATCAGTCATCCAATCAACTCTTTTCAGCTTTGCTTTCCCTACTGAAGAACAGTATCCCCACAGTATGCTCCCATCACCACCATGTTTCAACACAGCAGACAGTAGGTTCAGGGATATTTCATGTTTTTTATGTTGGCCAACAACTTTAATTTTTCTTCCTTCTTCCACATGTTTGCTTTTCCCCGTAAGCGGTCTGTGTCTAGGCAGGTTAAAAATTGTGGCGTAGTCTTTCAGTTTGGACCAATGGGTTGACCTGTCTACTCTGTTGCTGTCCCTTGGTCTACAATGCTGTTTGTTCACTAATGTTCTCTGGAACAAACCTCTGAGGCCTTAACAGAGCAGAAAAAGAGAAAGTTTACAGGTATCTATCATAACTCAAAGTTTGTTGCTGTCGTTGCAGCAGGTTTCGCTTCAAAAGAGGATGCATAGTTTAGTAGAAATTATTATAAAATATAATATTATAAAATCGGTGTTATCAGACATATTTAGTGTGGGGATATATCTATTTATAATGGTGGACTCCAGTTTCAATTACAATGCAGCAAGAATAAAACTGAAAATCTCCGAAGCCCACATGGGTGAGACTTCCCCCGAGCCCTACCCTCCTGGCGGTGATGCTGTGCGCAACTGCGTGACAGCCCAGTGAACTTCACACCTCTCCTTCTGGTCTATCTCAAATATTTCCCGCACACTCTTTCAGTTTTAGGATTTTTCTCGGAGAGAAACAACCTCAGTAGGCCATGGAGAAGTTGTGGTTTCTTCTTATTTGCCTCACTGATGTCCTGGTGCATTTAAGTACCAGTCAGGACCCTTTATCCGCAGCTGTTGGACCCTGGAGACAGCGCATTCAGTGGGAGAATAATGGTCAGGTGTACAGTTTGCTCAGCACTGGGACTCGATATCGCTTGCCTTCCCAGAACAGGAAACCCACACAGCTGTTACTGACAACAAAAAATAATTTGAACCAAGTTATCTCACCTGCTGCGCCCACGAGATCTACCAGAACCAGGTCGATGAGCCTCCGAGGCACATCAAGGGATCACTCTGAGCAAAATGACCAAGTAGACGCTTCACTTTTTGGAGCAGATGTGTCTCAGTATCTGCATTCCGCGGGTCGACCTGGCACACAGAGTCAGTCCCATGTGGTTTTAAATTACCGTTCTGGCCAGGCCCCGACTAACAGCAGCGCTGCTGTTCTCATCCAAGAGTTTTCTGGGGGCGGAATCCCCAGAGGGACCCGGGGTACTGTTGCGGATGACAACGGCGCACAGCAGCCCACTGCGCCACCAGTAAGAGCGCAGGATTTAACGCACAGTCAAGTCTTCAGAGCCTCCTCTGATACTTTAGATTCAGTCCACAGATCCGTTTTGGTCAACATGGGTAGTGATGGTCGAGTCACCCAGCAGACCAGAGCGCAACCTCTGACCAGAGTCACCCCAGAGGTGCATGACTCCAGCGAAGCTGTTGAGATACAATACCCTCGTAGGAGTGCAGCTACAACAGGTGCAAGCAACCCACGGGACCCACACAGCATCCACCACAGGAACTCGGTTTTCTATAATGTTTATCCTGCGGACCACAGGAACAGGCAGAACGCGCGCAACCCACCGGGCCCCGGTCACGGCACCAGGTTCTTCCACAACGGTAAGACGAACAGCAGACTGGATTATGCTATTTTATTTCTCCACCATCCAGTGCCGGTCAAAGGCTTTATGGGGCCCAAAAGACAATCTTGTAAAACCATCAGGCTCCACGGTTCAGTCCCTTAATATCACCTATGTTTCTACATGATACATCTAAAATAAGCATTATTAACGTTTACAGCTCAAAAATAATATTCACCACCTAATAAACGGTGTGTGTTGTTTGAACTTATTTCATTTCACTTTATATTTTTAATCTCGTACTGATAATAATAATAAATCCACTTGATATTTCTGAGTGTTTAAAAATATATGAATAATAGTTCTCATCATCAAGGGAATTCTTTTTTTTGGCTTTTTTCATTTTTAAATGAACTAACAGAATCATCCCTGGTCTTCGACTCAGTCTTTAAAAAGATGAGTCCAGATAAATTCAGGGGAAACAGTGAGTTTACATGGGTACTTTGCCCTTATCTCTGCTGTTTTATATATTGTACAGTGTAAAAATGTTGAGTGTAAAACCTCATTCATGAATGCAATAATACATTTGCTGCCTTTGCATTTAATAAGCATTCTAACTTATTAAACTATTTTCAGGGTATATTATTTGACCATAGCAGTAATATTAGTCTTAAAAAGAATGAATGGTTTATTTAGAATCCTTTGGTTTTCACCCACAATGTATTAAATCAAATGTTTAGATTTTAAACCCTTTTTCCAACTATATGAGTTGAGTCACAAGTTCAATCATACAAACATGATCATTTTAGTTTTTAGTAACATTTCTTTTGTTATTGGCAGGTCTCCCAGACCTAATCCCTGACCCATACTATATTCAAGCAGCCTCATACATCCAGAGAGTACAGATGTATGCCCTTCGCTGTGCTGCTGAGGAAAACTGTCTTTCCAGGTACCTATTTATTCATCTTTACCAAGTAAAATGTATGTTTTTTTTGAACATGTGCATTCTTTTTTCTTTTTTACATTGTGTCCTGCTATGTCTATAAACTTTAATGTATTTTATTGGGATATAGAACATGATATGGGGTATATTTCTAAACAATCCTTTTCTATTTTGTCTTGCAAATAATAGTCTAAAGTGTGGCATACATATTCTAAAATATGAATTTCAATAAATCCTATTCCTTTGCAAATCTGACTGCATATTTTGGGTCAATGTCCTCTTGAAGGTAAATGGATGGTAAATGGACTGAACTTATAGCGCTTTTCTAGTCATACTGAGCACTCAAAACGCTTTACATTGAAACCACATTCCCCCATTCACACTCTGATAGCCAACATGGCTCGATAGGACGATGTAGAATTTTTGGGGTTAAGTGCCTTGCCCAGGGGCATATCGACATGTGACTGGAGGAAGCTGGAAACGAACCTCCGATTGCAAGCCAACTCTACTCTACCACTGAGCCATAGTCGCCCCTCGAATCAAGGTGAATCTCGACATCTTCCCATCAATTTTAACTAGCTCCTGATGAAAAGCATTCTCACAGCATGATGCTGCCACCACCGTGCTTCACAGTGTGGACGTTATGATCAGGGTGATGTGCTCCACATACCGTTTTCCATGTGAACCTTAAAGTTTGTATGTGACCTTATCTGACCAAGCCACTGTTCTCCACACATTTCATGTGACTCTAACATAACTTTGGAAAATTCCAATCTGGATCTCTCGTGGTTTTCTTTCAACAATGACTTTCTTCATATACGGTCATCAAATTAAAAGGAGTTAAATACAAATGTTTGCAGCTTTTTTTGTTGTAATACATTTTGAAAACCATGTGTGGGTTTCCTGTAGCTACACCGTTACAAGCTATTTTGTGTTGTTCTATCACAATCCCATAAGATACATGGTTGTTTGTAGTTGGAAAATGCCAACATGTGTAAACGTTAAAGGAGTATGAATACATTTGCAATACACTCTATGAAGTAGCTCATCTGGATGCATGCTTTAATAATTGGGATTGAATTGGAAACTGTGTAATTTAGAATGAGTTGGTCTATTTCAGTTGAAAAAATAACTATTATTTGTGGAATTAACAAATACAACCATTAGGATTGCCTTGATGCTGCAACACGAGGAGGATTGTTGGCCTTTGTCCGACTTGGATGTAGCAGCCTAGTGATAGAGCGGCTGGGCACAAATCTGGCCACTCCTAAGAGTTTTTTTCCTTTGATCGGAGAAGCTGCGCTGCCAAGCAAAGCAAACCCTGAAATGGAAGGATTTCAGAGCTGAAAATAAAAGCTACTAATTCATGACAGAAACCCACCGCTGCAGTAAATCTGCAGTAGAGGGGGATCCGAGGAAAATCAAAGCGCAATGATGAGTACGCAGGACAGCCTTGTGTAAAGATGAGGTGGCTCCATCCCAGATGTATTCTAAGTGGTTGTCTTGGTTTTCCTTTCTCCTCAGATCTGCATATCATCCAAGTGTGAGTGACCTGGACTACAGAGTCCTGCTTCGCTTCCCACAGAGAGTAAAGAACCAAGGAACTGCAGACTTCCTTCCAATAAAACCCAGACATGAGTGGGAATGGCACAGCTGTCACCAGTGAGTTCCCTCATAGAAAGTTCAAACAACTTCATCCCATAAATAAAAAGTGTAAAAAGTCAACCCATCCAAATCAGTCAATGCAGATGTCTGGAAACATTTTCTCAATTGGATTTCATTCTGGGGCATTCTGAAATATGAACATTCTTCAATCTCTGGATTCATGTTCAGGACTGTTTTCTAGCTGGAAGGTGAACCTTCACCCCAGTCTGAAATTTTTGCAGCCTCTTCCAGGATTGCCCTGCATCTTCCCATCAAATCTGACCAGCTTCACTTGTGAAGAAAAGCCTGATGCTGCCAGCACTATGTTTTAGAGTGCTTTCAGAGTAACCTGCGGTACTGTTCTTAGCCCACATGGTGAACTAAAGAGTAGCCACTCTTAGTGGAAAGCTGTAGGCATCTGGCTTCTTTTCCCCTGTTTTAATTAAATCCCCTCTGGTTTTGCCCCCATTAACCACCTATATGTGTGTAGTTCCAATGAATAAAAAGTTGAAATAAAAAAATGCTTGCTTGTTAAACCTGTTACAATTTTAGAGCATCAAACCTTGCTCAGCTGCTTGTGCAATTAATATTTGCACACATGTAGCTAAAATTTTGTTGCTTTGTCCAAGAATACAAAGTGTCCTTCTAATAATGAGTCTGTGTCCCTTACATTGCTTTTTGCAACCGTTCTAAGCTAGGAATGATATATTTGAAGCGTATGTGTGTGATGAAATCCCTCAAGTTTGTTTCTGTGACTGAATGATTCTTGGAAAAGTCTGGCATCTTGAAAGCAAAACACAAGGTGATTTGGTATGACTGAAGACTTTTGCACAATACAGTACAGTTCCCTTTGTGTTGATTTCCATAGCATGTTGAGCTCAACAGAGTCCCCCTTTCTGAGGGTTTGTTTGCGTCTCCGTCTCTCCCCAGACATTACCACAGCATGGAGGCCTTCAGTAACTACGACTTATTGGATGTCTCCACTGGACAGAAGGTTGCTGAGGGACACAAAGCCAGTTTCTGTCTCGAGGACACATCATGTGACCCTGGAGTACGGCGACGCTTTGCCTGCACTGCTCACACACAGGTTAGTATGCTCTATCACATACTCATTTACTTGGTTGTTTGTACTTTATAATCCTCTCTTATTGTTGGTTTTAGATGATTTACAGGTGCTTTAATTCTATTCCTGAAAATGTAAAATGGATTAAGCCAAAATGTAAGTAAAAAAATATGACTAAAAGGAGTTTGGTTTGTTTTAAGGGGCTTGGTCCTGGATGTTATGATACTTATCATGCTAACATTGACTGCCAGTGGATCGACATCACTGACGTTCCACCTGGAAATTATATTCTGAAGGTACAATTTCAGATCAAAACAAAAACATTTCTTTTTTTACATTTCAGCTATTTGTCTCCTTAGTGTATTTTAATTTAACCAGAATCTAACTTGCACATCGCTGTCATCCTAAACTGTTGTCCAGGTAATGGTGAACCCCTCCCAGCTGGTCCAGGAGTCCGATTTCTCCAACAACGAGGTGAAGTGCGACATCAGATACACAGGGAACTACGTCCAGGCGAGAAACTGCAGGATTGTAGTGTGAGTCTGATGCAGAGTGTCATTTTCTTCTTAAGCGTGACTCAAGCTGAGAAAACACAACATTAATCAGTGCTGTGTGTGTTTTCCAGGAGCTGACCTGCAGAAGACGCAGACATGTGCTTAATCACCTTTTGTTGTTCGTAAAGCCAAGCTGCTACTGTTTTGATGCTCTTTTACCGTTTGCTCCTAAGTATTCTTTGTGTTTATGATACATCCCCCATCACACATATTGGCAACCCTGTTAAAAGGTGTACAAAGTCTAACAAATAAATATTTTACTAAAGTAGTACAACCTTACAGGGAGAGCTTCAGAAAAATCCAACCTTTGATTAGACTACATTTATTCAGTTTCCTCTGTTGTACTCTCTTCTCTTTAGTTAATCCCACAGTTTTGGGGGATTTACATCTGGGGACTGTATTGATATCACATTTTGTTTTACATAATTATCCAGATGAAAGAGACAATGATGAATCATTTTCTGTTTTTCTGATGGTCTCCACCTGATTTAATAAACAAATGAAGTCATGCCTAACGAAGTTCCCTGGGCTGCTTAAAGCAAAACAGGCCCACAGCATAACAGATCCTCAGTAGCCATGAAGAGCTTTTCCATGACATAATGCTTGGTTTCACAATAGATCCATCTGGAGAAAAAAAAAGAAAGATATTTAATCTTATCTGACCAACTGCATGGCGTTCCAGTTAAATCCAACAATGCTCTGTAAACTGCACAGGTTTATGTTTGTGATGGTAAAGCAGTAAAGCTTTTTCTATTTAAATTATTCGTGATTTCCCTCACAAACAATTAGATTGTGAATACTTCCTGGCCATAAAAGGCCAATCTTTGCTGCTACTCTATTACAGTGAGGATGAAACATTTTATTTACCTGCTTTTACGTCAATGTGCATCATGTCAAGTTAAACAGAGGTCCCCTCTCAGAGTCTTGTTTCTCACGGTCCAAGCTGGTACAAACATCTGAAAAATTATCTGACTATAGACACGAGCAAGTAGTGAGTTGGCCCTTTCTTGAAACCCTTTTCAGACTCATGATATTCAACATTTTTGTCTTACTTTAGCAATATATTCTCCTTTTTCTCTCACTTTGAAGAGCAGATAAGAAAAATGTCTCTCTGTGACAGAGGGATTACAAACAAAGACGCCTCATCGACTCTTCGATTTCTTTAAATCAATAAATTGTAAATTTGAAAATGTTAGGTGTTGATTGTGTTTAACAGGAATGGCTTTCTGTTACAATATGTGTGAAAGTGGTAAAATTATAAAACAATAATTTCTTCTAGTGAGATTTTTGCCCCCCTCTTAATAAATACAATCACCATACCAGTTGGATTTTTCTAAAAAATTTGGTGAATAATGCTACAATAACAAATGATGAATGTATTTAGACATTTTTATGAATCTCTAACATGATGATAAATAAGTGTGAAAAAAGGGCTGTAAACTATGTGCTGCAGCTAAAGATATGTAAGCCTAGTGTTAAATGTTATTTATATGAAGTGATATATAAGCAATCCAAGACTGAATTCAACTAATAACTGTAGATCTGCCTGACAAACCTGAAAATATGTTTCAGAGGTTTACATAATTGAGTGTTAAAAGCCTTCAATAATGACTGCTAAGTGTCCTTAACTAAGCATACAGTTATGATGTAAAAGGGAAACTTTTTTGCATTATTTCTGTATTCCCTGTGTTGTATAACTGTATTTGTTTTTCTTTTAACCTATTTTACTGTCTTTTATTACAATGACTGCTCTTTTATGATTTGGTTTGGTCTTGTTTGGCACTTTGATTTTCTCTTGTGTTTTAAAAGGGGCTTTATAAATAAATTTTAATTTTAGCATATGTTGCTAAGTCTTTTCCACTGTGAGATTTAGCTGACTGAACAATTGTTTGAATTCATATTCTATTTTGAACTAAATGTTGTTTTTTGGTTGTTTCTGTTTAAGCACAGGGGAGCCATTCATGCCAATTTTGAGTGAGAATTATTCCTGATGATGAAAGCACTCAATCTCCAAAATCTGAGGAGCATTTTAATGAAGGGTGGTTCATTGCATGACTCCTCTGAGAAATACCAGCAATTATTCCACTTTGCATGTTTGTGTCTTGGAAATAACAGGAAAATAAACACTGCATCACACCAGGAGTCTGTTTGTGTGTATTTGTTATGCTGCATTGCAGTGGGTGACTGATTGGGAAAACATTCATCTGGCAATAACTCCAAGTCAGCCTCCTGGGAACGCCTCAGTTTATTTGCACTTTGTCGCCAAATTTAGATGGCCCACTGTTTAGTCGCTGCCATGTGGAAAGGTACAAATAATAAATGCAAGTGTTTTTCAAATAATGTTCCCTTTTTGCCTCTTTTTAATTGAGCCGTATGCCATCCATGAAAAACTCAGAAATATATATATTTTTTGTAGGCTGTTATATCCTACCACAAGTCACCTTCAGTTTATGAGCAGATGTGTCTTTAAACTCTTAGAAACAAATTTATTGTAGTAAGTTTTAAATTTCATCAGTATTCACAGTAATTTCTGATTAATGTAAAATCCTTTAAAAATAACTCGGGATGTTTATGTAAAGAACGTGCAGATGGTTTAGAAACAAGTCCTCAGACTGTTCCTTTCAAAGGTATTTTTTTTTGGCTCACTTCCAAAGTCCTTTGCTGTTTTGTTTGTTTTAAACATATAATCACATTACACCAGATTCAAGCCCATTTCATTCATCCTCTCACCCAAACATAGCCTCTTTGTGAGGACCACACCTTCTTTGGCCGGAGCCCTGAAGGGGTGAGCCACTGCTGTGAGTCTGAGTGTGACGAGGGTCACGACAGAGCCTACAGGTGTTGTTTGCTCAAGGGAGGGTTGCGTGCCGAGCCTGCATGCTGTGCAGGATGGACAGGGCTGCAGCCTAGTCCTGTGAGAGATGGCGAGGAGAAGAGAAATTCCACAGATCCAGTGACTGCCAGGAAAACTAATATGCAAACTGCTGAGCTCAGTGGCTCCTCAACTCAGTGATTCTTATGGTGGGCTGACTGTCTGCACGGCTGCACCCAAAGGACCAACTGTCTCAGACTGCTAGTCAACATGTCAAAATCAACAAACAGATTACAGCAAAACAAAACAGATGCCAGCTTGATCTGAATTAAGGAATTTGTGTTTTTAATGCAGCTTGTTAGCTTTCTCTTTGCCAAAGACCCATTCTTTATTTGAACAATAGGTGCTATGAGGTAATTTCATTTATAGCAAAGCAGATACGGGGAATGTACGCTGTCTGCAGCTCCTCCAGAGTTAGAATGGTTCTTTTAGGCTAATTCTAATCGATGCACTCTTTACTTGTCAGTTTTAGGCAGCTTCGTCCTGGTAGGTTTATAGTAGGGATGCACCGATACCGATAATGGTATCGGGTATCAGCCCACATACCGTCTAATATACATGTATTGGTTAAAGTTAACCGATACTTGAAATTTGGTAAATCTGCAATAAATTCACAAAAAGAGGTTCATTTTTCACTTTAAATTTTAGTTTTGTTGTGATTTTGTATTTTATATCTGTTAATTTGTCTTATTTATGGTTAGTTAGTAAAGTCTGGTGCTATTAGTCTCTTCAAGAAAGGTATAAGATGGAAGGTATAAAGTTGAATAATTCAGCAATAGTATTGGATCGGTATTGGGTATTGACAGATGCCCAGGCATCGGTATCGGGACTGAAAAAGTCAGATAGGCGCAGCCCTAGTTTATAGATGTGCAAATATGTTCTCAGACAACATGGTGAACAGTGTTTTTCGAGATGTTTAAAGCTTGGGATATATTTCAGTAACTTAACCCTTTAAAGTTCTCCAAAACATTCTTACTGAGCTGTCTGTTGTGCTTCTTGTTCTTCATTATGGTGTTTATTCAGTGATGATTTCTAACAGACTTCTGAGGAAGAACAGAACATCTGGTTTTATACTGATTTATACTAATACATTAAAGACGGATTAGTTTTGAAGACAGTTACACTAGATTTTTTAAAGGTGTTATTGTTGAAGGGGTAGAAAATAAATGCATGACACTCATTACAGATTTTCTATCCATTATCTGTGCCGCTTATCCTTGTAGGGTTGCAGGGCAGGCTGGCACCTATCTCCAAATCGAGACTAAAAATTTCTTTTTTTTACGTTTATTTAAAAAAGGTTTGGTATATTAAATAAATATGTTAAATTAACATTATACTGATCAGAATTATCCGTTTCAGACACACATAAACAAAATATAATGAACAGAGAAACAAGAGGGATGGTATATTATTTATTAATCACATTATTAAAAAAACTTTTTGGGTGAACATTGAATAAGGTCTAAATGTTTAAATCCAGCTGATTCAAATGATTATAAATGCAGACAGAGTATTGCCACTGAAAGACAGAAATGTGTTGGGTTTTAAAGAAGCCTACTGTGTGCAGCCTCTGAAGCACTGAGTTAGCATTATTAGGCAAATAATTTGGCGCCTTCTTGATGCTGACACTCGGTTTCGCTGTCTGTGGCTCTTGTTTACTTTCCAGGGAATTGTTTGTTTGCACCAAAGAGTGAAGGCTATTTGTTCTAGCAGAGAGGAAATGAAATGGGGAAATAATTTTCTCTCCTCTGCCACATTCTTGAGTCTGACGTAGAGTCGGCAATATTCATCAGGAAGGAAAATAAGTATGTTAGTTTGGCCAGTCGCACATCATTACATGTAACAGGAGCTTTCCCTGTTTGATGATTGCAGTGCTTTTCATCATGAAGTTGCTGTATAAATATCAAAGTACTCAGCTGGCTACCTCAATGAATACATCCTGTTTTTAAACTAGCTTCTGTATTTTTTGGTGGGGCAGACCAGTATAAGTTGCAAGAGAAGTCGTCTGGATGAGGAGGTGCAGATGTCAGGCAGAGTGCAGAGAAGGAAGAAGGAAGGTGAAAAGGTTGTCAAGCTGAAACTCTCTAGTTGTTTTGTGTTTAAGATTTGCTCCAAATGCGAACAGGCTTTTGTGGATTTTGCACACGAGTGCCAGACAATGTTAAGATGTCTCCTCTCGAAGGAAACATGTTCACCTGAAGATGGCTCCAGAAACATAAAAACACACATATGGGCAGACATGCAGAAGCAGACGTCAGTAAACGGGTCTCCTGTGAGACAAAATTATTTCAGTTACAACATTTTTGACATGTTGCATGTTTTGGCAAGTATTTGAGTTATTATCTGTGAGCGATTTATGAGCAAATGCATTTATAATTAAATACACACAAAGAAGAAAAGATTACAGAAAAAAAAAACATGCTGTCATGCTCCAGACCTCTGTACAAATAAGTAGTTTTGAAGTCACATTGAAAACGATAAAAACAACTAAATAAATAAATTGAATGGAAATAGATCATATTCATGATAAAATAAAATGATATTTAGAGACTGAAAATCAAAATGTACAATATTAAGGAGGAACATGTATTAATAAATGACAAAAATAAAATAAAAACTGTATCCTATTAAGTTGAAAAGTTCTTTGAATCTGAATATGTTATTATTGCGTGTAAAGTATTTTCTCTGTATGCTAGAAATCTGCCCTTATTGGACAGTCTCTTGTCATTAGTTTTTCATATATTTACCTGTTATGCGAATCGCCATACAATAATAATAATAATAATATAATAAAAAAGATTAGAAATAATAAAGACAGCACCAAAAAGCTAACAACAACAACATAACCAACATTTTTATTAATATTAAAGAAAAAGGTTATATTATTTCTAAAAGCACTTGTAAAATGAAAGATAAACAATTTCTTAGTATTAACTAATTTTAATATTACATAAATACCAATAAGGAACATTAAATGTAAATGTAGATAACATACTATAGATTTTAAATTAGATACCAGTATTGTATTAAAATAATATCTAATGTTTAGTAGGTTATTGGTCTCTCTGACGTTGTGATGTTGAACAAGAGCGTCGCCGTGTGGTCAAAAACGGGTACATATAGTGAGTCCATTTTTTAATGGAATTGAGTTCCAAAAGTTATAGAATACATTTTAAACGCAATTTTTGTTTTTAGTTTTTCTTTTCTTTTCTTGGATAAATATATATTTTCGTTTTTTGTTTTGTTTTCTGGTGTTTGTTGATTCTAGCAGTGGTTAGCGGCGTGACGCAGGCTCTGACGGCATTAACAGTCGACGGGATATCTTCTACTCGGTGTATTTACAGTCTATGGCTGTATCATACATCAGAGAATAGACTGAAATACCCGAGCAGTAAAATGCAGCTTTTCGTTAGAATGTCGCTTCTGGTTTTATGGACTTTAATGTCCATGTGTGTCTCGGCTGAAGCTTCACCTGAGCGGACAAAGACAGCAGAGTTTAATGTCAAGCCAGGAGGAGTTGTGCACACTTTCTCTGAGCGAATCGTAAGTCATTTTTTCTTTATTCCTGGTGGTATTGACTGGTTTATCATCCAGAATGAATTGCTATAGGAACAAAAACCTGCTGTGATTTTTAACCCGAGCATTTCTTGATTCTGCGGCTTTAAATTAAGTCAAATTCTTTATCTAGATTTATGTAGTTCCCCACATTTTTTATTGATTCAAGATTACGTTTTTAACAAAGTATTACCTAATTTATTTTAGATATAAAATAAATATATAGTGAAAACGTCCATTTGGGCATTTTAACAAATAAAGCAGAAAAACTACATTCCGCTGGTCAGGTGTTGTCGCTGATTGATGACGTTGCAGCCAGTGAAACGCTGACACGTCTACGCTCAGCTGCCACAAAGGCTTCATTGATTGGACGACACCGATGTGGCTTTAAAATAAGAGCGATAACGATTATGAATAAATGTATAATGGACAAACATCTAAAAGTGTTTTATGTAACCTGTCATAAAACATTTACGTTTTCATTAATACTTTGTTAGTTAAAAAGGTAAACATTTCGATTATTTTTTAATTATTTCCTGATTTTATAAAGCAGAAAAGCCCTGTCACAAAGCACAATTGATACAGTATATCATAGGATTATTTATAACTCAATTTGTGTGCTTTTCTCATTAATTTTCATACAGATATTACCTATGTAGTTTTTATTATAAGCATTTTACTTCCAAGATCCAACATCTTTGTACTCTTTCCCTTTGTCACACTTCCTTGTAATCCTAAAGTGATCATGATCAGAGGTTCTTGGGGCTTTCTAAAAACATCTACTAAGAACTGTATTCAAGGTCTTTTCAGTTCAGTGTCTTCAGGAACTCAGACTTATGAATAATTCAGACGGAAGCGCTTTTCAAACTTAAGGGATGTGCTGGTTTTTCTATGAATAACAACAAAATAAGACAGAACAATAATAAATAGTGTTTTTTTTTCATTATGCTACCTGCATCCTGTGATGAAAATACAAACCCTTAAATTTGCTTAGTTAGTCTATAAACAAAAAAAAGCTGCTACTATGTTTGTGTCTGTTTAACAAAAAAAAGTGACTTTGGTTTAGATCAGTTTTGTGAGCCTGGCTTCTTCCTTTTTATCTTCTTGACCATTTTACTTTGGAAGGATTCAAAAAATTAAGCAACAGCAAAAGTTTGAAATAAACTTAAACAGATTCTGAACGATTATTCAATAGCACTTGATTTCAACAAATTGTATTTCCTAGCTGGAAATAAAGCAGAAATAAAATTGTGTCCGGTTATAAAAACATCTGCTCAGCTCTTTCTGTGTATTTTCTATGTGGGTCAGTGGTCATATTTCTGTTTCTAAAACAGAGCTTTTTATGTACAGAAAATTAATATCCTGATTAGTTAATTTAAGGTGTGATTAGGGATGTGTATTGGCAAGAATTAGACGATACGATATGTATCACGATACAGAGGATACAATATATCAAAATATATCACGATATGATGAGTAATACTATATATTGCGATTTTCAAAACTGAATTTAACTGTAGAATACCTGTCACAGCGTCCTAAACACTCCAATATATTTAATAACTCATAACTCATCCAGTTTTATTTCTAGTTCTAGTTGATCCACTGGAACAAAGGAGGTAAAACAGCCACCAAATAGCAGTCCTACATGAATCCTAAAATGATTTTGGTGGGTCAGAATTTCATTAAAATTCTAAAAAATAAAAAATAAATTCTTTGCTCTTGAATATCAATATAATATCGTGACATATAATATTGCGATATATTGGCATATCGATATTTTCTTACATCCCTATGTGTGATGAAACCGGAAAGAATCATTATGAAGTTTATTTAGGCCTGGCATACAGGGATGGAAGTGTGTGGGAGCTACTGAGGAAACTCTATTTATACTGGGGAAACTCTTCAAATTAAAATATAGAATTTAAAGGCAATTTTAGTCAACAGGTGAAACTCATTGATTTGTAATACACATGCTTACATATTTCATTTTTTCCTGCTAATTTTGATGGTCATGGGTTACTGTACAACTAATAAAAACCTAACATGCAGAAATGTTACATTCTGGCCTGCACAATCATAAATGACTGCTGATATGACAGTTGTGCAGCAGTCAGTGACACTCTCCACATCAAACACTACGGTTAAAGAAGCTGGCTGTTCAGTGCTAGATCCAGGCATATACATAAAAAGTTGAGTGGAGGGAAAAATATGCTCTGTTGAAAGAGATAACTGCAACTTTTGAGAGCATTGTACATGTCTAGTGCGCAAGAAAAGCTTTATATGGTCTTACAACGCAGAGGGAAATGCATCATTCTGTGTGTGATAAGTCTATTAAATAGATGATTCTAAGCTGTATGAATAAATTAGATTTCAATGAGTTTCTAATTGTACAAATATAATTTTTTTAGTAGCTTCAACAATCCCACTGCTTTACATCAGTACTACAACTTTTATTATAATGAGCCTTTACAGGTTTTGTATTTAATACAAGTTTAATAAATGTTTATTCATATTACAAGTCAGAAGGCATTCCTGAAAAGGTTAAAATGTGCTACATTGTTGGAAAGTTTCTACTGTTAAAGACAGAGTTTCTAATAAAAAGTGAAAATGAAAATAATCCCATAAATCACGGTTAAAAAATGTATTTCTTTCGAAAATATATATTTTTGGTTGTTTTTTATGTTAATATCATTGCTGTTTCAAAAAATAATGGGTCAGTTAATAGATATATTTGGTTTCTTGTTAAATAGAAACTAACTCCTTCTGTCTCGTTTCAGGGCGAGTATGAGTGCACCTTCACGTATGCTTCCCAAGGAGGAACCAATGAGGTATGTGTCGTCTCAGTTCCCTACAGTCTTATTGAACGTTAATCCCAGCTGGCATAACGGCGCCGTATTCTTCTGCTTTCAAACAGCAATGGCTGATGAGTGTGGGCCTGAGCGAAGACGACCGACTGTTCTCCTGCTCCGTGTGGAGGTGAGACACGTACAACCTGCAGACGCTTGATCGATTTGCTTTCAAACCGTGTCTTCGCCTCAAATGAATGCTTCCCATAATGTGACTATGTGAACAGATGTGCTTCCTCCTCTCTACATGAGTAATACCTGCCCACTCACCAAACCAAACCGTCTTCGTAGGCTCCTCCTCTTCAGTTTCCTGACCCCGTCCTTATCATCACAAACGTGTCCCATCTGCAGCTCCTCTGAGTCAGCTGATTGATTTTAGTCAGATGAGAAAGATTACCCCCTCCCCCCAACATTTTTTTAAAGCTTTTGTTTAGATTGAAATGTTTCAGATTGTCCTAAAGAAAAGATAACCTGAGTATATAAACAACCGGCTTGAAATGATTGTTTGTGACATATATCAAGAGAAAAAAAAACCTTCCAGGCCAACCTGACCTTTTGTGAAAAAGTTATTGCCCTCTAAACCAAATAACTGGTTGTGCAATTCCTGGCTGCACCACCCATTATCAAGCAATACGTGGACATGTGTCTTTTTAATTAATTTTGAGGACCTTTGGTCCACTCTTGTTTGCAGAACCGTTTAGTTCAGCCATATTGTAGAAAATTACTTGACTAGAATCTCTCTGACAACAAGAAGTAGGCTGAATGAGCTTAAAGTGACAGTGTGTAGTTTTTGCAGTACATCTTTGAAAATAGCCATTAAAATATTATGTAATAATAATTACATAAAGCACATTAATTGCAAAATATTGGCGATATTGTAAAATATGACTTTAAAAATCAGTTTTAAAATACATAGGCGCAGGTCCTCTTTTCAGGGGAAAGCCATATTAGATGACGTCTTTACTTCTACAAGAACCAGGACGGACAAAGCGCACGGAACACGCCCGCTATTAAAACATTGATTTCCCCTCAAAATGCAAAAAAGTTTCGCCATAAATAGATTTTTACCTCTTCCTAGTTCTGAGCGATGAAAGAGAGACTGCTGTGCTCGTCATGTTGCTGCAAATAAATAATTCTCAGGGGATTGAGCGTTTGAAAACAGCAGCTAGTTGGACCTCCGTTGTTGAGTTTCTTACTCGAAGACACAGATACCGCATGCTTGTGATCATTTAGGTATGCACTGCCCCCTACTGGCCGAAAATTACACACTGTGCCTTTAAAAAAACACATCAAAAATAAAATAAGATCAAGTACAGAAGAGAAACAAAGGCATCGGTCAGTCTGGAAAGGGTTTCAAATAAATTCAAAAGGCTTTGGGACGCCAGAGAACCACAGCAAGCGCCATTATTCACAAACAGAAAGAGTGGAGCAGTCGTGAACTGTATGGAAGCGTATATTCTTCCGTAGAACCGAAAGTTCCTTCCTTAAAGGGATAAAGTCACTCGTAGTCCCCATTCACTTGCATTGGTTTATGCTAAGCTAAAGCTTAAGCAAATGGAATGCTGCTAGATCAGGGGAATTGCTGCACTGGTTACAAAATGCTTTTCCGAAATCATCTAACTCTGGGGAATATGGCAACAGATACATTTTTACTTGGCCATGTTTCTCACAATGGCCACTTCCTGTTCATGTTTCACTTCCTGCTTAGCTCATGTCATTTCTTTAACATCATTAAAGTCGGCATGCAGTGTCCGGAAAAAATAGACTTGATGATGAAAGTAAACTGAGATCTTTACAGCAGCCTGGATGCTCTGATTGCGTCCATGAAACGTACACCGGACCGCATCTGTTCTGCACCCGGTTATTATTATAATTTGTGAATGGTTTAAAACAAAATGAAAGTCCTGGAGTGGCTTAGTCAAAGTCAGGATCTCAACCAGATTTATATGCTACACATAACCTCCAAGAGACGGCTCATGCTTTACAACAGTTCAGTGTGGTTGGAGTAAAATGTTTCTGCAAAGAACAGCTCGCCAGAACTCCTTCACAGTAAAGTGGAAGATTCACCTTTTTTTTCCTGTAAATCTAGTTATCTTTGATACGACATTTTGTTGGTTTGAAACATTTGAGTGTGACGAAAAGCAAACCGCTGCAAACCGAAGGGACCGTGTGTTTGGACTATTGTTGTTTTTAAAAATGTTTTGCTTTTAATTTCTTTCAGGCCCCAGGGAAAATCATACCTGTTTTTCACCCAGTTCAAAGCCGAGCTGAAAGGAGCCAAACTTCAGTATGCCAATGCTTTCGTAAGTATGAACCCGGACTGTTAATTCTGCTGTTGTTGGTCTGTTTACATGAATTTGTGCTGATAAGACAGCTGATCTTGAACCTCAGAGATGGCCTCCCTGCCAGCTGAATACTAAAGAGAGCTAAATTATATGTTTATCAAGAATCAATAGCGGCATTAAGCCAAATGAAATTGCAGTTAAAAGAGTCCACCCTGCATGATTTTTATAGAATTGACCTATGTTTGCCTTTAACTCCCGGTCCTTTAGAGATGAAAATCTCCCATTTCTCGACAACTTGCTGCCACAACCCCTCTCAGGCTTAGGCAAACTAACGAACGGCATTAAAGAATTGCTGCTTGATGTTTCCATTCTGCCTCACACACACACTGTCAGGATGAGATAAAAGCTTTTCATTACTCAGTATCTGCACAAATGTCAGAAAATCAAGGTGAATTCCCACTGAACATCTTTTTGCACAGCCTGCAAATAATGAACCTTTCAGCCAGCAACACACATGTCAAACTCAAGGCTACTTTCATGTTCTGCAGCCTAATATTTCTTCTTCTAAGCAATACATTTGGCATCAGATGAAAAAAAAAAAAGATGTCACCATGGATGCTTTGATCCCATTTTCTGTGACAAAATAGACATTTAATGGCAGAATTTGTAAACCGAACAGTTGCTCTCTTCGATCAGCATGAATTGATGTGATACATAACATTTGTGAAGGGATTTATTGTACGTCTGAGTCACAAAGGCAGTCTTAATATTTATTCATCAAGCTCATCTCAGTCTGCAAAAATATGCAATATCCTTTTATCATGTTCCAGCTCTGGATACATGTGTTTGTGGGGGGTAAAGTAGTCTATAAAATGTCTTAGTTTATTTCTTTTTCTCTCATCTACTTGAAAGAATTAAGATCTCTAAAAAATAAAGTGCTTAATTATTGATTCATGCAGCATTTAAATCGCATCTCTTATCTTTTACAGGGTTCCTACAGGGACTTAAAAAGCTTTGAATTTATGAATTTGGAAATAATACCCTAAAATACTTTAATAAGTCTAGAATTTTGTTATCTGGGTTTTCACCTCTGTATTGTATTTAACTTCTTCGTATTGCATTTTTCCTCAAAAGTTGAATTTGTCGACCACGATTATTTTTGATTAAATAATTTAGAATGAATAAAGACTGGCTGAACCAATAATTGAGAACACAACAAAACCCCGGGCAGGTCAAAATACTCAACACCCAAAAAAAACTGTTAAAAAACAACTTACGCTTTTAGGGTAACTTTCTGCTAAAATGTTTTTGATATTTAACACCTGCTGGGTTTGTCATCTTTTACACGTTCCACATTTTCCTGAGAAATAAGTGAACACAAGTTCAAGATTTTATTTTTTTTCCTCCGCCTGTAGGGCTTTGAAATAGGCTGTTAAATTGGTATTACTCTTTATATAAATGGTCTTAAACAGGTCTTAAAAAGACTTGAATTTAAGGTGAAGAAACCTGTTGTAACCCTGTTTTAATTGCCAAATCAAAACTTAGTTTTTTGGATTCAACACTGTTATTTGAGTTTGACTGAGAACCTGCAGACAAATGACAGCGTATCTGCACGAAAACGGCTGAGACTTCATAAATGAATTTGTCATTTTAGTGGGATATTTTATATTAATCTCAGATAGTTATCTCACCAACTACAAAACCAAGTGTTGTAACCTGATTTTTATTAGGTTGCCTCCATTAAAGCCATTTTACGCTTGACACCTCTGTATTTTTCGAGCATATGCACCATCCCAACTTTTTACTACTTGATCCAAGGCAGAAACACAAACTTTTATTAGTTTTTGGAGTTGTCTCTGCACGTTTTCTGCGGAAGGTTAATGTCTGGACAGTCACTTTGCAGCGGTCTGCCGTATCTGATGTGGTCGTGGTCCGTGAGGCGAGGCAATGCGAGGCACACCTTGACACGCCTCCTTTCCCCCAGCAAGGACAGTCCTGACACTCTCGTCATTAGGAAGAGAGAGAGCGAACATGTCCTCTCCTCCTGCTCTGGCTCTGTGCCCTACAAGAAAAAGACAAACAGAGAAAATAAGTTCCCTGAGTGAGGGGAATGAAACAACCTTGCATACACAAACATCTCTTTGACCTTGCTGCTGAATCGTAATTTCCCCCCCCCATCCCTCCCTCTGCAAATGACATTGTTCTCTATCCGGCCTCTAATCCGGTTGTTTAATTCCTTTTTTTTTCTTCTGTTTGTGCCTTCCAACTTCTTCTCCTCCTCGTTCCGGATGCGTCTCCAGTCGCAAACAGCAGCAGCAGGCCAGCGTGACGTGCCTCTGAAGCCAGAGGAATTTACCGTAGGAGAATCAACAGGTGAGGAATTGATTGTGTCTCCAAGTGTTCAATCAACTCCCTCTGCCTGTCACATCAGTCTCTTTCCCTGCCTCCGCACCCCTCCATCCCTCCCATTACCACGTTGCAAGCTCCCTGCAGACTCCCCTGCGAAGCGTACGCTCCAGCTGTGAGTGGGTTTTACAGTCGTCCCTGTAGTATTATTTGTTGTTCTTCAGCCCCCTGCACAAATCCCCAACTGTGGCTTCAGTTCCAGGCTGTGATTAGCAGGATTTGACTAGTCACCCCAATTGGCAATTTACTTCAGCTGTCATTTTCAGCAGATTAGACGCTAAAGCACAGAGGCTTACAGGCTCCGAACTTGGCGACGATGACAGACTTAAGGATAATCCCGTCACTGAGAAACAGCGGGAGCAATGAATTCCAGGCATAGATTGCTTATCGGAGTGTAGTACAGTATGTAAGGGGCTTTTTAATTACCCTGTTCCTTAAGCACTTTTTTATGTTCCTGCTTGTCTTGCAACACAAGAGGGGGATATTCAGGTCTGGGAAACCCAAATAGTGACACCTGTAGGAGAACGTACTTACTACATCTAAGAATGTGTGGAAAACATACTATTCAGTAGAGTTTCTTGTTTTAAACTAACACAAATCATGCAGTGTAATTTTTTTCTCATGATAATTGTTTTTAAAATATTTATTTTTTCTTTTGCTTGTGTTTATCATGTAACCTCATTAGTTGTATAGCTCCATCCAGTAATTTGCATTCAACAGCCTTCTACAGTCTAAAACCAGGCATTTTGGCTCAGTTGGTGGTCAGACTTTGAGCTTTCATTCTCTGTCAGCTGTAATTATAATGCTCTTCTTAAGAAAAAAAATAATGAAAAAGCTTAATACAAATAATTTATTTCACTGGTTTGTTTTAATGTACAGTGGCTTGCAAAAGTACTCGGCCCCCTTGAACTTTTCCGCATTTTGTCACATTACAGCCACAAATATGAATCAATTTTATTGGAATTCCACATGAACGTGTGCACCACTTTGTGAGAAGTGGAACGAAAATCATACATGATTCCAATTTTTTTTAACAAATGCATAACTGAAAAGTGGGTTGTGCCTAATTATTCAGCCCCCTGAGTTAATACTTTGAAAAACACCACCAGCTCAGTCAGATTAGATGGACAGCGTTTGTGAACAGCAATTTTCAGATCTTGCCACCTATTCTCGATTGGATTTAGATCTGGACTTTGACTGGGCCATTCTAACACCTAGATATATTTTGTTTTAAACCATTCCATTGTTGCCCGGCTTTATGTTTAGGGTCGTTGTCCTGCTGGATGGTGAACCTCCGCCCCAGTCTCAAGTCTTTTGCAGATTCCAAGAGGTTTTCTTCCAAGATTGCCCTGTATTTTGTAGCCTAAAGCCTGCTTTAAATGTCTCAATAACTTTATCCCTGATCTGTCTGGTGTCTTCTTTGGACTTTATTGTGTTGTTGCTCCCAACATTCTCTTAGACAACCTCTGAGGCCGTCACAGCGCAGCTGTATTAGAAAATGTTTTCTACTTGGGCGTATGCTTGAGATTGCTTGACTTTAATACTACTGCAATGTATAGGACCCTTAATATCATACAGTCATAGTGGAGATGATTGTAGCAAACATGACATGATATTTAAAAAAGTGGACGAAATAAACAAAACATTATATTTATAATATCTATTGTTATAAACTTAATATACAGAGCGTAGAAAAATAACACTGAAGTTTTGTGCTACATCACCACCCACATTGAGTTACCTTTTGTTGTTGAAAAAACATCTTTACAAACAGTAGGGATCTGGTCACAATTTTTGTTTAAAAAATTATCAGAATTATCAGTATTAAGTTTTACAGTTATGATGGCTAATAATGTAGTTAAAATGTCCTGACAAGGTATTGTGTGGTTAACATTAGGCGAGTTTCCACATTTCCGCAAGGAGAAAAGGTGGCAAGGAGAATACGCTGGCTCCGCCCCCTCAGCTGTAAATCCTCCGTACAAAACTGGCCCTTGAAGGTATTTGCTAAGGCAGTTGCTGGGCGACTCTGCTGATATAATTTTCATCTGCGTTACAGCCAATTACCAAGAGTTAACCCCAGCTTTTAACTAGTTTTAAACTGAAATGTCAAAAATGATAACAACGGGTACATTTTTAGCTATTAAAAAGCTAAGAAGACATTATATTGCTATTAACTCATTTTTGATATCTGATTATCCAAACATTTACTGATAAGGGCTATTTTTACAGTATCCATCCATCCTTATCGGCCATTATATTACCTACTTCTGTAGTCGTTTCTGCCGCAACAAAGTGCAATCCCTCCACTGTTTATTGTATGAAAAATGATTAAGATTAAGTTTTAGATTTTAAATTAAAATATTGATGCATGATTATATGGTAGTCTTTTGATGCGTGTGTGTTTTTGTCACAAAAGCATTTGGAAGGTGACAATTGCATAATGGGAGTAAAAAAATAACAAAATTAGGTTGTCTTGCAAGAAAAACAAAAAAATCATACCTCAAATTGTTAGACACACGAAATCACCATAATATGTAAAAAAGTAGAAATAAAAGCAAAAAACAAGTTGAAACCCGCTGTTTTTTAACCCCGTTCTAACGGTAACTTTTTAACATCGTAATTGTTTCATCCCTTATATTTTCTTCTACAAGAAAGTTTGTAGGAACACTTTCAGCATCTTCTGAGAACTAGATTGAAGGTTGGCGTCTGATATTTATTTGACTGCAGGTGTCACAACTTTAGCAAATATTATATATAACTATAGGAGTCTAATGGTCTGTCTGTCCATGATAGGTGATGTTACATAGACTGGCTGTAACCAGTTCTTTTGTTCTTACTTACAGTGACCCACAAAGATGGAAAGTTCAGCGCTCAACTTTCCAAGCTGACCATGATTGGACAAACAAGACACGATGAGCTGTGATTGGACAGAAGTCACGCTCAGCTGTGACCACTCACAGCACCTTGGTGAACTCTGCTTCTGCTCGTTAATCGTTGAAAAAAGGATTTCTTCCTGAAGAACAACCTAAAACTGAAGCAGGATGAGGCTAATATTGGTTTGAGGGGACATTGTTTGCCAGGTGTAGTACGTTTCCACCCATTTTCAGTGGTATTGTTCTGCAAATGACGGAGCAAGCAGCTGATTATTCAGACATGTCCAGATAAAAATCATCCATTAGATTAAGTGCTTCTATAGTTGTTTCTGAGCTTGTAATAAAAAGAGATTCTGGTTTGATCTAATGGGTGTGGGAATGTATAAAGGATTGGTGTTGGGTATGTCCAGCATAAATACATATTAGATTAGCAGGAGATTTATGCGTCTTGTGTAAGCCTGAGAGGAGAGTGAGTAATCCCCGATATTGTGAAGCAGCACACATCCAAACAAGTAGAAATTGCTCTGTCTCATTGTGATCCACTCTGCTGTTGAAAGAAAGCACTTCAGTGTCTCTGTTTATCTACATCTGCTGCAGATAACTCAAAGCGCCACATCTGATTTGTCCAAACACCAGCCGGGTTTTTGTTTTCTGCTATTTTTCCCTGAGATTGAAAGTGCACTTGATTTTTCTTTTCTATTTTTTAGATTTTTTCAAAAAATTTAACGGTTAGAGCCAGCCATTGGCAGACATATGATACTCGCTGTATGATGTTAGTATTTACGCTGTACATTAAACAAAAATGTATTAAATTACCTAATTCCTTTTTATTTAAACAGGAAAAGTATTTATCACTACTGCTCCCTACTAATATAACATTTCAATACATTAGTGTCAGTTTTAATGTTTTTTAAGACGCATAGTAAAACATTTTTTTTATTTAAATAGATTTTGCAGTACTTTTCACATTAATAATTGTCGAAAAATATTCAACATTTATGCCCTTCTGGAAGTATTGCATGTAGATATTAATCAGGCAATTAGATGTGTGTAAATTGCAATTTTTTGTAATTGAAGGACACGCGGAATAGCTTTCATTCAGCCAGCTGAGCGTCAGCATGCAGCAACAAGTAGGGGAGGGTAAAATAGGTTTTGCTTTAAACTCCTGCACCCTTTCTAATCATCTAATCAAACGGCCTTTAACATAAACCTTGATAGCATCAACCATTCCATGAATAGAAAGCAGTTCCATAATTTGATAGATAAAAATCCAAATGTTTAAAAATGTATTTAGATTCAGATTAGTTTCTCTATCTTTAATTTGTTGCATTTAACTTTTTTTTTTTAATGCAACGTTTTGATCTGAATTACACTTTTGTTTAATTATCCAAAAAAGGGACACCTATTTACTACTTTAACGTCTTAAGAATAAGGACTCATAGAACCTCTGGTTCCTAAATTTTAGTGCATTTAGCTGCTAAACAAAGCATTGAAACTCCATTTTTATTTCATTTTTACAACAGATACGTTATAGATCTCAAAATGGAGCTGAATTCACTTTGTTCAGATGCCGGATAAGTGGTGAAACAGCTCTGTACTCAGTTAAACAATAATAAGGAAGATTTGGTGTTGCTTTAAGTTTTCTGGAAGTAAAAAATCCCCAAGTAGGTTGAAATGTTCTTAAAACATTTTGATAAGAATCTAAAAATTGGTCACTGGGTCATTAGTGGGAAGTTTAACTCAAAAGTGATAAAATGTAAAGCATGTGCAGACGTTTGGGGGTTTTGTAGACAAGGTATAAAAACGCCAGCACCCATTCCCGAGCCCCTCTAGAACCTTTTGCTTTCATCTCTCGGTGCCACATGTAGAGATCAGTGAGAATATTGTGCAGGTTTCAGAAGTGCTTCATTATCACATGCCTCCCACCTCTCTCTCCTTTTCTCCTCCTCTTCTTCTTATTCTCTGCTCTCCCTTTTCTCTCTCATGCTTTGCGGCCTCTTTATCTTACCGGCATTGATCAGAACCCTCAAACAGCACAAGTGTCCAAGGCTTGAATTCAGATTTGAGGATTTCTCTGATTTGACTTTGCTCTTGGATTAGCTCGGCTAGGTGTACCTTCGGTTTCTTTCATCTCGTGTCGAGAAGATCCCCTGGAGTGGAGGAAACGCTCAGTCCCTTTGTCGCCATCCAGGCCCTCTCTCTCTTTCCCAGAGCGGGGGTGAGGGTCAGAACAGGAAAACACCATACCCGGACCTCGACTTGGCTGCAACAAAACACAGCGCGTTACTAATATTGTACATGGATTTATTTTTATTCATTTTCTACCTGTTCATTGCTGTGAATCATGATGAAATTTGATGGGTGTTGGAATAAAGACACGTTGACACCACTGTGGAGATAACTCTTGTGCTTTTTTCGGGTTACATCAGTCGTGGTCTGATTGAAGCCGCCGTAGCGTTGTCAGAAGGGTAAACATGAAAAGAGAGGAGGAATTTGATTGCCTGTGTTGAAGCGTTAAATATTCTGAGCGCTGTCGGGGCCGGCCCACAGCGAGGATTGCATTTTTATGTCCCATCTTATCTGTCCAATAACCGTAATTTTCAGAAGCACCACTAATGCATTCCTAATTTGGACCCATTTAGGGAGGCAGCCAGTGTCAGAGCCTCCAAATGAGACTTTATGAGAACCTTTCTGCCAGAGTAATGAAAAGTTAGCCTTAAAATGCATTCTGCAAGTGTAGTCAATTAACATATATTGTCCTAAAATAAATGTTTCTAAGAGATTGAGAATCTCTATTGTCTCCCCTTAATTTCTGGGGGGGGGGCTTTGCAGGGAGGATCTATTATATCCAGAGGCACATATGGGAATGTATGGACTGCTGATCTTTGCAGACTTACTGAGATAGAAAGTCAGGAGGGATTTATCCATCATTATGTTAAGCCCAGCAAAAATCTAGTATGTCTGCAAACTGGTGTCGGTTTGTTTGATGCAAGAGTCGCACGCCAGAGCTGAAAGCTCTCTGTCCAGCACTTTTTTTTAAGCGTGAAAATCGTTGTAAGCAGCTGAAAACTTACTGGGAACAGCGAGGTGGTAATAATTTCCCGACATGCTCTGCAGAGCAACCTGCACCTTCACAGCAAAGCAGAACCTGTGATTTCTGCTGCAGTTTGACGGGCAAATTCTGACCCGTTTCTGTTGAGCTGTTTGTTCCTTTGAGTTGTAAATCTACGCATCTCAACAGCTCTTTGTTTGCCTATCAGCTTTCTCCGTCTGTGGGGCCCAGAGCTGCTTCGATTCTGTCATCCAGATCCCGAGCACACATCCCCACCTCTGCGTACTGTCTGACAACAGCGGGGAAAGTTTTACACTCAGCTTCCTCACATCACAGGAAAACTATCAGGAGAAACAGGCAGGAGGTTTTGGAGCTGAGAAACATTACGCAGCTCCTGCACAGCTTTTTGGAAGGACAGATTATACAAAAATAAATTTTCATTGTAATAGTTAAACTCTAGTGAAAATAACGGACTAACTGTATACTGTGACTTCGTAAAATATTAATACCCCTTCATGCTACAGCTGCTTAGGTATTTTATTTGGGTTTTATATTATAAGCCAAATGTGTTTATTTTTAGTGAAAATATGGTTTTCAGTTTGTTTTATGTCTAAAATCTGAAAAGTGTGGCATGCATTTGAATTTCAATCTAGTGTAACCGATTGCCTTTGCAGGTCATCAGAAATCGTATTATAACAGAGACTGTGAAGCATCATCAAGCTCAAAACACGGTAAGGGTGAATAAAACAATAAGCTTTAAGGATCCTATGACCCAATAGAGCGCTCTTCAGTCCAGCATCTGAGAATGTTTGTCATGGCTTTATGTTGGAGTGGAAAGAAAAAAGCCATTGTGTAGAATAAATAGTTTTTTCTTTATGTTTTTTGTTTTTGTTAGCTACAAGCTTGCAAGAGACGCGGCAGACATGTGGAAGGAGGTTCACATGTCGGATGAGACCAGACCCTTTAAACAAACTGTGAAATACAAAACACTACACGGCGCCCTGATCACATCACCCCCAAAGGGAAATGGTGTAAAATGAACTCTGTCCTGTTATAACATGCTGTTTGGAGCATCGCTGCTGTGTCCTCTTCAGGAGCAAACGGGGAAGCTGGTGAGACTCGAGGGAAAGAAGGATGGACCTAAATACAGAGCAACACTAGAAGAAACACTGCTAGGCCTTGTCCACACGTAGCTGGGTATCTCACAAAATAAAGATATTTTTCTAAGATTTGACATGGCTTATACGCAAAAGGGCAGATTTACGCCATCAAAAACTGAGCTTTCTGAAAACTCCGACAAAAGAGACTATTGGCAAATTCACAGTTTTGAGCATTTGCTTGTGGACAGAAATAACCAGAGTTTAAGATTTCGCAACATCACAGATCACGGCAAAAATGCTCCAAGATCAAATGTTCGACCTTTGCTTACACACAGGAACAGCATTGATGCCCTCAAAGCTGTGTTTGCACGATCGATTGTCCAAGCTCTTTTTTCATGCTTGTTGTTACAAGTGGATACGACTGGGGTAAGTACTGCCCTCTACAGGGTTGGCACACAATGCACTTGTGTGGTTAGGTGTGGATGTTTTTTTGTTCTGTCCAGTCCTAATTCGACTAAATATCTGAGGGAAGATTTGTTTATAGTGGCTCTCAATCCGATCTGCTTGACCTGAAGCTGTTTTTGCAAAGAAGAAGGGGCATAGGATTGATGCATTACCCAAAAGACTTACAGCAGGAAAGAATTAACATGGGTTAAGACTTTGTTTTTTTGCAGATTTTATGTTCAAATAACATCTGAAAATCATGCTTTATTTTCAAACCACACAATTATTCACTACAATGTATTGGTGTATCAATTATAAACCTAAAGTAATACATTGATGTTTGTGGTTGCAAGCTGACAAATTGTGAATGGGGTATGAATACTTTCTGAAACACCATATTTATTTGTGGGCATTTTCTGGGAACTTTTATGAGCCCTTTAACATTTACAACACCACTGGCTCTCTGGGCTGTATTACACACACAGCAAGTGATCTTTGATGTTTTCTTTGATGAATATATTCTGTTTGTAGAAAGAAAAGAAAACACTCTTTTTAGTGTTAAACATCTAAATCAGACATAGTGCTACAATGCAATACTTATAGATCAAAGTATTTTGATGTGTCAGAGTGACCTAGTCAAAGTCAAGGCCTAAATCCAGTTCAAAGTCTGGAAAGAATTCAAACTGGCTACCATCAGATGCTCTTTATCTACCATACCACTTTATTTCTATAGCACATTTAACAATGGGACAAGAGCCAAAATGAATGAGAGAAAAAAACAATATAATAAATAGTAGAATAATTGAAAATAAAAGAATTAAGAGCAATTCAAAGCCTTTTTTTTTAAATGAGACTTAAAAATCGTGAGAGATGGAGATAATCTAAATTAAAAACAAATAGTTAAGATTCATCTAGGTTTCTATGTCTTTGAGACATGCTTGTAATCTCCCGAGTTGATTGGATTCATCAGGATTTATGGATAAACATGGTTGGTTATCATCAGCACAACTGTGGAAATTCATACCACTTATCTGATCTAAATGAGCACCTCCAGATGTGCACAGCTGGAAGAGACACACCTCAAAACAAATGAACAATACATTTTTGCACAGTTTGTCTAACACATGAAATCCCAACAAAATATGTCGACCATATTGGTTTTGAAGCGACTAAATGTGACGAGGTTAGAGCAGAACAAATACAAGAGCTAAGTATCACCTTAAGTCACTTTACAGATTCACTTTCTATACAGAAATATGTAGTCAATTCATTTCAGTCATATAGACAGACTAAAAGTCAGTTTCATCCATTCCAGTAAAGTGTTAGTTATAAAATAAGGGACTTAAATTAATTTTAAAGTGAACATACTGACCAAAACAAGCATGTAGTGAGAATGGACAGTCGATTGCATTGAATGATTAACTTCTGGGCAATCCCTCCTACTTTAAACGGTTTATGTTTTTGTATTTTATGGTCATTCTTTTTAAGTGTAACTATAATTTCAGTCCACTTTGCCTGACCGCAAATCAGTAATCCTGGTTCCAACGTACAGTCTGATTTCAAGCAACATCTCGTTCAGTATGCATGTTTGCGCAACACAAGGGAAATGCTGCTCATACTGTTTGTTTCAGGGGGCTCGTGTACTAACTTGTTCTCGGTTTGATCGAGATTTGTAAAAGAAAGATTTTGCATTCGGTGCAGACATTTTAAGGATTTCCATAAAAATCTGAGCTGTCTAATTTACTCGAGTCGGCCTCACATCCTAGTTCTGGAAAACTGACAGTTAATCCCTATCTGGAGATACTTTCACATAAAAGCATCCCTCACTCATTCCAGAAACCGTTTAAAACCCGATAATGTCTTGGGGGGGAAATAGATTGGGTGTTAAAAAAAACAACTGACATGAGCATGAGTGTCACAGTCAGGCAGGGTAAATATAATGAGCTTAACTGCTGATTTGGATAGTTTCATTGAATTTGCTCACAACAGAATAAATTCCCAACTAGCAGCAGCTTTATCCCATTGAAAAAAAGGTCCCAGGGCAGATAAAAAGATCGAAAAAGCAGCATTTATGTCCTAAATGAAACAGCTGATTGATTTTGATTTTCTATGTTGTATTTATGTAATCAACCTGGTGTTCCTCTCTAACACACAAGCTCCTTGTTTCTTTCCTGTTGCTTCCCCCTGACATTTAGAGGAGAACAGATGGAGACTATGACCAGGTGGGTCAAGCCAGAGGCACCAAAGGAGATGGGAGTTTTTTTTAACACAGAGGAGCCGGGTGAAGGGTACAATGTGTGGCCACCTGCGCCCTGTCTCCCTTGACATACACCCCAATGCCTGCCTTTACTTTTCCTCTGTGGTCTTGCCAAGCTTTTCCTTTTTTGAGTCTTTTTTTTGCCTCCAGACGTACCACAGATCTCTGACCTTGCCTCTCCTATGTGTTTTCACACCACTGAGCCAAAGTAGTCTGAGCTGCACCGACTTCTCATCATAGCATCACGACTCCTGACAGCAATCACCTAGCACAGGCGATGCTGATATATCTGAGTGAATACGCCTGGATGCATGAGGTGAGGTGCAATAAAGTAATCACCTCCGTCTTTGTCTCGCCGTTCTAAAGTAATTGCGGTTTCCTTCAGATTGCCGGCTAATAATGCCTTCCCCTCTGCCCTTTAGCTGGGCAGACCGTGGGAGTTACAGAGCCGGGGTGCAAATTGAACATCTGCACAAAGGCTCTTGTTACCTGACCGGTAAGCCAGCCAGATGTCATTATGGCCTGTGTGTGCACCCAGGAGATTTGAGAACTGGTGAGGGGAAAGGGGAAAATTAGGCAGTGGTTCTTGGATTACTCACCCTGACTTGCGTCTGCATCCCGTCACCCTGGAAACTTGACCTCGGCTGAAGTTGGCGAGCCTTAAATCGCCTTAAATCACTCCCCACTCCTGCAGACATGTGGCTGGTGCTGCTGTGTAAGTGCCTCTGATCGATCGGCCGCCCCCCTCCTGCTGCATTGTCTCACACGGTGGTTGAGAGCAGCTTTCTCTTCTCAGGGTACGGAGGGGCTTGGCGGGGCTCTTTCCCTTTCTTTGTGGGCTCAGAGAGTTTGTGATGGGGGTATGGTGGGGGCTTGCGGCCCCTGCGCCCCTGTCCTGCGGGCGGTTTAGCTGTGCCTGAGGAGGTGGTGCAGGCGTGCGAGGGTCCCGCTGAGGCCGCTCGCCGCTCTTTGTTGTGCAGGGGCAAAGTTTTAGACTCAAAGTTGGTGGGTGGGCAGCTGGCAGATTGAGGGTGAGTTAGCGACGGAGAGAGTGGACCAGCAGATGGCAGATCACTTTGTGGGGTCTGGTACCGCCCGACTTTGGTCTCAATGATGACAGAAGGGCTGAGGGCGGGGGGTGGATAAGGCTTTCGAGACAGTGGGGAAGGAGGCTGTGATCCAGGGCTGCTGGGGTGATGGAGGTTCACTGTTAGAGGAGAAAGCCCAGGAGTGGGAGGTCGAGCAGGGAGGCTTCTTTTAGGAGACAGAATGTGATCCTGGGTGGTCTGGGTTATAAGAGGGGCTGGATTACGTGGAGGGAGGCTATTTGTATTTTCCCGAGACCTGCTTTTTCTAGGGGAGGAACCAACAGTTAATCGAACAGTCCTTTCTGACAGAAAGCCAGCGGTGATGGAGCGCAGTTGCCCATTCGGCGAGGGCTGACGTCGACTGTGATCGTCTCTGCTGGGAGTACCATAGGAGTCTGCAGGTCCCGGCTGGTTTTCAGCTCTCAGAGGCCTCTGCTGGGCGACACGAACCGTCAATTCACTGGAGCTGGAACCTGAACTGTAGCTGTTGTCGCTTGGAGGCTTAGCTTCAGTCCTCTGCTGTTCCTCATCCTCCAGATCAATGGATGAGGTTAGATAGTCAATCTGCTGCACCACCTAGAAAACACAGAATTTTTTATGAGTAAAATTACGAATTAGCCGCAACACTATCCCAAAGGGAATAATTATAATCTCTTGCAAACAGATTTTGCTTTATTGTAAATATTACATAGTAGATATGTTTGAAAGATCTACAGCCAGCATTTGTGGCATGGGTTCTTTAAATTAATACTTTAAATAAAAATTTTTTTTTATGTGTGTCATTGCAAATGGTCGCTTTTCTGAAAGAATAAATTGCTTTTGGATTCCTTCTGATGTCTGTTGCAATAGCCCCCAAAGTGAGAGCCAGGAAGTGCTTTGGGTCATGAAATGACAAGTATGGTGTCTTGAGGTGATCCCCAGATAGCTAATTTGACTTTTAAATAATTACACAGGTTATTGCAAATGTCAGATCTTTGCCTTAATTGTTCCAAAGAATAAAAGCAATGAACATTAAGCTAGAGAAATGATGTCACTCTTAGTGGGACATTTTCAAATTTTGTCACACTGCAAGCACAAACCTCAGAGGATCTTATTTGACTGAACACCATAAAGTGGTATATAATTATGGAGTGAAAGCTGTTCTACAAATAAAAAAACAACAGAAGGTGGTATTTTTTTAATCTTCAGCCAACCTGAGTTAAAAAGAATACCCCCCGTAGCATGATGTGCCAATACCATGTTTCAATAGAGTGCTGTTTGTTTTTTGGCCAATTTTGACCCCACCGCTCTGAAGGTACTTTTTCCATATACATGTTGTGTCCCCTACATGGATTTAGACAAGGGTTTAGGTGTTTCCCTTCTGCGATGCTCTGGAGCAGAGAGGCATATAACACTGCTGTAGAAAAACATTAAGAAAGATTTCTTTCTGTGAACGGGGAATTTTGTTCTTGCAAGACTTCCAAACAGGACAGATTTATGGAGTGGAAAACAAATACTCCCACCTGAGCTAGCAATCTCTGCAGCTCCCCCAAAGTTACCACAAGCCTCTGGGAAGCTTCTCTGATGTATTATCTCCTTACCTTGCCTGAAAAGTTAGGTGGACAGTCGTAATTTTGGACAGTTGTTCCTTAGTCTTTATGGTGCTGTATATCTCTAATGTTCTGTAACAAAACTCTGGGAACATCAAAGAACACCTGGGCACTCCTGAGGGTAGTTGGTTGCACTGTATTTTTATGTTGGGGTATCATATCAAGAGGGCCTGCACACAACTTCAGGCCACAACTTTTTTCATCAGGGGTGGGGGATCAAATGTAAAATTTAATCCCGATATTTTCTGGTGCGGTAATGATCATGATAAAAATTATGGTCTTTTCTTTTTTTTTCTTGTTTTTTAGGTATGTTCATGGCTGTGTGGCACATCAATTAAAACCCCACAAGCACAAAACTGCTCTTGAAAAATATATCCATTTGAAATAAGCTTCCTAAAGACACCAGTCACATAAAGAAGCATAGTTTGTATCACTAAAATGCACACAGTCACTGTGTTTAATCATATTTCATTGGTATTTATTTATGCTCTCATAGAACAAACTGCGGAGAAAATAGTCGTGACAATGAATAATAATGGAGATTTTTTGTGCCAGCGATAAATCACAATTCTTATCATGACAAGAGATTTTTCATGAGAAATCCGCCCTTACCATGCATAATTTGTGTTGATCTGTTATATGAAGTGTCAATGAAAATGAATAGAGGTTTGCAACTTCAATGAGTATGCAGGCATACTTTACAAGGTACTGTATGTCTTTTAGATACATTACTGATATATTTTTCATACATTTCAAGAAACATCAGTAGGGGTCACAAACCTATTATTTTTTTTAGTTTAAAGTTTGAATGTTTGGACACTTTTTTCAGATGCCAAATGATATCTCATCAGACAGCTTTGACTACTTTAAAGCCATAATTGCAACAGTACTAAATATTTTATCGCAGCTTCATGAACTAAAGATGAAGGGTGGCTTAGCAAGTTTGAGGCAAAAAATATACCTTGCTGGTTACCTGCTGCGCATTAGCTCTGGGGTTTTTTTTTGTAACAGACCTCTCACTGTGTGCAGTGATTGACACCAGTGACTTACTGGCTGTTTTTATTCAAACAAAGAGGATTACTGTTAACTGTCTAGACTAGCCTGACGTGTTTGTAGATTAATGTTGTGGTATCCTACACACCATAGTTCAAGGTTAAACAAATAAGACAGCTTTCTAGATGAAAAACACAAATTAACTTGCATTATATCACATTTTCACTGTGCATTTACAGGATAAATATTTTAAATTTATGTCTAACCTTTCCTTTAAAAAAATGCAGAATCATTCAACCCTCCATTTTACTAGTTGACAATGTATTACAGTTCGCATTATGGTGAGGAGGTGGTGGATTCATAAGGTTCAGTCACAGATTAATCACAAACTCATGCTGGTGCTTTGATTTTTTTCTGCAAAAGCCAATAGGGGAAGTAGTGGGTGAGCAGCTGATTCATGTGAACAGACAATTTTTCTGCCCTCCAGAAAAATTGTCAGATAGGATTAAACTCTAGGATAGACCTATATATGATAGGTCTATCCTAGAGTTGTATATTTTTTTGTGCCTATAACATAGGGTGATGGAGTTGCCAAAGTACTGTGATTCAGGAAAACATATATTTAGGAAGTTATGAATAGCTGCTGGATAGAGGACCTTTAATAAAGAATAATACATAAATATGCTGCTTTGGGGGGTCCCTTAATTATACAAAGCAGTGATACAGATGTTCATATTGCCTGACTGAAAGTGGACCTTTGTTCAGTGTAATTAATGTTTAATACACCTCAGTCCTTTTACATTTGAAGATCCATTTTGTTTCGCCAACAAAAAGCCTTAAAAAACATATAAGGTAAGTGAAATGAGTACATCTGAGTTCAGAGGCTTCAATAATTTAACGTTCTGCTTTCATTACTGAGCAGAAAGGCTATATTAACAATGCAACAACCACCTCCAAACGAAAGGCGGAACCTCACAAGTCAGTATAGACTGCTGTTTGCGTCCTTACTAAAACCAAGAGGGTAGAGCACATCACCCCAGTTCTAAAGTCGTTACACTCGCTCCCTGTAGGTCAGAGAATAGACTTCAAAATACTCCTACTAGTTTATAAATCATTGAGTGACTTAGCAACAAAAGATGCTGAAGATCTTTTGTCACTGTACCAACCACCCAGAACGCTCAGGTCCTACAACGGCAATCTAATAATCATCCCTAGAATCAGAACCAAACATGGAGAAGCATCTTTCAGTTTCTCCGCTCTCCTTATCTGAAAAAAACAGCTACTTCCAGATGACTGCAAAGCTGCTGAAACACTGAGCTGCTTTAAACCAAAACTAAAAACTCTTCTGTTTACAGCTGCCTTTAAATGATTTAATGTCATATGTATCATTTGTTTTGTGTGTCTCATGCTTAATTACTGTTTTTACTTTCTTTAATTTTGTATTCTATGCTTTTTAATTGTTCAAATATGTAATGTGTTTGGTTTGTTTCTTCATCACCGAGTCATGTGAAGCCGCTTAAATTACCCTGTTGCTTAAAGTTTGCTATGCAAATAAAATTAAAAAAATTTGTTGTCAACCTACTCTTGTTAACTGTTTGATTTGATAAAAAAGACACCATAAGAGCCCAGAATAAGGTGCAGTACTATTCAAAAATATAATGACAGTAGAATTACCATCACAAGAACAAAAACAACATTTAGTCATTTAAAACAACTGATTTGGGAAAGTCCTGATGTGCAGAGAAAATGATCTTCCTCTGTCCAGGAGCAGCTGCCACAACGGCCCATTCTCCTTAACCCTGAACCTGGGAGCAACAAGCAGCATTTTTTCAGCAGACCTCGGGGATCTGGTGAGTTTGAGCATCTAGAGATAAACGTTCACTGAGGTAATGAGGTGTCGTTCCAGGGTTAGGATTTTAAAACAAACACATGAGGTTTCTCTTGCATATGCTGGTAGAAGTTGCATTTCTATTGACTATAAATTGACTATTGCAATAGTCTGAAAGTGGGAAAAATTGAGACTTAGATTACAATTTGAAGTCCATATGAAAAGACGTAAAGATGGTGTAATCCTTGTGAGATGGCTCTTTTTATTGAGAAGTTTTAAAGTGAGTCATAAGATTCCTCAAAAGTTCATCATTCCTCCCTTAAGGAAGAAAGGGATAATAATATTTATACATTTTATTAATAGGTGCCTTTAAAGATTCACATGGACACTACAGCAATAAACAATAAAGAAAATATTCAAAGCAAGTTAAATCAGCAATTAAGAAAAAAAGATTCACAAAACTCGACAGAGTTGAAACCAGATAAAAAAAAAGTGCCATAAGACAGCAGAAGTCATAAACACTAGATGGTTTGAAACAGGTGGGTTTTGAGTCTCGATTTAAAAGTGGAGAGGGGTTCAGCGTTTTGGATGGCATCAGTTAGATTCTTCCAGAGGTGAGGAGCAGAGCAGAAAGCTCTGCTCCTCATGGGGATAAGACGGAAAGATGGACAGAGATCGTTAGAGGATAAGGAGTTTAGAGAGTGGACAGGAGAAACTATGTAAATGAGGTCAAACAGATATGGGGTTGGGGTTAGAAGGTGAAAAGAAAGAAAGAAAGAAAGAAAGAAAGAAATTGTATTCAGTACGTTGCTTAAGGGGGGGGGCAGTGAAGGCCCTTATGGATGGATCTTTGAGGGAGAACAAATTAAAGTAACCAATTTGTGAAGAGACTAAACTGTGAACAAGAATGGAGGCAGAGTGGGGGGGAAGAGAAGAAAAGATGCAAAGATTAACATTTCATAGGTCGAGTAGGCAGACTGAGTTATATTATAATAGTGCTGTCAAGGATGACACTCAGACTCTTAACCTGAGGGGAAGGAGAAACAAAAGAGGCATCAACTGCAGGAGAAAACTGGCAGATTTGGATAAGGTGGATTTAATGCCAACAACTAGGATTTCTGTTTTGCCACTGTATCGTTTAAGAAAGTTAGTGGTGAACCAATATTTTATTTCCGCTAAACAGGGGGAAAGTGAGGTGGTGGAAGTAAGGATTGAGGGCAATTAAAGCTAAATGAAAGCTACATTTCCAGAAAATATGACCAAATTTAGTCATATACTCTTATATGCATATTGCATATTAGTGAATGGAGGCAAACATAGAAAAACGATGCATGTATTGAAGAACATTTGATTCAAACCTAGGACCTTCTTGCTGCAAGAAAACAGCTGAAAACTTTTCCATCATGCTCCCTAACACTTTCAAATCATTTCTTAAATTAACCTGACATTTAGCTGTCATTAGCATGGCAGTGCAATGGTATGTAAAATTATTAACAAAATTAAACATAAGTCAAGATAATGAAAGCAGAAAGGTACAAAAATTCTAATTTTTTTTCTTCAGTGGCCCTAATCCTCTTCCGTACTTGTAAAACTAGAAACATGTGGAATATAAAACATTTTAACTGTAAGCTCATTGTATTTGTTATTAATTTTCCCTTTCTAACAGAAAGCAAATCCTAGACCGAAAACAAAAGAACATCCAACACACCTTAAAGATTTTCTCTCAATGAAAACTTTGGGGGGGTTCTCCCACCAAATATCAAACTCCTGAGTAACCAAGAGATTTCTTCCAGGAGGAATTAGATAAACTATAAACGTAACCACAGTCCTGAAGCTTTTTTATGGTTCCCACATTTTTAATTTTCACATTGCAAAGATGTTAAAATCAAGCAAGGCAGAATGAGAGTAATATTACAGTCATAAATACTAAATATAGTCAGCCCTCCAATCTAATGCATCTTACCCAGATAGTAAAAACCTGTTCTCCTCCATAATGTATCAAAAAAAAAAAAAGACACCAATGTCCAGATGCAAAATGGGTGCAGAGAGTAACTATATGCTCTGCAGACATGCACTAATAAAAGCTTAACACAAAGACACACGAACACACAAATACACAGGCAGCTGCGTGATGACAGAGGCTGGAGAGATTGGAGAAAATTACGCTGGGGAAAATGTTTGACCTAGCTCACCACCTGCTCTGCGTGCACAGATAAATCCTCTGCCCATGACGGATGAGTTTTGTCCTCTGTGTTCAACAACATCCTTGCTGATGTCAAAGGATGACCTGATTCGTTCGTCTGGTTGTTGTTTTTTTGTTGTTTTTTTTTTTAAATCTGTGGCTGTTTTTGAGTGAAGCCTTTCATGATGCTTTGAAGTGGTGCATGTATATTCACATCCTGTGACTCTGGGCAGGTACTGCTTGTTAATGTCAGAAATCAGAGGAGATAAAAGGGCTTCTTTTCATCCGCTGCTTTCGAGGATGTTTATTAAAAAAAACAAAGTCTTTGACCCCTCAGGTCTAAGAATGGGCTGTTAGAGCTGAGAGATGTTTATTGTTGTGCTCAGTCAGTTAAGTTTTACTCAACTCTTAAAGTTTGGCTCGGTTCTTTCATCTCTTCAGGTTCTGAGTGGTGGTGAAGCATCTTTGCACCTGACTGAAACGCATCGGCAGATTTTAGCTGTCAGACTCATTATGCACCTACTTTTGTGATGTTTTTCTCTAAATGCATTTAACAAAGCTGCTGTTCAGCATGCCTTAAACGTATTTACACCCTCAGAACTTCTTCACATGTTGTCATGTCACAACTAGGGCTGCCACAAACGATTATTTTGATAATCGACTAATAATGTATTATTTTGCAGATTAGTCGCATAATCAGGTCACCGATAAATTGTATCTTATTGCAGAAGATGCTCAAACATATACATCATTAGCTTCCAGCTGGAGGTGTTTTCTGTCAGTATTATATGCTATCTATAATACTAACAGTTAAAATGATCACTTATTCAACATTTAGGAAATAATTATAAAAAAAAAAAATTAATGTTACACCAGACACATGATGTACTATGGGAAATAAAATCACAATCACTACTGTTAGTGTTACAGATATCAATACAAGTAATTAATAACATTTTCCAGTTAATAAACTGTCGCTTTGTTCAGCCTTTTAATAGTTTTTGTGTCCATGATACCAACGGGATATTGGGATGCTGCCATAAACAGAAATAAATGAGCCAGCTATGTGCAATCCTACACAATTGTCGCAACCTTTCTCCTATGCTTTAATGTCTTATAGACAATATATCAAAACCTGCAGATTTATATCAATCCATGAATGCCCCAGACAGAAAAGCAAAGCCGACATGAACGAAAAGAGGACGTTCAGTCAACCAACTGTTGGTGTTAGCGTTAGCAGCTAACAAGCTAATTAGCTCAGCGGGGCAACTGTCCCTCTTCGTCATCAGCCACGCCGAGCTTTCTGTTAAGATGCTGGAGCATCACCGTCATCCTGCCATGATAAGCAGGTTCTAACCTTGTTGGTTTTGGATTAAACATGCTTCTGTACAAGTTTTTATCAAACGCTCCTAAACATTAGAGCTCCGTTTTCGGCTTGCATGACAGTTTGCGATTCTCTAGTGTTATGCCAGGATTTATTCAGAGTCCCGCTACTGTGCATGTGCGGCAGGGGGAGGGAGGCAGGCAGAGCCATAGACATGCAGTATATAGAGAGCAGTGAGCGGTACAGCCGCAGTTTTAAGAGAAAACCAAAGCTTTTTTTTTTTTTAAAACAGTGACGTCGACAAATACATTTATTGACGACAATTTTGGAGTCGACATTGTCGTGACAAATCGACAAATTGTGGCAGCCCTTGCCACAACCACATGCGATTTTCTGCACTGCTGGCAAAGCCAGCAGAAAAGAGCACATAGTTGTGAAATGGAGAAAAATAGCAAATGGGTTTTAGACTATTTATTACAATTAAAGATGAGAATCCCCCTCAGTCAATACTTTGCAGACCACTTTTTGCTGGTAACTTTTTGTTAGAAAAGCCCTATAACAGGTTTTCTTCCAGGACTGTTCTGCATTTACCTCCATCTTCAGCATCACTCTCTCTACAGATGGACAGCGTCCCCAAGTTATGATGCTGCCACCACCATGTTTCACTGTGCTCACGCTGAGGTTCAGTCAGTGTGTTTAAGTGCAATAAGAGAAAGTCGAATCATTCCCTTAATCCGACTGAAATCAGCCGTTTGAATGAAAAACTTAAGCAGCCGATCGGTGGATTTTTACTCCGTTCGCTTGACTCCCACTAGCCTCTGTTTAATGCCTGAGAGCAGCTCGAGGCTAAGCAGTAGAAAGCTAACACAAATGGGGTGAATATCGCCATCTATCGCGCAGAGTCAAACATACTTCCTTTAATTTATCGATTTGCTGAGTAACATATAAAATGCAACTCAGCTCTGAGTCTGATTACTTTAAAAAACTCGATTTAGATGTGTATGTAAATGTACTGAACGTTGGTTTTCCACCACATGAACGCATCTCGGCCTGTAAGGTCAGTTAACCAGAGCAGTTTCTTCCCAGTGTTTGCTGTGTCTTCTCCATTGCTTGAGGCAATGGTTTTCAACCCTGGTACTCCAGGTACACTCCCCCTGCATGTTTTAGATCAGTGGGCTCCAAACTGGTCCTCGAGATCTAGCGTCCTGCAGGTTGTAGAGTAATCCCTGGACATTTCAAGATTGAGCTCCCACCAATGCGCTTGGTAATTCAGTTCATCCAGTTACTGGAATGTATTTAGTTATTATAACTAACTATTAGTAACTATACAGTTCTGCTCAAAGTAAAGGGGGCGTTGTCTAAATGCATGTCATACTTAAACTACTCAGGCTCAAAAGTTTGATCATCTTCACATTATTTTCCTTCTAGATGTGTTGGTCTAAACCCTGACAAAACAAGTTATTCAAGTTTGCGTTAACTGCAATATGTATTTCCATGATCGCTGTCCTTGCCTGACTCCTTTTCAAATTTTGCACTACTGCTTACTGCTTTCGCATAAATAGCCTGCACAGCTTCTACAGAGCCTAATTCTCCTGTCATTTACATGCAGGCGAATCAATTTTTTTCGTATTTCTTTATGTGTTCTATATAACCTTTCCTTACTGCGATATTAATTCTGTCAGGCAAAAGTCTTTAAAGTCAGGATGATGAAGTTACTACCCTCTGGGTTTGGCTGTGACCTCGCTGATCAGACGCCAAGGGGAAAGATTTGCGTGTCACTTTTACTGGACGAGGCACAGATATTCAGACATAAATGGATTATAAAAGAGCGCCGGCCACCATCCAGCTGTGCCTGGCGCAGCAGCTGTCCATAAGATGGAAAAGTGGTGGAAAAGAGAGGATGTTAGAGACAAGGCCTAATGTCATCCCTGCATCATCTGAACATCCTTTGAATGTATCTGTCAAATGGGCCATAACTACTTTCTCGTCCACCTTTTTGAAAGTGCTCGCCTGACTTGAGCAAAAAGTGCCAGACCCTGCTGTGTCTGGGGAGCAGAAAGGAGAGCTTGAGAAACAGCAACATGTTTTGGGTCCATGCATCCCTGCTGCAAATGCTTTTCTGCTTGTTTAATTCTGCTGAGAATTAATATTTGTAGTCTGCCTTATTATCTGTAAGCGCCCTTGAGTTTTTGTTTTTTTATGCAAAAGCTCAGACATTTTCTGCATGAGGAAAATGTCTAAATTAATGAGAGAGGATGCAGCAAAGCCCTGATTTGTTTATATTCCTACCCTTCAGCCTTGGAAAAAAATGAGACAATTCTGCACCTCACATGGCCAAGTTTCAGACACATGATGTATAAATCAACAAAGAACTGTGGGTTTTACCTCTTTGATTTCTTGCTGGATGTCCCTGAGGGATGTAAGAACCTGCTCCAGGTTGTCCACCACTCGTTTGATCTGGTTTCGGACCAACTTTCTGCTGCAGCCTGCTCCCTTCCTCCGTGCCTCCTCTTCTCTGCCTGCTCTCTGCTGTACCCACGTCTGGTTCTGACCCAGGATCGCGATCCTCTCCGTGTTCGGCCGGGGTTTCCTGGGGCCTCTCAGAGTTGAGGTGCAGCCCGGTGCTCCAGGAGGCGTCTCTGTGGAGAAGATGAGCCCATTCAGGGGTCCACTGAAGGGCTCCCTTAGGGCTGTCAGGTCTCTCTGACTCTGGGAGCTCCTGCTGTGTTTGTTGATGTAGCCGAAGCTGGAGCTGGAGCCCTGCTGCCTCTCCACCAGCTCTTGGTTGTCTGAGCTCAGCCAGCTGGATGAATGGAGGTCTCTCTGGCGGTAGGTGGTTTGACTGGAGTAGTCCCACATCTTCCCCTCCCTGTCCTCCATGCACACCACAACAGGCACATTGCAGTTGGGCTTCTCAGCCAGCAGCATAGGTACAGGAGTCGGATGGAGCCCCACTAAAGGCCCGTATTTCCTCCCTGGGGGGATGCTTGTGTCATTCTGCGTCTGATGGAGATTTGTTTGGCCAGCCTTTTGGCTCTCCAGTGCAGAGGAGGAACTATCATCCAGTCCTTGCTCTGGGCTGAGGTGAGTGTCGGTGTTGTGCTCAACGTCCAGCTCTTTGGTCTTGTTCCTCCTGGCAGGACTGTCCTCCTTCTGCTTCCTCACACTGCCTGGCAGGATCTGGTGCCCCCTCAGCACCACTGGCAGCATCCCCATGCCATTACACCGGAGCTCCCCCTTCTTCGCCCGGTCCTTTCCCTGGATGGAGAAGAAGCCGATCCCCTTGGCCCTTTCCAGCGGGGTCAGGCTATTGCGGCCCTCCGAGCTGGATTTATACGCCCCGTTGAGCCCCAGGTCGCCGCCTCCGTGGTGAGCCTTTAGACTGTTGCGCAGCCATGGGATGAAGTGGGGGGCGTGAGCCTTGAAGCCCTTCTGCTCCCCGGGCGTGGTGGTGGCCCGTTTGTCAGAGAACATGCTGACAGATGATGACCTTCTTCCATGGATCCCCTGCTACTCCAGCAGTTAACATATGCTTCTTCTTCTCTGCTGTTTCCTCAGTTTTCAAAACTTTTTTTTTTTCTTCTACGTTATTTTTCCCTCCTCAGCTCAAGTCCCACCCACTCCCTCTGCTCCTGCCAAAGCCTGTTTCTGATTTCACCGCCCTGCCTCTTTTTCCTCCTACGATCCTGCCTCTCCACCCACTCTTCTCCCTCTCTCCGTTGTGGCGCTCCTGGAGCCCCTCTCCACCCCTCTCTGGGCCTGTCTCGGAGATGCCAGGAGGCCCCCCTCTCCCTCTCTCTCTTCGTCTTCCCACTCTGCCTGCCTGCGCCTTACTGGCTCTGTAGCAGCACAGGCTTCCTGTCTCTACATCGCTCTCTCTCTCTCCCCTCACCCCCCTCCCTCACTGCACTGCGCTGCCTCCTATCCTCACTCTTTCTTCCTCCCACTCCCTCTCACTGCTCCAGCTCCCTTTCTCTCTTTGCCTCTTCCCTCCCCATCCCTGCCTCTTCTCTGTTCTTATCACAGAAGCCCTTATCACCCTTTTTCAAACTCTCCATTTTCTTTCCCTCCCCTCTGTCACTATTATTTTTTTTTTGCACTCAGCCCCACATCCCAATTTACCAGAGAAAGCAGCTGAAGTTCAATCAAGTCGGCAGTATTATTAATCCCCCCATTCTAGAATGTGTAGCCACGTGACTCCCCCTGACTCTGTTCTCATCTGATTACTCCTTTCCCCAGCTCAGCCCCTTACAATTAAATGCTGCTTACAGAGAAATGGGGGGGGGGAATAGCACCAGGAAGGGATGAAGAACATAATTGTGACCTGTAAGATGAGGGATCAGCACCAGCCTGACAGAAAAAGCAGAAACGGCCCCGCTGCAAACAGCAGCCTGCCTGTGGGACGGCTCTCCCCCAGCTTATAATAACTATCAGCAAATTGTGTCACGTTACCCTCCTGTTGTTTTCCCCTGTTTTCCATTTCCAACTTCGATTTGTTTTAATTAAAAACAGGCAGCTGCTATTTACTGGACTCCTGCTTTATATTCTTTCTTTTTTTCTTTTTTTTTCTCGGTTGTCTGAATCAGTTTTCTCATGTCTGACAACCTCAAATATGCCTCCCGAGGTGCTTTTTCCGCTCAGCTGCTGCAGCAGCATTGGTGGGTACCTCCCTCTCTGGCAGCATCTTAAATGAAAAACACCAGCAGAGACACACAGAAGCCCTGACAGTTCGCCGTCACTCAGCACTGAGGCACTCAAAGCATCTGCCACGCTGGTAGTCACACAGCAATCTGCCGCTGAGGTATTGCCCTGTTAAAATATGACTTCATTCCCTGACACGCTACACGCAGGAGCAGAAGAATACCGTACACTAGATGTAATCTGTCTGCATGTTGACAGATTGCTGTCAGTCTGCAGTGACCATTAATCTGGATTTATAAAAAGCAGTAAAAGGTTAAAGTAATGGAGCATATGCTGTTAATCCATCTGAACTCTTCTGTGGAACATGGCCAAATCCTGCGGTGGTTCTTGAATGAAGGACAAATCTGGACTAGTACCTCCTTCTACCTACAGTTTTCCATCTTCCTCTACATAATTTAATGTAATCCGAATGCTAAAAAAGTATCAATTTGTTTTAGTTCAACTTTCTTGTGTTGCTACAAAGAGATTTAATCAATCTAAAACCACATTTGGACCAATCTCTAAGTCACGAGGTGAACAAGGCTTCTTGCTTTCTCCAAAAAGGTACCAGTTTAGAGCTGCAGGATATTAGATAATCATGCAGTGGATTTATTATTGGTCAATATTTAAATCAGGGGATGGCAGTGGCTCAGGAGGTAGGAGTTTGTTGAACCACGACTTTGTTTTCTGTGTCCTTGGGCAAGGCACACCCTCCTTGCCTACTGATGGTGGTCAGAGTGCCTGCTGATGCCGATTGTACAGCTCCCTTTCTTCTGTCAGTCGGCCTCAGTGCAGCTTTGGTTACAATGTAGCTTACCGCCATCAGTGTGTGAAGCGCTTTGTGGTCCTCAAGGGCAAAATAAAGCGCTATACAATTACAGACCATTAACCACAAACTCTACCTTTGGTTCACTCACCTCTTTCTTCAACAATCTTACTTCCGCAGGGAAACTCCAACGGGTGTTTTCACGTTAAATGATCAAATATATTGGCCAACAATTACTGCATTTCAACAGTCACAGTGTCACTATTGCATCCACGGGTTGCATTGATGATATGTGATTTATTGTGTTCCAGTGTGAAGAAAGCAAGTGGTGATTAAAAAAACAACAACAAAAAAACAATCAGAACCATTTAATAATTTATGGAAAATATTAATAATTGCCTTGGTACCACATGGAAAGTTGAATGAAATCAATCAAACAAAAATAATTAAACTAAATAAAACCTAATCAACTATAATAATCATTTTTTTTTCACTTTCCTCAGAAAATAAATAGTTTTTTCCACTAGTTTTTCCATAGTGCATGGCACAGTAGATCATTTGCCAAGTATTTAAGTAGCACTGCAACTATTTTGGCTTTTCCCTGGATTCTGTGTGGCTGGAGAAAAACCCAACCCTGTAGAATATCTGGAGAGCCCCGCTACATTTCCAGTTGAAATTGGTCGTGATAAGCCAGGTAAGGTTCCACTATATAGTCCATTAAAGGGGAAGTATTGTTTTATTTTTAATCTGGACCTTATTTATAGCCTGATGCTTGGTGTCCTTTGGGAGAAGTTTATATCCAGTTACAATCAGCATACATCCATATAATGGGAGTTAATGGGGTAACAATAGTGCTGCCTCTAAATCAGGCATTATCTGCCAAAAACGTCTTCATTTCAACCAATGCTTTGTTATGAATCGTTAGCTGTATTCCTCTGTGAGTTCGGAGCGTCTTGGAGGCGCTTTGCTGTCGTCATCCGGGGTTTTGTACTGGATTCTAATTCAACCGATTCCAATTTACACTGACTGGCGATTTCATTGACATCGCAGCTATCCGCCATTGCAGCTGTCGTCTGTGCAGGTTGCAAAAAAGGAGCCTGTGGAAGCTGAACTTAGTGCACTTAGTCGTGTTGTTTGTGCAATTTGGAAACACGAAAACGCAAAACATGTTGATGTTTGCAGTAGCAAGATCTGTTTAACCGACTGCCATCGAGCAAAATTGAAATTGCTTGTTACTGTAGCCCTTCAAAAATACAATGACATTTATTCCAGTTTATTTATATAGTGCTGATTCACAGCATGTTTCTCAAGGCACTTCAATCAATCCAATACAATTTTAAAGTCAAGTACTTACATTCCAGATGATCTGAGTTATCAAGCAGTGCAGTCAAATTCAGTTTATTATTCAATTTAGCCATTTAAAAAGCCCTTTATCTAAGGAAACCTTGCAGATTGCATCAAGTTATTGATTTGTAGCATTCGCTCCTCTTGAAAGCACATGTAGCGGCAATAGATAATCGCTTGCAGTGAGTTGTTGAATTTTGCAGCAATGCCTCATAGTGAGCACATATGTAGAAAGAGCGGAGAGTAAAAACTTCCTTTAACTCAAAGAAACCTCCAGCAGAGTCAGGACTGACTGATGTTTTGAGAATACAGAGCATACAGAAAAAAAGAAACAGAAGCACTGATCCAGGAGTAGTTTGTGGGTTAAAGAAAAGAATAAAATTAATGGCAGTAGTAGATTCTTTATTGGCTTCATCTAAGAGACCCAGTCGTTGGGCATCAAATCAGATACAAGCCTCAGTTTATTCTGTGCTAACAATCCAAATTAGGGTAACATGAAAAAGAAAAGAAAAGAAATGAAATGGAAAAAAAGAAAATCCTTTCTGTACAACTACTCGTTTGTGATCGTGAGTACGTTTGCTACCATTGACAGAAGGAGACCCTGGGCAGTGAGCTACACCACATATCAACTATTGCCACTGACCAAGTCTTTTTTTGTTAACAACAGAAGCTTATCTTCACATTTAATAGTTTGCTGACATGCTTAATGAGTTTAGTTTATCTATGTAAGTATAAAGATCATAACTCAGTGCTGATAGTCCATAATGTCAGAAACTGGGAGTTCTTTCAGTCTCTCTATCCCTCTCTGGCTCACATATGTATTTTCTTTTCTTTTGATGAATTAATAGTGTCCAAATTAATATGAAATAAGATGAAAAGAGCCCCTGATGTCTGAAACAAACACGTCTTTTCAGATGTGGTGTTTTGAAAGGCTTTCAAATATATGAGCTGAACCGTTACTCACTGAGTCAACAGAGAGAAAATCTTCTGTTTTATCAGGCTAAAAAAAACATGTACAATCCCTAAAAGTTGGCTGCAAGCAGTGGTGATTTGGGATCCAAGCAGATTTTGTCTCATCAGCCACTTAAAAGCACAACACACCTAAAAGTTATTCGCCTGCTTGCAATTCAAATGTGGCAACAACTGAAATTCAAGTATTGCACCTTTGCATACTCGGTAAGGATTGTCTATTAACTCACCGCAATGGAAAGTTTGTTTGCAACAAACCTCTCTGGTTCAGCCACTGATTTCCCCCACAAACCTAGAGGTTAAGAGTTTACGTCTTTTAAATTAGTGCATTGTTATCTGAATTTGGAGAGGTGGTGACTCGAGTCCGACACTTCTTCTGAAACTTTAGTCACAAAAATAAAACTGTTGAAGAGTTATGTAGAGTTGGTGACCTGTCCAGGATGCACCTGAACCATTCTGCAGTTTTTGTGTTTCATTTTGGTGATACTATATTACTCTATTAGCAAGCACTGTGCATGCAACCACAATTTAGTAATCATGACTATCAATCCATGTTTGACTCTATGAACATAAGTTAATCAATATGCAAGCCAACTTTTATTTATGGGTCCCGTGTATTTAGTTACCGGGGTATCGCCCGCAAATTGTGTTGGTTAATACTTCAAGTTCATGTCTATGTTTGGTACAGAACAAGTCACGGTAAGCAGTGGGACCAATCCAGGTTTTTTAAGTGCTGTTCAACCAAAACTAATTTTGTAAGGCCCCTCTCACATAGATTTAGACCACGTTATGGTCCGCGCGCACTCGGAAATGAAAGTTCAGAATTGTACTTTTAAGGATACGATCTCTTGTCACTGGGGTGGTACCCCAAATGCTAAAACTTTTCATTAATTGATTCTCGTGCTTTATTTGTTTTAAATTTTCATACTCTCACAGACATTTTCTTTTATGCTTCAATTAAACGTATTGTTTTAGTGATGATCGGTTTTAATTTTCATACTTTTATCATGTAGGTGGTTTCTTTACCACTGAATCATGTAAAGATCCTTAAATTGCCTTGTGTTGAAAGTGTGCTATATAAGTAAAATTGCCTTGCCCTGGCTCAAAGGTACCATTTTGTACCCTTAACTGTAGGTACCCATTTGTACCCCTATAGTCTGTCCCTTTTATCAGCGCTACCTTGACAGCCAATCATTATTGATTTGGCATAATTGACACATGGCTGGCCCCGATGTAGCCAATCGTCGCCCACAAAAGCCGCCTGAAGGATACGTTTATTTCGGAATTATTGCAATTTATCAAAATGTTTATGCTAGCATACCAAAAATGTATCTTTTTTTTTAAATGTTAACGATAAAACTATGAAGTTCTTTTACATAAATATAGCTTTGCTAATGGATGTATTTTTTAATAAAAAAGACAATCATGAGAAATGGTATCCTATCCAAGAAATTGAACAAAAATTTCCTTTTTGGCACTTAGGAATCTGTCAGACAATGAAAAAGGTACAGATTGTTACCCTGAGGTCCAATATTTGTCCTTAGATTGTGTTAATGTCTTATTTGTACCTTGGGTACAACGATAAGACTTTTTAAAAACTAATAACGAGTACCCATGCAGATACTTCTACCACACAAAAAACCCAATGAATTGAAAGAAAGGTTTTATTTTCTTCTTTGCTTGTTACAACAAATTATGGTGAATTAGATAAAAAAATGTTTTAATAAAAATCAAGTCAAAGCTACACTTTCAAGGGAAAAAGAAACTTTTTTTGGTGAAATTATTGCAAAGTTGCCACATTTTAAGTATTGGTAACCAATACCAGACATGTACATTAGAACAGCATTGTCCCGACAAAAGAATGATAGATTCCAGCATGAACAGCTGCATAGTGGAAGATACATTAGAAACTTGGAAAGAAAGTTAAAAAGTTTAAGTTGGAAAATTATAATAAAAGTTTAATCTGGCCCTTTATTACACCTAAATTTCTTGAAGGAAATGAAATGAAAACTTTTGAAAATTGAAGATGGAGTTCACCCTCGAAAACAAAGATCTATTTGGATACCTTCAACACTTTTATAACTTGAAGGTGAAACAAGGCATCACACCCCAAGGTGAATTTCTAAAGATATTCACAGAGTCCCATAGACAACTACCAAACAAGATGGTATCAAAATGATATAAAGGGATTCAAAAACAAAGTAGTAACAATACTTGTATAATCAAAATGGGGGGGGGGGGGGAGTTGAATATTGTAATATTAGAACCTGACTGGCTTTCACTTTGTAAAACACAACATACATCAACTATGTGCTAGCGATGGAGAGCAATTGGGTGAAAAACTGTACTCCGTTTTTTTTTTTTTAAATAACACCGAATATTGTCCAAACATTGCAAGGCAAACAACAATACTGCTAAAGACAATACGGTCATCCAGATGCAAATCATTCTCACGTATTCTGGAAGTGCATAAATTTAAAAACTTTCTGGGACAACATTATGAAATCAATAAAAGTAATAATTGGTTACAACATTCCTAAAAACCCTAAAAATCCCTTTTGGGATGAATACCTAATCAAGTCATTGAAAAGGAGGACCGATATCTATCTAAAATATTAATAATCGCCTGTAAGAAGACTATTACGAGGTATTGGCATTAAGTCAATCCCCCGGAACTATCCCAATGGCCTCTAATAGATGAAATTTTCACAATGGAAAAGCTGGCTTTCATTTTACAGATTACAGGACATTTGTTCAGTAGATACTGGAAAAAATAGACTGCTTTCAAATCAAGAGAATCATAAATTAATACAAGTTATTTATGTGCTATTACTTCCGGATAATTCCCCTTGTCCAGTTAAGTTCTTTATGTTTTCATTTTGTTTTATATGTCAAGAACTTACATCTTGCATTGTTGTGTATGTTTAAAGTATAATGTATGCGCCAAAAATAAAATGTATCAACAACAACAAAAAGAACAGTATCGTCCCCGAAAGCTAATACCAGTGTCGGTATCGGCGCATCACTAATTTGGAAGATCTTCTACACAGATGCAGTGCATACTGGGCAATAGATTTTACCTGGCACAGTGCTTTATGCACATATTTTAAAAAGCATTATCAGAAGTATCAAAGAAAATAAAAAATCTGTGTTTTTATCTGATTACTGTGAGCTGATCACACCAAGGCTTTAAAAACCTAGCAATCAAGTAGCAATAATTGTGCTGCTTTCTAAGATGGCAGGAAGTTTGAGCAGGAAGTTTGAGCAGGAAGTCCTGCTCAAACGAGAAAGCAGCATTAGGGGCCAAATAATTGCTTGTTTCTGTTATATCTTAAAAAAAGGTACTAAAAACAAAGAAAAAGAAGAAAATGTAGGATGTTTTGGAGATAATAAAAAAGTACAAACTGAATCAGAGTCTGTATCTGAGAGCAAAAAGTCGAATTCAAAGGTCAAGGCTTAAGAGAAACATATAGATAATGCTTGCAGTTGTTATGGAATATTCCAATGTAATTAGGATTTAATTAATTATTCTTTGTCTTTGTGAAGGCATCTAGAGCAGGAGGTCAAGTTAGCGAAAACAATCTCATTGTTGCAACATAATGTTACTGATAAAAATGTGTCAGGTCACCAGGATGATAGATGCCAGAGCACCAAGACTTGAGGCAATGCTTCATGCTTTACTATCAGACTGGCATGAACTGGTTCGTCATGGGCTGAACAAGAAGATTAAAGAAGACATGCTGTAGAAGCTAGGCAGTGATTGATAAAAAACTCTTCAAGGGGTTTAGTCAAAAGGTTGGTAATAGGGAATGCAGGATTAAACTGTCCCTCTATATGCTCTGGCTAGACATGTTGAATGTAATACTTTAAACACCAAAGGACTCAGTTTTATCTAATTTGATTTAAGTTGATTTATTTTCAGTCACAACACAGATTTTTTTTGTGTTGTTGCTCAGACCTTTGCATGAGAAGAAAAGCAACTCTGAAATCTTTCTGACTTTAAATATGACAACAGTAAAGTCACAGGACTAGGACAAGGTAAATGTGCTTACAATAAGAACGTTGTCACAGTAAAAATGATTTAATGGATTTATCTTATTTATTTTTATAAAACAGACCAGTGGATGTTACTAACCAAGTGTGTGCGTGTGTGAGAGGGCGTTTAAACGCATTGAATTTGTTAAAATTCACAGTTTTCCTCCAATCAGACACCCACCAAGCACAACGCTTGTAAATTAGATGGCAGGGAAACGCACAATAGTTGCTCATTTTAAAGTCAAAGTGGAATAAAAAGTAAAGTAGCTGTCACAGCTTCTGTCTGTGTCATGCCGACTGGCCTCTCCATTCATTATATTAATAAGCCGAATATGTTTGTGTGAGGGGGAGAGAGAATAAAGGACAAAAGCAAAAAAAAAAAAAAACGAGTCCGCAGGGGAACCTTCTCCTTTTAAAGCTTTAGACCTGACTTCTCCTGACGCTGCTTTTCAAACGGGTGGCCTTTTTGTCACCATCATGTGCTGGCTGAGAGCCGCTACAGAGCAGACACAGCATATGGTCTCCTTCTAACCTTTTTTATGAACTCCTGTGGAGCTCGCTTTCTTGTTTTGAGTGGCTGCAACAAGCCGACTGCCCGTCGAGAAGCAGCAGAGCGTGCACTGGGCCACTCCTCTGCTAACATGCGTTTGCTGAACTTCGCTGTCACTGCAGGGACAGTTTTCAGGTTGAATGTCTTCCATGGGAACCTCACATAAGTCAGTGGAAAAGTCAGATTTGAAAGAAATGCTTTGAAACTCAAAGGCCCCACGAGCCTGTCAAAATGTGCCGTGCAAAATGGCTTTTAGTCACAGTGAGGATGCCTCTGGGCACAGGGGAACTTTCAATAGCCGCCTGGACGGCAGAACAGCGCACCCCGAGGAGGATTTTGTGCTCCCATTTAGCTCTGCACTGACACAAAGAGAATATGAAAAGTTTTTTTGAGGGCATATTGTTCTGTTTTGCAGTATTAAAAATGGAAGCGAGCAGATGCTGTCTTCCCTCAAGTGTCCAGCTTGCTGCTGGTGATAATCCTGAGGGGTTCAGTTGAAGGAATCTGTGAATGCAGCCAAGTGTGTGTACGGCTGCGTCTTTCACATCTTCTCATTTATATTTTTTGAGTTGTTTGCTTTTTGGATTCCCCTCCGCCTGTGCTTTTTCATCCTTGAGCAGCACGTCAGTCAGGTGTTCTCTGAGGACTACATACCGAGGAAGGAAGAGAGAGGTGTGGGGACAATAGGAAAGAGAATTAGAGAGAGACAGACAGACAGACAGACAGACGGACAGACAGACAGACAGACAGAATAAAAAGGGAGGGAGATGGAGTTTTGAAAGACTTCTAACTTCCAAGCTGACTGTCATAGTTGTGCTTGCCAGAGGGGAGAGCACCTTTAAGCATACTGGATGAGTAAAGATGTGGAGGGACTACAAAAGCAAAGTAATACATAATAAGCAGCACAGAGTCTGCAGTTCTCTGCCAGCTAACCTACATGAGATTGGTGTGGAGCAAAAATTTGGAAGCTCTTAAAATGTCAGAAAAGGCCTCGGCTGAAAGGGACTTCGCCTTTACAGCACGCTGTAATGAGATTTAGACAGAGCGCATTTGGTTGTTGGTTCGGGATGATCGCCTTGACACATGGATTTCCATAGAGATGAGGAACAAAAAGGAGCAAGTGATGACTAAATATAAAGCTGTAGCACGAATGTGAAAATACATGCTTCTGTTTGCGAAACGGAGATCACAGAAACAAGCAGTTGAATCACGTTGCCGTTTCATCTCTGACTGCTCTCTACCCTTATTAAACCCAAAAGTCCTTCTGTTTGTTATTATTATTCTGGCCTTGATCCGAAAGGGAAATCTAGAAACATGCTGCTATTTGAACACAATGTCCCGTGGTTTGTTTTGTTGCACCACCCAGAGCTCAAACTTTGGGGTATTTGAGCCTGCATTGACATGCAGCCAAACTTTTTTTATTGCCAAAACTAATTGTAGCCTCACAGGGATGGAGCATAGAGTGAAAAAAAAGTCATGCTTGGTTTGTCTTCACAGAGCTGCATAGAGCAGATGCAAAAGTCAAAACCTTATTTTGTTACCTATTAGTGCCAGGGAATTATCAGAGAGCAGCTGAGCTCAACTTTTTCTTTAGTTAAGCTCATAAAGGTGTCTGCTCTGCTGATGTTAACATGGTAATCAGTGACCGGCCATGAGCAGGAAGAGTAAGGGGGTCGTTTGCATGCTTCCTACATCCATCTCACTTTTTAAAATGCAGATCAGCTCCTTTGTGACTTTATTACAGAAACGATAATTGCGCCAGTGGAGGCTGGCTTCACCAAAAGGTACCACAGCTATCTGACTGTCAACAAGATGTATTTACGCTGCCATGCTAAAACATTCTTAGTTTTCACATATGCTACAGCCTTGAACACAAAATTGCATTTACAAATAAAAAAAATAAAGCAAAGCTGCCAAATGGAGGGGTAAAGATGGGAATGTGAAGCTTAAAAAATTCTGGAAAAGAAAAATCTGAAAAGTGTGGCATGTATTCGTATCTATCCCCCTTTACTCTGATGCATGCCATTTAAAATATATTGCAATAACCTTCAGGAGACTTTCAACCACATTTTTATTGAGATTTTATGTGATGTATATACACACAATTGTGAACTGAAAAGAAAATTACACAGTATTTTATATTTTGTTTACAGATGTAACAAAGTCCCTCAAACCAGGGTACAAGTGCAAACCTACAAACACATTTTTATGCACTTGAGAATAATCAAGCTAATATCTAGCGGGAGCCTTTATACCAGTTTAGAGGTCAGTCAGAAAATTCGACTTGGCGTTTGACTTGGCGATGGTAGCATTCTTTGGTTAGCAACAGAGTGAAAGCAGGATAGGCAGAATGAACAAAGAAATTGCAGAAAACGATACAGCACAGAAAGTTTTATAAGAACTGTACTGATAAATGATGTTACAGTCGCTGCGGTTTGGTCGTCGTACTGGTGTTGTTAAACCTACTTTTGCAGTCTTATCACTTCCGGAAGAGGGAGAGCTTGGGTACAAATATTTGAAATGTATCTTTTTAGGGGCAAGTTCCTGCCTTTCTCGCCTCTGATTGTCTAGCCTCATAGATTTATTGCTAATCTTAACATTCCAGGAATAGTATTACCTAACCCTAACCAGACTCATTTTCTAATCCTAATATTCAAATTCTAATCCTAATTTTAACATTTAGGACCAATAGCCAATCATAATCCGCAGAAGGAGAGATCTTGCCCCTAAACGGGTACATTTTGAACATTTGCTGCCCCCGGCTGGGAAAAGCTCAGCAAAGCTGCCTCTGCAGCTCACATGCAGAGAAATTCAGCTTCCTTATTGCATTATCTGGATGCTCACTTAAAAGCTCAGGTAGGTGTGTTTTTGTCAGGGGTTGCATTAATCTTTCTGAAAAGCTGTTTTCAAATAGACGTTCTAGACAATTCCATACGGTCTTTAACCATAGTTATCTTTTTAAATACACCACTTTTACAGAAACATTGCCTTTTGGCTGCTTTCACACTGCAAGAAATGTACTGGAGGATCCTGATGAATGTCTGATGACGTAAACAGTACGCCGGGCGTACATGTCATTTCCCCAAACAAAGTCATTTTTGCAAAAGGCCCGACGGACGAGTAGAACTACAGCAGAACTCCTCACAGTTCTCGTCTTTTGTGCACACATAGGCCTAAAAGACGAAGTTTAACTGAAAATAGAAGCGAAACATGAGTGTGAAGCAGCCTTTGGTATATGCGTATAGATGTCATCAGTATGTTCGCTAATGGCTTTCCCCGTCCCCCTTCTCCTCACCAGCTTTTCCAGAATTTTACCTGAAAATCTGTAAGCAAACAACCAACCGCCACAAGTCCGCTCTTGTTACTAGGTCATCATCCGCAAAAATAGCGGTAAAGGTTATCGGGACAGAGTACGGAAAGTGCTTTCAGACTCAAAAGTAAAACAGATGAAGTCTGCAAAATTAGTGTTTTTCATGGCCTGTTTGAAAGGGGCTAAAGAGACAAGTGGCAAGACATAAAAACACTTTTCCTGGGAGAAAGTCTCAAGACGTCATGTTTGTAGTTATCTATAAGCCGTGTAGCCAATAAAGCTAACATGTTTAAGATGGTGATATGGTCTGATGAGACCCAAGTGTTTTTTTTTTTCCTGAATGCTAAACACTATGTGGGCTGGATTCACTGAGAACCCATCTGTGAAACAAAGAGGTAACAGGATTATAATGTGGGGATGTGGGAACATTGTTTACCCTGGCGTGACGTCAAACCGAGCCCTGAGTTACTGTTAACGTAGAGCCTGCGCTACGCTATCGATCAAGCCAAATCCATGTGTTCGAATGGCCTAGTCAAAGTCCAGACATAAATTCAATTTAGAAGCTGTGGGAAATGTATTTTTATGGTCTCTTTCCATCCAATCTGACTCAACTTTAAAAAATTTTTTTTACAATGAATACAGGGCAAAAGTCGCTATCCCTTGATGTTCAATGGTGTTAGCCCAGTGGTCTGCAACTCCAGTCCTCAAGGGCCGGTGTCCTGAAACGTGAAGATGTGTCTCAAATGATTGAATTACCTCCTTGGCATGCAGTCAAGTTCTCCAGGGTCCTGCTACTGACCTGATAATCTGACTCAGTGTGTTGATTCACTAGTCGTACCACAAAGAACACCTGGGTGGATGGACAGCTCTACAAAGCAGGGACTGACTCGGAGGCGGCAAATATAAATGTGCACCACGTTTAAGATTTTTATTTTTAAACAGTGTTGAAAGCAATGCGATTCACAATTAGGTCTGTGCTGTTGGATCTAGATGAATCCCTTGGTAATACAAATACAATGAAGTTTTTGGGATTATCATGACTCAACACTCCTGCAAGCCCTTTTATTTACTGTATGTCATGCATTGGGGAGTAAAAGGAAACAAATTGTTAAAACTCCTAGCACCCCTGCTGAACACCTTTCACACAACTTCCCCCTAAATCTTTCAGATTCACGTTTTTGCTTTATTTAAAAATCACAGGAGAAAAGATGGTTGAAAGAAAATAAAGATTCTTTTAAGCCCCTCAGTCACAACGTGCTCTGAACTTGCACACACACACAAAAAAACCTTCACGTGGCGTTAATGAGCACATTAGAGGATAAATGGCCACTTAGTTCTACAGCAGATTTTCAAATGTGCTACAGGGGGAAGCGCCGAACACGTTTCAGCGCAAATTATCGTTTCAAAGTCTAAAAACCTTAGAGTGGATGGCACATTAGGACCGGACGTGCTCTCAGGCAGAGGAATTTAATCAAACTGAGGCGGAGCTGTGTTCAAATGTCAAAAAACAGAAGCAACAAAGTCTTTCCGCATTACTCACTTCCTGCCCTACCTTCGACTGGGGCGATCGCTTGGGAGAAGTGGAAAAAAGTGACCCCAACTCGAATTGGTCGTCATGTCAGATGGGTTTGGCTTTTTATTCTCTCCCGCCCGAGCAAGAGTAAGGGATTTAGTCGAAATTCAGGTCAGACATACAGATTAGTCAGACCCGGTTTGGGCAGAAAAACTAACAACATGCAACATGCTGATGAGATGATGTGTGATTAAAGATGAAAAGAGACAAGGCAAAGTTTATTCTTTTTCTTTAAAAAGTAGTTTGTATTATATTTGCTTTGGAAGGATACAGTACAGAGACATAAAGCAATCTGTAGATACAAAAAAAAATTCAAAGTATAAAAAAAGAGGACATGAAAAGAATATTATATGTGAGAGCTTTTGTAAATATAAATGAGGCAGCTCAAGCAGCCTGCGGGGGTGATTTTAAACTAGCAGATTTAAACTATCCCTGAGATGTGGACGGACTGAAGAAAATGCCATAAAGAGACAATTATTGTCAACTCTTTAGGGGGAAGGGATTTACTTCAAAGCCTTCCACAATGATGTGGTCAAATGGGTCCAGAAATGAGAAAAGGTGTGTAGGAAGTCATGTAAGAACGACAAACGCTCTTAATTAGAACAGCCCAAAACCACAACAGTCACGTTCTTCGTGTCCCTTATCGTCAATAATCAAGTGCATACAGTTTTACTGTGTTACGATGAGAGGAGGCATTCGGAGTTTCATTAGTGCTGTTTTCTTTGGCCGGGCTGCTGCAGAACAAGTTAAAGTTTCAGCAATCCTATCTGGGAAAGCACAGCACTTATTACACAGCTCAATTTCCAATTCTCTCACAGGTACAAACACACACAGTCAGAATACTAAATGAGGCCGCAGCACAAAACCATCTCACAGACAGAGCTGGAGATACAAAACAGGATGGACAAAAAGGAAAGACATCCATTATTTGAGCTTAGACGAGGATAGGTGTAACTATTCATATGGTGCCTAAAGAGGGAAGAAACAACATGTTTCAGTCCATTAAGGAACTCCTCGCTCCGTGCAAGCAGAGGTGGTTGCCTCCATCACATTAGAGGGAATGGAGTGGCTGCTTGACAGAGGCGAGCTCCAGGCCATTACGCCACCCCGGAGCGAGGAGCTGTAATTGCGGCGGGGAGAGCACAATCAGGCGCCGTGTTTGTCTCTGGGATAATTTCTGTGCCTGGCCCTCCCAAGCAGCCAGTGCTTCATCTGACTGCTTATGAGGAGCAACTTTAACTCAGATCTGAGCAACCAGCAGACTCAAGGCTGGGAAAACTTTGCATCTGGTGCCTCCACTGTGATTCTTGCACCACCGGATGATCCAGAGAAGCGTTCTAGACAATCGACATTGTGCAGCACAAACACATTCCTTCTTGTTTGTGGTCCTTCCTGTGACTCACATACTTTACATCTGTTGCGGTGGCCAGACGCCAGACCCCTACAGTCGACGGCAGCCTTTTGAACCCATCGCCCTGGCTACTCCTCTAAATCCATTTCATTCATTTACCCGGCTGCTGTGCTTCACACAGCTTCAAACCGGCAAACAAAGCAAAAAACGGTACAGCGCTTGTTCAGGAATGAGTGCAACACAACTTTTAGAGAGAAAAAAATATATATAGTTGCATGTCCCTTTAAGACACAGAGGTTAGGCCTGTGCCCTGGTTTATGAGTTTTTAATGAGAAAACGCAAGGATAAATGGGATTTTCAAGGCACAGTTGTCGAATACACTAATAAGAAAGTTTTACATTCATTCATTTAAAAAGACTACAACAAAAAAAAGCAACAATCAGCCGGATTTTTAAGCCGTTAAGTATAGAAATAGTCTTTGGACAAACTTATTGAGGGAATGTCAGTACAGTAACATCCAGAATCCAACACGTTGAGTATAAATGTTTATGATTGTCAACTTTATATATATATATAGATTTAAAAAAAGTAAATCCAACAATAAGCACTGAGGCAAAATATGGTGACTGGAGGTCAGAGGCTCCCGTCGTCAAGCATCTTGTTCACCCCGTTGCAGATCCTTTGCAGGTGGGCCCGATAAACCTCGGAGGGCCCGTACAGAGCCGCCAGAAAGTCGCAGTCGGCGAAGTGATTGAAGACGTGGTTGACCCGCGAGTGGCTCTTGGCAGTCAGGTGTCGCCGAATGGCCTGGTGCAGGAGCTCGCGGCAGTCGTTCAAGATGCCGCTCATGACGCGGCGGTCGAAGGTGAACTCGATCTGGTGGAAGCTGACGGCGGTCATGGCCAGCGTGTGGACTTTCTTCCTGCGGGGAGGAGAGCGAGACAGAGAAGAGAGGCCGTCAGTTTCTACACCAGAGTAGCAGCAGCAAAGGGGGGAGTAAAAAATAGAAAGTGCTGTCTTGTGATTTTCTGCAGGAAGCAGTAGCTACAGCACTATCCTGCTCAGCCACACATCTCCACACTAATACAATCCCTGTTCTCCAGACTCGGCACTTATGTCATCTTCACAGGCCTCATACTTTTACTGTTTTAGTGGAAAATATACAATGTGATGTAAAAGTCAATTTCATTATGATGCTTCCATCAGCACATAAAAAAATACTCCGTATTGCAATTTTGGGGATTTTTTTTTTCTTCTTTATTTCAAAAAACAGATACATCGGTATTTCTCGAGGTTGGCCAACTCCATACACATAGCATTACTTACAGTCAGAGAACCTGAGCATTAAAGCTGAAGACAAAAACAGAAGATGCCTCATGTGGAGGAGCAAGTGGCTCAGATGGGGAAGGATCTTTAAAGGTTTATTTAATCCAAGTTACAAGAAGAATAAAACACTTTAGACAAGGTTCAGCCACGCCTAATAATATTCTTGGGAACCCCAACTGAGGAACCGTGTCACTTTGAGCAAGTGGTGGCCTAATCGATCAGCCAGTGATTATGATTCCTCCCCTTTAAGCCTCAGGCATGCAGTTTGTTGAGATCTGCCTGAGGCCTACAGTAAGGAGATTGTAGCAGTTCATGAATCCGAAAAGGGATTTAAACAGCTCAGTTGTTGAGGACAATTGAAAATGACTGCCATTATGCTCAGTGGTCTCTTTTATAGAAATTTCCATTAAGTCCGTACTAAACTGCTCTTAAACGCAGAATTATATATATTTTTCACTTAAATAAAGTTTTTAATCTATCAAACAAACAGCTCCACACAATCTCCACTATATAAATCAAACTCTCCCTAGAAATGTACTCAGGTGATTTTGGATAATATCCCACCTCCTACACATCCACTTTCTGCCATAAACGGTCAGTACCTCGTGAATATTCTGCATCTCAAAGGTTGTATATGGAACATTTTCATAAAAAGCTACATTTAAAAAAAAGCTTGTAGCGGGGTGTAGAATGAGAGTAAAACATTTAAATTAAAATATAATAAAATGCAAATTTTTTTCCGGCACTATAATGCTGTTATGTTTACATCTACCATCCAGTTACGGCTGCGGGTTGCCAGATTCGGTCTCTATGATCTAACTATACGTTTTGCGCAGTTCGGCTGGTACTAGGAAGAATGGTGGAGTCAGCAAGTCAAGCAGCTGCTTCAGAGCCCCGGATATATCGTTATCCAGGAGAGGAGTGACCAAAGAAGAACAGAAACTAAAGTAGTTTTAGGTGAAGCGTACACGAGATGGACCCGCATAAAACATGTCTACAGTATCAAACACACATGTAACGGGCGACTTTCCTCCTGGATCGATAAGCTAGCTCACTTGCTAACTTGTATAACGTTAGCTTTCAGTTAAACTTCTGGTTGGTCACTGGATGTTTCGGCAGAGAACCAGATCACTTCTTGAGGCAACAATAAGTTTGGAATAAATGCGAATTAAGACTAATACAAAACTAAACTAGAGCAGAAAATAATGTTTTAGGACTCCTGGATACTAAAGGCCCAACAGAAAAGGTGTGTTACAAGTCTACTTTTAAAAAGTATAACCCATGCAAAATATTATTTGGGGATCACAAATAAACAGAGTTTCGAGCGATGTAGCGTTGATGCAGCAGCATGCCTGACATAAAAAAGGATACATTTCTTTACTGCAACATATTGATTCAGATTCTCATTTTATTTCTAAGTTCAGAGACGGTGGTGAGAGCTGACTGTTGGCTGTTTGTTCGTGTACATGTGAAACTCTACAAGGCTAATAATGCCGCTTAAAGGGAACCTTTTTTTTTTTTTTTTTTTTTACCTTATTTTTTAGCAAATATTAGGTTCATTTACTCACCCAGACAAGTTTGAAGCTACTTGGAGCGATTCAGGAGGACTTTATATCGAGTCGCGATAAGCGTAAATCGGAGTCAATCAGGGCAGGAGTTCGCCACTTGTAATTAAATTTAATTCAATTCAAAAATACTTTATTTCTTTAGATTTCTTGTAGCAGTCTGTGTTGCAGCGAAACTGAAGAAGTCTCCGACTGAAGATACTCTGTTGCTGTAGGATAAGCTCATGAAGAGGATGCTCAGGGTTGTCCATAATCTTTTTAATTTGATGAAGAATCCTTCTTTGTATCATTATCTCCAGTTGTTCCACAGTCGTCCCAAGAACAGAACCAGCCTTCTTTATGAGGTTGTTGAGCATATTTAAGTCCCTGGCTCTGATGCTGCTACCCCAAAAGGTAATGGACGAAAGGATGACACCCTCCACAACAGATTTGTAGAAGATTTGCATCATATTGCTGCAAACCTTGAAGGACCTCAGCTTCCTCAAAAAGTACAGTATGCTCTGTCCCTTTTTGTAGACGGCTTCACTGTTGATTCTCCAGTCCAGTCTGTTGTCCAGGTGAAATCCAAGGTATTTGTACTCCTCAACCACTTCCACTTCTTCTCCCTTGATAGACAGTCTTTCACTTATCCCGGTTTCTTCTGAAATCTACAACCATCTCCTTTGTTTTGTTTTGTTTCCACACCATGCCACAAAGTGGTCCACCAGCTCTTCGTATTCATTTCAGCTTCTTCTCCATCTCTGATAAACCCGACAATTGCAATCATCTAAGTATTTCCGCAGATGACAGGTCTCTGTCTTATACTGGAAGTCTGAGGTGTACAGAGTGAAAAGGAATGGTAAGAGTACAGTCCCTTGTGGTGCTCCTGTGCTGCTGAACAGCTGGTTTGACACACAATCCTTATGTCTCACAAATTGTGGTTTGTCAGGTAGTCATTGATCCAGCTGATTGTTGAGGCCTCCACCTGTGTCATCAGGAGTTTCTGACAAAGCAAATCAGGCTGAATTCCCCCAAAATGCCTTCATTTAACCATGTTTTGTTATTAAACGTTAGAAGACTCCCCTCGGCGTTCAGAACGTCTCGGAAGTGTTTATTAGTTCTGTTCAGGGGTGATTTAGAGGCAACTACTATAAAATCACTGCCATGCCGCATCCAGGTTATAGTCAGAGCAAGACTTTCACTCTGTAATCTACGCAGGTCAGTTAGACAGAACTTGATACTGCAGACATTAATATTGTTCGTGTTTACAAGTTCGCGAATTGCACTAACCCAGTGACCAGTTGGACCAAGTTCAGCTTCCACAGGCTTCCTTTCAGCAACCTACGCAGACTACGGCTGTAATGGCAGCGGTTGAGATATCATTGAAATCCCAGGTTAGTGGAAGTTGGAATCGGTTGCATTGAAAGCCTCTAAAAACCTTAGATCCTAACACCTTAGCACCTCAGAGACGTTCTGAACTCACAGGAGAATATCACTAACTATTCATAACAAAACATGGCTAAATGAAGGCGTTTTTTGGATCGATGATAACTTATTACAGGCGGCGAACTCCTGCCCTGATTGACTCCCATTATGTGGATATACGCTGATTGGGACTTGATACAAAGTCGGGAAGGCTCTAGGTAGCTCCAAACTTGTCTGGGTGAGTAAATTAAATTAATATTTGGTAAAAATAAGGTTATTGTTAAAAAAATGAACTTTCCCTTTAAATGTTTCCATCTTACTGGCTGCACTGTCAGTGTTCTCTGTGTCCAAAATAAGTGTAAGCAAGGTCCTTAGGTTGGTTTAAATTGCACACATTTTTTTCTACCACATTTTGTCCCCCCTATAAATCCCAAACCTGGCATAGAAAGTGACTTACACAGTTTTCAGGCCCCGTTCTGTGTGTAAGCAAACTTTATAAACGAGTCCCCAGGTCCAGCCATCCAAGCAAGTTCACCCAGCAACTGACTGCAAGATGCTAAAAGAACTCTTCAGAAAAACTAAAATAGCAGAATATATAGCGGGTTCTTACCACTGTTGGTATGTAAGTACATGTCTGTACATTCTGACACAAAGGCTGTGCAAATATAACTTCTACGAGATGTGTGCAATCTGAAACTCTTTTGTCTCTAAAATAATCATTTAACCCAGACTTACAACTTGCAAGAGACTGATTGAGCAAATTATTTTTAAGGTTGATCATATGAAGTGAACATTGAACTATGAATTTTTCAAATAAATGATGTGCAGTTAAATCAAATGTCTTTGTTTTAGTCTGTTTCAATAATCACAGAGTTAAGAATTATGACCCCCCAATACTTGCAGCTCTTTCAATAAAAAAGAAGATAAGCTCAACTTGTAGCTTCAGCTAGTTTGTGTTAAACATGCACCCAAAGTACCACAGGATTATCGCTGTGCTCACTGTTTCACTTTCCATCTATTACCAAATGATAAAGAAACGAGATGAATATGACTAAAGAATTTAGAGTTGAAGCTACAACCAAAAACCTCTAAACAAATGTATCTTCTTTCACTATTTTACGTGGAATCCAACAAAATAAAATCTTTTCTCAATATTTTAGGTGGGCTGTGTCTGTCCAGAGAAAAAGCAAAATTTTCTGAAAAGGATTAACAGCTCTACTGTAAACAGATAAGGTATGATTTTAAGTATATTAAGTAAATAATGTCCTCTTATGATTGGTAATAACTCCTCAGTGTGTGCTGGTCCTTCAACCTTTGACCTAATTCTTAGCCTGCAGCAGAAAATTTCCTCTCAAAAATGGTTAATTAATGTACTTTCTGCATATTTGAAAGCATATAAAATGCCAGATCAATATCCAATTAAATTATATTTAATCTTCCATAATGTTGTAGCAGCAAGCCTGGAGGATCAGACAGGCAGCCTGCAGTCTGTGTTTCTCTTGATGACAACACCAGAACTCAAGTCCGGTGGTGTGTGGAGTTAAAATTCAGGCAAAGCATCATGGTAATCAGGAATAAGGTGGATAAGCTCCCGTTAACTGGATCTGTCTTTCACTGTTATTAACCTCACAAAGTGAGCTATAAGTGTGTAACAGATTATTTTTTTAAGTTACTAAACTCCACTCGATAAAAATAGGAATAAATCAGTGTTTTCATAAATCCTGCAAACTTTCATCAAACAGCGGCCATCCCCAGAGCTGAGGCTAAAGGAGAAGGAAGCAGAGCAAGCTAAAAATTAACGGTATTCTGGTGAAAATCTAACACTACCTGCTTTCCAAATAGCATACCTTCAAACTGGGTCTTCAGTGCTGCAGGAAGGTTTGCAGTCCTGCTGTGCTTCCTGTTAGGACCTGATAAAGTCAATATGCTGATAGGCCAGGCACAATGCTAACATTAACGATAAATAATGGTGTTTTGACTTAAATTACTTTGTTCCATGATGCCACAGCAACAAAGAAGGAACATTTAATTAAACTGCTTGTCCAAGTAATGAAGATAAAAATGATTAGAAACCAGACTACTGCTGTAAAGTTATATGTGGTATTCTAATAGCATACCATATAGTGTCTGGCAAATGTATTTACAGCCCTTTTCACATTTTGTGGTATTACAAACACAAAAATCTGTACATTTTATCAGGATTTTATAGGAAAGCTCATAAAGTAGTGAATATTGGGAATTGGAAGAAAAATGTGACATAATTTTCAATTTTCTTTACATATTTAAGCCTACCATCCTCCTACTACACTGACAGGCTTAGCAAAGAATAAAAATAAATAAATAAATAAAAATAATAAGAGCAGCAGCCAAGACTAACTCTAGAGGAGCTGCACAGCTCAGTGGTAGAAAATGCTGATTAAACCAGAGCAGATATTTGTGAGCTTTATGAAAAAGAGCCATAAAGAATCCTATTTAAAATTCGCCACAACCATCTACGGTTCACAGCAACATATGGAAGGTGGTGTTCAAAATGCTATGTGTGGCAGGGAACTGGCTATGAAACATGGTGGTGGCAGAGTTGTGCTATGGGAAGGATCTTCTTTAGGATAGACTGGGAAAAGCAATGGAGTGAGTTGAGCTAGACCTAATAGAGGTCAAACCAGGAAGAAAATCCCAAGAGGCTGTTAAAAGATCGAGACTGAGCTGGAGGTTCACCTTCCAGCAAGACACAGATTTAAACATATAACCATGGCTACAATGGCATAATTAAGTCAAAGCATATTTCTAAGGTAAACATTGATCTAGATCCAATTCAGAACATGTGGTAAGAATAGAAAGCTGGTTTAACAGACATTTTCAGTCAAAAGTGACTGAGCTACAGTTGTTTTTTACTAAAAAGAATAGGAAAACATTTCAGTTTCCATTGTGCAATGCTGGTGGACACGCCCTCAATGATATGGAGTTGAATCAAAAATGCACCCCACAAAAACTAAAAAAAATCTAAAACAATATTTAGATTAGAGTTGGGTACCGCCCAACTCTAATCTAAATATTGTTTTAGAGTTGGGCGGTATAGAAAAATTTTCATATCATGGTATTTTTTAAAAACATTGGTATTAAGGTATTTAACGGTATTTAAAGTTATTTTCTTTCATACAAGACCCTTCATATCCACAATATCTTATAAGAATGAATAATATAAAATGTGCTTTAAATAACCGATTTTACTGTCATCCAGACTGCATCATGTAGTTTTTTTTAGACACAGGTGAATGATTAAAGAAAAAGATATATATATATATATATATATATATATGATTTTAGTAGACATTCTTGATGTTATAAAGCTGAAAGTAAACCTGTTTTTTATCCTAACATTGACATAAGCAGCAAATTGCATCTTGTACTGGCTGTGCATGTAGTCCTGAAGAATCCCGCTAGGAGGAAGAGTATAGACTCAGACCGGATTTTGCCAAAGAAGACGTAAAATAAACATGGCGACCGTAGGAGATTATTAGCTGGTTAATATTCAGATAACAGAAAAAAAGACGGCAGAAGTATCGTAGATGGTATGTAAAACATATTTACCGCTATTTTTGATTTCTTTCCTACTGGTTTTGCCGCCTTTGACCGCGTTTACCTACAGACGGTCAAATAGCGCTCAACAATCCCCCCCTACTGGATACTCACATTAGCGCTTGTAAAAGATATGCTTTTCAGTTCTTGTCTGACTTTTTAAAGCCATTAAACACCTAAACTACAGACGTGACTCCTCTTTTTGGAATTCATCAGCATTTTGTGCTTCGCTCTGATAACTCCTGCCGGCAGCTGTACCTATTTAAAAATTTTACTTTTCACGCTGTGCTGAAGAGTGTGTAGCAGTGAAAACAATCACCGCTGAATTACTTCCCTACATTAAAAGTTCTGGAAGTTGTCTGAGCTAGTCACCGGTATAGCGGTGTATTAAAAACTAATTTCATACCAAAAATAAACACCAGTTTTCGGATTGAACCGGTATACCGCCCAGGCCTAATTTAGATATTTAACTATATATGTTGATATTTCAGATTAAATCTCAATAACTAAATAAACAACAAGAGAGAATGATCAGTAAAAAAGCTAAATGGCTTCTAAAATAAGATTTTCCAGCTCACCTGAAGTTTTCCACCAGGATCAGCTCCTCGCTGTTGAACTGGTTGTTCCTGTAAAGCACTCCCAGCTTTACCACCATCTTGATCAGGTTTTTGATGATCTTCTGGGACTCTTTGCGGTTGCGCGTGTACTCCTTCGTGACGCGGTACAGCTCGTCCAGCACCTCGCTGCTGGTGTCGTCTATAAAGAGGTTTGCCACGCTCTTGGTGGCCATCTTGCTCATCAGCTTCTTCTGTGCCTGGAGAGCCAGGCTCTTGGTGCTGAAGGAGTCCATGGTCAAATCTGGGTCAGGATGAAGCGAAGAGACACAGCAGCCTGGTTAATGTTTAGATACAACAGCGGAATGGATTCACGTTACAGGACATGCTTATAAAAAGGATGTTTGTACACTGGTGCTCTGCTGTTGGCACAAAATTAGAAACTAAAGCAACCTTTCTTTAGACATCCTGTTTGACACGGCATTTCCTTGGCAGCCTGCAACGCGTGAGGTTATTGCAAATAACATTTACACTGATAGTGTTTTAACTGCAGGGCCAAGAACTGTCTTTTTATCAGATAATGAGCCGTGGCAGCTGTCAAATTAGTGCCGGCACCCCTCTGGCTCGGTACTTAGAGAGGAATGTGTCGTTGTGAGTGTGGGAGTAAAGTCGTTCAAAGCACGACCATGCAAAGCAGCTGGTGTAATCTGGACGTCTAGTCAGCCTGAACCCGTCCAGGGAACAAGGCGCACGCGCTTTTCTCTTTAAGGTGAGCCGCGGATGCACAGAAGCCGTTCCGTCTGCACATATGGGTCACTTGACTTTATGTGGGAATCTTTGTGTTTGTGTGCCAAGTGAAGTGACTCAGTGACCGGCTCCCCGCATGATAAAAGCCCATGAATAGTGGGAGGTCACCGGGGCTGCAGGCTTTCACAGCAGGTTTACACATTCCTCTTTTCAAAGGAATAAAATAAAAGGAATCTATTTTTCTCCCTAACCTTTGCGAATCTCCCACCATCACCTGGGAGTATGTGGGAAAAAAACAAACAAGCGTTATTTTCTGTAACAGTTTGCCCTCCATTCGCAGCACAGGAGAATGAATGAGCATCTATAACACAAGCTTATTTTTTACAAAGGCATGTTCAGGGATATACTACAGAAAACAGGATCTACCTACTGGATGATACAACACATTTTCAAGTCCCTCCTGGAATATGCGATGATCCAATCACAACTATTAATGCAAATTCAGCCCATCCCCGTGAATTCTGCACCTGTCGTCGCATATCATGCACACTCCCTGTTTCTTATGTGATAGGGATCGAGAATAAAACAAGTTACATTTGCATTTTGCCACAGGAGGTGCTATGGGGTAGAGTTTCCTTATTCCAGTCATGAAAATGCATCACTTTTTGGTGAAATTAGCCGTTTTGAATCCAAAATAGGTCACCTTTGGGATTCTTTTATGTTCGATGAGAAAAAAAAATCAGCAGTGTAACAGTGACACACAGACTGCAGCAGGGAGGGGCAACGGACGTCTTAATGTGAATATTTTTCCTGCTGATTGAGCCCGACAGCACAGCAGGCATTTAGTCCATCACAAACCAAAGTTACAACTATAAAATCAGACCCAATGCTGTGCTGCGACCAAAATGAGAAAACATACTTTCACACTCTCCTGACACAAAGACTTATGTTCTGTGAGTTTTCAGAATGATTAATGAGTGAATATTCCTGCATGTTTAGAGCGGCTGAGCAGGGGTGTATCCAGGAGGTAAATAAAGAGGGGCTAAAAGGGCCCAGGGTGGGTCTTGGACTGTAGCACCAAAATAAAAGCAAAGATGTTGAAAAGGTTGAAGTTGTCAGTATTTCTGATGTCCGGGGAGATTGAGTTCCAGAGACGGGGAGCAGAGCGACTGAAAGCTCTGCTCCCTATGGTGCTGAGCTGAGCGGAAGGAACAGTTGTGACAGAAAATTTTATTATTAATGCTGGGACATTTATAAAAGTTTAATTCTCTTACTCAGCTCTTAGACAGCTGTTCTGATTCTAAGAACCAATTGTATGTAAACATCTCATTTTGATTTATGACAACTCTTGTTATCATCTTGTGTTGACTTATGACAGATCATGTGACTGTCTTTCTCAGCATTATACAAAGTGTTCCTTATTGTTATCTATATTCTGATTGTCCAGTGAAACTATCTCCTGATTGTTAGATGACATTTTGTTTACTGAGGACTAGTGAGGTGACACTTCTTCTTCTGTTTGATTATGTATGAAGTCATCTGTTTCCCCAAAGTAAGAAATGAAATCGATCAGCAACAGATATGAGAGGGTGTTGCTGACTACTATATGTACCCATGCATCTGTGCTGAAGCTTCAGGGTTATCACCAGGAGGCTGTCCCTGCATGTAAAATAAACTATGTACGAATATAGCTGACACTTTGTTTTACTCTCTCATCCGAGGCCTCTCAGACACACAGATTTCTACCACACAGTGAGGTGGAGGGAAAAGGAGGACCTGAGAGAGCGGGAGGGAGTGGCAATATGAAGGGCATCTTATAGATATGGGGGAGAGAGATTGTGGATGGTTTTGAAAGTATGGAGGAGGATCTTGAAAGTGGATCTAAATTTAACCAGAAGTTAAAGTTTATGGAGGAGTTAGTGGGGGACACCAAAAAGAAGTGAGCTACAGTAATCAAGACAGGAAGTGAAAGATGATACTTTCAAAGATGAAAGTAGGCAGACTGAGTTATGTTTTTAGTATGAGCATGAAAACAAAGCGAGCTGTCAAGGATGAAACCCAGACTCTTTAGCTGAGGGGAAGGGGAAAGTGTGGCGCTATCAATGTTTAGGGAGAAACTGGTGGAAATGGTGGGTTTGGTACCAACAAGAAGTAGTTCTGTTTTATTGCCGTTAAGTTTGAAGGTTTTAGGTAAACCAAGATTTGATTTCTGAGCGGCAGTGGGTGAGGGAGGAGGGCGAGAGAGTGGAATTTGGTTTACTGGAGCTGTAGAGCTGGGTGTCATCAGCAAAACAATGGAATCGGATGCCATATTTATGGAAGATATTGCAGAGTGGGAGGAGATAAATTATGAAAAGGAGGGGCCCCCGGACAGAGCCCTGGGGCACACCTGAAGTGACTTGGGAGGGTTGTGAGATGAGGGATTTTACCTGAAGAGAACAATTAATTTTCTTGGTGCCGTTTTGCTGTACCACCAGAAGTGGCGGTAAGAAACTGTTCTAAGCTTCTGCTGTAGTGGCAAGGCGGATTCCACTGTGCGTATTAATGCATTCAAGGGTATATTTGGTGTTTATAGTCAGAAGTGTTTTTATAGGGGTCCTAAGTATTTGTGGTTATCAACTATTCGAGAGCTTCTGTAGTTCCTATCATTGAATTAGTCATGTAATTAAGGTAACAGCAACAATAAAAAAAAACTTTAATAGCATTGACCCATATCAATATTAAATTGGAACAGTGGATCAGATTGTGATAATTGAATCCAACTCTTGAGAATTTGAATCCATTCTTGATATTTAAATCAATCCTCAGCTCTGATTGACTGCAAATACTCTACAATATGTGGAATTCAATTTTTTAGGTTGACAATTCTTTATTAAAATTCCTTTAAACGTGATCAAATGTACATTTTCTGAATAAAGGAAATTTGGATTTAAACTGGATTTAGGCTTGCAAAACACAACTCATTTTTCATGTCAGAAACGTATATATTCTATAAGAGGTTTCGTTTTTGAACTGAATTACTGAAATACATTTTTTGTTATATATAATTTATCATGATGCGCCCGTTTGAATTAAAATGATGAGACTAAACAGTTGATAGCTTTTTCAGTTTTTAGCTCTTAACAACACTGACCTACTTTAAGAAGGAGGTGTTGGCCTTTTCCTTCAGCATTATTACCACACCACTGTTGGGACCATATAGTAATGATAATCCATCTCCAGCAGTGCACTCGTGACTTAGTAAATGAAAGCAAATATTCAATAAGGACATTCTGCTTGCATATAAAGCCACAACTACATAGATGCATTTTTTTTTGCTTTTTGCTATAACCTTTCATCTACAAGCTTTATTCCTGTTTATTTATGGTTGAGTGCATGGCATTACAAACCAGACTATAAGAATCGTCTGCACTGGGCTGTGGACTTATATAAAGCAATGAATCAGATTTTATAAATGAGGTTACTGTACTTATCAGTAGTTGGCTACCTTATCTGTGGTAAACAGAAGTTTTATCAAGGAGAGTTTTGAGAAAGAGATACATTCATGTACCAACGGCAGGCTAACAGTCAGTTTGGGGCTTCTGATAGGGAGGATTTAAGCAAACTCATATAGCAAACACTATATTATCAGATGGACACTTTCCACACTTTGGTTGGAGCATTGTTTCGTTTGTCGCTGCTTCCTCAACCCGAGTAACATTTGTCCCCACTTGGCTGCTGAGGATACTGATTATACCAGTCTGGCTGATATGATAGAAAAGGGGGCAGAGACAGACACGAACAATGCTGCTGAGGAAACCCAAACAACTACCTCATGGTGCTGATCCAAACTGTACTATGCTGCAATCACAAACTGAGTGTGAAAGTATCCCATCCCAGAGTGGAAAGTGACAAGGACTTGACAATCTATTATACTGGGATACGAGTGCTTCACTGGATCTATTTCATAGACCATTCAGCAACATCTCTCAACTCCTACATTCTGCTGTTTTAAGGACTTTTTTTGTATTACCTCAAATATTTCATGCCGCTTTATATAGCTACTCACACTGAATCCATTAAAGGCTGCGGCGTCTCTGCATTTGGAGCCGATTGGGACCGGCCAAACCACGTCACTGTTGAGCTGTAGGCACGACGCACTTAAATTAATCAGAACAGCATCATCTTTTATACAGTAATGTTATACAAAGTCCAATTCTGTATCGAGAAGATTATGTTATAAACATTTAAGTCTTTACCAGAATACTAACAAGCTCAGTAAGCTAAATCCTCTTGTAGCGTTGAAGATTGGGGTCGACCCATCAACATTTGTTTAAATTATGAACATCTGAGACCACAGTGCGCATGTCCAATGTGTGCCTGAGTGGACAGCCTTGGGGAACGAATGCTATTGTCCCAAGTGGAGATCATGCTACATTGCTCGACAGAGAAAGGCAGCAATCCACTATCTGGTGTGAAGTATGCTGGAAACTAGAAGAGATCCCGCTAATAAACCAAAACAGGAAGGGATGTGGCCCATTTCGCCAAGTGCGAAAGTTTGTTGTGCAGCATGACTCACAACATATTGGAATAGCACACCGCATGTTTAGGTTCCGTTGAATAGAAGTGTGAAGGCATCTTGGCATATTGGTTATCCTTCCAAACTAAAAACTGCAATAAATAAATAAAGTCAATTTGTTATGACATTCAAATGTAGCACTTTTGCCTCTTGAAAGAAAATTTGAGATTAAATATTTGGGATGTCACCAGCCAGTGGGACATCATTCAAGGGGTTGGAATAAATATAAAAGAAATATATAAAAGGGGATTATTTGAAAGAATACCGTTGTTGAAAAGTTTGACCAGCCCAGATGAAAGATCTGCATTTTTTTGTTTGACAAATGAACAGCACTGGTGAAAAACCCTTTATTTGTATTTTCATGTTAAAGAAAAAGAATCATTCTTTAATACATTTATACTAAATGACATTTGTGTGTTCAGCGTGTAGGTTTATTTCTGTTTTATGTGGTTCACTTAAAACTGATCAAAGTCAGATTGCACGCATCAGAGAAATATTACTTGGTGCTATTAGCTGCTGAGTTGTTGTTCCCCATCTAATTTATCAGGGGAACTGAGACACCACTAATTATAGGATTAAGCATACCGTATAGGTTGATGATATGAGAATTTATTGTGCTGTCCTATTTTACACTACTATAACCATTGCATGGGAACCTAGCAATAGATCCCACTTCACCTTTATTATTTTTAAAACACAAAAATAAACAACGCAAACAGAAGCATATGACTTTCAGAAATTACTAAACAGTCCATCCCACCAGGTACTAGATGCACATCAAACAAATACCTCCTCTCCACAGAAAAAAAGAAGTAAACAGACACAAAAAGAGTCAAATACCATATTTTCTGGACTATAAGCCGTTAAGTTTCTGCAATGCTTTGAACCCTGCGGCCTATACAACGGTGCAGCTCATTTATGGAATTTTGCAGCTAATGGCCACTAGAGGACCTCCTCAATCTATGGAGTGTATAAGTTACGTGCTTTACCTTGAAGAGACACTCTGCAACTTTTACACTATAGAGACTGTTTTTGAAACGTTGTGGTGGCATAACACCGTTTTTGATGTTTGTTTTCGGAGCTGGACTATGGGAGGGTCCTCCTTCTCATTACCACACTATAGAACTTCTCACCCACGGACCGCTTCCCCAGATGTACTGACTGAGTTTTGGTTTACGGCAGTAAGCTACGTGCCATCTAATGATATAAACAAACCCTCAGTTTTGAGACTTAAGCCATGGCAGATCCAACAAATAAACCAAAGAAGACGCCATCAGAAGAAGCGAGAAAAGGAAACTGGGCTGCAAGAGCTGAAAGCTGCTGGAGCTTCACGGCTGGAGAAAGCTTGTTAATCCCTGATTTACACTAGGCGAATGGATGTGAGCGGCGGAGCTGGACGCTGAGCTGAGCCAGACAAAAAAATACAATGAATTGGTTTTTATTTTCTTCTCTGCTTGTTACAACAAATGATGATAATTTAGATGAAAAATAAAATATTAATAAAATGACCACGGAACTAAAATTTCAAGTGAAAAACTAAAATACTCTATGACATTGTTTTCACATTTTAAGTATCAGTTCATGCTATTAATTAACTAACTAATATGAGTCCATTAGAACGGTATCCTCCCCGATACATGTTTCAGTATTGGTGCATCCCTACTTTCAGTAACATGTTTTTTTTCTGCTTGAAAAAAATATTAACTTTTTGGAGCAGCCCAGATGGAGTTCTGACTTGAATCAGACAGAAAATAAGAGAAAGGACGCTAAAGATTAGGATGGTGGCAAGGACGCCTTCCAACCTCAAAGACTTGGAGCTCATCGCCAAAGATAAATCATCAGAATACCAGTGGAAACATGCCAAAACCTGGTCAGCAATAAAATGAGCGGTCTGACTGCTGTGACACCAATAAATGACATTTGAATGGCTATTGAGATGAGTAAACAATTTCATGCATCCATTTAAGAAGACCAAGTCTCCACAATAAAAAAGAGCAAACAGCCACCACACTGTATTATACCCATTAGAGACCAGGGAAATCAATGAACCCAAGAACAGTTTAAACCATTTCATCTTTACTTCACTAAACATACAAATTATCATCTGTCCTGGTAGCTTCATCTTGCAATATCTGTTTTTACTGGGGAGAAAATCCCATTCTGATGTTCACAGTGAGAGTTTGGCAAAACACTATTGCATATGTAAAACTCTAGCAGATTTTTGGTTATGCTTGAAGTCACTTATAAAAGCTGGTACATCTTGTTTTGTAATTGCAACCGAAACTTAAAGTATACCAGTTCCTTTGTTAAATCAACAATGCCTAGCCCAAGAGTCGGGGAATTTGAGGAAGTGACGAAATTCACACAGAAATAAAGGAAACACTTCTACACCTCGGGGGAAAACAGAAAAATAAAGTTGACACGGCAGTCGGATCAGATTTCCTTCCTTTCGGAGTCTCAGACGTGTAAATAATTGCAAACTGTCGCTGCAAAGAATAAAAACTAAGAAGCTGCATTTAGGCAAGTGTCCCATTGACATCATGATAAACAGTTAATCTTTATGTCTCTGCATGAAAGGATTCCTAAAGATTAATCAAGCCCATTCCCCAAAGGCCAACTGTCGATCCTCTTGCAGGGCCATAATTACAAATCCAAAGCAGTAAACCCCGCCCCCCCACAAAAAAAGAAAAGAGTTAGATTTCCCTACTGGGCAAGTTGTGATTTTTTTTAAACTGTAATGGAATCAGAAACAACACAGTGAATATCCCGCTGCAGTGTGTGACTTTCATTCCTCTATTTCTCTCTGTCTGCAAAGCCTCTCTAAGCATATCAATAAGACTCCTTGGAGAGCGTCAGCAGGACGCCTCCCAGAGAGGAGACGCACGAGGAGAGGGCGAGCAAAGACAGGGGGATGGAGAGAAAACGGGAGGGCGGAGGCGTGTTACACGTCAATACTGACACGTCAAGAAAACGTAGGCGTTGAATGAGAGCTCATTTACAGAGCATCCCGAAGAAGGGATGAGGCGGCTGCTGGACGCGTAATCGTGTCTCTGGTATAGCTGGAGACGGAGGATCGGTATCAGATCCCCCATCCAGCGTTTCAACATTGTCGTAACTAACTTACTGAGCTGCAGTCGTCCTCTGATGCAATGTGTGTGAAATGTAAAAAACAAAGAAAAAGACACATAATGACTGGACTGAGAGAGAAAAGATCAGTTTGAAATCTCTTTCTATTTAAAGCAATAGGCGCTCAGCCTGTCTGGTCAGCTTTGAGAGCAGAACCACGTTTCAGAGGACTTATGAAAAAAAAATAAAAAAGGAATCTGCTTTTATACCTCCCTGATTTTCTCCCTGTGATGGACGTGTATCAGTTTTGAGAAGTGCTGATGGATAATAGACCACTTTCTTAGATTGGAGAGAGATTTCATAGTGCTCATTAAATTCCACTCTCGTCAGGGACCTGAGCCATCATACCCTGTCAGCTGTGTAGCCTTGCTGGTGAGTTACAGAAAACAGGGGACGAGGAGGAAGGGAGGTGGAGTGTTTGCCTGTCAGGGTTTGTGTATACAAACAGTTCAAATATGGAGGGCTGTGTGCAAGTGGAGCCACTCGAGAGAAACATTGAGGGGGCATGTCAAAGTTTTGTTAACCTTACTGTTATTAATAGTACAGAAAAAATCCTGTGATCTCCAAAAGTAAGAAAAAAAAACACACACTTTAACATTATTGCTCTATAGAAGAAAAAAGAAAAGCTGCTCAAATGCTCAGCCAACCCAGGAGATTTCAGCCTTTTCAAACGACTTTTACTAAGCTCCGAAATCTTAATTAGCTTCTATGGGCTTTGCCTCAGTCGCAGCTATTTCTTTTAGGAAAAAGCCGGGAGACATTCAATTTAAAGGTTTATAAAACCAGATTCCTCCAACTTCGTTTCAACAGCCAGGGGAGAGATACTTAAAGCAGCTGCAAAAAATGAGAAAATGTTGTTCTCTAAAAGTTCAGGAATGATAAACAGAAGTGCTTCCATTTAGCTGTTCAAAAACAACAACATGAAAGATGGAGGTTGAAGATTTTGCAGAAAATCTAAGAGGGACATGTTTTGTAGGGATTATGTAACAAAAAACCTCTAGTGATTTATAAAAGCAGAATTCAATAAGTGCAAACACAGTCTTTTCACTGTCCCTCTGGGAATTATTTTACTACCAACATACACAAAGAGATTTGCAGAGAGTATAGGTGGCAGGGAGGCTTCAGAGAGTCCATCAAGCTCCATGAGCATTTCCTCCTGAGGAACAGGCTGTACGCCATTACCACCAGTTCATAGTTTGCTAAACATCGGCAGGAGATGGCTATGGAAAAATGATACCAAGAGATTTACGGCCTTGTGACAAGATGAGCAGCATTCATGTGTGCAGAAATTTCCAAATGAAATGGAAGAAAACTGGGCAATGTTAATTTTGCCAATGAATCCATTGTCCATTTGTATGGGACATCTGAAATTCATTTATCCAGAGCTGAAAGGGCGAGCGCTGCCACAAGCCCGGTGTCCTGCCAACAGAAAAGCCTCCTGACACAATCCATGTGTACTGTTGTTTCTCTTCCAGAGGGAGCAGCCTTACTCACTGCCAGGAGTATAAACAGGTGTATCAAAACCTCCCCCGAACACAGCTTCCTCCAAAACCTGATAGCAATATCATTGTCTAATTTTTCCTATATAGAGATTTTAGGCAGGCGTGAAATAAATGCTGTAAATAAAGAATGCTTTCAGAACTATAACTATGATTAATAATTATCAATTTACAAAATGTGACTGCAAAGTGAGCAAAACAAAAGAAAAAATGTTAATCACATGAATATTTGCCGTTACTACCTTTTGCATTTAAACCAGCACCATTTCTGATAGGTACACTTGCAAGAATCAGGGATTTTGCATGATTATAGTTGGGTGTAAGATTTCATTTCAGGAGGATGATCATCCATGTCACATGTTGGTTGAAACATTAACTGAAAGAGCTGTGTAGGTGGCTTAAAACTGGGCGAGGAACAGCCAAACTCTGCTACCAAGGTGAGGTTGTGGAAGATTTCATGTAGGCCACGATTGAGCAAAGCAACAAGACAAAGGTAGTTATACATCAGCAAGGTCTCTCCCAAACAAAGATTTCAAAGCAGACTGGGGTTTCAAGATGTGCTGTTCCAGCTCTGTTGAAGAAGCGGGAAAAAAAAAAAAAATGGCAACGCTGACGACTGTAGAAGCAGTGGTCGGCCGAGGACACTCAGTGATGTAGACGAAAGACACATCAAGCTTATAACCCATAAAAAAAAAAAATCGGAAGATGTCCAGCTCAGAAAGGGCAAAAATCATCTACCCCAATCTATTATGTTTTATTGTAATTTTCCTTAATGAAAAGTTTTTTTTTATTGTTCTAGAATCAGTGCAGTTAGTTTTAAGTACAATTCATACATTCTCAAGGAAATTTCAATCAAACGCAACTGGACTTGGTAATTTGTCTTGGAAGACATTTCACCTCTTATCCAAGAGGCTTCATCAGTTCATGCTCGCCGCTGACCAGGCTGGGACTGGTCCTGCGATTTTCCGAGCCAACCTTTCATGTTCCCGCACCATTTTAAGGGTTGCCAACCCAAATTGTTCTGCAATAAGCCTGTGAATATTCTCATTCATCCAGGTCATGGTTATCTCAAGGAAATTTCAATCAAACGCAACTGGACTTGGTAATTTGTCTTGGAAGACGTTTCACCTCTTATCCAAGAGGCTTCATCAGTTCATGCTCGCCGCTGACCAGTCCCAGCCTGGTCAGCGGCTGGGACTGGTCACTAGGCTGGGACTGGTCAGCGACTGGTCCAGGCTGGACCAGTCCCAGCCTGGTCAGCGGCGAGCATGAACTGATGAAGCCTCTTGGATAAGAGGTGAAAGGTAATTTTAATGTTTGACACTAATGTGTCAACATCTACAGTGAAGAGGCGGCTGCGGGATTTGGGCTTCGGGGCAGAGTGGCAAAGAAAAAGCCATATCTGAGACTGGCTAATAAAAGAAAAAGATTAAGATGGGAAAAAGAACACAGACATTGGACAGAGGAAGACTGGAAAAAAGTGCTGTGGACGGATGAATCCAAGTTTGAGGTGTTTGGATCACAAAGAAGAACGTTTGTGAGACGCAGAACAACTGAAAAGATGCTGGAAGAATGCCTGACGCCATCTGTTAAGCATGGTGGAGGTAATGTGATGGTCTGGGGTTGCTTTGGTGCTGGTAAGGTGGGAGATTTGTACAGGGTAAAAGGGATTCTGAATAAGGAAGGCTATCACTCCATTTTGCAACGCCATGCCATACCCAGTGGACAGCGCTTGATTGGAGCCAATTTCATCCTACAACAGGACAATGACCCAAAACACACCTCGAAATTGTGCAAGAACTATTTAGAGAAGAAGCAGGCAGCTGGTATTCTATCGGTAATGGAGTGGCCAGCGCAGTCACCAGATTTGAACCCCGTTGAGCTGTTGTGGGAGCAGCTTGACCGTATAGTACGCAAGAAGTGCCCATCCAACCAATCCAAATTGTGGGAGCTGCTTCTAGAAGCGTGGGGTACAATTTCTCCAGATTACCTTAACAAATTAACAGCTAGAATGCCAAAGGTCTGCAATGCTGTAATTGCTGCAAATGGAGGATTCTTTGATGAAAGCAAAGTTTGAACAATCTTATTTCAAATAAAAATCATTATTTCTAACCTTGTCAATGTCTTGACTCTATTTTTTATTCATTTCCCAACGTATGGTGGTGAATAAGTGTGACTTTTCATGGAAAACACAAAATTGTTTGGGTGACCCCAAACTTTTGAACGGTAGTGTATATGGTGTTAGTCTTGTCTCGGTCTCTGTACTATCTTTGTCTTGGGTATTGAGGTCTTGACTACAACACTATCGTTAGAGGTGATAAGAATATTGTGTAATTGTGTATATTGACTCAAAGATGCAATGCATGTGCTACTAAAAAGTCTTTACATTTTATTAAAATCTCTAAATATTGTTCAAATTACCTAAAAACAAATTTCAATATATCAAAGAAGGGTGAAAAAAATTTAAGGACAGGGGGAAAAACCCCCCCCAAAAAAACATGAATGACACTTTCAAAACTTTTTGCCATCTCTTAATATAGTGTCTTCATTTATATTGGAGAATAGTTGTTTATATTTTTTCTACCAACATCTTTACATAATTTTAATTCTCTTTTTCTCTTGTATGCTGCCCGTTACCAAACTTTCCAATACAGGTAAACTGATCCTGCAGATTTCCATAGTTTTCCTGATTCAAATTTCCAGAGCTCTCAGTCGTCAACACCCAATGGTAAAACAGAAAATATAAAATGTCATTAATGTCAATAATGTATGGCAGAAGATGGGATTTAAATATGGAACCAAAAAAACTCACAGACACCAACAGGGGTTGGTTGGATGGTTGAATGGATGGATGTGGCATTATAGTCTGAAAGCAATATTTATCCATACGCCATTTTGTTATTTTCCAGACCTGCAATACAAATTCCTGGATACAGACCGTTTTGGTGCGTTGTATATAACTATGGAGGAAATACACTCAAAATGGGTGGGCTACATAAATAAAATGTAGGTACAAAATGGGGGGACTGACTAGTGAAGGGGTGGATTGAACCTGAGCCAAATAAACATTTATTCTGCACCAAGATTTCTTCAGGAGTACTTTGACCATTAACAAAAAAACATTAGGTCCGTACATTCATTACAGCTAGGCCAGAGGATCTCACACCATGAGCAATTGGGTTATACATTTGAGTCACTGTTGAATTAACATCCTCTGAAAATCCTATTTTATTCCCTGAACTTGTCCCTTCTGCATGCCACTACAAAGCTCCATCATGTTCCTGTTTCTCCCAAGGAAAGAAAGCTTAGTGCTCCACCTAAACATGGATCCTAGAATAAAATCTGTGTGCGTGTGTAGCTGTGAAGCATGAAAGTGGTGAGGAACAAATCTTAAATTGTCTGTGAAGTGCAGCGGCTGCAGACAACAAACCCTGACACCGTGTCTCCGCGGCATTTAGAGAGGCAACTATATACCCGATCTAGAGCGAAACAAGACATGACAGGAGAAAGCGCTGCTCAGCATTGTGGCAGAATATACAAGGCATGGTGATCAGCGCAAACAAACATCTGCACCCTGACACACACTTACACAGATAGGTCTGGTTGCCAAGAGCTCGGCACTTCTAACGAGAACAGTTGAGACGAGCGGCAAACTCTCACAGTCGTCTCGTACTGGCCAACGTCCCCTCACTCAAAAAGACAGAGCCTCAGCAAAGGTGACTCATGGAAATGAAGCAAGACCTCACACAATGTGTGATGGATGTCTTGTGACAGTGCATGAGCTCAGGTAATGGAAGCAGGGACTCTGTCTCCCTACTGCAGGTACAGACTGCCCCGTCAAGTCAGTGTGACAGCTCAATTGAGGATTGGAGCATAAAAACAGACGGCAAAGACAATAAAGTAACTTATCTACCCTCTGTGTATCTGGGGGGTATCAAGCTAACAAAAACAAACTGAATTATTTAAAATTAATTTGAGCATTTGAGTTTCAGTGCAGATAAAGGTGATGTTTGTATTGGGGACACTTTGCATGTCATTTCATTTGGATGGAATCCATCAGCTGTCGCATTCAGCCTTTTTATAAAGGCAGCTGTTTCTGGCCTTTAAGAGCACTGCTGTGAATAGAGGACCAACACTTTATAAAAGCACTGCAGTTTTACCATGTGTAGATAATACCCATGGTAACTTAATGTTGTCCAAACAAGCAGAGAACATTTTTACAAAAATGTTAAAACAATCCGACGCGGAAACTCAACCTTGACTTAGGAGTTCATATGATTTTGAGGTTTCCTTAGATTATTTTGCCAAAACAGCCAAGAGACCAACATCATGTAATTTGCAATTACACAGAAACCCACAGCTTGTGGCACAACATCAATCAGTACTTAGCAGATGACAGAACTTATTTGTCATATGTTCATCATCACCATCCAGGGTTTATTAAAGGCCACAGATTAGGGGGATAAGAAAGGGTGTTTGTCTGTTAGAGAATCCCAGGAAAAGTGCAAGAGTCCATTAAGGAGTGAACATGGAACTAATCCCATCACTCTGAGGCTAATCCTCTAAATTATGATTAGGTTTAAGCAATAATACATTTTAGCCTAACTTCAACGACACAGTGACAGCACCTAATGCAGGTTCTATATATAGGAGCCTTACTTTCACTACTCCAAACCTCACTTCTTTTATTAGCGTAAAAGCAGTTAAGACTTTCATTGCGGGACTCAGTATCTAAACTCTAAAAGCCCTCTTCAAAGAGTTCAGGAGCTTCTAACTTTCAATTTATGCATATCAATTTGGAAATTGCCTTTATAAAAAAAAACTAATTAAAAATGAAGACATAAAAAGATTTAAAAAACATCAAAGCTAATATGCCACTTAGAAGGAAGACCACTAGTCAGGTAAAGAGGTTATAGGACCTGACTAGGAGAATGCACAAAGAAATGGTGCAGAAGAGCGGTAGGATAGTACAGGGTAGGTGATGCTATCTGAAGAACCAGATCCTCAACAATTTCTTGAGAATAAACAAGGACGCCCCTGTTCTGGTAGTGATTGGTAAAAACCCTCTACCAACGTGGAACAACGCCTAAAACGAGGCTGGATTGTCTTGAGTGTGGTGTAGGTACTGCTAGCCAACAATTACTTGATGAACAGAGTGACTAAGTGAGAGAATTCAGGTAGCTGGGAGCTTTTCTATTAAGCACTATGAAGGCTAACGGCAGCGACTTGAACTTAATGTGGGTGACTGAAGAGTAACCAAAGACCAGATGCAAAGCAGCGTTCTAGACCAGTGTTCTTCAAAGGCAGGGTCCCAACCCATAGTGGGGTCATTAAATATTTTTTCATGGGTCGCCATATTGTTTTTCTTAAGCCACACGGGGTAGCGTGTCACTTTTTGACAGTAGTCACAGTTCCTTTTCATAGAGCAAGAATGCCAAATTGAAACCAAGTTGTCAAGGAGAAGAAATGGATGCTTGGTTGATAAAAAAACAAAACAGAAACAGCTAAAGAACAAACTACATCGCATGAACGCTAAACTACAGAGACTAAACATCAACACAAAGTAAAAGCTGTAAGGCTGCTCCAAAAAACATAAATGAAAAAGGACAATAAAGAACACGCTACGAAACCCAGTGAAAGGCACCAACACCACGAGGGCTGCAGAGAAATTCTTTCCACCAAAAACCATCTGAGGAGAGAGAGGAACACAGAGATGAACCAGCAGCCAAGAAAATGCAGCTCAACGCCATTTCTTAAACTATGGGTTTACAAATGATTCCAAACCAAATCAACATCGGCCCATGTGTGTAATACGCCATGAAAAGCTTGGAAATGAGATTTTCGAAAATTATTCAAGTTGATTTAGCAAATAAACCTATGGATTTTTTTTAAACGAAGGTGCACGAGATCCAATCATCTGCTGATCTTCTTCACAGAAATGTGACATTAAATGACAAAGCTCAGTTTGCATCATATATTGGTTTCTTATCATGAGGCCACAGAGAAAAAGACTCATACAATTGCAGAAAAACAGATCCTGCCTGCCGCGATCGATATGGTTAGCACAATTATTTATGAAAAGGCTGCAAAGAAATTAAAATGCATTTCACTGAGTGAAAACACGGTTTCCAGATGGATTATTGATATTTCAAGCAACCTTGAGGAGCTGGATGAAAGCACAGGTGTATTGGACTGCACAACTTAGTAACCCCCAATTTCCACTGCATGCGCCAAGCACTCAGTAGCAAAAACTATCCCATTGTAGCTAATAAGAGCATTCCCACTGCTGCCACCAAGGGGTGCAGGGCACCGGCCGCCACCTCACTTCACCATCTGACAAAAATAGGATAAATTTTATTTTTGCAGGATGCTGGAGCAAGTTCGCAGTCAATCTACACAAATCACACGGCACCATAAGGATACTGAACAAGCACAATATCCATTTTTTCAAAATATATCAGTAAAGACAGACGTTTGTTGTATGCGCATAGCTATATTTATATATCTCCCGCAAATGTTTGCATATGTGTTGTCTAAAATAATCGTGCATGTTTATACATAATAAAACCAAAGCTTATTTGATTCTGAAAGCCATTTTGTGATTCCCTGCTGCACCACAAAAATAGGTGCGTGGCTCAACAAACACACTTTCAGAAATGAGAGAAAACCAACGGCACAACATAGATTAAGAGAAGCTCAATGTCAAAGTGGAAAGAGAAGTAGATTAAGCTGTTGTTTTCTGTTTGTCTTCCACTTAATGAATAGTCTTGGTCACACAGAGGTGCGCTGGCTTTCCAAAGGACAAGTTCTGACCAGAGTAGATGAGCTGAGAAATGAAATTCATGCATTCCTCTGCGAGAAGAAATCTCCTGTTTACTGATCAATGGGTTTTTACCCTGTCATATTTGTATGTATATGTTTTTATTACTTTATGAGCAAGTATAAAACTGCAGCAAGAGCATGATGACATTTTCCACAACTGGAAACATGCCTTCACTTTCCTGAAGTCCCTGAAGTTGTGACTTGCGCACCTCAAAGGACATAAACCATGCCAATAGATGTTTCCAACTGTGTTACAACACACAGAAAAAAATTATGTTTCTGACACACCACTAAAACATCCGACGTAACTTATTGTAAAAAGTCTTGTCGCACTTATTGAAAATGTTGAACGTTATTATCCAGAAAACAGATATGTTACGTTTCAAAAGGTGGATTCAAAATCCCTTCGTATTTGAAAATCCAGAAAATCTGCTGGAGTTAGCGTTGACTCCTGAGGAAGAAACAGAGATGTTGTAACTGAGCAGTGATCTGCTGCAAAAGGAAAGACATGAATGCATGCACTTGTCCTCATTTTGGATAAGCATCTCATCAGAATACCCTTCCCTTAGTAAGGCTAGTGTTCTGCTTCTCAGTCCTTTCACAACATCGTACAAATGTGAAGTTGGGTTCTCAGTTCTTACAAAAATAAAGAAAAAATACCGAAATAGACTGAATGCTGCACCAGATATTAGAGTTGCATTATCCAGTTGTACACCTGACTGGAATGCAATTTACAAAAAACAAGCAAGCCCATTCATCACATGAGCAAAATGAAAGCATATATATATATAATATTTTGTTAAAAGCTAATACTTTTTTTCCTGTATGCAAAACCTTTTCTGTGTTCAAAACATTTGTATGTTCAAAATGTGATTTTGTCTGAGTTTTGCACAATACTCAGTATATTTTGCAAGGTTAAATACATTCTTTATCATTCAACAGACAAAAAAAAAAGAAGAAAACATACCAAAAAAGAAACCAAAAACAGAGTTGATTGTTTATCTGCCTTAATCTGAAAAAGTCTGTTTTCCATATCATTTTAATATACATAAAAAACATACAAATAAAATATACTCTTTCAAAGAAGTGTATTCATGTAAAATGTTTATATTTGTAAGTGAATAAAACACAGTAATGCTTGATAGATAGTAAAATGCACAGGAAAAAGCAAAATTGTTCTCCTTTCAAAAGTAAAAGAACCTCATTTAAATGGGGTCACGTTTTGTCTTTTTCAAAATGTGGTTCACCTGCAAAAAAGCTTGCGAACCACTGTTCTAAACCATCTATAGAGGTTTCAAAGCACATGCTTGGTGACAATCAGAGATGAACAAAGGAGCACAAGAAGTACTAAGATCTTTAAAAGTCAGTTGTCCTTAATCTGGAGACCAAAATTTCTAGCTACCTTTGATGGAGCAAAATTGTAGATATTCAGGTTATAAACAGATATTATAAAGTTTAAAGTTTGGCTGGAAAGGCAATCCACGAGCCATCTTGTGTTTTCTGTTCATCCTTATTAATATATTGATTCAGTTTTATTGCACCCTTGAGTGTTTCCATTTCTAACCAGCATTGCAAGTTCTCAAAAGAAATTAACCAATTAATGAGCCAGAAACAGAAATCTGCCAAGCTTCATTAGACTCGCCTTGATCAGCAATTGGCAGATTAAATTTAGTATGAAATTCCTCACCCCTACTATTTATTAAATTTATTAAAACTAATAGCCAACATGGGAGGAGGTGACCCCCCCCCCACACACACACACACACACACCACCCTATGCATCTCAAACTGCATCAAACTATCTCAATGCAGTTTTCATCTATATTCAGTAAGAATCAGATAGATATTTGGCAATTACAGTTTAAACCAGATATTTACTTAACACTGTTTAATAAGAAGCCTGTATATGAAGCCTAAATATGTCATTCCTTTCTGAAAATTCAGAAGTTTACATACAGTACACAGAGATTAACCTGCTTTTAACAACTTGAGAAATCCCAGTGAAAGCTGCAGTCTGGAGAATATATTTATAGGGAAGTATTGTAGGTAAAGTATAGGTTTAAAAAAAAAATGTTTCACTGGATCCCTATATATATATATAAATGTCAAAGTGTAAAATTATAGTGGGGTTCAATACTAGGATAAAAGGCTAGTGCTTCACAATATTTGTTATTCTCTCCAAAGCCCGCATTCCTCCTAATAACCCCAATGCAGTTCATGCTGACTGCCAACGTAACAAAATATCTTGCATTAAGAGGAAAGAGCAAGCAAAAATGCTGAAGAAAGATTTACATGCATTCGCTAGGTTAAAAATTGGGAACAAAAGAGTCTTCCAGATGGACAATGCCTCAGCAACAGTTACACAGTTGATTGAGGAGCTGAAGAGGTGTGTTTAAACAAGGCAAAGTTACAGCAGTTCTGTCAGGAGGAATGGGCCAAAATTCCAGGCAACTATTGTGAAGAGCTAGAAGGACACATAAGGATAGTGTAAGGAAATGAATGTAAATTCCAGAATGTAATTTTTTTTAATCAAATGTCTCATGCTTATTGTTTTTAGCATTTAGCAAAGAAATTTTTTTATCCGAAGTCTAAAGAAGTTAACTTCATGTTTGACCTTTGAAATAAACAACATTATGTTTCTTTTTACACAGAGTCTGCAGATATCTGGTTTCAAATGCATGCTTTGGTACAAACCTAAGAATATTTTCTTTCAAATTTTCTGTTTATAAAACTACTACCTCGCTCAGATAACATATGAACAGATGAGGCCAAAGAAACATGGAAATCATTATTGGCTAACTAAAAGCCAGATAGTCTTAAATTATATATCGCAACAGTTGTGTTTATTTCTACCGCTTCCTTCCAGTTTAACGATGCACTTCTTTGAAAATGCTTGATAAAACTGATTCATCATAACAACAGTATCTGATGGTTTTTTTAGGTTGTGTGTGCTTTTTGTTTACAAAAGAGAGTATTAAGCGGAATCGTGGATAAATCCTCTAAATCACCTAAACTCAGCTGTATGAGACGATAAAGCTGAGGAGTGACAGGTAAGAAATGACAGGAAGGTGGAAACAGACAGCTTGAGAGATGCCGATAAGAGTCAGCATTAACAGGACGCCAACACAAAAATATAAAAATGCTTGGGCCACAACTTATAAAAGAGAAAAAAACTTCAGCTGGGACTGTGTAACCCATGACAGCATAACAATTGATTGGTCGATGGCAGCAGAAAATGTCACGACTTCCATATTCTTCAGGGATTTAGTAGTCATGTGGATTGGAGCACTGTGACCCCGGGAGAGACAACTCCATCAGAGCAAATCCTCCCTGCTTTAGGATGGAGGAGATCACTGAACCAGAATCACGCAACACAGCAAACAACAAACAGCAAAACTCTGTAATCCACTCACGGTTTCCGGCATTGACATTTCAAAAGCAGTGGTTATGCAGTTGTCTAACTCGTGTATTGTCTAACAGGTTACCAGTTTAAGCTGGGCCAGTGACCTTCACAGTGCGTTTTGCTCCATTTACCCATCGACATCATTTCTCTCCTGGTGTTAACAGTTTCTGTCCAGTAAATGTCAAACACACAAACTGCAAATCTTTATAGGTGAATAGAGTCAGTATATAATTAACCACAATATTCAACCACTTAAACACAAACAAATTAGTTACAACCTTACAAATTTGTATAGATCATCATAGATGATCCATTTATACAACAGCATCTACATCTACAGCAGTAACAGATTGGGAGAGTTTAAAGAGGGATTAATATTATTGAGGATATTGATGACTACGACTTTAAACTGGAAAAAATCTGGGTAGACCTCTTATATATAAATTACATTTAAATATGTTTAAAAGGAACAAAGATGTTCTGTAAGAGGAGATGGAGGAGTGGTGCGATGATCTAATAGGAACAGTGCATTGCCATTATGTTTTTTTTGGTTTACAGATCTTGTTTGCCTTTTTTTTTGTCACATTTATATGTTTTAGATCAAACAAATTTTAGTACTAGATAAAAATATTAAACTTAAATAACTGGATTAAATTAAAAAACAGTATGAATTTACCCTGGAATTCTTGCTGATTAACTCACCGATACGTTATTAATCAAGTTATCAAAGAGTCTTATCAAAAGTCAGAGCAAAAATGCTAATGTTAGCCTAGCCCTCCAGTAAACTACTCCAGAGTAAGATGTAAACTTGCCGAAGACTGTAGAGGGAAACCGACTGATTTTTGTTTAAATTAGCAGTATTTAACAGAGTTACAAAAAATATGAGCTTACGTGGCAGAAGCCTCTTAAATTCAAAAAAAATTTCAGTAAATAGATGGTTGGGAAATCCCTTTGTGTGTTTTTATGTGTGCCAAAGACCCATCTACAAAGAAATATAATCTGTTTTATGTGTACTCTGAATGGATTAAACATTGGATAGGATGTTACTCATCCAAAAACGGAAGTCTGTTCACCATTAATTACTGAACAGCATAATGCGCTGTCTAAGGTGAAATCAGATATCCTGTTTCCAGTCCTGCATAATGGAACCATATTACCTTAGAACAATAGCAGTTTGTAAAGACAAAGGGTCAGCTCCTTTTCCAATTGCAAGCACACAACCTTGCTAAAAGTGGTACGGTTTGATGGGGAGGAGATTCGGAGGATTACTTCGGTTCTAGCTGTAAAATACTTTGCTGGTGTTTCTATTATCGAAAACTGCCATTTTAATTAGTGCATTCAAAATCGTAAGACATATTTGAGAAATTAGAGGCATTGTTGTCTAAAATGCTCTGCTTCAAACTGTATTTCTACAGTAATAAAACTGTATTCAGATATTACCTTTCCATCGTCTTTTACTGGTCAGTGATCTCGGATAATAATTAATAGATAAAAGAAAGCTATAAATTAATAGCCTAAATCCTTTAAACAGCACTACATTCAAGAAAGTACTTACATGCCAAGAGTCGTTTACCACCATCCATGTGTGAATGTGTGAATGACTGAATGCAGATGTGAAGCTACATTCAGTTAGTAGATAAAGCACTAGAAAAGTACAGGTCATTTACTATTTAAACAAAAACACATTCAGTTTTGTTATTTTTCATTTTAATTCTAGTCCTCAAAGAGAAATCTGTCATGGTTAAAACTGGCATGCGGCAGGTCAAAGTTTTACAAAAACATCTGCCACAACGTTCTAATCGGTCCATCTCTACTTCAACATATTTCCTTTTCAATAGACTCAGATTTAAGTTAAAATCTGCTAAAGAAAAGCTTGTTTAATCACAATGAAAGGCATTAGATGTCTGTTAAAATTACTTTTCTTTCTCCACAGATTCCCCTCCCCTTGTCTTCATAATCTGTTTCCACTTAGAGGGCACAATAGAAAATCCTGGTTGTATAAAGTACATCCGCGCTTTGTGTTCAGAGAGGACACGTAACTATTTGAGTGAGCTGCACAACTGGAACCACTTTGCTGTTGGAGAATCAGGCTGCGGGATTTCAGGACAAAGCAAATGCTGCAATTTCATCTCTCATCAAGTTCTGCCGTCTCACTCTTCTCCTGTCTTCTCTTGAGGTGTTTCGTAACAGAGGCGATGCTGACTGCTAATGGATACTCGCAGCAAGAAGCACTGCATGTGTTAACAACGGTCTCAAGCAGGCCTATGTTTCTGTAATCATCACCGTGAAGCGGCCACCGGCTCAAGACGATCAACTGCAATGTAGAACAGATGCGATACACTTACGAGTGCATAAAAAACGCTCGCTTTGGATCTTTGCGTTGTAATTATGGGTCTGTCACTTTTACGTTCCAGTGCAGTAACTGTTCGCAGTCGGTTGGCAATCAGTGTCTTCTGCTCAAACACTATGCCCTTCCTTTTAACGTTTTTTCTCAGATCTGCCAGAAGCCCGCCGAACAATTAATAATTAACACACGGGCACATAATGGATCTGCTTTTAATAATTCAGCCTGCCAATTTGAACTAAAATAGACTTGAGGCTGAGGGCGGGCTGCCACAATGCAACAGGTTGGGGGAAAAAGATGAGAGACTGGGATAAAAGCTGGGCTCAGCACATATAGCAAGAGATAGTGGCTATGAGCTGCTGGCATTAATTTGGGAACATCAGTCAGTGTTAGGCATGTGTAATAAGGCTGGGAATACAGTGGCTGCTGCACCGCCTGAGGCCCAGCACAGTGCTCACTCACAACATTTGTTCATGTATTAAAATGCATAAGTGGATTGTTAATTAATGGATACAAGTGAGCTAATTTGAAATAAAAAAGGTAAAAGAATAATAGGGAATCACTAGAGCTGCCCACTCTTAGATCACTTAACTTTAACTGGCATATCTAAGTTTTAAATTATATATTGTTTACAGTATAATAAGCGTCTTAACAGCTCTGCTGACCATGGGGTACATAATCAGGAGGCTAACCAGGCCTTGAGCTATGACTTATGTCAAGGCCTTTGACATTTTAATTAAGGCCACCATAAGAGTGGGACACATTATGACCAATTGTCCTCACCTCAAGCATGGAAGCCATAATTAGTTAACTTGGCATCTAATAGGCTGACAAACACAAGCGTGCTCCGGTTTGCAGGAGCAGCTGAGCCAGTGATCAGGGAAAATTGAAAAGGACACTGTGAGTCAACAGATGACTCAAGTGGAACCTAAAATGAGTCCCGTTTTAATAGCGGACTCCATCAGCGGACTGATTATTTCAAACAATGTCACGGTGTTCGCCCGTAGGGGCTGCAGTGCGCTTTCAGATCCGTCGAGGCTCCAAACTCTCGAGTGTTTTGTGTTTCCAGGGGCCACCACCAGTTTCCAGTTGAACTTTATTGGCTTGTAAAATAAGGTCAAACACCTTTCTCGTCTTAGTAATGAGTTACCATGGATTCTACTCAGCAGGAACGACAAACGTCTCCAGGATTATTGCGGTGGTTTTCGAGCTTTGCTCTTAATAACGCAGCGCGGGGAATGTTGGACAACATGACTGTATTGTCCTATTTTGCAGAAAGAAAGAAAAAAAGCACACAGAGAGGATCTGCTCGGGATACGGTTACGCTGCAATATACACAGATGAGGTTTACAAGCCCCTGCTTAATCCTGCTGTGCAAGTATTGTCGTTTTATTTATCATCTACCACAGTTATGCAGAAACTGTGACAGAGCAATTGTGTGGCACAAAGCTTTTATTAATTAAGAAAAAAACAGTTATTAAAACCAGCTCTGGCTGAAACCTGCTGTAAATTGATTTTTAATCAATCGTTTTTGCCCATGCAGAGTCCTCAGATGTAGAAGCCCGCCCAATTAGAAACAATTTGAATTGTTTGTTTATATTATCAGCTACCTAATGTGGTCTATATGCTAGCTAACATTTTTAGTTAACAAATCATTCATATACCTTGCACTCTTTAAGAATGAATAATATCCCACTCATTTTTGCTAGAAAAAGAACTTGTTTTTCCCCATTTTAAAACAGTGAGCTACTGAAATTTGCTTTAGCCTTTTTCTTATATTTCACAGTTTATTTAGAATCACAACATTTTTGTGCTTTCTGAATATCTACATTTCACATTTTTCCCCCCACATCTTTAGCAAAACAACAAAAAATTTTGGATCAAAACTTTGAAAAAGAAATGGTCCTGTTTCAAATCATCTGACTTTAAAATAACAGAGCCTCAAGGAAATGTAACTACATGTCTCATGAGTAACATAAATCACATCCACTTAGAAAATCTGAGCATGTTTTCTCAAGAACTACAAAACGGATCATTTGCTTTTACCCTTAGCTGTGATGTAGTGGTGGTGTCCTGGGCAAGAACTTCCTCTTAACTAGCCTGTTTTTTTTGTTTGGTTTTTTTATATAGAAAAGTAAGCATTCAATTTTATTTTTTACAAACCGGAGTTTTTTTTCTTCTTTTCCCATCACTGTGGAATAATTTTGACCATGTTTGCCGATCCAGTCCATATAGTCTTTATTTTGCTCTCTTTGTGAAATGGTCCTGATAACAAGAAGGCATTAAAAAACACAGTTCCAGAATTTGAATTGTTTGTTTGTTTTCATAAAGGTGGTTTAAATCATCAGATTTTGAACCAGAAATGCCAGCTAGAATCCTTGAAGAAAAGGAATCTTGTATTAGATACGACGTTAAGCTTCATTCGTGCCATATGTTCATGTTTTCTTACAATCCCAAACCACCATTGAATGTTCAATGCTTGTGTCACTCCTTAATATGATGGCGCCAAAGGTGGAGAACCATGTTATCCATATCAAAAACCACCACTACTACTGTTTCCACATTTGCGATACTGGAACGGGAAAAAAAAAAAAATTGTAACCATATCTTCCTAATTTTCTCGTTTAAACTAAGACTTTTCTTGTCTGATTACTGCTACAGGTTTTCTATACAAAGTTTTCAGTTTCACCTAAATAAGGTTTAGAACAGAGATGTCCAAACTTTTTGTTAACAGGGCCAAAATCATCAAGTCAAAACTGGCTTGGGCCACAAAAATAATATTTAGTTTTTATGTAAAAGAAAAGGCTTTTTTTTTTTTACCTGCTTTACGATAAACAGGTTATATTTTAAATGAAACACAAAGTTGGAATTCTTGTAAGGGATTTTTAAGGGTTGTAGATTCAAAACATGGGGCTTTTAAGGTTTGCTTTTCTGAAATAAATCACTTTCAGATAGTTTTCAAATATTTCAGAGGGGCTAATAAAATCTTTTTTCTGTGCAGAAATAACAGCGTTGGGTCACTCTTTCTTTGAAAATATGTGTTATATGTAGCCATTTTTGTTTGCCTCTATGTCTCCTTTTGCTTAGTTGTTTACACAAAGAAAACTAAAAAGAAAGCAAAAAATATGATTAGTAAAAGATTACTATTTTTTCATATGTGCCATGGAACATTCTTTAATCCTTTTAACTTGTCAACAAAAATGATGCCCTTATAAAAAGAGAGTTTCCATCGGTATCAATTTGTGTTGTGGTACCAACTGCAGAAGGTACCAATGAAGGTAAAGGGCGTTGCAAAATCAGTCAAAGGGCCTCATGATCCTGATGATCACTTTTTTTTTAAGACTACAACACAGAAGGAAGGAACGGAAATATGTGCTGAACATTACTTGACAAAAGAAGTAGCAAACAAATTAATAGATTATCTTTATTCATTCATCTAAGCATGCCTCTTTAACCACTATCTGATTTTTATTCAACTGAAAAAAAAGAGCTTTAAAGTTTACGTTCCTATTTGATGCATTTATAAGCAGTGAATGGTGGGAGTTTTTTTTCCCTCTATCAATAATAACCTAATTGTTTTAAATTACTACAAACAATACAATACTTGCAATGGGAAGATGTGTTATTCTTATCTATGTTCCTATTAAATAAACCTAAATACACAAAATAGCTGCCATTATATAACAATTCTTCAATTGCTCTCATCTTCTCCCTCGGCTCACCGACTGACAGCTGCAGCTAGAAGACACAAAGGAAGCCCTGGCAACTAAAATACAGAGTGGGCTGAAAAACGCCAAATCATTTTCACCACTGACACGGCTAATGCACGGGGCGAGTCCAACTCCAGGGTCCAAATCCCAGGCTGTAATTCATTTGACATGTCTGTCTGGGTTGTGCATGATAATGTGCACTGCTACCTGCCAGGGCCCTGTCTGCACAGAGGGGCCATTCATACGCACACAGGCCTTGTTTTGTCAAGTAAAGCCTTTTACAACATAAACACAGTGATGTGTCACAAAACATATCATTGTTTGCGAACCGTATGTCTTGCACACATCTGCAGCACTGTTTTGAATAAACTGTGGATCAGCGCCAATAGAATAAGGAATATTTGGTGGGGATGAGAATCTTTTCTTTATTCTTCAGTATTTTGTCATTTTCTATTGGGTGGGTCCCTATGAAGCCACTACAAATGATCAGTCTCTAGTAAATGTAGCCGTTGTGTTAAAACCACAACCTGCAGCGCATTTTATTGGAATTATGTGTGATATGTAATAATTTGTGTGGGTCTACTTCAGAAGTGATTGCAAATAACAACTAGAAATCACTCAGAGGGCAGACCTCTGCCAGGACCACTCGCCCCCGCTCACTTATCGAACTCTGGGGAAGATGGAAATAGATTATATTTCACTTCTTGCCCCTTTCACATTATTTTCTTCTTTATTATATTTAACTGAATGTATTTGATGTTTGTAATTTGGTGCTACACAGACGAAACTGCCTTGCTCAAAACTTGTCATGTCAACAGATTCTTCCACATAAGCGGGAGATTTCTACAGCTGCACCGGAGTTACCATATTAAGCCTGTTGGCTCATTTTCTGGTGTTGCTCTTCTTACCCAGCCTGTAGCTTGCAGTGGAAGGCTTAACAGTTGTGATATTCTCATTTTGTTTTTCAGGTTATTGAATGGACAGTGTGCCCGCACAGGGGCACAGCTGGTAGACCATTGCAACAAGAAGGTCCTTGGGCTGATTACCAATCTGGGTATTTTTTGCATGCATGGGTTTTTACATGCTACTCCAGCTTCCTCCCACATACCAAAAACATGACTGTTAGGTTACTCTAAATTATCATAACGAGACAATGGCCACTGCAGATAGCCACCAGCCGATATTACTCATTTTTTAACATACCGGTATCAGTCCAAAAAGTAACACTGGGCCAATATTAAAAACCAATGTCAATTTCCTTTTGTTGCCCTTTGTGTTTCAGAATGAGGGGATTGATCATGTTCAGTCATGTGACAACGCAATGCAGGATTGCAAGATTTTACCTATAAAACAAACAGTGTATGTGGTGCAGTTACTTTTACATAGACTAATTGTAGGGAAATATACATAATATTTCAGATGGGTGCATCCCCAGCTTCCAAGGCCATTAAAATGTGCAGCAAATCATTGTATTTAAAATAGAAATTTAAAGTGTGTATTAAACATTTTCACTTGTGATTAGGGTTGAACTGATACTGATACTGGTATAGGGTGTCTGGGCCGATACAGTTCTAATGTACTCTTATCCGTGAGCTAACCGATACCATGAACTGATCCTTAAAATATGGAAACTCTGCAATAATTTCAACAAAAAAAAAAATTTCACGTTAAATTTTAGCTTTGTGGTCATTTTTATTTTTATTTTATATACTGCGATGGACTGGCGAACTGTCCAGGGTGTACCCTGCCTCTCGCCCGTTGACAGCTGGAGATAGGCCCCCCCGTAACCTCTTAAGGATTAAAGGGTTCAGAAAATGGATGGATAGATTAGTTATTTTTATTCATCTTAAATTGTTTTATCTATAATTTGCTGTAACAAGTAAAGAGGACAATTAAACGCGTCTTACAATTCATTGCATTTTTTTTGTGGTAGAAGTATTGGTATTGGTAGGCTACCTGGTGTTGGCAAGTACTCAGATCCAAGTATCGGAAAAAAGTGGTATCATTGCATTCCAACTTGTGACGATGCTGAACTATGCAAGTGGGAAAAAATATAAATCTAGAAATCGTGAATTCATGCATTTACTCAAATAAATAAAAACCTTTTTTTTGCCTATAAGAGTTAGGAGTTTGAACAGTCCTAATAAGAACACACCACACTTTATTTCAAGAAGAAATTACAGAAATTAAAGTACTCCAACTTTCACAAGTTTGCTATTTTGTTATTTAAAATTGCCTAGTACTGGAAGATAATTTTTTGTTATAGTTTTGGCACATTTGAGAGCCCATACTGATGAAAACAAGAGGAGTTGTGGAAGGGTTCAAACAGCGTCCATAACTTTGCAAGACTCTTCAGTTTTACAACTCAGAAACTAAAAGTTTGGCTTTTTTTATTTGATGGTTAGTCTATTAGATGAAGGCTTTGAGTCCAACGTAGCCCACTTGTCAAAATGGAGCAGTCTTTTAATGATATTTACTTACATTTATCACACAGCGGTGTAGTTTCCATCACAAGCCAAGTAAACTGGGCAGACACGGTTGTTCACTCACTCCCCATTTAAGATAAATGCGGGCTGTCGTTATCTACATGATATTTGAATCAAACTGATGACCGTTCCTTCCGTTAAACATGGCGTCTGTCACGTTAACCCACTGATAGATTAGATTTCGCTCACTAAAGACTGAACTCGTCCTTTATCGAGCCCGTATTTACACAACTCTGTGTTTTTAGAGGCCAGGCCTGGAATGATGTACAGGTAGTTTCGCTGCTGTTTGGGGAGATGTTTCATTAAAAACCTGCGGAGCCTTGAGATCATAGCGGGGTCTCTCAGTCAGGCAGAACTCACCTTCAGTCAGACGCAGGAGTTGACAACCTATTCTGAGTGGCGTCGCTCAGGTATTCATCCTTGTCGCTTCACAACATGTTTCTCGGATTTTTTGCTGGGATTTCCACTGGAAAACGTCTATTCCTCGGTGCCCCGCCGCCGTTCTGTAACCGTAAAGCCACCAGACGCAGATTTGTAAATAATTAAAATAGTGTTTTCTTCCCTCGCAGGCTGTGAGATCAGTTACAAGTTTGCTGCTGGTCGTGTAATCGGAGTCATTCTCCCCTTGCTAAAAAAAAAAAAAAAAAAGTTTCAAACTTGAGGGGGGCCTTGGCTATTCAGCAGATTGATGTTGGTTTGGGCCAATGGAGGAGCTACCAGATGAGTGGACAAACCGAGCGAGGCCAAACAAGAAAAAAAGGCCATTTAGAAGCAATGCCCACCCCCTCCTTCCCATTAGCGTTTCCAGTAATTATCCTTGTCCAGGTCCCAGTCCCACGGCTCCAAATTTCCCAGAGGAAATGGTTCTGAGGGAACAATGAACAGGAACTGAAGGGAGCAGCCTTTCTATCATCACCAAATTTATGGGTCGTTACATTTTATGGCACACTTTGACACAATAAGTTAAATCAACATCTGTGATTTTCATGGACAATGTAATAACTAATGAGAACACGCTTATCGAAATAAAAGTCGATGCGGATGTTTTCAAGGCAGGGGATTCCCCCCCCCCACCCCCCCATTTCTTTAATCTAATGATGTTGCGGAAATTCCCCAGTGTGTGTGATCCTTGTTTCACACCTCCTTGTTTGCATTCCTTTAAAATTTGCATTTCATTTTGTTTTTATTTTAACCACTCTAATCCATAAAACACGGAAACACTAATCGATGAGCAGCATAAATTATAGTTGCTTAACTACAACAGGTCTGTGTGATATGTAAGATCTGGAGCGCCCCCTAGTGGTAGAATATGTTAGAATACATGGATTGCTGTGCAATATGCATATCAGAATCCGATGATCAGAACTTACGTTTGGCTCAAAGTAGCTTCCCATCTTTTCATTTTTATCACAAGGATCATACACACACACACACATAGGACAAACAACCACGCAATACCATAGAATATTCAATAAACCTAGCAGTCCTTTTGTTTAGGCTGTGGGAGGAAGCTGGAATACCCAGGGAGAACCCACACACACACCAGGAGAACATGACGGGGTTTGAACTCACCATAGACAAATTTATTGGGACACCTGAGACAAGTCTGCACAAGGCCTTAAAATAAGTAAATCCATTATTAAAGTAAATATTTATCCAACCTTAAAATGAGAATACTCATTTGGTGTGTTAAAAAAAATCTCGTTTCAAGAAATCAATGTTTTTAACAAAGTCAATGTCATGAACACCACAGGTATTCACATCGGTACTTTATGTAGCCTCTGTTTACCAACTAAACAGCATAATCTAGATGTCATTTAACAGGGTTGAAGTAAATGGAGAGGAATCTTTGGCCACTTCTCTTTGCACAGTCTCTCCAGATCCTTCGAGTCGTGGGTCCCTTTTGATGATCTCTCACAATGTTCTCATATTCACTTTTCTGGCCCTGCCTTCAGATTCTTTTTTAAAATGCCCAGGTATTTCAAGGACTACAGGCGTCCAGGGGTTTTGGAAGATGAAAACACCCACAGCATTACAGTGGGTGTGACAGTGGGCATTAGGTTGGTTTTCTATGTATTTTGTTGTTACACCAAAAGTGTTTAAATTTTACATTTTCTGATTGTGGAAAATATGAACCACTGTATATTCAAAGCTGACAGATAATAATTGGTCTGGTCAGTTAGAATGCTGTAGATGAACACAAAAGTTTTAAAGAAATTCTCAAAACTACCAAGAGCCAGTGTAAAGAGTACAAAATCTGTGTGAGTTATTATTTATGTTTTGTACTTTTTTGTTGGTGGCTGGGGAGAGGGAAGTCTGGGTCGTTCTGCGCCCGCGACCCGACAGGAAGAAGAAGGATATGCGGACAGAATCTGGTTATAGTTAGGGGAGAGAAAGATCTTACTAAAAGATTTTCAATTCAAAGTCATTGAGATTGTGCTCGATTGCAATTAACTTGTTTTAATTAAGGAACAAACTAATAGTGAAACTGTAATGTGCCATGTTTGAGATAATAACCAAAGACTTATAGCCAATACCAACATGTAACCAAACAATCTTGTCACTCTATCTGTAAATGAACATCGAATTAAATGCATCACAAATTGAAAACTAGCTGAAGCCGTGGAGATACATTGACATTATTCGTTAATAAAATGTCTTTCTTTCTTTCTTTCTTTCTTTCTTTCTTTTTCTTTCTTTCTTTCTTTCTTTTTCTTTCTTTCTTTCTTTCTTTCTTTCTTTTTCTTTCTTTCTTTCTTTCTTTCTTTCTTTCTTTCTTTCTTGATGGTTAAAACAACCGAGGACTGTAAGAATTGTTGAAAATAAACAAGAAATATAAATATTTGAGTATTTATTTATTTATTTAATATCAATGTTATGCGGAGCTGGCATTGCAACCATATATATATATATATATATATATATATATATATATATATATATATATATATAAAATTTGAAAAAAAGTCACCCAAATTTGACCCAAAAAGGAATTCACAGTGTATGTGAAAAAAAAGATGCTTCAATAATAGAACTACTATTCATTAGGAATGTATTTCATCCAGATCAACAAAGAAAAAACAATCAATATGTTGTAATTATATTTACCCACATTTATTGACTATGATTTACAGGCACACAACTGTAAAGCCCATTTTGTCTCACTTCTAAACAGGCTGATAAATTATTTAGATTAATCTTTTTGGGTTAAAATCTTTAAGGCAAGGCAAGGCAAGGCAAGCCAATTTTATTTATATAGCACACTTTCAACACAAGGTAAGTCAAGGTGCTTTACATGATTAATTGATAATGATACCAAATAAATGATTACAGAAGCATGATAAGAAAAAAACAGAACAGATAGACACAATCAATCAAAAAGAAAATATGATGTAAGGAACAAATGTATGCAATATAGATTAAAAACAGATAAAACACAATTTTATGCAATATAGATTGTTTGAGATATTATATTGTTTGAGATAATAACAATATATTATAGCCAATACCAACATGTAACCAAACAATCTTGTCACTCTATCTGTAAATGAACATCGAATTAAATGCATCGCAAATTCAAAACCAACTCAAGCCGTGGAGATACATTGACATTATTTGTTAATAAAATTTCTTTCTTTCTTTCTTTCTTTCTTTCTTTCTTTCTTTCTTATCTGGAAGTTGAAATGTATGGAAACAGCATGTGGCTCAAAATTTGCCCAATGCTGTAAGAATAGTAGCCTATGCTACAAGTTGAGTGTAAATGCAAGGAAGGAGTTTTTAACGGGATTCCTGTCCTCTTTGTGTGTTGACGTTCTTGAAAATACATTTCCCAGAATCCTTGGTGAAACGCAGGAAGAGACGTGTTTTTGCGACGTGTCAGGAAGTTGTTTGAGTAGCAAACATGGCGGCTCAGCAGGGTGATGTTGATGAGTTGTTTGATGTGAAAAATGCCTATTATATCGGCAGTTATCAACAGTGTATCAACGAGGCTCAGAAAGTGAAGGTATGAGCTTCATTCTGTATTTTAGAAATGTTCCTTACTGTTGTTTGATTGTGGTTGTTTCTGCTAACAGGAGCCGTGCTAATAAACGAGCTTACATCGACACTTATCGTTTTTCCTATTATTTACCTTACAAAATCCTATTTATGTTTTGTCTTTGAAGCCGTCATCGCCTGAGAAGGAGACTGAGAGGGACATGTTTTTGTACCGAGCATACATCGCTCAGGTAAGACTGGTAGAAATAATATGTTGTAGTCATATGTAGCTGAGTGGGTTTTAGCCATTCACAACATGTATTATGGGTTTATTCTTGTGAAAAAAGCCCCCGCTACACACCATGACCTGTGGGTTCTGTGTATTTCTAGAGGAAGTACGGTGTTGTTCTGGACGATATCAAGGCCAATTCTTCAGCTGAGCTCCAAGCTGTAAGGATGTTTGCAGAGTTTCTATCCAATGAAAGCAAAAGGTACCAGTTTCCACTCAGTATTCACTTTTCCAGTTATTTCTGGCTTTCTGCATACAGCAATTTAATTTAGTTTGGATATCCGTATATGGAGCCAGAGAAGGCTGGATGTTGTCCAGTAGTTGCATGTGTGGGATCTTCCAGTGTTCGACCATCCATTGAGTGGATCTGCTTGTCAATGCAGAGTCTGGGGTGCTGGTGCCTTTCTCCAGCATTGGGCAAGCAGGCTGGATAGGATACTGAATATGACTGCAAATGTAATATTAACTGATACGATTTCAATAATATATTACCTTTTTAACCGTATTATTTTTAGATTAGTAAGGCTGCACACTACAAGCAATTTGGATATTAACGTCGAATGTTGTAGTGATGCAGAGAGGATCTTTCGGACTGATCTTCCCACTATTCAGGGACAGTACAGTGGGGGCAGGAAAAGGGCAGCTAGCATCTCTGCAGACGCCACACATCATGGACGCAAACTGTTTAAACTTTTACCTTCAGGTCAAGGACATATTGCAAAAAACAGCTGCCGCAACGCTAGTTTCTTCCACCGGGCTGTCTTTCTGTCTTGTTACTGTAAAACAAATGGCAGCACACACATTGTCCCTGTATCCTAAAGCCTAGTTTACACGTCTACGTCGAAACGGATAAATGCGTTGATGCAAGGGCTTACCATCACCTACGCGACGACGGACGGAATAGAGCCTGATTTTCTAACTATTCGTCTCTGTCAATGGAGAGCGTATACCCGTGATTGGTCAGCTCAACAACAGCCATTAGTTTCTTTATATTGAGAGGACAGTTGATCTAATACTGTCTTTTGGCGGGTTTGAACACATGGAGGTGTACAGAGCATCAAAACAGACCAGTGTGTTTGTTTCCATGCGTTTTTAGAGTATTCTATGAGCTGCACTTCCAGTTATAAGCTTTCCAACTCAATCAAAATGTACTTTCTGTCGTCCATTCCTCCCTGAGGAGGGGGGGATGCGTCTACAAGCTGAAGAAAATAAACTCTAATTTACACTTCAATTGTAGGCAGATCCGCCAGAAAAAGTTCAAATTCTCATTTGTGCACACAGCCTCGGCCAATGAAGCTGATTCCGACTTATATGGATTTCACTTAACTCATTTTCCTGACTCTACTTTTTCTTTCTCATGCTCTCGGTGTGTCCTGTGGTCTTCAGCATCTCAGGTCTAGAAGTATTTCCAGCGTTTGGGTCAAGCACAGTAAAAAATATTTCCAACAGCTCGAAGATGCGATCAGTAGTTTGACTGCATTGCACTTAAAGGTGTTTGCCCACCATATAGTGCATTCAAACAGTCATGTTATGTAGATACGGCACACGTTGATATCACAATGATGATTTCAGTTTGATATATATTGTCTAGCACTAATAAAAAGTATCAGAAATAATGTATTCCTTTTTGTACCATCCATGCAGACATTAATTCTTTGTTTTTCTGTGTTGTTTTTTTTTTACACTAAATGTTTCCAGTGTGCCAAGACATTCAGTTTGTTGCTATTAATCTACAAAAAGTATATAGTACACATATGACCTTTTTTCCCCCTTTATTTATATCTTTTTATTACCATTATTCTTAATTAGCTTTTTTCTCATAAGCAATAGAACAAAACATGTTATAGTTATTACCTTGTTTTTACAACATCTGCTATTAAAGTTGATTATTCACAGGCACATTCAGGTCTGGAAAATATTTTTCGTCATGAGCATTCAGTTTGGTTTTGAGTTTGATGCTAGCAGACAAAACAAAATATTTTCCTCCCAGCTTTGCCTTTTCTGCTTCTGTTCAGGGATGCCATTGTTGCTGATTTGGACAAGAAGATGGCGAAGAGCGTTGATGCTGCAAACACCACCTTCCTCCTCATGGCTGCCTCCATCTACTACCACGAGATGAACACGGATGCTGCTCTCAGAACTCTGCACCAAGGAGAAAGTCTGGAGTGGTGCGGGCAGATCTAAAGAACAATTGATTTCCACAGAAAATATCAGACCGTATCGTTTTTGGCTTTAGAAATTAATTCACAAAGGCTATTCCATTGTAGATGACTTTTTGAATTGAGTTAATTAAATATTACGGCGAGACTGGATTAGATATTATATTTTTTGACACCTAAAAGGCCACACTATGGATTAGTTTGATGAGATTTTCTGCAAATGCAAGCTGGCTTCTATTTGGCATTCAGGTTATTATGATAGGCATGAAATATTGAAATAAAATCTACTTTAGCATCAATAAGTATTTTTTGTGTTCTGCGCTAAAATTGATGAACATTGTTGTTTTATGCAACGGATGAAACTGAACCTAATTTTGAATTTATTTGCAGCATGGCCATGACAATTCAGGTGCTTCTCAGTCTGGATCGTGTTGACATGGCAAGGTTTGTAGTTTGGCATCGTAAAAGAATGTAAAAGTAGTATTTAATGTAATGAATTTGAAGATGAGCTCTTTTTTAATGACTGAAATGAATAGCTATTTAAGAATCCAGCAATAATTTAGTGTTTTACAACAGCTATTTGTTTGGAGTGATTCTCCTTTTAAGCTCAGTGAAATTTTCCTCGACAGGAAAGAACTGAAGAAGATGCAGGAGCAGGACGAAGATGCTACCCTCACCCAGCTGGCCACAGCCTGGGTTAATATCGCTGTGGTGAGGAAGAAGCACCAATTCATTTTATAACTTCATCATCATGTGCATAATTCATGATTAAATGCATTTGCAAACTTCTGAATCCCCCTTTTGCAAGCCGATTAGTGTGGTAAACACTGGCTTGTTATTTCAGGGTGGAGAGAAGCTGCAGGATGCATACTACATTTTCCAAGAGATGTCTGACAAGTACTCGTCCACACTGTTGCTGCTGAACGGTCAGGCGGCCTGCTACATGGCTCAGAACAAGTGGGAGGAGGCTGAGGGAGTGCTGCAGGAGGCTCTCGATAAGGTCAGACAAGTTTTCACTACCAACTGATTATTTATTTTACATCTGTAACATTGCTGTGTGAATATTAATATTAAGCGAAAGCCTGCTGAAGCAGAAAATCGCACCTGCTTTTGTTGAAATCATTAATATTCTTAAAAATGCAGAGAAAATGATTTAATTTAGTAGATTTTGCCTAAAATGTTTTTAAAGTGTGGTGCAATCACATATTTATTGGTTTGATTCGAACTAAATATTTTATTGCTGGATAATGATTTTAGACATCAGCAATGTTTATTATTTATTTTATCTAAAATAAAATGACCGCTGTAGCATTTATTTATAATCCCTTTTATAATTGTGTATAGATGTTTCTCAGGATTTTTGCAAGTTCTAAAAAATGTGGCTTAATCATCTGGTCCTAAGATCTTAAATTCACACAACTACTCCCGCAGGAAAAAAGAGGACATTTTAATGCTAAACTTTATGTACTGACTGGGAAAAATAAAAGTTTTAATTATTTTTGGCACAACACTGCTACCTCTCAGTGACCAAAAACAAAAAAAAACATGTTTTTAGCAGTAGTATCTCTTACATTTTATTAGATTTCATATTTAGTCATCTGAAATTAAGTTTCTCCCTAAAAAAATCCTCGGTTAAAATCAACCCAACTTGTTTTTGGTTTTTTTAAACCCAACACTTGGGTAACTATTGGACCAACCCAGCTGTAGTTAATTTGACCCAACAAAATGTGTTGGGCATTTAATTTAAATGCTGGGTAAAATTGATATCAGTCCTGGATACATTCTTACCAGCTCAGTGACGCAATGGTCAAGTCCGCCAGAGCCAGGTCTCGATCCACCAACCCTCCGATCATTAGTCAAACACCCAGCTCCTGAGCCACAGCACATTACATGGGGAATTCAAACATGACCAAAAGCCCGCGATGGACTTTTCGTTAACTCATTTTGTAAATGGCTAAAACCCAAACAGATGTACTACATTCATGTTTCTATGATTTATTTATATAGCACTCTTTCAACACAAGGCTGATAACAACAACATAAGGATACTAATTTAATATGTAATGCTAGGGAGACGGCGTGAATTAGACCTAGGCGCACAGTGTGCATAAACTAATGACTTGGCTCGACACTGGATGATCATTCGGAAAACGTGAGAAATTGACGTGATGATACATTGACGTTCAAAGAATTAAAAAAACTCTCATTTATTCATTTTTTTGTACACCTATTGTTGTTCAATAAAGTTTCTTTAAAAAAATAAATAAACAACCCAGGTCCTGAATCAACTGATGTTTTTTGGATTGATGGATTTCAACCTTAGACTGTATATAACCCAACTGTGTTTAACCCAGTGTATGGGTTGTACAAAAATAACCCAAATAATAACTCAGGACCCATATAATAATCCAAAATATAGGTTATTAGCGTCTTTCTGTTATAAATATTCAAAGTATTGTAGACTGACTTTCATTGCACGCCAAATGGAAAGCTTTTATACTTGTAGCCATAATTTTCGGGAATCTCATCACAGCAACACAAGCTAAGCTCAAGCTAACGTCATGTCAGATACAACCAACACTGTGACTTTGAGAAATGACCTAACTAAAGCCTAGTTTATGCTTCTCCGTTTTGACGGAGATGGATCAGCAACAACCAGAGATGGCTTCACCAGAACGGGGCTTTATAGTCGCTGTAATCAGTAGGTAATGCAGCGTTTGGCCACTACATGCTTTATATTAAAAGGATAATTTATCTAATCTGTTCCTTTGGCGATTTTGAACACAAGGAGTTGTAGGAAAACATCAAAAAAGGCTGCTGTCTTTGTTTCCATGCATTTCTAGAGTGTTCAATGAGCTGCACCTCTAGTAAAACGTACTTTCTGTCGGTCATTGCTCCTTTAGGAGGAAATGCGTTCACAAGCCTAGGTCGAGCAATGCTGAAAAAACAATAGAGAATGGAGTGGAAGAGCGGAGTACTATAAACGGAAAACGTCTCCATCAATACGTCTGCGTCTGAGTGCAAATTTGTGGTCGGAGAAGCATAAAATAGGCTTAACACGATATAGGCCCTGCCAAATAGAAAAAAAAAACTGTGGTAGATGATTATTGTTTTATTTTTGTATATCGTTGTCCAGTTTCTTTTAATTTTTTTGGGACATTCACATACCTTTTAGGCTGGTCTGTCGGATGCTTTATGTTTCAAGTTTGCTGTTGACATTGTAGCTTGAGACCCGCCAACAAAGTTTACACAAAAATGTAAGATTTTTCCCACCCGGATCATCACTAATCTTTGAAAAAACATTTTAGGTGGTAATACAAATATGCTGCCCCATTAATTGATACCAAATTACAGCTGCTCCAGCAATCACTGGAGTTAGCCTGCATACTTTACAGTTTGACACCAGAAGCATTGCTGTGCGACTCTATGACTAGTGTTGCCAGATCTTTTCCCCCGTTTTAACCACCATGGTTTTAGTCGGGCTCTTGTCAGGAATGCTTGAATGAAATCTGGCATCACTTGGAAAAAATGAACTGCGAAAAAACGGCATTGAATTCATCTTTTCCTTTACTGCTATTAGGTTTATTTGGCTGCAGTTATGGGTCTGGCTAGTGAAGATAACTCTAAACCTGGGTGAATCACTGTAAAATCATGACTTGGGTCATATTCCTTCCCCATCATAAATACAATCCTTGTTTAAAAACTTTAAGTTTGTATTTATTGAGGTGAGCTTTTAGCTGATATACAAAATTCCTTAATTAGTTGAAATATATAACTGTGACAGATGTCTAAATATTTTTTTTCACAGCACTCCTTAGCCAAAACACCTGAATCAAATTAATGGCTCTTTGCAAGGCTCCAGTAGAACTGGATGACTGCTAATGAGGGAGTGTAGCCATTTGATTAAGGTGTGTTGTAGCAGGGATGCTTCTAAAGGTAGCAGGATGGTGGCTCTGGGGGAGGGGAATAAGGCATTCCTGCTATCAGTGATGTGGTTAGTTAACCTCTGTGTCTCATGCTGACAAAGGCTGTACAAAATGTATATAAAGGTCTCTAATTTAATCCACTGAAACATGCTTCCATTGGTTAATCTAAAATGTCACAGATGGTGAAAATCTAATGCAAAAATAGAAATGTTTATTTCTATTTTTGCAGAAATTGTTTTCTTTTGACATTGTGAGAAGATTGAGGGCTCTTTGTCCTGTGCAAAGTCTAAAATTTAACTCTCTATGGATTCGATTGTGTTGGTTATATGTTTCAGGTGAGGCTGCAGAGGCAGCAGTTTTATCTACAGGTGTTGTTTTTAATGACAGGGGCTGTAAAACAGTGCAGTAATCCGTTGAGCTTTGGTCACTTTAAATTACCAGACATAAGATTACAATCAAATGTTTGAGGCCCCATAGACTTGATGGTTAACTTTTATAAGTAGTGTGCTTTGATAGAATGGCTTTTGGTGTGTTCCTCCAAGCAGCCTCTATAATAAGAACAACTATCATTAGTTATATCTGCCTTGTGTGCGTGTGTGTGTGTGTGTATGTGTGTGTGTGTGTACACAGCTAAAGTCAACATAAACAGCCTTCATCAGTCACATTTGCTTGCTTTGGTGTTACATTATCAGTGCTTCATAAATGGAAAAAAGTGTTATTTACCAGCAGATGGCAGCACATACATTTGTTTTTCAAGAGCCTAAAATGCTTCTGCCAAACATTTTGAATTGCTTTTCTTCAATCTGTAAAATATGTAGCTTTTCCCAAAATATGTTCATCACTTGCGGTGGATACACCTGTCCACTTGAGTTTTAAATATTCTTAGCTGATCAGGGTAATAACCGTGCTTTATGCTTGTCACCCAGCCTGGTCATGTTCCAACGATGTGAAAAGGTTACATTTTTACAAAGTTACGGTTGTTCATTGAAGACACATTACAGGCAGGACCTAACAGCGGTCCCCTATGGCTTTAAGCTGCCGTGTTTTACAAAGCTGAAAACAGACTAAATGTGTAGTTAACTGATTCATTTAAAGGTGTTTTTTTTGCACTACTTGTCAGAGGTGGGTAGTAACTAGTTACAGTTACTCAGTTACATTTACTTGAGTAACTTTAGGGAAAATGTATTTTTTTATGATGTGCTCTTTACTTAAGTAACATGACTATGAAGTATCGCTACTCCTACTGAATAAAATGTATGGGCATTCTAACCACTGTATGTAAATTCACTGAATGAAGAGGAAACATATTTTGACCAAAAATACCAGACACACCCCTACAGTTTATTAAAAGAGACCACCTGTTTCTACACAAGCTTTGGTATTGTAATCTAATCTTCTGTCTGTTGAGCTTGTCGTAGCATTGTGAGGTCAAGTGAATATGCAGTAAACACCATAAATTGGGCCTGAAAGTCATTTTTGCCTTGTTTATTCATTACCTACTATAAGTACTGGTATTATGTTGAAAAAATAACCTGGAAAAATTATTTATTTTTTTATAATTTTTTATGATATTATAATTATTATTTTTTTAAGTCTGGAAGTTTGTCTCCTAACCATACAAGTACTCAGTACTCAAGTAGCCTTTTTACCAAATTCTTTTTTACTTTAACTCTCACTTTTTAATTTTACTTGAGCAGTGCTACTCTTACTTCCACTTTTGGGTACCCTATCCACCTCTGCCTGTAGTTTGTTTTTGCGTTTGCATCATATTATTTATTTATTTTTACATTCGTGGTTTGGATAGCTCACTTTGACCATGCTTTAAATTTTCTCCCCATCAGGACAGCAGCCACCCTGAGACGCTGATCAACCTCATAGTGCTGACGCAGCACCTGGGCAAACCTCCTGAGGTGAGACCAAAGTTCTTAGAGGCCGCTGCGATGACAGCCATCAGCTGGATGGCTGTCCTTTGGAGGAACCTATAACAGACACTCATGCATTTGTTCTGTGACCCTTCATGCCTTAACCCAACATCCACATGCAAGCAGTTTGCAGTGTTTGCTTTGCTTAACTCAGTACATTGCTTACCTGCAAGCACGCTCTGCATATCACCAAAGCATATCTGCAGTGCAGCGGTGTGAGAGTCAGAGTTCACAAGATAAAGGGGAAATAATGTGACTTAGATTTGCTGGACATGATTGCAGTGTACTAGAACACTTACCATTAACATTGAGACATCATTAAAAGCCTCTAGTTGCGATAACAACTCATATTTACACTTCTCTCAAGGTTTACTAGGAAAATGAAACAATTTCTTTGAAAAAAAGTGGACAAATAATTGGATTATAATAAGAGCAACATGTTTTTTTATATTAGGGATGTAAGAAAATATTAATATGCAGATATATTGCAGCCTTTTATGTCCCAATATTGTATCGGTATTCAAAAGCAAAGTATCTTTTTGGGTTTTTTATTTTTATTTGAAGTGATCCCTTAATGATGACAGTTATTTTTGTCATAAAATTAAAAGTATGATTACTAGTTGGTGTCTGTTTTCACCTTCTTTGTTCCAGTGGACCAACTGTTTCTAGTTATAATACTGGATGATTCGTGTTACGAGTGTTTAGGATGCTGTGGTAGTTTTTCTACAGTTAAATTCAGTTTTAAAAATCACAATATATAGTCTTGCTCATAGTATCGCGATAGCTCGTACCGCCTCCTTTGTATCCTGATCCATATCGTGTCGCCAGATTCTGGCCAATACACATCCCTAATTTTAATTTTGTTTCTTAACAGTTGACGTGGTGTTGATTTTAAAATTGTTGCTTTTTGTCGCACAAATTATAAATAATTATTAGATATGCAGCTTGCACTATAAAAAAAAATAAATACATAGTTCCTTTTAAAGAATGGCAACAAGCAACTACTATGCTGCAAATTCTTTTATCAAGCGGTATATTTTCATCAGGTTTGGAGTCCAATTTTACAAAATTCAATTCAGTGCGAAGAGTGAGTGTAATACTTTGACTTGAAGAGCACATATAAATGTCTCTTTTGTTTGAAGCAATCATTTGTTTAAGGCTCCTTGGTGCATTTACTCCATTAACCTTCCTTCAGTGAGCCTTTCTTGCTGCCACCCAGCATCATCTGTTTGTTTTTCCTCAGGTCACCAATCGGTATCTCTCCCAGCTGAAAGATGCACACAGAGCTCACCCATTCCTCAAAGATTATTTTGCCAAGGTAATGCCTGTGTTATACACTTAAAGAGCAATTCACCCTCCTTCCTGAGTCTTCCTCCACATACATTTCCGATTGTAGCAATTCTTTGCTACAACTCCAACTCGCTACAGAGGTGGGGCTGAGATCGGGCTTGTTGTCCAGGCTGAGCCTGTAGCACTTCCTGGTTCAAATTCAAGTGCAGTGTAAAGTTTTATCCTGAAAAAGGCACTCTACTAGCAGTTTTTGTCAGAAATGTAGTATTTTTACTAAAATACCAAAAATAATGACCAGACATGTAGACAGTACTATTTATATAGTTTTTCAGCAAAAGAAAAGTTGATTTGGGGGCGAGTTGCACTTTGAATACTATCAGACCTGAATGAGTATTTACCATGATCTCTCTCTATATTTGGCAAAGGTTTCTAGACTGTTGTGATAAGTTGACAGCAGGTATCCTTGGTGGGGGCATTAAACCTTCACCTTTTGCCACCGCTCTGTTTTGCAATCAAACAAGAATAAAAATTTACATAAACAGGGTTACCAACCTGATTGATACGTGCCTTTTTGTTTAAATAACTAGATTTGTGTATTTAATGCTTCAAATGCGCTTTTCTTTTTTTTTTGCAGGAGAATGAATTTGACCGGTTAGCAATGCAGTATGCCCCCACCGCTACAGCGTAGAGCTTCTGTTTTTCTACAAGACACCCTCAACAGTGGACTTTGGGAAGTTACCATGACGATCATAACCCCGTTTCTCTCTGTCATATATCTGTCTTGATGTTTCTTCCATGGCTGTATTTAAACCACTCTAGAAATTCTTATATTTCTGCAGTGATCCCCGAGCTCTACACATTTACATTTCTTTTAGTGAGAGAACATAATTTCTGTGTTATACAAGCATTCCTTTGAAATGTTAATAAATGAGTGGAGAAACTTGAGTGTCTGTTTTGATTTTAATTAGAAATCTTCTTAAATTATAGCTTTAAAATGTTTACTTAGTGTGTTGTCAGCTTATATGTATGGGTACACCTTGGTAAATCGGACCATAGTTGAAAAGGTATTTCATTAATAATTCAGTTCAAAAAGAGGTGCAATGATATTCTTAGTTTAACTTTTAAGAGTTTATTTATTTTAATTTTTATAGTCTTGCAGCAAATAAATGTCCTAACTTTGGTTTCTTATGAAATTCTAGTATTAAGGCCAAAAAAAATACAGTACAAACCAAAAGTTTGGACACACCTTCTTATTCAGTGTTTTCTCTTATCTTCATGACTATTTACATTGTAGATTCTCACTGAATCCATCAAAACCACGAATTAACATATGGAATTATGTAGTACGTATACAAAAAATTGTGAAATAACCTGGCACCAAAGTCACCAGACCTGAACCCAATCGAGATGATTTGGGGTGAGCTGAACCTCAGCGTGAAGGCAAAAGGGCCAAAAAGTACTAAGCATCTCTGGGAACTCCTTCCAGACTAACCACTTCTGGTTACTAACTCTTGAAGCTCAAGAGAATGCAAAGCAGTAATCAGAGCAAAGGGTGGCTACTTTGAGAAATCTAAAATATAACACGTGTATTCATTTATTTCACCCTTTTTAAGAATATACGGAAATTCCATACATTATGTGTTCATTCATAGTTTTGATGCCCTTAATTGAGTAGTCAAAATAAAGAAAACACATTGAATGAGGTGTTGTGTCCAAACTTGTGTCCTGTGCTGTAGATCAAAAGGAAATGTAACCTAGAAAAGTTAATGTCCATGTGTGCCACAGTAATTGCATTCAACACATGGTTGGGTTCTCCTTCCATGCATTATTGGAAGGTTGCTTTGATAGCAGCATTCCCTTTGTCTCTCTCATCTTCCTAGGTCAGTCGAGTTTGTTGGCCAATCAAGCACAGTGGCACCATGTTCAGTAAGCCAGCTAGTGGTCCTGTTGGCATTGTAGGCAGGTTTAAAATCCTGCTGAGTCTCCATAAAGCTTGTCAGCAGAGTGACTCTTAAGTGCTCTGAAATGCCTAGCTAGCCAGGTGCATTGACTTTGAACTTCAATAAACACAGTGGAGCAACACCAGCACATGGCATGGTCCTCCAAATCATCACTGACTGCGGAAACGTGACTGTAATTCAAGCAACGTGGAATATGATTCCCCTCCATTCTTCCTACAGATTCTGGGAGCTTGATTTTTCAAATTACAAAGTAACAGTCCGATGGTTTTTTTCTCCTAAGGTCATGTAAGAAACATCTGAAGTTGTCTTTAGTTAAGGGATAGTTTAAGATAATAGTTGCAGCACATATATCCTAGATAGCTCCGTGTCTGATGGATCTAGCACTGATTCTAGTCCACGCATTGGGATGCTTGTTTGTGCACATTTCTCCTTCCACTTAATTTTCCAATAATATGCCTGGATATAACTTTAATATATACATTTTTAGCTTTATATTCCTTATGGGTGGCTTGACAGAATATAAATGAAAATATTAAAATACTAATTTTGTCATAATCTATTTTATTGGTTTCCGTGTTGAACTAATGCGGCGTTTTTCCTAAAATGCACCTGTAAATGGGGGTGTCAGTCAGGGTTTCTCTGCGCTGTCGCTTTAAGCCACCTTTCCAGCTCATCGGATATTCAAGCAAAGGGTTCATAAAGATAGCGGGGCCGTAAAACGTCACGTCCTTGATATTTTTTTCTTCTCATAAACGCAGCTGAGCCAGGCGCAAGCTGTCCTCTTTTCTTTGAACGCACCAGTTGATTTGCGCCGGGGACCTGAGCGCGCCTCGGCAAACCGCAACGTCGTCGCACACGTTGACCAGTGGCGCAGGAGGAGAAGACACGACGCATGCCTTCATTTACCGGGATATGTTAGTCTGTTTTTTAATTTTCATCGGCATTAGTCGTCTGCCTCCCCGAGCGGCCGGTCTCCCCCATGAAGCGGCACAGGAGCGTTATATAAGGCGGATAGCGGTCCGAGATGAGAGCGCCTCTCTGACGGCGTAGCGGCAACAAAAGCCGGGCCCGGGCTGCGTTTCCCCCCGTGTGCGCGCTTGGATTTTAGGCCAATTCATTCAGGTAACCCGCTAACGCCGGGAAGCTGATCCATCCACTGCGCTTTCCATTTGGTTTATTGTAGGCTAGGCGGCTAACTTGCCTAAGATGAGCCGTGTGCGCAGCGGGATAAACCTCCAAGCTGCCGCAAATGGGTCAGATTAACTCCAAGAAATCCATCCTGTAATTTATCGTGGTCATAATTTCCATTCAAATTTTAAATACCGCCTCTGGACTGATCTGACCCAGAAGATTTTTTTTTCTCCCCAAGAAAATAGCCCACCTCTGGACGTAAAGTATGGGCCCATGTCTTAATTTGGCAAACAAAGAATTAGGCGCCTGAAGAGGGGATAATAAGCTTATTAGATAAGATTGCTCTGGGTGCTTTATTGAGCCAACAAGCCTGGTGAGCGGTCAGTCTGGACTCCCTCTGTTCCTCTGCTGGAGGCATCTCTCCCGGCTTTCACCTCCTCTGTTGTCACAGCGACGCAGCACGATGGGCAGCGATGCCGGGGGCGCCGGGCCAGTGGAAGTGGAGCCCATGCCGGGGTACTGGGAACTCCTGGTCAGAGGCTCCGGCGTCATGCTGGGCGCATGGAGAGACTGTAGCGACTGCGGTCTGGAGCTCACCAAACGGACTCTCCTAGACAACGCATACATCACCAGGACCGAGATCGCCCTGTTTTTCTTTTGCGCTTTTTTGTGGACGATGATCAGGAAGGGACTGACAGAAAGTCTGTTTAAGGTAGGTTAAACCTCCCCGATCAGAGCCACACACGCACACTGCTTCACTCAATGCTCATTCACACAAGACGCATGGCTTCTGTGCCTCCAACATGCCAAGAAAAACACGAACGAGAGGAGACGGTGCTTGTAAAGTCACAGGTGGGACACATGTTCACAGAGCCTACCCTCTCCCCCAGACAGCTTAACCACAGTGTCAGAAAATATTAACCTGACTCACGCTGGCGTTCAAAAGGCACAGCTGCTGTATTCACGGTCTGCTGTTACGCTCTAGTTTGGGTGCTGTGAGTCATTCAAGATGGTAGGTTCAAACTGGGCAAGAAGTGTGCGCCAACGTGTAGACGCTCTGCACATGCATGTGTGAAAAAACTGCTCGGTTATTACAGAGGGCCACCCACGGAAGGAAACGTTGGCCACATTTTGAGCAAGCGTGAATTTTATTATAGTATTAAGGCGCTATGTGCAACTTTGGTGGAGTTAAAGAGCCTTTCAAAAAAAGAAAATGTTCATACTTAATTTCTCCATTCTGTCATGTTACAGCATATGCTTCCGGTGTGTTTTACGCTCAAAAATAATTCATGACTGTGAAGTGGTATAAAAATAAAATTCTGCAGAGTGTGGTGTACCATTTTATGTAGCTCCCTGGAGTTAATATTGAAGAGCGTTTAGGTTGAGTTTTAGCTGCAAGATACACTGAGCAAAATAGCTTTAGCATCTATGAATTGAAATATACATTTTCTGCAGGCATTTCCAGAGTTGAATTTAGGTCTAGACTTTGGGGTCATTTCAGTAAAATAATAAGATGTGATCTAAGCTCTTCATATGGATTCACCTGACTGCATTACCAATTGAGTAAAACATGCAGGGCCATGGGTCCTAAAGGACCAGGGTTGAGAAACACTGAAAACGATTCTATTAACGTTGACTGTATGTTTTAGGGTCGTTTTGCTGCTTGTGGGCCTGTTTGTATTGTTAACTATTGTGTTTTTATACGTTAATTACTTCAGGTTGGAATTGATTTCTTAATATTCGCTTCTGTCAGTGCGCCCCAGGGCAGCTGTGGCTACATCGTAGCTTGGCATCACCGGTGTGTAAATGTGTGCATGAATGGGTGAATGACTGAATGAATGAATATACATATAAAGGCCATTTAGTGATATTGCACTATTTGCCTTTAAGATTGTTTAGATTTTGGTGTAGGCTCTTATTTTATTGTTAATCTTTAGTTTTAAAATTTTGTCGATTCTTGTGGGTCCTGTTCAGTTCTGCTGTATCTTTATTCTGGGTCCTCGGTCGTCCAAGCTTATGTCGCCTCCCAGATGCGCCGTATTCTTTTGATTTTTACTCACCTAGTTCTCATGTCTCTGTTTTTCTCACCAGCTACATGGTTTCCATCATTCCTCACCAGGACCTCAACATGTTAACTTGCCATTGTCTTGCTGTTGCTCTTTCCATAATCTCTCCTGGTTCCTGTTATACCTGCCATTCTGCCTGATGTGCTTCTGTTGCGGTTCTGCCATTTTTGTAAGTTCTTGGGCATTTCCTGTTAAATACAATTCCCAGTACGTGCCTGCATATGTCCTGTCGGCATTTGGGTGCTCCAGTTTCAGTCTCAAATCTTTCGCACCCTCTAACAGGGGAACCCAAGCATGCACAAAGAGAACATTGCACTTCATGCAGAAAGACCAGGGTTTGAACCTTTTGCTGCAAGGTGACTGTGCTACCAACTGCACCAATGTGCAGCCTCATTTGTAGCAACAACCAGTACAGTACAGTACAGTACACCTCAGCAATGAAACTGTTCCTTAATGCTACATAATGATCGAAAGCTGTTATTACTTAAATGAGACAATGCTGTGGCATCATGAAGATCTTGGAGATGTGCCCTTACAGAATTTGAGCATCTCTAAAAGCAGTCAGCTCACCCCAATTTGTCTGCCTGACGCTCAGGCTGTGCTCTGACAGGCCTGGACCTCTGCCTGGATCTTCTATATTCTCACCCATCCAAGACCCAGGGATCCTCTCACCTCCTGCTGTTGGCCAAAGCGAAGCAAGGTTCCTGCCTGCACAGAAATCCTGGATGTGGCTTTTTTTTTTCTGTCGTCATCATGCCTGATGGTGAACAAATTCATGTGTTTGATGTTTCGGCGATGATACTACAGATTACTTTGCTTTGTCTCAGGGCCACATGTGCAAATCCAGATGTGTACGGAAAATAGAAAGAATGATGCCTGTTTTCTCTTTTATATTACATAATCATGTCTTACCAGAACCTTTATAATTTTATCAGAAGTATCATTGATTGGTATCTAAATTCTCCAAATGCTATCTGTTATTCCATGCACGTCCACCTCCACCTGGAGAGTGCTAACCCTAGGGATGACGAGGGAGGCTTTAGAATAGGTCAGCGATGCAGAGCTAATTCAGTTAGGATATTGTTGATATACACTGTAAAGCCAAAGTGGGTTGTCAGGGAAGCAGAAGTACACAGTTTGTGGTCTTATTTCTTCAGAGGAAACAAAACCAAATTGTTTTTTATAAAATAGACTTTCAAAAAAAAAATTATAGCTGCTCAGTAAAGATTGGTGGTGCGGTTCTTACTGTGCTGTTGCTATGGTTTTTTAAAAATGGAATAAAGAGAGTGCGGTTAATTATATTAGAGATGATTATGTATGGCCATCATTTGAGTTCCTAAGAACCTATTAACACTGACAGATAATTTGGACAGAGATTGGCAAAGTACTTTTTTTTTTAAGATCTTCTGACAACTTTCTCTGCAAACACAGTTGATCACCAGAAAACATTTTATATATATTTTTTTTAATCAAACCAAACCTTTTACCTTTTACAATAAAATGAAAGGAATAAAAAAAGGGAACATTATAACAGAAATTGAAAGCAACTAAATTGCTGGTGGTCTGCCAGCAGCAGTGTATAAGACATTACAAAGACACAAATTAAGAGTAAAAATATCAAAAACTGAGATATATAAAAGTACAAGAGTATAATAAAGAATAAAATGACTAGTAAACCAGAGAGAATATGCAGTGCAAAAAACCAGTTGTGCAAATGTAGTATGGCAACAGTGAAGAATATGCACAAGCACCAAAGTATAGAGAAAATAAAAGAAAGTGAGGCTGAATCGTTAAGTGATATTTACAATTTATATAAGGGATATACCAATACTGGTATTGGGCCAATACCTTTCTAATGTTTCTGCAACATATCTATCAGTATTGGTTAAAGTTAACTGATACCATGAACTGATACTTAAATGTAGAAACTCTGCAATAATTTCACAGAAAACTTTTGTTTTTAACTTGAAATTTTTTTTCCATTTTTATTTATATTTTATACCTTATTCACAATCATGTAAGAAACAGTGAAGAAAATAAAACCTGTCTTCCAATTCATTGCATGTTTTGTGTGGTTGACGTATCGGTACTTGGTATCGGCAAGTACCCATATCCCTATTTTTATTAAAATATAAACTGTTAATTCAAACCACTGTATTTTTATAATTTCAGTGTATTCTGCATTTATTTTGCACTATTCAAGGTTTTTGTTTGGTCGGCATCCAACTTCCTTTAGAATTAAAAAATAAATGTTCTGAAGATAGGGCTGCACGGTGGCGCAGTGGTTAGCACTGTTGCCTTGCAGCAAGAAGGTCGTGGGTTTGTATCCCGGCCCAGGGTCTTTCTGCATGGAGTTTGCATGTTCTCCCCGTTTATGCGTGGGTTCTCTCCGGGTACTCCAGCTTCCTCCCACAGTCCAAAAACATGCATGATAGGTGAATTGATCATTCTAAATTGTCCCTAGGAATGAATGTGAGTGTGAATGGTTGTCTGTCTCTCTGTGTTGGCCCTGCAACAGACTGGCGTCCTGTTCAGAGTGTACCCTGCCTAACGCCTGATAATTGCTGGGATAGGCTCCAGCTGCCCCGTGACCCTGAATTGGATAAGCGGTTAAGAAGATGGATGGATGTTCTGAAGATCTCTAGCAGCAGACATGGAGAAGTTTGAAGAACTTCTAGTGAAGACGTCTGAAGATATGAACATTTTATATAAGCCTTCACTACAGGGGAACAAAGATGCTCAACACAATTCTAACTTGTAGATGGCAACAGTGGCAGAACTGCGAGAAAACGCTATACCCCTGTTGTCCTGACTTTCTAGGCAATGGATAAGGTCTGAAGGAAAAATGTATATGTGAGTACATGTGCGTTGCTGTGCAAACTTGCTGACAGAGAAGTACAAACTAGACAAGGGGATGATGGATGGATAGAAGGACAGCTGGAGAAAGAGAAAAGTCATATTTAGTGATAAAGTCTCCCTTTGGCCCACTGCAATTTTATTCAAGAGCCAAGACTTACCATTTAAATACTCGAGTAGCTACAAAAAAAGCAGCCTCTCTGTAAAATGCTTCAATGCTTTCTTTACCAGATGTGAATAACTATAGACACCATTATAAGTTTTGAAATTCAAGGACAAAATCAGCAGATTAAAATATTTTATCGTCAGCTCTAATGTCGTAATTTTAGATGTTGCTGCTCCATAGTCTGTCCGCCAGAGCCCATTAAACATTGGTTTGATGAGTCGACTCATTTAAGATGCACACCATGTGCTATAATCTTTACTCTCCGCTGCACAGGAAGTACTTCAGTGCTTCTCATATGGGTTAGCCACTCTTGTTGATTTTCTCCTACATGATACTGTAAAACAGACATTTCAGGCTAAAACCTCGGGAATATCTCGAAATGGAAATGTTTCAATTCACATTTACAAAATCTATTCACGTTTAAAGCTACATTATTGGACTTTTATGATGAAGGAGTTTTAGATTTCTCATGTGGCAATACTTTTGACTCAAACATGGATGGTCTGCATCTCAGCCAGCAAAATAGGGCCTTCCATGCATTGCCATCATTTCACTCGTGAGCGAGTTCATCTGTTGCTCCTGTCGCCCAGAAAGGTATTTCACCTTTGCCTTGAAGAGTGGCTGCATGATGCACACCAGCAGTCATCCAGGTTAGATTAATTTCTTTTACAAGCCACTATTATTTACGATAGCTATGCATCCTCACCGTGTTCTGCCTCGTCTGTGACCCCGGCAGTTTAAAGAAAAGTAAATGTGGCTTTTAAGATAAGAGCTCTTCTGAGGAACAGGCATGCAAATGTTGCATTTACAGTTTCCAGGCGTGACTCCTTCCTCATTTTCTTTTTAAACTCCACTCTGCACCACCTATTTTGAGAAGTCTTATTACAGCTTTGATGTGTTTGCATGATGCGACTGATGGTTTAACGTCTGCATCTGTGCGTAGAGGGTTGAGGGTGCAGGATAGTTTCAGATGCACAAAGCTCATTTCTGCATGCCTTTTCTGGTCATATAGAGTGCAGAAGCAGTTCCTAAGACACCACCCGCATTGCTTCAGCAGGAAGTAGAAAGATTTTAGAAATTAGAGAAAAAGAAAGAGAGTTCAGAGAAGAGGAGAGGGCCTATTTGGTGGAATAAATTAGCAAAAAAAAAAAGAACAGGTAGGAAGAGGAAGGAAGGAAGGTTAGGAGAGCAGAAGTGGGCTTGTAAGGCCACGCTTGCTGACTCAGCTCCAGCAGCCAATCAGTAACACAGTTGCACATACACCCACACACATCCATATTCCTTTTGAAAAGACCTGCGCTCGTCTGCTCACTTCACTTAAATGTTTGCGTCCTGCATCACTCTGCTTGTGTTTCATGTTCTCTGTAGTCAAGCTATGTCGACTGCAGCAGTTAGCAGCCATTCTCATAAATGCCTCTCAGAGCGGTAATTTTGCAGCTTCAGCTTCGTCGCAGAGCTAATCGTTCCGCACCGGGCTGAGTGGCAAAAATTGGCGTCTCTCTCTTCTTCTATTTGGGAAAGCACCCTCTGGTTTTATGGCCCTCTTGACCACAGATCCCAGATCACTTTCCATTAAGTTGTTGTCCATTAGAGCCACAGGGAGAAACCTGATTCTGGGGTTTGTGGTTAGGGGGGGAAGTGATATCCATGTTCAGAAAGTGCCCACTCAGATAAAACTTACTTGTAGTTTTGACACTGATTGCAAGCAGTAGTGATTTTTTTTTATTAGGTTAGGTTGTTGTCAGCCCTATTTGTTTGTGACCAAGCTATCAAATTCCTTGCTGGATCGAAAGCATTACAAGCAGCACTTAAGCCGTGACCTGACACGCAACATATTTCCAATCTGGCTTTCGATTCGTAGTACAGCACGCAGAACTTATGGCTTCACTAAACTTCACATGATTGCTGCCGTTAATAATGTGGTTTGTCACCGTGATAAATGATCTAGACCAGTATTGGAGACCAATCAACCTCAGTGTCCAAACCACTAGCAGGTGAGCTGATTTATATTGATTAGTTTTAGAAAGTTCTCATGGGAGCTCTCAAGCCCTGCCTTCAATTTATGCACTATTTTGACACATCAGCCACCTGTTCATTACTGCAGATAAGACTGCATCAGAAATGCATTTACCCCCTTCACTGACTTCTTTATATTTTAATTCATCCACACCGGAAAGTTTTGGAGGATGAGTGGTCCTCCTAAGGTCATGCTGGAGTATATATGGGTTTACGAGATTTTTTTCAACTTTTATACATTTTTATTATATTCTACACTATTATACTTAAGGACTGTTGATAAGCTGATCTCTTGCTTTCAATTCTAAACAGTCAGTATTTAATGTGCTGGTTTGCTCATAGTTTTTGTGCTTCATTTCATAATTGAAACCCACTCGGCTCCTACCTGTCAGCTGCCACCTGGTAAACACCGACTGCAGCCACATGTGAATTTAGCACAACTGAAACAGTGGAGTGGATTAAACGAATAAACACAAATACTTTTTTGACATGAACTCTCAGCTTTAAATGACTGTTTTTGCGCTTTTGCAGCAAGATTTGTTGAACTCTGACATTTTGTCCACAGGTTTATGTAACACATTAATGTTTGATGCTTCACAGTTTGAAGTGAACAATGATATATCTTTGAAAAAAGCTATCCATCAATCCATCCATCCATCCATCCGCTCTAAAGGTTCCCTTTGAAATAACTTTTTTAGTCTGGACAAACACTTACAGGAACTTAGATGGGAACAACTTTGTTAACTCGGACTTATTAACAGCCTTTTTCCTCTGCAGCAGATTACCCACAGCCTTGTGGTTTGTTCATACATTGTAATGTAATGTTTCTTAGTTAATACTTTAACAGGGAGTTGTTCTGTGTCCCTTAGATTGTAGTTCCAACACTCATGTTTATACATTACAGAGCATGGAGATGAATCAGGTCTGTTTGTGGACAGTCAGACTTTCCTTTGGCCAGAAGGAATGTTCCATGAGGCTCTGACCGCTACATAAGCTGTGGCCTCCCTCTCAGCCTTTTTTCTTTTCTGTCTCTCTCCTCTGTTTTTCCTCCATCCACGCTCAGTTGACAGCCTTTCTCTGGGCATGAACACAATGTAACTGGGAAGCTCTTAGTTGGCAGATGAATCTCCTTCGTCAAGGACACTTTTTTATCATCAAGTGGCAACTGAGTGGTGAGAGGAAACTGAAGTTCACTCACTCCTTTCTGCAAAGAGCGCATCACATTTTATGGCTTGTGAACCATAGTTGTGTGTGGATATTTTGTTTTACAGAACTGTAGTTATGGATAAAATCTAAAGAGCCTTTTATTCCTGGGATGGAATGAGATTAGTTTCCCCATCCCAAATGGACTTTCTCTTCCTCTATGGAAGACATTGCAACACTTAAATTCTGTCTTTCTTAGACAGATTGCAGCATCTGAACAGCTTTCCTCATCCTTTTCAGAATATACAACTCATCACATTCTTCCTCCCTTGTTGCCCATGCGACTTGACCTCCCTGTCTGTCCCCATACACAGCGTTGTTTTGGGGCGACACAGCCACATAATTGAGAATAAGACTTTTTGAGGAACTCTTTGACATCTGGCAGAGGTTACAGAAAGTCTTCAAACTCATTAGAAGACCTTTGAAATGTTTACTTTGAAGTAAGGGTCGAAAGAACAAAATTTGATGGGGGAAAAAGCTATTTCCAGCTGCAGTAAAGCAAAAATAATTCATACCCCTTCAGATTTACATTTTGTTGTTTTCATTCAACCAAAGGGTTTGTCAATGGCAGGAAAGGAGAGATATTGCTAAAAAAAATACTAGAAAAAAATGTATCTTTAGTAGCCTATACATTTAAAAAATGCTTGTATTTGTACACTGACCATTTCTTTCTATCTTTATGTTTATATTTTGATCATCTATCTTTGGTGATGAGCTCAAACTCTCTGAGGTTTGAAGATTTACCTATTCACATCGTACCGCCCAGCAGAAACGATTTTATTTTGTCTAGAAATGCACTATTAATTACTTCAGCTATTTTGCCATCAACTCTTAACAGCTTCATTGCCCTTGAAGTAAAGCATCCCCACTACATGATGCTGCCACTACTGTGTACAATGGATTTGGAGTGTTTTCCACGTCTCATACACCTATTTTAATTTATTTTTTGGAAGGAGGTCAAAAAGTTACAATTTTGTCTATTTGATCAGAGTACCTTTTTCCACTACTTTGCTGTGTTTATTTGACTATCTCTGGTAAACTGCAAACAGAACTTGTTATGGGTCGCGTTCAACAATGTCTCTTTTGCATTAAGGCCGTATTTTTGAACTGTAAGCCAATTACGGTCCTATCAACAGATTCTCAAGAGTTACCATGGACCTCCTGACTGATTCTTTAATTGATTGACTGCAGTTAATTGATTCATCTTTAATTGATGCTGTCAGTGAAAGTAGACACCCGTGTTTTGGAAGGTTTGCAGCCGTGACATACACTTGCACATTTGCAATAATTGATTTAGCAGTTCTCCATGAGATCTCTAATGCTTTAAATATTGTTTTTATTATCTAACCATCGTTTAAACTTCTCCATGACTCCTTCCCTGACCTGCCTGCTGTGTTGGTCTTCATGAAGCGGTTTGTTCACTAAAGTTTTCCAACAAACCTCTGAGGACTTCACAGAACAGCTGGATTAAAATTACATCCTGCACAAATTTTACAAATTTGGTCAGTTTTGAAAGTTCTTTGTTGCTTTTCGGGATATCAGAGTAAGATGAGTTGAATAATAATGTAAAAATATAACTTATAACTTACTATAATCAGAAAAGTTTTATTGCCATATGTGGCATTAGGAAATGCTGCAGTACTTTGTGCAAACATAGGACAAACACTTCTTAGCATGCAATAAATACAATATATGGGATAAACAGACTAATATATTAATGAGTGCTGGTTTGGATCCGTGCAGACTCAGATTGGTGCAAAAATACAACAAAGTCAATGTGAAACAGAGCGGCTGGTGGGAAAAGTTTTAGGGTTGTTGTTCATGAGTCCAACAGCAAAGGGGAATGCTACTTTGTGTTGATCTGTTACATAAAACACCAACAAAATTAACTAAAAGTTTTGGCTGTAACGTGAATTCTGCAAGATTTCAAGTGATATGGATAGAACACACAGGTTCTCTGCTGAACCAGACTTTAAAAGCCTTAGTGCACACCTGAGTGTTATATGCTGCAGTTAGGAGATAATTAGTTGGTCCTAATGCTTTTTTCAAGTCAGCCCTTGTTCTCGCTATGTTGCTATAAGTATGGCTACTGTATTATGAATGACAGCCATCTGTCTTTCAGCTGTCAGCTTGAACCGTGAGCCAAGTAGGTCTCTGTGCAAATTCAGTATCGCCTGGTGGACGTGTAACATAACACAGCCACTTTGTTTAAAATCCCCTACTCTTTAGATGGATAAATGGTTTTGAGGTTAATTTCAGGTTGAAGGTGGTGATGTGGTATTATCTGCGCCTTGATCTGCACCTTAGCTTCAACTGTATTATTGCTTCAGTTAACTTTGGTATGTGTACATCGACACAAAAACAAAAGTTAAAGAGTAACTAAACCCCAAAACAACTTTTGTTAGCTAATAAACTGTATAAATGGCTCTTTACCAACGCAATCTTTCAGTTTCAGGGCATTTTTTTGACAGTTTCGTCTAAACTTGTTAAATTCTACACTTTTTGGTCTAAAACGTCTTAGTGCTGCCACTCATGGTCATTGTGTGGCTACTGCATTTGAATTTTGTGATTGGCTGAGAGCGGTAAATCTTTTCCATTGTCTACATCACAGGTGTGGTCTCACAGAGACGCCCTTCCTCCCTCAGACACACTCGCCCCGCCCCGTGACGAGTGGAAATTGCTTATCTTGTGTGCTACATGTGCACACAGAAGCATACCAACAGAAACACAGGAAGCTGAAATCCATATATCATACTTTAGAGGACCGCAACGTCGAAGTGGTTTAAAGCCATGAGTTATAACCTATATGTTTTAAACACAATGTGAGTTAGGAAACAAAAGCTGCCGTCATGTTTCCCTCCGGAGCTACTTAGCAGCGCTGACTTAGCACCCTTAGCCAACGGCTCGAACTGATACATTGTTTGGCCGCTGCGCTCCATAAAGCCTCCCTTTACCTCTGGTGGACAGCGGAGAAGAGATCATGATTTCTCCCTTTACTGGAGGTAAAGAGAGGCTTTATGGAGCTCAGCAGCCCCATGCCATATTAGTTCAGCCGTGACTGTCTTCCAGACCACACCCCCACGTCCCCTCCACCCCCCCTCTGTGTTTTCTGGCCCTGGCCAATTTGGTAGAATTTTTCAAATGTTGCCTGTGGGCAGGATAATGTTTTTTTCATGGGATTCAGTTACTCTTTAAGTACATGCATGTGCAGGGGATGGGGGGCTTAGGCACCTGCCCCTTTCATCCAAGTGCCCTTTTTTTTAAAAAAAAGAAAATATTTTTGGTCTTCTTTTTCCTTTTTTTAGGTGTGCATATGTGTGGAGGCCTGCCTGTGCCCCCCAACATCAACATGTAGCTATTAACAATTTAGTTAAATAAAATGATCTGGCTGCTGTCAGTCACTTGATGGCAATTAACCAATGTTCATTATGCCTCAGCCTCCACTCCTCAGCTGTTTAGCTTTGCCAGTGGGGCCAAGTAGGGTGTGCAAGATTATGACTAAAGGAGTTCAGATTATTTTATTATCTTTTTCTCAAATTGTCTTGTTGTAACTGACAAAGTGAATGAGCATGTTGTGTGTACATCTCTATGTAAATCTCTGTTTTTACTATCATGGCCCATGGTAGACGGGCCAGCTATCGAATTATGTGCAAGAATATATATATATATATATATATATACATATATATATATACATATATTGGCTAGTCCTGATTTTGAAACACAGAACTGTGTTTATTTACTTGCAACGCTGGTTTCAGATCTCCTTCACACCCACTGTGAGAAAAAAATAGTTGAGTTTCAGTCCGTCCTCTGCTCTCATATGGAGCCTCCATCGCTTTGATATAAAGAAATGGCAATGAGACTTTTACTTGAGGGACGCACTTCAAAGCGCACGTACAGCCTATCTTCTCTCCGCTCCTTTCACCTAACGTTACCTAATGAGTCCTCACCTCTGCACACCGGATCTGGTTGGAGGTGAGAAGCCGTAAAAAAAATTAGGTCACTGCTGTAAACTCCAGAAAGGTTAACCCCTAAAACTGTTGCAGTTCCCATCTAAAAATGTCACATAAACAGTAGCTGAAAATAAACAACTGTACCAACAATTTGGACTACAGCAGGTATGGAAAGCCAGATGTGTCATTATTAAAAAATCTCAAAATTGATATTATACATGTGAACATTTTAATAAAACTTTAAATGTATTTGACAAATAAATATATTCTTATACAAAATATATGTATATTATTTCTATAATGAGATTATTTGATATTTTTACTAATATTTTACCTCATTGCTGTGTACCTAAGATATCATGAATTTATTTTAGAATATAATAATCATTTACTGTCCCACAAAGTGGAAATTCTGATGTAACAGCAGCAAAGTGATAGGTAATAGAAACATTGGCTTCACACAAATTTAAAATGTATAAAAATTAAATCTAAGAATTAAGAATAATATATACATTAAAGACAAAAATTACAACAGTGTACTATGCAGTTTCTGAAATAAATTTTATCATATACATGTCTATCCCATAAGTTGAAAGCTGTAAAATAGCATGATATAGTCCCTTTAAAAAAAGTAAATCTCTCAGAGGTGCTAACATTACTGTAAAGCTTCTGCAACTGAGCTGCTGTGGAGGTAAACAAGTGAGCTATAAGGGTTTGTTCAGTAAGACACAGCAACAAGCTAAATGATTCCATAAAATACTTTAAAATGCTTGTCTATTCAGCTGCCAGCTCTCCTATGGTCTTTTTAATGTGTGTGGGCTTTGATTTACACAGCCCGACAGCAGCTTCTCAACAGCAACATTGGATGCCATCGGATAATAAAACAGGCCACTTTTGCTTTGCATGGTTCTCATGTGATGTCACTGATCTGTTTCTCTATCAGATTCTTGACAGATATGGGTTGTTGTAAATTAGGATGGTATACTATAAATTATGTTGTTGTAATCCTTTTTAAAATCTTGCTCTAATTGCCCCTTTCTAACTTTGAGCACCTGCCCCTCTGAAGGTCTCTGCACAGCCCTGGTTAACCATGTTCTTAAGAGAAAAAAAAGCCTTGCAAAAATTGTCAAATTATTACTATGGTGCAAAATGAGAAAAAAGTAGACCTATTTGCTTTAGTGCATTTGTGCTGCTATGCTTTTTCAACGCCTAAACAAGTCTCAAATACAGTCTCAATGATTAAGAGAGGATGTCTTGTAAACATTAGCTTCGATTGCTCTAAAAGTTATTCAAACTTACATGTTTGCCATCTTCTAAATAGTATTTTCTTAACAGACTGCTGCTCCTCACCACATGATGACACAGGGTGTTGATTAGTCGAAAGCATGAGTGTGCAACTGTAGATAGCAGTGGTGACAAAGTGAAAATAGCTCTTCTAAAATATACCAGAGTGCAGAAGCTTTAACATTACCTAAATCTTAAGAAACTGGCAGAAAACTGTTGCTGAATTCATTACTTCACACCTCCATGATTTAGAGACAAGTTCTTTCACATTCCCGCTTCCTAAAAATGTCAAAAATTGCATTAAAAGGAACTGAATACTGGCATTTTATCGGAGCAAGTTTCCTCCTGAGGTGCAAAGTCGCACATGAAAAATAACACAAAAATGTAAAGAAATAAATGATCAATTCAGATATATATCTAGAGTTGGCTGCACTTAACTCTGTGTCAATATTCCAAATGTATCACAATGATTACATTTGAAGCATTTAGATTTTTGTTTTGTTTTCTTTTTAATGTTAAAAATAGATCAGTAATCTTAAAATATTAAATAAATTTAATGTTTTACTAGTTTTTTTCAAGTAAAATCCATAGTAAGAATATAGCAAAACTCCTCAAAAGTCTTGGGTTTTGACACATGGTATGCATCTTGTCTTTTATCTGTTTATGCGTCATCTTTGATAAATAATCATATGGTCAAACATGTGTTGTGTGTGTTTTTACACTTGTTGTGAGCACTGATGCTGTATAAATTAACCTTACTGTTAAAAAGCAGATTCTCTGCAAGAACGCTTCAGTTGACTGATCTAATTTCTTTTCACAATGATTGAAAGGATATCTCCGACACTTGGCGCCTCGGAAAAGGTGCAGGTTTATCACGAATGTGTCTTGTTGCTTTTTTACATTATCTGTGCTATAGTTTGTTTCATAGTTAAAGGTTGTATGTGGAACATTTACATAAAAAGCTACATTTAAAGAAAAATACATCCACTGGGCTTTTATAGGGGCTCAGAATGAAAGTACAAGATATTATTTAAAAAATTATATTTGAATCAAAATATTATAAAATGTAGTACATTGTAGTACATGGCATTACGAACAATGGTGGAGTCAGCAAGTCAAGCAGCTGGTTCAGAGCCCCGTAATTATTGTTATCCATCTCAAGAGAGGAGTGACCGCAGAAAAACAGAAACTAAAGTAGTTTAAGGTGAAGCCTACACTAGATGGACCCACATGAAACATTTCCAAAAACTGGAAAACTGCGACATTCCTCCTGGATCAGTAAGATAACTCACTTGCTAACCTGGCTAACGTCAGCTGTCATTTAAACTCCTCTAAAATACATTCCTCACTGGAGACAGTTCAACCAGGCAACCAAACAGCTGGAATTGTGTTTTTGTTTTAACTACAACCTAGATAAACGAGATGTCTCTATCAAGCTCATGTTCCATATACGACCTCTAAGGCCTCCTAAGCATACTTGCCAACCCTCCCGATTTTTCCGGGAGACTCCTGAATTTCAGTGCCCCTCCCAAAATCCTCCCAGGGCCACCATTCTCCCGAATTTCTCCCGATGTCTGACGGTGTTGCATATCATGTACACTCCCCGTTTCTAAAGTGAGATGGATCGAGAATAAAATGTGCTACATTTTAAATGTATGAACAGTTTCTTCATTCCGGACATGAAAATCCATCACATGTTTGGCGAAATTTGCTGTTTTTAATCAAAAATAGGTCCCCCGCATGATTCTTATGTCTGTGAGGAAAACAATCAGTGACGCACGGTGCAGCAGCGAGCCGCACGTTTTCAGAAGTCTTTGTATTTGGTCTGGCAAAAACCAACGTTAGAGTCAAAATCAACAGACTCATTGCTTTCTTAGTTTGTGCTGCGACCAATGGGATATGAAAGCATATAAAAAAAACACTGCAACTTTTTTACACAAAAGTTTTTTCAGCAAAAAGTGGAGGGACTGTTTAATTTCTTAACTTATATTATTGCTGTGGACTGTTATTTTGTCAAATAAATAAATACTCTAAGATTCAAGTATTCTTAATAATTATAAGGATATATATTTAATTTTCTATTTTTTTAACCCCCCTGCTTTTTAAAGTCTCCCTAATTCTGAGGTCTCAAGGTTGGCAAGTAGCTCCTAAGTCAGACTTTGAGTGAGTGCAGGACATTTTCAGACCATAGCTTAGGCCAAGTTAAATGTGTGGCTTAATGTAAGTGAAGATCACAGATGTGTTTCTTAGCTCATCCGTCCCATTAAATGTGCTTTTTACATCCTGGTTTTAACTTTTATTAATGATCAAATCTCCAAATTCTTTCACATTTTACACCAATAAATATTTCTATTTGATCTTTTGGACTGTACAAATACACCGAGACATTTTCACCATATATATTTTCTCCTAGTGAGCGTTTCTGTGAGTATTTATCACCCATCTTTTTAAATCTGACAGCTGCTGCAAGTAATCATTTGATAATTTCTTCATTCATTTATTGAACTTGATCAAGGAAACACTTTTAATTTTCAATGATTTACCTAACAAAATATATTTTTTTTCATTAGCTATTCACACATTGTGCCAGTGCTGATGATCTCTATTGGTAATTCAATTAGATGTTATTCAACGCTTTTGAAAAATGAGTTTGCTGTCAACAGGAGATTCCAGATCTGTGCTTTATATATAATTTAAAGTAATATTACCTAATATTGAGATTTTTATTTTTGCTGAGTCTGTGTGTGGTTGCTCTGATGCTCTAGGTGTTAATTAGATGAACAAGCTTGGGGTTAATGTCTCCTCTGGGATTCACTAATGTACTGGAACTCCCTCGAGCAGGTGTATAGCTGTGTATTTTTGACAAATTGTTATGTATGAACTGTAAAGCGTCAGATGGCCTTATTGGGATTTCAGCATCACAGTTATGCACCAGGAACTGAAACTGCTGGTCTAAATATTGTCATGCAAAAATAAAGAAAATTTGCTGAGATCACGACTCCAAACAAATTCAGAAATGCAAAACGTTTTCATGAGATTCATCTCCAAAATTAGACGAGAGCGTTTCCTGTACTGACACTACAATCCGACAGATTTTGTATTCCTGCACACATGTGGTGAATCATCAGTGCTGACTCAGATCCATTCTAATTTAGTACCACATCTAATCACAGGCTTTTAATCAAATTATGTCCAAATGTTCAGCTGCTGGTGTGAACTATATTTGGGAGACTAAGTTCTCCTGATGGAAACCACAATCTATCGCCATCTTTTTGGAAAGTCAAAATAATCACCATTGAACCTGTTTCTCCTCTGATTGACCCCAATAATTAAATTCATGTAATTAATTTGTGCTTTTACAGCAACCTCTATTATCAGTCGTGTGGATAGTAAAGAGGAAAAAATATATAAATACATTTATTTGGTGGGGATAAAATCCCACATTATCATAAGATGTATTTGGCAAAATACCTTGTTGCACATTTAGTGGCAACTCCCGAAAAAGTCAATAAAATACATTTTTTTGTTGTTGCTGCAACTGAGAGTGTAGCCCCCTTTTAATTAGTAATCAGAATCAGAATAGGTTTTATTGTGATTTCCTGTCAAAATATATATTTCCATAAAAGGTTGTTGTGACAGAGAACCCAATTCTTTTTACCCACACTTTAAAACAGGGAAAAATAGTGATCATCTCCTTCAAGTAGGGCAGATGCGACTTTTCTCTTCAAAACAATAACCCAAATATTTATTTTGAGGCTGTGGTAGTCTGTTTTCACAGATGCTGATAAGTATAATGGACAATAATATGGAAAATTTGATTACTTCACTCACTCACTGTTTCTACTCTAATTCAACCCAAAGGGGCCATGTTGGATTGGGGTCATGGCTCTCTACAGACCAGTCAAGTTCAAGTGCAAATGTTGCTCTTAGTGGGATAAATTATTGATCGAGTCACTATTTCTCCACCGAGTCATTCGCTCTCCTTTTTGGTCTGCATGGAGGGCTGATTCATCTCGGACCCTTAAGGAATTGATCCCTCATTTCTTGTTATATTTACAGACATACAAATAAACAGCTGACTCATTTCCCAGCATGCAGTTTACCAAGCAAGTAGGCAGGAAGTGGGAATGAGGAGGCCGTGATTCAACGTTCGTGAGCTGGAAACGTTTTGCTTTCTTTGGGTCAGCAAAGACGGGGCGAGACACGCAACGGAGAAAAACCCCCACTGGAGGAAATGGTCTTAAGGTGGCATGCTGGGGTAATCTTGTTCTCCAGTTATAAGACTGAGCAACTTCCTTTCCACGATTCTGTTGTTTTTATTTTTGCTGTTTCTCCTTTAAAATCTTCCTGTTCCCTCTAATTAAAACAAAAATAAACCTGCTGCTGATGGTGTGATGACGGCTGATTCGCACAGAACCCTTGGGGGAAACGGATATAAGATAAATGGTTGAAACGCTAGACAAAAACACCATTGGCTTGTTAACATAATGACATTTGGAAAAGTTGGAGAAAATAAGGAAGAAAAAGATCCTTATGACACAAAGCACTTAAGTTCAGAAATCAATCCAGTATGACAATATATAAAAACAAATCATTAGGATAAATTCACGGGAACCTCCCTTGTGATTGTGTGTATAACATTAAAATATTGGGAATATGAAGCAGAAAGGAAGAAATGACCAATATCCAATTTGTCAAGAAGGAATTTAGAGCCTAAAATCCACAAGCTTTATCCCCAGTGGCAGCTGTCCGCTCTTCACCTTGTTAAGAACAAGATGGGGTGACAAATGAGATCTTTTTATATAGGCCGATAATCTGCACTGTTAGATGAAATACACTTTGTTAAACAGATTATAAGGTGAGTGGTAATATTTGAAGACAAAAAGTGGAATAAAAGCACCAATATGTTCTAGAATGCACTTAAGATAGGATTGTAGTAATTGTTAATCACAGATGAGTGAGCTATTTTTACCCACCCGTGTGTATATATAGTCTAAAACTTTGGTCATCTGTTGGATAAGCCCTGGCAAATCCTATTTACCCTAAAACTAGAGGGCATCTGTGATGGGGTTTGGAGTAGAGATACCCAGAGTGACGTCAGATACCTAGAAAGAGATCGAAGCTAGCCTTAGCCAAAATAACTGAGAGATAGTGAATGAGATCAGGACTGACTGAAAGGATCCACACACGATCCAGAATCCTTACTCACTGGCCCAATTTATCTTCTTATGCAACAGGCTAACACGGCAAAGTCCATTCACCTCCCTTCGTCTTTCATTGTCTTGTTCTGGGAATTGATAGTGAAGGGGAGATCTTCCAGAAAGGAGCAGAAGGAGAGTGAACGTCTCGCATCGTCACGTCTTGTACACAATTAGCTTCTGTAACTTCTTCAGAACTCTTCCACTTTTTTTCCCCCTCCCTCCCTGATTTCCAGCTCAGAGTCTCTTTGGCAGGGAGGCAGAAAGAACGGTGAAATGAGAGCCAGTAATGCCTGGAGCTAGGGGACAAGTTGAGCCAGAGTCTGTCTGTCAGGGAGGAAAGAGAAGAGAGGGGGAACTGGTGAAAGGCTGTAGTTCCTTTCTGAGAGTAGTTCAACGCTTTATTGGTCAACCGACAGATGATTAGGAATGAGTGTCCTTGACCCAGTATACCTCTTCAGCTTGGGAGGCTGACATAGAAAACTGAGGGATTATGACTAATGAGATTCGAGGGTTTGCCCGATGCAGAGAGAAACAGAAATGTAACTTTTGGCCAAATCGTAGATAATCCCTCAGAGCAAGTTTCTCTTTGTGTGGGGTTGTAGCTGTGCGTGAAGTTAGGAACAAAGTATCAGACAGCCAGTCTGGGGTTTACTGCTCATAAGGCATTCCATTTCCAAGGTAGGCAAAGGTTAAGGAAATTATACCAGACATATATGGTTATATCATCATATCCCATGAGTAAGGTATTTGAGAACCAATAGATGATGGATGGATGGATCTACCATCTTATTTTTACTTTCAGATTTGATTTTTTTCTGTTATTTAAAACACAAATATGTGCTGAAAGTTCTGCAGATGCTTCAGGTTCAATATTGGTAGACGCTTGGAATCCAACAGAGACGTACAGGATTATGCCCATTTATGAATTATTGCATCTGCACCTAATATTTCTCAGATTTGCAGTAAACACAAACTCAGGTGTTGTTGGTTGATGCATTTATAGATCAAAAACCTTTCGGAGTTCTAGGCTTTGGTGTCTTTTTTTAGTACCAGACCTACTTCTTGCTGACAAGAAATTCACTAGATTGCTACCTGTGCTCAAGTCGTTGTTGCATTTATATGATCATACCATCTACTATCCATGATGACGTTTCTAAGCAGGCCCGTGAACAGCAACGCTATCAGACATTATCAGAGACTTAGGTAAAAGATGAATGCATGCACGGAAATATTCTAGGTCGCCTTTCTCCAAGTTTGCTTTTTGATAAAAGGATAATAGTTGCTAATAAATACATTTATAGTGGTTTTAGGTTGGAAAGGGAGATGGGGCTTTGTCTTAATAAGCACAGCTGTAATTAAAGAGTAGCAATATAGACTTTCAGTAAAACAAACACTGTTTGTGCACTAAAACCTTCTCCAAACAGTCTGAAATGACATCACTAATTTCCATAAACCACTCCATCTATCTATTATTCAAAGCTCACCTTGTGATCACAGCAGTGGTGCTTTGTTGTGTCATTTACTTACCTTTGTTCTGGACATACCCGGCCCTTTGTGGTGTGCCTTTGTTATGTTGGAGGCAGTTTTCTTTAACTTTAAAAATACATGTTTTTGTTCTTGGAGACAGGCCATTTTGAGTGAATTTCTCTTGGAGATGAATAAAGTATCTACCTACCTACCTACCTACCTACCTACCTACCTACCTACCTATCTATCTATCTATCTATCTATCTATCTATCTATCTATCTATCTATCTATCTTTTATTTTTTTCTGGGTGGAGAGTAATTTAAAGGTTCTACTTAGTCAACAAAGGCTCACACAGTGCTTTAACTCTTGTGGTTTTATTATTCATCCCAAGAGTCAGGTCATCTTATCACTGATTCGGGGGAGATCCTACTTTTTGTCTATCATTCAAGTAGTCATACTTTTATTATTATTATTATTATTATTATTAACGGTATGATTAACCACAGCTCTAACAGCCAGTAATCTCTGTGAGAATGTGTTTGTCTTTAAAAGTTTGTACTAATTAAGTTAAACATAATTTAATATAAAGACATCTATAGGTGCATTTCTGCTGTCGGATCTTCAGGAAGCCTCCAAATACACTTGGGCCTCCAATACGCTGAGCTGGGCACACAGGGCCATTTTTGGGGGCATTTCAGAAACCAACCCCGTACCAGTGTGGGAAATTGCATTGTAGAGTGGGCGGGAGCTGAGGTTAAGTCACGCTGATTGGCTGATTCAGAAAGGAAATAATCTGACGTCACCAAACAACCGGCTTTTAAAAATATTTAAGAGTTATGGTAAAGTATTTTATAACAGCATAGCAAACAGAAACAGCAGCAGCCCCTGCTTCTTCTGTCTATCTTTCGCTATATCCCCTGATGTGGGCGCCCTTTGGCGCACACTGCCAAGAGAGTCGTGATACGTGGACTCTTACCTAATTCCTTATAGGTCCGCTTTTGTATGGAGACAAGACAGCTGAGGGGAGCGGGCCAACAGATTTACCCTGATGAGTAAATTATCCTGAAGTTCTGACAGTGTGTACACACCTAATGAATGCAGTAGGTATAAAGAAATCTAATTTCAACACAATTTTCTGGTGTATGTAAAACGAGAACTTGCCAACTCAAAATAAAAATCAAAAGAAGTCATGTTTTTTGTAGGAAAGCAACCCTTCTTCACCTCCTGTTCCTCACTGAAAGAAGCCTGGTTAGTACCTCTTGATGTTTTCACAAACAGCAACGCCTACATTCATCCGGTATTATCTGCAGTTTAAGAATTGAGATCACATGTATAAGTTTGTATAGATTACCACATTTAAATGACCTTTTTATAAAAATATTTTTTTTTCACCATTAAAAGTTTAAATGTCCTGTTGCCAGCAACATGACGATGGAGCCTCACATGCAATATGTCGGTGTTTATTCTCAATCTTTAATAACATGATAATCCTAAATGCTTAAGTAGAAGGCAACTGCCTTTCTTCTCTTGTTTCTTTAAGGTGTTTTAACTTTTATCTAAAAAGGCGCTACTGTTGTGAACGCAGCCATGAGACATGACAAAAGCATTTTACCACCTTGTGTTGTCAACTGACGATGACCAAAATGTTAAACCCAAGAAAGGGTACGGCCTTTGACCTTAACCGTCCCATTACTGACGTTTACGGCCCTGTTAGTGGGATAACAACCCTTATTCTTCCAGTAAGAAATGAAAAGTCTTCAAGAAACAAGCCTACTTGTCCAGTTGTCTTTTATTGAATCACTTTGGAGCAACCGCCAAGTAACTTTTCATAGAAAATATGGCTGCCTACCTTCTAAACATTGTGGAAATGTGGTTGAGAAGTGAAAAGTGAAAAGATCTCCAGAATAGGACATAGATTGATGTCTAAATGTGCTTAAAATATTCAAAATGGCTAACTTAGCCTGAAGGTTTGTCTTTGTATTGACCCAAAAAAGTCATTTATTTCCTGGTCTAAACGAAGATAATTGGTCAACTGTAGATAGCCGCCAAAAAAAGTTAATTTTCTCACTCCAATGATGTCTGCCAGGACCTCTTGGAGTTGCATTTTGCTTGGATTTTATCATAATTTTCAAATGGTCCTGGTTTCAGGATCATGCCGAAACACAAACGCAATCAAGTTTGTTAATTGATGAGCAAACCTAAGGATTTAATACCAGAACTCGTCAGATAGTGATAGAAAGGTGATATTTTTTCGCTGATGTATTATTTTACTAGGATTACTACACTGCAGGTCCAGTCATCAGATACACATTTTCTTGAGCACAAACTGAACAGCAAAAATGTATGAGTTCAAAAGCCAGCTATGAATTTTGAATCAGCGTTGTTGCCTTCCATCTACATAAAAGGGGTAAATGTGGTGGAAAAAATAAAGGTTGACAGATGTGTACTGAACCGTGCTGCTGGTGTCCAAAATGGATCAAACAACCAAGCCAAACTCTCACCATATTTGTTTAGGCTTCATCTTGACAGGATGGATGGGCTAAAAAAAAGTCACATATTCAAAATATTTCTCTGAGCTAAATAAAGATAAGGATTTGCTGACCTTAAATAGCCATAAAAAAGACTTCTGTGGACGTTCCACTTTTCCACATAACAGAACCACCAGACAACACTTTGAGAAACCTTCAGGATGACACAGCATGTTATGAATCTAACATGTGTCATCTGTTACTCATGTGCTGTTGGTAATATTACCAAGGAACTTCGATTTTGTGTCGCGGAGGCAATGTAGTCTGATTTATGGATTTGGCAGCTTTAACAAGAGCAAAAGCGGTATGGAGTGCAGAGTCACTGCTGGTGTAGGCTGGAACCAGCTTAGGCTTCTAGTGCATTTCAGCCTTTGTGAGTGCTTTGTGTTGACGGGAGGGGGTGATGTGCAAAAGGACCGCAGGGGGCTGCTCTGTGTGCTGACAGCTGGCTTCTATAAATAAATCTCACAGGCAGGGGAGGTGGGGACACAGTGGTGGATGGACGTTGGGAATGAGGAAGAAATAAGGAGGGGAGGAGACGGATGGGTGAGACGATCAAGTGGGCCCGATACAGATGCACTGGGAGACTCTAGAGAATGTGGTGGAGTTTCCTGCGCTGCACTGTGCTCGGGTCAGGACCGAATGAACACCAACCACACGCCACCTGCGTCTGACCCAATCATCTGTCCCGGCTGAGATCAGGTGACACAACCCCCCCCCTGCGCCGTCATGGCTAATGAGTCTGTTGCCGTTACGTTTTATCTCACATCTGTGCAGCCCCGTGAGCTTCCTTCCCTGGTGTTTCTCGACTCTCTGGTGAGACTTTCCGACTCCATCACTTAGCAAAACAGCAGGATCAACAGAGACACAAGGAATAAACAAAGAAAGCCAGGAATTGAGACACAGGTGAAGACGAGACTGGCTGCTCTGTCTCATATCAGACAGACACGAAAAGCACAAACTGAATAACGTCCTTGAGTCTTTAAGCAGGAATAACGCTCTCTTCATGAATTTGTCATGCAGGTCGTCACTGAGCCCAGTCCCATCAGGCTGAGTGGCCCAGCAGCTGTATCACTGACACGGGCTACTTTCACTTTGCTGCCTCCAGTTACACTCTCTGGCTTTCTAAAGTGTATGTGGGCGTAATTCTGTTTACAAGGGGGGAGGGGGTTGGATTTGGTTTCCGGTCTTGGCACAGCTATCTGTAAAACAGCCCATCTGATTCCTTGCCATGCTCACCAACCTGTTGTGTATCTGCTTTACCGCCTTTGTTGCTCATATACACCGTGCATTTTTGTCCAAATGTTGTGATAGTTGAGCTTCTCTAAACAGTTGGGTATATCTTAGAGGGTTGGTGTTACAACACGGAAGCTGCAGGAGTAAAAGAGGAGTGATGAGGCCGGAAGAATGACGAGGCTAAAGATGAAGATAGCATGACCCCACCTGTGAATGACTGCTATCAGAAAACATTAAGCCTGAAACAAACCGTCTCTTCGACTTCCGCTTTCGTTCTACACGCTGATCACACTATAAGCAGACTTTCTGTGGCTAGACCGGCTATTTTTTTTCTCATAAGTACGCATGCAGCGCTAAGAAGCTATTTAGTATTAATAAAGATAAGGAATGGAATCATACAAAACCCACATACAAAGTTTTTTTTTTTTTTTTTTTTTTTTTTTTGTTTTGTGGGGTGGTGTTGTTTGTGTTGTTTTTGGTTGGTGTGGGTGTTGGTGTGGGGTTGGAGATGATGGTGCAAAAATGGACTCTCCGTAAAACAACGAAAATTATGAACAACCCTGAGTGTCCTCCTCATGAAACGGTCTTCAAGCTTCTTCACAGCCGCTATAATACTGACTGCTACAGGAGATCCTTCAGGCCCACAGTCATGAATATCTACAGCTCTTTGAAAAACGTTGAGTAATATGAGTTACAGCAACCTTTACTCTTCCCTTTGGTTTAAATAAAACTGAAGTGAATTGAAAAGTCATTCTGCTCCATCCAGTTGGCTTTGGTCTACAGAACATGTAACTGCATACATTTAAAATACATGATCAGCTAAATTTATTTATCTTAAACTTCATTTAAATTTGTTTCATTTCTTAAATTTCAAGTTGCACAGACTGCGGTGATACTGCATGGTGTTTATTTTTTCTGAATGGAACTTTAAGATGTGGTTAAGAGCAATCTAGGAACAGCTTCTTTGTCTAAAACCCCTAGTCTGAGCTGCACGTGTTGCAGACTGTACTAAAACTATAATTTCTAAGCTTCTTTCTTGCAACTTCTTATAATTGTGAAAAAAAAAAGAATTTTCATTTTCAAGGTAAAGGCAACTCCTTGTATTTGGCTTTTTGAATCTATTTTTGGCTTTTCAATGTGTTTATGGCATTTGTGGTCATAAGTTATGTGTTCTCTTATCCATTCAACACCTTTTAGTCTGTAAATACAAACATAATCATATTCTACTGTACACAACATATATTTATAGTGAAGTCAGTCATCACATTTACCGGTTTTGTGCTTCACATTTTTCTTCGTCAAATTATATAAAATCAAAAATTTCAGACAGCATCAAAATAGCTGATCAGTTTATGGCCGGACCGGCAAATATTACTGGTTTCATGGGCATCCTCTCTCATCTTTCTTATTTCGGGAAGAAATGGACTGAACTTATATAGCGCTTTTCTAGTCTTACTAACAAGTCAAAGCGCTTTACATTGAAGCCGCATTCACCCAATCACACTCGCATTCATACACCGACACCCAACATGGCTTGGTAGGACAATGTAGAATTTGGGGGTTAAGTGCCTTGCCCAGGGGCACATTGACATGTGACTGGAGGAAGCTGGAATTGAACCTCCGACCCTCCGATTGCAAGCCAACTACTCTACCACTGAGCCACAGTCGCCCACAAATGGGGCCTCTATGTTGTGTCATATTTAAACCAAACGAAACAAGAAAGTTGTGGATTAATTAAGTTCCCAAACAATAAAACACAAAAGGTTGGTGAAATAATTTAATCGATTTAGCCATTGTCTATGCACGGTGGCGCAGTGGTTAGCACTGTTGCCTTGCAGCAAGACGGTTGTGGGTTTGTATCCCAGCCCAGGGTCTTTCTGCATTGAGTTTGCAAGTTCTCCCCGTGCATGTGTGGGTTCCCTCTGGGTACTCCGGCTTCCTCCCACATTCCAAAAACATGCCTGTCAGGTTAATGTGTCCTTAGGTGTGAGTGTGTGCATGGTTGTTTGTCCTGCCCTGTGATGGACTGGTGACCTGTCCAGGGTGTACCCCGCCTCTCACCCGTTGACAGCTGGAGATAGGCGACCCACTAAGGATTAAGCGGTTAAGAAAATGGATGGATGGATAGCCATTGTCTATACCTGCTTGTCCTTGCAGGGTCTCCAGCAGACATTGGATGAGAGGTGGGGTACACCCTGGACAGGTTTGCCAGTCCATCACAGGCAACACAGAGACACAAAAGACAAGCCAACCATGCACACACTCATTCATAGAAACCAAATAAACCAACAGGTGGAATGCCTGGCTAGAACCCATGTGTCACAGCCTTTAACTTTCAAAACCAAAATAAGACCTTTGGTAGCGAAGGGTGTTTTTTCTTTAAGCACCCACTTCAAACCTTGATTACTTGAAAAAAAAATTTCTGTTTATTCTTACAAAAATATAGCACAACTTTTTTTTGAAAGGTTCTTGCATCTTCGACAGAATGAAAGTTAACTTAAAACTAGGTCATCGAGTCAAAAAAAGCGGTCAAAAAATAATTTTACAAAACCCTCCTGTCGTCTCACCAGACAATCGGCAAACAAAACATTTCCACCGTGTGCATTTAATCTAGTTAATAAATGGAAGGGTCCAAAAGTTTATAAACTATTCACAAATATTTTAAGAACAAAATTAACTAATTTAAATAACAGAACTGACAACAAATGTCCAAAACACCACATCATGCAAAGGGAGAACATCGTAACTCCAGGGAGTAATAAAGCATGCTGGGATTTTAACGAACTTCCGGAAAGAACCGGCCTCCACTTTTAGAAAAAAAAAAAAAAAAACCAACGTCACTTGCAACAACAAATCCTCCCATGAAAGTCACCATACAGACATAGATAACTTAGTCTAGCAGTAATCAGAAAATAATTTCTCCAAATAACATGCCAAACTTACCGCGGTGAAGTTAGTTGGATTTTCACAGACATTCGTTTCGTTACAGCGGAGACTCAGAGAACTGCGCTCATGGCGCGGATACAACGCAGCAGAAGGCTCGCTGCTGAAGGTGGTGGTTTTCAGTTAGGGGCTTTCACTAAATTTCCACACATCACAGAAAATAGATTAATACCCATGCAATCTCCTGACAAATTAACCCCAAACTTTAGCCAACCAACGGAGGAATCAGTGGGGAGCCCGACTTGTGCTGTCAGCAAAATGCCATCATTGGAAGGAATCTCTTAAAAACACTCTGGTCTTGTTTCTCTGTTCTGAGCCCTTTCTCCTCCTCTCATATGCTGCAAAGACTTTTTTTTCTCTAGCAGCTCAAATACATTTTAAACCGATCCGGTGAGAACTGTGAGGCAGAATGAATGGATATTGGCTTAGCCACAGATAAACATGTGAGAGTGCGCATGCTGAATCTCAGGATAATTGACAATTAGGAGGACCAATAGTGTAGATGATCCACACGGAAGAAAAAGATCCTGCACAACACCTTTGAACATTTATTTTTGAACTTGGAAAATGTTATTCCCACTGAATGAATTTACTCAAATTAAAGGTTAAATATGTCTAACATCTCAATGTATTAGTGCTTTTGGGTATTTTTATTGACTTTTGGTACCATAGAAATATGTTTTAAATAATGCTGCATGCTTTTTACACCCCTGGTTAAAACAAAATTTCTCCAAACTCAAACTTTTTTGGAGTTTGATGTAAAAAAAATAAACAAATTTCCCAGCTACTTAGTGTGCTCAGTCACCATGGCAACTATGATTACCAACACAGGCTGGTAGCATTCACACACTGTAGCCACAGCTGGTGGTTGTGCAGTGCTAGTGTCTAGTTTTAGTTAGATTTAAATCCTCATGAGTTGAAATGAACCATCTGTTGATTCTGCTGTCGTTAGATTTAAATGAGTGGCAGCCATTTTGGAGCAGTTGGGGGATTTGGGAGGGACCTTCAACTTTTCTGACTTAATCTTAAAAAAACAAAACTTTTCTGAGCGCAGATAGAAGGTGCCAAAACCCCCAGACTTGACCAACGTTAATGCAGTATAATGTAGCAGTGCAGCGGTATAATATAAATTTATGAAGGTGGGGATGAATAGGTTTTATTTGCCGAGGTGCTGATTCAGCTGTCATGCCACTTTGAAGCCTCCAGTGCTTTTGAAATTTATTTCAGTAAGCTGAGTCATGTCATTATCTTCTCCATCCTGTTCATTTAAATCGGGATTGGCTAAATTATGGGGAGCACCACTTAGAATTCTAAGAGTATAATAAAATCTAAGATTTATAATTCTAAAGTGATTTGGTCTGTGATGTTTCTGAATTGCCATTTGGCAGGATATTTTAAAAAATGTTCCTCTGCTTAATGAAAAAAAGGAGTGTGGTTTAAGTAGATGACACCTTTTTATGGGCACAAAATTAGAAAGGAGGCCCTAGACTGTGTCGTTTATAATTGATTGTTTGTATTTAAAATCAATAAACCTGTGGTGCCGAAGACATCAGCTCAGATTGTGGCCATTTTCTCATTTCTATCATGTCTCTGCAGCCTCTTGCTCAGTGGTGCAGGCTGATGCCCAAAGATGCTGCCAAGATGCCAGAGAGTGCGTGGAAGCTGGTCTTCTACACCATGTCGTGGTCCTACAGCACCTACCTGCTCTTCTTCACCTCCTATTCCTTTTTCCACGACCCGCCCTCCGTCTTCTACAGTAAGACAGAAATGATGTTGGTAACAACTGACAATTACATTCATTCCTGTTGTTCCCTTTCTTCAAAATTAAAGTAAGTGAAGGCGATCCAGTCAATGGAAGTTATTCAGATTGAAAAAAAAGCTGACCTATACTTAGATTGTCAGTGGAAATAAAGAGTGGATGTTATTTTAACTTCAACAGCAGGAAGCAACTCTGTAGAGACTCTGTAGGGGCAAATTGCCACTCTGTACTCTTATAGGAAGATATATGTATATAATTTCATGCAGCCGGTAGGCTCATACATTTTCTGACAATTTTCTGCAATTCTTTAGTGACACATTTTAGTGTTTCAGATGTTGTCTGTTGATAACATAATACGTTTATTTAGCATGCGTTACTACTATGGAACACATTAGGTTTCATTCAACATTTATAACAGAGGATCTTTATGATTGTACCCTAATGGAAACTAGAGTCATTACAGTTTTCAGTGTTATACTAATGGAAAATGGAAGTGCTCTGAGCTTCACATATATTCCACTCATGTTGTTTACTTTTCATCAAACTCCCCGTTCAGACACTGAGGTGTCAGGGCTCCTCAGGGGGAGGAGGAGGTGGAGGCCTTATTAGGGCTATCTGACAGCATCAGAATAATCTTTAATCGCTATGTCCCAGCTTATAGCTGTCAGTGTGAGATGTGTGGAGCGATAGAGTAATAGGGCTTGACTTTTAGAGAGGGAGATGAGGTATGAAGCTGAGAGAGAGGGGAACAACACGGTGGTCTGCAATGCTTGGGAAAAACCCACACATTGTTTTAGGTTGCAATCACCAGCGTCAGTCTCTTTTATTGGGGTTGATCAATAAATGCAGCACATCATTACAAAAAAGGATTTCAACATTTTTATGAATAAAAAAAAGTAAGAATAGAAGTGTGGCAGGCATTTATATTTGGAACCATCACAAGTTCAGTTAGGTTGAGTGGATGTAGCATCTGTGAACAGCCATTTTAATTACTCTACATTGAACTTAGGTCTAGACTTTAACTAAGACCTTCTAACACTCATGTATTTTTTTTATTTAAACCATAAAGTTTCGTGCGTCATTTTGGAAAGGTGCTGAGTAAATAAAGGTACTCACTCTCTATTCAGATAATTGTAAAAACAAATGTAAAAAATAAACATATTTTCCTCCATTTCATAATTGTCAACTAATTTTTGTTGTTCTCTTAATAAAACAAATACGATTGTTGTAGCCTGAAAAAAAATTAAAAAACAAACAAACTTATGAATACTTTTGTAAGGTATTGGATTCATATCCTGAGTAAAAGGTGGGTTAAACTAACGTTTTAAATAGGAACAAACACCTCCGGTTCTTATGCCTCACCTTGGTAGCTTTTCTGCTGGGATGCATCCATCAAGCCTCTTCTCAATGTTTAATGATGGAACCTATTATCAATAAACATTACACAACGCCTGAGCGAAACCCCATCCTGTTGGAGAGAAACCACACTCAAACATCGGAGGTGAGAGTTTCCATTCAACATCCGATAGGTTTCAGAGAGTCAAGCCAGTCTCAGACTTCATTCAGGGCACTTTTCTACAGAAATTCTCCCCACTGGAAACCTGACCCTCCCACCCTCTGCACATGCGGTACTAACCACCCCAGCTCACTCCTCTCATCCAGGATCCCAGAAAGTACAGTTTTGGGAATTTGGTGCTTCTGACTCATGTTTTAAAGTGCAGTTTGCAGGTTACAGCCCCCCCTAAAACCTTTGTTCAGAGAAAAAGATTAGGAACCGCTTCAAAATAAAAATTTAAACATGTATCAATTATGTTAGCTTTTGGAATAGTTTTTGTGAGAAGATTTAACCTCTACCAAACCGAAAGTGACGTGGCAGAAGGGAGTCCAGTCAGTCTGATCGATAGAAAACTATGAATTTTAATGCCCACTTCGACCCAGAAGAAACTTTAAACATATGATGGAGCACAACCATACAGCTATGAGCCCTGTTGCATGCCCCAGACAGCGGAAAAAGACCAGGCGGATAATTAATGGCCAAAACAGAACTTTGTTAATCGAGGCTAACATTATTAGCCTGGGTGCTACAAGCTAGCTCTACTGCTTCTGATTGATTCATCTTTGATATCATTCTTGCAACAATGCTGTAGTTAGCAGATGTTAGACAACAAGACTTACAATGATCCCGGTTAGGTGCAATTTCAGCTGCACAAAATGTACCCAGACACAGAAGATGGTGCAATTTTTCTTTGGTGTGTTTTTCTTTGGAAACCTGTGGACTCGATGTCCTGACTGGCTGGTGTTTGTACTTCAAACATGATAGTTTAACATTTTTAAGGAAAATGATTGCAATCCAAGACTAGTTAACACATTGACTCTCAATAACATCACTCACTACTCTACCTGAAAACTACCTACAGAGCCGAGGCTGTACATAACATATGACACCACCCTCTTACGTTTCAGTTCAAGATCATGAGACGTATAAATTAAAATGTGTGTCGTTATACTCTGTGAAATTTAAAATAATATCAAAAACATTTCAAATATACATTTTTGGACACCATTTTATATGCATCTTAGAAAATATTTAACCTGCTCTATGCGCTTTAAAGGGCTCCATGTGCATATCATGATCTAGATACAACAAACTGATTATTTGTTGGAGACTCTTGTATATCTGGAGTGATTTTAATGAAGGAAAATAGTCCCAATTATATTTGCAACAAAGTTTTAGCAATTTTTTTATTTTACATTTCTCATCTCAGAAATAACTTAAACATAATAATAAGGCCAGTAGACTAAAACCTGAATTAAAAATGAAAGTCCATTGTAAGTTATACAAGAAAATCTGTCAACCTAAAAGGATTCTGACAATCTTTAAATAAAAAATTAAGAGTTATATAATGTTGGCGGAGGTGCTGAAATACACAAAAACTGTTCTGAACACTTTGAGGACAGGAGAAAAAGAAAGGAGCAGGAAAAAAAAATGCAACAATTGTTTATCTCTGGTTATATCCTCACAAAAAGTAATATGAGATGTGAGTCCTCTTATTTAAGATTTAATTTAGGATTCATGTTTTATTAGCTGTTAAATTGTTTCCACTGTTATGAATCATTTAATAACTGCACCACCATCCAACCCTTATTTATTCATTTTATTTAGTTATTTATTTAGCTACTTAGTTTAGATTACTAATAATAAAAAACGGAAGGCTTCCATCAGCAGCCCCTGTGCTTCTAGGGATACAGCATGAAGATTTAGTTAATAATTCATCAAGATAGTAATACAAAATGTATAACAAATTGCATCTGTTTACCAATCATATACAACAACCACATAGTTAATCAGATGAAAAATATTTTATTTCATATAAGAAACTTCTAAATGTGGGCAGATTTCTTCTTCTAATTTCACATTTCATATAGTGGCCTGTAGCTGATTCACAAATTATCACATTTGGTTTTATTTGCATGCCATGCAACATCCTGAACTTCATAAAGCATGTTTATTTTGTAAATCTTGACCGAACTTGTGATAAAATGCATAAAATTTAATATATTATTAATAAAGGTCATGATTTATTTAATCTTTGCTTTCTGTTCAGCGATAGATTGAGTTTTGCCATGCTGTTGCCACCTACAGGTGGACCAAACCATTGATTGTATTGATTAATTAGCTAAATAAACTTTTAAAGATTGCTCATGACCCACTTTGTAAAACATTTTGGCCAAGGTTTCTTGTGTATCTCTGGCCAACAGCATCTTTCCCTGATGTCCTGTTCCCCATCGTTCTTTCAGACTGGAAAAGTGGTATGACAGTGCCTACAGACATCGCCATAGCCTACCTGATCCAGGGCAGCTTCTATGGCCACTCCATCTATGCCACCATCAACATGGACACATGGAGGAAGGACTCTGCTGTCATGGTGGTGCATCACATCATCACCCTGGCTCTCATTAGCTTCTCTTACGCCTTCAGGTATTAAAAGAACACAGGAAAGATGTAGCGACCACTGCATCAGACCGTGTCCTTAACAGAAACTGCATCTCGTTTTGATCTCTCCCTCGCAGGTACCACAACGTAGGCATCCTGGTGTTATTCCTGCACGACATCAACGACGTCCAGCTGGAGTTCACAAAGCTCAACGTCTACCTGAAGTCCAGAGGGGGCGGCTATCATCTGATAAACGACGTGTTGTCCAACATGGGCTCCGCTAGCTTCAGCATCACATGGTAAACTTTAACCTGACGCTAAATCTGTAACGCGGTTTCTGATTTCTCCCCCTCTCCTGCCTGTCGGTTGTCTCATTTAAATGATTTGAGGGTTTTTACAGGCTTCTGTGTCTTATTCATACATGAAGTCCTTAAAGATACCCTGTCTGCTTTGTTCCCGCCTCATTTTTTCTCAGGTTCTGGTTCCGACTCTATTGGTTCCCGCTCAAAGTGCTGTACGCCACATGTGTGTCCAGCATCCAGTCCGTCCCCACCATCCCCTTCTACTTCTTCTTCAACGCCCTGCTCTTCACCCTGCTGCTCATGAATATCTACTGGTTCCTGGTAAGTACACTTAGAAACCGTGTTTTACAAGCCTCCTCTCCAGACACTCAACCCGGTCTCGTTGTTTCACGCTTTTCTCCCCCACGCTCTGCAGTTCATTGTGATTTTCGTCGTGAAGTTGCTGAAGGTGAAGGAGGTGAACGATGTCAGGGAGTACGAGGAAGAGGACGCCAGGAAGGCAGCAGATGGCCTTCTAAGAGCAGAGCGGGCAGAAAATAATGATGGTGATGATGCTGGACATCAGAATTCAACCCAGAGGTGAGTTGCACCTTCAGAATTTTTGTATTTTCTTTAATGTTTTCAATGGTTTAATGCCTGCTATCCTCAGGTCCTATTTGTGGTTAGTCTGCTTAAAAAAAAGAAACTTTTTATCTCATTGCAAAGAAAAGGGTACCTTTCCTAATGAAGCCCAAGAGTTCCCGTCTTTGGCATGCACAAAACGTATTGTATTGGCAGCATCTTAGCGTGCACTGGTAGGTTATCCATGATGTGTAACACCGCATGCAGCGGCTTTAGCTGCTCATCTGAAAATGCATATCAGGTCTGGTCCGGCTGTTCTCCCTCCAGGCCAGCAGCTCACCTTGCCCACACCTGACTGGCACTGTTCCATGTAATTTATTGTTACACTCTTGGCATCAGGGGATATCTCTGGTTTGGCTGCGTCCCAAAGGAACCCAGCAGAGCAATTAAAATGAGCAATCCACAACCACCACGTCAATCAATGCAGCACCATGAACAGCCCTCATGCACAAAGAAATCAAAAGATATTGTAGAGAAGGGCTCTCATTGGATGAATTCCCCCCACAGGTTGTTTAATTAAAAATATATATTTGTAGAACTTCCCGAAGAAAAGTTATGACAATTTATTTTGGGAGAGGGAGAAGTTTTTGCAGCAGATTGGGGAGCCTTTAATTATAAAATTGTTGATGTGATCCTGAAAATTACAATTTGTATTTTGGATCCATATCTCCTTGTCGTTGCACTTGTTAAGATATGTGAGCAGAACGTTGCGTCTGGTTAGTTATTGTTGGCACGCTCTGCATTGTGCAGCCTTCTGTGCAGAGGTTCCTCTCATTTACACCTCCACATGCTGGTAATAAGTTGATAAATGTCCCACGTTTCCTTCTCTACAATAGGACTGATACAGATAACTTAGGTACTGAAACCTCCGAAGTTTAAGGCACAATTACTGGATTGTGAGATATTATTCTAGTGGATATGTGGTATCTGTGCTTGAGCATCATTGGAGGATGACGACAAAAGAATTAGGAAAAGTGTATACTAATACGAAGATGATAGAAGCATAACAATTGCCTTTACGTTGAAATTTGGTCTTCCAAATTAGCCACAATCGACCCGTTTGTGACAATTTGTGGTGATTCTAGAGAGGGTACACCATTGCTAGTTCTGTGTGGAAAGTTAGAATAAAGAAGAAGGACTAAGCCAACATTTAACAAAACTTCTGCTTTCTATCTACCACCATCTCTCCAGTGAGATAAACACAAATGCATCCCTTTAAGTGACTGAAATCTTTCACTTAAATGGGAAAGTTGTTTTTGAGTAATGCTCTTAATGCTTTTTCTAAACTCACTGATCTCTCTGATCTCAGGCTGCAAAAAATACTGCAATATTCATATCAATAAGACCACACCATGACACAATGTAACCTGTAGCCTCTGATGCTCTAATACCACGTGCTAAATAGGCAAAACACAGAAAGTAGTTTGGGTTTGTTTTTATAATCAAAAATATGTAAATGACGCAAAGCTTTCCATACACAAGCTTTGAACAGAGCCTTAGTCTTTGTAGTTTTTAACTAAAACCTGTAATCAAAAAGGTTTTTTTTATTCGCTTTGCACCTTTAATACTTTGTAGAAAACTGTGACACAAACACATTGTGTTATCAGTCCTACGTTTTGCAATAGGGAGCCTCAAACAATCTTCTGACTGAAACCAAAGTGTATCAGTTTTTTATCTGTAAGCTCACCTTTAATCTCGGCGCTGACAGCCTCGTGCATCTCTGTCACGATAGCCTTTGACCTCTACCAACTCAAAGACCCTGAAACCCTGATGTCTCCTCTTCAGCCAGTCCCCCTCCCACTGCTCATGTCAGTTCCAACAAAGTCAGACTCCTGAATGCTATAGTTTGATATAATCTTATGGTTTGGACTTCGTGGATTTCCTGTCTTCCTGACGACTGGTTCAGAACAAGCTTCACAGATGGGGGGGTCTAAAGCAGCCTAAGACCATATGGAGATGTGATCACGCCCTTATCTGACGGCCTTGAACGCATCTGATATCCTCTGTCCCTTATGTTCCACATCTGCTCATCACCCCACCTGCCATGTGCACTACTTCTTATCCCACACTCTCCTCTCTGTGTGTCTCTTTCTTCTTGCAGGAAGCTCGTACAGAACGGGGTTACCAAGGACAAGCATCTATAACAGGCTCTCCAGTGCCCCCGCCTGGCTCTGGACTGCACCTGCAGGTTCTCCTGGAACAGTAGATTCTCAAAACGTGACTGAGCGCAAAGAGCGTCACAACCACAAAACAAAATGAAGGAAACAAAAAAAAACAAAGGAAGGGAAACTTAGAGTACAATCTGTTTTATTTTGTATTTGTTTTAGAGCGTTTTATTTTCAGTTTTATTTTATTAGAGCAATGTGAATGTCATTTCAGCTGACTTTCTGTCTTACTGTTGTCAACTTAACGTTTGATAGATCTAGCGTAAGCAAGCCTTCTTGAGGGAGGATTAGATCGGCAGGGAACGGAACAGTTTGGACCTGTTCTGGGTTCTTCAAATAACCTTTAGGAACCGAGGGAACAAGCAACATCAGGATCATGTAGGGGTTATTTGTTGATTTCTTGTTCCCTCCCACTTCTTTAACCTCTGTCCATCACTCATTGTATGAGAAGAAATGAAGGATTATCACTGCTCATCCTTCGTCTGCTTCCCAGCTTCCTGCATCCATTCGTTTAAACTGAGAGGCCAGGAGCAGCACGTGCATGTTGTAGGTTGCCGAGAGCGTGCCTGCAGCTTTTAAAGTAAAAGAAATCCTTTGTTTCATAACACTTATCTCTCAGATTTATGATCCATTTGAACTTTAAATATTTCCTTAGGTTCCTCTACAGAAGGCGCTCCTTTTCTCTGTTTTGTGCTGTTTTGTCTCTTTATGGGCTGCGTAGCATCTGTTGCTGCACTGAGATGAAGGCATACAAGCTCACTGCTGGTTTAATGACAGCAAACGGCTAGAATTGATTGACTGGGTCTCAGCATTGTTATCATAATTTGATTTGTTTGAAAGAAAGAGTTGTTAAATCATATCCACCGTGTTCAGGTGACGAACGCTAGTCGAAAAATAATCATGATTAAAAACGCTATGTATGCGCTCGCTCCAGTATTCAGGAATGCATGAAGTCAGAATGACTTTGGAAATGTGCAATGTATTTTATCACAAACCTTTTAACTTATTGATATTAACTATATTACTGAAGCCTAAAACTGATCCTAGAAGTGACTCAAATCCTCGCATACAAATCAGTGTTTTTTTCGGATTCTGCCAGCAGCACCTAAACACATCTTTATGACAAACGTGTTAAAAAATATACAGTGGAGAAAATAAGTATTGTCAGTGTTCTTAGTAGATGTATTCTTAAATTGTTTCTTGGGAGGAATGGGTTAAAATCACAGCTGAGATGTGACTAGTTTCTCCTTACAGGAGATGTTCTAAAGGTGTCCCTACCAAAAAAAACTGTCCTGCTTAGTATATAGTTGAACATTTATCAACTGCATCATCCCACTTCATCAAATCTATATAAAACTTTACCTAATAGAGTTGGGTATCGATTCAAATTTCAAGACGTGATTGTCGTGAGTTACAATCAGTTTTCACCATGTGATCCTACCTATTAAAAACTTTTTTTTTTTTTTAGCTGTTACCTTAATTATAAGCCTGTAATTCAATTACGCAACACCGGATGGGGTTACAGTTTACCGGAGGAAACAGTATTAACCCTTTAGAACCTAAGCTTTAAAACGCCCATCTGGACTTTCCCCTCCTATTCTAGCTGTAAAAAAAGGGCCAAACAATGTTAAATGACTCAATCGATTTTTGGATATCTGAATTGATTTTTTAGGATTTTTTGTATTGTAATTGATTTTTCTTTTTTTTCTTTCATTACAGTACTTCCACTTTACTGACACATAACCTGTTAAAGGGATATATTCCATGCCTAAGTAAAAATGTGTCTGTTGCCATATTCCCCTGTTAGATAAGTGTGAAAAACATTTTTGTAACCAGCCCAGTATTCTCCTGATCTTACACCAGTCCGTTCGCTTTAGCTTAGCTTAGCTTTGCATAAACCATTGTAAGTGAATGGGGTCGATTAGCATGCTACAAGATAGCATTCACTTACAATGGTTAATTGTAAGATAAAGCAAAAAGCATGTTGCCACATCAGGAGAATGACCAGGCTGGTTAAAAAATGCTTTTTTTCTCACTTATCTAGCTGGAGAATAAGTCAAAACAGACAAATTTTTACTTAGGAGTGGAACATCGCTTTAACTAATTAGTCTTTAAATCCTTACACATTTTTTACTGACTACTGGTTTAAATATAATGTCGATAGTCACATATAAAAAAAATCTACCATTATAAAGTTGTTCTGTTCGATACTTATTTTCCCAGCTGTATAAGGCGCATATCGGGACACCAGAAGAATTTGGATTCAAAATATTTATGAAAACGTGAGCCTAATTTAGACTAAGGTTTTCCTTGTATGAGGTGCCTGCTGGTTTACTGCATGCGTGTTGAAGAAAATAAGGAATGTTTCCACTCTGTTTACCTTCTCGATCAAATTCCAGCTCTTGTTTGGATGAACAGCATGCTTGTGCTGCCTGAGCAGGCTGCAGATGTCGACAACCCTTCGTTGTGGACGGGGTGTCTGTTCTGTTTTTTGTTTTGTTTTTTTTCTGTCTTCCATCGTCCTCAAATCGGTGTTTCAGGAAAAATCAGAGCTACCTTTAAATTTTACTTTAAATTACTCTTGTTGCTGTAGTTAATTTGTTGTTTGTATATATTTTTTTTGATTGAATTGCTGCTGTTTTTAATCTGTGAGAGCACTGTTTGTATTCCAGATATTTGTTTGATGTTTTTTCCCCCCCCGCTGATGTCGGTGACATTCATGTGATCAGGGGACCATTGCTCACCTCTTTCTGGACCAACATCTGGATTCATCCTCCAATCTCTTCCTGTTAATCATGCTCTTATTACTGTAATACATCTGTGCTGTAAGCAACATGGTCTGTCTGTTGATCACCTTCCTGCTCAACTATGACTTTATCATATGACAGCAGTAATGACTGCAAGTGTGAACCCTGATATCTGGAATCTGGTTTGTCATACTACATCAGAGGGCTGTGATAAGATGAGCAAACAACAAACTTTTTCTCGAAGAGTTACCTAGCTGTCGCTGTTTACATCATGGTTTCTGTCGTAATAGAGACTCAGGATTTGTTGGCTTTTGTGGGAATTTTTAATCATTTAGTTTATTTATTTATTATTATTTAAAAAAAAATCTTTACCCTTCTGGAGGATTGGCAACACTGACAATAGAAGCTCCTGGTATGGATGTGCAAAAAGCTTTGAAACAAATTACCTTTTTTTTGCGTATTTATCTAGGGGAGAATAATCCCATGTAAAGACATAATTGTTTGCATCATAAACACACTGGTGGCATCCCTGCATATATAGAGGGATAATTTAGCTAATCCAAAAAACTTTGGTTCTGGATTTCTCTAGATTTATGTCATAAAACCTCTGAAAGATACATTTTCAGTTTTCTGGCAGAGTCAAACAGTTTTTTAAAAATCAAAATCTCATGATTTTTCAAAGATCAAACGCCATAGATCCTCCACTGTGCTTTATAGTGGGTGTCAGGTGCTTTTCCATTAATTCCCTCTTTATTTCAAGAGAGACCCATTAGGAGTTTTCATTCCCTTAATGTGTAACCTTAGTCTAAACTAAAAATGTTTTAGCTGTTATAGTAGGACCAAAACACATATGTATCCCCACGTAGAATTTAAATTGAGGGTGTTTAGGGCTGGGCGATAAATCAAAAATATACCAATGGCGAAATTTACGACTGTAACCAACGTCATTCTGCCCATCTTGGTATATTTGGTATTTAAAAAGAATGAAAAGATGTCTGTAGTTTGGCGGGGCTCGTGCTGACTGTACTGAGTTCCAGACTGGATGGAGTGGAGTCACATGGTAGTGCATCCATGTGCATTCACCCCAGAAAAATTAGGCAACTTTGTCACTATATTTAGCAAGTGTTGAAACCCCTTTTCAATAAAGTGAGTAGCGACAAATCTACTGTATTTTTGGGTGTTTTTGGAAACCTTTGAAGACTCACGTGAAGCAGGTGTCCTGGTCACTCTTTTCACTGAGCAGCAGTGCTGCAGCATTGCGCTCCTTTCCCACGCTCAAAGCAGGTGGCCGGTCTTTTATTTGTCTAAAATAAACAGCACACTAAATTAATCACCAATTTCACTCACAGCTCAGTCACTTACCACATCCACCGAGTGTGTGGAGATGTTACACGGGCCGACTGCCTGTAGGCCTATTGTAAGGCTGATTTTAAAAAAAACCCCACGACATCTCAAAAACATATTAAAAAAGAAAAACATAATAGTTCCACCCCAACCATGCAGCCATTTATTGTTTAAAAGAAACTGTTCTGCAAAATCTGTTTGTTTTTTTAATATTCCCCTCCCCTTCAGCATCCATTACAGCTACATGCACATTATGCTTATGAGGGAGAGCTGGTCAAGGAAGAAGAGAAGCCACAGCCCCATAAAGAGAAAAAAATCCATTTATTATTATTGAGGTGAACTGCTCAATATATTGTAATATCGATTTGAGGCCATATCGCCCAGCCCTATGAGATTTTTAGGACTGATACATGCAGCAGCAGGGGTTTTGGTCAAAATAATTGAGGAATTAGTTTTTTATTTTATCGGGTTTTTTTCCATGGCTGAATTAAATGAATCAAATTAACTTGAACTGAACCCTTCCAGTGTCATATCATGCTGCTAAAAAAGATGAATCTATTTCAAAAATTTAAATACATCTGTGCAAGGGATGTCAATATATATGGCCCGCACTGTAAATTATTTTTTAAATCACAGCTGAAAATTGAGGTTCCCCTGATCCTAAAAAACAAACTTCAGAATTTGGTTGAAGCCGTAAAAAAAACAAAAAAAACCCATCATTTAGGCTCACGTTTACAGAACAATTTGAGATGTTTGACAGCTTTAGTCCTGAATTCGACACCTATTGTTAAGACCAATAAAAGGTTCTCTAGAGGTTGTTCTAAACATAGCAAACCAAAAGCAGGTTTATACCCACAAGGGGAAGCAGGGCAGTTTTGCATTCATCAACATCAGCTGAAGATGTGAGCTCAAGCAGAACTTTACGTTGTGACTGATATGGTATCTGCAGATCTGGACTAGGAATCATGACAGTGAACGTACGAGTGATAAAAGTGAATGGTCTGGATAGTTTAATACTGCTGGATTAATATGATTTAGGAAGTTGCATTCTCTTTTTGTTCAATCCACTTTTTCAGGAATAAGTTGACATAAACAATTTTTTTATCACTTACTGAAATGAGAATTACTCTGTCCCATTTTTTATTTTATTTTTTACAATAAAAAAAATTTGCACAGAAACTGTGATAGAGTGTGGACAGTGAGTCTGCTCCATTAGTGCTTCAATTGTGCCAAAACTGTCCACTAAAACAATAAAAGAAAGCATTTGGTGGAGTTGGTGATTAAACCAGCTTAAGAGCTGGTTGTGTATTCGTATTATTTTATTGCTTTTTAGTAGAATACAAACCAAAAAAGGGAGAAACTTTTCATGACTGAAGGATCATTGACTAGGTCATGCATTGAAAGGTATTCTACAGATTTTTCTTGGACTACAAATAAAACACTGTAACCTATGAAAAAATATAATTTCCCGCAACTTTTTCCAGTCTGAATTCAATCACATTTTGAAACACTTCATAAGAAATCTGTATTTGCTCTTTTGTAATACAGTTTTAATACCATTCAGCCAATTGTTTCATTTTTTTTCATGAAATAAACAATGTCGGTAAACAAAAAGATAAATCCCATTTGTCATTTATTTTTAAATCACAATATTTTATTGCAAAGATCCAAGTGACACGGATGAGTTGAAACAGGCTGCAGAAGAGGGGAGAGAAAACTTCGATTCAGTGCACAAACTGCTCCAATAAATTACATTTTATTTGTACCAGTTTAAGAAGTTACCATAAATCGTGCAGTAACTCAAAGATAACGGGAAAAGAAAAGAAACACTAAAATCACTGTAGAATTAATTTAAGAAATTTCTGTCTTGTTTATATATTTTTTAATGAAAATCCTTAAACCTGAAGGCTAAATACCCTTAAGGTTTGAAATGTACAGTTTTTGCACAGAAAAGAGGTAAAAAAAAAGATTATTTTCTCAGATAAATGTGATTTAGTTTTATGTACTGTTACACTCCAAACACACGGACAACATAATTTTTCCATTACCTGTCATCACATGATTTAACAAAGATCACAGTTTAATCAAAGAAGGAAAATATTCCATAAGCAACGATACCTCTTAGAAAGTCACACAGCAACATTAAACCAATTTAAAAAAAGAGTGAATTATGGCAGAATGAAGAAAAAGAAATGCACAATTAATTTGTTTGGGGAGACTTGCACAAATCACCAGGTGGTAGAAAAAGAAAGAGCTAAAAACGTCTTCACATTTCACAGATAGATCGTCCTTCCTGTAAACAGTATTTTTGAGTTGTTTTTCAAAGCCTCGACATTCACAAGCTAAAAAGATTTCTGAACGGGCTCTTTATTATTTTGATCATTCCTCTTATTCAAATTCAGCTCCTTTTCCAGTAGATCTGGGCTTTCAACTATCCAGGGTGGAAATGAGAAGTAGCTTACTGCCTTAGCTGAAAAAGCAGCTCATATTGGCACAAAAACTTTAAAGGCAATTTATTTCCCATTAGATATTACCAATTTGAGACATTAAATGCTTGGTAATAGACTCTCTGGTACACATTTTAGGAGGATTTCTTTACAAAGAACGATATTAATTCATGCTGCAGAACATTTGAAATCTGGCGTGAAAAAAAATGCTGCATCTTTCCTTTAAAAAGCCTGTGATCACAAAATGAACTCCAGACTTGACTCTGCTCAATTTTTAGCTGCCTAACACGACATAAGTCTGGCTCAAAAAAGTATGGAGAGATGGAGAAAAAAGGGAAAGGATCAACAGAAAAAAAAATAACACAACCAAACTGTTCACATCTCAAAACACGACTCCTGAATGTCGTGGTCTCCGAGACCAGAGAAAAGTTGGCAGCAAGACAGGATCTGACATCATAGTTTTTGCATCCAGGCGAAGGAAATGGAAGTGACGGTTCTGGTCCTGATCAGAACAGCAGCTGGGTCCAGCTTCTGCGTTCTTGTGGGCTAGAGTGTCTGGATTTGAGGAAGGAGGTACAGTTAGGACTTGAAAACAGGAAGCCTCAGTGGACCTTGGCCTTGGGCTGAGTGATTCTTCGGACAATGCTGTAAAGGAGTCCAAAGTTCTGCGGACAGATAGAGAGGAGAACAAATTGATCTCCGACTTACAGACAGCATGTTCTGTAGCTGTTCATACAGTAGAAACCAGATTACTCACATTAGCTGTAAACAAATGTTCGCCCTCTCTGACCTTAAATATCACTCAATCCCCTATGTTTTAGGTCAATCAGAATTTCCAGATTATTTTTATTTTCTAAATGTCAGAATCAGAAGGTGAGGATTTTTTATTGCTTCCTGTAAATTCTGAAGTTTACATATATCTTCCTTAGTATTTGGTGTAACTGCCTCTAAACCACGGCTTGGCTCAAATGATTTCCCCATGCTTCAACAAGTTTCTGACAATTTGCAGGAATTCTTTCCCATTCCTCCTGACAGGTCTATTAATACGCACCATTTCATTGTCTACCCACAAAAGTCCAATAGGACAGAGATTGGTGATGGCCACTCCAAAGCAGATTATTTTCACTCTCGAGACCCTTTGTGACTTGTTTGTTGCTCTGCTTAGGGTCACTGTCCATTTATCAAACCTGTCCCAAAGATTATCGTCCAGGCTTTGAGATGTTGCCTCAATATTTCAACACCAGTCCCTCTGTATGATGCTGCCACCACCGTACTTCATAGTTTAGATTAGGCTCTAACGCTTGCATGTGTCTCTCCCTTTCTCCTTCAAAACGGCTGATTACTGTCAAACACTTAAAAAATAGTTTTATCAGGCCACTGCACGTGTATCCAAAAGTTTGTCCCTGAATGCTTTTCCAAACTATGCTTTTCATGTTGCTTATTTAGTAACAGCTAAAATTGAAGAGGTATAAATGGACTGGACTTATATAGCGCTTTTCTAGTCTTACTGACCACTCAAAGCGCTTTACATTGAAGCCGCATTCACCCAATCACACTCGCATTCATACACCGACACCCAACATGGCTCGGTAGGACAATGTAGAATTTGGGGGGTTAAGTGCCTTGCCCAGGGGCACATCGACATGTGACTGGAGGAAGCTGGAAAAAAAAAAAAGACGTATGCCTGGATACACTAGTTAGAGCAGCAAACTAGTGTAAAGCTTAAATATAAACAAAATATGTGTTGCTATGCTCTCACTATTCCATCCTAAAAAAGAAACTGCTAAATACTAAAATTATTCATGTGTTATTTCATTTAATATATTCTTTCATACTATAAAAATGATAATGAATAACTGAAGACCTCCGTTTCAATGAACAGTACCAAAAGAAAAAGCTGAAATATTCACACAGACCTTCCACTAAAACTGATCCCCCACTTACAGTGGCTTGCAAAAGTATTCGGCCCCCTTGAACTTTTCCGCATTTTGTCACATTACAGGAACAAACAAGAATCAATTTTATTGCAATTCCACGTGAAAGACCGATACAAAGTGGTGAGAAGGGGAAAGAAAATCATACATGAATCCAAATTCTTTTACAAATGCATAACTGAAAAGTGGGGTGTGCGTGATTATTCAGCCCCCTGAGTTAATACTTTGTAGAACCACCTTTTGCTGCCCTTACAGCTTCCAGTCTTTTAGGGTATGTATCTACCAGTTTTGCACATCCAGAGACTGAAATTCTTGCCCATCTTCTTTGGAAAACAGCCCCAGCTCAGTCAGATTAGATGGACAGCGTTTGTGAACAGCAGTTTTCAGATCTTGCCACTGATCCTCGATTGGATTTAGATCTGGACTTTGACTGGGCCATTCTAACACATATATATATTTTGTTTTAAACCATTCCATTGTTGCCCTGGCTTTATGTTTAGGGCCGTTGTCCTGCTGGAAGGTGAACCTCCGCCCCAGTCTCAATTCTTTTAGACTCCAAGAGGTTTTCTTCCAAGATTGCCCTGTATTTGGCTCCATCCATCTTCCCATCAACTCTGACCAGCTTACCTGTCCCTGCTGAAGAGAACCACCCCCAAAGCATGATGCTGCAACCACCATAATTTGACAGTGGGGATGGTGTGTTCAGAGTGATGTGCAGTGTTAGTTTTCTGCCACACATAGCGTTTTGCATTTTGGTCTCATCTGACCAGAGCTCCTTCTTCCACGTTTGCTGTGTCCCCCACATGGCTTGTGGCAAACTGCAAACGGGACTTTTTATGGTTTTCTTTTAATGATGGCTTTCTTCTTGCCTCTTCCATAAAGGCCAATTTTGTGCAGTGCACGACTAATAGTTGTCCTATGGACAGATTTCCCCACCTTAGCTGTAGATCTCTGCAGCTCTTCCAAAGTCACCATGGGCCTCTTGGCTGCATTTCTGATCAGCGCTCTCCTTGTTCGGCCTGTCAGTTTAGGTGGACGGCCTTGTCTTGGTAGGTTTACAGTTGTGCCATACTCCTTCCATTTCTGAATGATCGCTTGAACGTTGCTCTGTGGGAAGTTCAAGGCTTGGGAATTCTTTTTGTAGCCTATGGCCTGATTTAAATTTCTCAATAACTTTATCCCTGACCTGTCTGTCGTCTTCTTTGGACTTCATGGTGTTGTTGCTCCCAACATTCTCTTAGACAACCCCTGAGGCCGTCACAGTGCAGCTGTATTTGTACTGACATTAGATTACACACAAGTGCCTCTGTTTACTCATTAGCACTCATCAGGCAATATCTATGGGCAACTGACTGCACTCAGACCAAAGGGGGCTGAATAATAACACACCCCCCACTTTTCAGTTATTTATTTGTAAAAAAAATATGTGGAATCATGTAGGACTTTCGTTCCACTTCTCACGTGTACACCACTTTGTATCAGTCTTTCATATGGAATTCCAATGAAATTAATTCATGTTTGTGGCTGTAATGTGACAAATTGTGGAAATGTTCAAGGGGGCCGAGTACTTTTGCAAGCCACTGTATTTCTTTAAGACAGTCACAAAGGAGGAACAAACTACTGCAACAATATGGCGACTCACTTGGATAGCCAGATACATCATCCCTAAGTAGGCTATGATGCAGAAAGCCAGCAGCAGGTCAAAAATAGCTGGCTTCACTCTGAGAAAAAAAGGAGGGGAAACGGCAGACAAAGAGAGAGAGAAGAGGCAAATATGGAGATGTTCAGCAGTGTTCTCGTGTCTCAGTGTAAACTCAACAGAACATTTATTATACTAATAAGGATGAATTACAATAACATGTAAGAATTTTTTAAAGGTCTTACAACAATACAATAAGGTTGTTCAGCTAATGCAATCTAGAAGGACCATAAGATTTTCTAACAAGCCATTCAATTACATGGGTAGCACTTTTTTAAAAACACATTTAAAACGAGAACTACAGTTTAAGACGAACTAAAGTATCTCAGAGGAGTGATGCCGTACCTGTAAGCATTCATAGTCTGCTTCAGCTGATCGTAGAAAACAAACTCTGGATCCCTGAAAAGGAGAAGTGTGGAGATGTTATCTCAACTTCCTATTCAGACTTTAGAGTAGCTGGTCTGATGGAGAGAAGTCCATTTAATTTATGTGTTTTATTCAGGTTTCTTACACTTAAACTTTATCCAGGCTCAACTTCAAGATTTATTAGTCACTGATGTGAAATATAACGTAGAGAATTTAAAAACTAGCAATTTGAATTTATAACTAATTTTTTATATTGCAACAAAAGAAGAAGAAAGGACACAATGACGGAAGAAAGCACAGCTGAGGGAACTGAGGTAAGACAAGGAAAACATGGAAAGAAAAGAATAGGATGAGGATACAAAGAAAGGACAGAAGGCAAAACAAGGTCAGTGAGGTGGGATGCACAGGAGGAAAGAAATAAAGATTTGAAGATGGAAAGAAGGGCAAGAGAGATAGAGAATGGAAGGATTGACACAAGAAAAAAAAGGGACAATGAAGGAAAACAGGGAGGGGCAAATCAACCAAAAAACTGAAGGAAGGAAAAACAAAAGAGGTAAAAGTGAATAAGGAAGGATGAGCACGGGAAAGAAGTTTGGAAGAAAGGATGTATAGAAGGAAGGACAGAAGAAAAATAAATTTCAACAATGAAATTAAGTCTGGAAGCACAAATATTTATTTCAGACTCATATTTTCTTTGTCCACAATTATCCAGAGCTGGAATCCCATTCCAGACTGTGTTGGAACCGTGTTTAATCGATCACTTCTGCATCAGCATTCCTCGTCCCATCTTTACCTTTTGTCAGCTTTGACGTAGTGCCTCTTGACATCCTTGAGGTAACGGCTGAGGTGGTACTCCAGTGTGGAGACGACGCTGCTGTCTTTGTCCACCAGCTGAGCAGCTCTGGGCTGCGCTGTGAGCCAGTCGACTACGGCTGACAGATGGTCCTCCTGGACCTGCTGGCGTGGGACACCAAACACGTTAGTGCAGGATCAAAGCTGGATTGGAGCCTATCCAGAGTCTACACAGAAGAATAAACCTCTGTTTTCTAGTTGATTTTGAGAGGACGTTGTGATTTATCACAAGAAGACTGATTAAATGAGAGACTGTTGCTACAAACCATTTGTTCAGTGAAAATCTGGAGGTCTCCAGGAGCTCCCTTTGCACAAGAGTAACACAGAAGAAGACAAACTCCATGAGATGCAGAAAATAAGCAGAATGAATCAGGATTATATTATTTTCTCAGTTGGTTTTTTTTACCTTTTCTGTGAGGTTATAGATGACCCTCGCCAGAGCCTCAGCTACCACCTTGGCGTTCCTGGTGAGCTTTCGGACATCCACATGAGGTCTGTAAGAAATAAACATGTTAAAAGCAGAAGAGCAAGACACACATCTAAAAAAACGTAACTCTCAGACAGAACAAAACAAAAACTAGGAAGGATGTGTCCTCTATGAAGGGTGCAGCGTCATGACAGGGTTAGGATGTCGTGACAGAGTGAGAATCAATTTATTCAACATAAATCATCATTTCTGAGGACAGCTGCAAAATGAATCAAATTGCAATCACCATAGCAATGTCACAATAAAAAAAACCCTGCTTGGATGCAACATTTGGTCAGTCAAAAAACCAATCACAACTAATTTTCAGAAAATCAGCTTCTCCGCGGTGACAGGATGACAAGCGGAAAAGGCCACTCTGCTGCTGGAAGCGTTTTCTGATGCAACATGTTGCCATTAAATCAAAGAGTTCTTGTAAGACTGATAATAATGTACGCACCGATACTCAAGATGTCCCTAGGTTTACTGAGAAGCCACGGAGAGACAAGCGAAGAAATAAAAACAAGGAGCGAAGACGTTACATTGCAGCATTAGAAGTAATCCTGCGTTTAGACCGCAGGCTTTGTCAGCATTAAGCAACGCTCATAAAGCGACTAGTTCGACGCATCTACACAGAAGATAAATTTTTAAGCTGAAGCTCGTAGGCGGGTCTTTCTCTGATGGATGTTTTAAACACTCGCCGATCGTGGTTGGTTAGGCAGCGTGGATGTCAGGCAACATCACTACAGTGAGATGCTCTGATTGGTTGCCGTGCAGCGTCAAGAGCTTTAGGAACGTCAAAAGTTCCACTAGCTGAACTTCTGCGTCGCTAACGTTATGAGATTTGAAGTTTCAAACACAGGAAAAGCTTGAAAAGTGTACGGAGCCAAAGCTCACAAAGCGCCACAGAGACCGTGACGCTCCTCCAACGGCCTCAACCATAGACTTAACACGTAATCTTGAAGTTGCTGACGCTGACAAAGCATGCAGTCTGATTGAGCATAAGCTTGTTTATCTGTTCTCTAACGGCTGAAAGCATAATATTATTTGAAAAAAAATTAAAGACAGAACCAGAGATGACTGAAACACCGAGCCAACAGAATTGAGTGACTCACTCATGATGAACAGGATGTTTCTGCCAAAGAATGGCAATGAACTTTTCTTTGGCAGTTTATTAAGATTATTACCAGACAAAATGTTTAAAAAACCGGAGTCCTTTGACAAAAACGTATAATTACCTCCAAAAATACAGGAATTTAAAAAGCACAAAAAATGGATTGTGCTGTAACTAAAATGGATCTCTAAAGGTGGAAAAGATTAAACTGAAGAAGGCAGCAAAGAATAAACAAACCAAGAGATCAGTCAGAGTTACCCTGCTGCAACATAAAGTAAACGCAATCTCAATGCGGCATACGGAAGAAAAAAAACAAATAAAAAAACTAGCAAAATTCGGAGCTGCAATGTAAGACTTTTTCTTTTAGGGTATTTGTGTAACTTGCAGTAATGAACCCACCCAGCAGGGGGCTCTCCCGCTCCATGGCGAGAGGTGGGAGACACTGACCGCACGTCCATGATGCTGGAGCGCTGAGCCGAGCGGTGCGAGGGCAGATGGGACAGCGTGAAGGCCGGCAGCCGGCGGATCCCGAAGCGCTCGTGCTCCCAGGCCAACATGTCGTCAGCCAGGTTGATTTTCTTGTGGACCATGGAGAACTTTACTTGAGGGTGCTGACTTGCAACCACCTGGGAGAAAACACAAACGGAAACTGCATAAAATGTGGAAAATCAGCAATAAATTCACAAAAAAAGGTAAATTTTTCACTTGAAATTTTAGTTATGTAGTAATTTTATATCTAACATCTGTTGTTTTGTCTTAGGTATGTTATTAAAATCTGGTGTCTTTAGTCTCTTCAAGATGGAAGGTATACAGTTTTTTTAATTCAAGAATAGTATGAGATCAGTATCGGATATCGACAGATACTCAAAGCACAGGCATCGGTATCAGGACTGAAAAAAATCGGATCGTAGCACCCCCATATATATAACTTTTTTTGTTAGAAGAAAGAAATTCAGGTAAAATTAATAAAGCTATAATACAGCTACATATAGCATAAAATCACTTGCTTTTTGATTATTTGGGACAACACGAGAGCTGAACTGTCTGCTTGTCTCTGCAGGTTTTGGCTGAACTAAACGTGCAGCACAGGAAGCTTGTTTTATCACATTTTTTTCAATGTATAAATGTGATTAATTTTGATACTACTTAAAACTCTTACAGTCTCCAGTTCTTTCAGCAGATAGTATTGAGGTGTTCCCTCCTTTGGTGGTTTGGATACATGAAGGTAGAGAGAGTCGCCGTTCCCCAGAGTGTCCAGACACAGCACAAAGGCTACGTTGTCCTGCAGCAAACTAGAGTCTAATGATGGTAAAGAAAAATAAAGAAAATGTCAAATGCATCTATATGGGGGATGTAAAAAAAAGAAAGAAAAGAAAATGAATATTATTATACTGCAGAAATTGTATAATACGACCTTCAGCCTATCATCTGGTAACAATTTTGAGTTAGTAATTACATGTAGTCCATCTTAATGAATCTGTATTATTACATGCAAAAAGGAGTTACACAGGTGTGCGTGTTAGGACAACTCAACATCACCTGTGTGGTCCAAGTTGTCCTCCAGCCAACGCTTGGTACCCTGGTAGTTAAACTTCCCTCCACCAGACACGAAGAACAGCAGATTATACCTGCAGACACAACTCTCTGTTAGATCGTGACAAATCTACAAGATAACCGCGTCTGCCGAGCTTCCCTGAACCTCACGCTCCGCAGTTCAAGCTTATTTGATGCACTCAAAAAAAAAAAAAAAAAAAAGCTTGCTGGGTGAACATAATAAAATTATGCTGAATATTTCCACCCAACTGATTTGGGTCGCTTTAGCAATATTTTTTTTTTTTTTTTTTTTAAGTGAACTAAATGCAAACATGTTGGGTCAACCTAATACATTTGGGTTGCTATAAGGCTCACAAATAAAAAGCAGGGGATGGGACTCAAACTCAGAAAAGGGCCTCTGTTTTCTGAGCACATGCACTAACCACTTTGTTACACAATCACTCTTATAAATACAATACTAGATATGACTTCATTTCCAGTGCTAGCTACACATGCTTATATTATTATAAAGACCTGTCAATTCCCTTTTTTTCATGAAATTATTATAGTGAAACAATATAATCATGTTTAGTTAACTCTGGAAATGAAGTGATATTTGTTATTATATACAAGCTTTCTGAATTATTGTGTAGCAAAGTGGTTAGTGCAGGTGTTCAGAAAACAGAGGTCCTTTTCCTGAGTTCAATTCCCATTCCCTGCTTTTTATTTTTGAGCCTTATAGCAAACTAAATGTATTAGGTTGAAGCAACAAGTTTACACCAAATCGACCCAAATCATTTGGGTGGAAATGATTTACATAAAGTTATTATGTTCCCCAACAAGTTGTTTCTGAATGTGGTTTCACTCACGCTGCGTGCGTCCTCTTGTAGGTGTAGAGCTTTGAGAAGAGACGAGCGAGCTCTAACAACATGGACACACCGCTACCGTTTGAATCTGCGCCGTATGATAGCCACTACAATAAAAAGATCAGGAATTAGGCTGCTGGCCTTTTACACTAAAAATGTGTTGTTTAAGAAAAGAGAAGGTTTACATACTGGTGCAACACCAAAAGTATCATAATGAGCAACCACCACGATGGTAGGAAGGTCCTCCCCTCCAATACCGGTCAGACGGCCCTGGTAACAAAGCAAAGACTCATCAGCCTCAAGATATTAGGCTAGAAAAACAAAATAAACAAAATATCTGGATCGTCACAGCAGTGACTGGCTATGGCTCAAACTAACAAACTTTATTCAAAGCCATTAAAACACTGAGAAACAAAGAACACAACATTATAACCCTCTCTGCAGCGAACCCAGACTCGTTTGTACATTAAATTGCCTGACACAGAGATTTGTCTCCCCAGAGAAAAAACGTCTCTACAGCTCAATGGCAGCATGTTTTACACCACTAAATGCAAGGGTTTGTATCAGAGTTTTATGATCCAAAGTCTTTGGGACAAACAATACTTTAATAGTGTACAAAGGTATTCCTCCAAGCTTCTACACTGTGAGGTGAAAGTAGTCCAACATACAGGTCTCATCAATTTCTCTCATACTTCTGAATACAGTTGGGGTGATCAACCGTCCTTTTTTCCGCGGACATGTCCACCTTTCACATGCCATCCGGGATGATTTCATAGATTTATTTTCATCATTTTTAAAGGGACCAATATGCATCCTTAAATTGACAGGTGCAACACATGAAATACAACAGCCTTTCTCTCTTCTGATGTTGGGCTGCCTAGTGGATGGTTCTGATCCGTTTTTTCTATCCGAAGTTTTCTTAGAATATTATTTCAGACTTTAGTTTATTTCTGTCCAGTATGACCTCTTAAGCCCTATGGGCCCTTCCGTGGGCCCACCGAGTTACAGACATATTCATTTGCAATAACAAGATAATAAAACAGGACAAATGTGTTTATTTTCAACTGTTTCTTAAAGTTTTGACCCTGATGCTCACAAAACAAGACCACAGCTTTATTTTAGTTCAAACACGAATGTTTAGAAATGATTTATAACAGATCAGGGCTAAATAGACAAAAGGGACTAGAAGAAATTTAATTTATATTATCGTAAATCCAAATGCTGGCCAACCATGTTTGTATTCCAATGGAAAGGGAGAAGCTATGTGGTTTCTGTCGTTATTTTAAATTGAGAACTATTCGGCCTGGATCACAGCAGTAATACAGCGATGCATGAAGACAATCAAGTGTTATGAGAGCCCATGTTGCTCTGATAGTGGCCTTCAGCTCTTCTGAATTGTTGGTTCTGGCGTATTGCATCTTCCTCTTTACAATACCCCACAGATTTTCTTTGGTGTTAAGGTCAGGGAGTTTGCTGGCCAATCAAGAACAGGAATACCATAGTCCTTAAACCAGGTACTGGTAGCTTTGGCAGTGTGTGCAGGTGCCAAGTCCTGTTGGAAAAGTCAATCTGAATCTCCATAAAGTCTGTCAGCAGCAGGAAGCATGAAGTGCTCTAAAACTTCCTGATAGACCGCTGTGTTGAACTTGCACCTCAGAAAACGCAATGGACCAACATGGCATCCCAAACCATCACTGACTGTGGAAACTTTACACTGAATTTCGTGCCTCTCCTCACTTCCTTCAGACTCTGGGACCTTGATTTCCAAAGGAAATGAAAACATTACTTTCATCAGAGAACATAACTTTGGACCAATCAGCAGCAATCCAGTCCTCTTTGTCTTTAGCCCAGGGAAGACGCTTCTGACGCATTCTGTTGTTCAATAGTGGCTTGACACAAGGAATGCGACAGCTGAAACCCCTGCTGTGACTGACATGGAGTCACAGCATTAGCATGACAAGGAGGAAATACTGATAAACACTGTGGCTAATCGTCCCAGAGACCAGAGTCCACCGGCAGCCACGGCAGCACCCAGAGGGTCGGGAGAAGGAGGAAGCCAGCATGCCACTATGGAGAGGTCCAGGTCAGGGTCCACCCACAAGTTGCATTATTTCCAACTTCACGCGCATCAAACTTGCATATTTTGAAGCGCGTCCAGTTCACTTTGGACCCGGGTCGAGGTGCGAATGTACAAGCGTCCAACTACGGGCGTGCTGCGCGTTTCTGATGCTATGGTGTGGACACACCGTAATGGTCATCTTTTGGACAACTGTCAGGTCAGCAGTGCTGCCAATGATTGTGTGGCCAACAGAACTACACTGAAAGAAACTTATAGGCTTTTGCAGGTGTTTTGAGTTAACAAGATGATTAGAGTGTGGCACCAGGTGTCTTTAATATTGAATATTTTCAAATATTTTCATTTTTTGACATACTGAATTTGAGACTTTCATTAGTTTTCAGTTATAATCATCAAAATTAAAAGAAAAAAACATTTGAAATATAACAGTCTGTGTGTAATGAATGAATCTAATAAACGTTTCACATTTTTAAAAGGAATTACTGAAATAAATAAACTTTTTAATGATATTCTCACTTTATGACCAGCACCTGTAGAACAAACATTTTCACATTTGTGTCTCACCTCCAAACTGGTAATAGCCCAGTCACTGATGGCTTTGCTCTGAGCTCCACTGGTCACCATTTGAAAGCCATTTGCTGTGGCTGTGTGCAGCAGCACTACAGTAACAAAAAAAATATACATATATGTTGAAAAGGTCGAATCAATCTCTAATCAAACCACATGTAAAAGATCTGATGTTGAAAACACAGGCTATTGTTTTCCTCCTCTGCTCGGTACACATCTCTACCTTCAGCTGCAGATAATGAGCCCTGAGAGGACGAGGACGTGAGGGTTTGGGTGTAGATGGACAGAAGCTCGTTGTCCTCCTCTGCAAAGTAGACAGGGACGATGGTCTCGGTGGCCAGCATCTCTGGCTCCAGCTCCATGAACTGCTACAGTGGGTGAAAAATTGCAGCCTTTAAAAGACCAGACAGCTGCCTTGGGAAGGATGCCAAAAAAAGTAAATGAGCCGACTAAATCTATTCTCTGTTTTCTCTGAATTACTTGTTGGGAAAAATCGTCAGAAAAAGGACAAAAGATTTATGAAAATCTTTTTTTTTCATCTCTAAACAATGAGTTAATTAAATACGCAACTCAAAATTTCTCTTTTTTGAAGATCCCTGCTCTTAACGTTGAAGAAATAAGTAATCGGTGGGTGAAAGGAATCCTATAATGAGCCAAAATATAATCTCCTTTAAAAGCTCAAAAACACAGCAAACCCTTTGCTTTGTCACAATTTTCTCCTTTAAAATGTTAATTTGTTTTTAGATTCAAAAACCAAAAGATCAGTGAGAGAATTATGTGAAGTAAAAAGTTTTCTTTTTCTGGCTCAAGCTAAGAGAAGAAAAGCCTTTTGTATTACCTTGAAAATATTATTTGTATAAACATCTTATAGAGTGAATTAATATTTAAAAAAAACAACTAAATATAGTGAGTCTCATAAATACCTGTACTATGTCCTGCGGTATGGCGGACATGTTCTTCGGCAGGATGATGACCACAGCCCCCGCCGACTGGCGCAGGGCTTTCTGGTACTTGTCGTAGGAGAAATCTGCCAAACGCATGATGACACAGCGGCGACTTAGTACCTCTGCCTCCACAGTACGCGCCTCTGTATTCAGGATGGCATTCCTGGTACCTAAAGGAAGAGGACCAGCTGCTTATCATCCGACAAAAACAACAGACATTCATCCTGCAGTTTGTTGCGTTTGTTAAACTTTGAACCACAACCATCTCTATTATTTCTTATCTTCTCATTTTATTTAAAGGACTTCTGATCATTGGAGTTGTTCTTGAGCTGGTGTGAATGCAATTGGTAGGCAAGGTTTGTCCACAGAGGACACCCACTGTTCCCTAAACGGACGGTGCCGTTCATGCTGCAGCTCATGCAACATATTTACCTACTGTTACATATTAATTAGCTATAGTGAACTTTTCCCGATTGTTTTCTTATAAAATTTAAGTTAATTTAATAAAGTTAGACAAAGAATTCAATTTGGTTAAATACAAGTTGGCAAAATTGCGCAAACAGATCAGAATTGGGTGAGACACGCTCTCATTTTTGGAGCTTTATAATCGTTTTTGTTTAGCTGCTGCGCTTTCAAATAGCGAAATACTGATAAAAACCATTATCTTGTTGCGGTTTGCGTTTAAGGAGGAGTAGGGAGTTGGCCATGTGACAGTGATGCAACAGGATTAAGGGGAGTTTAACTGAATCAGAGACCCAATGTGTGACATGTGGTCACTTTCACATGGTGCCAGAACTGTTTTATATATATACACCCCTATGTTTTACTCAACCCGTTATTAGGCCACTAGGATGAACTCCCACTGTGGTAGACGGCTAATACACCTAATTTAGAGGATTTGGGCCAAAATACTATCGGCGTCTCCTCCTTCGAAGTTCCAATTACATCACAGCGACACAATGAAGGTTGTCCACATTTTTAAAGAACAGATCTGATACATCCTCTCCGAACCATATAATCCCATCTATCCCTTTGTGTGACCATGGCGGACGAAGCAGGATATTGAGCGGGAGAGGGGAAGCATTTTAAATGTAAGCAGAATAAAATTCATTACTACAAAAATTAAAAGTTTAAAGCTGTTGAGTTTTTAGGGCTTTTGCCATTTGGATAGAAACGATTTTAACGTAACATTTGTAAAACGGTGTAAACGCATTTAATTAACAATTTTTTTCATGAATTAAAAAGGTTTAAATGAGAAAAACTTCGACCTTTAATTATGTTAACTTTGCGTTTAGTGTCATCCCAACTGCTAAGCGATAGGACATAAGAAGAGGTAGGACGTGGGAATTTTACAGCGGTTCCATTCCTGTATTTGCGACCTACATTGACCTGGTAGGACAGGTTTTTCGGATGCAGCCCCGTGAATTCGGACACACCCTAAATCTCTTCAAGAGTAATGAAACAGTAAGATGATGGAACAAAAGAAAAGGTGTTAGTTGGAGCCAACACCATCACTGTTACAGTTAACAAGAAGATACAAATTGTATGATTCCCAGACCTATTCCATATATTGGCACCTATAATAACAATTTTACCTGATTGTATGGAGCCTTTTATTAAACTCAACCCTCGGCTGTTATGTTACCACTCCCTGAGCACGACACAGGCACATTTTGCATATTTATTAAAACTCATGACCTGACTTATCTAAGCATAGCTTATCAAACTGTTTGGGATTTTTTGCTTAGAATTTAAGTATTTTTCAGTCTTCACAATGATATTCACAGTCAGAGAAACACTACATCAGTCCTCAGTGTAGCAGAGGGTGCTGTGCTTAGCATAGCTTAAACATTAGCCATTAAAGGTACAGTGTGTAATATTATTTTACTCTTCAGAGCCAAGCAGTTCAGAGTAGGTATTGTATGTACTGTGGCCCCCACGAAATAAAAAGGCAGCATGTCCTCGACGACTTCCAGCTTACATTTGATTTATGTGATTTTTGTTCTGTTAAGTAACAAATGTTAAGTTCATTCATATATTGTGCTTAGTTCTACCTCTCTTTGTTATTTTTCATACATACATTGTGAATGTGATTGTAGAGTTCAAAACATAAATTCTATAGATTTCCTCTATATTTAATTAAAAACAATCAACTGCATTTAGCTTTGTCCTTTATTTACATTGAAAAATTTAGTTTTATTGGTCGATTTTAAGAATGGTGAAGAATTCACAGCTACCCTGTGGTTAATTAGATCAAAAATGTTAGTAGTTTAACAGCCCTACTAAAAATAAAATCATCACAGAGTTTTTGGTCGAAGTTTGTATGTTTTACATTTTTTAAGCACCGTTTTGATCACTGTTTAAGCACCGGCTATAACCTAAACGATACCCATCCCTAGATAATAATTAACAAGGTTCACATCAGCCACATTACAAATGCATACCTGAACGTTCATGCCAGACATGAGTTTATAAAAAAAAAACTTTAAACAGTTAAGTGGCACACATCATCAGAACATTACAGCAGCTTTCCTAACCTAACTTAACCCGGTTGGAGCACCTACTGAAGCCAGAAACGCAACTTATGAGGCCACCAGGTTGTCAAGCAACAATGAATTGGTACACAGTATCAGCTGGTGCCTATCCTTACTTGACTCTGATTGTACCAGGGACAAAAAAATGCTGATTATGACATTCATATTGTGTTCTCCTTGTTAAACACTAGCTTGTTCTCACTCCTGACCTCAAGGTAGAGGATACCTTAGCCTGAGGTGAAGGTCAAAGAGTCTTTGTGGAGATCTCTTTCCAGCAATCAGACTGTCGAACAGTACAGAAATACCTACTAATCTTCAGATTATTATACTCTATAAAGCTGTCAGAAATAAGCAAAACCTCTTTTGTACAATATTTGATTTTCGTGTGTTGTCAAATATGTGCAACTGATTTTCTATTTATCAATTTATTATACTGGCCACTTTTACAATTGTATCGACATTTTTTAAATTAATCTGAATTCAATGGACTGCAGTCTAATCTAATATGGTTTAAATTCTAGTTCAATTATTTTTCTTTACTTTTTGCATATTTTCTATATCTAAAAAATGCTAGGTGACAACCCATCCAACCAATACGCGCGTGCCCAGTTAGTGACGAAAGTCTGCTCATAGCAGAGCAACATGTTTTGCTAAAATTGGGAAAATTAAATGGAAGATATCAGGAAAAGCTGCAGATAATATGTGAAGCCTAAAATAAAATGTGAATAGTTAAAAATAAAGGTTTAGAATTGGCTTAAGATTAAATGTAACTCAAAGGCATTTTACTGAGTTTACAGAGGGTGAAAACTTCTAAGAATTTGTATTAGTAGTATTAGCTCAAATTTTTACTGTACTTAGCTTTTTAATAATGAACACAATATGTGATAGACGGGAAGAAAGATTGAGGTGCAGTCACACACTGTCACTGCCTTAATGGGAAGCTAGCTGCATTAGCAGCTAGTTAGCTGTTAATGACAATACATTAAAGGTGTCTGAAGCAGTCAGTAAACTACAGCCGAATAACCATCTGTTACCAGTTAATAAAAAAATAAACCCATTTAGTTTAAACAGGACAAGAGTGGAGCGGTTGGCTCACCGTACGGCTGTCCCTGGAGGTCGTACTGCTGCATGCGGTACACCGTGAACTCATGAGCCGCCTCAGCCGGGAGCGGAGACACCAGGATCAGCACCGCGGGAATAAACACTATAAAGGTTAAGGGAAACGAAGATTTAAACATGTTGTCAAACACTTCACTGGCTTCCTCGAACATCTTGGCGATTCTACTTGGTGTACAGCAGATGACTAAAGGTTCAGCTGTCACCGCTCGGTTGGTGAATTTTGATCAGGCACAAAATAGGAGGACCCTTTCCCCCGAGGTAAAAAAACACATAAAACCCCTCCACAGACATTTTTAAAAACAGCAATGTTGGTATTTAATAAAGAAGAGCTAAAACACACAACCAATTTTAAACGTTAATTTTATTTTAAGATATTAGTTGTAAAGGATTAAAAATGTAGTTGACCATTGGGTCATTCGGGGATCTTACAGGACAGCTACAAGAAACAGTAAATTATCCAATGACAGTAGATGGCGCAAGGCACCATAAAATCTTATTTTCTTTTTTACAGTCTATGATAAAATCCCATCTTTCTCTGTTTCTGGATGATGGTGTAGTTAAAAACAATGTTTATCCCTGCTATTAACATTCCGTAAGCCCAGACGGGAGTTGCCATAAGCAGTTTTTGATCAAAAACACACCATTAGTGGATCAGCCTCATAGGTAAATCAGCTTTGGATCAGGCACAAAATAGGAGGACCCCTTCCCCTCAGGTGAAATGGTGAAAACCCTCCACAGACTTTTATTTTAAAAATGCATCTTATTTATAGACTGCAAATCTGAAAATATATGATTAAAAATATTAATATAAATGAAGTTTATAATAATAATAAACGACTTATACTAGCTAATACTGTGGAATTCCCCCCCACATGATTTTACTGTATTGTTTCCCCAAAAGACTGTTCTCAAACTTCATTTGTATTTAAAGGGTGCTATGACCAATAAATGTTTGGACTCCCAGATTATAATTTTCCTTTCAGTGACAAATAGATTATGTTATTTCCATAAGGAATAATGTTCTCCACCCTTCTCCTTCATAGTTTATCACATTTATTTTATTGCATAAAGAGTTTTTGATTAGAATAACTTCACCTATCACAAAGACAGTAATCCTGAAAGCAGCTGTAAATCTATTATTTCCCTCATGAAGTTAAGATTTCTGCCATTACCTCGATTTCTTCAGACAAAAATAAACTAATAAAACTTGGCCTGAAAAAAGTATTGAATATTGCACTATTTTTTTGCATGCAAGTCCTTTTGTTAAAACATGGTCCAAAATTTAAACAATAGTTGTTGTTTTTTTCAAAACTTTAGCATTACATTGCATCTTTTAAAATCCGTAAATCTGTCATCTTTGCATTTGTTGTTTTTGCAGAATAAATATTTTGTGTAAAATAAAAAAGAAGAAAGCTGAGTGTTTGACGCTTAGGATCGGGTCTGTCTCTGCTGAGTTATTTTTGCTTGTGTGAACACTTTGTAGTTTTGCCCAAAGGGAAAAAAAAAACTTCCCTTGCATTTTGGTAATTTTATTTGCAGAGTTAAACATCAGGTGAGCTGAATTTTCACTAACATTTTTGTATTGTTTATTTTATGATTTTCAAGCATAGTCGATAATTTTCAAAGGGGTCGGTGTTGTTCAAGGCCTTTCCAGAAGCTTGTTATTCCTCAAATTTTGTTTTCCAAAACTCATGGAACTTTGGGATAATGTCTCGTCGAAACCCCCAATGTCTGTTACTCATTTGACCCAAAATATAATCTTCAGATTAAAGGACAGTGGTTGGGATGATCCCCAACAATCAACCACCCAACATTTAAGAGTGTACCAACTAAGAAAAACACTGCTTTGGGGCTTATTCACCAGAGCCACCGGAACATTGCAGAACTGGGAGACAGTCGATTTTGGACAAAACTGGATGTTTCGACAGGACAATGACCCCAAACCCATATCAGAATGGGTTTTGGACAAGGTAAAGTAGGGAAACATTAAACTACTGTGAGGTGCTTTTAAAGCCAGTACTGTCAATTTGTGGATTATGCTTTAAAGTCAAGTCCGTGATAGATTTTGAAGTAATCCTACCTGTTATACTTGAAGTTTCTTTCATTGCTATAAAATGTAAGGGGTGTCTGTGGGGTTTCTCTTCACCTTGATGTCACACACACATCCGCAACCATTTATTTGTCGTTATGTGTGTGTGTGTTTGTGTGTGAATTTAAACCTGTTTGCAGAGTTTTAAATATGTGTAGATTTGAGAAAATAGGCAATAAATTCCAACTTGTACAGTACATTGATTTAATAAACAACTATCGTTTCTGCAAAAAAGAACAGAGATGTCATTAATCAACAAAAACTGATCCTGCATTCATACAAATGAAGACTGTATGTAAGATTCTGACAAGACGTGCATTACACCAGGATTTGAAAACAAAAACCTTGGTTTGGCTGTGGTAATGACAAAAAAAAAAACTTTTAGGGTGCAAAACATAAAAATAGAGTAGAGAAGAGCTGCAAACAATTTTCTCTCTTGACTCCCCTCCATCTTGTTCTCCCCCCTGGGGCTGCTCCGCTAAGTGGGAGATTAATGCTGATATGGAGTCCTGCCATCCCACTTAATGGACCTTGGCGTGATTATTTCCTGTACTGCGAGTAATCCGTGCCCGGGCTGGTGAGAAGACTGCAAGAAGCAAACAAAGCACAAAGCCAATTGAGGGTGGATGCTTAATTAAAAATGATGGAGAAATTATTATCTGGAGATCCACTGACATGAGCCACTGTTCGCTTGAAGGGAAACAAGCTTGCTGAAGACAAATGGAGAAAGGGACATTTGTTCAGAGGCAAAAATGTTCCTGTGTGGTTGGTGCGTGAGCAGCCAGATCACATGAGCTGAATTCCTTAAAATTCATAACATCCTGTCGTCACATGACCATTTGGACCCGGTGTCTCCATAAAAATACACTAGACTGCATTTTTCTACCTGCTCTCACCTTTTTTTTAGACAGATAAACACAGAGCCTATGTGCATGAGATTCTCGGTGTTCTCTTTTCCTCACAGTATTCCTAGGAATGTCCTGAATCAAGAGCTTCCTCTGGTCGTTTAACACTTTGTCCCTCTGCTGACACACAAGGGATGCAGTCAGTGCTTGTTGGGTTAAATGCGAGATTATATACCTGCCCACAAACCGCCCTCCCCCCCTCTTGGTTTGTTGCCCACTTCCATTCTCAGAGGATGCTGTCATTTTCTCATCCCCGCTCAAACACCGGCCGCACTGAATCGCTTCAAGGTGAGAACCACAAAATACCAGAAATACACTGGGAGAGTGAACCCTCTGTGGCCTGAGAGCTTCACTCGAAGGTCACTATTAATACCGGGAAAGTAAAACATAATTCTATAAAAAAGAAATAAAAGAAAACTTTGTTGGAAAAAAGGGATCAAACAGTTAAAGAAAAGCTACATTTAGATAAGAAATACAGAGTAGGCTAATGCTAAAATTTAAGAAACAGTACAAAATACCTTTTTAAATAAATCGAATACATGCCGCATCTAAAATTAGAATAGGGTATTTTAATAGGATACTGTTATTTTCTCACCCCCCACTCAAACACCAGCTGTACATATCAGCCTGATCAGCTCAAGGGAATTCTGATTATTAAGTATTATTAGTAGTATTATTAAGTCAGACACTTTGTGTGTGTGATTGTTAAATTTTAAGCCTGACACTTCAACTATACCAAGATTTCTAGTTTTAACTACATTTAGTATGGTTGACATCTTATCTAAGACATTATGGTGACTAAAACGAATGAGTTTTGTCTTTTCTTCTTTGAGTCAGAGGAAATTCTGGCACATTTTCTCATTAATATTGTAAACACACCTACTTAGGAGGAGACAGATGACAAACAGCTGTGTATTATAAGCATGGGTATGGTACGAGATGCTTTAGTACTCTACTATATTTTCTGAAGAATTAGTGTTGAAAAGATCTAGAATTTGACTGTATATCAGTATTTTTTTATTTAATCCAAGGTGAATAGTTTTGTTAATGAACTTCATTTTCAATTATCATTGCCAAATATGTTGTGTTTGGATATTATTACTTAAAAAAATACAAGCAAACGCTCTCACTGAAAACTTAGGAAATTGGTTAAGTTTTCTCTAACTGGAGTAAATCAACAAATTTACTCCAGTACATAAACCTGAAAAACTTTTTGATAAACTGGTCCATGGTATATAAACCTGTTAATTGTGTTCATACTATTTCTACTTTTCAATATAAATGACCTTTCTTCATCCATTTAAAATAAAAAAATAAAGAAAAATAATTATTAACACTATGTGGAATGCAATTGAGAGTAAGTACATTTAGTTGAAAATAAAAAAAGAAAGAATTCAACTAAATATTAGGGTTTTTTGTTGTTTTGAAGTAAAGTTTTTTGTTTATCTTTTCACATTTTCAGCATAGAGAAGTTAGTTTCCTATATGCCAGGGGAAGACTGCTCTACTAAAGGAATATCTGGTGATGGTATACTAATTGCTGGACTGACTCTTTTTAAACCAGAGTTGCACCTAACATCAAAGTAGGCAAATTGCATAAAAAATATTAACCTTAGCTTTTTTGACTTTCATCCTTGTTATTATTATCTATATGGGTCCGCGATTGTGAATGTATCAAAGAGCTTATTTTAATTAAGATGTTAACCTTTTATTTAAAAAAAGGCACCTTTCAATTGCTGTTTTGTTACTTTTAGCCCTCTGTGAATTGCCCATGTTGTAAGAACTAAAACACTCCTATACTAATATAGACGTTTCTCCCCTTAATATTCTATTTTAATGTGGTGAATTACAGAAGTTCTTGCACTTAGAGTCAATCTAAAATTATCTAAATTGAGCACAGGTCCCAGAGGTCTAGAGATTAATTCAGTGCAAGTTGTCTTGCAGCCAAAAACTGTTAATTAAAAACAGGTTTTATAAATTATTACACTAAAATGGCCATTTCCCCTGAAGAACAAAGTCTGTTTCAATAGTGCAGGATCAGAACGATCCAATATTACAACTTTGAGGAACAAATTATGATAATAGTTATTAAAGAAGGAGGATTCAGAAACATGTAACCAAACTGAAATACACCCACACACACTATATATATATATATATAATATATATATATATATATATATATATATATATATATATGTGTGTGTGTGTGTGTATACAAACTAAAGGAAAAAATGAGATAAATTAAATGGACCTAAACACTACAAAAATACCAAACAGGAAGAGGAGACTTATCTCTGAATAATATACCTAAAGGATTTATACAGACACAAACCCTAATCAGCACCCCAGTCTTTTTTTCAACCCTGGACCTCAAAGCATCCTGAGTTGCATGTTTTAGGTGTTTCCCTGATTTCAATCAATGACTGATTAAAAAGCCTTTACTACTGGAATCTTCTAAATCGTATGTATCATATTAAGGAAATATCTTAAAGATGCAGGTCAGTTTGAGGACCAGAGTTAGGACCACTGTGACCAAAACACCAGAGCTGCAGGAATAAACACCTCACCAATATGGTGTTTATTAAGACAGGGTTACATCTTGTTAATGTTTTGTCTTTTCCTTAAAAAAAGTAAAAATCTATATTTTTATCAAGATGCATGCAACTTCACTTATGTGTCATGCCCTTCTGGGCAATATGTGTAAAATCCCTCAAAACAAATTTATATTTTATTATAGGACAAAAATGTGGTTATTAAAAACGTAGAGAAAAAAAAATCAAAAATTTTGAATTAATATTTAATTTTTATTTTATTTTTTAAACTAAATTACAGCTATTTGAAGTATGGCTCTGCTGTTAGTTACTTCTAAAGGCTTGTTTTGGCAACAGGAAAGCATGTTCACACAGAAGAAATGTATGTTGAAAAGACACTTACAATACAACATTGCCTCCCAGCCTACCAATGTAACATTTTGTTTAAAAAAGTTAAAGATTGTCCACCTTTTTCTATGGCAGGGAGTTCATGATGCTTTGGACTCTAAGAAAGTTTCTGGGCCTTTTGAGAAACAGATTTCCACCATACTGAGCAGTGGGGATGAGATACACACATTATTATTTGCTTCTTACCATAATGCACCTGCTCAGTTCCTGTCTCATTCTACCAAGAACATGGTACCAGGTAAATTCCCAATAGTATCTAGCGAACTCTCCACATTTAGGTTTGTGATGGCAGACAAAAAAAACAAACTTTTCCAGTCTCTTGTCCTGAACAACCACTATGCAGAAGCTTGATGATCTAAATACACTACTTACTCTTTCCTGTAGTTCTGTAATGGTGAGTTTTGGAGATCTTTTAAAAACTCCCCTACTATCCTCAATCCTGTGCATGGGGACAACATAAATGTGTTTATTCACCCAATCTAATTGACACCAAAAGAAATGTACCTATGTAATATCTTATTTATACCTTGGGGAAAGTGAAAATCAGAGATTGCTTATTAAAAGTTCAAATATACTCTCGAAATGTTTAAGTTATTCTCAATTTATCTGATTTATCATGTGTAAAAAAATGTTGCACCAGGGATTAAGTTAAAAGCAATGCCTTCTTGGGAAGACTTTTTTTTTTTTTGGATTAAATTTGTTTATTGAAAAAAATAAAAAGTAGTTTTTTTCCCGGTGTATTAACTTTAAAGACTCAGCGTTATATTTTCCAGTGATGTCCATTGGTGTGGAAAACAAAGCGCTTATAAAAAGATTTTTGGGTCACCCTAAAGCCGAACTGTTCTTTTTAGCAACACGTGAACCTGGTTCAAGTCTCCAGGTATGACACATGACCGTCATCTTCTTTTCTTCACCTCCAAATTTAACATGATTTGTGGCTGCTGGCTGAAAAGAAGGAACACCCCCCCAAAACCTCGAACATCCTGGTTTCTTCATGTACAGGACAATTGATTCAGCAGCATTTTCGTTTGGGCTCGTGGAAATAGGACTAAGGAAAAGCGAGAACGCCGCTTGTGACGGCTAATTTTCAGCCTCCGAGACGACAAGCCTCTTCGGTTGTGTAGGGCAACAGTCAGATAATGGATGACGAGGCCTCGTGGAGCCAGACGTTCCATTAGATTTTGTTAATGCAGTCAGAGGAGGCTGGCGTGGCTCATCCGCCTTCATATCCACTTTCAGAGATGCTCACTCATTCAGGCCACTGGACCAAGCCTGTCTCTCTCCTTATTGCCTTGCTTTATACTTCTCCCTGAGTCCTACAGCATACATCTCAGTGTTTCTTCTCCCCTGTTTGATTTAGCCTTTTTTTTGATGGTTCTGTCTTTATTCCTCTCACTATTTCCAATTAATCTCGGGGGAAAAAATGGATCAGATGCCATTTTCTGTGGTTTTTTACAACATCAGCAGACATTGCTGAAGTGTTAAGTATATTTTGTCTCTGGATTAGTGCAGCGACAGCAGATTTGCACTTTTGTAAGCGAGGATTCTCAGAAGCATGTTTTCAAACTTTGATTTTTCAGATGCAACAGAAGCATAGTAGTTTAGCACGTGTGGCAGAGAAAAAAACTCCAGAGTTGAGAAAGAGCTGAATGTGTCATATCCGACTTTCAGTACTCTCTGAACTGTACGTCTAGTGGGTGTGAACAACCAAAATTCATGAATGGAGACATAGGTTTGCGTGTTTGCATGAACTGTATTTGGCAATCAATTAATGCATAATGCTGGGAACCTAAACATGCTGATGGGAAAGGTATATACTGTGTGCGCTTTCATTACTTCTCCTTATCTATTTACCAATGTTACATTGTTGGTGCTGCTGCTGCAAGAAAGGGAAGATGATGCCAAGTGCTGTAACATATCACACTGTGCAATGCACTGAAATGTTCTCCACTGCTGTGTAAATTTCAGGACAATTTCATGTAATGTACAAAAAAAAAACATCTTAGTGGAATTCCACTCCGAAAAGCATTTCTCAAGCTTCTATTATTATAAGAAGTCGTTGCAATATGACACAACAGATTTTAAACAATTTCAAACCTTTTTGGACTTTTTGATTCTTGCCTGCTTAAAATGTGAGCCTCAATTTGATTGTGTCTGATTGAGGAACTTAGTTGAACACATTATATTATTTATTGTCTGTCAGGATATTTAACACCATCCTAATCTTTGAACATCACACATATTCTCACTTCATCATGTAAATAAGGAAAGAAGTAAACTCAACTGGAAACTTAGCAAATAGGCCGGCCATAAAAATCGGACAGGCTTCATGAGGACACTGAGAAGCAGCCAAGGGTCCAGTTCCTCCAGGTAACTCTGGAGGAGCTGTAGAGCTCAGATGAGAGAATCTGGTGAACAGCCTCTTAATAGTTGTGCTTGCCACATTTCTGACCGTTATGGAATAGTTGGAAAAAGTACTGCAAATCATCTACAGAAAACCATAAGAGGTATTGCTTATTGTTTACAAAGAGACGTGTGCTGCATAGTTTAGATTTGATCTTGCCGGATGGGACCAGAATTTTAACTTGTGGCCTGAACACAACATCCGAAAAGTAAATCATGGTGGTGTCAGCATTATGCTGAGGGAATACTTACTTTTTTTAGGCAGGGAATGGGAACATGGGTGAGGCTAAATACAGGTCAATGCAGAAAGAAAATCTGTTAGAGGATACAAAAGACTTCAGACTGGAGCAGAGATTCACATTCAAGCCAAACACAACTTCACACACACATCTAGAGCCACAAGACTTTTACATCAAAGCATATTCATGTGTCCGAAAGCTCTGACCTAAGTTTAACCGTGCCTACACTCGAGAATAGATGTTTACAGAGGCTCTCTATCCAATCTGACAGGGCTACAGCAATTTTGTAAAAATTAGACAAGCTACTAAAATGTTTTTTTTCTTGTTGACTTATTAAGGCAGGCTATGTGTACAGAGAAAGCTTCCTTTCTTCCGCTCATGTGTTTCCATAAGCGTACATTTATTCTAAAAGATTCCCCCATCCCCTCAGAATGTGACGTTTACACTAAGAGTCCGTGCTGCTTCTAACCTTCCTCTCATCGCTCCATCAAGGCCTCATGATTTTTTCATCCCAACCAGGGAGACCCTGATTTAATTTTATTCCTACCAGTTTGAGTAAGCCAGTCTCTCCACGCCTGTAAGGCCCTGCTGCTCATATTTTCTTCACAATGGATGCCTGTGCACGCCCAGCTCCTCTGACCTTCTCCCTCAGCCAGCTGAGTGTGAACTGGCCTCTCGGCCAGCTTAATAAGTACAAAAACAAATTGCGGCAGGTTGGAAGTATGCAGCGTGGGTCGGGGCTGTTAATGTAATGAACTTGGCTTCTTGGAAGTACAAGGCAATTAAACTCCCACGATGCCTCCCTCAGGGCCCAGACAGTCAGACTGAAAGGGCGGGGTCAGGGTGTTAGAGAGAGCCTTCAGTGGGAGAAATGGGGAGCTTGGAAGAGAGAACTGAGACATTTGGAAGGGCCACAGGAGTGGGATGTGTGTTGAGTGGGTTTGTGCTTAAACACTAATCAGTCATGAGGCCACCTCATCCAGAGGTCACATCAGGATAGCAGTAGTTGTGTCATCCCATCACTCACTCTTCTGTTTATTTTGGTGTTTTGTTGGCATGATTGGTCTGATTGCGGAGCGGTTTTCTGAAAGGTTTCGGTTCATTCGGACCATGAGTGGCGAACAAATGAGGGTGGATGTCGGCGATGAGGGGTGTTTTCATAGATCTGAGACTCAACACCTGGTGAGGATATTTCTCTTGGAACACAGGCACGCTTTTTTGTGACTGGCAAAAGAAAAACACATCACTAAATGAGCACTTTTTTATTTACAACTATCAAAATAAATGTTTTAATAGACATGCTGGTGGAGGTTATCAGATATTGAATTAAGCCCCTTCCAGAAATGAGCTGAAAAACACTAAACCACTGGGTATTAAAAACCTTTGGAGATACTGTAATTACTATTCTATGTAAATGTCCCTAAAGAGAAAGTGGCAACTATTTGTACAAGAATAGTACTTTAAATAAATCTTCTCAATGTCTTTCATTAAGTTTTATTCATATTACTTCATTTAAATGTACCATCATATCTAAATAACAAATAATAACCAATAAATTAGACTGGTGGCAACACAAAGTAGAAAAGGTTTCCCAGCTCTGTAACAAAAGACAACCTTTTTTTTCCCACACTGTGGGGCATAACTAATACAAAATTACATTTTCATCTCTAAGGTTTGAATCAAATGTTTTCCACAAGCTTCTCACGATAGTTTGCCAGAGTTTTGACCCGTTCCTCCTGACAGAACTAGTCTAAGTCATGGTGCTTACACATACATCTTTATCTCTACCTACCTAGTAGCATTGTGATAGCTACTCGAAAACGTTACCTGTGATGTCTTTAAGCCACTTTCTAACTAATTTGGAGGTATGATTAGGGTTATTGTCCATTTGGATGAACAATCTGTGCCCAAGATTGAACTTTCTGGCTGATGTATGAAAAGTTGTTTCGATTTTTCCACATAATCTTCTTTCCTCATGACACCACGGCTAGATAGAGGAGGAATAATGCGCATGGATCCATGATGCGTGTTTGGCACAAAAAAAGGAGGGGGGACGATGATATATGTATCAATTCTTTGGCTGTAACAAAATTAATTACTATTAGGCTAGAATTTTGTTTTTCGTTTGTCAGTAATAAATGTAATTCATGCGGTGTACATGCGCTGCTCTCTGCTGCATGCACACATGGTATTCCAGGGTTAGAACTGCAGCATATCCAGAACTAGGTCGCTAAAATGTCCATATTCTACTAATGTACTACTAATCTACTAAGGCTAGGCAGCGTCGGGCAACGTCACTACAGTGAGACGTTCTGATTGGTTGCCGTGCTGCGTCGACAGCTTTAGGACAGTCAAAAGTTCAACTAGCTGAACTTCTGCGTTGCTAAAGCTTGAAAAGTTGACAGAGTTAAAGCTCACAAAGCACCGCAGAGACCGTGACGCTCCTCCAATGGCCTCAACTGTAGACTTAACATGTAATCTTGACGTTGCTGACACTGACAAAGCCTGCGGTCTGAACGCTTTATTAGGTTATATTGTGTGAATGACATTTTTCGTTTGTCAATAACAAACTTATGTTGAATGTAGTAGCGCAAAGTTAAGACATGCTTTTCAGAAGTGCTAAAAATAGATGCAAAAATTGCGGAGGAAACATTTTTATGCTTAGTAAATCGCACTGCACCTGGAACGCCTACTTATTTTCCTATTTTCCTCCCAATATATTGGTTCTTCTTACAGAAACTCCCAGATTGCATATTCATCAAGGGCTAAATGGATTGCGTGAATCTTGTTGAGGGTTTAACAGGCGAATGCTCTCAGCACAAACCCCTGATAAATCAGGCCCATAGTGTTTATACTTGCAAACAATGAACAGATGAACACGGCACCTTCAAGCTTTGTCGGACATTGTACCCGATGATGAAACGGACATATGGACTGTCCACAACTTTCTTCCTGATGTCTTAGTTGTTTTCTTTAGATTGTCCCCATGATGTCCTACAAGAAAGTGGTATGTTTAAAGCATGTCCTTAAAACACAATCACAGGTGGGTAGTAACTAACTAATCAGATACAATAACTTGAGTAACCTTTTGAAGAACAAAAAAGTACTTTTAGAATTTTTTTTAGTGCTTTGTACTTTCTACTTTTACTGGACAAAAACCATTGTCCATATATATATATATATATATATGCACATATCTGTTGTCAGTTTGATGACACCATTTTAAAATTATTCTATTCTTATACGCAGTAGACTACTTGTCTTTTTACCAAATACTTTAATACTCCTATACTTGAGTAGCCTAATTTCTTAGAGTAGTGCCACTCTTACTTGACTACAATTTTTGTACACTCTAACCACATACTGTAACCACTTATCTAACAAGGTCAAATGTTGTAAACTAACTTGTCAGCACCTTATAAAGCTATAATATCATCATTTGGGCTACACAAAAATATTTAATTGAGATTTAATTAATTTTCCTATTATTTTCACCGTTTAAGGACAACGTCTGCTCAGAGGTTGTTTATTTATAAACATAAATAAGTTTTGTCGATAGATTTTGAGTTGTGAAAGGTAGAAATGGCTCCTAAAGTTGGGTCAGATTGTGATGTGGGCATTGAAATACCAAGCTGAAGGATGTTGAGGGAATATTTGGAAATATATTCCCAAAAAATGAAGTAAAAAAAAATCTAATCTCTGTAAATATTGTCAGTCATTCAGGTTAATGCTTAGATTGTTTTGTCATTTATTTATTATTGGATGGGTTTCTATATTTCCTTCCGCATTGTTGCTGCAGGTAATTTGTGTTTCGGAAGAAGAAAAGTTTATAAACATGTGGCAAGGTGCACAAAAAGGGCCTGGGCAGGATCCATTCCCCAGACCACCAGGTGAGAGTCACACACACAAACCAGTCAGCCAAAGGATTTCATTGTGGAAAGTAGTCAGGGCGAATCATCTGACCGAGGCACAGTGACAGGACCCCACACTGTCACATATGGAAAATAATGTTTTAACAGAAATTTTTTTTTTCTTAGATCCCCCTAAATTCCTTTTAAAATTAGGGAAAATCGCAATCAAGCAAGCTGAATTTCAGTAACAAAACAGGATAAACTCGAGCTTTTTGTTTCAATAGGGAGGACCTGATCCTTTGGATTTCATTACATCTGGTGTGTTGCTGTAAAGAAGCTGCAGCTGAGGCACAAGCTGTGGACTTTGATTTCTTCCAGCTTGCCTGCTAGTGGAGAGTTAAGATCCGAACATCCACTGCATTGCTCTAACTGTGTGTTTCCAAGTTATTCTGAATAATTTTCTCTGTTGCCTTTGGGTTCATTGTTGGTTATGAGCACAGAAACTGGCTGGAGTCTGAGAGTGTGAGGGAGAAGGGAAAGGTTGAAGACTGAAATTCTAGTACAGCTTCAGGAAGTAATTTGGGCCGCGCGCACAGCGGTTTCCGTCTGCTTCTGTTTGCGTTTGTGCAGAGATTTTTGAGATATGAGACTCTTTTACCACATGGTTCACAGTTTATTTCTTTCAGTGGATATCTCAATACTGACCCACAGTTTATCGATTTTGCTGCTTACATGAGATCAGTGGGGGCCTTCAACCCGATCTCTCCATCGCAAACACAAAACATCTGTGCTGCTGCCTCTTATAAAGCCCGCTGACCACCACGGTGATAAACCGTATTCAGGGTAACAGAGAAGGTTTTTGGTCTGAAGTAGCTCAAAATCTGCTGGCTTTGAAGCTACCAGGAAGCCATTCTCTCACTCAGTACACTTAACTCCAGAGCCTTAGCCAGGACTCAAATCCATCCACTTACTTGCTTACAGCACACAGGAAATGAAGAAAATGTGATGAAACAAGTGAGGAAAGAATGAGTGCAAAGTGCAAATAGTACAAAAAGATGATTCAGCCTCAGAGCACAGTTCTGACCATTTTTGCCTGGGTTAGGGTTATTATCACGATGTATCTATATTGTGATAATGAGCCGAGGGTGAGTAAACTAGCTGTTTTTCTCATTACACAAAGCAAAAGTGAACTCTGAAGCAGTGGTGGCATGCTGCTTCTTGTACTGGTCTCTCAACCATTCAAAATGCAGGACGTAGTCTGAGTTCCTGGGACAGGATAAACGAGCGTAGAAAACTTAGTTTGTTTTCATCTATCTATCTATCTATCTATCTATCTATCTATCTATCTATCTATCTATCTCTCTAGTTTGTGGGCACGATTACGGGCAAAATTGACTGCGAAGTGTGCAGAATGATGAAGATGTCTTGCAAAGTTGCAAAGGGTTTTATACCTTACGAAAAGGATATGTGGCTATTGTTTATTAATGTAGTTGCTCTACCGCATCCCACAATGCAACACAAGCCTGGCTAGGGGAAGGCATCTAGCTCAAAGTTGCAGCATATACCTGATGGCAGTGTTGGACCGAGGTCAGAACACGTTTACGCAATAAACGAGACATCTCTCCAATAACTACACCGCACGTGCATAAAAACTGTAGAACAGGGAACAGCTCGAGAACAGAGTGCAGCTGACAGATACATTTTCTAGCTGCTTCTTGTGCTTGTGTGACTTCTTTTCTAATTACACACTGGGAAAGTGCCCATATTATGCAAATCAAAACCATAAATTTCCTGCTTGCTTCCTTGCTCCACCTTCCTGAAACATATGAACAGGTTGTTAAAGGTATTTGTTCTTCCCCACAACATATTTACCAGAAACTTCTGGATTTATCAAAGACAATATGTCAAAGACTAGCTCTTAGCGATAGTTAGTGTATTAGCTTTACCAGAATGGGAGCCTTTATCCCAGTTTACATGTAATTCAGAAATCAAATTATTAAAAGAAGTGTGTCTGACTAGAGTCTATAACGTCACACAGATAGTACACAAATGCAGCAGTGAAGCAGATGGATTAAAAGCAGGATATGCATAATGACTGAAGAAAGGGGTGACAACAGCTGCCTTGGTTGAGGCATGGTTGGAGTTGCATGCATAAAAATTGGATTTTTTCATCGCGTTATCTGGGTGGATTTGTCCGATTGCTTTAACTCTAGTTCAGTTCGATGTCAGGTGGACTAAGGTGTATGTATGCATTTCAAAAGTTCAATTTCTGTCAGACAAAGCCAATGTTTTGGCTTTCTCTTGCTGCATGTAATCGCACTCTGTGATTTATCAGGATACAGTAGCCAGCAGTGCTGTTTCTCTTTTTTGTGGATTTTCTTTTTTTAATGTTTCTTAGTGTGATGATACTTGTTATAAAAGGTTTGAGAACCACTGGAATAGATCATGCAAAGACAAGTTAATAATCATACAAGACAAAGAGAAAAAAAAAATTAGGCAACAAAGACATGACCCAAAACCTAGAACATTCAGAGATAGAGCAAGATCATAAATGACACCAGAAAACCAGAACAGAAACTGAAAAGCTTGTCTTAAGTTATAAAGATCACCCCAAATGAATTCAAAAAATCCATTGGAACATTGTAAATACGAATATGAGTGATGACTTGAATAAAACAGGTGTGATGTAATCAACTAAACACAAAACAGGTGTGGAAAAAATTGCATGATACACAACTAAGTAAAAGAAAAGGAGGAATTATTTCAGAATGAAGCAGAAATCAACTAGAAATTTAAGTAAAACAAGAAAGAGCTTAAAATCAAAACCCTAATAATATCTGTCTATGTCCTGAACATATTAAGCATTTTTCTACGTATAAAACTGAGATGATGCTTAGTTTATAAAAAGTGTATTTTAGGTATGCAAACTTTATTAGCTTTAGAATGGTCTTTTTGTTCTCTTTTCTAAACAGAGCTTTGCCATGCTGCAGTTCGATTTGAATTTGAAATCCTCGACCATGACTGTCTTGCTTTAGGACGCGTGATATGTACTCGGAGTGCAGCGCAGGGTGATGTTGATGCTCCTTTCTCCTTAAGGCTGAATCCCAGATGAGGAAGTGTTGAGGACCTGACAGAATAAGATTCATCATTCCTCACAGGCAATCCATCATCAGCAGCAGGAAGAAGCTGTGGGGAGGGGAAGAGAAGAGTCTGGAGAGCGCTCTGCTTTGAGTGTTGTTCAGGGTGCTCAGTCCAACATGGGCTTCAGAGAGTTTCCTGCAGAACAATTGTGGTCAGATCAGACTCCACAGTTTCCACAAGATAGACTGGGAGAAACAGGGCTCAGTGATATGGCTTCTTGAAAATGAAATCTCTGAATACCAAATCAAATTTCTGATTTTAATAATAAAAGAAATTCTACTCATGTTTTCCTAACAAGAAATTGCAAGTTACAAAAATATTTTCAAAAATGTGCATTTATTTCAATCATCCCATCCCGGAGCTGAACTAAATTCAAAGTCTAACTAAAAACAAGCTGTAAAGTATGTTTATAAAATAAGATGTGGTTGACAGATTCCAGAAATTAAATCCTCATGAACACACAATTCAATTAATTGATCAATTAATTTCTCGCCCAGCCCTAGGTAAAAAAATGTGTTGATAAAACAATTAAAATAAGCACCTAAAAGAAAAGTTTGGGGTTTTAATTGACAATTACACTCACAGTTTCTATTTGTGCTCAGCAATAATTACAGTTCGTAGAGCCATTGTGCCGTCCATGGAGACAAGACTCGAAACACAAGATTTTCTTTTTCAGGACAAAGAATAGTGGCGACTGCCAACGATGCTATCATGTCATCTTTCCTCAGTGTTTTCCACCAGAAACTCTTAAAACATACCATATCCACTTGGAAAAACTACAACTCGACAATGAATGCAGGTTTTCAAATATTATAGAGAAGTCAATATTATTGGTCCTGTTCCATTTTTTAAGTCCTCATATTTAGTGGAACCCATAGGACCACTTACTGTACATAGGCCTACATTTTACATCAGTATTATTATGCAATATTAATATACAACTTAACTTTAAATTCGGAAAAGCCCCAACCATTATGTGATGGTGTGTAAGATGATAGAAAGGTGATTAATTCAAAACATTTCAGTTGGCTTGAAGCATGCCTATGAATATATGTAATTTAAGGGATCACTTCAAGTACACAGCTTCCTCGTGTGACATCATTGAAAGTTAATAGAAAAATTTGATACAATTTTAGAAGGAGAGCTGTAGGGTTCCACAAACCTGGCTCATCCATGTGCCATTTTCAGGCAACTGATTTGGTTTAAGCCACTAAATGCAAGCATAGGCAGGAAGAGTGGCTTAGACAGAAGTTACTTTATGTGTGGGCCCAGCAAAAAATGGGTGGGCTAAATAAAAAATATTTAAATTACATTATTTCCACTGTTCCATGGTTGTTTCAACAGATTTGTGTCTGTAAACATCAGAAACTGCTTAGAACAAAGCAACCCAGGCCAAATAAAACATACTAAAGCTGAATTCTAACACAGGTTGCTCATATCATCTATCAGATTTTTAAGTGGTAGTTCAGCCTTATTGGACTTCACTCACTGTTTAGATAATGTGCTAGTTTCTATTTGTCGCATCTGATTAGCGACAGTCACATATGGAGAAACTCTGTAAAGTATAAACATAACCACTGTCAGATGCCCAGTGCTTTCCATAATTATTTAATTCCGCTATGGTGTATTAGCTGTAGATAATGACAGATTTAGAAACCGTTAGTTTTTTTGCTGCATTGCATCATTTTATGCTAGGTGGAAGTAGCACCAGAATTTGAACAGGTCAGGATCATCTGGGCTTTGTGAGATCAGCTGTTGGTCGGCTTTTCGTACGGGACTATGAGAAATGTAGTAGCAATATGTTTGAAAGAAAACTTGCTTAACTAAACGTAATTTATTTTACTTACTGTGAGATTCAATTATTTTAAAAGCATGGAAATGTACTTTAATGACTTGATTTATTGCGCTAGGGGATGTAATATTTTCAATAAAAGTGTAAGTTTAAAATCTATAATCTTACACGTGGTTTATAAGGCACGTTACTCAAACCGCCAAAGAGAAAAAGATTTGCAAATATAAATTTTTCACCTCCAGTTTTATATTATTTTATGATGACTTTAAGTGACACTCCTCAAAAATAACACATAATTATAAATATAGCTTGTTTTAATTTATTTTAGGAAAGAGATTTATTTGGGTGGGCCCTGGTCCAAAGTGGGTAGGCCTAAGCCCCCCCGGGGCCACCCATAGCCTCTCGCCTGGGCAGGAATGTCCAGTGTTCATACAGTTGAGGAAGGAGGTGCAGCTTTAGGAATAACAATGCTGTGGTGTGAAATGTGCACATCAGCCCCGGAGCAGAAGTAAAAGATCTTGAGAAGATTTCTGAAGTGGACAAGTGAGGGGTCTTTCACAGAGATGGATTGAAATGGCACTCAGACAGGAAGAAGCCATTACTCAGACAGCAACATTAGAGACCAGATTACTATATTAAATTTGCACTCAGGGAAAGAAATCATTTTTTTACATTTCCTGGTCAAATTAAACTAGAATTTATTTCTTTGGTCAAAATGTTCACCTGTACTTTTGGAGGCGAAAGGAAGAGTCTAAGAACACAATCCCATGGCTAAAGTAAAGCAATGGCAGCATAATGCCAAAGGTTATATGTATCTCTTTAAACAGTAAACATATAAGACATGTGCATCACATTTGAATCCCAATGTTTTCTCTATCCACCTGTTTAGCTGTAACACTGCGTCCTCGCCTTTGATGAAGGCCAGCGGTGTGTCCGCCAGATGTGACGTTCGAAGAGCCAAGAGTTCACTTAGTCCCTGAGGATTTTCCCTGCTCCGCCTCTCACACCAGCAGGGCTGCTGGGAAAAGACATAGAGCCGACATATGTGCTCCACTCCAACATCCCTCTCCCTGTTTACTTCTTCTTACCTTTACATCCTCCACCTACAAGTCTATCAGCATGTATCTATTTTTTTTCCTCTCAGTTTAGAAGGCCACTAGTGTGTTCAGCTGCTTGTGATTTTTGACATGTTTAACGATATACAGTTATCGCACAATGATCTCCTTTATCGGATAAAAGATATACTAAAATGTTAAGATTCCTTCTACTTTGCATGTTCCCTTTGCTCTGTTGTCTCTTTATGTGTTTCCTTATCCTGATTTGAAATTGCTCGGATATATCATCGCGCTGTTTTTAATAGCTCATATTTTTCTTTCTGGAACAAGAGAAGCCCAGGTGTAATTCATAACATGATGCCCAGGGCCCCTTAACTGCGCACACACAAAGTAGATCCATTGTGAATGTTATTGAACACACCTGGACTTTTCCCACTGTGAACAATCCAAATGTGTTGTGGAGGGGAAAAAAAAGTAAGTATTTATAGCCTGTTGAACTAGAACTGATTACAAACACTACATGTGTCTTAATGCTTATGCGATGAATAGGGACAAAACTCTGCAGATTTGTGAAATTAGAGCAACAAAATGTATTCACAAGTTACTTAAAATAAAAAGGCCTGCGTGTAGTATAGCCTCCAACCACACATAGCCGGGTATCTCTGATTTTTTGGCACCTAAAATGAATCTTTCTAAAAACTCCGGCCAAAGTGAATATATGCGTTTTCACCGTCTGGCTGTGGACAAATGATACTGGAGTTTTAAGTGCCGTAACATCACTGTCCGTGACAAAAAATGCTCCAACATCACTTGTGCAAAACTCAGAAACAGTATGTCTGCCCTCAGAGCTATGTTGGTATTATCAATTGTCTAAACGCTTTTTGATCGCTTGTTTTTACAAGCCTTATGACTGCTATATGCATAAGTTAGAGAGTAGAAAATTACTCTGAACGGATTTGGGAGAACTACTGCAGGTTTGCCATATCTATGAATGTGATGAAAATCGCAGTTATCCGGTTATGTTTGGATTGAGATTTTTATTTTTTTTATTTTCACGTGTGGGGAAAATATTTGTTTAAAGGGCCCATATCATGCAACATTTTGGAGTTTTCAATCATCTGGTTTTTCCGTTTTTTTCCGTTTTTTGGCCAAATTCATACATGTCTGAGTAATCCTCCTGAATTGCCCTCTCCTAGAAATCAACTGAGTGTTCAACTAGTGACATCACTGGTTGAAAAATAGGGGGTGTTGAGGTGTCTGCACCGCCCCTGAGGGTAGAGCGGCTTACCTGTGATAGAGTTCAAACACAACCTCCTCCTTCTCACAGCTCATAGCTGCTTTGGTTTTTGGCAGCTTAAATCCCCTTTTTTTGTTGGATTTTTTACTTTCTCTGTGAAAACGCCTGTTTGGCTGCATGGATTACAGGATTTTATTCTACATTCCTAAAGAACAGCAGCTGGATCAAAGAACAAAGACGCCTGATGGACAGAAAAGTAAGTGGCTACATGCTAATGCTAATGTGGCTTAGCCATTTATCAAGCTGCTTATGTGATCTTATTACAGCATTCTGTGATTGATCAATTTATCTGTAGCATCTCAGAACGTTCAGTAAATGGGTGCAAACAAGACCCACGGCTTTTTAATATACTGGGCTGGAAAGATTTGCTTTGTGGACTTAGCTATTTTGGTTTGGGCTGTGTCTAAAGCCTGGAGATTTAGCAAGTGAAATAGACTTTATTGACGGTGTTTTTTTTACAAAATATAAAAAATAAACAAAACGTTTGAGCCCTTAATATAACAGAGTTTCATTGTGGTACTTCGTGATTTTCAAATTCTTTGTCAGAATACTGTTTGAGATTAAGCTCAGAACTGTTTGTCTCAGTGGGATCTGCTCCCAGCTGTGCAGCAGAGCGGGGGAGCGTAGCGTAGATAGGGGTGCAGGAGGCGGTTTTATAGAGAAACGAGCCGTTTCACTTCGTGGTCTAACATTAAGTACAGGAAACAAGTTAAATTTCAGGACAAATTAATACTGTATAACACCCACGGTAACATTTTATCATTTATATGTCTATCGCAGAAGTTGAAAGCTGTAAAATAGCATGATAGAGTCCCTTTAAAAAAATATGGCTGTGTGTGTACATGGCCTCAGTGTAAATCACCTGTTCTGTGTAAGCCGTGGAGGTTTTTAAGGGGAGATTAGTGAACGAACATCATCCTGCAAGAAAGCAAGAAACACAGCTTCTAAATAGACAGACAGAGTAATGAGAGTATTAATCAAAACAGCAGTCAAGCGGCCAGTGTTAACTCTGGAGGAGCTGTAGAGATTCATAGCTCAGATGTCTTCACAAGACAGGAGTGGTCATGCGTTCTGTAAATCTGATCTATATGGAAGATATGCAATAAAACACTTGTAAGAAAGGCATGAGAAATCAAAGTTGTTCATGGGCCATGTAGGTGAGATCACACACATGTGAAGAAGGTGCTGTTATCAGATTAGACCAAAACACTTTGTGTTGTGAAATCTAAGCAATGCATATAGCCCAAAAACACCATCTGTACAGTGAATCGTGGTGGTACATCATGCTGAGGAAATTCTCCTTTTCAGTAGAGAAAGAGAAGCTGGACAGAGTTGAAGGGGAAACTTAATAGTGGATGAACCAAGCAAAACACTTTAGAGTTTCACCTTCCAACTTTCAGGAAGATTAAATATGCATCCAGAGCAAAAATTGTCCAGGAAATTTTAGATAAAGGAACGTTAATGTGTTTAAATGGCCTAGTCAAATTCCAGACCTCAGTCAAAATTTGATTTCGTGACAAGACTCAAATTGGTGTTCACAAACTTTTGGCTGAATTTAAGCTATTTAGAAAAGAAGAATTAACAAAAAATACTCTCTCGATGTGCAAGCTTGCTGTAGCAGCTGTTGCAAAAAGTTAAACAAGTAGCTAGTTGGTAATAAAAAATTAACTTTATCCCTCTGCTTTATGTCTCTACAGTTGTGCACTTCCAAGTCTATTACATAAAATTCCTATAAACCTGATGTCTGAAAAAAAAAATTATGCTTCAGACACACTGGAAAAGTGAAACCATTTGACAGGTACACACACACACATATATATTTTAGCTACAGACGACCTTCTGGTTTAGAAAGATGTGGGAAAAAAAGCTGTGAGAGGTCCAACAGAAGACCCTCCAGGCAGCATGCATCACACACAATCCCACTCTTTATGGGCTCACAGCAAAAAGTCCCTGAGCTTCAGCAAACATATGTGTCCATATTCACCCAGTACTTAGCCACCATTCCTCTGAGTGTGTATGTGTCCATATTCTTTCTATATCTGGACAACAATAGAGTACAGCTGCAGAGAGGGTGCTCTAACGGTCACTGGAGTTATCGCTGAAACAAACAACACATACTGAGCCTGACTGAGGATATAATTTTGAACATTTAAGCATCCCTACCTCCTCTGGGCAGAATAAAGGGAAATTAAAACACATCTGAATATTATTTTCTCCTTTTCTGCAAATGCACCAAATATGTGTTCTGCTACATAACTGGAAACAATTTTAATTACGAAAAAAAAGAAAAATCTTGTTTGTGCCATTTTTCATCTGCTGCTGCGTTGTGCAGAGAGGTGAGCTCTGGTTTAGTCTGGAAACAGGATGTGGGTAGAGGATTTGGACCTCTGCCACATGTTACGGTGCCACTGGAGCTCATTTGCATGTATTATTAGTGTCTGCTGTGCGGTTGTGTTTTGAGTGCAAATGATTGTTTGCAAGAAGATCCGTTGTCTATTCATGTATTCTGGTAATAAAAAAAAAAGCTGTGTGTGTGGCATGTTCCCTCCTTCGCTACAGGCTTAGCCTTCTTTTCCTGGCAGAGCACCCTCCGTGGCATCCCCGCTGGCACTGTCTTCGGCCCACCCTGCTGCATTTCTCCCTCAGTCTGTCATCAGCCTCGCCTCTCAGTCTTTTCGCTCTGGCAGTGCATGGTTCGTAATGAAAATATAAAATAAGACGATGCAACAAAAGAAACACAGTATTTTCACAAATTTGCACAGAGGTATAGCTGTGTCCTTTTTCTTAAAGGAAAGTCTTTGCATATTCACCTACAAATCCAAACAAACCATTCCAGTAGCTACAATTTTGCTCTGCATGCTGGTCTAGCTAAGCTCCATTGTAGCCTCAGCAGGTCAACCACTGGCTCTGCTTAAATGTAGGTCAGGCCAATCTCAGTGCTCTATGTTCATAGAGAGATGTAGGGTCGTCTCAGCATCATTACATCAGAGCTGCAACAGGGCAAAACGACAAATATGGTGCCGGCTCAGGAACGGCTTGTTGTCACCACATATTCTCATGTTATTTCGGACGAAAACAGCAGAAACTGTTGATGTTGTTGGATACCTCGAATGCCCAGTTCTTCATCCTCTTCTTCGATGTTGTATGGGTCCTATGCTGTGGAAAAAACAACAACATTTTTAATAGAAATAGTTAGAAGAAATGTTTTATGATTTGAAAATATTTGCATTTAAGGCCATTTCAGCTTATCTATTTGACATAGATAAATATATAATAAAGACAGATAAAATATACTTGAATACATTTTAGTTGAATCCTAGTCATAGCACAATGTTGTCAAATTCAGTTTACTATACACACTGCAAAAAGCTTTCCATCTAAGGAGACATTTACAGCTATAGGTCACACTGAGCTTGCATGTGGCCACAGCAGAAGGTAAAAACTCCCCTTTTGCATGAAAAAACCTCCAGCAGAACCTGCGTCAGGATAAGAAACCACCTACGTTGACCGACTGGGGTTTGAGAAGAAAGAGTCCACTCACAAAAGCACAGAAAAAATTATCCTGGAGTACTTTTAATGTTAAAGAGAATATTGCAGATTTAAAATGTTCTAATATATAGTTGCTATCTAAAAGGTTTATTGATGGTATTCTAAATTTTACAATACATAAGGTCACAAATGAATTCATAAATTTCATAATCAGGACATGTGACACAAGAAAGGGAGATGTGTGCTATGTGTCACCTGAGCTCATTATAAATACATATATATACATATAATAAATACATATTCACTATCCTCCATGTCTGTGTGTGTTTTATGCAGCTGAAAAGACTGGACTTAATTCTGCTTTGACTATGAAAAATTCGGTCTTTTGTGGTGCTTACTTCAGAGCAGAGGCTTACAAACCCAGTAATGTGATAGAGTCAAACATGGGACACCAATGCAAAGATCAAGTGCGACTCGCACAATGTGCAGCGCCTTCGTTACAAAGAACTTTAACGGAACAGCTATCAGCGGCTGCTTCTGGGATTGTAGCAAGTCAATCAGAGGCTCAGCTCTATGTAGATGGGATCTTTGCATTGTAAGTCTTGTTGTCTAACATCTGCTGATTACCAACAGTGTTGAAAGACAAATTAGAAACACTGAGATGTGGGTTGTCAAAGAAACAGTAGAGCTAGTCTGCCGCACGCAGGCTAAAAATGTTAGCTTCGCTTAGCAATGTGTTGGCCATTAATTCTCCTCTGGGTCTTTCTCTGCTGTTTGAGGCATGTAACAGCTCATAGATAAATGTTTTTCGCTCATCATATGAGTAGTTGTAAACATTTAAAGTTTCTTTTGTGCCACAGCTGGCAGGACGCCAACTATGTTGCATCTGGTTTGGCGGAGGTTAAATTTCCTCAACAAAAACCCCCTCCAATAGCTAAAATAATTCATGTATGAGTAAATTTGAGTAGAAACAGTTCCTAATGAGTTTCTCTAAACAGAGGTTTAAGGGGGGTTCAAACCTGCAACCTGCTCTTTAAAGAAAAGGTAAACAAGAGTTACCAAAAAAAAAAAAAAACTTTCACCACCTTCATCTGAAACACAGCTAAACAAAATACATATTCAACAATCAGTGTGGAATCTACACATGTTTATTTCACTTCTCAGTCAACAGAAATGTCATGTAAACATACAATGGGAAGTGTAAAATGGTCCAACATTATGCCCCTGATCCTCCTTGGGAAGAAAGTCACAAACCTGTAGTGTAGAAACTATGAACTTTAGGATATAATATAGAATCACAGCAAAGACAGCAGCTGCAACAGCTCAGTCTGCAGGTGCACACACAACAGAGAGATATTATCGTCCTCCTGTACCCATCTGATCTGAGAAATATTTTTGATCAGCAAAAACAGATGCAGAAAATAAAAAGCTGGGGCTGGAGCGTAGCTTTGTTTTTTTTTAAAGAATTAAGTCCCCAAATACCAAAGTGTCAGATTGCCCCCTCTGAAACAATATTAAAGGAAAGTGCAGTTTGCAAATTCACTATGGGACAAATATCTATATTTCTAGAGGCATGTCCAGGTCTGAGGAAGTTAAATCAAAGGATTATACAAAAATAAATTGGAAGGAAAAACCGGGAAGTTCGCAAATGTGAGAACATCACAAGGGAGTTGAAGCATCATGTTGAGGGACTGTGTGTTTAACATTTACAGTCAAATTTACATTAACATTTAAATTAGCATTTTAGTAAGCCTGACCTAAAGGAGGTACGTAAACATCTTGCTTCTTGAAATTTTCAGGATTAATGTCCTCATTTTTTGCAGCATAATCATCAGTTACCTGTTCAGAGGAGAGATTTTACCTTGAGGCATCTCATGAGGTCTCCCAGTGTTGTAGATGATACTATTTGTAGTTTTTCAGGACGATAAATATGAGCAACATCACACTTAAAAAAAATACTCATCCTTCTCACAACCCCATCTTACATCAAGATGGACTTGGATGGACTTGGTAACTCAGCTCAGCTCACATGGCTAAGATTGCTTATGGCTTTCTGAACAGAAAAAGAGGAAAAAATAATAAAAAGTCAAGATACAAAATTTTCATAGACGATTGAAGAGCCTGTAGAAATAGAGCACCTTTAATAGTTTCTTGATATCTTCCACCCCTTGCATGAAGCTGTTGCTGAACTGAAGAGTTCATGCAGTTACAGTTACATCCTAAGTACACAAAGGAGCATAATCGCAGATCTTTCCTCCCAGCAGATGTCAAATTTTATAACCATCACCGCTTCCAACAAATACAGTCTTTACATCCCTGCCGTTATTTTCTCCAAGGTTATTTTTTTCATTTTCAAAGTCACTCCTGCTGTCATTTATACATCCCTGTTGTTTGCATAGTCTTTTCGTATTTTTTTAAATGTTCTGTTATTTTTATGCACATATACACATGCATATTTTTCTTTCTTTAAAGTGACAGTGTGTAGTTTTTGCAGTACATCTTTGAAAATAGCCATTAAAATATTATGTAATAATAATTACAAAAAGCACATTAATTGCAAAATATTGGCTATATTGTAAAATATGACTTTAAAAATCAGTTTTAAAATACATAGGCGCGGGTCCTCTTTTCAGGGGAAAGCCATATTAGATGACGTCTTTGCTTCTACAAGAGCCCGGACGGAAAAAGCGCACGGAACACGCCCTCTATTAAAACCTAGATTTCCCTTCAAAATGCAAAAAAGTTTCGCCATAAATAAATTTTTACCTCTTCGCTAGTTCCAAGCGATGAAAGAGAGACTGATGTACTCGTCATGTTGCTGCAAATAGATAATTCTCAGGGATGAGTGTTTGAAAACAGCACTAGTTGGACCTCTGTTGTTGAGTTTCTTACTCGAAGACACAGATACCGCATGTTTGTGATAATTTAGGTATGCACTGCCCCCTACTGGCCGAAAATTACACACTGTGCCTTTAAAGGGACAATGTGGAATTTGACAGTTTTCTACTCGCAATTTCCACCTCAGACCAAATGAGTAACTGCAGCATCTATGGTAAGCTCGTACGAGAGGTGCGCATGCTGTACGAGCACGTGCGAACAGAAACAACAGCTGAGTCAGTCCTGTCCTGGACAATTTACAGATTTGCAGGCATGACTACAGCTAGGGTAAGAAATAATGTTTAAGTTTGTTTATGCATTACGGAATCTGCTTGTTTGACCAAACGCACTCACTATTCAAATGAATTTACAGGCATATAGATGCAACCGTGGTAAAAAGGCCAGGGCTTATTGTACTGGGATTGCTGCAGCATGAGGAAGAAATGTTAAATTTGTATATATTTATTTGTGGTTAAACTTATGCATAGTCCCTTTAAAACGATCTACTTACTTACCTACTTATGACCTATTTATTATTTTGTAAATTTGTCCTTTGTTTTTTGGTTGTAATTTCTTTAAAAATTCCAACCAGGGAATGAGTTTGTAAATTAACTTTTGGCTAGAAAAACCTTTGTACAAAATAACGCATTGTTTTATCATAAAAAATGGTCTGATCTGCTGTTTTGTTTAATTAAGCTTACTTACTTACTGTACAGTCCTTTATTCTTATTTTTTACGTTTGTGAGAACATACATGGTCTCAATTAAACTAACTTGACTGAATTTCCCTTCCCTACTGTGGGACAATAAAGGATATTTCATCCTTCTATACGTTTCTAAATTATTTTTAAAGGTTCTTGGATGGGAAGGATCCCTTTATGCACTAGATGTCCAGAGACATCTTCTTTATACCTGTTTAAGTTTAGTTGGCTTTATTTAGCCCAGAAAACTTGGGGATTTTTGTCCTGATTGTCCAGCAAATCTTGCATAAACAAATACATAGAAAGTCAAGGTTGGTGTGTCTATTTAATCAACCCAAAAAACCTTTAAACCAAAGGTTTAGGAGACCTTTAGACCAAAGGATGCACTCAGCTGAAGAAATGTACAGCTGTTTAAACTTCACAACTAGTTATTTCTGAGCATATAAGGATATAGTCCACAGTGAGTCCAGACTATGACATTTTAGCTCATTTAACTGCAGACATTCCATTTAGATTCCCACGTGTCTCCTCACATTTAACGTCTCGTCTAACTTTAAATCATTTCTGATTTTTTTTGTCATGAAAAAAGTATTTTATTCTGTCTTATGCATATTTTTAATTCTATTTGTTTCACCATCTGACCAGACTGCTGCCAGACCAAAGTTAACTGTGTGGTTTTTCTATTTGTAGACATTATGTTAAAGGTTAAGGCAAAAACCTTAAACCGCATTCTCTGTTCAGTGTCTAAACATTTCTTTGAATTCCTTCCAATGATCCCAGAAAGATTTGTGAGCAAACTCGGAATATGGAGCTTGATTTTGAGAATGTATATTTTTCCTGAAATTGAGACTACATCACACAAACAGGTTGTGACACTGTGTGTGTACAGTAACACAGACATGTTTAACTAAGTGAAACCGTTTGCAGGCTGGAAAACCTCTCTGCTTGGTATTTCAGTGAATGTTTGGTTTCAGTCACAGAAAATGAGGGTACAATCTCAGTCAGAGGCCCTGGATCTTCTCCTCCATCCTGGCCCGGTCTTCTGGAAAGTCTGAGTGCTTTTAGACAACTTTATACAAACAAACAAGGCCAGTAGGGGAACAAAATTATAAATACAGCCAAATATCAGCACCTTGGCCTGAGTAATGAACATCTTAGCCTGGGAACTTGGCTTGTTTTCCCGCTGACATGCTCTCACCTATGTGGTCTGTGATTGATGCTGTCACAATTTCTGAGTTTTTTCCACCATATGTGATGATTAATTTCCTCCAGTTTTCACATGGGGTTGTAACATCTAGCAGTCATGTTTTTTTTTGTTTTTTTTTGTGAAAATCGGTTTCTGCCATTTGTCTACAGCAGTGAAAATGAGAGGGATTTGTAGTTTCAAAAAAAATGGTTGACCAGACTACTTGAAGAGATAGCTGTTAGTAACATGGATACAAACTGCTTCATGGTTGCTTTCTGATCTTCAATAAAGATTTTGAGGTGAACATGGAAACAGACAAGATACATTAAAGCCACCAAAGGTATATGACATTTTCACGAAATAACCAAAAATTATCTTCTAAATTATTATTATTATTACCAAATTTATCAGTGCATTACCAAGAACTTTTTTAACTTTCTCCACCGACATACTAATGAAAGAAAGATATAAATTTACCACATATTTGATTTATTCCTATGGCACCAGAATTGTTTCATAAGCAGAGAGAGTTCTGACATTTGGGGGCTTGGAAACAAAGATCTGCAGTGACCATTGTCATTGAGTAGAGAGAGTTACGACACACTTTGAACAAGCCAACACGCAGTCACGTGGTTCATGGAGCCCCCAATAGTTCTATACTAACTAAACTTAATAATCCTTATAATTAAGGAGCATGTTAGATTTTAATAATTCAAATACAATTTTTAAGCTTAATTGGATTAAATACCTCATAAAATAAAATATGGTATTTGATACCAAACCTTATATTTAAAGAAGTGCGAGGAATTGAGTTTCTTTAACATTGTGATTTTGATGTTAACAAAAGTCCCATTACTTTGTCCAGTTTTCATGAGCAGGTTTTATTATGTTTGCTCAAATATAATTTTTCCCCACAGAAATACCTGATTTGGAAAAACAAATTCATTAAGTATAAAATTAAATATTCAATGAAAAATGGTCTCAAAGTAATATAAACTATGTCTCTCAACTGATAAACGAAAATTGTCATCTTTTTACATATACTGAGTTTCTGGAAACATTTAATATTCCAATATCTGTGAAGGATTACTCAATAGTTTTTGATTCAATTAAGGTTGGTTTTGTTAGACTATTGCTAGATGGGAAGGAACCAAATTTACAATCACCAAAATACTTTTTTATAAATAGAATCCTTATTCTGGACAAAAAAAAGTGAAATCCCTCAGATATATAGTTCATTCGCAAACGATTCCTATAGATGTCAGTTCTATTGGAACAATATAATGACTAATATCAACTGGTCGATGATATGGACTAATGCTGTAAAAACATGGTCATCAACAAAATTAAGGAAGTTCATTTCAAAATAATTTATATGATATTTCCTAAAAAATATTTTCTAAAAAAAAAATATAGAAAGATATAGATGATTCTTGTACTTTCTGTAATTCAAATACAGAGACAATTTAAAACCTCTTCTATGAATGTATATTTGTTAAAATTTTTTGGTATGACATAAAACATTTAATTTTACTATGCCTTGCTATCGATATTAAACTACAATTAAGGGATGTTTTCTTTAGAGATAAAATAAGATCTTGTTAAATCCTTTATTCCTAATGTTTTGGTTTTATTTGAAAATTTCCACATTCATAATTCGAAATGATCTAATACAAACCCCAATGTGTCCAAATTTAAGGCTGAAATAAGAATTTATTTTGATACTTTGAAACGTCTTACTAATCTAAAAGCTATTTGAATTCTAAGTTACTTAGCTACCTTTATATCAAAAGGAATATTTTAACCACCCCTTTTTTCTTTTTCTTTATGTTAATATTTTTGTTTTCTTTCTTATGCAACTTAACATCACTATTTTGTTGTCAAAGAAGTTTGAACGTATGTCCTGCGTTCTTTGTCAATCTGTTTTAAAAAACAAAAAAAAACTTAATATTCCAGTGTTGGGGCAATATTTGTGCCTCGCTATGATGCATTCAAAAGACAGATGGTGCCAGCGTGTCTTTCTTTTTTTAGGCCAAAGTGGTCTTTATTGACAGCGAGTAGATAGTGAAGGGGAGATAGATGAACATGCGGCAAAGGACACCAGGAATGGGACTCGAACCAGGAGCAGCCGCGTCGAGGACGAAAGCTTCTTGTCTTTTAGGGTGGATGCATCAATGGATGGATGGATGGATGGAAATCTGTAAATTTCTATCTTAAATTCTTTTCATAGCCTCTTAGTTGTACTTAGTCTGAAATTCAACGGGTTTGACAAAAGATCCCTTAAATCACTTTCTATCAGGCTATTCCCACTTGGTTTGAGATCCTTAAAAGATCCCCTCTGCATTACTTATTTTTAGTCTTTCACAAATCCCCCCCCATCCCCCCACCCCCCCAAAAGCTTTTCTAACATGACAAAAAGTGAAATGGTTGAATGGTGCATGAATACTTTTTGCAAAACAATGCTCCTAACTTTGGCAAACTAGAACCTTGTTTTTATTATACAGTGGGAGACTTTCACACGTAGGAAACAACTTTCATTAGAGTGTTTTTTTCTTAGAAACTAGGAAACTAAAAGTGTAAAATGAAATCACAGATTAGGGCAATATATCATTTGACTGTGAGATACTGTGGGCATTGCAGTGGCTGCTCTGGACCAAGAAACTGCTTGTGTAAGATATTATCTGGCTTCAAAGAGAGTTTAATTAATGAATTATATGTCTGGACACATCATGGTGTTTGAAATAGAGCTTAATCTCATCTGGTGCCCTTTAAACATTTTAGATTTACAGCCAGGAGGAGCAAGCCAGGTTACAGGAGCATCTCTGGACAGAATCACTTCTTTTTCTTTCAAGAAAATGTGTTGTTCTAATAATTATTTTGTGTTATTAAGTTACACTTTAAATCCAGTTAAATATCAGTTATTTTGATATAGCCCCAACCGACATAAAATAAGAAAGGTTTCATTGGATTTAATTAGAGATATATAGAGAAAAGGCTAAGTTTGTTTCAATATATGGCTTAAACTGTTGACGTGTTGGAGTTATTAAAGCGGAGATAAGAAAGCTGAGATTCTGTTTTTTCCCCCAGTGATCTTCCTGTCACTCTACAGTGTCGACCCTGAAGGGACAGTAGCTTTGTGAAGCAAAGCTATTCTATTGCATTTGATAGCTAAATTGTTTACAGGGTTTATCCATTTGATGTCTGAGCTGTTGTGACAAGGGTGAATATTTTCTGAGCTGCAACCTGATTCTTTAGGATTTAGTCAGAATCTCCCTCCATTTCCAAACAATTTCATATCCTTGAACCTAAATATTCAATATCAGTTTATGTTTTGTGGTATTTTTTGATGAATTATAGGGATATTCATATAAAAAATAATGGCTCTTTTTTTGGGGGTGTTTCTATCCTGTTTGTTTGCTTGTGGTTTGTGTTAAAAAAATGTTGCCATTTTTAGTTCATTCTGTTTTTATTGTTTTTAGAATTGTGTCGTATAAATTCATTTAGCTTCTTAGTTTATTCTGATGTTTTTGTACCTTTACATGTCATTATATTTTCCTTGATAACTGTCAGGCTTTTAACCTTTTGCGTTTGAAGATCCTTTAAGTTTTAGTTAAGCTCCATGCTAATTAGTCTTCCTCCCTCAGTTCTCCTGGTTTCCCTGAGCCACAGCTGTAGCACATTTACCCTTGATTAGCTCATCTGGTTCTCTATCTCCACCCTGTCTCAGTATATAAGATCCTCATTTCAAAACAACTAAACTTCATTGAGTTTTTCTGCAACCCTGTCCATTTGCTTCTTTGTTTCTTGTCCTGCAATTGCTCCTGTCGGCCCATTCTTTTATGACATTTGTCCATTTCCGGCCAGGTTTTGCACTCCGTTTGGGTTTGTTAAACTATAAGCATGACAGAGCATGCTGAAATCTCACATATTATTTCATTTAAAAGTATATTTTTAAAGATTTTTACATCAAATTTTTATGTCCATTGATTGTGATTCCTATCGCTCTTTTTTGGACCGATTCAATCGTAGGACTATGACAATTTCTACCCTGATCAAACCAAAATTATTACATGAGTGACATCCTTTTGTCAGATGTTTTTTATCAGTCACACAGCCCCATTTAACTACTATGATTAAAATCGTAATTTTATTTAAAGAAAGGTTTACACTATGACACAAAATGACGAGGCAAAATGATGATGATGTTATTGTTCAACAAATAAAATGTACAACCAATTTTGTTACATACTGCTAAGGTAAAAAAACCTAAGGGCTTAAATACTTTGTACTGTTTCTGTGTAAACCCAACATTGGTTTCCCACTGGAGCCTTTTTTATGTGACAAAACGGAAGAAAGTTCAAGCTGTTGCAAGGCCATATGGTGGTAATGTTAGTTAAAGTTTGTTTTTCCTGCCCATTGTTTCATTTTTTTCTGTTTATTTTCTGCATCTTCTGCAGTGATGGATTGCACCATAGCCCTGCAACAGCCTGCAAACATTTGAGATAATCATAAAGCAAATACAGAATCAATTCCTCTCAGGCTGCAGAAATTCAACCCTGCCCCTTGACTCCCTAAAAGTACAGAAGCACCTGCAGACGAACAACAGAGTGACACAGCGTAACTTTAAGGAGTAACCCTGAGAGGAAGATGGAAAAACTGTAGGGAAAGAAGAAGTAGAAGTGTCCATGTGGACATTTACACGAACAACTGATAGACAAGGAAAAAGGGAGAGACAGAGGAAGGAAAGATAAGGAGAAAGAAAAAAACAAAGAGACACAACATTGCATTAGACACTAAGAGCCATTCCTTGCTCGCTAAAGGCTAATGCAATTGCCACACAATAAGAGCGTCTCAGCGGAGGCTGTAAAAAGAACTGGAGAGGGGAATGTAAGAGGAGAGGCAGGGAAGGAGGGAGGGTTAGGTTAGGGAGGAGGGTAAGGGAGGACCGGCAGCTCTGCCTTCAGACTCTCACATGAATCTCCTGGGACAATGGGTGAAAGTCTCTCTGTGTCTGTACTGTAACTCTGGGCTGAGTGGCTCACTCCTTGCTGTGTCTTCAGAGTGATTGATCAGGCTTACAGAGTGGAGAGACGGTGGAGAGAGAAGGGGAGACGAGTCCGGTAGCAGGCGGGCAGGCAGCTGGCTGGGTGTGTTAACTCCACATCTGACCTCTATGGGAACAGAACTGCCTCTTCTCCCCTCCAAGCAGACTGTGGGAACCAGGGGGACACAGCCTCAGCCCCCCTCCCCACCACACCACACTCTGCTTCTTGCTGGGCCGTTGAGCTCAGAGAACTGGCACTGGACAGACCGGGACATGACAGGACAAGACAGCTCTGGCAGTCGAGCTCTCTGAGGATTTCCACTGCAGAAGGATTCCTGGAGCCGCCTCCGTCACTCAGACAGCCAGGCGTGTTTCTTGTCATTTATTAGCCAGATTTTAGTTAGTCAGCCAGTAAGTCGGTCACTGGAGTCTTCCACTCTGTGGATATCCTCAACTGAACTCATATGTGACTCAGACTCCATCCTGGACCACCAGAGGACGACCAGAGGGTACGGTGAGTGGCCAACACTCCTTTCTGTTTCTCTATCACACACACACTCACATACACACACACACTTTCACTTAGTCCGGGTAAAGCATTCCTCTCACAAATTTTATTAGCTGACTTCTGCTGTGCCTCTTCTTGTTTTCTCCTCCTGTGGCTGCTGACTTGTCACAAACACATGACAATAGATCCGATCAAAGCTTCAGCCTCAGACGTGTTGTGCAGTCGTCTCACCCTGGCTTTGATCTCTCGCTGATGAGAAACAGGAAGGCATTGGGTCTGCTTGTTAGACAAGTGGTTGGGCTCTCATCTAATAATGTTGCCTTTATTCAGAAACCCTTTTCAGATAGAATCATGGTTAAAAGAACCTTTATTAGATTAAAATCTCTGTGAATATAAAAAAGAAAAATACTTAACACTCCTGCATTACTTCAAGCTGCTGTACCAGCACTTTCTCGCATGAGTCTCATGACCGTGGGGGGGTGGGAGGAATAGCACCATAATCTCTCTGCTGTTTGAAATAGGTTGATAAACTCACCCTAAAGTCAAAAGCTCAGAACATTTCTGAACAAATATTTCAAATACTTGAGCATGCTCCAAGGCTTTATCTGCGTCTGCTAGATCAGTGAGCTGTTCCCATGTGCGAGGGAACTTGTTCCACCAGAACAAAGCCAATAGACTGACAGTAAGTTGCACAGACAGCATGAATAGATTTACATCAGCAGGATACAAAGAAGAAGCATGCGTCCGGGGTGATACTGTGTCTGAAACTGAGGAATTTGAGCGAGCCAGCTGAGCAGCACTTGAACTGGTGAGGAACTTCAGATTTCGTTTGATAAATAAACATGAACCTAGTATGAATTAAGTCTCAGTTGGTAATTTATGAAAAAAATAAAAATATAGTAATCTGTACTGCTGTGCCTTTAAATCTGAATCAACACCTCATCCAGAAAAAGGGTCTAAAAGATGCTGATCTGGGCGTTGTCTCGACAAGAATAAACAGATTTGTTTCAATTAGAGTTCAATGGATAGATAGATAGATAGATAGATAGATAGATAGATAGATAGATAGATAGATAGATAGATAGATAGATAGATAGATAGATAGATAGATAGATAGATAGATAGATAGATAGATAGATAGATTTAAGTTTCAATTTTGAGGTCTTGTCATAGCCTCTCAGTTGGATTTAGGTCTGAATTTTCTTTTATTTGGTTTTCTGGTCGTCTGTTTAAGTTCTTTATCTGGCTGGAAGGTAAACCTTCACTGTGGGGTTCACAAGATGTGTGATGTTAAGAATTTTTGACTGAAAGAAGTTCAATTTTGTTCTCTTCTGACCATTTTCCGCATTGTTTGAAGTGTCCCAAACCTGTGCGGCAAACAGCGAACTTGACTTAACGTTAATCATCTATGGATTTCTTCATGCGGCTTTTTCTTTAAGGCCATATTTTTTCATATACAGGAAATTTAGCTGACACAAATAGATTTTGATTTTTGTAAGGAATATGGAAAAACATGTATCGATTTCCTTTTTGGATGTAGGTGGGTAGGTTTCTCTTAGATCAAATGCAAGGTCTTAAAGTGGCTGGGACTGCATGGTTTCCCTCAGTCCTTTTAGCCCGGCCTTTCGTCTACCGCAGAGAATTTCCGTCTGAACCAAGGCAATCACAGGCAGCACACATTCAAAACCATCTTAGCCAGCAACCAAATGAAGGAGCCTTTGATACAGACCCAACAGAGGCATATTTTCTTTTTACGAGCAACCAAGTAGTAAACAGCTTGCCTTGTTGGCTCTGCTGCAGGATTCCAAAAGAAGGCTCGTTTATATAAATGCATGACATGTGAATAAAAATAAGTATATGAAAGAAAAAGATTGATCATATAAACAAAAATCGAATCTGGGAAAAACAGAAATCTTCATGACTGAGTGACAACACTGGCTGGATTTTTCGGAGGGTTTGCCAGTTTTTGATTTCATAATCGGGTTTGTTGTGCTACGCCTGGCTGCTGCAGACGCAGCAACAACGGCAGCAGCAGTGGCGGTAAACTCCAATTGAAGCCATGTGTGGTGGAAAAACAGGCCCGGGTTTGTGGAGGGATCGCATGCTTGAAGTGGGAGGGAGCCTGCTGGTTACAGAGGTCACAAGCTGAACACGCCAACTCCTCTTGGCCCTTCTCACACGCCATGCTGACAGATGCATCTCAATAGTTCCTCCCAAACCTCCTCCACTCCCTCTGCTCCTTAATCTGAAGTAATTTTAAAAGTTGAATTTGCCAATTTTCTTTTTTTTACCTGAACAGCTTATTCAGAGCATGCTTCTTTTTTTAAAGTAGTGTTGAAACAGAATGAGTGTGCTGCAAATTCAGAAAGCAGCTGGATTAGTTAAGGGCAACAGGAGACACTTTATTATCTATGGCTCCACTAACAGCAGCAGTGACACATAGTGTACCCTGGCATTCCCAAGTTGTTGTGTCTGGGTTTATTTTCTGCACAGCCACGTCACCTGATCTCACACGTTCATCGCATCCTCAGAGTTTTACACTCCTTAGAGCATTGCTTTCTCTGTCTCTCTCCTCTCTCCTTTTGGGTTCCTCTCAGGTTCTCAATAACAGACTTCCCCCTCTGAGTCCAAATGTTATCAGTGCGGCCGCAGCTTTTAGCTAATAGCTGAAAAAGCTAAAGCTATCAGATTCAGAGATAGCCAAGGCCCGGGTTTAATGCAGCTGTGCCATTCCCCTCTTGCATTATAATCGATCACGTTCCTATCAACGAGGAGGGTTGGATTATTATTTCATTGCGTAATTCCTCTTATAACCAGTGCCTCTTCGAAGATCACATTTATGTGATTTAACACCGTATGCCTTTTGATATAACCTTTTCATTTCCATTTGTTGCTTTCTTGTTTCATTTTCTTTGTCTTTTATAGGAGAAGGTTGTTAATGATTGATTTTTTTCCATGAAATTACATCTCTGCTGAATTGCATTAACTATGTAAAGTGGATTATTGTTAATGGGACATGTGAAAAAGCGCCCGCATTATGCCTGCTCCCATCATCAGTCACATGGGAGGGCTGGATTATCAAGACTGAGTGATCTAATGAGCTAAATAATGAAGCCAAGCCCCGGCCAACATGGGTAATGACTTTTTAATGCCCGTGGGTTCTTTAGTTACCTACAGAGGTGCGATTGGTTCAGATAAGGCCTTTGTACTTGGTAAGTTGTGACCTGCTTGTAGGAACATAATGCTGTCTCTGTCTGATACAGGGTTCTGCAACCTGCGGCTCCAGAGCCACAAGTGGTTCTTTGGGTCTCCTACAATATTCGCACACATTTTTATAGGCATATAAAGGGATTCATCAGGTAATCGTTCTGTTATCATATAATATCGGCACAGAATATCCACTGCAAATGATACCAATGGCCTAGTAATTATTAATTTAGATATTTATGTAAAGTCTTTATTTTCCATATGGAAAAGGATTTAATGGGCTATTTCATTTTTCTTCCAGTATAGTGCTTTTTATTGTTCTAAAAAAGAAAATAAAGAGAACGAGAAATAACTATTTCTTCATTTACAAAAAAAAAAAAAGAGGGAGCTCTTAATGCAAAAGGGGTTTATACAATGTGACAATTCTTCTGCTATTTGTCATACTGGTTTTGTGGTTATGGGTAAATTTTGATCTGTAGGAATGAGAATAGGAGTGAAAAGGCCTCTCTTAATAGTTAAGGTTGATGACACCTGGCCTATTTATGAGTCTTGGAAAGGATGAGGCCTGGGACGTGTTAAAGATTGGACAGAAAAGTTGATTTCCAGGAATTCATAATGTTGTGTATTTAGCCTTTTTGTTTGTTGATGTAGAAAGCCACAAACTTTTTTCATCGTGATTTGACTTTAAGTGATAGGCAGAGACAAATTTGTTCATAATTTTGTGGTGTTACAGGATTTTCAATAAATAAATCTAACAAAGGTAATGTGCATTTGTATTCAACACCCACTCCACTCCTAGTCCATACTGTCTATTACATAAACAAGTGTTTTGCAGTATGTCTCTTCCAGTTTCGCTCATCTAGAGACAAAAAATCCTGACTAGGTATGATGTATGTGTATCATGACGCTAGAAGCAGACATACACTAAAAGAGAAAAGCGGACTTTTTAGAAAATTTGAACATGGTAATAGGTTATAGAGGTGATTTCAAAGCATCTTGCTTTTGGGGGGAAAAGACAGCTGTTGCTGTTATGATAAAGAAAAACATTATAGCTTTAATCTTACGTATAGTAAGTCATTCCTTAAACCTGCAACTGATTAAGTGCAAATTCAAAGTTTTCCATAAGACCTAATCACGTTCCAACTGTCTTGACTTTGATGAGCTATGATCCTTATAACAGCCAAAGTTACATTTTATTAAGAATGAAAAACCATCCATCCACGAGTTGTCTATAGTCGGCTATCCTTGCAGGGTAGCTGGTGCCTATCTCTAGTTGCCAATGATGAAGGGCGGGGTACACCCTGAACAGGTTACCAGTCCATCACAGGGCAACATAGAGGCGCACAGGGGAAACGGCAAATTTCAGAGAGACCAATTAACCAAAAAGTCATTTTTTTTAGACTATTAGCCCTACTGTGCAAAATAAAAAATCTATTTTACATAATAAATAACTTTGTGGTGAAATCACATTTGGGTCTGATTTTATATTGTTTTACTTCAGACGGGTGAAATATAGAGTATAATAGAATAGAAAACTTTATTTTGTGTGACACCCGTATTAGTTATGAAAAAAGACAACTTGCCACAGCCGATCTGTCACTCAGTAAACTTGGCCAGACTATTGTTTCTGTAAAGTAAAATAACTAACAGATGCAGCACCCCCACCCTTCCCTCGCTCCAGGAGAGGGGGTGTCACACCTAATTTAAACGCTTCGTGGCAATATGTGAAACTGACTTGAAATTATTAACGAAGGAAGCCGGGGGAACCTGTTGCATAGCTACCTATCTCTGTAGTAGCTTTACTCAGGCAGCAGCAAAGAAAGTGTGTGCTTTCTTTGTCTTCTTTCTTCTTCTAAGGGTGTTGTTGGCCATAGTCTTGTTATAAAGGATTACAGGATAGAAAAGTCGATGGATTCAGGATCTGTTACTTTAAAAAGTCATGTAAAATTGTTATTTTTTTACCATGTGATTAAATATTTCCACAGATAATCATTGCAGTTTGTAATTTCAGTTGTTAAGTGGTGAAATCTGGTGTTGCTGAGGATAAAGCTTAGATGGTAATGATTTATAGCCACCCTGATTAAAGTTCCTCTGCAGTGAGTCATCTACTGGCAGGGTTTGAAGGGTCTTAGCACATTAGCTACTGAAGACAATATATATGTTATACAGAGTGTTCATTTTGTAAAAAAAACTATCTGCATATTCTCACAACCAAACTCGATAAAAAATTGTACTCCTTATTCTCATTGTTGCCTTTATTTTAAAATGCATCAAAGTTTAAATATGAGCAGCATGTTAATATTTGCCTTTTAAAGACTTTATTAAGGCTTTTGATGCTAGAAAATAATGCTGCCTATAAAGTTCTTTAATATTTGCACCTAAAATTTATTTGCACTGTCAGTTTTCTTTTAATTGTTTCTTCCTTATTTGGTTTGGTTTGAAAAAACATATTTAAGGAGAAGAAAATATTTCAGTTGAAATTGTAATGCCATGATGACACTCTTTTCTGTGATACGCGGACGCTGAGCTTTGGAGAATTTTTCTATTTTGTACTTTCCCTACGAGCTTCGTTACTGTGTGTGCTACCAAGATAAGGGAGTCATTGTCCTATTTTTTTTTTGTCACATTTTCACTTTTTCTAAATGTTTTGATAATCACCCCGACTGACAGAGATGGGTAGGTTTAGATGATCACTTATTTTCTAACTTACAAATATCAAGAGTGGCTAATAAAAATGAGCTTCTGGTTATTTATTAATAGTTTCTGGACTGTCATATCAACCAAAATTAGTGGATGATTGTATACTGAGTGTTTGCAGAGAAAATACAAACGAGTAAGTGTAAAAAAGAAAACACTGATACGCACATGTTATCTGTACTGTCATCAAAATAAAAAATTATGGATTTACAGCCAGATGTTCCTGCCATTGAGTCAGAAGTCTTTTGAAAATGTTCAGAGACCATTTCCTGAATTTTCAGGTTGTTTTGAAAATAAAAATGTCTGAAATGAAAATACATTTGAATGAATATTGGGGTGTCAATAATTGTTGCATTTTGTTTCAAATCATTATTTTTTAGTGTTGTTCATTTTTTTGCACTGAAAAGAAAATAGGAGATTAAAAATATCCATCTGAAATGACAAATTCGTTTATTCTAAGCCTTTTTTTACTCCATAAGACCCCCTTTATTGTAATTTTAAAATGTAATATATATAATATATTATAAAAACTAATAATGATATGAAAAAATTAAAGGAACATTCTGTTCTGTAAATTATCAAGCACAGATGCACAAAACAGACAACAGCTCGGATGTTAATTTGAGAAATGCATCATCCAGGTTCGAAAACCATACACTAATGCTAAAACTTGCTTAAACCTTTTTTTTTTTACACAACCTCTCGTTTCACCGCTTCCATCCAAACATTTCTGTTCCCATGCTCTGTTTTAAGCAAGTTGACAAATCAAAGTTGCACCAATGTGAGAAACGCAGGGCAACATCAGCATGACACAGCTAGATTCAGATGTGGATGTTATACCCGCTGTCACCACCGCATTTATCCCTACATCTCTTCTGTAAACATTGCCAACTGCAGAGCAGAGTTACATGAAAAAGTGCTTTACAGTAAAAGGTTTGTGGTTTTTGTCATCCTCTGAGGGGGAAAAACGCAGCAAGAGACAGCCTGATCAGCAGTAAAAACAGAAACACATGAAGACGTTTAGATCTTAACAGGTATTTAGTGTATTTTTCAGTTTGCTATGCCACCCAAACTCTTTTTTGTTGACTCTGATTTGCCCAACAAGCGGCCTGCCTGAATGGACTCAGTTTGTTTGGCTGAGCATGCCAACACTGTGCTTTCTAAATGTGGTAACTTATTCACATCTCTAGTCTTTTATGCAATAACACGTTCCTTCAGGCTGTAAATCTTATTCACTGGACTTATACAGACAAAAAACAACATAGCTGGCTTTCCCAAAAAAAAAGAAAGAGATTAGTTTTGTGCACATTTAGGCAGAGTTGGCCCAAGATACAAGCAAACTAAGTCACTCCTTAGGGCCAAACTATCAGGGGCCTCCTGTAAATGTTGAAATTGATCAAAGACAACAGATCTTTGTTTACTGAGAATATCAGAATATTGTTACATTAATTTTTGGTTTTCAATTAATTAAAATGTCAAGATATACCTTGCTGGCCTATTTTTTTTATTTAATACAATTTTTAAATTAAAAGGTAATTTTTATCTAAATGCTAGATTTTACATGAATAAAAATGTCTGCGTTAGACTGGAAACCTGTCCAGGGTGTATCCTGCCTCTTGTCCGATGACTGCTGGAGATAGACATCGGTCCCCCTCGACCCTTCTAAGGCTAGATGGCATAGATATTGGATGGATGGATAAATTGAAATTCACTAAAATCAAAACTGAGTTTTAATTGAATTAATTAGTAAGTAATACATGCAACCCAGATCTGGAATATTGTTCATATACCCAATTAGAACCTTACAAGTCACTGAAACAATATATCAACAGCATTAAAAATGGGGCTAAATGCTCTTTAAACCATAACACATAAAACATTGAAAATTTTCAAACGTTTAAAGTGGGCAACGGTTCTAGATAGTTCTTCCTTTGGCCTTTTCCTCAAATAAACAGAAGCAGAAAGATCAGGTGCTATTATTTGCATTTCTCGACAAGAGTGTGAGCAAGACAGCATCACTAAAGTCAATTACTTTTTCCTTTTTTAATCTACTGACTTGCATATTAATGTGGCCAAGTGTTTTGGATATCTATACTCACACTGACACATGTTTTATTTCACAGTGGTCTTTTTTATATCTTTTACCAGCAAAATACATCCCAAACCACTGAACAAGCTCTTATAAAAAAAGTGCATGGATTAAAATGCACTTTGCTTTCCAGATTAAAATGTACTTAGTATTTTTAGGTAAATTTTCTGTGACTATAAAACTTTAAAGAGTATTTTTTTAAATATCTGATAAAACTTTCTTCTCAGTTAAGTTATTACACAAATGCATTTTACATTGTATAAATAACGTGAATTTATAATTGATTAGGTTTTAATATACCACAAAGTCATTATTTTCAGGGCATGTAACATGAACATAACTGAAAAGAGACCAAAATAAAGGCCACTGTGACCACAAAACCTTAAACTTATACTTAATACATTTTATACTGATATAAACTTCAACATAGGGTAAATCTGTTCATGTTAATTGTAGAAGTTCTCTGTTGTACATTATAGTTTTCGTTCTGAGTTATGTTATAGTCAGTGTTTGTTGGTTATTGTTCGCTCACCCTCATGGACACAGCAGGGTATGGGAGTTAAGTCTCTGCCACGATTGTGCGGCGAAAGACTGCATGAAGTGCAGACAAACTTATCACTCCAGTGACACAGTTAATGGGTGGTGTCACGCTAAACATTCTACTTGCTCCTGAATGAAAATACTTAATAAAGTATTTGTAAGTATTCATACAGAACACGTTATTTGTGCCTTTCGGAATACCATATTCTGGTTTGGCTCCACCCTAAATGGACTACTTTCTCAGAATCGCTCCTGGACAGGATGTTTCTGATTTTAGTAATATTCCAAAGATAAAAGAAAGACATCTTGGAAACCTGTTTAATATGGGTTATCAATGTCATGTCTTGGTCAAAAATTACACCGAGTTTCTTTACATTATTACCAGAGGCCAATTTAATGCCATCCAGAAGAAGTGGTTGACTTAGCAGTTTCCATTTTAAAGTTTCTGGTTCAAAGACAACAACTTCTGTCTTGTCTGTATTTAAAAGCAGAAAGTTTAGAGTAATCCAGGTTTTTATGTCTTCGAGACATGTTTGTAATCTACCTAACTGATTCGTTTCATCAGGTTTTATGGATAAATATAAATGTGTATCATTGGCATAACTGTGGAAATTCATACCATGTTGTCTAATCATTTTACCAATTGGAAGCATATATATAGTAAAGAGAATTGGTCCAAGCACAGAACCCTGTGGAACTCCATAAGTAACTCTTGAGTGTGAATAAGATGTATCATTCACATGAACAAACTAGAATCTATTGGAGAGATATGATATAAACCACATAGTGCTGTTCCCTTGATCCCTGCAGCATGTTTGTGCCTTACTAGGAGAATATTATGATCGACTATGTCAAAAGCAGCGCTGAGATCCAACAAGACCAGAACAGTCACAAGTACATTATCTGACTTACCATGAGAGTTGTTGTCAAATCCTCTTGATCGAGCGACAGTTTATTAAGTACAGTTTACGTATTAGAATGAAAAGATAGGTCATTTTTTGTGCACTTTTATGTATTTCATTTGAACGTTTTTAATTTTAAACTTAAACAGTCGCTCCCATTTCAACTTTCACACCCGGTAAACAAACACTGACTCACTGTGGTGTAGGAGGGCAAAGGCTACTCCCTTCATTCTCACCCCTTCAGTGTTTTCTCTTCTGTTCCTTTCTCAGACAAATGTGCCACAAGTTTTACATGTAAATGAAGCGTGCACGCACAGGCAATCCTTCACTCTGCCTTTGCCATTCACTGATGCACAACTCTGTGTTCCAGATCTCACAATCCACACAAACATTTTTATGCATGATTCCTGTGCAGGGAGTGGTGGACTGTTAATACCCTACTTGACAGCACAGGCTATTTCTCTGTCTGGAAGAAGTCTGGATGCCTTTTGTAGGGTTGTAAAACATGCACCGAGGCTCTGTGAACGGATATAGGAGGCTTTTTACATAAAAATAAGAAACAAACGTTTATATAGAGAACATCTAAGTTTTAGATTTTTTAAAACTGTGAATTTTATTGTTTTTCTGTTTTCTACTAAAATATGTTTTATACATACAGGGGGTTAAAAATGTATTTACTTAACAACCTATTGTGAAAGTTTTCCCACTTAAAAAGAAAGGAGAGGCGATCAATTTTCTCCAAAAGTATACCTCAACTATGAGAGATAAAATGAGGAAAAAAAATCCAGAAATTCACATGGTCAAATGTTTGTTGTCTGCCGTCATATGGACGGAGATTATCAGTGGTCTTGTATGTCTTCCATTGTCTAATAATTGCTCCCAAAGTTGATTTCTTCACACCAAGCTGCTTACCTAATGAAGGTTCAGTCTTCCAAGCCTGGTAAAGTTCTTTAATTTTGTTCCTGGTGTCCTTTCACAGCTCTTTCGTCTTGGCCATTGAGGAGTTTGGAGTGTCACTGTTTAAGGTTGAGACAAGTGTTTTATACTGATAACAAGTAAAAAAATAAAAAATAAATTGAACCTGGTCTGACCTTCAAACAGATTCTATCCCCACAGTATCAAATAGCTTCCTGTAGTGAAATAACTTAATGATGGAAAAGGCTTAAATAAAGTGTTAAAACTTTCCAGAGTTTTCCAAAGAGCATCCTAACCCTACTGGCTTAGATGGTTTAGAGTCTCAAATGAAAGAGCGGCGATGATGCACAAAAAGTGATCAAGGAAAAACCGCTGAGTCTCGGTCCTAACCTCCTCTTCCTCACCGCTTAACAATCCTATCATTATTCCTTCCCCACTCGGGTGGACCAGGAAACTTCTCTGCAAAGCAGCACAAAGAAAATAAACAGGAAAAACAAGAAGACATGGGATGGATGTAAACAATGACATTATAATTCTGAAAAGAAACATCGTTTTAAAAACAGCTCAATTTTATTTTTTCTCTCTCCCCTTCTGAATTCACCAACCACATTAAGTCTTAAACAGCGGAAAAACTAAACAACTATATCCAAAATGAAGCCCAAGCTGCACAGACCCCCATTTCCTGGGTTGCATAAAAATATCTTAGCAGGTAGATTACACATCTGCTGCTTCCTGCAGAGTGTTTTTATCTTATCTCACAAATGCAATTTTACTATTACACACATTATGTTGCATAATCTTCCTTTGCAGGCCTTATATTAGTGCTCTTGAGTGCACCATATACTATCATCAACACAGTGTGAGGTCTGATATGAAGGTTTTGTTTTACAGAGAGAAATTCCTAAATTTCTTTTTTTTCTCTCCATGTCACAGGTGCTCCACAGCTGCTGAGGAAGAGATCCGGAGTCCAAAAACGATGTAACGGTGCGAAGGCGGTAAAGGGTAGAGTGGTGGCGAACAGTTGTCTAGCTGTTTAGGGGAGGGTTCCTGGCACCGTGATTTGATGCACAAAGAGAAACAAAAATCACATTGCCAGGGATTTCCACTCCTTCACAGCTCAGCAGGAACTCCAACCTCGCCTTTCCACTCCGGGATGTGTCTCTTGGCTGTACGCATTTTCAGCCAAGATTCTGGAGCACTGAAGGAATTAAACAGAAATCTTATCAACCATCTCGGCAGACCTCTAAAATGTTAAAAAAAAATTCTGTGTGTTTAGGACAGCAGCTGTTTGAAATTTAAACTATCCTCACCGCTCTCTGCTCAAATGTGTTAGGAAACGGATGTAAATGCAAGCCAGAGCCTCACAGGAGAACGTTTATACTTCAGATGCTGGATTTTAGATTTATAAACAAGGAAATTATTTGGATACATAAGATAAAAGAGGAGATCCTCTATTGCTCTGCTCCCTCTGAACATGCTGCATGAACTACAGGCTTTGAAACCGCTGACTTCACTGCCGACTTTTTACGTAAAGGTCTGCATAAATCTCAGCCAGCCACCCACTTGCTAAAGGCACAGAGCTTAGCTAATTGGTGAGCATTGATCCCTGCAATGTGTTGTTCACAGTGGCTAAGTTCAGTGCCTGAGGTGAAATAGTTGATTCAACGTGGAGGATTTGTTTCAGTAAATGGACAGATCATGATGATTTCGGATAAACAGAAAAATGAAGGGATCGAGGGAAGAAAGGAGAAATGAGAGGTTAGGAGGAGATGCAATGACATGTAAAGAGAATAAGGTCAAGACTGTAGCCTAAAGTGTCATTGTTGAACTTATAATGCTTTTCCTGTGGTAGAAGAAACTTTTATTTTATAATCTTAAAAATCTAAACACAAGTTTGACCGTGTGACCCAGATATAAAAATACAAAATACTGCAGACTTATGCAATTAGAAGAATATTAAGGCACGCTCATTACTGTTCTTTTAATTTTATGTTTGCATGCAGGCAAAAACTAAAAATATCTTGAATATGTCATTATAAAGTGAATAGCGTCATTCTTATTTCAAACTTAAAACCTTGTTCTCAAACTCTGATTGAGAAGTTACAAAACAATCAGTATTTATTCTACTAACATTGAAATAAGGGGCCATCCATTTTTATTGGCCTCCCAATCGCCTTCTGTTCTTGTTTTACAATTTTACAAATTTGGCAAATTCTCTTTTTTGCCATATTTTTCAGTTTTTTGAAAGAAAGAAAGAAAGAAAGAATGTGTAAAATTATTCATATCACAATTCCAGAAAATACAGTAACTCACATGTCAAAATAAAATCTATTACACGAAAAATTCCCCAAACTATTCTAAACTTAGCATAATTAGTATGTTATCTTCCCCAAATTATCATAATGCATTTTTGATATCCCACAGGTCAATAGACATCTTTAAATTACAAGTGAGCGGGAAAAGCAAACTCCACTTTTAGCCTTGATGCAATCAGCCACTTTAAAGTTTGCATGACATTTGTCCAACCATGTCCAAAAATTTTCAATTCAATTCAGTTATTTATATAGTGCCGATTCCCTGACTCCAGCGAGAGAGAAACTATTCAGTACTTTAACACACCTCTGATAGAATTGCTTCTTGCCACAGGAACTCAGAACACCCAACACAGTTGTTCTCAAGAAAGAAGCATTCTGATCTTCTCGTTCCAACAATCAAAAGCTGGAGCAACTGAAAGTACTGTAATACGTACTCATATTCATCACTCCACTGGTCACCTAGAGAAGAGGTCATTAACCCTTTTTTGGTGTTTTCCTACTCCTGCGACCCTGTCTTAAATGAATAAGTGACTAACAGGCTTCTGTAGCATTTGGAGCCCTGCTTAGGCTGTGACCTAGTCAGAACTCTGATTGAATCCATCCGCTCAGCTTGCCTAGCGACAGCAATCCCAGACCTCTCTCTGTGCCGGCTTCTGCCTCCACCTACAGAATCCTCCGTGCTACTAGCTGGTGTGGTAGCAGCCTCTGTGGTGGCTTCAGTCTCCTGCTGTCTGTTTGGGCATGCAGCTATAAGCCCAGTAGCCAAGTAATCCACTTGTGCCCCACATCTCCACACTCAAAACATTTCATCAAACCTGAACTTGCATAAACCAAATAATATCCCCCATGTTTAACACGGAAGGAGATATCCAATGATTGCATTGGTGGGTCCAGGTACATAAACACTTGTCTATGCAGAGACTGGAAATGTTTAAGTTGGTGATATCTACTGCCCAATCTTGCAGTCTTGAATCCACTGGCGATTCTCCCGAAGTGTTTAAGCTCCTGCATCAGGGCGCTGTTAGATACAAAGGGCGAAGCTCCGTACAGTGTTATTTGGGTGGCTGAAACAGCTAACAGGGAATTTTTTAATGTACTAATCATTTATTGTAATCCCACTTTCAATGAGTTGAATAACCAACCTTGATTGCTTAACAAAAACAACTCCCGTACACATACATGAGGCCTTTGCAAAACTTCCATGTTCCACTTTATCTTCAACTGCTAACAGTCCCTAGCCATGCAGAGACAAATTAAACAAAGCAGAGAGAAAAAAACATCTATATATAGATATATAACAATCCAACCATTAAAGCGAAATAGAGATTCGTAAAAAAAAAACTTTGAGAAAATATCTCTCAGTTTCTCAGTCCACCTACCACATGCTCCACCACCAAAAGCCTGGCATGCAGATTTAGGACTTCTATTTTGTAAGATTAAGGAAATTTATCACAAGATTTTTAAAAGTTTGAGATATTAATATGAAGACCAATCTTCAGGATTAGATGTAACCCTTTATCTTTGCCCTATCAACCAAGATTTGATTTTATGTCCTTTATTTCAATTATGAAGCAATATGAAAAAGAAAAAACAAGTTTACTGAAAACAAAGAAAGGCAGTAACAACATAAAACTAAGAAAACTTGAACAAGATGTTCAAAATAGAAATGACAGAGGCTTTTCTCTGTAAATCATACTTTATTTTTCTAAGCAGGAGTTTTTCTAGTTTCCTGGAGAACACATATAATTTAGCAACAAGGGCTATTTCTCTTACCTACTGTTTAAATACAAGAAAACATGGTATTCAAATAAGCCAGAGGTTTGATGATCTTCCTTTGTCCAGATCTGACTACAAGATCTTAGATACAGGCCCACCGCATGGAAGATGGTAAAGAAGGAAGAAAAAACCTCCAATGCTCAGTGGTCAAATTGTACCCTTACAAAGTAATGTTATCAATAAAATATTACTTTCTGTTATGCTTTTCTTTTCTTTATGAAGGGTCGGTAAGTGTGGACGGTGTTATGAGTCCTCTGAAGCGCATTTAAAAATGTTAATTTCTGAATAACTAATGAGTTTCTGATGGTTTTGAAGAAATACAAGGGATTTCAATCTAGTTAGTGGAAGAAGCAAGCTCTAATTTTATTAAAGGTAACAAGTGATTGAGATAAATTGAAACTTTTTTTTTCCTTTAAAGTTTTCAACAAGTACAACAATTTTATTAGTTTTATGTGTGTTCATACAGGTCCTTTTTTGCATTTGCTAGATTCAACATCATCAAGTTATGATGGAAATTACAATATAAATGGGGGAAAAAATTACAGTTTGATCACAAAAGTTTTAAATATGGTTTCTAAACCTTTGCTAATAACTTGATGGCCTCATCTTTGGTCAGAGATAGAGCCATTTTACATTGTAACCATTAATCTTGATCTATAAGAATGTCACACTTTGTGTACCTCGGTATTTGGCTCTTGTTTTATAGGTTTGGTGCAACCTATTGCAACAGAGTAAAACAAAAAAGATTTTTTTTTAAATATAACCTAACGTTTGTCATAGTCCTTGTGCAGCTCTAATTTGGCAAATAGTTTTGATACTAGTGTTGACAGCAGTGTTAACTTTGTGTATAACTCTTTTTAAGCCTTGACTATGTTTTTTTCCTGATAGATTGTGGTCTTTACTTTTTCTTGATTACTTTGGATGCTGTTTTATTCCATTTTAGTTGCATAAAGTAAACATTTAACACAGTTGGGTCAGAGGTAGAGTTATTGTCCTTATGCTTGAAATATTTGCCCATGTACATTAATCTGTGATTCATATTAAATAGCTGCAGGGAGGCCACATTTTAATCAATTGAAAAATATAGATTTCTGTACAACAAGATAGACTGTTACAAAATATTGCATTAACTTGGAGCCAGGAATATCAGAGATGTGATACTAGGATTTTGATAATTGTTTTATTTTTCTTTGACTAAACTTATCTTGTTGTTGGTGTACTTTCTGGGATTTAATCTTAATGGAAACACCAGTGAGCTTTGTGTTTACTTATTGGAAAATGGTAAATTGTGACATTTTATTACTAAGTCTATATGGTATTTGATTCATGTGATCTTTAACAAAGGTGCTGATATCTAAATGTTAACTTCATTCATATATTTTGGTTATTTTGACCTTAGTTGCATTTTTTATTTATTTTATTTTTCAAATGAGATCACACATACGTTCATCTCCCTCCTCACATTTAGATCACCCAAACCTGTATCAGCAGCTGTGTGGAAATATGAAAGAAAAGAATAAATATAACAGCCTTTTCTCTCACCCATATCTTCTCATATTCTGAATGGCTTTAAGTGGAGCTCTGGCAGATGCTCCGAGTGTTAACAGAGTCATACCACCCTTAATAAGCACCTCAATAGACAGCTCAGTGTTTCCTCCACTACAGCAGCAGTCTGTGTTGCAGCAAAACTGTTGAAGCCTCTGACTGAAACTACTCTGTTGTTGTAGGAAAGTAAGATTAAGAGGGTGCCCAGGGTTGTCTAAAATTAATAAGAAACATCTTCACATACAGAAAATGTTAGCCAGTTAATTTGCCTTAGATATTGCTAAAAGATAAATAGTTTAAAAGGGCAATGTGTGAATGTGGAATAAAATTTTTTATTAATCTCTACTTTATTTTGTTTAAAAAAAGAGCAACGGCATCTGGATTTGTCCTTTATTTGCTTTATTGTAGTTTTATTATCACTTTGAGGAAGGTTAATTTGTCATGAGTAATTCATAACTACCCTTAATTCGATTTTTTAAAAATGTAATCGTTTGACAGCCCTAACAGAAATCTGGATTTTGCTGAATCACTTCCTCCTCAATTACCATACTTTGCAAGCTGTATCCAGACAGCAGCCAAAACAATAGTCGTTAAATCCTATAGTGTTTCAGACAAACTGCAAAGGTTAGGTGTCGTTTGCATACAATTACCAAATCGTTTAATAGCTTTATACAGCTAAAAGATAATCTGCTGGAAAGGGGCATTTTTGGTGACTGAAATATTACATATAACTTCACAAGCCAAGAATTCGGTGTGAACAGTTGTTTCTCACAACTCATAAACATTTGAAATATAAAATCCATTCTCACCAATAATTACATAAAGACAGTTATACGTGGTTTAATGGCCTCAAGGTTAAAATAACAGCCAGTCTCTGTTTTATTTCTTAGCTTTCTTCTTTTACTTGGAACCTGAAAGAAGTGGAATCATTCTTCGTACGTTAGCATCTCTCCACTGGCCTCCTGTAAAATATTGTTTTGATTTCAAAGTCCTCCTTTTAGTCTTTAGCTTTGAATGATTTGGCACCAGAATATTTATATATTTCTTAACCCCTTCCTCCTTTTCTAACAGCGGAACCCTTTTAAGATCTATTTCTTTTAGATTTTCTCTCATATTGGTCAACTTTAAAAGGATCTTGAACCCCGAAGTGAGATTTAGTCTTTTACCATCTTCCCAAGGGTACTTTAAAGCAGTATATTAGCATTTCTGTAACCAGTCAAGTCATTTTCCTAATCTAGCGGTCTAGTCTGTTTGCTTTAGCGTAGCCTAGTTAATGTAATTGAATGGTAACAGCTAGCATTTCATGTGAAAAAGTGATGGAAATTACTCAGTAATTATCCTTATTATTCCTGGTGACTTCAATAATCACATCAAATTAGATGAAATTCTTTGAGACATCGTACTGCTTTATTTTTTTGGACTTGTTTTCCCAACCCTTTGCTACAAAAGCAAGAACCATTTTCTTGCATTATAATGTACTGAAACTATGGCAGTACAAATTTTGTGTAGCTCATACATTTGTGTTAACAAAAGTAGGTGTCTATTGCAGGCTCTGCGTCTTGTCGTTTTGCCTGGCAGCGACGGCTCACAGCGGTGCTTTGTCATAATGTAGTCCCAACTCTAAACTGGCTTCTGTAACTTCTTTGTGTTACTTATTTTTTGTCTTTTGCAATCAATATCATTTTTGAGGTCACCAGGAATAACAATGATCATTAGGGATCACGAGGGATTTTCATCACTTTTGCATACAATATGCTAGCTGTTACCATTTAGTTACATTGTTTATGCCAAGCTAAAGAAAACAGACTGCTGATAAGTTAGAAGAATTACCGCACTGGTTACTGGTTTTTCTCACTTATCTTACCTTGGGGAACATGTAAACAGACTAAATTTCACTTACGGTTGCAATATCCCTTTAATATTCCTAAAATGCCTTTGTTTTCAATGACTTTTAATCTGTTTGATGGATTTCTGCAGGACTTTGAACATTGAAGTATGACCTATGAAAGAGAACAGGGCTGTGCCCTCCTGTGCCTACTGAACTGGTATCAGTGTTTTACCTGAAAACTGGCTCAGTTCAGCAGGAACAGGAGTGGAGCCCACTAACTTGGAGGATCTGTCTTGTGTTCCAGCACCGACTCATGTGGAGAGCGTGCAACACAACAACCCAGCCCAGGTTTAGTGTTTCAGTTGGGTTAAGGTGGCCGCACCCCACACAGTGCAGGACAGGAGGCTCGGTTTGAGTCAGCGATGAAAATCACAGCCAAGCTCCTGAACTTGTCAGCAGTTTATAATATCTGAACTAAAAATGTATGATTCATAACTGATGTGATATGAATCCTGCTTCTAAATTACACAGCTGTTGTTGTTCTGCACAGCTTTCAACTTTATTTTTCACTCTTTCTATCGAAAGAGCGGACTGACACTGTCTGCTATGCTTGGGTAATCACTGTCACCCAGCAGCTCCCATTCGCAGTGATGGAGAATGTGTGCAAATCTCTTTCCTCCCAACTCCTCAGATTCCTGTGGTCAATAAACGAAGCAAGCTCCGTGGTACATTTTATAACCAGAAAAGTGGAAGCTTATCATTAAGCTTGATGAATCTTCTCTAATCCAGTGGTCCCACTTTTCATGACAAGGACTGCAAAGCTGTTCTTCTGTTGCTCTGAATTTCAAGGGGACAAATGTCGTGTTTAAACCTGAGGGAGATTTTTAGGTAAAAGGGAACCGAGGGGGGTGATGGCTGCAGGGCTTTGTTCTGACCAGGTGCTTCAAGTGACAAGTTAGCTGAGATTTATAATTATGTTTAGTCTTACAAAATGCTTCAGACAGTGGTGCATAACATCCATTATTCTAAATGTCAGGGCTCTTTCAACAGTGTTCAACAATTTGATGCATGATTTAGTTTAAGGTGTAACCATGTTTTCATTTCAGGACTAGAGCAACAATAATTTAAAGCAATGCAATTAAAATAAGCCTGACTAACAATTGCATGCCTTTCTTAAGTTCTGTATCAAATAGTAACATTCAGCCCAACAAAAGAAACACAATTCTCCCATTACATTTCTAGAAAGAATTTTAGATTGCTATTCCTTAGTTTTTCATTCATTTTCACATCACAGTGTTGGCAGATGATACGACAGCTGAGGTTGTACTTTTTCTAAATATTAAAACTGCACCTTTTCTTAACCGCTTAATCCTTAATGGGTCGCAGGGGGGCTGGTGCCTATCTCCAGCTGTCAATGGGCGAGAGGCAGGGTACACCCTGGACAGGTCGCCAGTCCATCACAGGGCAGGACAAACAACCATGCACACTCACACCTAAGGACAATTTACAGTGATCAATTAACCTGACAGTCATGTTTTTGGATTTGTGGGAGGAAGCCGGAGTACCCGGAGGGAACCCATGCATGCACGGGGAGAACATGCAAACTCCATGCAGAAAGACCCTGGGCTGGGATACAAACCCACAACCTTCTTGCTGCAAGGCAACAGTGCTAACCACTGCACCACTGTGCAGCCCTGTGACAAACACATAAGTTAAAAAAACATGCAGCAATCAGAACCTGAAAAACCTGAAAGCTGGTAGTGGTCCCCTCCCTTTCCTTACCATGGTCTAAATGTTTCTATATTTCAACATTCTAAAAACACTATAGGGCTCAAAAGAGATTCTGGTTTGTAGTCTAGTGTTCGGTGCTGAGTGTGCTGAGTGGTAAAAATATCTAAAATGCCAGGATATGTTCCCATTTATGTAAATTACACTTCTCCACTTTAGAATGCAACTATATAAATAAGACAAACTACTTTTTAAACACATTTTGTCTGAACTTTTGTATTTTAGCTCGGATTGGGTGTAAATAAAATTGGACAGGTCTCCTAAATTATTATTATTATTATTATTATTATTATTGTTATTTTTTAGCTACAAAAACAGACACATTTAATGATGCTTTCGGTTTATATACAACATTGTAACAGTCCTCGTCTGCAAAGGGTACCAAAAGAAATACCTGTTAGAGGGAACATTTAACCTTAAACCTAATTGTAAGCCTGATTTGATGCAGAGTGAAGCACAACGCAAGTCATCAGAAATTGAAATGCCTGGAATAAAACTAGAAAGTACATAAGTAGTAAATACATTAAAAGGTATTTCATACCAGACCATTTTAACACAATCTGCACCTATCTCAAAATATCTAAAGCCATTTATCTTAATGCAGGTGGATATTTCACAGTTGAATTGAGAGATGGTGAAATGTTGTACAGCTACAGGTAATTATTGAGCTGATTCTCTTGAAAGATGATGATGAGATCAACAGTATCACACAAGTACCTTTCAAAAGTATGCTTTTAGTGAGGGTATAAAAAAAGGTTGGTTTCTACTTTTCATAGAATTTGGTATAAATATGTAATTCCTCCAGCAGTCTCATCAGTCTAACTATTTTTGAGTCACATTTTTACACATGGACGTTGAAAACAAAACAATTCAAAGCTGCCGTAGGGTACCAACGACAAAGCTTCCAGCTCTCCTTTTAGTCTCCATAGTGATGTCAATATCCCTTTCATCTTCACGTCTCAAAGGCGAACCAGATTTCGTGATGTGGGCGCTTTATTGAGCCGGATCTGCTTTTCTTGCTCCCTCTTCTTTGCCAGTCAATCAGCATCCATGTGGTTGTGGCCTGTGGCTCCAAGCTTTGCTGCGTAATTTGGTTTAGAGCTGAGCGAGAACATCTGTTTTACAAAGCTGCAGCTCCTTCCATTCCTCGGGCCTCTTGGAGAAAAACAGGGACCTCAGAACCTGCCTGTCCAACCCTCTCAAAGCCAGTCTCAGCTCTGAGAGAAGAAGAGTGACAGTTCTTTGAAGTGCAGGGTGAAAATTTGTGAAGTTGGGGCAGAATATATTGCTTAGCTGGTGGTGATGAAAAATACTCTTTATTGGGTTCATATGCACAGTTGTAGGTTCAAGGCACGTTTTAAAACCACACAAACAGAATTTTAACTTTTGATTTAGAGTAACAAATACTTTTAACTTCCAATAAATAAATAAGTCAAATTTATTTACACCACTGCAATACTCGCACAACTGCTTAATTTCTGCATGTATGTATGTATGTATGTATGTATGTATGTATGTATGTATGTATGTATGTATGCATGTATGCATTATAACTATTATTATTTTTATTTGTATATATTTTGTACTGTGTAATTCTCAACATCTCTAAAATAATTTGATTAAACTGTTTTTAATCCTAAAAATTTTACCCTCGTTGTTGTACAAGATGAGGGGATTCTTCGCCTTTCTTTGTAATATATTTAAATAGCCAAGAAGGCAACACATATCCTGATTTGACTTGACAAATAAAATATTTATAATATACTGCCAAATTATTAATTACATCCTTTATCTTAATGCAAGTACGGATGATTCTGATTGGAAAATAGTTACAGTTGGGTGAGTGATTTCTTATTATTGTAAGATGTACGGAGCCATAGAAATGGTAATTTTAAAAGTTGATGATGGTCTTTAGTGCTTGTAGGTTAAAAGTAGCTCAGCTTTTTAAATAGATCGGATAAAAACAAGATGTCAAAAATTTTAAAATAGTTTATCTGAAAAATATACAGGTACATACTTTCAAATTCCCTATTCTTTGCATCCAGAAATCCATAATTTAGGAAAGTGGCTTCTCAGCATAAAAAAATTGGGCAACCTGAGGTGTATCTACAAAGTCATGCTTCGTGTATTTAATTGGCAGATGAGTAAAATAAATTCACATGTTCTCTTGTTAAAATACTTCAGTTTAATAATTGCCAACTGCCTGAAACCAGCACGTTATTATGAGAACACGTAAGCCTCAGACAGCTGCTGGGATGGCTGTGGATTCTTGTTTTTAACAGCCGCCTGGAGTGCTCCTCTTAAAGAAAATCCGCCTCGATGCTTCGGAAACTTTCTGAAACCAAACCCTAATAATTACCCTCGGAACATCTTTCACCACACAATTAGTTAAGTGGTCACAATTCTCAGTACAGAGCACAACAAGAATAAGAGAGAGGATTAAATAAGATGGAGAGAGAGAAAAAAAAAACAGCTCACACATATTCCCAAGGTTAACAACATAGTCAGAGCAGATGGCTGGCATCCAGGCCTCAGGAGAAAACTCATGTTCGTATTGGTAATTGTATTTTTTTTACTCAAAATGTAAGAGGGAAGAAAAAGCAGTTCGAGTGTGTGATTTTTTTATTATTATTTTGACTGGAACATTTTATTTATTCATTAAACACCAAAACAAATGTTTAATAACAGAATTAAAGTTGACAGTCTGGCTGCCTCCGTTGCTTTATATCTCATAACCTCTGGCGGTTCTCCCGTGTATCCGCTGTGTACTATCTGAAATCTGATAAAGAGGAAACAGCTGTTCTCAGTGCTGCTGTACATTTTGAAAGAACTGCCTCCGTCATATGTGTTCGTGCTGGCATCAGAAGTAATCTCTAAACAATCCTTCTTTTTATATATATAAGTTACATCGTAGAGAGGAAAAAAAGCATAATCAAGTCAAGATGGAAGAGCATTCTACGGTTAATTATAACAGAACTCCAGAATTTAGTTTCCCACTCTTGTTTGTGCTCTCCTCTGTTTCTCATTCCATTATCTCTCCTATTTTCACTCTGTTTTAAATTTGCTGAATCTCTTGGTCTTTTTTTATTAACCACAGAGAGAAGCATACTTAAAACCAGAAACAGACAAGATATCATCCTGATTAAAAATCTGAAATAATGCAGGAATCTTTATCATAATGTGAAGGGAGACAAAAATAAATAAATGATAATCTCTTTTTTTTAATTTTGTGGGTAGACTCACTTGCTACTGAGATCCTGATTTATGGGGCGCAACTGTAGTCATAACACTGGATATTTGCCGCCATCATTAATGCCTGAATGTTGAATGGGATGCTGAAAGCTAGCCAAGTATCCAGGATGTGTTCCTGGGGAGATTTTCCTTTGAGGAGAAAGCAGAGCTTCCTGGTGTTGCCAATGGATGAACTCATACTCTTTGTGAATGAAAAATACCAGATACCGAATGACCGACTCAGTGCACATCTGACAGTTTCTGGTTGGGTGCATCAGCTAGGTTGTGGGAATCCATATGTATATACATATCCAGTGGGGTTGTCATCTTATTTCACTCTGCTAATTATTCTAATCTGTTCTTGGTCCACTGATCACTTCTTCGCAGTTCTACATATTCCAGAATTTTTCCTTGGATTTTAGTTTTTGTATGTAAATATCTTTATTTTCTAAATTCACCTCTGCCTCCCTCTTGCCTTCATTTGGGTCCTTAGTACATCTACCATTGTGACAGGATGCTTGAAACTCAATGTAAAACATACGGCACACCTTACTACTGATCAGCAATTACCTGAGCAGTTGAGGGGTCTTTACAAAGCATGTAGAAAAAAAGAAATTGTTCACCACCCTAGCAATGTTGAATTACATCTGCTTTGGTAACGGGTAGGCGCTATATAAGTTTTTGCTTCTGCCTATACCCTTTCGGTTTATTGTTTCTTTCATTTTGTTTTTTTTATGTTGTCAAACCGAATAAATCTAATACAATCTAATCTAATCACATGAACTATTTAACTATTTAAAAGCAACACACCAGCTTTAAGGATGTCACAGGACAATTTCTATTCAATTTTACTACAAAACAGACATTTTGTATAGACATATTTGGTATAACCAGACTTTAAACATACTCTACATTGGCAGAAAGAAGGAAGACATGCAACAAATGCCAAATATAGGAAACAGTGTAACTGCAGCTGAAGAGTACTGCATCTTTTACATTGACGTTCACAGTGAAACTCAGTTCATGTTTACATTTTTCTTTCCCTTACTCATATGATTGGCTACGCATGCTTTGGTCAGAAAGTTGTTATTGTGGGGGAGACCTAGACAGCGAGAAGCTGAAACACCAGTTATTAAATTCAATGACGTCAAAACAAAACACTGTATTTATAGAGCAGGAGAACAAGTGAGTTGAGCGAAGAAACATGTTGGGAAAACATATGCGTTGCTGTTAAGCAACCCGATAGATATTGTGACAGGAACTGCACTGGTGAGTAAGTTAAATGGGACTCAACTGCGTCGCTTATCATCAATCAGTTAATTAGACGTATTGTGCAAACTGCCATGTTGTGAACCGTACAATTTTTGTGGTTTCTCTGTCTTCATGTTGCAGGTGTTCGCATTGGATGTGCAAAAGGAACAATAATCATTCACTCGCCAAGAAGTAACTCAACTGTGTCAATACGTTCCTGCAGTTTCTGTCGTTTGTTAAAGTGTGCTGAAGCTGTTCTTCTTCTTTCTGTCAGCACAATGAGCTGTCTGTCTTTAATCAAGTGTTGGAGTCACTCACAGTTCACATGCCCTAAAGTTTATAGACACTGCTTTAACCACCCCTCTTGGTTATTTTCTGCGCGTATAGAGCCAGGTCATTCGACATGGCAGTATAGCAACCCCATCACTGGAGGTGCAGGATTAGTTTCAACCACTATGGAAACTTGACGTTCTTCCTACGAGGAGCTCAAGTGGAAAGTGATCAGTCTTCCCACAGCAATCAAGCAGCAAAGCCTTGGAAACACTTGTGTCAAAACAAAATACCACATAGTTTTTCTCCTCAATGCAATTGATTTCACCATCTGAATGACCTAGGACCCACTGACATTTCATCTAATCATATACTGGGCCTACATGCATACAGATGAGGTTAGTCTGGGGCGAGACTGAGCAAAAATAACCATTTCAACTGGATCACGTCAGCATCTTTCTTGATGTATCTTCATACTACATATATATCTGTGGTTTCGAGTATGCATTAATTCCAGCAGCTCTTAATAGGTCAAGTTTCACAGTTGTTTAACAGGACGTCATTATTTTCTCCAATATGAGTCTCTACTCTAATTTTCCTGTTGTCATCACTGTGAACACATACTTACCCATGCCAGTTGGTAATGACTTGCCATTGGTGTGTTTATTTTGAACAGCATTAAAAAATTTTTTAAAAAGAAATCTTGAAAATGGCAGTCGGATAAAAAATAAAAGTAGGTCATTCCACGGCTACTAAGAAATTTAATGTACTTAGTCGTTAGGGAAAAAATATGGACACCCCCACATTTATTGCCACTTAAACTATTTTAATCATTGAAGGAAAATATGAGTCAGTGTGTTTAAAAAATTAAGTTAATGCAATGTTTACAGATAAAACAAAACTTTAATTTGTGGGTGTATTTGCAAGCACATCTTCCATTTATTCATTTCAAGTGTGCCACTAAAAAGAATCTTCATGAGAGGCCAAAAATTACTTTCTTTCTCAACAAAACCTCCCTAAAGAAATGGAAAACCTTTTTTTGATATTTAGGAGAAAAACTATAGCATGTAGAGAAAGGGAACAAATATTAGAATCAATTCAGTTTCACATGCATTGGGTTTTTTCCCACTATGGAAAAAAGTTAAATGATGAATACATGACAATATGGTAAAATGTTTACTATCTACAAAAGTATTTAGCGTTTCCCAAGATTTTATGTGATAGACAAACATAAAATAGTGGATAATTTCAAGAGTAAAGAAAACGATACCTGATTTCCGATTTTCGCAAACAAAAATCTCAACCTTGTGCTTTCCATTCAGCTCACTGGAGTAGAACCAGGTTTCAATTCAGTTAGAGCCTTAAGTCATTTGAGATATAGCTCTACAGGCCTTACATATGGAGTTGTTGAATTATTTACCAATTGTTCATTACAATTAAGCCCAGATTAAATCAGAGTCTGTAGGCATCAATTTTTATATCTTCCGTGAAATTTTCAATTTTGGTTTAGACCTGGACTTTAACCGAACCAATCTAACCATTAGCATCTTTGTTCTAAACCATTTTATTGTAGTTCTAGCTGCATGTTTAGCGTTGTCGTCCTGCTAGGATGAACCTCATCTCTTTGTTTTCAAGACCGTCCTATAAAAAAAATTTCACCCCCTCTGTGAAAGCTTTCCTATCACTATAAAAAAAAAACATCTCTTAAAGCATGATCTGTTCACCACCATGTTAAATACATTTATTTGCATTTATACTGAGATTAAATTCCACACAGTTGGACTATGTTTCAAAGAAAAGCTGTCATTTAGAGGGAGGTCCAGACACCTGTGAGAGAGATGTGAATACCTTTCTCAGTCGTAGTTTAAGGGGACAGAAATCAGTGAAAATCAGCTTAACAAAGCTGAGTAAATGAATTAAAAGTACATTTGGGTTCATCAAAGTCTGTGTTTCAGTAAAAGTCACAGATCGATTTAATTTTATTTACTATGAAATTAAATACAATTCTAAAACCATTGTAATTTGTTAGTGATAGACAAAAAAATAAGCTCTAGTTAAACAGAACCAGCTGGGTAAGACCTGACAGGACAGAGCATTCAGCAGATAAGGCGCTCTGACCAGCTCATCTTTTCTCATTCTCACACAGAAGAGTATGTTGTCTGGGTAATCTTAATTGATATTAGGCATGTCAGTAGAGTATCTATATGGGACACAGACCAATTAAGTCCAGTGGACCATATATAATGCATCAGTGATCTAGCTATTGTGGAAAAAGGTAACTAATTGCCATGCTACGTACTTACCCATCATCGTAATCTTGTTGAGACGTCATTGTTGTTCCATCGTAATCTTGTTGAGATGTCATTGTTGTTTATAAAACTGAGTATTGTCCATCAAAAAATAGCTTCTTCCTGTCTGAGACTGGCCCTTGTGTTAGGCGTGATGTACGTGTATTCTTCAAATAAATAATCTGGAGAGGTTCTCAGCAAACTAGTTTCTTCCTTAATGATTCAAATGCGCAAGTGTATTTGTAGTTTTTTTGTGAAAACTTAACAGGTGACTTCTACAGAGACTTGACCATACTGGATTTTATTTAGTGGACATTGGAGTAAAGGCAGCTGAACACTTGCAGAATTGCCGAAACCAATGTCAAATTTTCATTCTGTTTTACTATTGCACACTACAATCCGATGTTACAAGATTTAATGTGTGAAATCCTGCAAGTTACTGTATGACAAACACAAGCACTAAGCAGAGCTTAATAGATTTAAATTCTTTTCTTGCGTTGTTAAAGGTAGCCGATCGCCCTCTGCACCGCTTGTTGTCTCACCCACTGCCTTCTTCAACTCTCAGAAAGCCCATCATTAGCTGTCTGCTGAACACCTGGAGGCAGACGCAGCGAGGTAATTATTGAGGGCATAGCCATGTCTGCACGCAACCATCATTAACCCATCGTACCTCATTTAGAGCAGAGAACAGGCCTGTTGTGGTAAGGAGAGAGAAAGAACAACAATGAGGGCCCCGGATCAACCCCTGACATGTCAAATGTGATACAACAAATGTCTCTGAGCCTTGAGCTAATAAAGGGAGGAATTCGCTGTTGGTGTTTCATCAGGCAGCAGATCTGGAGCTGTGCCAGGCCAAAAGGATGAAGGAAGCTTATCCCCCATGTTTAACGGTAACACTGTAGGAATTCACAAGAGCACACAGTCCAGCGCACAAAATGCACACAGAGGAGTTTCTGTGGAGAATTGTTCCTCCATATCTGTTTTTTAAGAACAATTTCCTGTTTTTTTCTTTCCTTTTCCTTTTTTTTTTAAGACTGAGACGCATAACAATTGAATGCTTTCTTTCATAACTGTGTGTGAGCCTTCGGCGGTTTTTTCAAACAACTTGGCACAGATTTTAGAAATATATCAAGCCAGATAGTTTAATCAATCAGTTTTGCATATTAGTCTTTCAACCCATGATGTGAGCCCTTTTCCTTCACATTGAATGATTTGTATCATTCCTTTGAATTGTTATTAAATCCTGGATAATCTATACATCAACAAAATGAATAAATAAGATGATTAGGCTTTGATGGTTATCTAGACTTTGTCAAACTTTCATGAAATCTTGTATTATAAGATCTTAAGCCTGTGAATATTCTCATTCATCCAGGTCATGGTTATCTCAAGGAAATTTCAATCGAACGCAACTGGACTTGGTAATTTGTCTTGGAAGACGTTTCACCTCTTATCCAAGAGGCTTCATCAGTTCATGCTCACCGCTGACCAGGCTGGGACATGCCAACGACCGTCGTTAAGACATGGAGCACAAAGGATCCAATGACATAATCATTCTTGTAAAAGCCCTCCAAGAGGTTAAATAGCTGAGTCTCCACACCAGTTAGAGATCAGTCACCAACTCTTAGCAAGAAAGGAGGATTTTTTTTATACACAAGTTCTCTAGAGCCCTTGATGCTTACAAATACCTTAAACCTTAACTCTATTTTTTCATCGTATAAATATATAAGCATAAACTTCATCGTTGCAGTCCATTTTGCAATTGTCACATTGAACAGTTTATTCAACAAAAAATGTGACCCAATCCTTAATTAATTAATGAATATTTTATTTTTGGTCACAGTCAACAGAAAAAAACTTAAATTATATAGATTTGACTAACAAAGAATTATGATGCCTGGTTGCACTAATCTTTACACAGTTAAAAAAGTATATACTATATATTAGCTATAATTAGACATAAAAATAACATAAAAATGATTACAATGATTTTTTCCATTTAGAAAAAGAAAAAAGTCAGTATGGATGACACACAGAGGGTGGCTGTGGCATTAAAACACTGACATGAGCAAGAAGCTATAGTTAATTATTATAAAATTATTTTTGAAGGAAGTTTTATGGTGCAAAATGATTTGATAGCTTTTCGTATTTAATTTCATAGTAAATAGAACAAAATCTATCCAGTGACTTTTATTGAAACACAGACTTTGTTGAACCCAAACCTACTTTTAATTCAATTATTCAGCTTGGTTAATATAGTAAAAATTTTCAGAGAACAAATTTCCAAAATCCTGTTTTAACTATTGACAAAAGTTTACATTTGTTTCTATAGTTTCAATTGAGCCTAAAAAGATGTACAAACTTTAAATGACCGGTCTCCTGGCATCACAAAATTATAGTTGATTTGAGATTCATTGATGATCCTTGCCTGTCTCTCTGCAACCCTCTAAACATTCATTCTTACTGGATTTTCTGATCTCTGTGATTCGAACCTGATCTGTCTTGGATTCTCAATCTCAACAATTCCATCTGTCGTTATCCCCTTCACCAGCCGCTTCCTCGTTTTCCTCCTGACCCGTATTTTCCATGCTTTGGCATGGAGGCAGAAGAGGAGTTTTTCAATTGCTTCAACAGTCTCATTAGTTTGGCTCCTCACCCTAAATAACACTCATAGGAGCACCTATAAGATCAAAGCTCATTCACGGATCCCAGGAAAGTTAGTGCCTTCTCGTTCAAGTCTTTTTATTTCCCCTGATTCTATTTCAGCTAGCCAGAACTGTTTAATTACAGAGGTTCCTGTGTGTTTCTGTGGAGTTTTTATGACCCTTACCAGCTGCAGTTTTTGATGAATCTCTGTAAATGTACTATATATTTGATAGAATTTTCAGGTCCCTTGTCTGGTACGTTACAGAAATAGTCCATCTCTGCTTCATCTGACAGTTTTTCCCATTATGTAGATTTGGCTTATCTGTGCGGGAAGCTATAAAAATCACTCAATGTCAGTTTTGGAGTAGGGGCTTCTATCTTAAACGGAGTTTATACTTCTCAACCACACGCACACTTATTGAATGCTTTTATACTTCTCCGTTGTCTGTCAATGTTACAAAGCAACTTGGGACAAAGCAAGTTTAGTGAAAAACCTGAGTTAATTAACCCTGAGATGGTTTCACAAAGCCAGCTCAGTGTATCTCTGAGTCAGTCACCCAGGTAACATAGTCCATGAACCTGACCTGCTCGCTGGCAGCTTTGCTTCAACTAACCCGGGCTTTCCACTGGACGTGTCAGCAGCATGTTACAGGAGCAGCATGTTTTACTCGCGTATTCTGCTGCTTGGCCCTTTCCATGGGGGCCGTCAGCAGCACATAGCAGCAGGGAACCAGCTGTCACCGAGAGAGCCCAAAATCATACGATATCAGCAAAATCACGCGTGGTTTCGTCAGTAAACGCAACAGCAAGCAGGAAAAAGGACTACAACATGGCTCCAAGCGGTCTGTGTTTTATGTTCTGTCCATGTTACATTCGCCAATAAGTTTATGTTATGTCAGTGAATATAAAAAATCCCTCGAAGTGCAAAAGAGTAATGTTAGTGGCGATCCGAGGTAGTGTACACCCTCCCACGACCTACTGACTTCTCGCGGGGGCGCACAAGTAGTAAAGTAAAGCTACCGGAAAGAAGCACCTTTGTTTTATTTTTGAAAATTTCCGGATGCCGAGCCGTCTGACTTCCTGTCTTCCCCTATCCAAAATGTCCACGTTTCACACGCGTAGCTTGTAGAAAATAGGACTGCCGCGTATATTAAGAAAAGTGCTGCGACATGACGCTCCTGTGACGGGGCAACTTCATGCTGCTTTCGCCTCCGATGGAAAGGATTATATTAATTACAGCGGTGGCTAACAGCCGCGTATGACGTGCTGCTGCTGTAACATGCTCCTGACGCGTCCGGTGGAAAGGAGGGGTAACTCTGAGTTTTTTTCTGGTCTTAAATTGAAGCCTGCAGTCTGAAAGCAGTGGTAGATATGGTGTGTTTGTTTCTTGAAGAGCCTGTTGATGTGGAAGCACAGATACTCCACAGAATTCTCCATATAAAAATATTATATATATATATATATATATATATATACATATATACTATCGGGATCATATAGTCCTTACTCATGGTGCTGAAGTTATATTTGAAATATCACCAATAATTTGAGAAACTATGAGGGACATTTAGAGTAGACTTTTGCATCTAAGATTTGCACACTTTATAAGACCACAAACAATCATAAACAATCATATTTTATTAGGTAGACCAACAGCAACAGCATTTCCCAAGGAAATGTCCACTTCTCACATGCTGTCCGGGGCATCCAGGGGGATTTAATAGATTGATGAAAATGTGCTGGTTTTGATAGTTTTTCAAGGGACTAATAAGCATACTTAAATAAATGGAATATGTTAGATGTAATGGCCATCCATTCTTCTGTAGGCTCATCAAAACCCTGACCACGACCAATGCTGGAAAACTGGGTGTGCAACAGGAAACCAGGTAATTTTAACCAGATTGGATAATTCTGCCACAAATTCTCAAATATTTGGCTAGAATTATACCAAAGACTTGTTGATGGCAAAAAAGTAGAAATAGAAAGGATCCAACGTACTAAGAAACACTTTTCAAAAGAGTTGGTTTGATGTATTATTTCTGTTTGTACATATCATTTTGACTCTGCATGGATAAGAGGAAATGAAAATAAATTCAAACTTTTGCACCCAAAAGTCGTTTTGAAAAATATGGTATTTCACTGTTGCTCATGATAAGATCTGACTAAGTAAGATAGTAAAGATTAAAAAAAAAAGAAAACCCTAGTTAAAATAATCTGAGCTTTACGTATAATAAAAGCATTAATACCATGCTTTTACTCGTTAAAGAGGAAGTACCGTTTTTTTTTTTCAACCTGGACCTTATTTATAAAATGCAAAATACTGTGGATGAAAACTACAAAGCACCTCCGAGACACTCCAAACTCACAGGGGAATAGTACTAGCAATCTTAACAAAACATCGGTGAAATTAAGGACCTTTGTGGCAAATAATGCCTTATTTAGCAGCTGCATTTTGAGTGGCCTAGCAACTCTTATTACATCGATATCCGCTGATCATGAATGGATCCAAACATCTCCTGAAGAACTTTAAGTGGCACCAAACTTGTCTACGTGAGAAAATGAACTTAAAGAATACTGTAAATGAGGTACAGGTTGAAAAAAATTGTACTTCCCTTTAACCTTCAATGTTTATTGTTATGGAGGACTAAGGCTATAGAAGTGAAGTGTTTTTCTCTACAGATTTGAAGTAAGGGATGACTTCCTGTCCCATAGAGAGAGTTAAAACTTACAGAAAATTTAAGCAGACACATTAAAATGAAGGGCAGAAACATTCAGATGTTTAACCAACAAATGCTGCTCTGAGTTTCTCCCTCAAACTGTAGCATTTGTCCTTGGGACTGAAAAAACTCTGCTTCTATGAAAATTAATTGTGAAACTGTCACAGTTATGTTTTTGTAAAAAAAGAAAAAAACAGAAAGAGAGACTGCAAGTCAAGACAAAACAAGTTGTTCCAGTGCTCGGTAGCAGACGTGCATTACAGTCGGCTCTCTGTCACTTGCATGTGCAGACTATCTGCTAAAGCTTATCTCTCTTGCCTGCCAGACATTCATAATGAATTTATCAATTTGCCCCGGCTGTAAGTACCCTTCGGGCTGCAGACCAGGACCTGAGCTGAAACATCCATCAGTCATCCTGTCAAAAAAGCAGGAAGTGCAGCACAGCATGGGATGGCTCTTTTTAAAGCACAGTGTAAAGGGAGAATCAAAAAACAATCATACTTTTAACTAAATAAGATACATTTCTGATCTAGAGCAATGTAAAATAATTTGTTGTATTCTATTTTAAATCTACATTATTGCTTTGATAAAGTGTCTACGTCTAGAGGGAACTAGCGTTGTTACTACTCCAAGACATAATTAACACAAAATAAACTTTATTTATATTTTTACCAGCTTTTGTACAAAATATCAGCTCATTTTTAATAGATAATATTCTGCATTCAAAATACATTAATATATATTTAAAGTCATCCAAATTATCCAATACAAAAAGAGATTTCCAGTAGGTGTGAGATGCATTGTCAGACTGAATGTATTGTTAGGCAGAAAATCCCTGAGAGTTTTTATTTCCTGGCATACTTGAAGGTAAACTTCAATTTTTTTATGGTTAATGTCTTGTTTGAGGCCGGTTTTCTTGAAATATGTTATAGTCCGTGCAGAGAACAGTCAAACCAAAAGTGAGAGGAAACGGTTAGACGTGTTTCAGTGCGCACAGGTCTTGCTTCTTTGGGAGGGGAACACGTTGTGGTTTTAACCACTTGAAACTGACAAGCAGCTGGTCGTGGTGCTCAGCCTGTACTTTCTCCGAGGCTTGCTTGGGGTCGACGGCGGGGAGGCAACGCTTAGATTCCTGACCTTGCTGAAGCTGTTCCTCAGACTGTCCCTCCTGCTCTCCGAGGTGCTGCTGGTCTCCTTGGAAATGAACTTGTCGGGGCGGCAGAGACCGGCCCTCAGGCAGCAGCAGCACAGCAGCTCGGCCATGGCTTTCCTCATGTCGCTGCTGCCCAACGCGTAGATGATGGGGTTCAGGCCCGAGTTCAGGACGGCCAGGGAGATGCAGAAATCGGCGCTGAACAGCAAGGCACACTGCCGGGAGGCACAGAAGAAATCCACCAGCAAAAGCATAAAAAGTGGGCCCCAGCAGAGCAAGAACACCCCCACAATAGTGATCACAGTTTTCAGCAGAGCCAAGGAGCGTTTGCGGTTGCGCTGATGGCCCAGCTGAGCACTCTTGTGTACGTGGCAGTAGATGGCACTATAAAGCACCCCAATAGTCAGCAGGATAAGGAAGAAGATAATGAGAGAGAAAAAGATGTAGCTCTTGGAGTAGAGAGGGAGGAGAGTGGAGCATCCGTCCAGGCTGCAGACACAATTCCATCCCAGCAGGGGGAGAAAGCCAATCACTAGTGCCAAAACCCAGCAGAGCCCCACCAGGCCGTAGATTCGATAATAGGTCTTCCTGGTTGACTTCTGGGGCAGAGGTTTTATCATGGTGGTGTAGCGCTCCACAGCAATCAGCAGCAAACTGAAGATGGAGGCTGCCAGGGCCACGAACAACATCCCTTCCCTAAAGAGCCACAGTGCAGGAGTGAGGAGGAACGTCCGGCTGCCGGACAGGCAGATGTTGACCAGGTAGGCTGCACCTGTGAGCAGATCACTCAGGGTGATGTTAGCGATGCAGACGTAAACCCAGCGACGGCTGTGGCGGATGCGAGAGATTACAGCCGCCAACACCAGGAAGTTCTCCACTACAATTAACGCACTGAAAAAAAGGAAAATGGACATGGAGACGCTGATAGGGGCCTGGGTGGCTGAGATTGTCCTGTTCTGAAGGCGCCCCGTGTGGTTGTAGTGCCTCAGGATCACTTGGTTGACCCCTGCGGGTGTAGTTGGCTCTGTGCTGTTGCTCGGGTAAGATGGTGGGTGGTACACATAATAGCAGGAGGAAGAGGAGGTTAGGTGGGAGAAGACATCCATGGTGACAAACCAGAGAGCCGGAGGAAAATAGATGCTGAACCACCAAACGTGTAAGAGCTGCAGGGGAAACCCCTGTGATCAAACAGGCTATCGGCACGCTCTACCCAGCAGAGCCGTGGGTCGTCTGCACACAACACACACCTGAGAAAAAAAAAAACAAGAAGTAAGAACTTCATTTCATATGAGAGTTAGAGCAAAAATGGAAAATCCACCTGGTTCTGTGCACTGCATGTTTCAGTAAGTGCCTTTAAGTACTTTAAATGGCATAATTTAAATGCCTTCCACGTGCACTACAATCTCCACTGTGGTTTAAACAGATGAGTGAGCAACGAGGGCTTTTAAATCATCACACGGAGGAAATACAGCAACTGCTTTTATCAAGAATGCTAAAAAATGTTTTTCAGGGTGGGCGACTGTGGCTCAGTGGTAGAGTACTTGGCTTGCAATCGGAGGGTCGTAGGTTTGATTCCAGCTTCCTCCAGTCACATGTCGATGTGCCCCTGGGCAAGGCACTTAACCCCCAAACTCTACATTGTCCTACCAAGCCATGTTGGGTGTCGGTGTATGAATGTGAGTGTGAATGGGTGAATGTGGCTTCAATGTAAAGCGCTTTGAGTTGTCAGTAAGACTAGAAAAGCTCTATATAAGTTCAGTCCATTTACAGTAGTAGGTTCTGATGAATTAGTGTCAAATTTCCAAAAAAACATCATTAAAAATGTTTTTGCCTCATAAAAACTTTTTCAGGACTGAGAAGACTCATTACATTTAAATATATCTAACCACATGTATAGTCTTTTTTAAAGTAGGGTTATGTAGCTTTAATTTTAAAACCAGCAATTTCAATAAAATCTAAAGTTAAGCTCAATAAATAAAATCTAACACCATATTCTTCTGTTTAGTTGATGTTTTAAATTTTCTGCAAGCATTTCTAATATCTGTGGTTTGATTTAAAAGAGCAATGCACGGAGAGTACTCACTCTGGCTGCTGATGATGTTGATGCTGAGTGTGTGTGTGAGCGTCAACAGATTTTTGCAGCACATTTTTGATGGGGAAATAACCCTGAGAGCGTAAGGTCACACACCCCACCCCACCCAACAAGCACACACACATGCACGGACACACACACACACATTCATCCATATGCACATGCAACAGAGTGATTATCATCATTCTGGTTTGTCACCTATGTGTAAAGAAACAACTTTCAATTTCCGCCCACAAATTAAAGGCTTTAAAATGAAATTTTCTTTGTATAATGTTAATTTTTGCTTGAAAAACAATTTTCTTATAATGAATTTCCGAACCATTGCGTAGATGAAACATTTACCCGTCATCAGATATTTTCCTCAGTCTGACCTGCAATGACTTTTGCAGGAAAGGGTCTTTCAAAACATTTGCCACCACCTTAAACAGTTGTACGTTTTGCAAAAAAAAGAACAGAAGAAAAACATGACTCAATATTTTTAAGGATATGTGGCAACACCACTTGCATTTACAGCTTCTGGACTCCAGGAGCTTCTAATTTAAAGGTTTTTTTTTCTTCCTTCGCTTGATATTTCTCAGAAGGTGCAAGAGAAAAACAGGAACTCCCATCAGATGGAAAGGTGCCCCTCCCTGCAGATAAAGGGTTTCATTTAACTTCATTGCACAGCTGTGGTTGTTGCTTTGCTGCTTTTATGTCACAAAATAAAAACAGGCAAATACTGCTCTGAGTCAAAAATTGCTTTTATCTCAACTGTTGACACAGATAATGCTAGCAGTCAACATATGAGGCATCAAATAAGCTCAAGAAAGAGACGCACAGGCACTAGAAATCAACAAATGACTTATGCCTGAACATATGTGTTCCTTCCTTGGAGCTACGATCGTGGATTTTAGTCACAGCAATATATTTTGTTTCTTCTTTTTTTTTAAGCTAAATTGCAAAAAATCCCAAGCAACACAACTGTATGTAACAACAGAGCTCTCCTTTTGTGAATGAATAATTAGGAAACCAATCTTGGGATGTTGAATTCACAGTTTAAACTTAATTGTAAGAAAAGGAGTTATTGACTGTGCAACATACTTGACCTACATTACCAGCTCTGAGTGAAAATACAAAGTTTTTCAGTGCTTTCACGCTCAATGCACACAAGCACCACTTCTCATTTTTGGTGTTGAGATGTGGTATGAAAAAAAAGTAGCATGCATCACTTAAAATACATAGCTGTAAATGAAATGAATGAATAAATAGATTTTTTTTTAGCTGTTACGATATAATCGGGAAATAGAGCAGACAACAGCTCGAGGTGTAAAATAAACACCCATTACTGTTGAAAACGCCCTTACTCTGGAAATATGTATTCAAACACCACTGTAACCACAACGTGTGATATTGTGGCCACGAGTGTTTGTGTGTGTGCGCGTGTGTGTGTGTGTGTGTGTATGTGTCTGTGCGTGCCCTTGTTTATGTTGCACTTGTAGGATCTTTTCTTGTAAATTTACCTACTGGCTGAAGACTCACTGACTTTAAATGGGGCCAAAGTCCGAGTCCTAAATTTTGTCAGAAATGCAGGCAATTGTTTCGGAAAGCTAAGCTGTCATTGTTTGGCACAGATTGAGTAACAGTCGATGAATTGTAGTGAAGTTTACAATGTCCAAGTAGGGATAAAAGTAGAAACATACAGTGTGTGTGTGTTTCGCTTCTTTTCTTTATTTTTGCTTTGTCTAACAAAGTTGGGAGGACAGCTTCACTTTGCAGATAGGAGGGTGACCATGTCGACAGTTTGCATTGTTGGGGTTAGACCTTTTTAACAGATGCTGCAGATCTGTGGACTAAAAACAAAACCTAAATCAGTCTGCATAAAATGCACAAGAGACCCAAAAAGATATGAAGTCACAAAGATTTTCCCTTTTTGAAATTGAATGAAAACATACATGCTTTAATTTTAAACCGGAAGTTTACATACACTGTATAAAAGGCTCTTTTTTCTCACTCTCTGAAAAATCTGACTAAAATGTTCTATATTAGGTTAGTAAAAGTTATCAAAATATTTCTGTTTGCGAAAGGAAAAATAATAAAAGGGATTTTGTTACTGTTTTTAAAACAAGTTGGGAACACTAAGGTAACTATGTAATTGCTTTGTAAGCTTCTAATAGGTTGATTTACAACATTTCAGTAAAATAGAGGCACAGACGTGGGTGTATTTTAAGGCAAAACCTCCAACTCACTGCTTCTTTGTGTGGTATCAAATACAATTCTGAAGAGGTCAGCCAAAATATCAATAAGAGAAATGCAGAGCTCCCCAAGAGTGGTTAATCCTTGGGTGCCATTTCCTGATATTGAAAGGTGTAATGTTTATCTTATTAAAGATTTACATGCAAGGAGGACTGTTCAGCAATCCTACAGGAAGGAATAGTATGAAATTTGTTCTGTGTTCTACAGAGGAGCATGATTTGGTGTGAAATGTGTGCATCAACCCTAGAACGAAAGCTGAAGGGCTTATAAAAAATGGTGCCTTAAGCTTGTGAGTTATTATTCAAAGTGAACTGTGTCCTCTAGTGATATGGAGAAGAATATTATGTGTAAATATTGAAGCAACATCTCAATACATCAACGAGGTAGTCAAAATGTTGGCATAAATTGGTCTTCCAAAGGGACATTGAGACATCGTATGCCACCAAATTAGTTACAAAATTGCTCAAGGACAACAATTCAATTTTTGGAGTTGTTAACACAAAGCTCTGATCTCAGTCCTATATAAAATATGCGGACAAAGCTGAAAAGGTTTGTGATTAGGCGACCAATAAACCCAAGTCAGTAACACCAGTTCTGACCAGGAGGAATGGGCCAAAATTCAAATAAGCACAGAAAGCTGTTGCATTGCAATTTTTCGTAGTGTTTATCTATCTTACGTCTTGAATACTACTGGTGGTAATTTTATTTTTTTTATTTTTTTGCATAGATTTTCATCTCGGTCATATTGATACTGAGTGCTTGAATAGTTGACAGAAGTGGGCATATCTTTTTTGACTTTTTAAGATGTTTCACTTCTCATCTGAAACAACTCCTTAGATCTAAATAAGTGATGGGTAAGTTTCAGATTTTTGGGAGTTTTTGAAGTCTTGCATTTGACACTGAGCTGTTCGGTCTTTGAATCTTCAGCCATGGGTTCTTAACATACACTTCCAATGTATAAGTTGTTTAAGTCTGATGTTTGAAAGTGTGAATAGTTGTCAAATTGCCTGGCAAGAAGAGTCAAAGCTGTATTGACAGGGCTTTTGCTAATGGCAAAGAGGACCACCTATTTAGTTTTTATTCTTAAAAGCTCTGATGATGAAAGACACTGAGTTTCTACTGCTGGGTTGCAACTCTTTCCTCAGATCGGCACAGCACTACCAGGTTCAGGTGAAACAATGAATAAGGAGGGACAAGGCACAATAAAGGCAGAAGACAGAGGAACACCTTGTAAAAGGAGATGCACCATCAGCGGTATAGCAAAAATACAGCATATTACCTTGCACAAGAAAGAGGAAAATGCAACATTTACCAGTCATTCCTGGGCAGAGGAGCAGAATTGTCTTTCTTCTGAATGACTTGGATGATGTCTGGAATATAAATGAGCCTCCACCAACATCAGTTTGTCAAACATTTAAGGTCAGTGCCGAACTTGGGATACTTTGAATAGTGTTTGCAGACTACCTGGAAGGGTTGATCTGTAACATATAAAATGTATCTTTGCCTCTAGACACTGTCCCAAAATGCCTTTTGTCTGCTTTTAATGTGTTCATGCCTGAGAAGACTTCTTCATGACCTAAGAGCAATGACTCTTTCTTTGTAATGAAATGTTTTGAGTAGCTATTGTCATTAAACGTCAATGCAGCATTGCCTCGCACTCTGTACTAGCATGAGAAGTTTCCTCAAAGATTGGTTTGTACCACTCTTGAACACCTATTGTTATAGAGCTGAGCTTTGATAAGTGACCTTTGAACGTTCAAGTTTCCTTAGATGTGCATGTACAGTATGTATGTATGTGCATGTCACTCTAAGTTTGATCTTAAGTTTTTAGAAAACTTGGGTTTCCCAATCACATCTTCTGAGCTTAACAGCTTCAATCAGAGGTAAAAACATTGGAAAAATCCATAAACGTCAATCCACTTGCCTTTATTAAGTGTTTGGCATACATATGCAACATTGACTTCAACTGACAAAATTTTCCACTGTACTCATCAAAAACATAAATACTATAACACTAACACAACATAAGTTATAGTAATATGTAAGAATATCCTCTAATATCTTTTTACACAACTGTAATGAATCTTTTATTGTGATTATACATCTTCTGATGCACCAGGGCACATCATCAGTGATGTATCCTGAGGTCATCGGGTGTTTCAGGTCTCTCGAACATCAGACACCCTCACTCAGGCGACCCAGCAGAGATTGATCAGGCCTCAGCTCATGCTCTGGCAGCTCAACCATGTTTCCGCTGTCTTTATTCAATTCAATTCAAAAATACTTTACTGATCCCAGAGGGAAATTAAGTGTGGTTGCAGCTCATTACTAATTCTTTTTTCAAGGAGTTGTTGTAGACCATGATGGCTGTGGGGAGAAAGGATTTGCTGTAGAAGTCTGTGTTGCAGGAAAACTGAAGAAGCCTCCGACTGAAGATACTTTGTTGCTGTAGGATAGTCTCATGAAGAGGATGCTCAGGGTTGTCCATAATCTTTTTAATTTTATGAAGAATCCTTCTTTGCATCATTATTTCCAGTTGTTCCACTGTTGTCCCCAGAACAGAACCAGCCTTCTTCATCAGGTTATTGAGCCGTTTTAAGGCCCTGGCTCTGATGCTGCTACCCCAACAGATGATGGACGAAGAGATAACACTCTCCACCACAGACTTGTAGAAGATTTGCAGCATCTTGCTGCAAACCTTGAAGGACCTCAGCTTCCTCAAAAAGTAGAGTCTGCTCTGTCCCTTCTTGTAGACGGCTTCACTGTTGATTCTCCAGTCAAGTCTGCTGTCCAGGTGAACTCCGAGGTATCTGTACTCCTCAACCATTTCTACTGTTTTGTTCACATTCAAAGTAAGATGATTGTTTTCACACCATGCCACAAAGCGGTCAACCAGCTCTCTGGCTTCTTTTATCCAGAGCCACCTAGAGGCTTTTCTTCTGCCTCTGTGCTGTTACAGATGGCCCTTCTCCTCCTTTCACATGTGATGCCCTAGTGCAGTATATGCCCTGCCGAGGGACTGTACGGCAAAGCCTCTGCACCCTACCTCTAAAGGCAAGCACCTTGCCTTCCAGCCTTGTTCGTGGCAGTCACTGACTAAGTCCTAGTATTTCCCTTTTTTCCGCTCAAAGGCCTCCTCCATTCGCTCCTCCCTTGGCACGGTGAGCTCCATCATGACAACATCTTTTGTTACCTCTGATACCAGGATGAAGCCATCTGAGTGATGTCTTGACTACATGCTGGGGGAACTTGAGCTGCTTTCCCAGGTCTGCTGACAACTGCCACTCCTGTGCAGTTTGGAGATGCCCTGATGTTCCTTTCTTTGTTCCCCCCTTCTCTCCAGCTCTAATTAAGCTGATGGTTTGCTTCCTGGGTCTGGACTTTTGGCAGATGGAAACAGCACTAGGGATGCTCTCTGCTATGGTCTTGAGCACCGGGTCGTGACACTAGCGGTATCGGCCTTCCACCAGAGTCTTTGGGCAGCAACTCAATACGTGCTCAGTCTAATCATTGTCTTTAAAAACCTATTCAAACCAGTGGGGTTTGTTTTTTTCTCATTTCATGCTCTACTTCACAGAAAAATTACATGCAAAGTTATTATTTTTAGCTCAGACCTAAAAAATGTGTTAAAAACTTAACTTTGAAAGGAAGTCACAAAAAATGAGTTAAGACTATTTGGATGTGTTAGAATAACAGAAATTGGAAGGATTAGCACATTAGACAGATTCATTAGGTTACTTCTGGCAATTTTAGACAACATTCCTAGATGTTTTTTTATAAATAAAAAGAAGTCAAAACAAATAAATAAAAAACAGAGTGCTGATTAAATTTTTACTGTTCTTTAAATAATGACCGCGTCCAAACATAAGGTGTGTCAGGATGCAGCAGAGACCCAAACACAGGCATCAATAAGATGTAAGGTTGGTTATTGGAGATGAGGATGATGACAGGAATGACGCAACAGGACACCAGGCCGACATGAACGAGCAGGAGGTAGCAGAGTAAAACACAGTGAGGAACAGTCAACGATCCGATAGGGAGTGAGAGGAGGTGAAAGGTTTAAATACACGGTTGGTATAAGAGTCAGGTGAGACTGAAATTGGAGACAGACAATGAGCAGCATGGAGTGCTAATGGCTCTGACACCAAAATTCCACCAATCCAGTTTAAAACTGAAAATAGCAACATGAAAGCAAATCATTTATTTGATCAGCCTTTATTTATACAGCACTTTTCATATAGTCAGATGTAACATAAAGTGATTTACAGAGGTTAAAAACAAAAGTACAGATATTTAATCAATACACACAAACAATGAAATGATTAAAGAGATGACATCAAGTAAACATACTGATAAAACAATTATTAATGATAAATCAATAAAGAATAAATGTGAGAGATATCAGTTGATTACAGAGGATAAGGACCTGTGCAACCGTGACAACGAAATCAGGTACATTAGTGAGTAAACATTGGATATGGATACTGGATATGTATGTATACTTTATGAGGAAAGAAAGCATTAAGAACATTAATAAAATCTTCCTTCTTACTCTCTGTTGCATATGGTACGATATGCTGAGTGCTTGATTAAATTGTATGAGGCTGTGTTACCAATACTCTATTCAATATTAACTAACTTGGTGGCATTTGTGGAGCGACCCTTCACCTACAGGTGCTGCAGGGTGCTTAGTCCAGACTGTGGTTAAAATGTGTGCAAGGACTACATCTTGTGGCCTAATGGAATACAACAGTAGTGCGCATGACAAGAAAAACAATCAACTAGACAATGAGCTTCTTTGTTTGAAAGCTGAGAATATCCCCAGAGATGGTTGCTTTCTCTAGAAAAAGTATGTTTATCTTTAGCTTCAAACATGACAGTGCAGAACCATTGGATATCTGATTCTGTTACTTTTCATCCCGGAGGGGTGACTGGCTCAGTTCTGCTAGACTGGTTAAAATGTATAATATTAATACCACTGTGATGATAAATGATTGATTGAATGAATGAAAAAAAAAAAAAATAAATGTGGTCCACTCTGTAACAAATAATAATAATAATAATAATAATAATAATAATAATAATAATAATAATAATAATAATAATTTAATGAAAGAATTTTGAACTGACACCTAAAAAATCAAAACTGGCTCTTTAAGGACATTCGTGATCTTGATGGGGCCAAAAATGGAAAGGAGTTTGACACCCCTGCTTTAGATATTGTGAGTAAAAGCAAATAAAGAAATTTAGTGTATTTTCAGAGCCGAATTATGATGGATTTTGGTACATTTTGAGTGCACAATATCTATCAAAATGGTTATTTATTCATTTTTAGACAAATAATTGATTAAAAATGAAATACTCATTCATTTTCAGGAGTGTTTCTGAAGATTTAAGCAATTTTAGGTGCTAATAAACTACAGCTTGACAGCCATTAGGCTGATCTCAACTTGTTTCAAAGTGCTATATAAATAAACTTTAATTTGATATCACAAACATGTCTTTATAATACATAGGATAAAGACAGGAAATGAAGGACACCACAGTAAGATAAAAAAACACCTGAGTTTTATAATCAGCATTTAACCTATTTAACATATTCACACAACAATATTGTGAACAAAATTAAAATCAGAATCACCACATAATATCACTCAAACTGTATATATCCCTTTTCACCTGACTCCCCAAATTCAAAGTCAGGCTCTGGATCATCCTGCAGTTTTTGGTTGCCACAAGTCTGCAATCTTTACATGTCTGTGCATGCCAGTCCATTTAATAAGCATGTGGATGTTCCCTCTCTGCTAATAGTTTCTTCAAGACAATCAAATTGTTCTGGTCTAAAGTTGTAAATACACCGGGGTTAATGTTTCAGTGGGGCAAATATGTAATGGTTTTTAAGATTTTCCACAAAAATTAGAGAAGTCTGTTTAAAAAAAAAATCTAAGTTACACTTTGACTGTGATGAAATGCATAAAAATTTGATGAATAAAGTTTACCAGAGACCATCTGGATAATCTAGGGGAGTATCGAGGGAATTTCATGTGGTCATATGAGACCAAAGTAAAAACTCTTACTAAACTCTTTGGGATAAACGCCACTCAATGTGTTTGGAGGAGGGAAGAATGCTGAGTTTCATCCCAAGAACACTTGTGGACTGGCGCCATCAGAGCCACCTCATTTTCAACGTGGGAAAAACCAAGAAGTTGGTGTTGGAGTTCAGTAGACGCAGCCCCACGTCACTGACACTGTTGAGCATCCAGGGGTGCTCTCTGTTGAGAACATGGACTCTCTTACGTACCTGTGTGTTCACTTAAACAATACACTGGACTGGAGCCACAACACCAATGCTTTTTACAGGAAGGGTCAGAGCAGACTTTACCCACTAAGGAGACTGGGGTCATTTGGAGTCCAGGGATCGCTCCTAAGACCTTCTTTGACTGTGTGGTGGTATCAGCCATCTTTTTTGGTGTGTAAACTTGTAGCAGCAGTTCACCTACAGCTGAGAGGAAAAGTGTCGATAAGAACATCAGGAGGGCTAGTTCTGTTCTAGGATGCCGCCTAGATCCAGTTCAGGTGATGGGAGACAGAAACACTCTGACCGAAATAACGTCACTGACTGACAGAGCCTCCCACCCCATGTATTAAGATGTTGCTCAGCTGCAGAGCTCCTTCACTGACAGACTGCTGAATCCAAGATGCATGAAGCAGCGTTGCCACAGGTCCTTTCTCCTGCAGCTGTTAGACACTACAACTAAAACTGCTTGCAAAAATTCTATAACGTTTACATCCCTGCTGTATTTTTTTAACCATTTGACTCACTTTAATAACATTTATGCTAATATTATTTGCACATCTTTTTTTCACAGTTCATATTATACTAACTTCTTGGAAATAATGCATCCCCAAACCCTATATAAAATAGATGGTATAATGGATTGGGTGGGACCTTCTGAGCTATTATGATTGCAGCTATTTAGTATTATGGCAAAGTACAAAGACTACAAAAAGCCACTTGACAACCAACCTCTGGAGCAGCTGGACAACCAGCCCCAAGTGACTGCCTGACGAAAAAAAAAAAAAGTTATCTAGCTGACATATGGCTTTGGCTCGATTAATAAATGTTAGCTCAAATCAAAGCTCTCATTTCAGACTTTTTGATGACTCCTACTCCTGGAACATAAGTATGTTTCCACAGCAATACAGCCATGCATAAATTCCCCTACGTCATGCACCCCAACAAACTATTAATCAAATCAAAGCTCAGAGCCTCAGTTTTCTAATGATATGAACTATTTTGACACACTCCTGCATATCTAACATCTATAATTCCTAGAAAGGTTGGTCCCATTCTATCCATATAGTAATTTTAGATCAAATTTAGATAAAAACATTTAATATATAGATAATTTAGATGAAAAATAAACAAAAATTAGATAACAAATTTAGATATTCTCATAATTTATATAAAAATATAAAATTAGGCTATAAATATAAAATAAATGTTAATATAAAATATTAATAAAAACTAAAGTAGATAAGAGATAGACGTGTATACACTGCAGCATATGGGTTGAAACATTCAAAAGTCATTGCACTTTTCCAATAAGTTCCCAAATGTTTCCAATTTGGACAGGTTTGGATAAACCATAGGAGCCTCTAAAGCGCCTGGATATACCCAAAAAAAATTATGTAAAGAAATTATTTTTACAGATATACTTTTCGAATTTGAAATTTGAGTAGTCAATAAGTTATTATGTTGCCACATAGTGTGTTTTAGTTCCCAACTACCCATTGAAGCTATCTGCACTTATATTTTCACGAAGAATCAAGGCAAGGATAAAAAAAAAAATTTTCCGGGGATTTATAAAGTGCATAACATTTTACCAGTCATACTTACAGTGATTCTGACTGCTCTGGGTAAACCTAGAGGGTGTTACCTTTACAAAGAGCCCAAACATGTATTTATACTGCAAAGGGTTCAAAAACATGTAAACATAAAAAAAAATAATTTTAATTTTGAGATGCACATTACATCTGATTTAGCCAAAACGACCCGGAATCATAAGGGGTTAATCATTGTGTTTTTAGAAGCTAAAAATGTATAGATTTTTTATACAAAAATAAAACCAACATGAAAACCTACTCTGACCCATAAAAATGTCAATTTATTCTCACCTCAGTTTTGTGTGTTTAAATCAAAAGATGAATAGAGCAAAATAATGACGTTAATAAGCCAAATATCTGATATCAACATCTAACCACAGTGAACTCTATAGCTTGGCTGTAATAAGCAATGTGACAACTAACTCATAGGATAACCAGCTCTGGTCTCCTCTATTTAGATTGTAGATAAAAGGAAACAGTTTAAATGGCTCAAAAACAAATAATTTTGATAGTTTTTAAAACAAAGTCTTACATGAATATATTTAAAGCTGACGGTCTGTCTGCAAGTTTTTTCTTTGACAAGTATGAAATAAGTAAAACTGGTGTTGAGATATGGTAAAGGACTCATTTTTAAAGAAACACTATGAGCAATGTGGGATATAATAAACATATCTATAAACACCTTTGATTCTAAAATCATATTCATAACAAATTTACAATTTATTTGAAATGCTATTTCATTTGAAATTACCATTTTTACTTACCTTACCTTGCTTTATAACTGCAGTTTTACAAGAACAATGTTCAAATTTATTAGCAGCGTAAAGATCCTCTTTGAATTCAATGTTCAGTAAACATCCAAAACAATGAATAAATATTGGCATGTGACACATTTCCTGAATCCTTATGGCCCTGTGATTATTCCACCAAGGGATGCACCCTTACTGATACTGGTTTCGGGGCTGATACCATTCTTATGTACTGTATCGCTGATACTTCAAATGTGAAAACACTGCAATAAACAGAAAATGTTTCTTTTTCACTTGAAATTTAGTTGTGTTGTCATTTTTATTAATATATATTTTTAATCTAATTTATCCACCACATTTGTTGTAACCAGCAGAGAAGAACATAATAACTGTCTTCTAATTCATTGGATTGTGTGTGTGTGTGTGTGTGTGTGTGGTGGAAGTATCTGTATTGGTACTCAAATCCAAGAATCAGTACTGTATCATTTAAAAAAAAAGGTGGTATCATTGCATCCAAAATTCCACCTATTGTATTTTATGTCACGGCGTATCCCAGATGACACAGAGCTGAAATATATATAATTTAGGTGAAAATTGTGTAAAACTGTGTTGACGATTGTTTAAAGAGCTACAGTGGCTTCTGAATTGGTCAGACAGATTCACATCTTACCTCAAATGAAACCTTAAACTGACAGCGTGTCGTTTTTGCAGTACATCTTTGAAAATAGCCATTACAATATTATGAAATAATAATTACGTAAAGCATATTAACTGTAAAATTTTGGCGATGTCGTAAAATATGACTTTAAACATCATTTTTAAAATACATAGGTGCGGGTCCTCTTTTCAGGGGGGGAGCCCCATCTTTACTTATACAAAAACCCGGACGGACAAAGCGCACGGAACAAGCGGCTTTTTTTTTTTTAACACAACTTCGGTGACAACTGCGTTTTGAGTCACGCTCTCGAAAATTACACACGGTGCCTTTAAAATGCCACCTTTAAAATCATACCAAACACAAAAGGGTTCAAATTGGATAGATGTCTTGTACATGAGTCTAAACCCGGATATGCGCCAGAATGAAAAATTTAGTTTTCTACAAGGGGTGGTAAACTTTATTAGCGGTCACTCAAGAAGGGTTATTATACCAATATATCATCAACAGAGATATTTTCAAAAACCATACGTTTTTTTTAAAGGTTTTGTTGCCATAGTGGCCTTTATTAAAAGTGGACAGCTATATGAAAAGGGGAGGGAGTTGTGGGAGAGACATTGACAAACGTCCGCAGCCGGGAGTCGAACCAATACAGTCACACCGACCTCATCACAAAGGATGTTCGTCTTTAACCACTACACCACACAGCACAACAGCTTTTGCATATAAAAAAAAATTTCGTAATATTGAGTGTAACAGGTGTTACACCAAAATCTGTGACCCATCAGAATTTGTGACCATAGGGGGCAGTAGTGTTGATTTCTCTGCATGGATGTCTTGAACACGAGGAAGAAGAAGAACACTTACGTAAACTGCGTAAGCACCGATTCATGGGAGATTGAATAAACTTTATGGCTTCTCTAAACATCACAATAACTTGGAAAGTTTCTGTTTTGTATTTAAAGATGAAAGGTATTTGACGAACCATCATGTCTGTGTAGCCTGTAGTCTGAATATGTAAACCCCCTGCCGCTGTTTAATAAATCCGTAAAAAATTTATAATGATCTCAGGTGTTTTTCGTGGAAGAGGGACGGGTTCGATTATGTTTTCAAGAGTTCTGTCTGCTTTCTACAATCAGTAAACACCTCATAATATTAGTTATAGCTCAGTTTAAATTTTTTTGACACTTTTGTCTCCTCCTTACTACAATCTGAGCTGTTTTAGAATAATATGTGACCCTCTATTAACAAGAAACTCGCTGGTCACAACTTATGATGGCCATCAGAAATGGTGACCATACTGTAAACACCTCTTAATATTATTGTAGCTCAGTTTAAATTTTTTTCACACTTTTGTCTCCTCCTTACTACAATCTGAGCTGTTTTAGAATAATATGTGACCCTCTATTAATAAGAAACTCGCTGGTCACAACTTATGATGGCCATCAGAAATGGTGACCTTACTGTAAACACCTCTTAATATTATTGTACGAAAGTACCACGGCTATTTTTCACATTGTGTTCATCCTTACTCAATATGAGCTGTTTTAGACTATATATGTGACCCTCTATTTACAAGATACTCGCTGGTCACAACTTTATGATGGGCATGTCAGAAAGGTGAACTACTGTAAACACCTCTTAATATTATTGTTAGCTCAGTTAAATTTTTTTCCCCACATTTTGTCTCACTCCTTACTACAATTCCTGAGCGCTTTTTTAGAATAATATGTGACCTCTATTAACAAGAAACTCGCTGAGTCACAACTTATGATGGCCTTCAGGAAATGGTGATCCTTACTGTAACAACTTTAATATTTCTGTAGCTCTCAGTTTAAATTATTTCACATTTTGTCTCCTCCTTACCTACAATCTGAGCAGTTTTAGAATAATATGTGACCCTTAATTAATAAGAAACTGCTAGGTCACAACTGATGATGGCCATCAGAAATAGTGACCTTACTGTTACCAACTCATAATATTAGTTATAGCTCAGTTTAAATGTTTTTCACACTTTTGTCTCCTCCTTACTACAATCTGAGCTGTTTTAGAATAATATGTGACCCTCTATTAACAAGAAACTCGCTGGTCACAACTTATGATGGCCATCAGAAATGGTGACCTTACTGTAAGTAATACACATTTTGTTAAAACTGTGTTTCATAACACCTCAAAAACAGACCAATGGAAATGGGACATTGACCAATCAGAGGTCTTACAACAAGTCACAGGTAATAGTTGGGGAGTGGGGAGGGGAGTTGCCCAATATAGTCGTTTCAGGTCTATTACTGCACTAATCACATTTCAAGACTAAGACGCAGACTCATTGTAAAGTTAATAAAATCAGTGATGGAGCCACAAAGATATGAGGAGTTGGTTAACTTCATATCGAATGGCAAAATTCCAGACAACTGCGACAAATATCAGCGGTACACAATAAGAAGACGAGCGGGGAATTTTTGCGTGGAAGGTAAGCTGTATTAGCCCCATGACATGTAATTAAGCAATAAATAAATAACATTCACATGTAAATGCATCTATTTACCAGCGAACAACATTTTCATCAAACACCGAATTTGTTTTTAGATGACCAGCTATATTACATCCGACACAGTGGCTCAGACAAAGAGCTTAAAGTCAAAGTCGTGTGCGGGGCATCGGAGGCTGACTCCATTTTTAGGGAATTTCACGCAAGTGAGATGGGTGCGCACTGCGGCCAAATAAAAACCAGAGATGCCATTTCTCAAAGGTTTTATTGGCCATCGATGTCAAATGACATCAATAAATGGGTAAGTTAGTTTTTTTTCCAATTTTTAAATGGTTTTCTATCAAGTTTTTATTTAATTTAAATTTTTTACCTTTTTATGTATTGGCCCTTCAAAACAGCATTGCACAGCATTACAACGGCATAACTAACTACTTAGTTATTAAGCACATATAGTTGTTTGTCTGCATGTGCTCAAGTGGATGATTAACATATTTTACTTAAACAGCCTATCTCTAACATTCATTCATTCATGCATTCTTTGAATTACCAATCATAAAGACTAAGTGTGGCTTAAAAATGTATTATCTTCCATAGGTATCAGAATGCACTGCGTGTCAGCAAAACAGGGGTGATATCAAGGCTGGTACAGATTACAAACCTATTAAGGTAAAAACAAAATCTTGATCATAAAGGCAAAGCTTATGTCATTAAAATTTATATTAACTGTACTTAAACAAACAATTTCATATCAATATTTGTTTTTTTCCTCACTAAAAATTAGATCTTTCTTTCATTCATTCTTTAGTTCTTTCTTTCTTTAGACAAAACATCCATTTGAGCTTGTTGGTATGGATTTAATCGGTAGGCTTGTGAAAACAAACCAGGGAAACCAATACATCTGTGTTCTTATTGATTACTGCACAAGATGGCCACAGGCCTATGCAATTACATCAAAAACAGCTGCAGAGGTCACAGAATGTATTTTGAAATTTGTCTACCAGTTTGAGGTTCCACAAAGAATCCTAACCGACCAAGGGAAGGAGTTTGTGAACAATGTATGTATGCCAGCTTTAAGTTTTATTGCATAATTTTATAATAATTTAACAAACACGTGAATGCTAGCAAATAGCACAACTAGCACTAATAGTATTATCCAACAGATCAACACTCAGGTATGCGAAATTCTGTGGATCAAAAGGAGTCTCTGTGCCCCATATCATCCTCAGACCAATGGTTTGGTAGAACGGCTCAACGGCACCATTCAAAGGTAAACATAGATTAAGATACATATTTCTATGAGAGTCTATGTTAAATGCTAATCAAAATCGATGTTCAGTAACATTTCTGATATTGTAAATCACTATTTAGAGCTCTGGCAAAACTGGTGCAAGATAAAGGCAGTGACTGGGATCTTTACTTAGATGCTGTGATGTTTGGTTTACGCACAAAGAAGCAGCTTACAACACGCTTCTCTCCTTACTACCTGATGTTTGGACGAGAAGCACGTTATCCATCTGAGGTGGCAGAGAACTTTCAGGTTACCTTGACTTAAATCTTAATTTTATTTTATGTCCAACATATAGTTTTTTACTTTTGGCATATTTAGAAGAAAACAGTCTTTGGTGTATGTTGCAATGTTATAAAAGATACTATAATCATCCTGTTGTTTTTTTCATTTTTAAAGATCGATGGATCATTTGAGGAATCTTTGTTGGAGGAAGAGGTGGCCATAGATATTCAGCGGCAGGAGGAGATTTTGAATGTAATTCAAGGAAATCAGGAAAAAGTTCAGCAAAGAACAAGGGCAAGACTTCTCTCACAAGCACAGCCACAACAGTTCCAGGTGGGGGATATGGTTTGGAGGAAAAATATAAGAAGTCAGCAACGAAAAGGAGGAAAGATGGACCCTGACTTCCTGGGTCCATACACCATAACCAAAGTTGACGGGAAAAGCGTTGATGTTGTTGACAGCCAAGGGAAAATGATCAACAAGATCAACATTGATCACCTTAAGAGATACCAAGAGGAGACCCCAAGGATCCCAGGGAGGATGATCAAATCTCTACCCGTATCTATCTCTTCTTCTGTTACCTCCAAATCAGTAAGCTTTACCAGCACCAAAACAACCATATCACCACCTTCTGCTCCCACAGCACCAGCTTCTACTGCCACAGCTCTGCCAACTACAGCACCACCTTCTACTGCCACAGCACAGCCAACTACAGCACCACCTTCTACTGCCACAGCACAGCCAACTACAGCACCACCTTCTACTGCCACAGCAACCCAACTAAAGCACCACCTTTATGCACGCAAAACCCCATATCCCCCCCACACTACAGCTCACACCTTTACTGCACACAGTCAACGGCCAACTACTGCACCACCCTTTTACTGCCACAAGCACGGCCAACTACAGCACCACCTTTTACTGCCACAGCACAGCCAACTACAGCACCACCTTCTACTGCCACAGCACGGCCAACTACAGCACCACCTTTTACTGCCACAGCACGGCCAACTACAGCACCACCTTTTACTGCCACAGCACAGCCAACTACAGCACCACCTTCTACTGCCACAGCACCGCCAACTACAGCACCACCAACTACAGCACCACCTTCTCCTACCACACCAACACCTTCTGCTCCCGCAGCACCACCTTCTACTGCCACAGCACTGCCAACTACAGCTCCACTTTCTCCTTCCACCGCACCACCTTCTGCTGCTACAGCACAGACAACCACAGCCCAAACTTCTGCTCAACCTTCTGTTAGCCATTGCAATGCAGAAAAATGTGAGGCACTAAAAGAGATCCAATGTTGATGAGTTAATTAAAAGAGATTATTTTGTCCTTGCAAAACTTATAAAATTTTGATATTTAGTTAATATTTCCAAGTAGATAATGATTGTAAATATTGTAAAGTAAAATTGCTGTTAAATAACTCAAAGTGTAAAATGATATTCTCTTCAAATTTGTTAAATTTGAAGAGTTTTCCCAATCTAACCACAACAGGCACATTAGAATAATTTCTCTATTGATTACTGTACAACTTTTGTGAAACATTTTTGAAAGATATCAATATAAATTGAGGACATGACTGGTGTTGGTTGGTCATCTTAATGAGAAGTATTGTGATTAGTCATAATGGAATTTTATGTTTTTTATGAAATATGTTTTTTACTAGTTATTACCACTGTGTAATAAGTAATTTTTAAATTTATTTTGGTAGACATTAAAGAGGCTTGGAGAGGCAAAGCTGTCCATGTCCTTTTGTCAAGAATTGGACCATACAAGCTGTTTTACTGGGACATTAACAGGACAAGTCCTGGTATGGAACTTGAGAGTGAGGTAGGTTTTATTATTATGGAAGATAATTTATTTTTTTCTTCACCGATTTTGCACTTTGAAATACCCCGAAGTTAGTATGGATGACTTATAACAATTATTGTACTTCCCTACAGGTTATAAATGCATACCTTTATACAACTGTTAAAAAACATAACGTCAAAGGGGCAAAGAGGGCACTCTTTATTGATTCATATGCCATGACAGACATATGGAATAAGAAAAAAACACGACTGAAAGTAAGAATAGTGTTTGGTTGATAAAACATAACAATGTCGATTTTGGTATGTGTCATTTTATATTTTACATTGCTGATAAATGCAAGCTAGTAAAGTGGAACCCTTTTTTTCTTTAAGTGTGACCTTGCCCAGTTTGATGTGGTTCTGGGGGCCGTTCATGAGCCAAACCACTGGATACTTACGGTGAGTTTCCTCTTTTTTTATTACAGGTACTTTAAAAAAAGATAATCAGAAGAATACTGTGACACTGCACATCCTGCAATGCTTAACTATACACACCCCTAAACATCAAGCCATACTCTACTATGAACTGTCACTTTAATTTATTTTCCTGTTTTATAGGTAATCTTTCCACAAGAAAAAAGGAGTCTCATTTTGGACCCAGCAGGAAATGCTGTCTCAAAAATCAAACAATGTTTGGAGTCAACCAGGTAACAGTTGTTTTACTTAATGTGAAGGCCAATAGATTTATGTACATTTTCTGACAATAGAAGTGATCATGTCTTCTTTTTCCTTCAAAGGTCATTCATGAGACAAAATACTACAAAAATATCCAGATGGAAAGCCAGCACAGTTCCACATAGTCTGCAGAAGGACTCCACATCATGTGGTATCTTTGTCTTGAAAGTATGTTTTAAAGTGTTTGGGCGGACTGCCTTTCAAATTACTTTTAACATTCAGTGATACTTTTGCTTTTGAGTTAAATTTCAGCAATGGATCTATCAAGTGATTACTTTGTAGATTTAAGAAGTACAATGCTTATTGCACGTATTGTGTAATGCATTTTCATTCTTTATTTTCAGTATGCTGACAAAGTGGTGGCAGAGGAGTCACTGATGTTTGACAACTCAGCCAAAGTAGTGGAGGCTTACAGAGAGGAGGTAGCAATTACCCTACTTAAAGAAACAGGTATTTAAAAAATGTACTATATTGTTTTTGAAAATCTTGATTCTATCTATATGTACATTCCAAACCGGAAAAAGTTATGATAAAATTGTATCTTTTTTTGCTTTATGTTCTTAAGTATAGCACCACTATTAACAACAGCGATAATATTTATAAGTTTAGAAAAAAGAACATAGAAGGTTTTATATGCCTTACCTTTATGCTATGGTCTTTAGGAAAGTGTCTTACATTTGAGACCAATTGTAATATAGCACAGTGTCTTATCAAGATACAAAACCAAGTCTTTTAGTAATAGTTATCAGGTGCATAGAGTAATGAACACTGACAATGGTCACAACACTAGTTGTGGTCATTGCTCATGCTTCACTTCTTAGTGAAGCAGACCAAACCAGGTGTCTGTATAACGGATAAGGATGCATTCAGCTCGTCAAGGCTTTCCAAGCATGATACGGCTGGAGTTCAGTGTTAAAAGATTTGTCCAGCCTCTAACTGCCTACATCCAGGTGTCTCACCCTGGTTCCCTTGATGGTCTTGCTCTACTGAGTTCCCCAGGAGCCAGCAAGGAACCCGCCAACAACACCCGTTCATGGCAGATCATTGTCTTTGACAACTTGCACTTGGTAAAGGACCTAAATATATTTTAGTGCTTGGAAAGTCAGCTTCAGTGGGACAATTTTTTTTGTCAAGCCATATAACCAGTACTGGATCTCTGATTAGTTCAACAACACAATGTAAAAATTGTCTAACAACCAAAATCACCCATGAACTATCTTCTTTCCTCTACATCCTCTGCCCTCACTCACACCAACTAACTCCATGTCCTCTTTAATCACATCCATGAATCAAATGTTTGGTCTTGCGCTCAGCCTCCTATGAACAGTGTCTTCTAATGTTTAAATTATGTATACTTGTACCAGTTTATATCGGTCATTACTCTAAATCATAATGAATGATTTCATATCTGTAACAGATTATCTCAGTGTGCTCTGCCACCACTGCGGGGAGAAAGAAGTAGAAAGGGATTCTGAGAGTGACTGTGACACCACTAACTGGGTAAGATTGTAGGAAAGTAAGGATTGTAAAGATTCTAATGCAAGACTGTTGGAATTCTAGATCAGTCAGAAAATGGTGAAAATGCATTATTGACCGGAACATACAATTCCCTTTGTTGAAACATCTTTGAAATATGAATGTGTAGTTACTGATAACTAAAAAATATATAGTGTATTACGGAGACAGTAGGCGAATACATATAACTAACCTTCAATTAGCCAGAAAATTTGTTTGGCTATACTACCTTCTGATGCAGAATCATAACTAACCCAACATTTATGCTATGTAATTTGATATTTTCAGATCCAGTGTGACCAGTGCGAGCGGTGGTTCCACAGTAAATGTGTTGGCAAGCCAGATGTGAAAGCTGCACACAACTGTTTTGCTTGCATTTAAATAAAGATTTAAGTTGTGTCCTTTTATGGGAAATGTATTCTCTAAATGCTTTCAGTTTAAATTTCTGAAGCCCAACTGGGATCCAGTCTGCAAAGTGACCTACTGGTGAACCATTAACAGCATCAATAAGCTTTACTCCCCAAGAAACACTATCCAGGATAAAGGTTTTGACTAATATTTTTGTTTGAAGTTTAACAATTGTGTAAAAAGTTATACATTTAAAAAGGTTTAATTGGTCGGGGGACCACTTAAACTGACTTACCGTCAGGTCCCCTTTTCTGATCTTTTTCTTTCGACTTTTCCCTTTAAGTGTCTCTACAGCGAGTCATGATGGCCATCAGAAGTTGTGAACAGTGAGTTTCTTGTTAATAGAGGGTCACATATTATTCTAAAACAGCTCAGATTGTAGTAAGGAGGAGACAAAAGTGTGAAAAACATTTAAACTGAGCTACAACTAATATTATGAGTTGGTAACAGTAAGGTCACTATTTCTGATGGCCCTCATAAGTTGTGACCAGCGAGTTTCTTGTTAATAGAGGGTCACATATTATTCTAAAACAGCTCAGATTGTCTGAGGTAAGGGGGGGGGGGAGGAGAAAAAAGTGTTTGACAAAAAATTTAAACTGGTATTAACAAATTTTTATGAGGTGTTTCAATAATGGATGGTATCCAATCCTTCGATGGCCATCATAAGTTGTGACCATTGCGTTTATTGTAAAATAGAGGGTCACATATTATTCTAAAAAGCTCACAAAGTAAGAAGGGGAGACAAAAAGTGATTACTTCATATTTAACAGTGGAGCTACAATAATATTAAGAAGGTGTTTCAGTAAGGTCACTATTTCTGATGGCCATCATAAGTTGTGACCAGCGAGTTTCTTGTTAATAGAGGGTCACATATTATTCTAAAACAGCTCAGATTGTAGTAAGGAGGAGACAAAAGTGTGAAAAACATTTAAACTGAGCTACAATAATATTAAGAGGTGTTTACAGTAAGGTCACCATTTCTGATGGCCATCATAAGTTGTGACCAGCGAGTTTCTTGTTAATAGAGGGTCACATATTATTCTAAAACAGCTCAGATTGTTGTAAGGAGGAGACAAAAGTGTCAAAAAAATTTAAACTGAGCTATAACTAATATTATGAGGTGTTTACTGATTGTAGAAAGCAGACAGAACTCTTGAAAACATTATCGAACCCGTCCCTCTTCCACGAAAAAGACCTGAGATCATTATAAATTTTTTACGGATTTATTAAACAGCGGCAGGGGGTTTACATATTCAGACTACAGGCTACACAGACATGATGGTTCGTCAAATACCTTTCATCTTTAAATACAAAACAGAAACTTTCCAAGTTATTGTGATGTTTAGAGAAGCCATAAAGTTTATTCAATCTCCCATGAATCGGTGCTTACGCAGTTTACGTAAGTGTTCTTCTTCTTCCTCGTGTTCAAGACATCCATGCAGAGAAATCAACACTACTGCCCCCTATGGTCACAAATTCTGATGGGTCACAGATTTTGGTGTAACACCGGCATGGTTTTTAGTGTTTTGGCCTCACGTGCGTTTCTATCAGTCCCCCTAAACGCCTCTTGGTGGCGCCACTGATTCTGAAAACATGAGTTTCAAAGCCTTTGTTCTTCACTGCGCATCCTCGCCCGACTCCTGCAGGTGGCGCTGCTCTCAAACAAACGCCTGGCAGCAACAGGGTGCCTTCATTGTGCAGAATCTGCCTTTTTCCTCAACTTTTCTCAGCGCGCAGGCTGCTTAGTGTTATTAAAGACAAGGAGAAAGGAAGTAGCGACGGGCTAGCTGGTTAGCCGGACCATAACCGCACCGTTTCTTATGATATAGTTGACTTTTCGGTCCCGTTTTCTCCTCTCCGAAACCATATCGCGTTTTTTTTTTATATTGAAACGTCAAAAAGGAGGATGCGGATATGTCTCTCTTTTTTTTCTCGGGCTGTTTCGTCCTTTCAAACCTTGAAAGTGCCTCAGCACTGAGCTTTGTCTGACTGGGAATCCACGGCTGCCGTTAGCCTGCTTGAATCTACTTACTTTTGAAAAACAAAGAAACAACAGAAGAAAAGCAGCGCCGTGTTTGTGAATTTGTACGGAAACTCGGTTGATTCACAGGGAATGCTGCTGTGAGGATTACACCAGGACAATGAGACAAACGGCAGGAAAAGGTACGTTAAATAAATGCTGATTTAACTCACGTCTCATTAGAAGCTTGCTGTTTAAAGCAGAAGCTTCCCAAATAATCTAGGATTTATAATATTGTATTTCTGCTGTTGAAGGTTTTATGTAATAAAGTAGCGAGGTGCTTAAAGGAAGTTACTGCGGAGTGGCTTCTGTGTCTGCATGAACTGGAGGGATTGTTGCCTTCATTGGTTGTGATGTAAAGCATTAAGAACACGACCTTGCATTTTATCGTGTGTGTGTGAAGGGAGCTGAGAAAGTAGCTGGATGAAATGACATGATGTGATTAACCGGTTCACATGACAGTGGGCTGTTGTTTTCTTTGAATGAGCCTGGACCCCTCATTGCAATCAATGAGAGTCCCTTGTTTTAGAGCTGCTGCTGCTGCCTCCCTTGAACTCCAGAAGAGAGGCAACTGTGGCTTAACACAATCACCACTTCTTGGTAACTGCTGTTTAATGTGCTGCATGGGGCACAATTTATGGCTGAGTGCAGATGTGATTGCCTATGATTGGTAAAATTATATAAAACACTGCTGTTGCCGAGCTGTGTGAATGTTGCCTAAATGCATTTTTCTGAGACATGAAGACAACTTGTTAATGTTTCTAAATATAATTGACTTGATAAGTAATATTAGCAATAAGATACGCTGCGTCTGCTGCAACCTCTGCCACGGTGTTAAAATTGTCGCCCCATCTACTTAGCACTGGGGCTGAATATTGGTCCGATCATTCACACGATTGATCATTCACTTCCTTGTGTTAGCCACATGTTGATGCCCTGATCTTCAAAAGTAGATTCAAGAAGCTAGTATTTTTCAATGGTAAAATCTATATTTATGATTAAATCATGCATTACAGATGCATTGCTCAGGCTTTTTCTGGGAGACACTGCTGATGTCCTTTTGAGGTTGAATAGTGATGTGTTCCAGATGCTTTTTTTATTGTAGCAATTAAGAATCCAAAAGGATTACAATGTAATATCAATATATGAATCCTGTCTGTCCCCTTTTTTTATTGATGTCACAGAAAGTTCATCACGGTACAATCTGATTGTTGATGTGTTTAAAGACAATACAGCTGGGCGTTCTTAGGTTTGATGTTAATTCAGATTTTTTTTTATTTTATCTTAACGATCAGACCCAATCAAAGAAAAATGTACGTATTTCCTGCTTTTGTTTTTGCATCAGTTTTTATCGATGATTCAAATATAATCCTAACAGAATGAATCCCTAAATTAGGTTACAGTAATAAATACATGTGTTGGGTTTGGTGTTTGCACAGAGCATCAAAATGCAGGATCTGACAGCTGCAAACATGAGCCAATCAGTCATCAGGTGTTTTCATATGCAAAAAACAAAATTTCAAATCTCAGAAGTTTAGTTATTTACCAGAGTAAAATGCACAAAAAGGCCTTATTAGCTCATTGGAGATGGAGACAGAAAGTTCTGAGAGCTTAGTTAAGGCCACTAAAATTTTTGTAAAACAAGGATATAATAATTGTGATAAGAAAATTAGTAGCATGCGTGGGTTCCCTCCGGGTACTCCAGCTTCCTCCCACAGTCCAAAAACATGACTGTTAGGTTAATTGATCTCTCCAAATTGTCCTTAGGTGTGTGTGCGTGCAAGGTTGTTTGTCCTGTCTGTCTCTATGTGGCCCTGTGATGGACTGTCGACCTGTCCAGGGTGTACCCGGCCTCTCGCCCTTTGACAGCTGGAGATAGGCACTTGGAGGACTAAGCGGTTCAGAAAATGGATGGAATATTAGTACTGACATAATATTTAAGACATTTTTTAAAGCAAGGTGATACCAAACTATCAGTTTTAAAGCTGCACAATATATCTCCAGTATATCGTCAACTATATATCAGTGTGTGCAATATGGATATTGCCAAGAACCATCTAGAGTGCAATAATTGTTAGCTAATATAGTGTTATGAACTTGCATCTTGCGAACTAATGCAATAAATATCCAGTTGGACAGTCTTGTAGCGCACTGGACACAAATTACATTGTTCAAAATGCAGAAGGTCACACAGTTATCAAACAGATGAGAAAGAGAAGAAAGAAGCAAATATTCACTGCATATTTTAATATTGTGCCGCTCTAATCAATATGTAGTGTAAAATGTTCATTTGATGGGAAATAATAATAAATGAATGGATACAATAATAAATATGCATTTCATACCTCTAATTGTTCACATTCATTATCATTAAAGTCGTACTTTTCAAATAGTTTGAGGTTCTCTAAACTATTAAGAACTTATTGCAAAACTGTTATTAGGATCAGAATCCATCAGTACCTCTGAGTATGTTTATACCACCATGCTCCTTAAAGTGCTTGGAAACACTTAGACAGCCTACAGGACGGCTTGCTGCCATCAATTGAAAGAAAGGGGCCATATGTTCCCCTGCTAATGGTTTCTACCCAACAAGTCCCGCTTTAGATCTGACAGTGGTGGAGGATAAGAAAGCGGGGGATGGGAAGGAATACCAGCTAACCTTCAGTTTGGAGTTTAACTGTCCACACGTCTTGCTGCTTGTGTAAAACTGTGGAGAAACAGATAAGTGCCACGAATAAACTGGGGTTGTTGTCTCTAATTAGTTTTCAGGAAATGATGTCTGACTTTTATTAGAACGCAGTAGTATCATCATGTTTAATAGAATAATCTCTCAATTTTAATTTTTTTTCATTCCATGTGTTTTTCAAATTGCTTTTACCTTTTAAAAATTTATGTTTTATTTACACTAATAATTCATTCTACCAGTAAATCTATTGGATTGAGAGCTGGTTTTCCTGCCTACCTAGAATCATATTAGAAACGTTTTTATTCTTTTTCTAATGCAAGATGAATCAAGGTGACTGATTGATCCCCGTCTGGATGTGTATTTCGTTTTTAGCATGATCACCAAAGAGGAGTGTAGTGCTGTGTTGAAAAAAAAAAAAAAATCAATTCTTATAAGAATTCGATTCAGACGTCCAAAAATGTCTTTAATCGTTGACAATTTCTTTGCCCTTTTCACAGCTAAAACATGAGGGAAAAGTCCAGACATTGGCATTTTACGGTTTAGGTCTGAAAGGGTTAATACCTGGCGAGTTGTAACCCCACCCAGTATTGTGTCATTAAGTCACAGTCATGTAATCAAGGTAATAGTTTGAAAAAAAAAAACGGTTTTAAATAGCACTGACCCATATCAGTATCGAACTGGAACAGATTCGATCAGATCTTGATAATCGATTCTAAGTCTTGAGAATCAGAATTTAATTTATTCTTGAAATTTGAATCGATGCCCAGCTCTAGAGGATGGCAAGTAGGCAGCAAAATAAACTTTGTGGATGTTGCATTACATTTTTAACACCTTAGCTTGTGTTTTTATTTTTATTTTTAAATATGATGGTTTATTAGTATTACTGGAAAACTAGATCTTCACTATTTACTCTTGGGAATTTTACTTGAGTGCTTTGCGCCTTCTGGTAAACATAACAGTATCATATCAGGTCTTGAATGTGTGATTATTAATATTTGAATTGATCTAAATTGTAGTTTCTAACCCTCTTTGTTGAGTTTACTTTCTAGTATTAAATATGGTGTTTCTCATAATAGTTTAATAACGGAAGCATAAAAAACCCAGCATGCCGCCTGTACATTTTTAGAGGATGGATCGGCGGGGACATGACAGCGGCAGCTAGCGTTTCCGCCATGCAGCACGTGAAGGCAAGCATATAACCATTAGAACGCGTGAATCAAACCCACAGAATTAATTTTGTGCCACAAGGCTGAAACACTTGCTGGCGGCATCTGGTTTCGCCGTCGCGCGTCCCCTAAAAATGTCCGGGTGACATGCCGGACTTTTGTGTTCCTGTCATTCAATTATTATGAAAAGTAATCTGTGTTGGACTGTCATGAACTTCTATCAATTTGGGAATTTTCACGTTGCAATGAAATTATTAAATAGAGCATCGGCCCAGCCCTGCTTCTTTCAGGTTATTCCTGAGTATTCGGTGTTTCCTCTTTTACAGTTTCAGGTGTGTGGCAGAATGAGTACAGAGGAGCAGGCTGAGGTGAGGTTTCTAATGAGTCCCTTAGCAGCCTGCGTCATCTCTGCGGGCAGCTGGTGCACCTGGTTATGAAGGCTACCTGAGACATGATGTCCACATCTGAGGTCCGCAGCTTTAGATTGCTTTATTTGACAGTCATAAGTGTGCTTATTTAACAGTTACCCGTTCCTGTACGCACCATTGAGAAGGTAATTCTTAGTTTTACATATATTTCTAAATTCTGGAGATCTGTTGTGAAGATTTGCTTAGGAAATGTATTTTTGCTGTGTCAGGAAGAATGTAGGAATAGAGTCTAAAATGAGTGGGATTCATTTAAAACTTTGATACAGTTCAGCTTAATTGACCTGAAAGACTTTTAGCAATGCACCTTTAGCAGACAGGGAGCTTTAAACATTTCTTTTGTATGAGTAAGATGACTCCTAAGGCCTTTTGATTGTATCTAAATATGACGTTTTCCTCACTGTGGACGTCAGTCAGTCAAAGTCACCACCTTTACGAGCTGAAAAAACTTATTTCTAAAGGGCTTGGCAAGAAATTTTGGACTTGTCGAGGCTTGCGTCTCTATTTATGTGTTCGAGTATTAGGAAAAATGTCTTTGTTGTTCTGGTGCTGTAAAAGTTCAGGGCTGGCCCGGTTAGTCGCTCCACCTTCCTGCTAAAACTCTAGATTCAGGTGATAGCTTTATAACTGCAGGCTAGGCTAAATTAGCAATGCTAATCAGGCTTTTCAGGCGACTGGAACAGCCTGCGAATGTTAAAATAAGACAGTATCCTACAGTGTTGTCCCGTGTCCTAGTACTGAAGGCAAAGAATGAGGCCAGAAAGAAGAAATAGGACATCAGGATGCATTTACGTGTGCTTTTGTGTTCATAAAGTGTGTCAGAGCTCAGTTTAGCTCCATCGCCATGATGCTCCAGTTTCTGCCCTTCTCTGCCAGGAGATTTGAGGAAGAAGGGCTTCTTGACCCAACTTTTCTGCAAGGAGTAGAAACTGAGCCAGGTGTGGAGGTAGCAAAGGAACTGCGTTTTCAGGTCTCCATACATGGGGATAAAGATAATGGAGTCTGAAAAATGATCACATTTCTAATCAGTGTTCCCTTTCTGTTGTTTAAATCCATCCATATATAATAAATATGAACGAACTGTAAACGAGTACATAAAGTACTCATTTTAGTAAACCGTTCAAAATCTACTTGAAGGAGGGAAGTGAAATTGTTTCTGTTCCACAAAGTCCTGCTTAACTCTCTCCTTGAATGCTCTTTCAGTGTGGTTAGGGGAATTCATGGCCTTTTTATAAATAGAGCCAGTCCTAATGAAAGACTCTAAGTGAGGGGAACGACAGACTGACTGGTAAACGATGGTTTACTTGCAGTTAAATCTTTGTTGGTTCTCGAAGTTGATGGAGAGCAAAGCATGATTATGATGATGACTGCGTTAAAACTGTATGTTTAAAGACTGCTTACAGACTTTGTTTTGAGTCGGACGTTTAACAAAAATACACAGTCTAAAAATCTTCCCCAGCGACGTGAAAAGTGGTCTGCCAGCGTCACGGAAGACGCATTAGGGCCGGTTTGCAGCAGCTTGTCTGCTGTGATTCTATGTGGTTTTGAGATTTAACTTCAGCCCACTTTATCTTTATTTCCTGTTGGGTGTTTTTGGCTGCAGACCCTCAACCCCTTTTACTCAGCTTTCGTCTCGTTACTCTGCACTTTTTTGACTCTCTTCATCTAACAGTGAACTTGAGCTGAGAGTCTGCAACGTGTCAGCTAGAAGAACGGAACAGCGGCATAATGGCACTGGATGAAAACTCTACACACTAAAGCAGTTCCACAATAAATTCTGTTATTATTGTGATTTCTTTTTATTTATTTTTAAGTGTGCTCTTTGGTGTATTTTGATCTAGTTTAGATATGAACCCATGCTAACTCATGTGGGTAAATACTAACTAGTTAATGGCTGTGGTGAATACTAACTCCCCTTTTGTCCTCTCTCTAGTCACTGATCTTGTTCATTGACTCTGGATTATGGGCAAACTGGGAGAGGGCACGCCCTGAGGCTCTGTTTGCTGCTGCTCAGCACCATAGTGCAAAATGTAATTATGAGGCCCAGACCACAGCTAATGAGGGCCAGTTACATCTGCTTTTTTGTGCATTTATCTATGAGCCATCATAAGTTAGTCTTCAGTTTCTTTTTGCTTCTCAGTTTGTTTCTGCTAACCTACAGGATCACTTTATTGCTTAAAAAAAAACTTGCATAATTCTCTGGCTGAAAGCAGGCCTGGTTGCTTTATTTTTCATAAGACTCAAATCTGCGATATGAAACTGATGAGAAGTCTTAAGTGTCTATTGTAAAATTTGATCATATTAAAGGCTGTATCTTTTGTATTTTTAGTTTGATTTTTTTTACAAAATATTTACTCATGCTAAATGTAAAAAACATTGGTGTCTCTACATAGTCTGGAGGACAGTTACTGTTAATAACTCTGTGCAATCAGCCATGCTTCTTAAGATGGATAACCGCTTACCAATCTTTGGTCTGCTGATGTTGATTGTGCTGCCCAGAGGTAAAGAGAAATTGGGTGAGTTAATTGTGTGACTAGACCTGGTCAAAATCTGACATGTTTCTTTACTGCATTTAATCAACTTAACTGTCAGCAGGTTGCGCTGACATCAACACTCTTCAGCTGTGATGTTGTTACTGAAAGGAGGCTAATTTAACGATGTTTAGGATGGGTGAGGTGTTTAAAAGGAAGTTAGAGGGAGCTCACAAGGTTTAAGGAGTTTCTAGCTGGGAATGTATTTTCTACAGAGGCATCCCAGGGTTTCTTCAGGAAGAAAAAACATTGGGTTGCACCTCAGCAAATATCAGGAAGCTGAATGATAGATGCTCTGTTTGTTTTTTTCTTTCCTTATTTTAATAGTCCAACTCTATCGGTCCTGGAACAAGAAATATTGGAGGCATTTTAGATATCTCACAGTTAGGAATAAAACTTTATTTCTTCAAGGGGATACACACATAGACTGTCAGCCATGCCACTCATTATTGGTTTAAAGAAAAGTTTGAAAGGTCAACTCTGAATTCTTTTTGCTTTTTAATATTAGTAAAATCCTGTTTGACTACAGAGCAATGTAACACCTACTGCTCTTTTTCAATTACACACAGTAATTGTTTCAGCAGTCCCAATTTAAAAAATATATCAGAAAAGCTGATTAAGACTTGTTTATAGGTACAATAAATAAATTAATGATTTGACACACAGTAATCAGAGCTTTTTCCTCATGAAAATTAAAATGGATGCTGCTCCTACTTACTTTAAATGGATTTTGTTGAGAAATTGAATGTATTGGCATATGGTGCAAATCTATATTTTGTTGTGTGCAAAAAAAACTATAAAGATTTAAAGAGCTATAACCAATCTTAAAAAGATAGCTACGTTGTAATTTTTATTTATTTGTATTTAACTAAGCCGTAAAACTGGAAATGTTTTACTGTATTTGTAGATATTTAGTGATGCAGAGAGTGAGACAGCTTTTTACCTGTTTTAACTAAACGTAATTTACTTTAAATACTAAATTAAACAGAAGCTAGAAAAATACATTGAGTTAATTTATATGGCGGCCTTCCAGTCATTCTGACCACTCAATATGCTTTACACTACAGCCACATTCACAAATGTGCACACATTTATACACTGATACTCAGATTTTTAGGCAACTTGGGGTTAAGTCCCTTGCCCAGGGGCACATCATGTGGCGGTAGGAATCTAGAATTGAAATTGTCCTACAGTCTTCCTATTGCAAGAAGACTGCTCTACCACTGAGCCCCAGTGGCCCGAATGCCAATTTGCCAAAAAATCTCTTGCATCTCAAATACTGTATTATACTTACAGTTGATTGAAAGTTCATGATCTGAACTGATATAATGTTAATGGATTGATACCAAACTGGACTCTTAATATGAGTGGAGCTGTTAGTGGAGCCCTATAGTTTAACTTTTTTCATATTTCTTCAGAGGAAGAAAACATGTAACAAGTTTTCATTTAGACACACCACAGAGTTCCTTTTTTTTGTTTAACTTTAAACCAGATGGAGATCAAGGCCGTTCAGTACTCTTTTTTTTAAAATGATGTGAGGGGAAGAAAATGTAAACTTAGCCGTGCTAGACTGTGCCGATGACTGACTGTTCCCATTCCATGTGCCAGGGGCAAAGAGGACCTAGCAGCCAACATTTCTCAACACCCAAACACGGCGATTGGTTTAAAAATATTGATGTATTCTTTGCTGACGATATAAGCTTTAACGTGTTTAAAACAGCACTTGGATCAATGCGATGAAAGGAGATTTCTAACATCAACCACGTTAGTGTTTTAGGTAAGCCTTTCGAGTAGATTTATCGTGTCAATCAGGCTGATACTGGGAATATGCTTTGGATTACTTTGGTAGCTTTTCTTTCCCAACATGAGGTTTATATCTGTGTCTCACTGTGCTGACTGTAGCTGTATTTGACCACTGGATGCCTAAAAGGCTGTGAACAGTGACAGGAGAAGTGAAAGAAAAGGGAAAAAGTACCAGAAGAGGTCAGACAAGAGAGGCACAGAGGGGGAAATGGATGGAAAGAAAGACACAAACCCTATGTTGAAGGAGGAAGAAATGGAGCAGCAACAGTAGACCTTGGCTATGTGCTCACTATTGGCTGAGCTCCCCGCTGTTCTGTTTGTTTTCGCTCTATTTTTACCTTGCAGTCTGAGTCTGGTCACTGATGAATGGCTCCATATGTTAGTTGAATTAGATCCAACATTAATCACTCAGAACGACTGAGCCAGGTAGTTCAGGGGGGCCGAGAATTGATATGCCCCATATGAAGAGAAGAGACTGTTATCGTTTAGACCTAAACTGTCAGGCCTTTTGGAAGATAAAAAAGCTTTAGTGTCACTATTTTTAGTTTTAGATAAATAAATTAGCTTTAATATATATATATATATATATACACTACCGTTCAAAAGTTTGGGGTCACATTGAAATGTCCTTATTTTTGAAGGAAAAGCACTGTACTTTTCAATGAAGATAACTTTAAACTAGTCATAACTTTAAAGAAACACACGCTATACATTGCTAATGTCTATTAGCAATGACTATTCTAGCTGCAAATGTCTGGTTTTTGGTGCAATATCTACATAGGTGTATAGAGGCCCATTTCCAGCAACTATCACTCCAGTGTTCTAATGGTACAATGTGTTTGCTCATTGGCTCAGAAGGCTAATTGATGATTAGAAAAACTTGTGCAATCATGTTCACACATCTGAAAACAGTTTAGCTCGGTACAGAAGCTACAAAACTGACCTTCCTTTGAGCAGATTGAGTTTCTGGAGCATCACAGTTGTGGGGTCAATTAAACGCTCAAAATGGCCAGAAAAAGAGAACTTTCATCTGAAACTCGACAGTCTATTCTTGTTCTTAGAAATGAAGGCTATTCCATGCGAGAAAATTGCTAAGAAATTGAAGATTTCCTACAACGGTGTGTACTACGCCCTTCAGAGGACAGCACAAACAGGCTCTAACCAGAGTAGAAAAAGAAGTGGGAGGCCGCGTTGCACAACTGAGCAAGAAGATAAGTACATTAGAGTCTCTAGTTTGAGAAACAGACGCCTCACAGGTCCCCAACTGGCATCTTCATTAAATAGTACCCGCAAAACACCAGTGTCAACATCTACAGTGAAGAGGCGGCTGCGGGATTCTGGGCTTCAGGGCAGAGTGGCAAAGAAAAAGCCATATCTGACACTGGCCAATAAAAGAAAAAGATTAAGATGGGCAAAAGAACACAGACATTGGACAGAGGAAGACTGGAAAAAAGTGCTGTGGACGGATGAATCCAAGTTTGAGGTGTTTGGATCACAAAGAAGAACTTTTGTGAGACGCAGAACAACTGAAAAGATGCTGGAAGAATGCCTGACGCCATCTGTTAAGCATGGTGGAGGTAATGTGATGGTCTGGGGTTGCTTTGGTGCTGGTAAGGTGGGAGATTTGTACAGGGTAAAAGGGATTCTGAATAAGGAAGGCTATCACTCCATTTTGCAACGCCATGCCATACCCAGTGGACAGCGCTTGATTGGAGCCAATTTCATCCTACAACAGGACAATGACCCAAAACACACCTCGAAATTGTGCAAGAACTATTTAGAGAAGAAGCAGGCAGCTGGTATTCTATCGGTAATGGAGTGGCCAGCGCAGTCACCAGATTTGAACCCCGTTGAGCTGTTGTGGGAGCAGCTTGACCGTATGGTACGCAAGAAGTGCCCATCCAACCAATCCAAATTGTGGGAGCTGCTTCTAGAAGCGTGGGGTGCAATTTCTCCAGATTACCTCAACAAATTAACAGCTAGAATGCCAAAGGTCTGCAATGCTGTAATTGCTGCAAATGGAGGATTCTTTGATGAAAGCAAAGTTTGATGTAAAAACAATCTTATTTCAAATAAAAATCATTATTTCTAACCTTGTCAATGTCTTGACTCTATTTTTTATTCATTTCACAACGTATGGTGGTGAATAAGTGTGACTTTTCATGGAAAACACAAAATTGTTTGGGTGACCCCAAACTTTTTAACGGTAGTGTATATATATATATATATATATATATATATATATATATATATATATATATAATTTCACTTGTAATTTTGACTTTCGTTATTATTTTTCTAATATGTATAAAATATGGCCTGATATATATCAGGATATGTATGTATGAGATTAATTACTGGTTTCTTCTCCAGGGTTTTGGGGACAGTCTAGCCATTGGTGAGTAGCTTGTTAGCAGTAGCTTTAGCAGCTGTACTGAAACAAAATCCGCTTTACTGGTGAGGCATTGCCTCACAAACTAATCTAAAGGACTGTTGTAAAACCTTTTAAACAGAAACATAAAAGTGTCAAGAAAATCCTACAAATTTGAATTTGTAACAGTTGAAAATGTTTTTAATCAACAACAGTAAAACTTTTTTTTTATTTTCTGATGTCACTACGGTCTCTTTCGTTTTATTTCTTACAAACTTTTAGCTATGGTAAAAATATTTCAGTTGTTGTGTATTCTTTATTAAAATTAATCATGAAAGCATAAAATCTCCACTGTACTTAAAATATGCTTTATAGATTCTTTGATAGTTATTGATAATTATATCGGTCAATATGATTTTTATGCTCTCTTTTTTTTTTTCTGTGACGTCCGACCCTACTACAAGATATTGTTTTTACAAATAGGAGTAACTGATTGGAATCTCAAAAGATCAAATAATACTTAAATTCTGACCTGAAATGGCAGAGCAGTTAAAATGGATGCTTTATGGATGCATTCGAGGACCAACGAGTAGAGAGAGGAGGAGGAACTTCAAACCATCTCTTTCACTAGACATCATTTTGGACAAAGACTCCAACGTCTCTCTACCCTGCTTTCTAACCATGCAGCCGGACAGAGATTCAAAGAGGAGCAGCGTTAGCAAATGAGAGAGGTGTAATCCAGGACATATTACTATGACAAATTGTCTTGGTCATTCAAATATTGAGCTCTTGCCATGTTATGACAGTCATGAGACTGTCACACAATAACAGTCTTCACTCAGAGACTGAGACGCTCGGTGTCATACCAGCTCCACTGCAAAGTTTCCTAGAGATGTTTTTCTATAAACTCTTCATACTACTTTAGTCCAGTGGTTTTTGTCTCGTCATTTACAATTTTAAGTAAAATTTTTTTGCTCTAATCTTAATTTAATCCCATTTTCTTTTTGCTACCAGCCTTGAAAGCTTCCGAAAATGCTAATTGCTGAGCTAAAAGAAGACCTGCACCCACCTGTCTGGACCATTTTTAATCAACAAAGAATATTCTGCTCCTTGCATGTGAACGGGACTCTGATTATGACTCGAATAAGTATGTGCTTAGTGTGACGCAATGGCTCCTCTGGTCTTACAATAGAGTCATGTGCCTGAGAAATGTTTTTAGCACAGGGCGGCCCACATGAGCTTGTACAATAATGCTTTCTGTCTTCCGCCTTCTTTGGCTTCCTTCTCTCCGCTATTCTTGATTTCTTTCTTTTTGTTTGTTTGTTTTTTGGCCTGCAGCTGCTCCACATCTCCAGAAGACATTCTGGAAGTTAGGGTGTGATTGTGGTTTATTGAACTAAATAAGGGGAGGAAATTCTTTGTGAAAAAGGGACCTATGTTAGCTAACTGCTTATCTTCTCCCTGCAAATGCCCCTAGACCAAACAGATGCTCATCTTTTTATCGTCTTTTTATGAGAAATAAATAAATGACCTCTGCGAAATGCAAGGTGATACAAATACACCGACATACTAAGGGTTTCACACAACCAAGTATACCTGGATTGTAGAAATCCCAGCCAAAAGAAAAAGGACCTTATTATAAATGTCAATATGGTCATATGCAAAATGGTGGCAGCCAGGTGTCAATAAGCAAATGCATTTGTTTAAAGCCTAGTTAATATTTCTACGTCGAAATGGATAGGTTCAACACCATTGTCCGTCAACGCAAGAGCTCTCGATCACCTACGCAAGGACGCACAGAGTAGAGCCCAATTTTCTAACTATCCTTTCGTTGACGTAGGGCGTAAATCTGTGATTGGTCAGCTCAACAACAGCCAGAAATTATTTATTATGGGCACTACATGCTTTACAGTGCCAGGCCAGTTTATCTAGTTTGGTCTTTTTGCGATGTTGAACACCAGGGGCTGTAGAGAACAACATAACAGACTCTGTATTTGTTTCCATCTAGTAAAAAAGCTTTCCAACTCCACCAAAACATATTTTCTTTCGTCCATTGCTTCTTGAGGGGGAATGCGTTCACAAGCTGAAGAAAATAAACTCTAGTTAATCAAAACAACACTCCAGGGGTAGGCAGACCCACCAATAAAGTCAGCACCCCCTGCTGTCCTGGTGGAGAGTTGCTTTGCAAAACTGACACACCAGCGCAGTATAAAATGAAAACCATCTAGGTGGATACGTCTAAAACTGGGAGCAAACTTCCTGACGGAGAAGTATAAATTAGGCTTAACTACTAATAAGGAGATACAATCGTCTTTATGGAATTAGCTATTTGGCATGTTGTTAGTTTGGAGCATACCAGTATGTGTTAAAACAATGGCATGGGGAAAAGACATGATCACAAAGAAGCAATTGTTGCTGCTAATCAGTCTCACTCTACAGAGTATAAGACTGAACTCCAGTTAGTATGTTAAATCCTAAAAAGAACAGTTATAGACTGATTTAGAGGTTGCATCTTCCTTTCTAATAATAATATCTCAGCACAACTTAAATATGCAAAGCTGCTTCTAAATAAAGCACAAGACGCCTGGAGCAGTGACCTCAGGTCAGATGAGACGAGATGTTTGACCAGAATGTTCGACAAAAACTAGGGATGTAAGAAAATATAGATACGCTGATATATCGTGACATTTTTTGTCACAATATTGATTACCAAGGGTTAGCGATTTAGCTGAATACAGACAATGTAAACCAGTTCCTGTTTTTTTCCTGTTTGTATCGAGGTTTAAAAGCAAAGTATCAATTTACATTTTTTTTTAGAATTCAGATGGAACCATTAATGGTGACAGTAATCTTTGTAGTAAAATTGAAAGCATGACTGATAGTCGATATTCGATTTCTCTTAAGGTGGTTGTTGTCACCTTCTTCGTTCCAGTGGATCAATTAGTGATAAACCTGGATGTGTTACGTATGAAACAGGTTGTAGTGTGAATGATGTGACAGGTTTTCTACAGTTGAATTCATTCTTAAAATCCCAATATATCGTATTACCCCCCCTTTATTGTTATATATATTGTATCACCAGATTCTTCCCATTAAACATCCCTAGCCAAAACCATAACCAGGATATTGGCAGCAACACCTCATAGCAGCTGTTGAGCATTGTGGCAGAAGTGTTATGATTTGGGCTTGCTCTGCAGCCGCAGGACTGACACACCTAGCATTTAAATTGACCACAAACTCTTCTGGATGCCAAAAACGGTCAATTCAAGTGTGAAGCCATCTGTCTGACAGCTGAAGCTCGGCTGAAATTTGATCATAGAAATGGGCTTCATAGCCTCCTAAGAGCCCTTAGGTCTGGGACAGTGCCTAATTTCCTTCAGGATTTGAATGTGCTGCAATGTCAGTGTTAGATATCAAAGTAGGTCCTGTCAAAGTGGATAATCCAAGACTCCAGATTGACCAATTTATTGCTGAATCACATTAGCTAGATACGAGTTTGGAGGGTTAATGTGCCTGCCTGTTATTGGAGTCTGATGATTAAAAGAGGAATAAGCGGAGAATGGAGGTCATTAGTACTCCTGAAGGATGTAAAAACTGTCAAAAGCCTGATGGTGAAATGTTAAACAGGCTTTAATCTGTTTAAGAGATAAGATTCAATCAGTTTCTGCTTTCTGTAGGGCTGGGTATTGATTCAAATTTCATGAATCGAGTGAATTCCCTTTCTTAAGAGTTAGAATCGATTTTCACAATTCGATCCGATTCAATCTGATCCCGTTTGACATTAATATGGGTCAATGCTATTAAAAAAGTTTTTAGCTATTATCTTGATTATATGCCTGTAATTCAATAGGCCTTACCACTGGGTAAGTAACAGTTCACCGGGGGAAACTGTATTTACCCTTTCAGACACAAGATTTAAAATGGCCGTCTGGACTTTACCTTCCTATTTTAGTTGTAAAAAGGGCAAACTATTATTTAAAAAATTCGATTCGATTTCTCTTAAGAATCGATTCAGAATCGATTTTTACGATTATTATTTTTAAACAGCCATAGCTTTGTGTTCCCTTTTATTCCTCTATAATTATATCTACTAATTGTTTATTGGTTTTTAACCTAAATGTCTGATGCTGGTCATTATTATTTTGCCTCTCTGCTCTTTTTGCTCTTGTGTTTTTTTTTGTTTTGTTTTTTTTTTCATTCCTGATGATTTTAAGACACAATTTGGTACTGTCAATGTATGAATTTATTTTCGTCTTTAGTTTTCATATCCGCTTCAACTCCCAGTGACCGAAATTAACTCCCTACAATCAAGTCCTAGTTTCCACTAGGTAATTAGACACACATATGACTCTGGTTAATAATGACTGAAAGCAGAGTTTCAATCATATTCCAGATTCATCAGGGATTATAGTCAATCAAATAAAATAGAAATCTACTGGTCCAATTGTGATGAATATATTACAGTTTGGACGATTTGATCATTTTGATCATCCTTCATAAATTGAATAAACATAATAGGCTATGAATAATCTTATGGAATGATTTGTTCAGGGGTACAACATAAAAATGTGCTACTATGAGATGGTAAAGGTTGCACAACACGTGTTTGATGGATGTCCAAAAATGCTTTTTCTTTTATTCAGCTTCTTAAGGCATCAAGATTAAAATATTCTTCAATATTTATCAACTTTCTAGACTGACGCTGTATTTTTTTTTCTTAATCTGAAATGAAACTTTCATGATAATAAAAAAAGTGAATAAATTGTTGGCACAATATTCCACTGGTCAAAGTTTGGCCATCAAATACAAGTCTGTAGTTCCAAGAGCTTTTTACGTCGAGGCGTGCATCTTTTCTTTGAGCTGTATTTGTCCTGCTGACCTAAACAAGTTCATCACTAAAGCATGGCTGTGATGTCTCCTCCGGAAATCTCTCCGGAACCTCCTGTCACCGCCGACCCATATGGGATCCCAGGATGAGCCAACTTTGGAAGCGGAGGCTTCTGGTTTGCATTAAGTCAGACATGCTTCAGCTTCACTGATCCGGTGTGTCCCACATGGTCTCGCTTGCTTTGAATCTAAAATTTCAAGCTCATCTCGCCGATCGAGGACAGCCATGCATCAATTTCTTAATGTAGCATTGTCAGAATAAAATGACTTTGGAATATGTGTCTAAGCAGGGTGCACATTCAAACCCTGGATTATATGTTGGTGGTTCTCTGACTGTTCTTGGATTTCCACTTTCCCTCAGTGAAGCTTGACCGTGGAGTATGACTCACTGGGCTGCAGAATAATAAAGATGCATTACATTCAAATGAAAAACCGGACTTGGGGAGGATATGGTAAGCTGTCTCGCTGCAGAGCAGCGTTTCTCCTCGTCTCCCTTCTACTCTTGAAAGCATGGCATCTGGACTGCGTTAAAGCAGCAGTCTCGAATGTTAGAGGGGGGCGCTGGAAGAGAACAAGTTGGGAGGAGAGTCTATGATATGAAAGGAGATTGTGGGGGGGAGAAAGAGGCAATCTTGAGGAAGCAGTTACAAACACAGCAGTGGGGCTGCGAACATGAAGTCAGAGAGTTCATAAACCTACATGGAGACCATAAAGGGCTGTTGCAGCCAACTGATTGAAACGAGGTTGTCCCAGTGCCGTTTGGTTTGAGTAAATCGTGCGTGCTGCGCGGGGGGGGTCATGCCTACGTTCGAGGGATGGCAGAGGAGCAGCAGCCCTCTTTAGTCTGTCAATACACAACTCGGACACATGATATTGGGAGTGGTAGATCGATTCAGAGCGGCCAGATCACCGTGTCGTAATTGATTAGCGTAGGCCAACACAGTTATGGTAATTTATCAGGTCAGACAGCTGGCTGACTGTGTTTGGCCGCATTTCTGAAAGCTAAGCAGCCGACTGTCGAGGGAGAGATATTAGATAGTATTGTTCATCTTTCATACCTTGCCAGAAATTTGTTGCATTTCATAATGTATCTTCCTTTTGCTGTGTTCGTGTTTTTATTTTATTTTTATGTCTTTAGCAGATTACTTGTTGCTGGGGGGATTGCTCTCGTGAGCATGAATAGGCTGGTGTCCACAAGTCAAAGGGGATCCCTGTGGCTTCTCTCTCCTTTTATGCCTTCCTTTAGACTGAGACGGCAGATGCTGCTCAGCTCAGGTTTTATTGTTCGTGGCTGGTCAGCCTGGGAATTGACTCGAAGATGGTGGCTGGGGGAGGTGAGCTTTTAGAGCCCCCCCTTTCCTCCTCTCACATTGTTTCTGCCTGTGAGCACTTCAGTAGATGTTTGTTCGGTGTGTTAATTGCTTCTTATTTTTTAAATCTATTAAAAATTGCATATTTAAAAAGGCCATTGATCTATTAAGCCTTTTCAAAACCATTCACAGCTTTTCTTTTCTTGGACGCGACTGCTCCTCGTATTGACGCTCAGCCCTGAGGCTGAATTATCACCACTCAGCAGTGTCCTCCCATTTGAGCCATGTATGAGTCTGTAGTAAACATAAGGAAAGAAACGCACAGAGAACGATGCACACAGACTAAATCTGAGCTCATTCAGCCAACACTCAGGCAGTGCTGCTTCCTTTGGAGAAGGGCCAGCTCTTCTCGTCTTCATTCGGTTGAACAGGGAGATACGTAGTGGGAATAGATACTTTAGAGGCTCCAGCTCTGCTTTCCCCCTGAGCAAAAGAAAAAAGAAAAAACAAGGATGGCTACATAAGTCCCTCAGGATGCACTCATAGGAGATTGTAAGACAATTTTAGAATTAAAAAAATAAAGGTTTTCTGAAATCGCTTTTAACAATTAATTTTAGCTGCAGACCTAGAAATGCTCCAGTCGGGCTTTTGCTCGTTGATAATGATTTCTGGTTTGGTTTTTAGTGTGACCTGACCGACCGACTGCAACAAGTCAAAAAAAAATGTAATTTGCGTGATTTGATACAGAAAATAAAATGATAAAAATTTTATCTGTATATGCATCACAGCAAATCTCTCTAAACTTACTTGTAAAACCCCAGGTATGCATCATGTTGAGTTTTTAGACTGAAAATGGTGGCCGTGCTTAGTTGTTATTTATTTACTAAGTAGTGGGACAGAAAGCTGTATTTGACCTGACTAATCATCGCTGATTGTAGCTGATTAAAGTCGCTGATTGGTTTCTGCATCCATTCAACAGCAGATTTGTCAGGAAAAAGTGCCTACAAATAACTTTGTCACTGGATTACATTCTGTCTATAGCTTTGGAATAATTTAAAGATGCTTGGCCAAAAACTTGTAGAATGAAGAGCTTAAAAGATTTTAGCAAATGGTATTGTTTTTTTAAATTAAGTCTTCAAATAAACTATATGTGATGCTGCCTGTACAGATGTATATTTACACTTTCCCACTACTTTCACTTATTGAAACTGTTTCTATCACATCCCACTCACACACTCAATGGGGGGAGCTTCCGCTTTGTGTCTGTGTCTGCATGAGCAAAAGACACTGTGTTGTAGGTCATTGTCATTTCCCGCAATAGTAAAAGTCCCTGATGTTTTGCATACACAATCCATGCAGCTGCATCGATGGAACCTGAAATAGAAATGAGAAATTCAAACATTGAAATATTTCATTATCCAATGAAGTTGCTGCAATCATCGGCATAGGTCTGTATGTTATTTGAGAATCAGTGACTTTTAGTTGAACAAAAGTAAGCAGAAACCGCTGTTGACAAAAATAACAGAGATGCCTATCTCACATTTCTAGGACTTTTAGAAAGATATTCTTTTCAGTGATTGGGAAAATTAGAAATTTTCAAGATTTCTCATGTGACGTTTGTCATAAAACCAGCAGTGTTTTGGCAAAATAATATCGTAAACATGGCGGTGGTAGTGTGATGGTCTGGGGTACAGATTACATGAAGGACTGGTTCCTTAAGCTAAGGAGCATTTTATGTTATGCAGCACGACATTGATCAGAATAAATCCCCTTCTCTGTGGTGTTATGTTTAATAAAAATAAGATGCTGTTGCATGACTCTAAAGAGGTTGTTCATGATAAAGGTTGGGAAACCTGTTTTCTTTTTATTTACGCAGTGTTACAAAAAACGGCAACAGCAGAAATCTGTCATGGGTAATTTTTTTTCAAAGCTCTTTAATTTTGTAGCTTTAGTTTTAAGAAAATCATCTGACCAATTCACTAGTTGTAATAATAGAAGTGTGATACTAGCAACACTAGGAAGTAAATACATGCTGAAGCAGGAGATGCTGATTCACGGATCTGTCAGGCATCCTCCTATGATGCCGTAATGGAGTTATAACATTTTTTTACCCACATCAGGATGACCGTACCATCCTTCTGCCAGGATGTTTGTCCTCTGCCTGGGATTCAGACAGTGAGTTGTTGCGAAATGGAAGTTAACAGTGTACAGACTCTAAACGATATAATCAATTAGAGGTCCTATGACCTTGTGTGTGTGTCAGAAAGTCAGACTTCCCTCATATTTGAGTCAGCAGCTGGTGTCTCCTCTGTTACGGGCTGATCCCTTTTTTTTCTCTTCAGGCAGTATGAGTGTGGGTGTGTATGTGTGTGTAGGTGTGTGTGTGTGTGTGTGTGTGTGTGCGTGTGTGTGTGTGTGTGTGTGTGTTTTAGCCTTTAGAGGTCTATTAGGAGGAAAATTTACTGCCTAGTACTCAAACCTCTACATCTGTACAAAACAACCTAAATCCACTGTCCAAAAAAGGCAAATAGTTTCTTTTCCCTCTGCATTACTGGCCACTTAACACTCATGTTACTATTCTGTCTTCTCATTATGGAAGTATTTAGTGTTTGCTCAGTTTTGCCGCATAGCCTACTTTTTTGCCTTCATACTGTTTTTTTTTTTTTACTTAAATACTTGAGTTTTGTATACAGTTTAATTAAGAATTATATATTTTTTTGAAAGCTGGGGTCATTGCTGGTTTGTCCTGTCTGTCTCTGTGTTGCCCTGCGATGGACTGGCGAGCTGTCCAGGTTCGTACCCCGTCTCTTGCCCCGTCACCACTAGAGATGGACACCAGCTTACCTGTGACCCTATATAGGATCGACGGTATAGATGTTGGATAGTCATTGCTTTTCACACATAAATTGCATTATAGGTTGCAAAATAAACCCGGTCAGAATTATAGTGTTTTTTTTTCCTGTGCTTTGTATGGCTGTATGAGTTCCTAAAAACATGTGATATTATTAGTTTTGTCAAGAGATTAAAAAATAAACATAGAAATTAGTTAATAATGATCCATAATTAATTATTCTAATTTATATCTTTTTCAATCTCACCTAGTAATTACTGAAAAATGCACTCATCTTGAGGTATTTTCATTTAAATTCATTAAATTAGAAGAAAAGATACTAGAGTAGTTTTAGGTGAAGCCTACACTATATGGACCCACATAAAACGTTTCTATGGCATCAAACACACAGGGAAACGGCGACTTTCCTCCTGGATCGGTAAGCTAACTCTTTTGCTAAAGTTAGCTTTTGGTTAAACCCTTCTAAAAAACATTCCTTAGATGTCGCTATCATGCTCATGTTCCATGTACAACCTTTAACCCCTTGGAACTCGAGCACAAGAAGCCCAAAGCATAACAGCTGGTTTGGATTAAAGGCAAATGGCATACAGTGATCTTAAAGTTAAAGATAAAAATTAGGTTAATGCAATTAAAAAAACATAGCATGCTCAATATGATTATAATAATAAATCGTGATAATTTGACCCCTTAATTGTCAACCGTTTCCATGAAATACAGAAAGACATATTATTAATGTTCATTGAAATCACAGACACCAGACAGGGAGCAGCGTGGCTTACATCAGTTCTTCGCAATATTTATTTTGCACGCTGATACTGCGATAACAGCAAACTATTGGAGCCCAAGTGCCTTCCAAAACTATTCAGACCTTTAGTGTTTTACAGTTGGCTGCAGTGGATTGTATTTAGGGGTGTGAAAGAGGACTTGAAGCAAATGTGTGTCGTGCTTATTTATTTTTTCTGGTACTTTATTTTATAAAAAAAAAAAAACTTTTTCCTTCTAATTCAGTTTGAGTTAGAGCTTGGTGTGGATTCAAATCTCAAGAATTGAGGGTTAGGGTTAGGGTTAGGGATATTTTTCAGAAAGACGTTTGGATGACACCATAACGTAGCGTGGTTCTGCTACTTTGATTGGCTGCCTGAAAACAGTGTTTTATCAGAATCGATTTAGAATCAGAGAATAAATTTTTTTCAACAGAGTAGTACTAATTTTAGTTCTAGTTTGTACGGGGAGCCTAAGTCACACCCTTCTCCTGGTCCATGGGTCCTCTACTGCCAAAAAAAATTAATAAGAGTCAATGGAGCAATAAAAGTTATTTTCTGAACCAGTTTGAAATGCGCCATGAATCGAACATATGTCTTTAATTTTTTAAGACTTTTAAGACTCGCCCGGAGGCAAAAATTTACTTTTGGTTTTGTTTAAAAACGTTTAGTGGACTACAACTGCAGAAGAAGAAGGAGAGCGAGGGTCGTAGCCTCCTGGATGAAGAAAGGAGTATTAAATACGAAAAACAACTATAAATCTGACCATGTGGAAAGTAGCAGCTATGTCGGGGGTTTTGCAGTCGGTGGAGTGAGAGCCAGCATGGAGGAGAAGCTCTAGGTGAGTGTTTTACGTGCTAAAGCTAGTGCTAGCTCGCGCTAGCTCGCGCTAGCTTCCTGATGACATATATGCGACTTCTGACTTCTGATTTGTAGGCATTTTAATTGCGAAATTTTACAATCAAATAAATTTTAAACCAATTGACAAACACAGTCGACATGTACAACATATGTGTGATTCAATTCAATTCAGTTTATTTATATAGCGCCATTTCACAACAGACGTCATCTCAAGGCACTTTACAAAAAGAGTTATTACAATACAATGTTTAGTGTAGAAATTACAGAAACACAGAAGATTGCGTCGTGGAATTCTCAGCAATCCCTCATACTGAGCAAGCATGCAGCGACAGTGGGAAGGAAAAACTCCCTTTTAACAGGAAGAAACCTCCGGCAGAACCAGGCTCAGCACAAGCGGTTATCTGCCGCGACCGTCTGTGGCTTGGAGAATACATAACAGAGACACAGAAAGAGCAATAGAACTGATGCACAAGTTTGTTGCAGGACGTGGAGAATTTTCCGTCACTGCAATGCCATCTTAGTCAGGGTCGTCAAGCAGGGCTAATCCGGAGCACCTACTATAATAGAAAACAGGTTAGTGCTTGAATTGACAGCACATCATGCAGTTGGGGAGAAGTAGGAGAGAAAGTAGGAACAGACCCTAATAATGTCCTCCAACAGCCTAGCCTAAAGCAGCATAGCTACTAACATTAACCTGTCTCCTAGCTACTAGGAGACCTGGCTACCAACACTCTGTCTGAGTCCTCCTGACCCGTGGACGGTGTAGGGCCGGTAACGGCCCCCGTCATGCCGGGGTCTTCTCGGAGTCTGGTTGTTTGAGAATGCAGCCCAATAAGGACAGTCCGCACAGTCTGCCCGGGGGATTCAACCCGGCAGGTAATGGGCGGCCGCACTGTGCGGGAGGATCCCCTTGAGGGACCTCTCTCCGGCGCTGGCTGGCCCCTGTGGGGCCTTTCTTCCCCGTAAGCCGCGACCGGCTCCGGATCTTTACCTGGCTTACATTAATCTATCTCTACCTAGCTACTCTACCTCTTCCTATCTCTTCCTAACTTTTGACACTCTGCCTGACTACTAACATTAACCTGTCTCTTCCTATCTACCTGTCTGACCTGACTCTAACTACCTATAAACATATCTCTAACTGTAAGCTTTGTCAAAGAGGAAAGTTTTTAGCCTAGTTTTAAAGATAGACAAATTGTCTGCTTCACGAACCAACCCTGGGAGCCGGTTCCATAGGAGGGGAGCCTGATAGCTGAAAGATCTGCCACCCATTCTACTTTTAGAAATCCTAGGAACTACCAGTAAACCTGCAGTCTGAGAGCGAAGGTCTCTGTTAGGAACATATGGAACAATCAGGTCTCTTATGTATGATGGAGCTAGATTATTAAGGGCTTTATATGTCAGAAGGAGGATCTTGAATTCTATTCTAGATTTTACTGGGAGCCAGTGAAGAGAAGCTAAAACAGGGGAAATGTGATCTCTTCTTTTAATATTCATCAGAATCCTAGCAGCAGCATTTTGAACTAACTGTAGACTTTTAATTGTATTCTGTGGACTACCTGATAATAGACAGTTACAGTAATCCAGCCTTGAAGTAACAAATGCATGGACTAGTTTTTCAGCATCAGTCCTGGACAGGATGGTTCTAATTTTTGCAATATTCCTAAGGTGAAAAAAGGAAATCCTACAGACTTCTTTAATGTGAGTTCTAAATGACATATCTTGGTCAAAAATGACACCGAGGTTTTTTGCTTTATTACTGGAGGCTAATTTAATGCCGTCCAGGTGAAGGGGCTGACTAAGTAGTTTCTTTTTCAGAGCTTCTGGTCCAAAGACGACAACTTCTGTTTTATCAGAATTTAGAAGCAAGAAGTTTAGAGTCATCCAAGTTTTTATGTCTTCCAGACATGCCTGTAGTCTACCTAACTGATTGGATTCATCAGGATTTATGGATAGATATAGCTGTGTATCATCTGCGTAACTATGGAATTTTATCCCATGCTGCCTAATTATTTTACCAATAGGAAGCATATATATAGTAAAGAGAATCGGCCCAAGCACTGAACCCTGTGGTACTCCGCAAGTAACTATTGAGGTTGAGGAAGATCTATTGTTTACCTGAACAAACTGAAATCTGTTAGACAAATAAGATTTAAACCAACCTAGTGCTGTTCCTATTATACCGACACTTTGAAGCCTTTCTATGAGAATATTGTGGTCAACAGTGTCAAAGGCAGCACTGAGATCTAACAGGACCAGAATGGTCACCAGTCCATTGTCTGAGGCTATGAGAATATCATTAGTAACCTTCACCAGAGCTGTTTCAGTGCTGTGATGAGCTCTAAAGCCTGACTGAAACTTCTCAAACCGCTAATTATTGTTTAAATGCTCACATATCTGGTGTGCAACTATTTTCTCAAGAAAAAAGTGTGATTCAGAACATAAGAGAAAGCGGACCAGAAAATAACTTTTATCGTTCCATTGACTTCCATTCAATATGTTTTCGGCCAGGGGACCCATGGGCCGACCGGAAGGGGAGGAGACTTATGCCCCATTTCCACTAGTGCCTGTACGGTATGGAGCGGGACACTTTGGAGTGTTTCCATTACCTGCGTCCCGTTCCGAGCCGATCCCAGCTGACCCCTTTTTTCGGACTACCTCTGCTTTGGTTCCAGTGCAAAAGCGACTAGAAACGCCCACCTTTTAAACAATGTGGGGATCTTGGTAGTATATATACCATTGATTCTGCGCATTTCATCATGTCGGCTGAATGGTAATGTTGGTAACTCCTGTTCAGTAGGCCCAGGTTCATGTCCTGCTACTGCAGTACTTAAAGTTTTTTCACAGTAGGTTCAGGTTCACAGACATAGATAAAAAAAAAAAATTATATTTTATTCTGAAATTGTTGTTTTAGGTTTTGTATTTCAATAAATGAAACACAATTTTAATGGCAGAGCAGTACTTATAATTTGAGATTTTTCAATGCAGTATTTCTTCTATTTATTTTTGTGTCATAACTGATTTTTTTTTTCTTAAGAAGAAATTGCAAGTGATAAAAAATATTTTCAAAAACCTTCTTTAATTGCAATCATCCCGTCCTGCAGCTGCCTTAAATTTAACGTCCAACTAAAAACAAGCTGCAAAGTCAACTTGTAAAACAAGATGGCTAGATTGACATCACTCTAAGCTATGGAAGTCTAAGTAGTATATTGGTTAAAAAAAAAAATGTTTTCCAAAAATTAAATCAACAACAGAAGAGAGATGGTTTTTGCGGGAGCTTTTGTTAAGATAACTCCACCCGAGTCCTTGCCAACTTCTGTTCTTTTGAGATGGTAATGGGAATACAACCTAACCGTTCCAGGCCGCACTGACCCGTTCCATTCTGTACCGTACTGGCCCTAGTGGAAATGGGGCATTGGGCTCCCTATTGGTCTAACGTGAACATAGTCAGTTTGTGGTTGTAGTGCATCAAAATGTTTGCAGCTGTTTGCAGTTGTAAAACTTGTATGCATAAAAATGCAGGAAAGCAGTTGTATGTGCTTCTTTTTACTGCTTCCACATTTACCCCAAATGTTTGGACAGCAGTAAATAAGTTCAGTAACATTCCTGTGTTCGGTGTATATAATTCACTCCAAAACAGTTTTCTTGCCCAGATTATAAAGGGTTAGGCTAGGATGGGGTTGGTGGGTTTAGTGAGGATAAAGAGCAGGCCCTGCTTTGTAATAAGAAATGTCAGCCGTAAGAAGCTTGTTGGTTGCTGATTCCCCTGTCTGTAAGCAGGTACAGAGCCCACTCAGCTGAAGCCCTGTCAGCCCCCCGTAAGCAGCTAAAGTGCCAGGCTAAGCCTGCGTAAAGCAGACAACCCCGAGTCTTATCTGTGGAATGCTGGGCACCACCAGAGAGGATCTCCTCTGCAGGGAGGAAGCGCCATTATCTCAAAGCCTCTGTCTCCTCTTACTGTCCCCTGACGCCCCCGCTGTAAACGTTTGCCTTTCTCCCTCCATCTATCCCCATGCCCTATTTTGTATATGCTCTCTTAAAAGTAGTAGAGTGAACATTTCAGGCAGTAGAGTGACAAATTTGAAGCGAACAAACCTCATGATGGAGGATAATGACGACGCCGTCTTATGTGGTCTCTGCAGTTTTGCATGCCATGGCATTTTATAATGTTGCATGCTTTTGGGACTGTGTTCAGCTCGCCTTGTAAAGGCGTAAGCTCCTGAGTCTCAAGTTCCCCTCTTTTTCCTTTTTCCCCTGCGGCAATTTAAAAGCGTTCCAGAGTTGTTTGGTTTAGTTCTGTTGGAGCAGTGACCCTACTTTCTTTTTTAATTTGTTTTATTCAAGAAGAATCCAAAATGATGTTTAGTTTTCCTTTATTTAAATCTCTTCATTGTTCCCAAGAATAAACAAGGTCAATTTTTAGACCTGCTACATTAGTAGTTAGTTGCGTGGCTGCAGAATGGCCAGGCTCTGTGAGATGTAATGCAATTGTTGTTCCCATCACTGACAGGAAGAGGCGAAACATTATCTGTGTCACCGTTACGCAACCAGATGTTACAAATGAGATATCCTCCTTATCTAATTAATTATAACAATGCCGCACCATATATCTGTCATAACAAACTTTAATTTAACAAATCTTTTCAACAGTTTTAATTCAGCATTTCTTAACACATGCACATTTTATTATTATTTTTGTCATTCTGACAGAGTGAGCAGAGTGAAGTGATAAACTATGGTATCAGTGTTTGTAGGACGTGTAACAGGATCAGTTTATCTAAGCAGAGCACTCTAACCACCCTGCAGCGATTTAAACCAGGTTCTCGGTCCCCCAAGGGGGGTGGGGGTGGCTCACAGTTTACATATCATGCATTGCAGGTGCAAGAACAGAATACACAATCCGTTATTAGGACAAATCTTATCCAGCTGCTGTCCGTGTGAGTCACTTGATGGTAGATCACTGTTTCTTTGACTGAAAGTAGAGCCTTGAATTAGAACCTTGATGACAATCCAACGTAGTTTTGCTCTAATTTAGTCCCTAAATCCTGCAGTATGGTGCTCCGGCCTAGACCTGAATTCTGTACTGCACCCAGGCACAGTAAACACAGCGACTGACATGTCAGTAATTTGAGTGTGGTGTAAGGTTTCACAAACCCGAACGGCTGAGTAATGTGTAGCATCTGTACTCCTGTAATCTCTGTTCTATGAAGGCTGTGGTAATTGGCAGAGAGAGATGATGAGAGGAGAATTAAATGTTTCTAATAATGGTTTGGATTTGTTTTCCCAATTAAACAGTCATCCTTAAATTGAATCCCAATTTACCCCATTTTACAGCGCAAATATTTTGTATGAAGCATAGCTGACAATAATTTTAGTTCCGTGTATTTATGTCATAACGTCATATTACAAAGGGAGCCGGGTATTGATTCAAATTCCAAGACTTGATGCGATACAGATTCTCAAGAGTTGGAATCGATTATCACAATCTGATTCTATCTATTCTGATTCCATATTTATATGGGCCAGTGCTATTAAAATGGGTTTTCTTTGAGCTGCACTGCAAAAAATGATTTTCAAGAAAGTAAAATTCCCATATTTATGGATTTTTTTCTTCTTTTTTGTGTGAATATATTCTCTTATTTCAAGACATGAAATAATGATGTTAAATAATTAAAGCAAATCTATTCTATTTTTATAATTTTATAAGAATCGATTCAAAATCTAATTTATTTATTTTTTTAACACTGGATGTGGTCTCAAGAAACATTACAATACTAGTGAGTCCAAATTTCGGTCGAAAGCAATCCAATCATATAGTGGTTTCAGATTTACATGCATGCAGTCTAATCTGGATGGGATTATAGTCTGAATCAGTAAAAAAAAAGACAGTTGGTTGATATTATATTTAAGAAGAGCTAAGAAATATAGTTAAGGCGAACACAGACCTAAACGAGGCAAAAATAAGGACAACCCCCTTGTTAAAAACAAATTTGGATGTAGTACAGTATGTATAAAATAAACTATAGAGTCTGGGGGTGAAACGATATATTCAGGCAGCAAGAGATTATACGCGATATTGAGTTCATGAGAATAAAATCAGATTACAGTATTTATTTATTTATTTTTTCCTTTTCACAAATAGATTAGATGTCACATGTTAGAAAACAGCGTTTGGGGGTAATCTGTAGTCAGTTAGGAGTCAGTCAATGCAGTACTGAAATAAGTATTTTCAAGAAGGCTGGATTTTATTTCAGGTGGCTCCAATGCCAGGATGGTAGGTAAATTTAAACAAATTTCCAGATAAATCCCTGTTTTTTTTTCTCTCTGAAGAGTTTAGGGTTACCCTGTTAAGGTTTGATTGGTTTAGATCTTAAACCACAGATGATCAAAACCTGTTGAGGTTTCTTTGAATTATTGAATTAGCGATTTAGACTCTGCAAATCAGACACTGCAAATCACAAGGTGTCTTCGGTGTTGCAGGTTTTGCAGTTCTTACAAATGGATTGTTTCTTGCCTTCCTCTCTATTTGTTTCTACAATTTTTCGAAAATGCTGTCGCTACAGATGCACCAAGAAGTCTAACTGTGCCCTGAATCTGATGATTTATCAGCTTTAATTGTGTGGGGGGAGTTAATATTTAATAACAATACTTGTGATACTGTTGTAATAACAATAAAAGTGACAAAAAATAACTTCTTTTTTTTAGGTAACTGTATGGCTGCGACTGCATGACAATCGTAGATCATCCCACAAATCCAAATGTTGCTCATGAAAACACACCTCTTTTCAATAGGCTTCTTCAGGCCAACAATAAGATAAAGATTTTGGATTTTTATTACTAAACTTCAGACAGTAACTGCATTTAATCGTATCTTTCCTTACTTTTTGGTATCGATACTCTCATAGCACTAACAGTGGTGAAAACACTAAAAATAAGTGGAGCTTTTAGATATTATTAAAGTTTTTTGTTGTCACGATAAATCAAAATTCTTATATTTTCATGATAACTGTGAAGGATACAATAAATGCCCACCAGCTTGAAAACTCTTTACCACCTTTTAAAATCAAACTCAGGATTCAGACCGTTTAATCTTACTTTAACAGTTGATCCAATGCCTAGTCATGCTAGCCGTTACACTCTTGAGTGTGGAAGTTGTTACTGTGAGACTGGCATTTAGCTGTTTTTGCCTGTTTGGTGCAGATTTATTTGCTTTGCCATTTTTTTTTTGTCTTTTCTAACCCAACTTCAAACTGTCTGCCATAGGATGTCAGTTTGAACCCTGGCTGCTGCTGAGAAGCGCATTGTTTGAGTTGCGATCTTCTTAAAATATAATCACTCCTTGCTGTGGGGAAAGATTTATAATCATCCCGAAAAATGACTTTGTCGTCACTGTTCCTACTTGTGGCTGCCGTTCTTTTGTTTGTTTGTTTCTTAGAATGAAGCCAGATTATGGCTTTAGTCACACAGATTGTAATCTGTGCATGACTGAATCATGAACAGTAAAAAGCATAATATAGATTCTTGGTTTCACTTTTTTTTAACTTTTTTTTTCCATAAAAGTTGACCTTTGAAACAGCAGAGCACACTTGGAAGAAACAAGCTTTTGTGGAAAATAAATTAAAGTTGTTAGGCACTCTGCAAACCAATATATGGGTTTTTTTGTTGTTCAGAGGAACTGCACTCTACAGGCATACTTTGACAAGTGTGATAGCGTGCCGTCATTACAACATTTGTGGTTTAACCCGACTGGAGGTGTCGTCATCACAGAGCGGAAAGGTTGAATTACTGTGCAGGGTCTGCAGCTGCAACCTATGGTTGGTTTTCAGGAGCTAAACCGTCTACGTCTGATCTCAATACAGTGACACCTAAACGCTCAGGCAGTATGACTGTTTGCTTAGTAAAAATAGAAATGTTTTCAATTATTTGCTTTATGAACTTGAAATGCAGTTTACTTTAAAAATGTTAATATTTATTCTTTTCCTGTACTTTTAAACGTTTTAGTCTTTCCTAGATTTATTTGAGGATTTTTTGTATTTTATTTTCAAGACTCGATTCCTCATCTCGGAGCTTCTGTCCTTTTTATACTTCTCTTTTTAATGTAGTTTTATTTTTCTGGTTAACATGGAGAACTTTGCTGCCATGTGTCTAGATCAATTACCACAGACTTGTTTTCTACACAGTTTAAGATTAATCTAGGAAAGTTGGTTATTCTGGTTTTGTTTTTCAAAACAATGAGAGTAGGAATGGCCGATATGGTTTTAACATTTGTTCACAATCAGTGGTTGGCCGTTTTGTGATTATTTGCTTTAGTCTGGATATTAAATAAGTTAAAAATGCATTCATAATTTGACAGTAAAACTCTAAATGTATACAGCCACAAATACAACAAAAAGGGTACTTGACTACATTATTTATTAGTGGAACTGTGCTGCTAAACAGTACAAAATATTTATTTTCAATAGGGATGCAACAATAACACTTTTTTCAAACTGATACTATACCGATACTTGGGTCAGAGTACTTGCCGACGACGAGTACCAATGCCAATACTTCGGCCACACAAAAAAATTGCAATGAATTGGACACGGGTTTTATTTTCTTCTCTGCTTGTAAGATAAAAAATTAAATATTCATAAAAATCGCCACAAAATTAAAGTTTCAAGTTAAAAATAAAGATTTTCTGTGAAATTATTGCGTTTCCACATTTTAAGTATCGGTAAGTGGTTCACTTTAACCGATACCGATACGAGTACATTAGACAGTATCTGTATCGGTGCATCCTTAATTTTCAACCATGTTTTGAAACATATCCCAACAAACTGTTTTAAACTGGAAACGTAACACACATCCTATTGATCTTTGTGGTTTGCACTCATTAATTAGTTTCTCATTATTGAATGATTCTTTTCAACGTTTTTCCAAGAATAGTGATAAACAATACTATAATTACCCATCCGTGGTTTATACCCTATGAAGAGAGATATTAACTTTTTCCCCCTCATTGTTTGATTTTTAATCTGACTCAACTTTTCCTGTCAGGTCAATTAAATGAGCAAAATATTTATATATGCTAAATGCTAAAAGAATTATAGCATTTTTTCAGTGTTTTATTTCTCAATATGTTTTCTTCAAACACAGAAGAATTTATACATGAAACCTTTTGTGTTTGATATGACTTCACATTTTAAACTGTGACCTGGATTAAGCAGTTTTCAGCTTCTGAAAACAGATTGTTGGAATTTTGGCCCATTCCTCCTGACTGAACTGGTCACCTTTACCCAAATACACCTATTCAGCGCTTCCCACAAATTTTCCCTAAGATTGAGAAGGTCAAAAATATTGACTTTGTTTGTGTTCTGTGTATTGGCAAGAATGTGGTGGTACGACATGTATCACAAAACGGGGGGGGGGGGGGGGACGATATATTGTGAAACTAAGAGTATATATTGTGATTTTTTTTTTTAAACTGAATTTAGCTGTAGACAAACTATCACAGTTTTCTAAATGCTATAATCCTTAATGGTTTTCATTCAAATAAAAATAAATAAATAAAAATAAATATCAATACATTACTTTTAAATATTAGCACAATATTGTGACATAAAACGTTGAAATCTATCAGCGTATTGATATTTCCTTAAATCTCTACTTGAACCACTTTATAACTAAACTATCAGTATGATAGATCCCAGATCCATCCATCACAGATCCCCTGCTAGACCCCCTGCAGTTCGCCTACAGATCAAACAGGTCAGTGGATGATGCCGTCAACATGGCTCTACACTACATCCTGCACCATCTAGACTCTGCAGGTACCTACGCTCGGGTCCTGTTTGTGGACTTCAGCTCTGCGTTTAACACCATTGTCCCAGAGCTCCTCCACCAAAAACTGTCCCAGCTCACCGTGCCTCCCTCCACCTGTCAGTGGATTACCAGTTTCCTGACTGACAGGAGGCAGCAGGTGAAACTGGGTAAGTTCACATCCAGCTCCCGTTCCCTCAGCATCGGCGCCCCCCAGGGATGTGTTCTCTCCCCACTGCTCTTCTCCCTTTACACCACTGACTGCACGTCGAGGGACCCTTCTGTGAAACTCCTGAAGTTTGCAGATGACACCACCGTCATTGGACTCATCCGCGACGGCGACGAGTCTGTGTACAGAAAGGAAGTGGAACAGCTGGTTCTCTGGTGCAGTCAGAACCACCTGGAGCTAAACCCGCTCAAAACTGTGGAGATGACAGTGGACTTCAGGAAGAGACCACCATCAACATCTCCTCTCATGATCCTCAACAAGCCAGTCCCCACAGTGGAGTCTTTCAGGTTCCTAGGATCCACCATCACACGGGACCTGAAGTGGACCTCACACATCAACATAATAAGGAAAAAGGCCCAGCAAAGGCTGTACTTTCTGCGTCAGCTCAGGAAGTTCAACCTGCCCCAGGAGCTGCTGATCATCTTCTACACAGCAATAGTCCAGTCTGTCCTGACCTCATCCATCTCTGTCTGGTTCGGATCCGCCACCAGGCAAGACAAGGACAGACTGCAGAGAACAGTCAGGACTGCAGAGAGGATCATAGGAACCGATCTTCCCTCCATTCAGGACCTATTCCGGGCCAGGGTCAGGAAGCGGGCCAGGAAAATCACCACTGACCCCTCACACCCTGGCCACAATCTGTTTAGGCTCCTCCCCTCAGGTCGGCGTTACAGAGCGTTGTACGCCAAAACCACCCGACACAAAAACAGTTTTTTCCCCCAGGCTGTCGCTCTGACGAACTCTGTCTAGTCACAGTGTGTGAGTGCACTCACATAACAATAAACTATAACTCTGCACTTCTGTACATACTCACTGTAAAATAACCCCGGCTTGGTGTATATATTATCCTTTATTATTTACGATCTGATATTTATTTGTATTTTTACTTATTTTTGTTCTTATTTTTCTTTTTTTCTTTTTTTATTTCACTTATTCAAGTTCTGTACTGGAGGAAAAAGTTTGCCGGAGTCAAATTCCTTGTATGTGACATACTTGGCCAATAAACTGATTCTGATTCTGATGATCTGGACTGGTGTCTGTTCAGAAAAACTATTTTGGCCTTTCTTTCACTTCCTGGCTGTCAGTATTTTAACATAATGACCTTTCCTCACAAGGTCATCTTTTGTTATGAAGATCCTCCATAAATGCATTGAGCAAAATAACAACTGGATGTTCCATAAATTCCTCCAACTGAATTAAAACAAAGCTGAAGTACTTATCTTTGGACCCAAAAAAGATCGACTACATATCAGTAATCAGCATAAACAGGCCCAAGTAGAAACTACCGACAAGGCCAGAGATCTAGGTGTAATTATGGACTCAGACCTGAACCTCCAGGGTAACATAAAGGCAATAACAAGGTCAGCTTTCTATCACATTTCTAGGATTAAAGGACTAATGACACAAGGAGACCTAAAATAACTAATCCAAGCATTTATCTCTAGCTGCCTTGATTACTGTAACAGCATCCAGAATTCTGCTGCTCATGTTCTCACTGGAACCAAGAAGATAGAACACAACAACCCAGTTCTAATGTCACTAAGCTGGCTCCCTGTAGCTCAGAGAATAGACTTCAAAGTGCTTTTATTAGTTTATTAATCATTGAATGGGTTAGCACCAGAGTACATTAGAGATCTGCTATCACGGTACAAACCGTCCATATCACTCAGGTCTTCCAGCTCTATTTTATTGATCGTCCCTAGAACCAGAACCAAACATGGAGAAGCAGCGTTTAGTTTCTATGCTCCTCACATCTGGAACAATCTACCGGGAGAATACAAAGCTGCAGAGACACCGAACTCTAAGGTCTAAAATAAAACGTACCCATTTAGACTCGCCTATGAGTAACAGTTTTTACTTGCGTGTTTCTCATTTTCACACAAATTATTGTCTTGATTACTGTAAATGCTTTCTTGTATTTTTTCTTTTTACCTGCTTGTCCTTGAATTTTATTAATTTTCTTTTTAATCATGTAAAGCACCTTGAATTGCCTTGTGTTGAAAATGTGTTGTACAAATAAAATTGCCTTGCCTTGCCTATGAAGCTCACCAGTTTATCCTGTTACAAAACACACTAACGTGATTCTGCCACCCTCGTACTTCAGTGTTGAGATGGTACTCTGACGTTTTCAAGCTCCCCTTTTCCTCAAGTTTTGATATTGCTTATTAATGCCAACACTTAGACTTTAGTTTCTTTTGACCTCTGAAAATGAAAAAAAAATGTGATTCGTTTCCCTTTGAGTATTTGCAGACTACTGGTTTATGAGTAAAGGCCTTCTTGCTGAATTTAAAAAAAGCAGCAACACCCCCATGCTGTTTATACTGACGTAAAATTGTTTGAACTTGAACTGCAGATTACACCCTAGCTTGAACATATGAACATGGCTTCTTCGGGCCAATATTATGCTCAAAGCTGATGACGTCAGAAAAAACGCTATTTTTACTGTGTACATAAACAACTGGTTTCAAATCTACTAATTAATCTTTTGTGAGTTTAAAAGTGTCAAAGTTCTTCCTCGTGTGTTTTTAAGTTTCAAACAAGTCAGGTGTTTTTTTTTGTAATCGGTCCTCCTGTCATCTGTAGGTGCTGTGTGGTGAGACAGAGGCGGTGGATGTGCGGCATGCTGAGGCCACTCCCCCTGGCTCAGGATGAGTGTCAGAGATGGTGCTGCCACCATGGCAACAAATGGAGGGGGAGGAGGGGGAGTGGGCTCTAACAATCCAGATGACCGCATGTACCTGCTCCAGATCTACCCACGTCTCGCCGGCCAGTCGTCCACCTGCTGTGACCTTAGGTTGGTACCCCACAAGCTAGTGGACGTGTAATCTTTGTTATTCCAGAATTATACTACCATGAAATATAAAATGTATTTTAAAAATATGTTTTTAAATGCTTTTTTGTTGGCCTCCAGAGTGCAGGAGAATGCAACAACAGCCGCGGTAATCTCAGATGCTGCAGCGGCGCTGGGGCTGGACCCCAACCGTCTGTATGTGTTGGCAGAGGTGAAGGAAAGCGGCGGGGAGGAGTGGATACTGGAGGCCGGAGACTTGCCTGTGCAGAGGGTTCTGCTATGGCCCCGGAAAGCTCAGGAGAAACACCCTCAGAGCTTCGGCTTTTATTTCTTGCTACAGGTAAACCCTGTCTTTTAAATTATTGTCCCCGTTGTGAAGTGTAGCACTGTGAGAGAAGTGCTGCCACTGATTATTACATGGTGCTTCCTTCTGCTTTCTTCCTCTTTGTGGTGAAAAGTAGTCAAGCTTAAGCAATAGGTTACGCATTAATTATAGGACATACAGTGGGGGGAAAAAAGTATTTAGTCAGCCACCATTTGTGCAAGTTCTCCCACTTAAAAAGATTAGTGAGGCCTGTGTTTTTCATCATAGGTATACCTCAACTATGAGACAAAATAAGGATTGGGTCCCAATCCCATTGGGATTATTGTCATGCTGAAAGACCCAGCCATGTTTCATCTTCGAACCCTTGATGATGGAGGGTCAGTGTACATGGCTCCATTCATTCTTTCTTTAACACGGATCAGTCATCCTGGTCCTTTTGAACAAAAAAACAAAAACAAAAAAAGGCCACAAAGCATGATGTTTCCACCCACTTATTTCACAGTAAGTTATGGTGTTCTAAGGATGCAACTCTGCATTCTTTCTCTTCCAAACACGACAAGTAGAAATATTACCAAAAATTTATATTTTGGTTTCATCTAACCATATACCATTCTCCCAATCCTCTTCTGGATCATCCATTTGCTCTCTAGCAAACGTCAGACGAGCCTTGATATGTACTTGCTTAAGCAGGGGGACTGGAAGATTTGTGTCCCTGGCGGCGTAGTGTGTCACCGATGGTAGTCTTTGTTAATTTGGTCCCAGTTCTCTGCAGGTTATTCACTACGTCTCCCTGTGTGGTTTTGGGATTTGACCGCACAAAGTGATATCTTGGGCGGAGCACCAGGTCAAGGGAGATTTTCTTGTATGTCTTCCATATTGTATTAATTGCTCCCACAGTTAATTTCTTCACACCGAGCTGCTTGCCTATTGAAGATTCAGTTTTCCCAGCCTGGTGCAGGTCTATAATTTTGTTTCTGGTGTCCTTTGACAGCTCTTTGGTCTTGGCGATAGTGGAGTTTGGAGTGTCGCTGTTTATGGTTGTGATCAGGTGTCCTTTACACTGATAATGAGTTCAAACAGGTGCCATTGATAGAGGTAACAAGTGGAGGACAGAAGAACTTTTTACAAAAGTAGTTACAGGTCTCTGAGAGCCAGAAATGTGGCTTGTTAGTAGGTGACCAAATAAGTATTTTTCCACTATGATTTGGAAATAAATTCTTTAAAAATCAGACTGTGAATTTTTTCTCTCTTGTTTTGTCTCTTATAGTTGAAATAAACCTATGATGAAAATGACCGGCGTCTCTCATCTTTTTAAGTGGGAGAACTTGCACAGTTGGTGGCTGAATGAATACTTTTTTGCCCCGCTGTATATATATTTCTTATAAATTGTGTCTGCATCAAGTGTAAATTTGCAGATTGCACCAGTCTTTGTGGAAATAAATGTAAATTTAAAGTTGTTTTTTATTCTGCCTTTTACCAAGGAGAGGAACCATGACGGCTCCATCCTTTATGTTCACCTCCCTCCTTTGTCCAAGGAACAAGAGGTACAGCAGCTCGCTGCGAGGGGCTTCCTTCCCCTTCCCCAGGATGACTTTGCAGACCTCTGCAACCTCCCCGTCCTCAGTGAGGACAGCATATTGAACAATCTACGCACACGCTTCTACAAGAAAAAAATCTACACCTATGCAGGCAGCATCCTCATCGCCATCAACCCGTTCAAGTTCCTGCCCATCTACAACCCTAAATACGTGAAGATGTACGAGAACCACCAGCTGGGCAAACTGGAGCCTCATATCTTCGCCATTGCCGACGTGGCTTATTATGCTATGCTCAGGAAGCGGGTCAACCAGTGCATCGTCATCTCTGGGGAGAGCGGCTCAGGCAAGACCCAAAGCACCAACTTCCTAATCCACTGTCTGACGGCGCTCAGCCAGAAGGGCTATGCCAGCGGGGTGGAGAGGACCATTCTGGGAGCTGGACCAGTTCTTGAGGTAAGAAGGAAACGCTTGTTTCACAGTGGACGTGCAAAGCTGCCCAAGGTTTGGTGAGATAATACAGTTGAAGGAGTGAATTCATGCAGTAGACTGAAATAATTACACTACTTTTCATTCACAGTACTTTAATACATTATAAGCAACTCCTGCAGCACCTTATTAGTATAGTGAGATGCATTGCAGAATTATTCCCCTTGGATCTTTTCTATTATTTTATATGATACAACAACAGAAAGAGATGACTAATTACAAAGTAGAAAGAAAAGGAGACATGGGTTTCATTGCTTGCTTCAAGTTCAGTTGTAAACTGTGACATATCTTCGAATCTACAAACCAATCATATCTGCCCATCTTCCTTATCCCCTCTGAATAACGGCACCCCCACAGCATCATGCTGCCACCACTAGGTTACAGGTTAGGATGGTGCTCTCAGGATGATGCACTTTGTGTCAATGTAATTTTGTTTTGGTTTTTTTCTCCATGTCTTCTGTGTTGCAGAAAATAGTAAAGTAGTAGTTTTTGCTGCACTCTTCTTTCCCATTTTATAAAAGTCATATTTGCGGAGAACATGAATTTTACCGGCCTGTAGACGGGTTACCACCTGACCTGTTGATCCTTGTAGCTCCTCCAGAGTTAGCTTGGCCTTTTAGTATCTTTTCTGATTAGAGTAACTAGAGATTAAGCCAATTTTGCATTGCTTTGCCACAGAAAGTCCAAAAAAAATACACTTAACATTTGCAATTTCTACCTGACAAAATGTGAAAAGGTTTGAAGGCAACTCATACTTCTGCAATGCACCTCAGGCGTTTGCTGTAAGTCACATGTTAGTTTTTTTCTTACTTCGTGTCAGGGTTATTAATATTTTACTCTTTTGATTAAGTCATTTCCAGTAATTTTTCTTCTTCCTCAAAATTGACAAGTGCAAAAACTCAGGATCCTGTATGCAGTACACTATATCTGGAGATGATTGATTAAAGCTAGAATACGGAAAGTATTAAACCGTAAATAAAGAGGCTATAGTCTAAATAGAAAGAAGAAATGAAAAGGAAGGAGGAAGTGGCTTTATTAACCCCTTCGTATGGCTTTGAGCTGTTTACTGGCTCTTTATTTTCGTCTCACTTTGAGGCGACACTACGGCCTTTATTGTATTCTCAATGCCGGCTCTGAACTTAGCTGACAGGAGGTGACGTTTAATTGTTTTAGTCAGGTGACTAAATAACTTCCATGAGTATTTACAGGCTTCTGCTGACTCGCTCTCTGTAATCACTGACAGGTCGCGATGAACAAAAATGGAAACAAGACATTTTTACAGAAATGTATTTGTTATACTAGGAAAGCACAGACCAAAACTAGTGGTTGTTTCTGAGCAATGTGCTTAAAACTAACCAGTCTGTAGTTGTAACTCAAAGCTGATTGTGACAGATGTGAATAAGCTCAAAAGTCAAGATATGTAAAATATTTTATGATCCCATTTGGCCTCTTAGTGATCCTGACCCTTGAATTCAAATACTTGACAATACTACAGACATTTTTTAATGGCTGTTCATGTTTTTTTCTGCTTTGCAGAGTTTGTGCTTATTGTGTTATTATTTTGCAGTATTCAACGTCGCCTTCTACTTTGCGTTTCGGTTTTTATATCGCGTCTAATTACAGAAAGAGCAACAGAATGAAATCTTTTAAACATTCGAGTCAGCTGCAGTGCTTCTCTGTGATCTGTGGCACAGAATGACAACATGATTGCTGCAACAAAGAACATGAATCACACTCCACCTCTAAATTTGGATCACTTATCATAATGTGGTCGCATGGTTCTGCAAAGCACAGAGCCAAGGTTTTTCTCGACAAAACAGATGCTAGTTCAGACTGAAAAAAAACAGTCAACCAGCCTTTGTTCCTTGTGTAATTAAGTATTGATTTGATGTGTGTATATTAGGAAGGTAGGCAGTGTTACTGGTATGTAATTACCTTTAGCCTTTGGCTGTAAATGCAGGTTTTCTTCTCCATTGTTCATATATTTTGCTGCATCCTTGTGAATATTTACATTAAATTTATGACCAGTTCATGTCTATCAGTTTTGAATGTCCCCACTTGCTAAGGACGGGCCGAGCAGGCAGACTTCTCACTCAGTAGGAAGCAGAGAGTTCACCATGATCAAATCCATGGCTGTGTCAAACCTCCCAAAGACTGTCAGAGTTTCTGAAAGCCATGTGTGGAGGTTGGTTTGGATTCAGTGGATCCTTATGATATCTGATCCACATCAGTGTCGGTGCGTTTTGGGACTTTTCAGACAGGAAGCAGCACGTTTTGGCTGCCCTGGCGCATCAGTGATGATGCTGCTGCTGAGGAAATTGAAGTCATCTTGAAGTAAATCAATAAAATTTTAAAATCAGGAAAAGAGTAGCAACAGCAATAACAAAAGCAAATTGGGAAGTCAATTTATTTTAACTGCACTCTGTTCGATGTTCAGCTTAGCTCAGGGCTCTCCAGCTCTGTTTTGGAAAAGGTGCACTGATCTCATCGCTTCCTTTGTGAAAGCTGCTGTATGCTGAATCCGATACAAGGGTTGATCAATCTGGAGTGTCTGGGTAAATTATGCATGAATATTTTTAATGCGGACGTTACCACACAGGGTCTATGCCTCATACTGTCCTTTGGGAAAAAATCTGTAGTTAAAGTTGTAAGGTTTTTCTTTGTTTAATACAAATATTGTTTGCATCTTTAGTGGCCCTGTTGCTTCAGTTTTTTTTTTCTAAAACATATGTGATAATTTTTCTTCTTTTTTATATGTACACACGTACATATAAAAAATACATATATACATATGTGCCCACTTTATTAGGCACACCAACTGCTCGTAAACGCACATTTCTAATCAGCCAATCACATGATGGCAACTCTATGCATTTTGGCATGTAGCTATTGTCAAGATGATCTGCTGCAGTGCAAACCGAGCATCAGAATGGGGAAGAAAGGTGATTTAAGTGACTTTGAACGTGGCATGGTTGTTGGTGCCAGAAACTGCTGATCTACTGGGATTTTCACGCACAACCATCTCTAGGGTTTGCAGAAAATGGTCAGAAAAAATCCAGTGAGCGGAAATTCAGTGGGCAAAATACCTTGTTTATGCCAGAAGTCAGAGAAGAATAGTTGAAGCTGTTCGGGCAACCAAGGTAAGCAGAAGAGTATCTCTGAATGCACAACACGTCAAACCTTGAGGTAGATATGCTACAGCAGCAGAAGACCACACTGGGTGCCACTCCTGTCAGCTAAATACAGGAAACTAAAGCTACAACTTTCACAGGCTCACCAGAATTGGACAATAGAAGATTGTAAAAATGTTGCCTGGTCTGATGAGTCTCGATTTCTGCTGCAGCATACGGATAGTAGGGTTAGAATTTGGCGTCAACAACATGAAAGCATGGATCCATCCTGTCTTGTATCAATGGTTCAGGCTGGAGGTGGCGGTGTAATGGTGTGGGGGACATTTTCTTGGCACACTTTGGGCCCCTTAGTATCAACTGATCATCGCTGGTACATTACAGCCTACCTGAGCATTGTTGCTGACCATGTCCATCCCTTTATGACCACAGAGTACCCATCTTCTGACAGCTACTTCCAGCAGGATAATGCACCATGACATAAAGCTGCAATGAGTTCACTGTACTCAAATGGCCTCCAGAGTCACTAGATTTCACTCCAATAGAGCACCTTTGGGATGTGGTGGAACCGGAGATTTGCATCATGGATGTGCAGAAGACGAATCTGCAGCAACTGCGTGATGCTATCATGTTGATGTGGGCCAAAATCTCACTTGAATGTTTCTAGTACCTTGTTGAATCTATGCCACGAAGGATTAAAGCAGTTCTGAAGTTTCTGAAAGGGGGTCCAACCTGGTACTAGCAAGGTGCACCTAATAAAGTGACTGCTGTCATTGTTATATTTTTATGTGCTATGCTTTCAAACCTCTGCATGTTAATAATATATTGGTTTAATAGGTTTTCTGTCCAGTTTATGCGCACACCTAATCTGGATTTTACTGACTAAGCTGCTGAAGTGGTAGCAGCAATGTGATGATGGAAAAAGAGTATTAAGAAATGTAAAAATCACTCGTCTGTAACGCATAGTTTCTTTAAGACTGATCTAACTTTGCTGAATAGACACACATATTTTTTACCCATGCTGCTATATTTAGGAGATGTTTCTGTCTGTGAATGTAGTTGTAGTTTCCCAACAGATAAAGATCTAAAACGATAATAAAAATGAAAACGCATCGGGTCTAAAAGCTGAAACCCCACTGAAGCGGTTGATCTCAGTTTGATTGGCTCTCTACCGTGGGGGAATTAATGACTCTGAGTGCTGATCTGGAAGCAAATCTGCTCCACATACTTCTCAGTTTTATTTCACAATAATGTGACCAAAAATAGATCCTTAGTCAGAAAAGCCTGATCTGGAATGCAACTCACTCAAAGTACTAGACGTTGCGGAAATGCAAAAAGCCATGCTTTGTAAACGTACGTTTATAGGGACCGATTATACTTGGAATCTATGCAAGAGTTTACCACAAGCTGTTGAGCTTGAAGCTCATGCCAAGAATGTCGAGTAATCTGGCACAGTTAGACGCAGTAACTTCGTTGCCATGCATCATGTCTGATTTTTCGTCATCTCTTGCAGATGCTGCTGCTTCTTTTGCGTTCAGATGCATGCGAATGAGTGCAGCTTCAGTCCCATGATGTGATTCAGTCTGTCAGTCTCTTCCTCCAGATCTCACATGCAGGGATGCGAGGGTGAGACGATGTGTTTTTCCCCCTCCATCAACATAATTTTTGTCCTTCTGGCCGACTGGTTGCCACTCGGCTGCTCTGTTTTGTGTGTGTGTGTGTGTGCGCGTGTGTGTCTGAACCCGGTCCACAGCTGTGGCTGCAGGGCCAGACAGAGAGATGGGCTCATATTTAGCCAGTCTGGTCACCGGAGGAAGTTGAGACTGAATTGCATCTGGAAACAGTCACACAATCATCCTGCGCTCTGAGCAGCTTTGTGTTTCCTGCTGCCTTCAACATAGTATGTAATTACGCACTTTTCTTAGGGAGACTGTTGGATGATCTCCATTTTAGACCAAGCAAAGGGGAACCTCTTCACAAATCAAACTTCTGCAGTTTAGTATTACATGAACCTTTTGTGTATCATCCCAGCCTAGTTTAGGTAACAGTTGCATTACCTCATGATTGTATACCCTAGTTTTGTTTTTGTTTTGTTTTACTTGATCAGATTACAACTGCATCACACTGCATGTCAACATCCTCTCTGTGATGCATAGTGGTGGCAGAATCATGCAGGGGAGCTGGTCTGACACAATGTGGAAATGGATGGATTTAAATACAAAGGTTAGGAACCTCTACGACCCACGAAATGCAGCCAGAGGCACAATAAAATGGTTTAGATGCACATAGGTTTATGTATTGAAATGGCCAGACCTCAATCCAATAGCAAATCTGTGGCAGAACTCAACTAGTTTTCAAAAGCTTCTGTCTCTTTATAGGACATGATGGTAGAGACGTAAAAAAGGCATACAGTTGTTATTGCAGCAAACTGTAATTCTATTAAGTATTTCGTCCTCCTGCGGATTTATGTATAACTTTGTTTGAGTCAAATCCCAGTAAAATACTCTGAAGTTTGTGGGTAATAAGCCAAAATGCATAAATATATGCAGTTTGAATGTGTTAATCCTAGGAGCATTTACAAAACAAGTCAAGTTTTACTTCGGCAAAAGGTTTTTATTTGCTGTCTTTTTGTGTTGGGAGTTAATCAGATTACTTTCATCAAAACATTGCACATATGCCTGGCAGTCTGTTAGCGTTTCTTCAGCTATAGTGGAGGTCTTAAAGCCTGGGTGACATTTTGAGTAGATGACATCACCATTTGTGCTGCTTGATTCTGACTTTCTGCTGTAGTGCTGACAGATTGTGTATCCTCGAAGTCGTATCTGGAAAAGCGGCCGTCCAGCTTTGGTTTTACTGCACTGTAAATCGCCCAGGTTCGTCTTAAATTTAATGAAGAGGAGAGGCCATTTTTAATACCTTCTGTAGGCAGAAACGAGTAAGATTTCTACCTCCAGGACAGCCAAACAGATCTCAAAGATTATTTCCAGTAAACCGGTTCAGCTGGTTGAGCCACTGTTATGTAATTACCCCTTGTATTATTTTACCAGTCTTTGAAGCCTTCCTACTCTCATTGTCAGCTAGAGCTGCCTCTGTTGGCACATGTTGCCACGTATGTGGGTTTGACATTAGAAATATGAGTGAGAAGGGGTGGGGGTATTTTTTCTAGCACTACATTTTTCTAGCACTTTTTCAGTTAGAGGACCACAAAGGGCTTTACACTACATCCAGTTACTTACCCATCCCCACAGCTGCCCTGGGGCGTGCTGACAGAAGCAAGGCTTCCATACACAGGCGCCAAGGAGCCACTCTGACCACCATCTCACAGGGTCATGGGGAGGCTAGAGCTTATCTTTCTGTGACATCACAGCAGTTCATCATTGGACAAGCAACTATGCACACACAGAGTCATACCTAAGGACAATTTAGACAGACCAGTTAACATGACAGTCATGCTTTTGCACCAGGTGGGAGATGGAGTACACATGCATGCGGAGGATGTACTTTTTTTTTTTTTTTGCCATTTTCTGTTGTATTCAAATCTAATATAAAAAACCTTGCAACAGTCCTGTTGGACGGGGGGCAAATGGAAAATGGCATGTCAGACCTTACTGGAGATCTGCATTGGCCGTTAAAGCCTGATCAGTGCATCTCTAATTAGACGTTATGGTTGGATACATAGCTGATATCTGTCTGTGATCTTATCTTTTTATTTATTTGGTTTTAACTCGGACTATCAAAATGAGCGCGTGAACGCAGATAGATTTTATATTGTGGAATTAACGTGTAGTTTTCAAAAAGAGACGCGATCAGGTCATTTTGTTTGTTGTTTGTTGCACAAATCATTTTTTATTAAAACAACAAAATGTTAGAATTCTATGGAATTCCATCAACTCGCACCCATTTCTACTCAAACAAGACGTCTTTGGATCCAAGCTATAGGAAGAAGCGGGTGAAACGAGCTGATGATAAAAAATGCAATGATCTGTAACGATTACTTTGTATCAGGTAAACCTCTTTGGCTAACAAACAAGCTAACATCTCTAACAAACACTGCAATTGCAAGATAACTTTAAATTTTAATGGGAACCTGAAGCTATGTCAATGGCCAGTGGCAATGTACTATTTCAGTCATATTTAGGGATATTTATTTAATTGGTTTAAAATGTTCAATCGTTTGATAGCCCTCATTTTAACCTTTTGTAAAGCACTGTGTTGAATTTGACAGTATAAAAAATAACCTGTTAATAGAAACAGATTGACAAATGGAACTTCTCATGGATTAAGAGTGTTATATAAAATAAGAATAAACTCTTATTTAGCCTTTTAACATGCTTTTATTTCTCATAAACGTGGAAATGAGTGTAACTGTCCCCTGCTGAATAATAGAAATTTACATCTTTAAGAAGGAAAAAAGCAGTTAATAGAAAGGGTTCGATTGAACAAAGTATAAAATGTACATACTCCTAATTTCAAAAATGAAGCCAACATTACATGTAATTGGTAAAACACCTGAAGCAAAACAAGGCGTGAATATATTTCTGCTTTCTCTCATGGGGCCACTCAGTGAGGCCCCTACAGTAGCCTTGTCGCTTAAGTTTGTTATCCCAGTAAAATAAACACTACAGTTCAAAGTCCCTGGCTGGCCCGCTCCACACTGCTCCGTCTCACGGCTTCAGACAGGAAGTTCCTATCATCCGGAACCCTTCAACAGGAAGCGGCTACGACACAGGAAGCAAAGGCAGTGGTTCCCTCTGCTGTTAGCTCGGAGTCTTGAAGAGTGTGGACACATCGGCGTACTGTATTGTTGTTCAGGAAGTGCAGAGGAGAAGCCGGCCTTTCTGCTTGCTGGTCTATTGTTTATCTCTCGTGCATGAGTAGTTATTGAGAGTGGTTGCATTGTGTGCGAGTCTGGGAAGGGCTGGCATTACTGTGTTTAAGTCACTGTGCCATGTCTATGACTCTTCATCTAAACACCCTAACAGATACTTATGAACCTTCCTTTAATCACACCGTATAGAATCTCCCTGAAAGGTTTGAATGTGCTTTTCTTTGCAGGCTCTCGGTTGCAGGAGTCTGCTGGGCACTTGAGCATCTATTCATGGTGCTGTGACCACACCACAAGCTGGAGTTTGATGTGGTGTTCATTCGGGCATGGGTGGAGCAGCTTTAAATGGCTCCGATCTGGTTAAACGGCGCACCGCACGTTGGCATTCAGCACTCTGGGCAACCTATTAAAACTCTGCACCTTTAACATGGGTCTTGTTTTTGTGCCTTAACTTGTCCATTTAAACCTGTAATCTGCCGAATTAGCATTTACCTGTTAGTCTGGTCAGGTGGGTTTAGGAAATTAGAGATGGACCGAAAAATTGGTCAGTTATCAGTTGATTAGCCAATTTCTCCTTAATTTACTGTAATTGTGCATTAACTTGTCAAAAATGTATAAAATACAGTTGTTGCATTAAAACTAGGATGTTCTACAATTTATCAACTCTTTCAGTGCATCAACCAAAACCAAGTACTATGATGGGCTTTTTCGATTGATTTAAAAAAAGGAGCTAAATACTCGAAAGTTTTAACACAATTAAAATACAATGCCCATAGTTTTTTTCTTTCGTTTGATAGTTTTTAGACCAAATAAGAAAATCTTAATCCATCAAAATCCGCATCGGCAGCTCGAATCCCTATGAAAAACAGAAATCTAGCGAAAAAACTGATTGTATTTTTTCACAACAGTAAAACAATTAGAGGAAATATAGAAAAGTTAACTAAATATTACTTAAACACACTTAAAATTGCAAAACCTTGATTTTCTAGTAAGAGTAAAGATTTGAATATAATAAAACAAACTAAAGTACTAAAATCATCCTGTAGTAGTAAATATATATTTCAGTAAATGCTTGTGAGATTAGTAGTAAGACGGTACTGTCTGCACTAAGACAGAAAAGATAAAGTTAAAAAAAAATAAAATCGAATCCAAAGAAACAAAACAAGGACTTGTCCCTAAAAAATCATATCTGAGCTAAATTAAAATATCAAAAAAGATATGACTGCTAGACAATTTAAAAGTGAACTAAATGCTGAATAGAAAAAATCTTTTTGAGTTTTACTTTTAAAAAGGTAGAATAATACATTATATTTTTTTTGTTATTTTACAAAGTCAAGAGAAAATAGATATAGATTTATACTTGTTTTTACAAAATTATAGTAAAATTCAATGGGGGTAAAAAAAATCCTATTTGATCTATGACTTATGCACTTTCACTCAGTAGAGGTTTCACAAGCAGCACATCTGAACGTTTAGGGTTATTTAAGAAGTTACCAAGCTTCTATTAGGGATGACTAACATTTTTGTGCCATCTACATGGGGAAGAGAAGCAGTCTGGTCCGTTTGGATTGTGATCTCATCGTGGTGGAGACAAAGACGCCTCATACCTCGATTTGCTGCGTTTGCGACGGCTGTTTCTCGTGGCATATTTTAGCTCTTATGCGCTCTTGTATCAGTCATTTTAAATAAAAGCAGTATGTCATGAAATCAAAATGGTATACCTTGCTTATATATGTTGGTTTTTGCCGTTGGTGTAAGTGTAATTTAACTCAGTAGTTGATAATGATTAGTTTATCATCCTGTTGACCAAAAATAAAACAATTTTCTTTAAAAAATGTGGTTTTTAGGTTGTTTGTTTCACTTTCTGCTAAGAATATGATCAATTTCTAACTTCAGCCTTTGCATCTTGAAGCAATTACATTTTTTCTCCTAACCACTATTACCACCGTTTTATTTCCATCATGCTGGCATTCAACACAGCCCTTGGGAGCAGTTGAGTATTAGCAATACAAATTCCCTTTGTAAAAAAACATCCCGTCCCTTGAAGGATGAAGAATTAGAGACAAAGTCAGTCAACATCATCTAGGGATGATGGGTAATGTAAAGATTAGTTTGTGAAAAATGTTATATGCAAAAAGAGTTCGAATCCTTGAATGACAAAAAGTAAAAAGCAGTAAATTATTTTCACAGCACTGTTTTCCTGGATTTGCAAATGACAGCTGTAGCAGACTAACTGCAACAGATCTACAGCTCGTACACGTTCTATTGCGTTGCTCGTTTATTTTGTCTCGTGTAATCTGCACCTAAAGGGTTTCTTTGTCACAAACAAGAGAGAATTGTGTTTGCAGATATTCATCTTTTGCTGACATACAAAAGACTCATTTGGTTGCACTCGTTCAAACAGTTACTATATGAAGAGGGCATCGACACTCAGTGACTTTGTAATTGTATGGTTAGGTAGGTTTAATGGGAGAATCTTCAGGGGTCCAATTGAAAGTGAAATCATAAAGTGATGACCGATGAGAAGCTGTGTGGAGGAGGAACTGTGTAGCGACGCGGTTGCGTTCTGTCTCCGCCAGTGTCATGTGATTTCACCAAAGACTCATTCAGTCCGACAACAAACACAGATTACCTTGTCACACACCATTATGAGAGTTCGGCCTCAGTTAGCAGAGATTAAATACTCGATCTCCCATCTTCCCCGTACACGTGGTTTAACCTGAAATCAACAAATATGTGATCTCAAGTTTTTTTTCTGATATCGCATTGTATCATGACTACTGAAATGTTTGAATCTTTTTTTTTTTTCTTGCTCGAGTTTCTGCTGCTGCAGTCCGCTGTTGATGCGGGGTCACTTGAATGACGTCCAGCCCCTGTGAGCCTACCCATGCTGCTTTGAGGTGTCAGTATCGGGGCCTTGGCAGCTCCCTGTGGAAACATTGAACTGAAGCTCTTTGGCTCGTTTAGAGGTTTGCTCCTCAAAAGCTTCAGAGCTGCCAACAACACTTTTTTTTTTTTTACTGAGAGTAATTGTGTTGTTCCCTTTTTGTTGGAATTATCCATTAACTGAGAGCGTATGACAGCTATCAGAACCCTGAAGGTTGTCTTTAAGTAGTCGTCATAAAACTGCCCCCAAGACCTTTTAATCTGTCACACATTTTATGACTGAATTAGTTTTTTGGGGGCTCTTTTGTGTGAGTTCAAGCTTTGTTTCTGTTGCTTGTCTGGGCAAACAACTCGATCTGTACTGTTTGAGAGGCACGCCTCTTGCTGTGTTTGTTGAGAAAAGTGTGTGTGTGCAAGTTTTTGTGCTAAATGAGGATGTGATACTTCATACTGGTGGGTCTGGCTGTATCAGTGGAAACGTACTGGGAACAGCGCTACAAGGAAACCGAGCTCCCAACAGAGAGAGATCTGTGAAAACCGAAACGTGCAGGGAGATTCGACATTGCACACGCTGCAAACTGCTCAGGCCCCACATGCCCCTTTCCCTCCTTCTCTCCTTTATTTCCCTCTCTTTGATTTTTTTTTTTTCCCTCTTAAAACTCCTTGTATCCAAACCCCATTTCGTAAGACAGATTCTATTTTCCACGGCCACACTTTGACAAACTGTTGGGCTCCTTCCTCATACCTGCTGAGCGTTCCAGCCAATCAGATTGAAAGACTGAGACATGCTCATGGGCATGTTTGAATACGAACAACGCTGCAAGATGTTTATAATTCCCTCCGTGGTGCAGCAGTACAGACCTTGCAGAGATTTCCCAGGGTTTCTGTGCTCCCTGGCTGCAGGGTCTGCAGAGGGAGGGATCTGGGAAGCAAACTGGGCACAGTGGGCAGCATTGAGTACTGAGTTCGATTGTGGCACAGGATCCATACTCTGTGAGCACAGGAATTGAAGCTTGAATAAGGGTTAGAGGTCAGTCCCTTGCAAAAGTATTCAGACTTCTTGAGCTTTTACACCACAAACTCTAATGTATTGCATATACCAAACCAAACAAGCTGAACAATCTAGATAGTAATTTTGACTCTGTCCTGATTAATTAAATTAGTTTGAAGCCACAAAAGTTTGATCACATTTTTTATCAGAATACATTATAAGACATTCATGATCTTTAAATTTAAGAGCTGACATGTTCAATTATTAGGTTTTAAAGTGAATAGTAAACACCCATCAGACTAAACCTGCTAAGATTTTTGTTTTTATTACCTTTAAATTGGGTCTGCAGAATGATGGGGAAGCATGAAGCTGCAATAAATTTGTTAAACGTAGCAAAGAATCAAATTAACCTCCGTCCCCCTTTCCCCTGATTTACCACAATATTACCCTTAATCAACGGGAGCTTTAACATGCCATTAAAAGACAGTTAAGGTCCATCCGAATGGCCAAACATAATATTCACATACAAAGTTTCAATTCATGGCCCATGAAAATATTTTAGCCTCGCAGAATTGCATCCAGAATTTAAAATGGCAACAACAGATTCATTGTTTTTTGCGTTCAATCATTCATGTTTAATGTCACCGAGAGGCGACGTAGAGAGTTTAAAGAGCTAGAGAGTTAACTTTAGATTGTGTTCAATACCAGTACATTGACGATTCCTGCTTTTCATTACCAGTATCTGAACAATACTTTTTACCTATGTTTTTAATTCTAAGTGGAACAAAGTACTGTTGTTTTTTTGTGTGTTTTTCTTTATTAAAATAAGCAAAAGGTGAAAACTTTCAGCCCAAACGGTAAACTATAATTTAACAAACATTTTTCTTTTTAGAGCAAGAATAAGACTTTAAATATAATTTTGTATTAGAAATTAAAAGGTAGTATATACCTTTTAGTGCAAAAACAAAAGAAAACAGTTCGAAGATAAAATATGGTCTATTTTTTGGTCCAAGAAACGTGAAACATCTACTCTAAAAACCTGAAATAAAAAAAATGTTTTCACCAGATGTTTAAGTGCTTAAATATATTGCTCCTAAGTCTATATTTGATGACACAAATCTTATCACAGATGTTACATTTAGCTCTGTGGACGTTTACTTTCACAAAAATCAGCCAAACCTTTGATTTTAGCCTTTTCTTAGTCCACAACTGTTAAGTTAGCCAAGCAATTGGAGAAGTCTCGTTGTAAAGGGAAGGCGGGACTGAGTGTGAGTGACAGCAGCATCCCCCAGTCACGTGACGCAGAATAGGGGAAGGAAAATGAGCTGTGCGGCTAATTTCCAGGGACATTTCATTGAGAAAGTAGCAAAATCTAACACCAAAAAAAAATTATGTTTTTTTTCCCATAATCGGTACCTACCAAATGTTTTCAGCCAGTACTAAAGAGGTACCAAGTTTTGGTACCAACCCTACCCAAGTAGATATAATATGAAGTTAAAGGAAAAAGAATGCATATTTTGCAAGTATTTCTGCTAGTAGATTTTCCAAAAATATGCTGTTTATGTATACTTCCACCTTTTTGCTCTGAGACTACTAAATAAAATTTAATGCAACCATCAAGACTCCTCTAAAATGTCTATCAAGTTCAGCAGTGAATAGCTTTAAAGTTTCTTAAAAGTTCCAGAGATTTTAAAGCTTTTGCAAGCCTATTGTTTGCAGATTAGTTGTGAAAATTCCTAGTTTGACTCTGGGGAGCTGTTGTCTGACTAAAGAACATCTCTTTATTATGCATGGATAGCAACAGTTGCCTTACACGACCATCAAGTCTGAAACTTGTACAGTATATAGGGACATCGTGCTGTAATGATTTTATTGCAGCTGAAAAATGTGTTTTCGAACAATTTTAAAATGGGAAGAAGGGGAAAAAAATAGGAGTGCAGCAAAGAAATTAACATTTAACCCAAACACTCTGCTTAGTATCAGTGCAACTGTATCAAATTTGCCCTGCATGTTTCTTTGGAAAATACAATGTAGCTCCTATTTAGCATTCACTGAGTCAACTTCCCCTGCGGTGGCTTTTAGTTGTGTGTGTGTGTGTGTCTGTAACCATGTGAACATGCGCATCACGGAGAAAAAAGTAATGCTATACTGTTGTGATCTGGGCCCCTAAGTGAAGCCTCGTAGCTTCTAGATGGGTTAGAAATCCCTCCCACCCCTAGATGCAAACAACCAAACCCGTGCTTCTGTGCTTGGAGTCTGAACGCACTGCACAGCCGTCCCTGACTCATTTATCCCCACTGACCTTCTTTGCTCTCCTACCTGCAGAGATGCATGCAGCCACAGCACAGTTAAAGGTTTGGGGGGGGGGGGGGGCCAGTGAAACAGATGGATCAGTAAAGTGTGAGAAGAGGGCAGGAGGAGAGTTGCAGATTAATCGACTCACTCTGCTCTGCAGTGTCAGCTGCTGCTTAGAAACGGTGTGTTGAGCCCTCGGATGGCCGGCCTCTGTGTCGCCATGGAGGTTTGTTGTTGTTGATGAAGTAAGCTAGCTGATTGAGATGCATCTTTAAGTGGAAGTACACTCCACTTCAGATTCAGCTGCAGCGCTTCCTTATATGGTGTGAAAGTCAACACAGTTCAGAAATGAAGATTGCCGATGAGCTGCGATAAGAAGGGGGTGAAACCAGCTGGGAGACTAATGGAGGATAACGTCGAGTGGATCATCAACTGTGGCTCTTCAACAGTCTGCACCCCTCGGTTAAAATGGCAGGCTTTTGCCCTGTAGAAACATGTCTTCTGCGCATAGTGTGACATTCGTCCTGTTCAACTAGAAAGCAGGCAAATCAGTTAGAAGAATGAAAATATAAAGGAGTAAGGCACAGTATCGGGTTGTTAAAGTGCACACACATTGACTTCTATTCCCGTTTGGTAGGAGTATATTAGCATCCCAGTCGACGAAGTCTGAGCGCTCTGCCTTGCAAAAGTTCTACGAAGTTTCCTAACCAGGAGGGCATTTCATGTCCACGATTTGTATCTCAATGGGCCTTTCTATAATTTTAATTTTCCTTTTTTTTTTTTTTTTTTTTTTTTTTTTGGGTGATTTTTCTCAGATTCTCTTCATCTACAGCTGAAGAGTTCGAGTCAAACCCAGCTGGTGTTTAAAGCTGGACATACTGTGATCCAGCTTGAACAAAACCTCACTTCCATTTGAAAAAAGGAACCACTGATCATGATCCTGCCACCACCATGTTTCAGTGTGGATGTTGTCTTTCTTTATCAGACCAGTACATATTCTCCAACTGGGTTTTGGGGAGATTTTAGCCAGGATTTTCTATTTATTAATTTCTTTTTAAATGAAAGTATTCTGTCTTGTAACTTCTTAGTTCAAACACATAAGATATGGATGTTAAAATATATTTTTAAGATCTTACTGGACTTGTTTATCCCCTTACTTACTTACCTCCTTACTTATCAGTTGTTGAGCTTTTCTGGTCGCATCCTTTCAGATACTCGAAAAATTTTTGCCGTTCCACGGTCAAAGTTCATACCGTTGGGGTGACTAAAAGCTCTTTCTGGAAACAACTTTCTCCAGACTAATCTATACCTGAACTTTTTGAATCAAAGGTCAAGACTGTTAATTTTTTTACATTTTTATATTTTTATTCAGGCAGGGTTTTAATACCCAAACATGTTTCAGCACCTGCGCTTTTATCCACCCTGTTTTTAACCTACTTTTTAAGTTTTTCATATATTGACTTTGTTAAGCACTTTGATCACTACTATTGTGGATTTGTAAAGAGGATGAATGAGAAAATGTTCAAGATGATTGATTCATATTAAACACAATATCTGCTTTATAAACGTTCCTTCTGCTCATTCAGTGCTGCGGTTGATCTCTTGGCTGCCTCTTTGAGACATTTCTGCCTTGTTTTTAATTAGGTCAGAAGAAACATCCTGTTTTTGTCATCTTACTGTTGCTCCACACTTTCTGTACCTTCCTCCTTATTGATGCATTTATTTAACCTCTTTTCAAACTGGGACTTTAGATAAAGGATGCATATGAAAAGACATCAGGAAATGGAGATGTCCAAGTCTTTGAAATTGTGTTTGGGAAAAGTAAATTGCATGGCTTTACTCAATTATTTTTGATTTTTTTTGTCTTCTCCTTTTCAGGCCTTTGGTAACGCTAAGACGGCCCACAACAACAACTCCAGTCGCTTCGGTAAATTCATCCAGGTGAATTATCTGGAAAGTGGAGTAGTCCGAGGGTAAGTAATCAACTTTTTGTCTTTCTTTTTTAAACGAGCTCCGCAATTTTCTGGTTCCTGCAACTTTTTTCCCCCCCTCATCTGGATTTTGAGCTGAATCTCTTCCTCTTTCCTTTTTAGTGGGCGGTCATGTGGTGCTCAGTGTGCATGTGGGATGAAACTTGGAGCCATTAGCGTCTTCTTCCTTTTTCTCCACAGTCAAATTCTGGTTAGAAGTTTTATCAAAGTCTAGTCAGCTGGGTCACTTCCTTATTTCCTCATCAGGACAGGGAAGAACAGCTACTAGAAAATACCAAAGAGCTCAGAGTGGGACTTTTCAGACTCTCATCAATGCTAACAACGCTTGTGGTGACAGCTGCTGAGAGCTAAAATAATATGGCCTTGGATTCCCCCCCATGGCACCTTCTGCGCTTTTACACGCTTTACCCTTAGAAATGTCTGTAGCTGTCTATTAAAATAGACTCTTAATAGACTGAGACTTTTCTTGGCTTCAGGCTGAAATTTTTAAGCTCATAGTTAACAGCTGCTGTCTGTGCTTGTGTGGTTCTGTGCCTTTTCTCAATAAAGGGATATAAAGCTATATTAGAAAACACCCACAGGCCCGTCCCTCAGCTCCACTCAGTACGTTTTTCAAAGCCTGCTTGCCTGTACATCCATCTCTAAATTGTCAATGGAGAAGCTTTGTAAAAGGAAGCTGCTGCTCTGGTTTCCTTAACCCTAATCTGGTTTTCTGTTTAAGGAATCGGAGGACTTCACCGTCATACTTTTTCAGATTCCAGTCGTCCTATCCTCTATTTTTACGGTGTAAAGAGGAGCCTCGTGCCATGAGACATGATGTGCCTACCATGTGTCTGTGTGTACCCGCCTTGGGAGCGTTTTGTACTCGCCTTGACACGTTTACAAAAGGCAGAAGCCTTTTATTAATCTTCAACGTTTTCACATAAAAAAAAAAAAACAAGCCTCAATATGCTTTGAGTGATTACATGTGCTAATAATCATGGTTGGTGTTTAATTTGGAGCAAATGGAAAGCTTTCCTGGCTAGCTATTAATTCTGGGAGCACACAAGCACCAAATATCTTATCTGTCAGTTGTGCCTTGAAGATGTTTCTGTGATTCTTTGTGTCATACAAGCAGGTGCAAAGAGGACATTTTATAAAAGAATACAGCAGGGGTTGGCATAGAGCTGTAGGGTTTGTGGGGTGGACACCAGAAGGAGTGACTTCATACAGAAAACACCACAGATACAGATGTGGTCTGTTCCCTTTTACTCTGATATCCCCCAAAAAAGCTGGTGCAACCAGGCTTCAGAGGTTTGTTAGAGAAAATTGGTAAACAAACATGATAAAAGGCCAGGCAAGGAGAGCAATGATTAGAAAATCCGTCAAGAGACGCATACTATCTATGGAGGAGCTGCAGAGATCCATAGCTCAGGAGGGTGAATCTTCCAGGCCTAAATTCAAAGGCTTTGGAACCTGAATGTAAATGTACACCACAGTTTGAAAACTTTGTCTTCTTCACAATCACGCACTACTTGGTGTCCAAATAAGACGCATAACAGTTTGCGTTGTAGGATGTTAAAATAAGGTGGAAAAGCTCAAGAAGAAGGAAGCTAGCCGGAGACTAAAGTCCAGATGTTTGTGGTAAAAAGTTGCAGCTGTTGCAGCAGTTTAAAATCTTGTCATAGTCATCGTTATAGGGGAGGTTTTCCTCTCCACTGTCGCTACATGCTTGTTCCGTAAGAGGGATTACTGAGGGATTGCTTTGGTTGGAGTCTGCATGATCCGGGCACAACCTCATGTCAATCACTCAACACAACCTGCTGGGATTCCTTACATAGAAAACTTTAAACTGATTAGACTGTAGAATTGTATTGAAATGACTTTTCTTGTAAAGTGCCTCGAGATGACATCTGTTGTGAATTGGCGCTATAGAGATAAATTTAACTGATTGTGTCGTGTCTCTAAAATACAGTACAATTCCCTGTGGGATGAATACTAAAACTTCTTCATTCATTGTGAATTATTTTCTTTTTTTCCCCCAGCATTTTTAAACATCTTGAGCCAGATACATTGTAAAGTGTATCAAGGAAAAATGTTTTATTTTATTAGTTGTAATAGCATTTTTCATTAAATCAGGCTGTTTCAGGTTATGCTCTAGCATAGGAGAGGCATTTGAGTGCCGCTTTATCCAAATTCCTGTCAGAGAATGCTTTCAGCAAGAATGTGTGATATTTTATCTTTCTAATTTATCTTGGACTTGGAGTACAAATTTTTCTCATGCTGAAAAGAGTTCTGCTTGCGTGTCTCAAGCCCTGAAACTTGCAACACCAAACACCCCCCAATGTAGCAGTTATTGCAAAACAGACGCCAGAAATGTTGAGAGTGTGAACATTTCACATTGTCTTGTGTTTAAGGCCGCATTTTTGGTGGATGGACACGACGAAGTTTCTCACAGCAGAGCTCTATTCTTAGTGTGTCCTGAGGACTGGCGTCAGTGTTGTTTTTGCTTGGGTATAGAGAAAAACAAGTTGGACATATAAAATCTGATTTAGAAGGCTTTATGGCCCCGGGTTGGTCTGTTTGGTAAATACCACCACATTTAAATCTACAGACCTCCTGACAGCATCCTGATGGCATTTGAGGGTTTTGCTGAATGTTATTGTAAAGTTCATATTGAGCGTCAATGTGTGTGTGACTGTGCAGATTGTCCCAACCATCCGTCCTTACATCCACTCATGCTCCTCTCCTCGATCATTCTCATAGGCTGACTTGGACTCGCACACACGCAGTGAAATTATCCACATTGTTCTGTTACCTATCCTCATGTTTGTGCTCCTTCTTTCTCACACCGTTTTTCAGGGCAGTGGTGGAGAAGTACCTTCTGGAAAAGTCTCGTCTGGTCTCCAGAGAAAAGAACGAGAGGTAGGGATCGACCCGGGGGTGGTCTTGACCCTTCACCCCCATCAGCGCTTCATCAGGCCGTCTGGATAAACATGAGGAGTTTTTTTCTCCCCCCTCGGCAGATCCTGATGGTTAGATTGGAAGTTCAGATGGAGTCTTTAGATATTCATCTGTGTAAACGCTTTGACTCCCACACACTATTAAATACTGGTCCTGAATGTGTTTTCACCACACATATCGGCACACCTGGGAAAAATGTGTAAAAGCCATAAATTAAATCCTTCTGTTACTGCTGTAGCAAATTCTCACACCAAAATACTAAGAAAAATCCAATATTTGACCCTTTATCAGCATTACGTCCCGCATGAGTAATATTATAAACTTCCGGATCAGATCTGACGCCCTTTCTGTAGAATAGAATGAGGACCTCTGTCCCAGGATGAAGAAATTGTAACTGCAGCAAAGAGACGGGTAATTGAATCATTTAGATTCAAACAAGAAAATATACAAAACAATTAAGAATAATATACTTACAGTAAGGACGATATTAAAATCCTAAAATACTATGTGGTTATTAAAAATAAATACGGCATACTCCAATTTGCATGTGTATTTGTGCATTACGAAACCAAAAACATACTATTAACAAGAAGTGGAAAAAGAAACAGTGCAAACAGCAATATGCATTGATAGCAAAAGTGTTATTTAAACTGAGAAAAACAGTGCAAATTACAGAATGTAAGCATTTGTTGTGTTTGTTGAGAGCTGTAATGGTTATAGAGTCCAACAGCTGCTGGGAGGAAGGACCTACGATCTTGCTCCTTTATTCAACTAGGATGCAGCAGTCTGTCGCGGTAGGAGCTCTCCAGTTCAGCAATATTTTCTTACATGGGTTTGGAGACACTTTCCAGCAGTGATGTTTGTTCTCTGCTAGACAATGTAATGTACATTCACCTTTTACATCATTGTAAATCTAAGTGAGTCCACTGATTTATGGCAATTAAGGATGTAATCATAACTGTGGACAGAGTAAAAGCATTTGTCAAACCACTCAGGAAGGCAAAATAACATCCAACTCACAGTTCAAAATCACAACTAGTCCACAGCTGCATGCTTAAGCTGATTTATAACATAAAAAAATGGGAAAAAATGAAATAGGAGGCCATAAAAAAATTATATTTTCTCATTTTTATTGGGTTGTGTTTTGGGTAAAAATGTCATGAATTGTAAGGAGTTATTCTGACTGAGTCCCGAAAGCTCCCAATGAGCTTTAGTATCTATGCTTTTAATACTTGTGAAAACTTCATTCTTACCAGTAGGGCAGTGCCTTTTCCTTAAAGGTCTCAATCACTCGTTTTTCAATAAATTTGCTCTGGTCTCTGGTTTGAATCAAATCCTTGTGACTCGTTTTCTGTTGGGGGAAAAATCCTCTCTCTCCTGTTTATGGAGGTTCCTGTTTTTCAAAGCAGTTGGTGGTGAGGGGAAACGTCAGGAATATGAGTGTTACTTGATAATATTCATGATATGCAAACGTCTCGCCTCTGAACAATTGACTAGTTAACTGCTTGGATGTGTTATGTATTCCTGTACAAACACACCAAAAATAAGGTGTTGCAGTGATGTGACTGTCTGCATTTCCGAGAGGCGAGCTCCCTCATTATGTCACTCTGCATACCATCCACAAGCCGCTGTTACTCACACTAGACTGCTAGTCTGTTGCTAGCTGTATGACTAATAAGCTGCCATACGTTGCATGGTGATTGGGAAATAGAGTCAGATTGTTAGTGGCTTCAGCAAATACACCTCAGACCTTTCAATGCCACTCCTCTGTTTTGAAAACAACAGCTATGGAGTTGTGCTTAAATTACATCTTTTGTCCCTGATTTGCCAGGTCACAACTTCGTTTTAGTATTTAACTTTTCAGTATTTTAATTTCTGACTTGTTGACTGAATTTACGCTTCATGAAAATATAAAAAAAGTCTGCTTCAACATTTATTATTTTTAGTCTAGACATTTTTAATTTATGTTGTACTGGAACTATTGTTCATAAATCGTGTCTGGTTAAATGGATAAACACAGTAAAAACACATACAAATATTCCTGAACTGTGATTTAAAGGGTGTGCATTTACTGAAGGCTGCGCCAATTCTTATTTAACAAGTCTAAAATATATTCCTTTAAAAAAAAGGCTGAATTTATTTTTCGTTATTGTCAGAAAAAAGCATGAAATTTCTCTGTATCATATTTGAAACGGATTCTAGTCTTAGATTACTCTTGGAGAAATCGAGACCAAATTACTACAAAAGCAGTTAAAGGTAAAGATTTTTATAATCTAACTATATATTATATGTTGTAAAAAAAAAAAAAAAAATCAGGAATTTTTGGTTGCCTTTTTTTTTTAATAAAAAATGTGGAAGGACCCTGATATAAAGAAGAAAACTTTTCTGAAAGCAAGGGTATACAAGCATTTATTATTTCCTGTGATTTCAAGTCCCTTCCTAACTATAAAGGCTTGAATGTACTCCATAAACCCGAGCTTTTCAGCTGAGGTGGGTCGCTCATAGAAAACGACAGTAGTTTCTTTTGAGTGGGTGAGGGTATTACTCATTCAAACCTTTCCTGTCTAGATTTTTTTTTCCCCTCTAGTTTGGAAAATCTATTCATCCTCTTCTGACAGGTTGCACTACGTAACCCTCGCCTACTCACGATCTGCTCACAGTTCAGCTAATCTCCTCTCCTAGAATTGTTGACTGAATATCCCGCCCGTCTCGTCGGGGAGAGGGAGTCCGCTGTATGATGTTATTGTTTGTTCTTGATAAGCATGGAAACTCATTAATCCGGTGTGCTTTTACAAACAAAGCTCATGTCACCTGTTTACCTCTCGGCTGATTGCACAAATGGAAAACTGATATGAAACCCCCTAGATCCTGATATATTATTGCCTTCCACATATTAGCGTTTTACATTGCTTTTTATCTCTGTGTATAACCACAAATATGAGATGCGATAATAGCGGCTTAATTGGAAATCTCAGCAGGAATTTATTAGTTCCCCATAATGTCAGTAATCTCTTTCTAAATATAGTATGTGTAAAGTATCCTTGGTGGTGTTTTGTTATTTTTCCCCTAGGAACTACCATGTGTTTTACTACCTACTGCTGGGTGCTTCAGAGGAGGAAAGAAAGGAGTTTAAATTGCTGCCGCCTGAAGAGTACTTCTACCTCAAGCAGGTATAAAATGATGTTGACTTCAATTCATTTTTAACTAGTTTTTTCCCACTGTTGTCTGATAAATTCTGCTTTAAATGTTTTAATCAGCCACAAGCTGGTAAAATTATTGTTTCCGTCTCTAAAATGGGCTTTGAAAGGATCTGCTGCTCATGAAAGCTGCCCAGCTTCTGAATAAGCTGTTTTGTACACTCTGAGCTCGCTCCACACATGTGCTTTGCATGTTAATGAGGCCGTCTTTGTTGCGATTTCTCTCTTTGCCCTGCTGTCTGTTCACTGATCCCCTTACCTCAACAGGTTGGCCATTTTAGGTTTTGGGGTCTCGCTTTTTGGGTTCCTCCCAACTAACTGGTTCCCCTTTTATGTATTCGCAGGAAAATTTTAAGATTGAAGATGAGGAAGATTTGCGTCATGATTTTGAGAGGCTGCAGCAGGCCATGCAGATGGTTGGCTTCCTTCCAGCCACAAAGAAACAGTGAGTTAAGCCGTGGTCAATTAAGAGTTCCTAGAGTATTGAAAAGTATGGAATTATATTGGAGTCATTTTTAGGTTTGAATAAAAGTGGAAAATGAATCTGAGACATGGAAAGATTTTTTCATTTCCAGAGTTCATTCCCAGCCTCTTTATTTAAAGTTGTGTTGGTCTATTCATCCATTTGTTTTCTATCCATCCATTCATCAATTTTTGTCTCTCCATCCATCCATCCATCCATCGGTCCACTCATTCATCTATCCATGAAATCCTGACCTCTGAAGGAGTATCATCTCTTAATTCATAGTGAATTCTTGCACTCATACTTTAAGGTTGCATTCACAGCAGCCCTGTTTAGTCCACTTGAAACGAACTCTAGTTTGTTTGCCCAGATATTTCGGTTCGTTTGGGGAGGTGGGAACGGGCAATCGAACTCTGATTCAGACCAAACAAACAAACAAACTCTAGTCCGCCTAAAAACGGTGGTCTCGGTTCGATTGAAACGAACCCTGTTTCGGTTTAATTGCATGTGTGAATGGTAAACGGACTGGGGCTGCACTAAAAGCAGGAAGCGGACTATTGTACATGAAATCCTGAGTAAATGCAATCCAAACAACCACTGATGCTGAATAGATAAATGCTGGATCTTTTACATACATTGCTCAATGTTTGAGAACATCTGTGCTGGAAGTTGTATTCAGACGCTCCTCCTCATAGCAAAATGCTTATATAAGTCTTGTATAAAAAACAACATTCTCCATTGTCCTGCGCCTTATTCTATGTTAACCCTGATATACTGCTGCAGTATTTATCTGGCACATTTGCAAAACACAACAGATGAATCCGAAAACCGCTATAATTAGCTGCTCCTCCATGTTTGTTAACATTTCACTGTGCTGGAAGTGTCCGCTGCAGGAGGAGGAAGCACAGCTCTGCAACAGTGCCACCAAAGGCGTAGAGGTGAAATTGTTGCTCAAAGCTAAGGACTATCTGAAAAAAAAAATAATAATTTTTTAAACCAGTGTGAATGAAAACCACAATTTTGGTCCCCAATCGAACCGAGTCTACTGGACTATCAGGTGTGAATGTAGCCTAAAATGACATAAGAGGCCTGAGAGCTCTTAAGATTTGTTTTTTCTTCATATGTTTAAGTGTGTGTGCTGTAAATGTGGTGTGCAACAAAATGGTGTCTGGTTCTCTGAACTGAAGTTTTTCTTAAATTAATTAAGTCACATGACCAAAGATGAAAAAAATTGTCTTCTGCAACAAAGGGATGGTCTAATGGAGCAGTTCACTGGAGACAGTGTGTTGTTGTAACCCCTAGACAATGCCTCCATTCTCCGACCTCAAATAGACGTTTAGATTGAAGCGGTCGTAACATCTGTCATATGACTATCCAGTAGTTTTCACTCTGTCATCTTGTCTAATTGTGTTGTAGGATCTTTTCTGTGCTTTCCGCCATCTTGTATCTTGGCAACGTGACGTACAGAAAGAAGTCATCGGGTCGGGATGAAGGGTTGGATGTAGGACCACCTGAAGTCCTGGCTACCCTCTCTGACCTGCTGAAGGTAACCTGGTGATTCTAGAGTCGCCGCACCTTAAAACTGTTTGCTGTTGCTTAACTAAGACACAGAAAAGATCCCTGAAGATATTCACAGACTGAGTTGTTAAAACAAAGTAAAAAGCAAAGTAAATCAAGATTTGTAGCACAAATTAATTAATTTAAAAAAATGTGGCTATCTTTTTATGTAAATATTCAAAAGAATTGATGCAATTCATGAAAATAATCCCAAACCAATAATCTCAATTTGCACTGAACTATTTGTGTTTAATGCATTCGATTCTGAGATAATTCATATATTTTATTAAATCTCCACAAATTATACACTGGATAGAACAGTTTTTTACAACTTAATTTTATGCTTTTGTAAGATATTTGGTCCGCATTAGGATATCAGTTTATAGCTCAAAATAACAAGAAATTCCAATGTTGAAAAAATGTAGAAAAGGGGATATTGATCATTCCTCACTCAACTCCTCTATCTAATATCTAAAATATAGAAATAAGAATGTCTTAAAAAAAGGTTTTTATAATATTTTATAAATTGATGATGGGTTTTATTTTTAATTTGCCGCATCGCAACTTTTTGTCCTACATCTCAGCTAGATTTGAGGAAGATGTGCAACTTGTGTTTTGGAGTCAGGTTACTTTAGCCCTTCATCTATATCAAGAGATCTCTATAATATGTTGCAGAGGACAGGGAGAAGGAGGGTGAGCAGTTGTTTTTTTCTGGGTGCCATTACTGGGCAATAATTTAATTTGTTAATTAAATTAGGTAATTGCATTTACCCAATGGCCATATATAGTTTACATATTTATCTTGCCTTATTTAATTATTTATCTATTAAGTTTTTAAATTTTATTCCTGCCTGTTTACTTTGTCTGTGCTATTTCTATGCCTGTTAGCAAGCACTCGTTGCTGTTGTTTCCTCCGCCAAGGAGGTTTTATTTTTACCAGGGTTTGTTTGTCTGCCAGTTAGTTAGCAACAAAACTCAGAAAGTTATAGGTGGATTTTGATTACATTTTCAGGAGATGTAAGCAGAGAGAAATGATTAGAATTTGAGGATGATTAGAAAAATCGAAAATAGCGATTTTTGTGGATTACTTCTGAACCTATGATCATATCAGTATGTGTTTATCCCCCTCAGGTAAAAGAAGAACTGCTGGTTGAGGCTCTGACGAAGAGGAAAACAGTTACCGTCAATGACAAGCTGATCCTCCCCTATAGTCACTCTGAGGTAGACTTTAACCACAAAAAAAACAACATTTCTGCATCTTCCTCTGTGCTGCTGAGACACCTAAAGAAAACTTGACCATTTCCACCTCAAAACCCTGAAGTCCGATAAAGTCACCTCACCAGAATCCTTTGTTCATGCTTTCAGGCGATCACAGCCAGAGACTCCATGGCCAAGTCTCTGTACGGTGCGTTGTTTGACTGGATAGTGCTGCGCATCAACCACGCACTGCTCAACAAGAAAGACATGGAGGAATCCGTCCCCGTAAGAAAACAGCACACATAAACCCTCCCACTGACTGAAACCAGTTAAACATCCATCTGCAAGTGAATTAATTATATTTAACTTTGTCTTCCAGTGCTTGTCCATCGGTGTCCTGGACATTTTTGGCTTTGAGGACTTTGAAACCAACAGCTTTGAGCAGTTCTGCATCAACTATGCAAACGAGCAGCTGCAGTATTACTTTAACAATCACATTTTCAATCTGGAGCAGGTGGGTAGCTTTTCTTTAAACTATCACTTTCTAAAAAGGCTAATAAACACATAATAGATTTTTTTTTTTGCTGTTAATCTGACTCATCAAACCTTCTAAAGAAGGAAAATGTAGCTAGCTTATTCAATCGATCACAATGAAGCGGGTATTAGGAACATAGGGGGGAAAAGCATCTGTTAACATTTTTTGCCTGTTTATTTAGTTTCTCTGGGTTAATCTTTTTAGAAAACTATTTGATGTGGGCGTGTAAACCAAAATGATCTCTCCTGCCTCATTCAGGAAGAGTACCAATCAGAGGGAATCACCTGGCACAACATTGACTACACAGACAACCAGGGGTGCATCCATCTCATCAGCAAGAAACCCACAGGCCTGTTGTACCTCCTAGATGAGGAGAGCAAGTAAGAACAGCCGAAGATGGGATTAAATAGTACATTTCTTCTGATATTCCTTTTTCTCATCCCTCTTCTCTTCCCTGCACCCTCAGCTTTCCACATGCAACCGATAAGACCCTGTTGGCCAAATTCAAGCAGCAGCACCATGGAAACAATTACTTCATACCTACCCCAGTCATGGAGCCCGCCTTCGTCATTCAGCACTTTGCAGGGAAAGTCAAATATCACATCAAGGTATGATGGCAAATTCCAAATTCAGATGTGTGAGTTTTCTGGCTGCAACTGTCTCAATATCTGTGGCCTCATTAGGATTTCCGGGAGAAGAACACAGACCACATGCGTCCTGACATCGTGGCGCTGCTGCGGAGCAGCGACAGAGCCTTTGTGAGGCAGCTCATCGGCATGGACCCGGTGGCCATGTTTCGGTGGGGCATCCTTAGAGCCACCATCAGGGGGCTCGCTGCATTCAACGAGGCAGGCCGCTCCTGGGCTGCAAAAACAGCAGGTAGACCTTCAGCTAATCAGTAATTTAGGGACAGATCAGATTTTTTTATGGGGTTCCGTAAATGTGTAATTGTGAGCTTGAAAGGGTATTCTCAAATCAACATGTGAGACTTTGATGCCGTTGCAAAAACACCAACTGTCCAAAACGCGCAACGTATAGAACCATAAATTTTGATCCCCAACCAGAGCCTCTGTGGATGGATATTTAATACACTGGTAACAATACTGATATATTCAAGTAATATAAACTGAGAATGGGAATGTCTGGTGAGTAATAAATTAAGACACTCCAACATTTTCTTCTACCCCAAATTACTAAAATTACACACAGTCCAGTAAAGAATCTGCTTGTGGAAGATACAAAATCCTAAAAGGAGTCTCCACAAACCTAAAATGGCTCCACGGACATGCTGCAGGGTCCTGCTACTTTTGATATGAAATGCGTGCCCGCACAATCAGAGACCAGAACCAGAAACAGAACTGGATCCTGTTTCACGGCAATAAATCCACCAAGGACTGGTTGAGAATGCAAAGACAGATAGACCACTAATAGGTTTTTTTCACTACCAGCCTCTACAGTTGGGCCCAACTCTAGTCCGCACAATCCGGGTGGGTTTCCATTACAATAAATCTTTCTAGTAGGTGTGATCAGAGTCCAAAAGGTAGTGCCAGGTTATCCATACGCTAAACGGATGCAACGTAAAAGTGAAGAGATCCCCAACTCCAGGCCCAAGGGCCTTATATCTTTAGTTTAATGAGTAAAACAAGGAAGGTTTTTTGAAATTCCACTTAAACGGAGCCAATTTCATTACATAAAAAAATGAGTTTTTTGCCTGGGTTGCTGCAAATTGTTAAATCAGCATCTTTCTTTTCCATGTTAGTGATGATAACTTCACAGAAGCTCAGTTCTTGCTCCCCACTGTACAAAACTGTCCCTTTTTAAAAGCATCAGTATTTTCCTCATGTGAAAAGATGGAAAGGTAGTGTAATGCAGACGCATTTTCACCGCAGCTTAAGCACAACGCAGATGTCCAACTCTGTAATTAGATTTAGGGTCAGCATGAAAATCAAAGGTGGTTACAAACGTCTGAGTTTTTCTCTGCATTTCTGAATCCTTCTGCATGTTTTCAGGCTTTTATAAGTCGTCCGATGATGTGCGTTTAAAAGGAGAGGAACAGATTTTATAGAACGGTCTAAGGGATAACAAACTATCAGCTCCTAATTACACCAGTTTTTGCTTGAAATGCTGTGTTTACTTGTATTTCATCTGTTTCTGTAGGTGTTATCCGACCAACATCCAGAACGCCTTTAGGAGAGCTTCAGCGCTCCAATACCCCGATAGAAAGAATGTACAAGTAAGTAATGTGCATCATTTGTTTAAAGTTTCGTTCTCACTTTGTGCCTCTGTTTTCTAGAAGGAATCTGTTGTGGGGACCGACTGACATTGTGGTTTTACACCCTTTCTGGTTGATCCCTTTTGTTTCACCGAGGTTATGTTAAATCGACAAAATTCTCTCCTCATGCTACTTGGAAATGTTAAACCTGTTTATTTTTCATGGGCCGCCACTTCAATCCTGTTGTGCTGAGTGAGATGAGGATGGACATTTGGAAAAACGTCTTTAAATCTTCCTTCACCTCATCTCAGTCACCCATATCCTCCCCACCTCTCGGTGACCCCAGTGTGTGCGGTTCTCTCCTCTTCCTTCCACAGACGAGCTTCTATGCTCGCTTTCTACTTTGATCACTCAGAGGAGCGCCCTCTAGAGGCATTCGAAGACATCTTTGCTAGCTATGAGAATAAGAAGTAAGTGCATTTGGTGGAAAGAAGAGAGGAATGAAGACAAGAGGCCAAGCAGGAAGGATTTAGTTGGGTTTTATTTTTAGTTTGTTCTGCCTTCTGAGTTTGCTCTCAAAAAAATTATGTCAGCTCTAAAGATGCAGTCTTGTTTTTTGTTTTTAAATGGCAGCGGTTTATATATTTTAAAATCTACTTCTTGAAGTATGAAAGTCAGTAATTTGAGGAAGTTTGGTTTAGCTATATAACACTTTAAAACAATATAAGTTTCTGTTTCACCTACATTTCCAATCTTCCCTCGGTGTAATCCTCTTCCTTATTATATATGTCTCAAAGTCCCTCATCAGATCTATCGTTTACACATATATTACTCGAGCTGCAGAGTACAGAAAAGTGTTTGCTGAGTATCCACTTAGATTATGTCCTTTAGCTGTGAAGCCTTAAGAGCACACAGTCCTTCAAATACACTCGCAGAGGCCTGGCCAAATATGCAAACACAACCATGAGAGCTTTCTCAGAAGCAAATCAAACCACCGAGGCTAGTTTTGGATTGTTGGTCTTGTGTTGCAGACTTCTTAAATTAAGGGAGAACTAAAAGTGAAGAGCCGTTTCCTTCCCTGCCTGACCTCTGTTTTCATGGTCAGAATAAGGAAAGCACTGCATGGACTCTTTTTTTTGGGGGCGGGGGGGGGGGGGGGGGGGGCGCAGGAAACGTCTCCATATTAACCTCACCAGCCGCAGTTGAGGGACTGCACACACAACTACTACTTCACCCGTAACAACGAGCCAGTAACAGCCGCAGCATGGAAACAGACAGCCAGAAAACAACCCCTATCATCAGCTCTGCATGTTAACCACCACAGTGACAGCGAAACACTGATGTGTAAAAAGCCTTAAAATAAAGTAATCTTTTGGTGCACAAACTTTTAATTTGATCACATTTGTTCACTGGGGTCTGAGGGGGAAATACCACATTAAGAAAATCACTTTAACAAAATCCCTGATGGTATAATTATTGGAATCCTTGCAGATCAGTGGATCAGTTCAGAGTTGGATGATTTAAATGGCTAATGAAGCATCCTTTGATTCAGGTGTTTTGAATTAAATCATGCAGCATACAGAGGACTGACTTTGGTCCCCCCTGCTCTAAACCCTCCAGAGTCCTGGTCTCTGCGGACTGAGACGGCAACGGAAGTGGTTGATTTTTGTGTCTGGTGAACCATTTCTGTGTGTTCATCTTCTAGCTTACTCAAAGAGAAATTGGTGTCTGTGTCTTTTTGATATTTATCCCCCAGGGAAACAAAAAAAGAAGTTCATACAAACTTGAAGTAAAGTATAAAAAAAAATTCTTAAGTTGTATTTATTTTTAATGGAGTGTCATGGTTTAGAGATTTTGTTTAACGATCATTCTTTAACATTAAATTTTTCGTAAGTGCATATTACACCGAGTGATTACGCAGCTGTGACAAAAGATCAACACAATTTTAAGACTTTTTACACATCTTTTAACAGGGGAGCCAAAAAATATGTCTGCATATACATGTGCGCGTGTTTGTGACTACGTCCTCTAAATACCCCATCTCTTTTTTCTGTTTTGTGTGCGGCTCTCTCTCTATCATAAAGGATATGACAGCATGGTTGGGTGGTCTGGTGTGTCCTGTGGTTTCATGATCGACAGGAGAATATATTTTGCTTCAGATGAGCAGCGTGTGAAACCCTGTTTCTCTCCTGGTGTCCGACCCCCAGCTGTGCTGTGTTTTTTTTTTTTTTTTGGTCTTGGGTAACCGTTTTGGCTGTGTTTCCTTTTGAGGTGACCTAACAGGGGTGTTCTTTCTAACTGTCCTTTCCTTTTACATTCTTCTCCCCTCTCCCTTCTCTTCCTTTCCCTGCCTTTCCTGCTCTTATGTTTGTGTGTGTGTTTGGTGTGCAATCAGAGAAATGCATTCAGAGATCATCAGCTCCATAAAGAACTTGCAGCTGGACGGGGAGGACCCTCGCAAGCTGTTGCAATCCTGGGGTCGCCTCCGCTTCCCACGTCACGTCCTCCAGTGAGTCTGCAGACAGAGCCGCCGTCGGCTCTTCTCCAGATCGCTCCGGTCTTAATCGACTCGGGCAGAACACACTCCCCTCCATGTATCAGATGCTCTAACATTCATTTGTAGCGGAGCATCGCGGCCCCACTAAACACATCGCTGCTTCTTTGTCGTGCACTGTACGATTAGCTTTTATTTGAGTCTGAGACTTTGAAAAGGTACTTTTCATGAGGACTGAAGATGCAGGGAATAAGTTCACTGCAGCATGAAGCTTAGCATGGTAGAAAGCGCTGCAGTGTAATGCATCCCCACAAAGAGGAACGTAATGAGGCAGTGCCTGGCAAGCTTTCACTCCCCTTGGACATCTCCACACTTGCAGTTCACAGCACAAAGTAGTTCATAATAAAGTGGAAAAAACGCTATTTAAGACTTATATAAAAAAACACAACTGCGTACCATTTGTGTTCATGTAGAGACTGACATTTTTGTCTATTCAACTCAAACTCATTGAGATTGGATGTATAGTTTGTAAACTTCCATTTTAAATCCTGCCATAGATTCTTTATTTCATTCAGGCCCGGACTCTGAATAGGCCTTTCTAAAATGTAGACTTGCTTTGATCTAAGCCAGTGGTCTCCAACCCTAGTTTTTGAGACCTGTCCTGCAGGTTTTAGATGCATCCCTGCTCCAACACACCTGAATCAAATGCCATAGAGCTTTGCAAAGACCTGGTTAACCAGCAACTCATTTGATCCAGCTGCTGAAGCAGGGATGCATCTAAAAGTAGATAGGATATGTAGAGGACCATGGTTGGAGACCACTGGTCTAAACTATTAGATTGCAGGTCTGGCTTTTGGGGCATCGCCCCATCATCTCTGATGGTGATTTCCAGAGGATGTGAAGTGGTCATTTGCTCCTCCAAACAATTTTACATGTAGGCCAAAAAACTTCAAATGGTACTTTCTTCTTTCCTCGCTTCCAAAAAGCCCAAATTCATCCAGTGAATAACTGAAAGTAGTCCTCTCTATAAATTCTTATGCCCACACTCTGGATTTCTCCAGCTGTTGCTTTAGAGATTCCTGATGGAAATTGGTTGTATTGGATTTTATTTTAGGATGTAGGATCAAAGGGAGGGATGAATGGAAATGCACAATAAACCTTCCAGATTTTTTGTTATAAACTTATTTCAGAGCGATCTCTCTGTCTCCTTCCAATTCAGTTATGTCCTACTTTGTGTTATATTCCAAAAAAATAATGAAGATTATGGTAATAAAAATAAAAAAAACGTTTGGAAAAGTTCAGAGGATGTGAAAAGCTTCTGAAACCAGGAGAGCATGTCTGTCTTTGCGTGGGGCTGATTAGAGTCACATTCCATCTCTTGCAGCAAGCTTCTTCTACATTTTTAACATTCGTTCCTTGTCGTCATCAAACGTCTTCATCATTCTTCTCATTTAGGTCCAAGCCTTCAGTCCATTAATCACTGACTGCATGAGGAAGTCGCCCGGCTGTTACTAACCTCCACCTGCTTGCCTTTTCCATCTTCAAACCTCTGGGCTTCATCTCTGGACTCACTCTGCGTCTTCTTTCTCCTCTTTTCACAGGAAAAGCAAGTGTGTCAAGCAGAAGCAGGCCATCCCCAAGGTAAACCAGCATGAAGCTTCTCATTTTTAAGGCTGTTAAATTACATTACATTTGCAATCGGGAGGCTAATTAGCTTGTTTCCAACTCTGCAGAGTTTGCTGGATTCACGGTCTCTTAAGTTCATTGTGAGCCTGACGCTACACGATCGTACTACAAAGTCCCTGCTCCACCTGCACAACAAGAAGAAGCCGCCCAGCATCAGCGCTCAGTTCCAGGTAATTGGTGTCATCTGCAGGCTCCATTTAAACTCCCACTTTCCTGAATCTACACCAAACGCCTCCTGTCTTTGCTTTCCTCAGAACTCTCTGACCAAGCTTTTAAAAACTCTGAACAAAGCCGAGCCTTTCTTCATTCGCTGCATCCGCTCCAACGCGGAGAAGGTAGGTCACAGACCGGCGGTCGTTTGTTCCAGGAGTGTTGAGCCATCGCCAGCTATGCTTATGATGTAATCGTTTGTGCACATGAGCAGAAGGAGATGCATCTGGACGAGGCGTTGGTGCTTCAGCAGCTGCATTACACGGGGATGCTGGAAACCGTTCGCATCAGGAGGTCCGGCTACCCGGCCAAGTATACGTTCCAGGTAATGCTCCGCTTCATCAGGGAAACGATTCAGTTTAAAGGCCGGAATCAATTAAAGCATAAAAATTCTCCTGAAATTCTAACGTCTACACGAAAAAAGAACTATATGTAATGAAATATTGAGCGCTATGATCTGACTGTGTCTCATATCCATTACCTTTCGTTCTTGCACGATGCATTTAGGAGTTTTTAGAGCAGTTTAGGGTTCTGCTGACCAAGAACTCCTCCGCCTCCAAAGAAGACATTGCGGAGCTGCTGGAAAAGAAAATGGGCCTCGACCCGACCACGTACCAGATCGGCAAGACGAAGGTATATACAGGTTTCATTTAAAGGGCATCAGAATCAACTCGGAAACAGAGAAGGCCGTTTTTCTCTATAACATCTAGTAAAGACTTCTGGTGGTTCATATTTTATGATAAAAGTAGTTCTCCTGCTGCTGGGAGGTTTGTTGACCAGTCTGCATGGCGAACCGCTCCTTATTTGGATACTTGATGACACATGTGGAGCGAAACATTGAATCACATCTCCTAAGTTGAACACTTTTGAACATATATACATTGTTAATGATTCTTACTATTATACTACATTATATTACACTTATATATTTATGAACTCATAAATATATAAGTGTATATTTAAGAACTGATATATATATATATATATATATATATATATATATATCAGTTATATATATAAAAAAATATATATAAGTATATATTTAAGAACTGAAAATAAGCTGGGGTGGGTTGCACTTTTTAACAGTAATGATTCAAGAGTCATGAGCGTGAACTAAGTGCTACTGAAAATGAAGGCAGATGTGGTTATATAAACTGTAAATTTGTCCCTAAATAGTAAAGCTTTAAGTTTGTCTTGAGATTTGTAACTCTAACGTCATATTTTCCCCTCAAACTTTTGCTTGCAGGTCTTCCTAAAGGAGCTGGAGCGACAGCAGCTGCAGGACATGCTGCACAGAGAAGTGATGCAGAAGATCATCTTCCTTCAGCGCTGGTTCAGAGCGCGCCTGCAGAGGACCGAGTTCATCGACATGAGAAGAGCAGCCATCTTGATCCAGGTAAACCAGATACACCGTGTAGGTTTTTGGAGCTCTTGCAATTGAAGTGCTTCCTGCTTCTTTCCAGTTGAATAACAAGCCTTTTGCCCTGTCCTGGCTGCTAGGCGTCATGGCGTCGGTACTGCACAAAAGAGCGACGGCGACGGGCGGCTACTGTGATCCAAGCTGTGTGGAGGGGACACAGACAGCGATCGGAGTACCACCGACAAAGACACGGAGTGACAAAAATACAAGCTCTGGTCAGAGGACACTCTGCCCGCAGGAGGTAAAAAACCTCAGCAGTTGTCCACATAGTTACAGGGCAACTATAAGTATTAAAAAGTATGGATTTTGATTCAAGTATTCTGGTAGTGTTGTAAAATATTAGCTTTCTTTTTCTTTCTTTTTTCTTGTCCTTCATCTTTTATTCCTCCATTGCTTTCACTTTTTTCCTTCCGTCTTTCGTTTAGTTAGTTTTAGTTTATTTATTTAATGTCAAGCATTTCGCAGTAACCACGCAGGTGACAAGCCACCTCCAGTCTTTCGTGCTTTTCAAAGAGTAGCCCACCTCAGCCTCTGTGGCTGTTCCTGATACAGCTTAAGGTCCATACATTCGGTCTGTCGATTTATTTTATCAGTTCATAAAACCTCGAAAGAAGCTGCTTTCCTAAAAAAAAATTTGATCTGCCTTGAGCCTAATTTTGACAATCGCTGATCATTGAACACCTTGTTCTTCTTGGAATTCCAGGTTAGTCGCAACTAACCTGGAATGGCCCTGGTGGCCTCACATCTACTACTGCTCAGGTCTTTGGCAGTTAGAGGGATATTCCACCCCTAAGGGAAATTCAGTCTGTTCCCATCTTCCTCAGAGTTAGATAAAGAAGAAAAAGCATTTTGTTACCTGCCCAGTCATTCTACTAATCTTGTAGCAATCCATTTGGTTTAGCTTGGCATAATCAATGTGAGTGAATGGTAACAGCTAGCATTTTGTGCGCTAAAGTCATGAAAATTATTCGATAGTGATCCTAATCAGAATCAACACTCAGCAAGTGTCCACATATGTAGAATAGAATAATCCTTTATTGTCCCACAAAGATATGTGTGTATATATATATATATATATATATATATAAATATATATATATATATAATATATATATATATATATATATATATACATCAACAACAAAAATGTGGGTTTTTTTTAAACAAAGTGCTGTGCATTTTTAAAAATAAAGTGACATACTCTGATTAGAATGAGCAACATGAGTAGGATAATAATAGAAATTAACAATATAAGCGCATACACTAAAAGTGAATGTGCAAATAACAGCAGTAGAATGTTTTTTAGGTGAGTTAAGTAGTGCGAATTACAGCAGAGGTCTAAACATTATCAAGTGTAGTGGTTGCAGTTCTTGCTGTAAGGTCTTAACAGCTCTTAACACTTAACGCTCCATCATGCATCTAGGATGCAGCAGTCTGTCAGTGAAGGAGCTCTGCAGCTCAGCAACATCTCCATCCATGGGGTAGGAGAATATTGGCGCATCTGAAGTATTAAAAAGTATGGATTTGATTCAAGTGGGTTTTTTTATTACTGCGTGTCTCCCGTATCAATAAATGGAGGTTCCTCACGTGAATGTTAGCATTTATATTTTTTGAAATGTTTAAAAAGGACCAAAAAAAATTTCAATTTCTTTTCTGGACATGTCAAATTTTGACTTGACAAACGTGTAGGGACGTTTTTTTTAAATAATATCTGACCGATTTTGTCTCTTTATCCCAGGTGTCACTCCATCCGGGAGGAGAAAAGAAAGAAAGAAGAGGAAGAGGAGGCCAGGAAAAGAGCAGAAGAAGATAGGAGGAGGAGAGAAGAGGAGGACGAGGCTAGAAGAAAAGCAGAAGAGGAAGAGAGACTGAGAATAGAAGAGGAGAAGAGAAAGGCAGAGGAGGAAACGGCAAGAAAAGCAGAGGAATCCCAGAAACAAATGGAGGAAGAGGAGCAAAGACAGGCGAGAGAGCCTCAGACTAGAGAGGATCCAGATATTGAGCTTGTTACGGAGGAGACGCTGGATGAAAACGTCCCAGAGGAGGAGCAGGGGAGAGATGAAGAGGAGGACTTGGAGTCTTGTGGTACCGAGGCTGAGGCTGGACCCCAGCTAGAGGAGGAGGAAGGAGAACCTGCAACCATTTCCCCTCCTCAGGAGGATAAGAGCACTACTTCCACAACATCTCCACATGCTCAGCGGAGGAGGCCACAGCCTGGCCTCATCAACAAGGTCCCTTCATCCAGGAGCCTGGAGAAGAGGGAGCAGAGGAGACGAAGAGGCCTGGAGCACAGTCAGAGAGAGTCTGAACGAGCCGCTTCGTCCTCATCATCAGCCACTAACCGAGATCAGACGTCCCCGGCGAAGAGCCGGAACCAGGAGACGTCCAAGCTGAAGGAGCGCTCGGACAGCAAGGAGCTGGACCAGTACACCTTCGTAGCCTGGAAGATGAAGGAGGACAAAGGAGGAAAGAAGGAGGGGAAAGCCTCTCCTCCCGCTGCCGGTCCCGTCCGTCCATCCACTTTATCCCTGCAGCCCGCTGACTCCATACAGAACAAAAACGGTTCAGGGGAAGCTGTCGGGGCTGTGAATCTGCAGCGTCGCCCTGGAGCCATTAAGGAGAAGCCAGAGAAATGGAGGGAAAGGAAGAGTAACGGGGAGAACTCTGAGGGCTCGGGGTCTCCTCCACTTCATAGCCGCGAAGACCATATCAGGAAACCACCGCAGTAAGTCTGCTGTTACCTTCAGGTTCATTCCTAGGGATGCGTATCGCTTAGGTTTTATCCGATACCGGTGCCAAACATTTGAAACGGTGTTGGGGCTTCAAACGATGCTTAAAAAAGGGAAAACATACAAACTTCAACCAAACAACCCTCTTGGTTTTTTTATTTTTAGTAGGGCTGTCAATCAATTAAAAAGTTTGATCTAATTAACCACAGGGTAGCTTTGAATTACTCACCAGCACAAAGCCAATACACCAGTAATAATATACTCACATGTCACTTAGGATCACAAACATGCTGCTGCACAACAATCCGCAGTTTGGCTGGTTAGGAAGGAGAGCTGATGTGTTATGGGCGGAATTATGTGCAATACAGGGCGGTATTCTGTGCATGTGTTAATTGCATTAAAAAAGGAATAAAGAAGTTAATTCTAGGAATTAATCGTCCCGTGTTGGAGAGTTAATTTTGACAGTCCTAACTTAAAAAAGCTAGCCATGTTTACCTTTTCTGGTGATATAGGACATCACTCTTGGCTTATGGCACGCCCAGAATATATCGGTACACGTCCCTGTTCACTCATCTCTTTAAACTCCTGTCTTTATTTTGTATTTGTGCATCGTCTCCCTGCAGGAGGGAACCATCCCAGTCGTCCGTCGACAGTTTGTCTCCAGGTTCTGAAGGAGCCTGGCCGGTTTGCGTCAGAGATCCCTGGACGGTGGCAGTCAGAGAGGTAAAAATCTGTGAAATGGCTCTTTACCAAACTGCAAAATCAGAAGCTAACTTGTTGTGCTTTATCTCTGCTTTGTTGTATACTGTATTAACTGGTTTTTAGAATGTTTTTTAGCAATTTGAATTTGGGGAAAGAACATTTAATTTCGAACTGGGAAATTGGTTTAATCGTTGGTCTTCTGTTGACCTAATTTGACTTCGCTATTGTCCTTGCCAATATTCATGATGTGGCTTTATATTCACTTCACAGGCAACCCATTCAGAAGAAGGTCAAGGGGACAGCTCAAGGTCAAGCTCCTTTAGAAAGAGACAGCAAGAGGGTTTTGGACAACCAGAGCCCATGACCTCCAGTGCAACCACACCAGACAGGTAGCTGGAGACATCTGGATCCAGTGTTTTACCAAAAAAAAGACATGCAACAAACATGACATTTAAAAGGGAGAAACCTTCTTACTCCACTCTGTCCTTTGAGACTACACAGGATTTTTTCCCCTTTAATGGAGGAAAATCGGAAACAAGACCAAACACAATTAATGAAAGCCCGGATATTCAGGGATCCTTCAGTCTGAAAAAGTTTTTGTGGTCTCAGAAGGAAAGAGTATAAAATATTTGTTTTTCCAAATAAGACACAGTCGTATTATCTAAATGTATCCATCCATTAGTTTCTGTCCATCCATCCTCCCATCACTTCATCTTTTCAGCCATCTAGCTGTGTCCATACATCCATTTAGTCATTGGTCTGTTCATCCATCTGTTTGTCCAACCATGAATACTGGATCTAGTTTCAGGTTCTATCTTTAAATGCTAAACAGTATAGAAATATCTAAATCTAATTCATTTTAAGCTGTTCATTTACGATACAGCCTGGCTAAAAGAGAACTACGAACTCTTTGAGTTTGTCTCTGAAAATGTAATTTAGAATCTGAAAACTGTGATTGAATGATTGAAACTGACCTGTTCCTATTAATCGGTGTGTTTCAGACTTTTATCTTCTTGTTGCCTTTTTGTCATGACGTCCTGAGTTCAGACTTATCATCTCCACTGTTTATATCCTGATAATCCTGGTGCTGAATCATTTTTTTTCTTATTTTTGAGTTGACTGTTTGCTGTGATTTTTCTGCCCCACAGGTCAGGCGGCTTCTTCAGCAAGATTTTGAAGAAGAGATCCAAAGAGGCCCACACTCCAGACAATGGAGATTTGACGTTTGCTCAGAGTGTTAATGAAAAGTCGGCACTCGGGGAAGGTAGAATTATTTAGATTTTATTTATTTTTATTTTTTTTCTGCACAAACATTTTTTCAACAGTGTTCATTTACAGTCTGGAAAAAGTTGGAATTTGATTCCTGTATTTTCAAGGTCTCTTTCTTTCTTTCTTTCTTTCTTTCTTTCTTTCTTTCTTTCTTTCTTTCTTTCTTTCTTCTGTTGTCTTTCTTCCCTTCCTTGTTTTCATCTTTCTATCATTTACACGTTCTTTGTTGTTGTCTTCTCTCTTTCTCTTCCTTCACAATTATTGTTTCCTTCCTTCATTTATCCATCTATCCATTTTCCTTCTTTACTTCCTCATGCCTTTCCTTCTTTACTCCCTGCTGTTCTTGATTCCTTTCTCTCTCCCTGCAAGTCTCCTGTGTGATTTTTAGGCACGTCGTTGTGCTTTGCAGTGGCGGCTTACAGCAGTGCTTTGTCGCAATGTAGTCCCAATCTAAATCGACACTTGTAATTCCTTTGTGTTACTTCCTTTTATTTGCAATCAGTATGACAAATGAGTTCAACAAGAATAATTAGATCATTATTTAGTTTTTTTCCCATTACTTTTGCACACAAAATGCTAGCTGTTACCATTCATTTCCACTGTGTATGCTAAAATAACGCAAACGGATTGCTCCCAGATTAGAATGGTTTCAAAATGCTTTATCTAACTTATCAAACTCTAAGGAAGATGACAACAGACTAAATTTTACTAAGGGGTGGAATATCCCTTTAATTTACAACATGTCTCTTTTGGACCCTGTTGACTTTTTGCAATAAATTGCAGCCTGTAGTCCATCTTTGGTTTAAAAAATAAATTTAAAAAAACCAACTCCACTCTACAGCGCCTCCTTCTGGCCCCTCGGCGCGTACAGTTTCTCAGCCTCACGGTGACCGAACGGGTAAAAGTTTAGGCAGGAACCCTACGATCAAAATCAGCCGCGCCACCCGGGTTTCGGAGCAGTGGGATGCCTCACTTGACCGAGTTATAACGAATGGCAACGAGCTGCGGAACCTCGACGAGTTTCTGGGCAATCAGGTGAGTGAAAAGCAGTGAGGTGTCGACTGTTCGTTTGGTGTGTTTTAATCTGATTTAGAACCACACAAAAAAAAAACGAAACTTGATTCTTCTACCGTCTTAGGTGAATGATTTCCGCTCCAGAGGCAAGTCGCTGTCACCTACAGAGTCCATCTTCGTCACGGCCACCATGCAGTTTAGAGAGCAAATCAAGTCTATGTATTCTCTCTCCGTAAGTAGAACTGAAACACACTTTATGAAACATTTTAACCAGTGCTAAAACGGTCCCCTAAACCTCGTCTAAACTTCCACAGAGTCCTACCATCGGCTACAAAGCACTGATGACGGGCTTCAAGAACAAAGTGATCCACCTTGCCACAGACAAACAGCAGGAAGACGTTCAGTTAGTGGTCAACCTCTTCCAGTCGGTGCTGGATGGTTTCATCAGAGGAGAGGTGAAGAAGGAGGAAGCAGAGCCCGCCAAGGTGACACACAGATTCAGGACGTTAGGTGGTCGGAATATGAAATCAAAACGGTGTTCTCACACCTGTGTCTGTCTTCTAGCCGACCAAAGCCAGAAAGAAAAGGAGGAAAAAGGATAAAATCGTAAGCCTGCAGTTTCGTATTTTCCTTCCCCCTGCGATTGTTTTAGACGATTCTAAACTCGTCTATTTATCATTAGATGGAGTCCCTGTTGGACCATGGCTTCGTCAACTATCAGGTCAGCATCGTGCAGTCATGTGACCAGTGCAGCTCTTACATCTGGGGCATGGAGAAAGCCTACATGTGCAGCAGTGAGTATGAGCCCCATTAGGGATGGCCATGTGAGCACTGTAACCCGTATCTGATGTAGTTTCTTTAACTTTTTCTTACAGACTGTAAAATGGTTTGCCACAAGAAGTGCCTTACTAAAATAGCCATCAATTGCTCCAGCTTCTGTGCCAAAAAGGTATTTTTGTTATCCTTGCATTGCTGATAAACGATTGATGTGAAACATGCCGATGTGCGACTGGAATGAAAACATAAATTGCTGACTGGCGCTGCGTTTGTGGATCCTCAGAATGACGAAGAAGTCACCGGATATCACTTCGGGGTGCGTGTTTGCCACCTGGTGAGCGATAAGAACCCAGTGCCAATGGTGCTGGAGATGATGCTGGAGCATGTGGAGATGCATGGGCTCTACACAGAGGGCATCTACCGCAAGTCTGGCTCTGCCAACCGCATGAAAGAGCTGCACCAGCGGCTAGAGACAGGTTCGCTCCCTTTCTCTGTCATACTTACAGCTCCAATCAGTTGTTTTCCACCTTCAAGATTCGCTCTTCTGTTTCTCATGTGCTTAGACCCACATTTGGTCTGCCTTGATGAGTATCCCATCCACACAGTGACAGGCCTGGTGAAGCAGTGGCTGAGGGAGCTGCCAGACCCACTCATGACCTTCGCACATTACAATGACTTCCTGCATGCAGTGGGTAAGTGGAGACCTAACAGAACATTTTCCACTACAGAAACTGCAATTTGTTGAAAAAGTGTTCATCCGCCTTGAACCTTTTCACATTTTTCACACATTAAAATCAAAATCCTTTTTCTATTTGAATTTGGTTTTATAGACCAACCCAAAATAAACGCAGAATTCTGAGGTGGAAGTAATATGATGTTGTCAAAGCTTAAAATATATCATCATAGACGTGTGGGGTGTGTTCTTAGTCACAAATACGTTATTTATCCCAAAGGGAAATCAAATATTTTCCATAACTAGTTTTTTAGTCATTTTTGATGGTGATGCTGTGGGCAGGAAGGATCTCTGATGGACTGACTGAAGACTGTTGCCTCACTATATCCTAACAGCTTCATTTCCAGGCAGCAGACACTATAATTCACAGTAACATGTCCTGGATGACGGCAGCAGCGGTTTGGCAAGCACCGCTAATCCATAAACCTCATTTGCTTTTGATGTTCCTCTTTACATCTCTGTGTGGCCCAGGGGTCGCATTAGCCCAATCTTTTCTGTATTTGACCGTTTTTTATGACGATGACGGAAAAATCTGAAGGCTAGCCGTCATTTTTACAGATTGGTATTCACACCTCTGACCACTTGGTGCAAATGAGCAGTTACTTTCAACTTTATGCATAGAGTCCAGCTAAATAAATCAATTAAAGAAAAATATTGCGGCTGCCTACACGCGAGCCAAACACCTGCGCCTGCTGCTGCTTTTCTTCGTTTTTTGGGCAAACATCCAACACCTCATGACAATAGCCTCTGCAGGAATCCCACTATATAATTACACACAAATGGACGTGCATTACGTTTCAATGTGGAGCAGAAAGTGTAGCAAGTATTCGTATTTTAGGTTCAGTTATTTTTTTTTTCATTTTTATTTGTAGTTCTCTGTTCAGCTTGTTTGGATTGAACATTAGTTAAACTCAATTTAAAAAAAATACTATTGTACTATACTACTTTATGTTCTCTGACATAAAAAAAATGAAAATATGAATAATTCAGTGATATGAATGCTTTCTCTGTTTGCTGATGACAGACTTTCCCTCTTTTTTTTTTGTCATTTTCTTCTCATGATTAGGTTTATGGGTAGATTTAAGATGACATTGTTCTGTGCTCAACTGTTAGTTATATTAAAAAGATTAATGTCTTTCTAATACTCCTCATCTTTTAAACCTCTGTTCTTCAAAAATGTACAAAACTTTCATCTCTTTTTTTCCGCCACTTTGTTAGAACTGCCGGAGAAGCAGGAGCAGCTTCAAGCCATTTACAAAATTCTGGAGGAACTTCCCACAGCAAACTTCAACACATTAGAGCGGCTCATCTTCCACCTTGTCAGGTAAGCAGTCTCTACCTAAAAAAGGTAGATTGTATTAAAAGAAGCTACACTCGAAACGGATTAAAAATGAAATCTTTGATTTTTTTATATTTATTTTTTCATATTATATCCGATTTCCAGTTTTGATCGAATTTCGTTTCTGTTTCTTAAAAAGAAAATACAATTAATGACAATATTTTATAAAACTTGCTTTTATTTCAATCACCTTGTTGGAGCTGACCTGAAGTCCACTTATGTCCATCTAAAAATAATCTATAAAACCAGATGGTAGGCCTTGCGCTGATTGGTGTCACTCTGAGCTAATTAAGTCCAAGCGCTGCAAATTACATTTTCTTAACAAGACAATTAATCGATTTTATTGATTAATCGCCCAGCCCTAACTCATTTGAGTGGTTCACTCTCCTCATCCTAAAATATGAACTCCCATAACAGACGATGAGATTCTCTTCTCTGATTATGTTCCTGCAGGGTTTCTAAAGAGGAGGCGCACAACCGCATGTCCCCCAACTCGTTGGCTATAGTGTTTGCACCGTGTATCCTGCGCTGCCCCAACACGGCTGACCCGCTGCTCAGCATGAAGGATGTTGCAAAAACGACAACGTAAGACTGTCCTGCGAACCGAAAACAGAACAGCTCTGCTTGCTGTTACTTTTTTTTTAAATATATATCTGAGCTTGCTCACCACCGCTTGTTTGCACACAGGTGTGTGGAGATGCTCATCATGGAGCAGATCAGGCGATACAACGAGAAGATGGAGGAGATTGAGCAGCTGGAGTACGCTGAGGCCCTGGCTGTTAACCAGCTGAAACTCAAGAGAAAGAACACAGTGAGTCGGGGGGGGGGAATTTACCTGCATCACAGCTCCAAAGGCATTCAGTGTTCTCACCGTTACGCTCATCTGGACTCCTGAATCCCAGCCCTCTGTCATGTCATCGCATGACATCTTACTTTAAAAAAGTTATTAGTTATTGTTCCAAATTACTTTTGACTTTGTAACTCAGTTACAACACAGTAATTGGTTACACAACAAAGTAACTGTGTTCTATAATGCAGTTATGTTCTATAATATCTATAACATCAAATATTTTCATAAGTGAATGAAGAATAGAAAAACACCTTATACAGTATGTTAGAACATTTGGCATTTTTAGTTGAACTTATTAAGATTTCAGCCGTATGCAGAGAAATAAAAAGATATAAAAAATAATTATTGGAAATCAATCACCCACTTTTCCTTCAAGGGGAAAACTAAAACAGACAAAATGGATAAAATAAAACAAAGGTAAATCTGTCCATTAAGTAGTGCAAATCATTTGTATCTGTATTATTTCACAGAAAACAGAGCTGCTGGCATGCTCGCCCTCACTCCACCTATTATTTCTCCCCCAGCGTAGCTGCAACTTTCCACACCAGGTTTATCCACGTTTAATGCGCCCTCATTTGTCCTGGAAGAAGGATGCTAAACTCACAGCTTTTTTTATTCCTCTTCTTCAGTTGTAGCCCACAACATTTTTTCACATAAATCCTAAAGTAACTTTTGGGCCAGTCAAAAATTTATTATTTCACTGCATTAAAATGTGTCATATATGTTCAATCCATGGCACATTTCAAATGGGACCAAGAAAAAACTTTAATCGTTCCGCTGACTCTCATTAATTTTTTTTTTAGATAGTAGCGGACCCATGGACAGGAAGTAGATTTGTGTGACTTGGGCTCATAGGCTTCAAATGCTACATCTAAGTCACCTGATTATACATCATCTTCGGCGGTTTAACCTTTACTGCTTTTAATTTAAATAAGAATGCATGTGAATATTTGCAGTACCATCTGCAAGTCTCTTGTCAGCCTAAAAGTCTGGAAGTTAACATTTTTAAAATCTGCTTGACTTCTCAACATGTTTGCAGGACTTTTAACAAGAAGGCATTTTATGTGAAGCTTTGCCCTTTTATCTTTTTTCTAAGCCTTTATTTATAGCCCCGTCAGTATCAAAATGACCCTCAATTGTAGTTCTTAGGGTTGAATCCCTTCTTCCCGTGAGAAAAAGAAAGTTAGAATCAGAGGATTTGTTTTTGCTGTAATGTACTTACAGATACTTTCATTACCCATATTAATTATTTCCTCACAGCATCAAGAGTATTTACATCCTAAACATCCATTACTTTATCTCACTGAATGAGCTCTCCCACGTTTACATGGGTAACGCGGTTAATGTTCCTTGTCTCTCTGTAGCACTGCCGGCATTTACCGCTCAGGTTCTCGGCTCCTTACAAAGGAGTGGTGGTATGTATCATCCAGCTCTCAGGTGTAGTAGATCCAGTAGTTGTAGATGTAGTGCGCCACGTCGAAGCGCCTGTGCATGGCATGTTAGATCCGGGTGCTCAGTCCTTCTTTTTTCCTTTACCATAATTTTTTTTTCTCTGTTATTTTATATTAATGCAGTTTGTTGGTTTGTACTAACTGGGAGTAGTTTGCATGTTGGTTCAGTATTTGTTCTGCTTGTGATGTGAGGGGTTTTTTGTTCTAGGAGTACAAAGGGATTTTGGGTTGTAATCTCTTTGACAGAAGGTGATCTAACACTATTATGACTTCCAAGGCGTTGTGGTTTAACCACTGAGCTCTGAAAGTCATTAATTTATCCAGAAACTAAACCTTTTTGGGACTGTGACGTTTTCCAGAGGAGTGAACCTGCTGCATTCAGTGCCTTCTGTTGATAATTCCTGAGCTTTTTTTCCCCAGTTGTCACGTTCCAACTACAAACTGCCTTCAGGAGTCACCTAATTAACAACCAGTCCATCTAAGTGTGATTTAATACCAGCATAACTCTAGCTGTTTTGTGAAGGCCTCAGAGGCTTTTTAGAGAACAAACAGCATCACAAAGACCAAAGAACGTAGCGCAAAGGTTAGGGATGAAGTTAGTATAATTGTAAACCTGCCAAGACGCGTCCATCTACACCGGGAAGCAGGCAAGATTTTTATGATAACTCTGGAGGAGCCGCACACATCAACAACTGTTTGTATTTAGTCAGAAAGCGTGTAGTGGCGCGTTTCGACTATCAGAACGTCAGGGTAATTTGACCAGAACGTGTCTCCACTTCAGCAGCAGAGTACCTGAATGTGAGGGGTATGTAGTCGCTCAGCGGGTTATAGTTAGGGTCATGTACACTCGTAGCCGGGTATTTTTAAAAGCAAACATCCTTCCCACCTCGTTTAAAAAAAAAAAATCCCCGTCCACTCCTAACCGGATAATTTCGTTTTTAGGCGTATTCATAGAAATGCCAGACCTGTAGGGGTCAGTAGTTCTTCCATTTCATATCCACTCAGATTAACTTTCTAACTTGTAAAAACAAGCAAAAAGAAGCGTTTGGATAATCAATGATGCTAATACAGCTTTGAGGGCATAAATGCTGTATCTGAGTGTAAACACAGGTAGCACAAGTGATTATGGAGCATTTTTTTATATAGTGACGTTGCGACGCCTAAAAACTCCGGCTACATCTATCCACAAGCAGATGCTTAAAACGGAGAAAATGTGGGTCTTCACTTTGGCCTGAGTTTTTAAAAATAATTTTTTTCGGTGCGTTTTCGTGTGGATTACGGGCTAAACCATCGGAAAATTTTTCCGTTTTCTGAGATATCCGGCCACTTGTGGACAGGGCATGAGTCGCGCTGTTGGTTGTAATTCACAGGGAAATGAGCAGACGTCACCAAAACAACCATCTTAGACGAGCTGCTACAACAGCAAACAGAAACGCAGCAACAAGCCCTGATCTCTTGTTGTTTCTGCTGCTCTGGATACACTTTCGCGCTCATCACTGATGCTACTTTCTGCTGAAACAGTCAAAGACCGATTGTGTATGCAGACATGGAGGCTGAGAGGAGGCCAACGTCATTAAAGGATCTGGTTAAATTACCCTGAAACACTCTGAATGTAGAAGATGCTCTCCATCCAATGTGACTATATTTTGCAATATAAATACATTGCCTTGAGAAAGTATGTGGCCCTCTTGAACTTTGCGACCTTTTGCCACATTACAGGCTTCAAACATAAAGATATAAAACTGTAATTTTTTGTGAAGGATCAACAACAAGTGGGACACAATCATGAAGTGGAACGAAATTTATTGGATATTTCAAACTTTTTTAACAAATAAAAAACTGAAAAAATGTGCTGGCAAAATAATCAGTTACTACAAAGTTAATACTTTGTAGTGCAACCTTTTGCTGCGATTACAGCTGTAAGTCGCTTGGGGTATGTCGCTATCAGTTTTGCACATCAAGAGACTGAAATCTTTGCCTATTCCTCCTTGTAAAACAGCTCAAGCTCAGTGAGATTGGATGGAGAGCGTTTGTGAACAGCTTTTTTCAGTGCTTTCCACAGATTCTCGCTTGGATTCAGGTCTGGACTTTGACTTGGCCATTCTAACACCTGGATATGTTTATTTGTGAACCATTGTATTGTAGATTTTGCTTAATGTTTTGGATCATTGTCTTGTTGGAAAACAAATCTCCGTCCCAGTCTCAGTTTTTTTGCAGACTCCATCAGGTTATCTTCCAGAATGGTCCTGTATTTCGATCCATCCATCTTCCCATCAATTTTAACCATCTTCCCTGTCCCTGCTGAAGAAAAGCATGCCCAAACCATGATGCTGCCACCACCATGTTTGACAGTGGGGATGGTGTGTTCAGGGTGATGAGCTGTGTTGCTCTTACGCCAAACATGACGTTTTGCATTGTTGCCAAAAAGTTTGATCCTGGTTTCATCTAACCACAGCACCTTCTTCCACGTTTGGTGTGTCTCCCAGGTGGCTTGTGGCAAACTTTAAACAACACTTTTTATGGATATCTTTAAGTAATGGCTTTCTTCTTGTCACTCTTCCATAAAGGACAGATTTGTGCAGTATACGACTGATTGTTGACCTATGGACAGAGTCTCCCACCTCAGCTGTAGATCTCTGCAGTTCATCCAGAGTGATCATGGGCCTCTTGGCTGCATCTCTGATCAGTCTTCTCCTTGTATGAAATGAAAGTTTAGAGGGGCGGCCAGGTCTTGGTAGATTTGCAGTGGTCTGGTACTCCTTCCATTTCAATATTATCGCTTGCACAGTGCTCCTTGGGATGTTTAAAGCTTGGGAAATCTTTTTGTATCCAAATCCGGCTTTAAACTTCTCCACAACAGTATCTCGGACCTGCCTGGTGTGTTCCTTGTTCTTCATTATGCTCTCTGCTCTTTAAACGGACCAGACTATCACAGTGCAGGTGCATTTATACGGAGACTTGATTACACACAGGTGGATTCTATTTATCATCATTAGTCATTTAGGTCAACATTGGATCATTCAGAGATCCTCACTGAACTTCTGGAGAGAGTTTGCTGCACTGAAAGTAAAGGGGCTGAATCATTTTGCACACCCAATTTTTAAGTTTTTTATTTGTTAAAAAAGTGTGAAATATCCAACAAATTTTGTTCCACTTCATGATTGTGTCCCACTTGTTGTTGATTCTTCACAAAAAATTACAGTTTTATATCTTTATGTTTGAAGCCTGAAATTTGGCAAAAGGTTGCAAAGTACAAGGGCCACATACTTTCTCAAGGCACTGTAACTGCATTTAGAGGTGGCCCTAAAAAAGTGCTAACTCCTGCTGCTTAATACTTATGCATGCCCCGTTGTTTTCAGGTTTAATTTGTGCAAAATTTGAAACTAAGACATTGTTTCTCCTCCATTAAAAACACATGCTACTTTGTGTTTGTCTAATGTTTAAAATCTCAGTGATGATTATACCATTAAAGTTTGACATGATGGGAACTTCTTCAAGGGTTATCAACACTTTTGGCACCGAATGTTATTTTTTTCCGCTTTTGCTCAAAAACGTGCTGTAAGAAGTCGTGTGTAGATGCATGAAGGCGGCAGGCGACATCCACTCTGCTTCTCTTTTGACCTCACTAACCGTTTTGACTCGGTTTCCCTATAAGGTTTATATTTCCTGTGTTTAATTCATCTTCTCAAACAACTCTCTGTCATAACTGTAACTTGCCATACAGGCGGAGTTTGTAGGTTATCGCTGTTTGATGCTGTCTTCTACAGATTCGTGAGAAGGTCAGTTCTGACCTCAGCGCGGTCCCCGAGAACGAGCCGCTGGACTCGGACACCGAGACGGAGAATAACCTGGTGGAGCGCATCAAGTCCATCAAACAAGAGAAGTAGGGATGCTCTTACACTTTTTTTTTTTTACAGTAACGTTAATTAGTTTTCTTTAACTTTTTCTTTGTTTTTTCTCAGGGAGGAACTCGCTTTCCGGCTGCCTGAGATGGAGCAGCCTGGTTCAGACCAGGAGAACCTGGACTCCGAAGCCTCCCTGAGCTCCGAGAGTCTTCTGGATGAACAGCAGCAGCGCTCGTCCGCGCACGGCTCCGAGCCTGAAGGTCAGTAGTACGGTACAGTCTGGTGTTCCCCGCCTTCTAGCTGTTCCTCTCATGCAGCTGTGGGTTTCTGACCAGACCCCGGGGCCGCTGGGTTGGGCCCTTCCTGTCTTTTGTGGTGCAGGTCTGGACCAGTGATGGTGATGGGGCGTTGATGTCTGCTCTGTAAACTAAGCAGGTTGGAGGAACAGCAACCGTGTTTGTGTGCATGTAAATTCACGCGTGGCACAGATGCATGCTCTCACCCTTCATCAGACTTCATCAACACATTTGGCACAATATCGACTAAAATGCTTGGAACTGTAACTCCCTGAATATACAGTCATGTAAAAAAATAATAATAATACACCCCTTTAGATATTCAGTTTACTTTCAGCAAATGTTCAACTATTGATGTCTAATCACATTGCTTGTCATCTATGAAGTTAGTTGAAGGTAAACATTGATAATTAGCTGTGTTTTAATCATGTAACAACCAAAATGGAGGAAAAAGTTACGACACGCATTCCCTTAATAGCTAGGCCTATTTATTTTGGCTAATAACTCAGCCAACAACTCTGCAAACTCTCCCATTTAAGAAATGAGAGAGACCTGTAATTATCATCATTGGTATACCTCAATATGAAAGACAAAATGAGAGGGGGGGGAAATTCAGAAAATCACATGGTATGATTTTTAAATAATGTATTTGCAAATTATGGAGCAAAATAAGTATTTGGTCAATAGGAAGTTCATCTCAGTACATTTGTGTTTCCCCCTTTGCTGGCAGTGACGGAGGTAAAACATTTTCTGTAAGTCTTCTCCAGGTTTTCACCCACTGTTGCTGGTATTTTGGCCCATTCTTCCATGCAGATCTCCTCTAGAGCAGTGATGCTTTGGGGCTGTTGCTGGGCAACACAGACTCTCAAATCCCTCCAAAGCAATTATACAGGGTTGAGATCTGGAGACTGGCTAGCCAACTCCAGGACCTTGAAATGCTTCTTAGGAAACGACTCCTTCGTTACCCGGATGATATTTGGGATCATTGTCGTGCTGAAAGACCCAGCCACATGCTTCACAGTAGGTATGGTGTTCTCTGGATGTTTTGGTTTGATCTAACCATTACATTCTCCCAATCCTCTTCTGGATCATCCATATGTTCTCTAGCAAACTTCAGACAGGCCTGGACATATTCCGGCTTAAGCAGTGGGACACATCTGGCACTGCAGGATTTGAGTCTCTGGCAGCGTAGAGTGTTATTGATGGTAGTCTTTGTTGATGGGGTCCCAGTTCTTTTTAGGTCATTCACTACGTCTCCCTGTATGGTTTGGGGAGTTTTGCTCGCCGTTTTTGTGATCATTTTGACCCGAGTTCTTTTGTGGAGCCCCAGATGGAGTGAGATTATCAGTGGTCTTGTATGTCTTCCATTTTCTAATAATTGCTCCCACAGTTGATTTCTTCACATCGAGCTGCTTACCGAATGCAGATTCAGTTTTCCCAGCCTGGTGCAGGTCTAAAATTTTGTTTCTGGTGTCCTTTGACAGGTCTTTGGTCTCGGCCATAGTGGATTTTGGAGTGTGACTGTTTAAGGTTGTAGACAGGTGTCTTTTATACTGGTGAGGAGTTCAAACAGATGCTGTTAATATGAGCAGGGCCGGGCTAGCTGTGGGGGTCGTTTCAGATGGGCTACAAACACGCCTTAGTGGGGGTTACAGTAGCAGAATGGCCATCAGGATTCTTAATTTTTGCTGCTTGAAATCTGTCTATATAAACCCATGTCAAAACTTTATTTTCTAACCCTGACGGTCACAGGAGAAAAAACATTGATTTTAAGGCCTGAACCTAACATTACAGACTATATTGTTGGGAGTTTTGAATGTCACCCTATCTTTAAACGATGTTAATCGATTAAAAATTATCACAATATCTTATTTTGAAATGCTGGTGAAGGTTCTCAGTCATCCAGGTCATGGTAGTCAAAAGGGTTTAAGGGCAGGCAACTGGACTTTTTTTTGGTTTGTTGAAGACGTTTCACTTCTCATCCGAGGAGCTTTCTCAATTCTAAGCGGACTATGGGAAAAATCAAGCTTATAAGATGTGGCTCTCTATTGGTATTTAAATGAGCCGATACTACTTTTGGTCACCCGCCTCCCCATCCCCTGGTGGGTAATTATTATTTAGAAATATCAATTGTGACAAGATGTAAAGTTATAGTTCAGGAGCTAATAAGAAGAAGGAGGTGTTTCTGTTTTTGAAGGTGGTGTTCCCGTTTACCAACCAAAAACAGACCTTTTAGCTGCTGGCCGGATGAAATGCCAAAGATACAGGTCTGTGAGAGACAGAAATCTTGCTTGTTTGTGGATGACACAATACTTATTTTCCACCATAATTTGCAAATACATTCTTTAAAAATCAGAGCATGTGATTTTTTTCAGGAGGTTTTTTTTTTTTTTTTTTTTACCATTTTGTCTCTCATAGTTGAGTTATATCTATGATAAAAGTTACAGGGCTCTCATCTAAGTGGAAGAACTTGCACCATTGGTGGCCAACTAAATACTTTTTTTGCCTCGCTGTACGTTTATTTTTCATTTGTTTTGATAGTTTAATTTGGATTATATGAACAAATGTCCAAATTCATTTCTAACCAAAAAAAATACTTCGGTTTAAATTTTTTTAGAAAAATCTAAAATGTTTTCAGGGTTTATTATTTATTTCATATTACTTGAATTTGTGTAATTTACTTGTTCCAGTATGTTAAAACCACGCAGACTATAGCATGTTTTTTAACATGACTGGATTTAATCTTTGATAACATGGTTGCATGATCTTCCATTTTCTTTCACTGTCCTCTGTGACTGTCTCCTCTGTCCTCAGTCTGTTGGTGGAAATCTTTAATCAATCGTAATTATTTTTCTTACTGCTGCATCATTTCTCATCTTTCACTCTCTTCCAGGACACAGTGGCGTCCAGCTGAGAAGACACCGGCCAGTTTTCCCTGTTAAACCACCAGATCTGGCCCAGCGGCCTAAAGTCCCCGGTGGAAGGCCAGCAAACCTCACCCCCGCCAGCTCCACCTCCTCCCTGTCCAGCTGCGCCTCCACGGCATCCGAAACCTCCAACGCCTCCCACAGGCATCTCCTGCAACGCCGCAACCCCATCATCCCAGATACAGTCAAGCTGCCCCCGGGTGTCCTTCCCCAGCAGGCGGCCGCCGGTTCCTCCCGGACCTTCCCTCCTCCTGGGGCGTATGCGCACCTCCTCCGGCACCGGGACCAGCCCGGCCGCCGTAAAGACAGCACCCAGTCCCTGTACCTCGACAACCCAGAGTGTAGCCTTGTGCTGCATTTCTCCTCCTGTCCTCCCTCTGCCTCCTCATCCTCCTCCTCTATCGCCACAGTTATGTTTCAGCAAAAAGACATAGAGGCCCCCAAGGGTCACAGACGCTTTTCTGACCCGGACATACCCTACATGGACGACGATGTCTGACCAGGCCAGAACCCACGGACACACTCAGAGGAGAGGATTAGCTGTGAGAGAATGTCATGGAGTGTGAACTTGCTGTAGACTGAAGTGACTTTGAGCGGTGGCTGATAGAGCAGAAGCTCATTAAGGCAACGTGTCAAAGGTCTTGTATTGTGCTGTTCGTTGGGAGGAAAGTTGTTGCCAAGCACCTTTTTCTATCATTTTTAATTTACTGTGGTTGCTGTTGGTGAGTACAGTTTGACTACAGGCTGCACCTTCTGTAGCCTTTTGTATTTTTTTAATTTTTATTCGGGCTAGATAAAGAAAATATTGTAGGTTCTAGTCACGCTTTTCCATTCTATCCTAATGAGAGTCGCTAGCTAGTGCCTTGATATTGATAACCCATTTCTCACACCATAATCCCTGAACAGTGCTACCAGGAGGGGGGGCATCTAGAATAAAGAGGGTACCTTTGTGTCAATTTGCCATGTGGGACGTCCTGAAGTGGAACAAAACGCGTTCAGACCAAGGACGTAGTTACGTTTTTTTTTTTTTCGTTTTTTTTACCCGTCAGAAAATAAAACCAGATTAAAGTCATTGCTTTCTGTTTGCAAAGTGAAATGGGAGCAGCACAAGCCACTTTCTCCCATGGGAAAAGCAAGAAAGAGAGGGAAGAACACGAGCCCAACCGCAAAGCCACGCCATCACCGAAGCCTCCCGAGTCACGCCCCTTGACTTCGCTCCGATGGAGACGGCCCCGACGACGAGCGCAGCTTCCGTCGATGCCGATTTGAATAAATACTAACGTTTCTCTGTGACTGCTGAATGATGTTTGTTAGTCTGTCTGGTTTATGAGGAAGATTGTTTCTGATGTGTAACAGAGGGTATGTTTGGGACTGAATGTCAAGAGCTGTAATGGTTATTAGTATTACCATGAAAATACAGGATGTCATGCTTGTAGCAGCTGCCTCAGTGTGTTTTACTCTGATACATGGTTGATTATAGTAAGCCTTTGAAGAAAATATACATCCGATACACATCTGAAGCCATATGGGTATATATATGTTTACATATACTGTATATAAAAACTCACAATTTTCAATTCAGTTTATTTATATAGCGCCATTTCACAACCGATGTCATCTCAAGGCACTTTACAAGAAGAGTTATTATAATACAATGTTTAATTTTTCCTTACTATCTCTTATTAAATCACACTAAACTCTTGCAGTTTTAGGTCAGTTAGTATTACCAACGTTATTATGGCTTAAAACAATTTCCAAAAACTGAGATGATTAGGCTGTAGTGTCTGACGACTACTTCACTGCATCTGTTAACTTAAGGCACACCTCTGGATTTATTATAAGGTTACACTTTGGTCAAATTGTGTTTTTGTGTAACGTCATAAAAAATGTTTTATCAGAGATCAGCCAAGACATTAGGAAGAGAAATGTGGATCTCCACAAGTCTAGCTCATCCTTGGATACAGGTTTTTCAACCTGGACCTTATTTTTGAGCATTTATTACATTTACTTACTCACCCAGACAAGTTTGGAGCCGCTTGGATTCCTTCGGAAGAAGTTTACATCCTGTCGCGATCAGTGTATATCCATGTAATGGGAGTTGTGGGGGCAGACTAAGTGCCGCCTCTAAATATGGCATTAGCTGCCCCAAAACTCCTTCATTTAGCCATGTTATGAGTAAGATACCCCTGTGAGTTTGTAACATCTCGGAGGTGCTGGGGAAGATGATTCTATATGGCTCTGAACTTGCCTGGGTGAATATATTAATGTAATAAATGCTAAAAAATAAGGTCCAGGTGAGAAAAAAATTAATTTCCGTTTAAGTATAGATGCCATAGGAATCTACACACATCCTCCTGTTAAGAAGGAGACTGTTTTTATGTGAATCGTGGCAAAGTAGTTAGCCACAGTGTAAAAAAAAGTGCTAGTTGGACCTTGGTTGAAACGTCAGTCAGAGACGAGCAAGACTTCACTCATGAAGGAACATAAAAAGATTGAAGTAAGAAAACACGCTCTGCTACAAGAATCCTATTTTTTAAAGACTTGCTCTTAAATATGACGGGAAAAACAAGGTTTTGATGACCATGGTTATGTTTAAAAGAAAGAGGAAGAAACCCTGCAAGCCTGAGAAGACCATCCCATCATCAGCATCATTTCAAGGCAGACTGGCACACTTCATTTATTTTTTTATAGATATTATTTTTTTAATTTTTTTTTACATATTTGTGAGTCCCAGCCTCTGCTTTATAGAGTAATCAAGTTAAAATTAAAAGTGTGCAGTACTAATTCAAACAACTGGATTTACTGGCTCATGAAGACTTTTTAGTTGGGTAAATCTGCACATTGGAGTTGCTGTTATGAAAAATTGTTATGCCCTGCTCGAAAAGCTTTTATAAAGATGTTGAACATCAGCTTCCACCTGCAGCTGTTTGCTCAGAAAAATCTAAAGTTTATTCCAATTTGAAAAAAAAAACAAAAAACTGAATGCAACAAATTTTGATTCTCACATATTTCTGATATTCTCTCAGATTTTTAAAATACATGTATTTTCAGATACAAATCAATTTGTTATGTTAAAATCTTTTGTTGTTTCATGTTCGTTTTTTTTTTCACTTTCAGGTCGATTATGAGTTCAACTAGCTTTTCAAAGATACTATTATTATGACCCTTTTGTGGCTCCATAGTCGTGTTTTCCACTGTAGCTGGAATCCACTTACGTGCAGGTAGGATATGCAAACTCCATGCAGAAAGAAACCCAGGTTTGGATTCGAACCTGAGACCTTACTACAAGACAACGGTACTACCAACAACACTGTTCAGCCTAAAATCAAAAAGATTTCTTTAACTTGGCCCTTCTCGGTCGCTGTAGTGTTGCAGACTACGCCACTACTCCGCGCCCACAGATTTCTCCGTTAACAGGTGTTGTGCCATAAAGTGATCGTCTGCCAGAATCTGATCAGCCGCCGCGGGAGCGCGCATGGCTTCGGTTACTGCATTTCTCGACGTAACTCAAAACGATCGCGTCTTAAAATTCGGCAAATCAAACATCGACATTGAAAAAGCACAAATATCCCCGTGAAGTATTTTAGCAGATGTTTGTCTTCGTTTAATATCTGTTATTTTCTCCAGAGACTTTCCATGTTTCATGCTTAAAAAGTTGTTTGAAACGTGTCATAAAGGGTCACAGTGTTACCATCTAAACACTTTATTTTGTTTAAAGGTGACAAGATGAAAGCTTGAATACTACATTTCAACACATAGAAAATCTTAGAATTGTGATATTTTACTTGCCTTGAAGATCTTAACATCTCGTTTGTCTATGAAGGGTTAAATAGTCCTCAAAATGTTTTTGTTGCTTTCTTGTTGACTTAATCATGGACATCGCAGCATACAGTCCGTTGCATGATCACATTGACTCCCAAATTTGGCACACAAAACAAAAATGTATTATAGCTCCATGTTTACTCTTGGAAGGATAAAAATGACCGAAAAATGACTTTAATTATCGTATATTGATGTTATTTTACCCATCACAGCATACTGTGCCTTTTCCATCATCATAGATGGCCCCAAAAGGCAAAGAATTACAATTTTACTTGCCAAATATGGATTATAGCATCCTGGTAACATATGAAGGGTTAAGTATGTTGGATAAAAAATAGTGGTTGACCTAGAAATAATCACACACAGGAGTCGGAGAGAACTTGCAATCAATTGAGCTCTGCAGAGGAAGATAAAATTATTATTTTTTGCAGAGGGAGACCAGGAGGAAAACTGCAGGAAAGAGCCGACCGTGTCTCTCTGCTCTCCTTCTCTTCTCAGCTTCTCAGCTAGTCTCACAGCTCCCAGTCTCCCCTAGTCTCCTGGTCACCTGGTCTCAAAAGCCCATCCCTCTGCAGTCTCTCTTTATTGAGTGGTACTTCATTAGCATCTTAAAAGAACAGGGTGTCATACAAAGGAACATATGTCTGAAACCAAATGACATTTAAAAAGTACATTTAAACTATGTGATAAAGAAAGACACCCTAAGAAAATAACAATTCAACATTATTATTTTACCTAACATTTCCCTAACAAAGTATGTTTCACAATGACATTATTCATTGTCTCTTGATTGTATTGTAACCATCACAGCATCCTGGTCTTTTTCCATCATTATATCCAAAAACAATTTTAGTCACCAAAAATGGATTATAGAATCCTAGTTACATACGAAGGGTTAAATATGTCTCAAAATTACATTATTTATTACATGTTGATGATATTGTAACCATTACAGTATTCTGGTCTTTTCCCATCATCATAAAAAGGGCAGAAATAAATGACAATTTGACTTGCCAAAAATTGATTACAGTCTCCTGATTACATATGATGGATAAAATATTTTTAAAATTTACTTCATTCATTATCTGTTTATGGTATTGTAACGATAACACCATACTGGTCATTTCACATCATCATTAAGAACCCCAAAATGGCACAAAAAAAAAGTAAAATTTGACTTGCCAAAAATTGATTACAGCCTCCTGGTTACATATGAAGGGTAAAATATTTATCACAATTGCTTTATTAAATATATGTTTGTTATATTGTAACCATCATAGTATTCTGGTCCTTTTCCATTATCATAGATACTCCCAAAAGGGCAAAAAAAATGACAATCTTACTTGCCAAAAATTTATTGTAGCATCCTGTTTACGAATCAATGGTAAAATTGTCCCCACTTTATTTCTCCACTTATGTTTTTCCGCCCATCACATTATGGAGTTTTTAAAGAGATTTTTAAAGTAAAGTACAAAAAATTTTAGATCTACCCCCCCCTTTCATATGTATCCAGGACGCTATAATCAATTTTTGGCAAGTAAAATTGTAATTCTTTGCCTTTTTATTGGTCTCGATGGAAAAGGTACAGTATTCTGTGATGGGTAAAATAACATCAACATATGATAAATAAAGTCATTTTTAGGTAAATCCAGCCCTCCAAACATGGAGCTAGAAAAGATTTTTGGCAAGTAAAATACTTTTTTGTGCCAAATTTGTGATCATGCAAAGGACTATATGCTGTGATGTCCACAATTAAGTCAACAAGAAAGAAACAAAAACATTTTACTATTTACTATGGACTATTTAACCCTTCATAGACAAACGGGATGTTATTATCTTTTAGGCAAGTAAAATATCACGATTCTAAGATTTTCTAAGTGTTGAAATGTACTATTCATGCTTTCATCTTGTCACATTTAAACAAAATAAAATGTTTACATAGTAACACACTGGTTTTGTAAAGACATAGAATCTTTTTTAGTTTGATCAGGCCTTTTCAAGGAAAATACAGTGGAGAGTTCATATAGTAGCAGCAACAACAACAAGAAGCAATAAACTATTAGCTGTAGTTTCATATCCAACTAAATGAAACAATGTAAATAACACTTTGTAGCCCATGTCATTAAGATATTGGCAAAAAAACAAGATACACTGATCGAATCGCTGGAAAAATAACTTATATTTATTTAGCCTACATAACTTTTCACTTTACACTAAATGCAGCAGCATTAGGTTAAGGTAATTTTACATTAACATATAGATAGCCAACCTGTACCACAAACCATCTTTCAGTTACATTCTGGTTTACACACTGTGACCCTTTATGACACGTTTCAAACAACTTCTGAAGCATAAAACACGGAAAGTCTCTGGAGAAAATAACAGATATTAAACGAAGACAAACATCTGCTAAAGTGCTTCAAGGGGATATTTGTGCTTTTTCAGTGTCGACCATGTTGGATTTGCCGAATTTTAAGACGCGATCGTTGTGAGTTACGTTAAGAAATGGGTAACCTAAGCCATGCGCGCTCCCGATGGCGCCTGATCAGATTCTGGCAGACGATCACTTTATGGCACAACACCTCCCGGTTACCATCAAACAGCTGCGACAGCGTCCATCTCCAACATGGCTTCTAGACTGGAGATCAATTTTATTAGATTATTGTCCCGCTGCGAATCAATGGCGTCGGAAAAACGAGGAGAAGCGGAATGGAGACTGGAAAAGGTAAATCTGAGCTGAGCTCAAAGAGTTTATGCTCGTCCGTGCTGCTGTTGTTGTTAGCCCTGCGGCTGCTAGCTGCCTTGTTAGCCACGTCGTCATAAAGGAGAAGCTGTGGTTTAAGCTTGTTTTTACGTTGTTTTAGCCTTTTTAATGAATAGTAGGATATTAAATACGAACTTTTAACTAAATATTTCCTGTTGACATAAAAAACAGGTTAAATGCTCTGTAAACGCATCAGTTACTGTATTATCCGGTTGAATGATCGCCTGTATTTTAATCAACCTGTTGTATAAGTGCTCGTATGAAAACTAGTAAAAGTATAGTTTTAGTTCTTCACGGCAAAATTATTAAGAAGCAAAAACTCAGCTATAATCTAGTTTCTTTGGTTGTGATACTGAATGGATATTTATTTTATAACATATCAGACTGTTTTTGATTTAGTTTGTTTTTCTGTAGTATGTTGCAGCCCTGGAGGACATGCTGGTTGCTCTCAGGAAAAATCCAAGGTTACACGCCCCTTAATTTCTATTCTTACTTAAGTCAACAATTTCCTATGTTGTTTTCGACACTGTAAATCTACTGTCTGCCTAATCACAAAATATTAAGAGTAATGTCTTTCTTGGAACTTGGTTGAACATTTTCTATCAGTTTGGACCCGAATAGATCCATCACTGCGCACAAAACTGCTGCCTTGTCCTGCCGCCTCAGTGTTTGTGTGTTTTACAGCAAACCAGCACAAGAAGTCCTGACAGAATACACAAGAAAAGTAGATTTTCTAAAAGGACTACTGGAGGCAGAGAAGCTGGTGAGATTTGAGATTGTCCAATTTAATATATATATATTATTTGAATTTAAAAGGGAGCTAGAGATTAGAAACCTAAAATGGAAAATATTAGCTCTTCATCATTTCTTATTGCAAAGTGAAGGACGTTTTTATAGATTGTTCTGCTGATGTTGAGTTTCTCTTCTTTGATGACCGCTGCCTCCGCCGTTCTTCCTCAGCCGTCACCTACGGAAAAGGCTTTAGCCAATCAGTTCCTCGCTCCGGGTCGTACGCCCACAATAGCCAATGAGAGGATGCCAGCCACCAAAACGGTTCACATTCAGTCGAAGGCGCGATGCACAGGCGAGATGAGAGACGAGCTCCTCGGCACGGTGAGATGTGGTGCATTCTCTTTATCTAACAGACAAAGCAGACTGGATGTAAAGTGTTTTAGCGCTATATTTCTTTGCTGCTTTTCACTTTGTTGTACTATTGTTAATCGGCTTTAAAATCGTGTACATTCTCATGAAAGAATGGCTTTAAAAGTCTTTTATGTTTGACTCGTGCTTTTCATGTTTCTCTGCAGCGGTTGTCTGAAAAGGGTAAGATTTTTTTTTATTTTTTTATGACAACCAGTTTCTTTACTTTCAGCACTTTCTAAGAATCTGTTATTTTTGTGCACAGCAGATGGGGACTTGAGAAATCGAAGGTAAAGTCAAACATTCACTGCTTGACCAAACAAATGTTCCAACAACTCGCCCGTTGACTCAACTTAGCACTTTGAAAATCCTGCAGATGTCTCCCCCTTGACGAGCGTCAGTCTGCGGCCGAGTTGGACGCCGTCCTGCAACACCACCACAACCTGCAGGAGAAGCTGGCCGATGACATGCTCAACCTGGCCAGGAACCTCAAGAACAACACGCTGGCAGCTCAAAACATCATCAAACAGGACAATCAGGTAGTTCTGCTCAGCTGGAACATATCAGGAATAATCATCAGCTATTTAAGGCTTTGCAATACAGCAAAATACATTTCTAACCATTTTTGCAAAGAAGAGCAAATCTCTCTAGCCTTGCATCTAGATAGATAGATAGATAGATAATGCCTGCGCTAAAGTTAAAACTCAGCATATTTGCTTGAGCATACAGCTTCCAACGCTGTTAATAGATGTCCTTGTCATCAGCGATAACATGGCCCAATTATGTAACCTCCCTGCACACAGTGAATGCAGTACCAGACAGAAGTCAGGGAATGTTGGCCATCTGTCCTCCCTAGTTCTCACAATCATGATCACCACTCTTTTAAGCGTTATATTTTATATTGAAGTAGGCGCCATATCGTCTGCATATTCTCAGATGTTTCAGACCAGCACCACATGGGCTAACAATGACCAAATCATCTGCGTAAATGAGGTGATTAAATAGTGAATCACCAACCCTACAGCCTGTTTCACATACATTTAAAAGCAAAGAAAGATCAGTCACAGACATGTCAAAAAGAAACTGTGATAATTTTATGCCCTGGCACCTTTGGTCACATGTAAGGGAGTAGATATTACATTCCTCCATCTTACTCTCATTGTCTGATGCAAGTACCAAGAAACCAAAGTTATTATGAAAAAAACCTGGGGCCCCTCTTTTGGTTAATTTCCTAAATAACTTTTCGTGATAAACCAGTCGATTGCTTTGCAAACGGAGCACCTAAAAATAATATTGACTCCCTCCTTTTTTGACAAGTCTTCAAACGATACTTTGTCAAAATGAAAATATGTTTTTACAAACTGAAGTCAATTGATTAATTTTACTAAACATAAAGTTAATATTTAGCCCCTTTCAAAGTGGCTGACATGACTTGATAGAAGTTCAGATCACATAAATTAAGTTTCCAGGTGAGAAGTCGGGGATGGGAAGGTCACCAATAGACCTGGATGCTCTCAGAAGCAGATAAAAGCTTCAGTTGAATTTCTTTCAGTCCCACTTTTTAATCCAAACCATCCCCGAAAGCGATCTTTATAATCCGTTTATGGTTAGTCCTTTGCTTTTTCTGTTGCAAAATAAAATCCAGTAAACTACACTAGGTTTTTTTTTTGGTTTTCAGTTTTTTAAAGCCAAAATTAAAGACAAAATAATTAACAAATTCAAAAAACACAGTGATGTATTTTTACTTTAGCTTTTTTAAACCATTACCTAAAATCTGGGATTTGTTTGAATTTGTTGAAACACCGGAAGTACAGGTTTTAGGGCGAAAGCGTGTACTGCAGCCAGAGAGGCGGATCAGACGGTCTTCACGCCACTTCTTATCTATTATTTTGTAAAATGATGATAGGTTGTCATGTTAAAGTTGTTACTTTATTAATCTTCCAGTAAATAAGTTTATAAAAAGTCATTTTCCAAATATTGCAGGCAGCTGAAGGACTAAATAGTATAAATGACAGGCCTGTAAATTATTTTTGTTCCAATGTTATGAGGGGGAACGAAATATTTCAGGCAGCTAAAATGTTCCTCCATCTAACTTTGGTAAAATAAGACCTAATTTCTTCATAGTCACACGACAAAGTGTCAATGTTGAAAGGACTAAGCACTGTTTAAGACAGATGTGTAAATAATTTTGTTCTTATGTTGGGAAGAGAGGAACTGAATACTTCCAGTAGCCGAAATATGCTGTATGATGTGAGGAATGAACGACTGAAAACACAAAATGAATGGTTTAATATCTGCCCCATGAGGTATAAAACAGTATTAAATAGTGTGAAAGTCAGGCTGAAATAGTTCCCTTTTGCTAAAACTATTTGTTTATCTTTTTAAAAGAGAGGAAATGTCTCCATATGTTTTCATAATACCTAAATAAAAAATCTGCTACAGAAGATTATTTTAGACAAAACACAGCAGACATCAGCGATCAAAAACCAGAAATATATTGTGTCCATTATGTGTCATACTTTACGTTAGAATGATTTGATTAGGAAGCCCAGTTATCGTCTCCATCAGAGTCAGCTTCCATCGTTTAACATCGGGGATTAATAAAATGAACACGATGCTAAAGAAAAAAATGGTATTGGTGGCTGATTTAATGAACACGATTCAGTTTTATTCTCGCCATTTTAAAACAAAAAACCTTGAAACTGTTTTAAACACACGAGACCATGTTTATTTGTATTAATTTATTGGAAGATTATTAAATTATCAACTTTAGCATGACTACCTCACCGTCATTTTAGAGAGAAATAGATCAGAAGTGGCGTTAATGTCGGATCCGCCTCTCTGGCTGCAGTGGGCGCTGCAGACAGGAGGAACAGAATATTTCAGGGGAAACGGATTTTTGCACAAAAACTCTTTCATAAGACCTGCTCCACTGACGGGGACAACGTTTTTTTTTTTTAACCTGCAAATTCATTTCTTTCTCTACTTTTCGTTTTTCAAATTTAGTTTTTAAGCAAGACAACAAAAAAACTGATTATTTGTTCTTTCTGATTTTATTGTGAAACGGAAAAACCTAACAAGAGAACTATAGATGGATTTTTTTTAAATCTTGGCTCAACTGGAATATGGTTTTGGAATTTCTGGTTGAATTGTTTCGGTCAGATTCTTTAGCTAATTTTCGCCACAAGTGGGCAGTGTAATGCAGTACTTATCTACTGCAAGCCACCAAAAAAGGATATACAACATTGGCTATCCATTAGAAATAATTCCTGTCGCTGTATTTACTCATGATTTATGGTTTGTTTGGACGTTGATGTCAGATTCCTCTCTGCTTTCTAGACTCTGAGTCAGTCCATGCGTCAAGCCGACCTGAACTTTGAGAAGCTGAAGACCGAGTCAGATCGGTTGGAGCAGCACGCCAAGAAGTCTGTTAACTGGTTGCTATGGCTGATGCTTGTCCTGGTGTCCTTCACTTTTATCAGCATGATCCTCTTCATCAGAATCTTCCCCAGGCTCAGATGATGACCAAAACGGCTCGACCCTAAACTTTTTAGCCGTGGGCTCCCTGTGTCTGTGTCCTGAGATGCAGATCGGTTGGGAGCTCGCCTGAAACGAGCCACTTAATCTGACAGAAACATCTTAGCGCTTGAAGGTGGAGGAGGAGCCGCCAGGCATCCGTTCTCAGCTGCGCTGGATCAACCTATAACCTCCTTAGGCAGCCTCTGGATGTGAAAGCTGATAGACCCAAATGTTGCATCATTTAAGGAAGTTTAAGCTGAAAGGATCGGTGTTTCTACATGTCTCAGCTTTGTGAACCTGCAGATTAGTTTTTACCTCCTTATGAACTCTTAATATCTAGTGGCTGATGAAGCAGTGAAGAGTTAATCAGACATAATGATGAAATGATCGGAAAGCTTTTATAAAGATGTTAAACATCAAGGTTAAACATCGGCTTCCACCTGCAGCTGTTGACTCTGCTCAGATCTTCGATAACTGATTTGTAGTTCATGATGAACGTTTATAGAGGACACTATTACTTAAAGGTGTAACATCATCTGTTCTTTTAGTTTAATTTAACTCCACCGTCAGTCCAGTGTTGGGTTAGTAATGACTTTTGACTGCTGCAGCTGTTGATGAGTTTTTGTTATTAAAGATTTGATTCAGTGCACACTCATCTATGACTAGTCACTTTTGTTTAACATTTTGTTTGCCTATACGGGTGTCTCACTTTAATTTAGAACAGTGTTTCTCAACCGGGGATCCCCTGGTGGTTCGTTGTGGTATTGGAAGGGGTCCTTGATAACAAAGTATATATATTTTTTTAAAGATCTTCTGACATTCATAGAAATAGATTATTTTTACTCTGATGTGCCTGAGACCTTTATCTAACAAAACTACAGAAGGTAAAATTAACTTTTTCTCTTTCACAAGTGTAATACATTCTACAGGTGTTGGTCATAAAATTAGAGTATCTTAGAAAAATGTTTCAGTAATTGCATAAAAAAACTTGTATATTAAATTATTTCAATTCACACAGTCTAATATATTTCAAATGTATTTTTTTCTTCTTTTAATTTTCATGATTATAACTCACATTGAAAAAGTTCAGTCTCTCAGAACATTAGATTATTGTGAAAAATGTTCAATATTGAAGACACCTGGTTCCACACTCTAATCAGCTCATAATTAATCAGCTCTGACACATAAAGACCAAACAGGGAAACCCAGGTTACAGAAACTCGTGAATGGGAGAAATGTGCAAGTGTCTCACTAACACACACCACATCCAGGTGAAGTGAAAATTATGTGACATATATATTTCTGAAAGCCGCTGTATATTTATACTGCGGCTTTCAGAAATGTGTATATAATAACATTTCTATATATTATTTTTCAGAAATATGTAACAACATAATGTTACATATTTCTGAAAAATACCGTTATTATATTTGAAAGTTTCTGCATCTGTTTTGTTTCAAAATGTTCAGAGGCTGCTGCATATATATCCTGTTCTGTTACATTTTTCTAGAAACTGCCTAAATATGCCAAGGATCTACTGCTGATTTATGTTTGGTTTTTTTCCTGGAAATTACAAACTAAAAGCTCATATTTGCCTCAAAGAGTGAATAAATGCCACAATGCAATTCAAGAGGCAGTTTCTACTTTTTCTAGAAGGGGTTAGAGTAACTAGTAACTAGTGGCTTTTCTATTCCCGACAACAGTCCATTCTCCACAATCTGAATATTCCTGTTGGTTGTCCACCTCTTTTTTTTTTTTACAGCCTTTTTCCTTTCATCCAACGTTCAAATGCTGTATTGAGTGAAGCGCACTTTGAACCTACGACTTGTTTTCTGGCTTTACTCCTTTTACAGGATGTCGGTGACCATTTATTCAGCAGTCACCCCCATGATTGCAATGACTCTTTTAATTCTTCCGTAATCTGATGTGTTGATGTAGAGACTTCAAGTGGCCACTGGGTGTCGGTAATGACATTTTAAGTGCCCGCATTCCTCAACCTCAGTGACCCTGGTGGCCTGATCAGCCTCGACTTCTAAATTAACTCCAATACCCATTTAGAAGCGCTCCGAGGACTCAAGTGCAGCTAAATAAAGACAGCTGGGTGCAGAAAGCGATCAAAAATAGTCCAACTGTGTTTTAAGCATTTGCTAAGGTTTGTGGGGTTGTACTTTTTGCAAGAAGCCTCTAGAATTACTCCTGGTCTGACTTCTATCCGAGTCCTGTGCTGCTCACCAGCTTGTTCAGGCTTGCAGCTTGGCCTCGCCGCTGCTCGCTGACTGGATCAGCCTACTGTGTATTTTAGGAACCCTGGGGGTATTTTGCCTGCTGGAAGCCAAGGTATGCAGGCAACCACGAGACCAAATGAGGCCGTGTCAAAGCAGAGGATCATCATCATCATCCCTCGGTTTTAATCACAGCTGCTTGCGCTTCCTTAATGCTTCGACTCTATGATCTGCTCTCTGTGGCTGGAGCACCAACATGACTTCATTCCTGGTGTGGTTTCTAAGGTCCATTATGGTTTTATTATCCCATTAAGCTGAAGGGGACTTATAGTTTCCAAAGTAGCCTCCAGAGTCTGGTGTAGCGATAAGCATGAGTTCTTTGTAGTCAGAAAATACCACTGTGAGGCTTATTAAGGGTTCCTACTCAGGTAACCGGAATTAGTTCCTTTCTACTGACCTGAAAGTCTAGTATTGGTTCACCTGCACGGGGGAAAAGACAGAGGGAAAATGCTAGTGTTTGAAGTGTAAAATAAGGCCAAAACATAACCTTGAAAAAAGCTTTAGTTAAGAAAAAAATCTAGAGAAAACTTTTTTTCATTTCACCTGGTAAAAGTCGGCTGAAAATGTTAAATTGTGAAATAAAGTATTTAAAGTGTGGATATCTTGTCCTCTGTTAGTGCCTGTTTGTTTCTGAACACACTGAAACCTGACCTTGAAGACCAGGAAATGAAAGCAGCACCAGAACACCCATCTTGTTTTGGTATCTATTAAAGTTATGACCTCCTGGTGTTTTCTTCCGGCATGCAGCAGGCTTTACATTTACAAGGACCTGTCTGCTGCGCTTTGAAGAGGGTCATCTTCACATCTCAGCATGCTGCGGATATGAATGTATTCATGTCATGTCACCACAGCAAACTATAATATATTATTTTGGGGTGTTGCGTGACAGACCAGCACAAAGTATTACAAAAATTATACCAATATATAAATATTTCACGAATAAAAATATGTAAGCTCTCACCCCCTTTGAGCTCATGGGTCGTGGAATCACAGGTACAGCCTCGGCTACTACAGTCTGTCTGCTTAGCACATCTAAAATCTTTGACTGTTCTACTTAAAACAGTTCAAACTCAGTCTGACTGAACGGAGAGCATTGGTGAACATCAGTTTCCTATCGTAGCTCCAGCTCTACGTTTCCTTGTCAAGTTAAAAAGTAAAACTCTGTCCGTGTCTCTTACTGATTAGCTGGTTTGTTTTCTGATTTCCACTGTTTTAACTCTACTCATTTTCTCAGACCAGCATTTAGGCAACAAGGCAAGGCAAGTTTATTTGTAGAGCACAATTCATACACGAGGCAATTCAAAGTGCTTCACAGTTGCATAAATTAAGAAAACGGATGTCAACTTAAAAAATAATGAATTACAATAAAAAGCAAGAGTGCACATGAAATAATTTCAATTGTCATATGCAAGGGTAAAAATAAGGTTTTCAGCCTGGATTTAAACATTGCTAGAGTTGAGGCTTGTCTCACATCCTCATGAAGACTGTTCCATGCTGCTGCCTGAAACTGAAATGCAGCCTTACCGTGTTTATTGTTGACCCCGGGAACCACCAGGAGACTCCTCCCTGAAGTTCTCAGGGCCCGAAATGGTGCATATGTCTCTAACATGTCAGAGATGTACTTCGGTGCCTAGCCATGAAAATACTTGTACACAAACAGAGCTGTTTTAAATTCTATTCTCTGAGCGACAGGAAGTCAGTGCAGAGACCGGAGCACTGGACTAATATGGTCGTATTTCCTGGTTCTTGTCAGGACTCGAGCAGCAGCATTCTGGATGTACTGCAGCTGTCTAGCAGCTCGTTTAGAGAGGCCAGTGAGCGGGCCGTTACAGTAGTCTAACCTGCTGGAGACAAATGCATGGATAAGTTTCTCTAAGTCTGGTTTCAACACTATTCCTCTGAACTTAGCAATGTTTTTCAGATGGTAAAAAGCTGTTGATCATTGCATTGATTTGGCTGTTTAAGTTCAGGTCGGAGTCCATGATTACTCCTAGATTTCTAACCTGATTTTTTGGTTGAACAAGGTGATTGAATTTGCTTTACATGATTCAGTGGTAAAGAAACCAAGCATATGATAAAAGCATGGAAAGCAGAAAGGTAAAAGCAGTTAAGAATAAAACATAAAAAGCATAAAAACTACAATATTAGAGTAAAAAAAACCAGCAATTTGTCATAAAAGCATGGAAAGCAGAAACATAAAACAAAAAAGAATAAAAATCGTCATCTAAATGCAACTGTCACAGTTGAGTTCTGCTTGAAGTAGGCATGTACTACTTTAGGTATAGTTTTGAGAAAATACTTAAAGGCACAGTGTGCCATTTTCGACCAGTAGGGGGCAGTGCATACCTAAATTATCACAAGAATGCGGTATCTGTGTCTTCGAGTAAGAAACTCAACAACTGAGGTCCAACTAGTGCTGTTTTCAAACGCTCAATTCCCTGAGAATTATCTATTTGCAGCAACATGACTAGCACATCAGTCTCTCTTTCATTGCTTGAAACTAGCGAAGAGGTAAAAATGTATTTATGGCGAAACTTTTTTTGCATTTTGAGGGGAAATCAATGTTTTAATAGCAGGCGTGTTCCGTGCGCTTTGTCCGTCCGGGCTCTTGTAGAAGTAAAGACGTCATCTAATATGGCTCTCCCCTGAAAAGAGGACCCACGTCTATGTATTTTAAGACTGATTTTAAAAGTCATATTTTACAATATCGCCAATATTTTGCAATTAATGTGCTTTATGTAATTATTATACATAATATTTTAATGGCTATTTTCAAAGATGTACTGCAAAAACTACACACTGTCACTTTAATTATCCTTATAAGAGAGTGCATAGCCACCATGAATTTCTTCTTCTAACCCCTGATGCACAACCCATCACCAATCAGAGTCTAGACTAGTCTGCTCATTTCTTTTGACCACACAACACTAGTGTCATGAGGTCTCTGTGTTTAAAGCTATGTTTTTCATTAATTTGATCTGTCAAAAAGGCTCAGGAACAAATGTTCAGGCATGAGTGCGCGTCTGTCTTCATGCGGCACATTACTGTGCTGCTTGAGCATCCCAATGCTCCACCTTTTTAATTTGAAAATTGGCAGCAGCAGCACTGAGGATTTGGGTTGCCCCCAGAGGTGAAAGAGATTTAGTTTTAATTCTGATTCTTTTTCCGTGTACTTTCTTCAGAGAGCATATGAGGTGAAGGACTCTTACTGTTTTATAATGTCTCCTTCATTCTGGTATCAATTTGATTGGGTTTTATTTGGATAGTGGAGGAGAGATTACGCACATTTTAAGCATGTAATGAGAGGTGTGCCATCACCTTTGGTTTTGCATCTGAAAGTTGTGTAAGCTTAATATCATTTGTTGCTTCAATTTGTACAAACTCATCAATTCCATCTTTATTTAATCTTTTCCTGTTGATTTTTCCTGATGCTGATTCTTAGTTTTGTCACTAATTCTTCTATCAAATGTATTAAAGTTGAAAATGTTCACATTTTTAAGTTTTAACTCTAACGATGATACCAGCGTGATCGGTGTTGCACCCCTGCTGATTTCTATATCCCAAGCTCTCATCTGCAACAGGTGCCACTTTGCCGTTAGGTTTCCCCTCAGCAGTCTCCCTGTTTCAGAGTTTCTCTTGGTCTGTGTGGTTGTGTTGTGGCCGTACGAGCTCCTCTGAAGCCTCATGAACACACATATGCAGCTGTGCTGTCGTTGGTCTCTGACAGGATTCTCTCACAGTATCTGTGATCCCGTTCGATCCTTATAAACAATAAAGCAAAGCTCCTGCGTGTATATTTTGTTATGTGAACATTTTCGTATCCCTTGAACATTTACTGTACACTTTATTCAATTACTATCACATCCTTGACCTCTGCAAGGAGGTAGGCTATATGTTTTCGTGCCTGTCTGTTTCTTTGTCTTTTATCGAGATAACTCAGAATCTTATGGGCAGATTTTGATAAAATTTTCAGGAAATGTCCGCAATGAGACACAGAACAAATTATAAAATTTCAGGGTTGATCCTCTTATCGACCAGCGGTGACATCTTGTAGTCCTCTCCCGTCTGAGAGAGCTCGTAGTCGGCTGAGCACTCACAGCAGCCCTGCTACGGTTGACCAAATGGACTGCAAATAATTTATCACGCATATATTCTTGGTTAAAAAAACACAGTTCAAAGTTCACCCAGATTACTTTTATACTGTAAATTAAAATGTCCAATTCTATAGCCTCAGTTTCTTTGACTAGCCCATTCCATTGTGGCGCTAGCTGTATGTTCAGACTTATCTTCCTGCTAGAAAGTAAACCTCGTGCCCAGTCTCTATTCAAATTAAATTTAATAAAAAAAAAAAACTTTATTAATCAGAGGGGGGAATTAGGTTTTGTTGTAGGAAGTATTTTCTGTAGCAGTCTGTGTTGCAGCGAAACTGAAGAAGCCGACTATGGAGACGCATTGTTGTTGTAGGACAGTCTAATGAAGAGGATACTCCAGGTTGTCCATAATTTTATTGATTTTAAGAAGAATCCTTCCTTGCATCATCATCTCCAGAGGTTCCAGGCTTCTCAGTTTAGGTTAACGGTTACTTTGTGGCAAGTTTGTTGCTGTGCAGTACTCATTTCCTCCTGGAAAATGGATGTGAGATGTCCTTTTGTGTGAAATAATGTTTAGCAACGGACCCTCCTTTAAACCCTCTGCCCGACCTGTCTGCTGTGGTATTGGTCAAGCAGTTGTCTTCACCAATTTTCTCTAATAAATTTCTGTGGCCTTTACAGAACAGCTGCATTTATACTGAGATTAAACTAACCACGTTTTGACCCTATTAACAAATTAGGAGACCTCTGAAGAGACTTGACTCTAAATTTTGTTTAGGGAGGTCAGAATAAATGAAATGACACCTGATTTTCATATCTAAAAACATTTTCCTTCCACTTCACTATTATATACTGCTTTATGTTGGTTTATCACATAAAATCTATACAAATATTTTTGCTACGCTTTGTCGTATACAAAATAATTGATAGAACTTTAGTTTATTCCCTTCACGTACTGATTTCCCTTCCATCCACAGATTCATGTCAGCATTGTGGTTATTGTGTTGAAACATTTAGTCTATTTATCAGACCAGCCCAGGTCTGTCAACCCCCTCCAAAATTTATGTTTGGGCTTTTGATGTTGAGCCCAGGTAGTGATGTTGCTGCTGGGAGGCTTTATTTTGTTGTTCTTTGCTCTTTAACCTTTCAGTACTTCAGAACCTCCCAGCAGACGGGACTGACGGCTGCGGCTGAATTACTGGAAGCTTTGGGGCTTGATGCTGTAAGGACAAGCCAAACATCAGACGGCAGATTTAAGAATAAAGAGTTAGGGAATGTCCTGTGCCATTAGAATCCCCTTAAAGACCACTGCTTGCTTGATTTTGCTCTACTGAAAGCTAACTAATTACAAACATACTAATTTCTTTACCCATTTCACACACTGTTCTTTACATATATTTCAACTACAGTTTGGGAATGACACACATATTGGTTTTCAAAAAGTTTGCTGTGTCAGTTTTCATGATAGCAAATTACATATACTCCAAAATGTTACGAAGAGTGATGAGATTTGTTGGAGAGTCCTTCCTTGCCATTAAAATTAACTAATCCAAAACACCCAATATCCACTGCATTTCATCTCTGCCACAAAAAGGACCTGCTGAGATCGTTTCACTAATCTTCTCATTACCACAGGTGAGAATGCTGATAAAAACCAGGCTGAAGATTATTATGTCATGCTGATCGGTGCAGTTAAAAAGAGGGTGATACTTAAAATCATAGTTCTTCCTGTGAATCCAGGGTACGTGTATGGAAACGTGCGCAACCAGGACTTCACAGGGCATTTTTGCTACTACGATTGCACCTAAATTAACTACTTATTGGCTCATCGAGAACTTCATGGTAAGAGGTTCAGTTGTTTTAAGGAAGGCTTCAGGTCGCCCAAAAAAGTACAACAAGAAGCAGGACCGTCTCTTAAAGATGATTCAGCTGAGCCAGCAGCACAGTTTACAACCTTTACACATACAATAGTCTGGAACAATAGCTCTGGAAGTAGCTTCAAAAAATGCGTTGCAGCCATGATGGTGTGTTCTTCTCCGTAGTTTTATGTCTGTAAATTAGAAACCACACTTTCTAAAACGTGAAACTGCTCATTTAAAAGGACAAACGTGATAAGACGTGGATGCAGTGCATAGTTTTCTCATCGCAGTCTAAGCCTTGGACTTGGAAGTGCTCTCCAGACAGAAAGGTGGCCTTGTGAGTGATATCTGTCAAAGTTTGAGCGGACAACAAGGAAATAAAGCTGGGAATGAAACTCTTGACGCTGGAATGTCTGCAAGGAGCAGGGGGTGCAAACAAGAATAACATACTGTGTTGTTTAATGCATCTTGGAACGTGGTGAAACTCACTCAGTCTGCTTTACTTCTGGCTTCATCACAACAGCAGGTGCTGGAGACCTCCTCAGAATTACAGAATAACAGATCAGGGCTGCATTCAAGGATTTCAAGCTCATCTACGAAATATTTAGAAAACTCAATTTAAAAATAATCAAATTTGACACAAATTTGATCAGAATTTAGTCAATACGGTGCAGACAAAATGATGGGCTGTGATTTGTGAGAGTGTCTGAGACCAAGAGGTAGCTGTGGCAGCATGTAGCACATTGTTTTGAACGCAGAGCTGGCATGTCAAGGCCGGCCAAATGGTCCGTGACAATCTGCAAACGGAAAAAAAAGGCAACCTTTTGGCAAAAATCTGAGGTTTTTCAAAAATGTGTAGATTTCTGTGTGTAGCCTTCAGGATAAACAACCCAAAACCATCAACTTTTTTATTCAATTGCTTTTTAATGGTATTGTGATCTGTGATCATCTTTGTTTCTGCTCCCTTTTTTCATGAGATGGACTTAACAATCTAAAATTCATTCCAGATACACAATATTACCATTTCTCTCAAACATCGTTCACAAATCAGTCTAAATGTGTGATAGTGAGCACTTCTGCTTTGCTGAGATAATCCATCCCACCTCAAAGGTGTGCCACATCAAGATGCTGATCTGACATCATGATTATTGCACAGGTGTACTGCCCACAATAAAAGGCCATTGGTCTTAAACAGTCTAAAATTTTGCAATAGCAAAGATGTACAAAAACAACTAAATGGGTTAATCAAATTGATGCCGAATTTATAAAGATCCTTCATAGATTCTTAAGAAGCCGATCAATCCATAGTTTTTCATTTTAGATCGTTTTAAAAGTGATGTCTATCGGGAAAAAAACAAATTCAGCCATGGAATTCCACTGGCAGGTCACAGGGGTTAAAATTCCCGTTTAGCGGTAGAGATTTTTGCCTGTGACAAAATACTTTAATGCTACCTTTCGATGCTAGGAACCTCACCTCTTAGTTTAAAAACTTTCCATTAAATTTTCACCGAGTTATAAGAGGTTTTGTTTCTTCCACTGCCATGTGCTACGTTCGCAGACACGTCGGAAATTTTAAACAACTTAGAAGTCACAAGATGCTGATGTAAAAACTAAGCATTTTAAACCTAATGTCACGTACATAACAACACTAGCCAGTTACCATCCAACTGAATGATTACAGGTGTGAATAATCACAAACCCTTGGCAAAAAACAATTTGTAAAAAACAAAACAAAAAAACAAACAAACTAGGGGCTGCACGGTGGCGCACTGTTGCCTTGCAGCAAGAAGGTTGTGGGTTCGTATCCCGGCCCAGGGTCTTTCTGCATGGAGTTTGCATGTTCTCCCCGTGCATGCGTGGGTTCCCTCCATGTACTCTGGCTTCCTCCCACATTCCAAAAACATGACTGTCAGGTTAATTGATCACTGTAAATTGTCCTTAGGTGTGAGTGTGTGCATGGTTGTTTGTCCTGTTTGTCCTGCCCTTTGATGGACTGGCGACCTGTCCAGGGTGTACCCCGCCTCTCGCCCGTTGACAGCTGGAGATAGGCACCAGCACCCCCGAGGACATTTCCTGTAGATTTACTATAGTTTTTAAATATTCACAAAGAAAACATGCTTTGTCGGGAAATCATAAAAAAATTCTCAGATGGTCAAATGTACTTAAGGAACAAGTCTGAACCTTTAAATTCTGTTTTACTATAAATACTTTGAGAAAATAAATAGTTTTCAACAAAACAAACAAAAATATACCTGATAACCAGGGGAGCTTCTATTATCTGCTTAACTTTGTCATACGTGACTATTGAAAAATTACAGAATTAAAAATATTTTAATACATCACAGTCATCAGTCTGAAAGTTTAATTGCTGTTATGCGCAGAAAAATGACACAATCCACACACCCTTTTACTGCATTACTACTTCCAATATAATGAACCAATTTGGGCCAAAACACCTTTAGATTGTCAATGGGTTGTTGGAGATAAACTGACTTTGTTCACACAAAGTCAGTGAAAAAGTAGACAGTGAAAAAGTAGACTGAAGGAGTTCAAGATAGAGCAAAAGTTAGAGTGTACAGATTGTTCAGCTTGATGTAGGGACTTTTATTTTCAAAACAAAACATAATTAGGATAAACAATTGATTTTGGGGGATTTTTTCTAAATTTGGTGGTGAAATTGTGCAATTTTCACACTTTTGTGAAAAAGCCACTTTTGTGAACCATTACCGTATTAAAGATATCATAAAAGGGACACGCCCTGGACGTATATCTCACTTCTCTTCTAAATCCGATAACCCATTTTTGTTTTACAGCGCCCCCTAGTGAAGGATTGTCATGAACATTGGCATATACCCTAATTATCCAATTTTTAGTTCGATCTGTAAAGGAAATTTTTTACGCCTTCAGAATTATGGTCAAATCCATATTATGCTATATGCGCTAGAATGGTTTACTTCACAGTTACGTTGTAAAGTAGCAGAATTTAAAAAATCGGCCACTATAACTTTTCATTATTCCTTCCATAGCCTACACATGCAAATTTTTAGGTCGATCAGAAAATATCCTAGGGGGGTAGATTATTTAGTTTGTAATTTATCTTTGTTGCACCTTAGAAATAATACACTCCTTGTGAAACATCAAACAAACCATCCTATGTATGTATGTATGCAGAATCTTTCAAAGAAACTTTTGCCACTTTAATTTCGTCAATGTGACATCCAGTTTCTTCGCTATAAGCTAAAACGCGTTTTTTTTTTTTTTTACCATAGCGCCACCTATAGGTGTACCTCCCTGAATATCTGTATCTGAGTAGCGGTGTGGGTACAGAGGCCGCAGAATTCGTTTCAGCGCATAATAATAATAATAATAATAATAATAATAATAATAATAATAATAATAATAATAATAATAACAAAACATTTTCCGCGGGCTCGGAACGCTAAAACACAAACAAAAATTAATTGTCTATCAAATGTGCTCTTCAAAGGTTTTCTGTTACTTTTGTGCAAGTCTATTTAGAGGACTTTTGACATTCCCTACATACTGCAAGTAATTTGAAAAATAGCATACTGCATTTAATCCCACCCCAGAATTTCAGACGATTTGAAGTGTTTTGATTGGCTGGGAGGCAAAAGAAGAGGATGCTAACCCCAGGATTTAATTCATAGAACAACAGCCACAGATTTTGGTTAATAATCGTTAAAACGTATTGGCTCCAGAGATTCAGAAAGAAAATGTAAACGACCACGCTTTTTAACAAGCGTCTTCTGTTCTTCCACCTTGAAATTAAGCACACATTAAGCATAAAATCTGGAAAAATAGGTTGCAACGTGAAAAAATATAAAATATTTTAGGAGGTATTAAAACGTTTTCATGATTACAAGGTTCTGTCAACCTAATCTCAAACACTGCTGCTGTTTTCTTCTCTCATCTTTTGTCTTTACTGAGTTTTAACTTCACCTCAGCATGCAGCTCTTCTCTTCATCTCCTGTTTGTCTCCATCAATCAATTTGACACATTAGGGGTGAGATTGTTCCAGCTGAACAAACAGAGGATGAACCAAGTACATTTTATTTTTATTTGTTTGCTTGCAATTCAGAAGAGACAGGGAACGCTAACTAATCTAAATGGCGTTGAGAATATTTCTGGATTTAGTGTCATAATATAAATTTCACCTGGCTTTGACAGACAGCAAAGTAAAGGCCTGACTTGTCACCTGTGATAAAAAATGGAAGAACACACGCAGAGCTATTGATACTAATTCTGACTCAAGCAGAGCAAACAGAACTTATCAGCAGGACATCTCAAAACACAGCAAATCCATACAACAGAGGAAAGAAGCAGATGGAAAGAAAACGGCTTTAATAGTAGCTTTATAACATATTTATCCCCTTTAGATTTATTCTGCTTTTGCCTCTTTCAAATTTTAATTTCTCAGATTACTAAATAAATTTTTACACCAACCAAAGATTATCTGAGTAAATACATAAAAGCAGTTTTCAAACCTCAATTTAAAGGAGTTCAGAACGTCTCTGATGTGCTTATGAGGTCATTTGGAGTGCAGGGAGCGCTGTTATAGACCTTCTATGACTCTGTGGTGGCTTCCGTCATTTTTACAGTGTTGTATGTTGGAGCAGCCGTTTATCGACAGCTGAGAAAAAGAGGTTTGATAAACTCATCAGGAAGGCCAGCTCTTTTCTAGGATGCAGCCTGGATCCAGTGTTGTTGATGGGAGACAGAAGGACTCTGGTCAAAATAATATATCTGATGGACAGAGTCCCCATACATGTTAATGTTGCTGAACTGCAGAGCTCCCAGTGAAGGACTGCTGCATCCTAGATGCATGAAGGAGCATTTCCGCAGGTCCTTCCTCCCTGCAGGTGTCAGATTGCAAAATCAAATCCCAAACAATTCTAAAGCTTGTGTCAGGAGAAATGGGGAGCCTAAGTCACGCCCTTCTACTTCTGGTCCTGGGGTCCCCGACTGCCAAAAAAAATGAATGAGAGTCAATGGAGCGATAAAAGTTATTTTCCGATCGAGTTTGAATTGCGCCGTGGATCGAACATATGTTGTCCGTGAATTTTAAAAACTAACTTTGATGCAGAGAAAATGCAGATTTTCGACCGGAGGTAAAAGTTACTTTAGGTTACTACAACTGCAGAAGAAGAAGGAGAGCGAGGGTCGTAACCTCCAGGATGAAGAATGAAGCATTAAACACGGAGAAAACCTCTATAAATCTGTCCATGTGGAAAGTAGCAGCTATGTCGGAGGTAAAGCAGTCGGTGGAGTGAGAGCAAGCATGGAGGAGAAGCTCTACAAGCTCTAGATGAGTGTTTCAAGTGCTATAGCTAATGTTAACTCCCGTTAGCAAAATTACGTCATATATGCGACTTCTGACTTCTGATTTGTAGGCATTTCAAATGCGTATTTTTACAATCAAATAAATCCCAAATCACTGGACAAACACAGTCGAAACGTACATAGTTAGTTATCATTTAAATCGAAGTACTACATATTTGTGATTCAGAACGTAAGACAAAGCGGACCAGAAAATAACTTTTATCCCTTCACTGACACTCCATTCATTATTTTTCCGGTTTGGGGACCCATGGGCCGACCGGCAGGGGAGGAGACTTAGGCTCCCCGTGATCAAATATCTACCAGTTTTTGTCTTCAAAGGGGCTCAGTACAAGACAAGGATGTCTGCTATCCCTCTCATCGTTTTCAATTTTCATCGAACCTCTAGCAACAGCAATTAAATAATAGGCTAAATTATCATATTAAAGGTAATAAATACAAAAGTTTAGAACATAAAAAAAGTCTTTATGCTGATGATGTGCTACTTTTCATTCACTCATTTCATTCAGGTACGTAGGGTGTGCACAATATTTAACATATATTTAAGGGAAAACATTATTATCTCATTTAGTGTAACAATATGGTATTAATAAAAATAGATTTTTAGAATATCAACTGATTAAATCTTTTTATTGGAAATATCAAATAAACTGTTTTACAAATTTCAATAAAGTGGAACAATTTCTCAAGATCAGGGGTCCTGAAATAATCTTTAAAATATACAGAATGGTTTCCCAAGTGGATAAATCCATATTACTTCACATTAGCAAATGGGAGGGAGACTTATCACTAGGTTTTGATAATAATTTCTGGTCCAATATGTTTAAAAAATTAAATTACAAAGAAAACTAATCTAGAATTAATACAATACAAAACCTTACATAGAACATATTACACCGGTCAACGTTTTTTAAGATGGTTTGTTTAATCTAATATCTGCTCACATTGCACATCCAATTCTCCAGGTGATTATATTCATGCTCTTTGGTCATGTCCACCAGTTTATAGATTCTAGGGTCGAACATATGAACATTTAACAAACTGTCAGTAGAACTGCGGAACTTCAAATATGTTTCTTTGGAGTCTAAAACAGCCCATATGGTTCTTATTGCACCAAGCATTGCTAGGAAGTCTATTCTCATGAACCTTAAAAAGTACTCAGTATTAACCAATGCAAGGATTTTCTGATAGACTATATTAGCCTGGAGACGTCTACTGTCTCTACTTCCAATCAACTTCCCTGGACACCTCTGATTAGCTTTATAACCTACTGAGCGCAGGAGAATCGCAGTCATTACCCGCTGGATGTTCCCTGTAATCTGTGTGCACATAATCGTCTGAAAGTTCACTTGTGTATTTGAACATGGAAGGTGGTTAATTTATTTGGTAATGTAGTATAAAATATAATATAGTAAAGACTGTACTCTTCAAGAACATCATTATCATAGCTGAACGTTTATATGCTGTTCCTTTTGTTTTTTTGTTTCATTTGTAGGTGCAGGAGTTTTCTAATGTCCTCTCACTTTTTTCCCCTTTCTTAAATAAAGTATTAATGTAATACAAGTTGACCACTAGAGCTATAGCAGTGTTGGCTAACTTGTGAAAGTAAAACCGTTGGGCAAGTGTTTCAAAGACACCCAGATAATAATTTTTAGTGCATCATTGCAAGACAGGACACTGGATAAAGAAAAAGGAAAGGAAGTGGCTCAGTAGTTGCTGGGCAGGAGCTGTAGTGAAGTCATGCCGATTGGTTGTAGTTCTGAGGGAAATGAGAAGACGTGGCCAACCAACCAGCTTTGTGAAGAGTTTCTGGCGAAGCAGTTTATGACAACATAGCAAACAGCAACACAACAACAATCCCTCCTTCTTCCATGTCCTTCTCTTATTGCTGCTGTGGGCGCCTTTTTGGTGCTGATCAGTTACGCAACCTATTCCCAAGAGAGTCGTAAAATGTTGACGTCTTAACCAATACCTTAAAGGGCCAATTCTGTCTGGAGACAGGACTGCTAAGAAGAGTTGGCTAACAGATTTACCCCAATGAAGACAATGCCGTCAAAGTACACTGAAGTTCCGACTGTGGAAAAACGTGTATTGTTACCAAAGAACAGGTAGGCATTTTTTCCCCAACTTCCTAATGTTCGTATTTCCTGGTTAGATCTCTGAAATATTACAACCTAAATATATGTCCAAACTGTCTCTTGAAGAGGTGAAATTTAAATAACCTTAACTTTTAATTTATGTGACTGGGGATGAGGACAGTTTAACCACAAGTCACTCTCTGGCACTAACATCTGTGCATAACACGACTGAAAACAAGCGTTGCATCAATTCATAAAAGCCACCAGGAATGTGTTTGGAAAACTTCCCAAATTTCAGGAATAGCTGAAACCCCAACATGCCTTTAAAGCAAACAACCAACCGCTGCTCTTTAAAATTAAACTCAACAAATCAGTATGTAAAGAATCGTATCAACATGTCACTCTGTCACGGTCACCACCTGTCTGATCCTTCCCTGCATCTTTAGTTATTTTTGGACACTCTGAATTTTTATATCCTAATTTGGGCTATTTTTCTCCACTGTTTTTAAACTGGAGCTTATTTATAGAGAGCAGAAACACTGTACGCTCAGAGATGGCCCCTGTCGGGGAATGCAATCACCCAACACAGATGCAGGAGCATTCTTTTTGATACTGCATCAAGGATAAACGACATCACATCATAATACTTGCAACTTGCGTCACTCTAAAGCCACAGTTTGTAAACCTGCTGAATTTTTACACCCATCCCACTTCCCCTGATGTTCCTATTTCCTCTCCATGTGAGAATATAAACAAACACTATTTTTATTATTGTTGTATCGAATTATCGTATGGGAAGTTCTGAGACACAACCCAGCCCCCCCCCCCAGTTCCTCTTCCCATTCTCAACATGCAGAGAGCGGGCCTCCCAAAGGTCAAAAGGCAGCGTTGTGGTCAGTCAGGCCTGAGCTGCAGGATGTTGAAGTGCATTGCCCTGGGGCAGTGGCCAGAAATAAGATGTAAGAACAGCAAACGGTTGTAGCCTTGTTTCTGCAACATGGGAAGGGAAAAGAACAGGCCACACGTAAACATAAGCACACACCTATAACTTTAAGGCCAAATAAGTGACAAATGACTCGTACCTAACCTTCATTTGTCCCGTCCGATCACCAGAGTAAAAGGCACATCGTGGAGAAAGCTAATTGAGTATTTTGGCACTTTGTTTGGCGGCCTTGTTATTTGTAATTTTGCTTGAGGTAGAGGAAATAGCTCTGCAGACCTGAGGCCAAGTTGCCATCAAGAGTAGCAGTTACTCCTCCAATCCCCTGTAATTGATGCAGCCACAAAAATTGCCATCCGTCTTTGATCCTTCGAGAAAAAACAGTTCTCACCTTGGATGTGGAGTTTGCTGCATCCAGGATGGGTGGTGTGCAGTTAGGTCTGTTTCCTCTGTAAACATTAGTACAATGCTGCTGCATTTATCCCATAACCCTGCCTCACTCTCAGGAAGTCATTAAGTGTTTTCCCCTTTCTCCTATTTGGCTCCAGTCGATCTGTGTGTGATGGCAAAGGTTTACTTTGTGAATTCAACTGACAGAAAAGCAAGTTTTGTTCTGCTGTAAATAGTATATGTTACAAGGCAAGGCAAGTTTATTTGGACGGCACACTTTCAACGACAAGGGAATTCAACGTGCTTTGGTTGATGTAGGGATGAAATAAAAACAGCAGTTAACGTTATAAATATATCATATGAAACATTTAAAACATGACATTCCAAATATTATTAATCAGTTATTCAAAGGCAGCTTTTAACAGATTACTTTGATTTAAAGGAAGTGAGTGTTTCAGTAGATTTGCAGTGGTCTAGATGTTTGTTCAAAATGAGGGGATCATAGAAAAGTTGCTTCTCCATGTTTGGTTCTGATCTATAGGGATCTTCCTGCCAGAGGTGGTGTGTCCATAATCACTTCTCCTGGTGTAAATACTTCTTGTTTTTTGCAGTTTCTTGTCAGATCCTGACTAATCATCCTAAATGCCTCTTTATTGCGTCACCGAGTCTAATCATTTGATAACCAGTTTGTACATTGTATTTCCCTAGACCCTGTGTTGTTGGTTCATTTACATGAACGTAACAAATGGTTTTCAAGACTCAAGAACCAGCACAAAAGACAGGTAAATATTTTCTAAAATTATTAATTTATTTAACAAGCACTGTGGGTCGTCTCAGGAGGAACTGAGGAGTGGGAACCAGGAAGTTGAGTCTGGACTGCAAGAGGAATGAAGATGGAGATTACTGAATGAAGAGAAGTTGGAGATGTGATATTGAAGTTCCTGGATCTTACTTGTAGCCTGGTGATGGGCGGCTTGGAGGAACGTAAGTGGGAATCCGTGGTCTGTGACTGGGTGGAGGTGGGTGTGCAATGTTTATTTCTGTTGTTTTGCAGCTGGATGATATGAAGGAATCCACAGGATTTACAGGAGTGAAGGTGAGTTCTGCTTTTCTCTGCAGGTGGAGTGGTTGCTGGGCGGAACGGCGAGCAGTTTGACGACTGGTGAGTATTGATGAGAATACTTTGCAGGAAGCAGTGCAGATGCTGAACAGGCAAGAACACTGACTGATGGAGTATCGTTGGCTTCGAAGGTTCCGGAGGAAAGCCCCTGGAAACCCAGGGAGGATCTACGAAGAGAGAGGCATGTTAGTCAAAGTTCTAAAATCTTTACCTAGGTTTCTTACTTGGATTCTCAGGGAGTAACCTGGCCACGTATCAGACTATAAGCAATAACCGATTGGCGTCAGCCTACAGGTGTCGCATCACTTTTGAGCTGGATGGTGATGAGAACCAATAAGGAACACCTGGTGACTGCTGCCTGCTACGCCCTGCAGAGAAGGTTGAAGAAAGAACACCAACACACCCACTCTCCAGCACACAGCCACAGAATCCTAATAGTATGTATATATGTATGTTTAGATTTTTATACATATGTGTCATATATCGATGTCTATTGACGTAGCTGTCTAAAACAAAGTGCCATTACTGCACAAACTCACCCTTCAGATCTCATTCCTTAATGGGAGACTATGAGGCACTGCAACATTTGAAAAATACCATATCCTGTCCATAACCAAAATTTTCCTCATATTAAAGAGCAGGTTGCAGATGATAAATATATTAGGAACTGTTCCTTAAAAAAGTGTATATAAATCATTTTAACTTTTGGAGTCTTTTTGTGGTAATATTTAACCTAAACCGGAAGTGACATAGGAGAAGGGAGTCCTGTCAGCTCAAACTATGAATTTTAATGGCAACTCTTACACCAAAGAAAGAATTACACATATGATGGACCACAACCATACAGCTATGAGCCTGGTTCATGCTCCAGAGAGCAGGGGGACACCAGGGGAAGCATTAATGGCAAAAACAAAACATTGATAAACTAAACTAATGTTTATAGGCTGGATGCTGCAAGCTAGCGTTTCTTTGACAAACTAAATATCACATTACATCCAATCATTGATATCATTTTTTTCAAAAAAGTTGGCAATTAACAAATCTTACATAACAAGACTTACAATGTACAGATCCTGTCTGCGTAGAGCTAAGTCTCTGATCAATCAGTTATCTGTCACGGACAAACGTGATGTCATTGGTGCTTTGAGCTTCGGTCACGCCAAGGCGATTCCCATAATGAAACACCAAGCAAAGTTAGAAAAAAACTACCTATCTGACTGAGGCAGCACATAGCATATGACTCTGCCCTCGTATGTCCCAGGTCAAGGTTTTAAAACTTTTTAATGAAAATTTGTGCCATTATCCAGTGTGAAATTTAAAATAGTAATTTTTGGACATTTCATGTGCATTCTAAAAAACATTTAACCTGCAATTTGCTACTTAACATTCTTTTAACCCAGCCATGTGCATGCATAATTGTACATTTACACTTGGTAAAAGAAGCAACCAAACAAACAGTGTCTATACAATCTCGACTTAAGAGGAAGCAGGAAAGCCATTTTCTGATATTTTCCAGTCCAATCCATCTCCCTGAAGTCTTTTCCACTCTCCAAGACCCGTGACTTCGACCTGACCTTGACTTTGTATTTAAGGAGCTTCTCCTGGTGGATGTATTGCTTTCTGTTGCTGCTTTTACAATATGTGGATGAAGCTGTCAGTGACACATCCTTTTAGGAAGCATATTCAGATGGAGAAACCTTCCTTCCCAGCTTCTTATCTGGGATGAAACAGGTCCTGGAACCCTGCACTCTGACTCCTGGGAGCCCCAGGAGCTCGTCGGTGTGAGAAAATGGAATACTTTATTTCACACGTGAAGTGAAAATGAAGAGAACAAAAGTACAGAGGGTTGGGTGGAAGGTCATGCCTGAGACAGAACAGGGAGGAGAGGACAAGTGGGTGACCCTGACAGTTTTAGATAAGTGTAGCAAAAGTGTAACACACAAGATGTTTTGTGTGTGAAACATGGGAGAAAAGGCAGACTTCTATATTGCTGGACATTACATAAGTGATGAAACCGTCCCAAGTAGTGAGGAGAATCCTCTCCATTAGAATGAAATAGAGAGTAAAACACATTAAGGTTACCAGTAGAGTCTCAGATCTGCCAATCCAGTTCATAACCAACGTACTTATGTTTCTCAGTAAGAATATCTCCCAGTAGCAAGAATGTGTCTTATGAGTCATTCCATAATTAGGGGTACATTTCATATCAACCTGTAAGTGAAGAAATCTGTTTGCTTTTTTGCTAAATATTCTGCTTGTTTCCATAATATATCACTAGAATGTGCTAAATTCATTAATTGGCTAGCTTAAGCTCAAATGATTACTTAAATATTTCAATCAAATAAACATCTTATTCATTATTTTGTCAACTGTGTTACAGACAAAACGTGTCATAGAAGACATGAATGAAATACTAAACATTTGATAAAACATTTGTTTGCGAGTTTTTTAGTCTATTCTTCAGTGTTTTTGTGGTTGTTTGTCTAACAGCCAAAATTTAAACAAATTATGGCACAAAAATCACATGTAACACAGTTGACGGGACACATTATGAAAAGAAGAGAGAACAACTGTGTTACACTTGATGGGTAACATAGTTGACAGGTAACATAGTTGACATTTCCTCCATTTTAGGCCATATAAACCTTAAACATGTCACTATATGACCTTGATCAACTCATATTTGTATGTATTTTCTTTACATTTTGTTGATATAATATCTAAGATAAATACACAAGAAAATGTAAACATAGTTGATGAACAATTAATCCACTCCATATGCAGACAATCATTTTGTTAAAATATTGAACAGGAGTAGAAACTTACCAAACTGTCTTCAGAATTCCCTCCAAAAAGGGCGTGGCATCTATTGCTTTGTTGCTTATTTGAATTTGGAGCAAACCATTGCTGATTTATAGGGGTGATATTAATGGGTAACATAGTTGACAAAGCTTTCTCGGACCCACAAAGTCACTAATTTTATGTTTATTAATGATTCAAATAATTTTTAAAACACCTTTATCATGTTTTAATGATTATTTTGAACAAATAATGCTGAAAATAATATACACAAATATGTCTTCTAGGGTTAATTTTGAAGAGCAAACTTGAAATGTATGAAATCGGACAGCACAAAAACAGCAAATTCCAGTATATAATTAGCATTTTTTGCTAAATAAATTTAAGAACTTGCTAACTTTCTGTATTAAAAGAAAGATAAATATCCCCCAATATAAAAGAGGTCTTTGCTTGAAATTAATATTTAGTCAAATTGATAAATACACCCTATGGACATGGTATGTACCCGTAATTAAAAAATCACTCTTATGTCAAAGGTAAATGTATTAATTATACATTTAATGTATAAAATTACACCAACTTTAATTATTTAAGTCAAGTCAGCAACTTGATTACAAACCAGATTACCTAATACACTGATTAGACCAGAAGCCAAGAATGTTTACCTTTTACTTCTCGTTAGGTACCTATTTTTTTTGTACATGCACAGGGCAAAATGAGCATCAAGAAACTAAAACAAACTGTGATTAGCGTTAGTTTAATATCTTGTGTCAAAGTTTAACACATCCATCCATCCATCCATCATAAAGAAGGAACACAGCAGAAAGATGAGGGATAGTTTTGCATTCAATTAGAGGTTAGATTTTAAAACATTGACCATAATCTTTGTTACTACAGGTCAGCAAGAGTTCATTACTGTGAGCAGCAGCCAAGAGGTACATGCTAACTCTGGATGAGCTATATATATATAAGATATATAGCTTACTTTACACAAGAGCAGTAAAGTTTGTCAGAGTAAATTAGTGGAGAGATGGAGGAAGGAACGTTATTAGAGGCTACAGAAGACTTGAGACGGAGGTGTTAAGTTCGCCATGCAGCAGGACAACAACCCTGAACACAAACCACTGAAATAACTTTCATAGAAGAAGGCTCAAAATAGATACATTTGAAAATGGGTGCACGCTTTTTCATACCTATGATGATATTGGTTGTGTGATTTTATAATTAGTTTTGGGGTCAGAAATGAGATACCCATAAATGGGAGGGTTTTGTAGGAGGAGAGAGCCGAAGAGCAAATCACAAGCATAGGGAGTTGCCTGAAGGGCATAATCCCAGCATGTTTTGTCTCTCTGTGACTATCTTCTTGGTGGACACACACTCACACACACTGAACGCATCCTCCTGTGTTCCCCGGACAGCTAATTACTGAGGTTTCCATTTGAACAAAGGAGAGATGCTCTTTCCCTAAAAATGTCTTAATCCTTCTGTTTACTGGCTGCAGCTATGGTGACTGCAGAGAGAATGAGTGGAAATCTTTGTAACCCCCCATCTGTGTGAGTGTAAAGAGATGCAGTCTTACATAAGTTTTGTATTAAAAGGCTCGAAGAGAATGTAAATGCATCCATCTGCAAACCTTTTATTTTAATGTGTACAGTTAAGGTGCACAGACTCTGCTGCTGGTCTCTAACAACTATAATTAGGGCTTCAGTATAAGAATAAAAACACATCAAGCTTGACGAGTTATAAAGGAACTGCATTTGTTTTACACAGATCCTCATTGTTGAAGCTTCCCTAGGGTCCAGTCCTTGTTGTCAGAATGAATTATTTCATATTCAACATAAATGTTACCCGCCAGTTTGTTACCACATAGTGAATAACTGAGCTTCTGTGTTTTATAAAAATCTGACTCTGCAGATGGACTTAGTCTTACAAGCTACAATTTTTCACTCAACTCTGGGATGTGCGTCTGAGTAATGGAAGAATCCCTGGAAGAGATGAAAATAATGCAGCATTGAATCGTTTAAAAACCACCCAATGCTGTAAAGGCGAAACCAGGTTGTTTGGTTCACTCACTTTATGATAACTGCAAGACAAAAGTTAGTTTGTTGTGGATTTTAAGCACTTCATGACTTTAATTAATGGCAACAAAAAAAAAACATTGCAACCCTTGATCATTTTTGTATCTTGTCCTTTTACATTTATAAAGCTTATTGTAATTTATTGTGATGAATATTGCTGCAGGTCTTCAAGTGCAGTTCTCTGTTAGTATTACGCATCGAAAGACTTAAGGTTTTGACCATTCTTCTTTGCAAAAATAGCTCAAGCCCAGTCAGGTTCGAAGGGAGATAGTTTCATCTTTTTCATCAGATTTCGGTCTGGACTTTGATGAAGCGTTATGAACATTGTTACATGTTTTGATCCAAATCAGAGATCTGCAACCTTTATAATCAATCCAGCATTAAAAAAAACTCTTCTAGCACTGCAGTCGCTACATGACTTTTCGAAAAAAATAAAATATGTTTTTATACATATCTTCCAAAGGAAATTTGTTTTGAGTTTTAGATAATCATAATTATATTTCCTTTTTTAGGCTTAAAACATACAAAACATATGAAATGTTTTTAGTTTGGGAGACTGATGTAGAAAACAAATTATATAGTTTCCAACCTAATGACAACAGACAATCTTAAACAATAGTACTTGTACTTTGAGTGTCATTATGCTGTGAAAAATCTATACAATTGAAACAGCTAAATGCTGTACTTGTCATTGTACCGGCAAACACTAGTTGGTTCTTCACAATTTTTAACCAATGTAATTAACCTGTTGCCACAGGTTGGTGAATCTCCATCTCAAAGATTGCATTTTATATCTGTCAACACTTTTGTGGTTCATGTCTTATGGGAAGTCATTAATCTATCCCCTTCAGTCTATTGCAGGGTTTCTTGGGAATTATTTAAATCCATCTTCTTACTAACTCTGACCAGCCTCCCTGAAGAAATGCATCCCCACAACACGGTGCTTCCACCTCTGTGTTTCAATAGTGTTTGTCGATGATTTCCAGTGATAGGTTTTCCACTTAACATAAAGATGTAGGCCAACAAGTTCTATATAGGTTCAGTCAAGAGCACTTCTTTCCCATGTTTGTTATGTCATTTACTTTTCTAGAAAACTAGGCTTCTTACCAGGATTTCATAAAGGCCAAATTTGTAGAGTGGTTGTCTTTGGACATCAATGTGTGGAAATGTTTTTTGTTTTGCCTTTGCTGCATCTATTTACTATCTGTCTTTCGTGACTATTATTTAACAAAAAAAAGTTTTAATTGTTTAAGTAACTCCTAACTCCAGCAACCTTCCTTTCCCAAACTTCTAAGAATCTTGGACTTCCAAATAATATCAGAGAAAATTCTCCCCATTTACAAAAGATGTTGAACCGTTTAATGAAAAACAGGGAGAAATTAATGGGACAAATTAATCTTTGCCTTATTTTAGGAAGAACTAAAAAGAAAACAAACAAAAACAACACAAAGCCTGCGATGCTTAATTATTGGAAAAACGTACGTACTTCCCACTCGGTGTTATTCGCATTGCTCTGAAACCAATCAAACGCCATAACTAACCTTCAGTTATTGACCGGTACTGCTGCTTAACAATATCCATGCAGAGAATGGCGTCTTTCTGAATGTTAGAGATGATCTCTTTCGAGAAACTACAGGAATTTCAAACACCCAAAAGATTTAAAATTCCTCATTTGCAAGCTTAAGAATTCCTGCAGCCACACAATACTGATAAAATCACATTATGTTCATTTGACAGGGCGCAAAGCTCCCCTTGGTTGCCTCTTTGGTGGAATTTAATCCTATTTACCCTCAACATTGTATCCCTTTGTCCCCTTTTGACATTTGGAATGAGTGAATTGGTTGTTATTTTTGGTGCCACCTACTGAATTGAAGCTGTAGTACAACTGGGCAGGGGCAGGGCTGTAGTGGTGCACAAGTGCTGCATGCACACACTCATACAGCATCTCTCTAGGTAGGTTAGTTGGATAAAAAGCTCTTCGTCCAACATCCTCTACACCCACATAAAAGGGAAAGCTATCGGAGTGATATTCAGCATCTGAAGGAAGTGGGACAAGTGTGAAAAGGGAGGAGGGGGGTATGTGTGCGCCTCCAGTTGGCGTCAGACACTGTGAATGCCACAAAGAGATCTGTTTTGACTAGATTCCACAACCCTTAGTCCTTCAGCCCGGTGACATTTAATCTCACTAAGAACTCATTTACTCCGTTCACTGGGCAACAACATTCCTCAGATTAATAACAAGCTTGCTCTGCAAACTCCTGTAGCCCCTGCAGAGTAACACACACCTATGCAGGCGAACAAGCTGCACTCTTGTGATACAAATAATCTATTTATTTTTCCATTATGAAGCAACAGCACGGGTGGTGGAACTGTGGCAGAGGGAAGAAAATTCCCAGGTTTTGTTTGCAGTAAAAACCATCAAATGTGCTTTATTAGGGGTACATTTGAAATGCAAATCTGACGGAACTTTGTGTGCCTCCTTGACTGAGGACAGGTATTTTACATTTTGGTTGCAGGGCTTAAATAAAAGTGTGTTATTAAACCTTCAGTACAACTCTGAAACAGATATCACTATTCTCTGTAATCATAAAATTTAACTTGTACAATAATAAGAAAAAAAGTGCTTTTTATCCTTCCGATTAAATGCCTATTTTAGCATGAATCATATTTTCTCATCCAAGATTTAATGTTGTAATGTGTTGCCATTTATTTACAGATTTAAAATCATGTGCCTCTTTATGAGAACTGTCATTGTTAAGATACAATACAGACCAATCAATTAAGGGCATCAAAGCTATGAATGAACACATGATGGATGGAATTACTTCATGTAATTAAACAAACAGGGTGAAATAACTGAATACATGTGTTATATTTTAGATTCCTCAAACTAGCCACCCTTTGCTCTGATTACTGCTTTGTATTCTCTTGAGCTTAAAGTCGCATAAAATGGTTTTCCAACAGTCTTGAAGGAGTTCCCAGAGATGCTTAGTACTTGTTGGCCCTTATGCCTTCACTCTGAGGTTCAGCTCACCCCAAATCCTCTCGATTGGGTTCAGGTCCGGTGACTGTGGAGGCCAGGTTATATCACACTTTTTTGTAAAAGTACTACATAATTCCATATGTATTAATTAATAGATTTAATGCCTTCAGTGAGAATCTACAATGTCAATAGTCACGAAAAGAAAGAAAAGTAATTGAATGAGAAGTTGTGTCCAAACTTTTGGTCTGTACTGTATCTGTGCTCCAGGGAAAAAAATGTTAGTGTTGAAAATTAAAGGCATTCCACAGCAAGTCCCCAAAAGATTGGGATACTGCTTTAAGAAAGAAAGAAAGAAAGAAAGAAAGAAAGAAATCCATCTATCTATTGATGAATTAAAGGATTCACAATAATTTGGTAAAAGTTAAGATTAAATACACAATTTTAAAGAACTGTAGTAATCTGAATGTAAGGCACACAGGTGACATTGACACGACGGGAACTTTCCATTCTAATACATTAAAAAGTGTTTTGAATATTGTCAGGGAAGGTCGTTTGTTTTTCCCCACCAACATATGATCTCGATATATAAACCAGATGTTTGCCTACGGCATACAAAAAGACCCAATCTTTTCCTCTCAATATTTGACATCAGGCAAGGCAACTTTATTTATGTAGCACACCTTCAACAACAACGCAATTCTAGGTGCTTTGGGTGATTGGGGGATAAAATAAATTCAGCAATAAAACAACAATAAAGGCATAAAACTAAATTAGACACACAAATCATATGACACATTCAAAGATATGACATTCCATTTATTATTAACCAGTTACTCAAAGGCAGCTCTAAACAGATGGGATTTTAGCCTCGATTTAAAGGAACTCGCTATTTCAGCAACTGTGCATCATTAAATATCAGTATTTCTTTCCTGTTTTAATGCAGAGGATAGGACTAAATGGAGAGATGATTCGCTGTGGCGACCACTGAAGGGAAAAGCCGAAAGAAAAAGTATATTTCCTGTTTTAGGTCAAAATGTGCTGATAGATGTTAGAATACTTCAATTTTTTTGGGGGGGTGGGGGTGGGGGGGGATCTTGTCTCGTCTGGTGAGTCAGACAACCAGAAGGTCCAATTGTTTGATTCAGACCTAGCCATGTTATTAGCTGAGGTTTTAGACAAATGCATCAGAACCAGTTTATTTTCTTTTTTTGTTTTTCTTTTTAATCTCCGCAAAATATTTATAGCTATGCTGTGTTAAAACGTTGTTAAGGTGCATGAAAAAAATGTTTTTAGCTAGCTTGTTTTTGAAATTCAATATGACAGCTTTAATTGACATTATCTGAGTGAAATGGAGACAAATGTGAATGTCTTTTAAGCCATCACACTGCTTCCTTGTGTGACATCGTGGGCAAATCAAAAGAAATCAACCAAGATATCAAGTAGAGAACCTCTACATGTCTGCTTCATCATTAGGCACAATTTGCAGACGCCTGAAGGTGTCACAACATTATATTCAGAGCCATTGCTAGCCATTAGGAACAAATGTTTTGTGGTGCAGGCCCTGGATCTGAATCTCACTAAATTGGGGATCTCTGTATCCATATTCTTTTTTGTGGCAACAACCGCATAGTGCTAATGCCAGAGCAGGTGACCGATGCAGACAGATGTTCTTTTAAAAGGTTTTCACGGCGAAGCACACATTATTTTTATTTTTATTTTTACATATGATATCTATGTGATTTTTTTATTACCCTTTTTACTTTAATTTTTAAGTTCAGTTTTACTTTTACTCTAAATTAGGCCTACACATTGGGGCACTCATGCATTGAACTTTTAAAACATGGCAAATGTCTTTGAAGGAAGAAGAACCCCTATTTTGTTGCAGAGAACAAACAAAAGTTGTTTGCAAAACCTAAAAAAACCTAAAACAATCAAACACCCCAAAAAAGAGGAAATGTAATGTCTTCCTTTTAATAAGGCTTATGTGCAATAATTCGTATTTACAGTTGGGCAAACATTCATATCCCTGGCAACCTGAGGTTTATAGTTACCTTTTAATTTTTTACCAACCTGTTCATCAAACTGGAAGTAATATTAGTAGTACTAGTAGAAAATCTTTGCAGGGAGCTAAAGATTAGGTTGTTGGCAAGAAGGACTTCCAACCTCAAAAACCTGGAGCTCATCATCAAAGATAAACATGAGGTGGAACCATGCAAAAATAGCCGGTCTGTAATTATAAGAGGGAGTTGAGTGTTTCTACAGATTATTAGGAAGTGTATAAATAACTTTTGACATGTTATTATTATTGAAATCTAAAGAAAAAAGACTACTTAACTGATACTCCTTTAACTTTGTTTTATTATGCCTTCAGAATGAGAAATGCCTGTGTCATTTCCCACAAAAAACAAATGTCTTGGTTTAAACAAAAACCATTCAATGTCTAAATCTGTCAGGGGTATGAGCAACTTTGAACTTAAATTTTAAGGTGTTAGATGTACAATGAAAATCTTGGTTCGATTTGACTAAAGTAAAGCATTCGGTGCATTATTGAGTGAGAAAAAAAGATTGAAATAATTTTTGAGTTTTCAAGTAACGTTTTCTTTTGTGGCACAAGTTCTTTCAACTATTAGCTCAACAGCCATTGACAAATAAATGACTAAAGTCTAATATAGTAAATTTGAATTATTTCAATGGAATTTGGACCAAAGGACATTCGATGAATGCCGAAAGACAGATGGACCTGCTTGTGTTGCAAAGAGGCAAGTGTAATTGGTGCTAAATAGATAAACAGAATTAAATTGATAAAGAAAAATGAATTCATTATAAACCAGATAGATGATAATTGATTGGAATAGAATAGAATAGCCCTCACTGTTCCATAGTGTGGAGATGTAGGCACCACCACAGTAGGTTTAAAGTGTGTAATTTTTGCAGTACATCTTTGAAAATAGCTGTTAAAATATTATGTAATAATAATTACGTAAAGCACATTAATGGCAAAAATATTGGCGATATTGTAAAATATGACTTTTAAATCAGTTTTAAAATACATAGGCGCGGCTCCTCTTTTCAGGGGACAGCCATATTAGATGACGTCTTTACTTCTACAAGAGCCCGGACGGACAAAGCGCACGGAACAAGCCCGCTATTAAAACATTGATTTCCCCTCAAAATGCAAAAAAGTTTCACCATAAATACATTTTTACCTCTTCGCTAGTTCCAAGCGACAAAAGAGAGACTGATGTGCTCGTCATGTTGCTGCAAATAGATAATTCTCAGGGGATTGAGCGTTTGAAAACAGCACTAGTTGGACCTCTGTTGTTGAGTTTCTTACTCGAAGACACACACAGAAGACAATTACACAGTGTTCCTTTAAGGTAGGTGGGCCCATTCATGTTCACACAAAGGTGAAAAACAACAACAAAAACAGGAGAATATAAAAAAAAAATACAACATAAAAAACATTGATGTTTAGTTATAAAACGTAGCATAATGAGATTAAAAAGAAAAAGACAGCTGAGTTGGATATTTTAAAGAAAGAAAAATGTGCATGTAAAAGCATTAAAAATTTTGTTTGACTAATTTCTTCCTTAAAAATGCATTTAATTGTTATAATCATTTTTATTGCGACTGAAAACAGGTCTTGATACCCCCAACTTGCGTGTCCCCCATCCACCTTCAATAACATGTAACTACTCTGTTGGTAGACAGTGTTATTGCGGTGACGGGGCTGATTCCCGGCTACCTGTCGGTCCGGATCCCGGCTGGTGTGCTCCGTGTTTTCCCGCACACCGTATTGGCCCAGCTGAGGTGACTGGCAGGACTTGTTTACTGGTGGAGAGGCTCGCAGAGAGAGACGGAAAGGGGGAACCTGAGGCGGAGAGCGAGCTCTAAACGCTGCGGGAATCCAAGTTTTTCCACTTCTCCCCGTATTTTTGACTCCTTTTACTCGGTTTTACCTCCTTTTTTGTGGACCTTCTGAGACGATATACTCGCTTTGCGTGTTTTTGCGCTTTTTAAAATGATCTCCAACTCTACCGCCGACGCTGGAACCTCGTTTGTTTTGGATTTTCAGCTAACGTTAGCAGCCCCCCATCTCCATAGTTGAAAGGAGAAAAAAAAAAAAGCAGCAGCGGCGCGGCGTGTGTGGTGGGGAGACTTTTCGCACTTCACTGGGGCAAACAGGGACGTTTTCCTCGTCTTTTTCTCCACCTATTTTTTCATAGTTTCTGATTAGAAAGCTGACGCTCACCTCGTCTGCTCCCGTTTTCTCCCGTTTTGTGTTTTTTTATGGGTGTTTATTCGTTTGCGGCTCGGTGGTCAGCGGGGGTGAAGGAGTTCAGAGGAAGGTCGTAGTGTTGGGCAAAGAGGTGGAGAAAGAATAAAGGGGAAAAAAACCGCACGTTTTTTTTTCTTCTTCTCCTGGGAGTTTCCTGGGATGTACGAACGATATAAGACGAGAACCTTGCAGCGGTGATCCTAGAAAGTTTTCACTTCAGCAGGAAAATACTCCCTCTTACCTCCGTGGAAGATACACAAGACGGTGGACCTAACCAGGCGACTTCCAAACGAAAGGATAATTTAATTTATTTTTCCCTCTATATTTATTGGAGCACCAACATCAAACAGATGAACGGGGACTGTCGCCTTCACTTGTGGAAAATGATTTTCACTCGCACATGTGTTGCCAGAACCCAAGATCACATAATTTAGTTGTTTCTTTACACACATATATACTCTGGCTCCCACCAAAACCCTGCCCGGAGAGGAGTAATAACTTGATATCTGCTCTGGTGTAAACACCACCACCACCACCCTCCAGAGGATTGGAGTTTCTAAAACACCTTCAGAGGGAGACGGAGCTCAACTTCAATCAAAATGAGGTGGCCGACGCCAAAGCTGCGAGCACAAATGGTGTTTTTTATCATCTGTACCTGCGTTATATGCAAGTGTGGGCTAATAAACGGTGAAAGTAAGTGTTTCTTTTTACTATTATTATCAAAGCTATGTAGCAGGTATCTTTGTGAACAGAAATGTTTTTTTTTTGTGCATTTGGAAGAAATCCAGCCTTGTGAATATTTAAAGATAAATTTTGCATAACCCCCGTTTAGTATCAATGAATAAATAATTTTTGTTTTTCTTTTCTAGTCACGAGACCACCGCCTGCAGTTCTGCGCATGCCCAGACTCTCCCCGCGTCTCTAATTGCAGCCTGTTAACTTCAGCTGCTGCGGCTGCGTAATAATAATGATTGATAATGTCTTGTTATGATGTGGAGGACGGTCCTGGGTGATTTTTTTTTTTTTTTTTTCGGCGGCCCGGGTTCGTAGCCCCGACCCCAGGGTCGTATTAGTCTGCGCCGCGACTGCGAGCCCGAACTGGGAAAGACAGGAGTGATTCGTAGCCCTGTGAGCAGCAGCCATAGACTGTAAAAAAGAGCAGCGAGGCCTCTAATGGCGAGGGTACGGCAGGATGTTGTGCTATATAATTAAATAACTCTTCCCGGGTAATTTAAAAAAATGCCCCTTGTTCATACTAGTCCGAATTAATACAGGGCATGAATAAAACGCGCATATATATATATATATATATATATATATATATATATATACAGTCATTGACCAGAGTTTACAGTTAAAGCCTCAATTTATTCATACCTCTGGCAGATTTTAATGTAGAAATATTCCACTAATGTGGTTATTCCTGATGGGGAATAAGACGTCTCTCAAAAGAAAATTAACCAGTGTAAACAGGGTTTTTTAATGCCATTTTGATAAAATAAAAGAGTGTTGCAATTTATGTTTATAACCTTCTTAATAGTCAGTGGAAAAATCCAGCTGTTTGCAAGTTTCCACTGGCATTTTGATTAGCTGTCTTTGATGAAAAGCACTTACGTTTTTGAGATAAGAAGGCCTTGATCACTCTTAATCTTGAGCTTCCCCTGTCAAATTCAAGTTAGTCTGGGTTGCTCCAAAATGTTAATATTACTCCCACTTAGAAGAGTCATATTGGTAAAATAAGTATTACTTTAAAGTAAATCTGTCAGAGCTGAAAATAATATTGTGCTTGAACCGAAATTTGCACCTCTTCTGGAGATAAGTTGTTGCTGCATTTGTACGTAGCAATCACTCAAATTTAATTTGTAGAGCCATTTCATGATCTTTAAGTAATGCTAGGTAAATAAATAACCGTGGTTAAAAGTGATCAAAAATATCAGAGGACTTACAAAGAAGCTAATAAATAAAAGAAACAAAAACTACTAAATCGTTTTAGTTAACCACAATTAAATATTTTGTATCATGCATACTTGAGTTTTAAAAATTTAGAAAATATATTCAGTTCTAGAATTTTAGTTAGGCAATTGAAAAAGGTGCCATTTTTATTTTGTCTTCAAAAGTAGCTGGAACATTTTCTCACACAGAGAATAGTGACAAAGGCCCACCACTCAGGACAAATTTCTACTTTTAGAAAATGTAAATAACATTATACCTTTATAGCAGTTGGCAAGCTGATGGACACAGCACCTGAAATTAGCTTCTCGATGTGTCTGTGCAAAGTATTGTACAGCTCGGGCAAGCAGACATCCGTTAAGTACTTACGACTGGGTATGACAAAGCGTGGCTCGAAATACTCCACAAGATTGGTGAATCCGAGGTCCTGCACGATTGAAAACGGCTGGTTATCCAGCGCTATGCATTCCATAATTTTCTGACTGGTGGCTTTCGCTCTGGGTTGGTCCGTGTTTAATTTTTGTTTTGTATCCATGGACTTAAGGGTCAATTGGACAGTTTTTTTCGGAGTCGCTTGTTGCTTCTTTTCATCGTTCTGCTGCAGAAACTCTGCGTGTAATTCCGAGTGATTCTTCTTGAGGTGGGAGATTAAATTCGACGTATTGAAAGAAGACGCCTTGGTTCTTCCCCTCATAATCTCCGCTTTAAAGTCATTACAAACTGCAATTTTAATGTCCGGGGAGAGTTTGATATATTTCCAAATTAACGACATGTTTGCATTGCACTTGAGCTCTAATGCTGCAGGTGAAGAAGCGTCAGCCTAAGATAACGTCACCAAGTGCGCCCGATAGACGGTCAAGGTTGGCCCAGACGAAGCCTTTTGATATATTGAAAGTTGTCTTAAACAAATAATATCTCAAAAACTAAACCTCAAATCTGTCATATTTTTACATTCTGAGAGAGAAAAGAAGTTTTATATATAATATGTGTATGGTGTGAAAAACTCAACTTATAAAAAAACCCCGATACCGATAATTTCCGATATTACATTTTAATGCCAATATCGGCCGATAATGACTTTAGGCCGATAATATCGGACATCCCTAGTTCAGACCGAATATTGAGATTAATATCAAACATTTTCGCCATTTGTCGGGGGTTTAACCTTTGTCCCACATCCTGTCGTCTTAAGCCAGGCGTAGTGTGCGATTTTTCACACTGTACGAGTGAATTGCAGGGGTTAAAAGTTCACAGCTCACGACTCGTGATCACACTGTACGAACCGCTGTTCGGATGCGACCTGACTGCTCTCACTGCACGACACGACAGACCCGGAAGCAGAAGAAAAACACGGGAGCCAGATGCGCGCCTGAGAATTGCGAGGTATGCGCTCAAAAGACAAACGCGCTGCCCTTGCAATCTGTGCCGTTTTTTGTGTGGAAACACCGTTTATTTATGTCAACGAGCAGAAGTACTTCCACGGTAACGATGGTGACACGCATGCGCAGTATGAGAAATAGCTCGTAGCAGTGCTTCGACAGTGCGAGTCATTCACGAGGGGCGACTAGGATTTCAAACAGATTTGATTTTCTTACGACCGATCGGGAGCTGGTCGTGAGGTGTAAATTGCCTGTCATTACCCAATGTACACTACACGATGCAACACGCACGATTAAGCCAAAAGTCGGCACGATCCAGACAAAAGTCGGCACGATCCAGACAAAAGTCGCACGAGAGACAAATCGGCTCAAACGGTCCAAAATCGCACAGCGTACGCCCGGCCTTAGGGAGAGTCGCTCTTCGTGTTGTTAGATGATGTGTTGCACATGTATGCAACCGAGTTCCCTGAAGCTGGTGGTGGGTCCTTGTATTGTGACAAAGAGCAATTTCCTATTTTTCTGTTTCACTTTTTTGCTTCTCTCGGGGAGTGGGGTTTATCTCATTGGCTATTCATGATTACTCTGGGAAGTGCCCATATTTGGATCCCAAGATGTTTGGAGCAGACTGGGGGAGGGGGACAACAAGCCAAAAAATGCCTAAAATATTTCATTCAGTCCACACGTGGGGATGATCTGCAGGGCAGCGGTTGTGATGTTCCGACCGCGCTTCCAGAGAGCCTCATAAACGCTTCTTTTTACAGCCTGCTGAGGAGAGTGGAAGGCTATCTAACCTCATACTTATCAGTGGAGAGTTTTTGTGAAACACTGAATTGTCTGTTAGCCGAACTCCTGAAAAACAAGTTGTGCAACTGGAAGCCCCCAATCCCTCCTCCATGCTCCCTTTTTTTTAGTTTGTGAGTTCATCTGTCAGGTGTTTATATACACAAGTTTTAGTAGGCACTTTCCACACATTCTTGCTCATTACCCTTACACTGTGAATGAAACGTCCAGATCGGCGTCTTTTATGCAGAAAAAAAAATTGGTGCAAATCAGACCTCCCGACTCCCAGAGCTGCCCCTCCGTTTGTGTGTTTGTCTGCAGCCTGTTTGGATTCACTCTTCACTGAAGAGCACGTTGGCATTTTCCGACAATGCTGTGCATGTTGTGGAATGCCTTTGAAGTGGCCCACCATGTAGGTGTGTGTGCTTTGCACCCTGGCCTCCCTGTGCTTGCTGCAGGATCTCATTCTCCCAGTTTGTGACTGGCCCACTTCTGCACAGTGTAAGTTTTTTTGTGTGTGTCTGTGTGCGTGTCCAGAAGAGGTGGCCATGCATGAGAACAACGTGAAGAAGGCAGTTTAGGTTCAAAAGTGGGCATCGGTTGAACTCATAAGTCGGGGTTATTAAACAGATTAATTGTTTTAGAAAAGGAAGGCGACAGGATGCCAGGGCGTGAAGCAGGGCTTCTTCTACTTTATGTGAAGTGGAACAACTCCTGAATATTTCAACCGGTTAAAAGAAAATTATTTTAAAAATTGTAGCAACGCACCAAATTATCACCCAGAGATCTTGAATCAAACTTCCCTTGATTCACTGTAGAGCTGCGTTGACAAAAAGGGCTTCTCAATAGATTTTCATATAAAACAATTTAAGAATCGAATCGATTCACATGTCCAAAAATCGCTTTAATTGTTTAACAAAGTTGTTTGCCCTATTTTACAGCTAAAATGGGAACGAAAAGTCCAGACATTTTGAAGGCTTAGGTCAGAAAAAGTTAATAAAGTTTTACTAGTGATCTGTTTCTCACCCAGTGTTACATTGTTGAATTACAGCCATATAATTAAGGTAACAGTAAAAAAAAAAAAAAATTATAGAACTAACTCATATCAGTATCGAATTGGAAAAGATTGGATCGGATTATTAATCTAAGGAGAGTATCAGCTAAAAAAGAAAACAAATTGGCACAACAGGTCAGAGCTTTCCATATTGTCCCTTCTTTCTTCTTTACAAATTATACTTTAAATTAAAATTCTATATGAGCCTAAGTGGGTTTCTTACTGTTTTTAATATTGCAGCATAATTGCTAAAACGGTCCCATAATCGTTCATGCCATATCTGCTCTGTGGAGATCTGTGGAAATTCAGTCCCAGCCTGGTCAGCGGCGAGCATGAACTGATGAAGCCTCTTGGATAAGAGGTGAAACGTCTTCCAAGACAAATTACCAAGTCCAGTTGCGTTTGATTGAAATTTCCTTGAGATAGCCATGACCTGGATGAATGAGAATATTCACAGGCTCTGTGGAGATGTTTTTACAGTGTTCAAAATAAAATGAATGCTATTGATATAATAATGTGTAAATATTTCAGTTCTGAGGTGTAAGCTTGCTCATGCTTCATTCAGTCACTCGCAACAATACCACAAAAGTGATCAGGATTAACAATAAAAAAGCTTTAGTTGCTTTTGGACTATTTTATTACTTTATTATAATGTTTCTACATTGCAGAAACATGAAATCAGCTGCTAAAACGTTGAGGAACTGCCGGCCATTCAGAGGAACAAGCTTAATGGGAAGTTAAACGAAACGGCAGATTGTTGCTTTTCACACTGGGTGTTTATGTCCTGGATAGGTTTGTCCCATTTATTTGAATACAAAGCACACTGCAGAGGTGCATTCCACTAATTTTCTTTTGGCAATGTGATTACTTGGATCCACCCCTCTAGTTTTCTCACCTGATGAGCTTCCTTAATGAGCCACCAGATCCGTGCGGCCGCCTCCTTCTTTTTCATACAGTTGTGTCTGACACTGAAGGTTTTCCTCCAATTTGACACAAGACGTTAGAGAAATGGGTTTTCATCATCTGTAATTGTGGCAAATATTCTGTAGGACAGGACCATTAATTCAGCTGTAGTTACAATCCAAAAGGAATCAAACCTTACAAAAGCTTAGAACTATTCCTGTTCAAAGTATTACCTTTAAGCTTGATAATAAGGTAAACTTTAAGGATTTTAAACAACATTCCAGCTGTCTGTGGCAGTGATGTTTTTAGGCGTAGATAAAATGTTCTTGTCGTCGTTCTTCAGCCCAAAACACAGTCCTGTGTCAGACTGAAATAGATTCTTAGCAAAGGTCGCTTTTTTTTTGTCTTTTTTTTTTTGAGGTCTCCTTCAACTCCCATTCTGAGGTAGAGGACTGCGACTGTTTACCTAAAACTCTACTCTTTGTGCACAAATGTGGTCGATTGTGTGTGTGTGTGGTTGGGGGGCACAAAGAAACAGAGACTGTGCTGTTACGCCATGCTGCAACAATCTGATTTAACAGTTTGCATCTGGGTTATTTAAACCATGGGCATCAGATACAGGACCTTCTTGGTTTGTGCAATATTTAGATGAGCACGTTCGCTCTTGATAATATAAGTGAATGTATTTTTTGTTAAGACTCCTATAGTGAAACACGCGTATCTTTTACACATTTTAATATATTCTAACAGAGGTTGCTGATGGTTTTCTTGCCCATAAGCCTGTACCTTTTTATTTTAACTTTAAGTGAAAATATCGCAGCTTCATGGTTTGGCAGTGTTTACATAAGAACACTAAATCTGCAACATGATCTTAATGCGTTTCATTTAAAGAAGAAATATAGATATGCCTGCTGCTGTATTAATCCGCTATTGATTGTTGCATTAAGTTGAATTGTGATTTATAGACCAGAGGAATACACAGTAAACCTTTGCAAAGTGTACCATTTCAAATTCACAGTTGCAGACTCAGTTTTACCTCCAAATGTTCACCAACATCCCCAGAAAGTTATTATAAAATAATTTAACCCAATTCTGCTTCTTTTATGATTTTCTTTTTTTCTCTGAATAATAATGGGATATGATCTAATTAGTCTACGGCTTCCCTGACAAACAGGCAGAAGTTTTCCAGCCTTTTTCTGTGGTGTCTGAATTAAAATAACAGAGACAAATACCATATTGATCACTGCAACTTTGAATCAGTTTTTGTTTTCAGATTCGCTCAGCTGAAGTTCTGATTTCGCTCACGCAGGGATGTCTTAAGATGATTGGGCAAAATATTTGTTACATTAGATACAAGAATTAAGAAAAATATTGATCCCCCCCAACAATAAGTTTTAAGTCAACTTTCAACTGAAACAGTATGATGGAAAATATCTGTTTTGAAAATAAAATTTTAAAGCCTAAGTATATGCTAGCAACCAGTTTTTTTTATTTTTTATCAGGGAATGTTTATTTTTATGTAGGCATGCTTTGATGTATACAGCAAGGATCCTGTTGTTTATAGAATTTGATATCGGTGTTTTCTAAATCTGACAAGTCTTGGAAAAATAAAATGGAGAAATATATATCTATCTTCAGAGCGTGTTCTCTATCCCTTTGCCTTATAGTTGAATAATTCCATCTTGTCTACTTTCTGTGTTTTGTTTCTTCTCTATTCTTTCTTTGACTGCTTGCTGTTTTTATAACTTTTGCTCTTTTCTGCATTTTTTGTTTTTTCATTCCCCTTTTTGCCCTTTTTCAAGAAACCCTTGTTCGTTCGTTCTTTCAAGAAACCCTCGTTTGTTTGTTCCTGAATAATGAATAATTGCATCTTGAATAATTCCATCTTGTCTTCTTTCTGTCTTTTGTTTCTTCTCACATTTCTTGACTGCTTGCTGTTTTTATAACTTTTGCTCTTTTCTGCATTTTTTTTCATTCCCCCTTTTTTCCCTTTTATTTTTATTTTCTCCCTTGCCTTACCAAAATCTTTCTTTCTTTCTTTCTTTCTTTCGTTCGTTCGTTCGTGAATATTGAATAATTCCATCTTGTCTTCATGTCTTTTGTTTTCTCTCTATTCTTTCTTTGACTGCTTGCTGTTTTTATAACTTTTGCTCTTTTCTGCATTTTTTGTTTTTCGTTTCCCCTTTTGCCCTTTAATATTTATTTTCTCCCTTGCCTTCCAAAATAGCCTTTTCTTTCTTTCGTTCAAGAAACCCTCGTTCGTTCGTTTAAGAAACCCTCGTTTGGTCGTTTGTTCAAGAAACCCTCGTTTGTTCAAGAAACTCTCGTTTGTTCAAGAAACTCTCGTTTGTCCAAGAAACTCTCGTTTGTTTAAGAAACCTTCGTTTGTTCAAGAAACTCTCGTATGTTCAAGAAACTCTCGTTTGTCCAAGAAACTCTCGTTTGTTTAAGAAACCTTCGTTTGTTCAAGAAACTCTCGTATGTTCAAGAAACTCTCGTTTGTTCGTTCGAGAAACCCTCGTTCGTTTTTTCGTTCAAAAAACCCTTGTTCGTTCGTTCGTTCAAGAAACCCTCGTTCATTCAAGAAACCCTCATTCGTTCGTTCGTTCAAGAAACCCTCTTGCTCTTTTCTGCATTTTTTTTCATTCCCCCTATTTTCCCTTTTATTTTCTCCCTTGCCTTACCAAAATAACTCTTTCTTTCTTTCTTTCTTTCTTTCTTTCTTTCTTTCTTTCTTTCTTTCTTTCTTTCTTTCAAGAAACCCTGGTTCTATGTAATATGAATGAATATGTAATTCTGGCTGCTGCTATGTTTAATGGTTTCTATAGATCTTTTTCCTAACGAATGACGTTTGTCCCATACGGGATCATGAATTCTGACTCTGGTGGTCAAAGCTTGGAAAAAACCTCCAGGAATTTGAGGCTCTCTCGTTGAGAAGTCAACATGTCTGTTTCAGGGTCGTCTTCTTGTTTGCGCCGGGCCTCGTTCATATAACCATGTGTACGGGAGCTCTCATCTTAAATCTTTTAAGAGCAGGCTCAAGACTCACCTTTTTAGCTTCGCTTTCAACTAATTATTATTTATTAATATATTTTTAACTGCTCAGCATCTTTTATCTGATTTTAGTTTGAGCTTTTAAGTGTTTATTTATTAATCTGCTTTGCATTTTTATCTTGATTCTATGTTATCATTGTTTTACACTTTATATTTCATACACTTTATACACTTTATATTTTAACTTATTTTGATTAAATCTGTAAAGCACTTTGAGAAACTTTGTTTGAAAAGCGCTTTATAAATAAAGTTTGACTTTATTTCAGTGAAGCAAGTGAACGCTCATTATTTTCCAACGAATAATCTTTTTTGATTGATTAAATAAATATTTACATAGCAAAAGTAATCGACTATCTTCATATTAATGCTTCCCTCCCTGAGTCAAAATTGAGAGGATTTCCACATTTTTAACATACCAGCTCTCGCGCGCAGCACTGTGCAAAGGACAGGCGCCTTCTTTGTATCTGTATCATGTGTTGGAGTGTAACAGGGCAGCGAGTGCATGTGTGGTGTACAGTGTGCTTGAGAGGCCGTCCCACTAAACCTAATGGGTTACATTTATTTTAAGGACAGTCATATGACTGAGAAGTGGCCATTTGACACAGTGCCCAGTGAGGCTCTCTGCAGTTAATTACCTGCACACAAACAGAGTCGTAATTCTTGTCGTCGATTCTAAGGAGGGAAGGATACAGCCATAAAAAGAAAAAAAAAGAAAGATGTTTACAGATAATAAATTAAATCCACCTGAGGTCAAAAACTAAGAACATTTCCACTGATAGCTGTGTTATTTCTGAATGGGCATATTTAGGTATAAGTACTTAGGTATTTTAGAGAGATCTTGTTACTTGATTTAGAATAGAAACACTTTAATTAATCAAAATGCTGCTTAACAAATTTGATTGTTAAAGTTGTAGTAATCTTATCTAAGATGTTTTAGTTTGATAGAATTAAAGGCCTCTTTATAACACATTGCACAAAAGCTGATATTCTGCTTAACAGACATCAAGTTTGTAGCTGGCAAACTAATTCAAAAACAGTTTCCTTGACAAGAATTATAGAAGGTAATTATTTGGTTTTCAGGGCTCGGTTTTTGCAGCCAGATTTTTTTTGTAAGCAGAAAAATTCTTTGCAGTAGACAGGGGAAAATGATATTTGCCTTTTTTACGCCTGCTGGGCAGGACCGTGCAGCAACAGGCTGGGGAGGGAACAAGCAACATTACGTTATGCTTCAAACAGCTCATTAAAAGGATTATTAAAACTAGGAGTTTTATTCATAGTACGCATACAGCAAAGTAAAATGTAGTCCCAGGGACAAAGATTACAAAGATGCTTAAATGTACTAACAAATAAGGAAACTTTTGTTTTAATATATATATATATATATATATATATATATATATATATATATAAAATATAAAATAGGGCAGCAAGGAAGAGAGAAAATAAAACAAATGACATCTTGAACCTCAGTTTTAGTATTCTCAAACAGATTTTTCGTTCAAATTCGATTACGCGTGTCGTAAATCAGAACTCTACACGTTAAATATCTGACTGAAACAATATTCTGTTTTGTTTCAACTTTACAGCTGTAGATCCACAGCTGCCCCAACGTGCTTTTGAATATATATGTAACATTTATAAATGACTATCAAATGCCCTCAGAAATACACACACTGCATATAAAGGCAAATTTTTTTGCACACTTTATATACAAAAATGAACACGTTAAGAACCAATCTGTGATGGAAGAGGTGAACACATGAGATGGCAGCGAGGGTTGATGTAAACGGTAACTTTCCTGCAATCATTTCAAAAACAGCTGGCCTTACTGACTAAATTTAAATATGTGAACATGTTCAGGATGAAGATATGAATGGACACATTTTAAGCCGTTATAGTTTATCTGCCTGTGTTTTAAGAATAGTCGACGAATCAATCAAACAACAAATGCTGTAACAACGAGCAAATGTAGAAGAAGTTAAGCGCACCATCCTAATAACATCTGCACTGTCCTTGGTCAGTTTGGGAGCTTGTTTATAGCATTTATTCTGTTTTGTCACAGTTTTATCAATTACCTTTTGCATAGGCATCTAATGTAATTTTCTTTTACAATTTCTTAAAGGAAGCAATATTCAGTGATTAGAGATTTTTCTGCTTGCTCAGGAGCAGCATTGAGTCGCCCCATCTCTCCTGCGTCCACGCCTCACCAGTGTTGTTTTTTCTCTCTCCCTTCTATGCTGGAGCTCCACCTCCTTGTGTATGCTTCTCCCTCCCTCCCTGCCTGCCTGCCTTCTCATTTACCCCTGAACGCTGCTGCGTTCAGGGGTAAATGAGTTCACAGTCATCCGCTGCTGTGTTTTCCTTTCACACAACAGATGCGCACAGACGCAGGCTCGTCCTCCCCACACACACACACACAGGTGCACACTTGCTAATCTGGCCTTTATGGTGTGGGAAAACCTCCACCGCTCAACGTTTCCATTCCATTCCCCACCTCTCTCTCTCTCTGCTGCTTGTTTTTGTTTCACCGTGTCTTATTAGGGCCAGAGTAATGCTGAACATATCCACCTGCACGTCCTGAACAACAGCCCCTGGTCACATAACCTTCTCTGATTGTGTTTGACAGGGCGCTGTTTTCGTCCTGATAGACCAGCCTGAGACAGATTACTATGGTGACAGGAGCTGTGCTGATAGTAGGCTAACATCCCCTATTTGGCAACTCCTTGTTTCTGGTGGGACATTCACCGAACAGATCCTAATTGGTCTCGTTTTTTCTTCTTGTTGCCTGATTAGAAAACTGACTTTACAACCTGAAGCTCTGTCTAACCTTTTTCCAATCAGCACATGTCCTTTGACTCCATTTCCAGTCTGTTTGCTATTGATTATACTCAAGATTTCAGTAACTGCACTGGCAGAGATCCGTTGTTGTTTTCACAGCAATTTGTGTTCTGATCGAATCAGTAAATCTCTGTCTGCACAGCTTCTCACCACCAGCCAAGTGGACTGCTTCCTCTCTAAAATCAAAGCAAGTCAAAGAAGCCATTATTTAAAGATCAGATGATAAGTCCCATGGTGAGGTTTCCACATGCCTTGTGAACGACATGGCGGAGCAAGGTGCTCTGGTCAGATGAGCCCAGAACTGACCTGAGAAGGGGCCGTAACCCAAACTTTCCAGCTTATGACCCACAAATTAAACATTTAAGTGACCATTGACCCCGACTCATGATTGCGTTTGCAATAACTTTTGCTGAGTCAGTTAAAAATTTGACTTATCCACAATATTCTTTTTTTTAATCTTTTTTTTTTGGGGTGAAGCCATGCTGAGGCTTGCTGTGATCCTGAAGAACAAAGTCTACCATCATCTTCAGGTTTCCTACAGACCCTTTGAGATTTGAGACTTATTTTGGATTTAATATAGTTTGTAACCACTTTGAAAAAAGCTCCAGATTGAGAAAATGACTCCAGGACAATGCTGTGGACAGATGCCTTTAAATTACATGAAGGTTTTGTTGTGTTTTAGAAGAATCAGGATTTGTCAACCAACTATGGTATAATTTTGGGTTGGTTGCAGTTACATATTAACTTAACCTTCAGTACCTCCAACAAGGAGGTTATGTTTTCATCAGGACTTGCCTGTATGATTGTTAGCAACATAATTAAAAAAGAAAGTTAGTGACATATTTTGATTACATTTTCAGGAAATGTGTGCAATGGAACCAAGAATAAGTGATTAGAATTTGGGGGTTATCGTAAAACCGCCATACCAAAAAAAAGTGATTTACGTGAATAACTACTAAACTAATACTGATATAGAAGCAAGGCAACTTTATTTGTGCCACACACTTTCAATAACAAAACAATTTATTGTGCTTTGGCTGATTAGGGGATAACATAAAAGCAGTAATAAAACGACAGTAAAAGCATAAAACAACTTTAGAGACACACAACATATGACACATAAAAACATTTGACAAATTAAAGCGTGTCTTTCCGGCTATTATCATATATTCAAAGGCAGCTGTAAACAGATGAGTTATTAGTTTTGATTTAAAGCAGCTCAGTGTTTCAGCAGCTTTGCAGTCGTCAGGAAGTTTGTTCCAGATAAGTGGACCATGGACAGCTGCTTCTCCATGTCTTGGTTCTGATTCTATAGATTATCAGTAGACTACAGCTGGAGGACCTTATTTGTCTGGGGGGTTGAAATAGTGACAACAGGTCAACGTAATGATATTTCAACATGTTTTGGTGCTAAGCCATTCATTGATTCAATTATATTCTCTGAGTTACAGGGAGCCAGTTTAAGGACTTTAGAACTGTGGTGATGTGCTCTGCCTTCCTGGTTCTAGTGAGGACGCGCACAGTAGCCTTCTGGATCAGCTGTAGCTGACTGACAGACTTTTTAGGCAGACCAGTGAGGACATTGTTGCAGTAATCGATCTGAATAAATATAAACACATGGATGAGTTTTTCGAGCTCCTGCTGCGACATAAGTCTTTTAATTGTATAGATGTTCTCCAGTTGATAGAACGCTGACCTTGTTATTGCCTTTACAGTGCATCTGGAAATTATTCAAAGCGCTTCACCTTTTCCACATTTTTTAATGTTACAGCCTTATACCAAAATGGATTCAATTCATCTTTTTCCTTTAAAAAAAGTGAAGTGCTGTGAATACTTTCCGGATGCACTGTATGAGGCCTTGAAGATTCAGGTCCATTTACTATCCACTACACCTAGATTTCAGGTCTGATCAGTAGATTTTAGTTGTATTAACTGAAACTGTGTGCTAACTGTTGATCTTTTTTTTTTATTTACGTCCAGAGATTATTACTAAGCTTTGGTTTCTTTTCAGTTGGAGAAAATTATGGCACATCCATTCATTGATTTGCTTCACTTTGGGTTTGGATAGGTGCGTAGTCACCTAATGACATAATGTAAAGAGTGTCATTACAAATTTATGGTAACTTATATTGTTAATTAAACTCATCAGTGTGGATCCTGCTACTAAGAGTCAATGGTCAATGAATCTAAGAAATGTCGGAATTATTAAGAACAGCAGCTAAGATGAACCAGAACTTGTTTTCATTGGAAATTTGATCTTAGTTTAGATGCTGAACTACAAAACTGACCTCATTCAGTTTAAACCTTGTGAGCTGAACCCTTCTTTATACAGGTGAACTGCCACAACACTGCCCCATTGCATGATACTGCCTCCACCCTGTTTTACTCTGGCTTTTTGTCCTTTGGTATGGTGCAGGCTGGTTTAGTGGAAACATTATTTGGGATCATTGACTCTAAGGTTTTTTCTGGTTTCATCACACCATAACACTTAATTCAGCTAGGGTAGATTTTAGCCATGATGGGAATGGGCTTCTGTTTTTTTTTAAGTCGCTCTTTTGTCCAAAAAAAGAATACATCAGATGGTTGTAGATGTGTTTCACACCCATTACTTGTTGGATATTCCTATGGCTCTCTTGGCATCAACTCAAGTAGTTCCAAAACCTCAATCAGACTGTGCTTCGGTAAAGTATTAGTGGTGGACCCTTCAGAGCCACTGTCATGATCCCTGTAGGGGACAGTCCATAGTTTTATGGGTGAAAGAACCAAAATAATGTGTCTCTATTGTGTCTAACAATTAGTTGGTAAACGTGTTGGCTCAAAAAGAGAGGAACCCAGACAAACTGGAGTAAATGGGCATAATAGTGAGCAGTGTTGGGAGTAATGGATTACAATAGTAGTGAGTTACAGGAGTGTAATTTTTTTGTAACTTGCCCAACACGGAAAAGGACACAGATTGGAAGCTCCTGCAGCCACTTTTGAGCCCACATCAAGTGTTCCCTAATTCTATTATAGTTAAATGGATTCCATATTGAATTATGCCTTGCTGTTAAATGGCAGCATAATAAATGAAAGTCATTTTACAAGACCACTGTGGCCACAGACCTTCTACTCCAGGGACCAGGCTGTCAGATGTAACTCGCAGGGGGCGTTTGCATGTTGGCGTAACGTCAGTCAACCATACAGACTCCTGGATGAGTTGCAGCGATTTCATAGTTTTTTCATTTTTATTTCATGTTCACGATCCAGACTTTGATTGATTATAGCACCACTGCCGCTTCTCATTGATGTGCTTCATGTAAATGTAAAAGATGCAGATTTCTGACATGCCTGTGGGTTGGTAAATGGGCTGTTGAAGCTGTAGTCACTGGCCTGGGCAGTGGAAAAGGTAAAGGGAGGGAGAGATGTGGAAAGAAGGAAGGAGAGAGGCTGAGTTGTCATGTGTGTGCTCCAGTCTAGCATTTAAATTGAGGACTATTTTCCACCCTTTCAGGGTGTTCACCAATAAAGTGAGGACATTTTACCTGGTCCTCACTTTTAGACAATGTCACCGAGCTCTCTCGGTTCGATTTAGGGGTTTGTTGTGAATTAAGTTTTAGTTAGGGTTCGGAAAAGTGTCTCAGTTTAGCATAATGCTGTCTCTTAAACGAGTCAAAAAGGTTGTCACTACTACTAGCGAGACAAGAATGTTTGTGTGTGGTTTTCCTACTGCAGCCAGTGAGAGCTGGTGGTCTCACGGTTCAGACAAACGGGCCATTAAACTGACCTGACCCTCGCCTCTCCATCCCCTCCACTTCCGTCATGCCGTTTGCTCCCGTGCTTCCTTACTTTCCCCTGTGAAATTCTACCTGTGCCCCCTCTCCCCCTTTCCTCTTTTCTCCCCATTTTTCCATCCCCGATGTCTCTTAAAATTTTGAAACCTTTCCACAAACACATATGGAGTACTACATGCAGCATGTACATGAAGAAGAAAAAAAGAAAGCTTTAATAAAATAGTTTTCGTTGTACTCTGGGTCTGTTAATTGGTTTAGTCAGTGGCCATATCCATTGAAATCTGTAGGATTTGTCATGCATGGGGGGTGTCTTACAAAGTTGGACAGAAAAAAAACCCCACATTGTGGAAAAGAAGTTAAGGATATTGAGTTCCCCTCGTAGAAAGAAGAAAGAGGTCTGTATGCATGGACAGGAAGAAGGTTTAGCTGAGCAGGCGTAGCTCCTCCAGATTCATGCTTAGCTCTGGTTTGTGGGTCAGAGAGTTGGTTGGAGCCAGTCCCTGCAGCTGCTGCTGTGTGGCGGCGAGTCAAGTGGGGTAACGTAGTCCCAGCCTCTTCGCTCCCATGCCTCCGCTCACCGCACCTTGCTCCTCTCACTAACGTGGAAAGATAAAAAAGCAACATCAGATGTCTTTGGGATTACTCACTCTGTGCCTGTGGTTGTCTGCTGCACTGTTTATCCTCAGAGCCGCCCGGCATGCTGTTGATTATCTGCTGCACCACCTGGTTTAGCTGTTGTGTTGGGCGTGGTTTGAATTTTTCAGATTTTTCTCCTTCCTTGATGGGAATGTTTTTGCCAGACGTCCTGTGAAACATTTCGTTGGGGTGTTATTGATCAATGAAACAAAACTTTAACCAATAATGAGGTGAAAGGAATCAAACATAGCGACAACGTGCAGATGCAGTAAATATCTATGCAGCTCACATATCTCTTATCTAAAGTCACATTTTTGCATCAGTTTTTCAGAGAAGCTGTACATTTCACATTAAATCTGGAAATGTGTTGAAATTGCATAAATAGTTAGGAAAAACTACAAGTTGCTGGGTAAAGAATCGCAGAATAAGTCAGATCTTTTCATTCTGGATTTATTTTTACAAATGTAACTTTTAACTTTCTAAGTCAAGCCATCATGCGATTTAATTAGTGCCATTAGTGTATTCAAGTTTAATGTTTAAAGGGATGGGTTCAGTTTACCTACAGGAGCTATGGTTATAACACAGGAATTAAAGGAATTTCCTGTTTTAAGTGCCAGAGGTAGAGCTACAGTAGCCGAAAATCAAGTACGACTAGCACAGCTTCAATATGTTTCTACTCAAATAAAAGTAAAAAGTAGCCAAAAGTAGTATAAATTGTTTTCATAAAAAAAACCCAGTATGAAACTAATACTTTAGGTAGATAATGTACGTAGAACAGGGTGAAGTACTTCCATTGACTGCGTGGGGTTTACTGTATACTAGGCCTGCACAATAAATCGAAAAATGATCGCGAAAGCTGTGCGATGGGCCCGTCACAAAAGACGGCGTAAACTGCCATAATTGCGTACTTTAAAATGTTTAACAACGTGCTTTAAAGAATTTACCAATAAAGTAAACCCCTTAACACATTTGACCAATTGAATGGAGCCATTCATGGCATTAACCAGTCGAATGGATTAGAGGCCCGCGTCTTACGTAGGTGGGGAGCGAACAACGCTGCAGCAATGAGTCAGAATTGTAATGGCTGAGAGCGAGAACGCTACTGAAGATGAAATTGTGGGTAAAAAAAAGGTAACTCGCTTATTTGGAGGTACGTTGGATTCGATAAAGACGACGTTCTCCAAACACAGGTTCTCCAAACACGACTAATCTCCACTATCATCTTCAATACAACCACCTTTAAAATAAAACTGTTGCAGTAAAACAGAAATAATGTACTTGGGTTTTTTTGTTTTGCTATTTGTTAATTTATCGTAAGTCATTTCATTATCGCAATTTTTTATCATAGTTATCGCACATCGGAGGTTTTCCTAATATCGTGCAGCCCTACTATGTACGCACCATCTCCAAATGGCAAACAGGCTCAGAAGATGAACAATAACACTAGAACAGGAGGGCTTTAATAAAGTAAACTGTATGTGTATTGTCTGCTTCTCAAGTATTTTTTGATTAAAAATATTATTTTCTTTAATCACAACAGTTACTCATGTTTGGTAGAGTAATCAGAAAACTAATCAAATAAAACACGTGAAGCTTGTTAATAAGAATACTGAAGTAAAAGAGTGTAGTCAACTACTCATTAAGTACATTTTTTCCCAAAACATTACCTGATTAAAGGTAATGGAGGTAATGTAACTAGTTACTACCCACCTCTGGTCATCAGAATGCAGATGTTGAGTCCACTGAGGTCAGGGGTCACATCCAGGACTCTGTATCCTTAGGTTAAACCTGCTGGTTTTTTAGGGATCCGATCCGATCCCGCTTATCAGGGCGGGCTCTCAGTCAAGACATTCTAAACGAGTCTCCGATTAATCTCAACTACTAAGTTGTGTCAGCTGAGTTCGTTTGGCCATTGTTCAAAAATATGAGCTTGTTTTTGTGTTTGCAATTAGGACTAGTTTGTAAATACATTAAAAAGTTCCTGGAGAATTAAGACGTTTTTGACCTTTTAAAGAGTCACTTGGCCCGAATGGGGGGTAATGGTTGAGATAGGTGGAATCAGGAGGTAATATAGAAGTTTTCAGGAAAAGAATTCTAGTATTAAATGACACTTATATTTGAGGTTTTATGATTTTTATGGCTACCTTATTTATGAAAATAATGATAAAAAACCTGTACACGAGGTGGAATCTTTTTAGGGGTACAAATCGATTATTTAATCCGCCCTTGATGCCACTTCCCAGTGATGTTATTCTATGCTCTCCTCCTCTAACCACACAAAACATGCAGAACGGTTGTAGTTTAAAACAACTTTTGTTCTCTTTAATGTCTCGTCTCCCGCCTCCTTACGACCCTCCCCCCCGGGAATCTAAAAACAAGACCTGACAGGCGCTTTCACTCTAAACCACACCACTGTAGGCCTACTTAAGCCCAGGGCCGGTTCTGGGCATCGGCGACATAGGCTGTTGCTGTTGAGGCCTCAGACAAGCCCATATTGGTTTGTTTCCTCTCTGCTACAGAAAAAATTGTTTTCTTTAAGATATAAGATGTGCTCTGTATGCATCTTGATGTGCTAAATAAACAAATCAAATCAATGATTATGAGTAATAATGACACGAAAATAATTTTTATGATTAAATGTTTACAAAAATTTTATACAGGGTTAAAAATATTTCATTTTGAGTGATGAGCAGGGGTGGATCTAGAAAGTTTTTTAAGGGGGCCAGTTATGATCTTGGGCTGTTTTGCCTAGGGCTCAAAGTAACCCCAGGGTTACTTAAGCCTACCCCTACTTAAGCCTATCGGTTATAGGGTAGGGCCCGGTCTTCGGTTTTCAATAGCAGTCACAAAAAAAAAAGTTTACGGCTTTCAAAAGACTGGAGGCCTGGGATTATGTTGATTACAGGGGAGTTGGGCCGATCTCTGCGAAACAGAAAGCCGTGTTTGTGCTAAAAGCTTGAGGTCAGACGAGCAGATACAGCGTGATTTGTATCAGCTGTTAGGAATTGCAAAGGAGAATTGCATAATCCTCAACGCGACTTCAAAGCTGGGTAACTCTTCATTGATCATTGTCCTTATAGCCTTTTTATGTATTTGTGGAAATACGTTAAATTGTCTTGTGACAACTTTAGTAATTCAGTGGCGTCTGTTCTCTGGTTAAAAAGCGAATATCACCGCTTAAACGTTGCTTTTTTAAAATCCGGTCTTGGAGAAAAATATGCCGTCATGTTGCAGCTGATTAAATTAGAAGCAGGTGTTAGGATAGGATTTAGAGCTGCTGCTACAGCGTGAATAATCAGGTGCTGATTGCGGTTTGGGACATCTGCATCAAAACGCGACAACAATATAACGCAGAGGATTTTAAAATACGCAAACCTCACGTTTTTTAAATAAACTGTATCTAAATTACAAATACGTGATCATTTAAAATAAATGGTGCATATTTTTCAGAAAAATTAATGTCTCCTTGTTCATGCCCTTTAGTCAATGGTTAGGCTAGTAATTAATACGTAGTTACTTTTGAGTATTATAATTGCCACCTACTGACCTGTCTTGGTATGGCTGTAGTATCTGTAGTCTCAGTATGCTATACAAGCAATACCTATGCAGCAGGTAAGTGACTAGTTAAAAGCAGATATATATTCCTGAACAGGACTACCAGGCCCAGGGTCCCAGGAGCTCTGCTGCTCTACACATATATGCTTCTGTAATATAGGCTTGTATTGGGTTTGTTCATCTCATGTCTGAATAATGTCCATTTATATCCACAAAAGTCATCAGAATCTTTAATGCAATGGGTTATTTATCAAAATGTTCTCCCAGGGGAGCACACTCCTAGATCTTGCTTAAAGTTACGTCGATCAGGACATATATCTTGGCTCAGGGGCCTCCCAAGGGAAAAATTAAGTTCAGGCTCAGGATTTTTGTTTTACTTTCACCCCTGGACTAGAATCTGGTGACTAATTGTTTTTATAAACAAGCAGCAGCGACAAGAGACCTTTCTTCTTCCCCCTCACCGCTTACTGCCCTGTTAATATTTCATCTCCTCAGCGCCCTCTTGTGTCCCCCCCCCCCCATCCACTTTCCAGTGCCAGAAGGCAGGAAGAGGGAGGCGATTTTAGGTTCCTGTTCTCCTGACTGCACAGGCGGGGGCTTTCTTACCGCTCTTCGCCAGTCGCTCCATCCAATCTGCCACCGGCTGGCTCTCTACCACAGCTGTAACTGGACCCCGTGTTGTATATAAATAGGTTGGGTCGTCTTGGTTTGCCGTGCTCCGCAATGGGAGGCTGAGGCAGCGGAGGAACAGGTGCTCCAACCCACACGCTCCTCCTCTCCACCTTCCTACCAGCGCTATCTGATGTCTTCAGCACAGTCAGCTAAGGTGATTGCATCCTCAGGCTGTTTAATAATATTTGGAAAAGCAGTAAGACAAGTAGTAGGCTTCTTTCAGCCAGCTGACTGGCACTGCAGTAACAGGTAGGGCAGGGGCAGTGTTACTCTCCGTACAGCTAGAGAAAACTGCTTGTATAGAGCAGTATAAGTGCAAGTTTCAGACATTTTGAAACCTAACTTCTTCCATAATTTTCACAGAGGAGTCTGCTTTGAGCTTATTCATATTCAAACCGCCCCTTTCTGTGTCTTTTCCTGGCTCATGTCCTCGTCTCTCTTTGTTTTGGAGGTACATGCTGGCACTTGTTACTAAAAATGCCTCTCATGCAGTTTCTCAGAGTTGTTTTTTTTTTCAGTACAGAAACCCAGAGATTGGCAGTGGGTGCACAAGCAGGTTGGCTTCACGTCTCAGGACTTTCCACATTCATATTAACAAATCCATTTTTCCACCAGCGGTCCACCTGGCACCGCAGTCACATGCCCCCCCTCTAAGCAACTGAACTGTTGACAAATCTATAATCAGCAGATCACCTCATCGCGGCGCGGGAGAGAGGAAACTTCTCACAGTCCATAGTTAGCTGCCACCTGGTCTCATCCAGGACAGGTCTGATTTCTCGCTGAGCTAATGCGCAGCAGAGTTTGAGCCGCTTTACGCACCGTAAAGGGCGCTCTCTGCTGCCCCTTCCCAAACCGCTACTGTAATGCACTTCATCTCCGCCAGCCACATATCATTAGTTGACGCATATAAAATTCTCTGCAGGGAATGCAACTCTAAAAATAAGAGAAGAATCTGTCTGAAACTGTATGCTATAACTGAGGTTGCAGCTGTGAATGCTCACAGAACAGACATGGGTCAGCTGATGGGGGGGGGGGTGTGACCTCACTTGCACCAGTTGTACCAAAACTTTTTATGCTAAATAAAATTGACTCATTCTGCCTGAGAGCCAATGTTAAATGGATACTTATAACTTTTGCGTGTATCTTACTATTAGTTGCACATTCTAATCTGAGTATGCCCTATTTTTGGTAACTGTTCAGTGTTCTGGTTTTCTGATTTTGTGTTTATTGTCCATATTATTACATGCATCAATGCTTCTATTGCCTGCCACATAGTGCTGTTATAGCTGAAGTTCCCTTTTCTGGGACCGTAAAAGAGCATTCCTCTAGTCTGTAGGCTAAAGATGATATCTAGTCCAAGAGGGGTGGAGACAGAAGTGGACTTCTATTGTCTTCGAACAACTGCACATCCCAAAACATCATAGTAGTTCATGTAAACACCAATTCATGAGCCTCTAAACCAGTGTCTCTCCAACGAACCACACAAGAAAGCAGCAGCAATCTGCCTCTCTATAGCAAACAAACGCGCTCAGCAATCAGCAATGTGCCACACCTGCACACCCACGAGTGGAGACGAGGTGAAAACACCATCTAACCACAAATGCAATGACTCATGCTGGATTTACATCTGACTCAGCAACAGAATTTTCCCTCAGAGGTTCATGGATTTTGGGCAAATACAATCAGCCTTTCTCTGATGCAGAAAAATAATACATCTATTCAGTTTTATTTTAGTATTCCTTTGAATGTATTATTAAATGGAAATTACAGTCTATTCTTTTAGCTCAAACAGATGGCTGTTGTGGCAAAAAAAAAGTAGTAAAACAAAATTTTACCTTTATTATTAGAATTTAGCACAGCTAGTTTTACTTAAAAACGCATTCTAGATTAGGTGGACTATGTGCAAAACGACGGGTGAAAGGGCCTTTTTTCACTGCACCCCTAAGCTCTGGAACGACTGTCCGCTACCAGTCACGCAGTCGTCATCCGTAGAGGTTTTTAAGTCGCGTCTTAAGACGCATAATTTTAACAAAGCCTTCGATTAGCCTCTTTTCTTTAATAATCAGAATTTCTTTTTTATTCATTTGCTGCCTTTTTTAAGCTTTTTTGTTTCTATTTATGCTTTTATTACTCTTATTTTACTGTGCAGCACTATGTTTGGCCAGTGGCCGTTGTGGAAGGGCTATATAAATAAAACTGGTTTGGTGTGGTATGACCCACTGAGATTTTGAAAGGCATGCAAAGATCTTTGAAGTCCTGTCCTCTGCTCAAAGTCTTGCTCTCTTGCAGCCTGAATAAACGAATGGCATGGCGTGATGTAGAAATTACAGTTTCCTTTTGGATAACTATGAGTCGTCTTCACTCAGTAACAACATTCACAACAAAGATGGTTGTTTCACTGGGACCTGGTGCGTTTAAGGTGCGTTTACTGATCAGAAACACATTGAATTTCTCAGTTTCCCACCATTGTGAGATCATTGGTGGTGCATCGCCTCCTGCCTCCATTAGGCAGGGCATTTTTATTTGTATAGTAACTGTATAAATTAGAAAAATTAAAATATAGAATCACTTAAAGAAATATTTAAAGAACATTTATAAAAGACAATTTATGTAATTGAAAGAAAATAAAACCTTTTATTAGAGCATAAGAGAACATAAATTATGAAATTTAAAACAGAAAAATGTAACTAATTAAAAAGAATGAACGCTTACCACTTTAAATAACCGTTGGCCTCTGTAAATAACCCACTATTTAAATGTGACGATGATTTAATTGCTCATAAAATGGTGTTTGCGTGAGGTATGATGTTTTAAACATTGGAGTTGTTTAATGAAAAAAAGAAGTCCACTTTGGTTTCAACTTTTTTGTTTTAGTAATTGTCTTTGCCATCAGGTCCAACTAACCAGAATTTCTTTTAAATTTAGATGAAGTGAATAATATTTGCTTCTAATAACTTTTTAAAGATTTTTTCTCTATCTTCAAGTCATTTTTTATGAATAAAATAACAGCAAGGTTTATTATTATTTAGGTTTGTTTTACTGTCACACCCTAGTATGTGATTTAAAGCTGGTGAAGAAGAAATGTAACATCAGCAGAGGGTAGGAACATTTTGTTTCTTCACGTTCTGGTTGGATCGTTTCCACACCACGATCTCTTTCTACAGAACGTCAGGCAGGAAATATTTGAACTTGATACAAGCATTTATCCTGTTTTTTTGTGTGTGTTTTTTTTTTTTCAACCTTTAGATCAAAATCTTGTGTGTTGCCAAATAGAGTAAAAGGGAAGGCATTGTTGCAGACAGTGTTCTAAACGGTGCTCGTACTGCACATTAAGGAAATGATAGTCACTGAAGTTTATTCGACTTGGAGCCCCTTTTTCTCCGTTTGTCGGACCCCCCCCCCCCCCCCCACCCCCCCCCCCCCCCCTCCTCATTCCTGGTGCCAAATTAAGTGTCAAACAGACAGAGTATGCAGGCTGATGACCCACTTTTCAAAAGGTCTACAGTGGGGTGCAGTACGCTCCAGCCTGGGCCCTGCTAGCCCAGCCACCCACCCGGGCTCATTAGTGGCTGATTGGGTTGTTATTGTAATTAGGAGATCCTGTACATCCCGTGAGAAACACTGAGCTGTCTGCTTCCGGGTGGTCCGGAGCCACAGGGTGGGCCGCAGGGATCACACTCACTGTCCACTCTACAACCATGTGCTGTTTTTTTTCTTCCGTTTAAGTAAATTATTTAATCAAAATGGAGAGTATATCTATAATGTGCGTTGAAGCAGCTGGTGGCAGATTTTTATTGCAATGCATTATGCTGTTTTCATCTTTTTTCTTTTTTGTCTCTGTGCTTCCTGGGTAGAAACAGTCATAGGGTTCTAAAGTGAATTCCTTTGTCTGATGCCTGTACAGGTCGGTTATTCGTCTGTTTTCCTCTCTCTCCACCCTTTCAGACTGTTGCATGTCATGTCCCAGTGGTCCATAGCGACTCTCCATTCATGCATGTGATCACCAACCGCTCTGTAGGTCCACTACGTCACTCTGCGTTCCTGATTTGGGCTTAAGTTACACCTTCTCCAACAATCCCCCTCCTCCTACTCGTTTCTCTCTATTGGCCCACGTTTTTCCCCTCTTCTTCCGCCGTTTGTCCTGTGCGTTCCAGTGATCAGCCTAGAGAGCAGGGCGGGAGGAGATGGCTCATTATTTTAAAGACACAGGGGTTCCTACCCCTTTCACGTCTTTCACGTCTACCCTCCGATGACCGCCCCCGTCCTTCCCCCACTTTTTTTTCTCTCTCCTTTCTTTGCTCCTGTCAGTCAACAAGACTCCATTTTACATTTTGACCGAGCTCTGTCTTCTGCTTCCCCTCACGGCTCACTGATGTGTCTTTAATGTCAATAAGCCCTCCAACAGGAGACGTGACATGCGCCACCCTGTCCTGCACAAAGGACGAGATCCGTAAAAGGTTATGTTTGTGTCCGCTTGGTGTGTCTTGAGGGGAGCCCCTCTTGCACCCTGGCCCCACTGGCTGTTGCGTAACCCCTCTCTTTGTTTTGTTGTCGCGTTTCACATTAGGTATCCAGTTAGTGCCGGCGGCTGACAGTGAGCAGGAGAGGCCTGCAGCCCTGTTTGATGTGTCCAGCAGATAAGGCGGAACGGGTAGAAAGAGGTGTAAGGTTGCTGTTATCGCCGGTAATAACGGCAGCTGCCACGCAGTTGAAGTGTTTTTGGTTCCTGATACGGTTTGTAACCAATAAAGGAAGGCATGGCTGAGGCAGTTATGTTATCTTATGAGATGCTTATCAGCAGAATCGTACAATTTGGCTTTTGCTTGCTGGCTGCTGAGGGAGGTTTTTCAGAGTTTGAACAGATTTTAAATAAATCTACTGAATCTAACCCTTTCATGAACTTTCTTTGTCAAAGTTATAGTGACTCTGAGAAATTACTATGAAGCTCAGGAGGGTCCTGTATTTCCCTCAACAATTACAAATCATTTAAATCGTGATGCACCCATTAGCCGTTTTCGGGCAGATACTAAGGGCATTTTTCAGCAAAACAAGTTTTCCTCACGATTTGGGTGAAAACACCCCCCTTCGAAAACGGGTTCCAGAATGGAGAATTCTGACAACGCTGGGTGATTTGTTGACATGTAGAGGGAAGGCCGGGGACTGTCGAAACCAGTGACATAACTGCCAGCCGCCCAAATCAATGGCAACAGTGTTGAGTAAAGTGTCCCTAATTTTCTTTGAGGTCTGACATGCAGGATTCACACACAGCCTGAGTAAAAGTTAACTTGTTCCATATAATTTCCAGAGTTGCATCATCATCAGGATTTAAATGTGTATTAAATTTTCAAAAAATGCAGTCAACTTTCCTTGATTTTTAAATTTTTATCCTTAATTTTTGAGTGGCTTCATACATCAGGGCTTTGATCTGCATTTATGATCAGTCACTCTGGTTTTACCATCACTCCCAACACTGCATTTTATTATATCATAGTTAATATATTATTTTAGTATAGGATAATCCTGTCCAAAGTAGGAAAGATCTTATAGATTTTAACAGAGCTGATTTTAGGTTGATGCCGATTAAGAAGTTTATTCGTTTCTACTAACAAATATACACTGAACATAAATATAAATACAACACCTTTGTTTTTCTTCCCATTTTTTTACGAGTCTACTCCAAGATTTGAAACATTTTCCACATACACAAAATAACAATTTCTCTCAAATATTGTTCAAAAGCTCTCTAAATCTGTGATAGTGAGCACTTCTCCTTTTCTGAGATAATCCATCCCACCTCTCATGCCATGGCAAGATGCTGATTAGACGGCATGAGTATTGCACAGGTGTGCCTGAGACTGGCCACAATAAAATGTCACTCTGAAACGTTCAGTTTTGTTTCATTGGGGGGGATCTGGGGCCTGAGAGACCAGGATCTGGTGTGACCACCATTTGCCTCATGCAGTGCAACACATCTTCTTCGCATAGAGTTTATCAGATTGTCAATTGTGGCCTGTGGATTGTTGGTCCACTCCTCTTCAATGGCTGGGCGAAGTTGCTGCATATTGGCAGGAACTAGAACATGCTGTTATCTACGCTGATCCAGCACATCCCAAACATGCTCAATGGGTGACATGTCCAGTGAATATGCTGGCCATGCAACAACTGGGATATTTTCAGCTTCCAAGAAAAATGTACAGATCCTAGCAGCATGGGGCCGTGCATTATCTTGCTGAAACATGAGGTGATGATGTTGGATGTATGACACAACAATGGGCCTCAGGATCTCATCACGGAATCTCTGTGCATTCAAAATGCCATCAATAAAATGCACCCGTAGTCTTCGTCCATAACAGATGCCTGCCCATACCATAACCCCACCACCACCATGGGCCATTCGATCCACAACACTGACATCAGAAAACCGCTCACCCACACGACGCCACACGCTGTCTGCCCTGAACAGTTTAAGCTGGGATTCATACGTGAAGAGAACACCTCTCCAACGTACCGGAAGCCATCGCGTGTGAGCATTTGCCCATTCAAGTCAGTTACGACGAGGAACCGGAGTCGGGTTGAGACCCCAATGAAGACGACGAGTAAGCAGACGAGCTTCCCGGAGACGGTTTCTGACGGTTTGTGCAGAAATCTTTTGGTTATAAAAACCGATTGTTTCAGCAGCTGTCCGAGTGGCTGGTCTCAGATGATCGTGGAGGTGAACATGCTGGATGTGGAGGTGCTGGGCTGGTGTGGTTACACGTGGTCTGCGGTTTGTAAAGCTGGTTGGATTTACTGCACAATTCTCAAAAATGCCTTTGGAGATGATTTATGGTAAATAAACATTCAATTCACAAGCAACAGCTCTGGTGGACATTCCTGCTGACAGAATGCCAATTGAAAGCTCCCTCAAAACTTTTGATATCTGCGAAATGTTCAGTTGTATCACACAGCAAAATACCAGAGTGGCCTTTTATTGTGGCCAGTCTCAGGCGCACTTGTGCAATACTCATATTGTCTAATCAGCATCTTGATATGGCACACGTGAGGTGGAATGGATTATCTCAGCAAAGGAGAAGTGCTCACTATCACAGATTTAGACTGATTTGTGAACAATATTTAAGCGAAATGGTAATTTTGTGTATGTAAAAAATGTTTCAGATCTTTGAGTTCATCTCGTAAAAAATTGGAGCAAAAACAAGTGTTGCGTTTATTTTTTTGTTTGGTATGTAATACTGATTTTTTTCGTACAAGCAGAAAATGAAAGTGTGTCCATACTTAAAAATCCCAAAACCTGTGTCCCTGAGTTATATTTGAGCTCTTCTAAACTCAAAAGAAAGTTAATCAGTGGGCGTTCTGTTTAGTATTTACAGACTAATAGAAGTAGGAGTTTTGATATGCAGTCCTAGCAAGTCAAAAATGGTCTGATTTTAATTTGTGTTTTTTTTTTTGTTACATCTTCCTAATTGGATGTTTAGCACATTACCCCTTATGATCTTTGACATCCATTCAAGCTGTGCCAGCTATGTCCTTTATATGAACGCAGTTTCTTTGGGGCTACAGAATCTCATTTCATTCAGTGTTTGACATATATTACAATAGCAATACATCAGGCCAGTCTGATGAACCTTCTTTCTCCTTTATGCTCATACATGGTGCCGATTTGTTAAAGCGCAGCGAGATGGATAGGGTCTTTGTCATGTTGTCAAAAAAATGCAGCAGTTGGCTCATTGCAGTATAACATCATTGCAATATAAAATGTAGCCCTGTTGAAAAGTGCCGTCTTATCTTGAACAGTGTTGGTTAAATGTTGTAAACTCCAGAGCGATGACTGACCGTACTATATGTAGTGGTAGTAAAGATTGTTGGAATTACTGGCTTCTTGCCATAACAGGATGTAATTAGTCTTCCATTGACCCTTTTCTGGTTTGAATTTTGGACCTGGATTGTTTTGGTACGTCTGGCAAATCATTTACAGAACAAGGAAGAGAAAAGCTAACTTCAACCTGGAAATGATCAATGCCAATAACAGCTCTATAACTCACACACTTTCTCAATTTGGCACTGATCAGTTTCTTGGGATTAATATTTAATATTTGTCATACATGCATCAAAGAGCGAGGCGATAGTGTAATTCTTGCAGATGGGGTTCCTTACATTTAATCGTATCTTTGAGATGCATGTGGACTGCGCAGTCACAAACTTACTTTGTTGGACTTTGGTAACAGCTGTCACATTGAAGAACAGCCTACACACAGAGAGACAGACGGGGAGAGCATTTTTAAAAGTAAACTGAACTTTTATGTTTTGTCTTTGTTTAGAAGATTTTGCTTTTTTTATGTGCACCATCAGAACCTGACTGTGTTTATAGCTAGTAATGCATTTAAACTCTCCTAAACAGAGATTATAGTCCTCCACTATTTATTATTAGAAAAATCAGTTTACAGTAACTTAAAAGGAACACATTGTGAATATCTGAGCTGTTAAGCTCAATTAAATGGATGATATAGCTGCCATTTTGGGTCATTTCAAAGAAAAACCAAGGCACCCAAAGACAGTTTGACACCTTTGCTTTTTCAGCCTCAAAATCCACCAACATTTTTGGAATTAGCAGTTCCATTCTTTGCATTAATTTAGCTAGTTGGCTCAGTTGCCCTAGAGACAGTAAAGGAAAATGTTCATGGCACGGATGTGTAGAAAGTCGTAAAAAAACCCCCTCATTTTTCATTGCAGGAATATGATTTTACACTGAAACGTTGTGTTCTTAACTGTGAGCTTTTAGTTTTCCACAGTCCTACTACTTTCACTGTCTGTGGTGGTAAAATAAGCTTGTTTCCCTGTCTAGTTTATTTATTCATTTATTTTCACAGCTTCAGTTTTTTTAAACTTTTCATTTATTGTTCTCACTCTTGATAGGAGTGAGCTTAGTTCAGTAGTAAGGTTCTGCTGTAGACAAACATCAGTTTGGTATATAGCCTTCCTCAGGTTTAAAGATACAGTATGGTTCAACCAAGAGTTACAAACAAAAAAAAAGTTTAATTCATACAGCAGAGAACGGTTTTCAATGTTCATGAAACCGATTATATTTTATAATTTCCTAGAAATTAGAAGAAAGGTGGCTGGTATAAAACTGACTGGACTTTTGGTTTGATTAAGATTGGATGAATGGGTAAAGCCTAGGTAGATAGATTAATTAAAATCACTTGAAAATGGTAAGTGCTGTTTAGGAATCTGTGCAGATATATTAGAATAATATATTTTTTAACTACTTTGATGTATAGAGAATCCAGTGTAGGTGTTGTGCTTGAAAGCAGCATAAAAGTGCAGCTGTTTAGAAATCCCCTCTGCTCAGGGGGACTCATCACTACACCCTACCTGTTTGTGGTCATATTTGTGCTGCTGTGCAGCATTATAGGCTGGTTGAATGCATCATGCGGCTGGAAATGGACTTGGCAGATTTTTCTCTGTGATGTTCACTTGTTGTTTTGGCGGAGTAATTACACTCAGTGTAGAGCAGGCTATGCACCTTATTGCTGTTGGAAAAAAGGCTGAAATGATCTCTTCCGTTCTGTCCTCCTTTCTTTCTCCACTGTCATTACAGCTGCTGGAGTTTAACTACAGCTGAGGATCATCTTTTTTGTTTTCTTATTGCTTTTTGAAGTTCCTTGAAAGATTGTCGAGTTTCACACTGAACTTCCACGCAGACACACTGAATATGTTCAAGTTTAAGGCAGTGCTCTTTGGGTACACACACATAGTGAGTGCCAAAGGTATGATTATATTCAGATTAATTCAGATTAGAATGCTGAAATAAAAGGGGAATTAATTTAAATGATTTTGACCCTTTTTACCAAGGCTGCAAAAAAATGAGAAGGTTTCTGTATGCCAGCAATATTTGTGACCTACATCTGATGGTAGTCATTTATTAGTTATCAAGTTATTGATTATCTTGTAACTGTTGATGAAATAGGAGAGTTTTGAAACTGTAGAAACTGAATAGCAGGAAAAAAGGAGTATTTGATAGAGTATTGCAAGTCATATAGTTATGACTTGCAATACTTTTTTTTAGTAACAGTCCATTTTGTCTTATTTTTGCAGTATTGATATTTAGAGACAAATTATAAATTGCAATAGAAATATTTATTCTAACCGTTTTGTTGTTGTTGTCATGTTTAATTTTTATTTTTGGTGAAGAACTTTTGTGCCACCTGCTCTCCTAATATTAATCAAATCAATTTCATTTATAAAGCAAATTTGAAACGACCAGAATTAATCAACTCAGAATTGAGTCTGTGAATCTGGATTTTCGTTGTTTGACATCCACAGGAATTTTTAAACATTGTTTTTTGCCTGTTTTTTATCCACACAAACTTTGCATATAAAATTAGCTTTCAGTGTATTTTTCTCACCCCAATTTTTCTTTCTTTGAGTGCTCTTAAATATCCCAGTAATGTCCATCCTCTTTTACAAAATAGTTAACTTTGGTTATCAATTTCTCTCTGTAAGTAAGTGCCTATGAATGTGTAAATGCGTTTGAGTGTCTGGCTCTTTTATTGGTTGTCATGCATGTGCGTGTTCCAGCGATCAGCGGCTAGAGACGATGAATGAGCTACGTTGGATGAACACTTTTCTTAAACTTTTCATTGCTCTCAACCCTTTCACGTCTGCTTCAGACTGCTCTGTTCAGACACTTACTCCCTGGAGAAAGGAAGGGAGACCGTTGAAGCTGAAATGAAAATAAGCATTTTCAGGAACATTATTGCATGGTTGACGTAATCTTTCTTTTATCCCTCATCTCCCCTTCTAGTTTGTCCGAGCAAGAACATCCGAAACAACGTGACCAACCTCCGCTCACTGGAGAACTGCACCATCATCGAGGGCTACCTGAAGATCCTGCTCATGTTTGGGGCCAAGTCCGAGGACTTCAGGGGCCTCAGCTTCCCAAATCTGCGAGTGGTCACCGACTATGTGCTGCTGTTCAGGGTCTACGGTCTGGAGACCCTCAGCGACCTGTTCCCCAACCTGACGGTGATCCGTGGAAACAACCTCTTCTTCAACTACGCCCTGGTGATTTACGAAATGCTGCAGCTGAAGGAGGTGGGCTTACACAGCCTCATGAATATCACTCGGGGCGCCGTGAGAATAGAGAAGAATCCAGACCTGTGCTACCTGGCTACCCTGGACTGGTCCATGATCCTGGACTCGATGGAGGACAACTATATCGTGGCCAATAAGAACGAGCAGGAGTGTGGTGACATTTGTCCCGGCACTGCACAGGGCCTGACCCTCTGCACTCAGACCACCATCAACGGCCACTTTAGGGGGAGATGCTGGTCGCAGAACTACTGTCAGACAAGTAAGTGCCAGTGTGTATTTTTCCCTCGTTCGTATGCTCCTTCACTACTGCGTCTTGCAGGTTCCTAACTTTGTTTTGAACCAGTCTGAAATCAAGCAGCTTAGGAAAAGATGACGACACGGGCCGTTTCATGCTGATACCATTTGGTTCATGGTGATATATTGACGAAAAGTCACTACAGAATATGTGCTCAAAAATCGAGAAATGTTTTCATCCCCTGCAATGTCTTCATTAACGTCCGTAATGTGGAGTGCAGGAGTTAAGGGTTCTATTAGCATTCATGGACATATTTGTTTGGGCTGTAATCAAAGGCCAACAGGTAAAAGGAGTGAAATGCACTGTTTAGTTGGCGAACTACAGCAAAATAAAAAAGATAGAATAAGAAATAAGAGAAGGAGGCGTCAAAAATTGCTAGCTTGACTATTTGATGTTGTCTGTTTCTCAGGTAGAGTGGCTAAATATGACAAGTTCGGCCATATTTATACTACTGCTGTCATGAGATGGAAAACTTTGAGATTAATTAATTATGATTTGTAAGTAATTAATCTCAGTTTTAATCTCACCTAATAATTGCTGTGAAAAAAAATCCTCATCTTGAGATATTTTCATTTAAATTCACTATAATAGTATGGTTGAATAAAGGTTTGATATTTATAATTAAAAGAAGTGGTTTTTATGAAGTAATTTATTCTGTTGTAAAGTGGCGACTGCAACCTCCTGCTTGCAGCATGTCTAGTTCATTAGCATGCTGGATTTAGTAGAATGAATATCTACTCTGAGCCTAGCTGTATTACGGTTAAAACATGTAATGTATGCCTTATTTTTTTATTACAATGGCTTGCCCTACAGCTGGTGACTGGTTGCCTTCTGTCTATGAGCGGTCTTGCAAGGCGAGGCAAGGTGCTTTTCTTTGTATAGCACATGTTCAACAACAGGATAATTCCAGGTGCTTTAACTAATTAGGTGATGAAGGAAAACTGTGGGGATGCAACAATACCACTTTTTTTAAACTGATAAGATACTGATACTTGGATCTGAGTACTTGCCGATACCAAGTATCAATGCTGATATTTCTACCACACAAAAAAATGCAAGAAGTTGGAGGATAAGTTTTATTTTACACTTAAAGTAACCCAGGACTTTGAAGGCAAACAAGGTAGAGTTTGATTAGAGGGAACTGAACAGGGCCCTTTTTCACAATTAAATTAGGAATTAAAAATCAAAATTTTAATAGCACTCACCAATATCAATATCAAACTGGATCAGATTGAATCAGATCAGATTTTGATAATCGATCGTAACTCTTTAGAATCGGAATCAAATCAATCATTTGAATTGATACCCAGCTAGGGCTGCAGCGGTTCTTCGAGTTACTCGATTCCAAAAATTGCTTGAGGCAAAAAGTCTGCCACTATATGCGCAGAGATAAGCAGAGATCTGGTTGTTCCACATGGACTGTTGTTCTGACGAACCTGTGCAAACCACAACAGTAGCGCGTGATACATTTTGAATTTAGTTGGCACGATTGCGGAGAATAAAGATGACCATAAACAGCAGAAAATGTGTAAAGTTTGTGATCGTTACATTCTTTAAAAATAAGAGAACAAAGTACAGTATATTTACTGCAAAGTAGAGCTGGCGTACCACCGCAGTACGAGGTCAATGATCCACCATCAGAAAACATCCACATGCTGTTTCACCATGCGTCGCAGAAACAAGGTAATGTAACCTAAAGCCTGTATAAATTGCTAATTTTAATACAGTATTTGTAGCAATGTCATGATGCCGTTTGACTAGATATGATGTTTCATGTTCGATATTCACGTTCAATTGCAAGAGAGCCTTGTCCACACGTAGCCGGGTATCTCACAAAGATATTTTTCTACGGTTTGGCCTGTCATCCACACGTAAACGCAGATTTTCAGCACAAAAAACCCTGAATCTTTAAAAAAAAACTCTGGCCAAAGTGGAGAACTGCGTTTTCTCTGTTTTCAGTATCTGAGTGTGAATGGATGACAACAGTAACGTCACTATCTGTGAAAAAAATGCTGCAACATTTAAAACCACAAGATTTAATGCTGCGCTGTAACCAAAGTAGGAATAAAAAAATTTTTCTCTACTTGCTTTTCAAACAATTTCAAATGATTGGCTAAAAATAAAAATCACTAAAGCATTGAAACTTTTCACAAAAAAAGTGGATGGACCGTTTAGTTTATTAACTTATATTATTGCATTTGATTGTTTCTTTGTCAAATAAATACATAAATACTGTAATTGGGCTTAGTTTTGGAGCGAAATGTTGGAGTTGGAGTTTTCTGTTTATTTAAGAGATAAAAGGCAAATGTTTGATCATTTTACAGCCAAAAAATTTTCTTTATGCATGATTTGTTTTGGTTGTTTAAAAATGTTAAAAACAAAAAAGATTAATCGATTAATCAAATCAATAAAGCGCTAGATTAATTGATTACTAAAAGAATTGAAAGCTGCAGCCCTAAACCCAGCCCTATGTTGGAGTATATTTTGCACAAAACTGGCCAATGAATCATACCCAACACGACCTAAAGGTAATAATACAATTTTAAACCCTCACCCAATCAAAGATCGACATAAACGGCTGCAGGCGGTGCGTCAGAGGCCCTGTTTGGAAGTCTCTGTGTTTGCTGCGGATGGGACCTGCGGAGCAGTTATGACGCTGCGCTCTGCGTAATGCCATAGCTACGCAGTCAGGAACGAGCCGAGTGCCAGAGCCGTTTCTAGAACACGCTGCAATGCTGCCTGCACTGCAGCGATGGGAGTGTGTGAGTTGGTCTGAGTTATTCCTGCTATATGTATAAATATGGGCCTGTAAAAGAGAGAGACTGCTCCATTTTCACAAAAAACAGATGTTTGTCTTACATAATGAAAAGGAAAGGCCCACTATTTGTTTCCAGCTGTATGCAGCTGTTAATACATGACCAGGAAGGGATTCTCTGTACGTTTTTTGTTACTTTTTAATGCAGCTATGTCTGAGCGCATGTAACTCTGTTGGTTGAAGATTTATTTATTTATTTTCTAGCTTCTGCCACAGTCTCCAAACTCGCATGCACTCAGATGTGGGTGCATGGTGAGGAAAGATTAGACGGAGCATTAAAGTTTATATGCGAGTGGAAACTGTGGTGTTTTTGTGTTTTTACAAGGTTCCCCTTACGTTAGGTAAAAGCTGGCGGGCATGTACTCCTCTGATCCTACACTACTCCTTCTATACAGGAAAACCACTGTACAAATGTGTGTTAATACGCACCTTTGTTTGTTTGAGTGCATGTGTGTCTATGCGTGCAACAATGCTGTAACTCATGAGCAGGCCAGAGTATAAGCATTGACATTCATTTCCTAGCACTATTTTGTTACCTTTTAATATATTTTTTTTCATTAATGGTTTCATTCAAATCATGAAAAATAAGGTAAAAATCGGTACATTGTTTCTGAATACTGATACAATATCTTAAAATACAATGTCTTAAAATATGCGATATATCAGTGTATCAATGTGTTTTTTGGATCTTTAGTTCTAACTTTAATCAGAAGAAATCTTTATTCATTTCAGGACTTTTATTTGTTTTATAACACTTAACACTGTCATATTATTTAATGACGCATAAAAAGAAAACGAGCGTTGTGGCCAAAAATAAAGAGGCAAAGAACCAATTTAACAACTTTAGATACCACCATAAAATCAGTCTTTAAATGGACATGATGAAATTAAAAATATTTTAAAACTTTCTATTTTTTATTTATATTACTTGACTGGTGGCTTTTCAAGGATTATACAAAGACAAAAAGACTGAAAGAGAGCAAACAAAGTCCCTTTCTGCTGCTTTCGGACTCACACAGCAGCCAGCACTCTGCTTGCACAACTCATGCACACATAAACATACACACATAACGTGGAGGACAAAAGCTTTTTCAGGCTAAAGTTCACATTGCCTTTGCCTACGTGCTTTATTGTGTAGCTGTTTTCCAGCACACAAGGTGTCTGCTCGGAATCCTGACGGCAGAGGTGTTAGATTGAAGATAGCATACGAACTTCTTGTTCCCCCCTCTGAGGCCGAAGCAGTCGCTCCTGGTGCTCTGAGATTGTTGCAGATCCAAACAGGACTTCATGCGTCATCAGACAACGCTCTGTGAGCCTCTCGACCAGAGGTGAATTAAAATTGGACAGTGGCCAGCTGTAGTGAACAAGCTGCAGTGGAAGGTCCATGTGACTCTGTCAACATGGACTCTAAAGACGTTTAATGGGTCATACGTTCAAGGTGAAAAGTAAGGACAACGTTTTAACTCTAGTTTATATCTTTAAGGATATCTAGTTATTACTTGTTCTTCAGAATAAGTAAAAAGAACCTCTGAAACTGAAGAAAAACCTTACTATTACAAATAAAATGAACGGAATAACCAATACCCAGCGTCAGCTAATTTGATTCTTTGACAAATATGTCCAAAAGTGTGAACAACTACAGAAATACAGTATAGACCAAAGGTTTGGACTCACCTTCTCATTCAGTGAGTTTTATCTATTTTCATGACTATTTACATTGTAGATTCTTACTGAAAGCATCAAAACTATGAATGAACACATATGGAATTATGTAGTAATTTTACAAAGCAGTGTGAAATAAGCTGGCCTCCAAAGTCACCGGACCTGAACCCAATCGAGATGATTTGGGGTGAGCTGAACCTCAGAGTGAGGACAAAAGGGCCAACAAGTACTAAGCATCTCTGGGAACTCCTTCAACACTGTTGGAAAACCATTTCAGGTGACTACCTCTTGAAGCTCAAGAGAATGCAAAGCAGTAATCAGAGTAAAGGGTGGCTACTTTGAGGAATCTAAAATATAACGCATGTATTCAGTTATTTCACCCTTATTGTTTAAGTACATACAGTAATTCCATCCATTATGTGTTCATTCATAGCTTTGATGCCCTTATTTGAGAATCTACAATATAGTCATGAAAATAAAGAAAACACATTGAATGAGAAGGTTTGTCCGAACTTTTGGCCTGTGCTGTATAAGTCATAGGTGTTTATTTAGATGTATATATACTCTGCCAGGATGGACCGAAGACGGCAATGGTCTTTGAGATTAAATTGTTATGCTTTATTGTCTTACTGCTAAGAGTCCATTCATCACCTGAAGGACAGGTTATTCCCAAGTGGAAAAGAGTTGCTAATTTTACCAGGAGGTGATCTGCTAACTAATCTGTTTGGACCCTGGAATGCTCAAAAGAATCAAAAACAAATGAAAAAGAAAGACCATGCACGACTTGTTGGAGAAAGTTGTCTCTATAGTACTAAAATGAGCAAGGAAGCTTAACTTAGGCCGGGAAATTAGATTTTGAACAAACTGTTAAACCCTAGAGTGGCTAAAATAGATACGTTTGTCCTTACACAGTGGTTTGCTTAAGTCTAGCTTTTACTTCCACGTCTATGTTGGTACGGCGATATGCAAAACCATTATGCATCGTCATGAGGGCCATTCGTCACTCACGAAAGGATGCACAGACTAGAGCCCAATTTTCCAAACATCTATTGAAGGCAATGGAGAGAGCACATCTATGATTGGTTAGCCCAACATCACTCCAAGATCATTTTTACCAGAACTAAGCTCTATAGATGATGTAATCAGCAGTTAATGCAGCTTTTTTGGAACTACATTCTTTATATTGCAAGACCAGTTTATCTAATTGGTCTTTTTGGTGATTTTGAGGACCGGGAGGTGTAGAGAACAAAACTGCCACTGTGATTGTTTACATGCATGTTTAGTGTATTCAATGAGCTGCACATCTAGTAAAAATCTTTCCAGCTCAATCAAAACTTACTTTCTTTCAGCCGTTGCTCCTTGAGTGAATGTATGTTTATAAGCTGAAGAAAATATACTATAGTTGACCCGATACGTAAATGCAATCTTAGGCAGAGCCGCCAGATAAAAGTCAGCACCCCCTGCTGTCCTGGTGGGGAATTACTTTGCAACACTGACACACCAACGGAGAAGTATAAAATGAGAAAGTCTCTGTCAGTACGAGCGCCTGTGGGTGCAAATTTGCTAACGGAGAAGTAGGGCTGCACGATTATGTCCAAAAAAATAATCGCTATTATTTTGATCAATATTGTAATCACGATCATTCATCCAGTCCTGTAAAATATCTATTTTTATTGCACCAATTATAAACTTTTAAAAATGTTAATTTTTTTTGTGAAAAATAAAACTTTTGATTAGATGATTAATAATGCAAAAAAACTAACAAAAACAAACTCATATATATATATAAAAGTACATATATACATTTAAAAGTACAAGCTAAATGTGTTATTGCAGCGTGCAATCTCAAAGTGCAATTTAACGGAAACAATTACAGCTTATACAGAAAAGGCCTTTGACATTCCCTGCATCCAAATCCTTAGTATTTACTTTATGCTACGTAGCAACTATTACTCACCTGTTAATGTAATACTGCATAGCAAACGATCGCGTAATAGCCATGAAATCAGACATACTGCTCCACCATTTTGTATGTGCTTTGACCCATATGACTTCTGTTGACCCAGATGTTTACGTTACGTTCGCCTGTGGTCCCGCCATCCTCTAGCCGTTATTTTGTGTGGTATGACTTAACAACTTAAATGTTTAATCAGTCAAAAAACAATTACAGTAATGAGTAACATCGCTACATGTACATTTATCTGCCGAAACTGCGGCGGTGTCAATGGTTGACAGTTCGTCTGTAGCCATTTTTAGCTAGATCCTTCTTCTTCTATGATTTCGGGGCGTCCGCTTCATTATGGGATAGCGTAGCATCCACCGGCTGCTTACTGTGACGGTCGTACACTTTCGGGAACTTTCTGCTTACTAGTCAGATCCATAATGGAGATTTGGATCTACTACATTGCTCAAATACTCCTTTTCACCTGCTACGTAGCAAGCGTAGTGCAGCCATTATGAGTGCTGAGTGGCGTGTGCACGGTTTTTATGTGGGCAGCTTAATGAAGCTTTAAGCATGCGTTTGCCCCCTGGTGGTTGGCCGACTATTGGTTGATGCAGTGTATGATGAAAAGGCACGCAGTGAAGCTCGCATTTTGAATGTAAATATCGTTCACGATCAGGTTCATTTAATTGTGGCCACCAAAATCGTTATGACGATCAAAATACGATTAATTGTGCATCCCTACGGAGAAGTATAAACTACGCTTCAGTAGTCAACAAACACAGTGTATCAACACTAAAACTTCATATCCAAATGTCAAGCATTTTGGTGGAGGGTTGATGATTCGATCAAAGGGTCAGACGATTCTTTCGTCTTTGAGTCTCTCTAAAGCTGGGCTCTCAGCGGTTTGAGCTGCTTGACTCCGATCCCCCTGGTTGGGATTCTTAGCCAGTCTGAAAAAGTTGTAATTTGAATTAAGGATTTTCCAGTTCTGGATAAATGTGTCAAAGAATTTCTTTTATTTCTGTCATATTGTCTACCCTTTTTTAGCTGTTCATCCATTTATTCACCCAATTGTCCTGCCTTCTGTCCATCGGTTTGTCCCTCATTCCAAACATCTGCCAGTCAATAGTGCCATCTATACATCCTCCAGTCAGTCCAATCATCCATCCATTTCTCCAAACAACCGTTTTTCCTTCTTTCCATTTGTTTTTCCATCAATCCTTCCATAAATGGACACAGCAGCAAACCTACTAATGAATAATTGAAAAGAAGTGTTGGTGTGAAAAGGGAGCAGTCAAAATCCAGCCTCAATTAGAAATAAATAAATTAGAAAACTGTAAGAAAAAGTGTGCCAAGGTTCCTCTGCTGTAGATGTTTAGTTGTGTGGGTTCTGACCTAATTCTTTTTGTAAAATGACTCAGGAGACCAAGTAGTGTGTCTTCACCAGTTGGTGATTTAATTTAAGGGTCTGACACATAGTTAAAACTAAAAGAGGGCTCTCACATGCTGTTTACCACAACAGCCCTGTACTGCTACCTTTCAGCCTGTTGTTATGCTTTATTTCTTCATATAAACCCTCTGCAAACTTACAAAACCCACAGTACACGCAAAAGGGAGTTTTCCCGCTCCCACAGATCTTAACAAGTCCCTTAAGCGCCTCTTTTTTTAGGTCAGGCTTCACTTCTGTTGCCCGTCTCCATCACCAAGTAAACACAATTATGTAACACCTGAAATCCTGAGCGGACCGGGCATGTGGGGAGCGGGGAACTAGAAGAGGTAAAATCACAGGCAGGGTGGGGAAGGGGGCTTTTCTAAAAATCAAAAGGCATTAGTAGCAAAGTAGGAAGAGAAAATGTATGCTAACATTATAGCAGGTGATGTATGCAACTCATTGCTGAGTTTCCATGGAACCGCAGTTGTTAGCCTTCAACAGGTGATTAACAAATGAGAGCAGGTCTTTGAAAGCATCAGAGAAGCAACTTAAGCATTTTTTTCTAAATCGATGCCTGCTTTTAAAGGATACTAATGCACCTCATGTACAGTTTTTACAGAAGTAAAGGTCATTAAAGGCCCCCACCAGCACTAGTTACTAACTTTGTGCTACTATTTGTATAGGTCTATTGCCAGGGCTGTTTCCCAGCAACAGTAGCACAACAAATCTTTCCAACACAGCCTAGGAAAGAAAAACTGTAGACGCGAAGGTGAGGTCTTGAGATTTTTACTTCTACTACGCACATTTTCTTTATCTTGTAACCTCTTGTAAAACAACAAATGTTTGAGTAGCATATCTTAAGCTGCCCCCTCGCCTTTTCTCTGCTGGGATCTAGTCGCTTCGCTGGTGGAAACTTTCATTAGGGACATTTCCATCACTGTTTGATTTCTCATGCTACCAGCGTCTGAACCCCTCATTGGGGATAAGACGAGGAGGCCCGGAGGGGAAGGCAAGGGTTGGTAAAAATAAACAGAGCAAAACAAACATGGCAGGGCATTTCAAGTGCAGATACCAGGTATACATAGAAAAAAAAAAGTTGCTAGTGTGGCGACCTGCCAAGTTAGAGGCGACGGAGGAGTAAAAGAAAGAAACGGAATGTTTTTGTGCAAGCAAACAACAAACACTCGCCTGGCCCTGCGTGTTAATTGGGCTTTAAAAGTGTCTCTGATTGGTCTTCTTCCACACTCACTCCTCTTCAGGTCTTTTCCTACGCTTTCTCTTGGTCTGTTGTCCAGAGTTGTTTCTATTGAGAGCTAAATAGGTGTTTTAAAGAGGCTGTTGATGTGAAACCACCATTTAGTTAAGTGAACTCCAACAAATTAGCTCGCTAAATGGTTAATTTGTAAAAGGCTCTTGAGTTAACCTATCGTTGTGGGTGTCTGATATTACAGTTGTGCTTGAACACTATATAACACTCTATATTTTCTTTTGAGAGACTTTTTTTTTTTAACAGTGTTGTTTAATGTAGTATTTATGATTCTATACCGCTAATATTTAGCTACTAAAAATCTGATCTGACATAGCCATGTGTAGGCCTGTCATAATACATCAATTAGTCGATTGATAAATTTAAGTAAGCTGAATAAGGGATCTGTGTTGGTAACAATTTGGCGTTACAATATATTGCTATATGATATATTGTGATAGTAAGACAAAATATTATGATTTTTAAAACTGTTTAATTGTAGAAAAACCATCACAGCATTCAAAACACTCCAACCGGTTTCATACTTAACACATCCAGTTTTATTACCAGATATGGTTGATCCACTGGAATGAAGACGGTGAAAGCTGCCACCAACTAGCGGTCATACTTTCAACTTTACTGCAAAAAAAAAAAATCATTAATAGCTACATTCAGATTCTAAAAAATAAAATAAAAATCTATACATTGCTGTGGAATATCAACACAATATTGTGACATAAAATGCTGCGATAAATTGGCGTATCATTATTTTCTTACCTCCCTTCTCTGAGCCAAACCCTCTGGGAGGAGACCTAGATCTCACTGGACATTTCAATGATTACTAATCGTACCAATATAATTTCCTGTTATTACTTTTTTTCATTCTGTGTCTCACAGTTGAAGTGTACCTATAATGAAAATTACAGGCCTCGTTCCTCTTTTTAAGTGATATATCTTGCACCATTAGCAGCTGCTAAATACTTTTTTACCCTACTGTATTCTGGAGTTAGAACACTTTGGAATCCTAAGGAGTGCAGAGGGATGTGAGTTTCCTGCCTGTACTTGTTACCTCCATGACATGATTTTAGATAAGCGGACGTCAATGGTGGGTTAAAATTCACCACCCTATTTAAGTAAAATTTAGGCTATTCAGTGAAGCGTTTATATTCTAAATACACATGATTCATTCAGCAGTATTAAGGTGTTTTAATGTTTTGGTGCCACAGTATTGTAAATTGGAAGTTTTGTTTTGACTCATCCACTTATGTTTGACTAATCGTTGAGTCACTGCTGGTAGTCATTGGGGGTGCTGTTTAACCTGCACTTATCTCCCTTGTTGCATCCCCCCCCCCAAAAAATCACTTCACAGAGGACTGCTTTCTCAAAAAAAGCCTTTTTGATAGCGGATTAATAAGCAGATTGGCCCTGAAGGCGAGACTTCTCCATCGGAACCTGCAGAGGTAACTCCAAGCTCAAAACGTAGCTTCATATTTGTTTGAATTTATGGTCTCAGTGCAAAACGTAGCTTCATTTTGGTTCTTCAAAACCCCACTTTCAGGGTCGGATATTAGATAAGTTGCGTCTTAAAATCTCCCGTGTTTCCATTGTTCACAAATTTAATATCTTTTTCCCCCAAATACTAAACTGCAACACAAGGAAAACTTCTCCAAACAACATTCGAGTCACAATCCACTCGCTGATAATGGCCGGTGTATGACGTTCTGCAGGGGGAGTTTCAGAAAGGGTAGGAGAGCTTAGAGAGACTCAGGTGAATTGATGGCAATTTTTTTAGGGTGGATTTTGATATATACATGATTGTCAGATTTAGGGTAGCAATTTTATTTGAGTGTGCTATAGAATGGTACTGTATGCCCCCCCCCCCCTAAGATTTTGTGTATCAACGCCGTAATCTCCCTTAGGGGTTTTCATACCACAAGAATGTCGTTGGCTCCCTCCTACAGTTAAGCAACACATTATTCATATCCTGGCAGATTGAAAGTAATGGAAACATGCAAAAAGCTGCTCCACTGTCAGAAGAAGAGTTTTATACATTTAATATCAATAAAGCATTCGTTGATTATTGAGAAGGGTTATAAATAATTTGTGACATTGCGTCTCTTAAATAAAAGTGCAGAAATATTTGTTAAAAATAGATACTCATTTTACATGGTTTTATTATCTCTCCAGAAATGTCTGTCATTTCCCATTCGAAGCACATTTTTTATATTTAATTTAAATCTACACTTGCCTCTGGGATATGAGTACGTTTTGGGCCTAGATGTATCTTCTAAACCTTCGACCTCCACATCTAGAAACAGCTCTTAGTGGTCTTAAAGATTCTTAGTCGATACCAAAAAGGCTTGGTAAATCTGATCAGCGATACAACAACCTTTGGGACATTTTCTTGTGCTAAATGTTGCCCTAAGTCAGCAAAAAAGCCTCCACAGAAAGAGATTTTTGTTTAGCATTTGCTATTATACAGAACAGTATATTTATACTTAGCATATATTCAAATTTTATATTTATAAATGTTAAAACCATTTCACTGAGAATGTGAATCTTAAAATATAGACGAATTGAACAATAGAAAACATTCAACATCAAAGTCAGCACACATGTTAAATCAAGGTCAACTAACCTAATATTTTTCTGTTTGATGAAATCACACATCTTCAACTTTTTTAAATTGGAGTTGTCTTACTTAAGGGGTTGGTGCGTTGCGTAGAGGTAGGGTTGATTCCCAATTCCAGGACCTTTGTTTCATGTCATCCACTTCTTCTCTCCCTATCTGTTTCCAGTTTCACCTGCTGTTAAAAAAGGTAACTTGTGCCAAAAAAATTTAAAAAGTATTTTACTTGATTTTTATTTCAACTGACTTCTTGAAGAGACTCAAAGTTGTTGACTTCACAACATTTGTTTATGCAGCAAATTTGCACTGAAAACTCTTGAAGATTCTCTAAGTTCAACTATCTGAATTGTATTTTAGAGTGCAGATCTGGGGCCATTTCAAACTCAGATGAATGCAAATCTAGGGTTAATTTGCAGATTACTCAGTTTTTAAGATTCCGCTAATCAATAAAAGTTTCTTTAACAACATCAGTACTCGGTTATGATTTTGTTTCATGCAGATTTTAAAGTTGTTCTTTTCCGAAGATAAGAAATGTTTAATTTGCTCCAGCTGGGAAACAGTCAAATACCGGTTCTGAGTAGCTTCCAGTTTCCTTTTCTATCCCGTGACTCCATTAAAGCGAATTTCAGCTGATGTGATCTCTGTAGTGAGACACTCGCATCGAGAACAAAGAGGTTCACACGTTTTGTTCTCATCGTTCTCACGTTTATTGCCAGAGACACAGGCGAGCTGCTCTTTGATGCCGTCAGAGAGAAATTACGTTGTTTTTTTCCCCCCGCGATTGCTCGCCTTACATCAGCGCGCGCACACACATGCTCCCAATCACTGCTCTCTCAGTCACCGCGAACATCGTAAAAGAGACGAGGGGTGAAAGCAGCAGGCAAAAGCTGAATGACGGAAAAGAGGAAGGAAAAAATACAAAGACAGCTTCAGGGGGAGTGGAAGTAATCATGCTCTCGTGCTTTCCTTCTCCGGCAGCATGCAGCATGGTTTACAAAGCCAAAGTTAACTCTGATGAACTGCCATTGGTTATGCTTGTTTGTGGAACAGGCGGGGCTAGTCGAGCGCCCCTGGGGGGATCTGGGAAACCATCTCTCCTCTCTCCTCCATTTCATCAATGGGCTTGCATCCTGCTCTGTACACACCCGTTGGAAACACACGTACCAGATGACAGATACACACAAGCACAGAGTTTGTCCACAAAAAAGCTGCTCTGTTTCCCTAACAGGATATGTAGCTGTTCTTACAATCAGCTGCTTTCCTTCTGGGTTTTTTCTTTCCATTTCTAATACCAGACATCTGTACTGTTAAACCAGTCAGAAACTTGACCATAATGTTTCGAACTATTGACTGCAATATTTGAAAGAAAATACATTTTTGTACATAAATAGGCCACACCTGAATATAAGATGTAGGTTTCCAGATTTTAACGAGATATTTACACAGAAAGATGGTATAAGGAAGATTTTACTTTATTATTTTGTAGTTTTAAATATCTCCACCATGAGACTGTTTCTGTTTGTTTTTCTGTTAGCAACTCGGAATGATATGTACGGATTTTCATTAATTTTCAGAAAATTGGGCTACGGGGCCAGGAAAAACTCATTAAATTTTGGGGTTAATCTGACATTAAACACGTATCCACCCACTGACCAGCAGTGCTAAACTCCACTCCTCACAAACAACTCCCCTTGCGAAGGAGCCCCGCATCTCTCCTGGAAGAGCGTATCAGTAGCACAAATGCAGCCATTCGTCTCATTAAGAGAGACAACCTCGGGAGGAGAGTCGGGAATCCAGGTGAAACGGCATAGACAAAATATTGTAACAAGCAGATAAATAGTAATCATGGTTATGACAAGATGGGAAAATTGCCGGCCGGGACTGGCGAGGGTCAGTATCATGGTCAGAATGCAGGACAGGACACTTTTTATGACAAGTTTGTCTCCACCAAAACCTGAAGCCTGGTTCATAACAGCCTCTGAGCGCCATGAACTGATCCTTTCGACGTCTGACCTACTTTTTGAGCGAGCTGCGTGTGATCCAGTCATTTGCGAAACTAAAGGCAGTTTTTCTAAATAAAGTACTGCAGACTACAAATGCGATCATATTTATGGAATTTAACAGATTATAGAGATAATATAGAGATCTTTCCTCCCGTCTATTTCACTGGGAAACAGAAAAAGAAAATATATTTATGAAATGTGAAGAGTAGATAAACAAATAAATACTCCTCTCTACTACCGCACACAGTCATGCTTTCTTTCTGCACAGATGCTACTTGCAAGATTTTTACAGACTCCTTTCTGCTCCAAAAACGTTCTGCAATGTTGCAGGTACCGTTTAAAGATGGAAAAATACATAATCTAAATGTCATGGGTCCGGCGGAAGTTTTTTTTTTTTTATGTGTATTATTTTTGTTTGATTCCCACTTTGCATTGAGTGGAGAGAGTCTGAAAATCTCTCCAATTTTGCGCTGAATGTAGATTATTCTCACTATCTCAGCATCCAGAGCTCTCAGAGAGAGATTTGATTTGTCCAACTGAAACAGCGGATTAAGCTGCAGGAACCCGTTTTATTGCCAAACTCTGATCTGTAAATTAAGTTGAAGTTTCTCTGCACAGAAATGGCAACAACAGCAAAGGTTGCAAAGGTAACACATTTTATTGTTGCGCATATTCTTCTGGGGTGGATATGTATAAATATGCCATCCTTGTACTATATGTTGATTATTAATGTCTGCTATTTGAGAAACAAAACACGTAATCCTTTGGCTTTCAACTGTTATTAATTATATAAAGATGTGTTTTTCAACACCTGCTTATACATTCAGTGCTTATTGCGATGAAACATGAAACATAATAATAATAGGCTATAAATAGTTAATAATTAAATAATATAAGTTAATAATAATAGTTAATGTCTGGCTGCCAGATGTGTGGATAAATCCCTACAACTTAAGGCACTTTCCGTTTGAAGTTGGCTCCTTATTTTTGTATGTATATGGTTTTAATAAAAGAATGCGTTAATATGATAATTGTCATATTCTTATTAGAACACTTAACTAAAAAATATGTTACCATTTAAAAAAAGTGAGTCAGTTGAATGCACAGAATTCATGCATGTGTTGGCGCATGGTCAGGATGGTACCACCTCTGCCTCAATTTGAGCCAGGAAAAACCCTGATGATGCACAGAATTCGGAGTATAATCTGACCCACACATGTCTGTCTCAGTTGTGTGCTTCTTGCCATGGTGCTCACCAGAGGCCGTTAGCCAGTAGAAATATATACACATTGTTGTGTAGGGTGCAGGGTCCACAGCCTGTAAAAAAAAAAAAAAAACTAGCAGCCTAAAGTCCAAAAACGACTGTATTTCAAAGCAGTTTGACACCTTTTGCACAGATGCGGAGAAATATATTGGCATTCCTGCTAATTATGTGTAAAAGCCCTTCGCTAATCCTTTTATTGCAGAATCGTAATGTCCCACTGAAAAATGTAGAAAATCCAACCTTTTAATTTAAGTAAATGTATTCACTGGCTGTCAAGAAAAAAAAAATCAAGGAAAATGTAAATGCTCTTTGCTTAAACTCTTAACACCTCCTCCAAAAACAAATTTTGCTAAAGCATTTTTTTCAGATTTGTTTATTTAGGTTTTCAAGACTTTCTTGGAACTTCTAATTGGCGACTTTCTGTTTCCCGGAACAAGGACCCATATTTATCTTGCTACTATGCACAGTGAGCAGGATGGTAAAGAAGGTTAAAATAGATCTCTAAAGCACTGTGTTTGAGATCTTCAGCAGAGTGTGACATCTCGGGGGGTGTCCGCAAATCTCCATAACCACCAATAAGTACATGTCAGGAAAAGGCTTTTTTTCTGTTCTACCATCTCAGATTTAGACATGCAGAGTTGCTAAATTACCTGACCAGAAACGTTTTGCTTTAGCCAGATAAGAATGTTGATCTTTTATTTAAAAAACTTATTTAAAGGTTATTTAATTTTAGTTTTTTTACACCGGTCACAATAAATTCATCTGAGTGTGGATGCCAGTAATGTAAAATGCTTTAGTTTCAGTTTTGTTCAAAAGCATGTTGCCATACACTTCTGTGTCACATCCTGAGCTCTCTGTAGGGACTTCCTGATTACTTCCTGGCTTTGTCCAAAATACTTCCCACTGCTGAGCGCCATCACTGAGCCCCGGGGAGAGAATTTGCAGGAGGCTTATTTTGCATGTGGGGAATAAAAACTAAATGAAATAAAAGGTAGATGGAGGTTATTTCATCACCAGACATGCTATCAGTACCATATTGCAAAATGTGAACCAGTGTGTCAGAAATGAGGATACTGCCATCTTAGACCAGAGATGAGGAGTGAGGATTTAGTGAATGTGTTTGTGTAAGAGGGAGGAAAATAACAACACCCTTGCTTGGTTTGAGTGCCGGGGATAGTTTTCAGGTGTTTGCCTGGATCAGGTAACAGCCTGCCTCTTAGTCTGAAATTAAAATGACTTTTAACATTAACACGCTTGGTTTTATGTTTTTGTGAAGATGGTCACTAATCCCACAGCCAAGCTAATAAGTGTCATCTCGATTTAACAAAGGTAAAAGGTGGATTATTTCTTAAAACCATTTCTATACCCCCCTCTCAAAAAACTTGTGTGAAAAATAAAAACATGTTGGTAGCTTATGCAAGGGCATTCAGCACAAAGTGGACTAAAGGAACCAATTTCAAGCATCTAAGATTGCAAGGCTAGACCTTTAATTTAAGTACATATATTCAATGAGAAGAAAAATATCGCATTCAGTAGTAGTGTTGGTGCTACATTATTTAATTTAGACTTTTTTGTGTTTAGGAATATTACATTTGTAATGTTTCACTGGGATGTTATAAGACACACAGTGGCCTATTTTGCATGTCCTGTCTTCAAGTTTGGAAAGAAGAGGAGAAAATAGGCGTTCAGCTTAATTTAGCATGAAATCTGTATGAAAACCATCATATTTTAATTACATGCATCGGTTGTTTTGGGGTGATTATTGGTCAAATAAATTATTTTCTGTCTTACGATCACCAGACAGAAAAACGTGGTCTTGGCAAAAAAAAAATAAATAAAATAAAATAGAGATTTTAACTAGAGGCAAGATTTTTTCTTTATCTTCTCAGAATGTGTGCATCTTAAACTCTTTGAAATACCAGGACATTTGTAGATAAAAATCTTGTGGCGCCTTCCAGAAAACTGAAAATGGTTCATGATTGGGTCTTTCTGTAGTTATTAGTTTAAAACACACGACCAAAACATTGAGGGGGGGGGGGGATACAACTGAAATGTTATATAGAAATTCATATATAGATCAACCCAGACTTTTTTATATTCGTCCAGTCCAACAAGCCAGCGTATTCACACCATTTACTGGCCTGGAGTGTAAAACTATAAACCAGTGACTCGGTCTGTGTGGCTCAGCTGCCCTGAATGTATTGGAAATACGTGCTTGCACGAAACTGAAAAGGATAAGCTGGTGTTGCGCATGTGAAGACATTTCACCTTGAAGTTTAAAGATATTTTTTAGTCAGTTTAGGGAAATTTATACAAAAAAAAAAAATGACTCTCTCAGATTCATAGTTGGTTCCCATGACATCTGCATGGATGTATTATGTAAGGGATATGTTATGTGTGTCATTAACTCACTATAAAGCTGCTGCTTCAGTGGAGACCTCATGGTCGTATACGACCTCAGAAGCACCTGGTGTTGGCTGCTTAATGTTGCTTGTCCTCACAGCTGCTGTTAAGTATTCAGAAAAGATGAAAGTTGTGATCCATGAAATCCTGGGAATTCAACAGTTTTGTGGAGCTAAGGCATGACTGCTGAGAGGTCCATGTCATCTTCTTTGGGAAACATTATTTCCTTTTAGTTGTCAAAAGTGTTTCAGGCTCTGCTGGAGGAGGAGGGGGAGTGTAGGCTCACCCTTTTATTTAATATTTTTTGGTCATGTAGTCACCAGTTTCATTAGAAAATGGTATTACCACAATAATGATTACTGAAGCTAATTTTGGTTTTTGAAAATGCCCGACTGAAGTCACTCATTGTTTCATGACCTTCCAGTTCTGCCTTCTTCCCAAACACAACTAATTCCCAGTAGGTTCACCCAGACCATTCCCCTAACCAAGTATTAGCTGTTTGACTTTCATGAAAAAAACTTTTTTCCATTAAATATTTACCAAGTCGCCCCTAAAGGCAAAATATCTTTGGTATTCTCCATGGAGTCATGGCTTCCCGAGAATGTCTTGCGGTTCTGGGAAAGAAGCATAATTTTCAGTAAGCTGGATCTTTGATGGTGGTTGACGGGCAGTACCACAAAGCTCCAGCTGAAGGCTGCAGTACAGAGAAACCTTTTACCATTTATGGTAATACTTGTGACACCTGACATCAGGTAAACATCAGACATCAGTTTCGGGTGACTGTGAACCTGTGATCGCAGAAAACACCTAGTTCAGGTTGGAGTTGAGGCATTACAGGATGACTGGGGCAATAAAAAAAGTTTAGGACATAGACATATAAATGGTCTTCAGAGGCTTATCAAAGATAACCAGAGTAAAGAATGATAATAATAAAAGTTTTGAAATGGTTTTTTCACTAATGATTGGGAAAACTCTATGGAAACCAATTTGACACTACGTGGAAAAAGTAATCACCGCCTTTGTTGAATCATGAAGTCCTTGGGGAATCCAACGTACCACTTTGAGACAAATTATATTACTTTCGAATTACTTTAAAACAAAGTAGCATAATCAATGTCCGAACTTAAATCCAGTTGAGATAATTTGGCATGACGTTAAACAAGTTGATTATGCTTGAAAACCATCCATTAATGCTGAATTAAAAGTAGAGTGGACTCTTATTACAAATGCTTTATGCCACCAAATAGGGTAAAACCATTCATTGGGTTTTCTGGGGGCAATTACTTTTTCACATAGGACCAGGTCGGTTAAATAAATGAAATCAGCAGTAGAGAAAATCTGTAAGGGTGAAAATAGGCTTTGACAGGACAATGAACAGGTTCATAAATACAATGAACTCATAAACGGGCTCCAAAGCTGTTGCCACATGTAAACAGACAGTTTCAGTTTACAAAAAGGTACTTTCCTCCAAACTGTTACATTTCTGTTCAGACTTGTACTGTTGCTCTGGAGCTTTTTTTCCCTTCTTTTGGCATAGATCTTCCAGATCTCCGGAAGAAGAAATCTGATAAGAAATGTTTACCTTGAAACTTAAGACAAAATGAGAGCGGGAAAGAAAGACGACATGCAACATTCACATGAGTAAACATGAAAGAAGGTGGCAGCAGTGCGTGGGTTGATGCTCTGATAACGAAGGATGTAAAGGTATGAGGCTTAGTTTATGTAGTAGTCTGGAACACGGGGCTGAAGGATGAAGCCCGTTTTCTCACTCCTCCCATGTTGGAACCTGACAGGTACTATCCTGACCTTGTTCCTACATCTGTTTTATTCTGATTATTCCATCATGATCCTATGGAGCAAAGCAATCCTGTAAAAGGTTTTTAACCTGCAAAGTCACTCAGCTGCCATATGTCTGCCTGGAAGCTTGAAAGGTAGTAATATGTTTCCTGCGATATAAAAATGCTCCAGCAAGTCTTCTGCCTAAATGGATTCCCTTCTTATAACAGAGTAAAAAGCTCAGTAAAAATGTCTGATCACCCACAATGATCAGCCCTATAGTTTCTACTGAAGTCGGACAATGTGTTTTTTTTTTCTATTTCCAGTGAATATGTCTGGTAATGCGATGAAAAGCCTAGAAAGCACTCAGTGGACACTTCAACATAATGAAAAGAAGGAAAAATGGTTTTCCCTGTCTCTCTTTTTTTCTCTGCTCCTGAGGCTCCTCCTCGTCTTAAACATCCTCCCTTTTCCCCCTTTCTTCTCCTTTCTCAGTTTTTTTCCTTTGTGCTCTCTCGCTCTCCTTCTTCCCCCTCCTTTTTGCATGCTGTGGTATGTAGACATGCAGGAATTTCTGGGCCTCAAAATGATAGACCAAACTTGACGGCCCTGGCTCCAGTTACCAAAGATGGCCGCTTCGACAGTGGGTGTGCCTGTGATTGGAGCAGATCACGGTTACTCCTCATGTGATTGGTCATACAGTGTTTGTCCACACTTCATGTTGTTGGCATAAGGATAAGTTTAGGATCATGTGTCCTTGATAGTGTCTGCCATGTCCTGTGCAATTCCTGAATGTGGATGCTGCTCACCTAATACTAATTAATGCTAAACCTTGAGGCTTCGAGCAGTTTTTGGATATTTTTGCCACCAGTGCACAAAATGGAGAGAGACCGTTTTGTACGTTGTGGAGCTGCAGGGGGATATAATAACTGTAAATAATAGTCGTAAGATTTAAGATATTAAAACAGGTTTCAGATCATTAAACCAATTTTATATGAGTAAATAATAATAAATAAATCATTAGGTGGAATAAAGCAAGTTACTATGTAAATCAATAAGCTGAATATTTTGGTGTTCCCTAATTATAGCATTTTAAGGTAAAAGCTCCTGTCAAATTAAAAAATTCCTGAGTTCAGATTGAAAAATGAAGTTGATTTAGATCCATAGATTGTCCCTAAAATAGACTCTGATCTCGTGAGTTAGTCTCCTAGGATTGCATGTGTTTGATTGTGTATCACCAGGCAGAATGACGCCTGACCCTGTGCATGTTTGGTATGCCTTGGCTGCTGCCCTCACATCCACCGTGTCTGCTGCTCTGTGTCTTGTGATGGCATTGTTGCACCTAAAATAAGGTCTCGCTCTGTACTTGTGCTCATAACTTGGCTGGTTCTGCTGCCCTCCCAGTTATGCACTCACAGGACACAGATGACGTTTGCAGCACACCTGTTTTGTTAATGGTTGCAGGTCAAAGACCTATGGGCTTTTCCCATCAAGATTTTGGCATCACATGTTGGCAGTTTTTCTCTTTTAGGTTATTGTGTGTGCACTGTGCCAACGGCTGTGGAGTTCAAATCTGAGTTGAGGCTAATTAGATCAACTGGAGTAACATTATTTTTTGTGTCTGGACAGCATGCATGCAATGCAGTGTAGCTTAATCAATCATGAACGAGGGGCAGGGGAACTTTAGAGAATGCACAAGACTTCCACCCACCTAACCCACAACAACGATCTCGATTTTGTATCGAAATCGATTGAAATTATGTTACGACCTTGCGCATCGAGATCCAAAAGAGGATCGCAATCACCTCCTCCTGAGTAAATACACGGTCACCTGCTAACTGTTGCTACGGAGTCCCGAATGAGATGCACAGTTTACTGTGCGTCACATTCGCATTCACTCATATTTCCTCATCACAAAGAACCACACATTGCATTTTCCCTAACAAGTAACTCTCACTAGTTCTCCTACAACTCCTAATAACACCTGGTAACATATTAAGTGCCTACATCACATCCCCCAAACGTCTATATAGCACATTAGCTTACCCTAGCAAGTAGCTATTGGCTAAGCTAACGCACGACCACAGCCAGGATAGATGAAGCAGCGGGAGCAGAGCTAAAGCCGCTCCTTCTACTCTCAAATCACCAGTGAGCAATTTTTGAGTTCCCGTCGAGTTAAGTCCACATTCGCATTGTAAACAAGAGGAGCACTGTTAGCTGCATTTTGCTCTGTCCTATCAGCTACCTGGAACACTGCGTCAGTTGTTCTGCAGTAACTATAAAGAGTCACTGCTACACTTTTATTGTAAATAAATTATTTCAACTTTACCAATAATGCCTAATGTGATACATTAAACAAGAGTGATAAAAATTGTATAATTTTTGTCTTTTAAAATAAGATTTACTGTACAACATTTAATGCATAAAACCAATGATCGTAGACTAGTCTAAAAATGATATAGGACTCTGTACTGTAAAATAATTTTAAAAATAAATGAATCGAATCGAGGATTTGGAGAATCGTGACACCCCCTACCCACAACTCAAACTATTATAGAGTTACTGTTCCCTCTCCAAGGAAAAAACTTCCTGTTGAAGCTTTATCAACTCATAAAATCTACTTTTTTAACATAATATGGCTAAAAGGTGTTAAATGAGCACTAAACTCAAACAAGTAGTGTCATTTAGTCAGAAATGCACAGTGCTCACGCATATCAAAATTAGGTGTTGCAGGAGAAAGTGCTCATTGATATCCTCTAATCTCTGAACATTGCTTTCTGCTGTCTTCACCAGTGGAGGCAGAGAGATGTTCCTTTGGGTAATCTTACTAATTGGTGTTGATGATTAACAGGTTGATGGAGGTTTAGAGGATGAATATCAGTGCATCTGTTTAATTTTAATCAAAAGTATGATAAGCTCATTATAGATGTGTTTGTGCCTCAGTTACAGACAACCATGATCAGGAATTAGATTCTTATGGAATGAATAAACTTGTCTGTAAAAATGTTGGTTTCATAAAAGTTTTATATCAGACGAATGTTTAAAAATGGTGATGTTTTGGTGAAATGTTTTAAACAAATGTATAAAATTATGTCATAATCTCTATCAGTGAAGTACGGTAATTTCTGCCTCACCCTGCACTTTTTGACTGCCCAATCTGAAAGGATAAATATGTCACACATATTTATTAAATACTTAAGACAGACTGTAGAGTGTCAGCATGTGTTGTACATGTATAATCAAACAAATCTATATATTTGTTGCTTCTTTCACTTTGTGTGACACGGTGCCAGCACAGGCGTGGGACAACATAGTGCTGCCAGACTCCAGACTTCACTCAGCTTCACCCGAATTATTACATTATATAAACTCATTGATTTTTGCCATAAAAATATTGAAATACTATAGGAAACAAAGTCATAGGGATGGGTATCGTTAAGGATTTATCGATACTACTACTACTCTTAACGGTACTCCTTATCGATTCTGTTCTTTATCGGTATCCTTATTGGCACTTTTTTTTTGGAAAGACTAAAACAAAAGGGAAAAATAACAAATAATGAACTACAATCATTTTATTTTTAACAATTGGAACAGCAAAGAACAGAAAATAACAAAAAAAATAAAAAGTATAAAATTAATAACTTTGCCCAGGACTAGACTTGAAGACGGATACTAGGTGATAGTGGGGAAAAAAACGTGGGATTAAAAAAAAATAAAAAATGAATAACTTAATAAAAACACTATATTAGCCAGTGCTTCCCAATTATTTTCTGCCATGCCCCCCTAGGGAACAAATGGTTTGTTTTATTTTTCTTCTCCATCCTAGACTCCAGTGAAATAAGTGCAGGACATGTCAGTGTTTTATGTTTAGCGCTGTTCCAGCAGCGATCTGTTTCCGTTTTTTTTGCCTGACAGATCTTGATTCTTCTGCTTGTTTCTAATGTGTCCATTTACTATCACTGGTCATCACCATTTATAGAAGGATTGTTCTCCCAATCCATAAACATATCTGATCCTCACGCTAAGCGTACATTTTTTTTGTTTGCTTTTTTCGGGGTGGGGCGCGTTTGTGTTTTAGTTTTCTCGCTGTGGCTGGCATGTTAGTCTGCCTACATTGAGAGGAGGACTGAAAGCCCTCCTTAAAGGAGTGGTAGCCACCATATCACTACAGGAACAGCGTTTAATTGTGTAGTCGATTTTTGTTATTAAATTCCGCAAATTCATCTCTCTTTCTAAAAATTTTGGATCTTTTCATTCGCTCTGCAATCGTAACTGTTGAGCAGAGCTTCTTGTGAGAGCACGAGACGAAAACCTAAGAGCGCAGCAGTCCTTCCTCCCACCATCAGTCCCCACAGCGTGTGTGTTTGTTAAGGAGGAACGGGCTGCAAATACAGTGTTTGGTTTGTGTTTTTATCTCCCGCAAAAGATTAATACGACCTTAATTTTACCGTTAAGAGAACCGATAAGGCTGAAGCTTATTGGTCCAAGTGGACTGTCAGAATCAGCCCCTGGGATGATTTAATAGCATAAACATTGATCTTTACTGCCGACATCACCTAAGGCTGGTGCTCTCCCGACCACAACTCAGTGACGTGAGAGACCATGGTTTTGCTAACGTTTTTGAACCAAGACAACGAGTGATTACAGAGTTAACATCTTAAAATATATTTAACATCGTATATTAGAAATGATCTCAGGTAGCTATACGGAAACAGCAGTTTCATTGTCTAGATCCATTTTCCTTGACAACCAGAAACTGAAAACTCAAAAAGATGCAGCAGGGCACCTTTCTTGAACTCCATACAGCCTTCCCGTTATCTGCTGAAAGTCTTGCTCTCTCTCACACCCCAGTGATTAGTATGGTGAATTTAACAATAAAAAAAGATCAGATTTTCCCATTTTTGACTGACCGGTCAAGGAAATTTTAGCTAAAAACTGCCATTACTTGATGCTTCTCTACTTGTTAGTGTGAACAGAACTTTATAGGTTAAACCTATGCTCTTTTGATCATCAATGTCACTGCCAGATGTTTCTCATATTGCACATACTTAATGTAATCTAGTTTTAGCACTCACAAAGAGTGATATTATTTACCCTTATTGTATTTTCTCTATCCTGGTCAACAGGTCCTTTTCTACTTCAGGTTGGCTGCCCTTCCATTCACCGCCCCCGATCTCTCTCTCTTTTTTCTTTTAATTCAATTTAGTCCTCATTTTACTTTTCATAATCTCATTATCTAGACACACACAGGACTGTTTACCTCTGCCAAGCCAATGTTCTTAGGTAGAGTGGCACATCTATTACAGAGTTTCCCTGATGTGCCACATTCAGACGCCAGAGGCAAAAAAAAAGATCCACAACAGGAAGTAGAAGTAACTTGTTCTTGCGTGTTTTGTGATTCTGTAGTTTAGTAAGTTAACGTAATAGATATGTTCCCTAAAAATGTTCCTCAATCATAAAGTTTTCTCTTTTATGCTTTTTTTTTCATCAAGCCACAACTGAAAAACACCTTCCTAATGAAAGTGTCTGTCGATCAGTCAATCGATCAGTTAATCAATCAAAATCCTATTTAAACTTTAGCTAGCACCTCTGTGGGTCAGATTTGACAAGACTATTGGGCTATGCTAACATTGTGTAAGTGAAACCAGGACCCAACATTTCCCTGCAAAAAGTTGCATTGTAGCAAGCTGTTACCAGTCAGCACACTGTTCATGCTAGAGATGCTCCAACCAGAATTTCTTAGCTGATTTCCAATCTCGAGCTCTGACCCGCTGGCCCAATTTTTTTTTTCTAACTTCTCTTTGAAAACAATATTTAGCATTACCAGAACATTTCCTTCCAGGTCTTCTGTCAGGAGTTATCCATGATTATTTGTTAGGAGGAGATCATCGTCCCGCTTTGTAGATGAGAAAGCAGTCGACGTAAAACTGTTTTATTCATTTAAAATAAAGAAAAAGATTTAGGATTTAGAGTTGATGTTTGAAATGGTCTTTAGCAGAGAGATGTCCTTGATTATTTGTTAGGAGCAGAAGTGTCATTTTCCCCATTTGGATGAGAAAGCAGTTGTTTCTAAAACTGTTTTATTTATTTACAATACAATAAAATATTTTAAGCTTATGTTTGAAATGGTTTTCAGTTTGAGGTGTCCAAAAGGCTGCCAAAGTTTCTTAAAAAAAAGCATGTTTCATTTTAAAAGAGGTTGAAAGCTAAAAAAAATGAAAAGGCGAGATTTTTCTTTGATTCTCACAGTCTTCTTGGTATCTGCTGAGTAAGCGAATGTTCAAGCCGCTTGTCCAGCCATTTGCTGAAACTTCCTTAGGGTGGACACAAATTGACTTCCAGCAGCAGGCAACTTTTTTTCATGAATAAAAAAGGTTGAGTATAAAACTGCTGAAAACGACCGGATACAAATGGCAATATGTCCAGCAGCTGCAGATTTCTAGCGTTCTGCTGCAACAGCCGTACTGAACATCCTACGTCCTTAGCATAATAGATTAGCAGTAGTGAGCAATGACAAAGACAGCCGGTTAAAAAAACGAATTTCTTCTTCTGAATCTGGAAAGTTTTCAAAGGGTGGAGTGGATGCAGACCACTTCTAATTACTATGGGGCCAAACAAAAACCAAATAACTTTACAGAATTTTAGAAGTTTTTCTATGTTGTCACGTAAAGGGGCTGGAGTGGGCGGGGCTTAGATTGCGTGACAGACATTTAAAAGTGAAACGATGAAAAGAACAAAAAAATGTATATATATAAAAAAAATAATTTATTGATTTTCTTAAATGTATATTCATGGTGGCGAAGTGTAAAACGCTGCCATACACAGTATTGTTTAAAAGCAATGTACCGAAGAGCTTGCAGGGTTTTTTATTGTTATTTTTTTTACTGTTGCCTCATATTGATGACTCATTGATGACATGATGTCACATCTTCACTGACTTATGTAACCTGACTTAAAAAAAAAGCGTGTTGTTCCAAACACTGGCGAGATGATCGCTTTATTTCAGATACGTCATGGTAAACTGTCTTGTTCTTTAGTCCTGACAGATTTAAGGTGGCATCATCACGTTAGGATACGTTTCATCCTGCCTGAGTGCAGTCTTAATGGAGAAAATGAGTCATCTCCACATGCCTCAGTTCAGTTTTATTGCTCCTCTTGATGAGAACCAACTTGGTACTAAAGCTTGTGAGTTGAGGATGTTTACTGTACTAGTAACTTTTTACTGGTGGCTTTGTAAGAATCACATAACAGAAGTCATGCTTTCCTCAGAGATAAATGTTTCTTCATCAGCTTTTATTCCTTATTTTTCCTAGTTGCATTGGCAGCTTCAAATGAGAAACCATTAGGATCTGACTGTGAACTTTTCTCCAGAATTTGATCCGGCCCCCTGTTAGCGGCCTCCGCTGACAACACCTGCGTCCCCAAGAAAAAAAGAGCTCTTTCTTTAGTCCGCTAGTTTAATGCATGTCTGCTCCTTATTCCTTATTCTTTTGTCCTAGACTCTGAAGTACATGTATTATGCATGTACTTAAACACACACACACAGACACGAGGACGTGAAACTGGCGGATACTCATTTGTGGGTCTACCATTCTCCTCCAACCGTCACCCGCTGTGCAAATCCTTCACTCTGGGTTTTTTTTCCAGTCAGGCCCCTAAAGGGACGCCATGTGCCTGAACCTGTCACTGAGCTGAATTTGGCTGAGAACCCACAATCTTTTCTACCCTCACCGCTTTGATCGCGTCGTGCCAAACCTGCAGCTGTAACAGTGTGAATGTTTTTCAAAACGAGTCGGCGCTCCTGAGTTTGTTTTGCCCGCTTCTTCGGACTCGGGGAGAAGTAAAACGTGAGAAGGGCCGCCGCTGATGGCAGCTAAAGGGGATTATTTACTCTTCATGCCCTTTTGGGATTGTACAAATCAAATTAATTACAGATTTACATCAAATGTTTAGGCTTAAACGTGGTAAAAGAAGCTGCCAAGATCATGTGTTCCAATGGACGAAATTTTATAGTTGTATCTTTATCTTGTATAGTTATATTTTTCAACAAAAAAATAAAAAGAATGGAAAACCTTGGATCCTGAGGAACTTGTTGGTTTGGAAAAATGGAGTCAGGCCCAGCTTTAAGTCCACAGTCTGAGCAGACTTAGCAATAGGGATGGGTACCGATATCCAACATGAACGGTAGTAACCAGACCGAAAAGCAGCGCACATTTCAGTGCCTTATTTCCGTCATTCCTCAACCCCCGAGATGTCAAACACTGTTCATTCTGGGCGTGCCATCAGTCACGAGCAATAAGGTAAACATGGCTATCTCTGTGCAAAAAAACTGCTAAAAATAAGGGCTGTTGAAATTAACGTACCAACGCGGGTGGATTAATTCCTAGAATTAACTTTTTTGTGTGTGTGTGTTTGTTTTACGCATTGAACGCATACAAAGAACAGCGCTCTGTTTATAATTCAGCCCGCACCACATCAGGTCTCCCTCCTAACCAGCCAAACTACGGATTGTTTTGCAGCAGCAGGTGTTTGTTTAAGCACCAGCACCGTTTCAAAAGTACCGGTTTGGCACCAGTATCGGATAAAACCTAAACGATACCCATCCCTACTTAGCAACATGGGATCCCCTTATTAATGTCTGTCAGCATAAGACGACAAGTTTTGCTGTTATTTTATCATCTATTGTGGTTCAAATTAAAAGAAAAAAATTTTTTTACTGAGGCTTCTAAATGGTCGACTTGAGCTCAGCTATTGCAAACTTGAAGTCGTTTCTGGAGCAACAACCAAGACCAAATGCTAAATAGATTTGGGTGCTTTGAAAATCATGGAATAATTTTTCTAATATTTTTTCATATATATATATTTTTTGTAAACCGTGTCAACATGTTTGAATGTGGAACAGATTGGTGAAGTGGTGATGCCAACATTCGCTTCACTTCCTCTTTGTTTAGGTCAGAACTTTATCAAGTTGTACAGCGGTTTTGCTTAACTTCAAAATTTTACCTTGAGAACAAAAGAAGTTTATGTATTTTTAGAGCTCCAGATTATAGTGAAACACGATCTGCATTGCAATAACATTGTTTGCAATATTGCAATTTCAAACGCTGGGATATTACTTTCTATTTCAGGTGTTAGGGTCTTCAAGTGATTGCTTGACTAGTTTGATTGACTCTGGCTGCCCCTGATGCCCCCACCGGAGATGTATCTTATACAGCTTATGGAGAGGGCTCGACTCCTTATGAAGTTGTAAAAGCCTCAGAAAACATTACAGTTCAATATTTTCAAGGATTTTGTTGGTGTAATATGTCTGAAAATATGGAAAAATGTTTGGAGATCCATCCTTCTATCCATTCATTTGCCCAATATCACAATTTAAACCCTGGTGACTGCAGGAGAATCTACCATAAATTCACTTTCACTTGAATTTCCAGAAGACAAATGTGTGGGAATCGGGTGAGAAGATACAAAGGTTGCCATTAATTATTCTGTTGGCGTTCACATAAAGTGAAAAGAACCACATCAGAGGAGTCATTCGACTCAACACTATCTTCTGGGATTTCTTACTTAGAAAACTTGTAACTTGTTTCAATTTTTGTACAGTTGTATTGGAATTACTTTTCCTGTAAAGTGCCTTGAGATGACATCTGTTGTGAATTGGCCCTTTATAAATAAACCGAATTAAATTGAATTCTCCTAGAGGAGTGCAGCGACTTCGAGCTAGAAACCAAATTAAACTTTGCACAGTAGTAACTCATCAATGACAATTTTTCTCTCTGTCAAAGATGACTGTTATTGTGCTTGGTTTTATATGTTTCTGGGGCAAGTTTGTTGGTTCTACAATATGAATGGTTGTGAACCACTGTAAAATAAATTTTTGCATCATAGACAAGCCCTATTATTTATACATGCTGTTGGTAATTTGTTCTGAGATAAAACTCAGAATCAACTGGGGAAAAATTGCCATTTGTGCATCTTTCAGTGGAAATCAAAGGAAGAACAAAACAGGGAAGGCTGTTCATGTGCAGAAGCTCGCCGTTTTTTTCCCCTCCGTAGGGCCTTTCCAGCTACATGGCAGATCCTCCGCGTTTACTCGCCGTCTCACACTTTGCAGCGTTGCAGACTGAAACACGCGGTGAGGAGAAAAATGCAGCGAGAAGCTGTGCAGGGCTCTTGTGTGGAGGGAGATTGCAGTTGCAGTCGAGGTGAACCCGCACACGTGATTCTGTGTTTAAAAATCAACATGTTTACGTTCAATGATGATGGAGAGAGAGCAGCATAAATGATCGTTAATTAGGTGGTGTTTTTTTTTGTTGTGATGGAGGCGAGAGATCAGACTTGCTGAGAATAGTCTCCTCACAAGCTTCATGTGTAAAGCTAAGGGAAACAGATGAGAGGAAATTAGCCATATTGAAGTGTTTTTCTGGCAAATAAAAGATCTAAATGTTTATTTCATGCATTAAATAGCTGAATTGGACTTTTGTTTGGATAACCTGGACATTCTGGCCGATTGTTTTCCTCATGATGATGGTGTGCCTGCACCGTCTGCTTCATGCTTCTTCTTTTCGTGCATCACCTCTTGCACCAACGGTTCTTCTCTCTGACACTGCCTTCTTTGCATTTCTTCACCCCTCCCGCCTGTGCCACCCCCCCTATTCTATACTCTACTCACTTCTCTGCATGTGCATCACTGCGTTCGATTGACTTGTCACATACTGCATCAGTCCTCACCCCTCCCCTCCCATCATGGCTGCAGAAACTGTGTCCAACCGGCGTGGCCTCTGCAGTTTTGGTTGGTAACATGCAGACATCAGATCTTGCGCAGACGTCTACCTCATCTCATCCCATATGCTTACAGCTGCCGCACATAGCGATGCACTGGCATCATCTCTTATTCTGCGCTCGGCGGCTAATAGTGAGCGCTTACAGCAAATCTCTTTAGTCTGCCGGTTATTGGAACTAAGATTTTAATTAGGGGAGGGTTTTAGAGTCGCGCACGCCGCATTAGCATTACAAAAGGGGCGTGTTTGAGGGCCGCATTCGCATGCTGATGCTGAGCCATCATCTTAACCGTCTAATATACCAGTTGTGGTAAATACGTAGTAACGTAGTGCCTGGGATGCGCATTCTGTTTCTGCATGTTTAGTGATGTTTCTATCCATCCATACTGTAATCTCAGGTTTTTCTTACTCTTCTTGCTCTATTTACTTTTTTTAATTATGGGGTAATAATGGGGTACCTTTTGTTTCCAGAAATAACTCCAGTCCCAAAAATGAGATGGTGGCGATGATTGATGGATTCGTGCCACTGCCTGTCAAAGGGGCTCGGATTATAATGTGATTTTAAATGAAGTCTTTTTGGAAAGTTTCAAGCCGGTCTGTTGCTTTTTCTTAATGAAATATGATGATTTTTTATTTATTTTTTTTGGTGCTTTATTTACGCCAGTAGGCCTTTCAGGCATCCATTAATGCTTTCCACTGATTTCATTTCTGCTGCTAGTGTTGGTGGGGTGGGGGTTGGGGGGGTGGGGTGGGGTGATCGCATAAATGAGCAGCCAAAACATTCACCGCTCAAAATATGGATTGTCTTTGTTCCCCCACAAAAATACCCACTACTATTTGAGTGATAATCTAAATTTAACGTTTTGCTTATGACTTGTATAATTTTTAATTACGCCTGGTCATTTGTTGGAGCTGTTTTGTCCCTCTTATGGCGAGGATCCTTTCAAAATCTCATTATTTACTTGGTGGAAATCTTTAGTACTCAAATCAGAATAGTTCTGAGTTTTATGAATCTACTTTATGCACTATATATACTATATAGGAGAAGCTTTGTGCTCAACTATGTCATCTGGACAAAAAAGCGTTTTTGCTCCGACTTTCAGATTTCTTCCCTCTTCTCTGTATTTGCAGCCTCATCGCTCTTTGACCATATGTGTCAGCCTGTGTGCAGTAGCTGTGCTGTGTGTTGCCCTTTGAATATGAAACAGTACAGCTAGCATCTGCAGTGCAGCCGTCCCGCCCAGGCCGCATGCCCCTCTGCACGGTTCGACTGGCCGGCCTGCAGAAACAGCTGTCTTCTTGTCAACAGCTGAAGATCAAAATTCTGTCAAGCTCTTGAGATGTCAAACAAAGATGTGGTATTGATCGTCATTGTGCAAGATCATGCAATTATGAGAGCAACTAATACCTTATTTTTAATTAATCCAAATGTTATTGAGGACAAATAATTTAAAAAAAAGCTCTGACACTACATCTTCTCTGTATATTGCTGCTAAAATATTTTTTTTCCTTAAAATTGATTTACACTAGCTATATTTTCCTGTTAGATTGTTATATTAACCATTTGGTTAGTTAGTTCTTGAACTAAAACGTGGATTGCAGGGCTACAAACCCTTTATCGAACCTTATTAAATCTTGATTTATTTTATCAACTCAATTTACTAAGTGAAAAACATTATTTAGATTAACTACACAGACTCTGTCTTTAATTTTTTTTATTTGATGATTTTATATATATAAGGACATGGTGGTGCTCGGAGAGAACGGTGAGGACCCTTCAGCAGCAGTTCCAGGCATAAGACAGGAATCTGCTTGTCTCTAATTATGTTTGTTGAAGCTGTTTGATGTCTTCAAGGCTCGGTGAATTAAAGCCACCTGGACCTGACGGCAGCCTCCAAAAGATGCTCAGATTTCTAATCTAACCAAGGCTTCCCCTTCTGTGTTTATCGTTGACTGTTTGGTTGCACTGTGTAGAAGAATGGTGAAGGCGGTGATGCTGGTGTCTCACTCTGCAGATTGATGTTCACCTGCTGCTTCCCTCCATCATCCCTTTAATGTCAGCGAACTGTCCAGTCAGCCGCAACTTGCTGGATGTTCCCGTGTGTTGCTCAGAAGGGAAAAATAAAATAAAAAAAATCAGCATTGACTACAGCAGAGTCTGTTTCTGCTTGTTTGTGTGTTTCATGCTTCAGTCAGGATATCAGAAGAAGTGCGACGAGTAGTGATAAATCTGGGATTGTTAGTGTTGTGACAAAATTAAAGATGAGATGAGACGGGAAATGGAGATGGGCTGGTTGGTGAGAAACACTGATGGTGAATGCAGGAGGTTTCACAGAGAAAAAAGGTGATGTGGAAACGAGGTGAGGCATTAGGAGGTTAAGCAGGGCATTCAGAGAGTAAAGCAAGTCAAATATGACAAAAAGAGAGAGTTTCTTTGTGATGAAATCCAAGACACAAATGATGACAAGTGAAACTAAATAAAAATGCTTGCTGGGGAACATTCAGTTAATTACTGCAGACGGTCCATGTCTGGTCCCATTTCCATGGAAACAGGATGGGCCAGCAGGACTGTCCAGCACAGCAGAAGACACAGACGTTGATATCAATGAACAGAAACACACTATAGGGTGCAGGGCTAACTTTATTACGCCACGTTCATTCTTTCATTCAGTGTGTTTCTTACGTCTGGTTCAGATATGTGTAATGTTTAACCTAAGAAAGACTCTAATATTTGCGTTTTGTATTGTTAGTTACAGATTTTGCACAATGACATTCTATCAGTATCACAGCATTAAAGCAAATAAACTAAAATCAAACAAAATGCAACTAATATTAATAACAGTGCCATAATAGATTTAATTATAGTTATAGCATTATTTATAAAAAAAAATAAAGTATTTTTTTAAAGAGCCGTCCTTCATATAAAAGTGCAGAACGAAGACAACGGGTGCGGTAAAAAGGCCGAGAATGTTTGGAAAGAAATGTGCAGAAATGTGTAGTTTACAGAAGTGACGCTAATTGTTTTCATAGCAATCAGGAAACACTGGAGATAGACAGAAATACTATGTTTATTAACGGTATTTGAGAAGAAAAAAATATAATTAAATTAACACATGCCGTAGAATCAAAGTAAAACGCAGATAAATCAAACAGCTGGTATGAATACATATATATAAAGCAAGAAAAAAGTAGCAAAATACTCTGTTAGAAATAAACAGAAATTGAAACAAAAGTTACTGAAATAATTAAGTTAAAATGGGAATAATTACTTGGCTAGAAGCCAAAAATAATAGATCATAGGTTTGCTTTGAAAAACCTCAGTGCTGCCCAACTGTTTCTGTATTCCTACAGCTGGACGTGTTTGTTTCATGTTGTTTTAGTGACACTGATGAGAAGTATGTGTCTTAACATATTTTAATGATGACCACATACTCTAATATAAGATATGAAGTTATTTTTTAACTATGTTGTAATTCCAATGAGTCACTGGTACTGTTATTTCGCTGTTTGTTTACATAGTGTCACATAGTTCCTGCTTTAAAAAAAAATGTGCCTTTAAAAACACTGATACAGAAATTATATGGGAAAAAAATATGATATATAGTGTTTTTTGTTTTTTAATGGAATTCAATCTTTCTTCTGCATTTTTTATTAAAACTAACCTGCAGCTGCTAAAAATAGACTAAATTTACCTGACTATTTCAGAATATTAAATTTTTATGAGGATTTTTTTTATCAATGCAAACACTTATGAAGATATAAATGAAATTATATCATAAACTCATGACTGGCTAATTATAATAGTATTAATAATTAAAAAAGCTTATTGTAATGAGTAAGTTGATGACAAGTAAGTTTAGCTGCTTTGGTCGTAGCACTTTGGCAAAGTTTCCTCAAACAGTTTTGGTGTGACCTAACCTGCAGTTTTTAATCAGGGAGGAAGATGCAGCGGTTTCTCCTCCTCTGGTTGTCATCCACAGCTGAGTGACAGCTCACAGGAACAGGTGAAGGAGGCGGAGGGTTTCTGCACTCCTGGTTCTCACGTCCAACTGAAGGGAGTTTTAACGAAAAGCAGTGAACGACGAAAGGTTATTGTGGGTTTTAAATCTGTGGTTACACAAATCCACAAACTGTCACATATCTAACTTTCTTTGTAGACTCTTCATGTGCGCATTCCTTGATAAGGAGGAGATGGACAGAATGTTGCTGTTTGTGGAGGAGAGCTTCAGGACATGTTGTTGATGCAGTTGGGCTTATAAATGGATGGGTGGGATTATTTGTCCTGTTTTGAGCGAGCGAGAACGTTTTCAGTCCTCTGCTTTGAAGTGATTTTGTGAGGAGTGGAGTTCTGTTCAGCATTGACCCGTTTTAGGTGTCGGTACCAGTTAAAATCTAAGCAGTTGGACGCACCAACTTTAAAACGACACTAAACCTAATGTCAGAGTGCTCTGGCCTTTTTATAACTCATGGTGTTGGTGACACACGTCTTTTTATTTTTTTTGCTCGTTCAGCTGACAGCCAGTGCTGCGCGCCCACGTCTGCGTACGATCAACCCACTGAGTACGACGTGGTTGGTAAAGCCGTTTAAACTTGATGAACGTCCTGTCCAAACATTAGTCCGTTTAGCCTCAGTGTGTGACTCATGCACTCCTTGTAAAGAGAGAGATCCTCGTTTTCAGTGTGTTGACGACAGGTCTACAGTAGGATATAAATGAAGCTGATTAAATAGGAAACAGCCCTCAGTTGAATAGTAGTGATGAAACGCTGCTTCTAAGGAAACACTCTTCAGTTCCTGAGAAATGTATTCCGTAACATTACCGTTTTTTGTTTTTTTTAACCACAGACCTCTGTTACATTACTATTCACCAACTCTGGGAAATCATTCAATTGTTTTTTTTTGTTATATATAGATTATTTCTCTCTTAAAATATCTAAAATAAGAAGCATTATCTTGCTATAATATGTACCTTTTATTCCAGTTTGTTAGAGTCTTCATTTAGGGAAAGGCTTCTATTATTTTTTGGACCAGATATTTAACATGAGTTGAGTATTTATTTATTTATTTTTCTTTAAAAAAAAAAGTCATTTTAATGTAGATGCTTTTTGTTGCATTTAAATGGTCTCTGGTTAGTTTTGTGGTGAAGCTGCTAATCTTTTTGGCTAGATGGATAGAGCTCTAATTCCATCGAAGTGGCAGCAACGAGATAAAAACACTCTTAAAAGCCCTTTTTTTTAAAATAAAGGAACTGATGTTACTTTCGCTTTGAAATGTTGAAAATCTGTACGTTGCTGTCGCTCCGTTTGTCCCTACGTTCAGTTCTTACCTGACCTGTTTAATTTCTGTCCGCCTTCAGCTGTATTACGTCTTTCCCATCCCAGCTGATACAAAGAATCCTTTCCCAAAGTCTGTGTGTTGATTCATGTTTGCATCCATAAAGGTGTGTCCGATGGTATCATTCTCCGCCTCTCGGCGATCCGTGTGTTCCTGTTTACACTCCTCCTTCTCCTCCATTTCTCTCCTTCACCATCTCAGGGCAAATGTCTTCCTTCAGATCACTCTGAGCGTTTATAGCAAAGCTTTTGAAGCTTACGACTCCCACCGTGGCCAAATATAGTAAATGTGACTCGAGCTGTGTGTATGTTTAAGATAAAAAAAAGACAGACATTGGGTGGGATTTCTGGCTGAACTTGTACATTTATGTGTCCTCCTGTGTAAATGGCTCTGGGGTAAAAACAACAACCACCACCGAAAACAAAAAACGTGTTCGTTATTGTTCCCGGCACCTTTGCCTTTAGACAGCCAATTAAAGGGGATGTTTTATGCGTTAAAAGCAGAAAGCGTTGCCATGTGTGACGGTGTGTGATTGGCTGCTTGGCGTATCCCACGTTCCTTCCCTGGCTAAAGAGCAGCCAGGGCTCTTTGCCACCACAGTCTAATGAAAGATAAACACAACACACCTTTGATTGGGGGATTAAAGCCCTTCATGGAACACAATGTGTGTGTGTCTGTTATTGTAGGGGAAAAGGTGAGCAATTTATGAAATGACACACTGAGGTTTAACGTTCATATGTGTGTTTGGCTTAAGGAAAGTAAACCTATCCAGGATGCTACAGCTGCCACCTCCTCCTCTTGTTGTTGAAGTGCAACTGAAATTCCTCCTGCATCCATCCGTCCGTACCCCTCTCCCTCCTTAATCCTGGCTGCCCCTGCACGAAAAACAAAACTAGGCGTTGTATGAATGAAAGTGGGAGGGGCTGAGTGGCCTAGAAAAGGCAGGCAGATACAGCAGCAGATAGTGGTGCAGGGCAGGGTGAGGAAAGAGGAAAGGGAGGAGGGGATGAATGAACGACTGAGCAGACTGGAGCATGTTTAGCATAGCAGGTAGCTTGTGTAGCCTGGTGCAAGCGTGAGCAGAATTAGGAACATTCTTTCAGCATCGGTGGCGCTATTAGGCCTGGGTTTATACGATACAGCCTTAAGGCACAAATACCACCAGCACAACACAGTGTTGTAGTAATGAGACGACACATCTGGTATCTGGTTATTTAAAATGCGGCTTTGTTTTTCTGTTAAACTCCCAACAATAACTCATGAAAGTGACTCTTCAGTGTCAAAAGCATTGTCATTTATTTGACATACTCACACTACAAATGCCACTAGAGCTATTTATATTGAGTAGTGATCAGATGATGCTAAAAAGTGGTTCATAGCTTTCATGGTGGTTGGAACAGGATAACTAAACCATGATGTAATAACATCGACATTTAAACTAATTTTATACCAGTATATCCTAATCGCACCATCCCAACACTAATTGTGGCTCCCATAAACTGGTGTCTGCTCTGATTTTGTTCCCCGTCATATGAAAATAAAAACCTGCCCATGTATTTCACCTCCCAAAAGGGGGCTCGGAAAGAGCGTTACACTCTGCAGCACTTTGTTTTTAAATTATAAAATGCAGTTGTGCATAACAAAGTAATAGGACAATAAAGTTTGACGACTAAATCTAATAAGACCAGCAATGGCCAGTATTTTTGAATAGCATCAAAACAATTCAGATAGATAGATAGATAGATAGATAGATAGATACTTTATTCATCTCCAAGAGAAATTCACAGTTCTAGCAGCTTACGGGAACACAGGGGCATGCAGGGAGAATACAATATAAAAATTTAAAAGAAGAACTAAGGTAAAATATAATGGTATAAAAAAGTATAATGTCTGCCAGTCCAGTTCGAGTGCAGTTGTGCAGATGTCAGTATGCAAAAACAGTTGAGTAATGGTCAGTTTGTACATACTTAGACTCCAACTTGTAGATGTGTGTGTCAGATTCCTTTTTATGGTGGTAAAGGTCCTAAAAGAGCCAGATCCTAGTTGTTAATCTGCTGCCACTAACAGACACTCAGCTATATATTTCTTCAGATAAATAAAAAAGCATAGCACCTAAATTAATATTTGAATTCAAATGTTGACTTAATTTTGTTATAACTTATATATACATATATATATATATCATATGCCCTTAATCTGTTTTGCGATTGGCTGCTGCTGTTATTCCTCCAAAGCAGCGGCTGTGGCTTCATCGTTCCTGACATGTTTGGCTCCTTAGCTGCGTCTACCCACCCCTCGCCCGTCTGCCCCAGCAGGGCCGGGGTTAAACGTAGCTCTCCAGCCCAACATGGAAGAGTCCACACAACAGTTGCCTCCCCCAACCAGCAACCACATTGGCTGAAGCCGAGGGTGGATCTGGCGCTGGAGCTGGAGCGGATCTCCGGCGCGGATCCTGGATCTGGAGCAAGACCAGGAAGGCAGACCCTCCCCGCTGTGTTAAGCAAAGACTCTGTTGTCGCAGCACGTAGGCGATACAAACAGTCGACAGATGAGAGGGGGAGGGTTGGCTGAGAGACCTATGCATGTTTTGTTTTTTTTCTGCGTCGGAGAATGACTCTTTGCTGTGCTGTCATGGGCTTACTGCTGGTAGTGAAGGAATAGTAGCGCAGCGACCCCTGCATGAACTACCCCAAAGGCTGAATTTAGTGTTTTCTATTTTACGTTAGTCATTCTCACTGCACTATTTGCTGCTTCTCTTTAGGGGAGACCAGGGACAGTTTTATTGTTTTTTTGTTCTGATTTTTTTCCCAATAAATCAAAAACCGTTTATACAGAAATGGTCTATTTGCTATTTTATAAACACCAATGTGTCAGCTACTAAATGAAAGTATTTTAGGCTTTAGGTTGCAAAATTGATTGAAATGCAGGCTTTTCACATGTATGGAACGGTTGCAACATACCTAAAATATACATAAAATATGCATCATTAATCACAGAAATGCTCAAAATGAAAAAAAAAAGATTATCATTCACAATATTGTTCTTTCACACTACATGACAAAAAAGAGGGGAAGCTGTCAAATTGCAATGCGGAAAAAAATTATTTAATCGGTAGAACACAAACCAATTAAAGGAACTTGGTGAAACAATGAAGAATTAATCACAGCCTTAGAGGAACACCTTTATGATGAAGCACAAGCATACATGCTATCTATGTAGGGATAATGCATAAGCTTACTGTATATTTTAATTTATCTAATATTGCCCTATTTTTATGCTAATAATGAACAAGAACTGTGCTGAACATTTTCCTCAGTTATTGACTCTCTTATTTAAAGTAACAGACTACTTCTACAGCTCAGCCAAAAGAAAAAAAACCAGAAGACAAATCGGCAGGTCGATACTAGGGTAAATGATGAGCTCTTAAAGCTATGGTGTGATATTAAGTGATAAAGCATGCAAAGAAAAAGTCAACAGAAGAGAAGAGTTAGATAACTACAGTTACGGTATGATATTCTGACAAAGTATGCTGTTTTGTCAGAACACCGGTCCAAGTCTGTATATTATTGTCCAATCAACAGCTTGAATGTCACTTTCCAACCTAAAACCCCGCCCCGTTGGGCTGATCTCAGTCAGATTGAAACCGCCCCCGACATTCTCATTGCAAGATTCTTTTTTTGGGCCTTACAATGCATTATACGCACTGATGCGTGCTTGGAAACGTACAGCCATGGACTTGTCTATGGGTACAGCAGGAAAACTGGTAGCGACAAACCACGGGAGTTGGAGACAAAAGAGAAGCAACAGATTTTTTTTTATATTTAACACAGCTGCTGATATCCAAATATTAAGTTTATTCATATATTATGGTTATTTCTACCTTACCTTGCATTTGTTCTTATTTTTCATATGAGATCACACATATCATCTCCCTCCTCATGTTTATATCACCCAAACTGTGTCAGCAGCTTTTTGGAAATATTAAAGAACAGAAGAAATATAACAACCTTTTCTCCACCACATCTTCTCATACTCTGGCTTTAAGTGGAGCTCTGGCAAGTTCTCCCAGTGTTAAGAGTGATCCCAGTCTTAACCAGTACCTCTATAGACAGCTCAGTGTTTCCTCCTGTACAGTATCAGTCTGTCCTAGCAAAACTGTTGAAGCCTCTGACTGAAATCATTCTGCTGTCGTAAGATAGCCCCATTAAGAGGATAATCAGGGTGGTCCAACATTAATAAGAAACAGTCAGCTTTTACATACAGAAAATGTTAGCCTGTTAGTTTGCGTTAGCAACTGGCTAAATTAAAAAAAAACATCTATTAATCTCTCCTTTATTTCATGAAAATAGAGCTCTGGCAATTGGATTTGTCCCTTTACACTGCAAAAATGTTTTGGTCATATTTAGGAATGTTAATTAGTCAGGATTAATTCACAGTTACCCTCTAATTAATTAGGTTTAAAAAAATCGTTTGGCAGCCTAACATTTAACCGTCATAGTCATAGCCCACCCTGGAGAAAATTCCACCGGCAGCCACTGGGTTTAAAGTCATAAGTTATAACCTATATGTTTTGAACACACCGTGAATAAGGAAACAAAAGCTGAGGTAGTTCCCTCTGAAGCTACTTAGCATCAATGCTAGAACTAGGCTCTCTGTGCTTGTTTGCTATACGTGCTGCTGGTTCCAGGCAGCACTGACTCAGCATTGTGAGCCAGAGGCTCGAACGGATACATCGTTTGCCCGCTGCGCTCCATAAAGCCTCTCTTTACCTACGGTGGATGGCAGAGAAGAGACCTCTTTCTCCCTTTACCGTAGGTAAATAGAGACATCACGGAGCTCGGCGGCCACATGCCATAGTTCAGCCATGACTGTCTTCCAGACCACACCCCCGTATGCAAGTATTGTTTTCCTAGGAAAGTATCGGCAGGTCCCGCCTTCCTTGCCTCTAATTGGATAGAACTTCTCTCGCATGATTGACTATTTCTTTTAGGGATTAGTCCCGCCTTTTCTTGTCTACAAGCAGGATGCAAGTTAGGGAAAATCTGTTATTGCCTAAGGAACCCTTAATGGGCTCTGTGTCGATTTCTGTTAATTGTCCTGCTGCTAGGAACTGACTTGCACAAAGCGGGTAAAATAGTAGTTATCTTATATTTCATACATCTTGAATCAAATTAAGTACGTCTGTTTAGCATTTCTCCTTTAATATTGTAACATTTCAGTGTTAAGAGCAAACATCCTAACACACTTATTGCATTGTTAAATTTTCTTGGTTTGTTTCTTTCTATTAGTTTAAATTTTCATCATAAAACTCTCCAAAATAGTTTTGATTCCATGGAAAAAGTGACATTATAAAATACTCAGCCTGGAGTTGAACTCGTGGCTCTAACCCACAACCATCATCTTTACCAGTGAGCCAACAAGTCAAAGTAATGGACAAGGAGCCAAAACACATTATCAATCCGATTGTAATTGATAAATACTCTGTGGTATCAAACTTGGTCACAGAAAGGGTAGAAGTGTTCTTGGTTGAAAATAAATATTTTCACTAAAATGTACTAAAATACAAAAAGTAATGACCACAACTGTAGACAGCACTATTAGACGCTCACGTCCAGTTCATATTTCTCCATCAGCAACACGGCTCTGAGGGTGTAAATGCTGTTTCTGAGCGGAAAAGCATGACCCACAGGTGATGTAGGATCTTTTTTTTTTGTCACGGATAGTGACGTTGCAGCACTTAGAACTCCGCTTTCATCTGTCCACACGCAGACACTAAAAAACAGAGAAAACGCAGATTTTCACTTTGGTTGGAGTTTTTAAAAAGATTAGATTTTGGTGCCAACAATATTTGGTTACGTGTGGATGACAGGCCACACCTTAGAAAAATGTATCCGTTTTGTGAGATACCCAGCCATGTGTGGAAAAAGGTATAAAATGTACAACAGTTTTCAGATTATCTGGAGAAAAAAAAGAAATAAAAAATGTTGTATTACTGTTTGAGCGTCTGTTTGCATACAGCTTGTCTTTATGATTGATTTAAAAAGAAAAATCTCACTTTTGAAGCTCAGTTGCCTCCTAGAGGAGACGGACACACTGCACACGTCAGGCCTGTCGGGCCGATGAGTTGACAATCAGCCTCTCTGACCAAATTCTCTTAGGTGAAATGAAAGCCGGCATTAGCAAGCAACACTTAATCTTCAGGGTTTCAGTCGTTCAGGTTGTTTCCATGGCGCTGCAGACTGCTGCTGCTGACTATTGAATGTAATCTGTGGTCACTAAATCTCTCTGCAGCTCTCTGAACAGCAGCTTGTTTGTGCGGTTAAACCAGTGAAGCTCTTTACAGCTGCAGCATTTCTGTTGTTAGTTTCTGATGTCCGATTGCTGCTAGTTGTCAAGTTTAATTGCAATTTAACTTGAATCCCAATAATCCATCTGGGGTGTTTTTACCAACAGGGAATGCTGCTTTATCGCTGTAGTTCTGTTTAAATCTCAAGGTTCTGTTAGTTTGTCTAATGGGAGCATTCATTGGCGTTCCGCATCAATCCCTGCAGCGGTAATATCTGTGGCATTTCTGAGACGTGAGCTTTTAAACAAGAGTTAATGTATTTGTGCACTAATATTTGTCTCACAGTTTCTTCAAACTACAATAAAAACTATGTAGGCCTGTCTGTTGGGCTTGATATTAACCAACCTCTTCCTCTTGTTCTGCTCTTCCTCAGCATGCGATAACTGTAAAAATGGAGCATGCAGCCGCCAGGGCCAGTGCTGCCACGATCAGTGCCTGGGTGGCTGTTCAGAGCCGGGGAACGCCACCAGCTGTGTGGCCTGCAGGAACCTCCAGCATGGAAACGTTTGTGTAGACAAATGCCCTGCTGGATACTACGTCTTCCAAGGCTGGCGCTGTGTCAGCTTCTCTTTCTGCCAGGTGGGTAACAGCTGACATTTGTTTAATCAAATCACATTAATGATATATTCTGGTTTGTGTGAATGTGGACTGTGTGAACAACTTTTAAGAAGTTGGTGTTTTACTGGGCGTAAGCACCAGTCATGATGCTGTTTGACTTTGTAGGAGTCCTGATGGAAACACAAAATATTTCAAAATGTAAAAATAATTCGGGTTTTTAAAGATCTTATGTGTTTCATTCATACCTATTCTGTTTTTTATTTTTATTAAGTGTCACTTTTGCATTATAAGGCTCTGAAGATTCTCGCTTTTGGACCACACTCTGGAGTCAGATGCAAAATGTTTGAATAATAAATTTAAAAATTCTGAATAATTGTCTATTGTGTCTGTTTGTGTAAAAAAAAAAAAGGTTTAAAAATGATCCGGTTCCAGAGAAAAGATACTGAACAATTTTGGATTCACAAGAATGAGACGAGATCTTAACCATATTTTGGATGAGAAGATTTGTCAACTCTGTCCATGTAACTGTAACAGGGCTACTGGAAAGTACTTCCTTTCTTAGTTCAAATTAAGAGCATCAAGCAAACAAAGAAGGTTACAGACAGTATTGGTTAGTGGCAGCAACTTGATGGTACTTCCCCACTCTGAAATGTTTTAGTATTTTAATATCAATAAAATATTGTAACACAACATCGTTTATTCCCACAAAAAACGAAAGAGCAAAAGACGTATACCACCAGGCGCCTGAGAACATGAGAACATCTTAGCATTCTGACTAAACCTCAGCCATTTCGTCTGATTTGGTCCCCACTTTAGTAAGTAAGAGTTCTCTCCATGGCAGGATCCAAAGAGCTGCCAGAAATCTTCAAACGACGATTAGAGTAGTTCATGTTCAAATCAGGCCCCCTCAGTACAAGTGGAGAACGTTTTGAAACAACTGCTTGCATGTCAATTCCGGTCGTCCGTCTAAGTCAGTTTACCCTAAAAGTAAGCTGCCAGATGAATAAAAGAAGGTCTCCAAAAACCCTAACGTATTATTCGAGTTTCATTTTTATCTCAATCAGCCATGTGTTCTGAAGCAAGGCGAGTGTTAAAGGAGGAGTTTTACCTTTTTTTAAATGTAAGGGAAAAGGGGCTTCTGAGTCGGAAATCAGTTTGTCTGCACTTAACCTTTAACAGCAAAGTCATGCAATAAAAGGTAAAAAAAAGACTGTTATCAACCACTTTTTGATTCACCGATTGTATTTTATGTTCAGCAGATTTATTGACTCTAATTATAAGCTAAAAAAGCCTTGATTTTCTTTGCATTATAATAATAGCGCTTATATTTGGTCATGTTGAAAACTCCTAGGGTTTCTGTCACACCCTGTGTGTTTTTCTAACATATTTGAGCACATAGAAATTAAAGTAATATAAAAATAATAGATACTGAAGGAAAGGCCTTTCAATTTTTTTTTACATATACTGTAATTGGATGAAATTTAAAACAACAGTGTGCCCAGATCTGTTTCCAAACTAGCTAACCCTTAAAGTAGACAACAAAATGCCATTAGAGGACCTACAGCATTTTAATTTTGACATTAAAGCGCATGCCTGTATAATTTATAACATACTGCAAGTTTTTTTAAAGGGTAAATGTGCAAATAGGAAATCTCTTCAAAACAAATCATAAAGGTATGGACACATAAAAAAACAGGACTTGTGGAATGATGTTTACCAAATATATGAGACTAAAAATAAATTATTTGTAGAGTAGATCAGAGTTTGGGAATGCTCTGCTGCAGGAGGTTCTGATCAGCTCACAGTCACATGTAACACCATCTATATAAAATAAAATAAATAAGTAAATAAAGGGTAACTAAATCAGAACTGGATCCCACAACGTGACTGATTTAAATCACATCAGTAAATCCATCTAGGACTTGCTGCGAAAAATTAAGAAATACAAATCTTGGGCAAAGTCAACTCAAACCATCAACACACATCTATTAGGGGTTATGGTGTCCTTACCTTTTTTTCCTCAGGAAACAAATTTTGTTTGAGTAAAACAAGGTTGATTAGACATAAATATTTGAAGGTTTCATAATAAAGAGCCATATATCAAAGAGGTGTCCTCATTTGTTCTTATAACTATGAATGATAGAAGTTGGTTGAAGTGATCTGAGAGACTCTAGGTTTGCCTTCTTTTGCTTGTGTTATTTTGAAATACATTTATTTCTGTTTTCTGCAGTCGATAATATACTCAGCTCACACCAGAGTTGGGAAGTAACAAAACTTGGGAATTTTAGAGTCATTTAGAATATGTATGATTAAAGAATTAAAAGAAAATCATCATATGGACTTTAAAATCAGCTGCTGCTCAAAATTAACTGGAGGCTCAGAGAGTAATACTGAGGATGGACGCAAATAAAGGAACTCTGTCTAGGAGTACATTAGGGCAGAGTAATAAACAAAAGAAATTCATTTGTTTAGAAGCTGCTTTGTTTACGTGACAAATTTTACGTTTATTTGAAGTTCTATTATTAAAGGGTTAGGGTTAGTTTTGTCTCACCAAAATTGTGACGGTACCTGCCCTTTTGGTCTTCTGTGGGTCATTTGGGGAACGTCACAGTACTGTTTGTGTTGCCCATTTTGATTTATGCTTTTGAATGATTTATGAAAAAGCAACTACTTTGAGATGTATCTCCCTTTGTCTTTCTCATGCTAATCAAGGGGGACGATCTTACTGCTAGTCTACATTTCAAATAAGCAACTTTTTACTTTTAGTGAGCACGTTTTTAGACCCGTTATTTTATTTGTACTTGACTAAAATATCGTCACAGTAGTAGTACTTTTGCCTGAATAGAATATTTAGTACTCCTTCCCACCTCTGGTTCCCTTTATTACACCTAAAAAAACTGAGAAAACCCCTTTGGCCACAGATATCGATTAAGTATGTTAATGTTGGTTGGGTTTTTTTGTGCTTTGCAGGACCTCCACAACCAGTGTAAGAAATCTAAAGACGTGGATGCCAACTGCCATGAGTACGTCATCCACAATGGGGCCTGCATTCAGGAGTGTCCTTCTGGATACAGCAGCAATTCCACTACGTAAGTCGGACTCACCAGTAACACACAGGAAAACACTTCTTCAAAGCCACCTTCAACACAAGACAAACAAATGTGTTGTGGTTAGAGCACACAATAACATCCGCACACAAATGTGCAAGGAAGCTGTTGAGTGGGGAGATCTATTATGAGTAATGGATGAGGCAAGGCTTACATTTTTCTCCCCTTTCTGAGAGTTCTACAAATTTTTTCTCTGCTTTTTTTTATCAATAAAATTAATCTTCCAGCATTTCATCTATAAAACAAAAAAATGTGAAGGTTATAGATATGGTGCATGTTTATCTGCATTTTTGCATTGCTTACGCCTAACTTGCCATCTTTGGTAACCTCTTTGAAAACTGCAGCTTGTATCACAGAAAATGGATAATAGCGTTCACATTCCAGCTAAAAGTTCAGCTCCGTTCTATGAGTCACAAAATAAGCAGCATACCATTTGACTTAACAAACTGTGATATTGGACTGGGAGCACCCAATATGGAGTTTCTACACATGACTTTATATCCCAGCAAGTTCTCTAAAGTTATCTGCAGCATATAAGCGCCTTTTGTTTTAACAGGTTCCAGCATATTTTGTTCTTACTGACTACAAAGGTCCTATTTCAATTACTTCGATTTATTTATCGCTACTTTTCAAACATGTGATGAAATTAAGTGATAAACAAAGAAAGAAATAAAAAAGAACAATTTGGAATAGAACGTTTGGATTAAAAAGTCCAGATTCTTCAGTTTCTTTGTAACACAGACCGCTACAGGAAATCCTTCCTACCCACTGGCGTAATGGTTTACAACAAAATCTTAAAGAATGAATTAATAAGTACGAGCTACAACAACACTTAATTTCCTGTTGGAATCAGTAAAGTATATATTTTTTATATTAATTGAATTGACTTTTACTTTAAGATACAAAGGAAACAGAAGTAAAAACAAGTTTAGAAAACCGAATAAACATGTCAAAAGTGTACAATGTTGAATAAAATATATAATGCAGGGATGCACTAGTATGAAAATGTGTCTGATATTAGTACTGCAGATATACAGTATATATACATGTATAGCCCTGAAATCTCCCTAAAACCACCCTTTAAATCTATTCAGAAGTTCAGATTTGATTTGTTTTCTCACTAGGTTAAGAATTTGTTTTATTTATTGTGAAGCTACTAACTTTCATATATAAAAGACATTTTTTTTACCATTTGTTTTAAATGGTAAAGCATTAAATTATTAATGGCATTTGTTGAAAAACATGATCAGAAATTATGCCAGTAGTTGATGTCAGTGTTGGTTGCTGAAAGATGGAGCTATTTTTGAGGTGTGGGAGTACAAAACAAAAAGGTCATTCAGTAGGTCAATCAACTAATCAGAGCTTCATTAAGAAATAAAGCTTTGTGCTTTCAGAATAGCAGTGGAAACGATTGGAGTTTTCACAAGGTTGATTAATGACAGGGTTTATTATAGAGATTTGGGGGATCAGTTTAAAGGCTCATAAACGCGTTTAACCCTACCGTAGAAGATTATCTCTGTGTTTAAGGTGGCTGAAGTAGTATGCATCAGAGAGGTAGAAAACTGAAGGAATAATTCCCGATCTTGCATCTTACTGCAAGGTGACACTAATGAAATATCAGCCTCAACATCTGCTACACCTGGTCCTTTTCAGCTCGCAGTTTCTGCACGCCAATAAGAGCAAGAGCACAACCCCTTTTGGCATTCTTACTTGTTGCAAAGGAGCACAGAGGAAAAACACTGACGTACTTATTTAGCCTCACTGGCTCTTGCTAAACCAGGGAGATGTGTGTTTGTTTTGAAGCCAAGTATGTGTTTTGGAAACCACTCCTGTTTACACGCTCACTAAACGCATACATGAGGCTTGAGCAACAAGTACAACATACTTTCCAGCAGGAGGAATGAAATATTCATGTGACTAAATCATTGATGCGAGTCAAACCAACTAAAGAAGAGGACTGGAGATCAATATGAAAAGACAGAGAGGCTGCTTTGTGTTGCACAAGGCTTTTTTGTCTTAAACACTTTAAAAGCTGATTTATTTTTGCTTTTTATGTAATTCAGTTGGCTATTGTCGGCACTGTTTTCTGCGTAGATTTTTTAGTTAAAGTCTGCGCTGGATTAAATAGACCTTGTATGTGATTTCTGAATATATTCCACAGCAAACTTTACACTTAGGAAGATGGCCTCTGTAACTTTAAGCTCAGTGCAGAGTTCACACGTCGGAAGCAGCGTAGAGCTACACACTGGCCACAAGGGGAGGAAGGTGTCTTGCTCAAAAGCACGTCAGCTATGAAGAGTGAAATTTGTGAGTTTTGTTCTCACATTTTGTTATGGCATCAATAAAGATCCTCATGAGACCAGTAGGTGGCGATATTCTTAATATTAATGACACAAAAAGACAAGGCGATTGATCCGACCATCATACTCAATATAATTCAAAAAGCTTTACAGAAAAAATCAAGTAACAAGGAGTAGAGCTAGGCATTGATTCAAAGTTCAAGGATCGATTCGATTCCGATTCTCAAGAGTTAGAATCGATTATCACGACCCATTCCAATCCAATCTTTTCCAATTCGATAGGATATGGGTCTGTGCTGTTTAAAAAGGTTTAGTTTTATTTTATTTTTCGCTGTTACCTTAATTAATTGCTGTAATTCAATGACTCAACACTGGATGAGTAACAATTCACTGGTCAAACCGTATTAACCCTTTCAGACACAGGCCTTTCCTTCCCATTTTAGCTGTAAAATAACAAGTAATAAGTAAATGAAATTTTGGACTTGTGAATGAATTCAGTTCGATTTTTATAAGAATTGATTATTATTTTCTCAACACAGCACCAACAAGGAGGGACAAAAAAAATTAAAATGGATTAAAAAACACTAAAAGAACAAAAGTGAAATTCAAGAATCCCATTAAATGGAAAGTAAGCTTAGAATGTGAATCTAAAACAAATGGCTGAGACATGATGGAAATTAAGTTAAAAATCCATCCCTGGGAAAATGACGGTAAACACGGTTAGAAGCAGCCAAGAGTTTCTGCTAATCTCTGATTCTCACTGACTTTGCTCCAGATCTGAGGGGCAGGAAATCTAAATGCCACCTCGCTTTGTTTAGTTCTGATTAGTGAGCAGGTTTCTGATCACCCAAAGCCGTTTTCATGGTTCATACCTGCCAAGGGAGATTTATCGAAATGATTTTCATTTTATAATCAGTTGTACATTTTAATTCTGGAGAATCATCAACACGTTTGACTAAGGGGGTATGTGTGGTTTTCGAAAAAAGGTTGAGAAACATTGCTTTACATGATTACAAAAAATGTGAAAATTAAAACATATAATCTTTAAAAGAAATCAACTAGCAATATTAAAATACAAGTAAGCAAAGAAAATAAAACAATGCCTTTTAACATTTGATCAAAATAATATTATGAAAATTAAACATAGGCAAACAAGAAATAATTAGCAATTGAGTGAAAGCAATAATAGGATCAGTTACTCATAAGCAAGTCTAAATAGATATATGAAACTCTTCGTAAAAAAATCTAAAATGCAGTTTCATGTTGACTGTTGCATTGGTTTTAAAGTTGTTTCACTCCAGTACAGCCATTAGGTTTAAAAATCACATTTCATTAAAACGGCTCCAACTCCTCAGGCTGCAGAGTTTCTAGGTTCTCAGCCCAAGATTGTAATGAGAAAAGGACTGCAGTGTTACATCTCACTTTTATTTCTGCTTGTTGGATTTGGAAAGTGTCTGAAAGTTTTCCACGGCAGAGTTTGGATGTCAACCCCCCCCCCCATATCATGTGATAAATAAGAAGTTTCCATCAGGACCCTGTTACAACATCACAGCCTCTGTGTGTTTTTGGTTAAAGCAAGAACCAACGTCATCACAGTGGTGTATCCCATCACAAAATCAGAGTGTTATAGAATATTTTACTGACTTACATTGTATTCATGAAGGTTATCACAGCTTTAACCATAAGTGTTGCTTGTCTTTTATAGGTGTGTCACAAAAACGTAATAATATTTTCAGGGCAGTCTCCCTTAGGACCCCATTTAAAACCAATCCCACTAATGAGCAACGACATGATCACACAATTGTGTTATTATGTCATCCATCTGTTCTTCCATCCTTTTGACCAGCCATCTGTTCTTTCTTTCTTTCTTTCTTTCTTTCTTTCTTTCTTTCTTTCTTTCTTTCTTTCTGTCTTTCTTTCTGTCTTTCTTTCTTTCTGTCTTTCTTTCTTTCTTTCTTTCCTCCATCAATCTGTTTGATGATGTTTTGTGTTTAACCTATGTGTGGATGATATTTCATGGTGAACCTTTTAATAAATGCAAAAAGGTCAAAGGCAAACTGAGATCTGGGCTTAGTTTAGAAAACGATGGAATTGGAATATGAAAAATGTCCCTCTTCATTGTATATTTCAGCCCTCATTAAAGATGTTTCAAAAACGTATAGCATTACTAGAGGTATTGCGTATCAAAAACCATTAAATTCCGCATTTTGCTGCACATAAAAAGTGACACAAGTTTTCTCCTTTTTTTTCTTTTTTTTTTTTTTGGGGGGCAACGTGACAGGGAGCACGCACTCCCTCATTTGGTGGGATTCTGTCAGGGTTGGGCCTAAACCAAAACCTGAGCGTCAGCTGGCGGCCTCCGCTCTAGATGGTTCCAGCAGACCCCGGAGTCCGAGTCACAAGGTTCAGATAAACACCGTCCCTTTAAGAGCTGCCCTCGTAGCCCCGGCCTGTCTGCCTGTGTGTCTGTGTTTTTGGTACAACAGTCCAAAACATTCTCCCTTTTCTGTGCTGCAACTAGAGCGTTACGCTGAAGAGGCAGAATATATGTGTTTTTTCCTTGTGTGGGAGACGGAAAAAGACAACGCGTCCTTTATTTCTCTTATTATCCTTTGTTTTGGAGCACTTGTTACTGTGTTTCCACTTGTTCAAAATCCAAAAGCGAGGAACAATTAGTTGCTCTTTAATTGTTGGGAATTTTTAAGGGTTTGATGAACTGTAAACAAAGATTAATAAGGCAGAAACTGGGAGGTTTCCATATCTTAATATTAGATGTGATTGTGAGGACAGCACAGCAGGAAGAGGGAGAGCGTCACTGCGTGGTCCTGGACAGGGAATTATAATAGGAGTTGCATAAACAGAATTTAAAGCATGAAGTGATTGCAAACAGCAGTATATGCATAGCTTACATGTTCCCTTCAAGGAACAAAAGCAACCTTTGTAAGCTTAGTTCCCCATGTGCTGGGGCTTTAAAAAAAGGTGACTGCATCGTATTCTGGCTGATGTAACTGCACTCAGCTTTTTAAAGCTGCCAGACAGAATTTTCCTTATTATCTTTAAACATGGTTTGTGAAATAAAGATTTCGCTATTTTGTGATGAGATTAATTGGTTTAACATCCAAAAACAAGCTTTTAAGCTCTTCTACCTTTGATGACATCACATGAGGCATTTTTTTTTTCATTTATATAAAAGACTTATATAAATAAAATCCCTATTCTATTTATTAAAACAAAAAAAGGGAGTGTTTGAAACTTGATCTGGCTGTACTGAAACGGACAATGAAGGACTCTTCAGTTCAGTGTTTCAAGACCACTTAAATACTGAAAATGGTAAATCTTGGATTTAATTATTCTCCAATATTTGCAAAATTCTTTAAATCACAGTTTCTGATTGGTGAAATCTTTTGTTTATGTAAGCAAAGACGAGATTATGGGTTTTGCCCCAAAATATTGTTAAATGTTATCTTATTATGAATCCATAACGTGGCTCTTCTATCCTGGTGTTTACCGCCGTTCAGCTGGATTCTTGTGCAGCTTTTGCTTAGGAATGCCATGCTTCTTTGTCTAGCTTCTTTTATTATTATTATTTCCAATCTAACTTTTTAAAAAGATGAAATTATATCGTCCTTATTCAAACAGAAGTTTCTTGAAACTAACCAGATAATTTTTTTTTGTTTTTTCCTACTTCTGAGCTCAACTTTTTTTTTTTTCTCTGTAAAAGGATTAATCATTTCTTCCTGAATTTCATCTGCAGCTTTTCTCAGAACATATTTTAAAGTCATTTCCGAACACAAACCCCCCTGGTGGTTTGAAAGGTTCTGGCTGTAAATGGAATAAAAAGATGGATTAAGCTCTTTGGAAATCTTTCAAGGGAACTTTGAAGGATGCTGTGCTTGTTTGTGAATGAATTTCCTAAAAAGCGCTATCGAGGCCAATCCTGGCTGTGTTTGTGATTTCGTGCAGAACCGCACGCTTGCAGGGAGAGGACGTAATCGAGTGAACAGAGACAAAGCAACAGGCGAGAGCCCCTTTGGGAGGTGCTGCCGTGTTGTTTGGGTTTGTCTGCGATTATGCTCTCTTTGATCATTTACGTCGGTCGCCTCGGTACAAATAAACATCAAAGAGATGTAGATGTGAATGAGAGCGAGTATAATCTGCACTTATGGGCTCATTATGGGAATTACGTGATTACTTAGGAGAAACATTGAACTCTTGATTGTGTTCTTAGTCTTTTGGAACCAGAAGTGAGAACTTTTTCATTTGAAACTCACATTATTAATATATATATATATATATATATATACATATACACAGTATATATATATATACATATACACAGTATATATCACCTAGATCCACCTACCTGTGGCAACCTTAAATAATTATATATGCCAGAACAGGGGTGCCCAAATTTGGCTCCCTGTGCTATTTAATTTGGCCCGGCAGGTGATACTCAACATCTTATATAAAAACCACCTTTGATCAGACAGTGAATTAAATATGCATCATAATTATCCCACCGCTGATGCCACTTGTGAGGAATGGCCCAATTAATACATATCGGGCCAATTTAGGCCCCAAACGTGGTGCTTAAACATCCCAGATCAGGTTTAAAATTGAAATACAAAAAACTGAAGGGCCGTGTAGAGTAGATATGTGAACGCATTTACATTTGCGCACTTTACAAGAACAGAAATAGTCATATTTTATTCAATTTACAAAATGACACACTGGACTTGATCAAGCTACCTCCAAACCAAGGACGCTCCTAGCTTAGGCAGCTATTACCAACGTGGAGCCACAACGTCAGTGGCACACAAAGGATGTTTGAAAAATTGCTGGAACATCTTTTTTTTGCTCTTTTTTCAATCACATCAATACTCAATCAAATAGTCAAGTTTAGATATGTGCTCCAAATGGCTATATATGAGTTATTTGTCATATTTTGTTTAACGTTATTTACACAGAAATGGTTAAATTACCTGTATAACATATAAAACTTACTTTACTTAATTATAAGTTTTTGTAATTAGCATAAAATACTGTGATAGAGCAAGACAAAGCACAGCATGATTGCGCAGTAAAAGGAAAATGATGCATGTTTTTTACATTTTAAAAAGTGTCCTGTACTGTATTCAGCCCACCTGTTCACTGATAATAACCCTTAAAGACAGTCAGACTCATAACTTGTCATGTTTTACATTTTCTTGGTATTGGCAGCTCTTATGTTAGTATGTATGTTGCTTTACTCTCCTTTCTTCTGTCTGTTTAGTTTGACCTGCGAACCTTGTGTGGGCCCATGTCCTAAAGCATGCCAGGGAAATAAGACGATTGACTCCGTGACTTCGGCCCAGGCCCTAAGAGGATGCACAGTCATTGAGGGAAACATGGTCATCAAGATTCGAGGAGGAAGTAAGTAGATTTACCCACTGCAACCCCGCTGAGCTGCTATAACAGCTCCAGGTCGTGTTGTTCTTTAGTTTGTGTAATCGTTACTTCCTGGCTGCACTCTGAAATGTCTTCCTGCTTCCAGCTAACATAGCAGCTGAGCTGGAGGCCAGTTTAGGACAGATCGAGGTCATCAAAGGTTACCTGAGTATTCGCAGAGCCTACGCGTTGGTCTCCCTCTCCTTCCTGCGAAAACTACGACTCATCAAGGGAGAACAACTTGAAGCAGAGTAAGCGCACCTTCTGCCGGCTCTCGTCTCATATTAATTCTTTCAGTCTTGGATTGATCCCATCACTGATTGTCTCCCACCAGTAATTACGCCTTTTACGCACTGGACAACCAGAACCTCCGCCAGCTGTGGGACTGGTCAAAGCACAACCTGACAATCGAGCGAGGGCGCATGTTCTTCCACTTCAATTCTAAGCTTTGCATGTCGGAAATCAGAAAGCTGGAGGAGGTAACAGGAACCAAGGCACGCAACCAAAAGAACGACATCGCTACTCGGACCAACGGAGACCAAGCATCCTGTAAGACTCCTGATTTTACTCAGAAAATCAAGTTTACTAAACTTCTGTTTATACATTCCCCTTATTAATGTTGTTATAACTTTTTTTTGTGAAGATTAGCTGTTTGTTCACTGCATAATATTGTTAATAGGAGTTGTACCAAAAAAGTACAGTGAAGTTTGAATATTTCTTGAAAAGATCACAGAATCCAGAAACTAAAAATTCTGATAAACGGAGCAGTTTTCTCATTGAGATCAGTTTTGGATTATTACATTTTGCATACAAAATATTATTACATTGTGAACCAGATGAAGAAAACAATTTTTTGGAAATATATTTACAGGCGTTGGTCATTTCTTCACATTTTATCACGTTATAAGCAGGAACATTTATGTATTTCTAGGAGGATTTTACGTGGTGGTTCAGTAGAAAACACATTTAAAGTCGTTTCTCTGTTAGATTTAGTTAGATTAAATAGGCCATTCTGAAATAAAAGTGGTTTGTTTTAAAGCTAGCCATTAAGGCTCATGTTGAAAAGTGAACCTCTTCCCTGCCTCAGGTCTTTTACAGCCTCTAACAGATTCTCTTCCAGGAATGTCTAATATTTAGTTCCATCCATCATTCTATCAACTATGACCATCTTACCTACCTTTGCTTAAGAAAAGTAGACCCACATCATGACACTACCACCACAATGTTTCCCAGAGAGGTTGATGCATGACGTGTAAAAGTTCAACTTTGGTCTCTTCTGACCTTTTTCTACTCACTTGTTGGCGTGTGGCACACAGCTACTACCATGACTTTGTATCGCTTTCTTTCAGCAATTCCTTATTTTATGCCGCTCTTCCATATAGACTAGGGTCAGACTGGCAGAGTGCCTATCTGTCCACAGATTTTCCCACCAGAGTTATAGATCTCTGCGGCTCATCCAAAGCTACCATGAGCCTCTTGACTGCTTCACTGATCAATGCACTCCTTACTTGGCCTGTTAGTGTAGGTAGCCCACTGTGTCCTGGTATGTTTACAGCTTTCCTACACTCTTTCCATTTTCAGATAACAGACTGAACTCCTGTGGTTTCAAATCTGTGGAATTTTTTTTCCCTACCACTTTATTCCTGACTGTAAATGTTCTATAACAAACTTCAGAATTACACATAGGTGGACTCTGTTGATGGCAAGCAAGCATTAATCAGGTGATTTCTGAAGAAAGTTGGTTATCAGAGGAAAGGAAGCTGCAAATGCCTGGCTTTTTTTTCACGTCTCTTTTTGTCTCCTCTTCACAAATATGCACCTCTTTCTGTAGGTCAGTAAAACTCAATAGTATGCCTTTAAATTTGTAAATTTGGTATCATGAAAGATTTTTAAAAAACAAGAGAGGACTTATACAAAGCACTGTAAACTCAAATTTTATTTGCAGAGAAAGTTCTAATCACTTTCTTGGTAAGACTGAATTATTTCCAGGTTTCTGTGATAACTCTTTCAGGCTTTAATGCAGGCGTGCTGATGATCCCTGTCTCTTTTGTATTAAAGGTGAGATGAAGCTTCTGAACTTCACCCAGATCAAGGTCAAGTATAGCATGATCATTCTGAAGTGGGATGCGTTTTGGCCATCAGACTACAGAGACCTGCTGGGATTCATGGTTCTCTACAAAGAGGCGTAAGTGGGAGTTTCTTTAAATTCATAATCCATAAATCTGGTTTGTTACCTTTCTACAACTTTCAGTAGAGAACTTTGACTAGTAATTATAACACAATTGTTTAAAAAAAACTGTAAATCAATTCTGTTTTTATACTTAATGAAAGAAAACACAGGATAAAAAAGTCAAAAATATGAATAAAAAAAATGCAATAGAGAAAGTGAACTAAATGTAATAATATAAAGTATTTCAACAGCTTAACAGCTTCAGGCAAAGAAGTTCCCTTCACTAGGACCATGTCTATCATGTTGCAGCTATACATTTTGTTTTTTGATACGTATATTTTTAACAATTACTAATTGTTTTGTCACTCTGCTGATTGAATCTTAGTTCAGTCTACAATTTTCCTGAAATGTTTCACCTTTTTTTTTTTCCATGCCAAATGCAGCCCATACAAAAATGTGACAGAATTTGACGGACAGGACGCGTGCGGCTCAAACAGCTGGGTGATTGCCGACGTTGACCCACCGCCTCGCGCCACGGAGGGTAAGAAGGCGGAAGAGCCAGGCTACCTCATCCGGGGGTTGAAACCATGGACCCAGTACGCCATCATGGTGAGAACCCAGCTGTCTGCCTCTGACGAGCATCAGGTTCATGGAGCCAAGAGTGACATCATTTATGTTCGCACGAACGCCTCAAGTAAGTAAAAATGATCTTAATGTTCATTTTAGATCTTTAGCCTGTTTATATGACCTTTAGATGTGTTTGGCCTATTAGTTTGTCCCAGATCTTATTATTGACAGAACCTCTAGATCCATTAAATATGTTTTGTATACATAAAATGACAAATGGCCTGTATAGCGCTTTACTATGGATGCCAAAGCGCTTCACACTACATTCAGTCATTCACCTTTTCACGCACACAATAATACATTTGTGATAGCAAGCTACGTTGTAGCCACAGCTGGCTTTAGGGGGAAAGACAGAGGAAAGGCTGCCAGACACTGGCACCTCTGACCACCACCAGTAGGCAACAGGTAAGGTGTCCAAGGACACATTGACCAAGATAGTCGGGGCTGGGACTCAAACCGGCAACCCTCCAATCACAAGCCAAACTTCTAACTCCTCTGCCACAGCTGCCCCATAAATGTATATGTGCTTGGTTTATTAAACAGTGCAGCAGCTCTTCCTTTAGATTTTGTTCAGGCAAAAACAAAAAAAAGCCAAATTTATCAACAAGTCATATCACAACAGAGAAAACACTGCTTAGCTTCAGCTAACTTTAGTAAAGTCCTCCCTCTGCAAAGATCCGCAGCAGAAACCAGCTGCAAGTTTACCAAAAATATCGACCTGTGCTGAGTCTGATAGTTCTTTGGAAATAAAAAAATAAATTATTGGTAGAACATCACAGAAGTTTAATTTCCTAAGTGAGGATTTTTTATTTTACAAAAAGAACTGTTGCTTTGGTCGTATGTAAAACGATTGATGCTGTATTTTTTATTTTTTTACAATAATCTTAATGAATGACGGATTTTTTATAGTTTTATGGGAAAAAATTGACGGTAAATTTGGGGTGGTTAATTTAACACCTGAAATGTTTCTTTGTATTTAGTAAAATCAACAAGCCAACAAAGTGTTAATGGAATATAAAAAAGTCGTAGCACGTATTTGGTGCATTTCTGACTAGTGTTGATCTGTGCTTTTGTACCAACCAGTTTTTATTTTCTCCCTTCTTTACACTTCCTAAAACAGCCTACTGTACTAAAACCAGACTTTCCTTCTCCTTTGTTGTTTTTTCAAAGTCTGGAAACAAAACTGCTTTAAGTCTTGCTATTAAAATAATAAAATTAAAATTCTACTAGACACAGCAAAATTAGCTTTTCTGGTTCTATTTGAGAACGTTTTTTTTTACTTACTTTTTACTGCTGCTGATTCCTTACTTTCCCTTCCTAGAAATAATTCACAGGATCTTTTGCATGTTTAAACTTGGAACGACATGCATGTAGGGTTACTTAATTGAAATCTTCCTCCTTCATTCCTTCCTGTCTGCCAAAGCTGTAACAGTAAAACATCTCACTATTTAATGCATTGAAACTAACATATTTCAGATCTTAGGAGCATTGGAGATTATTTTGTTTAACCATCGCTGAGTTGCCTAATCCTGAATACAATTTTACTTTAGCCATTTTTACTGGAACTTTGTGCATTTGTGCAAGTCAAGAAAACAATTCTGGTTATATTTTAGTTTTTGCTAAATATCCTCTTTTACCTCTTTCAGAGCCTTCTGAACCTCGGGAACCCTGGACATCCTCAAACTCCTCATCTCAGATCATCCTGAAGTGGAAGCCTCCCACCAGTCCCAACGGCAACATCACCCACTACCGGGTCATCTGTTACAAGCAGCCAGAGGACAGTGACTTCTCTAAGTTTGACTATTGCCTTAAAGGTTAGCAAAAAACCGAACGCATCAGCTGTTCCCTCTCCTTCTGTTTTCCCCTCACACCGCTCCATCCTCCCCAGGAATGAAGCTGCCGTCCCGCACCTCAACCCACGTGGACATCGAAGAGGAGCAGAAGTGGAACCAAACAAAAGAGCCGATCGCAGGCAGAGGATGTTGCACTTGCCCAAAGACGAAACTTGAGCTAGAGAAGCAGCAGAAGGAGATAGCGTACCGCAAGACCTTCGAGGATTACCTCCATAATGTAGTCTTTGAGAGCAGGTGAGCCCACCAGACCAGCTGCTCTAAATGCTCCATTGATTGTTGCCTCAGACTGGCAGTCAGTTCAGTTTTTTTAATTCACAAAACGTCATGTTGAGGCTCTTTTTTTTAAAGAAAAAAAGGTTGTTTTCTATATTTTCCTGTTTTTTTTTATTTTCTGAAAAATTAAAGTTACATTTCCAGACTTGTCCAGAGAGTTACATTTCCACATTAATATCTCCCATTTAGATATGAAAAAAACGAATCCTTTCTGAATTTCTAATCAAAGCAGAATTCATAAATGGATAAATCCTGAAAGTGAGAGGAGAGGAATGAGGCATAAAGGAATTAAGACTGGACAGTTGGAAAGGGAGAAAGAAATTTTGGAATAAAGCAAGAAGATAACAAATATTTTTCCATTGTCTTATTTTTTTTCTTTTCCACACTTATCCAGAGATGAAAAACACCAACATATCTTACATTTCATAATTGCGTAGGGACCATGAGTAACAGCATTAAAGCAATTTGAAAAAAATTGAAACAAGAAAAAATTGTGATTTAAAAAAGAAAAGATATTTTATAAAGTTAAAAAAATAATTATTTAATATAATCACTTTCAATAATTTAATAATTCAAGCATCAGCTTAGTTCCCATAGTTTCTTTTGGTCAAGGCAGAATAACACTAAACAGTTCGAGTCTCTGTTTTCACACAGTATTCAGCTGCTTCATCCCAGACATCATGATGTGCATCTCGAAGCAGCTCACGTCCTTCTGTCCCGGTCTGGGATGTTTCTAGACGCATGTTTTTGTGCAGGACAGCGATTCACAGGGGGGTTATGATGGAAGATGTTGAGTCTCTGGGCTTCACTGACCCTTCCTTCTCCCTGAAACACACACACACACACTTATCCAAGGGAGTGATTACTGTGCCCATTATCATTCATGCCAGTCAGAGTTGCAATCATGCACACTGCCATTTGGAAACACACAAACACTCAGCCTCGCACACTCCTAGGATGCATTTTCAACTCATGACTCTGGACGGGTTGAGCTCTTGGTACAAACAACGATCCTTATGCTCTCTAAGTCTATAAATCGGAGGGAGACATGGGTGTTTTTCTTCCACCTGAGTGAGAATCTGCTCAGCAGAGCTGAAGCATCAACAAGGCAATCACTGCTCTGATTAAAGACACTAAAGCATTTTAGGAACTATATGTTTTTATCCTTCTATCTATTTAAAAAATATACTAAATCAGGTTTAAAGTAAGTTTTTTTTATGTTGATCAGATCCATGCCTCCACATCCGTGACTTGTTTCCATGGGCATATAGAGGCCCATTTTATTTAGCTACTGACCAGTGAATTGAAGGAGGCCCATATTTACCTTACTCCAAGTATTGTCAGAACATCACAGAAGTTCAATCTTATCTGCGGACATTTTATGTAAAGAAAAATTGACCCTTATGTAAAACTATTGCTACTTTTTTATTATTTTTTTTTTACAACAACCCAGGGCAATTTACAAGAGATGAAAATGGCAAAGTAGTTTTTAAATTCTGTTATATAACAGAATATACATTCGTAAGTTTCTACGTTTTGTAGAATGAAGGAAAATGAATATCTAAAAATCTTAAAATGATAAATTTATGATAGATCTCATTCACTCCTTTTTTTTCCAATAATTTTTCTATGGTCTCGAGTATGACTGAATGCCTTGTAAGTCATTTTCTATGTAAAGGATCCTTTCACACTCCTGATTCTTGGGGTTGATGTTTGTCGGAGAAGTGGGTTACTCAGGCTAACAGCAACGCGACTCTTTTGCTGGACAAATAACTAACTAACTTCGGACAAATAACCAACTTAAATTACTTCGCTGGTTCTGTTCCAAACAACAAATTCCAATTGCTTCTTCTTCAGCTTTTCATTCTTGGTTAAAAAATAAATGCAACCCTGACGTGTTATCTCCACAAACAACACAATGCTTGGGTTCAGCTACCTTGTGGAGCTGCTAATTGTTAGCTCTTCTGGCCACAGAAGCAATACAGCCTTCCTGTGGGGCAGACGTAAGCAAATATAGGTGAGGCCGTGAATGCTAATGTTCTCTGTGATGTAGAAGAGACTGGCTTTTCTTACTTGTTTGTTTTTGTCGTTTTTTTTCTTTCTGTGGTTATTCCAGTTAATTTAGGTTGGAGAAAATGTTCTTTTTTTTTACAACTGTGTGTTCGAGTAAGCCAGATATGTTCTGCTTCTTAATCGTGATCATAGGCCACATAAAATCATGCTGAGTGCAAGAGAAACCCCCTGGGCCTCAGTTTGATCCTCTAATCAACAGAAGTCTCTCTTCCAACTTTGTGTTACAGTAGAAAGAAAATGTTGTTCTATTGACTGACAGGGGTTGTACAAAGTCACTGATGGAAGTTTCAATAAGTGAGAAATTCTGCTAATTCAATGAAAGTTAGGCTTGTTTTGAAGCTGTTTATACGTCTTTGCAGGATTTGCCAACATGTTTGGATTTTGCCAGATAAGTTGAGCCACTGGGGGTTGAAGTAAACTTCTCTCACTGACAGCACATGGTGGAAATGGCTGCTGGTGTATTCAACATAGCCGGAGGCGCTATATGTTACAAAAGTCATGATGTTTAAAACAAGTTTTTCCTCTTCACTGTCGCTACATGCTTGCTTGCTATGATGCTGCATTCACACCAACCCCATGCGGCAGCGTCAGTTGCGGCAAGATTACATGTAAAGTCTACGGTCGAATACGTCAGAGGTCCGTCAAAGTCTCTGCGGTGCTTTGTGTACGTTGGCTCCGTCAACTTCACTTGCGTTACATGCAGCAACGCAGAAGTTCAGCTAGTTTAAGTTTTGATGGACCCAACGCAGTGCGGCAACCAATCAGAGCGTCTCACTGTAGTGATGTCACTAATCATGTATTTTGAATGAAGCGCAGATTTCAAAAATCAGAAATAACACTTACCGAAGACAGATGGACAGGTGCTCCTAAGGAGGAACCGAGCGCCTGTAGTTGGTGGAGATTTGAGCAGGAGGTTGTAAAATTAGGTGAGCGGTACAGACGGAAGTAGCGCTGAAAGCGAACCTCATCCATAAGCAGCTCCTGGAGCAAATACTTAAACTCCCCAAACTCAGAACGCATCTGAAGAATGAGCGCTGATGCACCCGATGTCAACGTTGTCTAGCTTTATTTAGCAAATAAAGCCAAGCCACCTTTTAGTTATAATCCACCATAGTTCAGAACGTGCGGCAACAGAGGAAGCCCCGCCCACACTCTCCTTTTTGATCAGAAGCAATCGTTGGAAGTCAAAAAGTACATATGTCAAACTTCATTCGTTGAATGCGTTGGCTGACGCAGACCAACTGTGCGGTGTGAATGCTCTATGAGGGATTAGTGAGGTTGTAGTCTGTTATCAATGGGAAACAACCTCAAGTCAGTTACTCAATTCAGTCTGCTGGGATTCCTTAAATAGAAAAGTTTTAAACTGATGCCAAACTGATTCCCGTAAAACAGTCTAAGGTCAAGACTGCTTTCGCTTTTTGGTAACATGTCCTTGCCCTGTTTTCCCAGACAAAGTCGTCCTCGGCGCTCAGTGGACAGTCCTGAGACCACCGGGTCCAACCTCTTTCATACCACAATGTCCAGTCTGCAGCTTGATTCCACCACTGCCTCATCTGAGGAAGACGACGAGGCGGAAGAGGGATCCAAGGTCTCAAACACTGTTTCTGTTATACGTGTGAAATTCTCATTCATTGTTTCATTGGATTTTGGAAGAAAAGAAAACATGTTAATTAGTGAACGAGTAGCGCCTTCTTTGTCCAAGATCAATGTGGTAACTCCGATGACTGCATTCGATGCAAAAAAAGAAGACGCATCACATTCTTTTACTATGTCTGTTATCACAGTTGAAGTAATTAATTCTCCTTATTTTTTCTCAGGTGGAGGTAGAGGTGTTTGGAAAGGAGTCAGTAGTCATATCCAACCTGCAACACTTCACCAGCTATAAGATAGAGATCATAGCCTGCAACCATCCCACACGCTGCAGCTTGGCTACCTATGCCAGTGCCCGGACCTTGCCGGAGTGTAAGGATCCTCTGATATGAATTCGTTAATCTTCTTATGTTGAATAAATGGATAAATGTTACCACCCTCACTAACCAGTCACACTTAGAATAAAAGCCAGCGAATGTATTCAGAGACGAAGTCGGCCTCATTCAGATCCTGTTTTTAATGTCCAGTAAAAGCAGATGACATCCCAGGCCAGGTGACCCATGAGATCGTGAACACAGATAATAATCCCTATGTGTTTGTTCGATGGAACGAGCCTCCCTCGCCTAATGGCCTCATCATCCTCTATGAGGTGTTCTACCGGAGGGTCGGAGACCAAGAGGTAAACCTGTGCAGCTGATAAATGCTTACAAATGTGGTTCTTATGCCCAAAATTATTATTATTATATTGTTTTTTTTGCATATCAAAATTGAATTCTGGTTCTGATTGATAAGTGCACATCTGTGTCTGTGTTCAACAAGACAAGTCTGGCTTTTTACTTGCCACAAATGTGTTCTCTGCACTGCACAGGCAGCAGAGGTTGAGCACATACGGCCTACAGCCTAAACATACTGATCGATATTTGACCGATATTTGTTTTCTTTTTCAGTTTTTTTAGATATTTAATTGTTTGTGCTTTGATTACTAAATTGTAGTGGTTATCAGGAGACATTATATGAAATGAAACATTCAGTGGTTGTGTTTAGCTGTTGTTTTATAAGCTGGATAGTTTCCACTGAGAGGGGTAAGGCAAGGCAATTTTATTTGTATAGCACACTTTCAACACAAGGCAATTCAAGGTGCTTTACATGATTTGGTGGTAAAGAAACCAAATATATGATAAAAGTTTGAGAAATTAAAAACAGAGAATCGATTAAACAAAACATTTAGCATTTGATTAAAACCAACAGTTAAGGAAAAGCATAAAAAAGAAAATGTATGTCAAAAATGTATATTAGGCTATTACTCAAAAGCATCTATAGCAGAGTTTTAATCTTTGATTTGAAAGAACCTAGCGATTCAGAAACCTTGCCGTAGTAGAAAGTGGGTAGTAGGAACATGTTAAAGGTTTGAGTGCAGGGGCATTGCAGAGTAACTTTGTGATGGGTCTAGTCTATGTATTTAGTCTCTTCTTCCAGTTGGAAGACATATTTAAACATCACGCATCATTAAATGTGTTTTCTGAAGCTTTACATATCTGTAAATTCTCAGATAAAATTGTAGAATACCTTTCTTTTCATGAAAATCTCAGAATCTTAAACTTTCGCAGAGCAGCTGTTTGTTTTTAGAAGAAAACCAGCTTTATGGGACTTGTGATAGGAATCAATGTCTTCTTTCTGTAGACAATAATTAGGCTGTTTCACACCTGCTTTTAAATGTAGATTTATTGACTTTCTTAACTGTATTTAAACAGATTTTGTCCAGAAATATTTGGTTCATATTTGCAAATATTGTAACATCAAAGGTTAGAAAACCTAATTTATCCAGTGTTTCTGTCCAAATACTGCATTTGACATAACGTCTTCTGCTAAATGATACATTTTCTCACTTTTTTTCAGCCCCACTCAACGTGTGTGTCACGGCTGAGCTACCAAAAGTATGGTGGAACAAAGCTCACTCTCGTACAGCCTGGGAACTACAGCGTGATTGTCCGGGCCACGTCCTTAGCTGGAAACGGGTCCTTTACAGAAACCACTTACTTCTTCATGCCCAGCCGTAAGATGAGATAACGTTCAGCTTCGCTCTATCTCCATAATATAATCAAGTGTTTGCTAAATTGACTCCTTCTCTGTAAAACTGAGGATTTAAGTTATCATACTTAAATACTTCTGTCTTACTGCAGCTGATTCGGGTATGTTTTGGATTGTGAGCGGCCCGGTCATCTGCTCCATCTTGCTGCTGTTCGTGGGAGGCGGCGTGTTTTACATCATCAGGAAAAAGTAAACTTTGTGCAACACAACACAGACAACACCTGTTTTGTTTAACTTTATTCCAGCATTTGTAAAAGTATAACCGCAAACCTCAATTTATTTTATTGGGATTCTACCTGATAAATCTACACAAAGTAGCTCATAATTATAAAGTGGAAGAGAAATGGTTAAGTTTTCTCCGATGACCCCATATAAAATTTCACCGCCTTCAGAAGTCACTTAACTAGTAAGAAGAGACTACCTGTGTGTGATTTGATCTCAGTATTAATCCAGGTGTTGTGTGAAGGTCGCAGAGGTTTGTTAGAGAATATTAGGGAATAAACAGCATAGTGATGACCAAGGAACACAGCAGACGGGTCAAAGAGAGTCTCATGAAAACAATGTGTGAACCAACCATAAATCAACTAAAAACATGGCACTTTACCCAAAATGACTTGCTGGGAAAGGAGAAATGTATTCATAGAAGCAGGCTAGAGGCCCACGGTAACTGTGGAGCAGCTCAGAGAGCTAGAGCTCAGGTGGGAGAATCTGGAGACAGGAAAACTATTAGCTGTACATTCTAAAAATCTGGTTGTCATAAAGAAAGCCAGAAGAATTGTGTGCAACATCCCATGCAATGACATAGCAAACTTGTGGTACAAGATGCTTTATTAGATATAACAGAATTTGAAATAAAAAGGGTGTTTTTCAAGATGATCTGAAAATAGTGTCAAGATAAAGTTTTAGGCGTTTCAAACGCTTTTCGTGATTGTGTTATAGGCAAACCGAAGGGCCATTAGGAGATCTCATCACCTCACCGAATCCTGAATATTTCAGCGCAAATGACAGTAAGAACCTATTTAGATTTTTCCACCGTTCTGCTTCGTTGTTTGCAAACACACAAAAAAAAAGTAGCTGTCAACTTTAGATCTGTGAAGGTTTCATGTAGTGGCGTGTGCTTTGTTTTGTTTAGTGTATGTTCCCGATGAGTGGGAGGTTCCGCGGGAGAAGATCACGCTGCTCAGGGAACTGGGCCAGGGCTCCTTCGGCATGGTGTACGAAGGAATCGCTCAGGACATCGTCAAAGGAGAACCGGAAACGCACGTAGCCGTCAAGACCGTCAACGAATCGGCCAGCCTGAGAGAGAGGATCGAGTTCCTGAACGAAGCTTCAGTCATGAAGGCGTTCAGCTGTCACCACGTGGTATGGCTTAATTTATTTTCTTCTTCCTTTTTTCATGAACAAAAACCATCAGCGTCCAGTACACTGAGGCAGCTCGCAGCTTTTTGCTGAAAGCGGCGTGAACACATGTGACTCACAGAACCATGACTCGCTTGTTGTGCTGAAGCTGCCATATTGACACACAGTCAGACTCCAAAACAAATGTTCACGCTCTGTGCCTGCCGCTACTACTTCATTACACAACCTGCGGATCCGCAATTAGGCCGCCATGTGTCCGCGCTGTCGGCTGAATCAAAATTATGTTGGGATGTAGGGGAAGAATTTCATTACTTACTGTACCTGTGGAGTGGGAGAATTATGGGTATGGATATCTGCATATTAAACATTCTCACGCAGGTCCTGGAAAGCATTTATATCTAATGTACTTGAAAGTCTATGAATAAGATGCAACTACCTGTGTATTTTTTGTGTTATCTTTTTTTTTCTTTTTAAGTGGCTATATTTATTCATATCCATGTGGTTAGAGAATATTTAATTTCATCTAAACACCACATTGCTGCTAAAATGACCAATATTTTGAATTTGCTGTTAGGTACGTCTGCTGGGAGTCGTGTCCAAAGGTCAGCCCACGCTGGTGGTGATGGAGCTGATGACTCACGGTGACCTGAAGAGCTACCTGCGGAGTCTGAGGCCAGACTCTGAGGTTTGTTCTTCTGTTTGTGCAACTACCTCCACATTATCGCTTTTTATTATCAGTGAAGGGGAGCTGAAGTGTCCCTGCAGCCTGTCGGCTTACAATTAGACTGAGTAAAAAGACTGATTACAGATAAAAGATGAAGATTTGTATTTGGGTTTTTTTTGTAGAACAATCCAACAGGCTGCCCGCCGCCCAATCTGAAAGACATGCTCCAGATGGCGGCAGAAATTGCAGACGGCATGGCCTACCTCAACGCCAAAAAGTTTGTGCACAGAGACTTGGCGGCCAGAAACTGCATGGTGGCAGAGGACTTCACCGTCAAGATCGGAGGTCCGTGCTCGTATGATTTGATTTGTGTTTTTCCACCTAAAAAAGCCCAATGTGTGTGAGTGGAAAAATGTTTTCCCCCTATATGCCGAGTCATCTTTGTCTCCCACTGCCTCGCAGACTTTGGAATGACGCGGGATATTTATGAGACGGACTACTACCGTAAAGGAGGGAAGGGCCTGCTTCCCGTCCGGTGGATGGCTCCAGAGTCTCTGAAGGACGGAGTGTTCACTGGCCACTCTGACTGCTGGTGCGTCACGCCTCGGCTCCTGCGCCGGCGCTCTCCTGAAAGCAAACCTTTCATCGTAAATATGTGTCGTCTGTGTGTGGTGTTTGCAGGTCTTTTGGGGTCGTGCTGTGGGAAATCAGCACATTAGCGGAGCAGCCTTACCAAGGTTTATCCAATGAGCAGGTTCTGAAGTTTGTCATGGATGGAGGGTTCCTGGACCGACCTGACAACTGCCCTGAGAGGATGTAAATATAGATTTCTTTTTTTTTCTTCTCCTTTCGCCTAGGAAACAAGGGATGCAACAATACCAGATTTTTCAAAACGATACGGTATCAATACTTGGATCTGAGAACTACCAATGCTGATAGTTCTACCACAAAGAAAAATGCAATGAATGACACAGCTTTTATTTATTCTCTGCTTGTTACAACAAATAGTGAATTAGATTAAAGAATAAAATATGAATATGAATGGTAAATGTAGCGCTTCACACTACATTCAGTCAGTCACTCATTCACACAAAAATGACCACAAAACAAAAAATTCAAGTGAAAAATTTACATTTTCTGTAAAACTATTGTCAAGTTTCCACATTTTACGTATTGGTTCATGTTATCACTCAACTTTAACAAGTATAAGTGGATTAGAATGGTATCGGCACAATACCAGTATCCGAGCATCCCTATTGGAAACAGTAAATCTTGCTGAAAATTTTCAGATTTTAATTTCTTTTATGTCTTCTGAAGCTCTTTCATCAGGCCTAACCCCTTTGGAATTGTTCGTACCCTTTGACCACCTCTACATTTTGACCCACTACCTCTGCCTTTCACTGTAGGGTTGATTCTTCTTCACACTTAAACCTAGTTTATAATCTAAGTCGAAACGGACCGACGCAGCGCCGTTATCCGTCGATGCAAGGACGGACAGAGTCGAGCCACGTTTTTCTAACTATCCGTCTCCATCAATGTAGAGCGTATGCCTTTGATTGATCAGCTCAACAATAACCAGAGATCATTTCACAAGAACGGGGCTCTATAGTCGCTGTAATCAGGAGTCAATGCAGCGTTTGGGCGCTACATGCTCTGCAAAGACCACATCTCTCCCATGGTTTTTACTCAAAAGGAGACTGTGCTGCACCCAAAATCTTGCTTTTAATGACTTTAAGAAACTTACCTGAATACAGGAAGCCTTTTCAAAGGAAGAGTAACCTAAATCCTGATTTTATTGGCCATATTTTTTTCTAATCAAGACCTAAAAAAAACAACCTAAAAACTTTGCATAATTTATTCTAAGGCAATCCTGCAACACCCTTAAGTTTTGCATCTATGGTAACCACCACGTCCCTTTCTAACAACAAATCCGACTACTTTAATCAATTAAAGAATTGCACACTCAGTTTTTGTTAAGTACGCAAGAAAAAAATTGGCCCTGGAGTCATTTTGACTTGACTATTTTGACCGTGTGACAAAAAGTTTGGACACCCCTGTTTTAAGGGAATTTGTTGCATGGGTTTCAATGTATAGGTATGAGGTACTGATTATCATAGGGGTTAAATGCATACAGATGCCACACTTTCATATTTATTTTTAATAATTTGCAAACCACACATAAAATCGCAAATTTCTCTGCAGAACACTTTAGAATTATATATATATTTTAAGGTTTTCGGGCTCTAAAATAGTTTTTTTAATCTGGTTTTGTGTGTCACGACCAGGCACAGCCTGATGCAGATGTGCTGGCAGTACAACCCCAAGATGCGGCCGACGTTCCTCGAGATCATCGAGATGCTGCGGGACGACCTGCACCCAACCTTCCAGGAGGTCTCCTTCTTCTACAGCGAGGAGAACAAAGTCCCCGAGACGGAGGACTTCGACCTGGACCTGGACAACATGGAAAGCATCCCCCTGGACCCGTCGTCTTATTCCCAAAGGGAGGAAAGCTTAAGCAGAGACAGCGGGCCCTCAGTGGCCCTCAGGGGGAACTACGAGGAGCATGTCCCCTACACACACATGAACGGTGGCAAGAAAAACGGGAGGATCCTATCGTTGCCCAGATCGAGTCCTTCCTAACATCTCCTGCCCGGCCCCTCCCCCTAAAATGACTAGTAACACTTCCCCTTCCCCACACCCCGTCTCTTTTCAGTCCATTTTTCTGTACCCTGCATCTGTTTTCTAATGATTTTCTTATTTTTACAGAAACCCTTCGAGAAAAAAAAGAAAAAGGAAAAAAAAAAGACCCAGATCTCAGGACACTGAATTTTCTTCCTCATGGCTGCCAAGCCAAGGCAAGCAAGGGATGCAAACGCCTGTTTTTAACTTGCTCCACGACACATCAGACTTCATATTACCCCAATCTGCGGTAATAAGTTAACACAATGTTTCCAGGACTTCTTGTGACGGAAACACCAACAATAATAATAATAATAATAATAAAAGAATCTAAACTGTGAACACAGCAAACCTTAGACAACCAAGAAGGCTGCTCGACCTTCCCCACCATCCTAAACGGGAAAAAACAGAGAAAACTCTTCCCCCCCTGCAATGCCGAACTGCATTTTCCACACTGATGTGCTTTTACCTTTTTTTTGTCTCTCCAAATCAAATCTTTTTACTCTGATGGTGGCCTTTTTCTAAAAAATATGTGGCCTATAAACTACAGAATCGTGTCTGTGTAAAGAACAAACATGTATTCCTCGAGGAACATTTTCTTTCTTTTATTTTTTATTTTTTTGGTTCTGCAAAATTCCAAACTGCACACAGATTTATCTGGTGTTTGGTGAATAGTTTTAATTTATTGGTTTTCTCCTTATTTCCCTCCTCTGTTTGTTTCTGCGTCCTCACTTTGTGGCTGAAGGATATTTAAACAGTTAAAAGTTGGACAAAAGAGTTCGTCAGACTTACCAATAGCTGCTGCTTTGATATATTATAGTGGGAATATAAATATATATAATATATATAGTATATATAAAATAGTGGCTTTTCTTAGCCAATATTTTATATATAATATACTGTATAACATTGATGGGTTTTTTGTAAATACTGTAGTTATTTGTGTTCTTCATCAGAGGGTTTGCTTGTGTTTTAATGTCTGTTTTCTTTATTTTTTTATTCTTTGATGATTATTTTGTTTTCTTAGCCCCAGAAATTACACTAATCTACCCTCAGTGCTCTCTGTGTCTTAGGCATCCAGCCCTTGATTATTTTTTTATTATTTAATGTTACTTTTTTGGGGGGGAAATATTCAATATATGGTGGCAACTTTACTACTGCAGAAATCATTTTAAAGAAAATCAGGAGAAATATCCTATAAGCTTTACGAAAGGGTGAATGAGGCCTTTATAGGGTCAAAGTGCTCCTAAAAAGATCACAGTTTGCCTTTTAATTACTTTGCTTTTTGGGGGGGGACAGAGAAAAACAAAATTCAGTTGCAAAAATCTGGTATAGAAATTATGCAACTTCTAGTGGTTTAGTTCAGGTTTTGTCTCGGTTAAGGATTGTGCTCGGCTCTAGAGTAGGAATGCAGCTGAAGCGGATGATGTTCAGGACCTTCTGTTTTAGACTCCAGGAATGATAAAATCTCCCACAGCTCGTTGCTCCTGCACTGCCGTCGCTTCTTAAGGCTTCCTGTCAGCCGCTGAACTCTTCCCCCTTCCAAATAGGTGTGGTGGAAATGTCCACGTTTCCTGGCCGAGGCCTGGAGAAAGATGCGGAAAGTTCCAAATGGATTCACAGCCGGCAGTCCTGCTCTCTGTTCAGCACACCGGGTGGGTGGGGATCATGACTTGATTGTTAATCCTTCTCCCTGCACGGTGTGCGGCAGCGTTCTCGCTCAGGACTGACATTCCAGGATTTAGTCACAAACTCTGTGTCCACTCAAAATCCAGTTTGGCTGACATCGTTGAACTGACCTGCTGTGTTACTCTATGGCTGCCTGGGTTCTTAGAAGATAAGCGCTCACGTAGTCGCGTCTTTTCATGGTTTTTGCGTCGATAACGTTCCCATCAGCAGTGCCAACAAGGTCAAGAAACCTGAAATGGCAACTTTTTCTCTAATTGTTTTCTTTGAGGACACAGATACTGTGATTGCCAAGCCAGCTGAGCAGCATTCATCGTGTAAAGCTTGGCCAGAGATAGCAGAGAATCTGCCTCCATATCTTACCAGTGCCTTTTTAAGTTTCTTTTTCCAACAAAGCCAGAACCTCTTCTAGGCTGATGTGAGATGCAGAAAACCGCTGTCTGTGTCCTCTCTGGTTTTGTTTTGACACTGCAAGCAGAAGCAAATGGTTTCTGATATGTTCCTTCACACAAGGAGTCATGTTTGGGTCGGTTTGGCGTCACCCAGAGTCAACTGAGGTTGGGATTTACAGAGGTGGACAAATGTGTCGCCACAGCTGGTGGAGATGTGTAGCAAGCCTTCATATCTACTGTTTCTGTAATGCAGCAGCCTAATCTCACAATGAACGGTCCAACCCTGTCATTTTAATGCAACGGTGGTGCATTTACTAGTAACCAGAATCACTCCTTTAAAAGAAACTGAACAAAGGTGAAGGGAGTTTATGTCCACTGAACCATTTGTTTTTGCTGATTTGGAAGTCAGCACATAGTTTTAGGACATATATGGTCCTAGAAGACTGAATGACGACCATCTGGTTGATACAACCTACCAGATTTTTCATTATTTTAAAGAGTTCATCCTCCGGCGCAGTTACAGCAGACATGAAGTCATTTTTAACAAGGTTTTTGTCTAATTTCGTCCCTTAAAAGTCGTCATGTTTGTGACAGAAAAGGCTTTTCCCAAGCTCCTTGGCTACATAGCAACTAATGGTTGCTATGGAGACTTGGCAACCCCAGGACGCCAGGTATTGCTGTGAGCTTTGGTGATTTCTTTTTTTAAATGTACATATATCACACTATCTGTAAGTGATTGCAGTTTAAATATGTGTTAGGTTAAAATAAAGAAATGCCTCAGTTACATTTGTTTTAAAGCAATTTGGTTTAAAAAAAAAGTTGTATTCTGTGAGAATCTGCTATGGCAACAAAAAGCAGGACTTTCTTTGAAGGCTTTTTTTTACACACACACACCAGGTGTAACCAACACATTTGTCTGCCTCAGAGTTTTTAAGGTTTTTTTTACAGTTAAACCAAGGACCTAAAATCTTGAGCTTCATACTTGCCTTACCAGCTCCATGCTTGGGATGGAAATGGGCAACAAAATTGGAAACCTATTAAGATGTAACAGTTCTGCATTGGCGATTGAAATTTAGCCTCTCAAGAGTATTCCATCATACATCTTTAAAGTTTCCGGTACTTTGTAGCATGGTCTCTCTGGTCTCGTCTCCATATGCAACTCTTAACTCAAAGTGGTGCCCGTGTCTTTGCCCGAGGTGGTTATTTATTCGAAGCAGAACACATTTCGCTAGCTTGAGTCGTTTTGTCCGAGGTGGTGGAGCTGGCCCTGAGCAGCTCTGTTAATAGTTTGTAAGTAGTTGTCATTGTCGTCTTCGTGTTTGGCCGGAGTCTACCTCAGTGCAGGAGGAGGAATCGGTTCAGAGAGCCTCAATCATCCCCGCCGCCTGCTCAGTATCACTACAGAGAAAAATCACTTAATCCCACATTTCACACATAGATTATGCTTTCTAGTAGGTCAACTCTCTGCTGCCTCCTTTTATCTCTTATTGTGTCAGGGGGAAACCTTGCATTATTTTAGATTGGTGACCTTTGACCCCCACAAGAGGAAGCAGATGACCTCAGACTGCTTCTCTCTGCTGATTTAACAGCAGATCCTCTGAGTGTCTCTGTGATCACCAGCATGCAGCCAAAGCTAACCAAGCTCAGTCAGGACCTTATGCTCTGTAAATGACCTTTCCCACAGTCGCCCTCATCTTGTCCTGAGTCTGATATATATATTTTTTTCATCTGTGTATGTTTTGTTTTTTTTCAAGCTGTGAATATCAAGAGATGACCTTTTTATTTTATGTCAACCCCATGGATTCAGTGGGTCTGTAGTGGCGGATCATGACCCAGAAGTGCGGGCCAGTTACAGAGGAGCTTTTCCCTGCCGCAGAGGAAAAGCTGACCGGGGGCCATAAACAAACACTTTTAACAGATAGAAGATCTTGCTTGTACATTTTTTTTTGTCTCAGGGAGGCGTCTTAATGCTTTGTCTCGAGAGCCTAAAGAGGAGGTGGAGGAAGAAGAGCTACCTACCTTTATATCTACTCTGAGTCAACTAAAGATGATCAGGAATCCTCATCTCTGGATCTGATGTGATGTGGTTCAGACTGCCCTCTAGTGGCTAAACGGGGGCTGGTTCTGATTTTATATCCCTCAGACTGCCCCCTAGTGGCCAAACAGGGGCATCGCAGTGCCTTCTTAAGAGTATTGGCACACCTGACTCAGACTGGCCTGTCTCCCAACAACACCAGATTTTTCCGTCTCCAAACATGAAATAAAAAACGTGTTTTTTTACCCATTCTGTTTCTTTTTTTCTCTTTTTAGATGTAAGTGCATAAAAAAAACCACATCAATTTGTGATTAAGAAGAAAACCAAAAGGAAACCTGACCAACTCTACTTTGTTGAGCTCCAGTTTAGTTAGTTTGTGGGATGAGAGATGTGCACCAGCTTCATGGTTCGATGTTGACGGATGTTTGGTTCTGAGAGGTCTGTTACAGCAGTGACACCCCGCCCCCTCCAAACAAAAACCTATCATTTTGAAAACTAGAATGATTAATAAACGCCTCAAAATGTAAATAGCAGCAGATGTCGTCTGTCTGGAAATATGGAAATAAAGAGAAGCACTTGGTTTTAGGGAAGGTTTGGTAAACTCCTGTTGGGTTGAGAACAAATCAGATTACTGTTTATCATTCTGTTTTAAGCAGATAAAGTATTACATTTTAGAGATGTTGATTTCTATTTTTTTAGCCAAAGTAGGGGAAGTTACCTAAAATACTTTTTCTGACTGTAAAGTTTTCCTACACTTGTACATGATGAATTTAACATTATCAATGTGTGTGAATATATCTTTTTTTTTCTAAATTTAAAGATTATTGATTTGTCTTCTTTTTATTATTATTAGTTTTAACGACCCTACCCACCACACAGGGCCGTGTCGTCTGTTTAGCTCACTAGTCTGAGGGCAAGATGGAAAAATATTTGGCCTCAAACTTCTCATAATCCTACAATAGTCGTCTGAATGTCGGCTGCCCAGGCCCACTCTTTTTAATCTGAACCTCGGTCGAATCCTTTTCTTCTCTCGTCGTTATGTCTCCTTTGTTTTATTTTCAACATGAAACGATGAAATTCATTTTCTTTTTTATTTCAAAAGAGGGAGAGCTGGAAAAGACCACTGCGGGTGTAGCTTGAAGAGGAATTACAGGGGAAAACATCCAGAATTTACTAAAAAGAAAAACTGGTGCTTTGAGAAGTATAGTTTCAGTTCAGACTAAAAAGCTCTTCCTGCAAACATTCAGTTAAAAATGTTTTTTAAAATTTTGTACAACCCCGTTTGAATTATTTTCATTTAGAAATTTGACTTATTTTTTATTATAAATGAAGTTCTTACAACTTTTTTTTTAATCACCCTTATTTATAGGGACGGTATATGTCTTTCCCAAACTCATTCAATTAGGCAACGATTATTTGGTGAAATGAGCGGAGTGTTCACTAGTGACAAATTGTGAGATTACAACTGAATTATTCTATATTCCTCTCACATTTATGGGAAATAACTTACAGGGAACATTTGTAGGCGTGTCTTCTGCAGTTTAAGGGTTATATTTATAATCACAGTATGATTTTTTTTTTTTTTTTTTTTGAAGGCTGGTTTGCATAAGTAACCACAGCCATGACCAGACAAACACTGAACAGGTTGAAGCTTTGAAACTTCTCAGACTGAATCCACCAGTGCTTTATTATCATTTATAAATTCTGATTGGTTGCAGAAAAATGATAGCAAATGACGCCTTTTTGTAGATTTAAAGAGAGCCAGTGGTCTGCTCCAGTTCGGTCACTTTGTGTTTGTTGCTTTGTTTGAACCATTGTCTGACTGCTCCTCTTTGTCGTCTCAAAGTGTTTTCTCTCAGTGCACATAGGTGGTTTCCCAGATTTCTGTGTGTAATCCTGCAGGATACCTCTTTATTAATGTACGTTTTATTGCAGATGTGTTCGTTTTTAGAACATATTGTGTATACATTACGATGAGACGTTGTGAATGCAGACAGTGTGTGTAAGTGTGTGTGTGTGTATATACAGTCAAAACCCAGAAACCTGCAAAAACCCCATGGAGATCGCTTTATCCCCCTCCTACTCACCTCACACTGGATCCAAATGTGCCATGATTTAACTTTCTGTACCACAGACAGCCAACGTGTTGGAGTTCCTCTCACCCACACACACTAAACACAAGAGATAAATACTGTACAGTTGTACAGAATCAAAAAAAAAGTTGTGCCATGACTAAAAGAACGCTTGACAATTATTTTTTCTATACGTTTTCAAAAAGGAGAGCCAAGTAGTGACATGTAAAGAAAATGTTGCAATGATATGAGAATAAAACAATCTTGCTGTGTGTAAATTATTCAACAATTAACTGTTTATATTAAAATTATGAATAAAATTATTGGAGAATATGTGTCTTCTTGCAGTCCTTTAATGCAGAAAATTGCATTAAAAAGCTTCTCTTAGAGCTGTTGTCAATAACTGTCTCAATCCAAAGAGCTATTTCCTTGCTGCAGAATAATGTCTGTCCAACTATTTGAGCATTAACGTTTTACAGATGGACACTAAGATCACGTTATTCATTTTTGAAAGAAACACAGTACATATTTTGTTTGTTGAGTTTTTATAGAAAATACAACACCTTTTCGTAGAATGAGGTTAATTGATTCCTTCATTATTTTCGTTCCAAATTATTCTGTATTTATGAGATAATAAAAAAAAATTATCTATCCTAATTGTTGCCAATTAACTAAAAAGCCATTGTCTAATTTATTAATTATTTCCCTTTTTTTATTTATCACAGTTATACATGTATGTTAAAATCTAAGGTACAATATCAGATTAGTTCATCCTCAGGTTGAGCAAATGAATTAATATTGAATATATTGTAAAAAAAAAAAAAAAAGAATTTAACTCATTTTGAACACAGTTTACAAAGGGTTTGCTGCTTGAAATGGTTGAAGAGTAGTCAAGTACGATCTGGTAGACAAATATGAAAAAACAGAACAAAATGATATTTTGAATGTGATAATGATAATAGTTTTTGAGAAACTGCTAAATTTCGGTATAATTTATACGAGAGGATCACTAAATAGCAAATAAGTACTACAGCTATCTATAAAAATAAAATCAAAATGTCTTAAGATTTTTTTTTTGTAAATGCATGTGTTAATTTCAATTTCTTTATCTATTTTAATCTTTCAGTAATATTCATCATTTTATTTGATATAACTAATCAGAAGTTGACTCGCTGGACACATCAACCAGTCAGAGTCACACAAATAATTTAAAGGATTTGAGATTACAGGTGATTTTAACAGCTATCCATCTAAACCGCTTAATCCTCAGGGGGGTGGTGCCTATCTCCAGCTGTCAAAAGGCGAGGTACACCCTGCATAGGTTGTCAGTCCATCGCAGGGCAACACAGACTCACACCTAAGGACAGTCATATTTTTGGATGCACACAGATAAACTCCATGCAGAAATAGCTTGGGCTGGGATATGAACTCACAACCTTCTTGCTGCTGGACCACAGTGCTACCCACTGTGCCTTGTACATATACATATTTCAAACCAGGTTAATGATATCGCCTCAATTCACAACAGATGTGGTCTCAATGCACTTCACTTGAAAACTCGTAGCAATACAAACATTCCAATCTGTTTAAAAGGTTTTTTTATTCAATGAATCCCTGCAGGTTGCATCAAGTCATTGACTTGCAGTTGTGCTCTGTTGAAGAGATAGAAGAGACACAAAAAAGAAAAAGGGAACCGATGTAAAAAGTTGTATTACAGCACATGGAGAACGACAAGTTACTGGAGCTTCATCCCGGTTGACGCCCCCCATCCAGCAGGGCACCGCGGGTAAGGACACCGAACCAGGTGTAGCTATGGAGGGAAAAACACAAAACAAAGTTAACAGTCAAAATAACAGATAATGATACAACTGGAGAGTAGCAAAAGAGTATTATTTCATGCCTATGAATACATTTATTTGATTGGTTTATTAAAAATTGTGAGTTTATTTTAGGTTAATAATGATTTAGATCAAAAAATTTAGTATAACATTTTTGCTGATTCAAGTAGTTTTCACCAGTATGTTTGTAATATATTTTCAGCTTGTGCTATCTTCTGCTTCCTCCACACACCTGAGCCTTGTTCAGTGATTGTCGCCCTGTGTGGTTGGGCCATCTTTTGGAGTCCATTCCAGAAAGCAGGCTTAAGGGTAAGTTTGAGAATAACCTCAACTTTCGGTTCCAATAACATATCTTTCAAGGCCTGCGGCAATTAACCAAGCGTTCTGGAACAGGCCCCTGGTTTCTCTGGCTCTCTGAGTATAAAATGTTGACAGATTATTGTCCCTTTTTGGGATCCTCCTTTTGATTTTGAATTTTTTTTGAATATTTGGTTCCTCACACCTTCCCTCATTACTGTTAATTTCATCCAAATGTTAAGGTTTGGAGAGTTTTCTTTGGTACAGGGAAAGCTTATGTGATTCTGAGTGAATTCGGTCTGAAGTCTAACAAATCTTTTACAACTAATACTGTGTCTGTGTATCAAAAAATTTTATGTCAAAACTTTTTACTGAAAGAGGTTAAACTAAACATTCAAAGAATAAAACAATAATAATGCATTAAGATTATAAATAAAGAGCCTCTCAGCAGCTTTGAATCAAGAAAGCTCTGTCCTAAGGTATTGTTTATAGTCAGCTACAGGGGAAAAGCATGAAAGAACGGACCTATATATAAATTATAATTCTGTTAGACTATGTTCACATTCTCTGCATTTCTGACTTCGTCTGAGCTAAAAAGAATTGAGACACATCTCTCTCTAGACATGCAAAGCTGGCAAAGACATACTATAAATGTCTTACAGCTTCAATTGGATCAAAAATGGTCATCAAAGAAGGCTAAAAACCTTTACAAATCATAATTATTTCTGTTTCTTTTAAAAAGAAAATATGTTTTCCTTTTATTTCATAATTAAACACTTAGGGCCTGGTTTATGGTAAAACCCACGCAAACCAACCAGCATCTCAAAGACAGGCTGAGCCTGATCAACACTGCGCAGAGCGCATTGAGCCTGTTAAACCCACAGGTGCTCTTGGCGTTTCTGTAAGAAGTTGCCAAATATTGGGAGAAGAATATGCAAAGAAGTAGGTGTTCCAGGCGCATGTGATTTACTAAGTATAACAATGTCTGCGTTGGCTAATTTAGCGTCTATTTTAAGCACGTCTTGATTTTGCACAACATTCAACATTAGTTTATTGACAAACAAAAAAAAATTAATTCACACACAATATAAGCAATATAAGCCCCAGGACAGACAGAGCAGCGGAGGAGACGGTGCATAGGCTGACCAGGAGGAGATCCAGGGTGCAGCTGAAACCACTAAATTGGTAAGAGGTCTTACGCCAAACCGGATGCACGTCAGCGTCCACCATGATAAGATGCATCCGAATTGGGCTTCCAGTCAGGAAGGAGTTAGGGAAAGTGGCCTGTATGCTAACTATAATAGCCACTTTATAGGGACCTATGATGCTAACTAACTGGCGATTAGGAGCTATGTGCCATCTCACAATCCCTTGCGCCACAAGACGCAGTCAATACAAGTCGCCCGTCCCACCTCACGTAAAATAACGGAAATGGCCGAAAGGGAAAAGATGCTTTTTTTTTTCTTTTTTTTTTTTTAAAAGGGAAAAGATGCGCGCATGTGAGTCATAGACTGTAAAAAAAGAGTACAACAACCTCTTCCGAAGGTTTATTTTGATATGCGTCATTCATGTGCGTTCACGTCGCGTAATGATGTCTGGTAGAAAGGCTGTTCGGAATGGGCACATTCGCGAACGGCTCCCTAGACTACTAGCCATAGTGTTTTCACTGTTGACCCCATGAAAGGTTAAGGATTAGTTGCTAGTGTTAGTGCTTAGAGGCTAACATTCAGTGGTTTCGGATGCAGGGCCAGAGTAGCAGGTAAGTGGTTTCCTGGAATCCTTTCCGTGAGAACGTGGATTGGAGGAGGAAACCCAGGAGGATGAAGGAAAACTGGATCAGAACCTGAGAGGAAGCCAAGGAGCAGACGGCCTGCGGTCACACCAGCCATCTAGGAAACGCGCCAATCTTTGGCCGAGTAGTGGGAACCATTTACATATTATTGACGCAATTCAGAAGCGTCTGCTTCACTGCAGTCCGGTGGGTGGCGCCAATAGTTGTTTTTGGTAGATGTGATCGCACACCCGATAAAAGAAGAGAGAAAAACAGTGGCATTCCAATTCTTGACATGAAGAATAACAGCAACGCGTAGTTTCTGCCTTTGCTTTTTATAATCAGCCAGATTTACGCAGTGCTCGTGGAGGAAGAAAGACATAGATCTGAAAATGCCAGAGCACTATGGATGCAGCCTTTGCCTGAAGCCTTCTTCTTCTGTTTTTTTTTTAATGCTTTCAGGGTTGCAGACGCTGTATAAATACGTCCGCGGTGGGCAGGGCTTCCACGTGGGCGGCGCACATTCATACTTTCATTACGTCTTTTTCACGTGGGTGGGGTTAAGCAGTCGAGCTGAAGCAACCACGCTCAGAACAACCTCCAGAGTCGGGCCAAGGTTCCGCGCTCAGGCCAGAGGATCCGTGCTGGGGCCTGCGGTCACACTGAAATTTAACCTTGACACAGGTTACCCCCTGCTGTTCGGTCCCGGGTAGAACGTAGGTGTGACCGTGCCTTAAATATCTTCAAGAGTAAGTTCTTTAGAGCTGATTTGGCCATGTTACCACGCTTACAGTCAAGACAATCTGGCGTCAGCTTGCAGTTCCTGTCCCTCTCTTAAAGCTGGGGTGGATAAGCCTCAACGAGCTGCCCCTGCCGCCAATCAACCACGCCCCTTGCAGAGAAGGTGAGGAAACAAACACACAGCAGAAGGAACCAACACAGCACAGGATCCCCACAATGTCCATTATTCCTCCTCTCTCTAACCGTGGTGCAGCTCGCATTAACGGCTCCTCACTACCACCTGATATCACACAATCTTAGTAAATCACCCGCTAATTAAGGACTACCCACTCGTGCAATTTTTTTTAACGCCGCAGGCAATTTTCCGGTCATCATCAGGAATCTTGATAAATCAGGCCCTTTGTGTTTGGTCTTTCAAATGATATTCCAATAACATAGGATGGAAGTTGTGGTTCTAAGGTGACAAAATTAATTGTAAAGGGCCAACTAAGTTAAACCAAAGAGGATCCAGCATGAACAACACACAGAAAATTGGGCCAGCTCAGGCTCTCAACCCCCGAAAATCTGACATTGGCTACATTTACATGCAGCGAATATTCGGGTTAAGGTCACTATTCGGGTTTCTAAAACATTCGGAACAACCCGTTTACATGCCTAAAATGAGAGAGTTACTCATAGAGTTTTTTAAAACCCTGCGGTACCCCTTTTCTAACCCTGATATCTAGTCATGAAAAAGCGTATCCCCATCAAAAGGAGCATTGATTTGTATTCTGCACATGTTCTATTCGCAAGGAATCTTGGCCTTTTGAGTAGAGGAACTTCTAGTATGAGCCATCTGGCATAAAACTCCCATGTCTACAAGACTGTGAAAGACAGAATGTGAGAAAAATCTGGGAAATCACTATATATGATTTTTTTTTTTAAAGAACTTATTTCAAATCAAATCAAACTTTATTTATAAAGCGCTTTTCAAACTACAAAGTTTATCAAAGTGCTTTACAGATTAAAATGCCCCCCCCTCCCAAAATCCAAAATAAAAACATCACTACAACTATACACCCCCCCTCCCATCCTGTCTCCCATGCATGCTCATACTTAAAAGCAACAAAAATAAAAAAGTAGTTCTGAAAATGTACAGTGCCTTCTTGTAAAAGAAAATGATTTGCTATTTGCATCAAAACTACATTATTATAAGGTCAAAAAGTTAAGTGTAGAAAAGGTTGTCCATGAGTCAGATTAGCAGCTCTGTCCACTGACAGACACGTTTCCCTTTTATTCAAAAGTTAAAACGCCAACATTTTTAACGCTTAGTCATCATTCACAGACCCAGTTTCACAATAACCAATGTTATGGATGTTTTAGATCTCCTCCCACTTCAGAACACCTCACTTAAATGTTAAAGAGTTATTGAAAGACTTCTGCAAAATGATTGTTTTAAGGTAATTTAGGAGGGCTTTATTTCATTTGTTGAAGGTGTGTCAAAGCAAACCCCTTGATTAATGAAGTCTAATCATTTAAAAAGCTGAAGATATTTAAACTAGAATGCAACTTGGAAACATGGATAGACAGGAATGGTTGATCTCTGGTACAGTGGAGCATAAACGTAATTGGTTGCCACAGATTCAACATCTATCACTTGAAAAGATGAGAGAGGTCTGTAATTTTCATCATGGGTACTCTTCATCCGTGAGAGACAGAATGTGAAGAAAAAAAAAGAATCCAGAAAATTACATTTTATGGTTTTTAAAGAATTAATTTGCATAATGGTGAAGAAAATAACTATTTAGCACCTGCAAACGAGCAAGAATTCTGGCCCTCGCTGACATATTTCTACTTTTTTAAGAAGCTTTTTTACACTCCACTCGTTACTTGCAGTAAAGGCACCTGTTTAAAGTTATCTTTATGAAAGACACCTGTCCACACCTTCAAACATTCAGATGTCCCGGGCCATCTAAAGTGTGCCAGAGACCATCTGGGTGATCCAGAGGAGGATTGGGAGAATATCATATGGTCGGATGGGAGCAAAATGTAACTCTTTTTGATATAAGCACTCACCTTGTTTGAAGAGGGAAGAATATTGAGTTTAAACATACCCACTGAGAAGCATGGGGGTGGAAATATTATGCTTTGAGGCTACTTTTCTATAAAGAGGACAGGGCGACTGATCCTTATGAAGGAAAGGATGAATTGGGAAATGTATCCTGAGATTTGTGGCTAACACGTCCTTCCTTCCATCAGGGCTGGCACTGGAGATGAAACCTGGTTGGATCTTCCAGCATGTCAGTGACCCCAAACGCACCACTCTGGCAATGAATAAGTGCCTACGTAAAGATAGACATGTGCTGGCTTAAGTAGAGGGATCTTTTGATCACAGTTGGATTTTAATCAACGACTGAATAGTATGTTGCTCATAGTAACCTTTGTTACTGTAGTCCCAGCTCTCTTCATGGCATTGAACAGTTCCCCCTGTGCAGTTCTGAGCTGTTTCCGTATCATTCTGAAGATCATGTGTACCCCCTCCCCATCTTGCTATCCGGAGCCACTTGTCAACAGAGATTGTCGGTGATCTTGTATTTATCCCATTTTCTAAGATTTGCTCCAACAGTTGATCTTTTCTCACCAAGCTGCTTACCTATTGGAGATCGACTCATCCTAGTACATGTGCAGGTGAACAATATTGTCCCATATGTTCTTGGACAGCTCTCTGGTCTTGACCATGGTGGTCGTTGGAGTCTGAATGTTTGAAGGTGTGGACAGGTGTCTTTTTTAAAGATAACTTTAAACAGGTTCCATTAATACAGGTAACGAGTGGAGTGTAAAAGAGTATAGAAGAGCGCTTAAAAAAATAGAAGCATGTCAGCCAGGGACAGAATTCTTGCTTGTTTACAGGTGCTAAATACTTATTTGCTGCACCAATATACAAATAAATTCTTTGAAAATCATACAAAGTGATCTCCTGGATTTTTTTCACATCCCGTCTCTCACAGTTGAAGTGTACCTATGATGAAAAGTACAGGCCTCATCTTTTTAAGTGGCACAACAAACACAATTGGTGTCAAATATCTTTTTAAATTATTAGACTTCATTAATCAAGGGGTTCTGTTTGACACACCAGATTCAACAAATGAAATAAACCCCTCCTACATTAACTTATTACAATCGTTTCGCAGAAGTCTTTCAATAAATCTTTACATTTTTTTTTTATTTTTTTTTTTACAATCTTTACATTTAAGTGAGGTGTTCTTAAGTAGGTGGACATTTAAAATATGGACGATATTGGTTTACAGTGAAACTGGGTCTGTAAATGATGACTAAGTGTAAAAATGTTGGAGTTTTACCTTTAAAATAGAAACGGAGCTGCTACTCTGACTCATGGACAACCTTTTTTACACTTAACCTTTTGACCATTAAATCATGCAAAAATAAAAACAAATAAAACAGGCTGGAATAATTTTAGTTCCACAACTAAAAGTTTTGGAAATGTTAGAAATTTGCCAAGAAAAATACGTATTTTAATTTACGGCGGATTATGCTTGGAGATCCTGCTTTAAATCCCTGGGGGGGGGGGCAGAGCCCAGAGCCCTCATTTATCAAGCATCTGTAGAAACTATGAAACTTAGAATGTTGGTACGAACAGTCGAAAGTTGGGTTCATGAACTGTAGGATGGCCACTCGTAAGCATGTTGGTACACAAACATCTGTTAATACATCCCTTACCTAGGTTCCCGTTCAGTCATTTGCATACACAAACCCCCTCAGTTAACCATATATGGTAACACCACATCAACTCTCAGATCACATGCATTAAAGGTCTTATTTATTGGTGTATTTGTATTATTATCATTTTCTGTTATATTTTCTTTCTCCAACTGATGCAGGGAATTGAGTTTTGAGAATATTTTCACATGCAGCATGCTTATATAACTTAAAATCAGTGACTGTAGTGAAAGAAAAAAGGCTTTACAGTTTTTGGTGATGGAGACTTTTAAGTCTTTGCAATCTTCCTTAAAGGTGCTATATCATGCAAAATCACGTTTTTGGAGATTTCAATCATCTGGTAATGCAATTTTCTCATAAAAGCCCACCGGAGTGTTTTTTGCTTAATTCACGCATGCCTGAGTAATCCTCCTGAATCCTGCTCCCTTAGCAGCTGCCCCTCCCTCTCCTAGAAAACGGGTGAGTGTTCAACTAGTGACTTCACTAGTTGAAAACAAGGGGGTGCTAGAGGTGTCTGCACCGGCCCTGCAGGCAGAGTGGTTTACCTCTGCTAGATTTTCAAGCACATCCTCCTCATTCTCACAGCTCATAGCTGCTTCAGATTTTTGACAGCTTAAAACACTTTTTTTGTTGGATTTTTTACTTTCTCTGTGAAAACGGCTGTTTGGCTGCATGGATTACAGGATTTTATTCTACATTCCTAAAGAACAGCAGCTGGATCAAAGAACAGAGACACCTGATGAACAGAGACGTAAGTGGCTACATGCTAATGCTAATGTGGGTTACCAATTTATCAAGCTGTTGTGTGTTTGGTACAAAATGTATATTTTCAGTAAAAAGTACTAAAATGCATAAAATAATGACCAGACATGTAGATAGTGCTATTATAGACTCATTTATACAGTTTATCAACGAAAAAAAATATATTTTTGGGTGAGTTGCACTTTAAGGAGTTCAATAAAGTCACATAGACTGTGTGATCTCCAGGTGTCAGACTGCAGCTAAATAAATTTTTTGGGGGGGCTGAAAAATTCCTCAGTGTGACATTTCCATAGAGACACAACAAATACCATACATATCTACCAATCTACATTGGTGCAAGAGTTCCTTAGTGTTGCAGCAATGACTCATTGGTAAAGTTACCTCATCTCAGACGGTGTCTACACTGATGACTATGAACTCACTTTGGCACGCTGAATGGTTAAAGTGGCTCCAACGGATGGCATTCTGACCTACTTTCTGATTGTTTCAGGTAAGAGTTATTTGACCTCCCTCTGCACTGATAGACTTTGAACTTCCATCCCCAGATGGAACAAGTAATAATGAAGTATGGAAAAAATTAATGGCACCGTGAAATTACTGTGATTAATTTAGGCTTTTTTACGCCCTTCGTCACAGTTCACAAACACTACAAAAAACGAGGGCAAATCGGAAGCTAAGCATATTTCATTAATGTGGCGGGAAATTATGTTCACAAAAGGAACTTCAGGTTTTCATGTTTAGAACCTTATGAGCAAGTTCTTAGATGGCAAGATAAACAGTGTAGCAGCAGCTTCGCTATTTGTTTCGGGGTCCATCTACTCAGAACCCTGTGAGTCAATTTATTTTTTTTTTTTCTAAAAGATAAATAGAACTGCTAACAAGTAAGAAAAGAATGAATTGGGGTATCCCTTTGGTCATTATTTTACTTCAACTTGAAAACAATGACAACAACATTGAAATTCTCATTTTAAATTGTTTAGGAAAAAGATAAAAATAACCTTATTGAATACAGTGGTCATTATTGTGCAAAACTATTTATTTATTTATTTTGCTTTTAGCCTCAAATAAACCCTAATTTATTTTAATCTTTCCAAATAGTCTCGCTAATAAGTCTCCATGCTTTTCAAGAGAAAAAGAAAAGATCTTTCAAAACTTTCTGTCGAGTTTGATTACTCTGCAGTTTTTCCGTTTAACACACTTAAAAACAAAATTGAGCAATTTAGGCATCAAAAGATGTTTCTTCTTAGGTAACTGAAGATCTCAAAGCTGATTTCCATGGACCTATTAACTATTAGCGAGGCAGGGACTAGGCTTAGATAGATTTAATTTTACTGTTTAATAAAACATGGCTTTTTGACCTATCAGATAGTGTTCCTCTTTTACTTGTTTTCTCTTTTTTAAGCGGGTGCTTTTTCAAAACATGGCGTCATGTTCATGTACAATAACTGTTGAACTGTGACAAAATAACCATATGGGCTGATTCTTTGTACATTTGATGAATGCATATAGTTTTTAGAGTAACAAACCCAAATGAATGTCAGTTCCTCCTTAAACCTGTTTCACTCTGCAAGTTTGCATGAAGCCACAAAATGCAACAGCAAACTAGAGGATCCTGTAACTACGAGCACCTTACAGTAAGTTTTGGTGATTGCCCTGTGACTGTTTTTGCTGTTTAAACATTAATGCAAGCAGTTTGAGTTGCTGCTCTACACAATATGATTTTACAAGTCACAAAGTCTAAGAGGTCAGAAGAGAGGTTTACTGTCAACATATACAACTTGCTTTCTATGTAGTTTTTTTTTCTCTTTCAGACCTGCAGAGGAGCGTTGTGGGCTTTTAGTTAGCGTCAGCTGCCATTACTTGTTCCTCAGACACAGTGATGTGCGAAACTGTACTTCTGAGCTGCAAAGAATGAGAGAGGAAAAGAGGAAGCAGCTGTTTGGCTTTCTACTCTCTGTCTGATGATCAGAGCAGCATTCACACGCTCAAACCCAGAGGATTGCAGTCCTGTTTTCTGGAGCTTTGTGACTTTTAAAGACAAAAGTTGATGAGAAGTTTCGTTCTGCCAATGGTTTCATCTAATGTAAGTAAGTTTCGATTTAACAGAAACGTCTGAGGGTTCTCGAGTAACATCCTCCTTAGTGAGAGCCTGTTTTGTGAGCTGATGATCCATATGCAACATGACGTTTTTGCATGAATTTTCAAAGAAGGCAGAAATGTCCATGTCTTCCTTCTTTGTGTCTGTGTTCTGTTATCTCAAATGCAAAACAACCAGGGAAGTTGTAAACTGTACGCACCGTGGTCTGCTTCACAGTAGCTGCAGCTGTCCGAAGATTAAAGCAAAATTGCGGCTAAAATATTCGACCCGTATCCCTTTTTCTCTAAAAGCAATTTTAATTGTTTCAGACCAGATATGTTGATGTGTGCTTCTGTGAGCCAACAAACTGTTTCATTGCTCTGTGCTTTCATTGCATCCACTTCCTTCTCTTTTTTTTTGGGTATCTATCTGCTCTGTTTCCCTAAACAAGGCACACATATAGGGGAGTAAGAAGCACCATTTCAACTGCTTAATTAACTATACGCTTAATAATGGTGATCTTTTCTCCTTTTATTATTCCTCTTATTGTTGTGTGTAAAAAAAATTATAATCCACATTTATTCTGTCAAAATTAGTCCAAATAAACCAGTGCTCATTTAAAAAAAGCCAAAAGATTTCTAAAAGATGAGCAAGCGAATACAGTTTTGAAGAATATTCACTTTCGCTTTTTAACTCCGCTTCTCCTACTATTTGCTGTACTGTTATTCCTTTTTGGTGCTGGAGGTAATCCCCAGCCTTCTGACTCCCCTCCCTCCTCTCGACTTCCCTTCCTCCTCCTCTTACTGGGTGCCACAGCACCAGTGTGATCGAGCTCCAGTTCAAGCTGGCCTCTGCTCTGCTGTCATGGCCGACTCTCCTCTTAACCACTCCTGGCCTTCCTTCTCCAAGCTCTGGATGAAGAGATGGTCCTTCAAGAGAGGTAAATCTGCTTCCAGCTTCACAGTCGACCCTTGTCTCAGTTTCTCCTCATTCAGTTTTTTTTTTATGATTGCTGTTTGCCATTTTGACCTGATTGTGGTTTGAGGTGAGTGACGGTTGCAGTCTTTCAGATCAGAGTTTGTGAAAAAGTGAAGTGTGCTTTGCATTAAACTGTGAGTGAGCAGAAATGCATTGTTTAATTCAAACAGAAACCTGTGATTTTTTATCTGTGAAGGGCCGTTTTCTGTCTGAAGGGCAGTGTTTGACCTTTTGTGGTCAACGTTAAAGGCGCACTGCAACACATGCAACAGCTCCTGTTCTTCTCTAAACTCGGTAGAGTTACTGTTCGTGCTCATTCACCTCGCTTTTGTGCAGCTTCGCCCCATTGAAACTGCATTGAATTTTCAGATCAAAAAGATGAAGCCGTTTGTTTTTGATGTGCGCTTCAAGCTCTGATCTGACAGTTCTGTTTTTATCTGCGAGCAGCATCCGCCGAGCACTGTGAGAAACGAGCAGCACTTGAATTGTGCGGGGACATGAACTGGTCGCCACAACCTTAAACCCGCTCCCGCTGTCCCAGAAAAAGAGCCGTGTAAAAACACATTGAATGCTATCTTAAAATCTGTGGGTTCGTTTTTTGTCACATCAGAATGACCTAAACTGAAACGGGTTGCTTTTCCTGAACCAGATATCTGTGGGAAACCACTCAATATAAGCAGTCTGACTAAATTAAATCACCTGATCATGGTCAGAGTTCCTCTTGTGATGATCATGTAGCGTTTAAACACACATGTTTGTGGGTTGACATGTGCTTATATTTCATTCCATGTCCTTTAAGATTCCCTTTAAAAATACAAATATATCACATCATAAATGGTTTACCAAGCGTGTGTGACAAGTTACTTCAATGAAAATTGTAAAAAACGTTTTTTTAATCACAGAAGAGCGTTAACTTCTGTAGATTTTGATGATTTCAGCTTACAGATAATAAAAGCCAGAAACTATGTTTTTCCCAAAAAGTTATGTTGCATAAGACTCACTCTGCGGATAAGCTTTATGAAGCTACTGAGTTATTTAACTCCTGCCAAGTTACCTGATTTAATGTACAGTTGTGGCCAAACGTTTTAAGCATGACGCACATAATGGTTGTCAACAAGGTTTGCTTCTGGAGCCCTTTTGTCAGTAGTTTCTGGGATATTCTGAAGTATAATTACAAGCATTTTGTAAGTTTCAACGGCTTTTATTGACAATTGGTTCAACTTTGCGTGAAGAGTCAATATTTGCGTTGACTGCCCTTCTTTTTAAGGCCTCTTCTGTTCTCCGTGACATGTTGTCAATCAACTTCTGAACCAAATCTTGACTCCTAGCAAGGCATTCTTTTATGATTAGTGCTTGGAGTCTATCACGGGATTAGTGGTCTTTTGTTTGTTCCTATACCTTTTGAGGATTGACCACAAGTTCTCATTTGGATTAAGGCCTGGGGAGTTTATTGGACACAGAGCCAAAATTTGAATGTTTTGTTACCTGACCCACTTAGTTATCGCTTTGAAAAAGCATCGTTCTTCGCCACGACTGTTCTTGGATGGTTGGAAGAAGCTGCTGTCAGAGGACGTTTTGGGACCGTTCTTTGTTCATGATTGGGTTTGACTGATGGTAGTAATCTTCTTTGGACAATCCTTTTTCCAGATGCCCAAAAAAAATTGTAAGGGGTTTTGTCAGAGAAAATGACTTTATCCCAGTCCTCAGCAGTCCACTAGCTGTACTTTTTGGAAAATGTCAGTCTATCTCTTTGGGTTTTTTGTTTGTTTTGTAGATAAGTAGGCTCTATGCTGTCGTTCTTAACACAAGGATCCTCTAAATGTTTTGTCTCACAGTGAGACACTTACACCTGCTGCCATCCCTGAACAAGCTCTGCACTGCCAGCACCCCAATCCTGCTCAGTCATCTTTAGGAGATGGTCCCTTCACCTGCCTGACTTTCTTGGGTGTCCTGAAGCAGTTTTCACAACAATTAATCATCGTTCCTTGTTAGTAGGTTTTATTAGCTCTAGTGTAGTAATATTGATTAGTAGCTTTGACAGGAAGAAGATGCAGCAAATGGCTCATGGCCGGGAATCGTACCTGGGACTGTAGCCTCTGTATATGGTGCACTTGCCACCCATTACTGAGCCACTTCTTGCACCTGGTCTAAACCCCAATACTAGCAGACCTTTTTCTGTTCCTTGAATTTCTTGATGATCCAATGAATGGTTGATTTAGGAAGGACAATGATTTCAAGCATCACCCTCGTTTTAACTCAATAAGCTCATCAACATTCTCACCTGTTAATGGGAAGATAACTGAAATGACTTTAAAGGTAATGTATATTTTCAAGTTCATTTTAATGGCAACAAAGTACTGTCCAGTTCGTCTGATCACTCTTTAGAACGTTCTAGAGTATACGCAATTTTTCATCATAAAAACTGAAGCAGCAAACTTTTTGAAAAACAAGATTTGTGCCACTCTCAAAATGTTTGGCCGTGAATGTATTGTAAAGAGAAAGATGAGACACCAGACCCAGCAATTCAGAGAAGATGAAGGCTGCAGGCATCGATGCTTTTTTCTGTCAATTTTTTAGAAATGTAATATTGGGTTTTAACTGGCTTTAAGTCATAGTCATGAAAAGAAAAAGAAACAAACACTTGAAATTTTACAGCTTTTAATCAATTCAATAAAGATTGTTTGTGTAAAATTGAATTGCTGATAAAAAACATTTAGTTTTCTTTTATGTAGTTTTTTTTAAGATCCACCTGTATAAACTCAAAGCAAAAGAATTTCAAATATATGATGATTTAAAACTATATTTTTATAGATATTCAGCCTGAAGCTGAGAGTCATGTATTGTCCTAGATTTCTATTTAAACAACTTGGACTTAAGCTAATTTAGTTCCACACATTGCATGATGTATCTGACAGCCCACAGCTTAACTTAGTGAACCTAAGATTAAAGAGCTTTCATTTTTGATTTGCATATACCTCAATAATGTTGAACTCTGGTACTTCATACATACCTACAAGTATATAAAGGACCAAGCTGCAAAAGTTGCAACATGTCGGTGTTGACATTTCAACATGACTTATTCATCTTTAATAGTTTTAACAGAGGAGGGAGACCTCCCTTTTTAACATGGAGCCAAACTAGAAAAACAACCTGAGTCTGATAAAAGAGTCCGAAACACGCTGTCATGCACTGATGTTTCGTTGTTTTGTCATGTCTGAGAAGAAATGAAAGGCCAACCATAAAAGGCCACAGCGAACTTCGCAGCCCAGCATCGAGGGGCTGCTGCAGAGTCTCCTCTGAGTTTACACTTAACACAAGAAGGATTTGGACACTAGCATATTCTTCCTCCGGAGAGGACACTGCCACCCCTGCAGCCTTAGCTGGTGATTTAGTAATATGGAGAGCTGTTTCTACAGTGTGTGTGTGTGTGTTTACACAGGAGCATCTCTGGCTGTCAGGAAGAAGTCTGCAATGCATTCTGCAGGTTTATAACATGACTGGGCACAAAAGCTTAGGTGTAGTTTAGCTGACCACACAATATGAACTTAGGAATCAAAATCAAGGGCTAATTTAGGACAAGAAATTAGTTATTCTTTGTAAACTTTCTAAATTTCTTTTAAGTTCGTATGAACTCCCTTGAAACTTGGAGCCCCATACAAAGACTTTGGTTTGATTTGTCACTTTTTGGTTTTCAGTCTTGTCACTTTGCGTCAGTTTCGTATGTTTAGCAAAACCACGTTTGGGTTTGGTGTTTTGATGTCTTGGTTTTAAGTTCTGTTTGGTTTTCTCGCAGGTTTCTTGCTGTTTATTTGGATCAGCTATTATTTCCCTCCAGTTTCCCTCCATAGTCTCTGCCTCTCACTCACAGCTTTGGCCCATCAGTTATGTACTCATAACCGTATTTAAAGTTTTAACACAAAGTGGTGCATAACTAGGAAGTGAAGTATTTTTGTCCCGCATAAAATTGGTGTTCAGTGTCTAGTTAGCACTTTGATCTATCTATATATCTACTTTTATTTGCAACTCCAGGTACTTCGGGTCACATCTCTGACATCTTTGCACATTTATGGACAGACTTTTTTTTTTTTTAATTCACAGCTCCCATTTGAACAAGACAAGAAAAGAATAGGGTATTTTTGCATTCTCTATTAGCTCCATTCATCTTTCTATCACTTTATCCAGCTTCCATGTTCATTCCTGATTAAATGCATCTCCATGGCATCATGCTTCACTGGCTTCCAGTGCAAGGTGAATAGATTTTAAAGTACAGCTTCTAACATATAAAACAGATAAGGGTATTGCACTCTCATACTAACAGAAATGGTATAGACCCATGATTCTCAAACTGGTACATGTACCACCAGTGGTACTCAAGCTCTCCCTAGTGGTACTTGGAGGAAAGTTCTAAATATTATTTTTTTAAATAAATTAATTCAAAAATACATAATTAACTGTGGCTGGCAACTCTTACCAATAAATAATCCTTATCAGGAGTAAATAAGCGTGCATTGTTAATAGTCTATAGTTAAAAGGGTAAGCCTTCTCTACTATATGTTTAGGTTGGTCATGATGGTGGTACTTAGAGAGCTCGACATTTTCTCAGGTGGTACCCACTGTAAAAAAAGTTTGAGAAATACTGGTATAGACCTTCATCCCTGACCAGATTGTACGGTCTCATGGTACTGGTCTTCTGGTTGTTCTGGGTTTGTAAAAAAAAAAGAAAAGACTTATACCGGGAAGTAGTTTTCTTTTTATGCACCATCGATTTGGAAATGTTTGCCTTTGGACATCGGGCAGCCATCAGCTGTTGATATGTTCAAGACAAAAGATACATTTGTTTACATGCGCGTATACCTCTTCATATTTTTTTAAGTAATCTTGTTAATTTTATGTAAGCCTGTTTTGTTGTACTTCATGTAATGTTTATTTTAGTGTAATTTTCAGGAAATGTTTATGTCTTTTTTTCTTTTATGCAATTTTCTGGTTTGTTTTGTGTTTTTTATGGTTGATATTTGTGGTTGTACAGCACTGTGATGGAAAGTGCTTTAATAATAATAATAATAATAATAATAGAACCTATTTGTGCTCTCCAAAAAAAGCTCTGAGGGCTGTACAATGACAATTAAGTTAAACATTTTCCAATACTGCAGAAATTATCACATACTAACTAGTTGTTTTGAAATGTATTAATATGTGGAACAGTGATTTAATTACAGTTAAAAATAAAAAACCTAAATAGTATTTAAGACGAATAAATAAAAAAAAGTGCATCCTGACTGGAAAAAGTAACAACACCTTATCTGCTCATAGTTGATGCAGCTCTATTTAGTTTAAATATCTTCTGTGAATCAGTCTTGGATATCCCTCTAGGGAAAGTTTGAGCCCCTTCTCACTCTCAGCTGTCGGGTTTTTAAGGGTTTTCTTGCAGGTGAAGGATGTTCACCCTGCAGCATCTCTATGAGCTCAAGATCTGGACTTTGACCCAACCCAGGACCTTTCACTTTTTTTATTCTCAGCTCAGTTGTTGATGGGTTTACCAGTGTGCTTTGGGTCATTAACATGTTGCAGGGTTCAGCTCTGCTCCAGCTTTTCTTTGTTAACATATATGGACTCACCTTTTCTTCATGTAGCTTCTGATTCACGGTAGAACTCATGGTGGACTTTTTGGTTAGGTCCTGATGCCCCAAATCATGACACTTCTAGCTCTATGCTTCACAGTTGGTATCAGGCTTGTGAATAATTCTGCATTTAATGATTGCTGACATGTCCACTGTTGCGGTATCTAAATAATTTAATTGTAGACTCATCTCTTCAAAGAGAATTATTCCGTGTGTCTCAATACTTAGGCCTTTGTGGAAAACTTACGTTTTATCTTCATGTTTTTCTCAGAGAGTGAATATTTACTATTTACAACCCCTTCTAATTGGACTTTCATACGTATAGATCTGGATATATTGGCCACTGTTTTTAATTTCTTCCAGCTATTGACAACTTTCCATACAGCAAAACAGCCTTTAATATTTTTTTTAGACCTTAGAAATCTTTTAACAGACTCAGGCTGTGCCATCTTCTTTCTGAAGGCTTCAATTAGAACTTTGGATCCCACAATGGTTTTCACTCTCACAACATACTGTAGTGTCCTTCACTGGGATGTGTAATGAGGGTTTTAAGTGTTTCTAATATGGCAACTGTGTGTGATGTTAGATATTTTAAGAATAAATGTAGGGTTGCCCAAATTCATTTTTTCGCCAGATATGGCATTTTTTTACTGAATAAGATTTTTTTTTTATTCTTCACAATACTTGCAATGTTAAATGTTGTCAAAATTTATATTAGATTTCACAATCTTCAAATATGTTCGAAAAACATACAGGATGTCCTAAACTTTTTTACTGGACTGTTTCTTCCTGAAAACTCAGCATCTTTAATGCACACTAAATCAAAATGTCCTCCGTGTTAAATGATCTCTATTAGTTTTGTGATTCTGTCTAACATAACTCATTCATCTCTCATATAGGAAACCAATTTAAAATTAAATAAAAACGTCTAACTTGAATCTCCAGGCATTATGTTTATACATCTCAGTTCAGGTTTATAATTGTTTATGTTTAGGACTTTTAGGACATTCTTTTGAACAAAAAGGTGGAATCTTTTAGTTGTTCACATAAATTGTTTGTAAGACTACAACTTGTTTTCAGCATTTTTTCAGCACTGCTCTACAAGTTAAATAAGAAATAACTGATAAAGGACGAGCAGGGCTTTCCAGAGTCAGCATCTGAACCACTGAGTCAGTAATAGGTCCAGAGATCATCTTAAAAAATCAAATGAAATAACAAAACTCATTTATGAAAACAGCACTACAAATTAATAAAAGCTTTGACTGTTTGTGTTGTCATTGTAGCCCTATTTCACGGTCTCTGTAGAACTGCATAAATACTTATAGTCCAGCAAAGTCCATGGTCTTTTAATAATAATAATAATAATAATAATAATAATAATAATAATAATAATAATAATAATAATTAATAATAATAATAATAATGGGTTGCATTTATATAATGTTTTTCAAAGTACTTTACAGTTCCACTATTAATTCACTCTCACATTCACACACTGGAACACACAGCTGCCCTGGGGCAGGCTGACAGAACCGAGGCTGCCAGATCGGCCCATCAGCCCCTCGAGCCAACAGCAGAAGTGTCTTGCCTAAGGACAAAATGAATGAAACATGCATAACTGGGGCTCAAACCGGCAACCCTCTTTAAAAAAGACCAACTCCCAACCCTTTTGAGCCACGGTCGCCCCTACTGTGGTTTTTCGCAGGTCATATGAGGAAATGTTTGAGAAACACTGCATTTGAAGGCAGAGCAGAACAACTGTTGCAGAAAGGTTAAATATGATAAATTAAAAGTTACTCTGGTGAATAACAGTCTTAAGGAAGAGTGAGTTTGGAACCCTGCTGGCTCAGACTAAGGATTTTATGAAATCTTGATTACATAATCTGCTGAAGTGTCCCCCCCCCCCCCCCCCCCCCCCCCAGATTGGCTGAAACACATGATCTAATGCAACAACATGTTTGCTTTTATCTGTATATAAGTGTCAAAAATTTGCCTTTTTTTACGTTAAGTGTGATTTTCTAAACTCTGCATTTGCCACTGCTTTCTACAGATGATTTATAAACTCAGCATATTATGATCCATTATTTAACACAGAGTTACCACTTCTTTAGGTGTTCGGGAAAGAAAATAAAGGTCTCTACCGCTGACATATAAAATGTGTCTTACCCACTGATTGTAGCTACCGGTGACTGTGGTTTGAGCTATCATGTGAGTCGAGGAAACTGTTTATGTAATGGAAATATAAAGGAGCTTTCAACAAGAGGCTGGAGTGGGCTCTGCAGAGGGGCTTTTCATCCATCAGACACAGCACAGTTCTCACTGATTACACAGGTGCTGTGTGATTGATGCATTCAGCAACCTGTCTGCCTTGCCTCCAGCTCCTTATCTCTTTTATAGGGGTGTTGAGTCTACTGTGCTTTTAGAAAAATTTTTGTTTTTAACAAAAAAAACCCAAAACATTTATTTGTTTTCCAGCATCCGAGTGCAAGCCATGTAGCCAGTCCTGCGGTAATCCCAGTACCCGGTTTGTTGTCCAGACTCCCATTGGGAAAGGATCTTCCTCTTCATTACCTCCGGCCTCCATCACCGAAGATGTATTCAGTGATAACAGCAATGATGAACAGGTAATGAGTCTCTAGCTGTAGTATCTAAACCATACCAGTTTCTGAAGTTTCACAAACCAAGGCCATGATCTGCTAACTGTGCAAAGTTCTGCTGGCTGCATAGTTTGCGCCCACAGTCTTTTCTATCATGTTCACAATGCAACTGGCACTAACGTAATACTGGTCCACGCATGTGCTTGAAGTGCAGCGAGGGAAAGCAATGTGCCTTTATGTTGGATGGCAGTTATGTTTCACTTGAACTCTACATATGACTCTAACATAGCAGGCACAAAACGGACAGTTAAAGTATGGCATCCTTAAAAGAGAACATCTCTGTGTGAGCTGGAACTTGTCTTTGTTTTCTGAATCAGTTATCATCTGAAGTATTTGAATACGCAGCTCCAGGAATTGGAGACAATCAAATAATTGATCCTTTTAATTGGCTTATTTATTTGAATTTGCCTTGGCTTAAATTTACACAAATATAGGCAGATTTTCCTCTAAATTCAACCTGGGCAAACTACAAGCGGATAAGAAGAAATTACCCTTTGTTGTAAATATTATCTTCCCCATCTTAGAATATTTCAAGCCATTAATTCTGTTAATTATAATTACTTTCTACTTACAACAAATAAAAACATGACATCAAGGACTAGACTGTTAGACCAAACCAATAAAAGCAAACGTAATACAGAAACGTAGGCTTAATGTGGGTTGTTTTTTAAAAGGCGCTTTCAATCTGACAAATAGGCCTCATGGATAATATATTTTGGTTTATTGATCATGATTATAGATTAGATATCACATTTACAGCCCAAAAAGACAAAATATTTTTTGGTCTGTCCTAAAATCTTTAAGACAATTCTTTGAAAATGCTTTTCCTCCCCATTTTGTCATGTTGCAACCTGAAAATGCAAAGTGTTTCACAGGGATTTTGTGTAATAGTTTTCTTTCTTTAAAAAACCCCAAAAACATCAACATCCACCAAAAATGAGAACGCATTTGTAATCACCCCCTTTACTCTGACACCCCCCATATGAAATTCAGTTCAACAAAAACTTTCAAAATTCCTCAAAGATCTGTAAGCAGAGTCCACCTGTGTAGGATTTGTTATCAGTCTAAAAGCAACTGTTTTAAAGAGGTCTGAGAAGTTTTTTCTTTAGTAGATGAACAACATTTTTAAAACAGTGGAACAGAAAAAAACATAGAGGTTAAAGTTGCCCAACAGTTAAATGTGGGAAGAGATTTAAAAGCAATATTACAGACTTTGAACATATCATGCAGGGAGTATTGCTCAATACAGCCTAAGCCAAATATATACATTATTTTCCTTGCACTAGCAATTATCAGTACTTTGAATGGAAAAATAATGAGGGTTTTAGTTGTAACATGACAAATTTTGGAAAACTTTTTCCCAGGCACTAATTTCTTCTCCTTTCACATTTTCTCTCGCTGTTTTCTCTTGTGATCGTGCAGGACACATCTTCAGTAGTCAGTGACTATGACTGCCCCGGTGTGGACGCGGGCAGCAGCCTAGAGGACTTACAGGGCCTCAGCTCTTCCCTCAAAGACTCGGAGTACTTCAAAGACCTGCAGGGAGAATCGGCAGCCTCACAGACTGCTGCACCAACAGACAGCTCTGCATTCCCACAGAGCAACACACGACAGACTGGTGACTCACAGCAGTCTGTAAACACAAACAGACAGACTAAGAACCAACCCACAGCTCTTACCACAGACACCCTACAGGTCAATGCTGTATCATTTCCTTCCCATGAACAATTTGCAGATGAACCTCCCTCTGACTCTGAGGCCCAGCTTAGTCCAAAGCCGCCGAAAAGTTGTGTTGTCGATGGCGATGTCTCCATTGCCTCTGCACTCAATCTGAGCTGGACAATCAATCTAAATGAACTTTTGGGATCCTTGGAACCAGTGAAAGCTGCTAAAGAACTGGACGAAAACAAGAATCAAAGCAAAATGGAATTGGATGGAGAGCCGGACATGGACAGCTTTCCGATTTTTGTCAGATCTATGTCAACGTCTCGGAGGCACAGCTGGGGGGTTCCTCTGTCGCCCCTCAACTCTGGCAGGAGGTAAGATGAACAGCAGGCAGTGAAAAAAGGATGATTGGAAAATGTTAATATTTATAGTTCATCACAAACTAATCCTTATTCTGGTATATCTTCAACTTGGAAGTGAGCATTTTTGTTTCATGCCGATTCCTCCAACCAGGTAAATGCCTGATAGTTTAGCTAATATGTAGGTAATGAATAAAACCCAGAGAGCTTGTTATTTATTAAGAGCTGCTGAAGCTATTTCATCCTTGAATGACAGGTAGTAAATTGATTTTAAAAATACTAACCCTTTAAAATATTTTTGAAAGTTAAGAACAACAATTTTATTTGTATTAATAGGCGTAAGGAAAATAAAACGATGTCATGTATTTTAGTCACTCTGTTGTGAAAGAACTATGCGAACCACATCAAAAATAGGAAATTGCTAACACTGGTCATATGAATTACATTTTACATCAAGAAACATCACAAAAGGGCTATTCTTTCTAATTGTTGGTGGTTTATGATCCAATGTAGAGGGCCTATAGAGCCATATGTGCCAGAGCTGCAGCTGACAGACCCCTGTTTTAGTCCATCACATCATTTTATGTGGCGCTGTTGAATTAAAAATTAAAATAACGTCCATGTATTTAAAAAAAAAATGCAGATTGACTCATTAAAATGTTTAACGTCTTTATGTGACATCTTTTGTTTGCTTTGCTGTGCTGTCAGACTGAGTCTGGACACCGCAGCCATAGACAGCGATGAAGACCAAGAGGATGATGACGAGCAACAGAGCGGTCTTTTCCAGTCCTCCCAGCAGCAGTCTGACAGCTTCTCAGCAGGTCCCGGAGATGAGCCAGATGGTTTCAGTTTGAGGGTAAACAGCCACTCTGTAACCAACCAAAAGGCATTTATTAACACTTCTCTGGCTTTGTGTCAATGTTGGTTGAGAATTTCTGTAAAGTTCCTTAAGAAATCTTGAGAACCAGAACCCTTAAGAAAAAGAACAAATTTCCCAGAAAAATATTTACTTCTGGTTCTGACTTGCATTTTTTTTGTCTTACACGTGATCTATAACATTGCCCCATTTTTAAATGCAGATTTTAAAATAGTTTTGTCCCATCCTTTGCCACTACAGTCTCTTAAATCCTCATGGGAGACCTTTTTTCTAGAAGCACATTTGTAAGGTCAGACACTGATGTTGGGCCTGGCTTACAGTCTCTTTAGTTCATCCCAAAGGTGTTATACAGGTGGAAGGACAGGGAAGTCTGCACAACAGTAATGGAAACATACACCGATGCTCTCAACACACAGTTAGTCTGAAAGCATCATGAAGAATGGAGGTCTGCTGCTATTGACTCTGCAAAGTATCATGTTGCATTCCTAATAAAGGAAACACTGACCTTATTATGGATCGTAGAATATGATTTACTGTCTCTCCTCTATCACCAGGAGAAAAAAATGGATCCAGAGAGAACCACAGACATCATATGCTTTTGAATAAAGCTCTCATTTGAAGCTAAATTCTTCGTGTTAGCCACTGGGTTGACTGTGCATGCTCCATTTTCTTTTTATGTTTCTCTCGCAGTGCCACAGTGCCACCAATGGGCCCGGCATGGGTACTGCAGCAGTTTCAGTCGTTTGAATGGGACCGTGTGGACAAAATGTTGTTTTAATGTTTTGCTGTTTTTATGCTGCGTTCAGGCCGCAGGCTTTGTCAGCGTCAGCAACTTCAAGATTACATGTTAAGTCTACGGTTGAGGCCGTTGGAGGAGCGTCACGTCTCTGCGGCGCTTTGTGAGCTTTGGCTCTGTCAACTTTTCAAGCTTTTCCTGCGTTTCAAGCTTCAAAGCTCATAAAGCTAGCTTTGCAGAAGTTCAGCTAGTTGAACTTTTGACGGTCCTAAAGCTGTTGGCGCCGCACGGCAACCAATCAGAGCGACTGACTGTAGGGATGTTGCCCGACGTCGACGCTGCCTAGCCAACCACGATCCGAGGGGTTGTTACAACATCCAGCAGACAAAGGCCCGCCTACGAGCTGTGCAAGCTTCAGCTTTAAAATGTATCTTCTGTGTATATGCGTCGAACAAGTCGTTTTATGAGCGTTGCCTGACGCTGACAAAGCCTGCGGTCTGAATGCAGTATTACAGTTTCCATTAATGAAACTATAGGCTATTGTTTTTTCCTGTTTGTACACGGGGCCTAAATTGGGACTAGCACAGACAAGGACAATGAGCAATTAGCAGGAGTGGGAGAGAGAATAAGTAGTAATCAGCATGAATCTTGGTAGAAAGCAGAGAAATCATGACAACAATACTCCAAAACAAGGGTGCTTGTAAGATAAGACATGATGCTACCAAAGTGGTCTCAGCAAACTAATGTTTGTGAACATTTATGAAACACTAGAAAAGGAAGCTTTTGGTACTAAAGCAAAATTTAGCATTTCAAAAGGAGTAGTTTTGCCTGATTGTAAAATACACCCATCTTTAAAAAAAAGGTCTATAAAATAACAAAATGTGGAAAAAAAGAGTTTGTGGTGCCACTTTCATAGCATTTTGGCCAACATTTTTCTTCAAACTTATTTGAGTTTGAAAAATAATTATTAGATTATTATTTTGATAGCTTAAGGCTGATTTTAGATAGAAGAAAATGGAACTATTTTCCATTTTTATCCGTGAAAATTGGTGTTTTGTGCTTTTGTATACTTGGAAATATGTCATGAACAGCTTTTCCTTGTGAGATCAGACCACATTTTTAGTTTTAGCCAGGACAGAGTATTATGGCTGAAAAACTTGCAAGAGTAAAGAAAATAATAGCAAGGACTTTGTGTTCTTCATTGGTTTTTCTAGGTTTTTGAGTAAATTAAAAAAAAATGTTTTCCCCCAAGTCCTAATTGGTGAGGCACGTGAAGATGCATCAGATTTTATTCTGTAGCTATTTAAATGAGACCATCCACCTTCTAACGCATCTTAGACATTATAATTGCAATAAAAAAAATTAATTGGCCCCCTTGCTTTCTAAGCCCCCCAACTTTCTGCTTCTTAATGTGGCCAAGCTAATGCATTGCATCATTGTAAATGAATTATTGCTTGTTTGGGTGGCTTGTTTTTCAGTGTAGGCTTTTTCTTTAAACCCTCCCTGGTGATAAAACATTATATGCACCCTTTAAGAGAAAAGATGCTACAGGATGACTGCAACATTGGATTTAATACCAAATAAGTCCACAGCTAGAGGGAAAAGATTCATTTGGAGTATTGTGCCAAACTGCAAAGAGCTTGCACACAGCAGAGACTAAAAATGACTAAATGCTCTTCAGGTTTGCAGCTAATAAAGGCCACTGTAAGCGCTATTAATCTCAATACAGTACCTGCTGTAACATGGGAAGTGGATGTAAAACAGATCAGATGTGCATCCATGTTTTTTTATTCTTCTTTCAGGTTACCAGTGGACTTGGCCGGCAGCTCTACTCTAGATCAGATATCCTCGCCACCGATGAATATTCCAGAGCAGCACACATTTCTCGTGTCGTGCAGACCTCCAAACAGGCCGCCAGGGCAGCAGGAGGTAGGGAGCAAAAATAGTTTTCTCCATGTGCAGCTGATTGATGTTTTAAAGCTTTTCATGGGAGTTCTGTTTGACTTTTCTCTTCCCAGTTGCAGAGGAGTTTGACCCCGAAGAAAACCTGCACTCTACAGAGGGACAAAGCCACATGTAAGTGTTCGTTGGAATCAACAACATCTACAACTGAATACCTCCTTTCCAGGCATCGTTACTGGAAGGAGTACGACTTTAATGAAGCTTGATGGAGTGGGAGACATTGTGTCTGTGCAACTCTCGAGTGGTTCATGTAGATACTGTTTTGTAGTTGTAAATAGTCTGTTACGGTTACCTAACTCCCACATTGCAAAGGGGCTTTCCCCATTCTCCCCTGACATTTCTGCTCCATATCAGACATCTGCAGCTTCCCCCTCCCACAGCTCTCCCTCATTTAGCTGCCAAGATGGCCCCTTGGTTAAGTGAGTGTCCGGGTGTAATAAATGGTTGTATTCTGATGGTCGTATGGATACAGGAGACGAAAGAGGATTGTCCCTCACATCACAGTTTTACAGTCATTTCCCAGCAGACCTGCTTCTCCCCTCTTTCCCCACTCAGCGTCAGTGTCTTGTTTGTCTTAGGGTGATGGTACAGAAAGTTCTGCAGGAGCTGAAGCTGTACTATGGGTAAGTAAACAGGAGAGGGAGGTCTGCACGCTTTAATTGCTGTTCTGCTGACGCCTGCAGTAGCAGAGCTGGGTTTTCACCAGGGAGTGTTTACAAACTACACCATACGTGTATGCATGATTTTTGCACATGGGGACGCATGTGTCTGTTCTGGTCCCTGTCACAAACTGTATGTCATCATGGCTGGGGAGGATCTGCAGAGCACAGAAAGTGAGCCGATCAGCTCCCAAAAGTTCACAGCAACATAAATCAGCTTTTGCTGTCAGACTGTGCTTGTTTTTCTTGTTCTCATAAACGTTGGCTTTGACATACTCATCTCTTACGGTCATTTAAGGTTTATATTTGGACCTGTGTTGTGCTTAAATGGATACTCTCTCTCTGCATGAAATTTTCTAACTGTCCTTCACAGAGCGAAGCATAGCATCACTAGCAGTCCGTACGCCAAAGATCCAGGAAGTGTCACTTGGTACGAATTCCTCTCCAATGAGTAAGTACAGTAGTTTACCATTGCTTATCCGGCAATAACAGTGTATGTTGTTTTTTTTCTAAACAATTTCCGTAACTGAAACTATTTAAATCACTTGGTGTAACTTCCATGCATGCAAAGTTTGTCATGATTATGGATAAAAATGCCTTTTGTATTTTGTGGTGATTCTAAACTATGACAGACATTTTAAATGTGATTATCTGACCACTTAAACCTCTTGTCAGCAATTGGGGTCTAAAGAATCTATTTTCTGCACGCTTTTTTGCTAACAGAGAGACGCATACATACAAACACACTAGATCTATACATTCAAGCCGCAGATTATTCACACCTAAAAAGGCCTCCTTCACACTAATCTTTAATTCCCTGTTGCAATTCTCTATTTGTGCGTTTCCACTATCGGAACTGTAATTTTATGGAATAAGTGTGCACCTACTTCACCAGACTGGGCAGAGAGGGACGTTTTAGGGGCCATTTCAGAAACCAACAGAGTACCAGTCTGGGGCCACGCACTCTGAAATGGCCCATTTGAGTCACAGGGCGGGAGTTGTGGTTAAGTCACCCTGATTGGTTGTAACTCAATAAAGAAACGAGCAGAACTCAACTAAGACGAGTTGTGGTCAAGCCGTTTATAACAACAGCAAACAGAAACATGGCAACCATGTTGATCTCTTGTTATTTCTACTGCAAAAGCCTTTTGGCTCTGACAAGGGAAGCTTCTCACGGCCTAAATGGTCGTGATATGCAGATGTCTTAGCAAATTCCATAAAGGGTCATTTTTGTGTGGAGACGTAACGGCTTAGAGAGCTGGTCAGAATAATTACATCAGAGGAAGATTCTGTAAAAGTACTCTGAATTTCTGATAGTGAAAAAGTGCTGAATCAGATTGATGTTGGCAGCCTGGCTGGGCCAATCGAAAACACAAAATTAATTCCAGTCAGAAGAATCAAATGGGTGAAATTAAATTGTTGTTTTCAATCAGGGGTATGGATAATTTCAGCTTCACTGTATATATCAGCAGATACACTCAGACATTACATTCATACAAGGAGCTAAGAAGCAGTTAAGAAGTCGTTTTGCGAATTTGTGAGTACAGCAGGTATATTGAGTTATTCGTGTCTTGGTATAATTAACCAGCACCACCTCACTTTTTGTGTGGGTTGCCTAAACAGAACATGAACAAAAAGAAATATGAAAAATCATAATCTAATTTTGGCTTGGGTCAGCTTATAAGAGCTTTGAAATGAACTTGCCGTAACATGGCCAGCAAAGAGCAATTTTGGTCAAGGGCAACTTACAAAATGCTGGAGAAGTGAAATCAAAACCAAATTGGAGAAAGATGACTTTTCAGTATGTTTTGAAAGATCATGAATATTGCTAAACTGTTCTGCTCAGCACAAACAGAAATTACAAAGAGACATAGAGCCCTCACTGTAGGAAGCAAATGAGCATGTTGCAAATCCAATGTTTTTTGTTCACAGGTACTGGAATCATGGGGTTTCATAAAAGGTTTTTGTTTTTTTTATCTGAAGGAAGAAGTAAAAAAAAGCCCTAAATATTTACCACTGAACAATACATTTTCCTGATTATGGTGAGAGAAGAACAACGAGAATTTTGCAGTGAGAGGACATAAAAAAACTACAACATGTGAATTCAGGAAACTACAAAAGGTTTTAGACAATACTATGCGGTGTGCCATAAGCATATAGCTGAACTTCGCTGTTGTAACAACAGAAGAGAGAAATAGATTCATGGTTTGCCGCAGAACAATAAAAATAACTACGCAAACTGCATCTTTTGTGAAATGGTGTTTAAAAATGTCACAAAAAATAGACCAGGAGATATCAAAAGAATGAATTTATTGCTTAGTTAATCAAATGAATAACCTTTAAAAACTACTGTTTATTCAGTCTGAATCTGAGATTGTTGCGCTGGCTTATTTTACATTATAAAACAGGACGTTTTCTTTTTTCTTTAGGAACGAGGATGAGGAGGACCGAGCCGAGAAGGTTGAAAAGGGAACGAAGGTGAAAAGGACCCTGAGCTCTCTGAGGAGCAGGGTGACAGGTTCCTTCAATAAAGATAAGGTGAACATCACCACAAATGAGTGGCGCCTGAACTACACAACAGATATATTTTTCTCAATGCATCAACATAACCCAAAAGGGCAGTTCTACTTGTTGCCCTACTTCAATTACGAAAAACAAAATCCTGACATGTAAATACTTGTGTGCATGCAACACTCACAATACCTTAATCTTCTTACACAAACCCTATTATATATCCTGCCTCTGACACAATTATATGATGTGACACGCAGCTGTGCAGAATGCTCAGCAAGGAGGATCACACATTTACATTTAAAAACCGCCCTGTGTGTTTGCTTCTCTCTTTTTTTTTCTCTCTTTAGGGTAAGAACCGAGAAAAAGAGCTGCAGAGGGAGAGGGCGAAAGAGAAGGACAGGGAGGCCAAAGAGAAAGATAAAGTGTGCAGGACCCGCAGCAGCAGCAGCAGCAATGGGCATCATTTAGTACCGGGCTCCTTCTCCAGCTCCGCCACCTGTTCCCTGTGCAGCAAGAGCCTGCAAAAAAAGCATGGCCTGCAGTGCATGAGTGAGTAACACCACAGTCACAGATGTACATGCACCCACGCTTTTTCACAGCTTGACACAAGTGCGCAGGTGCTATGCTCACACACAAACACGCATCTATTTTTGACCCAGGTGCATGCAAGCTTATTTTCCTACGCAGTGGTACGCTGGGGCATGCGGAAAAAAAAAAAGCATGTGGGCACACCCACCACCACAAACTGTCTGAAACATGGTACTCTAACTCATTCAGCCATAAGCTGATGAGCAATGAGAGTTAAAGTTAATTCTAGTGTTCAGGCAGACGTTTTCATGAAAGAAATGCACTCATACAGGAAACGTATGTACACCTCAGAACTTTCTGAAAAAGCAGTGTCACACTCTTTAGCTGGACAGCAGCAGGTCTGACTACAAACGATGGGCTCAGATCTAAGGTCTGAGAGAGTGTTACTGGTTAGAATGACTAGAATATGATTAAATCAAATTAATCGGTTTATTTACTATTTGTAGAGAACTACAAATGATCTAAAAATAACAAAAGTACAATATGGTGTAAATGAAACAAATTTTAAAAAGCAAAGCAAAAAATAAAATAAAATAAAAGCTTGGTCGTTCTAAACCAATATTCACTTAATTGCAAAAAGGATTGGTCCTTCGGGACCTGATGGGTTTTATGGGAAATAAACCCAGTGACACACAGCTCCTAGCCCATATCCCACAGAACCTGAAGGATGTATTATTAGCATGTCAGCACAAAAGATAAGTTGTGCTCTTGTCCTGACTGGACAAAGTTGATTTGGTGGTTAATTGGTGACCTGCACAATATAATACTTTTAATTTTTGTGTTATGGCTGTTGGGTGTATACTTTGTCACACTAAACTTTTTTTTCTGATACTTGGCTTACAAAAGATCTCTTGAAATAATTTCTCCCCTAAACTTTTAGACTATTTATAACTTACAACCTACCTATTATAGAGTTGATTCACGCTTTTTTATTAGCTTTTAGACTTTCAATCAACGTCACATCTGACTTCTCAGTTTGGTGTGCCTCACCTGGTAAAGGCTGAAAAATAACTTGTTAGAAATATACTTAAGCACAGATAGCCGTGGATCCAGAACACTGGAAAAAAATGCATTAAATAGGCTTTAATAGTGGAAGATTAAAACAAAAACACAGATAGCTTCAAAGCAGTTTCACAGAAATGCATCACATTGTATTTCCGTTTCAATGAGACCTGCTTCTTTAAGAAGAAAAAATTAAATGAGTCCTTAATTTGTCAGCTACATTTATTGGAACCCCTTGAAAAGATACACAGAAGACCTTGAAAAGTAGCATTATTTAGGGAAGTTCAGTCTTAAATTAGAGTTCTCATATTATGTAGGTAGAACATCCTATGCAGTGAAATGACCAGCACAGTAGTTTTGGGCAGATTGTTCAGGGTCTTGGATTCTGTCACATGCATTTTTCAAAGGAATTGGGTCTAGAGACTGAGAAGGTCAACCTGCTGTCTGTGCATGATGGCAAGATATATATGACTGTTCAACATGCTTAAATGACCAGCAGCTAAAAGGAAACTGAATTCTATGTCCTGTGAAATTTATACCCCAGAGAAACAGAAAACCTCAGCCTCATTAGAAATTGTTAGAAAAGAAAAACGTAAAAAGTATTGAGAAAGAAATGCATCAATTACTTTAATTTGAAATAGGATGTTACAGGATAATAGCATTTTCCCCCACCTTTGACTTTGTTAAAACAATAATTTCTTGATTTTATTTTCAGTACTGGATATTGAAAATTTGGGCGAGATTATGCCAACATTTTAATATTATTTTAAGACTTTTCCAAAATCTTTAACAAGGGAGACAATAAATATAGCCTGAAGTTTGGATTTTTTTTTTTCAATGTATCACTGTATAGTAATGATTTTAACACCCACCGTGTTGACTTCTGCCAGTTGTCTAAGGAATTTACTGGAAGAGGAACTGGCTTCTTATAAACCATGAGGTTTACTGATTTCACATCACTTTATATTTATATATATATATATATATATATATATATATATATATATATATATATATATATATATATATATAAAGCAAGTGCTTGTGGAGAAGTTAGTTATTTTGCGCTCTTTGTTTCGCCTGCAATTAAATGTTTACCTCTCACGTTCGTCTTGGTTGCAATATTTCCAGGATGTGCATAAATCTTGGAGCCTGGTGGAAGTAATGAAGGATTGTTTTTAGCAGGGTGTTTATTAAACAAATGTCTTCTGGCATATTTCACAAGGCACAGGACAACCACACATGCGATGGAAGCGGTTCATTATTTTGACATAGAAAGACAAAGCAACGCATTTATCTCGATGATGCATTTTCCCATTAATCAAACGTTACTTCAGAGAAGGAGAAGGTTTAAAAAATAATAATGTTGGAACCACACACACACAGGCATGAGAGGAAAAAGTGTGTGTTCCTTTAATTTAAACCGAGCCCTGTGGGGATTCAGCCTGTGGAATGCGTGGTTCGTGTGCCAGAGATTGTTCCCAGTGGATGCACTAAAACTGGACAAAACCAACAATCTGGGATACTAGTTGCTGTCGGATCCGTTTGGATGATGTGATTTACTGAGACCGGTGGAGGTTCAAACTTTCTTTCGGAAGCTGCCGATCGGGACCTTGGCGAGTGTAGCTGGAGCGGTAAGGAGCCGCTACCACAGCGGGATCAGGTGGATGAAGTCCTGTTGTTTCCCCTCAGCGGACCTTCTCACACAACCTGCCGCTTTCATGCTAACAGGCTAATCATATCCAACCTCTACACTTTATATTACATCTGCTTACCCCACTGCGTGTCTGATATTACGATTTGCGTCTCCGCAAGGATTATACACGTTTTATATTTTTTTGCAACTCAATGAGTAAAGAACCTTGTTGAACTCGATCCTTTTTAAGTCTTTCCTGGCTAGCTATTAGCAAAGTAACGCTAGCATCTTAGCTGCGCCTTTATTTGAAAAACAAAGTGATTTGTTGGTTTTAATTGGCTTAATGTGAACAAATTCTCGAAGGGAACACAGTGTGTGTCAAAGTACATGGATGTTTTGTAACTTATTTGTAACTTTTGAGTTGGAAAACCGTCGCACGAAGCTACAATTGATGCTGTTTATTGACTTTGGGAGAGGCTCAACAGGTGACTGCTAACTTGGCTAATGTTAGCTTCCAGATAACATCTGTTCTTTTTCCTGCTGTCAGCTGTTTCTATACGGTCTGTGGTTAAATCTAGCTCACATGAAGTCCCATTATGAACGGGAAACTGGGTTTTAGCCCATTATATAAAAGCATTTTCCTAACGTATGGGTTGGAAAATCATGATAATTACAAGAACGTTTGTTTCCAACCTCGGCTCACAAGACTGTTTATGTTTATGTGCTAAATCTGTCAGAAATGCTTGTTGGTACCAGGGAGGAATTTAGGCGAATCTTGGCTGGAGTCTGTTTTCATGCTATACTAGTCAGAGGTGGGTAGTAACTAGTAACAGTTATAGCTACTGGAGCAACTTTTTGGAAACAATAACTCTCAGTAGTAGTTTCACTACACCTTACCTTTATTTAGGTAATATTATGATGAAGTATTGCTACTCTAGTGTAAAAAAATCCTGATCCTCTAATCAGTGAACTTCCCGGGATAAAAAACAAGCTTGTTTTAACCTTCTTCTGCATTTCTTTATTTATTTGCATTATTCATTTATTTATTTTAGTGTTCAGAATGACAGAATTAGCATGAAATTTTAAATTTTTGTCTCTGATGGCAACATTTTAAAATAGTAAGTCAGATCTTATGGTGAGTTACTCAGTACTCAAATAGCCTTTTTACAAAATATCTCTTTATTTACATGAGTAATTTCTTGGGCAGTTAAGTTTTACTTTTGCGTAAAAATGTTGAAATAGGGCTATGCTTAATTCAGCACAATTTTTGGGTTCTCCCCTCATTTCTGATACTAGTTGGTGTATTTCCAAAGACTATGAAGCATTAGATATCTAATTAGAAGGCTGCTGAAATGATATAACTGTATGCAGATTAAAAGTGAAGAAACTTGTCCCTTTTATGGTCAACTCAGACTCTCTTTTTGTTCCTTATCTCTCCACTTCATCTTCCTTCATCTTTCCCCCTTATCTGTTATCTTGTCTCTATGTCCATACCATCAGTAAATAAAACCCACAACAACCTCTAATAAAAATTGTTCACACATGTATATCAAGTGGAGTACTACATTAACAGCTGTAATGCTCCACTTGAGAAAGCAAATCTGTTGGGCTTGAACTTGCTACTCATACATTAATTCTGAGTGCCACATTGCCAGACAGGAGAGGTTAACAAAACTTCTACTACATCTAGATTTAAATGTGACCTGAATTCATCCCAAAATTCGAAGAATTTCTACTTTTTGTTCTAAAGGTAAAGGCTTCCGTGTTTCGGTAATTGTCCTTTAAAATATTTTCTGGATTTCTTTAGTGTTTGTATGATGATGTTGATTTCTGATAGACCTGTCTTAGAGCCATAAGGCCTATATCTAAGGATTTCTAGCTAAGGAATCCTAGCAGATTGATTTTATAGCAATCACCCACACTGAGTGAAATGATGTGAGTGATGGCAGAAAGGAAAGACTTAATGGAAGGAAACCTCCAGCAGAACCAGAACCTGGCTCTGAGCGGCCATCTGCACAACTGATGGGGTGTTTCAGAAACACGAGGCATACCCTAAAAGGAAACAAAAGGACTGATCCATTAGTACTTTCTATGTTAGCAGAAAGTAAGAAGATAATGGCTCTAGTTGCTCCTTATGTGGCTTTATCTAGGAGAGAAACAGCCAATCAGATGAGATCTGAGCAGGTTTTAAAGGCGTTATTTGCTGTTTAAAAAACGGGTAATGGTGGTATAAAACATGATTGATTCACCTGATTTGTTTTTATTAAAGCATGTTTATTGATACATTTTGAAATAAAAAAAATATTCAGCTTTTTGTTTTGCTGATACTTATTCAATTGGTGTCAGCTTAAAAGTGATGTTTTTATGGTCAAAACCTTGTATGCAACTTTACTTATACTATTCATCTATAAATTCCCTTAATTTTTGACATGTTGGTACTTAAAACTTTACTAGAATTTTATTTGGTTCATTTAAAAATTCTTACCTCAGATAAATCAAACATGGTTTTATCTAAGCAAGGGTTAGGTTTTGCACAAATTATTGTGTCTGAAAGAGCAATTTACAAACTTTTCAAATGTTGACCTTGGATTTAAACCTTAAGGCAATGTTTTAAGAGCTGCCTTTTTGGGGTAGTAAATGTAAAAAAAAATTAGATTTTAACCTCTAAAAATGTCACAAAAAGCATATATATGGTTAAAATAACTTTCAATTTAATAACTGTACAGTATGATGGTATGCCATCTATATTATGAAAATCTCCAGCAAATTATTTCCCATTTCTGATGTAATCCAGGCCTTGCATCACTAAATAAACTAAATAATGATCAAATCAGTTAGTTTTCATTATGTAGGTACTTAAAAATCACTAACTTAGACTATTCCTCGTCACTCGTTCACTGTCACCTGCTTTATTTTATACTTTATCTATCTTAAGGATTTTTATGGATGAAACAAAGATGGGTGCATTCGACACAACTAATTTGTCTGGCTGCTGAGGGTGATTTGGTACATCAGACTAAATTTAACTTGCAAATAATTTCTGCCAGTGGTTCTAACTAAAAAGGCAGCCCAGTGGTACTTGCACCATAGTTTGAGAGCTTTTGTATTAGTGCAAGTTGAGACTTGTGAACAGTTTTGCACCCAACTCTGTCATTTTTATGAAACTTAATTTAAGTTTATATTAGATTATTGCTGTTCCTCGAGGCAGGGTTATGTCTGATGCCTAATTAGCCTGAGGCAACAGGAAAATGTCACTGGCAGAGGAAGTGGGACTGTTTCATCTATTCCATTACATTTCAGCCGTTTTGCTCTCTAGCTGTAGATACTGATAGACTTGGCTCGCTCCCACTCCTCTTTGACTGGGTCACATGGTGTTAATTGTGCTTGGCAGGTCTTGCCAGGGCAGAACAGGCCAACCCACTGACTCCCAGTCTGACCAACCTACTCCTGATGGCACATGCGTTCTCCGGGTGTTACTTTTTTAACATGCCAGGTTTCCTAGATGTCGACCCTGTGGGAGGTTTCATATTTTGGAGCTTTAGAGGATTTTTTCCCCTCTTTAACTTATATAATTTTTGGTGTCTATTGTCATATTTTTTTCCCCTATTATAGCAAAACCTTATTAACAACGAGGAATAGTTGCTTCTTCTACTTTTTGTGTGAAAGAAGAACTGGAGCTAATATTTCAAGAAACTTTCTGTTACAATACAGTACAGACCAAAACTCTGGACACCTTCTCATTCAATGCGTTTCCTTTATCTTCATGACTACATTGTAGATCTTCAATTAAGGGCATCAAAACTACGAATGAACACATAATGTATGGAATTACTGTATGTAATTAAACAAAAAAGGGTGAAATAACTGAATAGATGTTATATTTTAGATTCCTCAAAGTAGCCACCCTTTGCTCTCATTACTACTTTGCATTCTCTTGAGCTTCAACAGGTAGTCACCCAAAATGGTTTTCCTACAATCTTTAAGGAGTTCCCAGAGATGCTTAGTACTTGTTTTGCCTTCACTCTGAGGTTCAGCTCACCCCAAATCATCTCGATTAGGTTCAGGTCCGCTGACTTTGGAGGCCAGATTATTTCACACTTTTTTTGTAAAAGTACTACATAATTCCACATGTGTTAATTAATAGTTGTGATGCCTTCAGGGAGAATCTACAATGTAAATAGTCATGAAAAGAAAGAAAACTCTTTGAATGAGAAGGTGTGTCCAAACTTTTGGTATGTTACAATATGCAGCTGCTAAAGTTTCTAACAGTATTTCAGTAAAGTATGCAGCCCTATTTTTAATTCCTTCGTTTACCTACCCGGGTCTAGTTTAAATGTACCGCTTCCCTTTCATGGTTAGATGGTAACTCGGGTTTTATGGTGCATAGGTTCGTCATCTATATGTAGTGTGATATGTGACCGCTGGATGAGCTTAGTTTTGTTCTAATAGTCTTAAGTTGTTCTCTTCTCACCATATTTCGTCATTCGTTGTCTTTTCAATAAAGGGAAGTATCCTCTTTCACACGCAAATGCATCCTTTTTTCTTTTTTTTGGCTGCTTTGTGTTACATTCATACAATGACTGGAAGTTTTTAGATGTATTGGAGCCAAACTGTGGAACTGGTGCAATGTTCAGTTAGAAAGCACTTCAAGAATAAGTATAGATATGATTTACCAGAATGCAAAGAATTAAGAAAATCCAGTCAGAATTATGTTGTTTCAACAATATACACACAGAATACAGTGGAATAATAAAATAAAAAAAACTAAGGATTATGGTGTTGCAGAAAAGAGGCAAAAAATGGAAACTGAAAACTAAAGTAGGGCAGAAGCTTAAAGTAAAACTAAAGCTAAGGTTAAAATGCGAGTGTACGACATCAGTAACACAGCAGAACAATAAAACGAAAAACTAGTGATCAGGCTGTCATTGGTCAGGGTGGTAAACCGGGTAATATGAAAGTTGTAAACATGGCTAAATGATGTTCAAATTTATGCAGTCTAGTTGGACATCCATAGTGTGTGATGATAATCGGATAAAGAAATATATTCTGTTTGCATGGAAAGTCAGATGTAATGAAGTTTTGAATTTCATTCATCTCTCGCTTGTTACTTTGTGGTTAATGTGCGTTTGTGATTAATATTTTTTTAATATAATAACTAATGACTCATTAAGGAGTTGGATTAAGTGTGGACTTCTTTTCCTTTTCAGATGTGTATGCTAAATCAGTGAAGTTGGAGCTACATTGTTGGGTATTTTCCATTATTAGTTCACATTTCTTGTGTTTACATGTTAGGGAATGAATACGTTCTTTGTTTAGATATTGAAATGTTGGTTTGTCTAGTGGTGAGATAGTTCTCTGAATCTAAAGAAATAATTATAGGGATGCAGTGTTATTGCATGATGATATAATGATTTATTTTGGTAGCCTCCTTCCCTATTTTACTCACTTTTAGTCTAAATATTTAGACCATAACCTCTGACTTTGAAAGATCAGTGGGTTTTGTTTTCTGATAGATAAACTGAACAAACCGAGTTAGATTGGTTTTTATTCGATCATAGACTGCACTTCTCAGCAAGCTTTAAAGGTTTACAGTTTAAACTCTTAAGTTTTTATTGGATATTTTTGGTGTTTATTTTCTTGCTGAGTCATGCATCACTTGCTGTAAAATCTGTTTTATATAATGTGCTGGGATTTGTGTATTTTGTTTGGTTGTACAGAGTAGTTTAAAGTGTCAATTGATTGGTCGAATTTGAGTCACAATTTTCAGTCTTAAAATGCCTTAATTAGCAGCATATACTTTAATTTGAGTTAGTAAAAAATCAGATAAATGTAAGGAACGTCTGCGTTGATGCATAAGTTAACTACTAAGTAATGTTAGTGTAATAAGTCACACTATTGCGCCTTTCAAAGAACCTGAAGCACATTTTCTTTTCATTATCAACAAAACAAAAAAACAACCAAAAACAGTCACTAAAGAGTGATCAGTGCGTCTCTAAAATGAATACCTTTCTCGATGTATAAATAGGTATTTATTCATTTTCTGGAACTAATGCATCTTTAAGCTTTTTAGTTGCTAATAGACTTCAAACATCTTGGTTTTGATTGTCTCTATGTGTAATCGAACCTACAACTTTGGGCTTAACGGTGTTTAGACGCAGCTTGTATTTGATCAGGTCCCAGCCTGAACGTCTTTGAGCCGGCCCCATTTGCACTTCTAGCTCACTAAGTGACTCACTGAAGTGTGCACTGCTGCCCACAGCTGTACTTCTCATTTGATTGGGTGTTTGCTACTCAGCAGACGTTGGGTGATGATGGCTTTGATGCTGGTCTCGTGAATCAGCTGCTGACATGAACAAGTGACCGGAGCTTTTCACATTTCTCATTAGCAGGTTGAGGCTCCCCGACTCGGTCCAACCGACGATGTATCATCCGGTCCTCGTACGCTGAGCCGGGGTGGTTTCCACGTAGCTTCTGGTGTGGCTTTTTTCATCATGACATGTTCTGTGATTATCAGTTGACAGGAAGCACAGTGTTCCTGCTCGTCTTTGGTTAGCATTTCACCTCCATCCGAATGCAGCTTAAGGATAAGCACCTGTTCCTCAACAAGACGTTTGTGTTATGTTGCAACAATACAGTGACAGCTACACCCCCTTCTCCTTCTCATACCATTACTTATCACTGGAATTTGGTTATCTTTTACATAAGAACAGTTTAGTGTGTCTTATGTAATCATGCCTGATATATCCAGCCTGTTCCATTGCTTTATGTCGTCCGTCTCTGTATCTCTTGTTCTGTTTGTTTTTTTTTGTTCCTCTAAAGTTAGAAAGTAGTCCTTGTGTTGCCTGTTTGCATTGTTTTATCTTAGTCTAGCAAGTTATGATTTAAGTAATCAATATCTTTAGTTACAAGGAAGTTGACGTATCCATGATCTTCAAGCACGTGTGTCTTGCTGTTGAGTTTCTTTTGTTTTTTTTTGTGTCGTCATTTGGCCTGGTTTCTCTTCTCCTGGTCTGTAAAATAGGGATGCATGATGTATCGTATGCTTTTAAATGGCGACGAAAGTGTAGGGAAATATTATCTATTTAATATGTAAATATTTTATAATTTGATATGTAAATATCTGTCGTCAGCCATTGAAACACGTAAAGTGCATTTCTACTGAAAAGCACCTTTTTTCAGTATTGGTCTAAAGGTGATGTTTAAGTAAAGTTTAAATCATAATTTATTCATGGGTAGAGGAACCTCCAGTCTACAGATATGTGTTGGCAAGAACCTGGTGATACGATATTTATGATGATACAAAGAGGCAACACAATGTATTGAGATATATCACGATACTATGAGTAAGACAATATATTGTGATTATTACTACTGAATTTAACAGAAGAAAATCTGTTTCAACTTTCTAAACACTCAGACTTATTTTATTACTGGGTCTAATTGATCCACTTGAACCCCTCCATTTACCAGTCAGACTTTTAAATTTCTGACAAAAATTACAATTATTGTTTATGTTTAATTACAATTCTTAAAAAAGAAAAATGGATACTTTGCTTTTAAATATCGATACAATATTGTGACATAAAATATATTGGCATATCGATATCCTCACATACCTAATCCTATCCTTTAGAATGAGACTATTTAATTAATACTGATCAATTTCAGTGGTTTGGAGTTAATATATTTATGTTAGTATTTTGGCTCGATGATATAGCCTCAAATCTATGTAAGGGATAATGCCCGACGAGGTGTACATTATCAGAAAAAACTGGACGACGTGGAGGCGTGAACCGTCCGATGCGTATTTTCTGATAATGGACACCTCGAAGGGCATTATCCCGCTTATACCATGGTCAATTACGAAAGAAGGACATACTTAATCAATTAATAATACTTTCATGTATTTTAGAATGAAAATCTCGGGGTTTATTATATAAGTCGATCGAACTATTTAATATCTCCCGTATACAGGTGTTGCCAAGCAACGTGGCCAGAGCGAGCCGACCCAATTTGACGGGACGCCTTTCCTAGGTGTACATTATCACTTTTTAATGTACACTCTCCAGCCAATCAGAATCGAGTATTCACCCATACCAGGTATAATGCAATATAATAAAGTAAATGTGGTAATGATATATCATTATGATATATTCTTTTCTTCTGTTTATATATGTCAAAATTACTGTTTTTGACCGTTCTAGCATTGTAGTAAAATTATTTAGAATAAGTATGAAATACCATTTAAACATTATCGTGTAAAAAAACCTCCGAAACATTTCAAATAACTTTTAAGGTGTTACTAATCTTTTTTCACAGAAAAATTAACAAAAATATAAATAAAGATATTTTACTATTCCCCTGTGAGTTTGGAGTGTCTTGGAGTTGCTGCGTTGTTGTCTTCTGAATGTTTTACACGCAATTTCACTTGCATCACTGCTCTACGTTTGTATTCTGAGCAGGGCTTTCACTCTGTGCCCTATGGTCGGATATGACAAAAGTTGCTACTGCAAACATTAACATGGTTTGCGCTTGCGTGTTTGCACAAACAAAATGGCCAAGTGGACTTGGCCATTTTGTTGCTCATAGGGCTAGGTAATATGGCCTAAAAATAAAATCTCTGATTTTTTTTTTTTATTAGATTTAAAAAAAAATGTATTTATAGTTTTCCAAAGTTTGTGGTGCCAGTGCCTTTGACTGTGATGGGCTTCAGGCAAATGTAACAGTGTGGGGTCTTTTGCTCCATGTTTGTTGCAGCAAGCCCATAACAATTCCAATATGGAAACTCCAGGGAGCCAAAAATAAGCCATCACACAAAAACTCTATTTACTTAAAAAAAAAAAAAAAAAAAATCCCCTTCAAATTAATTCACTGTAAAAAAAAAAAAAAAAAAAAGCTGCAGACTACGCCGCAGCACCTCTGTGCTCACAGCAAAGCTCACAGGAATCTTGCTAATGATTCATAACAAACATTGGTTAAATTAAGGAGTTTTGTGGGAGATTTTGCCTTATTTAGAGGCTGCAATGTGGTCGCCCCTTTAATTCATATCATATGCTGATTGTGAATGGTTATGAATTTCTCCCAAAGGACTCCAATTGGCTTTAAACTTGTCTGGGTAAGTAAATTAAATTATTGCATGCTATAAATAAAGTCTGGGCTGAAGAAAATTGGAAATCTCTGATCTGCCAACACTGATTTTGGCCACCTCTGATTCCATACATTCAGAAATACCACATTAATCCTAGAGTGAAATCAAGTGGTGTTGTAGCTTGTACTAATTGATTATTCTTATTAATTCTTTAAGAAGTTGTTGTAGATCATGATGGCTGTGGGCGGGAAGGATTTCCTATAGCTGTTTGTGTTGCAGCGAAACTGAAGAAGCCTCCCACTGAAGACACTCTGTTGTAAGATTATCTACTTTGAGCAGAGATGATGTCACAAAGTGCGAGTTAGAGGGCCCTCATTGTAAAACAGCTAAGCTATTTTTTTTAGCATCCTTTATCTACAGTAGGCTCAGCTTGAACAGTTGGCGTCTAATTTTTGAAACCAACAAAAGGTACAAAATCCCCCAAAAATATTTAAACTGATGATCTAACACTCTGTTTAACACGCCTACTTAGGAAATGCATTTTCCCTTTAAATAGGTTTCTGCAGGTTTTTTGCTTCCTTCATTTCATGTGTAAACGCATCATTGATACTCTGATTTGGTATTGCGCTTAGTAGCGCATAATTCTGGTGGGTCCAATGTTCCAGTTTCTCAGACAAAAAATGATCGTTGGTTGCAGTACTTTACACAGAAGGGGACCGGGCTGTGGAAACGGTTGCAGTCGGTTGTGCTGCAGTCGGGGGAAGTTGTTGTTGCTTCCTATGTTGATATTGTGCTGCTCACACAGCTGGCCTGTTTACCTTGTTAACCAGCAAGGTATGATTCGAACCAGCCTTGTCTTGGCACCATCATTTCCTGTGTGAAATGGAAAAAGTGACAGAGAGAGTGTTGTAAGTTGATTTTAATGGCAAATAAATACTATCAGCTTTGGACTATTTTCAGTTGGTGTGCTTCTGTAATAATTGTTTAAGTTATAGATCACTATTTGATATAGTTGTTAGTTTGCAAAATGAACATTATTTTTAAACCATTAAAGGACTTGTTTTATGAAACGATGTAAAAGTGTTTGGATTAGAGTGAGCAATAGCCAAACCATTTCTCTTGTGTATTTTTAAAATAGGTTTCCCATCAGAACCTTTTGATCTGCTTCTAGGACTGCCGGCTTTTGTCGACATCTGCTGGGTTTTAACTGGTTGGGCTGGATTCCTGCTTTGCATGTTGATGGCCTGTTTTGTTTGCAGACCTCATCCCTCAGCCTGGCCTTGCTTTGTTTACCTCATCTTGCTTGCCTTAAATGTCCAGGCCCCATCACTGAAAATGTTTTTGTTTCAAAGCCGTTTTGTCCTCTGATTAGAAGGAGGGAACAAACGAACTTTCCCTTGAATGTTCAGTTACATCTGGGATTTCTATCTCTGCTAATCAGATGCAATCACCAGTTTAAGCTAAATCTGGCAGGGCAAAAATACATAAAAATACAAATACAAAAAACTGCTGTTTTTTGTATTTGTAAAAACCCTCCTGCTAGCTGTAAACGGATTTATCCTTTTAGCGTCCTTTGTATTTTGAAGCATTAATTTGAAATAAACTTTGCTTATAGTATCACATTTTCTGTCTGCTTTCATGCTAGCAACGTCAATCCTTAACCTTTGTGTACCGTCTACATGTTGTTACGCTATACCAGTGCGCCACTGACTCCGGCTTCTTGTCCTTTTTTTCAGATTGTGCTGTGAACGTTCACAAGAGCTGCAAGTCTCTGCTGGGCGACTGCACCAGCAGCAAGAATAAGGTAAACATTATACTTCAGAGCAGATAAGCGCACCGAGACCAAAGTTTTGGTCATCTAGTTGGGTCTTAATATTCAATCTCGTACACAAGTATGCACAAATGCTTAGCAGTTTTGAAATAAGTAAATGGTTAAAAGATGACATCAAAAGATGCAAACGAGTACATTTTTGAAGCACTATCCTATCCCAGATGATTTGACTGTGTTTTTTAAACTGACGTTTTTGTGACTTTGGATACATTATTCCACTTTACTGGACAGTTAAAGATTGTAGTTTATAGAGAAACTTATAAATATATAAATTTCAAAGTTTAGAGTTCTTAAATTGTTTGGTGAGGAGCGATGTCAAACGTGGTTTTGAAATTATCCAAAATAAATCCACATGATGGATCACAAGCTACATTCATGTGTAGCAGGTCTTTGCTACGTGAGCTAGGGCTGGGCGGTATGGCAACATTTTCATATCACGGTATTAAAAATAACATATCAGTATTACGGTATTTAACTGTATTTTTTTCCATACAACACTGTTCATATCCACATTATCTTATAAGAATGAATTATGTAAAAATGTGCTTTAAATAGCCCATTTTACTGTCATATGGACTGCATCATGTTTTTTTCCAGACACAGGTGAATGATATCAAAATAATTAATATTATTATGATTCTAGTGGACATTCTTGATATTCTAAGGCTGAAAGTAAATTTGTTTATTAGCCTCACATTGACACAAGCAGCAAATTGCATCTTGTACTGGCTTTGCATGTAATACTCAAGAGTCCTGCTAGGGGGCAGAGTACAGACTCAGACTGGATAAAAGAAAGAAGAAGAAGTAAAATAAACATGGCGACCATAGGAGATTATTGGCTGGTTAATATTCAGATAACATAAAAAAAGTATCAGTATCGTAGATGGTATGTAAAACATATTTACCGCTATTTTTGAATTCTTCCCTACTGGTTTTGCCACCGTTGACCACGTTTACCTACAGACTGTCAAATAGCGCTCAACAATCCCCCCTACTGGTTACTCGCAATAGCGCTAGTAAAAGATATGCTGTTTGGTTCTCGTCTGACCTTTTAAAGCTGATAAACTTCTAAACTACAGACATGACTCTTTTTTTGGAATTACTTCCTCAGCATTGTGTGCTTCGCTCTGGTAGCTCCTACCAGCAGCTGTACTTAGTTAAAATGTTACTTTTCATGCTTTGGTGAAGAGTGTGTAGGAGTGAAATCGCTCACTGCTGAAACACTTTATATTAAACGTTCCGGAAATTGTCTGAGCTACTCACCAGTATAGCGGTATATTAAAAAGTCATATCATAACAAAAATAAACACCGGTTTTTCGGTATGAATTGGTATACCGCCCAGGCCTAATGTGAGCCCTCCTGTCCTGCAAACCACATACAACAACCATGTGAATTCGTAAAAGATATTGTCATCAGATTTGGATTTAGAGAGCTAAAAAAACACAGAACCAACACAAATGGTTCTAGTTTTAAATCATCTGACTGTCCTGATTTTCTTCCCACAGAGAGATTTTTACTCGAGGGGCGGCGGTTCAGCATCTCCTTACCTTGGTAAGCAGAATATTTAATTGTTTGGTGTACCACCCGCATCATGGTGGTGGTGGTGGTGGGGGGGGGGTTACACTTATCTGTGTGCAGATTAGTGTAGTTTTCTTGTGTGTGTGTGTGTGTGTGTGTTTGTTTCTGTGGCCCCACTGAGTGTAGAGCGAGGAGATCGGTCTCCCACAGTCTGTAGATAAAGGTGATGATTAGCCATTATGAAGAGTCATGTGCTGCAGCTATCACTCGGTTTTAATCTTTACTTAAAGAGGCTATATTCGTACAAACCATGCAAATGTATAATAGACACATAAGGAGGGTAGTAGGTAACTCTTCTGTTTGTCAGTACTATTATTAAGTTTAGGATGTTTATCCTGCAGTGTTCAGCTCTGTTACAAACAAACATGTAATAGTCTGCTCTCCTTTTCAGTGCGAGTTTAGAATTTAACCGAAATTAATTTGTGTAATTTGTGATTATTTTATTTCTCACATTTTTTTCTATCAGCTCATCTCGCTCGCTGCTGCCTATTGCACTGTCAGCAGGTGCGAATGCATGTGATTGAACCCACAGGAGACACGAGTGGCTGCAGCAGCAGCAAGCTTTAGTTAATCTCCTGTACCAGTTGTTATTCCCCTCCGAACAGCTGGAGTCCTGGTAGTCACACCTGATTTCTCCGCATGTCCCGCTCGGGCCAATCAGTGGTTCTTGCAGGGGGTCGGGAACACGTTGAGCAGTAGAGAGGATGGATGAGAAGCGATGGATCAGAATTTGCTAGAAGCACAAAAAGGACGTTGGGGAGTCTGGCTCGGTCCGTATAAAGAGCCGTTTTTCGAGCCGTCCTCCTGATTCTCCTCGTTTGCATCAGTCAAGTGACATCCCTTACCAAGACTGTTGAGCATCACTTTGGAATATCAGTCTCTGTGTTAGAGACGATGGAGCTAACAGTTGCCAAAGAAGCAGAAAAAACGATGATGGCCTCTAAAGCTTCCTCTAAGACCGCAAAGGCATCTTCCCCGTCTTTCTCAGCCTCATCCTGGGGTCTCTCTGGACGTGTCGGCATGCGAGTTCTGATGCACCGCGACATGATCACCTGCCGCTTCTATCGATCCCTGCCTCGATCCTGGCTGATAAAATACTGGGGTCAACTCGGGAGGGATTCGAACAAGCCGTCGTCTTTGCCACTTCGCTGGTCATCCTCTCCTTTCTCACTGTCCTCTCCTCGTTTGTCCCCATCTTCCTCCTCCTTTCAGTCTCGTATCCTCCGTTCACCTGTGTCTCGTCTCTCTTTCTCAGCGCTGAAAGACCGCGACAGGGAGAAGGATCAGGCAGGGACGGCCACCTCTCAGGCTGCGGATGGCCACCGAGGGTTTCCCAGCGTCCAAGGCATGACCATTAGCTCGTTTGGACCCAACACTCTGCCTCCAACCAGCCTCAGCAGCAGCTTCACTGCAGCCTCCGCCAGCAGTGTCGGTCATAGCCTCCATCACCACAGTAGCTCAGGGTGGGTACTACAAGAATATTTCCTCTACATACTGTAACAAATTTCGACGTGAAATTAAAAGTTTGGGCATGTAAAACTTCTGATTTTAGTAGAGTACATTTTCTGTAAAATTGTTTAGTGGAGATGTTTTAAGCGTTTGATGCAAAAAATGTCATTACAGTGCCCATTATCTCCACTGTGCTACAACATAATTAGCACATTAGCTGACATGTAGATGCATGAAAATCTTCTGAAAATCAATATAGATGTCCCTGAGAATTTTTGATATTTTTTTATTAAAAAAAACACTGTGTTAAACATTAGGTTTGTGGCAATGTGTGCGGCAATAAGTCAGAAATGGCTCTGCATGAGTAGGAATGCCGATACTGGAATCGGAGCAGAGATCGTTCTAATGTTCTCATATCGGTATCGCTCCGTTAACTGATACACGAATACTTAGAATGTGGAAACGCTACAGAAAATGTTTATTTTTCTCTTGAAATTTCAGTTTTGTATTATTTTATTTGATCTAATTCACCATCATTTGTTACAACAAGCAGAGAAGAAAATATAACCCGTTTTCCAATTCATTGCGTTTTTTTGTGGTAGAAGTATCGGCACTCAGATCCAAGTATCGGTATTGTATCGGTTTAAAAAAAGTAGGATTGCATTTTTTGGGGGGGATGATTGCCTTGACTTTTAAAAGCATTAACTGCCCAGCTTATTTAGAAGATGGGCTTTCATTTTCTTCTGGAAAAGGTCGCTTGATAACACTTTGAGTACCAACCCACAGGGAAGCATCACAGAAGACCTTTCCTAAAGATATGATGGCAGTAAACTGTATTGTTGTTTTTAAAATCATTACTAACGCTTGTCCTGTTGGATTGTCTTTCGCTGACTCTTTGTAGAATAAATTTACTCCTTATTTAAAAACACAGTAACTGTTGTTTAATACTCTTGTAGATTTACCTTATATTCATTCATAAACGTGTGCACACATAAGTTGCACACATAACGTAAATGTTGGTAGTAATTTTGCATCACTGTGGCTGGACTTGTGCCTGTCTTCACTCAGATCCCTCCACGGGGACATGGACGAGATAGATGCTCTCCGCTCTAAACGCTGCAACGACGACGCCGTTTCTCTCGCCCCTTCCATTGCCGAGTCCATCATCGTAGAAGGTGAGCCGAAATGTTCGAATTGGAGCTGAAGTTTAAATTCATGGGTTCCTCTCTTCCTTAGCATTATTTGCTTTCAGCGAAATCCTCGGGAAGGTTCTGGCTGCTCTCACTGACCGGTCTGCCCTTGACAGACTCTAAGATCTCTGCAACTGTTTGTCCTCAGGGAGTTTTCATAAAACCAGAGAAGAGAGAGTGTGGAGGACGTTTGGCTGAGTCATGACTTTAGCCTCATTAAACTGAGCCATGTGGGAGAGATCAGACTAACTGGAGACTGGAGGTCCATGTTTGTTCAGACGTTCAGTTTTATTGGATTTACTTTTAACACTGAAGAGCTGTTGCAAAAATGTGATGCTTATCAACCTTTTTTGTCCTTCATTTTATGTGGTTCTCAGCGGTTGATCAATTTGCAAGGCAGGTTAAATGTCTCGATACTGTCTTGGTCGTGCAATAATCCTGGAAAGACTGCAAAAATAAAAAGTTTTACAAGATGTTACATTCCCTCATTTAAAAAGGAATTAAAGGAATTCATGAGAATCCGTTTTATGCTAAAGCTTTCTGACTTCCCTGCGCCTTCTCTTTAGATACTCACTATGCAGCAGTGCGGGCTGACCTGGAGTCTGATGCTCAGGACTTGGAGGTCGACTCCTGGAGTTTAGCAGTGGATCAGCATTATCTGAAGAAGCATTCGAAAGACGTGGTGAAAAGGCAGGATGTTATTTATGGTAGGTGAAAGTTTGCTTCTCACATTGACACTGTGAAAGCTCAACCCCGTATAAAACATCAGATATGTTTGGACTGACTTGTTTTTCTTTTAACAACTTTTTGAGTTATTTTTATTTTTTCAATCTTGTCAAAGTGCTGCTGCTATAATCCACAATCCTTCTCAGTACACAAGGTTTAAATGTTCAAAATTGTAAATGGAGAAAATTTGAATTTATTAAACTGGTTTTGAGATATTTAAGTACTTCAATATAAACCTGAAGTCACATTTGTTGGTAATCTGTTGCGTATAAATCAACTAAACTTAAGTTACTAAAACAATGATGCATCATGGACATTTACTGTTAACTAAACTATTCATACCCACTTTTTGTTCCGTCACAACAAAAACTTTTTATTTGTTTTACAATTGATCTGATTGACCAGCAGAAAGTTGGGTGTAATCGTGAGATGGAAGGAGAGCCTACCACTGAAATATGATAGGTTTAGCTGCAAGCAAATAGCTAAAATTGACAAACACTCTAGAGCCCCTGTGAAACTGCTTATAAGTTTTAATTTTAATAGTTCAGACACTTAATATACTATTAATATGCATTAATACGCACAGTGAAAACTGTACTGGCACTGCAGCAGAAGCTAACATCTACAGTCTTATCTCCGCTCTTGGGGATACCGCCAGTCAGCAGCAAGGGAAAGTATTACTACTCCTGGATCGACTGCGTTTCAGACGGCAGCCAATAGTGTGTCAAGAAAATATTTGCAAATAATTTGGAGTCATGTTCCACAGAAAAATCAATTAATAGATTGGGATCTTCTGTTTGAAGTTTGTTTTGTTTGTTTTTTTACAAATCAAAATCTTAAAAAGAGTGGCATGGGTTTGTATTCAGCCACTTTTAAAGTAACAGTTTAAGCCATTACTTTCAAACTGGTTTCAGTGGTTCTTGATCCAGAAACTTGAGCAGCTTCAGATGGGAAAGCACCCAGCTGGCCAGAAACTGCAATAAGCAACTTTGGAGGTGGGGGTAGTCACTCATAGGATGTCTCTACCTGCTTTGCAGCAACCGCTGATACTAGGTCGAGCAATGGTCGTTTTTTAGTTTCAAACCATCTTTTTTTTAAAATTTGTAAACTAAGTCTTGTTTTTTTCTATGTTTCTCGACTGTCAACAATCATACATTCAAAAATGAACATGCCAAATACCCCAGGTTGTCTGACAACATGGTTATCTGCAAAGCTGGTGGGAGCAACAGCTGGCTGTGGTTGTTCACTGAAGTTGTAATTCCACCTTCGACCTCTAGGGAGGAGAAGTTGGAAACTTACACTACCGTTCAAAAGTTTGGGGTCACATTGAAATGTCCTTATTTTTGAAGGAAAAGCACTGTACTTTTCAATGAGGATAACTTTAAACTAGTCTTAACTTTAAAGAAACACACGCTATACATTGCTAATGTGGTAAATGACTATTCTAGCTGCAAATGTCTGGTTTTTGGTGCAATATCTACATAGGTGTATAGAGGCCCATTTCCAGCAACTATCACTCCAGTGTTCTAATGGTACAATGTGTTTGCTCATTGGCTCAGAAGGCTAATTGATGATTAGAAAACCCTTGTGCAATCATGTTCACACATCTGAAAACAGTTTAGCTCGGTACAGAAGCTACAAAACTGACCTTCCTTTGAGCAGATTGAGTTTCTGGAGCATCACATTTGTGGGGTCAATTAAACGCTCAAAATGGCCAGAAAAAGAGAACTTTCATCTGAAACTCGACAGTCTATTCTTGTTCTTAGAAATGAAGGCTATTCCATGCGAGAAATTGCTAAGAAATTGAAGATTTCCTACAACGGTGTGTACTACTCCCTTCAGAGGACAGCACAAACAGGCTCTAACCAGAGTAGAAAAAGAAGTGGGAGGCCGCGTTGCACAACTGAGCAAGAAGATAAGTACATTAGAGTCTCTAGTTTGAGAAACAGACGCCTCACAGGTCCCCAACTGGCATCTTCATTAAATAGTACCCGCAAAACACCAGTGTCAACATCTACAGTGAAGAGGCGGCTGCGGGATTCTGGGCTTCAGGGCAGAGTGGCAAAGAAAAAGCCATATCTGAGACTGGCCAATAAAAGAAAAAGATTAAGATGGGCAAAAGAACACAGACATTGGACAGAGGAAGACTGGAAAAAAGTGCTGTGGACGGATGAATCCAAGTTTGAGGTGTTTGGATCACAAAGAAGAACGTTTGTGAGACGCAGAACAACTGAAAAGATGCTGGAAGAATGCCTGACGCCATCTGTTAAGCATGGTGGAGGTAATGTGATGGTCTGGGGTTGCTTTGGTGCTGGTAAGGTGGGAGATTTGTACAGGGTAAAAGGGATTCTGAATAAGGAAGGCTATCACTCCATTTTGCAACGCCATGCCATACCCAGTGGACAGCGCTTGATTGGAGCCAATTTCATCCTACAACAGGACAATGACCCAAAACACACCTCGAAATTGTGCAAGAACTATTTAGAGAAGAAGCAGGCAGCTGGTATTCTATCGGTAATGGAGTGGCCAGCGCAGTCACCAGATTTGAACCCCGTTGAGCTGTTGTGGGAGCAGCTTGACCGTATGGTACGCAAGAAGTGCCCATCCAACCAATCCAAATTGTGGGAGCTGCTTCTAGAAGCGTGGGGTGCAATTTCTCCAGATTACCTCAACAAATTAACAGCTAGAATGCCAAAGGTCTGCAATGCTGTAATTGCTGCAAATGGAGGATTATTTGATGAAAGCAAAGTTTGATGTAAAAACAATCTTATTTCAAATAATAATCATTATTTTTAACCTTGTCAATGTCTTGACTCTATTTTTTATTCATTTCACAACGTATGATGGTGAATAAGTGTGACTTTTCATGGAAAACACAAAATTGTTTGGGTGACCTCAAACTTTTGAACGGTAGTGTAAGTGTTGTTTAATGGTCATCGGTTGGATTGTGATACTATGTACTCCTGCAAACCATTGTAGGGTTCAGTTTCTCACCCCAGTTTTTCCTCAAACCTCAGTGCAGATATTATTATCCCATTTATTTTGTCCTCCCTCCTAAAACCCGACTCTGATCTGTGACACAAGTTATTTCCTTCGAATTTATACTAAGGACAACTTCAGTTAAATTCAACTGTAGGGAAAGACGATGTGTTGCAGAATCAAATGAAACAGAACTGGTGTGATGTTGTTCTATAGAGCTAATGCAGACGGAGATGCACCATGTGAGGACCCTTAAGATTATGCTTCGGGTGTACGTCCGCGAGATGAAGGAGAACCTCCAGATGGACTCTGGCAGACTGGACTGTCTGTTCCCCCGCTTGGAAAACCTCCTAGACCTTCACACGTATTTCCTGTCACGTCTCAAAGAGCGACGGCGCGAAAACCTCGTCTCACCCAGCGACAAGAACTACACAATCAACAGAGTGGCAGACATCTTAATCACTCAGGTATGGACAGGACGCCCACCCGTCACACGGCTAATGGAAACTATTGGTCGTCTCTCCACACCAGTCGTCTGTTTCTTCCAACGTAACATCTGTTGTAATAGCAGCTGATAGCCTCTGTTAACCCCCAGTAGAGGAGCAGAGGTGTTCAGCTTAAGGCTTTGCGAGCAATAAAAACACAACAGACCAATAAAAAGCTTATGAGAAAGAAAAAATCCCCTTCCTCTTTTAATTCTAGCCTATCAGGCAGCTTGATAGTACATTCATAACTTAATCCAATCCAGTCACAAACGCAGACCCCGGCAGCTCCGTCACCAGGCCCTCGCTCCCCTCAAACCTCAAAAGAGAGGAAATGAGTTCTGCACAAGATGTCGCAGTGAGGGCCAATGTACGAAATTGTATCAAAAAGAAGTTTCAGTAGGTGCATATTGCGCCCTGTTTTGAACCGATATGGGACGCACATAAACACTAAATGTAACAATAATGAACAAAATAAGGCATAGAAAATACCACAGCAGGACCCCCCAAACGAGCTATGACCGGTGCTGCTGTCAAAGTGGTCCAGTAACAGGAACAACGCACCCAGCTGCACTGCTAACAACAACCGCAGCTATAAAAATGTCCAACTTGTACTCTGCTTCCAAGCAAACACAAAAGCATTCAAACAGGGATGGGAAGACCTGCTGGCTTCAGCACTCAGTCAATGGACTTGGCTCCAGTGTTTTGGGCTCAGTCTGCACTCAGCCATCGGTGAGTAGCTGGTTAGCTTCAGCTTCAGCAGCTCTACTTAATTAGTATCAGCTTTATTGGCTGGTTTTGGCACACAAACTAAGCAAAAATATCTGAGCCATAAAGTGACATAAAACATTTCAAAAGCTTTCAATTTCTAAAATAATTAAAAATAGTGTGATATAATTGTAAATAACATTTGTTTTTTCAGTATTTACTGATGTCACTCAGGCTCTCTAACTTGCTTTGTTGTTCCTTCCTGCAAACTTTCAGTTGGTTAAATGAAAGGTGTTAAAATAAAGGGTTGAACTGAATTCTTTCTTCCAATTAGTGAATTAAAGAATAGTGTAAAATGACCAGGGCTACACAATAAATACATTTTCTTCATTTTTTAAAAAGAGTTATTAGTAATTATTGATACTGATCAATATGACTTTATTGATATAAGTGCTGTGTTAAAAAGATCTAAAATCGATTCTGAATTGTTATAAAAATTGAATTAAATCAATTCGAACGTCGTTATTTGACCTTTTTACAGCTAAAATTGGAAGGAAAAGTCCAAACTGCCATTTTGAGGCTTGTTTCTGAAAGAGTTAATGGTTTCCCCCGGTGAACTGTCTCTCACCCAGTGTTGCGTCATTGAATTACAGCCATATAATTAAGGTAACAGCTCAAATAACCTTTTTTAACAATGCAGACCCAAATTGATGTTGAATTGGAAAAGATTTAATGGAATCGCAACAGGTTGGATCGGATTGTATGTGATAATGGATTCTAATTCCTGAGAATCAGAATTGAATCTATTCTTAAAATATGAATCGATGCCCAGCTCTAATTTGAAAGCCTCTGTTTTTCCTCGATCGTCCAGCCCTAGTTCAGCTGTTGATTTATTGGATATCATAAATGAGACATGCACAACATGTTATTGTGGCGCTGCTTTGGGCTCTGATCCTGTTTGCTCTCCAGTTCTCAGGGGAAATAGGAGAGAGGATGAAAGACTGTTATGGAGATTTCTGCAGCCACCACACTGAAGCCGTCAGCTTCTACAAAGAGCTGCTGCAAAACAATAGAAGGTTTCAGAACCTCATAAGGGTAAGAGATGGTAGCATTTGTATCACTGTGCATTTAGAATCAAAACATTTTTGATTACTTGTTCTTTTTATTTTTTCCAGAAAATCAGCAACCTGTCCATCGTACGAAGGTTAGGAGTGTCTGAGTGTATTTTGCTGGTAACGCAGCGGATTACAAAGTATCCAGTACTGGTGGAGCGCATCCTTCACAACACTGAAGGTCCAGCTGCAGTATAATTTCTAATTATCATCCTAATGCACCTAAATTAAACAGAAATGGTTGTTCGTATCCGATAAATGCTCTTATATTTTTTTTCCTTCCTCTAGAGGGTACGGATGAGCACGAAGATCTGACTCAGGCACTGACTCTGATTAAAGGCACAATCAAGGAGGTGGACACGCTGGTTAATCTCCATGAGAAGGAGTCTCGACTCCGAGATATACACAACAAGATGGAGCCAAAGGCACAGGGAAAGATCAAGGATGGCCGGGTGTTTCGCAGGGAGGACCTCGCTCAGGGCAGGAGGCGGCTGCTCCACGAGGGCACCGTCAGCTGGAAGGCTGCCTCTGGCAGACTCAAGGGTAAAATTCCATTTAATAAAATAACAAATGCAAATATATTCATTTATTCCAATTAGTAAAATAATAATGCATCACTTTCCCATTATCAGCTAGTCTTGTGATGATGATCTTGCTTTCTTTACTTTCAGATATTCTGGCTGTTCTGTTGTCAGACGTGCTGCTTTTACTTCAAGAGAAGGATCAGAGATATGCGTTTGCTACAGTTGTGAGTGATTTTTTGTTGTTGTTGTATTTACCTTTCAGTCAGTTTATTATAGCGTATACATGAATTTTACATAAACCCACACATGAATGTTAATATTATTATGGGCCTTTAAGAATGTATTATAGCAGAAAAACAGCTAGAACTGCTTAAAATGATTTTAAACCAAGAATTTTGTGCACAAGTCTTTTATGTTTTTTATCTTGTTAATGTATGTTCGAAATTATACATATAAGAAAGACAAAATATGCATTTACCACCATGAATATGTGGCTAAATGCTGCTTTGCAAACTGCAGAGAAACTGCACATTTTCTGTAACTATGAACAAGCCTCTGTCTTCATTCAGTTTGGCTTTATGTTTTTTTATTTAATTGGCTGTTTTCCTCTCATGGACCTGGCTTTTATGTATAGTTTGGAAAATATAATTGATACCTGAGGCATTTGAGAGACCTAATGGACTGTTTGTACCCATTGGAAACTTTTGATGTGTTTTTAGGGATTACTATCCCGTTGGAACACAAAATTGTTTCAATGTTTCAGCCACTAAGCTGCTAATTTAGGGAAAGTTTGAAGAGTTTAGAGTTAGTTCTCCTCCATAATCCATTTTGTGAAAGGCAACAGTTAATGTGGCAGCGAGTAAGACCCTTAGCATGCTGCTACCACCACCGTGCTTTGATAGTTGGTATTTTAATCTTGGCTTTGAAAGAAACGTAAAAAAAAAAACGTTTTCAGATTGTATTCGTTTCTCCTTGCGAGCCCCGACAGACATTACTCATGCTTGAAGGAGTGAACCTTGGAGCGTAGCTTTCTTCTTGGTTTGCACCTTTTTGAGCCACTCAGTGGGACGCAGTAGGACTAGTGAAGCAAGCGTTGCATCTCAGTGGCTTCCACTGAGATGCAACTTCACTATCCCCACTAACGCTGGAGCTCCAGCAGCTTCTAGTTGATGATAGAGCTGAGCCTCTGTAGGTTGATTTTTGTACATCCTTATCAGTTACCCAACTACACAGTAAAACTTTTGGAACGACCCTAACTTCAAATGAAGATTTGTTGACTCCTGTCCCCGAATCTCAGCCAATGGAATTGGTGATAATTGTTATGGTAATTAATGATTACAGTTGTCAAACACCCAGTTGAAATTAGGCCAGAGTGTCGGTAATGACTGCAAAAAGTGAATGAATAAGTAAGTGCTTTTCATTAACTTGATAAGGGATATTCAGACGCACTCCTGGGGATATATGTATCCATTTAAGCCTTTCTGTGGGGAGTTGAACCTGTTTGGATCTGAGAAATACCCTCAAGTTGTTTCATCATTCAACACTAATAAAATAAATGTTGAAATGCTTTTTTGATGGCTAAAAAGTTAACACGACACTCCTCTTTGAGAAACGGATGTAATATTCTCTGTACTATCTTTTTTATAAAATAATCAGTTCTTGAGAAACAAAAGCTAAGATTTCATTTGTTGTTGTTTTTGCCCTTCTTGTATTTGATTCTTTCAGGACAACAAGCCATCAGTGATTTCTCTCCAGAAGCTGATAGTCAGGGAGGTGGCGCACGAGGAGAAGGCCATGTTTCTCATCTGTGCCTCCTCCAACGAGCCAGAGATGTATGAGATCCACACCGCCTCTAAAGAGGAGCGAAACTCTTGGATGACACACATACGGCAAGCTGTCGAGAGGTAACTAGGCTTACACACGTGATGTCTATAGAAATATTTATTGCTGCATTTATGTTGTTCAGGCTTGTAAAAAAGCATAATCCACAGCATGTCGTTATTCTGGTAACACGTGATTGATTTCATCGACCCTTCTTTGTGTTTCTCCTATCCTCTTATTTTGCCGTCTATTAGTTGTCCTCATTCAGAGGAGAGGCTGGTCAGTGAGGAAGAGGAGGCACGAGCCTCCAGGCTTAGAGAATTTCAAGGTAATATCAGAACACAAATTACATTTATGTCCACTAGGAAGTGCTGATGCCTCACATTAGGCCTAAAACAATGAAAGGTTTATTTAATTGTGAGTGCATCTCAGCGTTTGTTCATCTATAAGCTAAATGGCTCAATTAGCCTCCAAGTTTAATATTTTATAAAGGATTCAAAAGGATTGTTTTTTTCCCCTTCCTTTTCAATAAATAATAAACATTTATTGACCCCTGACTCTCTTGCTTTGTCGTGGCTGTAGAGCGTCTAAGCCAGAGGGATGCGGTGATCGCTCAGGCTCTCGCAGAGAAACTGCAGCTGTTCTCAGAGATGGCAGAGTTGACGGGCCTGGAGGACATGGCTTCTCGTTCAAGACTGCTGCTCCGAGGAGACACCTCAGACCTCCAGCAGGGGGAGAATCTGCTTAAAGGAGCCATCACTGAGGGTAGGAGGATGCCGCATGTTTTTGTGCGTCTGTGCCAGAATCAGAGGCGCTTTCTTTTACATTGTCTAAAAGTTGAGCACTGTTTTCTTCACTCTAGCTTCTCTGTTTGTACTGTCATTTTGTTAATGATCTCTAGAGTCCTTCGTTTCTCTTCCCTAATTTTATACTTTAGTGGAGAATCTGCAGAACTTATTGCAGGCTGGAGTGAGGGAGGAGGCTCAGCTCACCCGGGATGAGGAGGGGGGCGGTTCTGGAGTTCTCCCCAGGAGAGCGGGCACTTTCGGCGGCTATGACAGTAGTCCAGTCATCCTCAGTAAGAGTGAGTCCCGTACTCTTCATTCTGAAAAACTGTTTTTCCTCTGGCTTTTTTTTTTTTTTTACCTTTAACCAATCACAAAACCTAAAGTTTTCTGCTGTATAATGCATACACGTATGCAGAGTCTGTGTGATAGCTTCTGGTTTCTGTTGCCGCGTGTCTACATGTGTTTGTGTCTGCGCCAGATGGCGATGTGAAGAAGAGCTTCTCTGGCGAGTCTAGAAACCGAGACAGGAGCCAGAGAGCCAGCTCCGACCCTCAGCTCAAAGGCCTCTGTGGAAGCCACACCCTGGAGCAGACGGTAGGAGCTTTACAAACGCACACAAACACTGAGAGGCTATTTTCAGATGCATCACTCTCTTATTGCCTGTAGATAATTACAAATGCAACCTAAGTCAACTGGAAAGTTTTCTTGTCCTTGTGTTTTCAGGAGTGTTATATAACGCAGATCTCTTTATCAGTTAATTCACAACAATCCTGGTCCTTGAGAACAATCACCCGTTGTAAAAATAGCCACGCGTTGGTGACACGAACCCAAGAGAGACGGAAATAATGCAGACAAATATTTGATCTGAACTGCACTTCACTGCATTTTAGCACGAACATGAACTCTGCCACAGTAGTTTAGATTAAAGTTTATTGCATCTTTCCTTTCTTTCTTTTCTTTTACATACATACAGTTGCCTATCGAACGTAAATCCGAATGATTTAAACCACATCACCACAAACAGAATATAAACACTACTTTTGCTTTCATGTTTTGTTCCAATGCATTCTTAGCACTGAATGCGATCTGTTTTTAACATTCTTGTTGCTGGATTTCATGAATCTGTTACTGTCAGCAAATTAGGTGTAGCTTAAGCATTTGGGATCATGAATCAAGAATGGTTCATTTGTTTTTTTCTACTTTGACACATTTTCATGTACCTGTCCTACATTGCTCTTTTTGGGGGGGAAAAACAAAAACTAATCACAGCTTCAGGCACTTTTTTTTGTTTCCCAAGTGTTTATTCCTTGTGCCACCATCACCTGTAATCACATTGTGTTGCACTTTCTATGTCAGGTGGATCAGAGCTGCTCCTCTCCTGCAGGCTGGAACCACATCTGGTCCAACTCCTTCCCCGAAGCTGAGGTGATCTTTTTCAAATGATACCGATTTAAAACACATAACTGCTGGGTTGTATTGTTTTTTTTTTATTCAAACAATTTTTAATGTGGAAAGGTGAGAATATTTTGTGAAATGTGTTTTGTAAGTCTTTTTTTTCTTTCAATCCATTTTAGTTCTTTGACAGAGTGTTGATGCTCTCCCAGCGGCTTTACAGCCTGCAGGTAATGTTGTCCCTTACACACTTTGACTCATGTCTCAAATATGTGCAGGTCTAAATAAAATATAATACAAGAAAAAAGGTCAGTTTAGATGACCAAAATGCTTTCTATTTGTCAATGCCAGAATAGAGATGTTTTGTTTTTTACTTGTTTTTTTTAAATGTAGACAGATGCCTTTGTACCTTTTTAATCAATGGGGGAAAATCCAGATGATTACATCACAGAGTTCCTTCAGGGTCTTAAAAAGTTTTAAAAGCATTGAATGTTTGAAGTTGGAAATAATGCCTTAAAAAGACTGTAAAAAGTATAGATTTTTGATATCTGGGTCTTACATTTTGTGCTTTATTTAACTTCTTCATATTGCGATTTTCCTCAAAAGTTTAATTAGTCAAACACAATTATGTTCGATTTAATAACACGGCATAAATAACGAGTGGAGGAACCAATAATTGAGAACGCAACAAAGCCCTGGAAAGGTCAATATACTCACAACACATGACGTCTTCAGTGAATGAAGATTAAAGTAAAATAATGTAACCAAGTTTAACCCCCTTAACACTCCAAAGGCCCACGGGCGGGCCCATCCGCCACTTTTACTTTTTAATCCATTATATTCTGTTTTATAATTTCTATCAATTTATACGTTTTATATCATTGGAAAGCTAATAGTATTGTGTTTTTAACCATATATGCCAATAAAGGACACAAGTGTGAAAACTGCAGTTGTCTTTGTCACCCCTCCCCCATTCCCTCCTGGAAGAAGCATTATGCACAGCTCACATTTTGCAGCCTGCTGTCTCTCACAAATCCGATCCACCTTTAACAAACTCAGTGTTTTTACATCCAATTTGATATTCTCCATTAACATTGTTTCCCCACAACAAGTCCTACATCCACAGTCCAACATAATCTGCTCTGAAAATTCAACAAGTTTCATTCCCTGGGAGTACGTTTCTTAATGTTTTTTATCACAAATTCTTATATCATGTGGATTTCCCGCTACAAACCACATTGCGCATGCCCGAAGGGCCTGGCTTATGACTCATAACTTACTTGATCCAATAGCTGACAGGTCATCCCGGTATTGGCTGATATCTAAAAAGTATTAGCCCTATTCTCTCGTACGTACTTCAAACCGGTCACGGCTGAGGACAGTGGTGATTGACGGCAATGGAATGCTGAAAACGGCAATAGGTCTTTGACCTTTAGTTTATTCTATATGATGTCAAATGCTCATTTTTTTGGTTTTTTGGTGTCATTTTTTTGTGGATAAAGGTAATAAATCAGACTTGAGATCCACAATGTTTTTAGGGTCACCACACAATTCTAAAACTATTTTCTGAGCATATGTTTTATGCACTTTATTAAGCGAAAACAAAATGTTATCTTTTCCTCTGTATTAAAAATTATATAAGTTGGCAACAATTGCACATACACGTTTTTTCACTGTTCTAATATTTCAGAGTGTTTTCTTTCAAAAGAGACCCGAGCCATATCTCTACAGATCAAGAACAGCTTTAATCTTAATTTGGGTATGAGTTTTTAAATTATTTTGGGCGGAAATTGCCGGAACGTTAAGGGGTTAAAAAACAACCTAGCATTTTTAGGGAAACTTTCTTGTTGCCTACTGAAATGTTTTTGATTTTTTTACACCTCTGCTTGGCTTGTTGTCATTTACACATTCCTAGGGAAACAAGTGAACACAACTTCAAGGATTTTGTTTTTCTCTGCCTGTAGGGCCACGAATGGGCATTAATGTTTATATAAATTGTCTTAAAAGGTTTTAAAAAGCCTTGGGACGCAGTGCTGTGGCTTGTTTTATACTCCACAGCTGCAGGGCTGCTGTCATCAGAAATAAAGACTTACGTCTGAAATAAGGCTTGAACCAGTAGCAATACCCAATTCAAATACAAGTGCAGTATAAAGTTTTAACCTAAAACTCCACAGTTTTTGGTAGAAAATGTATTTTGTTACTAAAATGTACTAAAAAAACTAAAAATAATTAAGAGACACATGTAGGGAGTACTATTAGACACTCATTTATACAGTTTACCAGAAAAAAAAGTTGATTTCGGGGTGATTTGGATTTTAAAGGCTTAAACTCTTCAGTAACATATCCCTGCAGAGTTATTTTGGCTTAAGCCCATCCTTCTTGTCAACTTTCTCTTAAAATATAGATTGAAAATTTGCTGTGTTACCAAGTAAAAAATGCATGATGTGTAGGAGGTAGGGGCTCTGGGACAGGTTTACAGTTTATACCAAGATAGCACTTAACTCTATAAAGGCAGGTAATGGAAAGGAGTGAGAAAGGTTGGATATAAAAACAGGCTGAGCCTTTGGAGTTTCTCACTGCAACCTTCAGTGATTATTTCCTGTGTCAAACAATCTGTTGCGTTGCTATCACCTTGTGTTTGTGTTGTTCGGAGTTAACTGCTACCTTTATCTGCTTGATAGTGATGCCTTTTAATTACAGTTTGATTTCTGCAAAGCTGAGTGCTGGTCCTTATAACAAAGAGTACATTTGGTTACCAGTCTAAAGTCTGACACAAACGTGTTGCTGGCAGGGCCTGGATCTAAAGTCACTACGGTTCCTAACATACAGGCACTAAATCTTTAAATCCTTAATTTCTTCTCTCAAACACTTCAGACCTACATTTGAATAGTACTTTTCATTAACTTTGGAAGCATCTACTGAGTAAATGTTGGATCTGAACAAATTTCTCAACTACGTCTGACGTTCCAAAACACTGTAATTTGTTTTCATTTTGTAACGTGAGATATTTGCAAAGAACAGCGGTATGCAAAAGATTTTGTTTAGTTTTAACTTTTTTATTTTTCAGATTCTGCCTGTAGCTACGGCATCAACACAACAGTAACATGCCGGGTTAGAAAGTAAAACTTAGTTTAGCCCATCTGAAAGGTCGCTGGTCGCCATCTTCCTCTTTTGCCCTGAAGCCACTGGAGTCGTCTTCTTTAGTGTCTTCATGCCCTCTGAAAACTTTTGTCATCTTTTTACACTGACTTAGTTCTTCCCGCCGCTTCCTCCAACGTCTCACCATCGATTCATTGAGATCAGGCTTACGTGCAGCAGCACTTATTTCTTTCTTTGACAGCCGTCTTGAGTGCCTTTAACTTAAAAGCAGCATTATTAACTTTTCTTTGTGAGTTTTACATGATGAGGGTGTGTGCATGAAAACTACCGTTACTGTCTTCTTCTGCAAATAATCTCTCCGTACATGTCTGTCACCTTTGCACTCCCTGCTATAGTGCCTCCTGGAGGCCGTTAGCCAGTAAAAATCAATTAATTAGCTGAATTATTGTATAGGACGCAGGGTGTGAAACGAGTAGTTTTAAAGTCAGATCACATGTATTCTGCATTCTTAAGCAGGAATGTTTAGCTAGGAGACTAAGATTGAACTTGCAGTTATTGCTGTAGTGATCTTTAATAATTTCTATTCATCTTTTGCTTTCCTGTTATGTTATTTCCCGCTTTTCTCCTTCCTTAGGCCATCGTATCACAGCAGGACAGTCAGATTGAGCTGCAGAAGGCCTCACTGACAGAACGGGTGTCCCTGCCTGGACGCCACAGAGGAAATGTGCTCCTGGAGCAGGAGAAACAGCGGACTTTAGCCCTGCAGAGAGAGGAGCTGGCATACCTGAACAAGCTCCAGTCTCAACACAGACAGGAGCAGCAGCGCTGGGAGAAGGAAAGGGAGAGGCACCGCCAGCAAGTGGAGGCGACCGAGGCCCGGCTACAGCAAAGAGAGGAGGAATGCAGGAAACTTGAGGTACAAGTTCAACATGCAGGACTGAAGATCCTGAACAGATTTAAATGGAGTTGAACGCGAGCTAAAGGCTGCCTGGAAGGACTGTTACACATTCACATGTGTAAATGCGAGTGTTTTATTTTGCTATTCTTAAATATAGGAGCAACTGGCTAAGGACAAGGAGGAACTGGACAGACAGAGAGAGACTTATCAAAAGGACTTGGAGAGACTGCGGGAGTCCACTAGAGCTGTGGAAAAGGAAAAAGAACGACTGGAAAACCTAAAGAAGATGAAAAGAAAAACAATTGAGGTGAGAACATCATCTGGTATACATCAACATTTACTGGCCTGTCAGAACGGATGTAAATAACTTTATCCAGGTAACTCAAAAATATACAATTTAACAAGCACTCAAACAACTTGGAACATTTTTGTAGACTGTTATTTTGAAAAACACAATAAATAACTTATCAGAAGAAATGTTGGCCCTGTACTTAGAGGGAGTTAGCGTGGTTCATCTTTCAGAACTGAGCTGTGAGTTATCATTAATTATCCGCAGCAGATTCGGCTTGTCACTGTGAGAGAGAGAGAGGGGGGGGGGAGCAGTCGCTGAAAGACACGGCGTGCAATCATTTAAAACAACAGCACCAAAGTATTTTTAGGGTCCCATATAAGCATTTAGCAAAGTTAGTATTAAGTTTAAACGGTATCGCCAAGAGAATGTCAACACCTATCTGTAAAGGGTGTTAACCTTTTCCAATCCAGTTTGGTTAATGACAGAGGGTAAGCTCTGAAGGATACCACAGAGCATTTTTGCTGTACTCCGTTCAGCAGTAGACAGTTCGTCTTTCTTCCTGTTTAAACCCTGTAGCCTGAATGAACAGCTGGTGCAGAAAATAGTTTCTCTTTTTAAATTGATTCTTAAATGGGTGTCTTCCTGACTTTTTCAACACCTCACTAACACTGATCATATTTATATTAGAGTCTTCCTTTAGCAACAACTGTCACACCAAGAGCGTTTCTGTTTCTCTGGCCTCCTATTGAGAGAGTATGTTGAGTAAACTGGCCAGAGGAAAAAAAACCTCATATTTGAGTTTCTGACTGACTAATTACGGCCAAAAAATCATCACATTTTCCACCACTGGTTGATTATCTCTAGAGTAGACAACCCAGTCCAACATTGGGTTATGTTAAATTTATAAAACCACCATAAAAGTTTAATAACATTTCACCTAAATCATTTAAAGTATTAAGTATTTCTAAAGGCCTGCTAATCTGGAAGCCTAACAGTAGCTCCCCTTCTCTCAGTTACTTATATGATGAAAAATGCAAAGAGTATTTTTTTCTCTCTACATTCCTTTACCTTCTTCCCCCTTGGTGGTTTCTTCCAAGCATTGGCCCATCTTTGCTGAACAATGCGGGTCTTGTTTGTCTGTTTCATGGGAGAGGAGTTTTCAGGATGATCCAGGATGACAGTCATTTCATGCCGCGTGCTAACAGGTCTGTCAAGAAGCCATAGTAAATCTGCCTAATAAAAACGTTGGCCTTTTTTCAGATTCTTGCCTGACCTAGTCATCGCTCCGTTCACTTGTCTTTAGTTTCTTCCTATGGTTTATCTTTTTATCAAACGTGAAAAAAATTTAGACCGAAACAAAGAGAACAGTGTCATCACTCACAGCGTCACGCCCTGACTGCCGTACCATTCTGTCAAGTATCTGTGTTTACTTAAGTATTAGGGCCCCTTCTGTTCATTATTTCCATGCTTCCTCTTACCCAAATATTCCTTAAATTTAATAAAATGTTCCATTGTCATACAGATGACACACAGCTCTACAGTTCCTCCAAACCCAATTCTTCCCTTCCACCTACCTCTCTTTCAGACGGTCTATTTCTCAAGCTCAAAAGTAAAATAAAGCCCTAGTGTCACTAATTGGGACAGCCTTCACTCTAAACAAACTCCACAGTTTTGCAATTAATATGGATAACTATCTCGTTCATCCTTCAGCTCAGGTAAAGAGTCTGGGTGTCCTACTTGATAGTAGGGATGCAACGATACAGATACTGGTATCGGGGCCGATACTGCTCTACTGGACTGGTTTCGGTTAGTTACTGATACCATAAACCGACACTTAAAATGTGCAAACTCTATAATAACTTCACAGAAAACGTTTCTTCTTCACTTAAAATTGTAGTTCTGTGTTCGTTTTTATTAGTATTTTATGTTTTATCTAGTTCACCATCATTTGATGCAACAAGCAGAGAGTAAAATAAAACCTGTCTTACGATTTATTGCATTTTTTTGTTGTAGAAGTATTGGGATTGGTACTCTGTATCGGGAGTACACAGATCCAAGTATCGGTATCGTATAAGTTTGAAAAAATCGGTATCATTGCATCCCTACTTATGAGTTCTCTCTCATTTCAGTCGCATAGTAATTATCACCCAATCTTACGTAACCTTAACCGACTTCGTCCATTCCTTTATTTCCCATGCTGCTGCCGTCCTTGTCCATAACTTTATCACCTCCCGGATCAACTATCACCATTCTTCATAAACTTCCACTCTTTCAGAACTCTGCAGCTTGGCTCATAACTTGGACTCCCTGAAGAGAACACATCACTCCAGTTCTTCAGCAGCTCCACTGATTGCCCATAAAACCTCAGATCAACTTCAGTGTACTAATTCTCACATTTAGGTGCATTATCCTTATCTGTGTGACCTGCTTTGCATCCCCAATCTTAACTGTATGCCCCCAGCATTCAGCTTGTAACATTTATTGTAGCAGTAAGATGTGTTTTGTTGCACATCTCTAGGTTGCGGTTCTGTACTTTTTGCTGTGCTCTGTGACATTTCTTGGCTGTGGTTCAAGGAGATTTGGAGGTGGTTTCTCCCCCTTCTCCTTCAAGCAACATTAAAACCAGCTTTTCATTAGCTGTAACCGCAGGATCCCCTCAAGGCTCTTTGTCAGCCTGATATCGTATTACATTTAATAATCCCAACCAAAATTAAGGCTCATCAGCAAACACAGAGGGCTATAATTAGACCTTAAAGATGAAAGGAGGAAGGAGATTCCTTTTTCCACATACAGGTGCTGGCCAGTAAATTAGAATATCATCAAAAAGTTGAATTATTTCAGTAATTCCATTCAAAACGTGAAACTTGTACATTATATTCATGCAATGCACACAGACCAATGTATTTCCAATGTTTATTTCTTTTCATTTTGATATTTATAAGTGACAACTAATGAAAACTCCAAATTTGGTATCTCAAAAAATTAGAATATTTTAAAGGCCAATGAAAAAAAATGTTTTTTTTTTAAATGTTGGCCAACTGAAAAGAATGAACATGAAAAGAATGTGCATGTATAGCACTCAATACTTAGTCGGGGCTCCTTTTGCCTCCATCACTGCAGTAATGCGGCGTGGCATGGACTCGATCAGTCTGTGGCACTGCTCAGGTGTTATGAGAGCCCAGGTTGCTCTGATAGTCGTCTTCAGCTCCTCTGCATTGTTGGGTCTAGCGTATTGCATCTTCCGCTTCACAATACCCCATAGATTTTCTATGGGGTTAAGGTCAGGCGAGTTTGCTGGCCAATCAAGGACAGGGATACCATGGTCCTTGAACCAGGTACTGGTGGTTTTGGCACTGTGTGCAGGTGCCAAGTCCTGTTGAAAAGTGAAGTCTGCATCCCCATAAAGTTGGTCAGCAGCAGGAAGCATGAAGTGCTCTAAAACTTCCTGGTAGACGGCTGCATTGACCTTGGACCTCAGGAAACAGAGTGGGCCAACACCGGCAGATGACATGGCACCCCACACCATCACTGACGGTGGAAACTTTACACTGGACCTCATGCAACGTGGATTCTGTGCTTCTCCGCTCTTCCTCCAGACTCTGGGTCCTTGATTTCCAAAGGAAATGCAAAAATTGCTTTCATCAGAAAACATAACTTTGGACCACTCAGCAGCAGTCCAGTCCTTTTTGTCCTTGGCCCAGGCGAGACGCTTCTTACGCTGTTTCTTGTTCAAGAGTGGCTTGACACACGGAATGCGACAGCTGAATCCCATGTCTTTCATGAGTCTCTTCGTGGTGGTTCTTGAAGCGCTGACTCCAGCTGCAGTCCACTCTTTGTGGATCTCCCCCACATTTTTGAATGGGTTTGTCGTCACAATTCTCTGCAGGGTGCGGTTATCCCTAGAGCTTGTACACTTTTTTCTACCACATTTTTTCCGTCCCTTCGCCTGTCTGTTAATGTGCTTGGACACAGAGCTCTGCGAACAGCCAGCTTCTTTAGCAATCACATTTTGTGTCTTGCCCTCCTTGTACAAGGTGTCAATGGTCGTCTTTTGGACAGCTGTTAAGTCAGAAGTCTTCCCCATGATTGTGGAGCCTTCAGAACAAGACTGAGGGACCTTTTAAAGGCCTTTGCAGGTGTTTTGAGTTAATCAGCTGATTAGAGTGGCACCAGGTGTCTTCTATATTGAGCCTTTTCAGAATATTCTAATTTTCTGAGATACTGAATTTGGTGTTTTCATTAGCTGTCAGTTGTAATAATAAAAATGAAAATTAATAAACACTTGAAATATATCACCATGTGTGTAAGGAATATACAGTATACAAGTTTCACGTTTTGAATGGAATTACTGAAATAATTCAACTTTTTGATGATATTCTAATTTACTGGCCAGCACCTGTAAGTCTAATAGAACTATTCAGATCCATTCAAATTTCTAGTGTTGATTCCAATTCTGAACCGTTATGCTGCGTTCAGACGTCTTTGTCGGCGTCAAGCAACGCTCATAAAGCGACTAGTTCGACGCATATACACAGAAGATGCATTTTTAAGCTGAAGCTCGCAAAGCTCGTAGGCTGACAAAGCATGTGGTCTGAACGCACCATTAGAATCACATATCAATATCCAGTCTGTTCCAGGTAGTAGGGGGCAATATAAAAGGTATAAGGTAGAAATTATATAAATTTAGCCAAAGGTAGAGACTTTGACTATACCACCATATTGTGATTGCACATTTTGATGATGTCATCATCAAACGTCCCAAAGGACTCCTTTAGGCACGCAAGGAGAAAAAATACAGATGTTCAGCGTTTTTTAGTTTTTAGTTTAGGTATTGCAAGCAGCGCTGTGCGATATGGCAACATTTTTATATCCCGATATAGCTCAGTTTATATCCCGATAAGGATATACTTCACGATATAGCAATTTTTTTGTTAAGTCATTTCATTATTAGTTTATAAAAATGTACAGCATGGAAATGCGGTTTTTAAATGATAGATGACAATAACACCACCCAGACTCATCGTGTGCTGATCTCCTTCCATCTGTGGGAGCTATGGATATCAGCGATATTTTAGCAGAGCTCCTCAGTTCTCTGCCTTGAAATTAAACATATCATTTGAAAAGCATCCAAATTTTGCCACGATACCTGCTGTCACTCTTTCTTAACTTTACAGCACATTTTGGAAGTAGCATTTTTTTTTTTTCCTTTCTCCTCTTGCTGCCTCTTGTTTTTATTTGTTTCACTATCTGCAAGTCTCCTGTGTAAAAGAAGGGTGTTATGTCGATATTTGTTCCCCCCTCAAGATGTCTTCTAACTCTACCCACACGCGAGGCGGCTGCCGCTGGTAAATGTTAAACAGATGATCACGTTAGGTTTAGGCATTGGTTCCCGAATATTAGGATTAGGAAAATAGTCACGTTATGGTTATCGGTGCCGTTTGGATATAAGAAGACGGACGCAGATCAGACAGCGGTTGTTTGTACAGTTTACCAGCTCTCGGTCCGACCAATAGACTCCAACAGTACACCTATTTTATCAGCTGCTCAAGAACCACAACAACGAATACAGAGCGAGCTGATTAGTAAAAGCAGCGTCGAGTCGTGGCGTAAGCGCTGATAAACTCCAGATACAGGCGCTGTAGCATACCACTGATGTGCTGTTGACGAACAAAACGGCTTTTAGAGCCGGGTGAGATGCTTTTTTCTGTTCAAGCTGCGCGTCGGGAGGAGAGAGGAGAAATGCGTCAAAACCAACTTTGGGTTGTCTGATAAACTTGTTTAGATCCCTGGTCTGAAATGCGTTGGTTACCGTCTTCCTCCCTGTTTTTTCATGGATTGCAGCATGCACAGGAATGCCATAAGATGAATCGTGACGTAATTTACTGCAGTAAAACACTATAATGGCTTAAACGATAGAGATTGATATAAAACGCTAGTCTGACGATATATTTCGTCTTATCGCACAGCCCTAATTACAAGTTTAAAATTTGTGTTCATTTAATGGAAAAGACACCTGTTGAACTTGAAGCATTTTTTAAATTCAATTATCTACAGGTTCCTTGTGTGATTTTTAATTTCATTAATAAGTAAACATTTTTAACTTTATTTTTTGTGTTGCATTTTTTGGAGAAGGATTTAAATTATAATTTTTTTTATCCAATTGCATAATGCATAATTTTCTTTGTATGGCATTCTCAACGTTTTGGAAGTTGTTGTTATGCTGCAATGTTTTTGGCAAGTGATAATGTTCATAATCAGTCATTTTGACATAAATAACAAAAAAAATAATATATTGCAAAGCATTTCGTTACCGCACAGGCTTTTGATTATATCGCAATATAGATTTGAGGCCATATCGCCCAGCCGTAGTTTCATGTTAATACTAATATGGGTCAGTGTTATTTAAAAGGTTTTTTGAGCTGTTGCATTTTAATTTTTTGCCTGTAATTCAATAATGTAACACTAGGTGGGGTTACAGTTTACAGAGGTAAATGGTATTAACCTTTTAGAAAAAAATGCCCTTCTGGACTTTTCCCTCCCATTTTATCTGTAAAAAGGGCAAAATAATATGTAAAATATTTAATCTGTTCAGAATCTGTTTTCCGGATGTTTTTCGTTATTTTATTAACAACCCCCAACATAGCACTCATGTTTAACATACTTAGGTGTTTGAGAAATAACTTGGCTAATGGCTGCTTGTTTGTTTCAAAAGAATTTCACCTTCATCCATCTCTCATTTGATCTTGACTGGCCACTTCTGATTATAGAGGAATCATGTTCATATAAATTCATAAAATCATACATTAAGATTTATTAAACATCAATTTTTGGGGAAAGTAGTCAAATATAATTACCTTCTTAAAAGAAGAAACTATGCTGATTAGTAACAGTCAAAACTATCTAAGATAATCAGCAAGTTTAAAATGCCTTCAGCCTTTCTTCTGATTTGATTGGCTTCATTTAAAGGACGGATAAAACTATTGGAGTTGCAGGAGCAGAAAAAAAACCTGTTAAACTGACTCATAAGATGCTGACTCACGTCTGTGCCCTGAACAAAGGTGAGTTTTCCCCTCCATCTGTGACCTCAGCCTTCAGACCAACGTATAACTCCGTGGTCCTGGTCTGGGCTTATCACCCTCACTTTGTAAACAAACACAGATGCTGGTGACTCAGTTTCTGTACAATTCCCCTTTGATGAACAAGGAGAAAGCACAAAGGCTTCCTCCCCAAGCTGTCTGCATACACATCCCATCTGTTGGCTGCACTTTTTGTTCATAGTGTAATTCATTCTTGAACAAAGAGTTGTGCTTAATTATTCATTCTGGAATAAGAGCCCAGACAGCAAACCTGTCCAAATTATTTTTTTGTAAATATTGCTACGGTATAGAAACATAGTTTGATAAGTTTTGAGTTTTTAGATGGGCGATCAAATAGTATTTATTTAATTTGATTTCAAACTTTACTGAACCATGCAGGACAAATTAGGAACCGTTTATAATTTACAGCTATGATCTGGCAAAACGGCAGAATTAATTATGAATTATACTAACAGAGAAATGGTGCATAATAGCCATTTTACTTAATGGTCCAACATTAACTCCAGGATACAAGCTCAATTTCAGGACAAATTGATTCAGTGTTGCCACAGTTACTTTGAAAATATAATATGATTACTACTGATTACTCTTTCCAAAACTAACTTAGTTACTTTACTGATTACTTTAATTTAAAAGTAACTAAATTGAATTACAAGTTACTTTATTAGTTACCTTCAGCAGCTGCCATTAGACCTTCCCACTGCCTCAACATAGAAACCATAACCAGTTTTGCCAATACTCACTGTATTGGAAGTGTATTTTACCAGTAAAGCCGTAAATATACCTGCTGTTTAACCTCACATTGACATCAGCAACTGTAAAGCAACAAGCTGCGTCTTGGGGACGTACTTTGCTGCTTTGGGAGTAGATGATGAGTTTGTGCTACCCATTAGCATATAATACATTTTTATTCTGCATACTACCCATTCAGTTGATGCAGCTGCAATTATCTCGTGTAATTTTGTGATCAAGGTCGCAGGGAGAATATGTCTGTTACGTTGTGTCCTGCTTTTGCATCAAGTGGAAATCGGTTTTTTTTTTTTCTGCCATACATTATGTTTTTGCTGTTGACCAATAAGCCTGATTTTAGTCTTATCTGACGATAACACCTTCTTCCACATTTTGCCTGTGAACTGTTATTAGGACTTCTTATGGCTTTCTCCAAAGCAGATTATTTATTTCCCTAAAAGTGTATTTTTGTTGAGGGGTTCGGATGTTGTGTGGTCCGTTTGCAGAGACATTTTCAGAGATCGGGGGAACGAACACGGTTTCATATCACTTTTATGCTCTACAAAAAAATGTTTTTACCATTATGTGATTATATTTGAGGGGAATCTTTTTAGTTTAGATGCTTGAACATCAACATGTTAGTGTTGTTTAATTAATCCTCACATTTAGGAACTCTCGGATTAATCTGGTTGTGGATTTCGTTAAATCTTGCTGCTTTAACCCAGATCAGAACTGAAGATGGCTGGGTGAAACATTCATAATTCAGATGTTGAACTGCACATACACCACATCTCACCGTTCTGTCTAGGGGAGGTTTAGGCCTTGGACTTGTGCTCAGCGCCTTGTTCCCATTCCTTTAAATAAATAAGAGAGTAGCAGTCCGTTTAACCACATGAAAGACCAAAGAAGTAAAAATAAAGACAGCACTGTTTAACTTCTGATTATGTTTTTGAATATTTTATTTTTCAATCCATCAATAATTTGTTGTTTAGTTTGAATTCCTTTGTAGAGTAAACCAAACCTTTTCTGCACCCCATGTTGTCTGCATGGTTTCTAAGACTGCCCCCATTTGGTAGAACCAAACTGTGCCATTAGCACTACTGAAACAACCCTGCAGAGTGGAAACTATATCACATTTCAGGTTTTACCCAATCTGTATTTCCCTGTTTGTAGCATCCATTTTCCACAAGGCAATATATTGTTCATTGTTAGTAAAGATGTGCTTGATTTATGATAATCCTTGCAACCTTCAGGTTGAGATGCTCTATAATTAGCCAGTCCTAACCTGTCATTATCAATTCCCTGTGGAGGGCATTCAGTGCTAACTGTTTACGAGCTGTCAGTCAGAGTTTTGGTTACCTGGATATCCGTTTATGTCATCAGTAGTGGGGGTTTTCCGCGAACAGTTGAACATCTGTGTGTCAAAGATGAGTGAGTGCTGAAAGAAGGGAAAATGATGGAGGGAAAAGGGGAAGGTAGGGTCAGGGAATGGGGGATGGATAGTTTTCCCACACAAAGGTGTCTGTCTTACAGAAGTTATTCCACTTACAGCTGGAGGAAATGCAGAGCTACATAGTGTTTAAGATCATCAGTCATGTTCCAGGTGGACGGCACACCGAACAAAACACCTGGAGAGATTCCTCGCCGGAATCTGAACTGAGTTCAGTGTTTCTGCTGCCATTTTATTATGGTGACGCCCCCAGCAGCATCTACATCCAGAAAGTTTAATTTAATTCTCTATATTATTTTATATATATACATACATTTTATTTTCTTATTTAACACATTGACTTAAAGATAAACTACAAGTAAAAAATGAACTATAGAAATCAAATTCACGTGTACAGAAGTGATGAAAGCTTGAACACTTATATTAAAACCACCGGCTAAAAAAATTTCACTTTCAGTTTCAACAACAATTATATGGATACAATTAAAACAGTTTATCAATTTTAAACACCGACTTAATTCACTTATCAGAATTAATTCAAGTAGACACTAGTAATGTTTATATACTGAAATAGAATAGATGTCTACAGAGACATGGGGGGTTGCACCAGGTCATTATTTCTATCCCAGATTGGGAACAGGATGCTTTGTATAATGGACAAGGCAAACTGGAAGATTACCTTGTGGAATAGTAGTAAACATTGCTCCCCAAACAATAACTAAATAAGTAAGAATTGGATACGTCAAGCCATATAATATTACAAAACAGGATTTATGAACAGCATGTCTTATCTTGGTTAATATTCTAGTTAATATTAACTAATGATTCTAATGATTTTAAGATCTTTTTTGGGGGGAAAAAAGTCTAATTTGATCATTCTAACCAGTTCTTATCAATCCAGACAAAAAGCATGCCATTATGAATACACATATTTTTTATTAGGCATTTGTTTTCTAGGGAAAAAAAACTAGACTTTTCAAATTTTGTGAAAATGCATTTTCTTTAAACCAATTTGAATCACTTGAAATTTTTTCTTTTATAAGAGTAGTCATATTTCTGTTTGAAATGAAAAGATTATCATCTGCAAAAAAGGGTAGGGTCAGGGTATATAGAACCAGATCACATTCAGAAATTATTTTACAAAAATTACAGAACCTAATTTATCTAATTTATTCCACAGCATGTTGTTTCTGTCTTGACATGGTCAGGGTCTGCTGGTGTCCCAGGATGAAAATCAGCACCTCAAAATCCGAGACCGTGTTCTTGATCCACAAAAGGGTTCTGCACCAAGTGAAGGAGTTTTAAGTATCTGGGGTTCTTCTTCTTTAAAGCTGTGAAACTGAAGCAGGGCTCGATGGACGGATTGGTGTGTTAGTGTCTTAGTAATGCGGGCACTGTGCCCGTCTTTCTCTGACAGCTTAGCCATAAGGTGAAGTTCTAATTTTATTGGTCTATCTACGTTGCCACCCTCATCTATGGTCAAGGGCTCTGGGTTGTAACCTACCCTGTGTAGCTCCTCCAGGATGAGAAGCTCGGTCATCCAGGAAGAGCTCCACATCGAAAGGGGGCCAGCTGAGGAGGCTCGAGCATCTGGTTAGGATGCCATCCTGGTTAGAGGGTACATGCCAGAGGAAGACCCAGAACATGCTGCAGGGATTGTGGCAGTGGAAAATCTCTGATTTAGTGGAATGATGGATGGATGCTGAGAACTACCATCTCTAGCATGGTGTGGTAAAGCCTAAAGTCCTTACAAATAAATGGCATTAAGCAGAAACTCTTTTGACTAGATGAGCAGTCGTTCAGTGTTATTATTATAGGTCTCCCTAAACACTCTCTTCTTTATGAATGGTAAATGTACTCCAGTTGTATAGCGCTTTTTCAGTCAGATGACCTTGAAAGCTTTATGATCAGTCATTCGTGCACATATTCAGCTATAATTGTAGCCAGAGGCATGCTGACAGAAGCAAGGGTACGTACTCACAGGCAGCACCGGTAGGCAAGGCAGGTGAAGTGTCTTGCCTAAGGACACCACAACCCAGACTAATGAAGCAGGGTATGAACCGGCAACCCTCCGGTTACAAGATGAGCTCCTGCCACCTGAGCCACGGTCGCCCACAATAAGACCAAAAGCTGTTTGGCAAGTCATTCTACAAATGCTAAAATACAATAATCCTTTAAGGTCCCACAAGGGGGAAATTCGGCTGTACGGCAGCAAATGACAGCTAATATAAGCATTTAGATTCACACAAGAAAAGTAGAAAGGTTTAAAGAAAACTAAATTAGGATTATTATATATACATTAAGGATCAAATTTAAAAAAGAAAAGCACTGTTCAGTTATTCAAAATAAAGTGGCATTCTCAGATTTGAATGTGCAACTGAGTAGGATAGTTTACAAACAGCAAAAAGAAATGTACAGAATGAGCATGTTTAGTTGTGTATTTAAAAAAAGGTACATGTATTATTTACAAGACGTTTAAAGGAAAAGTTGATTAAAAAAAATAAAAATTCTACCTTGAACTTATTTTGAGCAATTATTATGTTCATTTACATAGACAAGTTTGTTGCTACTTGGAGCTGTTCAGGACGAGTTTATATCAACGTATATCCATATAATGGGAGTCAATGAGGGCAGGGGATTTTCCACCTGTAATAGGGCATTATTTGACACAAAACTCCTTCCTTTCACCAATGTTTTGTTATGAATAGTTAGCGATATTCCCCTGTGATTTTGGAACTTCTCAGAGTTGCTGAAGTATAGGCTTCTAGGTTTTTACAATCTGAAAGGGGCTGAAACAGAGGGTAACAGAGGTCGGTAACAATTGTTTCCTACAGTCTATTTCTAGCAAACAACTTCAGAAACATGTTTTCTGGAACTCAAAGACCTAATTTTAAATAGTGGAAAAATAGTCTAAATATGGGAACTTTAATGTAGCTGATTCTAGTTTACACTAACCTTGGATTTTAATGTCGCAGCCGTCCGCCATTACAGCTATAGTTTTTGTAGGTTGCGGAAAGGGAGCCTGTAGAAGCTGAAGTTAGTCGAATTGATCATTCGGATTGCGATTTCAGTGCAATTTGGAAACGTGAAAGGCAACGTGAACCACAATTGAAATTGCGCGGAGTCCAACAAATAAGCACTTCTAAGATGTTCTGAACTCAGAGGGGAATAGTGCTAATGATTAATAAAAAAACATGGTTAAATGTAGGAGTTTTGGTGCAGCAAACTCACACCCCCATTGACTCCTATTATATGGATATACACTGATCGTGACTGGATATAAACTTCTCCCGAAGGAATCCAAGTGGCTCCAGAAAATAAGGGTCAAGTAAGAAATAAGGGTGAGTAAAAATAAGATCCAGGCTGGAAAAAAACAACAACTTTTAATTTAAATAATATAAACTGAAAAACAGATGTGCCAATAACAGCTGCAGAAATGTTAAATTAAATGAGTCAAAGAGATCAAATTACAGCAGGGATGTAAACATTATTGGGTTTCTTAGGAGCAGTTCTGGTTGTAAAGTCTAATAGCTGCAGGGAAGAAAGCGCTATGAGAACGAAGGAGCTCTGCAGCTCAGCAACATCTTCATGCATGGGGTGGGCTAGCTGTGGGCATCTACAAAGAAGTGTTGTACAAAAAAAAACAAAAAAAACTTTTAAAGTTTGAATGTCTTTGCCTAAAGTAAAATAAATATCCTGGAGGAGAATAAAAAAACAGTTTTTATTTGGAAGGATGACGCTGTTTGATTGCTGTCTAATTCTCAGTAAAGACACCTATTGGAGGCTTTTTATGCTTCTTGCAACATAAACTGCCGGATCAGTAACACAACACTGATGGCGGCTCTCTGATGTTTAAATCTTCCCGTTCGACTTGATCTTCACATCGTCCCTAATACATTCTAGTAATTTAGCAAACAATGCAGCTTTTGTGCCTCATCCTGTGATGTAAAGAGAGCTGTTTTTGTTACCCTGTTTGTCCTAAAGTCCTTTTTTTGTTTTGTTAGGCACGCCTTTATGTGCACAGAGACCATTAGTGGTTTTATATTTCTCATTTTATCTGCTCGTGCGTGTCTGTGGGAGCACACGTTCATGGTACTTGCGCATCTTTACTTTAACGCCTTCCTTAAACTGACTGCTGTGCAGAAAGCAAACGTTCAATATGTTTCTCATTTCGTCCTTCGCTTATAAATCCTCAGAAGTAAACAGATCGTTGTAATAATGCCGCTTCATGCTGCAGGTTCTTGTCCTGTCTTCTGTAGCCTGAAGAAGCTGTTTTCTTGTGTTTCAAAGTGATCACTACGCACGCAGCTAGCAAGCGTGATGTTTCTCATCAGCTGATTGCAAACTGAATCAGACCACAGACACAATTAGAGTGCAGAGATCAGTAACTCATCGTTTGAACTGCTATCCTGATTTCAACCCCATTAAGATGTTAATGACAGGATGAAGCAAAAAGTTGTTTCTTAAAGGAAAAGGTTTTTTCTTTCACCTGGAACTTATTTTTAGTATTTATAATGTTTAAGTACTCATCCAGACAAGTTTGGAGCTAGCTGCATACATTTTAATCCAGTGGCGATCAGCATATATGCATAAAATTTGAGTCAATGAGGGCAGGAGTTCACCTGGGGGATGCAGCAGCAGACATTATCTGCCACAAAACGCCTTTATTAAGCCAGGTTTTGTTATGGTCAGTTATATTCCCCTGTGAGTTCAGAAAGTCTCGGAGGTGCTAAAGTATTAGCATCCGGGGTTTTTACAGACTTTTAATGTAGCCTGGGATTTCAATGACGTCGCGCCGGCCGCGATTACAGCTGCAGTCTGCGTAGGTTGCGGAAAGGGAGGCTGTGGAAGCTGAAGTTAGTTCAACTGTTCATTCAGATTGCGATTTCAGTGCAATTTGGAAAGACGCAAACGTGAACCATGTCGATGTCTGCAGTAGCAAGTTCTGTGTAACTGAGCACAGAGTGAATTCCTGTTCAGACTATAACTGGGACAGAGCACGGCAGTGACATAATTGTAATTATTACAATACATATAGCCTCTAAATCACGCCAGAAAAGAACTAATGAGCACTTCTGAGACGTTCTGAACTCCAAAGGGAGTCCTTCTAATGTTTAATAACAAAACATGGTTAAAGGAAGGGGTTTTGGAGCAGATAATGTCTTATTACAGCCAGCAAATCTTCTGCTCCCATTGACTCCAATTATATGGAAATACGCTGAACACGACTGGATCTAAACTTCTGCCGAATGGCTCCAAGTAGCTCCCACCTCTTGTCTGGATGAGTAAATGAACGTAATATTTGCTAAAAAAATAAGGTCCAGGTTAAAGAAAAAAACAAACCTTCCCTTTAACGACTGACCGATGGTCTCCTCTGTCTCCCTAAGGTGGCTCCAATGTCTGGGAGTCTGAACGGGGAGCTCCTCTCGTCCTCCGGTCTCAGCGGCTCCACCTCTGGCGCGGAGTTACCAAAATCCCAGAAGAGCTTGGTGCGGGCTAGCATGTCCGTGGCGCAGGCCGACTACGCCGAGCGGCCAGAAGTCGCGCTCCGACGGGAGACCGGCTCGTCCACCCTTCCTCTACCGCTAAAGACCGAAGTGCCGCTCCACCTCATCAGCACCACCAACCAGCAGCACAAACCGGTTGGGGTGCAGCAGCAGATCCCCACCAAGCTGGCAGCAATCAACAGCGGCAAAGGGAAAGGGAGCAAAAGCGGGAAAGCATCGCATCGCACCGACAGCGCTGGTAAGGAAGCGGAAACTTTCATGCATCGGTTCTACTAGCTGCCCATAGGGCCCCCAAATAATACAGGGAATCAAAACGCGTCTTCTGTGGAGGGAAATGAGAGCAGAAGGTAAATCGTCCTTTTGACAACGTTGTTGATTTTTCAGCAGCCCTTCAAAGCTGTCAGCCTGTGGGAAATGTTGATGTTTATCTCGGAGGCAAACAAGTTTTGAGTTGCTCTTTTGAAATGATCCCAAAATATGTGAAAAGGAATGTTATGAGATTCCTCTCTGCATGTCTGTACTTGTTTTAGGTTACATTTAGACACAGTAAGACTTTTCCCCCTCATAACTTCCTTTACTGTAAGCAGCCCTCTGATTCCCACAGTAATTGTAAAACAGAAACCTACAAGAAAATGCGTCATTAGAGCTTTTGTTTTGTTCATTCCACCACATTTGACCCAAAATCGCGTTCCTTATTCCCATTATGGTGCGTTCAGACCGCCCCAAACGTCAGCATTAAAAGCGGCAAGATAAATCTATGGTTGGGTCCGTCAGAGTCGCTGCGGCGCGTTGCGTGCGTTGGCTGCATCAATTTTTCGAGCGGCAAAGCGCCAAAAGCCAGCAACACGCAGGTTCACCTGGCCGAGCTTGTGACGCTCTTGACGCAGCGCTTCAACCAATCGAGCGTCTGACAGTAGTGAACTCGCCCGACGTCAGCGTCGTCTAGCCAATCCTGATTCCTTTGCAAGCTTCATCTTAAAAATGTATCGCCGTCAAACTAGTGATTGGTTTGCGAGTGCGGTGTGAACGCACCATTAGAGCACAATAAATGTTTGGATTGAGTTTTCTCTTCTCCAGATTCAGTAAAAGCCTAAAACCGTAATCTAATCCCCGTCTGTCGCTTTTTGTCTCCCTCCTCCGCCTTTAACCTCCTCCTCTTAGCGTCGGTGGACATGAAGCAGATGCTCCCCATGAAACTGTCTGCAAGAGAGGACAACGTCCTGAAGGCCAAACGCTCCATCAGCCCCCATCAGCATTCCCTTCAGTCGCACTCCCTGCATCACCACTCAGGTATCTCTCCGGATCGACACAACCACACTGTGCCTCATTTATCATAATCTGCAAGTCGTCTGATGAGGTCCACGTGTGATTTATGAAACTGTGTGTATGTGTGTATGCTAGCTAGTCGTGTGTTGAATGTTGATGCATCCAGCTGGAGAGCAAAATCGTATTTTATATATTTATATTGTATTTATAGTTTTTGTCATCTGGCTTGTTGAATCTGGGATGTTTTTATTTTCTTATTTTTACTTTATTTTATTATTATTATTATTATTATTATTATTATTATTATTATTATTATTTATTTAAACCAAAACTTCCTGTTGAATGCATCACAAGAAGATTTGCAATAGAGAGTGTAATATCATTTTTTTTAATAGTTCACGATGAGGATCTAATCGTCTCGTATTAGAAGTGCAGCATGATGAACCGATCTGTTCCTGACATCAGGCTTAAACCCACATGTCCTGCACAATATATTACAAAGTTTGTTACAGTCTACAAAACTAATGAAGGAATCAAATGATTTTTGTGCTGGACACGTTTTTAACTTTGCTAGTTTGGCTGGTTTTGGTTCTCACGGACACGAGCTTGATTGCTCACCTGGACAAACTGCACCCCGCCCTGTGGCATTCCTCTGAAAAGCTCACCTCACCACGGCGGCCTCGCCCTGCGTAAACACCCATCAGTTTCTCATCCTTCCCTTTGATAAATGGCATGGTCTACTGCTGACAGAGGTTTTAATCCGGTTCTAACATTCACTTGGAATTAAAATCGTCTCATGTGATTCATTTCAGTTTGAGTTAGTAACCCCAGAATACGTCTAAACTAATGCTGTTTATTATTTCTGGATTGACCCTTTGTTCTCTAATGGCTCTTTCAGATCAGCTGATTCCTCCAGACCAGCCTGGATTAGACGCACAGCCCGCCTCCTCCATCAGCTCCTCCTACCCTCCGAATATGCAGAAGCCCCCCATGCCTGGCCCGCAGCCCTATCCTCCCCCTTCCGTACACCACCTCCACTCCCAGAGCGCCGACAACCTCCCGCATCAGCCCAACCTGCAGCCGCTCAACCTCAGCCAAAACACGCAGGCAAACGTCCCTTTGAACGTTCAAACCGCCACGGCGCCCTACACCATCCCTGCAGAAGACCTGAACAAGGAGGACGTCATATTTTTCTAAAGCTCCAGTGGCCCCGGGAGTGAGAACTGATCCCAGACATGACCCCCCATGACCCCCCCACCATTAGAAGGAGCAGCCCGAGTTTGACTTTGATTTCAAAGACGCAGCAACTTGTTGCTGGCGCAACTTTTTATTCAGTAACATTTGCTACTTCACATTTTTATCCCATCTGCTTGTAATATTTAATTTAATTTTTACTTATATATGTATACTTACAAGTATGTGATGCAAGGTTTCATCTACAAAAGACTCCAACATTGATTTATTGTTGTTTTAATTACGTTTTATTGATCCAAAGACAAACAAAAAATCTGAACAAGGTGTGACTGAAAAGGTGCGCAACGAAGGATCTGGTTTTTATGACTTTTGTTTTTTAACTAGATGAATGTCGATCAGTTTATGAAACACAAACATTACGAAATCATTCATAAGAAGCGGTCCAACTCTGCTCGATGTTTCATTTGCACACAAGAAAACAAAAAACTCCTTTCCAAACTAATGAAGGAGCATTTTATAGGGAAAATGTTGTAAAAAGATGATTGTACAGCTTTGAAGATTGTAAAGCTTAATTGCAATTTTTGGTACTTGTCTTAATTGTGCTTCTTTCAAAAAATGTTGTGAAAACACCAGAGTTGTTGCTGGTTTTGAAATCTGACTGTAGTAATACTTTTGCAAAGGGAGGGCTTGTTTTATTGGCAATATGTGTACATATTTAGAGTGAGACAGATGCAAAGAACAACTTCCTCAAAAGAAAAAAGGATAGTTTTTCCTTTGTTTTTATGACTCTAATCTGCTAATCTTGTTCTTCTAAGGTCGACATAGCCTCCAGGATGGTTCTTATATGTGATAGATTTGCTAAATTTTTGTTGAGTTTGTCTCACCAAGGATGAAGAAAGACAAATGGTTCTGTGAAGAAACTTGTTGGACCTGTTGAAAGCTTCCTGTAGCAGTAGCGGCTGAATCTCTTTGTGCTGCTTTATAGGTCGAGTTTCCATGTGAGCTGTGTCTGCATGCTGGACGTTTTCTCAAAAACAAATAGTCAATCAGAAACAGACAACTAAATGGTTGTCCTCCTCATAGTAGAGATGCACTGATGATCAGAATTTGAAAGGCCAATTTTCCGTTTCTGTAAAGCTCGGTGTCTTTATATCGATTTCTCTCCATTCTGATTTCTGTTCTATACGGAGATATACGGTCAACATTAGAATATATTTTCCAAGCCTTTTTGCAATAAATCCTCATTAGTTTATTATACAGGAAGCAGAGGCAAAAACAAGATTTTACAGTTTCAGACTGAAGACAAAATTATCATGAAGTTTACCTTTAAACGCTCTTTACCATCCTATATTATAGGTTATTATATAATTGTAAGTAAGGCAAGTTAAAACTGTAGAAGTATAAAACAAGATATGTACTTTCTTCAGCTCTCTGATTATCTTCCACAAGTCTTGCTTTTTCTCACACTTTCGTGGCTAGAATCTACCGCAGACATTTCTGAACAGGTTACACACAAAAGAAGGGTACTGTTTTCTTTTAATTGGTGTATTTCGACTTTGCGCTTTCTTTGATTCATTTTTAAATCACCTAAGTGGGACCAAAGCTGACTGTTCACTCATTAACGGCGTTCACACTGAAGTTTTTTTTTTTTTTTTTATCAGGGCAACCTGGTAGCGTTTAAGCATGAACCCAAACTTATCGGGAGTCAGCGGTCAGGTCCAAACACCAGCCTACCTCTCAGTGCATCTCTACTTTTCTAGTGCGTTTTGGAGAGCTCGTTTTAAGAGAAGAGTAGCAGTGGCTGCCTGTGTTTTTAAGAGCCTCTCATTTCTTGTCTTAATCAAGACCAGAGCAGTAGAAGGAAACCTACAGTTTGCAGCTGACTATCGTCATTAGAAAATCAGTTTCCAAGTTAATGCTTGAAAATGTTTTAAGCTTATGTCACTGGACTGTTTTTTTTTTTTTTTTGCTTGTTTGACTCTTGGAAAGGTTAAAATTCACGTTGCCAGTTTTACTAATTATTTTTGTCGTTTGAAGGATATTTAAAAAAATTTAATTGTACAGGTTAAGTCATTTTGTTTTTGGAAAAAAGTGTAGATCTTTCCAAGTTTTTTTTGTTTGTTTTTTACTCTCCGCAGACAAACTAAGCTCACTAGAGCGGATTTTATATATTGTGTAAAAAAATTTGCACATACTATATGTGATCTAAAGCATTATCTGCCTTCCTGTTGCTTAATTTGTTCATTTTTTCATGAGTCTGGATGTAAAAAGAAAAAAAATCAGAGGTTTGTTTCTGTATACACTTTATACACTCGGACATGCGCACGCTTGTGTGTGTGCACAGTACGATACACCTGCGGCATACACTCCTGGCAGTTGATAAAACCATAATTATTTGTTGTGGTAATTTTAAGTTGAAGGTGGGTTTTTTCCCCGCCCTCCTAACACTTGTTGTCCAAATTGAAGTCGATGTCTGCTATCTGTCAGCTCTCTGGTACGGTTCCTCAGTGAGGTTTTACCAAGATTATGCTTCAGTTAAAAGTATGATTCATTCTTTTCTTCTTTTATTTCAGTGGTTTAAACCAAAGACACATTCGGCTGACTCTGTTCCCCTCTGTGCACTTGCATGAAGGGTTGAAGAAGCTGTGCCGGTTGTGTGGTTATCCACAAGGTTTATTTACTTGCCTATATATATAAAATAAAACCTTCAGGGAGTGTCTAAGGAGTAACAATTGTTTACAACATGTAGTCCAGCTCACATCCTGCATTAAGGTCTGTTTTTTGGGGGGGCGAAAAGTACGCTTTCTCAGCGAGATTACAGCTCATATCTCATCCTCACGGTAGATATGATGAAAAGCCAGTTGGATGTCAATGCGATCAGTAGGCATGGGCTGGTTTGAGTTTCTCTTAGTATAATCTTGAGCAAAAATTTATTCCATGAGTTAATTGCTGGTTTTTAAAGCGGAAATAAAACTTGTTTCTGTTGCTGCTAAAATACGATAGAGCATTTATTAGCTATGTTCTGATACATAAGCTAAAGCAACATTTTGTGTAAAAGCTATCTCCGTTTCCAGAGGTCAATTATGCTGGATTACTGCACTCTGGCTCTTTGTGGAATAAAACAAGCATTACCAGCTAAAATTAGCAACTTAGTCAGGCTATCTGCTCAGGTAGCCACCCTACATTCACACAAAGCCACCTGTAGCTAGCTAACTGTATTTTTAAAACGGTGTTTTATTTAATAAAAGTGATAGGTGACACTCCTGGTGTCCATCCTCATGACTGTCTGCGATTATCAAGCAGCAGAATTGTCTTTTAAAAAAGTAAACGATTTTCTGTTTTATTGTTTTTTTAAAGCCCAACTTTGATTAAAGTGAAACCAGGGGTGGCCCAGTGGTTAGTGCAGGCACCCCATGTTTAGAGGTCTCAGCCCTCGACACAGTTGTCTCGAGTTTGAGTCCCTGTCCTTGGCAACCTTCATGTCAGCCCCACTTCTTTCCTTGTCAAATAATGGCTACTATGGCCACAGAACCTAAAAAAACCAAAAAGAAACCAGAACCCGACTCATGCCTAATGCCCAGGATTCTGGCTTACTCATCAAGTGTAACATTATACAGTTTGAAATTTTTTTGTTTATAGATGTTTCATGTGCTTGCTCGCATACAAAGTGATCCAGTCAGAAAAAAACAATCCAACCCTCAGGCTCTTTCATGCTCAGAGGCCTCCTTACTGATTTTTAAGCCAAAACAAAGCTTATAAACGACAGAGACGAACCTTGAGATGGGATTGTTTTGTCAAAGCGGTTCTCCAGGGTCAAATAATGTACGTACTTAATGGGTACATTATTGGTACAGTGGGTACGTTCTTAACTCCGAAGAAGATGGAAGAACTTGTGTAAGAGCACTTTAGCGTCACTCCAGAGTTTTGTGTCAAACCTCAGTAGGTTGGAGGTTCCCAGCAGGGGCCACTGTTCTGATCAAATGAAGTCCTAAATGTTGCATTGCAAGCACTTGATGTATGTGACTGTTTATTTCAGAATGCGGTCAGTCGTGCCACTGTGTGTGCAGTTATGTTTTTGTCTGGGTGTGTGCTTACTACAAAGCAGGAAGAGGATTTTAAACTGTTTTCATGCACACTTGTTGGACCTATAATGTGTAAATAATCACGCAAAAAATATTTTTCTTTCCTCTGCCAATTTTACACTAGTCACTTTGGATAGTAGCATGCTTGAAGAGGAAAATAAATGATCATAATGTCTGTTATTTTATGTAAACTTGTTTTTACTGATTCGACATCTGTAGCACATGGCTAAAACAGATTTTTGTACTTTTGTTTTATTCACTGCGCCACATTAGAGAGCTGTGAGCACAATCCGCTGCCTTAGAGAGTGCTAGAAATAAAAAAAATCTTTCAATTATTATTGTCTGATTTATTTTATTAGGATAGACGTTTAGAGCACCCTCTGATGATGGCTGAAGGGTATTAGCAGCTTCTCTCAACTGTACCTTCACACAACTGGCACTAAGGAACATCGTATTTTTTATAATCCAAAATGCTTACAGAATGTTGCCTTTTCCATCGTTATAGAAGACAAAAATAAAAAGAAGCGGTGCTGAAACCAAGTCTCGATTCCTTCTTGTTCTCCATTTTTGTATGTAGCATAGCTAGCTGTAGCAGGAAGTTGGAAAAGTTCCACCGCTTTTCACCTCCTGTTGGTTGTTTCTGCGTTCACAAATTCTCTTTCATGCCCTCTGTAATCTGATGACACTAGTCATCACATTACAGTTGAAACTAGATATTTATTTAATAAAAGAAGTTAAAATTTGTATCTGCTGAAATTCAGAATGATTTTTTTTTATTATTATTCATTCTAATTCAAAGTTCTGTATCAACTAGGATTATTATGTTTAAACAGTTTTGAAAAATTATAGGTCAGTTCCCAACATTTGATTTAGGCCACCAATGGGTATGCAGAGAAATCGGGACGAGTGGGGACCACCTCAGGTTTGGTTCGTTCTTGAGTACAATGACGATATCTAAAGCTGTCACGCTTTTCTGCCTTAAGCCCAGGGTAAACACCGGCCATCATTGTGTCCTTGAAATGAATGCGCTTTGTGTAAAATGTGTGTATCGAGCCCAAAAAAACCATCCTAGTGACAGTGAAAAAAAGTCATGTACTGGCAAGCTGTAAGGCCAGTCTGCAGGAAGAAACATTAAAAGCAAGCAAAAATGTTCCAATCCACTTGGGTACAATCATTTTGAGACCATTCCTGCCTTTTGATAAACTACAAACAGGATCTTTGAGAAAGGTCAATATGGAGATGTCTACCATCAAAACTTTGTGCTGAGGATGCAGACACAACTCCTGCTTTGATAATACAATGACTGCATGGACCTTTTAACCCCAACACCCCAAACAAAAGGTATCCAGCTACTTAAAACTTGCTAACAAGAACTGCGCCTCATGAAGCCGCGGTTTAAGAATCATTTGGAGCCTTATCTCCGGTGTTGGACAAGGCTTTGCAAAGCTAAAGCAACATTTTACTGGTGAAATAATTCATAAGAACTCAATAATTGCCTTCAAGTTTGTGCTTTTCTATGTAGTCAGGTTCTAAAGATATTTTCCTTTAATTTTTTTGGGGTTTACATATTTTTCATACTACATGTTATATAGCCTTCGTACTGAGCTAAGGTTGCTAGAACATATAATTTCCCCTGATTATTGAGGTTTTTATTAACTGCTCATCAAAAATAATCCTGACCACCCAATCATTTGGCTAACTAACCATTTCAGTGTCTAGGAGGTGCAATGGGGGTGTTATGGACCCCATGTTTAGACGACCTAATAACAGCTTACCCCAGACAAAGCTCTATTTCTAGACCCTGTGGTTATGGCTGTTCAGTCCTTCTCCAACACTGAAGGCTTTTGGTTCCTGCCTTATTGTCATCCCGCCGTGGCAGACGCTACTGTAGTCGCTATATATTTTTTTCTTTTTTATTGTCCGCTGTCATTAGTGGCTTTTCTCTGTCTCCTCTCAATAATTATTTTCCTCCTCTGTCTTTGCTCCTGTCTCATTCTCTCCAAATGCTCTGCCCATCTCATGTCTCAGACCTACCTCACAGCTTGGAGGCGGTTTATGTAACACAGGACGTCCGGTGTCTTGGCCGTTTCTCTGTTTGTGTGTGTGTGTGTGTGTGTGTGTGTGTGTGTGTGTTGGAGACAAATAGTCTCTCCACAGAGTGGGACAACCAGACAAACATCGTAAAACACTGGGACAAATTTGATTTTGATAGATTGTGTGTCAGCAGTTGTTTTTCACTTTGGCTTTGGCTTGATACACAGGCTCTATAAATCTATTCTAGGGCTTCAAGCTTCTATTGCTGTCTTTGAAATTAGGGATTATCTTTTTGATTCACATGACAGACCAAACGTATCATTGTCACGTCTTATTTTAGAAGTTTTGTCTATGCGTAAAGTCTTGGTACAGATCAGAGGTTTCGCTAAAATTTATTTTAATTTTGTCGGTCATAGGGTAAAAAAAAATCCACTCATTTATTTTTGCCTGTCAATTTTTACAATGATTATAATAACACATCGTAGCATTACATATCATTCATTGTAATTTATGTTCAAACTGTACAAACTGAACAGAGAATCAACATTGTGCCATCACACACTGAGCAGATTAGCAGACTACATGTATTAATTTTAAACATTTCACCTGCTGTGGCATTGAGCTGAATCAGTGCTCTCGCTTGTGTGTGAGGGAGGCTGAATCTGTGCTCTTTTGCCAAACTGGAGACTGAAATCACAAGCATCACTTCAGCCAAAGTTTTGAAACCAGGGAACGTTTGAAGTGGTCAGAATTCAGCAGGACTGGGGCGATGCGTGGCATAGTGGTTATTGCTGACACCCCATGAACAGAGGCCTCAGTCCTTGGCACGATTGTCCCAGGTTCAAGTCCCGTTATACGTCTTCCCTCACTCCCCCCTCCCCCCATTCTTCACTATCCACTGTCAAATTAAGGCCAATATGACCACAAAGACTTTTATAAAGAAAATAATTTGCCAGGACTCACCGATTGATGGCTTTTCTGATCAAAGGAAGGAAAACTGCATTATTCTGTCACCGCTGGTCTGTGTACAGTGCAGTCAAAGATGCACTCCAAAGCCACAGTAACTCTTCCCAGATGACGAGATGCATTGGGTACGGTGTCCAGGTCTGAGATGATGCATAGATGCTGTCATGGGAATCTTTTTTTAATTTCATTTTTATCTGTTACCTTAACTCTATTCGTAAAGTTGTAAATGTCCCCACATCTGCATCAAGCGGTCAGGTGTGTCAATTCCAGTCTATCAAAATTGTCAATGACTTTCAATTTTCATCGCAGTTTTTCAGAAGATGTTCAGTTAACCCCTTGGTACAGACGCTAAAAGTGGATTTAGCATATGTTTGTGTTGAAATTCTCATATAATAATATTACTGTGGTTTATAATGACCAAATTATTGAGCTACCAGAAGGCACTGCATCGTACTATCCATCCATCCATTTTCTGAACCGCTCATTCCTCAAGGGGTCTTGGGGGGGCTGGTACCTATCTCCAGCTTTCAACGGGCGAGAGGCAGGGTACACCCTGGACAGGTCGCCAGTCGATCACAGTGCATCGTACAAGAGGTCAATAAATATTAGGTCAATATACATTTTATTTTTTTATATGTGCGGACATTTAAGTACTTTTTAATGTTGCTAGATCAGTAAACACTGCATCAGACTTACTGGCACTTGTGATCAAGATGTGTAAAAATCTTTAAAATGATCTTTTACTGTGGTAGCATAAGCTCATGCATTATTTTCAATTATACTGCATCATTTGTAATTGGTTACAGTTAAGCCAAAAACCTGAGTCATAGTCCTGGCAGATTTAGGTTTCGTCAGACATAGTGATATTAATGTATTGGAGTGGCTCAGACAGAGTCTTGATTGGTATCTGGTGACTCTAGAATTGCTTCACTCGTGGTGGCAGCACGTTGGAGGAGCTGTTCATGTTTTTTGGTTGAGGCATTGCATGTTTGGAAAGTTATTCCATCTGGTTTTGGATGCTGTGCAGCTGAAAATGTTTTACCTCTTAATTTGTTGACTTTCATACAGTCTTTATAATGCTAACCATGGCAACAATGTATTTTTTTTTTAAATGGTAGCGGTTAATTAACATGAAAGCTCAATTTACACCTGAATTACAGCCTCAAATCCCAGAGGAATTGAAAATGAGGCGTGTTGGATGCAGAGTAGGTCTATAAGAAGTAGAGAAAGGAGGAGGAAAGTCAAACCAGTTCTTCCTTTGATCATTGGGCAAGGATCATATCAGCGAATCTGTCACTCTGCCTGTATGTTTAACTGAAAGGCCAAACAAAGATTTAAAAAGAAGAGCAGCAAAAACAAATGAGGTGGAAGAGCAGTGCTTGCCAGCATGTCACCACGGAATAGTGCCTCTGCTACCCAGATATTGAGCTGTTAGCATATTATGACAGTCATGAGACTGTCAAACAGCAACAGTCTCCAGTCAGAGGGCTCTTTGGTTTCTTTGCGAGACTGACTGTGACTGGAGATCCTTCCTCCCCACAGCATCAATATACACAATGACTATTTGAAGTTACTTGAATGATGTAAATTATGACATCTAATTTTCCCTTGGATTTGAATAGATAATCTGTGAACGGAGCTACAGATATGGAAGATGTTAATGAGATTGTCACAATTAATAAATAGTAGTGGAAATTGGAAAAAGTAGCAATTATAAGAAATAGCTGATACATATTTTCTACTGATTGAGAAAGGTATAACTAATTAAAACAGATGATCTTTTCTGAAACTAATGATAATTTTATAAAGTTTTGTTTCCAAAGAGATAACTTTCTGATGTTCTGTTAGAAGGAAACTCCTTCTTTAAATGAAAATAAGTTTACATCTGATTCTGCTGGGGCAATGAGGGATTTGAATGAATGACTTCTGGAAACAGATCATGTTCACTATCCATGGGCCAATTGTCTCTTCTCATTTATCTTTGCCGAGTCACAGTGGAGCTGGTGTCTTTCTCCAGCGGTCATTGGGCGAGAGGCAGGGTACACCCTGGACAATTTTCCAGCCCGTCAATGATGATCAAGAAACAGGACAGACAACCATACAAACACACATCAAAACCTAAAGGCAATTTACTAACCCAGTCAACAGTAATGTGTTTGGACGGTGGGCGGAAGATGGATTATCTGGAAATAACCCAAGAACACATGGGGAAATTTTTCGATCTCAATCAATGCTGAAAGATGGAGTAGTTTGTAGGTATATCATGTCTTTTTACGGAACAATATTTACAACTAATTTTTCTTGTTTGTCTAACAGCACAATAGAAAAAATAAAGAAGTAAATGCTAGAGGGTTATCTTCTTCTTTTCCCTCAGGTTATCAACTCTCGCCCGGGCTTTCCACCGAACGCGTCAGCAGCACGTTACAGGAGCAGCACGTTTCACTCGCGTATTCTGTTGCTTGGCCCTTTCCACCGGGGGCGTATGAGGTACGTAGCAGCAGGGAAGCAGCGGTCACTGAGATAGCACAAAACTGTATTTATTTAGGTAAATTCATAGTGGTTTAATTAATAAAACTTCAAGGCCCATTTATTTTAGTTTGCACAACTGAAAAGGGTGGACATAAAATGGGGGTGGGTTCACGTTCATAAATAGGATAAACTCACCATCTTTCCCCATCAGACAGCAGATACATCACTCCATGCTTTATCTTTCTTGACGTTGTCTTTTTAAAAATGTGTGAATGGGATCATACAGGATTGATAGTTCCTCCACTTCAATGATCAACCGGTCGTTGTGTTTGATGAAACACAAATAAGACGCTCCAGCGAGGTACTGACTTCTCACCGGGCCACACAGGTAGGGAACTTTTTTAAGTCAGGCCTCATCCACACAAAACAAAGAACGTTTTCTATGATTTGGCCTGACATCCACATGAAAACAGAGATGTTCAACATCAAAAATGGCTTTTTTTCTGTAACCACCGACCAAAGTGAAGATTTGCAAATTCTCCATTGTAAGCATTTCCATGTGGACATAATTAACTAGGTGGTTTTAACATTTGCAACGTCCCTGTCTGCAACAAAAATGTTCCGACATAGCATGTGCCACCTTGCCCTCAGATCTATGTTGGTATTAGCCCTTTTTGCTCGCTTGTTTTTACAAGCTCAATGCTCCATGTGGACTTAAGAAAAACGAAAATTACTGTGATTGGGTAGGATTTGGGGAACTACTGCTGCCTACAGGTTTGGCATGCCTATGAATGTGCTCAACAATGCTATTCTGGTCACATGTGGATAGATAATTATTTTTTTCTAAAAACGAGTTGGTGAGGATATTCAGTTTTAAGAAAAAAACGTGTGTACATGGCCTCAGGTGAAATCAAATGATGCTGTGGGAAGAATGTGTAAGATGGATTGCTCCCTGAGTTTTGTTTCATTCCTGGCCGTGAGGAACTATGTGTTAGCTATGAGGAACTCCTGTGTCCTGTTGTTGAAGAAAAATAAAGCCAAATATGATAACAGGAAGATAGTCAGCAGTAAAACACGCCTCTGCTTTACTCTCTGCTTACATAACCTGCAGGCAGCCTGTGGGATACATATGGTTTGTGCAAGCTGAAGTATTTGAATTATTTCACGTTGCATGGCTGTTATTAGGCGTGGAGGGAGAACTAAATGTTTGAGGCTTGTATCGACAGAACCCTCCATCAGTGTTACAACAGATATTTCTAATGGATTGTACAATATGTAAACTGTCTTAGTTCTGTTTAGGATGAATGAGAGTCTTTATTCCTTCACCCTGCGAGACTGATCTCCTATCTTACATCAACAAAGGAAGTTCCTGTTGAGAAGGCCTCCACAGAGAGCCATTGTGCCAGGTAGAAATCGGATCAGATGGAAGACCATTGTTGGGTCACAAGAGACGCCTCAGGTGAAGTAAAAGGACGGATTACAAAGGAAGCGTGCTCAGTGTTGACTCGCCCTTTGTGGGATTTGCATTTTGGAGTCAGCTGAAGCTCTGTGACTCCATCTTGTTGGACCAGTTTTACTCCCATGTGCTTTTGTGTCGATCGCATTTTTATCAGGACAAGAGAAATAGCTTTAACTGTGATAGGTGAGCCTTTCACAACACTTCTCTACTCTGCCGGCTTAAGGACATTTTTCTGTCATGGATACACATTTTTTGCCTTAAAGCAGGGGTGGGGAACCTTGGCCCTCATCCTGCAAGGTTTCCATGTTTCCCTGCGCAAACACACTAAAATAAAATGAACTGGTAATTGTGCAAAACTTCATTAGCTGTTTGATCCATTTGATTTGAGTCAGGTGTGTTGAAGCAGGGTTCCCTGGAAAACGTAGAGGAATGCGGCCCTCGAGGACCAGGGTTCCCCACCCCTGCCTTAAAGAGTCAACTAAAATCTTTAAAAACAAGTCTTCATTATCTGACAATGAATCACGCTAATTTCTTCTTGTCTTAGCTTCGTCATGATAACAATTATTTTTAATTTCTACTTCCCTCATATTCTGAGGTTTACATAAACTAACACTGACCTGCTACTTTTAAATACTCTGGGGATGAGGATTAAATAATGTCTTTCTGAGACAAATTCATTGCATTTGGGATAAACTGATGCACATTTTGCAAATGTATTGTATGGCTCCACCTCAGTCACTCTGCTTCCTTGTGTGAGAGAATGGAGAAAGCAAACGACATCAACCATGATATCAGGAGGAGAAACTTGGACTTCAGCATGTCTGGTTCATCTATTTAAGATTTCTGGTTATTCTAAGGAGTCATGTTCATCTTTAATATAAAAGTACAAACACCATGGGAAGTTTATGTGTCCCAGAGATGAATAGTGGTATCTGTTGGTGTAAAATGCATAAGATTTTGTGAAGATGCCAAAAGCAGCACATTCAAGCAGATAACAGCTTCCAAATACACTTATGGACAAAATACTTTTATTTGTGGAGACATTTCCTGTGATCTGGTGAAACTACTTTAACGTTTAAGCGTTGGGTCTTATTGACCATTTAAGGGAAGGAAGCTTGCATTGACTTTGTTTCTCTTAAGACACGCGGGAGCTAATTTGGTGCTCTGCTTTTCTATTTGGAGGACCTTTTTGTGTCCGATATTTAACTTCTTGGTTGACATCTTAAGAGACAGCTTCAATATTTTCAGTGTTAATTTCTCATTAGGCCATCTAGTTTAAGAAGTGCACCAATTCCAGCGGCAACAAAACATCCCCACAGCATAATGCTGCCACCACTGTACTCTATAGTTGGGATGGTGATCCCTGCCTTGACAGCTTTTGCTTTTTCCTCCTTTCACATGTATCTACTGTATGTTCATTTTATCTAAACACTTCCATTTTGGAGCGTGCCTCTAAGATATTGCTAGTTGGTGTAATAAACCCTTCCTCTCTGAGTAGCATGTCAGCCCATTTTAGCACAGGATTTGCTTCACTGTGGATATAGACACCCTTCTACCAGCTCCAGATAGCATTTTGTCAAAAAAGTTTTGCTCTTCTCCTGGGCTTGCTACAGCTAATTTGCACCAAAAACATATTTATCTCTGGTACACAGAAACTTTTCTCCTGACTGAACCACACAGGCAATTGTGTCGATCCATTAACATCCAGCCCTCCATCACCACTTCACAACCTTCTCTTTCTTTTTATAAATGGGTTTGAATTGGGACCAACAACTGGATTGGAAACCCCTTATGAAGCCTTTTCCCTTCACTTTGGATTTTTCTCTAACATATATGCAACATTAAATATTCACTTACTGCCCTTTTTTCCTGCTGTTTTAATGTTGTGTGAGTTATTGTGTTGTACTTGCTTACCTAAAAGGAAACTCTTTAAAATTTTAGAAGGCAACACAAACCGGCTGTAGTTCAGGGTTATGCAGTGTGGGAGGTCTCTGCTGCTATTCAAAGCATTACTACTTCCTTCATGCAACACAGATGCAGCAACACAGTTAGTTCAAGTCAAATACAAGCGGTGCCAGGGTAAATACACTCCTGGCAGCATTGCATGAAAAGGCTCAGGAGATGTGAGCGAATTTAAAGTCGCTAAGTTTTCCCCCCTATCAGAAAGAGCTGGAAGCCTTTTGTAGAGAGTTGTTTTTTTTATCATCGAAAATCTGTTTTCTAAAAGTGAGGGTGGATATGTGCAGTAGAATAAACACAGGAAAACATCACATGCATGCAGTCTGTGAGTAAAACTGGAGGCCTGGAGGGAGTCCTGAAATGTGCGCTGTAATTGAAAGTGGCTCTAAAGTGAAGGAAAAGGAGCTGGGAGCATCTCTTAGACATGATGTCCTCTTGATTATGGGGCACTTTGACTTCCTTGATTTATCTTCTGGATCTCCGTTTGAGGGTCCATTTAAAAGAACAAAGCCCAAAGTGGTGTTTTACTCTAACACGACCCTTTCACTCTCATCAGAAGTATCAAGAAGTAGGTTTTTCTTATCAAAACAAAATGGTTTCAGGTCTTTGCTTCACATATTCTTTGAGTACATTTCAACTGCAATGCTGGATTTTTATTTGCAATATTTTCTGCCAGCTTGTAGTTAGAGAGTAGGGTGCGAAGTTTAACAACAGTGGGTGCATAGAGCTTCCTTGTTGCATGTACCTTTCATTTTGGATGAGCAGAGCACAGCAGTGTTCCTTTAGCCATTGAAACCGTGATCTGGAGGAGGGGGTTTTATACACTGCCTCTCTGATTTAGAAGCTGGATCCTGGCAAAGCTGGATGGCTTCTCTGGCTGCTGTTGAAGGAGGAACGGGGGGAGGGGGAGGACACAGAAAGACGCTGCCAAGGGACCAAAAGTGCACAAACTGCTGCAGCGCCAAACACCAGAATAAGACAGGACCGAGTGGATTTGTGCAGCTGCTTTTATCGTAGACAAAATGTTTTAGCACAAATCCAAAAGAAAAAGAGAAAAAGCTTGCATCTGTTGTAAGCTTTTAACTGCAAAATCCCATTTACGGATTTCATCAAACATGTATTACCACTTAAAGAGACTTTGCAGAAAATGTTGTTTTGCTTCCACCCTTTTTGGGTATACTTTTAGGATATTCTTGTACTTTTTTATTCCTGATTGTTTTTATGCTGGTTCTGGATTTCCTTTCTTTTTTGCCTCCAGCATTTATCTTCAAAACCCTGCTTGCATTTGCATAGTAATGTAACTGTGTTTCATTCAATTATGTCAGAGTAATTCTATTATTTCAGGAAATGAAATGAACTATTTATGTATTAAGAAGTGCCTTAAATTAAATCAACTTCCTTTATGAAGGATTTTAAGATGAAGATAAACCTAAAATTGAATTGTATTATCTGTAATCCAAATTCAGAGGCAGTCGCAAAAACCAGATCTCGTTCACATCTTTCTGCGGTAAATCGCCGTTGGTCGTGAGCTGAATTTCCTTATTGCCCCTGGCGTTAACTTATGCAACCGGGCAGAAACTGTTGACCAACTGAGCGAAACATCTCCTGGGCTTGCTGACACATGCACACGGGGCTCTGTTCTTTTGTTTCGCCTTCATCGATCTTTTTAAGGCCATGAACATGTCAGATCTTCTTGGCAAAGTGTTAAAGTGCATTAAGAGGGATGATGAGATAAAGTAACATTAGTTCACATCAGAGCGCTGTCACCTACTGGAACCTACACTAGAACTGGTTCAACAACAAAAAGGAAGACTATTATTCACATGCAGAAAATCTCCTCAGTTTCTCCTCCTCCTCCTCCTCGGTCTCTTTTATTCTCTGTCTTTTAATCGTCTTTGGCCCTCAGCCAAACAGCGCATTTAACAAACTTCACTTACAGCTGTGAACTAAACACCCAGCAACAACAGGGTTTTTGCACCAGTCTAATCATAAATCATTCAGTGTTTTTGCTCTATCTTAAAGTAACCCACCTGATCTGAGCCTCTATACTCATCTTTTTGTGTATCAGGAGCAGCGTGGGGCTCTAGGGGCAGTTTTAGAAACCTCAGGTGATGGTGGTCAGAGAGTGACCACATGGCCGCTTCTCTCCTCACTCACCGGGACCTGAGCTGGTTTTTCTGCCTCTCTATGTGCACGATGAAGAATGGGGTGCGCGTGTGTGTTAATACAGAGTGCGTTTGCTTCATTAGCTTTATATAAGCCTCTGCGCCGCGTTGTGAATGAGGAAGGGAGGATGACACACGTCAGCGCCAGACATAGACAGATGCTGCTGACACGTCCGAGCAGCATCTCTCTATTGTATTATTCATCCTCGGTGTCACATCCTATCCGTGGTGGTCAACCGAAAACTGCCTCGACAGAAGGGGCTACCCTACCCTCACAAACAAACACACACACACACAGGTTTGTTTTCCCATCTTTGCGGGGACGTCTCATTGACATAATGCTTTCCCTAGCCTCTTACCCTAACCATCAAAAATTAATGCCTATCCCTGACCCTTACCCTAACCATAACCTACTTGTAACCCTGACACTAAAACCACATTTTGAGCCTTAAAAATGCCTTCAAAGTTGTGGGGCCCGGGATTTTGGTCCCAAAAACGGCTGTCGGTCCCCACAAGGATAGTAAATCCAGATTTTTGGTCCCCACCAAGATATTAAAACACGTACACACACACTGACTTTAATGCATTTTGCTTATTTTCATAATTCAGTTTGAATTTACATCTGTCACACTCCAGCTTTAAACCAGAATGTTGGTTGAAGTTAAGTAGTCCTCCTCTCCATTCGTAATGTGAAGAGTTTTTTTGTTGTTTGCTGGTTGTGCATGTTCTTGTCATTATTGCATATGTAGGACCTTTTCTGTTATATTACTAAAGAGTGATGGGCCTCATGGAGAATAAAGCCTAATTCTAATGTAACGAACTCCACTTCTAGCGTTAGGCATAATTGCAGTTACTGAAATAAATGCTCAATAATCAACATTCTTTGTATTGACTCTTTGAAACAGAAAGTTTAAAAAGTCCAAATATTGGTAGGAGAAAAAGATCATGTTTGTGTTCAATTGTTTAGTCTTACTCTCGAGAAGCCACCTGCCTAGTGTGGAAAATTGGCGTCATGTGGAGATTTTTCCAGGTCCACACCAAATTTAAAAAAGGACTGAGCTCTAGGCTACTAGTTAGGTTTAGAGGTATGGTGTTAGTTCGGTTTTGGTTTTGGTTAGGGTAAGTACCACTAATGGTTAGGGTTAGGGAAAGTGTCTGGGTTAGCCATAATAAAATCAGTGTGCACATAAGTACAGATAGACGAGTGTTTGTGTGTCTGTGTGAGACGGAGAGAGAGAAAGCATGACTGTGTTTCCTCAGGCAACTTCCATACCATCCCAATCTCCAACAGAACCCCCTCCTCAAAGCTCTCTTCAACCCAACAGGGATTTTACCTCTGCTTTATTAATGAATACCAAAGGAAGCAGCACTTTATATATATATATATATATATATATATATATTCACACAAAGAACAAAGGAGTTTAAAGGGGCTTTGCGACAAATAGGAAGAGAAATGTGTCCCTTTGTGTAGCAGGATTCAAAGTATGCCAGGCTTGCCTGGAATGTCCGCTTGCTCGGCTCTGCTCAGCCCGCAGTCTTCGCCCATCGGCCTCAGTCATCGGTCGAAGCCTTTGTGTGCTGTTCCCCTGAATAAAACCCTCCTCGTGTTGACTTTGTGACGTGACGGAGTTTCACAATGGCTGTGCTTCCAAAGAAAGCACCGATTTTAGACGCTTCCCCCTCCCTTTGTTGGAAAAGGAAGAAAAGAAGGATTTAAAAAATGTTTTTAGTTGAAGACAGAAACGACCCCACAGTCATTTTTTTCTATCCAAAAAGTGCAACTCAGTTTATAAGTGGGTTGCAAAAGTAGGCATAACATTTAATCAATTCTTTTGTGCAAAACAGCTCAAGCTCAGTCACATTAGATGATGAGTTTCTGTGAATTCAATCATTTTTCAAATATTCCCAGTTCTTTTTAGGTCTGAACTTTGACTGAATCAATCATAACATATTATAATGCTTTGATCCAAATTCTGCTATTACTACTGTGTGCTAAAGGTTGTCCTGCTGGGCAGGGGACCTGGGACACAGCCTCTAACAGGGTTTCTGTTCTGTTTTCAGCTCTATTCAGCATCCTCTTCTATTAACCTTCACTAACTTCCCCACAGCATAATGCTACCACCACCATGGAAATAAAATGGTGATGTATGCTTTGTTAATTTCATGCCAGTTATGTGGAGAAGAAAATTTAATCTGGTTCATTTCTGATCAAAGTATCTTATTCCAGTATTCTAGTTTTTTCTTTTTCTTTTGAGAGGTTTGGTGTTTTTCCATACAATTTTAGACATTGTAGCATTATTTTAAAGTGCTCCTGATAAATATTTTTGATACAGAAACTCTTGTGGAGTACCACAGGATTAACTGCTTCGGCCAATTCACTTTACTATACATACGATTCCATTTGGTAAAAAGAAAGTCAGACAGCATGGGATACATTTCCACTCTTATGTGGTTCAAACATGGAATCTGTCTGTATGACTGAGTAGAAATTGTCATGTGTTCAGTGCCTTGAGGGGTCATGTACTCTGCATTATTTCAGCCTTTCTGTTGACTTGTCAAACCTTCTCTTTAATTTGTTGAACTACTTCTGTTTTAGATCTTTGCTGATTTCCTCAGATACTGTTCTTTTGCTGAAGATAGCATTTCAGGAAACACATCTTTTGTCCTTCACTGTTCCAGTTTCCTTGAACTTTATAGCAGTCAAGGACAACAAGATCTACACCTATCTTACTAGCTGTAAAAAAAAAAAACGTATTTTAAAAAAAATTAAAATTACACAGAAATTACAGGCTGTACAAAACAAATGCATTGTGCTTAAACCGATATTGTCTAGTTTTGGGGAATTGTTACTTTAACTTTTATTTCTGCAGTGAGGACCTCTGACTCAAACAAAGAGCAGCGGAGAACTAGGATCAACAGAGAGAAAGAGAGAGAGAGAGAGTTTGCCAAGACTCAGAACCTGAAATAGCTGTTTACCCAATGCGATAATTACCCCGTAAACTGCAGAAAGGATAACAGAGAACCGGAGTGTTTTGGTTCTGGAAGATGCACAGCAGATTCAACAGTCAGGGAGCTGATGCTTCAGAGATCATCTTTGTATTTGCTGCCTTGCAGTTGAACTCAGCTCCCCAAAAGTAAACAAAAAACTCTATTTCTATCGCTGTTGGCCTCAAGGATCAAACTGAAAGTTACTGCAGTAACAATGAAAAAAAAAAGTAATCTCATTTTCAATAAATATACGTCACATTGATATTCACAGTCAAGACTATTCGCCTTTATTTGCCCCAAATCAATGCAACAATTTAATTCACACAAACTTTTAATATTTGTCTTTCTGCTATTTCTTTCCCAGCTTAATGTCTCAACCAAAAGCAAAACATGGCGCCCATTTAGCCCCAAAGCGTGAGCCCAGACACCATTTGGAAACTCAGTTGACCTTGTTTAGGATTTCCACATCAAGCATGAAGTTTAGGAATAGGGATGCAATGATACCACTTTTTTCAAAGCGATGCAATACCGATACTTTAATCTCAGTGTTTGGCAATACCAAGTACCAATGCCGATACTTCTACCACACAAAAGAATGCAATGAATTGGAAGACAGGTTTTATTTTCTTCTCTGCTTATTACAACAAATGTAATTAAACTGGATTACATTTTTTTTATATTATTAAAAATGACCACAAAACAAAAAAATTCAAGTGAAAGATAAAAATTTTTTGTGAAATTATTGCAGAGTTTCCACCTTTAAAGTATCGGTTCATGGTATTGGCTAACTAAAAAACACCGATAAGAATACATTGGAACATTATCTGCCACAATACCTGATACTAGTATTGGCATTGGTGCATCCCTATTCAAGACATTTTCTTTCTTCACCGTAACTAGGCAGACTAAGGCTTGCGCTTCACCGTATACAAGATAAGGACATTCTTCTTACCATCAACAAGACTTGCATAACCCATCCATTGGAGCAAACATTTAATTCTTAATTTCAATTTCTAACCCACAGTATTCACGCTGCCAGACGAGGCAAAACACAAGTCTTCAGATCACGGTTGTTTGGGAATCACCTTGCTGGTGCCGTTTAGTTTTCAAATGGTATCATTTTTGGCATTTTATTTTTTTTACCTCCGCTGAGGCAGCTCATTGACCATGAAAACATTTTTAGCAAATGCATTCACACTGATATCATTAGTAGTTTGGCATTTATTCTCAAAAAACACTTTTTCGGTGTAATGTCAGTTTTTGGATCACCCCCAAATTCTAATCACCTGTTTCCAGTCCTATTGCAGACATTTCCTGTAAATATACAGTACAGACCAAAAGTTTGGACGAACCTTCTCATTCAATGCTTTTCTTTATTTTTATGACTACATTGTAGATTCTCAATTAAGGGCATTACTGTATGTACTTAAACAAAAAGGGTTAAATTACTGAATACATGTTTTATATTTTAGATTCCTCAAAGTAGCCACCCTTTGCTCTGATTACTGCTTTGCATTCTCTTGAGCTTCAACAGGTAGTCACCAGAAATGGTTTTCCAACAGTCTTGAAGGAGTTCCCAGAGATGCTTAGTACTTGTTGGCCCTTTTGCCTTCACTCTGCGGTTCAGCTCACCCCAAATCATCTCGATTGGGTTCAGGTCCGGTGACTTAGGAGGCCAGGTTATTTCACACTTTTTTGTAAAAGTACTACATACTTCCATGTGTGTTCAATCATATTTTAGATGCCTTCAGTGATAATCTACAATGTAAATAGTCATGAAAATAAAGAAAATGCACTGAAAGAGAAGGTGTGTCCAAAGCGTTGTTCTGTAGTGTTTTTAAAAATAAGATAGACAATCAGACACTGGATTGGAGGTAATCAGAATGTCTTAATTGTTCCATCAACTTTGTGCAATGCACCAGAGGCAGTAAAACGGGCCCTCACCAAACGCTAGCACTAGCACCATGGTGAATGGTTGCTACAGTGTTCCAGGGTTTCAAAGCCTCACCTGGACTCCTCCGAAATCATTTATTGTTAACACATAGCTCAGTCTTTGTCTCGTCTGATCATAAGTCTTTCTTCATGATAACACCTGGCTTGTCCAATTGTGAAGGTGCTGATTCTGGTGAAGAGGGTTCTTTCTTAGGCCCCGTCCACACTACTGCATTTTCGTTTAAAAACTGAGACCTTTTGCTACGTTTGCACCTCCCATCCACACTAAAACGACAAAAACGGAGACCCAAAATGGAGAAGTTTAGAAACGCTGCCAACCCTGTTTTTCGTTTTGAAACTCCATAGGTGTGTTTTGGTGTGGATGTATCAAAACGGAGGACTTTAGAAACGATGAAGCAGCAGATCACACTCGGCTCTATGATTGGGTGTCATCGGTCACGGCGTATCCTTCCCTGATTCGTCAGCCACCCGTCACATGACCCGTCCCCGGAAGATAACATACAAGAAAAGCCTGGATTATGTTACGTTAGAAACTGCAACATGGATAACGAATTACAAGCGTTACTTGCTTTGATGTCTTTGCTGGCAGCTGAGGAATGGTCAGTCTGTTTCCTGTTTATACCGGCGCGCGCATGCCCAGTGTTGGAGAAGGGTCACATGATCCGCGTTTTCAGTCGTTTTAATGTGGATGGAGATCAATAATACGCAGGGAAAGCGCTAGTGTGGACGGAGATAGTTTTCGTTTTAACTCTCCGTTTCTAAACGAAAACGCAGTATTGTGGACGGGGCCTCAGTCAGTACCTTCTTAGTCCATTTTGAGGTAAAAATCCTTGTCATTGTCATTTAAGGCAAGGCAGATTTCTTTGTATAGCACACTTTCAACTACAAGGAAATTCAACATGCTTTGGATAATTAGCGGATACAATAAAATCAGCAATAAAAAAACAGTAAAAGCTTAAAACACAACATTACAGATACATGACAAATGACACATTAAAAACATGTCACATTCCCGGTATTATTAATTGCTTGCTCAAAGGCAGCTCTAAAGTGATGAGTTTTATAGCTTTGATTTAAAAGGAACTCAGCGTTTCAGCAGCTTTGCAGTGGTCTGGACGTTTTTCCCAGACTTCTGACTTTGTTCTAGATTGTAGATGACAACGCTGGTGTTCGAAGCATCTTGGACGATTTTTCTCTATTAGATGTGACCGTTCGGGTCAGATTGTTAGAAATTTATTACTGTTCAAGCAGGAGAAAGATTCCCAACATAAAAGATGGTTCTGAAATGGATAACATTAAGAACTGTGAAAGTGTGTTGAATAGATTATGTATAACAAATGTAAGCTTGCACATCTAACTCCAGTTTTTCAAAATCACTAAGGTTGGATGATTTCCACCATGTAAAAATAACACTTCTGAATTCTGAAAAAAACATCTGAATTAATATGGCATTGATACAGATTATTGATAATTGATTGTAAATTTCTCATTTCAGGTGATGACATACAGCTACATCTCTGAATGTGAAAGAAAAATGCTTTTCAGACACAACATGGCGTCTGTGGCTCAATCTTCAGTGCATTCACATTTAACACATCAGCTTCAGGCCCCCAGGAACTGTCAGCTCCTGTGAGCCCACCCATCCCCCCTGTTCTTCCTCAGACAGCAGAGACCAGCCAGCCTCTTCGTTTGCTCCAGTGGTTACGCAGTCTGACTGACTGGCTGTCTGTTTGTCTCTGGTTGTGTTTACTCCTCGTCTCCTTCACCAGTCAGCTCTGAAACCTCGCAGCTGCTGCCAAGCGAGATACCCACCGACGAGGGGGGAGTTAGGAGGAGTGAGTGGGCAAGAAGATGTAAAGACAAATCTGACGCTACTTGGAGCAAAGAAAAAGGAACATAAAGACAAAGCTATTGGAGTATTTAGGGATTTTTTTCTCCAAAGTTTAATCAGCCCTCTTGTGTTTTCTGTTGGAAGATGAAACGTAGAATAAAGAGAAGAGATGTTTGAAAGTGAGAAATGAAGGAGCATGTGGGGGAGGAGGATTGATGTTTGCTGAGCTTTGCAGCAGGGGAGGTTTATGTAAGTGTCAGATTGAAGGCTTCTCTCAAACCAACTGCAATTTTTATGAAGTGGCTCCTGCTGGTATTCTGAACCACTTACATGCATGCAGCTACCTAAAGTGCATGTTTCCATTTTCTCCTCTGTCAAATCATGGCAACGAAGGCACATAACTTAAAAACAATTAGGTTAGGATTTTAAACTCTGCATTCAAATGTAAACATGTCAAATTTTCTGTCAAATTGATTGATTCATTAGCTAAAGATGACCCGATTTCTAAAGTTCATCCCATCAAAGATTGATAATGTTATTGCTTTAAGAAAGAATATTTGATTACCATTTTTCAGATGCAAAGAGACTTAAAGCAACAGTTTCGAGCATCTGTATAATTAATGCTCACAATATTACCATGCCAAGGGAGTCTTTTTAGAGGTCTGGTTCATTTAAACTTTTTCAGTACACTAAGATTATTGATTTATCTTGTATGCTGTACTCGTCTGAAGTCAATCCAGAAACAGTGATGGAGAAAGATGCCAAGCAAATAATGCCTGGGTGTAAGTGAAATAATAACTCTAAACCTAATAAATGGTGGTGCGCCCTTGGCAGCAATAGCTACCTTCAAGTTGTAACTGGTGATGAGTCTTGTACATCACTAGAAAAGAAGTATACTTGAAGTTGATTTTATCAAACATACTTCTTAAAGTATACTTCAATAAATCAAAATGTGAACTACAAGTACATGGCTAGCACACTAGCAATATAGTACTTAAAATGTGCTTGTAGTTCACATTTGTCTTTTTTGAAGTATGCTAAAAGTATACCTAAAGTGTACTTCGATAAACTTACAATGTTCCAAGAACTATATTTGTTCGAAATTAACGTCAAACATACTACTTTTTGCGTAGGGTGTGGATGAATCCGTCTTTGCAAAGTTGTTTAAATCTTATGGTCAACCATTACGTCAGCAAGTGCCGGGAAATAAATTCAGGAGTGGTATAGCAAGATTTATATCCCATTAAAAGCAAAATACGTTCTCATTTGAAAGAGAAAGATCATGACAGTAAATTAGCAACACCTTGCAGGAAGTTTGTCATCTGGAAGAAACGGAGTGAGAAGATGGAGTAGTTTCTCATTTTAATAAGATACTGCTGCTGAATTTATTTCCTTGCTCTTGTGGTTCAATTCATTTTATTTAGATAGTGCCATTTCACAGCAGATGTCATTGTGAATGAACTTTAATAGAAGTCCTTTCCATACAATTATACAAACATGCCCCTCAGTTAAAAGTTTTCTATGTAAGGAATCCCAGCAGATTGTTAAATGCTCCCGTTAGACATAACAGGCAATACCCTCCAAAATAGTTGCAACTTCATCTTGTCAAAGAGTATGCAACTCAGGTTGTCTGAAAATGTTCCTGAAGTGTGACAAAGAAACAAAAAGAAGGCATTTGTAACAAACCCATCTTTTTTATGCAGGTATTGAGTGTCTCTTGACATTTGAATCAAGGAAAGGTTAGAGCTATTCCTGAGGTTTTACCCAAAATTTATGTTTACTTCTTTTTTTTTTTTTTGATAGATGGTAGGTTGTTTTCTCTTAAAATCTACAGATAATGGATATTTTAGTCACCATCCGTCCAGCCAGCCAGCCTCTCCCTCCCTCCATTAGACTTAGCTCTGCAGCATTGTTATCTGCTACGGATGGTTGGAAAAATACCACTTTAAAGACCCTGCTATGTCATTCCTTAAATAGCTGAAATACTTTGTGATTTGGTTGACTTTTGCATCGGAGGACATTTTGTTAATATTTAAGTAGCTTTTGTAGCACACTACAAGTGACCAATTTTAATATACATTGTTTTTTATTCATCAGAGATTGGGTTGTGGAAAAACCAAGACCGCCACGAGAGCTTGAAATTTTACCTGCAACATTGTATCTTTCATTTAAAAAGGGACATAAATGAGCATTAATACTTTGAACCATCGGTATATCTACAGTGTTGTGAACACATGGAGAGACAGATGTTCTTGACAGTATTGTGTGAGAGAGATCCTCGTATGAGTCAGATCAGATCTGAAGAGGCCAGACGGTTCGTATTGATCGATCCGTACACAGTGGGAAATCTTAAGCTGCCCATCAGAACAAACCTCAGGGCCCCCCTGGGGGCTAGGTGAGAGGAGGTCGATTCTCGCCTCATCACTGCACCTTTGTTCCAGTCAGTGGCAGGCAGAGGGCCCAGCTGGGGGTCTCAGGCCAGCAGACACACGCCGACGTTTGGGTAGAGAGGCCAGAGTGGCGTCCTTGTCTGTTCCAACTCGCTGCCTCCTTTTTTGTAAGTTTATGAGAGGCCAAGCAAGCAACCCCAACCCCCACTAAACTTCACACACAGACTGCCTCAAACCCACGAGGGAACAATACTAATGCCCTTAAAACCAACCACAAACACACATGAAGCATAGATTTCAATCCACATACGCACACTCAGAAACATCTCAAATCCCCCAATCCAGGATCCAGATTGTTATAACAGTTTGGTTACCTCCCCAACCCTCCTCTGTTTTTCTTACCGCTTTGGCCGTCTGTTCGTGCTTCTCTGTCCGACCTTGTAATGTCTATTTATTCACTGAGCTTTAATTGTGTTGTGGGCAAGATCTGTTCGAAATTGGCCAGTTTGCACATTTTGCATCACAATAGGAGTCGCTGTGAGGCCCCACTCGTCCGGCTGTCCGGTGCCAGGTCTCCCTTTTAGAAGCGGGTGTTTCATCTTTTATGTTTGTCTGCATTGTGTTTAAAAATGCATAAATTAACCTTTTGATGAATCTCTTGTACTTTAACTGGCCCAGATTCACCCACATGCTTGACTGGACAGAGCCTGTTACTGGTATGATGTCATGGCCGCCAAGGGAAACTTTTCAGAGCCGCCTTTTGTCGGCATCCAATTAAGGGCACTCTTTGAGGGTTTTCGGCAGTCTTTGATTGATTTTAACAGAGCTTATAAATTATGTCAGTCTGTGGTAACTTAAAGGTCTCATTTACTGGTCTTTTTATTATTTTTTTCTGTATGAAAGAATGTAGTCTGTATTTTTGTGTGAAAAAATATTTCCCCTTCAATATTTTTAGTGTATTACAGTTTGGTGTGGCTGTGGATTGGGCAGAAACGACACGATTTGGGGGCAAGTTTCTGTCCTCTGCTTGGCTAACTGCAACACAGCTCTTACACTATCTCTCTTTACTGTCATCATAAAGGTGTAATGTGAAACAAAAATCATGACGTTATTTAGCCTTAGATGGAGTTTACCTCCACGCCACTGGTCCGTTTCCGGGCTAACATTGAGCCTCGAACCAGAGCTACACCAGGCAAGATTCAGTGCACCACACGCCCGTCAGTCAGACAGGGATTCAGCATTGCGCTCTTCCTTCTTTGCTACTGAGGTAAACATTATTTGTTTCTTTTGCTCCGCTTAGTAATGTGATAAAATTCAGCGGGTCATCTAGGAATAGCGCCCCCCCCCCCCCCCACCACCACCCCAAAGCTAGGTCTGTAGCTATGACGTCAGTGTGCCAAAGTGACTCAACAAATCACTAACCGAGCGTCACATTTTCCCAGTGATGTTCCAAAAACCAATTCCAACCTTTTCTTTCTCGGTCCTCTTCCGTGGGTTAAAAAATGTAGCGTTGACGGGTTATCTCCACAAATATCAAACATGTTCTGCTGTGTTGTAAAGTTGCTAACTGCTAGCTTCTCGTAGCTACAGCTACCTGGCCAAAACAATGCTTCCCTCCTGTGGGCGTTCCAATTCGTTATAACGTTAGAAATAATTGTTTTTTTTTGACTCAGGCGTTTTGTGGTGTCTTTTGTTTCTCTAGCTGATGCAGGAAATTCAATCTGGAGAAAATATTCATATGCAGCATGCTTATACAACTCAGGATAAAAAAAAGGATTTTCAGTGAAGGAGCCTTTAAAGACTTAATTTAATTTCTTGCACAAATATTTTAAATTTTTAGATTTGATTTGGGCCTACATGGTCAGTTGCAAGCAAGATTAATTGCCTTACTACAAGAAGGTTTTGGATTTAAATCCCAGGCTGGGATCAATCTTTTTATTAGCAAGGAGTTTAAGACTGAAAATGTGATCTAAAGTCATAAAAAGATCTAGATTTCAGTCAGTCTCTAAATTCTTTTTCTGGTCAGGGACAGGAAAAAGGAGTCGGACTTCAAAGCCTCAGAACCACCTTAACCAGTCTGCTTTCAGCAGCAGACTAAAGAGTATCTTGCTTTAAAAGCAGAAAAAGTCAGGAGTTCTCTCCTTCACTTGGCTGATGGGGAAAATCTCAGCAGAATCAGCTCTTGGTTTTACTTAAAAGTTTATTCTTACAGGAAAGTTGTTTTGTTGGATGGGTTGGTGATTCCTCATTTTAGATTAGGAACTATTTAAAATGCAGATAAAAAAATTTGCTTAAAAAAAGTTTCAAACCAATGCACAACATAGATCAAGCGCACGGAGGAAAAACTAAACTTCTTTGATTTAGAACATTTTAGGATACCACCAGCATGGACGAAGAGCTTATTTTAGCCAGACCAAAAAATATCTACTCTAATTCTACCCCACCCGTTTTGTTTCTTCAAAATACAAAGCTGCTCATCAAGCCAAACACTTCAATTTTTCATAAGAGCGCAGGGTGACTCAGAAAAAAAATCCTGTCTTTGTCCCCAAGTTATTTGCTAACTTTATTGGGGTATTTATTTTCTTCTTTCCAGAAAGCAGTGTTTCAGCCCATATTGGTGTCTTGCTTTTGTTCATAGGTTTGATACCATTTCAAAGAAATCTGTCCAAATCTTCAGCACAGAGCTCCCCTCGTTCCCAAACAGCATGGCTGGACATTAATTATTTATACTTACTAATAATTGTTTTTCCAGATTGATGTTGCATCTGGAAATCATACCAAATAATGAACCAAATTCAGGGAGACCTAAAGTTATCTTTATCTATTGGTTGATTTATTTTAATATATGCATGATTACCAATGAGAAATCAGCGTGTTTAAGGTGTGCCTTCAATTAACTCAGATTTTAATTAACCTATCAGGAGCATACAAGGTATATATAATTAGTGTATGTAAACTGCTGAAATGTGAAATTTTTTTTTAACTATAGTAAAAAAGAAAATTTTAAACAGATTTAATGCTGTTTGTACAATACATCTGTATTAATAGTCAATGCAATCTGAGTTTCAGATGCCATTGATAAAGGACAAACTGCATATTGTTTTCAGCAAAATCAATTTTATTGACAGGTTTTCAGCTGTAAAACAAGAAATACCAGGTTTTATCAGTGGATATATTTGTACAACACACAGATATATTGGCAACTTGCAGACTGTGCGAATGAAGAATGTGGAAAGAGACGTTAAAGTTTGCTACAAAAAGGCTTTTTTACTCACACTATCCAAGCTGGGTTAAGACCATGATACAAAATTAAGACCACTGGGAGGTTTCTTTGTGCAAATCAAAAAAATATCTACATATTAATTACAAAGGTAATGTACAAACTATACAGACAACAGTTCTGTTAACAATACTTAAAAATGTACAGAAAAATATTAAGGATGAGCTACAAAGCTAACTACAAAAGGAGACGCTTCACTTTGATTCACATCCAAAGTACCAATAAAGTTAGCGATTTGGCTAGATTTCTGTTTTAGTTTTGACCAATGTAAGAGTCAAAAACAATGCAAGATTGAAATATTACATTCACGAAAACAGGACAATAGAGGAAAACGTAACCCTTCTTTGAACAATTAAAAAGAAAATTAAAAAAAACCCTGAGACAAAAAAAAAAAAAAGCAAAACAAAAATAGATAAGTATCTCCTTCAACATTCTCTCCCGCGAGCTTGTTGCTTTTTTCAGTTGCGGAGCAGAGTACAAATTTAACTCACCAAAATTGAAGGAAGCCCGAGTCCAAAAGCTAAAAATACAGACAGGAAGAATATTTCTGTGCACGAAATAATACACTTTCACAAACGACTTGCTTCCTTCGCCACACAGCTGGCTGAGCGAGGGCCAATCCAGCCTGCGAGCATCAACATAACACACCTGAGTAAACGTGTCCGGCGAATGGGAAAGCATCACTGTAAAACAACGTGTCCATAAAACCAGTGCAGGTCTGATCCGGTCACAGTAGCTTATTTGTCCCAGGAGGAGGAGAGAAGAGGAGCAGAGATGATGGGCGAGGCCCACTGCAGTAATCATGACAACCACTACCGCTCAGACTGCAGGCTGCTTCCATGAGAAAGTTACACAAGAAGTCAGAGTAAACAGATCAGGTGTTTTTTTTTTGGGGGGGGGGGGGGCAGACGTTCAGTTCTTGGGCCCGTTTCCAGGCCTTTACTCCTCTGCAGACTCATCAGAGAGGATGGAGCGGACACAGACCCCTTCTTCTCCTCCCTTCATCTTCCTTCTCCTTGGAGCCAGCAGAGAGACATATGCCTGCATACCAGACACCGCAGCTCCTCTGGAGGGGACAGAGAAGAGAGAGATTAGTGTTTAGGTCCTGTGAACTCTGCTGTACAAGGAGGCTGTGTGTGGATACTGGGCAACGCAGTCTTCAGTCCTCAGCTTATCACCAAGCCATTTTATCAGGCTTACCCACATAATTAATGCCTCGCAATGTTATTCAACCAAAATCGTCCTGGTGTGTGGGATTAAGCTGCTCAGCCAGTTTACGTTCTTGAGGAATAGATATTTGAGGATGGGGACAAGGAAGAAACCCAACAAATAAGCTTCTCTACATTCAAATAAGAAACTCATTTAAAAAGAAAAATATCTACTTTCTTCAGATGAAAGTTCAAACTGCAAGTTGCCTCCTTATGGTTTCATTTTCCAAAATCCTGCACATGAAGGTGGCATGTTTCCACTACAAATCCTTTGAAACCCTCATCTTGGGGCTTCCCCTGCAACCCCAGATAGCTGCATCCAACTTACCACGCCTGCTGCCATTAAGAATGGAACCGGTTAGAGTTGCAGGTTCTACATGTAAGATTGACTTTTAGACGCATTCTTATAAGTGTGCCTTTCAAAATTTCCACCACAGCTACCATTGTTGGAAGTCAATGTGGAGTAGAAATGGCGCTTGCGTGAATTGAAATTTTGTTAAGCTCTCATGTTGTCACAGCTGAGGTTACTGAACGTATCCATGAGATGTGTGGGACTGTTGGAGCAGTGGATAATCAGTCTGACGTGCAACAGCTGGATGCAGATATGAGCTGTTACAAGAACAGGGTTCAACAATTTTGTCCTCTGAGGGAAACAATGTGAGAGATTGAAGATCTTATAAAAAGTTCTTAAAATAACCTGAACAGGGAAACACCTTAAAGCAGAAACCAGTTGATTCTTCAGCTTTGCAGTAAAACCCCCCAAAATGACATGAGCTTCAACAAAAACTGACTTTTCTGTTTTCTGTATTTAAATTATGAAGTTCGCCATCAAAGAAAGGAAAGGAAATCCCTGTAGGTTAATCAGTGGGTCTCTAAGGTTCAAACATGACGGGACATTTAAAAATAACACCAAAAACAGGCGAGTTCAATCAGCATACATCAGAGCTGATATTGCACAGGGAGCGTAGGTGGTGTAATACAGCGCCTGACTCACCATGACACAGCTCCTACTCGGTTTTTACTCCTGTATCACTCCAGGCTAAACATGCAATCTCTGTTCGTTGCTTCGGATTATACTTTAAGCCCAAAATGCTGCGTAAAATGGGTGCTAATTTTATGGATTAAATCAAAACAGCTGTTATCTGCAGTCACTACACAGTGCTAAGCAAAAGCAGAGAAAACACCGATCTTAATTAAAAAGCTACTCTTTCCCCCCCCAGGTAAATGAGCCTGATCCAATGCTCATTCTTCTGCTCTGCAGTAGAAGTGGTGTTATCGGTCATCAAGACGTATGAACTTTCATCTACATAGAGCTCTTCACACATAAAGTAAAATATCATTAGTTCCCTAATTTATGTGAGCATTTCAGTTTAAAACGTTAAACTCTGATTGCATATAAACATATTTCAAGTCTGTATTTCTGTTAATGATTATAATTATGAGGTCAAAAATGTAGTTTCTCAGAATATAGGAATGCTGTCAAGCTTTCTAGATGGTTACAGCCACTTTAGAACTGAAATTACTGACTGAAGACTTCAATCTGACCCTACATCCAAGACTTTGATTTCCAACCGAAACCAAAATTTTACTAAAATCTTATAGGGAGAAAATAAAATGTTTTCATCCTATTTTTTTCATTCCAAACAAGGTTCCATTAATATGTCTTCAGCACAGACCTTTCGTGCCTTACCCTACTTGAGGAGGAGTCTTCTCCATCTTTGGGGTTTTAAGAAGAAGCTAGCTAAAAATTCAACAGTAGAACTGCAGACTGACCTAAAAAAAGACACTGTGCTGTTCCCATCTCACATCAACTCCCTCAGCCACAACAGATCCCGCTCCCACCAGCAGTAAGTGGCGCACTGTCTCACAGTTCCTCTAATATTACACGTCAAGGTCGATAACATGCAGCACAGAGCTGTATCTCTTACACACATCCCCTTTCACCCAGATTTCAAGCTATTATTAATATTGGAAACATCGTCGGTTGCCTGATTTCTATTAGAGGCTTTCGTGGTTTTGTGCTATAGACGTCCCCCAGAAGCTCTATTACCCATAACGCCTCAAAGCAAAGCCCAGTCCTCTTTCTTTAGCTGTCCCATGTGTGCAACAAGGTCTGTGCTGGGTTTACTAACTGCCGCCAAGACGTCCACCCTGCAAGGAGACACAGGACTCGGCTTAGCTTGGTTTACATGAGCTTATTGAAGGATTCTACGGTGAACAGGAACGCTTACAGAAAGTCCAGTCTGAGGCTGGGACAAACATTATCTGTGGCACTGAACAACCACTAAGACCGCTTCTTCTGCAAACATTGCATAATTGTGATTAATTACCAGACAGACAGCCTCTCCATCCAACCCCAGCTGGCTCCCTGAAGGGGCCGCTGCAACTGTACGACAGCTCGTCTCTTTTTAAGGCTGTAATCTAATTAGTCCGGGTGATTATTCAGCCATTTCAAACGTTGCCTTTCCTTTTCCTTTTTGTTACCCTCGGCGTGGAGAAACCGCCAATAAAAACTCCATTAGGTTTATGCTAATGTAAGCGGCCGTGCCGAGGGGCTGTAATGTGGCGAACTGATTACTCGAGGGACCGCAGGACAAGTGTGTATCTGGGCCGAGGTGGTGGAAGGGACTCGTTGCCGTACACAGATGCCGCAATAAAAGCTCCTTTCAGCCTGTGTTCCTGGTGGCCCTCACAGCGAGGCATTAATAAAACATTAGTATTGAGTGACTGGGGCCCTCTGCACTCCTCCTCCCCAATCCTGATGTGACCTTTCCATTTTACAGCAGCTGTCCCGAGCCCGCCAACGAGTCCCACTGCGTACCCCCCCCCAATCGCCCGACCTCTGCAGGTGTACCCTGCCACAGAAAGCTGCCAACTTCAGGAGAGACGCGGCCAAAAAAACCAAAAGGCTGGGTGTTTATTTCTGTGAGTCTTTTGGGGTGAGATAGAGGGTAGTGATAGAGGTTGGTAAGCCGCCTCAAAAATGGATAATAAGAGTTTAAGTTTAATGTGTGCAGGAAGAGATGTAGGAGCCCAATTCTAGTGGTAGTCTTCTGCAAAGATCTCCAGTTAAACCCTGTCTTTTTGTTGACCATGACAAACCGCAAACTAATAACCATGAATCCTATGGTCACCCAAACACCTGAGTTTAAAAAGATGTATCTCTGGTAAAAGTGATTTAAGTCCAAAAGTCTACCCAAGTTTTATTCAATAGAAAAATAAAAAATTATTTCAGCAGAGACAATATTAGAACAGCCTAAACCTATTTGGTTAAAATAGGTTTAGGCTATTTGGTTAAAGTAGGTGTAAGCTGACCCATGAGCTATCGCTTTAGTGGGACGAAACACCACAGAAAGCACCGGTGACTGACACGACAACGGGCCTTTTGAAGCGCGTCTGCACACAGCGGCACCGGTCACAGTCCCACTCCAAAGCCTGTTAGCGGTTCGCAAGATGTATTGAGTCCAGGGTCCAGGTCTTAGATGACGCTCAAATGCTCTCACGGTCTGGGAACCACTGTCTCCGAGCATAAATAGATCAAACATGGAAAATATTTTGGATTTTTTTATTTTATTATTTTGGATAATATTTCGTCCAGAGTCCATCTGCTTCGACAACACTGCCTTACAGAAAATGTTACAGTTTTAGGAGGATTCCTTTCTAATGATTGCACATTTAGTTGATCCTAAACCTTTGTTTTGAGCTAATGTAGTTGAAGAGTTATTTTCAGTGATTTGTAATTATTAGTAAGAGCAGGTGGGGAATATACCAGAATGTTGCAAGAGTCATAAACATTCTTATTAAATGTCATGGACATTTTGCCTACCCTGATGTAGCTGGATGACGTAGCAGTAATCTTTATTTTGTTGAAACTGGAGCTGATATAGTACACACAATCACACAGTAGCATGGGGACAGACACACACACACACGAGCTTGAGACGCTATGTTAGGTGAGAGAGTATTGAGCCAACTGGGTTTTGTTATACTGTGGAAATAAATGTTGAAACTCCAACGGATCCTTATCCTCATCTCAATCTATATTGAATTCTGCCATATCACGCCGATTGGCTAAGCTACTGCCATTTGGGTGGAGTACAGCTGAGCTTATTTACTGTAAACTTAATACTTTGCTGGCCAGATGGAAAAACTACAACCGCCATCACTGTCTGCTTCATTTATTTCTTTTGCTTAACTTCCTATATACTGTGTAATATCAGTACAGTTAAAAAAATAACATATTTTTATTGCTTTCAAAAAAATGCACCAAACTAGACATGATGAGATTTGTGACTTTAGAATATTTTCAATGGAAAATAAAGTAAGGCAAAGCAGAGAAAAGTACAGCTTCAGTTTTGCTGATGGCGATCTGAGAGCGTTACGATGTCGTTTACCTCGGTCTTGACCGTAGAGACAAACCTCTGTGTTTAAATGGTTACAAATAGTTTTCCATCAGCAGCAGCTTTTAGCATGGCAGTCGAGTCTGCGGCCGGCCACATCTAATGGGAGCGCACGGGGCAAACAAATACAAGAGATTGTGACCAAAAGGAGCAGAGTGCAGCGCTCCAACACACATCGGGGGGAGCGATAACAAACACAGACTAAAGGGAACGCAGACCACACCTTCATTCCTGCTGAATTAGATCTGGGTCGGCTGGCTCTTCAAACAATAAGTGATGTCAGCAATGTGCCGGCCCCGTGTGAGTGAGCGTGAGGGTACGAAGAGTGCAAAACAAGTGGTTTTTACTACTGCATAAAACCAACAATACTACCAGTGAATACTTGAACAGCTGACTGGTGGTTTTCAGCTGCAACAAAACCAAAAGGGAAGGGAATGCGCGCACACACACTCACGGTTTCCACTCCAACCCTAGCTGAACGTTGACAGCCTCTGGAGAATGTATTTTTAGGCAGGCGTTAGTCTTAGCTGCCAATCTCTGCAGGATTTACTTTATGCTTCTGCTGGTCTTCCTCACACCTCCCTTTTCTCCTACTCTTAGTAGGTTTATGTTTTCTTTACATCCTAGTGAGGTACCTCTGACCCAGACATCTTCTCCAAGGTTATGACTTCAGTTCAGGTCAGATAACTGAGGTCTGAGAATGCATTAAATCCAAACATGAACACCCTTATATCGCTTTATAACTTCACCTCTTGGCATCAAGGTCTCAGAGCAGAGATGGGTAAAAGTAAAGGCTTCTTTACTCTCATTCATCTGCTGTTTTTCTACCCAATTAGGCATACATGTCGCCATCAGCAGCAGGCTGGCGTAACTTTGAATTCATAAGGATGTGGTGCCTTGATCTTTTCGAGCCAGGCTGTCTGTCTCCATCCTGGCGCTGACAAAAAACGAAACTCCACCACCACGGCTACGGCAGCAGCTGCATAATGCTAAGCCCCCAGCGCCACCATCTCCAGCTGTTTACTGTAGACACAAGCCACGCCTAAGCCCTCTGCTCATTACTCGTTTCCTCTTAAAACTCTTCAAAAACCGGAGTCCGCTTCAAGTCAATCAGATGAAAAAAAGGGCCAATAAATTTAGAATAAAAATAAAAAGTAAAATACTAGTTTGATCCAGGTATGTTGACTTTAAAGATTATAACTTTTAAGAGTAAACGCATGAATCTGTGAATTGTGAGTTTTCCCCTGAATGTTTTCGTATAAATAGTGGGATGCTTTTGCAATGTATTGGTCACCAATGGCATCTGAATACTCTGTCTCGTTTGAACTATTCAACATTTACAACATTCAGCAGATGTATGCTATGGCTCCTTATATTTAGAATAGTTTTACTTCTTAACTATTTAACTTTTTTTTACTAATGACTGTCCAACAGAAAATGACTCTGACAAACCTTTAAAACATTCAAGCACCTTGTGTTCAAGCACCGTTTGCCCAGTAGGGAAGGATAATTCTCCTACAAGAAATTGTCATATCTTTGGTACATTAAAAAATTTAGAAGTCAAAACAAGGGGGAAACCCTGCTTTATATGCTGTGACATTTAAATGAATGAATCTTTTTGATTTTGAGCTACGTACCTCAAAATGTGAAAAAAATATTTTAGTTTTTTTTGTGTAGAACCTCATGTAAAAAAAAAAAGAGCAAGAGAAAAATAATTAAAACTCACTTTTTTAAAAGACCAGAACCAGTAAAGGAAGGAAAAGTCTACTAGTGTTCTTTCAACCAGTGACAAAACCTTAACCTAATTATTGAAAACTCAGTAAAAGCTCCCATCAGACCGGTCCTTTCTTTGCTGTCCCATTAGAAGGACTTGAAGTTGGAACTTTTATAAACTGCTACACATTTATCCTAGTCGCTGGCAGTAGGCCTGATTCACACAGCACTGCTTCATGTTGCACTGTGACATATCTAGAGAGCTGGCGCACCATACGGCCCAAGATTTCTTTAAGTCAAACTGGACAACATCTGGCTCCAGCAGGAAACGGCAACGTCACACGTATATGTGACTAAAAGCCGACTGATACCCAGGATAACAACGATAAAATGCCATACACACTCGTTGCTACAAAAGCTCAATAAATTCAGCTTCTTTTTGCATATAGCTGTCATTGTTGTTAATGCTGCTGTCATATTGGACTATTGTCACCAGTTTCTCGTGTCACTTCCAGAGTTCTTTCGTCAGTCGATCGCAGACATAGATTTTCTGAGGCTGCTTAAAGGCTGGATTTGTTCGTGAGATAAACTGGCGACAGGCCCGTCACACCACAGCCCTGAGAAACACACTCGCCATTCTTCATCATGACTCTACTTTAGTGCTGTGTTGGGAAAAAAACTATTTAAAAATTGATCCTGAATCGATTCTTATAAAACTCCTAAACATGGATTCAGACATCCAAAAGTTGATTTAATCATTTAACATTGTTCGCCCTTCATGCCACTAAAATGTGAGGGAAAACTCCAGACGATCATTTTAAGGCTTGGGTCTGAAAAGATTATACCGTTTCTCCCAGTGAAATTCACAGTGATTTTTTTTGTTTGAATTAGTCATGTAATTAAACGAACAGTTAAAAAAAACTTTTCAAAAGCACTGATCCATATCAATATCGAATTTGAACAGATAAATCTTGATAAATTCCAGATCTTGAGAATCAGAATCTAATCTTCAATCGACACCCAGCTCTATTCAACTCAGTATGAAAAAGGTGTCTACGAAGGCCAAAAAAAAAAGATTTTATATGTAAACCAGGCTTTAACTTTTCACAAGAAAACTAATTTTTACACAGCTTGTTTCTACGAGGAGAATTAAAAGTCTTTAATGACATTTTATTATGTATTTTTGAACTACTGAGGGCAGTTTGACCTTTTACTTCTAATACTTAAACTTTTAAGGGTTTCAATTATATTTAATATTTTAAGGTTATAGTGATTGTTTAAATATGTTTTTACAATTGAACCTCGGGCAATTAGAGGTCATTACTACAGATTGTTGCACTCAGAATGCATTATTGCAGAAACTACTGAGTTTACTACAGTCATTCAGTTTACCTTCATTCAACTTACCATCAACTAGAAAGGTACACAGCCACAGCAATGCATTATATGAAGCTACTTGACAAAGTTTGACAGTAAATCCAATAAAATGAGGCGCAGGAGTCCCTACTGTTGTAGGACATGCTCCGTTTAAGTTTTGTTCATCGATTGCATAGGTGCTAAATTAAGCTTGCAAGACAGCCCACATGAGACAAAGCTCTAAACATATCCTACTTCTTTAAGGCGCATTAAAACAAAAGTTCAAACCCCAAAAATCATTGCAGCCTTTCCTCTCCTCGTTTCAGCAACCAACTTTCCTCCCTAATATCTCTGCAAAATACTGAGAGAGATGTCGGGAGACAATCTCTTATCCAACACAAAACTGTTAAATTTGCCAGCCGTCTTTTTGTGAGGCAGGTTGAGTCGCACACTTCTTAAAAACTAGTTTGGTATGATGCGAATAACTCATGCTTCCATATTCTGGAGACGGGGCACTGCCTCCTCCCTTGTCATGTCCCTGAATCTATAAACAGACCCTTGAACTGCTGTTTATCCTTCCAGCAGAACAGATTGCCCTGTCAACACTTTCTAATCCTATAATTCAATGTATAAATAAGTAGACATTTGGAATATTTTTATTTGGAAAATAGGACGGCGACATATGATCGTACAAAAAAAAGCTGTTCCTGAGCCTATCCAGAGGACACTGGAGGTGATAAATTGCCACTGCATCTGTTTTCAGTTACTGTCTAGCAATAGGTTGTCGATCAGGAAACCCCTGCGGACCGCCCCGTCCGCCCCACACAAGGACCTGATGGGCCGTCTCTACACCTCGCTCCACTCTGCGACAGAGGCCTCGGCTCTCAGCGCTGGCTTTGTAATTAGCAGCACCACTGACATTCTTTCTGGCCCATAAACTCCACCATGTTTGTCAAACACCCGGCACTTAGATAATCTTTAACAACCGTAACCCATGGTAACCTGGAAAACAGTTTGGAGCTTGAAAGAGGGCGCCTCAGGTTCAGAGTGGCACTCACCCAGGCCTGGAATGTAACAAGGTGGCAGAAGCTGAATTATGCCATTCACCCTCTTCACAGTGCTGCTAAAGTTTGAAACCAACACCAGTGCTTCACTAGCTTCCAAGTAGCCAGACCTTCTGTGGAAAAAAACCTGAGTTCTTGGATGTTGGTAATAAAGCGTTTAGGAAGTTAATGGGAGCTAACATTACTCACCTAAAACCCTTACGGAGCTCGTGCGTCTAAGACGGCAGGTACTTCCACGTGCTGACGAAGGCGGTAGGAATGAGTGAGTATGGCACGCTGGTCACACTGTCCCAGGAGTCTGTTGATGGGTCGTAACAGTCCAGCGTCTTACACCTCTGAGCCCCAAAGTACCCTCCGACCACATACAGCCTGTTGCCCGATGCCACCGCGTGACAGCTGATCCGCTTGGCCGTCACGTCGCCAAACTTCGACCACTGATACGTCTCGCTGTTAAACCGGTACGCGGAGCTGGCCGAGAACTCTGTGTCGCCTCCGATCACGATGACGTGGTTGCCGACGACGGCCGCCGCCGTGTACCGCCACAGCTGCGGACAAGCGGCCGGCACAGACCAGCGGTTCTGGCAGGGGTCGAAGCACTGCACCTTGGGGTACTTGTCTCTGTTCACGCTGGTGCCGCCAAAAGCAAAGAGTTTGTTTTTGGCGCCGACCACCGCGGCGTTGCTAACCCCTTCCCTCAGCGGGGCGACTAGCGTCCACTTGTTGCTCTGCGGGTCGTACTGTTCAACTTGTTTCAGAGACACGGACGGAGACGCAGGGAAGGATCCCGCCAGAGACGTATGTCCTCCCACTACGTACAGCACGTGGTCGAGCTCCGCAGAGCCGTGCCCGAATCTGGCTACCAGCATCGGTGCCGCTTTCGACCACTCGTCGTGCAGCGTGTCGTAGACCCAGACATCCTTGGAGGCACCGTTCTCAGAACCGCGACCACCAGTAACATACACCTGGAGAACAAAGAGAAGTAACATAAATGCCACCTGAAAAAGCGTTACAATATGGACATACTGCAGTTTAGGTTAGACACATACCTTACAACCAATGGCACAAGCACTGCACTCTTTCCTTGGGCTTGGGATGTCCGTTTTGGGTGTGATCTCCTTGGTCTTGTTGTCAATCATGTAGACTTTGTCACACATGAAAGTCTGTCCTCCCAGAAGCAGCAAGGCCTGGCTCACTTTCCTTGGCCGCGCACAGAACCCCGTCACTATGCCGTCGTTCTGCAGGATCCTCATCTTGCACCGCACTGCGTCTTCTACGATCTCCCGGCCCACCTTGTGGCACATTACCAACTCCTCCGAGGCGACATTCTTCAGCAGGTAGGACTCGGGCAGCAGAGCCAAGCGCACGCAGCGCAGAAGATCGGGCAACTCACTGTGCCGCCGCTCCATGTCCGCCTTTACCCAATCGATGACGGCCTCGTACACCAGGCTTTCGTCTTCCACCTCCAGCTCCTCGCTGAGGATCAGCTCCTGGACTTTATCTTTGGGCAAGCTCAGGAAGTCCTCCGTTCGGAAGAGAGTTGCAAAGTTCGCCAGGCACATCCTCCACGACAGCTCATACAGCCTCTGACACTGGTGCGCATCAGACAGCAGCATCATCCCGAGACAATTAGAGGGATGGAGGTTCTTCTCTAGGAACTCAGCCGCCGCGTCGCGGATGTCGTGGAACTGTAGCATGTCCCCTGCCTCGAGCAGCGACTCCGCGTTCTCCTCGTTGATGATGACCCGGGCCGAGTAGGCGTAGTCGAGCAGGAGCTCCAGTACCTCCGGGTGGAGCGAGTCGTGGAAGTTGACATCGGCGTCCCGACTCTCCCTTAGCCCGCCGCTGAACATAGCCTCAAAGTAGCGGCTGCAGGAGGCCAGGACAGCCCGGTGGCACGGGAAGGAGCGGTTGCCCGCCTTCAGCACAACGTCGGTGAAGACTTTTCGCTTGCGCAGCAGGTTGAGCTGAGTCAGCAGGCTGTCGGCGTGTGACGTCTTGTGAAAGAGCTGTATGTTCATGGAGCCAGAGCTGGAGCGCGACTTCCGGTTTTCGTGGTTGCTTACAGACATCTTGACTTTGACCTGGCAACAGAGGACAGGAGGAACGATTTCAGTACATTTTATCTAGTGCACCCAACTTATGTAACATTTGTCCTTTTGGCGTCGAACGAGGAAGCTGTAAAATCCAGAGAAAGACAGATAAATGGACAAAGTGGTGGATAAAAACCTAATTATACAATGGATGGATAAATATATAATTAGACAAATGGATGTTTAGAAGGAAAAATTAGTGGATGGATGGATGTTTAAGTAGACAAAGAAATATATTAATACACAAATGGATGGACGAACTGATATATAAGCAGATAATTACAGATACATCATTTGACAAAAGGAACAGATTGATGGGAAAACGCGACAGATAAATGGACAAATGGAAGGATAAGTACTTTATTAGTCAATCTTATTTTTGCCTACACATCAATAAGAAAAAATCCCTGAAAACTCAAAACATTACAGAACTGTCCGAACCCTTTTCCTCCGCCTTTTGATGCGACTGCTACCTCCTTCCTCACTGTGTGAATGAATAAACCAAGCAGCTGATGAATGATTGTTCAAAAAACAAACAAAAAAAAAACCCTTGCACCAGCTGAACGGAAATGAACTTCAGACTGTAGAGAGATGAAAGGAGATCAGATAAGGAGTACTCCCACTGCAAAACCAGTGTGTGTACACTGTGGGCCACAGAGATTTACACTGTAATATCAATAAAACGTACATCACTGTCAGACCTCAAAGACAAAGAAAGAATGAAATAAAATGACCTACATTAACTCGTCTTTCAGTGTAATTACAGTAAGCTAAAGAAGAAACACCTGGGCGTGTTATCTTCATTCACATCATACTGCCCCTATAAACAATGAGGACTGTGAGTCACCAGCTAAATTCCTGCATGCTTGTTCAGTTCCTCAGCTGGATCACATGTAAGATGGTGCCAAAGGCGAAGCTTTCAAGCCCACATTTGAAGTGACACCTCAGAGCAGCTCCTTCAGGACCAAATTATATAACCAGGCTGGAACAGATTAAAACAGAAACCTCTTCCAGATGATTTCAAAGGACAGAATTACAGCTCCTGCACAGACAGAGGATGTGATGTATGTTTAGAATAATATGCTACAACTGAATCATCACACCTTATTATGGTAATTACCTTCTAGAAAAAGCCCAGGCTTCACAAAGCACCCTGCTTGAAAGCGACCAAATAAATATCTTCCGCTTAAAAGCTCCTTTTGTTTCAAAGTAGATAAATTTAAATCGGCTATTCACGCTTGCTGAAAAGGCCGGACTTCCGTAGAGGGACTCGGGGTGAAACCCAACTGGGTTTTGTGCAGTAAATGGGAAACTTTGGTCAGCAGATCACCATGCGCTCAACTTTCCTAAGTTAGCAGCAGTCTGAAAAACATCCAGGCTGCCGACATCAAAGCGTCCTGAATTACAACCCTAAAGCCAAACCCTGTCCCAGCACACACTTTAGAGGGGTTAGAGAAACGCTGAATGAGCACACATCGTTTTTTTAGGAAAGGAATAAGTGTCCCAAAGCTTACCGTTGACTCGAGCAAGCAGGGCCGATTCAGATTCCTTTATCTCGGCTACAACTTCGTCTTCGAGCTCCCTGAAGTTGCGCCCAAATTTAGACAAATCTGCTTTTCAAATTCACAACGGAACCCCACACAAAACGGCTGGAAGTCGGTAAAAACGGACGGGCCATTTGTTTATTCTACAACTTTGGAGTGTGTCCGCGTAGGAACAACGTGAAAAGTTAGTAGCTCCGAGAGCGACGGTCCGAGCCAGACGTGAAAGTGAGTCTGAGCGGAGAGAAAGAGCCGAGGCAATCGTAGGGCTCCTCCGACTCCGCCCACCCTGCTGCAGCTGACCAATCAGCTGCAGCCTCCGCTGAATAGCTTTCTTTTGTGTTATTGTCACAAAGCGTTGCAATAAATCAGCCAAAAACACCTGTCATTGAGTGCTGCAGCTGATTTTAACAGTAACTTTACACTCACCGCTACAGACTGCGGTTATACAGCTTGGAGCAGAGCAAGGCAGTTGAAAATTTGTGTTGACTATTTCAAAACGCTGACTTTGCTGGCATTTAGCCTAGGCATGATCAGAAGGATTGCCTGTTTGTAAGACGCATTTGTGTTCAGTCTTTAACTACCTGCATGATGTCTTAAGATTTTCCTCGAATATTCCCACAGATTAATTGTTTTTACTTATGTCCCATATTTTTCGTAAAGTGCCCTGCATCAAGACATCCCAAACGCCAGTCGGTTTTTAGTTTCATCAGATCACATGACATATACCTAAAACATGAGGCGTTATTTAATACATTTGCAAACTATATTCTGACATTTTATGTTATTTCTGATGTAATGGATTCCTCATCTGATTGGCCTTTCAGTTCATGTCGGTACAGGACATGTTTTAAAGTAAATAAGGGAACTATCTTTGATATTTATCATTCTTGTTTCCGTAAGCATCACAGTAACGGCCCTCTTCAAAGTTCTCAATGACATCCTTTTAAATACTGACTGTGGTAAAACCCCAGCACTGGTACTATTAGACCTCTGTGCGCATTTGACACCATTGATCATGATATTTTACTGGAACGTCTAGAGAACTGGGTCGAACTCTGGTATGGTACTCAAGTGGTTCAAATCCTACTTCAAGAACAGGAGCTTCTTTGTGACAATAAGCAAATTCTCATCAGAAGAATCAAAAATCACATGTGGGGTCCCCCAGGGCTCCATCCTAGGGCCCCTCCTATTTAGCATTTACATGCTCCCACTAAGCTAGATAATAACAACAAATAATATTAACTACCACAACTATGCTGATGACACTCAGCTTTATATCTCAATGTCACCAGGTGTTGTTGAACCCGTCCAAATCCTTGATAAACGCAATGAGCAAATTAACAGCTGGATGTCCCATAATTTCCTCTAACGGAACAAAACTACAAATTAATTGCTTATCGTCAATCCGAAAAAGAACAATTAAATACTAGCACAAGGCTTCAGTTGATCCAGCTAGAAACTATGAGTTGCTTATGAGTAAATGGTATGATTTTGCTTTTTATTCTTTTCTTAAGTACTGTTATTCCTTTTTATTCTGTTCTTAATGTATGTACTTTATGTTTTTAAATGCTGCATTGTTTCTTTGTCTCAAATCATGTAAAGCACCTTGAATTACCTTGAGTTGAAAGTGTGCTGTACAAATAAATTTGCCTTGCCTTGCCTATCTTACTGGCTTTGGCCAGCATCATCAATGGGACAATTGCTTGGGTTCTGAGGTTGATACACACATTTTACAACAAAACACATTGACTTCTGAATATTATGATGGCTGGACAATCACATGGTATTTAAAGTTTAATGTATGTGTTTGAAAAGATAAATGCTGCATCTTCAAGTATCTGGAATTTATATCAAATTCATACCAAATGATGAACCAGATTTATGGGGGTTGACAGTTCTCCTCCTGATATTTTGGCAGCTTTCAAAGTAATGTATTTGAGATGTTGCTATAAAATACATCTATCAATCAGGTGCATACAACGCAGGGCCATCATCATCTGAGCTCTACCAATAGCAAGTCATAGTGATCTGGGTTTAAAGGGTTATATGTTTCTTTAACAGTGTATGTAAATATCTATTTTCAGCTGAATCTCAGAGTTAAACATTTTGAATCCTATTACTTTAAGTTAAAATGCTCTTAACTATACCTGCATCCTTACCCTGAGTTACATTTATTATAAGAGTCACTCTTCAAACCTATGCAACAGTATATTTAAGCAACTGCTTTCCTACTCCCTATAAAAACAGGCATGATTATGTAGTTTTGGGTAGAATTTAGAAAAAGGAAGGGTTTAGGGCCGCATTTCATGTCCGCTGCACAAGATGCAGAGACACTGCATTCAAAATGTCACTGAAAAAAACACAACTCTAAAAGCCTTCTTTTAGGACAGTTCACAGAACATTATTGTCCTGTCAATAATGAATGTGTCACAAGTTTATGCGGCTCAGTTTGTGGTTAAAGACCCTTTATGATGCTTCCATCTGCAATAGAATGTATTTCAGGGATGAGAAAAACAAACAGACTTCTTTTTCAAGGCTACAGTATTTTTACCCAGTAATAAAGCAATTAAATAAATAAAGCACACTGTGCTCATTAAAGAAACTAACCATAAGTCTGTCTTTGAAATTCACTAAAATTCTAGCTTGTACAAAAAGTAATAAGTCTATTGATCATATGACTTTTCAAGATAAGTAACTCACTTTTCACTGACTCAATCATTCAGGTTTTTCCTGTAAGAAGCTGGATTATTCTTCGTTTACATAGTTAAACCCAGGTTCAATAACTGAACGATACATCAAAGCTGCAAAGTCCCAAAAACAAAACTCTTAGTGATACTTAAAAACGGCTTTGAATATAAAAACTATTATACTCCCAGTGCGAAAGCTGTATAATTTCCAGCTACATATTACCAAAGTAATATGTTTAGAAATACAGTGCCACAGAAAAGTACTTCAAGAAATGAAATTGTCTGTAAGGCTGGCAAATGCATTTTCATTTGGTTCTCAATCCTGGATGCCTATAATCTTTTGATTTTGCAGAAAAATTAATTTTGAATCCCTGATGCTGATTTGAACATTAGCACTTCTTACACTCATTGGCTCAAATAACTCCAAACAGGCCTAACCATAAGTCTCAATGATCATATGATTGCAGGTTAAATCCTTCTTAGGCGCCTGAAATAGGTTCTTTAGTCAAATTCTTGACATTTTCTGCAGGATCTAGGGCTTGAGAGGTTTAAAAGAATTTATAAAGAATGTCCCTGGGTCATTCTCTGAATTGTTTGGGGTGCTTTTCAGGGCCAGTTTATATTCAGCCATATTCAGTCTGCACATACAGAGAAATCAAAAACCAACACTGAACAACAGTTAATATTAAGAGGTGCATTTAAAAATAAGGGGGTGTGCCTGATTTCCATGTTTTATGTTTGAGTGACAAGCATGTTAAGGTATTTGAAAAATTGAAGTTATCTTTCTTGTGATATGCCCAGACATGTCCACAAGTGTATTTAATGACTTCAAAGAATATCTGTACCGTATTTAGGTGTGCCAATTTCTCTATTGTGCAAACTGCTTCAGGTTTACCAAAGAAGCAGAGTCATTTTTCTTGTCATTAGCTATACCAGCTTTTCATGTTCCAACAAGTTGAAAAGTATGTACTTCAAATGCGGTAAGAGAAAATGTCAATTATTTAAATATTCTTTGATGCTCCCATATTTTGGGAGACCCTGTTTTTTTGCACTGCACTGCGTGACCTCCAGCAGCAGGACCCCCACTCACAGAGTAGATTCCACACTTCTCAAGTTTCCCCTTCCCCTCTATGAGCTGTTCACTCCCTCTTTCTGTCACTCAGCAGCTGCTTCTGAAGCTTCAAAGCTGCTGCTGTTTCTCAGCTGTCACAGTCTGAGTGGATGAGAGCATGTCTCTGTGTGTTTTTCAGTAATCTCCCTTTTCATACTCTGCTTCTTATTGTTTCCACAACGCTAGCTTCCAATTTCAGTGCCGGTCCTGTCCAATTAATTTACAGTTCCTTGCAAAAGTATTCATACTTTCGAGCTTTCCCACATTCTGATGCATTAAAGTCACAATATTCAGTGTATTCTGTAGTTATTTTATGGAAAAAAAACAAGTCATGCATAAAGACTACAGTTGTCCACAGTTTAGAAGGGAGATTCTGTCAACTCCACAAATCTAGATTTTGTGGAAATGTTGCCAGAAGAAAGCCACTACTGGTAGAAAGCTATAGAAAGCCTGTTTGCACTTTAACATAAGTAAAAGTATGGGAAACCCGATGAAAAAACTACCATTTCAAATGGAGACAAAATGTAACATTAACAGACTAGAAAAACTAGCACAAATACCTTGAATACACATCAATCCCAAAGTGAAACATGGTGTTGGTAGCATCATGATTTGGGGATGGCTTTACAATGGCGGGAACAAGAAGGCAGAGTCAATGTGAAGATGGATGGAGCTAAATACAGGGCAATGCTGAAAGATAATTGGTTAGAGGCTGTAAAAGACTTGAGACTGGGGTTAGAGATGCACTGCTCTGTAGAAAAACATCCCTATGCCATATGATAGAGCTACAATAGAGTGGTTTATCAACATATTTTCATTATTTGAGTAGACCAGTAAAAGTCGAGACCCAAATGTATGTAGGAATTTCTGTTCAAGGATAGTCCCCATCCCATTTGACTGAGTTTAAGTTACATACAAGAATGGGGAAGTTTGTGGAAAGCTTGTCGGAGCACGAATTCAAACGCGCTCATATTTGTATTTCTAAGAACTTCTGAAACAATGGAAAATGTTGCTTCCATTTCATAATTATACCCCACTTTGTCCCATAAAATCTCAACAAAACACATTTGGTGTTCACGGTCATAGCAGGAATAAATGTGAGGAAGAGCAAGGGGTATGAATCGTTCTACAATCACTGTTTCACACCAAGCAACATTTGGGGTGTAACTTCAGAGCTCAGCATCCGTAACCACATGCTCTTGTAATTTATATTTTCATAACCGTGGCTTCCTGGGCTCACTGGAGCCTTGTCTGAAAGCTGACTTGGCCAAATGCTTTCATACACACAAGTGTGCCTGAAGGAGATTATGTTAAAGAGATTAGTGTAATGAACCCATGATTATGATCTTGGGTTAATTCACTGTGCTGCACTTTGATCCTCCCCCTCCACTGGCTAAACTCTTCTGTTCATTCTTGCTTGTCCCTCAATATGGGCATTGTGTAACTGTTCATTAAATACTCAAGGGGGGGGGGGGTTGGTCACCACTCATCAGACCCCCCACAATTATTCCCAAATGCCCCCAGCGTCGTCAGTTCACCACTGTCTGTTTTGTGGGACAGTAACCGTCACTTTATTGTTGCCAAAGGGCTCACTGCACCACATGTTTGTTCACGCAAGGCAGGTGGTCTTCTCTCTGAGGTCAACGTCTGAAACATAAAGCGAGGGGTCTTTATAGGGGGCCGTCTTCACTACCAAGGTCCCAGCACTGAACAAATCAGAGGTTCTTGTTACCATTAAGGAATCTTGAATATTTACCTATTCTTCAGTGAATTTCGGAAACGTTGGTGCTGGCTGTCAGCCCAGTATCCCAAATAAAATTCCATGGATGTTCTATCTTAAAACATTATTGTTTTAGGAGTTAAAATCAGTTAATTGATGTTGGATTAACTGCATAAATCATAAGCAGGCAAAACAAGATCTAAATGTTTCATGAACATTAACAGTATTTGTTTTTACAAAATTTAGAAGAATAATAAGGAGGAGCTTAAGTTGCCTTAATTTGGCAGGTTGGAGTGTGTCTCCACCTTGTGGTAAAAGTCCTATGACATGTGTCCTATGATGAGGATTTAATATTCTAGTGTTATTGATCACTACGCCTGCTATGAACTAGGGTGAACTATTCTTCAGACCCAATGAATGCTGTAGCTATGACCCGGTAAGAATAAGCAAGCATATTGCTGGATGGTTGGGAGATCACTACCCACACAGTGAACTTCGTTTATCTCTGGACCCTGCTAACTTCAGAGATCTGTGAACATATAGCAAACATTAAAATAAACATCACAAATACATCTTAATACATGAATTAGACAAACGTTCTGACATATTTCTCGGAGATATTTTAATCACTTCCAAGCATTTTCTTTTAACTTTAGCTGTTATTTTTTTGATTTTCATTACAGTAGCTTGCCATTGTAAACAATATCATTATCATGTCTTCTGAGCTGTTGATCATTCAGGCAATAAAATACCATGATGTCAGGGGATCAGCGTTCTTCCAATTTTTTTAGCTGATTTTATGGAAATGCCAAAGATATAAAGATAAAATGTGGGTCTATAGTAGGCTACAGCATGCCAACCCAAGTTCTCACAACCTCCCATATAGTGGCTAACTCTGCTAGCCTCAAACATCCCCACAGTTCTCTAAAACTTAAAGACATGACTAAATACTGGAAACATCATTATGCTGATATGATAGCCTAATAAGGGAGACTGTGAACACCACAATCAAGAAATACATTCTAAACAATCGAAATGGGGTTTGGAACAAATCAAACTTTTCTGGAACTCACTAGTCTAATGATCAGTAGGAGCGACCACATTTAATGCTTCACACTTTATATGGACCCAATCCGATACATTTAAAAGCTGGTCCATGAACCTTTCCGTTATTGTCTTTAGTAGCCTACATGTAAGGCAAAGTAAAAAGCTGTGAGTTTAAAGTGAGAAATTGCTGCGTCTTTTTCTCTGTGAAGTAACAAAAGTGTGCCCCAACAAAACATAGTTTCAAATTTTAAATCCCAGATATTTTATTCTATGCTTGTGTCCCATTCTTTTAAACCTTGACCAATATGAATAGCTGCATTTCGGGGTGGCTTCTTTTCATTGCCAAAACACTTTCTTTTAAAACAATTTGAAAACATTTCCCCAATCAGATAATTTATACCCCGCAACCGAACACTGAATAAAAAAATTTAATAAAAATGGCGGTGGGTTACTTCAAGAGTATTCACGGGTGAACTTCACTTCCCACAATGCAGCGTATATCTTTTGACGGAGATGACGTCTAGTCTTTTCCTTCTCTGTCAAGGGCACGGAACACTGTGAAACCTAGCCGCTGCAGTCTGCACGTGTAGCCGTAAAACAGCTTATTAAAGTATCTGATTTGGACCGGACGCTGGTAGAGATGGACGGGTTCGGGTCAGACTTCTCAGCAGGAGGGTCCGGAGGTAAAATAGACACCGGGACCATCATGGAGCAGGTTAAGGTCCAAATCGCGGTGGCTAACGCTCAGGAGCTCCTGCAGGTAAACCTATGGAGCTTCGATGCTAAGCTAACAAGACACAGTGTAGTTGAGGGTTGCATGGGAATACTATTGCTGCTAATACGTTTTTATTTGACTCATAAGTTGTCAGCTAGTGTGAAATAAAACATAGTCTAAATAAACACTAATTTTGATAAAGGTTTGCTTGTATTGCCCACTCGGACTGACATTAAAATGCTACAATGTCCACTGTTTTCTTGCTTCAGAGAATGACTGATAAATGCTTCAAGAAATGTGTAGGAAAGCCTGGAAGCTCATTGGACAATTCTGAACAGGTATGTCCTTTAGAGAGATGAGTAAGTTTTGTATCACTTTGTATTTGTATTCTGATCACAGATAACAGTAAGAAGTTACAATTGACCATTAGTAATCTGAGTTAAATACAGCACTTCATGCTGTAGCTGCACCATGAGCTTGTCACGTAACCGTATCACGTCTGCATTATATGGTTACTACTAGAGCCGCTTTTCGCACAAGCTAATTAAGCTGCTGCATTGAACCCCAAAGCCAGCAGGGGGCCCCCAAGAGCACTGGACCTTCCTGTTTGTGAAGGCCTCTGCTTTAAACTTTGCTTTATTTGATATCACATTTTATAATGAATAAATTTATTTGAAAGTTACACGTCTAGAAGGATTTTAAAGAATCTGCAAATGTAATTATATGATAACTATAATGAATGTATTTTATACTTTATTGTCCTAATAAATGTTGGTTGTTTAGCTTAAAAAACACCAACTTTTTGTATCTTTTTTTTAATGCAAAGTTTTACTATATATAAATCAAATAACTGAATTACCACTGGCTCTCTTCTCCCAACACCGTATTGAACACCATACATGACTCTCAGACAAAATGAAAAAGAGAAATGACCTTGTTCTTCCAATTTATTTGATACATGATGGAAACACGAACCAGTACCCTGAATCATATTCTACTTACGGCCCAATCAATGTTGGGTCGATTCAGATGATCATTTTTCAGTTATCATACATTTACAGTCTGTAATGTAATAATATAATTAGCAAAAATAAAGGAGTTTGAATTTTATTTTTAGCACTGCACAATATTTCAAATCAAAACCTTTGTTTTAGTGTATTGCAATTAAAAAGAGCTGCTTAGATGTAGTATTTCACTGGATTTATTTTTATTTTAGGTGCCGCGTATGCGTTTCCAATTGACATTATATTTGCCTTGTTTGTAATTTCATTGCCCTCGACTCTCACATTTCCTGTATAGTTTTTATTGGCTGAGATTCTTAACCTCCCTAAGAGAAGTGGAGGCATTATAACAATATGCAGAGAATAAGTTAGGAAATTGTGATTGTTAATTATAGTCAAAATCATCAGAAAATTTAGCAATAGTTTCATAATCTCATGCTTTCCTGTTTTGTGCAGCCAAGAGCTTCATTTCCACTTTAACGATGCAACATAATTATCTCTTTTAAAAGATGCTACACCTGTTTTCCTTTTTTTGCCCCCTCAGAAATGCATCGCCATGTGTATGGACAGATATATGGACGCCTGGAACACTGTGTCCCGAACGTACAACTCCAGGTTGCAGAGGGAGCGAGCTCGCATGTGAACCACCCACCGAAAAAAAACAACAAAAAAACTGTCTACCTCCTTCCCTTCATTGGGTGGTTGCTGCTTAGGATGAGGATCAGCACAGGCAACGCTGGAGGTCCCCTGTGCAGTCGTACAACGTCAGCAGTGCAGCAATCCCCCTGGCATCATCAGAGACAGATGAGGCCTGTGGACTCTGACCCGTAACAGCATCTGTGTCGAAGTTTTTATTTTTACTCTTGAGGAAAAGATTGCCAATACAGTTTAATTATTCCTGTGTTATATATAATAAATGCAGTAAGTAATGTTGCAAATGTCTGATGTTTAACAGGGAACTTAATCAGACTGGTCAGAAACGCTTTATGTGCTAACAAGGGTACATTGAAGGATAAACTGAAGACAACAAAGCTACACGGGGAGCTCTCTATCTGCAAATATTAAACTCTGTTAGAGAAATAAGTCCCCTCCTAGAAACTTATGCATTTATATCCTATAGATTGCACGTCACTCAATATCTATGCATTTTTGAGTTGGTGCCCCCCCTTGTAGTTCTGCATTTTGTGTGCAAGTTACAAGATCCTCTTCTGCTCAAACGCTAACAAATCTTCGCCTTAGATTAAGTTGGCTGACAGTTGTGTTAATGCTGTTGGATAAAGCTTAATCCGGGTGCTAACTCCTGCCAACTCCTCCAATCCATCAGGTGGAGAGGATTTGTCCTGTGTTGCATCTAAAATCCTCTCTGACAATGCCATCGGGGCTCTGAGCTAGTAAAACCACCCATAACTTATAATTATAACGCCTGTTTTAATAAACGGCGTACACTTGCTGGCAAAATCAACACGCCGTTGAAGTCTCCCAATTGACATTCACAGCCCTCCAGCCAGGCTATATCAAACTACAGCTGAGGAACAAAACTGTTTTGTCTGACAGATTTCCTATGTGTTACTCTATCTGCGGGCCTTCCACAGTGGGGGACTTGTTTCAGCCGGGGTCTGCCTGACACAGTTGGGCTACAGCACCGTTCTCAGCTTTGTGTGGTTGTTGGTCAGGCGTATGGGGAAGTACAACCCAGTCTGAGTGAGAAAAGCCTGTAACTGTTGAGTGATTGTGTGGAAACAAAATATTTTAATTGAAACAAAATCAATAAATCTGGTTAATCAGGTTTCTTCTCTGTGTGTTTCCCCTCCAACATGATTGAAAGAACCCTACAGGTTTTATTTATAGAGTTAGAGTACAAGTATTTATCACACAAAGAAAATCCATCTTTCCAACAAAAAAAATCACACAATTTCTAAAGAATAAGTGAACCTATGAATATATAATATACACAGTTTATCAATAGCATTGAAAACCATCTGCTTGTATGTGCATGCCAGATCTCTGCAACAGACTTAGCAGATCGCTTAGTCTACGGAGAAAGATGAGCAAAAAGCCATAAAATGTTTCTCATTGCAGCATTATAATTCAGATCAAAAACGACATATTTCCATCCATATTTTGGAGTTTATCAATTCTCCTTAACTAATAATAATCAGTATCTATATATCAGCTTGTAATTTGGGAGCAATGCCAGGAAACAAAACGAAAAACAAATCATTAATCCCAACATCACAATTAACTAACTAAATGCTTTAATCAGATAAAGTTTGAGCTTTCAGTAACAAACACTCCATTTGGGCCTGGCAGGCAAAAAAAGGATGGATATGTGAAAAAGCCTTTATGTTTATAATTATGTACAGTGGTGGATCTGTGATGCTAAAACATCAAAAAAAAATTCTAAGTGTACTGGGAAGCTTTTTTTCACGAACCTTTTGAAATACAAGAACATTTTGTAGAAAACGAAAAGAAAAAGATAAACAGCTGAAAGTCTGGATCATAACAATGAATAAATATGCACCCAAACAAAAACAGAAAAGGTCCATCAGTTTTAAAAAAAGTCCATAAAGCTAAATCCTGCAGAAAACCTGTTGGCCGACCTGAAGATGATATAAAAAGAAAAAAAAAGACTGGTCGATCTACCAAAAATGTACCAAGAATATTCCAAGAACTCTTTTCTGTATGCTCCAATCATATGAAATTTTCTGGATAAATTAGTACTTTTCTAATGACACAAAGGGGATTGCACAAAATGTTGACAGCAGGGGGGGTCTAAACTGTTAATTTCTTTAAATGCATTTCCTTCATTAAACAAATAGTCAAAGATTTCAAATCTCTAAAAATTTCAGCTTGAAATTATGCCGCTGTGATAAAAGATTTAGTTGTAAGGCTTTTTACACATCTTTAACGGTGGTACAAATAAATGTGGCAAAAATGTTTCTTTTTTACAGTGCTACGAATACGTTTTTTCCCCTACAGATTTTTTCAAATTTTTTTTTTGTCACACTTGCATTTATAGGTAATAAAAATTTTTTAGAATCAGACCAAGACAACCTGAATAAAATCAGAAAACAGTGTAAATATGATTATTTCATTTAAATAGAGATGAAGGCTATCCAACCCAACCTCTGCCTATGAGGTAAATGCCCCGCCAGCTAAATCATGAATTAACTATGATTAAGCAGGTATCTTTTCTTCTCTTCCCCCAGTCACATCAAGGTTGCGTTACTGTCAGACCTGTAGTATCAAGAAAACACCTAAACATAACCTTTCTGACAGCAGGAATTAGGCTAAAAGCCGTAAAAAACGAAACAAACCCTAAGCTAAGAAATTTAGGATAACATGAGGAACAAAAGTCCTTGACATTGCTGAGCCTAGGAAGGTTTACAGAAACGTTTATGACGCTTCGTGAAGTGAACCGTGGTGAGAGACTTTATCCACAAAAGGAGAAAAAAAGGAACGGTGGTGAACCTTCCGAGGAAAGGCCAACCTCCTAAAATTGACATCCAGAAGGTCTTAATTGATCTCAGACTAACATCCTTGAGCCCGGCAGGCCTAACTTTTCTCAGTTATTGACAATTCCATGCTAATAAAGAGTCAAAGAAATGGGAGTGTTCCACGATCAAAACTACTGCTGAAAAAGAGACCTACTGGATAGCCTTTTTCCCTTTAATAATAAAACCATCATTGGATTTTGTATTTATCCAGGTAATGTTTGTGAGCTATATATATTTTTTTATCATCTGAAACATGCAAAAAGCTAAAACAGGATGCAATTGCAACGGGGAAAATGTGTTTGCCCTCTCGGACGCTGTGAGAAATCCCAAATGTTACAGCACTGCAAGATAACGTGCCAGTCCAAGTTTGACGGCCATTTAAGATCGGTCTTTGTGTCATACCTGAGACATCAATGTTATGTGGAAAAGTGCAGCATGGCAGGCATTCAAAACATCCCTGTAAATACAAGGATCTCCAGTGTCATGCAGCACTGCAATAAGCATATCCAGATTGATCAGTGTGCTGTCGGAAAGTCACTTGGTATAAAAATAAAATAAACAACACCCTTACCAGTATTTATACCCATCAGGAAAATAAATAAGTGTAATAAATAATTTTAATCATGCAACTGCTGGTAGGGAGTAACCCACAGCTGATGATCACTTCATCAGTAGGCTACAGGTTGAATGGTCCAGATTAGGTTATTGCACAGTGTTGCAAACAGCACCCATGACATACATACATATATGTCAGTTTTTTTTGTTAACTGAGGATATGTTTATCTGGCATTTTCCATGACTTTCGTCCTACTACAGTACGGTAAAGTGGGGAAGAAGTTTTTGAAGACAGTGTTATTTCCTCTCTCATCAGAAACGAAGGTGTGTTGATATCCATTTCCTGACCGATGTCACCCGAGTGTAAACCCCCGGAAAACCAGTTCGTCCACATCCATGTCCCCAGCTTGTCACACCGGCAATAAACCACTGGCCAGAATGGTGACGACAAGTCAACGGCCCACCAGAATCCCCCTGGAATGGTTAAGAGTCTGGTTATTTGAATAGAAATACAAATGGGCTCAACTTTTAGGTCTCCAGTGAATAAACAGGGTGCTGATTGAGGCAGGGGAACCTCAAAGTTGGAAAAAATGTCAAGCAATATTTGTTTTTTATTCTGATCATTTTCTTTTATTGAAAGTGTTTGACAAAATGAGAATTATATATATATATATATATATATATATATATATATATATATATATATATACATATACTGCAATTTTTGGTCCAAACCAGACTTTTCAATAGAGTTGGGAAACGTTTTTTGAAATTTTTGAAGAAAATCTTGTTCATGTTACGGAGAATTGATTAAAGGGGACATATTATGAAAAAAATCAATTTTCCTGGAATTTGGGGTGTTATTGTGTTTCTCTAGTGCACATACACGCATACAAAGTTGGAAAAAAAACAAACATCCATGCTGTTTTGAGTGAGATGGGAGTTTCCGAATACATCCTGCCTTCACTCTCTGAGTGAGCAGTTTAAAATCTGCCCGGCTTTCTACATCAGAAGGCGGCGTATTGGAATATCCACACCCCCTCAGAGCGCTGTCTCCACCCACCAGGTACAGCAGTAAACAGCAGTTACCGATTGGAAAGCACTGGTTCAGAATAGGAAGCACCATGCTGAAGATCCACGCTCAGTTTTTGGCTGGTCAAAATAGCTCAAAACACTTAATCAGGTCCTAGTCGAAGAGGACAGAAGAGCGGCATGGATTGAATTTATTTTTAATGGTAAGATGCTCCCAATAAGGGCGGGGAAGACTGATGACTTGTTGCCGCACAGGGCTACTCTATCTCTGGCAGGAGGACGGGAGACGAGCCGCCGATCTGAGCTACTCCAACCCAGGGGAAGACTGAGGATGTGCAGACACACGAAGCTCAAAGAGCGGGGTCTCCATGATGCTAGAGCTGGAGTCAGCTAGATCGAGCTAGACGGCTTCAGAGCTTCAGGAAGAGATCGGACCTTATTTGGAGGAAGATATCGGAGTGCGCCGTAAGCCAACACATCCTCACTCCCAACTCGTCACATATGGAGGCAAGATCAGACTCATGACCATGCGTCCATATGTAACGCGTTGGGTACCCCCCTCGCGTTATTTTTTGACGTGCTGGGGGCTCCTGTTGAATGTTATACAGATCCCTAGACGTCAGTAGTTGACGACACAGGGAGGACAAGGAATCCGTTTGCTTGCTTGTTTAAAAGAATGTGTTTTTGTCCTTCTGTGACCTTAAGGTTAGAACATAAAACTTGTGGGTTGGTTAAAATTGGTTAGATAACTCAACGTACGGTAGCCTATGTTATTCTGCTAGATCGAACGGCTCTGAAACAAAATAAACTACAGATGTTTACAATAAAGAAAAACAACAATACAACCTGTTCTGAGCGCGTCAAAAAATGACGCGAGGGGGTACCTAACTCGTCACATATAGACGCGTGGTCAGGAGTCTGATCTTGCGTCAATATGTGACGAGTTGGGAGTGAGGATGCGTTGCGTAAGCAGTTAAATATGTTATTTTAACTTAAAGTCATTTGTTCAATAACCATTCAGAATTATGTTACTGAATTATCTGAATCTCAGGTTCTTCAGGAGACTCCCCTCCTATCGGATCGGATTCTGGTTCAAACATGAATGGTCGAACTATTTTTTTTTTTTGTATGGTTGAATAATTTTTTTTTGTATGCTTGAACTAATGCAGCAGCCATGTCCGTAACTTTCACACATACTGGTAACAGTCACAATGTGATTGGTGGGCGTGAGCAAAGATTCTGGAAGCGATGGGCGTGGCCAAGTTAATAGCAGCTCATTAATATCAATGAGCAGCAGAAACAGCACAATCTGCAAGGGGCTGAAACAGAGGGAAAAAGAGGTTGGTAACAACTGTTTGCCACAAGCTATTTCCAGCAAACAACTTCACAAACATGTTTTCTGGAACTCTTAGACCCATTTTAAATAGTGGAAAAATAGCCATAATATGTCTCCTTAAAAGAAAAATCTTGGACCAAAAAATATGTGAAAAAACTACCTCCCAAAAGCTAGATTTTTAAAGTTAAAAACGGAAGTATTTCAATAAGACAAACATGTAAGACCAGTTTTATGCCTAAGTATAAAACTGGTCTAGATCTAAGTATAATGTACAGCTCATTCTTCTTTAAAATAAGACTACTTTGTTAATAGTAAATAAGTTCAGGTTTAATTTATTTTCGGGCAAGTAAAAAAATATAATTAACAAGTGAAATTAAAGTGTTCAGGTACATTGATTGAGGCAATAATTTCTTTACATACACTTAGACAATTAAACAAATAAACAGAGTGCCAAAGGTGTTTAAAAAAACTTTAACCACATTTTTCTTTTTCTTTAGTGTCTTTCAAATTCATTCTGCCATATTCGGGTTCCCCAAGTCCTAGAACCATTTAAAACCTAAAAGGTTAGTTTCATTTTGCTTTCTCTAAACGAATCAGCCACTGTTTAAAAAGGGTCCAACTTTGCAATTCTTACTGCTCAGAAGCTGCCAAGAAAGGACCACACAGCATGGCATAAATCCAGGCCCAGATACATGAACATCACATATTTCTTACCAGGCAGGTGTCCCGTCCTCCCTCCATAAATCCCGCACACATCATGTTGGGAGTCAGGCCGTTACCATACGACAGCCGACACTCTTCCTGCTCAATGACGTTCACGGCAGCTTTCTGCAGCATGTTGGTCAGGGAACCTAGGGAAAATAGTTATCCTCAGTGAGTCAGTTCTACTAAACATGTTGTTCAAGAACTTTCAATGTAGCTTTTATGGTGCTTCATCTTCGAGAAGTAAATATAAATTGTACTGAAAATACATTGTGAAAAGCATTTCTATATAATGCGGCAACAATTGTTGCCTTTTCAAAGTTGCACAGTTACACACCGATGCAGACATGTTGTTGGCACCCTTGTGAAACGTGTAAGAAACGTTAAATTTAAGGACTCTTTTTATTGCATTTCATAATCAAACACAATTTTTTTTGAACGATCTGACCTGTAATTTCAGTTCATTTATTCAGTCACTTATTAATTAACAAAATGCTCAAAACTTTAGGCAAATTTATTAAATACAAAAAATCTCACTAGGAATGGTTACCCGTTTTAGCAATACTTAAAAAAAATTACCACTAAAATCATATACAATCACGTTTTTTGTTATAAAATGGCCTTAAAATGTACTGATCATGCTTCAGAGTTGCTGAATTAAAACAATTTGGTGAAGAAGAGAGAGACAAAATTCCTACACATACATGTTAAATCTAATTACTAGTAGTTGCTGCCCCGGGTGGCACAACCAGGTTTTAAGATTATTGGGTAACTACTTTTTCACACAGGGTCAGGTTGGTTAGAATTGTGTTTTTCCCTTAATAAATTAAATCACTATTTTAAAACCGCATTTGGTTGCACATGCAGACATGATTTTTATATTCAATTTGCTCGAGTGTGTAACTGTGACATAAAAGTAAGAAACAGAAAAACCTGTAAGGAAAATGTGATGTTTCCTACGACTCTCACCTCCCTCCTTCATGGACCCCCAGCCTGTGATGTAGCACTCTGAGTCCTCCAGGAAGAGATGCACAGGAGAGGGAAGACACACCGGCTGGATGGTGTAGGACACGGGGGCCGGGGCCGACAGCTCCAGCAGAGCCACATCATGGTCCATGTTGGTGCCGTTAAAAGCCGGGTGGATAAGTACTCTCTGTATGGGAATAACCAACGCGCCCATCCCAGACCGCAGCACAGATCCAAGGCTCACTGCCCAGTCATTGGGCCTGGAATCACTTTGGATGGAGACCATGAAGTAAAAGAGTTAGTTGAATCCTTTTATTTGATTAAACAGTAACGTGCTTTGTTTCTTCATAGTTTTTGTATCATTTGTACCTATTAAAACAGTGTGCAGCAGTCAGTAACCAATTCTTGTGAATGAGCGTTGTGCCACAGCGGTGTTGTTTCTGGTACTGGAGACTGCCGATCCATGGCCACTCTCCCCTCCGAGCTGTGACTCCACCTATGATCCGACGAACACCCACCGCAGGACGAGCACCGCAGTCTGGAACCGAGAGACATCTCTGGAACCATGTTGCTGAATCCCAGCGTTCACTGTGTTGCTTTCATATAGACATTACCACAGTTTTTCTCGTCAGCTTCTTCGGGACAGTCGGGGATTCTGTCACACTCCGGATTGACTTTATTGATGCACAAACTGGAGCTACACTGGAAGCTTTCACTGCAATTTGTGTCTGGAATACAAAAAATTTATTACTTTCATTGTAGATGTAAAACGGTTTATCAACAACAAGGGACAGATTCACAAATTTGGGGAACATTACCAAGTAGAGATGCACCAGCTGGTTCATCCATGGCAATGGCCTGAAGCACTGGGAGGTTCCCAGAGGACTTACTGGTCAGTGGGACTTTTAATGTTGGAGCAGGCTTTACTTTGTCATTGAACGAAACTGGATCCGTGTACTTCAGAATAAAGTTTCTGAGCTTAGTGACGCGGGCGTAGACTCCAGGCTTGTTGATCTGGGCACATCCCACCCCCCAGCTCACCACCCCGGCCAGGAAGAACCTACCTGGGCCACCCTCACATACAAGTGGCCCTCCGGAGTCTCCCTGCAGATGATGCACACAAACATGGGTTTAGCTGAAGGAGCCCTGCTGGAAGTTTGGTTTATTAAAACACAACTGCTTAGTTGTGACGCAAAAATCTTAAATAGAAGATTTTAATTTGATAGAAAATTCCCACATCTTATGACTTTTCCTTTATTGAGGCTAATAATCATTGTTTCAATAAGTTAAGAGAGGAAACAATCACAACAAACACTAGGGTTAGTATGATCATGTTTTGCCCCTCAGAGCCTAAAAATTTGCTGCAAGACAGAAAATTGGAAATTAAAGGATCTGCTAACAAACTCCAACTCGTGTGAGCCTCTACTGACCTGACAAGAGTCTACTTTCCCCTGAAGAAATCCAGCACACATCATTTTCTGAGTAATAGCACCTCTGTACACAGACGAATGATTGCACGCCTTAGAGTCGATGATTTTGACCAGCGCTTTCTGCAGCGTATTGGGGACATGTGCTGAACAACAGAAAGGAGAATGCAGAAAAAATCAATATGTTGTTATTCACTCTGGCTTTTCATCAGTTTCCATTAACAAACAGAGCTTTCTCATTTATATGGTGTTGGGTTAAATCCATTTCTAAAGAAGTTTCTACTTTTCATTAGTGTGTTGCAGCTTGCATGTGCACTCTCATCTGTAGATGTAGAAGAGAGGTCAAAAAGATCTAAATAAAAATCAAAGAAGTATTTTTAAATCTAAGAAATTAATTGTGCAAACCTCCTAAAGCTTTTCACGTTTTGCCACTTCATAACTGTTACTTGGGTTTTATGCAATAGTCCAACACAAGGTGTCTAGTGTTTGGATTTGAACTTAAGTATACCCATATGAACGTTTTTTTATTGAAACCATCACAATGCAGCTTTGGCTTTGGGTTTTAGGGCAGTTTCCTGTTGGAAGATGTTGCATTCTCAAGGCTTCTGGAGGCTAAAACTGTCATTTTGTTTTATGGGTAGCTCCATGTATCACCCTGTCAACCCTGACCAATTTACTCAGAAAATCATCCCTACAACATGATGTTATGGTGCAGTTTAGGGCTGAACGATTTTGGAAAATAATCTAATTGCGATTTTTTTTCTTCAATATTGCGATTGCGATTTAATGTGCATTTATTTTTGTGGGGTTTTTGTCATGCATTTTTTAATTAATGCAATCAAAAATATTGTGTATTATAAACAGATTTTTATACATAATTTATTCTATTCCATAAGATTATTTACTTATTTTAAGACAAAAGCAAATATTAACAACTTTATCTACTTTTAATCATCACACTCGATGGTCATCGGTGTCGTTCTACAATCAAGCTTTTCTTCCTTTTGATCCCAGCTAATAATTTCCTCCGGCTGCAATGTTTTCCTCCGTGTGGTTATCCAGGAAGTAGGATGCTTGAATAAGGAACAAGCTCTGATTTTTAATTCTCCATCGATCTAATGCACTTTCAGACTCTGATATGGCTCCGTAAAGCGGTTTGATCTCAGGTCAGTTGTTGCAAAATACTCCGCTGTTTTCGGTGCGGCTTCACCTTTCTGTCGGCATTTTTTATACAGCGCAGATAAAATGTGGCTAAAATGTGTTTGTGAGATTGAATCCTAGCTTATTCATCATGGTTAACAAAGCATACTTTTGGCTATGAACCCCTGTTACAACACGAATTATTTCAGTGTGCCGTTTTTTTATGTTTGTAAGCAGCGATTCTTTCAAACACCTCGGTCAGCGATCCCTGTCGTCTGTAAGTTTGTTTACTGGAAATTTAAACACTGGTGGCGGTCAGTTTAGCCGTGCAACTCTCATATATGGTGGTGGGATGTTTTTAGGTGTTGTCAGACAGACAGACAGACAGGAAAGGATTACCTCTCAGCTGCCATACCTTGGCTCCAGGGAACAACACAGTTGATTTTGTTAGATATTATCTTCGACACTTGTATCCTCCCTCCATCTTGAAATGTGGTATCTCCCAGTCTGGGTCCCAGCAAGCGTCTTTTTTTGTGTAAAATTACACTTACGTAACAATAGTCATATCCCGATTCTGAATTTTCACATCATACCGTTATCGAGTAGCATTTATAGACTGTTGTTGTCGTGGAAAAAACAACAACATGTTTGTAACGTAACGCCGCATTTGGCTGAACTGATTGCTTGACGTTTGTTTCCATTGTTATGTAGGATGTGACTGTGAGTGAGACTGCATTTGGAAAAGTTCAAAATTTCCTAACCACACAGATATGTAAATGGAAAACCAGCTGCAGAACTATAGTCCTACCCTGAGCTGTGGACCTCTGCAGCTCCTCCAGGTTAATCACCAGCCTTCTGACTGCTTCTGTTAAAAATGCCTGGCCTGCTACTTTCAGATGGATAGTCATTTCTTGGAAGGTTTGCAGTTGTGCAAAGACTCCATCAGCTTTCAGATGATGAGAGCATGCAATAAATATCACATCTAACAGTACTGTTTTCTGACTAATTTAAGTTTCTCAGTCAGCTTCTGTCATAAATTATTGATTATAAAAAAAAAAAAAAGTGTTTGCATGTGTGTAAAACTCACGACTAAACTGCTGTAGAGCTCCCCACCCGGACACTATGCAGCTCTGACCGGCTTCAAAGACGTGGGACGGCGAAGGAATACAGATAGGCTGGATGTAGGAGCTGAGGGTGAGAGGGGTCTCCAGCTCCAGGACGGTCACATCGTTGTCATTGGTCATAGGGTCGTACTCAGGATTCATAACTATTGACTTGATATTAATTGTTTTCGACTCAGCCTCTATGCCGTTGGCCAGATTGGCTCCAACCAGCGCCGTCCACTCACTGGGATCATCGGCACTGATGTGTAAGGGAAAAAAAAGAAGATGAAAGACCTACAGTTTATTCATGATTCATACAGATAGATAGATAGATAGATAGATAGATAGAATGAAAATACCCTTCGAAGCAGTGTGCTGCACTGACAATCCAGCGTTCATTGATAATAGAAGCTCCACATGTGTGCCTCCAGTGATACCTCAGGCTGACCTGCCATGGTAGCTCCCCTTTGCGAGCGTCTTCCCCACCAACTATCCGACTCCCCATGGCTGGGCGTAAACCACAGTCTGCTCAACATCATCAGGAGGAAAGTTGATATTAATAAGTGTTTGGAATCTATATCAGTAACTTATGCTGCGGTTTCTGCACGGAGTGTAATCAACACATGTATTCTGAAGCTGTTTTGGACGAAGGAAGTGCTCACCACAGCGAGCTTCATCAGATGCATCTGCACAGTCAGGGATGAAGTCACACTCTGGGTTTTTTTTAGTGATGCATTCACTATTGTCACAGGTGTACGCGTTTTCTGGACACCTTGCTGCAAATCCCAAGCGACAAAGATGATTAGATGAAAGTGGCAGAGGATGAAATAAATGATGAAAATAGCAACGATCAATTTATTTAAAAGCAACAACCAAATCATACAAGAAGTGTTTCAATATCTAAACAATTTTCTTTTCATTATATGTTGTGATGCAAAAGTGATCATACCTACTGAGCTCGTTCACATTTTGTCATGAAAAAACTCAAACCTAAAAGTTTTATTTGGGGTTTTAATGTGATGCACAAACAAAAAAACAGTAATAATAAGAAACTGTAAAGTGGAGGAAAAAAATGTGTATGGTTTTCAAAAAATATTTGCAAACAAAAAAATAAAAAAGTGAGATATTCATTTGTTTTCAGCCCCCTAAATCACTATTTCATAAAGTTAACACTGTTTTTTTCTGCTTAATGTTCAAAGTCAGTCAGTTTAGAGTTGTAGTTGTCCCATTACTCCAATTTCAACTTCTCCACAACTTTTTCCAAACGTTATCTTCTATGTCCTGGTCTTCAATTCCCTGTCTTTTCACCGATGTGTCTTGTATTCAAGAGCATCAGAATGAAGAGATCTGAATACAAATGCATATATTCCTTTTTAGATTTTCATTTCATGTTTCATTTAGCTTCCAGGTCACAACTGTGTGTTGCTTTGGTTTTGTTTTATCACATTAATTCCAAGAAAATATACAAAAGATTGTGAGTGTACTGAGACAAAATGCAAAAAGTTTAAATGTAATGAATAAAGTTTAAACTTGCACAGAAAAGACTGAGACTAAATCTATTTTAAATGCAAGTTTTCGAGTTAAATCAAAAAGCTTAGGATAAATTAAAATGAAATATGTCCAAAATTGAAGAACGTTTGTAGTGTATTAAAACCAAAAATAAAATAAAAATAGAACTCACCGATCATCTCATCTCCAATTACATAAAACGACTTTCCACTGGCTCCTGTAGAAAAGGAGATAAACATTTTGGTCTGAGGTCCCCATTTCACTCACCTATTTGCAGTGCATCATAACGATAGTTTCGTTAGCCTACCTAATAATACAATAGCGTTGATCTGTCCAAACCCAGGTATGTCTAGTGGTTTCCCATTTAGCACTGAGCTGAGACCTGCTCTCAGCAGGTCCCGAACAAAGTTGTCAGAATACTGCTGAACTTTGGAAACCCTGAAGAACAGTCTTAATGTTGCCATCACCTCTCCATTTATGTTACTATAAACAAGTAGAAAATAGGTATGCTTAGGATGTTGTCCCAGATTCTTTTAATTCCTTAAACTACCTCGCTTACTTACCCATAGGCAACAATGCTGCAATGATCATAATGATTCGATATAGATGAGGCAGTGAAGATATCTTTAACCTAAAATACCACAATAAATTAAAATGTAATCCTTCTTTCATTAATAATTGTGTGTTTGTTTTTTACTAGCGTCAGCCCTCACTTTGGACTTTAAAGCTGAGGTAAGGATGATAGAGAAACCAGAGTCTCCATCCTGCAGCTCAGAACTGTATTTGAGGCCCTTCAGCTCCACTGTTTCCAAGAAATCATGTGGTTCCTCCAGTAGGTATGCTGGCAGTAAAAGAAGGGAAATATTAGCTGTTAAAAAGAAGCATATGTCATAGGTAAAGATCAATATACAGTCAAGTGAAAAAAAATGGCCTGCATGTTTTTTTTAAAGGAAAAAAACGTTTAAAACGTCCTGTAAAAAAGAAAGGAAAAAAAGAGCAATTTTTAATCAGGAATAAATTAAGGAGGCCTGGTGCTAAAGAGAGAGAGAAAACTTCACAATAAAATGAAGAGAGGTGTCTTCAATAATTGGATTACAGCAGTTTATGAGTCTGGTAAAGGATTCAGAATAATTTCGAAGAATTTGAAACCAGTTGTTTGGAGAACAGTCAACAAGTGGAGAACATTCAAAACAACCGCCAACACACCCAAATCTGCCAGTCAGGCGGTTCAACCTTAGAGCACACCACTACATGCTCAAAGAAATCTAAAAAAAAAAAAAAAAAGTCATTCAGCAAGCTTAATTTTTTTGCTGATATCTAAGTACATGGCTCTACAATCAAAAACAGGCAGCACAAGTTTAACTTTAATGGGAACTGTACAAGGAGAAAACCTTTACTCTCTAAGAAAAACACAAAAACCATTCTGAAGTTTTCCAAATAAAATATATAAGATTCGCACTTCTGGAATAATGTTCTTTGGACAGATTAAAACGGAATTTGTCAGACATTAGAGAAGCGCATAAACCAAATACAACATTACAGGAAAAGAACCTCACACCAGCTGTTGGGTGCAAAGCTGGAAAGGTTATAGTTTGGGGAAGCTTTGCTACAGCAAGACTTTACCTGCACATCACCAACATCATAAAATCCACCATGAGTTGTACAGTATATCAGATGGTTTTGGAAGAAAATCTGAGACTATCTGCAGCGGAACTTGATCCAGCAACATCCCAGTGATCCAAACATACCAGTAAACCCACAACAGACTGGCTGAAAAAGAAAAACTCTGGGCTGACTCAATCCCCAGAGCTTGATCAAATTGTGAGTTGAAATGATGACGGTGATGCAATAAATCAATCAAATTTCTTATAACTCACAGCAGAAGTTGGAAGTTTCCTTAGACTCATGTCAGAGACTGGTTGGTGGCTACAATAAGCCTCTTACTGAGGTTAGCCCTAACCCTAAATTATCATTAGTTATAAGGGGGTAGGGTTTCCCAAATTTATCCTGTGCTAAAAAAAAACCAATTTATTTATATATTTTCTTTTAAATAAAATTAGATTTTTTTTTTTTTAGATAAATAAATATATAACGGGGGAATGAATGTTTTCCCCCCCTATAATGATGTATGGTGATTATGTGGTTTCAAAAGAACAATAAAAACAACACATTTTGTAATTAATATAATTATAAACATTGTGCATTGACTCACCAATAGCGAGGCCTGCAAATATGCCTACAATGAGGAACAGGATGATGAAGATTGTGACGACGCCTTTATGACAGCCGGTGTTGGAGGGTGAGGATGACCACGATCCGCCCCCACCTTCCTTATTGACGTCCATGTTTGACTCCGGACACCAGCCTCACATTCAGCTGTCTTCACACTGACCTTTGGACAGGACGAACCAAGCCTGAAGATGAAACAGCAACAGTATAAAAATAAATCAGGTACGAAAAAACGGTCTCTTAGAGAAGCAGCCAAGATACGAAAGGACATCATCCTCACAATGAAACCTGGTGGTAGCAGCATCATGCTGTGGGAATGTTTTAGTTCAGCAGGGGCATCGAAGCTGGTCCAGTTAATGGGAATAAAAATGGGGTTAGCGCAAGGAGATCCTGAAGGGAAGCCTGTAAGAGGTCCATCTTCCAGTGGGACAGTAACTCTAAACATTCAGCCAATACAACAATAGACTGTTTAGGATCAGCGTTTCTTTATCATGATCCTTAGGTATGGTTTAGGTGCTTTCCTACAGAAACACACCTCAATTAAATAAATGGTTGAATAACAGGTTTCTGCAGCACTGGGTGACACGTTCAGGAGGTAATGCGGTCATGTGACTTTCAAGCGGAGACACATCTAAAACATGAAGGACTGTGGGTTGAGAAACAGTTGTTTGGATCAAAGCATGTTCATAAGTTAGAAGGCCTAGTCAGAGTCCAGACATTTACCTAAGAATAATGGACAAGATTGGAAAACTGCTTTTAAAAGACATTCTTCATCGAATCTCAGATAGCTTCAACTTGGTACAAAGAATTTCCGAGGTACAGTAGTAGAATGGGTTGCTTTCTTAAGAAGCAAAGAAAGAAAGAAAATCTAAAGAAACCATCGTTCTTTAGGTTTTAGCTGAATGATGCCTTTCTACAGACACTCAAATGAAAATACCTGAACTTTCTTCTGTATCTGCAGCAGCCACACTCACCCCTTTCTTCTCTCATTACTCTGATGCGAAGACAAAGATGACCCACAGTTCTCACAGGAGCAGAGAGACAGGTGGAAGACAAGGGGGTGAAGTGTCCACTATTTGTTGCAAGTGAGCTGTAGGCAGGTCAGCTCCTTATAGCACGGGAAACTCACCCTTTTCTGTTTACTCCAACAGGTCCAGTTCAGCCTCAGAAATCCCCGGCTCAGCTCTCAGTCCATCCGTCCTGATCCTGTTTGGTTCCACCCAGGTGTACACAGGGGTTTCTCTTGTCACCTGCGATCTCCCATAGTTTGCAGGAAAATATGAAACACCCACTAAGCCATCGTTATACAAAAACATTGAAAAAAAGCGGTAAATACTAAAAATAACTGATTAAACTGAGTGGAGCTCTGTGCTTCTCTCTGAAGGGCAGGTTGTGCTCTACTGACACAGTGACTGAGCAGCAGAGGAGGGGCGAAGCCTGCAGGAATTTGGCCTTTTTATTCAACCTCTTTTTTTTATTGCCAGCTCTTGAAAACCCCTTCTGATACCTTTCTCCAAAGGAACTGTTCTTCTGCAAAGAGTTTAGATCACATTCAAACGCAGGATCCTCTTAAATAATCTTATTTGAGAAACCATATACACCAATATTATTGTTAAGGGATAGTTTCTCCATCCTTCAACAGAACAGTCTAAAAATAAGCAATGCTACCTAATCCATCCCCCCTCCTTAGAATGTTTCTGTCTTAAAGTGGTTAAAACTACAATTGTGTCTTTGTGTGTGGACAAGCTTGAATGGCTTCAATCTTCAAACACAGAAACTCCCTTTTAAAGATCATCATTAAACTCTTCTGTTACTGCATGAACAGGTGTTGACAGATCACTGAGTTCGCTGCTTCTGGGAACAATTGCAGGTACATTTCAATAAATTAGATAATCGAAAATGGAATTCATTTCAGTGAGCTTTCACTCTTACATACATATTTTATAGATGTATTACATGTTTTAAGTATCAATGTGGTTTACAGTTAAACCTAACATCTCTTTTAAATAAATGTTAATATTTAGGTCAATAAAAGAGATGTTCTGGTCTGTAGTTTCATGGGGATGACTGCTGAGTTGACAAATGTCCAGAAGAGATTTATTTTTACAACCTCCACAGAAAGGGAAAGCCACAAAATGCCTTTATTAAAAAAGCACATCGGAGCAAAGTTCTGTGAAAGGAAAAAGTGTGAAGGTAGAATATATACAGATGCAACAGGTATAACTACAGTATGTATATTATTTTCAATAACTGCACTGTATTTTTAGTTTTGAAATTTTGTCTTTACTGTATTATTGTTAATTCTGTTTTTACATTTTCTTGTGGGAATCTCAGTGCTTCAAATACCTGTCGCTTTTCTTACCTTTACACCTGGATTTCTCCTCTGTTTGATAAAGTTTTTTTTTCTTTTTTTCTATTTCATAACTGAAGCCTTTAAAAGTATGAGGCAAAGTTTTTTCCAAGTTTGAAGGAGAGTCATAAGGAGTGATCCAAGAGTTCCCCCTCCGAGAAAAAGCCAGTAGATGGGCTGTTCTGTTCCCCATGTTAAATCCTTTATTAACCAAATACATTGGAGTTGTCTTATCTGTGCAAAGTAGAACTGGGACTTGACTGTTGTCCAATTTTCTAAAGTGCTCTTTAAATTGAAATTTACTATCATTTTTGGGGAATAAATCTTCCAGAGTTTGGAAAAAGAATGGAGAAGCACAAATCCAAGTAGTTTAAGCCCAGTGTTAAATATCAACAGTCAGGGATGATTCTAGGTACTGTCTTCCGCTTGGGACGTGCACATTTTTTGGGTCCTCTAATCCCGGTCATCATAGAATTAGAACTAGGCATGGAGAATCAGCTTTCAGTGTCTATGCTCCTCTAATTTGGTATAGACTTCCAAACAACTGCAAAGCTGCTGAAACAGTTACTTTAAATCAAGTCTAAAAACTGTTTAGAGCTGCCTTTGAGCAATGTTTTCATGCCTTATTGGGTTTTTTTACCTAATACTCTAAGCATGTACAGCACCTTGAATTACCTTTTTCTTGAAAGTGTGTCATACAAGTAAAATTGCCAATCTATCATGAAAATTTGCTTTAGGCTTCCTTCTGCTGATAAGGAGACACTTTTTTCCTTTTTCCAGTGAGACTTGGAAACTGGTCACACTGCCAAAAGTAATAACTGCTCTAATGACCCTGGTATAATGTACTTTACCAACTTTAACCCAATATATGTGTATATATATATATATATCTCCTTTGTCAAAAGGAAAACTAGAGGCACCATAACCAACAATGTCAAAGGCATCCATTAATAATTACAGCAACCAGAGTTGAATTAACACCTTGGCAATGCCAGAGGCTGATCTCCTCCATGGAGTAATGTATGCAGACGTAGCCAAGAGCAGGTTGTGAGTACATCTACTTTAAGTCGACAAAGTTAATTGAATGTTAGTGTAAAAACATCTCACATCTGAGCCTTTCTTCAGGATACACGAATAAACAGAAAAGACTTACAACATCCAGAATTTATTTAATTTTTCACTTTATTTTCTTATAAAAAACAAAATTTATAAAAGATACTACAGATAAAAGAAAATTGTCACCTTAACACTTCCCAGAATTTGGGGGTCTTTATAATCAAAACTTTGCAACATTTCCACACCATAAAAAAAAAACATATAGGCAAAGTGCATTTGATTCACTTTGCTGCTGATTTTAAACTTAAATCAACGGGCTTGTTTTATTAACTAGGACTGCCCTGCAATGGGCTTAAAAGAAAGAATCAACCAAAAACAAACAAACTAGTATGTGCCATTGAGCAGCTAGCCGTCCTGCTGCTGTATGAAGGGGTTTGGTATGGCCTCCATGCCATCCTGAGGACAGATCAGCACTACGGACGTTCCTCTGCAGACCACCAACCCCAACTGCCGAGTGTCTTCTGTCAGCTTCAGCTGGTCATCCGGATCTGCACACAGATTCACACCAAGTTTGAGTTTATTTTCAACAAGGACAATACATGTTAATGAACATGTGCATCTAAGTATGCAAGATTAAAGCATATGGCTAATTTCCACCTTTGGCCCTTTGGGAGGTTAATGTCAACAACATAAAATAATAAAATCAACAAAAACAACAGTAACAAAATTCATACAACAGTTCCGACAGAGTAATTATATTGGACAAGAGAGATTCCATGAGTGCTAATATTACAGTACATCAGCACTGGGACTTTTTACAGAGAATATCACTCCTCTGTACAGGCGTTAATGGTGCATTCACACCGCCACAACGTACAAGGTCAAGAACGGCAAGATTACATGTAAAGTCTAAGGTTGGGGCTGTCAGAGTCTCTGCGGTAGAGGGTGACACGGGAATCAATTGTCGCTCCCGTCACGTCCCGATCACGTCACAGCCCCACAAAAAAAAAATCTTGTCCCGAAAAAATCCCGAGAGAAAGACTCCCGTCCCGACCCGAATCCCGTAGATTAGTAATTTACCTCCTATGGCGCTCGCTCCCCCCGGCCCCTTTAAACCATAGCGTAGCACAGTATCTAAGATCATCTATTTAGCTTTATCCGCCGTCTTTAACCACATCCTGCATTCTCGTTGTTTGGCCACCTTACCACATCGTGAATTGACTCATTTCATCTGACTACCAAACTATTAAGATACATGCATTTTCAGTAGGATATCATATGCTTACCAGTTTATCCAGATGGTGTAGCAACAACGTAGCAGTTTCATGTTTGGTGGGCGCAGTGTAGTAGACCCGATGGAATTGCATTTTGCAACGGAGTTAATTACCACACACATTGGCACCGCATCGCACGGTCATTTTTTAAAGCTAATTCCCTGATATCTGACAAAATAAATGTACATTTAAAAAAAAAAAAATTATAATTTCCGTTTTCCCGTCCGATCCCGTGGATTATTTCCTGTCCCGTCCCGATCACGTTACCAACAGTGAAATTGACTCCCATCCCGCGGGAATCCCGCAGGAATCACGTGACGTTTTATGCATTACATTTGGTCAGGTAAATCTTATTTTAAGACAAATTGATGCAATTTTTATTATTCTTGTGTAATGTATCACAACAGGCATTAATGGTCAAATTGAAATAATTTACAATAAAAGTGTAACCGTGTTGTTTTCTTTTTTGTTAACGATAACACTGCTCATTATCTGTGGCACTCGGCCTGCAGCTTCGTGCCTACGACAAAATCAGAACAGTGCTGATGTTCAGGACAACAGCACTCCCTCTCGCGTCATATTGCTTAATTGGAAGTTTGCTGTGGTGGCCAGTATGAGCAGGAAGAGTATTTATACAGAGAGAAGTTCAAGCGAGAAGTATCACATTCATTTAAAACGATGCCGTCAGACAATTAGTTATGAATATTAAATAGATCACATTTCTATTGTTATAGCTTCCTTCATTGACTCCCACTTAAGAATTTAAGATCCTCCTCCTTACGTATAAAGCCCTTAATAATCAGCTCCATCGTACATCAGAGATCTGAGAATGCAGGTTAATTGGTAGTTCCTAGGGTTTCTAAAAGTAGAATGGGAGGCAGATCTTTTAGTTACCAGACTCCTCTCCTGTGGAACCAGCTCCTAGTTTTTGATAAATCTTAGAGTTAGAATGGCTCAGGTTATCCTGAGCTATTTCTGTAGTTATGCTGCTATAGGCTCAGACTGTTGGAGGACAGACTGACCACTTCTCTTTTTTTGCCGTCATTTCAGCTGTTAACCTTGTTTTTTCCTCAGTGTATTTCTCTCCATAGAAGGTACATGTGGTTTGGTACCCTGCTTAGCTGTAATTCCCTGTTGGATGGAGAGCATCAACTCAGATGATGCTCTTACATCCGTTCCTTTTGTTAATTTTTTTAACCACACATTCACTTTACCTATCTTTATTTCAAACAAATTGTACATTTAAACACTGGTTAGCAAACTTACTGCCCTCTTTAATTTCAAAGCACATGCCTTAGACCAACACATTCGGGCAACACTTCATTATATTCACAGTAAAAGAGGCAAAGACAATACACATGAAATGCATTCAAGCTTTTGAGACTGAAACCACTTGCAGTTCCTTTTATTCCCCTGCAGTGGGGTAAATAGGTGTTGTTTGGATTGAGCATGATATAAAGTACCAGCAACCCACTGGTGATGCTAAAAACTCACATTACACACCTCTTATATCTGCACACTCACTTACCTCGCATGTACTCGATCGTGCCGTCCAGCACCAGATTTAGCAGAGGATCAAACCCTTTCAGGACTCCGCTGGCTGAGAAACAAAGAGGCGGAATTCGCTGTATTTATTGCTTTACTGGATTTATTTAGCTCACTCGCTAATAAGCCACCTACCCTCTCTCCCTCCTTGGAATTTCACACGAATCGTCTTGTCGATGTATTTAGACAAGTCGAAGATGCTCTCCTTCTTTTTCTTTTCTTTGTCCTGCAAAGACCAGAGTTAGGCTTTTGTTTTTGTTTTAAAAAGATCACACAACGCTAACAAGCGACTCGCATTAGCATGGATTTAGCTTGCTTAAAAAGAGGTTATCTTTAATATAGCCAAAACAGCTGCATCATTACATTGGAAAACCCGTTCTTCATCTCAACAAGCTTACAGATGAACGATAAACCTGATAATGGTTTATAATATGACAGAGAGAAAAAATGTTTGAATGAAGCAAATGTGCGACGAACTCACCGCCATGTTAGCTGCGTGACACGGAAGTTAAATCTTACTTCTGGGACGTAAGACCAATCAAATCCCTCAGCGTCACAAAATTACGTAACTGGATTTGTAAACTTTCAACATACATTTTCCCATATCTATCTATCTATCTATCTATCTATCTATCTATCTATCTATCTATGTAAAAAAAAAAAAAAAAAAAAAAACGTTTCCACGATAAAAGTACAGACCAAAACTCTGGACACACCTTCTCATTCAATGTGTTTTCTTTCTTTTCATGACTATATTGTAGATTCTCAATTAAGGGCATCAAAACTATGAATGAACACACAATGTATGGAATTACTGTATGTAATTAAACAAAAAAGGGTGAAACAACTGAATACATGTGTTATATTTTAGATTCCTCAAAGTAGCCACCCTTTGCTCTGATTAATGCTTTGCATTCTGTTGAGCTTCATGAGGTAGTCACCCAAAATGGTTTTCCAGCAGTCTTGAAGGAGTTCCCAGAGATGCTTATTACTTGTTGGCCCTTTTGCCTTCACGCTGAGGTTCAGCTCACCCCAAATCATTTCGACTGGGTTCAGGTCCGGTGACTTTGGAGGCAACGTTATTTCACAATTGTTTTGTAAAAGTACTACATAATTCCATGTGTTAATTCATGGTTTTGATGCCTTCAGTGAGAATCTACAATGTAAATAGTCATGAAGATAAAGGAAACACACGGAATGAGAACCTTTGGCCTGTACTGTAATATATATATGTATTTCAATGGAGTGATTTTTTTATTGTTAAAACGTGAAAATATGTTATTAAAAATATGTTAATGTTTTTAAATATGAATAGGATAATGTTAAGACAAAATTTTTATTCGTTTAATATAAATCACCTCTGTTTTATTTTATTGTATTCTTTCAGGCTCTGTGTAAAGACAGGAACACTGAACGAGTGATATGTCCTCACTTATGAAACTGTGCACAACCAGACTGGAACAACCGTCTGAATTCAGCAGACTGTCTGACCTTATTTATCTGAATTTTTTCTCAAGCAAAACTTAACGTTGCCTTACAAAAAAAACAGAAAAGATAAATAATTACTACAAAGACTAAATGAACTGTTTCTGTATAGATGGTCTGACCTCCTGAGAGTGCAAAAGTAATTTTCTTTAATGTTGTATCTTATGATTTTAATGCTTTATTATATATCATGTCTTGTGTGTTTATCAAGGAATCATATAAAGTATCTTGAATTACCTTGCTGCTGAAAGTGTGCTATAGGCCTACAAATGAAATTCCCTTGCCTTTTATATTGGTGTGATGGCAACTCTGCTCTTCCGGATCAGTCAGAGGGCAGTGTCTATTTATAAACTTGAACTGAGAACCATTTGGTCTGTTGGGTTGTAAAGTGTGACACAGACATTAGATTTGGCGTGTTGACATGGCTGGTAGAGCTGACGCTGAGCTGACGCTGAGCAGAAGTCTCAGAGTCCCTCAGCCTGAAAACAAAACAGAGCAAGATCATGAATTTGCCAGTAATGTCAAAGTTTCAGAGTCTGACACAAACCCTGATGCTACCCTACGGGTGGAAGGAGAGAGCTTTTACGTCAGCCGATGCCATCTGGCACTACAAAGTCCTTACTTCAGGGCTCTATTTTTTGGCTGTGGTGTGGAAAGCAGCAGAGCGCGTGTGGAGATCAAAGGGTTGGATCTGCAGCACTTTAAGGTCTTAATGGAGTATAGCGAGACACACAGACTGGCTCTGAACAGAGATAATGTTCTGGGAATCCTGGAGACGGCAGACTTCTTACAGATGGAGAGGCCCAGGCTGCTGTGCTGCAAATTCCTCGAGCGTGAGCTGCACCTCAGCAACTGCTTGGGAATGATGGCCTATGCCTGGCAGCTTGGTTGTACTCAGCTGTACACCGCAGCACGGCAGGTGGCGCTCACACACTTCTCTGCAGTTTCATCCCAAGAAGACTTCCTGTGCCTTTCTAAGGAGACAGTAGCAGACCTTCTTGCCAGCGATGACCTGGCCATCTTCAAAGACGACCTGGCCCTGGAGGCCACTATACACTGGGTGTCATCTGATCCTAAACGCGAGGAACATTTCCTTGAGCTTATTGAGCTAGTGAGACCCGAGGCTCTCTCTTTATCTTTTCTTTCTAAACTTTTGAGCACAATGACAAGCTCTGAACCCAAGTCCAGGCTCATCAGAAAGCTCAATGAACATTTCCCAGCTTCTTGGGCGGCTGGAAGGTCAATGAGGAGAGCCAGAGGCAGAGAGACTTTGTACATCCTGGGTGGACCCCATGATAAGACAGAACAGGCACTGTTTCAGTTTCACCCTCAGAGTGGTAGATGGCAAAGCTGCCCACCTCTTCAGAGGAAGAACCTAACTCAGTACTCTGTCGCAGCAGTGGGTAATGATTGTGTGATTAAAATTATAGAGCTGTTGTCTTAATGATGAGTCTACTGATATGATATAAGACATATAAGATGTACAGTGCCTTCCAAAATTATGAATGGATCTGGACCCTTGTCCATTTTTCTTACACTGCAAACTTCAGGGTATGTCACTGAGACTGTGTCTGATAGAGCAACACAAGGTTTTTTGCATTATGAAGTGGAGGGATAGATGGTTTATTTATACCACTAATACTTTGAGGAACCACCTTGGCAGCATAACCAGCTGCAGTTCTTGTGGGGAATGTTCTTGCACGCCAAAAGAATTTAATTCTTCTTCTTTGGAAATAGCTTAAGTCAATCAAACTGGACCTCAGGCTTTGGGAGATAGATCTTCACTAAACAGTAACAGGGGGTTGAATACAAACGTGTGACACACTTTGAAAACCATTTTATATTTTCTTTCTACTTCACAGTTATACACTGTTGGGTATTGGTTTATCGGATTAAATTCTAATCAAGACATTTTACGTTTTCAGTTGTAAAGTGATAAAATGTAAAAATGTTCAAGGGGTATGAATGCTTATGCAAGGCATTGTAAAGAAATAGTAATTTAGTTATCTGCTTCTATTCTTTTAGATAGATTATCTAAAAGTATATTACTCTTTTCCTGTGTTTTTTCTTATGATTTTTGCTGATATATTTTCTAATTTTATTTAGGTGACAATGTGGTTGTGACAGGTGGCTACTTCAGGGATGTACTGTGGTTCAGTGTGGATTGGGTAAGGATATACGAATGTGGGAACCAGCGATGGCTGGATGGTCCGGCCATGCAGAAGTCCAGACACAGTCACTGCTCCATCGGGCTGGACTCAGCTCTGTATGTCCTGGGCGGAAGTATGGATGAAGGCCCCGTGGATGACGTTGAGAGGCTGATCCTGGGGTCAGAGGAGGGCTGGGAGGGCATGAGCCCAATGGTCAGGGCAGTGGAGAGGGCGGCCAGTGCTGCTCTGGGAAAGTGTATTTATGTTGCATGTGGTCTGGATGAAAATGGGGATGTGTATGCAGGAATTCAGAGATATGTGGTGAAGGAGGATCAGTGGGACGTGGTCTCCTATTCTCCGTTTCCACGGTGAGTAAACATTACTTGTCAGTGAATGTTTCTCATGTTGCTAAACAAAAATAATATTTTCAAAAGAAGATTTCAATCTGGGAAAGAAACGTGTTTTCTTTGGTTGTTTTTACTCCTTCAGTTATGACCTGGTTGCGGCTGAGCTCAATGGTGCACTCTACCTGTTTGGAGGCCAAGCTCTGCGTTTTGACATGGAGACAGATGAATGGACAGCGCTCGAAGAGGAATGTCTGAACAGAAAGTTTTTTTGTGGCTGCACCAATGTCAGTGGCCAGATCTATCTGGTCAGCGAGAGGAAAAGCAACAAAGCATTCCCAAACATGGTGTTGTTGGACCCCTACATAGACACCTGTATTCAAATAGACGATGCTGTACCTTGCCCTATGCCACTTAGAGGATGTGTCACCATGAGGATGGTCACATGATTTAATCTGGTTAAATAAAATACAATGTCTGATGTCTTTATTTTGTAAAACTGAACTAAAAGCGGTTTATATTAAAGAACATTGCAGACACATTCATTCCCCTAAATCTTTTTATTTTGTCACATTCTAACAAAATTGAATGTATGTTTTTAATTCCATCTGATAGACCAACACAACACAACAAATAACTGTGCAAAGGAAATTATACATTATTTTTAAAACCTTTTAAAATATGGAGACTTGGGTGTAAATTCACCCCCGCCCCAATCGATAATTGTTAGCACGACTTTTCACTGCAATAACATATATGTACATAGCAATATTTTTGCCATTCTTTGCAAAACAGCTCAAGCTCAGTCAGACTGGGAGGATAGTTTCCATGAAGAGGGATGTCTGGATTTGAATTGAATTTAAATGATTACCTTTCAAAACGTAAGCTGTGGGGTTCTGTTCTGCTAAAGGATGATGAGCAAAGCTGTCAACTTTGACTCCCTCCCCATCACTGCAGAAGAGCATCATCCACACAACATGATGCTGCCACCACTTTAGTTTACTGTGTGGATGCAGATATATTTGGGCTAATGTGCCATTTTAGTATTCCACCACCTTTGGTTTCATTTCACTAGAGCCCCTTCCTTCATATGTGTCCTGTGAGACCCTAGATGGCTAATGACAAACTTTGAACAGGACACCCTAAGGCACTTCAAGCAGAACTTTTAACCTATTTGTCTCTATGGGTTTAAAAGTCTCCTGGTTCTGAGTCTTCCATAAAGGTCAGATTTGTAACCCACGACTGATAAGATCTCACTGAATATTTAACTACTCTCTGGGATCTTGAATTTAAACTGAACAGATACTCTTACCTTAGAATCTCTGCAGCTCCTGAAGTTACCATGTTAAATGCTGTCTTGATTATTGCTTTTCTTGTCCAGCCTCGTCAGTTAAAGTACATGACTGTGTGGTTGTGCTGTACTTTTTCCATGTCCAGACGATGGATTGAAAATAAATCTACGAGATGTTTAGCTCTTGGGGTATTGTTTCACAACCTTTCACCATTCCCCACAACTTTCTCCCTGACCTGTATGGTTTGTTCCTTGGTCTTCATGATGTCATTTGGTCACTAATGTTCTATGACTGACCTCTGTAATAACTTATAATTAATTGACTTGGTAATTGGTTCCTCTGGGAATTATTTAAGAGCACCAAAGTAAAGGTAACAGAATATAAATGCATGTTCCCCTTTTCCCATCTTTTCTATTTTTGAAGAAAGACAAATACAAACATTTGCTGACTTCATTGGTAAGTTATGAAATATGGATCATTTATTAAATTTTAATTTTCAACAAGTCACTTAGTAAACAAAACATCCATGTGCACTCACAACAGAACAGTCAAGTGTAACCGCTTTATAGATGTATTAAAACAATAATTTAATAATCGTAACACATGTACGTCATTCAGTAAATCAGCCCTTTTTTTATTTCAGCCCTCCCGTAATATCTACACTGTAGCTGTCAGATGCAGTAGAAAAGCAGCAGATGAAATGTGTGCACAGTGACAGAAGCCAGTCATTTTAGAGAGCTCCTGTGACAAACTACAGGGGGTTAGTGAATGACAAAGTATATTAGTGCTTGGCTGCAGCAGTGGAGACAATGGTTTGTGTAGATCACTGGAGAAATGCATGCTACTCATACCAAATTTGCCCCATATAGGAAAACCCCTAAACTACTTTATTGGGATGTAAACGTCTCTGTGTGGACGAACTTTGTATGCCGTAAGCAAGACATACTGACCAGTGGCATTACTCACAGTTGCATGTTTTTCGAATAAAAGTAAAAGCATCAGTGCAAAGACTCCATATTTTCGTGGTAAATTAGAGTAAAACCAGCAGCTTAAGGAAAATGCCAGTAGCTTAAACTGGACTAAACTGTAAAACACAACATTGGTTCCTCAGAAAATAAAAACAGAACTATGGATGAAGTTACCATCTTCAGAAGTAGTAAAATGTTTGATAAAAGTATCATACAGTCACAAAAAAGCCCTCCTGATAAGTGTACACTCTCTTAAACACCAGGGGGCGCCATGTCTCTAGTAAGCGATTGGAAACATATAGAAAAAAAATCAAATGTAACATTAAGTGGTTTCCCAATAGCTTCCAATGACCAGTATTACAGGCATATTTTAAAAATGTATGACAAACTATAAAGATGTGAAGAAGAATTCAAATAAAATTAATCTTTAAGTTTGTTCGATTTAAATATATCTAACATATTATATGATGATAAGAAATTTTCCTATAAAACCTTCAGTGCTTCAAAGACAAGCAAGAAAGAAAATCTCTTTCCTTAAGATATTTACAGACAAATGATCACAATATAATAAAAATATAGAACATAAATACCAACTATGTACGAACTACGATTAGACATGAAATACATACATATGTCCTTATTCTGCCTGATTTATTAGCTGTTTAATGGTGTTTCTTATACAATCACCTGTGCTTTAATGCTCATTTTTTTTGTAAGACCTAAAAGTGTTAATGTCTGGCCTGAAAGTGTTAATGAACTATGTTGGATGCAGAAGCACATAAAGGATTGAGTTTATTTCCAACACGCAGAATGAGAGGAAGGACCACTATCTGGCTTTACGGACCCTGCTGTTAAAATTCCTCTGGTTGGTCAAGTTGTTTAGGACACAGTTGTTAGCCAGCGATGTCAGCTTGGAGTTGACAGTCTCATTCCTTTGCTCGCAGTTGAGGTCAACCTCTTTTCCTTCTGGCTCGTCTTCTTTTTCATTATCATTGACCTCGCTTTCCTCGTCGCTTCGTTCATCTCGCTCCACCTGTGCGTAGGACATAAAAGTCATCAACACTTCTCCACCCTCTGTCTCCATCATGTGGCTGATTGATTGCTGCTCACCTTGCCAGTGAAGGCAAACTTGTACACCATTCGCAGAATGAGGTAGGCCCAGAAGATGTGAAGAGCTTGCAGCACTAATAGAAGCGCGTTGAAGAAATAATAACCAAAGAAAGGCTGGAAAAACTCACGAGACACCACCATGGTCGAGTAGACGATTCTGAAAAATCAGTCACAATGTGGTGAAAGTCAGTTGTAGCCAGTTTGTTCTTGTTTCACCACCTGAACTTTTACAATGACAAACAAGAAGATAACAGATATTTTAAATTTTTTAAATGGTTTTAATAAATAAATATATATGCTTTAACCATGAACTTGTTTTTGCAGTAATCACAAAATGGAAATGTTCACAAAATGTGCATTTTGTACATGCAAAAGTACATGTATCCAGAAGTAGAATGTTTCACTGTAGGAATTAATTGTTAACTAATTGTTTTTTAATAAATTATATTTATGGGCACTCTTGCAAGTAAAAATTTGTACAACTCAGGGTGTGCCTGGTGAATTATTTTTGTGTTGATTTGACTTGATGTTTGGATCAAAATTCTGCAAAAAGACCAAAAGATTCTGTTTTCTTTAAATCGCTCCTGTGTTTAAAAAACCCGCAAAACTTGGTTTTCTTATAAAGAATTTATAATACCATGCAAATAACAAGATTCAAAGGGTCTTTGGAAGAGACACAGCATCATCGATCTTAGAGTTGGCCATGAGGTGCTTATTCATATTCATCTTTTGTGTCTTTGTGCGGAGACAAGTATTGAGCTTTGCCAAAAAGCTAAATACTTATCTCATCTGACAAAAGTATACACATTTAAAGTCCCAGTGGTATTTAGCAATATGAGTTTATGTTTGTGATGGTAAGACAACAAAGGACTTTCCATAGGAAGTTGAATTAGAACGTCTTTCCAATTCTGAAGAGTGGCTAAGAGAAATTAGTCTCTGTGAAACCTCTTTTCCAATATGGAAAAATAAAGTTATAAAAAAAATCCCTGATCAATTTGAAACATAAAGCATATTCAAAAATTAATGTTTTGTTCATATTTGTTCACTGAATACACAATTTAAGGGGTGCCAATCAGTGCAACAGTTTGGATTTCTGTTTTTGGATATGGTATCTCTATGCCCAGAACATAGATTTACATAGATAGTGTTACATAGATACATAGTGTTTCAATGTATGATTATGCAATCCATGCAAGATAGATTTCTTGGGACTTTTTGCACATCGTTACGGGATCAATCATGAAAAACACAGAATACCTTAAACTTATTTGATAATTCCATTGTTTCCCTCTGAACATTTAACTCTAAATGTGGTTTAACGTCTACTTAGTTCATGCTTTTTTTTTCTATGTCTGCTCCCATTTTGTTTTTGCTTTAACTGACTTTACTGAAAAGCAAAGTTTTTATTTCTGTAAGGCAACATTAAAAACTGAGACTAAAACTTCAGTAGTTCTCCAATCATGCTGAGAGTGCTATTTAATGCAGCCGACAAAATTCTGAGATGAAATGCAGTCTTACCTGCAAGGAAACACCACAAGTCTTGTAACCAGGAAGACCACAGCAAATATAACAAACAGTGAATCACACGTCGTGGTCCACACTGCATAGTGAAACATCTTGGCAGACTACAAAGATAAAGGCAGAAAAAATTATTTTTATATGTTTATTACCAAAACAACAACAACAACAATTTACCATAACTGTAGTAAAGTCCAATTTTCATATAACAGTATTATTTTGAAAAAAAAAAAGAAATTATATATTAAAAAAAAATTTAAAATGGCTCAGGGCACAGAGAAGGAAGCTTTTTATGGTGACCTTAGAGGATTCCAATCTAAGCCTGGTACATCTTTTTGGCTCCAGTGCGTAAAATCAATTTGTTTATTATGTAGAATTTGCTTAGCAAATTTATAAACTGGAAGGTATACACTTGCACTTACACTTACAACTCTACGTTTAAAATAGGTATGCTAGAGTAAAGGTACCATAAAGGTACTAAGACAAATGTAACACAGTGAGGCCCAACAACAACAAAAGGGGCTTGGAGTTACAACTGTCTCAAGAAAGCTTTATGCATTCTACTCTGTCAATTTTAATATAAGACTAATTTTAAATCTTGTACATAGAGGTAAAAATATAAATATAAAAAATAGATTTAAGAGACTGTAGGATTTAAATTTAGCTGGATTTCTGCATTGCATTCAACACTTTAGATCGATGAGCTGATTTAGAGCTCTTGCAGAACAGGGCGGACGTCTCTGGCCCACTGAGACATCGTTTTAAGAATATTGAGTTGGATAAATGTGCGGACATTTGCGAGCATGATTGAGTGTATCCAGCTGTAGTGTATAGGGCCTTGAGTGGAAAGCGTTATATACATTTATTCCATTTACAGCGACAGAAAGATTTATATTTGGGCTCAGGAGGTAACAGTTTATGTAGCTAATGGTCTAAGGTGCCTGGCAAAACAAATAAAACAAGTTAAAAAATATTTGCCACTAGTAGATCCAAATCTCCAGTATGGATTTGAGTAGAAGGCATAAAGTTCCCGGGTGTGTACTACAGCCACAATAAGCAGTCGTTGTACGGTACATTATCCCACAATGCAGCAGAAGCCCCAAAATTGTAGAAGAAGAGTGACGTCGGCTACTGAGGAACTATCAACCATTGACACCACCACAATTTCGGCTTACAAATGTAAAAGTGTAGCCATGTTACTGATTAGTTTAGTTGTTTTTTTTGAAAACTAATTAAACATTTAAGTTGATAATTTAATGTTTAACGGGACCACAGGCGACGTAACGGAACGTAAACACCCGACAAAATGGTGGAGCACTACGTCCGATTTCATGGCTACTAATCGCTCGTTTGTTACGCAGTATGTACTGCATCAACAGGCAAGTAGTAGCTACTACGTAGCATGTAGTACATACGATTCAGATGCAGCCATAATAAAGAGATGCTAAATGTAGTGAAAAAGATGGAGTAAAAACAGGACATTCACAATGAGTGAAGAAATGGACAACAAAAACACTGGAACACAGTTAATTTTGTAATTATTGCACATTGCATTATTGATTGTGTCACACTCGTTGCTTCTTGGTCTGTTTTTGTTGTTCCTGTTGTCTCTTTACTTCCCGAAGGAGAAGGATCCAGTCTGCCAGTAGCTCTGCTTCTCCTGACTTTTGTTTACATGCAGAGAAATTAGATTTTGCAATTGCATCAACTAGGTACTTTTTTCTGATTTGTGAAACGCCATTTCAGTTCAACTTAAGTCAAGGCAATAATTTGACCTTTTCTGGCTGCATGTGAACATGCTGAGTGTGACACACCTCTAGAGCTCAGCGGAGCTCACACAGCATGTCATGAAGCATTCATTTGAGATGGCAGAAAAACGCACAGGTGAACCAGCTTTTAGGGGGGGGAAAAGTGATGTAACTATACCCTAAACAGCAAAACATAGCTTTGATTTACTTCTTAAGCAACAGAAAAACATGCATGAGGGCTGACCTCATTCATCCCTATAGCCGAACGTTGGTTTTCTCCTTTCCAACCAGCCTTTAAAGGGGGAATGATAACCATGTTTTTTCAAGGTGCACCCCAAATATGTGAATTTATGCACCTGGTTATGAAATAACCTTCTCCATTTCTGTTTAATGCTTTAAATCTTGGATGAATACCTTCATGTTTTCTGAGGTCTTTTAGAAAATTGATTCTGTTTTCTTCATCCATCTCTATTTTACACTATTTGTTATAAATTAATTATTTGTTCAATTGCGGAAAACCCTTTGGCCAAAAAACCCTGTGGCCAAAAAACAGTTGAAACAGGATATGAGTTAAAATAGAATAAAAGACATATAACCTTTTTCCTCATTGGCTGAGACTAAATCAGACTAAAGATTTTCTGTTTTATGTCTGTTAGGATTGAAAAAATGATTTATGTTTGCTATATTCTGTAAAATTAAGGAATTTTCAGACTAAGACCAGGGTTTTGTGATTGTCTCTCCACAATGATGCATCTGTTGTACTTGAAGCACTTTGTGACTAATTTGGTGGTGTGCTTGAGTTCATGGTCCATCCATTATTCATACCCAAATATTAGTTTTCGGAATCAAGTTTTAAGAAACTACTTAAATCTTTCAATAAAAATGTCTTTCCTCATTTATTTTGATTTATTGTCAGACAAAAATAAAGACATAAACTGTCTTTTTACACAGTTTATGAAAATATGTGGTTTAAACTGTAAATCCTTTCAGGACCCATGAACATGTGATTAGGCATGAGGTGAAATAACCAGTTTAATAGCTTTCCTTAGCTCTTAAATGACAACGGCGCCTGCATTACTTAGATGGTATCAGTGACCAACAACTTTCAGGAAAACCAGTCGTATGCAACAAAGGAGAAAGGACAATCAGAATCACTGACAGTTGCAAGCTACTAATCTTAAACAAATCCTCAAAATACACAAAAGGTATGCATTTATTTTGTTGCCAAAGTCAATAGTGATCTTCTTTTGCAGGATGTGTGAAATCTATAAGGAAACTTTCACAAACAATACAAAACTTTTAATCTGAGTGATCGTAATTGTTTTTATTTCTTCCTTCCTTCTGCTCCACCTCCCAGAGAAGTACAGATAACACCTGACTGTAGGCAAAAGTGAAAAGGGAATGACTTTGACCAGGGTGTGTTGCTTTACCTCGAGCAGGAAGTCGGACGAATCATGCACCAGCATCACCAGCGTGCCAACCCTCACATAGTTTGAGCAGTACGAGAAACCGATGAGAAAGATAGTGGCAATGTGATGAATCACCTGCTCTTTGAAATCCTGAAACACACGACCAGAACATAGTCTAGAATAAAGAAGAACATTTCTGGAAGAAAGTACTAACAAAGACTTATTAATATGAGGTTGTCCTAACAGAAAATACAAAATTAAAGTTTTTTTTTTATGCAGTCTTTAAAATACCTGATCTGATCGTTTCTACAGTCATTGAACACAAGGTACCTACGGGCATCTAGGTCCAGCTAAAAGGTCTTTGTGGTTTGGAAGTTGTTATTGGGCAGCAACTAAGTCACATACAGCTCGATATAATACATTTGCCAAGCAGAAACAGGAAGTTAATTGTAATAAAATAAAGATATTTTTTTAGTCCATTCAATGACTACAATTTGTTTAATCATGTGACCTCTCACTGGTCAGGGTCTACCAACTCCACAGGGAGTACATAGATTGATGTTTGCAGTTACAAATGCTAACCAAACTAAATGTATGGTAAAATAGGAAACTAAAGACAGCTTTAAATGTCAGCTCCGTAATCATTTTAGGATTTTTTTTCTGGAAGTAATAAAAAAATCCTATTTAAACGTAGATTTTTGTAACACACTATGTGACTATCTCTGGTCCTGTTATAAATGATTATTTGCCCACTCAGAGTAAGAATCCTGAACTCTTCTTTATAATTACAATAATTTAATTCACAATATAATAATCTAACATAAAAGTAAATTAGAGCTGGTTCTTTGTAATGTTAGGTTGAACAAAACTTTAATGTTGTTGAAAAAAGGAGAAATGTTAATCAATTATAGTATGTGTTTGAAAGAGCAAAGCATATCCAATTTTGAGGGTTTTTTTTCTATAAAACTATGTTGCAAAGTCAGCTATGTTTTCAATTGAGAATGTAAAAGAAAGTATTTGATTGATCTTTACTAAAACTGGTGGTCATAACTAGGTCACAAAATTTCTGATCACTGTATGAACTATTTATACAGCCAATTAAGCAAAAAACAATAACTTTGACACTAAAACAAATGGCTAAATATATGTATGTGCTTTCACTACATACAGTTGATATAGTTTTTGTGCCAGGATCATACTCACTTTGCGTTTGACATCCGCAGAAACACTGAGCAGGAGGGACAAATAAAAGCTCAGCTCCAAGATGTAATACCAGTAGTGAGCGTCTGCCATAGGCTGAAGAATAAGAGGAATAGTGTTAAAATGAGCATGTCATGGTGTGCAAAGGTATTCACGCCACTTGAACTTTTTCCCATTTGTGAACAATAAAAACAAAACCATCAGTGCATTTTATTAGGTTTCATGTGTGACTATAATACAAACTAGTACACATTGTTAATTGGAATTAAATGAAACACATTTTACAAGTATGGAGGAGTACATTTGAATTCAGTAAACCTGAGTCAATACATGATAGAAGCACCATCCCCACAGCATGATGCTGCCGCCAACATGTTTGATTGTGAGAATAGTGTGTTCAGGGTGATTTGCAGAGTCAGTTTTTCATCACACAGAGCATATCGCATGTACGCCAAAAGCCTCAATTCATAGAACACCTTCTCACTCAGGTTCACTGTCGCCCCTATCATATGAATACATTTGCAAGGCACTGTACATGCAGCAAAACAAAACAAACATATTTTCTCAATAAAACTTTTGGAACTTTCTGCATGCGTTTGCGGACAAAATCTAAACAGATGAAGTTGAAGAATGGGAATCAATGGACTTCCAAGAACAACTTTTTTGAGAGAAGTAGATATAAAACATACAGAAAAATACCAGCTGGTAAATGCAAAACAGTTCTTGTTCTGTTGAAAAACATTTATCATTTAACATTTCTCCCCCTTTCTGGGCCGAACAAGAGAACATCTTTCTTTCAAATAAAGTTTTGGTGTACTTTCTCAAGTAAAAATACTTGCACTGCGTTCAGCACAGAGTGTTTGTAGAAACACAATAGCAGGAAGTGAATGGGAACATTTATTCCTCAAAACACATTCCTTATCGCTAAAAAGGTTTCAGAGTGACGCGGCCTGAAGGGGCTGTAATCAGCCAAGCTGAAGATAGAGAAAGCTGGAACTATTTCTTTTCTACTTTTTTTCTATTTGAGGTCATGAACCCGTGAAGCAGGGCGGTTTCTAAGAAAGAATGGCAACGTGGGTGCATACCTAGCTGTCAGCACACCAGAGATATTAGCTTTACAATTCAGTGTGTTGAGTCTAGACGTAGGAAAGCGAGTTGGCTGTGAAGGAAAGGAAGGAATTTTGATTAATGCCAGCAGAAAGGTGTGTGTTAACCAGCTTATGTTATGCATTCAGAACTTTGCATTGTTTAATCAAAAAAGGTTGAACAAATAAAAACTGCAAACAACCTATTAATTTGATCCTACTAAACAAGTATGGTGAGTCAAGAGATCTTTACATTTTCTGACTGTCATGTTGATTAATTGTGGTACAGATGCATTACCAAGCTGTTGTGTTTTCCTTTTCTTTTCAGCAGCTCTTTTGAGGGATTGCCACAACAGAATATTTTCGACCTTCTCACCTTGTCCCAAACCAGCCCTCTACATCTCCCCATTTCATAAATCCACAAAATGTCTCAGCGTTGCCTCTCTAACATTGCATCTAAACCATCTTGTCCATTTTTGTCCCTGTCTTAGCATCTTCAGCTTCAAATCCTGTGGTTTAGCACCACTGTCTCCAAACTATTTGTCATAGCAGGCCTTCAATTTCATACTGGCAAAAATCACCTCTTGCACAGGACTATAACCCCACCATCTTGCCTCACCTGTTTTTCTCTTTTTCTATCCATTGACCTCTAGTAGCCTACTTACACTCATTTGCTCTCACCACCTGTACTCCATAAAACTTTATTTGTACCATTCCTTCTCTTTCAAATATGTATTCTGTATAGTTTCCCTAGTTTTAATTAAGTTTGGGCTATTTATGTATCTTGAGTTCACCACCTAGGCACAAAACAGACGTGCAGGTTCTAACCAGTTATATAATCAGGTCATTCCAACATAGTTCATAGCAGGGTATAACTAGTTAAGACGTATTGAATTCGTTGCAGCTAAACCTACTGGACTGTACATCTCTACGGCCCCACTGGTATTTCATGTGGACAAGCCCCTTTTAAGTTTTTATCCTCTTCACCTCTACCCTTCCAGCTTAATTGATATCCCTGATATTATATCTTCCATTCTCCCCATTTATCATTTTTTCCATGCAATGCTTCCACATATCAAAAGTTTCTCGTTTTATCAGGATCGTAAAAACGTATTTTGGCAGTTTTCACTTTATCAGCATCTACCAAATTTACTGTATATACCGGGCAGAGTCTGACAAAAATGCCAAAACCAAAGCTGGGACGAACAAGTTGCTTTTGCTTTATTCTGCAAATCATGTGCAACATATTTAACACCTTGTATTGTAATTAATATTTAATTTAATCTTCTCATAGTAAAAATATATATTTAATTGATTATAGCTATAAGTAGATAGGACCTTAAATCCTTTTAAATAAAACCAGGACTGGTTGACTTGCATGATCATAAGACTCACAAAGAGGCTATCTGGCTTTCACACAACAACGCTGACCATTAGAACAATATTACTTTACTTATATAAGTTATTTATACCCAAACCATTAGGGCGGCTACATTTTTATCCATGAACAGCTGAATGACAAACACAGCAGTTTTAGAGCTTTATGTTTCAAACTACCACTAAGGAGTGTCTAAAACTCAGTTTTAAGAACTTTTTAATGTATGGTTCCCTCTAAACCATTTGTAGAGTTAAAATTGTTTTGACCAAAGTGTATTTATAATGGTCCTGAAGATGGAGTAAAGGAAAACCTTCTATTCATAGCAACGTGTTGGAGTCTTGCCATCTTCTGCTCACCTGTTTGGGATATCCCCTCCAGCACTCTCTGTGATCCCAGAACCAGGGAGTCTGGAAGATTCAGGAAACAATCTTTTATTAAAACACAAATTGTACTAAATATGATCTCAGCACTATAAACAAAGTGAATGAACTTGAAGGCACCTCTCTGTCAACAGGTATACAGATCTTTTACAGATCTGTCATTAGCTTATTAATGTTCATATTGACGCTACACATGTTATAAAATTAAAGCATATAACTCTGTTAAAAAGAGGCTGACAAACTTACATCAATCAGCGAGCAGAGTCCGGCGACAAAGGAAACAAGGTAGAACACAAATCGCCAACTGCACACATTGTATATCATCTTTTACTTTTTACTTTAAATAAAATTGGCAAACATTTCCATCAAATTGAAAAAAAGATAGAAAACTTGACACTTTGTGACACTGATTCTGCTATTTAAAACCCATCAATGAAATAAGCACAGAGAAAAAAGAAACGAAAAAACAGACAATAAAAATCCAGAAATTTACGAAGGTCATGAGATGCTAATCTAGTTATTTATAATAACTAATTTATTAAATCAAGTTAAAAAAAAGAAACTCACGATGCCTCACAGAACTTTTTAGTGTTGCTTGGTCGGTCCTGGTTCCTTCTGTGTCGGAACCAGGTTTGAATCTTTCTTTGAGAGAGTCCACACTGCCGGCCCAAGCTCACCACTTGACTCTAAACCCACACACGCACACACACACACACACACAGACTATTGAAAACAATGTTTCACATTTCAAATTAATTTTCCCACTTTAAGAACCTCAATTGTTTAGCTAACTGATGTACTATAGTAAAATGTCTGAATGTTTTTCAAGGGGCGCCAAATGATTATTTTATGCTCAAATTGAACATCCATTCAAGATGGATAAGTCTTGAAATACATGTATTTTTTCATTCCTAAAATAACAGATTATATATTTAAAATCATACTTTTCCAGACTATTTTATCATATTTTCAAGTTATTATGAATATTTGAATCAAAATCAGCTGGATTTTTGTGCTTTTTACCACAAAACCTGAAACAAACCAGTGTTGAAATCAAACATTTGCATCAAACTTTGTTCCCAAGAACCAAGAAATGTAAACCTCTCAAAGGACAAAGATTCTGAAAGACACGAAAACACAGATTTTTTAATTTTTTATTTCGAAAGTGTTTTATGGTAATGACTTAAAAACTAAAGTGATTAATTAATGTGGAAAAACAAAGGTTGTGGTAAATCAAAGATAAAACACTGGCAAATTTTATACAGTTGATTAAGAAATAAAGTCAATATAAAGTCATAAACTTTAAAAAAATTTTTGCACACCCAATTTTCACCTATCTATACCAGTGTTTCCCAAAGTTGGGGTTGGGACCCTAATTTGGGTATATATATAAATAAGTGTTGCTCTTGAGATCTTCCTGAAAGACTAAGCTGAATACCATTTTATAAATAGTGTAAAAAGTTACATTCGCTCTTGTTGTTGATTGGGTTCCCAATGTTTCACTTTTTAAATGACTTAGTAAAAATGCGAGCGGATTCAAGAGTCAGAGTCAAGACTCTGTTTTACTTGTATCTTTTGGGTCAGATGTTCGAAAGTTTGGAAACAACTGCTCTATACCTATCCAGACCTTTCAACTATGTGTAATATCCCTTTCATTATGTCAGAGTGAGGTACTCTCAAAGAGTTATGTAAACATGTGTGCTCTGTCAGTGTGATGGTGCCTGCCCACTCCTTTCCTGCACACTGATACTTTACACAAGCTTCTGTTACAACTAATAGGTCTGAGGAGGGTGAAACTTAATTACAAGGTTATTCTCACTTAAAGCAGAAAAGGCACCACATAAATCTTTTTATGAGGCTACAGCAGTTGACTGACACAATATTTAGGAAGTTATATATTTCTTAAATGTTCTCCTTCATCTTCTAAGAACACAGACTTTGTTTTATACTGTGGGTACAAGCTGAGATGGACACGACAGAACAATAACAATAAGCTGAGCTCACAGGAAAACGAAAAGCTTACAAACATGTCAAAAATGTCATGAGGAGAACATAATTGCATGTACCTATACAAACTGCAAACATGTGTTTGCATGGGTCTCATTAAACTGGAAAAAAGTTAAATTACAGTTCAAGTCATGTCTTGTTGGTACAGATGTTCAGACAGGCACACCGGTGCTCTTATTCCACCTGCCTGTGAAACAGGTGGAGAATTTCCATGTAAAACACACTTGCCTTCTCCTTTTTTCTGATGAAGAATGGAAATATATGCAGAAAGATTCACATCTATTGTGAATTGTTTCAGATTTTTGTTTTATTCTGGAATAATATTCAGTCAATTCAACTAAGACAGATATAAAGTTTACTCATACGGAAATTAAGCTTTAGGCTAAAGAACGTCCTGAAAAATGATAACCAGTGATTTCAGGAAGCTGCAAAGTCGAATTAAATCACTTTATGATCAGTGGATTTATATAGCTCTGAAATAACCAGACAAGAGACTTTAAAAATTGAAACAATGTTTTCATTTCACCTCAGTAGTTACATTTAAAATAATAATGAAAAAAACAATATTTTAACTACATAAAGAGGCTAGCAATCTAGTTTTAACTTTTTAAAGACAGAGGCGGATTCCGGTCTGTAAAAGTCCCTTTCTTTAAACTGAAGATGCTCGTCTTAATACACCCTCATGACACACGAACCTCTCAGTCAGGGTTAAAGATAATTACTTTCCCTGCAAAAACATCCTCATTCTAACAGCTCTCTATTCAAAAACAAGGAAACTGCCCATTTTGAGTTTCACCAATGTTGCAAAACTGCATTACTGTACACATCACATGAACACCTCTACAGGTTAACCCCCAACCGCAACCAATTTTAATTGCAAATGTCAATATGTACACACTCCTTCATTCTTTCAAAAGAAAGTGACACATAATGTTTGATTCATTTGCTTAAAAAAATTCCAAACAGGTTTAACAGGCGGAGGTGACACGTGCCTTTTACAATTGCATCTTGTCTACAGCCAGCAACAACTTTTAAACAAGTTATTTTATTTCGACTATTAATCTTAATAAAAGTGCAACCTTTAACTGCTCTATATATTTAACAAAATAAAAGGCTAAAACTATTTTAATTAAGTCTTTCTGGTGTTGTGTTGCTGCACAGTGGCACAGCTGAAAGAAGGTTCTAGACTTAAATCCTAGCCTGTGATCTTCTTGCATTGAGTTTGCAATTTCAAGGCTCCGCCTTTCTCCCACATACATAAAAATGACTGTTAGATTAAACTGGTTCCTCAAAATCCCCCCAGGTATGAATCATTGCTTGCATGGTTGTTTGTCCTGTGTGTCTCTCTGTTCATGGGATGTCAACCTGTCCAGATCTTACCCCGCCTACTTGCTCGTTGACCCCATTAGCCAATTTTCCGATCACTGTCACTCAGCTGATACTGGCAAAAACCGTATTACAAGGAAAATAATTGGTGCAAAATCAGAGTTTTATTCCCTGACAATGAAAAACAATGTTTTGCTTTGTAAAGAGAAGAGGATGAATCAGGAGGAAGAGGAGTACGAACTTGTGATGGTTGCCGACTGATGTGTTTATAGAAGGCATCCAGCTTTTGGATAGTCGGAGCTTGAATCCGAATCCGATCCTTTACACCTAAATACTTGCTAAACGGAATGGCGATGATCCTGAGCAGAAAAAAACAGAAGAGAAAAATGTGTTTTTATCATTTTTTTTGTATTATTGTAATACTTAATGCACAACATAGAGGAGAATGATGTGGATAAGCTGTAATTCAGACATCACCAATTAGAGCCATCAGCTGCAGCAGCTGCCCAGTGTGGATCTTCATTACAGTACTGAGCAGCGTAACATGATAGCATAACAGTTCATTATGAAACTTCTAACAGCTTGCAGAGCTGCGCCTATCGGTCTATTGTGACATTTGGCCAGGTAGCCTGATATGGCATCAGGAGACACTTGATCTGTGCATGTTTGTGAGAGCATGTGTAGGTCAGAGAGAAACATAGGGACAAGGAAAGTCGAGGGACAATGAGAACATCTGATAAAGAGCAGAATGTTTTGACAAATGACAGTAACTGTCCACACTTCGGCAGTATAATCACATGTGCAATTCTATCTCAGAGATAATCATCACACAGTGATAAGGAAGGGACAGATCAGGGAGACGGTCATCTTGGCTTTAAGGAGAGATGCACATAGTCTCAGATTACAAGAGCACAAAACAAACGCAGACATGTGGTAAGCTAAACACAGAAAACAGCTGCAGCCTGAGATGATCGAATGAAGAATCTCCTCATCCATCTTGCTACACAACAACTAAAGCCGCAAGGATGCCCATCACAACCACAATAGAAAGCCACAAACTGGTATTAATCTGTTATTGCTAACCTTTTACCCATTCAAAGCTAATGTTACTTGTAATAACATTAATCTTAAATACCTCTGAAAGTTCAACCAAAGGCAGACAAAGCTGTCTCTATGCCACAGCATGCACCATTTCACTTCAGGCAGTTCAGATAATGAGGCAGCTGATTAGTAAAAGCATACAAAAACTTCTCTCCTATCTGATCCACTCTCACGTGTGTCTCCATCTAGTTGCTTTCACACTTGACTCCTGTGTGTTTAGCAAGTTTCAGAAGAAGTAACACTTGAAGAAAAAACCCCAAACAATTACGATTTATTCTCTCATCACAATGAACTTGGGAAATTGGTAATTTATCATTCTATGAAGGGAGATTTTGTCAAAAGATTGCAAGTAGTGAATATCTAAATTGCTGTAGATGACCTGCAGTCATCAGTTTGAATAAATTCAGTTAAGTTAAGTTATTGGCTAGCAAAGGCGGATCTAAAACCACCAGATTTCAACATTCAAGAAACAACACAAATCCAGAAAATCTCATTGAGGTTCACACCAATTATATTTTATAAATCATCATCAATTTGCATGGAGCGGTTATTTTAAACAAAAGCCGGTAGGTATTTACATGCAAAATTAAAGGAAGGACACAATATTGAGAGTAGAACTTGTGAAGCATTCCAGTAACACTCGCTATCTGATCGTAAAGTGTTGTAAAAAAGAAGATGTTAAAGTCTGTCACACTGCCTTCTGTTTTATCCACTGGAGGATTAAAGCGATCAAATTTGTTGCCAGCAGGAATTTGACAGAACAAACTTTGAATCAAGTCGTTATAACAAATATGAGTTGATTCCTATAAGAATTAACAGAAAAGAGTGAGGGTTGCAGGTTGACAGCTACGGTCTCTATGATCCAACTGTATGTTCGGCGCAGCTCAGCTGGGACTAGGAAGGATGGTGGATTTAGCAAGTCAAGCAGCTGTTTCAGAGCCCTGGAGATATCGTTATCCACGAGAGGAGTGACCGCAGAAGAACAGAAACTAGAGTAGTTTTAGGTGAAGCCTACACTAGTTGGACCGATATAAAACATTTCCATAACAACAAACACTCTCAGAAACGACAACTTTCCTTCTGGATTGGTAAGCTAGCTCATTTGCTAACTTTGCTAACGTTAGCTCTTAGTTAAACTCTTCTAAAATACATTCCTCATTGGACACAGTTCAGGTTGGTCACTGCGCTTATCTGCAGCGAACCAAGTTACCAAACAGCTAGAATGATGTTTTTATTGCTGTAACTACAACCTAGCTAAACTAGATGTCACTAACATGCTCATGTTCTATACCCAACCTTTAATTCAATGTAACCCTTTAAACCCAAAACAATACAAATTATGATAATAGACATGGATGGAGCCGATGGCAAACAATCTGTCACCTCACTGGATTATGAAAACAGTTCTGAGGTCTTAAGACATAAAGTTTCTAACATTCTGAAGGACCAAACACTCTAAAAGAAAGTGTAGAATCTTGAGAGGTCCACCAGTATCCATTCATCTCTCAAGCAAACATAATAATGGAGTAGGGTCGGAGTATGGCCTCAAATCTATATTGCCATATAATCTAAAGCATGTATGTTAATGATATGTATTGTGGTAAATTCTTTTTTTTCTTTATATATGTCAAAATGACTGCTGATGATGATTTATTCTTTCCAGATACATTGCAGCAGAACAACTTCAAAAAGGTTCAGAATCCCATTTAAAGAACATTTATTGCCTATAATGCATCTAAAAAATATTCAATATTTTTCCAAAATAATGCAACACAAAAATGTTCACAACATTTAGTAAAGATTAAACTATTTTAAGTAAAATAAAAGCTAAATATGTTAATAAAGTTCAAAAATGTCTGCTTTTCTGGTTACTTTTTTATACATTTGATATCGCACAAAAAGACACATGTATATATTTTGAATTAAATGATTAAATGATTCAAGTTCAACGAGTTTCTTTTCCGTTAAAAGAAAATCATCAAACGTTAAACTTTCAATATCTAATGTGAAGACTGAACATCAGTATCTTTGCGTGCCTGGTATAAAGTATGAAGGCACAGCTTGATGACATCATCAAAATGCATAACTGCAGAATGGCGGTGTAGTCAAAATCTCTATCTTTGGCTAAATTTATATAATTTCTAACTTATGCCTTTATATTGCCCACTAATATAAAGTAGGGATGCACCAATACGGATACGGGTATCGGGTATGATCGGGCTGATTCTTGTGTACTGTATCAGTTGATCACTGGAAACGTTTTCAGAACTCTCTAGATGCATCACTGACAAGATCTAAGGAGACTTAAATTAAAACTGGTTCGATTCCTGTTGTGCCCTCTAAGAAGCTGCAGTCATTTTCAGTCATTGTCAGCCATGTAGCATTTAAAAATGTATTTACTAAAGCAAACAGATCAAATGCATCCATAAAATGAATTCACATCCTGTTTTTATATACTGACAGAGAAGGCATGCTAACACTACAGACCTAATCCCTCCATTTACACCCCTCATGTGACTAGAAGGGGGGCTTTAATCCCTCAGTGAGACAGACATCATACATAACTTAAAATTACACATGCGATAAAGCCTAAAGGCTTAGAAACAGTGTTGGCTAACCTCTCAAATACATATCTTAGGGCTATAAATGCAAAGGCCATTGGCAATGTGATGAGGAGATCCCTGGGCAGAGGAAACCGTTCGTCGTCGTTCTTCTTCTCGATGTCCTGCCAGTGGACCCCAGGAGGAAACCAGTATTGCTCCTGCCACAGCCACTTGTTCAACAGGGCCTCCATCCTGAGAATTAGGAGAGAAGGAGATGTTTTGTTTTGTATAATACAACTTCTGTACTACCTAAATTACAAGCAACTGCCCAAAAATTGTAACTACATTTTAACTACATTAACATTCTGAACTGGTCCCATCAGGTAAATGGTACCACTACATTAATCAAAGCAGAATCAACTGATTGCTACATAGCTTACTGCTTCCGCAATGTAAAAATGCTGAACCACTGGTATTATTGCTGTTATTTTATATGTTTTGTCTAATTTGTGTTTTTATATATCTGCGTTTGATCTATTTAGCCAATTTTTAACACCCTTCTGTTAAATGAAAGATGCACTAACTTTTAAACCTTATAAACGTGTGTTTTTGAAATGTTTTGGCAGCACACAAGGATTTATCATTTTTATTTTCCGAGCTCTCACTGCCTGGGAACGTCCTGCTGCTGAAAACAGACTATACGACTTTCTCTCCTGGGACGCCTCCCAGAAGTACTGACTGAGTTTTTATTTACGGCAGTACGTCACACTCTAAAGAGAGGTAATAGTATAATGTGGATAATATCAAAATCTTAACACTGTACCTCGTCGCTCAACATGATAATTTAGCAACTGACACACCGTTAGTTCGATGTGTTTTGCTGTTTTGGCTAGCAAGCTTGTAAAACCGTCAGTTCACGGGCCTGTTCAGATGCGCTCAATAGAGATTTAGTTTTACGACAGTGACGTTACGCCGCAAGCTTTGAGAGGGCGATAGAGGGCAAATATCCACAAAGTTCTGCAGTGCATCTTTAATATGTTGTATTAATGTAAACCTGCTCAATGATTTGATTAGATTCTTTATCTGTCTGTAACTTTCTTTACATTCATTCACATTAATTCAGGCTTGGAAATATTGCAAAGTAATATACCAATAGGGCATAACATTATAATCCCTGACTGTTGAAGTAACACTGATTCTCTTTTGATCATGTGATCATGTTATTAGTGGGGGGCATATGTAAGATAACAAATGAAACAGGTAAAATAGTCAAGCAAAAGGATTTGAGGGATTCAGAGAAGAATTAAACTGCTATGGCTAAACAATTGGCATAAACTCCAGCTCTTGTTTCGTGTCTTCTTTCGTGGTCAGCATCTATTAAAAGCGGTTAAATGAAGGAAAGGTGGTGAAAGAATAGGGAGTAAAGGCTGGCATGTGAGGTCTGACACATCAGACAAAAAGTTGGTGAAAAAGGTAATGATAAAAGAAAGGTGTCAGAAGACACAATGCGACAGAGTTGGTTACAAACGGGGCTGCATAGCTCCAGACCAACCCCAAGCTGATCCCTGTCCTCCAAGGAAAGCGCAACCAAACAGCTGGTGCCTCTGAGCACATTAAATGGAAGAAAATATTTTTGTCCCTCTTATCTGGAGAACCCATGACACTATGGGTTCTATACAAATGACGAAAGCTGATGTAGGGAGTGATCTGCACACACACATTGATTACTTTTGCTACTTTGACACACCTATCCAAGCAATACTGCAGACCATGCGCATCATATTTAAGCAGCACAGCAATGAATTTGAGGTCCTAAAATCCCACAGATCTAAAATAAAAAAAGTTTCAGATTTGCCAATCCATGGAGGACACATTTAACATATCAGGGTACGTCACCTAAAGGTTACAACAGCAGACTGAGGGGTATAGTGGAGTCATTTTAGACAGACAGTTTTGTTGAAAAACAGGGGTCCATGCACGCTATTGGGCAGCTGGTCATAATGTTGTGCCTGATCAGTGTATAACAGCATCATTACTGCACCGCAGCAAATTTAACAAAGAAGATCTTTAAGGGTTATAATAATAGCATAGATCTTACAACACCTGCTGTGTCTGTGAACACAACACAGACAGAAATATAACAAATGTATTTTTGCAGCTCATCTTTGCTGCTCCGGCCTATAATAGGCTGCAGCCTGTGATTTGGGCTAAAATGCTGTTCCCTGGTATTGATCAGGCTTTCCGCGCTTTCTGCTAACAACACATAGCCTACTACAACGCAACGGAAATAAATCAACATCAGCAAAATTGGAGCGTCTCTGTAGAAACAGGTACATCGGTATTGAGGATAAACGCATTTTGATCAGTAATGACTCAGTAAAACCTGTCCGCGCAGAGAGACGCCCACCTCTCTCCTCACCATTTCATCCGGAAAATCCACCCACCTCTCTATCCATATGTTTTCTTTTTTTCGTCTAAAATCCAAATCTAATGGATCAACAGAAGCATTATATTGAAGGGAAATGTTGCGCTCACCTGTCCAGGCTCATGATGTGCTGAGGATGAGAAACGAACAGCGGCAAATGGGTGAGGATGAGGAGGAGCTTGTTTTTACGCCGCCTTGCGTCTGGGAAGGGCGGGGGCCGGCGCGCTGTATTATCACCATTTATCATCAGCTCTACGGATTTGATGCTTCGACAGAGCGCGTGAAGCAAAGTAACCTCTGTCATTACTGAATCATGCATTCTTAACGTAACATCAATACCTTGCACGAACTATACCTTGCAACATCCTGGAGATAAAAAAAAGAATCTGCAGTGCCTACAAAAGCATTCACACTCCTAGACTTTTCACTGTTTGGTCAACTTTACATTTACTGTTATTTTAATTGTGATTTTATAAAGAAGTAAAGACGTTTTTGAATGTGTGTGTTTTTTTTAAATACATATTGCTCCTCCAGAGTCATTACTTTTTAGCTTTTACTGCAATTACAGCTGAAAGGCCTTTTTTGTTGTTGTTGAAAATGTCTTCAGTAGCTTTGAACGTCCAGAAACATGTATTTTGGCACATTCCTTTCTGTAGAAGAGCTTAAGCTTAGTCAAACTGGATGAAGATTTTCTGTGAATATTCCAGTTTTGTTCCACATTTTCAGGTAGAACTTTGGTACTGATTTGTCTTGGCCTCTCAACACGTGAACTTGACTCATGTAAGCCCCTTCAGGTTTGGAAATATGTGTGCCCTAATTTGTCATTTGCCATTTTTATTATTGGATAACACCTGAATTTGCAAACCAGAAGAAATACAACATTATGAGCAAACACTTGTCTCTTTAAGGACTATTTTAGTAATTATTTGGATGACTACTTTTACTTGTTTTTGACGGGAGAAAGTTATACAGAAATGCTCAGAGGCAGTCCCAGAATGTATTGGGCTTGACGCAGAATGGGATTTGTGATCCCAATTGGTGCCCAGTGTCGACTAAAGAGGTTCTTGTACAAATTGCCCTCCCCTCTCCTTCCTCCCTTTCAACCTTGCCCCCACACTCAATGTGTTTCAAAAAGGTAAACATGTAATCCATATAGAATAAGCAAGTCTAAGTAAGTAATATTGTTGTGTTCATTTCTGTTCAATATAAGATGGTACTGATAAAAAAAAAAAAAGAGGTAATAAAAGGGTGCTTTTTGTGTTTTATAGAATATATGTTCAGGATTGAATAATACAATTCAAGTTTAACCTTTCTTTAATCATGTAAAGTACTTTAAAACACCTTGTTGAAAGTACACTTGATTTGGCAAGACTTCTAAGTGATTTTCCAAGCTTGATGTTTGCCTTTTTTGTGTTTATCAAATCAAACTCATGAGGCAACAATAAAACTCAGAAAATAGTTTTTACTCAACCCTAAATATTATGATTAATCTTAAATATCAAATCAAGAACACTGAGCAAAATGTGAATCCAACGTTATTTGTCTTACTTATGAAGTTTGACTATTGTTTCTGATTTTCAGTGTCACGACTGTAATATTTTCAGTGAATATGAAATGGTTTTTAAGCTTAGACACATGCAGCACAAATGTAAAGTAAATAAGGAGCTAATGAGGATAACATGCTTTTAAATGTCATCCAAATATTTTTCTCTGAATAATTACGAGCAGTAAATTTGTTGTTTAATTTAAATGTTAAACACATATTCTTTATAAAGGAATTTAAATTTAAAAATTGTTTTCACATTGTATCATCAGAAATGTTTGTAAATCCTTTCATCAAATTCAAAACGCAGATTCTTCAAAACAGTAACTAGAAAACTGAGATTTTGCCTTGTGAAGTTTTGGGGCCTCCGGCTGAACTAGGGGCCCAAAACAACGGCATTGTCTGCTGATGCCTTTGGCTTTTGCCACTGTTACTTGAGTAAAATGTTTTGTTACTGTACCCACCTCTGCTTTTGGCACAGTAGTAATGTTTAGTTTGAAAAGAGAAGGGAAAGCATCTGCTTGACCCCCTCAATCTCTAAAATGAATTCAAAGCAGGAATAGTTCATATAACTGAAAATTAAAGCTGTTAGCATTCAAAAAGTATTCTTTTTAACTGCCATAGATTGTTATCTTGATTGATTGGAAAGATCAAAATTATTTTAAAGTTTCACTGTTTAACTTTAACACCTTAACAGAAACATTTGCTGGGATTTTGATTTTTAAAATGAAAATCCCCTCTTCTCAAGAAATTCAGAGATCTTGTACACAATGCACTGCATATTTAACACAGGGCTGAATATATATAGGAAACTGTTGGAGCAAAGTTAACAAATGTGGTGTCATTTATCAGGGATAGGTAGATATGCAAGGAAGGCTGATAGAATGCAGAGGTATGCTCATGTGATTGATTCATACCAGCCATAGTTCGGTAAAAGTCACAAGAGAAATGACTCAGGAAGAATGCTCCTCCAGGAAGCTGTTTACATATATACTGATTTCAAACGTCCTCTGTTTGCCATACTGACATAAAAGTTATTGCAATAACTACTAGATCGATAGATTTCAAAAGTAAAAGAAATCAGGTTCAAGGATACTCTGGCTTCATGCTTAAAGTGTCTTAAACTGATAAATGTGCACTCATATATGTCACAATCTAATATTTTAGCGGCCTGTCTAGCATAATCTATTTAAGGGATAAGAAGCAATGTGTAAGGAGATATTTAGCTCATTATGATGAAGTTGTACTCCGACAAAGACAAACATTTCTGTCTCTTAGGTGTATTACAGGAGTTTTAGAAAGCAAAGCATCAAGGAAGTTAACAAAAGTGAAAACTTAGATCTGCAAGTTTAGTCTGGTTTGTGTTGCTAATACCTACTGTCTGGGTCCAAGACAGTAAATGCAAAATAAATACTCAGATGTGATGTTTTCCAGGAAATGAGCCTAATTTCGGCATGTGACTGTTGAGATAGTGAGAGCGACGAGATTAAAAGATTTTTTGTCTGTCTGTTTTTTTTTTTCTGTTTTGAGCTGACTGATTCTGAAAGTCTAAGCAATATTTTTAGCGTCATGATGCAAAGATAAGTCATTGTCGCTGAGCAGGGCTGTGATTGTGTCATCATGGCTGTCTCCAAAGGAAAAAAGTCACACATCACACTCACCTGGGTGTGTTTTGTTCCTCCTTGCTCGTTTAGATTGCCAGCGATGACAATTCAAACACTTTTCTTGTTCTCATACCCTTTCTCACAAGTGCTCACATAAAGACAGCTGCAGCCTTGTAATAACAGGGTGTCGTTGCATAATTGTCACATACCTTTCATCATACACATGAATAATTATTAAGTTAATATATGAGACAATGCTATTTTGGTAAACTCAAGTTTCAACTTTTAACTTGATCAGGGATAAAAAAAAATGACACATGATGTATTATAACATGATTTGATATGAACATTTCATTTGCATAATCTCACACCAAAAATGTGGAAAAAGTCCTTTGTATGACTGTAGAACATTTATTTATTCAGATAATATTTTTTTTAGAAGGCAGAAATTCTTCAAAAATCACTTTTAAATTAAAGCAACAAAAGCATTTTTTTATTTGACTTTGGTTTTTTAGGTTGATCAGACTTATTAGAAACTGTTCATTTGTAAATCAGCACTTCTTGGAATCATGAGGAGTAATAAGGATATGAATGATATATAAGGATATGATTTCCATTTCTTTTAGCTACAGGCAACCAGACAAAACCAGGACGCATATTTATCCTGCAACCATGCAGGGTGGTAAGAAGGTTTAAAAAACTGAAAGCTCCCTATTAGAGAACTGCAGCAAAGACTGTCTGTTTTTTGGGACTGATGCCCAAAAAAGCCTTTTCTTTCCTGTCATCACCAAGATAAATATGTAAAAGTGCTGAACTATGTCCTATGGAAAAATACAACGTTTTTCCTTTGAAACAAACATTCTTAGTGCCTCTGGTGTTATACAAAGGATGAACATGCTCGTAAAACATCTGTTTACCACTGTGTGTGAAGGATCTGTTATGCTGTGGGTCTGTTTCGTTTTAATGCACCGATGGAACCTCGTTAGAGTCCACTGCATCATTGTCTCTTTGATCAATAGCCATTTAGCGGTTTAGTGATATGAAACACATGGCCAATCAACACAGAAATGGGTAACCAGACAAAAATAAATCAATCTTCCTCCATCACAATGCCCAGACCTGAAGACCAAAGAAAAACCAACCGGTTTCTCTAGTCTTTTGGTAAAAATATATTTGTGCAGAGTATTTACAGCAGCAGTGCTAATAATTATGGAACACATGATATTGTTTACATGGCATATCACCCCTTCACACAGAATACATTTATGCAAAGACACGTTTAACTCTAAAATCTATGATGTAATGCCATCTCAACAAAAGATAATTTTATTTTAGGGCTTTTTACACTTCTTTATTGCGGTGCTAATATATGTGGCTAAAGTTAAGTTATATTTGTTCAGCCTGTTTTTGTAGATGTCATAGTGAACCTGGAGTATAGTTTTCCTAAATTTTCTCTCAGCTCGGCGACGCTCCTTTTTTTCACTACATACCAGTAGTATCTTTATAACAAAGAAACAACTGACCAAAGACACACTGTAATTTCTAACAATTACAATTTGTATTTCTCATCTTTCACAGTTTAATCTTTAGCATGGAGAGTTGACATTGATCATGTTTTTAGAAAAAGGAATGACATGTCATGCAGTAAAAAATACTTACCATGCATAACCATTCAGTGCAAACTGAAGCGATCATCTGTGGTTTTAATGTGCAACATTTTGTTAAAATCTTTATCCTATTTTTTATAACTAATTTGAGGTTTTCTTTACTTCCTATCTGTCTTCACAACAAAATAAAAAGTTCATTTGATTACTTCCAGCTAGTAAAACTAAATTAAATAACAAAAATGTATATTTCACAACAATAGAAAACACATTTTTGCATTACATTGTCTTAATAGTACGGAAAAGAGCAAAGGAATTTCATGTTCTCATTTTATTGCTGCAGCATGATTAGAAGAGGTTGTATGTCTTCTATTTTGAGTTTCTTTGAAGGAGTTTTTCTTTCCCTTTGCATATCATGACCAATCACTGCAATGGTTTCTAGGATTTCTCTTTGTTGGTTGCTTAAAGATCCAAGCATTTAATTTACAACACAAAAAAGTATAAACCTTCATGGCAGCTTCGCAGTCACTTTAAATGAGGAGTATGTAACATGATTCTAAAGCAGTAAGAATAATATATAGAAGAATAAAAGTCTGTAGCTCGAAACCCAGTCGGTTTTCTTCTAGACAGATTGCCAAGCACAAAGCAGTGTTTCCTTCCAGGAACAACTATAATGCAACCAAGTCCTTGCGGGAAAAAAGCCCAGGGTTCAAAATGTGCACTCTTCTGTCTGGGACGGCAGAAACACAGCTAGGTTGTGAGGAATGTGGACAGGAAACAGTAGCAGATGCAGCAGCAGTGTGCAGGGTTGGGAAAGTTACAAAGAAACTGTAATATATTTCACATTACTAGTTACAATGTCAAAAATGTAATATGTTTGCATTACATATTACTGTCTTAAAAATGTATCTGAGTTACACTACTTTAAGTTACTTTAAAATATCTTAAATATTTACCACCACTTCTAACCACCGTAACTTATGAATTTAAATTTTACTCAAGAGTCACACCACAAATACTGTATTTTTAACACTATTTTATTAAAATTAAGTCTCTAGTTCCTTTGTATGCCTTCTATTTCATGGTAATGTTTGTTAAATCTAATCAAAAGAAGGTGCTGAAAGTGTTAATCACAAAGATGGTTGACAAAGATGAGACTCCGATGTCTGAAGTCTTACAACAGATGGTTAGGAAAACAGTATGAATTATGCCGTTGTTTAAATATACAGTCAATCTTTTCCTCAACCGTCCTGATTCTCTGATGTTTTGGTTTTAAGCAACAAGAAGTGGATGGTGGCTCTTGTTCTACTGTATCCAACTTGATTTGGTCCGTTGCATTAGTTGGCCAGAAAAACAATTTAAAATGCTTTTGTAACTTGAGTTACTGAAATTGTAACTAGTAATATATTGCTATATATTTTGTAAGTAATGCATTACATTACTCAGTTACTGAAAAAAGTAATCTATTCCTGTAACTTTTTACTTTTGTAATGATTTACTCTCAACACTGGCAGTGTGCTGTATGGGACGCCCCCTTCCATACGGTCACGTTTCAGCAAGTGCAAAGCGGAGGATCACTCAACTAACACAAACCTTCTTTGGAAACCAAAACCAACCCATAATCACATCTCTTGTGTCTGATGCATTAAGTAGAACCGTGTTCTAATGCAAAATTAATTTACCTTTCATATTTTATTTTCCCAACACTAATACACTACACTAATACACTAATAATTCTATATTTATCCACTAGAGGGCACTATATATCTCAGTATTCCTGGAAGTTGGTCATTGGGATAATCAAGATGTTAACAGCATGAGCTAACAGTTTTCAAACACTCAGCAACAGTGCTCACCTCGTTTATGTTTCAGCACCATTTAAATTCTCACTGCATTAAGTTAAAATGCACATAACTTATTAAGCGTGTGTAGTTAATCAAAAAATCTAACTTTATTTATAAAGCGCTTTTCAAACATGATGCCTTTAATTGTTTTAGCTTTTGTTTTAGGTCCATCTTGGTTTTTACAGTCACTTTAGAAAAGACTTCAGACATTAAAAAAGCATCAAAGACAAGCTGATCATCATCTTTGGTGTTTATATTTCAATTAATTTGACAACAAATAAGAATAGGTAGAGGTGAAACCAGAGAGGGTCTATGCTGAAAAGCAATAGTCATTGATTAGGAAGAATTCAAACCAAAAACTATATTGGTTTAATGAGAAAATAATTATTATTTATACATTTGTCCTTCTTTATGACAGTAGTTTCTTAGTGAACTGGATGTCAAAGGAGTTCCTGGATTTTACAGCATCATGTCCTGCTTCTCCATATAGAGTGTAGGACTGGTTAGGACTGTTACCTCACAGTAAGAAGGTCACAGCTGTGGCGCTTGTGCATTCTCTCTGATAATTAGGATTATTAGGAGGGTCATTACCCACATGAGTGAGCTAGTATGCCTGGTTGTATGTCTCTGTGTTGATCCCTTGGATGGATGGGGGGGGGGGGCGGTACCCCATCTCTTGATGTCCACCCCCTGTACCCAAAACAGAACAAAGCGGTTATTAAATCTGGAATCAATAAAAAAATGTCACAAACCTGGAGAAGGCCTTAATTTTAGCTTTCTCTGTAAGTAAACATTTGCTTTGAAGATGAAGTTTTAAAAACCAAGAAAACACTGCATTACGCTACATATACAAAGGCAATCAACTTTATTTATGTAGTATTATTCATACACAAGGATATCCTTTACACAAATTTAAAATAATGACATTGGTATGACAAAAATGTTCAAGGAGTGCCTAAAATGTATAAGAAACAGATGTTGAAATGCATATTTGTGCAAAATTATGCCAGATAAGTAATATCATACAACCACAAACTATCATGCATTTTATTGAGGTTTTATGTGAAAGACCAAACACAAAGTAGCAAATAATAATGAAGTTGAAGGAAATGGATGGTTTCAGAAAAGTCCAGGAAGTAACTTTAGGGTATGTCTCTACCAGATCTATGCACATCTAGATAAATAAATGCATGTTCTTTTTTCTAAAGACAGTTTAGTTAGATCAGACATATTGAATCTGTAAACAGCAACTTTCATGTTGTACTGTGGATTCTCAACTGATTTATGTTGGTTTTTTGAGTAGGCCTTTCTTGTACAGTAGTATGCTTTGAAATAAATCATTCAGTTATATCTCTGGGTGCGTGGACAAGGTCTCCTTCCTGTGGGATTGTAAAACTCCTTCTCTTTCTGAACTATTTTGGAGCCTCTATAACAGTTTATTTTAATGTTGCCCTGTATTAAGCTGGATTCATTTTCTTCTTAACCCTAACCAGCCTCTGTGTCCTTGCTGATTAAAAGCATTCCTGTGGTGTTGTCGGGATCATGTACAATGCTGGGTTTTCTGTCCTACATATAATTTTGCTTTAATTGATTGACAGCAGCAGGGTGGGACACAGCATGGAAAGACATCAGTGATTTATCTGGGAGTGAGAGGAAGTAAATGGTTTAAAAAGACATGAGGGATTGAGAATGAGGTGTGACAGACTGCAGACGGGTGCAGACAATGATCAGATAGGAGACAGGAGGATGGAGCTGATGGCTCTAAAACTTTGTGATGCAGTTTATTCACTAATGTTCTTTAGCAAACCTCTAAACCTTCCACAAAACTGTTGGCTCCATCCTGTGATTAAATTATATGAAGTTGGAGAATATTTTCTAAATATGTTACAAAAAAGTCAGTTTCTCTGGATTTTATTTAAAGTTATTAGATGAAAAGGAGCTGAATGGAGACACTCAACTTTTCCTATTTTCAAATGTAATAATAGAGCAAACAAAACCGTACACTGTTTATATAAAGAACATTGTGTGTTTACCTGACAGGTTTTATTGGTGTGGGTAACTGGAAAAAAAGTCACCCTTTCTTTCTTGAAGGGGGTAAGTATCCTTTTACCTCCAGGAGTCAGGAAGTTTGAATGTCAAGTATGAAGTCAGCTACAGAGCCTCCATCAACCATCTGTTTACAGCTTCAATTAACAGGCAAACTTTAAGTCAGATGGACTCTATGTCATCTGGCTGGGGCTAATGCCAGGAAGTAATTTTTTTTACGAGAGCTACAGGTCAATGAAGGTAATCTCCAAAAGAACCTGTCAGTGTTATAACGCCAAGTTATAACGCTGTGCTTTCTGAGAATGTTTCAAGAGTTTATTGGTCATGAAAAAAGAGGAGATTTCCTAATGATAAAACAGAAAATACAGAACTATTTATACTTAATTCGGTTAGAACATTTCCTTAAGAATCTTTATTTGCCTTTGCAGGTGTGTTAATAACACTAGAGTGAAACAATATTGTCTGCTTGATAAACAAAGCAGCAAACATTTGCAATAAAGACAACAGATATTCAAAATAATTTGAACCATCTTTTCATAAGGGCAAAAAACAAACAAAAAAACCCCACACAAAATCGAAAGAAGATTTAATGCAAACCAGTCTTTTTCAAATATAATAGGCTGCAGATGTGACTTTGCCAACACACTTTTTTTAAAAGAAATACTGTGCATATTGAATAAACTTGTTACCACCTTCACCTTACCAGCTTACAAACCTGATTCCATCACAGCATTGTGTCCTACATTCATATTAGTCTCTAAATGCACCTTCTATACTTTCAGAGACACAGGGTCTTGATTCATGCAGGATATATATATGGTTAGTGTGTGGTTTTTGCTTGCTAAAGCAGTGATACAATAAGCACATAATGATATAACAACCAAGACAAGGACACTTTTACTTAATTTCATTTTCTAACCTCTAAAAACTGATGGGATGAAAAACTTATGTACTTGGAGAATGATTCATACAAGTAATAACAAATATAAATGAAAGGTACATTAAATAATACTGTTACTTCCATAAATTAATAATACTTTGAACTGTACAAATGTTAATTATTTTTGATTATATTAAATGAGAGGTAGGTGAACATAGGCTTCCCTGTGTCAGCCCACTCCTTTTGAGCTCTCTTGTTGTTGTAATTTGGGACGTTCTGTAAGAATATAAGACTAACTGCTCATATAAGTGTTCAATAAAAAAAATGTAACAGGTAGTAGCACTTCACAAAAGAAAAGTATAAAATTCTAGAAGTAAGAATATATATACATAAAGAACAAAACTACAAAACCAAAGTACGTATATGCACTTATTAAAATAAAGTGGCATACTCAGATTAGAATGTCCAACTGAATAGGATAATATAAAAACAAAAAATATTTACAGTGGCGGAAGTACATTACTTTTATACTATCATCTCTGTCTTTTTCTTGATAAATATGTTGTTTATTTTATTTATAAGAATCAACTGATCAAATGGAAATAAAATTTCATTTCATCCCTGTAGTCAGATAAATATTAGCTAAATCAGTCAAAGACTAGATCTTGCCATCAGTTTTACTTTCAGATGAGTCAGATGATGCAGGTAAATCTTCATCAGCACAGACAGAGCATTTGCACCATTTTTTGAAAATAAATTTACTAATGGTTTTATTGAATTATTCATACAGTGGAGTTTGTAAACATGTTCAAACAAGTATTTGTTAGTCTGGCTTACTGGTGATCTAATTATTTATACAGTATTTCGTGTGTACATGAGTTTCAATTAACCTAATTTGGGTGAGCGTATTTAAAACATTTACGGTGAAAACTGTGGAAAAGTTAAGGGCAGCAACCCCATAATGTCTAATAAGACTTTAATCAAATGAAAATATTATTTAGGATAACAGAATTTCTACTGAATGTGTAGATTAAGTAAAAGGCTGTTATCTTGGGTGAACAAAGATCTCTGATATAAATCAATAACACAAGCCACTCAGGTAATTTACAGAGGAATCTTACCATCTTACCATTTTCTTTTTCGAAGTGACTGCTGATCAGGTTGTTGGACAGCTCAAACTAGTGGTCTGTTAAGAGTTTTGAGCCTCCTTTTAGTCTCTGGTAGCATACAGCTAACAGTGGAGTTAAAGAAGACACCAAGCAGTATTGTTTCAGATCCAGGTCTGACATTTTTTTAAGCAAATACTTTGAAACTGTACATTTATGTTTGCAGATACATCCTCTGAAAAGAGAAACCAAGTGAATTTGAGACTTAAAATTGTTGCTTGTAATCTTCCAGCTTTCCAGCTAATGGTACATCTCACAAATGATCTGCTATTACACAAAGCTACTACTTAGCTGCTTTTGTCCTGGGTAAAAGTCAGAAATTCACACATGTTCTTTTTTTACTACATTCCTCAGTCAGCAACAACAACTAAAGGTACATTTTAGGAGTAGAATATGGGATAAGCTGGGCTTCACTACTGTCATATTAAAAGTAGTTTTAAATTTTACAACCTTTAAGTAGGTTAACAAATACTTTTTTGTTCATATTTTTAAAATAAAAATGTTTAATTGTAGTGATGCAATTTTCTAATCTATTAAAGGCTTTTTAACATCAGTGAGGATTTATAATTAATCTATATATGTTTCAACTAGAATTATGGAACTTTCAACATTATTCTAATTAAATAACATGCATCTGTATCCCAGACTTGCTTATTTCCTGTCAAATAAATATATCTCAAAATATTATGATTTTAGGTCCTGACATAGAATGTCAACATTCATGCTCATGTCAGAGAAAGATGATAACTAAAGGGGAGGAGTAATCATTGACAGTCTTTAAGTGTTGTAATAACTGTACAGCACTTTGTTCAATCCTTTTTTGCTTTTAAAAATGCTATATAAATAAAAATGGTATCGTATGGTCAGGGCCACCTTAACCAGCTGATAGGCCCTGGGACAGAGGAGCTCAGTAAGCCAACATATCTATTTTTTAATTGAACACCATTCAACATATAACAAAGTAGTGAATACCACCATCACATCTGCATAAACTTCAACAGTGATGACAGCAGAGACAAAGAACAGCAGCTAACAAGTCAGTGCAAGTTGTGTGTCATGCACACACACACACTTGTTTGTCTGCTCTCCTGCTCCCGCGCTCCTATCTGCTGCGTCTCCTCACCTGCGGTATCCTGCTGCTGCATCCTCTTCTCTGCCTGGTGTTTCAGTGAGCGAGCTATGTCCAACTTCTTTGGCTTACTTAAAGAATTCTGTCAGTTTAGGAGTTTTCTTCCTTATATCTTTGTCTCAAAGCTCCTCCTCATGAATCGCTTTCCTTTTCTGTGCACCGCTCTCAAATTTCTTCTGAAAGTTTTCGACATTTCTTTACATCTAATCGACCACGCCCTGAAATCACCCTGTTTGATTGGTGAGCTCATGGTGCAATGGGAACTTTAGAGGCCACGTGGGTGAGTAGGTCTTCTTGCAATTTGGATCAATCAGCAGCCTTAAATGAGCAAGAAGATGACTGACAGAAAAGCTGACAAGTAAAATTATGTTTCTTTTTTTATCTGAAATGATAGGCCCCCTAAGCGTCATAGCCCCCAGTTGGCCCGTGCATAGCTCTAGAACACAGAAAAAAATGAGTCTGGATGGAAATAACTAGTCCAAAGTAAACTGAGATAGGTGGCTTTAGTAAAGTTTCAAATGTAAATTTTGGGATTGATGCCAAGGTTAGTTTATGAAGTGAAGTCCAGCATTGCCTCTCTGTTTAACCACCTCCACAAGCAACAAACAGCAAAAATCTACAGATTTTTTGCTATAACATTGTTGAATGTTGCTGAGATACGCTCTCTTTTGGAAAGGCTGCAGCTCAAACCACCAACTCACTGGCTGAGAAACAAGCGTATGGTCTAAGCCACATCTGCCAGCTCATTAATCATTGTCACTGTTTTTCACTTTGAATAATCCTTCCACTTGGCACAAACAGTATGAAATGGGACATAAAAAACTAAATATAAATTACAATGATACAGGAAATTTCCATCAAAAGAGTTTGTTTGATAATGGAATTTCTGTTTTTTGTTTTTTTTACAGCGTTCTTCAGCCCCCTGATGTGTTCAGATGTCTTAAAATAAATGCCTTTTGCAAACTTGATGACCCTCAGACCCCATTTGAACTTAAACTTCAAAAAATGTTTTTACCTCCTTTAATTCTCTTCACTGTAAGTTATGATATACCAAATAAACCGATCACCACTGCAGTTGTTATTAATTTTTTAATTACTGCTCTGAATGTAGATGTAGTAATGTATATATGAAGTTCAAAACATATTGGTCTTACTTTAATATCTTTCCCTTTTTAAAAAGTGGCTAAAAGAAATGGACCTATTTGCCATGTAATTATATCAGTTTAGGCACATAGGAAGTCATGGAAACCTGGATTTGAAGATAGTAATTTGAAAATGCTTCCATTAGTATTGCTTTACTAGATCTGAGCATTTCTATTCTTACTCGAGAACAGTTTTTGGGTACTCTACCCACCTCTGGATTCCCAGCCCTATTACGCCTAATTTAAATAACACAAACCAGTGAATATTTGTGAAGGGGATGGAAAAGATAAATGATTTTAAATAGTGGGGTGTTCAGTTTTATTTAATTAAATACTACAATAACAATCTGGCTGTGATTAAATCTCATAGTAGTAACATGCACAAATATACTTGAATTTAGGACTGTGGTCCTACTGGAAGGTGAACATCTGCATCAGTTCACGTCTTTTAGGAGTCTAACAAGTTTTCTTACGGTGACTTTAGTTATTTCCATCCTTCCATAAATTCTTGCCGAGCTTCGTGTCCCTGCGAAAGAAAAACATGATGTTACCAACAAATCTTTGCGGGGGGCCTGATGTACAATGTGGATTTTCTGCCAGGTATTGTATTCTGGCATACGGGCCAAAGTAGTTTTGGTCTCCTGTGAACAGAGTACCTTTTTTTCATGTGTTTTATGTGTCTCCTACATGATTTGTGGCATACAGGACTTCCTCTAGCTTTTTTTTTCTGTAATTCTTTTCTTCTTGCCACTCTTCTAAGAATACTAGCTTTATAAAAAAACACAACTAGTAGTTGTCAAGTCAATAATCCCACCTGAGCTGTTAATATAGTTGTGATTGATTTTATGAAGGGTTATAGGCTGAATATCAAATGCTGAAACGCTCTTCAAGTTTTTTTGGCAAAAATGTAAAAAAAAATTATCTTCTAACTTCCTCTTCACTATAGTGTGCAACTTTCTGTTTGTCTGTAATATAATAACCTCAATGAACAACAGGTTTTTGTAGAGTTAACTTAAAAAAAGCTTTTTTTTTCAAGGTAAGCATCACACCTTTTTCAGTTATATTGGGTTTGTTTAATCACCACAAAAAGTTGGTAACATTTTCCTCATGAAATTGAATACTCTCCAACAATAATTTGTTGCTTGCAAATGTGTTTTCAAAGGTTATGACAGCAGTGGCTATAAGGAGGATATCTTTACAAGCGGGGCATTGTTGATTTGCTCCTTGCATAGGATTTGTCGACAATTAGGTAAATATAGGATTCTGCCAGCCTGATCCTGAAACAATGCATGTGTTTGTGCATTAAGAGCCACAAAAAGACTTGAAATGCAAAACTGCATTTCAAATAAACAGGAGTTGTTTCACTTTCCCAGATAAATTTCACTTTTTAAAGAAACACACATATTTAACTTGTGTAAATGTCCAAAGAACTTCAATTCATTCCTTTTTGTGTGTCAACAACTGACTTGGCTCCAGACTGCTTACATAAATGTCTGAAAACACATTTAAAAGATAACTCCCATTGATAACCTCCTCTTTGGCCTTTTGAGTCATTGATCTCAGCGGCCACCAGCCCTGTCTACTTCGCTTTGCAGGTCAGGGCGTGCACATCTGTCTCCCCCCACCTCTGCTTCTCATTGCCTTCCTCTGACTTCATCGAAATACACCCAGCTTCACATCTTTCATCGTAATTTTTGGTAATGATTATCATTATCATACCAGCATCATATTTGGCTGACTTCCTTTCCAGCTCTTCAGGCCTAAATTCAATAGAGGAGCTTGGAAATAAAAATGGGATGGTGTTGGGAAGCACATACTTGGAGGCAAGAGGAAAATTGCAGTGACTTTTTACAACTGAATGCCATGAGGAACAGTGTTGGCCACCTGATTATCTGATTATAAAAAAAATTAAAGAGTCTTTTACCAAAACACACAACACCTATCTCTGCAATGCCTCTTATCACAAAATGCAGTTTTGACTTTTTTCCCCGACCACCTATTAAAGTCTTTTGCGTTATTTCCTGTTACGAGCTCTGCCTTTTGCTCTGGCTGGTAATTACCTACCTCTTAGAGGAAAGATCACTCCAGAAAAAGACTCTTATCAAGCTTCAGCAGCAACACCCAGGAATGTGTTGAAGCTCATAGAAACCTTTTGTAACGTTTTCACAGCCCTAGGCGAGGCTGCTGTGGCAATCCGTACACTAAGGGTTTACAAATATATTATTTCTGAGGATGCTCCAATCGTTATGACATGAATTAAGCTTAATATAGTTTGAATATATATTTGCAGATTTATCCAGATAAGTTCAAATAAATGCACTTATTGAATTTGAACTAATCAGCATTTTTGCATTCAACTATGAACAGTGCATTAATGAGAAACTGTTTAAATAAAATTTGAACATTAGACATCTAAGACTAGCCTAGCTGGCTAAGGGGTATTTTCAGGTTTTACAAAACTGTTTTTTTTTAAAACTATTTTCAAAAACTATTCATCAGTTCACTATATGTTATTCTACGTCTCCTCCCATTAAACACACATCCTAAAGTTTTCAAAGAAAATACTGCGGTATTGCCAAGTGACTCATGCTTTACTGCCTTTTCCTACTCTTTCCAGTGTTAATTTGCACTCCAAACCATCACTGATGGCTCAGCATGTTTTAAGCCTTTAATTTGCCATGCTGAATAAAATTTCAAGTTTAATTATTTTATTCCTTCAAAATGTAATTCTGTTGATATTGCTTGTATTTTAAACAAGCAAAATCATCTTCTGCTAGATGCAGTATAATAAGAATGCAAGAATGGTGCTATACAAACAAACAAACATGCCTTGCCTAACCCACTTTCTTAAAACATTTGCACCTTTTGTATATTTTTTTTGCTTTTCAAAATTTGCCCCTGTCTTTAAATCAGTTGATCTTCCTATAAACTTTGACCAGATTCTTCCCCATCCTAAAGATCCCATCCCATTTTTTTTTAGATTTATGATTACTTGCTACTTTTTTCTGTTATATCCCAGCACATCCTAGCAGAATTTGTACAGTTTTCTTCCTTTAACACACACAAAAAAATGGAAGGAACCAAAGCACATTATTAACTTTGTAGGCACTATACAAGCACAAATATTAGCACTGACAGCTGTGTGCATGTAACCCCACAGTCATCGGGCTGCACAGCTGGTTGTTCTCTTCAACCAGTCTGAAATCTCTGCTGAGGTCTTAAGTCAACAGTGGACAGTTTTTAAAACTACAAACCCTCAACAAACCACAGGATTGGAGTTGATTGTGGCTCTGTACCATTTTCTTAAACCCTGTGGATTTTTTTGTCTTTGGTATTTGATTCTCTTTGTCTACAGTCATCAAAATATAAGACTAAACCTTGGTTTATGAGATAGCAATAGCATGCCAATAAGTTTTATAAACGAATACTTAAGTTTTTTGTATTTAACCCAAAAGTAGGGATGAACCGATACGATACTGGTATCGGGCATCAGGGCCGGTATCGTTCTTATGCACTGTATCGTATCACTGAAAGTTAACAGATACCATGAACCGATACTTAAAATGCGTAAACTCTGCAATAATTTCATATAATATGTTTAGTTTTCAGTTGAAATTTTAGTTCTATGATAATTTTTATTATTATTTTATCTTTTTATCTAATTCACCATTGTTTTTTGTAAAAATCAGAGAAGAAAATAAAACCTGTCTTCCAATTCATTACATTTTTTTGTGGGGTAGAAGTATTGGTATTGGTGTTTGGTATCAGCAAGTATTCAAATCCAAGTATCGTTATTGTATCGGTTTGAAAAAATGGTGTTGTTGCATCCATACCTAAGAAGTATCTTTGTGGAGAGAGCCAAGACTGTTATTCCATGGGTTTGTTTATATCACTAGGTAGTGCATAGTGAACTGCCTTAAATTGAGTCATAGTAAATCTTTCTAAAGGAGTTATAATAAAGCTTGAAAAAAAGAAATCTGGTAGAGATCTTGCAGATCTCTTTAAGAATAATTTAGTTATCATTTTGTAAACATATTTTAGAAACTATTTAAGCCTTTGCAGAGAAAAAGGTTACGGCTTGTATAGTTTTGCTGCATGGACAAAAAATAAACATGTTCTCCCAGTGTGTGTGACCAAGCATACCATACCATACCATACCATACCAATTTATTTGTAAATTGGTATGATTTAACATGGAATTATAACCAACCAAAGCGCTTTACATAAAAACATAAATAAAATATCTAAAGTGCTTCGGTCGGCTCGCTCTGGCCAAGTTGCTTGGCAACGCTTGTATACGGAAGATATTAAGTAGTGCAATTTTAACTCTAAAACACAATTTTAACTCTGAAACACATTAAAGTATAATTAATTGATTAAATATTTCTTTCTTTCGTAAGTGACCATGGTATAAGCAGGATAATGCCCGTCGTCCATTATCCCTTACATATATATATAAATATATATATATATATATATATATATATATATATATATAAACACATTCACTGTATATATAAGTTCAAAAACAATACAAATGACTCAGACTGCCTGATAAAAATGATGTACTTCAAAGGGAATGATGTATAGTTGTTATTTTTATTGTTTAATGATACAGAAAACAGATGGCCTACACTGTGAAAACTCAATTCCGTTGTTTTACAGAGAAGAAAGCCTGTTAAAGAACCACTGATGTTAGAGATCGTGACTATTTCACAAGCTGTTGTGTAAACAGGTTGTTTACTCATACAGTAAACATGTCAGGTAACAGCTTTATTTACTCATCATGCACTTTAATTTGCTCTCAGTTCAATTCAATATTTATTCACAGAATTGTATGGTCCTGACTAGTTGATTCCAGAGACATAAGGCTTTATAAATCACACAATACTCATTTGCATGTGTCTTGCTGGTAACCTTTGGCTTACTTTTAATATGATTAGGCTAATTACATCCATAAGAGATCTGTAAAGTCTATCTACATTTTCATGATTCCTAAAAGATTTTTGCTAGCTCTTGTTTTCTCTTTTTATGTCACGTCTCCCTTTTTCTTCTACCCTTTTTCAAATCTGGGTCCCTCCTGTCTTCGATGCTTCTGACCCTTCCTGTGTCCAAAGGTTCACTGATCCTTTCAGGAATTTGCCATACATTCTAGAGTTGGGACTTCTAGCTGTAAATCACATGATCAGCTGTAAGGTGTATGGTCATAAGAAAGATTAACAGGCTGTAGAGCCCTCTCACAGTCATAGTTGTATTCCTACTGTTGTGATTTCTTCCACAACCCCATTTTTTTGTTGCTGCACCATCCTCTTTACTCTATTATCAATATTTCTCTTTCCAAGATAACCTAAGCTTTATTGAAGCCTTTGACTCCAAGCCTTTATATAGAGCCAAGATGCTTGAGACATTTTTATGGGAAGCCTTGAACTTCCTTATCAAGACCACCCAATTCCACTATCGTTTTTCCTTCTCTTTAATTTCCTTATAACAATGGTTGACAATTTGGAAAGTTTTCAGAAAAGTTTTCTTGCTATTAAGCCTCTATTTAAAAGGTGGGTACAACAGCCTTGAAAAACTAAAAACCAATCCTCCAATTACAAATATAATGTACTAGCAGCACAGCAGCCTTACAGGATCTTGTAAGTGTTCAGAGTCTGAATGAACCACACACACAAAGCACCAAATATTGACTCTTCAGTTGCTTAGTGTTGGACTGAAAGACCAAACAGCTGGACTGCCACAGCCCCATCTTTCATCATGAGAGCCCCTCCCCTCGTGCCCTCAAGGCTCCGTCTGCTTACATGCCTACAGAACCGTTTTCTCCGTGTGGGGGGCCCTCAGCACATCAAAGGAGCCAAGCGGTGGAGCTCCGGTGGGGTGACAAGCAGCAATGGCCCAGCTGAGCAGGATTGCACTTGTCTACGCTGAGGAAACATATGTCAGAGACCGTCTGTAAGGAAATCCCATGTTAGAAAGTTTGTGATGGATGCATATAAAAATAAGCATATTCTGAGTGCTCACACACCTCTATGGCTAAAAATATTGAAAACCTTTTAAGATTAAACAAAATATTCTAAACATTAATTTATGAATTTATGAATCATTCAAACACAGATATGTCAAGGAATTTAGATAAAAAACTACAGATCATAAATCTAGTTTAAAAAATCAAAACTTGCACTTCAACTGAATTTCAAAAACATAATTACCTTCTTCAAGAGTGTACAGGTCAGTAACTTAACAGCTGAAAAACAACTGACCAACAACACGGAAAATGCAGTCTTCAGAAAAAGTAGGAAGATCTCTCATTTCACATTTCCTTTGTACTGTATATTCAAATCAAGTGATGTTAGATGTTTATTTTTTACAAACAAAACCCCCCAAAACATTAATTCTTGTGGTTCCAGATTAATGGTTGAACGCATTGCTTCAAAGGGAAAGTAGAACATTTAAGACAATGGTAAATGTTCCCAGCAAATTCATCAGAGAGCAATTAAACTCTATATTAACTTATATTATCTGTGCCATAAAGTTTAAAATCCATCAAACCGATATGATACCGATACTTGGATCTTACCACTTGCTAATACTGAGTACAAATGCCGATACTTCTGAAACAATAGTAAAATGTGATGAATGGAAGACAGGCGAATTAGTTAAAAAAATAAAATAGTAATAAAAAAAAATTCAAGAGAAAAATAAACATTTTCTGTGAGATGTTTGGAGACTTTCCACATTTTAAGTATCTGTAACTAACCAATACCGATACAGGTATATTGGAACAGTACAAGAATTAAGACAGAAGATTTTTCTGGGAGGATGTCAGTTGGTGAGCAGAGAGACTAGTGAAAGAGTAAGTGTAGCTTCTTGCTAGCAATAAGGGTCTTTCTGAGTATGAGCCTAAAGAGCCTAAGGTGAGAGCAGTACAATATCTGTGAGTGAAAATAAGGAATCCTAATTTAAAAAAGAAACCTAAAATCCAACTAGCACTACTGTAGAAATACATTTCCATACTTTAAAGTTTCTAGAAATACAAATTAGTTGTGCATACCCGACAGTCTTTTTCAAGTTCTAAGCTAAATAGTTCCAGAACATTTTAATTATAATCATCACATGTGGCAGATTCTAAATATTTGAATAGTGTAAAGAGAAAAAAAGTGCACACTATGGAAAACCAGAAGTGACAAGCTTTAGCTTGATATTCACACAAGATCCATCTAACCACGGAAAGAGAAAGCCAATGGTGAGACAAACCCAGGAAGCAGAGAACGCATCTGGTCACTATATAGTTTCAAGCCTAACTCACTTTAAAAAGAATGATGATGTCTGTAGCCTCAGCCTTGCAATGAGTTTGTGTATGTGGAAGCAAACATGTGTGATGGGACCGTTTGTGTTCGTAAGCAGTCCACAGTGTGAAAACTGACTCGTCAACTCTTTAGATCTTCCCTCTTGTTGCTACATATGTGTTTCTGGTTTCTGCTCCAAACCCTTGTCTTATATCGGTTTGTGTAAAACTCCTGGGTGGTCCGTTGATAGGCGACTTCAATAGGGTTCAGAGCGTACACGCAAGTCTTATTGAGAGGGGAGTTTGACTCTAAAAAATGTAACAGACGGGGATAGTTTCAGTGTTTTATGATTTGGTGTTTAGTTAAATTGTTTTTTTTCTCTGTCTTAGCTCATACAGTTTTAGGATCTTTGAATCTATGGAAGCATACATTGTCAATTAATGAAAAAATGTAATGACTCAAAATATGTGTTTTTCATGAGCGCTTCCTCTCATCCTTACAGATTTAAGTGTATAGGAACTCAGACTAAAGTAGGTGTATCATACGTTTTTGCATAGCAGCGGAGAGGGGCAGTCCGTAGTTAGATTGCTAGTTGGACGTCCTGTTCTTTCATTTGTCAAGAACAACTGAGATCATGGTTCACAGCCTCAAGGAAGAGCTGCTATGTTCAGTCCTTTGGCTTTGATAAAACAGATTTGATGCCGTCATCATTGTGTGTTCTGCAGACAACGATCAAAAATCAAAACTGAAACTCTGTCTGCAGCAATCAAGCACATTAATAACTGCCTAAATTTAAGTAGAACTACATTCAGTACAGGTCATTAACACAGAGTAGAGACTGCTTGTTTTAATACAGTACATACAATAGATATGGATTATGTTAGCTTTTCTGCAAACGGAAAAAAAATAGTCATAATTTGCCATGTCTCAAACATAAATATAGTGGCAAAGCACTTCCAATATGATCAACCATATGTGTTGAATGCGCATAAACAGCACCTTTGCATGTGGTGTGGTTCAAGGCAAATTCACAACAGTAGTCAAAAGGGGAAGAAAATGTGCAGTGTATGCACAAGTATTCATGACTCTTGAACTTTTTCAGAGTTTGTGGTAGTGGTAGCAGCATCATGATGGGTGGATGCTATTCTTCATCAGGCAGGAGTGTGTTACACTTCATGTCATTAATGTGCGCTATTTCATGTTGGTCTACTTGTTACATGACAAAATACAGAGAAGTCCAATGGATACGAGTACTTGTGGTAAGAACTGTGCAAGTAAAAAGTATTACTTATAATTCTGATGTTAATAAGAAAAAAAACTGATTTCTTAAGGCCCCCCTTAAAAAATATACAATTAAGTCTTATTGTTATAAAGTAAAATATAAAGAATTAGACTTGATCTAAACTTTTAAAAAGTACCAAACATCAAGTTAGTATACCAGAACTTCTCCTGGCAACTTCATATAACACTCTCCAGATCAATATTGCCACATGACAAAACTCATTTTGAAAGCGAGACCATGACTCATTTTTTCTCAAATAGAAACCCTTTTTTTCTAATGTTATTCCCACTCCGGGCTCTTACTCAGAGCAAATATTGCCACTGACTGGATAGGCTCAAACTGTGTTCTGTCCTCAGCCGTGTCAAGAACATGTTGAAAAGCATTTTTGAAGAAGTAAATTAGGCAAAAATTTGAGCTTATGGTTCAAATGAGGCAAATCAAGAAAAGTTTTTTTCCCCAATTCAAAACAAGGTTCTCAGCTAGCCTTATAGATGCAGAATCTCCTTTGAAGAAATATTTCCATGGAATATTTAAAGTAATTTACAATTTATTTCATTGTAAATTTTACTCTGTTTGCAGCTCGGCAAGGGTGAAATTGCAACTGCTCTTAAGATGCCCTGACGAGTTTATGGTGATTATTTGCAAACATATACTGTAGAGTGGAAGTGGGAAAGTCAAAGCATTCTTTCTAAAAACCAAGAAAGCCTCCACTCTGGCCATTTCTCCAGGTCATATAAATATAACCTCAAGGTTTTAAAATCACTGTAAGAAATAAAATTCTTGATCAAGCTGTTTGTTGAGGCAACTCTGGCTGAGACAATTTGAACTAATCACCTTGGGGTTTATTCACCCCATGAAGGCTTGTTATTTCACTTGCTTTGGTCAGAACCAAATGCTATTTTTTTTTCTTTTTGGCTGTGGTTCCTATGCACACTATGTGGAAATGCAACAGGGCCAGAGTATCTCAACAAAAGACACATTTGATAAGGTCTTTCAGACTCTGGTTTGAAGTGTAAGCAGGATAAAACCACGACGTAATGTGAAAATAGGTCATTATAAATAAGGAAGTACTGTTCTTGTCGTGTTTCTGGTGTTATGATTATGATACATGGGTCCGCGTAAACCAAATATTTTCCGTATTTGACTGGTTCATTAAACTGTGATGAAAATCTTTAAACGATGTTGGTCATTTTGACTAATTAGTATTCATACCCCTGACTACTTGGTACAAATATGCAGACATTTTCAACTTTAAGGATGGAGTACATTTCCTATATCCTATATCATGCAAAATCGAGTTTTTAGTACTAGTGAAATTTTCGAAATTAGCCATTTTACTTCGTGGTTCAAAATTAACTCCAGGATACAAGTTAAATTTCAAGACAAATTAATACTATGTACCATGCACGGTAAATTTGATCATTTGTCTATCCCACAAGTTGAAAGATGTAAAATAGCATGATATAGCCCCTTTAACTAAATCAATAATGATAATAAAAACAATATTTCCATGACAGCATCTGAGCATCATCTCTGACCTGGACACCATGTTCAATACATCTCGCTATCTGCAAGCAGATAGAACATTGAAATGTTACTCAGGCTTTGGAGCACATCCGTGGCTGCACCAGATACAGACTTGCAGTGACAGATCACTGCAGTTTAACTACTGATGCAAAAATAATCCATGGGGATTATCTCCCACTGAAGGAAACACAAAAGCCCTTCGTTCAGAGACGTTTCCCATATTCTGATAATTAACTGGAAAATGTTCCCTGATTTCAAAACTTTGGCAACAGTGGAGCTTCAGCGAGGTTCAGTTCAGCTCTATGCGTAGTATTCAGGCCAAAGCAGGCGAACTGTTTATAATATATGAAGTTTATTAATCTGTGTCTCCCTTGACAGAGACCGATAGCTGGAAAATAGGGCTCTACTCCATCCGTCATTAAGTAGGTGACAGAGAGCCGTTGTGTTGACGGATAATCTGTTTCGACGAAGATGGAGAAGTGTAAACTAGGCTTAAATTTCAAGCTGAAGAAAATAAACTCTAGTTAACCAGAAATGACACTGCAATGGTACGGTAATGGAGGGTAATTGCTTTGCCACACTGACACACCAACGGAGAACTATAAATGAAAAACATCTCCATCAATACATCTGTGTCTAATGCAGACTTGCTGACGGAGAAGTGTAAACTAGGCCTAGACATTTCTCCTTTAGAAATGGTATCGGTTTTTGGACATTAATTGATTTCCATATCTTCTTTTTTAGGTTATCAAACAATAAAATAAACAACCTATACAAACAGAGACATTGCTTTCACATCTGACTGCTGTGATAGAATATAATTTTATAGCATAAATTTCATGATAACTAAATTCATATTGTACTTAAACTTACTGAAAGATGAAAGTGAATATTAGCTTGAAAAGGAACAAACATTTCAAAATACCAACATTTTAAACTAATAAGTAGATCATTTCATATATTTTAAAAGTATCATCTCATCTTTATGGTACATACTTTACATTTTTTAATAATGGACCCCTGGTCTAACACAGAGCAGCCACATGGGGAATACAACTGAGAAAGGAGAGAAAAGCTGCATCTCTCCATCCCCTGCCCCCCCAACTCCTCCATTGCAGTGAAATTTACAGTTGGAACAAGAAATGACCTCACCTCGTCTACGTCCCAGCTCCCCCAAGGTTTGGACAGGAAACACTGAAAGCAGATCCACGCCCAGCCTCTTGCACCCGCTGCAGCAAAAGAAACCAGGAGTATTACTGAACTTTATGGACACTTTAAACATGATTGTTTTTGTGGGGGGAAGAACAGCTCTCAGTGTGAAAACAAAACCAACAGTTCTTGGTCATCAGCTAACATGAGATAGTGATTATTATGAGCTGCTGCTGTCGTGAGTTTTTAGTCTGTGAATTCCAACCGTTGTTTGGATTCCTTGGAGAAGGAATGTTTTATGCTCCTTTGAAAATACAAAAGACTGCACACATCTGAAAGCCATTAGCCCCTTAAACTGTTAGAAAGTAGCCTAAGGATTCTTTCCTCTCACATGGAATCTCTCTACATTTACATTTTCTGTACTATTCTTGTCATTTCCTTCTTTTTATGTGTGTGCTTGGGGGGAAGAAAACTTTGTTTTTGCTGTTACAAGGGATATGGGATTTCACAAGTATATCTGAAATGTTTGACTCTACGGCCCACTGAAACCAAACTCTTTCAAGCCCTAGCCACAAATCAAACTAAATCCATACTGCTCTTCACTGTATGTTTTAACAGTCATTTAACCATTTCAAGCCAGAGTAGTAGACTGCTGCATCACTGGGGAGCAACATCACGTGTACGTCTGCCTTTTTTTTAATCACTAGCTTTTAAAAGAAAAAAGGAAGCTGTGGACATGTGAAGCCACCCTTCCCTCCTCCTCATCATCCTCTGCAGCTTAACCTTGCAAACATACTGATGTGCTCATGCTTTATGAGATCACATATTCTCATACCGTCGTGAACACTGACTTCCTTTGTTTCTGCCCTTGTTGGACGTACATTCCACTCCCCCTACATCATTGGGTTAGCACAGCTGCACGGGGCCTGCTCTAAAGAAAAAGAAAAAAACACAGCTCGAGGAAAGGTGAGGCAACAAATACCCAACTTGTAATCAAGGAATTAATTAGGTACAGCCTGAGCCAATCTAATCGATCTAATCAGTTTGTCAGGCTACAGGTATTTATTTCTGTGTCTGGGTATGCAGCACTGACAATACACTTCCATCAATGCTGCTGAAGTCATCACTGGGCCACAGGATTCCCAGATAGGATCCTCCAAAGTTGGTCACACTCCACCCTCACGCGACATGCTCAAACCACAAACCATCAGACTATGATGACATTCTTAAACCAAGCTGAAAAAACTGAGCTCCACCTAACCACAAACACAGTTATCTATATGCAGATCATGCTTCGGTTATTTTAAAGTCAGCCTCTATCAAAACGAAATATGAGCTAAAGCAACCAATAGGAAATTCAGCTTCTACAATTTGACCCATGAAGCTTAATGATTCACATGACCAACTTCTTTAAATTTATTTAATCACTCCAAAGCTCCAAGGCCTATTATTCGCTCATTAGAAGATCACTAATAACAACAACCTTGTTTCCTTTTGTGTTTTTTTTCCCCATTTACAAATATAAAAGCATCTATTCTGTTTTTCTGTTTAGCTGAACATTGGGATTGCCACATAGTGCTTCTAGTATACGGAAGTTGTAATGGCCATTGTATTGATCCTTTGCATTCTGCTCTATTTCTACTGTAAAACCATCAAAGTTTTAGATGGAATTATTTCAGTCTCTCAAATTCAAATCTCTGTATGTCTGCCTTTCCCTGAATTTCTCAAAAACAGTGGTTGCAATGGAGATTGTTGGGCCCTGAGTAAAGAGTCTGTGGGAATCAGTACATCCTGGTCGTATGTGATTATGCCACTAGACTTCCACACGCTTTTCCACTGCTTACCATCACTCCTTCTACAGTGGTTTGATTGGTTCAATAGTTTTCAAGAGCTGGAATCCCAGACAAGATTCTGACAGACCAGGGAAATAATTTAATCTCTCACCTTTGAAATCTTCCATAAACAGCTTGAGATCTTAGCCATCATAACAACACCCTACCATCCATGCATCCATTCAGAAAATCCCTTTAAACACTCTATTTCATGAGTTTGCAGATCACTTCAGAGGGAAGGTAGACACCATCAGATTTAAATAAATGTATCTTATAAAAGTAATATTGTTTTAGAAAATATTTATCTAATAATGACTGTAATATTGCATGCTGTCCCTGTAGTGTACTTTATTTGTGGGTGATCTATTAAGATTGGATAAGTAAATCATAACAGGTGCATGGAGCAGTATTCAAATTAGGAGTTTGCGACCATTATGACATGTGTTCACGGCTAGAGAGAGGAGGAATAATGTGTATGGATTTATAATGCGTCTTTGGCAAAATAAAGGCAAAAAAAATGACATACGTATCAATTCTATGGCTGTTACAGAGTTAATTACTATTAGGCTAGGATGTCTTGAATTGTGTTTCTCTTTTGTCAGTAAGAAACTTAATACGTGCGCTGTACATGCGCTGCTCTCTGCTCCATGCCAGGGTAATAATCCAGAGTCAGATTTGTTAAAGCTGCAGCATGTCCAGAACAAGGTCGCTAAGATGTCCATATTCTACTAATGTTGAAATGTAGTAAATCACACTGCACCTGGAACGCCTACTTATTTGCCAGTTCTCCTCCCAATATTTGGCGTCTTCTTTAAGAAACAACCATTTTGCGTGTTGAAATGGGAAAGGGAAAAGGGATTGTGTGCGTCTTGCTCTGAGTTTAACAGGCGCAATGCTCTCTGCGTCGTGTAAGTCTACTTCTTCAGTGTTTGTGGTTGATACATATGCTAAAAGAACTAACCTTTCAGATTGACTGATAGTCTGGTTTAATAATTAGGTTACCTGTGTAGTTGTTTTAAAATCATTATTAGCCAGACAACAAGAAAAACATTTAGAATATCCAACAACCTCTATGAAGGGACGGCTATTTTGGGCTGTTTTTTTTGTGGGGGCTTTTTTACTTACCTAGATGTCCACTGAAAAGATGCTGAAGTTTTCCCACCTGCTTTTCACCAAAAGACAGACACCATAATAATGGAATAATGTACTCTTTTAATTACATCTCTTATTATTTTTATGCCACAGGAGATCCACAGGGTCTCCTGCAGCCTTGAAAGGATAAGTGATATAAACAATGGATGGATGAATTGATTATTCATATTTATGCTTCCTGAACAACACTGCCACATTTAATACAGTGAAATACTGTAGATGTTTCTTTGCATTTCTCTGTGTACATCACAAGCAAATTCATGGTATTTTTGATATATTGTTTATCTTCTACAATGATAACTGGGTTTAAGATGCACACTGTGATTTATTTTAAAATTAAATATTTAGATTTGGTCTTGTTGCATCAGTTCTTGCTGAATGGTTTGGACATTTTTAACAAAAACGTTAGAATTAGGTGACAACAGCATTTTTGTTTTAAACTTTTGATTAAATAACTTCAAAATTACATTTATCATGTAAAACAAACACATTGGCGCAAAGAGGTATTTAGAAGATCTTCCACTTAAAACGATGAGAGGTCTGTAATTATCATTACAGGTACTCTTCAACTGTAAGAGGCAGAATTTAAAAAAAAATCTAGTAATCAAATTGTATGATTGTATGATGAAATTGTAGAAGTAACTTTTGTTTCTTTTTAGCTTGAGAAAGTGATGGTACATCCATCCAGTGTTTTGCTCAATGCATTCATCATGGTTTGGATGGGTTCATCGTCACCTGGTAACATTGTAACGTAAAGCTGAGTGTCATCTGCATAGTTATGGTAACTAATCTTATTGGTTGTTATAATTTGGGTTGTTTGGATGGATTCTGTCTCGCATAGTTGAAGTGCACCTATAATGAAAGTTACAGACCTCTCGTCTTCTTAAGCGGGACAACTTGTAAAAGTGGTGACTGCTAATTACTTCTTTGCCCCACTGTATATACACTAACATTTGTTTAAAATACCCCATAGGAAATTGCAGAAAAATACTATTCAAGTGTCAGTTTGCTTTATGTATTCCAAGACCAATATTAATGTCGTTGAGATCTTAATTATATTACATTCTGTTGCAATACCCCGTAGTGTCCAAACTTCAAACATATGGCATTTGCTGTGAGGTAATGTTAAAAAGCTGGAGGAATAAAAGCTTCTTCATTATTTCCATCAATTTATTTCACTTGAATTTACACTTGAAGCAAAACAGGCTCTCACTATGGTGAAACCACCCCAATGGTTAAAAGCTAATAACTAAAATTTTAGATTGTGTATGTTAATACACTATTAATGAACTATTAAAATGACACATATAAGTGGATAAATAAAATCCATAACCACTGCATACACTACTCCACAAATTGTACTGCCAGAGTTGCACCAGAAAGTTGCTAATGGATACAAAAAGGGTCTGGTCAATGTGCAACTTACTAAGTGATATTTAACCAAATATTAATGGGGATGTATGCCTATTTGAGCTTGTCTGTAATCAAAAAAAGTGACTGATTTAATTATGAATCAAATCAAGAATGAAAAATAAATGTAACTTGTATGTTGTATAATTCTTACACTATGAAAACTGAACATTCCTTAAAAAGCCTAAATTAATCTTTAATTGAGGATAAATGTATGAAAACATCTGTCTGGCGCTGTGAGTATGTGCTCATATGAGGACAATTCAAACCTCATCTGGTTTCTGTACTGCTGTGATGCTTTTAATGCCATCTGAACAAGTCCCCCCCCATGTCTGCTCCTCTTGGAACTAACAAAAAAAAACCTTTAGTGTGATTCAGGCTGTGTAAAAACAAAATCTTCATCTTGTCATCCCAAGCCCATGTAACCACAGTAATGTTGACTACAAGTCTCAATGTGACTGTTTTTCATATTAGAATGATAGAGTGATATTTAACATGACAGTGTCTGGTCTTTAAAGTGTTTGCTTGAAACCTTGTGCCATGATTCTTATCTTGAACATAACCTCATTTTCTCCTTCCTTTATAATTCTTCGATATGAAAAAACAATATAGGAGCAGGCATTTAGTTAACCCACTCCTTAAGCATTATCTTTGGCTCAACACACATACTGAATGTGTTTACAAATGTATGAACTGTAAATAGGAAGGAGACAGTATAATGAGAAAAATGCGTAGGGAGGACTTGTAAAAGTACTAAGCTCTGAAAGTAGAATACAGTCCAGATGAATCCCTGGCAATATGTGAATTTTGCTAGGCGTTCATCAAGCTTTAGTGGAAGTACCTCAGCTCAATGAATGCATGGTGAAATGTGGTTCTGTTTAGAGGTGGGACGAAGTAAGTGCTCGGAGACAGATGGAGAGAAAAGAAGGAGACACAGACACAATTATAAAGGATTTTGGATCCTGTAGGATCTACTTCTTTATTGCTATCCATGCTGATTTATCAGTATCAGTGTGAGATTCCACAAGAACTTATGCAGCTCACCACAAATCATTCGGTATAACTTTCCTTCATGTCAATGCTCTACAACAGACTGACTGATGCCCACTAGAACAAATTCTGAAATAGGATGAGGTGCATGTGGTATAACTTGTCAGCTAGTAGTGTGAGCCAGTGTGCTTTTCTCATTTCAAAGCAGAAATAAAAAACAAACAGACATCTGATTTCATTATAATGATTCAATTTGTAAAATTATTTGAATATGTTTCCAAAAACCTAAAGCTCATTTATGAAATCTTCTCTTTTGGAAGTGAAGCAGAAATTAAGATTAATTAAATAATTAAATAATTAAATAATTCTTAATTTTTAATTCTTAAAAATTAAGAATTAATTTTTATCTCAAGGATTCTGAGCATAGGATTCCTTTTGGTACATTCAGATCATATATATATATATATATATATATATATATATATATATATATATATATATTTTTTTTTTTTTAAGTGTCCTAGACATAGTTGTAATTTCCCAAATTTACCGTAATAAAAACAAAGTTAAGATGTGACCACAGAACTTCTCATTCTCTTAAAAACTCATGAGGGCATGTCATGGGTAATGAAATAAGGGATATCCAGATTCCTTCTGATCTACCTAATGCCGGATGGTGTAAAAAAAGTATTTTTGACCTTGTCGTCAGTCTGTGTGTGAAGAGGCAGAAGACGTAACCTTGTATAATGACTTGACTTATCCTCCTCCAAAGAGGTTGTGATGGCAGACGCGGTCTCCTTGTCCTGAACACCAGCGCTTGTTTACAGATTCTTTTAGGACTCAGTTGGGCTTGTCATGCACTGTGCAAAAAACAAAAAGAAAAAAAGAGAGCTTAGTGAGGGGTTCTGCATCAGAACACTGTTTGCTTTTTTGCATAGTAAAAATTATTGAAAAAAGATTTTACTTTATTCCCTTTAATGCAGTTTCTGAAACGGGAGAGTAATAATACACTCTTTTCTTTCCATCAAGTGCCATCTATTCATAAAATACTCAAAAACTGACATCAAACATCATGGAAAATACAACAATGCTTAAGGCAAAAACAAACTGTAACTAATCCTTGGCGCAGAGTTGCAGAAGGACTGCTAAGAGACATAACAATGAAATGATGTAAGCGAACAAATGGAATAAGAAAACAAACACCAAGGAAAACACAAAGAAATACAAACAGAAAAAAAAAACAAACACACCCACGGAGACAAACAGTAAAAAAAGGATGACATACAGACTTAACAAAGACTAGAGCATTCTTTAAGCCAATGCAAAACATCCAAAAAGAGACTAGGACAGCAAAAGAAGGCAAGACAGCCACAAACTATGACCATGTTGTTGGTAAAGAAGAGCTGCCAAGCTTTCCAAAGGACCACAATCAAAGTGATTCATTTTGAAGCTGGAAGACAATAGAACATACCAGGAAAAACTCTCAAAGATACTTTTTCTATACTATATCAAGTCTTTTCAGGTGTCAAATTGCTACAGGCACTTGGAGGAGATATTAGAATAATAATCCAGGGAGAAACTGAAGCTAAATGCTCATCCTAAAGCTGAGGGGGCCTTAATTTAAACAATTTTACCATGTTTAACATTTTACCAAATATTTTTATTCAAACAGACGCAAATACAAGGGCCCAACATTCTATTTTTACTTCCCCAGGCCTGTAAGTGGCACAAAACAGGGAGTATGGTACATCCACAAAAAACCTCTACATAAGGTTAGCAGTAAACACAACAAGAGAACAAGATTGGTGAACAAGACAACACAAAATTTTGTGTGGACTGAAGACAAGGTCAAACTTCTGCATTGTGTCATACTGGATTATAAAACTAATAAACCACAAGACAGACATGTAATCCACCACTGTTGCTATGGTACATTTGGGCTTTTAGGTCAGATTGGATGCTAATATGTTAGCATTTTCACTAAATGGGACTCTTTGGGTCCTGTGAAATAAAATAAAATCAAGTCAAATCAAACTTTATTTATAAAGCACTTTTCATGCGAAAAAGAAATGCAGTTCAGAGTGCTTTACAAAATTACTACACCTGTATCACCCCCCCCCCACACACACACACACCCACACACACACTTCCCCACAACTTTAACCACGACACATTAATACCCCCTCCCCCAAATCCTAACCCCATGTGCAGACACACTCAGGAGCAACATTAAAACAACATAAAAAAAAGACAATTAAATGGACACTCTGCCAAGTACAGATGAGCCAGATTCAAAGGAAATGCCATCAAGGGAGCCATGTGCACCGGCAGCAGCGGATCAACAGCACCAGCTGAGGCACTTACCCAGGGCGTCCAGAGGATGGGAGGCCGGGATCCCCACCTTCAATCAAGCACTACCTGGAGAGCACTCAGGCAGCCGCAGCTGACCATCACTCCTGAGGCAGATGGCTCCCATAGAGGAAACACTTGAACAATGTATCTTTTTCTTTGTTATTTGAGTAATATAACAGGATGACATGTTAAAATAAATAAATAAGTAAATAAATTAATAAGTGCAGGCATGGTATTTTTTACTTGTATATCACACTTTCAATGCAAGGTAATTTAAGGTGTTTTACATGATTTGGTGGTAAAGGAATCAAACATATGATAAAAGCAGGAAAAGTAAAAACAGCAATTAAGAATACGACAAAAAAACAGCGTAAAAGTATGAAAATTATAAACAGCAATTAAGCATAAACCATGAGGACAAATAAACAAAAACATTTATAGTAGTTTACTCAGAGGCAGCTTTAAAAATATTAGTTTTAAGTGTTGCTTTAGAGAAGCCCAGTGTTTGGGCAGATATGTAAATAAATAAAAATAAATAAATAAAAATAACTGGATGAATACAAGACCAAGTAGTAAAGCATCGGTCAATAAAAGCAATTAAACCATGAAAAGCAAATAAACAGGCAATAAATAATAATCAGGTAAAAGCTAGGCAAAAAAGGTGAGTAAAACACCGTTTCTATGTAGATGCAGAGAAAAAACAGTTAAAATGTTTCAGTTTTATGAAAAAAAATTGTTGCCATGTGGACTGAACCTTCAGACTTTTTGTTACATCAGTGAAGACATTTAACCTGAAAAAACAACATTAGAGTCTAAGCCATATTGTCTTACATTAAATCATACCAAACTGACCAGATTAATGTCAGAATTTGTTTTTTGGTTTTGAATTACTTTCTTAGATGTCAGAAGATTATGCAAACTAAGATTACTATGTCTCAACTTGTAGTTGATATACTATGTATCCACGCTGTCTGGATCTGTGAGTAGCATTGAAAACCTTTATTGTTTGTACTAAATGACAATAATTTGTTGGGAAAAAATGAACATTGGAAGCTTGAGAACACCATCCATTTAGTAAATAGATATAATATCGGTAATTTGGGGTCAATTAAATGACTGGCATCACTTGAGATTTCAGCTTTTTCATCAGTTTCAGCTTTTCAGGTATGGACAAAAGTCTTCAACCATAGGACATTATGTTCTGACCACTTGACAATTCGTATTTGTGATGTCGTTCAAGGATTTTGAGTAATTTTCTCTAACCTTTCTCTAACCTACTAAAAACTTGGAGAAAAAGATTTGATGGAGAATGGCAAATGCCAACACATGACTTTAGAAGGCTGCTTTACCTGTAGCTCTGGCTGTAATGTTTTAAGTAGTGCTTCTGCTGGAAGTTTTATCTCTTCCCAAATCTAAAGAATCTTTGCAGACTTTAACAGATTGCCTTTGAGCTTTGCCTCTGACCAGCTCCATTTTCCTGCTATAGAAAAACCCCACCTACAATATGACGCTGCCACGATCATGTTTCAGTGTGATGATAATGTGTTCAGGGTTGGTTTTCTGACAAATGCCATTATTGCATGTAGGGTTAAAGTTTCATTTTAGTTCCATCTGACCAGAGGAGCTCCATACATATTTGCTGTGCCCTGTGCATGGCTTGTGTCTAACTGCAGAGGGAACTTCTTAGCTATTATACAGCACTGAGACCTACTTCTGGGCAGTATGGAAATACATGAATAAAAGGTGAGACGAATTTTCATCTGGAGCTCTTCACTCTTCTAGATGTGCTCAGTATTCACACATTCACACTGTTTCAATGTTAGCTTCTTATCAGTTCTTGTGGTAACAAAGCACAAGGATGTGTCAGTCACAGGAATCACTGCTGGGTTAAGGCAGTAAACAGGAGGACTGTTTGAACAAGAGAAAGCACATTTAACTGTGAAATGAGGTTTTACAGTCCTACCGACTGAACTAAATAAACCGTTCTTTAAAAATGTGTCTTAATTTCTATTCTTTGATGGTACGACTACATTACCAAGGTGCTATGTCATCATTGAGTTAGCCTGAAGGTGAGTTTTGCCTTCTTCTTTTTTTTGTCCTCCAGATTGATGATAGTGAAGCCATGTCAGCCACATTGGGTTTAACTGCATGGCCCCTTGTTATAACAACTCCAGGAGTCTTGAGGAATGTGGGTTTGTCCTGCAGTCCTTTACTAACCCCCCTCCTCTTCCTCGCTCTGTATCCCCTCCCCTCCCAGAAACCGGGCAATTCCTTCATTTTTTCCCCTTTTCCCCTCACAAGCCCCACAGTTCAATATTCCACTCCAGGGCACATATATCCCGTCTCAAGTTGCCGGGCTCATCGACGCTGAGGCAATCCGAACTGTTGCAAGGTATTCATTTCTTTACTAAACTTACAATTTGGATGTGAAAGGGATTTGATTGAGATCTTTGTCTCAGGAACCCTGCTGATTATCCGCTCATGTGCGACTGCTTTCAAGATTAGAACCAAAGAACCAGATTAGGGTGCACAGATGCGTGCAGAAAGTTTAACTTCTGACGCCTAGGAGTTATTTTTTGTATTGCTTTTTTTGGGGGGTGCACAGAAAACATTGCGTTTATAGTTTAGTCAGTTGGTTGACGTTTTTTTTTTTTTGAGTTTTACGGCTGTTTTAAAAATATTTTTGCTGCTTTTTCTTCTGTGTGGGAATGTTTTGTGTTTTAGCGAGTAAGGAATGATATTGCGCTTTTACTCATTCATAAAGTCCTGGTGGCATTCTCAGATTATTACCATGTAGGCTAATAATGTGGGTATAAAAACACTTTTCTGTGTTTCTGCAGCATAAACGTGATCTTATTCATAGTTTTTGTTGTAACATATGATTCGTTTATCTCTGCCTGATTTCTTGTGTGGTGGTGCTTGCATCTCGCACGCCCGAATCACTCTCCAATTGTACATTTTCGGTAGACGCATTGGGGGAAAACAACAATTGCCGTGTTTTATTTTGACAGAAGTTCTGCACAGTCGGGTCGATCATTTATTTATTTTGTTCGGTGTTGATCCCGCCTCCATATAACGTCCTAACTGCAATCAGTAGACGCATTTGTATCAGATTTTGGGGGATTCAAAGAAAGCTTTCGCATATAGAGGAAGCAGGAACAGAAGGCAGAAAACGGACCACCTCAGAGTGTACTTTTTGAATTACATTTACTGTATGAAATATTGGCCTATCACAGGAGAAATTAGAATTATAATAATGGTATTTTATACTTGTTTATGCTTCACACACTCCTTTACTAAAGCTTTGTTAATCTAGGCGCTGTCCTTTAGTCAAGCCACATACTGAGTTCCTGATTGGGGCAAAGGAGTGTGGGTCTGCTGAGGTTGTATATCATCAGGGGCCCACATTGCACTGTTAAACCTGCAGTTGAATGTAGAGGCTGGAAAGAAGAGAAAAATAACCATCATAACTTTCAGTGCAGCTTAATGTAAGACGTTAAAATTTAAGACATAATGCAGCTCAGAATCTAGAACTACAAGCTGTGATGGGCAAATTAAAGGCTTCTTTGAGTCCAATAGAACAATGTACTGATCTGACTTCAAAAGGTTTGAATCTAAACTTTTTACAAAAAAAGTAATGAAACGGACTAAGGATGCCTGTACGTTTTTTATAGTCACTGTGTGGTAGAAAACAACAACAACACGACCATGACCCTAAACCTACAGCAGAAGCTGAATTGGGATGGTTTAGGGGAAAGCATATCAATAAATTAGTAGGGATGCACCATTAACCGAAATTGGTATTGGGACAGATACAGTTTTTATGTACTGGATCGGTATCGGTTATAATGAACCGATAATATGAACCATACTTAAAATGTGGAAATTCTGGAATAATTTAAGAGAAAACGATTATTTTTCAATTGAAGTTTTAGTTTTGTGGTCATTGTTATTAATATTTTTAAAAATCTAATTCACTATCATTTGTTATAACAATCAGAGGAAAAAAAATAAAACCTGTCTTCCAATTCATTGCATTTTTTGTGTGTGGTAGACGTATCAGTATTGGTATTCGGTATCGGCAAGTACTCAAATCCGAGCATCGGTATTGTATCAGTTTCTCATGTGTATCTCCAGCAGTCATCGTACGAGAAGGAAGGTGCACACTGGACAGGTCACCACATATTATCTCCATCCAGTCAGACAAAAACTTGAGCTAGTGTGCAAAGAATTAGATGCAATGAAATTAATGTGTATATTCCCAAAGCTGTTTCGAACATAAAAGATGTTCAGATGTAAATACAACCAAAGTTAGTCCTTAAACATTTTAACTAAGAGGGAATCCGTACAAATGCAAAAGCATTTTCTCTACAGAATTATGTGCTAAGATGTGTTTGTGTGATAGAATAGAAATACATTCAGAAATTGCAGCTTTATGAAGCACATCAACTAAGAATGTCTCTCAATAAATTGATGTTTCGCAAATATTATTCTTTTCATTCTGGTAACTTAGATATTACTCATCTGGGTGTAAGGTTAATTTTACTCATTGTGCCTGATGACAAGAAATATAAACAGACCTGGACAGGGGGCGCTACGAATCTCGCTGTCCAGTGTGTCAGTGTGTGCGTGAATGGGTGAATGACTGAATGTGTCTTTGGTGTCCCTAGGGACCAAATAAAAGCCTTATACAAGTGCTGGCCATTTACCGTATCCAGGGGCTGACAACGGAGTGCATCATGTTGCTCCCAGGAGCCTGGTGTCGTGCCAAACACCGGCCTACATGCTGCTGGATTTCTTCCCACCGAAGCAATAGCTTGGGGTTGGGAAAGATAGTATTTCTGACTTCTGATCACTTCAATTTTCTATAATTTCAGAACTTTGGCTGAAGTGGTGCTTATTCTGGTCTCCAGTGTGGCAGTTGTTGCGCAGTTTCAGCCTCCAGGAAAATATCTAAACCCCCAATCCTGTCATCTGTCCAAGGCAAAAATCTGTGACTGTGCACTCAGACCACAACAGGTTAACTTTTAGTCATATTTAAATTATTATATTCTGTTGTCCTTTCAAACTTTTTGCCCTGGATGTTATTAAAAATGAATATAAATAAATAGACACAATTGAACATGTTATAATTTAGAGATTGACAGGTAAAAAAAGGCCACATTTTCTGATCCCATTGGTCAAAATGACAACAAAAATATCTATTGTGACCTCTGTCCTGCACCTCTTGAATCTCAGTTCTGAGAGGAATTCAGATATACAGTTGTGATGCTGGGATGTAATTCTGAAATTAGGAATGATAGCATCTACTAAAGAACTGATGTATAGGATGATTAAGGGCGCTTTCACATGGTACGGGAGTCCGTACTCGGGTACGGTATTTGGTCAAAATCCACTTATTTCGTACCATGTGAACACAGACTGTACCGTGCCAGAATACGGCCAGAGAGACCTGCCTTGGAGGTAGTATCCGAGTCCAGGTACGAGCGGCCACGTATCATGTGAACACAACGCGTACTCTGGCCGTACTCAAGACAATAGACGCGCTCCATGCGGAAATGACGACATCGCCGGCCGAAATTACAGAATCACCTCGCGACCATACAAATACCAAAACAACGCGATTCAAGCATCCCACAGCAACACAGCAGGTTACAAAACGGCGGGTTTACTACAACACTCACCCTGTAGATGGCTTCAGGTAGCAGCTGACCAGTAGACCAGTTTGTTTACATTCTAGGCTGTCGCTCGTTTTATGACGTCGGTACTTCTCACTCCCTTGTTTGTTGGAGAACTAAGACTTATTTGTATACCGCCACCTGCTGTTTATTTGTAGTAAAAGACTGGATCCCAATACGGTCAGAGATCCGTGACATGTGAACAGAAAAAATTAGCATTTTCTCTGGCCGTTTTCTGGTACGGCCACACATGTGAAAACGGCCTAAGTGGTTTGACTGAATCAAGTGACTCCAGTGGTTCAGTTTAATGCTACAATGTGATAATTATTGACATTACTCGTGCTCCAAGGGATTTCTGTCTGGCCATAAATGATGACTTGCTTCAGCCTACAGTCTGGTCTAAATCAATTTATATCCTTAATAATGTTAGATAAATGGAGGTTTCAACTGTGACATTATATGCCGATGCATTTATAGAGGTTAAAACCACAATTTAATCAATGGTCGTAAGCCAGTAGCAGTGGCATTTGAGTTTTTAACGGGCTTTTATTGCTCCTAGCCAGGTGACCATTTATTCCTTTTGCATGACCCTAAAGTTATTTAAGTGAAATTAAATGGAAGTACATCTGGTTGGTTTCAAGGGAAAATAAAACTGGAACACACCACAATGTTATTTGACTTTTTTACTGTTGGTTACCATCCTGTTGTCTTGCGATATACTTTAAGCTTATTCTCGTTTACATTTGGAAAACAATAAAATCCTATGATCAACATGGTGGTGTGGTGGTTAGGTCTCTGGTCTCATAGTAAGAATGCCTCTGGCTCTATTATCTGTCCTCTAGGATTTTTCTGGTTTAAATTTGACAGATTCTCCTGTTACATTTGTGGGTTTTCATCCGGTTCTATGGTTTTCCTACCACAGTCCAAAAACTTGTGTGCTATTTGGGTGAATATGAATAGCTCTTTACTATCAAGACATCCAAAAACATGACTTCATGACTATTTACCCATTTGGCCAGTATTCGTCTTTAGTTAACCATCTGAAATAGGACAATCCACACCTGTTGTTGTGGCTTCTTCTGCTGCACAAAAACAGCAACAGTAAGCAACGGGCAGTATACTCCTCCAGTGAAGCCAAAATTGTCAGCAAGCAAAAAAGAAGGGTAGAAGCACCAAGATAATAGAAAGGAACACAGAATGAACATAAAAAAGATTTTAAAAAAAATATTCCATGAGGTGAGATGAAATAACAGCATAGGTGTTTATATCTCCTGGTTGTTGCAAATACCAATATTTTTCCTTTCACCAATTAAAGGACTGTGTTGTTTGATGCCAGTGGCTCCGCCCTAGCCGTACCAGACTATTGTGCTACGGAAATTATTATCAAAATGTAGTCATGTGAAAAAATGGAGACAACCATTTATTGAAGTTCACTATATTGATTTATTTAATCATTTATTGATCTCTAGAAAAGAAAGTGGTTTAATTACAATTAAAAATTAATAGTTAACATTACGTTACTCATTAAACAAACAATATACAATTGATGCATGCTGGTTGAAAATATTAAGGTAGCCTTTACTCTAATAAATTGTATTTTGCATTTTGATAAAATCAGTGAGGCTCTTCTTGTAGTCATCTATCAGTCTCAGACATCGGCCTAAGATAGGTTTGCCCCACTCCTAACTTTCAGCTTTGAGATGCTTGAGGGGTTTCTTGCATGCTTAGCTTATTTCAAGCATCACACTGAGATAAAGATCTGAGCTTTGACTCAGCTACAGACTTTCCATTTCTTAGTTTGAGCCATTCTGTGGTAGATTTACTGGTATGTTTTGGGTTGTAGTCACATTTCAAGGTCAAGTTCTGTTTTTCTAACACTGAGGGCCTGATTTATCAACGATTTGCGCTTGTTAAAACCAGCACAAACTGCACGGCATTGCAAAAGCAGGCTCAGGCTGATCTATCAACACGGCAGAGAGTGCATTGCACCTGTTAAGAATTGCTCACACAGTCTTAGTAAATCACCCGCAAATTAAGGACAACCCACATTTTTAGCGCCGCACACAATTTTGCAGTCATTATCAAGAATCTTGATAAATCAGGCCCATATTTTCTTATTTTACACGAGCATTAAATGATACACAGTCATCGTGACTTGTGTGATGATGTGCTGGCCAGGGAGTGCTACCCGAGTAAAGCATCCCCAAACCATGATGGCTAAAGTTCTATGCTTTGCAGTCAGGTTCTTTCATTTTGAAATAAAGCTGATAAAGACAGAGCTAAAAATATTTGGCGCATACTGGTTAAAATTTCTGCCTATATTTTTTGCGTATTTAGCTCCATCGTCACTTAAGTGAAACAAAAACGTTGTAAGCTTCTTAAAAAAATCATATCCTTTAGAAAAATTCTGAGCCCACTGATTGTTGCATTTAAACAAGCCCAGAGATGAAGAGCTTTGCCTTATGCCTAGCACTTCAAATGTAAGAGTTAAAATGTACTGTACTTTACAAATATTTACCTTCAGTATAAAGTAAATTTAGCCAGAAATAAATAATAAATATATACCCTGGCAGCTGTAACTCAGGCAGAATTGAGAATAAAGCTTTAAATATTTGGTGAAATGATTAGATTGATTATTATTATTATTATTATTTTTGCTTTGTGTTATCTGTGTTGTTAGATTTGCTTGGGTCCGTTGTTACAGGTCAAAATCACTGTTCTATCATTTATTTATTTTTTAAATGTTATGTTCAATCATGAACCTGTGTCTAATGGCTAAAGCTGACAACCATGCTGGTATTAGCTATGTTTTTACTTTTTATATCTGCACTCTCCCATTTCAAAATAACTAACTCAAACCAATCAAATTCCAGAATGAACTGATGTCATAAGGTCAGGCAATTAAAACTGTTGGAAACCAGAGACTGAATAAGCTTTTGAAATCAGTACATGCTAAATTATAAGTATAGGTTAAATGGGTCAACGTCATGATTTGATTTGTGAAGAATGTAAATGCAGAGGCTTCTGTGGCCATAACAGATTATTTTAAGGAAATATTAAGAAGACTAAGGGTTGTGTTCACATGATACGTGGCCGCTCGTACCTGGACTCGGTTACTACCTCCAAGGCAGGTCTCTCTGGCCGTATTCTGGCACGGTACAGTCTGTGTTCACATGGTACGAAATAAGTGGATTTTGACCAAATACCGTACCTGAGTACGGACTCCCGTACCATGTGAAAGCGCCCTTAAAAGAGCGGACTCTAAGGAACCGGAAATAATAAATGACAAGCAACAGAAGATGGAACTGAAGCATCCAGCAGGGAATTACAGAAATGGATAAGTTTAAATACTGAGGACAGTGATTGCTGACAAGATGCAGGTGGTTGATCAGGGTGGAGCTAGGCGAGAGGGAAAATACATAGACTCAGGCCTTGTCCAAACGTAGGTGGGTATCTCACAAAACAAAGATATTTTTCTTTCCTGTCTTCCACACCTAAATGCAGATTTATGGCATCATAAACAATTATTTCAAACAACTCTGACTAAAGTAAAGATTTCCAATTTTAGGTTTCCCAACGTCACAGCCTGCAACAAAAATTCTTTGAAGTTACTTGTACGACCAGTGTTTACACTCAGAAACAGCATGGATGCCCCCAGAGCTGTTTCAGCATTATCAATTATCCAAGCTCCTTTTGCTTGCTTAAAACGAGCCAAAAATTAACCAAAAGCAATATGTGTTCACTTTAAATTGAAGGTTTATATTAAAAAATTCTTGTCATTTAGGTAGGTGAAAGCATGGTGACCGAAAAAAACGTAATAATTAAGTTAAGAGATAGATTAGCAGAAGGCAAGAATTTTCCTTTTGACAACTTTAGCCGGAATTTTTACCCACTGAGAAACATACATACTAATAAACAATCTTTACTGTTATAAATTCCACTTACAAACTTGTTTCATAGCTACGACTCTAGAAATAGGTAATGTTATATATGATCAGTTTATAACCTGCTGTAATTACTTCTTTCACAATAACTCCATGTACCTCGTGTATATTTCAAAAGTTAGAAATGTTTCTTTCTTTTTCTTCTTTCTTTCCAGCCCCTGCCCAGGAGTCAACACGAGACCTGGTCTGGATGTAGATTTGGTCCTACGACTTTGTGCGGGTCCACATCATAGACAGACAGAGAGGGGGGATATTCAGCAGGGGGGGAAAGCCAGGCCGACCAATGGGAGCAGGGAAGCTGGCTCGGGTACTGCTGGGATGGGTGGCAGTTTGTCTTAGCGCCATACAGGTGACTTGTGCTCAAACTGGAAATGGACCATACCAAGCTAACCGCTTCACCGGGAGCGTGGACCAGAGGGAAGTGCAGCGAGTCCGGCGACGTGGGCAGGACACTCTAAAAGGGTAAGAGTTATTGCTTTTTTCAAATCTCATATTTCCAATATTGCTTTTAATTTGCATTTACAATTTTTTAGTTAAGATTTGTTTCTCTCACAGCATTTTTATAAGTGTTTCTGTTCTTGGGCTCAGACTGACCTCATCTTATACTAAGTTATGCTACTGATTACTTCTAGACTATTATCTCACAAACAATACGCCTTGCATCCTAACAAGCTGTGATACATACTTAAACCTCCCTATGTATTAACTGCAAATAGACATTTTACAGGGAAAGAGAGAGACAAAAAGGAGCTTCCTATAGGTAACAACCCCTGATGGGAAAAAAGTATTCTCCACATTCATCTGAAGCCATTTTTAGATACACATTCTGGAATAATGGTCGACAACTCCATTCGGTCTTTGTCTTTTCAAATACAACACTTTTTTTACCGAAACATCACCTTTCGGCTGCTTTCAAACGGCAAGACATGTACTGGAGGATACTGATGAATGTCTGTGGGGGTTGTATGCATATATGTGATGTAAACATACTGTGGCGGCCGTACATGTCATTTCACCAACGATCATGGCCCCCACAACCTCTCCGGAACTCAACCTGACATTCTGAACGCAGACATGCTACAATGACATGTCAGGTCTTGTTACTAGGAGGTCAGGAGATGATATCAGTAAAACTTAGCTTGGCAAGGGCCTAGAATTTTGCTTAAGACTCAAAAGTAAAAAGGATAAACTCCAGAAAATTGCAGTTTTTCATGGCCCAAAGGGGCTTGAGTGTGTTAAAGGTATCAAGTGGTCTGCTGTTAAGTTAATTACAAGATCAGGTGTTTCCCACTGTTGTGAATAGGGTAGGGAGGTCATATTTAAAAGGTCAAATTTATTAATGTGTGTGAGGAATATTTGTTTCAAACAAGGATTACCTCTCACCACTCCTTCAACCCTCAGGTCCCATCTTTCTTCTCCCATCCAACTCTTTTGTTTTGTCAACCAATCTCAATCATTGTTTTTGCAGAATACACGCCAAATCTGCAAAAAAAAAAAATCACATTTACTTGGAAAACAAAGGATGCTTTCTTGGAACCAGTTTTCAGTGTTCCCATCAGTTATTCCAATCCGTATCCCATCTGTCCCAGTGTAGGCTTCCCCCAATGCCAAGCCACAGGAAATGAGGTATTTATATCACCAGTGGGGGATATGAAAAGGGGCATTTATTTCATGGCTGTGGGTGACAAAACGGCCTGTAGGGTAAAGGGAATAGGAACTCTATGAATGAATTTAAAAATTCATGAAAAACATACATAAATGTTAGTGTGATAAATATAATACAAATACTCTGAATTGTTTTTAGTTCTGGTTATTATTATTCTGTAAAGTAATTTAAGCTAAACCTTTTTGTTGACTCTATTTGTAGATGTTTAGGGGGAGTTCTAGTATTTTCGTTGAAGTTAAGGTGCCTCCTCCAACTGATTTTATAAATCAAAAACACCAATGATCAGTAGTAGCCTACATATATGGTCTTCTTTTGGGAATTAGACATTTATTAAAAGCAAAAACATTTTCTGAAGTTTTAAATATAAAACCATTTTTAAAAAACTTTTTTTCTGTTTACAACCACAATAGCAGTTATTACCTGTTACTTTATGTTGTAAAAGCTGACGGGATGTTAGTGTTAATAGTATATTAGAAATGTTTAATGCTACCTGTTGTAAATTATTAACCGGAGCAGTACTTAACATGCATTGCCATATTAACCCCACGCATTGAGCATTTTTTTTTGTTGATGAAAATACATTTAAACAATATGAAAAGGATCTTTAGATGTTCAGGCGAAAATTTAGATATATTTGGTTTAAATATGAAAGTGTTTTTGAAATCTGAAATAAGTTGTTATTCGTTTATTAGAAGTCTAAACGTAGACCTGTTTTAACAGATACTGCGCGAAAAGGTAAAATTGAAAAAGCGGGGCTCAAACCTTAAAATAGATAGAGCAAATGCGCTGATATACAGGTTTAGTTCCAATTAGAAAAAAAACACACATTTGCTTTTACCCGTTATCCATGGCTATTTCTTTATCAACGCAGCCAAGACCCCCACACTGACACAAAAAAATAACACTGTGGTTGTCATTGTCTTCCTTCCTGTGTGTCGGTTTGTGTAGAAGTGTGAAACATCTTTTATAGATACTCACACCGAAGGCAACTGCTCATCAAATCTGATATTTATTCCCACTTCTAATTTTTTTATGGGAGTCTTAACAGCACAATTAGAAAATTATTTAAGCCCAACCAAGGTCACTTTCATACATTGTACTTATTCATAAACATGTTCAATGTCGCATTTTATCCAATTGAGCATCTGCAACTCTGCAGGGTCTGCAGAATATTTTCCTCCTTCTTTCTTAACACTGTTTATTACTTGTTGGGAATTTTATCAGCTCAACATACAAAATATATTCACAACTGAATAACAAACGTTGATATGTGTAATATTTATTTATAGTTGGTAAACTTTTTTTTTTTATAAAGGAGTCGACATAGCAGGAGCAGGGGCTTTATTTGCTAAGATATGGTGATGAATAAAAACAAAGAAATTCACTGGGAAACGTTACACACTTTGCTCTGACTGATTCTTGTTTCTATGCATTTGTGGACTGTGGTCAAGTGAGCTGAGACTTCGAAAGGCACATTTGTGCATTTTTGCCTTTCAGCTCGCTTTCTGATTGGCTGCAGGCTTTTTTTGTCCTTGTAACACACCACACACCCTTTGATATCGGGCTAAAATAATCGAACTTCCCCGATTTGTGATCGCAGCCCCAACATCCTTCCAAGCAGACCAGAGCAATGTTAACACACCATACACAGCAGGAATATCTGTTAGGACTATCTTAAGAGCCATCACGTTAATCGGGGCTTGTCCAAAGGGGAGAACGAGGGCAAAATAGTCCCACAAATCCTGCTGTGCGAACAAGGACTAAAGCCAACGATTGGGGACATTTTAATAGCCTTAAATAAAATGTCAGTGGTGACACTCTTTGGAAGGTGTAAAATTTTATTTATTTTTTCTAGCATTAACAGCCCTTAACAATCTTAACTATTGGGGTTTCATTGACATCTTTAAAGTAAACTTTCCAATGGTCACCTCATAAGCCTTAAGTTGTTTTTCTAACAAGTTGAGCTATAGCTATTATAAAATCATATAATGAATTTTATATTTATACTTCTTTCTCATTGTCCTTCCTTATCAATAAATAAGCTATTGTTTCTAATCGACGGCAATGATTCTAATTCGGAGGCATGTGGAAAAAAAGAAAAGAAAAAACTAATCTTGAACCACTGGCATTTATTAAATTGGAAAGCATGAATTTCTTATTGCAGCTGCCTAGTAAGATCATTTTGATTAGAGCATGAGCAGTAGAATGACCAAATCAGACAGCAGTCAAGCTGACAAAGATATTAACATAATTTGTTTGCAGGCTCTTGAAGTGGATGTGGGATTGATGAGGTTGAAGCCTTGACACAAGGCTAGCTTTACAACTTCTGCTTAAAGTTCTCAGAAGCCAACAACTCAAATTAGCTGGCTGCTACTGTACCTGCATGTCACACCCATAACCGAGATATGCTGATTATGTTGTCTAGCTGAGTACGTTTTTTGCTTACTCAGAACATTTAGTATATTTACATTGTCTGGTTGTCTAAGTTACTGCGTGGTCTTACTAAGATGTGAAGGGGACCAGAGTGTGTTGGAGGACATTGCTGTAATGGAATGATATTCTGATTTAAAAAGTTGACACCACAGAATGTGTTAACCTCCATTAGAATTGCCTAGTCAAATTCCAGACGTTATTTTGATTGAATATCTGTAATGAGGCTTGAAAACTGCTGTTCATAGACGTTTTCAGTTCAATCTCACAGAGCCTGATCTCTTTGTTTTTTTAAAGAATGGTTAAGAAAATGCAGTTTCTAGATGTGTAAAGCTGGTAAAGAATTTATGCAATTGTCATAAAAGATGTTCCTGCAAAGTATAAATTCAGTGAGACTGAATATTAATTATGTTTATTCATAAAGAACTTTGAAAGCCATGTATCTTTTTTCCTCTGCATTACGTTTTTATTCTTTTTTGTGTTAGTTGATTACCCCAAATCCTCTGTCGAGAAAAAGTCAAATTTCATGTCGAAATTTAAAATAATTATTTGATTGTGAATATTTCTGAAAGCAACATTAAATGGTTTCAGTCATGATATAAATGTGAGACTTTGAAAGTCTATTAAGACTAAAATGTGCTTTCAAAAGCCCCTTTTATGTTACTGTGAGTACTATAAATCTGAAATAATTTAGAGAAGCTCTAAATTCTTTAGCATTTTACTGCATTTGAAGGTGTTGCCTGCTTAATGTTACTTGAATTATCCTGACAGAGCCACCCATGAAATGCTACAGTGAGCCAAAGCACATAGGCTTGATGCATTAACTTTATTCTCAGTTTCTGTGTGAGAGTTATTGCCTCAGAATGATCATCATTTATTCATAACTGAGTAAGATTGCTCTTCTACACGTGAGCCTGTTTCATCTGACCACCTTTGGACAGAAGTCCTTAGGGATTGGGAATTTTCATTTGTAATGAATAAGTTTTTGACTGTTAGTTATTATAAGCCAAAGCTTTCTTTCCCAGGACTTGTTGAATCTTTATACGGCTTTTTCTCCCAAGCTAACCATAACCTCTGTTAACCTATGCTTGTACTTTCATCTGTGGATTGCCAGACACAGAGAACTATCAGCAGCTCAGTATGGGTTTCTCAGGTTCTCTGAGAGGGATGTGGAGAGAGGTTGGTTTAATGATGGTCATTATTCTGGCCTTGAGCTCAACTACAGTGTTTATTTGCTGGCTGAAAGAGCATATTCCCTAGTGTTTCTCTGGTAGCTCAGGGTCTGATGCTTACCGACTCTGATTTATTGGCTCTCACAGAAGGCTGCAGGCTGGCATAAGTCCACTCAAGGGTGGTATTTGATCAGACCTCAGGCTGGCTTAATGACTTTCTGGGCTGCTTTACTTCACCAATGATCGACTGTCTGCTTGTTAGAATGAGCAAAGAAAAGCATGTGGCAAGGAAAACAGTGTATTTCCACTGCCTCCCTCTTTTTACGAGTTTCCTGCCAAATAAAAGGGGGAAAATAGTTATTGATTCTTTGATAAGATCACTTTAACGTTGCTTTGCAAATCTGATGAAGCTCTACTTTCTGTGCAACTATCTATGTTTTTAACTTTACCCTTCTTGGCAGTACTCTGCAAAGAACTGGCAGAGAGTCTTCCCCAAATTGGAAAATTACATTTAGTCACTGCAGCCTCTTCCAGGATAATGTAGCTATTGTCTGTATAAAAACACCCTGATTTCATAGTATGGATACATGATACAATTTATTTTACTTCAAATAGAAAAGCTACAATTATTTCTCCTGCTTTGAAAAACATTCTAGTAAAATATTGTTATAATAATAAATAGATAATGAATGGATCGATGGATAGATGGATTTAGTTGGTGTTGACTATTTTTTTTACATACGTAGACATACGCATAAAATTAGCCTTGGAAATTTGTTTTCATTACATAGAAAATGTTCCCTTTTTGCCTTTATATTCTTTTTTCAGTGAAGTATATAATAATGATGATATTAGCAGGTTAATTAGTCAGGTTATCTGCTCAGGTAGTAAGCCTAAAGTCACTTTCTTTACAGACATGCTTGTAGCTTTTCAAATGCAGTTAAAATTAAATTCATTTCAGTTATATTTATATTGTAGCAATTCAAAACAGATGTAATTTCAGGGACCTTTACAACAAAAGTCATTTCAGTACAATCATACAAACATTGCAATCAGTTAGAAGTTTTCTTTGTAAAAAATCCCAGCAGATTGCCTTGAGTCATTGACTGGCAGTTTTGCCCCGTTGATGCAGACTCCAGCTATAGCAACCCCTTAGCAATCATTCATACTGAACAACATTGCAGCAGCAGCGTAGAGGAAAAACTTACCTTTAACAGGAAGAAACCTCCTGCAGAACATGGCTGAGTACGACAACTACCTGCCACGACTGTCTGGGAGTTCAGGAGTTCAAGTAAACAGAGCAGAGATTCAGAAAGAACAAAAGGAACGGGTGTTAATTGCACTTTCTATATTAAAGAAAGTAAAAAGTTGATAACAGGACATAGAGGATGTTCGGCTACTGGGAGCATTATTGCAGTCGATGCCCCTCATCCAGCAGGGCGTTTAAGTTGAGCAGGACACCAGGTGCGGCTCCTATGGAGAGAAAAACACTGAGAAAAAACAAGGTTAACATCTAAAATGACAGCAAAAAATAAAACTGAGAGTAGTAGAAGAGAAAAGTAGCAGAGTAATGGAAAGTGGTCAGTCTGTCCTCCAACAATCTGAGCCTATAGCAGCATAACTACAGAGATAGCTCAGGATAACCTAAGCCATTCTGACTATAAGTTTTATCAAAAAAGAAGGTTTTAAGTCTGGTCTTTACTGTAGACAGTATCTGCCTCACGGACTGAAACTGGGAGCTGATAACTAAAAGATCTGCCTCCCATTCTACTTTTAGAAATTACCAGTAAGCAAAAACACCACTAAACCTGCAGAAGGAGGGGGGGGGGGGGGCTGTTGGTTGTCGTTTGTTTGTGTGCGCAATGCTCTACAAGTCTGTGAATGTGGTTTAAATTCACAATTTTGGTCGCTCTCCTGCTGGGCTGTTAGTGTCCACCATGTCCAAAAAGTGCGTAGGCAAGGTCCATAGTGTGCTTAAAGTTAGGCAATTTTTGTTCCGCCACATTCTTTCTAAGAATCCCAAACTTGGCATAAAAAGTCGCTTACAACAGTCCCAAGGCAATTATTAGTAACTTTCCTGCACTAGAATTAATGTATTTTATATCGTTGAAAATACAAATAAATCATTGTGGTGGAAGCTAACGTCTAGTCAGACATTTACCCTGTGTTTTAACTGACTTTAGCATTTTGAAACAGCTCAAAACTGAAAACGTTCACATCAGTGGGATATAGACAGTTTTGTCTGTAAATGCTTAGAGTCAAAAACTTTACAACATATTGTCTTAATATTTGGTGCTTTTAGGATATAGTAGCAGGTGGTGCTTGAGGTGGAAACCACAGAATGAGTCACCTTTGATCTCAAACAAATGCACTGACTCATATAGGAGTACTGAAAACAGACTCAAACCCTTGATAACAGTAAACATCTGGTCTAGGTCCTCATTAAAACAGATTGTAGATATTTGTTCTTCCTACCCTAGTGTTATCCATTCTATCTGAAGCAGGAACAACTGCAAACTTGAACTGATTAGATTTTTAATTCTTCTAGTCAAATCAGGATTCAGTATAATTACAGTGCATTTCAGAATCTGTCTTACATTTTAAATTAGCAGAATAAAATCATTCAATTTAAGGGACTCTGGGTAATGTTTTGGCAGACAAATAACCAACTTTTAATTATATGTCTTTAAGTAATGATATCTTGAAGGTTTGTGAATAAATATGGGAAATTAAAAAAATATATTGTGTACAAGTTTGTTTGTTTCAGTAATTCAACTTAAAAAGTGAAACTAATATGATATAGACTTATTAGATGTAAAGCCTTTATTTATTGTAATTTTGATGATCATAGCTTACAGCTTAATTTAAAACCTCAGGAAATTTGAATATTATGTGAAATCAATAAAACAAGGAGTTTAAATTGAGAAATGTGCTGGACTTGATAAAGAACAGTGGACCAGATCACCAGTGGATGATACAGTTCCTCAAATCAACATAGACTGTGAAAAACTTCACACTGGACTTAAAGCATTCGTCCTCCAGACTCTAGAGGAAGGAAAACAGGATAAATGAGTATTATGTAAGATAAGCAACACCTTCATAGTTTTGTTCAATTACCTGTGTGACAGGACATTTCTATGCACAAAAATCCTGCATTAAACTTTGTAAAGAAGATACAGAAATGACTGAATCAATTTACCACCTTTTTACATTGCCTGTTACTTCTCTTTTTTAATAATTGAAAAACTGTAATGTTAAAACTCAGATGTTAAGACATGTGATCCATTTTGCAAACAGCTTTACCTTAGGAGCCCTAGTTTACCACACAGCTGTTCTTCTGTTCTTTGTCTCGCCACCAGCAAAAGCAAATGATGAACCACAAAATCATGTGACCACAATTCCCCTTCATTACATGGTCTGAAAAGCCACTCAGTGCCACCACATAGCTGAGTCCTTTCAGTTTGTTAAGCTGTTCTCTGAGCCTGGGTGTTTCACTGAAATGACCACAACATCAGATGCTCATTAAATGTTTGGGACTAATACATGTTGGGATTATTACTCTGCCCCCAAACATACTGTGATATAAATAGTTATATGATTATGAATAGATGGAAAAAACATAATATTGCAAAGTAGCTGCAGAACTCAAACTGTGTATTGGTGTGTGTATGCGTGTGTGTGTGTGTGTGTGTGTGTGTGTGTGTGAGCTCAGTCAGTCATTTCTAGATGTGGTTAAGCCATTTCCTACCAGGAAAACTTTGTGGCTAACCTGCCAGGGCTCCGTATGCTGTGATGACTCTTACATCTGTCGGACTGGTTCAGAGTTAGTGACAGTTGCTACACCAGTAAAAATCCTAATTATTTTGGATGGATTCATTGGAAGATTTCCAGGAAACAGGACAGTCAGGGATAGAAATACTCTTTCCAAGTTTACAGTAGGCCATTAAGCAAAAACATAACTCTGTTTAACATGTTGGCTCATCTCTTTACTTTTCTTTCCTCTCCATTTACCTTTCGATTTGATGTTTAAAAACAATATTAATAAACAAATAGGTCATATCTATATATTTTTATGAATTTTCACAAAATATGTTTGTTTTTATCTTTTCCTTCCCAACAGACCCAATGTGTGCGGCTCTCGCTTCCATTCATACTGCTGCCCAGGCTGGAAGACGCTGTCCGGTGGCAACCAGTGTATTGTTCGTAAGTTCCTTAAAATTCAGTTTATATATAATTATAGCTGCCATTATATTTGTGGCCCCCAAAAAAATTGAAAATAAAACAACCTGTTAAATTTACCCTCCTTCACTCTCTCACTGTTGTGTATTTTTCTCAACAGCAATTTGCAGGAATTCATGTGGCGATGGGTTCTGTTCTAGGCCCAACATGTGCACCTGTTCGAATGGCCAGCTCTCTCCCAGCTGTGGAGGTGGAGGAAGTGAGTACTACAACAAAGACATGCACAGTTACTGGAACATAAACTTTAAACTTTATCATGGTTGGAAAAGTTAAACTCCAGTAGCTGATCATGACACTATAGATAACAGACATATCAGGAAAACACCATACAACACCTAGTTCGTATGCATCCTGTCAGTTCCTTTCACAATCCCCTTTTCTCAACAGCACGGCTCTTAGTTTTGTCCTATAGCATTTCAGATTTTTCGCATCCCTTTTTGCCCAATCTCTCTAGGTTTTTCACAATCCTGGGCCATCTTTTGTGCTCTTTTCTCCTCAGATCACCCTATGTTTTTCTATAGGACTCATCTGTGAAGTCTGAGATAGGCAACAAAGAAGGTTAATTTTTTGTCTGGTCAAACGGATCAGAGATTCCTCACTGTACTTTTGGGCAGGAGCTGCCTTTCCACTTATATCTTATGCTCAACCTCCCAGAAGTATTTGTTGGTATTATGATCAAGCAAGCGTGGCAAACGTGGGGTACTTTGCTGCTGCAATAAAACCTATTTTTCTTATTATTTAAATCATCATCACAACAGGTACGTCAGCTTTAGCCACATGCTTGTAAAAACAAATTCAAGCAACCTTCTCTAAAACTTGCTGTGCAAAGAGGAAAGAGGGCTGGACCTCGGATGATGCTGGGCCCTACATAATCATAGATTTATATATATATATATATATATATATATATATATATATATATATATATATATATATATATATATATATATATATATATATATATCAAGGAGTTGTCCTTGGGCAAGACCCTTCATGCTACTGCCTACATAATGGGAGACAATGAAATACATGGAATGTACCACCGGAACATAACTGAAGTGGCTGATCTCAAGAAAACCTACCAATGGCTAGAGAAGGCTGGCCTACAGCAGACCACAGAGGCACCCATCCTGGTAACACAGGAGCAAGCTCTGAGCACCAGATGGATAGAGGCCCAGATCTACCACACCAGACAAGACCCAAGGCATAGGCTGTGCAAAGAGTCATCTAAGACAATCCAGCACATAAAGGGTGGATGTAAAATGTTGTCAGGGAAAGCATACATGGAACGTCATTACCAAGTGGCTGCCATAATGTACAGAAACATCTGTGCGGAGTATAGGCTGGAAACCCCAAGGTCAAAGTGGGAAACACTTCCAAAGGTGGTGGAGAATGACTGAGCAAAGATCCTGTGGGACTTCCAGATCCAGACAGACAGGATGGTAATGGTGAACCAACTGGACATTGTGGTGGTTGATAAAGAGCAGAGGAAAGCAGTTGTGGTGGATGTGACAATACCAAGTGATGGTAACATCAAGAAGAAGGAACATGAGAAACTTTAGAAGTACCAAGGCCTCAGAGAGGACCTAGAGAAGGCTTGGAAGGGGAAGGTGACAGTAGTACCCGTGGTAATTGGAGCACTCGGGCCAGTGACCCCCAAAATGGAGGAATGGCTTCAGCAGATCCCTGGAAGAACCTCAGAAAAAAAATAAAAAATAAAAGTGTATATATATATATATACACCAAAAGTTTGGACACACCATCTCATTCAATAAGTTTCCTTTCCTTTCATGACTGCATTGTAGATTCTCAATTAATGGCATCAAAACTATCAATGAACACATGATGTATGGAATTACTGTATGTACTTAAACCAAAAGGTGGAAATAACTGAATACATGTGTTATATTTTAGATTCCTCAAAGTAGCCACCCTTTGCTCTGATTACTGCTTTGCATTCTCTTGAGCTTCAAGAGGTACAACCGAAGTGGTTACAACGGCTAAGTGAAGTACCCTCGGAAAGTTTCCTGGAAACAGTGAATGCAGCATTGAGAGCGATCCCTACCACATCAATCACTGAAACAAATGAGCTGATACACACTTCTGCGGCAGTGATCATACAGATGCTTGGCTATAAGAGCAACCATGAGAAACATCGAAAAGTACATCTAGGAAAAGGCTTCAATGGATGACGTACTTAGTGAATGTCTGAGACAATGGCAAGATGAGGAGGTGCTGGAGGAAGAACCATCATGGGAGGACAAGCCCCTACATGGGTTGTACCATCGGAACATAACTGAAGTGGCTAATATCAAGAAATCCTACCAATGGCTAGAGAGGGCTGGCCTACAGGACACCACAGAGGCACTCATCCTGGCAGCACAGGAGCAGGCTCTGAGCACCAGATCGATTGAGGCCCAGGTCTACCACACCAGACAAGACCCAAGGTGTAGGCTGTGCAAAGAGTCATCTGAGACAATCCAGCAGGATTGTAAAATGCTGGCAGGGAAAGCATACATGGAACGTCATAACCAAGTGACTGGCATAGTATAAAACATCTGTGCGGAGTATGGGCTGGAAACCAAAAGGTCAAAGTGGGAAATGCTTCCAAAGGTGGTGGAGAATGACTGAGCAAAGATCCTGTGGGACTTTCAGATCCAGACAGACAGGATGGTTATGGCGAACCAACCGGACATTGTGATGGTTGATAAAGAGCAGAAGAAAGCCGTTGTGGTGGATGTGACAATACCAAGTGATGGTAACATAAAGAGGAAGGAACATGAGAAACTTGAGAAATACCAAGGGCTCAGAGAGGCGCTAGAAAAGGCTTGGAAGATGAAGGTGACAGGAGTACCCCTGGTAATCAGGGCACTTGGGGCAGTGAGCCCCAAACTGGAGGAATGGCTCCAGCAGATCCCTGGAAGAACCTCAGACATCTCAGTCCAGAAATGTGCAGTACTTGGAACAGTAAAGAGACCCTCAAGCTCCCAGGTCTAAAAACATGTCTGTCAGGTTAAATGATCAATCAAAATTGTCCTTAGGTGAGAGTGTGTGCGTGCATTGTTGTTTATCCTGTCTGTCTCTATGTGGCCCTGTGATGGACTGGCGACCTGTCCAGGGTGTACCCTGCCTCTCGCCCTTTGACAGGTGGAGATATGCACCATCCCCCCCGCAACCCCCTAAGGACTAAGCTGTTCAGAAAATGGATGGATATATATATATATATATAAATGTACAGCACAGGCAGAACCACTCGACCCTGATCCGGTGGATCGAAGAGACGATGGACAGAGAGTCCCCCTCCCAGCTCAGACGAATCTTTAGCAGGTCACCAGTGTCCTCTTCGGTGAACACCAAGAAAATGTATATATATATATATATAACGTTCCACTACCAGTTTCACTGCTTGGCTATTGCCGTTGATGTTCTAAAAGCTCCCCAGTTCTTGCTTAGCCCAATAAGCTCGCATGATTCATAAAGGATCAGTATTGTATGGTTTATCCACGGTCAAGGTGGATAAACCTTACATCGGCTGAGGACGATCGCGGCTCTGTTTTAAAAGAAGACCAATCAGCCTCCATCTCAGCCACAACTTCAGAGACTGTAGTCCCGGAGTTTCATATACAAACACCCCTTTTATTTTGTTAGGATTAGAGTTGCCGGCTCTACATGTAATGTGGATTTTTGATGCATTCTTACTTAGTAGTGTGTCAGCTACTAATGTGGATGTGCGGAGTGGCCATATTGAAAGTTGAAGTTGGAGCAAGAGAACATTTCTGACCTGAAATTTCTGAAAAGTCTGACCTCAGAGGGCGTTTCAGTGATTTTTCCCAATTGGAAGTCAGAATTTCTGAGTTCCGAGTACAAATAGAACACACCATAACGTTCTGAGTAGGCAAATGGGAAGATGTCTCTGGTCAGTTGCCACTAGAAGCTTGGGCTTCTACATTAACTCTCTGTCACTCCTTTTCTTTCCTTTCAGTACTCCACTATCATACTTTCTGCTGTCTACCATCATGAGAAATTGCTAATCACTGATGATTCTCCTCCCCAAGGCATAAGATGTTTCAAACTTGGGCCAAAAATAATCAAGGATTCATGACAGACTTTGGCCAAAAACAAATTAGGAAACTTTTGACGACTTGGCTAGTATTGTCTTAGCAACTGATAAGGTTATGGCGTTCTCACACTGTTACAAATAGCGTTTGGGGGCCCCACAGTACCTGGGCCCCCCACAGCTCCTGTTCCTGGGCTGGAGCCCCGTTAGTTCCCAGCTAAAGTCCAGGCTTGTCCGCAAATATCCCCTCTGAAGTGTTGTAATGGTAATGTACAAAGTCAGATTTGGACCACTGCATCAAGGTCAATGGGTTTGCCAGGAATGGAACTGAAACACTGGCTACTTCAGCTCTGTCTTCTGGGTTTAGTTACAGACCACTAAGGACATGTGTTTCAAGTAAGTGCAGCTAATTTTTTTTACAGGGTGTGGGAAATCGGCTTTAGCTTTATGAGATTACTGCAGTGCTTCAGTACTGTATAAACAGTCATGTACTGGACATGCAGAAGACAATTGCTCTGGAAGCATGGAGAGAGTGTGTCGTGAGGTGTGTTCAGTTTCACAGCTTTATTCGTTCACTGTCAGCTCATCAGTCACGCCTGGGCCCAGCCAGACCTGTTACTCATGCTCACTTTCCAGTAAGCCTGCTAACACTCACTTTCACTTATTTGGGTTTACATGCACAGATAATCACGAAAGTATACAACTAAATTAAAACCAAACTCAGAGAGAATCTTTTGGCTGTGACCCCGATGTGTAAAACAGCCATAAGTAAAGGCAGCCAGCAAAAGAAAGCCAAGGGGGGGGTTGTGGGTGGGTGAACAGGGGCTTCCAGTAATTTGACTAAAGTGTGAAGGAATGATCTTTAAGGGCATCACTGGATACACAAAATGAAGCGATGATAACCTATTCAGCTTCACTCTGCAGGAATTTGTCTATATTTGTTAGCATACAACAGATAAAGTTTGTTGTTCTGCTAAGGAATGAATGTATAGCAAAATATGTTGAACACAACTTTCTAGCTGGGCTTTGGACTGAAAGCACCATCAAAGACATTAAAAATATAATGAAGCTCCTATTTTTTTTGTGATTAATTGTTTCATAGATATTGTGATGGTTGTGGAGCCCGTTTCAATTGTATCAATGTTTGTCGACTACAACTGGCAAAAGACTGGTGACTTTCCTTTAAGCAGTGAATTTTTACTGAGGCATGTAAATATGTCCCATAGGGGGAAATCCTGGTTTTGTTCAAGTTTTGTGTTGTTTTGCTTTCGCTGCACTAACTACCTGTTCTTTTTAGGATTCATTTTAAGGTACTTTTATTTGATTTTAAATCCCTACATTGTCTTGCCCCATTATATTTATCTGAATTGTTGAGTGTATACCACCCTGCTCGGTCCATGAGGTCGGCTGAACAGCTGTTCCTGGACGTACCGAGATCTAAGTGGAAGCTTAGAAGTGATAGAGCCTTTTTGGTGGCAGCTCCTAGACTTTGGAACCTTTGAGGCAGGCGGGCTCCTACATTGTCTGTTTTTAAATCCCGGCTGAAAACATATTTGTTTGATTTGGCATTCAACTCAACATGAGAGTACTTTAAACAGTACATTTGATTTTCTTTTTTGTTGTATTTTCTTGTAGAAAATTAGTGGTATTTCTTGGATTTGTCTATTATCTTAAGTTTTACATTTTTTTCACTGTATTGTGAAAGCACTTTGGGTATCTCTGTGTTGTAAAGTGCTATATGAATAAAGTTGACTTCACTTAATCGGTTATATGAAAGAACCTGTTTGCTTTTTAACAACCTTACATTTAATATCATTATTTTACTTTAAATGTTCCCTCTGGTACTGTAAATGTTTGATCTTTCCTTTGTTAAATTGAGGGAGGATCTTAATGCATGGAGACAGATCAAAAGGACAAACAATATTTTTTACCACAGTATTTTGGCAAACAGATGGGGGTAAAATTCACATTTAAATTTTTTATGCTGTTTTAAACAAAAAGTTTAGCTTTTTAGCACTTCACAATGAGCTGATCCTACATGGTGATATCAAAATAGCAACAGGGTTACAAAATACACTCTGACTTAGCAGAAAATGTCAGCTTCAACGGGTCATATCAAATTTAACAGCAGTATGATAAGAGAAAATCAGCTAATGTTATCCCAATGTCAGTCAGAGGTTTTATTAAAGCACTGGCTTTGTACTTTCCCGCCTTAATTTAGACAAATCAGAATCAAGGCAAACTACTGAGTTTAAAACATAGCGCATAGGGTGCTAAACAAGCTCTCACAGCAGTTTGGTAGAAAAACCTCAACCATGTGTGTTTGTATCAAAGCTTCCAAACACATAGTATGTCAGATGTCAGCAAACGTAACTTCTTGTAATACTGAAGCCAGGCTATTTGGCTTCTTGGTGATTTTTTTTGTCTAACTCTTTTTGCAAATCTTATGATTGCACTTCCAATACTTAAAAAAAGCATGGTCTTCATTCAAGTTCTTCATCTTACTTGTTGTGAAAGAAAAGTTGCTAAAGCTATTTCTCTGAGAAAAAACCTCCTCATAGACCTAATCTCAGAGCCAACTGCACGATACTTAAGTGCAGTTGGAAACAAATTGTAGCTTTATGTAGATTTATTTTTCAAACACCAATTTCCTCTGCTTTAATTACATGGCCTAATTCTGGCACCCTGGTTTTGCAGTTCTTTTGAGGGCATCTTTATGTCTTGCGTCTTGCCTGTGGAATGCAGAGGTTGAAATAAATCAGCAGCACATTTCGTTCTTTCTTTTGCAGCTTGTTGCTGAGCATTGTTTTACTCATCAGCCTATGGTGGGTTTTTGGTATGTTCTTGGATTCTGTGCTGTTTTCCAATGAACAATGCAAAAGCCACTTTTCTGCGGAAGACCTGGCAAACCTGAAATAGACTTGTTTTCTTTTTGCAAAGCCAAAACTCCTTTACAAGGACATGAGTCACGTTTTATGGAAATCCATGTCACTACCCAGACAACAAGAGTTCCCGCTGTAAGTCAACCCTCTAATAAACACTTTCAAGACAAAGCAGCTGTGCTCAGAATCGTATCAGGTTGTCCTCTTTGCACCGTCTTCCCATAACCATACTTAAAAAATCCTCACCATGTATCTTCTCGTCCTAATGCTGAGAAACAGATGTCTTAAGAGTGACAGGCTTGTATTGATTGACTGGGAGCAGTAGGGAGTCATGGGAAAAGCAGGGACGGAGATTTTTAATTAGAAACCATCCCACAGTAACATTGGCCTGTCTTTGTGACCATAAAGTAATGTTCAGTCCTTTAGGTATGTAGTCTGCAAATAGTTTAAGTGAACACATTACCCCCATTTACCAAAAAACGAACGATGGGTGCGGTTTAGGATTAAAGCAGCAGGGAAAAAGGTGGAGGTTTTTTTACTCTGCATTGGAAAGAATTAGTTTTGACCACATGTTTTAGATTTTTTTTTATTTAAGACAGCATCCTATAGTACATTCATGCTTCCTCTAACTGAGGCTGACTTTTCTCTGTTCCTTGAGGCTTATGCAAATTCGGGACATAACACAGGCTTTAAAAAGTTCCACAGTTTTCCATCAGGCACACATTCTGCCTCTCTAGCGGGGCTTCCTGTGTTTCTCGGCCTGTCGTAAAAAAAACAACAAAAAAAACCCAGCCAGATGTCATTAGCTCACCAACAAACAGCACCAGAACACAGAGGTGCATTGTGTCGACATAATGATAGCACAAACCCCTGAAAGCCTGGAATGCCTTGCAAAAGTATACATACCTACTGAACCTTTACACATTTTGTTATGATACAGACACATATAACGTTTTTTTCATCATGATTTTATGAAAGACCAACAAAAACTACTTCTTAACAGTAAAATGGAAGAAAAAAAAATCTGTGAAGTGTTTTGTCTGTTTTTATGCAACCTCTCAAGTCTGTACTTTGTAGAGGCACCTTTTGCTAAACTTAGTCTGACGGGAATATTACATTTTTTAAATGATTAAATTATTGTTAAAGTATTGTTAAATTAAATTATTATAACATCAAAACCCAGACTCTCAACTAGATTGAGGTCTGGACTTTGACTGGGCTATTCTAACTCATTGGATGTGATTTGATGGCAAAAATGTTATTGTAGCCCAAGCTGCATGCAGGGCATCATGATGCAGTCCCTCCAGGATTTTGTAGCACTTATTTGTGATTGTTGCGGCTTAAAATGGCGGATTTAACATCAGCTTTTGTCAAAACTTTCTATATTTTTATTTATTTATTTAAATAATGAATAAACACAACAACCATGTCCCTGAAAAGACACTGGCACCAACCATCCATTGATGACAACCTCTGCTCAAGAACGCATTAGCAAACACCGATGTCCCCATGTGTGTGAGTGATGTAGAATGTGTGCTGAGCCTAAGGCGGCGACAGTATTCAAAATGCAAGTACATTTTGTGGAAAACACATAATACCATAATTCTTTGCCATCACTGGTTGATCATTATGAATGACCAAGAGGCTCACTTATGCCTGCATTGTCTATTGAAACGTGCTTCTCTTAGGTTATATTCTTGCCTTTGTAGTTTAGCTTCTCTTGTGTGTTTCTTGGTCTTCAGGATGATGTTTGCCTCTAAAGTTCTCTAACAAACCTCTAAAGCCTTCAAAGAATAGCTTGATTTATACTGGGATTGAATTAAACCCTGGCAGACTGTTTTTACTAATTAGTGGCAACTGATTGCAATTCATGTTTTTTCACATATCAAGCAATTCTAAACGTAACGAATAACATAATTTGTAAAATATTCAAAACTATAGATCTTGTTGCTTTCATGTCACTGTAATGCATTACTTTTTGATGGTCCATCTCATAAAAGAAACAACAATTTGTGGCTGTAACATGACAAAAAGTTGAATGTATACCGAGGTCCAATCCTGTTGCTCTTCACAGGCAGCTTTCCCGCCACTGCCTTTGTCACTTTTTCCTTCTTGTTAATATTTTCTGGGTTCAGAGAATTTAGTTTGGACAGAAACACTCTATTTCCCCTCGTAAAAGCATTTCCCCATACATCCTTGACCTATTTAAAAATATGTTGTGTTTTTTTTGTAGAGGGGAGTATGCAGAAATTGCCTTCTGCTTTGGTGTTGCTCCTCTAGAGCAGTTTTCATTATGGCTTGTTCCACAACAGAATAACTGAAATTGCTGAATATAATTATTATTCATGTTTCACTTTTCAGTCCATATTTCTGGCAAAAAATGAAGAAAACTGAGTCCTATAGCATATCGTTGACCACATGTTTTATATAAAATTGAGGATAAAACCTAAAAACAAAGCATGCTTAGTCTGTCATTGAATGGGATAAGAAATAGGGTGAGAAAGACATGAGCACACTAACCTATAAAGTCATGGTTCTCTGGAGTCCCAAAGTAGTTTCATTAATTCATCATCATGCACTGCCAGACTAAAGGAGGTCCAGCCAAGTCTGTACACACAGGCTGCCAAGTTTTTTTCACATGAGGCAGTTTCCTGGAACTTCATCTAAATGTTCTGAATAAAATACATGGAACAAATTAAAGCTGTGACTATTTTTCTGCCTTATATTAATTCCAACATGTCCAAGATGCTAGCTAGTTTTGCTTTGACTCATAAAAAAGGTCTTAACAATGATTTGAGCTTTCAGTTAGACAGGCGCAAGTCATCCACGATGAAAAGCTTGCTGAGCGCGTACTCACTCTTTTACTCACGGAAGTGAGTTCAATCAAGCAGTGAATTACAGTGGCTGAAATACCTCCTGCTGGAAAGTGTGCAAACTCAAAATATGTTTGTTGGGCAAACTCCACTATGGAGGAAGCTTGATCATTTCCTCTCTGCATGCCAGAAATGTTGAAGAGGAAAAAAAGATACAAACAGGGAGATGGTTAGAGAGCGGGAAGTAGAAGGGAGAGGAAAAAAATGTTGAACTTATTAATAAGGCACAAAGAGGAGCATAAAAGTTGCAGAGTATACAAGGAAAGGGGATGTAAGGAAGAAAAAATAAAACACATAAATATTAAAGAAAAAAATAAATCAATTTGAGGTACTGATAGAAATAATAAACTTGATGGACTGATCTTAACACTTCTGATCCTAAAACTCATCTTTTTCTGCTATGGTTGTTTTCTCACCCTGGATTAACAGATATTTGTTAGAGTACCTGAAGTTAGACATTCAAAATGACATATTTTTGATTTATTTAGAAAATATTGTCGGACCCCTTTTTTTCTTTTTTCTCATTTCGATATTTTCTTTCCTTTTCAAGTTTTCCTAGTGTTTGTCTTTTACCTATTTTAGTTTAATAGTGGCCCTTAGTAGCCTCTAGTGGCTATTTGAGGATTAAATTAATATTAAGAAAGTTATTTTTGAAACAAAATAGCTTTAACCCAAAGTTAACATGCTTATAAAGCCAAAAAGATGAGTAGCTCAAAACGAAAGTGGATCCGAAAATATTCCAGTTTATTAAGTTTTTCTTTTTAGTCTTTAGTCAGGTTATTGTTACAAAAAAGGTTAGAAACCAGTGGTGTTTACAGTTATTCTCATTTTTTATTAATTTACATTTTTTTATTATGTTTGCTAGATCTGATTTAAATCCCTGCCAGTTATTCTGTAAGGTTTTGTGGCCTGAGAATGCACATCTCATTCACAATTCTCAGTTATATTAAGGGTAAAAAAACATGTTAACCCTTGAAAAACACCATATATATTTATGTTTGCTTGTATCTTTCTCTTTTACAGTTCAGTCCTGTAATATAAGGTGTATGAATGGAGGAATCTGCGCGGAGGACTCCTGTTCCTGTGCAAAGGGATACACTGGGAACCACTGTGGACAACGTGAGTACATCTCTTCACAGTTCTTCACAGCCCACAAACTTGCATTCAAATGTAACGCTGAATCATTGTTTGGCCTGGAAGAAACATAGAGTTGTCATTTTAACTTCATAATAGTGTTGTAAGTCGTTGTAGGGCCAATTGAAAGAGTTACTTACAGGGAAATATAGGAAGAATGTCACAGCTATGCTAAAACTTGAATATTAAACAATATATAATACCCAAAACATGAACTGACTGCTATAATTATTCAGTATTCCAAGTAGATGAAACAAATTCATCTTTGTGAATGTATACATTCAATCATTATATAGCGTTTAGGAGAAATTAAACACTTTAAATAAATTTAAATAATGTAATTTTGGTATTCTCCTGATGATATCCTTAATTTAGCAAGTAAAAAAAAGGAATTTGCCTATTTACATTTTTCTTTATCAATTTTAAAAATGTATGCTATATTTTAAGTTGAACTGTAAAATTGTTTTTTAAAATACAAGACTCTCAATGTCATTTGTTGTGCAATAAATAATTTGGTCGAGTTTTTGTCCGAAGCTTTGTCTTAAAGCTATGGAGGAAACTAAACCTAGCTTATATTAACTTAAAGTTGAATTTACTCCTCTCCTCTGTTAGCTGTGTGTGACAGTGGCTGCCAGAACGGCGGGCGATGCATTGGGCCCAACAGATGTGCCTGCGTCTACGGTTTCACCGGACCTCAGTGTGAGAGAGGTAAGAGCTCGTCCTTTTTACATTTCAACTATGTTTTGTGGTTTCCTACAAGCGGTTCGTTTGGGTTATCTTTTACTGAATACGAAACAGGAACTCTGATAACTGAGAAGGTGGCCGTTTTTTTTTTTTTTGGTCTTCTGGTCTTATTTGTTTGTTTTTTGTATCCATTTTGGTGAAACAGTTTTACACTTTACTTGGTTATTGATCTGATTTGATCATTTTTTTCTCTCTTTTTTAGATCATGTTGGTTTTTTCTTAGTTTAAAAAGGATCCTTTACAGAAATGGCATGATGCTTTGTTCAAAGCATCTTTGCCTCATTTATTCAGACTGAGAACAGACCAATGGCTTATGACGTGGAAAAATACTGTAATTCATTGCATTGCATTACATAAAAGAAGCTATTTTTTTGTGATTTTTTACCCGTTTTAGACCCCAAAGCTCTTTTTATATGAAGATTCAATGTATTTAAACCAACATGATATAACTGTCCACCTTCTTAAATCATGAATTAACTGGGATTTAACCATTTTGAATGGTTCAGTTTGGCCCGGTTACATCTTGACCTAAAAGTTATTAAGTTCAGAAGAAAATTGCTTTTTCACACAAGGCTATTTTGATTTGGACAGTTTTTTACCTTAAGAAATACAAGCACTTTATGAAAAAATACTTTTTGTATTTACTTGGGTTATCTAATCTGATACAAAAATTAGTTTGATGATCGGGGATGACGGGTGATCTGAATCATTTAATTAAGTTGTACTGTATGCATTCAAAGCCTTCTTCTATTTGTTTAATAAATATACATGCGATTAAACTTGGTTTTCCCATGGTTTAACAGGGTTGGCAAATTTTACTGCTCTAGAGGAAGATCAGAAGTTTTCCTTTTTTTCTCATTTTGTCACTGCTTTGAAATAAATTTACTCCAAATTATAAGAGTCCCAAAATTCAAAGGAAAACAGGTTTTCCACACTTTTTTTTCTGAACGACTACTATTTTTTCTCAGTGGCAAATTATCTTTTTATTTTCATTCATAAATATTGAAAATATTCAAAAATATTGTCCCTAAATAATGTTTAAATAGGTATTAGTAGTATCCAGCTTATTTTTATACTGATCACAAAATTCTGGGCAAACTCCAAGATTTACTCAAAAGTTGGCAATTTTGCTATATTAATTTTTTCTCTCCATGTTGTATCCATGGCAGCCATATGGGATTTTAAAATCAAAGGATTCAGAAAGTTTCATATTTCCAAGTTGGAGAACAGACTTCATAAGGTTTCCATTTAGATTTTCATACTAATTGGAAATTTGATCTTATGATTATAACTTGAATGCCCCAAAAGCTCTCTGGTTGCTGTGTTTGAAGATGGAGTGAACCTTTTTGAGGACAACACAGATCCTACTCAAGGTATCAGTCCAGGAAGCTGCTGATATTGCTTTCTTACTATCAGTCCAGCCCAGTTTGGCTCTTTGAGACAATCACAGATAACTTCATAGAGTCTGCTCAGTCAGACAGTGGGTGTTTTATCTGCTGTGTGTTGAGCTGTAGGTAGCTCGCCTATATATGGTATGATGTGGAATGTCACGTATGGCACGTATAAATGTTTCCACCGATCGTATTGCTTAATTTCTACCCATCTCAGAGGAGAAAAACACATTGCTGTCATGAATCCTACCTGTTAGAGATGCTTACCTTTACCCCGCTGGTGCGATCTTCATGAGCCCCTCACTTTCATCTTTGCTTTTATTTTTCCACACATTTCCCATTTCCTCTCTACAGATGTTTTCACCAGTTTATCAGTGTGAAAACAGCCTCAAGTCTGCTTAGTTTCACCAACAGAAACTTGCCTCTCCTCACGTTTTTTCTTTTTTGTCTTCAACCCCATAAACTTTGCTTTAGCTACCACTTAGAGAAAATTCTAGACTTCATGTTAGACATCGTCTCTTTCAAAACTCTTGGGTCTAGTTTTGTGGCAGATACGTTTTAAGGTGTTAAAGCCCTCAAAACAGCCAGTAGTAAATGGCTCCCCTGCTACACGACATTCCCAAAGGATTGAGAAAGTTGTATTTCTGGACTTGTCAAGGACATTTCCTCATTAGAAGTGGAACAAGGTAGGGAAAGAGAGTCAGGAGGAAGAGGATTGGAAAGAAAATGGATTCCCCAGCTGTGTATACAAACTGTGAAAGAGGAGACCAGAAATACTTCCCATGCTGGAGGAACAGTGTGATCAAAGAACTTTAAGGTAGCTATAAGGAGAATGCATAGAAGGCTGTTTTCCTGTGTTGAATATTCACCGTAGAAAGGGAGATTGATGAGAGTTGCAATGAAACCCTTCCCAAACAGGCCTCGGCATAACCTAACCTTCACACTCACTTTCAACTTTTCTGTGGAATAATGCATAACTTAGGGTTAGACCTGAAAACATTTTAACATCTTGCTGTATCCTTTGGAGCTCTGTCTGTATATCGTGATTCTAGAGTTTGTGTAAGTAAGGCCTTGAGTCATTAGATGTACTGCATGATTCAGCAGGAAGACTTGCTGATGGGCTGTGATTATGGAGACAGTGAAAGTCGACCGGGGGGGGTGAAAAGGGTGTGGGTGAATCAGCGGAAAGTGTGTGAGCCAGCTATTTGTGGTCCCTGCTGACTTAGCAAGAAATATCATTTGAAAAAAAAAAATCCCACCATTTCTGCTATCTTTATGTTTGGCTTATAAATGTCAGATTTTTTTTCAGCATGCATACAGAACTCTATGCTGGTCTGTGTTTTTGGTTTAGACTACAACCGTAACATTGTCTGTTTCACTGTTATGAGTTCTATATATACTCCATTATTTTCTTTCGATCAATCAATAAATGTTTTACTGTTAAATAAATACGCCACGTGAAGTCATTCTTACATTTTTCATCCTATGATTATGAGTCTTCTTTTTTTTCTTATTAAACCCAGGTGGTAGGCTGAAGTTTCATAGTTGTTGATAGAGGGACCTAAATGCACACAGTATAGAAGGTAAGCAAAAGTGGAGGCAGTTGAAGACACTGAAAAACTGGTAAAAGTGACTAGATAATTTGAACAGGTAATAAAAGAATGTGAAAAGGAAATGAGAGAAAAGAATCTTTTACCTGCTGCCAGAGTTTATGACAACCAAGTCTAATCATGAATAACACCCCATGATACTGAAACCTTTCTACTTGGAGTAATAACTAATTTTGTGGCTGAAAAAACAAGAACTTGGAGATGGAAACCCTACTTGACAGTCAATCTCCGTTCATTTTTCCGTCAGAGTGGATTTCATTGTTCATTTAGTTTACATCCAGTTGTAGCGTCTAATGAAACATTTTATTATCCAACTATTTTAGCTATTGACTTTTAAAGACCTTATTATACGCTGGTATAGGACTGTGTCTGGAATTAGACTGATGGTTTTTTTTCCAGTTGGAAATAAATAATGTCCACAAAGGAGTTGTTTGAACAGCAGCAATCAGTGTTATCCCATGTACTTTTGGATGGTGTATTGGAGGTTGTATTCTTTTGAATCTGGATAAAAAAGAAAACCTGGGCAGGATTGCCAGACGGTTGAATAGTTGGGAGGGACTCGAGGGCATTCCCAGGTCGTTCTATGGAAAATATCCTCCAGTGTCAATTTAGTTTGAGTCAGCCACCTTGTTAAATTTGAACTAGAGTAACGCTCTAGTTTTTTTTTGTTTTCTTTAGTTTTTTTTTGACAGGAAGCCCATATCCAGAGACTAACTGTCACAGCGCAATTAGAAAATAAATAAATACATGAAAGTGTTAGGGATTGGGATGTCTCTACTTAACAAAGATCTAAAACACAAAGTCAACCAGCCATTGGCTACTTAAAAAAAAGTGAAGTTTCCAGAGCAAATCAGGCGTGAAAGTGACAAACTTTATCGCACCCAGTTAACCTAAACAAAAGCGCTACAGATTTTAGTCTTGGCCGGCACCCGTCTTTGGTGCATTACGAGAAGTAATAGTTTTTTGGGTTTTTTTGTCCATTTATTTAACATGCTTGCTGCTTTAACTTGTGAATCTCCCCCACAATCCATCTATCTGCATCCTATTGTACACCTCGTGTCACATCAGTCTTGACACTCAGACATTTCTGTTAAGATTTGTAGCTGTATCAGAGATTGCGCTGTGTTCATATGTTCATAATGTTCAGTCTGTGCCACCTGTGTAGCCGCAGAGGCGTTCAAAAGCCTGTGTCCTTCAATGTCCTGTCACCTTCAGATTTGTCCATCACTCTTTAAGAATTGGTCAAATACGAAAAGTATTCTGCTAACAGGACCTCTGCATACTAACTGTAACGGCAGAAAGATTATTATTAGAACAGCACTCTCCATTGTTTATGTTTACCTATTTTCACATAGGTTCCTGATTGTACCTTGGTAACACATTTAGGTGTCCAATGGCTGAAACCTCAGCACAAGTGTCTTTTATTGAGAAACTTTAGACCAGTTGCATTTAGTCGCAGTGTGAATAGGAACCGCAGCAGAAAAATGAACAAAAAAAACACTAGGTGTGAATACACCCCTGATGTTAAATTAAATCAAAAGTAATCAGTTATTTGACATTACCTATTCATAAAAAAAAATTATGCGTTAGACTACTTATACGTCACCAAAAATTAAGTTTGTAATGCCTCACACATGCTGCAACTTAATTGACAGACACAGCCTCCTTTAAATACGCCGAGAAGTCGTAGCAATGGATAACGTCAGTCATCCAACTAAGTGAACCCGGCAGGATAACAATAAAAGGAAAGACCGTCAGCAATAGGCTATTCTACATAGGGTTTGACAGAAGCTTTTCACCAACGCAGAGTGTGCTTATTACCATTATGCCCCTTTTTGTTAACAAATTGAAAATAATATGCGTACTTCCATGATACAACAGTTGTACTCTCTGCCATCTTGCGGGGAGTTCGAAAACACTCAAACACACACACAGGGTCAGGAGAAGGAGCAGGGCACACAGATGTATCACAGTGATTCGGCTCTGCTGATATGTCCGCAGTTGGCACAGTAGGCCTAATCCTACTATCTGACAAAGAGCAGGCTGCAGTCAGGAATTTCCTTTCCTTAATAAGATACATTCTTAAAATAATGGATTACTTTCTTAAACAGAAATAACAAAGTCACCGATGGCTTAATGCACAAAGCTAACATGTTAAGTTACACATTTCACAAAAAAGTTATTAGAGTACTATAAAGCTTTACTTTGTAATTTGTTACTCACAACACTGGTTGTAATTACTTAAGGATTACCCAGAATAAGAAAGAGATAACTTTATTTTGAAGGGATACACTGGAGAACTAGATGTAGTCTGGCTTTTCATCATGAAACTTTTACCCCAGCCACCTGACTGATTATGCAGAAGACAACTCATGGGAGGATGGATAAATGTCTACGAACAGGAACATTTAAGATCAATTTAGCAAATGAAATGTTTTGAAACTTGTTCATCTGCACTAATATATGTTTGGTGACTCTGGATTGTTGGCGTGTGTCGTTTGGAATAAGGATGATGATGAGAGTTTCCAGCTCTCTTGGCTTGATACGTTGCCCATTTTCTCTTTCCTCGGTTGAGAAAGCACAACAAAGACCTCTCTCTCCGTTTGTTGGAGTATGTAAAACATCCCCTGAGTGACTGTTGCTGATGGAGACTGGAGCCCATTGGCCCCCGCCGCCTGCCAGTGTCTGCATCCAGTTAGGTCTGCTTTATTGTTCCACTGCTGCGGAGTGTAGGGTAAAGTTTCCCAAAACAGACTAAAATAACCGTAGATGTCAAGATAGATTTTATAACACAATGGATGAAGTACAGAAACAATAAGAGAGGAAGTGGAGCCTTTCCGTGTGATGTTGTATCTCCGAGTACCAATACGCCAAAGCTCTGTGTGTGAACCATGCAATCTTTTTAGCAGTTTAGTCAACTCTGGAGGCCTTCAAATCTACAATCTCTGGATTTCTCCCACAGTTATTTCCCTCTGTGTGTGTGTGTTTATGTTTTTGCTGTTCAGGACATTTAGTCACGTTTGAACGACTGTGTTTGCAGAGAAAAAAAGGAGCAGACTCTTTAAACGGTGATTACAGCCAAAGGAAAAGAGTGATCTCAAGCCTGTTGATAATAGTGCTGATAGGGCTAAGAGGGGCCGCTACGGTTGGCCAGGATGGAGATAAACATCCCCAGACACACACACACGCTCACACATAAACAAACCGACGCACATATTTGAATTATTTATTTATAGCCACATGAGCAGAGGGACACACAAAAGACTGCGGTTAAATTTTCCTAAAGACATGAACGTGCTCCGAGTAATGAGAAAATTTCTTCACAGGTGAGTAACAGTGTGCCGTTCATACTTAGAGCAAATCGTCCAGCTGTATAAAGTCTGTGAAGGCAATCCTGCTAAACATCCACACACTAACGGGCGTTACACATGTTTTTTTTCCTCTCCTTTTTTTCTGACTTGTTGAACTCTGAGCATAGGAAAGTATGCAAAAACGATAGTGACATAGTTTTCATGTTACAATTTCATATTTAATGTCTCTTATCTTCCCTGACTCACCCTCCTTTGGGAGTTTATAAATACCCTGGTAGTTATAAAACAGTCTTGAATGAGATTTTGTGTTTTTTTGTGTTTTCCTGTCCTTGCCTTCCCACAGCTTAGGTCAGTGCCCAGTCTCTTCAGCTGTGATGTCAGAGGTGGAAGCAACTGATAGGAAAAAGCTTCTGATTTGCACAGGAATAAATATTACCTCCTTCAGATCTCCTCAGACCAAATTGTAATACGCTTGACTATAAGATACCTGAGTGAATGGATCTTAATAAGTTGGGGACATGATTCTATGGCACTATGTGCTCATATTTTAAAGCTATAATACAATATGACACATGAAGAGACGGGATTTTTCCTTCAGTCTGTCCACACTGTGTAGGTTAGAATTGCAGATGAAGGATTTACAGGTTATGAATGTAACAGAAGAGACATTCATAGGAGTCAGAGATGACTATTAGAAGATTTAAGGTTAAAGGAAAGAAGAAGGGACAGGGGGAACAGTTTGATCTGCTGTTTGATCTAAACTCTTATTAGACTGAATTGCTTCCAGATGTTGTCAGCTGGACTTAGACATTACAGTCTCTCCCCTGTGCTAACCTGCCATTTCTCATGCTTGGAATTATGCTCACCCACACAGCTTACCATACTCTGGCCTCCGTGCTAGCTTTTTAAATTTTGAATAATATTGATGAATTAATGCAGATTAGCTAATGTCCACATTTTCCTTGTAAACAAACAAGAAGACAGCTCTTGATTTGAGTTTTGAGTGCAGCTTATAAGTTTTATTTCACTTGCAGCTCAGAAAATACACACACACTGAAGTATGCGCATACATGTGTCCACATCTGACAACGAGGATTCATGTCTGAGAAAGAATGTGAATGCATATTTAATTTGGCACAGTTGCATACACAGCTGAACGTTCCTGTTGTGTTGGGAATTTGTGTCGCTTTTTAGGATTGGAGGGGAGTCTGTTCAGTCTCTTTAAGAAACCAAAAAATTTAATACTTACTCATTATTTAAATAAATGTATATATCTTAATACCAATACATCTCCTCAGGATTATGCTTAGATATCTGCATAGTACTCATTTATGAATACTATGAATTCCCCTTTATATGAACAATTTACACAAGCTTGTGGTTATCAGTCTGTTCCAATGAGCTAAAAGCGTTTAGTTTTCGAAAACCCTGCAGCTATAATTATCATGACAAAGTAAGCTTTGAATGTTGTTTGAATATAGCAATATGTAAATTAGTAACCACAAATGTTAAATCACATATACTGTTACATTAACTGCTTCTTTTGCAGTAAATGTAAACATATTTATGAATTTTTTTAACTTCATTTCCATTTAGTACTAGGCTTAGATAGGGCTGGGCAATAAATCGATTTAATTGGTTAATTGAATTTTCTGTTTTCGATACTTTTGTGCTGGTGCGCTACCTGGGCATCCATAGTTCAGAGATGTCAATCAGAGTGATGCCAGGACCTACCTTGTTGTTCTACAAGGATATTATACGCTGTTTTTTGAAATGGACTTTGTATTCAGGTAGGCTTCAGTACGGTACAATTGAAATGAAAGAACATTTTTGCAAAATATTTTTATCACTTCTTAATATCTTTTTTAGATAAAAAGGTAGTAAAAAAAGTTTGGTTAAAATCGGAAATTAGATTTGGTATAAAAAAAATCTGAGATTTCATCTTTCACCCATATCACCCATCCTTTGGCTTAGACTAGTATGATGATGAGAGTAATTAAAGTATTTAAAGAAACTTTTTATTTTTATCAAGCTGTTTTAAGCTTGTAGTTCAGTTATCCACTCATACAGCAAGCCTGGAGTCTTTTGCCAAGGCATTGCGCTGTTAGCTTGCCATGTTTTGTTTCAAAACAGCATTACCATAATATTGTTTTGTGACGAGTGGTGTAATGAATATTCTTAAATAAAAGGAATGAGAGAAAATTCCTTCAGACTCTTTGATCAAACAGGGAGGACAGCATTAAACAGAAACATATGCATACTGACCTGCTATCTAACATCTGACACAGACTTATATAGATTCAGCTATCAGCATTACATCAGGTACATTTCTTCAAGATGAGAACCTAAGACTTGCAGGAATCAGCTGGCTAGATAGAGAAGGCATCATCTTGCTTATGTCAAAATGCCCTTAGATATCTGAGGGTATCCAAGATGTAGCAACAGAAATAAGTACAATTGACCTGACCTATAATCATAGTGTCATAATATCCAATTACCATATCATAAAGAAAGAGCACACAGAGACAGTATTCAAGGATACACAGAGCAGTTTTTCCTTAACATTAAATGTTCCATTACTATGGAGCTCATCTCCTTTCACCCAATTTCAAATAAAAAAAAGACTGCTCACTTTATCTCTCTTGAAAGTAAGGGTAAAGAATAGAAAAGTGAAATTTGCAGAAACACATATTTAAGGTCAGCTTTGAGTTACTCTTTGATTCTTACAGTAACTATAGTTACGCTGTTGAATTTCAAAACCTTGGTTATACCTTGACGCCAACAAGTGGCCCGTGTCTATAGGAACTCCTAACTCTACTAATATTCCATTAGGATTTTTCAACAAATATTAAAATACAGAAAATGTAGTGAACACACTGTTGCTAATAATACATTTCAACTAAATCTTCTTACTTGTGATATGTCTCCTTTATTTGGACATAAGAAAGGAACAGTTTAATGGCATTTATTAAAGCACAAACAAAATCGAGGACTATTAATGGTAATTTGGGAACAATAGCAGAGATGATTTTGGTTGAGTCATTCAAACAATACAAACTTCTGTTTTCTGAATCTACAGCTTTTTTTCCCTGATAGTTCTAACTAAATTCTTGCTTCTTTTGTTCATAACATTGTAGATATTTCCTATTATTGTTAAGTTTAACTGCTAAAATGATTGGATGGTTTGTTTTTTGTAAAAAGCGATCAAATGGCAAAAGCATTTATCTAGGGTTACAAAAACTAATTTAGATTAACGGAAAAACCCAAACTAAACCACAAAAACATCTGTCTAGAAACGGTTTTATCTAAACAGCAATTCTTTTCATCTTTCGTTCAAGCTTATAGGTTTCTGTTGTCGGAGATTTGGGTGTTGGGAATATTTGGATACATATTTTAAAACAGGTATGGAATGAATAAGTCTGCATTCCATTGTATGAAGTAGGTTGCAAGAGGATAAAAGATCAAAAAGCAGCCGACAGACAGGCCAGCAGAGTCAGAAGGCAGACAGGAAGACCTAAAGTGGACAGAAATGAAGACAGATGGATTGGAAGGAGAATTGGCTTGGGCCTGCTTTCTGCATGCTCAGTTTGACCTACTTTTTTCTCTAATCCTCTTTACTTTTTTTTTGCCTTCTTGCTTTTTGCCCTTTCGTCAGTGACCCTTTTCATATCCAGAAGGAACTAATGAGGCCAATAATTCTGGCGAACAATTCCCATCAGACACCACTACTGACTTATATCTTTCCATCTCATTCTGCCCATCAGAGCTGATCAGGCTTTTGCAGTCTTGGCTAGCCAACCATGCAGTTTACCTTTAATCTCCACTGTGACAATCTAACAATCCAGTTTTTTTTTGTAAATGAAGGCTATATTAAGTTTGGCGCCACACTAGAGAATTTAATAAGGCCTTCTCCCGCAAGGGAAGCCATCATTAAGGTTGGTTTGATTTGTAAGGACGAACACCGATGCAGCTGAAATGGTTTCAGCATGAGGTAGTTATGTCTGACTTGTGAAATGCATTTCACAAGATTGAGACAGTTTTACTCATAAGCAGCAGCATTGCAGGACAGAAAGGTGATCCAGGGGTTCTATACACTTAGTTCTCTGCGTGTGGTTTCATACAGTCTGCTCCAAAGAAAGCAACCAAATGTGTTTCAACTGTTATTACTGAAAAGCTGGAGGGGTTGCACAAACTTGCTCGATCTCAGTCAGGTATTTGTGTTACTGGTAAACAGAAAGCTAAATGTGAGTTGGATTGAAAAGTACATTAGTACACTATGTCAAGAGGCTAATAAAATTAAAAAGTTCATTTGAAGTAGGGCTGGGCGATGAACTAAAAATTTACCGATACTGTAATGTATGACTGCAACCACTGTCACTTTGTCCATGTCGTCATTTTGAGATAAAAAAATAAAAAAGATCTGTGTAGCTCAGCAATGCTCATAGCCGTACTACATTACAGACTGGCTGGGGTGGAATCACATGATTACCTGCAGTCATATGAATCCAACCCAACCAGCTGTGTAGCCAACTTAGCCACCTTTTTTTGTCCGTATAAGTGAGTTTTCAGACCCCTTAGGTGATTCGTTTTCAAAGAAACAACCAGTGAAAAATATAGTGACTTTTTTGGTGCTTCTAGGGAATCTGACGTAAGATCATATCCTTGTAAATTACTTTACTCACTGAGCAACAGTGCTGCTGTGGGCTTTTCTCCTGTCCCAGAGTGCTGGCAGGCAGGCAGGCAGGCCTCGCGCTGCAGCCCCGCTCACACTGGTCATGATATAAAAACACATGACAGCTCAAACACACCTTTCAAAAGGCAAATCTTATAACAGTTTCATCCCAACCACTCAATGGTTTAACAATATTCTGAAAAATTATTATATAGATATATTATTCTGTTTATGCATTGAATAACCTTAAAAACATGTCTGCTGATAAAAGCTATTCATTTATGTGTGACGGATTTACCAGGATAGAGTCTAACAGCAATGCAAATAATCTGCACACTTGTAAAGCTATCAACGCTGTTTTGCATTTAGTTGTCAAGTTAGATTTTTCACACTAGAGCTAGAGTGAGTCTTATGGCTTTCTAACTCGCTATTCTGAATTCAGAAGGGGTTGAGTGAGGTTATTATGTATTTTTGTTGAGTTCGAAATTAAAATCTAACATTTTAAATAGTTGCGTTTTACAGGCATGGATGATACAGGTATTCTAACCCTACTTCTACATTTGGATCCGATCGATTAACAGATTTGATTTGCAGTTTAATCAGACCATAATTTATAGAATGAGGTCCGTAATTACATCTAAGACATTATATGTAATGGATCTAACATAACTTAATATTCTGAAAAAGTTTTGAAGCTCACAAAAGAAAAAAAATGAAAGTCTTGTGGATTATATGAAAAGCCTATTTTTAACTCCATCTGGTTTTGTTTAAAGAAACACCAGATGTGGAAAAGGAAATGAATCAGTCGTTTTTTTCATGTAATTAACCAGATGCTAAACCATCAATTAACTAACTGATTTCATGTCCCTCTTTGGCCACAGACTATAGGACAGGACCATGTTTCACCCAGGTGAGCAACCAGATGTGCCAGGGCCAGCTCAGTGGAATCGTCTGCACGAAAACCCTTTGCTGTGCCACGATTGGCCGAGCATGGGGCCACCCCTGTGAGCAGTGCCCCGCCCAGCCGCACCCCTGCAGACGAGGCTTCATCCCAAACATCCGCACTGGTGCCTGCCAAGGTCAGATCACCATTACACACCTGACAAATCTTTATTCTTAACCTCCTGTCAACAACATTGTGAAAAGCACAAACAGGACTGCACATTGCCACCAGGACAAACAGTCCAGCTATTACTTTATCCATCATCATTTTAGCAGAAATTCCCACTGCAAAACAACCTTGAGCTAGTGTCAACAACGCTGACAGGTCATATAAACAGCAGGCCAGATACAGACCTTTGATTTCCTGTTTAGATCACGTTTCAGAAACTGTAAACAAGTTGCAGGAATGTGTGTTCCTGGGTTACAGTACATGTCACAACCCTTCCTAGCTGTTTTTCTATCCCCTTTGTAAATAAAAAACAGTATGTTACCAATACTAGCTGGTATACAATACCATATAGTGATACATATGACATGCACATACAGCTGATGCAGACATGTTTTATAGATGCTCAGAGGCATATCTCTTTACAGCTCAAGTTTACTTTGGTACACCACTGAAAATCATAGTTAGACGACAAACATGGTTTTGTAAAGTAGATGGGACATCACCTTATTCTTGTTATGGTTGTTGGGGCTTGGAGATCCCAAAGTTTAAATAGAAAACCACAATTACAGGGTAAAGATGGCATACAGTAAAAAGGGGCTTTAAATGTGTGGGTTCCAACGCAGGACATGAGATGCATTGTGTTTAGAGTTTAAACCTCCTGGAAGAATCTCTCTTTGATTTCAGTTTTTTAACCCAGTACACCTGCAAAGGAGCTCTGTATACACAACATTACCCTTACTGTCATAATTTGTAGGATTTTAAGTTTATTTTTGGGAATTTCAGCCTGTTAGTACTTAGTAAAATTATATTTCAGGTTTTTTTCTTGTTGCAACTTTCCCTTCCATTTCCACAGCTGTTCCTCATCTTTGTTCACATCTGTGGCATTAAGAAATCAAATCCCCCGGGATAACACAACTCTTTGGTTTAGTTACTCCATTTTCTAGTTCTCTGTTGTCCTCATCCTGGTATTACCAGACTGTTTCTGTCTTCTAAGTTCTTGTTAAAGTCTTTTATTTATCTTGTTCCTGCTGTCTCTGTCTATTCATTAAAGTCCCAATCAAAAGTTATATATGATGTATAGTTTAACAAATTCATAGACAGGAAAAGAAAAAACAACAACTGCAGACCAGAGACTCAGCATGTCTCTCCATGGCCCAGACCAGACTAACATATTAGATTAAATTAATATGTGACACATGGGGAGGTCAAGTCCTGGGTTAAATGAGCCCAGCCTGTCTCTACACAACTTATTTTAACTTTTACAAGTAGAACCATTTTTTCAAATGAAATGTAGATGTTTTTACTGTGGTTTTGGACTTTTTTACTTTTTCTGTTTTTATTAAACAACATTTATTATATATTTTCAATATGTAAATAAACTGAACTGATTTGTTATCATTATTAATATTCACGTCATCCAAATGGGGTTATAACAAGTTCTTGTAATGAGAACCAGATCATTTTCTTTCTTGCTTGTTTTTAGATTCTATGTTCTGGGGTTTCATGAAAAAACCCTGAGCCCAAAGTTATTTTTCATAATACTTGAACAAAAACAAGATTGATGAATCTCGTGCCTTAGTATTATCTTCAGCTACCTATGCATCTACTTTGGTCTTTAATTTGAAGTCACAAGAAAAACTTTTTGTGGTTCCTAGTTACTGGATATTTTTTTAGAGCTTGTTGAAAATGGTCTTTCCTGATAAACCTAAAACAGTATTTTAGAATTAAAATTTGATAACCAAATGATCAAATAACCAAATTTGAATAATATCAACGAGAGGTGATGAAGGCATGAACCACTGTCTGGAGGTCTCGCCTCTTCAATATTGGTTTAAGCTTTCCCGGCCAACACAAACGAAATAAATCCGGTCATAATGTAAATTTACCCATCAATTTTAAATATTATACGGGTTTAAGAGACTCTCCAAACTATCTGTTTCCTCATCTGTAAACTATGCTTCAGTGGCAGAAAAGCCCACGAGAGAAAAGGAGCAGCAGGTACCGGTATTTAGCACACAGTGTAGCGTGTCTAACCAGCCACAGCAGTTATAGTAATGCTCCAAAGTCTCCAAAACCTTTCATTGTGCAGCCAGCTACCGGTCAGCAACATCAATTGAATAAAATGTCTGGGAATCTTTTTTTTTACTGATTTATATATCTGGACTTCATACGTAAAGTTGAAAGTATCTCCGCATTTGCACCAACTGGTCAGAGGTGTGAATACTAATCTGTTAAAATGACTCACAGCCTTCAGATTGGTCAAATACAGAAAATATTTGTTTAACACGATCCCTGATGTACATGTCTTTCTTCATTTTAAAGGTCAAATAATGCTACCACTACATTATAAAAGGGATAAGAAAAGTCTTACTTACTGGCAAGAACACATAAAAGGTAGGGGTATAACTATGATTTGGGGGGACTGTTATTTGCCAAATTAAAGGTCAGTCTTTACATTCGGTCATTTCTTAGTTTTTGGTAGTTTTGTGCAGCAATCATAACTCAAGTGTGATGCAACACACTGTCATTAAACTGAAAGGTGGAGGTTTTCCTAGCTTTAGTTAATGTAAGATAGTGAATGCCCACTTAAATGGTAAATATATGAGACTAATGTTGGTAAGCTCTAATCCATACAGTCAGAAATTTACACAGAGGCTCAAATTTGCAAAAACATTCTCCCTACAATTCGGTTTAATGTCCATAACACATATCACACTATTAACTCTTGTACTATTAAGCCTCTGGCATAATTTTCTGCATTTTTGATCCCCTTAATTGATAGTTTCCATTTAAATTGGTTTACAAGCATTCTTTTTATAGCTTGATGATAACTTTACTGTGGGTTAGAGGATTTTAGGAAGGCCATCTTAGAAGTTTGTGATGCCAACACTTTTAATGTGTCTTCCGTTTGCAATACCCACCACACTTTAAACCATCTGATTCAGCCTGTCACTATCAAATGAAAGAAAATTGATTAGGAAGTTCAGGAAAGTTCAGGATTAACCACAAATAACCACTAATCATCTAGGAAACCACCAATGCTTAAGCATGCCCTTAAGTGAAAACATCTGGAACACCAAAGTGACCAAATGACGAAAGTGAAGGAAGATTTATACCAAAAGAGAGTGCTGATCAAGGAGCTCTCACTCATAAACTGATATCTTTAAGTTCAACTAACTGCAGATGTCCTTCTGAATTATTCAACAGCCTTCTGGAGAAAAGAAACATGCTCAGCAAACACAAAGAAAGAGACTTCCGATGACAATCATGAGTAATATGTCTGGAAGAGTAAATGTTTGAGGTTTTATTTACAATGAACATTCTACCACGTTTAAAAACATGGTGGTGGTATTATAATGCTCAGGGGATGTTACAGTGTTCCAACAATACAATGATCCCGAACACACATCATAAGCAAGGCCATGTTTAAAGCTTCAAAATCACTGAGGTCCAACCAGGGGCGAAACCATCATCTCAAAAGTCTCTCATATTCAATCACACCTTTCCACTGTAGCTAAAGAACATTTTAAATCATTGTCGCACAAAGAGTTAGCTGTTTTAGTTATCAGCAGTATTAATAGTGGTCAACAAACATGTACAATTACTATCAATAAAATTAATAATTACAAGGCGCAACCTGCTCAGCAGAAAAAAAAAAAACTTCGAATGTCAGTCTAAATTGACTTTGTGTCAATTTACGAAGACTTAACAACAGGTTAATGAATGAAGTTTCAAGTTCACGCACTGGCTCCAGGTAATCCCAATAAATAACACAATGATGACCTCTCCTCTCCAGAATACAGGATGTTACATAGGTAAAAATAGTATTGTTAACCAGTATAACATGATATATTGGCTTGTATTAACAAGGCTTCATTCAGCTAATATTATCTGCATGTAACAGCATAACTAAGCTCATATCTTGCTTGAAAAACTTGCAATGTTTTTTGCCCTTTGCTGACTCTGGTTGGTGGACTGCTGGACGTGGTGCGCGGGTCTGTTTTGGTCTGCTCTGCACCTGTTGGCGCTCCGCTAATGTCATGTATTCTTAAGGTTCTTTTAAAGACAGCTCGTAAAAATAGGTTACCGTATATTAACAGACGAAACGGCTGTAATGGCAGAAAAAATAGAGAGCACCGACACAGGAAAAGTGGATGACGTTTCCCATGCGTACTCCGTGTCTGTCACGCCCATGCCTCCGCCGTGTTTGCTTCAGATAACGACGCAGGGAAATCAAAAGCATTCTTCTAATTATGTTGTCATAAAATGGGGCCTTGATCATATGGTATGCATTTGTACGTAATGTTAGCATGAGTTTTTAATGTTTTTAGTTCTTGTAGTTATGAACAGATGGCTCGGAGAAAAAGTTTGCTAGAAAACATACACCTATATTTCATTAAGCCAAATCACCATAAACCGAAATCTAACAAGTAGCTGAGGAAAGAATATGTATAAATACTAAATTATTAGATCATCAAACTTTCCTGTTTGTTGGCGCTGCCAGTGAGTTCATATGCTACACAAATGCCAGTTCATGTGCTAATACCCATATACTGAGACCTTAGTTTTCACAATCTCCTTTTTCTTTTATTTCTTAATAATATAGCCCCCTCGCCTCCCTTTTTTTTAATTCATCTCTCCATTGGCTTCCACACACATGCACACACTAAAGACAGATAATTCCCCAAGAGCCAAGAGCAACGTCTCTCTGGCGTCAGTACAAAGCACACATGACCATGAATCCAAATGTACGGATTCCAGTCTGGGCTCCACATCATGATGTTAGCCAGAAGTAACTTTCTTTTTTGCTTTCATTCTCTCTCAGACTCTTGCACGTAGAACCTCTGAAACACTGAGCACTGCTTAAAGCTGTCACAATCAACAGCAAATTAAGTTGTGTTTTTCATGCCTGCAGAATATGTTAAACACATTTTAAGAGGATAGCTGAAAACTCATAAAACTTAGATCCTTAGCTGAGCATGAACCCACTGTGAGTTGCTGTTTGTGTTTCACCATTGACATAATCAGAAGTATCCACAGTTTTACAAGAACTTTCCAACTTAAAAATCCCCAAAAATGGTAAATGTGACTTACAATAAAATATTGGGGAAAACACACTGTTAAAATGTAATTTCCTGTTTAAACGATGGCTGAAGAAGGTATTTTATGGACGAAGTCTAAAACTATACAGCTGGTGCCATTTTACTGAGCATAAAAGCTTTTTGGCTTTTTTCACCAATATTTGTCTTCCATTTCTTTAGATGTGGACGAATGCCAGGCAGTGCCGGGTCTGTGCTCTGGAGGCAACTGTATCAACACTGTGGGATCATATGAATGTAAATGCCCTGCGGGTCACCGTCAGAGTGAAACCAGCCACAAATGTGAAGGTGAGTGTCATCCAACAGCAATTGCACATTTATACACCAATCACTATTCCATGTCTCCCTTTGGAGTCAATGACATATGAAGAGAAAGTACCATAAGAAAATAAAAAAATTTCATTTGTAGATGGTCAGATGATTAAATAATAAAATACTGATATCATGGCGACAATAACCCACCCAGACACAGCAAAACAGTGTGGATTCCAACTCCTCAATCACAGGTCTTATGCAGTATTTAGAACAGAAACACATCAAAAGCAAAATACATTCTTGAGAGACATGATAGGACTTTGTGTTGCACAAATGAATGTTTAGTACCTTATGTTCACACCCATTTAAGATGAAAGTCAGGTTTGTCCACACCAAACTGACTCATCTATATCTGTATACGTTCATTTATTCACAGTCAATTAAACAGGAACGTATCCTCCCTAAACGTAATGTTTTACAACATGAAAATATAAAAAATGTATTTGTCAGCTGAAGCAATAAGAGTTGCTTTCGCTTACATTTCGTGGCAGCTTGCATTAAACCACTTCCTTTGACGCTTTGCATTGGTGATGAAGTTTTGGATGCAGCTGTTCAACTATGGAAGCCCATTCCTTTAAGGTCTCTACTTACTCTTCTTGATTTAACCTGAAGTCCAGCCATTCCCAATCACTTCCACTTTATTATACCTATAACAGTTGACTCCACAATATTTAATAGTGTGGGAATGTCATAAGTGAAATGAAATGCATTGCTGAGGTAGCACACTACCACATAGGAATTCATAGAGCGCCAGAAAGCAACCTGTTCTTGCACAAATGTTTGTAGAAGCAGTCTGCGTTCCAAGGTGATGGATTTTTATGCAAATATGGCCAATTAAATGACTGGGACAGGCGATTCAACCAATTTGGTAAATTAGTGTACTGAGTAGTCTGGGGGTAGCCCCAGAAAGTCTCTCTAATTAATCAGCTGTCAAACAGCCAGCAGTAGGCGAAATCATTGTATCACCTGTGTTCCCAAAAGCTATGGAAGTAAAATGCATTTAAAATGTTTTTTTATTATTATTTATTTCAGTAAATATATATAAAACAAAATGAACAAAGGTAACCTACAAAGACTGTTGTAAATACTATTTCGTTTTTTACTAATCAGCCAAACATTTCATCTTTACAGCCTTAGTAGTGAAAAAATGGTAAACTGTGCACTTAATGAAGGCTCTGAGTTTCCTTTGGATCAGCTCAACAAATCTCCTTAGGCACTCACAATTTGATTATGTGATTGGTGTTAAAGTAGTGCTGATGTGTGCACACTCAAACACAGAAGAGTATGCACACAGCAGAGTTGGTTCCCATTACAGTGTGTTGATTGGCTGGAATTTGAACAATGCACAAGCTAAACAACCTCTCCATGCAGGGGTCGCCTCGCTTTGACTGAGACCGATATGTTCTTAGTCTTCTGGGATCATTACAGAGAGTTCCTAAACTGTTTCAGCCTTATAACAGTGGAAAAAGTCTAGGGCTGCAGTAATGTATCAGTAATGACTTATTATCTAATAAGACTTTTATTGGCTTACAGCAAGGCTGTTCATGTTTGCTGTGAAATGGTGTTTCCACCTTTAGATTCATGAGAAGCAATTACTGTGACACACTGGGTTGATTTATGTCCCTGGATAAAGGAGGACATTGGGAGGAAGACTTCGTTATATCTGCCAAAGTCTTGGTTTCACTTGTGGATTTGGTTTTGATGACAGTTTCCAGAGATGCTGTGCCTGGCTAAGTGAGATTTGGGTGTGGATGTGGTGATAGAATAAAAATCCAAGTAAAAACTTAAACAAGTTGGTAACACAAAAGAAGATACAAAAACTCATATTCTTTCCTTATGATACCAAAACATTAAAGCTACACCAAAAGGTCATAAGACGAGCTTTAAGGACTGATACTGTTGAAATCAGATGCTAAATACTCCGTAAACAAAATGCATAACCTTTTACAGTACAGACTAAAAGTTTGAACACACCTTCTCATTCAGTCGTGTTTCTTTATTTTCATGACTATTTCCATTGTAGATTCTCACTGAAGGCATCAAAACTATGAATGAACACATATGGAATGATGTAGTACTTTTCCAAAAAGTGTGAAATACCCTGGCCAAATACCCTGGCCTTGGCATAGCATGGCTTTCCACTGAACTGAAATCCTCCTGAGAAACTGTGGAGCCTTTTTAAATGTCAGATGTACAGTAAAGGGAAAATAAGTCACCTTTTTGAACAAAATTTGAATTTTTTTTCTCTCCGATTTTTAATGAAAGCTGATCTTGAACAAATAATAAAAGGCAAACAGACTCCTTGGATGAAGAGCAGTTATTTTCAAATAAATGCCTATAATTTTTCTCACAGTTCATCTCAAAGCGCTGATATGATATGTATTTTTCAGTGAAATGTAAAACATTTCAGTGAAATGTTTTACATTTCAGTGAAATGCCCATTTCAGTGAAATGCATTTCACTATTCAGTGAAATGCCCATTTCTAACTCTGGTTAGAACATTTTTGGAACTAGTAAAGCCTAATTCTGCTTCTCCGACCGCAAATTTGCACTCAGACGCAGATGTATTGACGGATATGTTTTTTGTTTATAGTAGTCCGTTTTTTTCCTCTCCTCTTTCTATTGTTTTTTCAGCGTTGCTCGACCAGAACAGCAGGGAGTGCTAATTTTTCATGGTGTCTCTGCCTATTATCACAGCACCATTTTAGTTTTTTTCTAGGCTTGTGAACGCTTTTCTTCCTCAAGGAGCAATAGATGACAGAAAGTAAGTTTTGGTTAAGCTGTAAAGCTTTTTCCTAGACGTAAAGCACATAAAATACTCTAGAAACACATGGAAACAAAACACAGCAGCCTTTTTTCGTTGTTTTCTTCCACCTTGTGTTCAAAATCGCCAAAAGAACAGATTAGATAAATTATTCGTTCAATATAAAGCATTTAGTGGCCAAACGCTGCATGAAATACTGATTACAGCCACTATAGAGTCCCGTTCTGGTGAAGCAATCGCTGGCTGTTGCTGAAACTGACCAATAAGATGCATACGTTCTCCATTGACGGAGATGGATAGTTAATAATTGGGCCAGTCTATGGCCTTTTCTCAGTGCGTCCTTGCGTAGGTGACGGAGAGCCCTTGCGTTGACGGATACTGGCGTTGCGTCAATCCATCTCCGTCAAAACGGAGAAGTATAAAACAGGCTTAAGTAAGATAGTGTTTGCTCCACTAAAAGATTATTCCTGTCTGTCAAAGTATTCAAACTTTTGATCTGGTAGGTAAAACATCCTCCGGGGGATAAGCACCATTTTGCACCTGGTAAAAAGTAATCAGATAAAAATGCTAAAACCAAAACTGCAAACATGGCAGATAGAAGGAAATGCCCAGCACAAATAACAGCAGTAGTAACAACCCAGAACAAGCTGGTAAATTCAGATCAGATTAAGCCAAAATTTTGATAAATGTGTTCCATGTTTTTGTAAGTAGCCACACTAAAATATGAGTACATTTCCTAAGATCAAAATGACTTGCTCTTCTACGTTTTTATCATTTTTCTGTTATTAAAAATAATGTTTTTGACTAATTTATTCTGTTAATAAAACATTAGTTTTTTTACTTCATGTTAGTTTCATTTTAATTTTCTCTTTAGTTTTTTCTAGATATTTTTAGAGTATTATATAGGCGTGATTTTGTTTTTTTTGTTTTGTACACATAACATCCTACTTTTGAATAAATAACTTAAGTAATTAAAGGGAAGATTCAACAAGAAGGTATCAGGGAAACATGTATCTTCAAGGTGCTTCAGTTTCCCCATGTGAAACAGATAGTGTACCTTGTTTTTTCCAATTGAGCCATTGTTTTTTATAAAAACCGTAGGGATTCAGATTTTTTTTAATTGCTTGATGAAGCAGCCCCAATCCTGAGGGATAAAAAAACTCCCTATGTTTTCACAATTTCAACAACACAGTGAGAGTAAGCAAAGCTTAACCTGAAAATTTACCAAATTACTATTCTGTGGAGAACAAATCATATAATTTTGATCTAAAAATGATTGAATCTTTACATGCTGCGATGGACTGACAACCTGTCCAGGGTGTACACCGCCGCTTGGTGAGAGGCTCTTGCCCATTAAATTTGTTCATTTAACTTATAGAGGCAAGGGCAGAAAGACTTCAGTGTTTTGAAAAGTTGCTAAAACAACAGTACGGTCGTGAAATGTTTTCCAAAGTCATGTATGATGTGCAGGAAACTAATGTTTAACGAAAATTCACTACATTCAGACCATCAGTCATTTGGGGTACGCTTTTACTGAAATGGCTGTATTCTGCAGTTAAAGCACAATGAGCCTTACTGTGAAATTAATCAGGTTCCAGAGCAATTACGATAAAGTGCGGTTAAGATGTCAGTGTTGTTTCAGCAACATAAGTCACCTGTGTTTTTAGGGCTAAACTGCACCCAACACTCTTTTTTTTTTTTGCTGTCTTTGTTTCTGCTTATTCTACATTTTCTTCCAGTTTACCATGAGAACATAATGACTTAAAAGCAGCTGTTAGTGCTGTACAAAGAAACACTTACCGCCTTTGTGAGGCTGTTGCACACACAGACCTCCCTGTTGCTCCTACACTCACAGATTCTCACACACAGGCTTTACACATATACATAGCTACTGACAGCTTATTTAGCTGCTTCAAACTGCATTAAATGTAGATAGAAAAGTGAAAACACTGGAAGTCTCTGAAAGTCTTTTAAATACTGTTCTTTGGTGTATCACACCTTTATAAGTACTTGGCAGCATTAATAACTCCCTGTGCACTGGCAGTTTCTCAATGCAGCTTTCATGCGTGGTAACGTCTGGTGCGCTATTGCTGCTGCTGAAACGAAGTTTATTAAGCTGTGCTGTAACAGCTCTACTTACACATTCTGCCACTGCCATCAGAAACGGGTCTGCCGGAGAACAACAGCCTCCTGGCTTTACGGACAGGCCGTTACAGCGTATTAAGACGGGGACCCAGAACAGCTTCAGATATATAAACCACGTGCAAGTTACTTTAACAGAGAGAGTCTTTCACGTGCCTTTCTTGTCTTCTCGTTTTTAAGCTAAACACACAGGGCGCAAACTCATGTTACCTCGGCATCAGTGCTGTTATTGTGCTCAGCAGTGTCTCAGAAGCTACACAGGAAACATGGTGAAAACCAACCACCTTCTGGAAACTGGAAACATCGCGGAGCAATGAAGACCCCCTCCCAGAATAATATAAGCTGATGCCGTCATAAAGCCCACAACACAGAGGGGCCCTGCCAAGCACTGGGCAGACTTTCTTAATGTTAGACTGTTGTATGGTTACGTCAGAGAAAGAATTTTGTAATCATGTCTGTAAATGTATACAATTTTTACATATATTTAGTAGGATTATTATCAGTTTTGGGAGAAACGCATTACAAAGGTAACTTGTCCCAGGAATATATTACTTTTTTCAGTAACGGAGGAATGTAACGTATTACTTATAAAATGTAGAGCAATATATTGCTTGTTACAATTTCAGTAACTCGAGTTACAAGCGCATTTAAATATGTTTTTCCGCCCAACTAATGTAGAACAAGATCCACAGTTCATTTCCTGTTGCTCAAACACCAAAACATCTGAAAATAAGGACGGCTGAGGAGATGATCGACTAAACATTTTTACACAGTGGCATTAATTCTCTAACCCCATAACCACCCATTGAAAAACTGTTCTCATTAGTTTCATCTTTCTCAACTATCTTTGTAATTAGCGCTTTCAGCGACTTATTTTGATGCAATTTAACAAACATTACCATGAGACAGAAGACATGCAAATGCACTTGATACTTGAAGTTTAATAAAATTGTGTTAAAAAACAGTGTTTGTGGTGTCACATTTGTTTAAAATGTCAATTGATAAGTTACAGTGTTTAAAAACCATGTAATATGTTTAAGAGATTTTAAAATTTTTGAGACAATAATATGTAATGCAAAAATACTGCATTTTTGAGGCTATATATAGTAATACAAGAACAATTAAACTTTTTTTTTTTACTTGACTGACATTGCTTATTATATATTTTAATACATTCTGACTGAATATTGTTGCATCCAAGTTGGTTTGCTGTTGAATTTCAGAGTAAAACCTATAGTATGTGTGTTAATGTTCATTTGGTCGGAAAGAAACTCCACTTGCTTTGGCATTTCTTACAAAAATTAAAAAGCATAGAAACAATATGAACCAGTGTTGTGAAAAAAACTTCTCAACTAACCTTTAATCTAATGGAGAGCTGGATTTTGATTGATATATTTAGAATCTAAATTTCTAAACAGAAAATTACTAGCACAAAACATGTCTAAAATAGTACATTTATTTTATTATTTAGTTTTTATTAATATAGCTGTAAGCGCAATTAGCAACATTAATTTCATAGAATACTTACTGTTTTCGCCTTACTACTTTGACATTGATGCTCATTTACTTAAAAACGTTTAAATTAACTCTTATTGCTGCTATGCCTTTCTGAAAACGCAAAACTTTTCCTATGAGGGGATGAACCTCAGTGTTTACAATGTGACTCATTGTTTCAGATATTGATGAATGCAGCACCATTCCTGGTGTGTGTGATGGAGGAGAGTGCACCAACACTGCCGGTAGCTACGTCTGCACCTGTCCAAGAGGCTACATCTCGAGCACAGATGGCTCCAGATGTGTGGGTATGTTACCCAGTAAATGAAGGGAACATTTCTTAATGTGTGGTATGCATTTCCAGCTAAGAGCTCTACGTATGACTGGAAACTCCACTTGGCCGCTGTTTCCTGAGAATAGAGTCTTGATGAGTAAACCTATGGTTACCATGTGGAATCACAATCGCATGCACCGTTTGGCCTTGACTGCATTAATCTGTTGTGAAGTTCTGACTCACAAACAGAAAATACTTATCTGACATCAGCAATGAAACACTATCAGGTGCTAATGTATTCCTGCAGTTCTCTACATTGCAGCAGTCTATTTGGATTACGCTGACACAGAGCCACTGTAGACACTGAATCGGGGCTACATAAATTCTCCAAATCTGTTTTCACTAAAATCTTATACTCTATTACACTTCTAAACTTACTGATGATCTTAACATCTATTAAGAGTTAATGCAGTCTCCCTCAAGCCTAAAACATTTTTTGCAGGCTGACCTTGTTTGTAACCTTGTTGTTCCAAAGAAAAAAAACCTCCAGAATGAAATTAAGGTGTGATTAACTGGGTCAGGTGGCTGTTTTCTATTGTAAAGCTAGCTTGTATTTTTTTTAGGTAGTTCCCCCTACCTCTCTCTTTCTCAACTGCAGAGATAGTGATCAGCTTTCCTGCTCCAAGGAAAAATCTGGCCCAGGTCTTAGATGTTTAGAAGTTTGTCAATTGGGATAACTCAGAAAACCAACCTTAAAGAAAAGTATTTAGTGACCGCATAGGTCCAAGGTGAGATGGAAAAACAAAACATCTTTGTGGGAAATGTATTCATAAATTGACAACTGTCGCATGACATCTAATACAAGCAAAAAGAAAGCATTGTAACTAAATCATCTTAAAGAGTGATCAATCCTCGCTCTGACTGGGCAAGGGCAAAGATCTTTCTGATTGATTTTAAGGTTTGGTCTGATTCTCAGAAATCTGCTTCTTTGGAGGGATATGTCAGGAGGGACTGGTCAGAGGTGGTATTATGGTAAATTTGAGTTTTTTTTCTCTCTTATCTAACTCTGTGGATGATGGCAAAAGACAATTTCAGTTAAAGGTGAAATATCCCTTTAACAATAATAGCAAAATGAATTATTTCAGGGCATCTAAAAATAGGTTAATCGTGCCCAGAAAACTTTGTTTTAGATGTACCAGGCTTCTGACTCTGATCTAAGGTCAGCAAATTTAGATTATCACTGAAGGGTCAAAATCCCAGATACAAGCTTCTGAAATGAGACTTCTGCAGTGTAGAGATACAGTTAAGAGCTCCATCACCAGAGGAAAGCTAGTACCACCACTGCTCCTCCATATTGGAAAACTTCAGCTGTTCAGGCATGTTTTTAGGATGCATCCTTTGTCCCTATCTCTTGGGTTGTCTGCGCACATCCCTTTCAGAGGATACACCAGTGCAGGCCCAGAATATGAGGTCTTATATCTCGCTTCTGGTTTGAGAATGTCATGGAGTTTCCAAGGATGGGCTGGACAGTGTTGTTGGAGAGATGGATCTCTGAGTTTCCCTTCCTAACATGTTGTCCAAATGAAACAATGTTCGATAAGTAAAAGGAAAAGGTTAGCAACTGAAACCTTTGACATATATTAAGGCCTTCAGGAAAAAGGTTTTTTAACCAAACAACTGAGGAGGTCATGTGCTCCACTTGTGAAGATCTTACAATGCTACTTTCATCAAAGTTATTGTGATTTGATCTATGGTCAAACAAGGACATTTTGAAATAATCTAAAGAACTGCAGTTTCTGTCAATAAAAGTTCAGATTGGATGTATTGTGTACAACACCTTTGATACCATATATAATTACCTATAACTGGAGACAAAGTAGTTTAGTGTGAAACCTCCAGTTTTGCTTGTTTGCTCAACAAAGTGTTACAGAAGCAACTTTTAGATCGCAGCTGGTTCTGGCTTTTTTGACACTTTAATGGGACTTAGTTTGAGAGAGCTTCGTTCACAACAGACAAAGCTCAAAGTGTTTGTATATTGAAGTTGTACTTTTCATGAAAAAAAGAAAAAAAATGAAAGGAGCTATGATGTTAACAGTAGAAAAGTATTTGTGCTATCTTTTAAAAGAAGGTGGAGATGAAGAATACAGTGGCGGCCCATTCACAGAAATGACTGCGAATGAAAGAACTGTACTCAAACAGCCTAAGGCATTTTTTTCAGTATCTGTTTTAGGTTTTTCATATTTCCTTCTCTTTTCTTTTCTTTTCCCTCAAGGGATGTAGTTCTGTCTTTTTGTTTCCATCTTTCTGGTCCAGTCTTTTAGTATTTGTAAAATGATAAAATATCCCCTTGCTGAACATCTCAAATGATTTACAGTAGAGTGTGCTGTTGTTTATAGTGGATATGAGCTCATTTCAAATTCCTTTATGTTTGTGTTGCATTTAGACTCCAAAAATGAGACATTCTCACACTCTCCCACTGAATTAATGTTTTGCATTTGCCTTTGATGTGCTTACCTTCTCTTTGTTTCATCCCATTTCTCCCTCTTTCATGTATAACTCTCACGAAACTAAGAGAAGGCAAAGAAAAAAACAATTTGTAAAAGCAAATGAAAGGTAATTTCCTTAACCTTTCTTCTCAAACTGAAAATAAATTCAATTACAAATTCGATTTTTTTCACTGTTCCAAATCAGTGTTCCAAAGACCATTGCGTTTTTCATATCCACTGAACCTTTCCACACATTTTGTCACATCGCAACTTCAAATGTTGGGATTTTATTTGATAGAGGTAGTGTATGATTAAGTAATTATGTGCGGTTTTCTAAACTCTGGCACCTAAAAGTTAACACACAAAAAAATTAGTAAATTGTTCTTTACATTTGTATTCAGTCCCCTTTACTCTTATCAAATCCAGTAGTTAAGTAGAAGAATGTCTTCATGGCAAAATTATTTTTCCTTCATTCTACAAATCTATCATTCATGGCAGAGGCAGGACTGACTAGTTGTTAAAAACAGTTTTCCACAAGCCCTGATAGCAAATATCTGGCAGGTTGTGCAATAGACAGATAAGAACTTAAAAAACCCAATTAAAAACAGACGTGGAAAAAAAGGATTTTGGTGTACATGCATATTACTATATTGTATATGACAGGAAACTAATACTACATCCTACATATTCCAACCCCATAGTAAGACATGCTGGTGGCACAATCATCCTTTGGTTATATTTTTTTTTTCAGAAGGAACAGCATAGCTGTTCAATGGGGAGATCCAATGAGTTTAATATAGGACAATCCCAGAGGAAAGACTGTTTTCTAGATTTGCGCTGCTCTGGGTGCCTGCATTTTGGAGTGGCTCTGTTACATACATATCATATCACATGTCAGCTACATATTGAGTTTTGTTTTTTGGACATTCCTCCCCCCTTTTTCTTAAGGAAGAATTGTATTTTTTGGACATGTGTGCGTTGTGTTTTTTTTCCCTGTGAAGTTGGAGGGTTTTTTGCTGTTGATTTTTCACTTTTTGCTCATTTGTTATGATGCATAACATGGCAACAGGGTGGTTTACAGCCAGGAGCAGCTGATTAACATTGCAAAAGCTGAAATATTACCTCAACTGAAGCTACAAATCCCTGATGAGTTGAGAAGGAGGAGGCATGGATACAGAGCAGGAGCGCAAAGGAGACAGAGGAGGAAATTCAAACCATCTCTTCCAAAAATCATAATGGGAAATGTGAGATCACTAGCTAAAAAGATAGACGAACTCCAAGCCCTGACAAGGACTCAGCCTGAGTATTGGGAATGCAGTATGATATGCATCACTGAGACGTGGCTACAGGATTATATCCCCGACTCCAACATCTCTCTGCCAGGCTTTCTGACTGTACGAGCAGACAGAGATCTGAAAAGGAGCGGGGAAAAGAAAAGGAGGTGGAGTAACAGTGCTTGTTAACAACACAAAAGAAAACAAGACCTTGGATTTGTTTCATGCAAATATAAAGGTTGCTTATATGTCCAAACCAAGACCTCCCCTGGGATAATCAGATCATAATCTTGTCTTTCTCTGCTCAAAATATAAAACACTTGTTCAGAAGCAACCTCCAACAAAGAGAACTGTTAGAAAGTTGTCACATGAAGTTGGAACTGCTGAACAAGAAAAAAGAGCCTTCAAGGAGGGTCCAGCTTAAAGTCAAGATCAGAGACAGCAAGGAGGCATACAGAAGGAAGCTAGAGAGTAAAATGCAAGGGGAAAATATCAGAGATGTTTGTTCAGGAATGAAAGAAATCACAGGCTTATAGCACAAGAAAGATTGGATAGATGGAAGCATGGACAGAAACAATGACCTGAAAACATTCTTCAAGAGGTTCAGTTCAGGATCAAGCTCAGAATCCTCCTGTCCTGTCCCCAGCCAAATGGACACCCCACTCTCCTTAGACCCACAGCTTTCCTGTCAAATATAAGTTGTTTTATTTACCATACTGAAAAAAGAAAATGCAGCTCTAACTTGAATAAATATTGTGAATCGGTCATAAGTAATTTAATTAAATGAATCAAACCTCACTTATTTACTTTTTTAACTGGAAATCATAATAAAGTTACTTGAATTAACTTAATGTAATTACTTGTGAACAAGTAAAGAAATTATTTAAGTCGGAGCTGCAGTTTTCCTTTTTCAGTGTAACTCAGTCAGGGACTTTTTTTTGCTTCCACAAGTTTGTCTTCAACCAAGTCAGGAGCTGCTGCTGCACTTTTTGCCCCCTTGTCTGTCTCAAACAGTCAGTTGATGAGGCAGCTGGAGAAACTGAACCAGAACAAGACTGAAGGTCCAGATGGTGTCAGCCCCAGAGTCCTGAAGACCTGTGCAGAGCAGCTCTGTGGGATTCTGCAGCACCTCTTCAACCTTAGCCTGACCCAGTAAAAGGTTCCAGTGTAGTGGAAGACATCTTGCCTTATTCCCGTACCAAAAAACCCATCTATCAGACATCAATGACTGCAGACCTGTTTCCCTGACATCCCATGTCATGAAGTTCCTAGAAAGACTGAGTAAGCAAACTAGAACATATCAGGGTCTCCTGCACTTTGCTTATCGTAGTGGAATTGGTATTGAAGATGCCATCATCAACCTGCTTCAGTCAACCCATTGTCATCTGGACAAAGCAGGCAGCACTGTGAGAATCACATTCTATGATTTATCCAGTGCATTTAACACAATTCAGCCTAATTTCCTTTGTCAGAAACTGCTGAAGACACAGGTGGAGGCCTGAACAATCAACTGGATCAATCTCTTAAAGCCTAGTTTATGCTTCTCCGACCACAAATTTACACTCAGACGTATTAACAGAGACTTTTTTCGTTTATGGTTCTCTGTTTTTCCCCCTCTCCGCTCTCCATTGTACATTGGACAGCAGGGGTGTTAACTTTTCATTAGAGCTGTGTTGAAATAATCGAAAAATCGATTCTGAATCGATTCCTGTAGAAATCGAAATGAATCGATTCACAAGTTCAAAAATCGATTCTGTTTTTTAAAATAGTTTGCCCTTTTTAAAACGGAAATAGGAAGGAAAAGTCCAGACGGCCATTTTAAGTTTTGTGTCTGAAAGGATTAATACAGTTTTCCATGGTAAACTGAATTTAGAGCATTGAATATTAGGCATATAATTAAAATAACAGCTTAAATAACATTTATTAGCACTGACCCATTTCAACATCGAGCTGGATCAGATTTAATCTGATCGAATTGGATCAGATCGAGATAATTGATTCTAACTTTTGTGAATCGGAATCTAATCGATTCTTGAAATTTGAATCGATACCCAGCCCTACTTTTCATGACGTCTTTCTGCTTACTGTCACAGTGTCATTTCAGTTTTCTTCTAGGCTTCTGAACACATTTCTTTCTCAAGGAGCAATGGACGACAGAAAGTAAGTTTTGATTAAGCTGAAAAGCTTTTTACTAGAAGTGCAGCTCATAGAATACTCTAAAATCACAGCAGCCTTTCTTTGTTGTTTTCCTACACCTCCTTGTGTACAAAATTGCCAAAAGAACAGATTAGATCAAATATCCTTTCAACATAAAGCATGTAGGTGCTAAATGCTACATTAACTACTGATTACAGCGACTATAGAGCACCATTCTGGTGAAGCGATCTCTGGCTGTTACTGAACTGACCAATCAGATGCATACTCTCTCCATTGACGGAGATGGATAGTTATAAAATGGGGCTCTACTCAGTGCGTTCTTGCGTAGGTGATGGAGAGCCCTTGCGTCTATGGATAATGGCGTTGTGTCAATCCGTCTCTGTCAAAACGGAGAAGCATAAACTGGCCTTAAGTTGATTCTGTGTACTACTTAATAATTCCCTGTCTAATTGTTTTTGATAGGAAACATTACCAGATATTGAGTGTTTTCATCTTACTTTCATGTGTGTGTAAGTCAGTCCTTTGAACTAGAGGTAAAGGCTTCCAAAGCCTTGTTTGGAGAGACTGTGGTATGTTCCACCTCTAATACATTGTCTAGGGGTGTTTTTTGGTTTGTACCAACATTTAGGAAGAAACAAATGCCAATGTGTGCAACCAGACAATTCCACTATGCCATGTTTTGATAAATGAAAATGGGTACCTGTGTGTATTTTTTCTCATTGTAATTTCCAATTGAGATTGAACAAATATAATTGGTGGTTTGGCTTGTAAGAGGGGCTTCCTTTGTAACACATTGGAAAGGAAGTTAATGCAAGGATCTATTCTATTTCTGTGGAGTTTGTGTCTCAACAGGCAAAGAACACCAGAGCTCGATAGTCAGAGGCCTAATACCACTTCCTTTATTTTGTTATAAGTTCAGTTTTATTACTTTGATGACATTGGGAGTTATTTTTGAGTTTTGATAGCGATGATGAAGCTTCATTATGCACTGAAGCTTTCATCCAATGGGACGACTAATTAACCAACACTTTATGGTGCTTCATTTGCTCTACTGCGGCATCAAGTGGACAATGCACATAAAACATGCACAGTGATTTCAGGGATGTTCTGTTCTCTGGTGAAGTAGGCCAGTGTGAGCTATTTCGGGGGGTGGGGGTTGGGGGATTGACTGACAGTTATATGCTGTCGCAAAGTGGAGGCATGGAAAATAAGACCTGTCGAGCCAGTCAGTCTGTAAAAACAGCCCACCAAATGAAAGCATATGCTAATGTGATGGAGCAACGCAAGTCAGTAAACCGTGGTCTGGATCTAATTTAAGTCATCATCTTCAGGAGAAAACCCCACACACCACAGCTCCGTCATTCCGTGGTTTGTGTACATGCCAGTGGATACATATGGGGAAACATACCTATACATTAGGTTGCCTCTAAACGTGTACGTGCACTGCTTTGTATAAGCTCCCAGACACAGTACAGCCCGTCATGTTCAGTCTAATTGGCAGGAATTGCTCCACATGGAACTGATTAATTCCAGACTGCTCACTCATTAGTGGGTTAATCGACTTGTGCCCCTCCCTCCTGTCCCCATTCACTTGATTCTTTATTTTTCTTCTCCACTTTGACCTGGCTTTCAGTTTCCGAGTTAATATTCAACATTTCAATGTTATTTTCTTTGTATTTTCTATATGTATAGTTTGTATTGCCCAAATGGACCTACTCTTGATCATCCTCCTGACCTACTTCTTACAAATTGTTGAACAACAGCTTCTTGTCATCTCCCACTGACCCTGAACTCAAAACCCGTAACAAATACAACCCTTTTTTGGGGGCCCTTTAGATATTGGTATTGAGGTGAGGCCCCAAGCAACCATTCCTGCTGACAGCCTATAAAAAGCCTTACTCCTTAGTGACCACAGAGAGGGGGGACCAGTCAAAGGAATTTTTAAACCTTTAGAGTTCCAGTAAACTTTGTTGTAGGTGTTTGAGTAACTGAACAATCACATTATAACTAAACCTGGGCAAAAAAATTGATTGAATGAATTAATTTGAACTTTTCATTGCAGGGGATTATTTTTGAAAAATGCCAGTCTCTGAGACAAACAAAATCGCAGTGACCTACAAACCTTAGCTAAAAACCAGCTAACTGTAGCCGGATCCTTTGCAGAAGTTGTCTCTCATTTGTAATTTTTGCTTTTCATAATAAGCAGTGTTAAAAAGTAATTAGTTATAGTTACAAATTACTTTTTCCAAAAAGTAATTGAGTTAGTAAATCGGTTACTACACTGTAAAAGTAATTAGTTACTCATCAAAGAAACTGTGACATTATTTCTATAAGACAGTTATGCTCTATAATATCTATTATGTGAAATATTTGTATAACTGAATGACGATTAATAAAACACCATATAGACAGTGTTTTAGAACATTTGGTATTTTAACTGGACTCAATAAGATTGAAGCTGTATGCAGAAAAATAAAAAATATACAAAAAGTAAATATTGGAAATACATAATCACACACTTTCTGCTCAAGTGCAAAACTAAGATGGATAGCTGTGGGTGAAGATAAAACAAAGGAAAATCTATATATCTGTAATATTGTACTGTAAAGAGAGGGCTATCCGACTGATTGTAGTAAGACATTTAAGATTGATTTCATATCACTTGGTCACATGACCTGGAAGCTATTGAAGGAAAAGCTGAACTATTATAGTAAAATTATTAATATAAAATATTCTATGCACTCAAATATCAAATAAATTGTTATGTCTGGTTCTTTAGGTGTAGTAAGACATTTCAAGATTGATTTGGTGTCACCTGCAGTCACATGAACTGGAAGCTAAAAATGAATAAAAATATCATATATTTTACAGTAACATATTAATAAGAAATATCGGTGTGTCATGTTACTTAGGTGTTGAGCAACAATTTAATAATATTTTGGGGTTGATAGATCTCACAGCTATTTTCTGTGATGTATGGAGATTTATTGAAAACCAAACCCCACCGCCTTCAGGAGCGAGTGGTGATGCCGCTGCTTTATTAGCGCAGTTCTCGGTGAGACATTGGAGAGACTGTCCGCTTTAATAAAACGAATATCCCCCTAATATCCAACTTAAAACTAAGTTCACATCTAAGTTTCTTGCAGCATGCAGACAGCAAGAGCACCGAAAACCGAAATGGATTCCAAAAAATAATTTTCTTTGAATAAGATTTTGTGTTATAACCCCCCACAAAAAGTAATGTGTAGTAGAAGGTGAATGATAGGCCTATATATTTTTGTTGTTTTAAAAATAAATAAAATTGCATTGCATTCAGGGTTGGTTTTAGGTCTGTAGCCTGCTTTAACTGGGCTATTCTAATACATGATTCTCTCTGGATCAGATCTGTACCTTTGTATCTCTTACTGGCTATTTCTATCATATTTCTATCAGCTGTGACCAGCTATTCTGTCCCTTCTTAAGAAAAACATCCCCACAGAATGATGCTTCCACTGCTATGTTTCACAGTAAGGATGGTGGTTTCAGGGTTATATGGAGTGTAAGTTCTCTACCACATACAGCATTTGCATATCGGCCAGTTTGATCTCCTTCTACCCTTCCTTGCTTCTGCATGTTTACTGTGTCTTCCACATGACTAGTAGTAAACTAAAATTGAAACTTCTTTCAAGAATTACTTCCTTCTTGCTGCTCTAGGCCAAAATTGAGTTGTTTGGTGAGTTTCTTATTCTTCATGATGCCATTGACTTACTAGGTGATTTCATCGTTCATCATTTTTATGTTTATGGATATAATGTGTGCCACCCTTTTGAGAGTATAATTTCTTAAAAACTAAACGTGAAAGATATGTGTCACTTTCCCTCCTTTTTACCATTTTAATCTCCAAGTTAGTATACCACCGTGTATCCTAAATGAAATACATTAACGTTTTTGGTTGCAAGATGACAAATTTTGAAAAAGTTCAAATACTTATATGCACCACAAATCATATGAAAATATGCCAAGTTAAACATACAGTTTTTTATCAACATGTTCTACATCTAAACATGCGATTAATCATTTTTTTATATTTCCAGATGCTTGTGCACTTTCTTAAAATTATGATTCAAGCAAATGCTATAAAAAATGCTGTGTACAAAGTTGATTGTTGTGTTTTTTAAACCAGGAAAAAGCCACTCGATAACACTGCAGTTACAGTCAACAATTTTTTACTTATGCTTTCTTTTTTAGAGTATGCTGAAATCTGCTTTTTAATTTTGCTGTTTTATCTTTTGTCCTCTGCTCCCAGATCAGCGTGTGGGCATTTGTTTCTCAGCTCTTGCTAATGGTCGCTGTGCAGCAGAACTGAATGGCCAGTACACAAAGATGCAGTGCTGCTGTGAAACGGGACGCTGCTGGGCTTTGGGCCAGATCCCTGAGATGTGTCCTGTCAGAGGTTCCGGTGAGCATGAACCATATACAGAACAGAAAACTTGAATAATGACGAGGTAATTCCTAGCAAAGGCGAGGCTATAGACAGACAGACCAGAATCTCTTGGATTTTCCCCAAAAATCTCTATGATTGGTCGTTGCGGTAACTGTCAGCTAAATCCAAAACAGTGCTCATGTCAGCCAGATGAGACAAGACAGTTGCAGATTTTGCAACTTTGGATCCGGATCATCGACTCAATCTGAAAATCATGATGTCATGATAAAAGTCCAAACAAAGAGAAATGGAAAGCATCACCCATCATCCATATGCATAAGTCTGTGTTATTCTCTGCTGATCAGAAACAGAACCGGCTCTTTTACCTGTAAACTAAAATGTGTTTTCAGTTATTTTGAGTGGAGGAAATCCTCAAGCTATTTTACATCTCTGAAGAAATACGTAATGCAAAAAACACAGCTTATCTATTTAATAGATGAAAACATCTTATTTTTCTCACAGTTAGCCAATCCCATACCAGTTAACTCAGAACAATTTTATATCATCAGACAGTAGGTATGATACTTCAACTTTACAAAGCCAATTTTCCCCCACAGCAAACTTTTGTTGTATGGGCATGCAGTTGGTTTGAGCAAATGAAATGCAGTTTTACAGCCTGTCTTTCAAATGTGTTCTTTAAACTACATTTTTTAAGAGACGTTTAACATATTTTTCTGGACTAAACAATGACGTTTATTGACTTACCTAAAATATAAACCCATTAACAAAGATGTCCATAGATGTCCACTGGTTTGAGAAATTCATGTATTTTTAGTACATGAACCCTGTTATTTCACACATGTCGAGTAAAATAAACCACTAACAGGAAACATTTTTTATTGTTTGTTCTCACTTTCTCTTCAAGATGAGTTTAGGCGCCTGTGTATTGTGGGTGTCCCACAAGGACTCCCTCATACCTTCCCCAACGGATACTTCCCCAGCAGTAACGGAAACTACGGATTCAAGCTCCCCAGTGTACCAAATGGTAATGGGAACGGAAGGCCACATACCAATGGAGGAGGGGACAGCTTTGGAGACAATGGAGGGACCTTTGGGGGCAACGGAGGGACTTTTGGGGGGAATGGAGGAGGCCTGAACCTGAACATACGTGAGTCCCTTCAGTGGATCTTAATTATTCTGTCTGATTAAAATAAAACAGAAAATGCAGTGTCTTCATATTATCAATTGTGCGATAAGTCTGTTTTTAAATTTTTATTCTTTTTTTTTGTCTACTATGTTTTCTAAGGCACCGTTTCTATGAATGAATCCCTTGATGTTTGCCAACATTTTACCCACCTGTGTTTAAATGGACGCTGCATCCCAACACGTGGGAGCTATCGCTGCGAGTGTAACATGGGATACAAGCAGGATGTCCGCGGGGAGTGTATTGGTAAGAAACATACCCACACACAACTAAACTGAAAAGGATTCCTTTAAAGTGCCAACTTTGTTTCAGACACTACACTGCCATCTCCTGTAAGTTCAAGGAACTTAATCAAAGTCCTGGTTGATTATTTGTGATTTTTGTGTGATGCGGTAGATCTGAGCTCTCTTGGTGCTTATTGAGTTTTCTTCTGCTCTTATTGTGCACTTGTAGATGTGGATGAGTGTTTGAGTAACCCATGTATCAATGGTGACTGTGTCAACACTCCTGGGTCATACCACTGCAAGTGTCATGAGGGATTCCAGGGGACCCCTACCAAACAGGCCTGCATTGGTACATCTCAGTATGCCATTTATTCATAGCTCATTGAAATATTTCATAAACGCAACTAACCGATGGTCTCACCTCTTTGTAGATATTGATGAGTGTATCATGAATGGAGTAATGTGTCGCAATGGCCGCTGCGTCAACACAGAGGGCAGTTTTCAGTGTATCTGCAATGCTGGCTTTGAGCTCACTCCAGATGGGAAGAACTGCGCTGGTGAGCAGGAACTAATGCAAAAACGAGGCTGAGCTTCATTTGAACGCTTTGATCTTCATGAAAATGATTACAACTTTTCTTGATTCTGCCAGATCACGACGAGTGCGCCACTACCAACATGTGTCTCAACGGCATGTGCATCAACGAGGACGGCAGCTTCAAATGCATCTGCAAGCCAGGCTTCTCTCTAGCACCCAGTGGACGGTATTGCATTGGTATGACCAAGCAAGTGCAAATTAATTATTACTGTTTATTTAAAGTGAAAATACATAGGCTAGGGTCCTCTTTTCAGGGGAAAGCCATATTAGATGACGTCTTTATTTCTACAAGAGCCCGCACGGACAAAGCGTACGGAACAAAACATTGATTTCCCCTCAAAATGCAAAAAAGTTTAGCCATAAATACATTTTTACCTCTTTGCTAGTTCCAAGCGATGAAAGAGAGACTGATGTGCTCGTCATGTTGCTGCAAAGAAATAATTCTCAGGGAATTGAGTGTTTGAAAACAGCAGCTAGATGGACCTCCATTGTTGAGTTTCTTACTTGAAGACACAGATACCGCATGCTTGTGATAATTTAGGTATGCACTGCCCCCTACTGGCCGAAAATGACACACTGTGCCTTTAATACCATGTGCTTTGGTTTCAAATTTTTCATTTTTGAAATCCACCCTGTGCTGCTATGTACCTCTGTCTAAACACGTAGATGTAAGCAAAAACCTTTCAAAGTTACTCCTAATTTATTACATTTGTTCAGTATTAAAAGAAAAATTTGAACATCTTTTAGATAGCAATAGATCCCAACTTCTATTTGACTTGAATCAGTAAAGAAATAAAAGGATATTTATTTATCAAAAAAATATATTATTTTACACCTGTATTCTCTAATGTTTCTTCAAAGAGGTTTTCAAAGGGCAGAAATATTGGCAAAGCTAAAAGTTGTTAAAGCGAGGAAGCCATTCTGGGGCATGAATGCATAACACAATGGCTGCCCCGGACAAAAACAGTGATAGAGTCTGCAGTTCAAATTTGAAATCACTGTGTGAAGATCTGTATATAATATATACTTATGCATACATTTATACGGAGAGGAGAAAGAACTTAGGAGGCCTAAAAAACTAACACCATAAAGAAGAAAATAAGTGCTCTTTGGTGAACATGATTAACCTTTTCTAACTCCACAGAGGTGAATGGGGGTAAAAATTGGCAGTTATTGCTGTATTTATGTAGAAATTGTATTTCTGCTCTAACATGGTGACTTTGATGCTGATGGCATCCAGTTTCTAATAACAGCCGTTTCACCCAAATATATTTCTGGAAGACATGAGAATCCTAAGAGCGTAGAAGACAACTGAACTTCTTCTACTCAGTGATGTCCCCTGGTGTTTCCTATCTTCTCATGCATCCTCTCTCCATCAGACATCGATGAGTGTCTCACGCCCGGCATCTGTATGAATGGCCGTTGCATCAACAGCGAGGGGTCCTTCCGCTGCGAGTGCCCTCCTGGGTTGGCTGTTGACGTTGATGGAAGAGTGTGTGTGGACACACACATGAGGACCACCTGCTACGGTGCCATAAAAATGGGCACGTGCTCGCGTCCATTTCCTGGAGCGGTGACCAAGTCTGAGTGCTGCTGTGCTAACCCCGAGCATGGCTTTGGCGAGCCCTGCCAACCCTGCCCATCCAGAAACTCAGGTACTATCTTTGTGTCAAAATAAAACAAAATGTTAAAAAAAAACATCTTCTTTAAGCAGTTTTTTTTTACTATGTGCTCTTCAGCTGAGTTCCAGGCCGTGTGTAGCGGTGGTATAGGTATCACAACTGATGGAAGAGGTAATCCTTTTTTCTTTACAAAAAAATATTACTTCATTCATGTTTATCTCCAACATTGTCTGAATTACATTTGATGGTCTCTTAGACATCAATGAGTGCGCCTTGGACCCAGATATCTGCCAGAATGGTATATGTGAGAACCTCAGAGGAAGTTACCGTTGCAACTGCAATATTGGCTACGAATCTGACACGAGTGGAAAGAACTGCATGGGTGAGTCTGTATTAGTTTTCAGAGCTTCGCTTTATGGCAAGGTGATAAAATGTCTTTCTGTAAAGTTAGGGTTCACAGATGTTTAAAAGCTGCTGTGACCATAAGTGCGCTAAGGTTAGTAAAAGTCAAGTAGCTCTGTCTGTGACTTGTTTGGATGTCTACAGTGCCAAAGAAAATTATACCTACCCAATGAACCTTTTTACTATTTTCTTAAATTGCAACTGCAACCTTTAATTTATTTGAGTGAAAATTTTATGTCAGAAACCAATAGAAATAGTTGCCTAACTTGAAAAAAAAAATAAAAATAAATAAATATATATACGTGTTTCGTGGATTGTGTTAACACCAAAATGTATGTTTAGTTATAATGTAACTAATTGTATAAAACCTCAGCTGTATTAACACTTATACACAAAGTAAATTTATCGCTATCTTGGTAAAACGTTTCAGTTGCTCCTTCTTTTGTCTGTTATATTCAGTGATGCACCAAATATTTTATGCTGTTAGGATTTTAGGTGGATCCAGAACTTTAAACACTTATAACTCAGTGTAACATTGTATATTGGCAATATAGTATCTTGTACCAATCAGGAGTGAAACCCAGTTTTTTTCTGAAACTTGTAAACAATACTTTCTTAACAATGAGTTTTAAAGAAGTATGGTCACAATGTACCTCTCCAAATTCTAAAAAGGACGGGTTTGTTTTGTTTCTTAATACACATCTGGATGATGATGATGATAAGTAAACAAGTCAAATAAATGATAAAGATAGTAAAAATAGTTTTGTCTCGTTTTTATCCACAGACATCAATGAGTGTCTGGTCAACCGACTGCTCTGTGACAACGGACTGTGCAGAAACACCCCTGGCTCCTACACATGCTCGTGCCCCAAAGGGTTTGTCTTCAAACCTGACTCTGAGACGTGTGAAGGTGAGCTTCCACTCAGCCATAGTCTTTCTTTTTTTTTTCTTTTTTTTTTTTTCTATTCATAGAGATGATTTGTTGTTGGTTGTGCTACCAGATATGTTAAATTAATTTACGGTGAAACATGTTTCTCATTGAAAAAGGACACCCACATTAAATCAGCTAAAGGTTTGCCCTGTGTCTCTTCATCTCTCAGATATCAATGAGTGTGAAACCAACCCTTGCATCAATGGACAATGTCGCAATGTGGCAGGCTCCTTTATTTGCGAGTGTGCCCATGGCAGCAAGCTGGACTCCACGAACACCATCTGTGTTGGTAAGATGAACATTTAATGCAAATTATGGCAGCACTGTGGAATCCAAGACAGGGAAGATGAGAGACGCATCAATAACATTTTATTTGCAGAGCACTTTTCAAGATAAAAACAGCACAAGGTGGTTTACATGATATAAAAAAACATTTAAAGCAAAATCAATCTTACACAATCAGTTAAACTCTCAACAGACAGAAGACACAGACACACTCTGTCCCTCACCACTTCACTGCAAGAGCACTGCTTAATCAGTCTCTTTAAGTGAAAATACAATAAAAATAAACTTAAATTTACTGTGAGAAAAAGATATTTGGGAGATCCATCCACACTGGGAACGCCATGATCAGGGCAGGCAGGTATCCACAGCACAGCCATAAGTTTGTACTGCAGAGCCCCACCCACCACGACAAAAGCAATTCCAGTGGCATTGATCTCTGGCAGGGTTCGTATTGTGAAGGAATTAAAAAAATAATAAATAGATAAAAATCTATAAATAAATAAAAAGTAGAAACATAATAATTAATAATAAAAAACAATAAAGGTTATTGAAAATAAATTATTAAATAAAGTAAAGATGAAACAAGCTGAAATATAACAATTGCTAAAAAAAACTGTGCAATGATCTGACATTTTTTTACTTTAGCCAATTCCGATTTCTCTTTAAGTACTAAGCAAATAATTAAATACCAGGGGTTATTTAAGAGGCCTACAGATTTCTCTGGCTTTGCTGCGTCCTGCTCTATATTTCCCAGTGAAAAGAGATTAGGGAAGCAAAGCTTACTTAGGGTGTTTGAGTGGTCTTCTGGATTTGGTGGAAAATACTTATTCTCTTAGTTCGTAAGGAATGCAGGAGTTTGGCACTAGAAAACAACAAAATGCACTGATATACATTGCCTTTACCTAGCTTAGCCTTCAGCCACAGGTAGAAATTATTACCATTTCAAAGTCAAGGAGGAAACATTAAATGATTTTAGAGTTTACCATGATGTTACCAAAGTTTATGTGATAATGTTTATAGGCAGATGCAATCCTCTGATCAGCAGACCTATTTGTTTTTTTATTTTGTGTCCCACAAACATGTGTTTATTGGGAAAAAACTAGATTGGCAACTGTTTTATTTGTATTAGAAATGGGCTCACCACATTTGTTAGACTGTCTTTTAGGCTTTTATCCTTGTAAATCCTAAATGTAAACAGAACTGTTTGTTTCCCTGAAAAACACCATGCGATAGTTTAAATTAAGTTTTCTGTTTTCTTCTGTGGCTCCACAGACAGCATGAAAAGCACTTGCTGGCTCACAATACAAGACAACCGCTGTGAGGTGAACATCAACGGAGCCACGCTAAAGTCTGAGTGCTGCTCCACCCTGGGAGCCGCTTGGGGTAGCCCATGTGAACCCTGCGAGATTGGTTAGTGTGTTTATCATAAAACATGTTTTCATAAATAATTTTTTGTTTTTGTTTAAAGTGGACATTCACTGGATATTTAGTAAATCTGAACAATTTTATGAAGATATTTAATTGCTATACTGTTAATGATTTTTTTTAGAAACTTCTTGTTTTGAATTACACAACTTCCACACCACTCAACATAATCTCTATCTTTAAGTTGCATTAAGATTAATTCACCTTGCTAGAAATAATACAGCTATTCAGAGCATGTAAGCACAACGTAAAATATTATATCCTCCCAGCTGAGAGCTCCATTCAGTGGGAAGCTCAGAACATACCAACCTCTACGTGCAAAATGCCTGATTGTAGCAATTCATATACTGGGAGGAAGACCGGAGATTTTTCATTTCAGCTGCTATGTTTGGGTTGTTGCCAGAGAAGTGGCCGGATGCAAGGCACTTGACAGACATGAAGCCAAGGCTAATATAACAAATTACCCAGAGCGCTACCACCTTGGTGTGGGTCTGATAAGATTCCACCAAAATTCCTCCAAAATTTTTATACACAAATATATTCTCCGGATAGCAGCTTTAAGTTCTATAGTAAGATATTGAAGTATTGTAAATCCATGCTGGTCTAAATCTGAAAATAAACTATACATATTATTCAATACATATTATTCATACATAAATTCAGAGAATTCAATTTATTTATTTTTCCTCAGACACGGCTTGCTCTCGAGGATTTGCTCGCATGAAGGGCGTCGTCTGTGAAGGTAAGTGTATTTCACTTCAGTGAGGTCTGATGACTGTCTCCCTTTATTTGCCACTGATTGTCCTGAACATGTCTTGTTGACATTAGGAATAAGCTTTAGTCTTCTGTTTTCCCTTTGTTTTACACAGAAATTTTGTATGTTTTAAGCATATCTGATTTTTCTCTCCCTGCAGACATCAATGAGTGTGAAGTGTTTCCTGGAGTGTGCACGAATGGGCGGTGTGTGAACACCCAGGGCTCGTTCCGCTGTGAATGTGCTGCCGGCCTGACTTTAGACAGCAGTGGTCGCACGTGTGTGGGTAAGACCACCTTAGATGATACACCTGTACCTTCTGTAAGCGTAAATGCAAAAATAAATTTTTTATTCTCATTCTTTTTCCAGACACACGTAGTGAGCAGTGCTATAAAAAGTGGCATGAGGATGAGTGTGGTGAGCCACTTCCAGGAAGGTACCGTGTGGACATGTGCTGCTGCTCTGTGGGTGCTGCTTGGGGGGTTGATTGTGAAGAGTGTCCTAAAGAGGGAACACCTGAGTTCAGTACCATCTGTCCCAGAGGTCGCGGCTTTGCAAACAGAGGAGATATTCTCACCGGCAGGTCTTTCTATAAAGGTATTTAATGTTATTTGGTATATAGAGCTAGTTTGTGGTAGAACCACACTTTTTATAGTTAGACGGTGTGAATCAGATATTAATCAATGTGTATACGTGTTTCTTTACAGATGTGAATGAATGTAAGGTCTTCCAGGGTCTGTGTTCTCATGGTACCTGCAGAAACACAATTGGCAGTTTCAAGTGTCGGTGCAACAACGGTTTTGCTCTCACAGCTGAGGAAAGAAACTGCACAGGTTTGAACTGGCTGATGCTCTGAATACAATCTAAACTGATCAAATGCTCCCATTGAACAAGAAAAAATGTTTTCGTTGGTGTTGTGTGCCGTTGTTTCAGATATTGATGAGTGTCGAATCTCCCCTGACCTGTGTGGCCATGGTACATGTGTCAACACACCCGGCAGCTTTGAGTGCGAGTGCTTTGAAGGCTACGAAAGTGGATTCATGATGATGAAAAACTGCATGGGTAAGTTTGGACATATTTATGAGCCATTTTATTTTTTTTTACATTCCTTTGACATTATTTTAAGCACCTTTCTAATCAATGGCAGACATTGATGAGTGTGAGAGAAACCCCCTGTTGTGCCATGGAGGAACCTGCCTGAACACAGATGGAAGTTTTGAGTGTGAATGTCCCACAGGATATGTGCTCAGCAATGATGCATCTGTCTGCGAAGGTAAGAAGATATGCACACAAAATATACAGATACATAAAAATAAAAAAATTGAACATCACCCAAAATGTAGTTTATTTCCGTGATTAAGCTCTTTAATATATATTATAGAGACCTTTTAAAAAAAAAAATTATCTTAGCTGTTTTTTCTGTTATGAAAATTATGGCTTATAGCTAACGAAAACTCTAACTTTTGTTTCTTAGAAAATGTAAACCTCGTATAAGACCAAATAAAAAAATAAAAAAAAAAGTCTGCTTACTAAAAAGCATGTTAATATACTTTACACCATATGCACCTAATTCATGTATGGAACTATTTTTGCATGAATGACTTGAGCAATGTGGTGTGGCATAAAGGCCATCAGCTGATGTTTTAAGGATAGCCAGGTTTAACACCTTTGTCGAGGAACACATTGGATCTTGCAGACAAGCATGTGCCAATTCCATATTATTTTTAGCTACTTTACGTGACCTTGTTCCACTAAGAAATATTTTGTCTTCTCCACAGCCTCTTATGGGATAATAATACTCGGGTTTATAGACTGTGTACTAATAGGACAAACAAACTAAAAATAAATAATAAAGTGTTTTTTCAGAATATCAGTGCAGTTTTCATATTTTTGTTTTTGTTTATCCACAGCAGATCTCTTTTCAGTGTGTTGCTTAAAACAGCTCGGTTGTTCTTGTTCTTATATACATGATCTTTTATTTTCTTTATCTATTGTGTGTTTACTGCCAAATTTTGGTTGGGACTATCATTGTACCAACTAAAAGCATATGTATTGATTTATTATCTATCTATTAGTACATCCTTTAATGTTTGGACTACAAAATATTTCATGTTTTTAGTTTTGGTCTATTTTATGGTTGAGTCTGATATCCCTGTTCCACATAATGACATGGCTATAATATAACATTTAGGAATTAGAAACATTTTTTATTTAAAAACACTAAACATTATATCTATGTATTAGGGCCGGGACTTTAACGCGTTAATTAAGATTTTTTAATTACACAAAAATAACGCGTTAACATTTTTTAACGCATTTTAATCGCACCTATTTATGCACCGCGGCCCTCCAGCGCTTGTGCGCAGAGAAAGGCGCAGATCCCGTTTCATGTCCGCTAAGCCGCGTGCTGCAGCAGCTGATGGACAGAAATTTAGTTTTCAATACAGGTAAAACTTATGCTGCAGCTATTTCTTCCTTTTATGAAGGTTTTGGTGACTGAGCGGTCTCATCTACTCTGTCAGTGCGTGCGCTCTCGTGTTACGTGGCGCACACGGCTGCACTAGAGCTGCTTCCAGCTATTTCCTCTGGACTCGATCCTCCAGAGAATCTCAGAACCCAGTCCACGAGAGGGATTTCATCCTCCACAGCTCTGCATGGAGGGATGACGGTGGTGTGCTGCAGCTTCCTGGTCATCACTGTGTTCATTTATCTATTTCTATCTGAGAGACATTTCCGCTTTCTCCATGATTCATTCTCTTATCGGTGTTCTGACAGAATGATGGTTTTTATTTTTTTTGATAACTTAAACTTATATTTTCAGTCATTATTCATACTAAAAATCCATTTGAAGAAAAATATCACTTTTCTCAGGTCAAATATTTATGCGCGATTAAAATGCGATTAATTTCGATTAATTAATTACAAACCCTGTAATTAATTAGATTATAAATTTTAATCGATTCCCGGCCCTAATGTGTATATATAGTTTCACAAGACCAAATTATGTTTATTGCAAAGTAATCAGTAAGTTCTTGTATTACATAAAGTAATTTGTATCTGCTTTTGCTTGGTTGCCTTTTCAGATATGAATGAATGCCAGCTGAGTGACAACTTGTGCAGAAACGGACAGTGTGTCAACATGCCCGGAACCTACCAGTGCTCCTGTAACACTGGCTACCAGGCTACACCTGACAGACAGGGCTGCGTTGGTATGTGTAACATTTGCTCTGATACTGAATAATATTTTAATAGAAGTTGAAGTTCATGTGACCTCATGGATTTAATTTTCTGCTTTCACTGAGTCTGAGATGTCCATGTCCATTTTTTTTATGATGGCCTGTTGTCGCAGATATTGATGAGTGCACCATTATGAACGGAGGCTGTGAGACTCACTGCACCAACTCAGAGGGTAGTTATGAGTGTAGCTGTAGCGAGGGCTACGCTCTGATGCCTGACCTCAGAACTTGTGCAGGTAATAAACCAATCGATATGCTTTATTGTACCCTAGAAAATGTGTGCAGTTACTTGTAACATAATTAATATGTATTCCCGCTGTTTGGTAGATATTGATGAGTGTGAAGAGACTCCAGAGATCTGTGATGGAGGCCAGTGTACCAATATTCCTGGGGAATATCGTTGCCTTTGTTTCGATGGATTTATGGCTTCCATGGATATGAGGACCTGTATCGGTACGAGGAAAATACTCTGTAGTTTTATCATTTTGTTTTTTGTATGACACATTATTTATTTTCTTTTTGAGCTGTGCATATATTCAGAAATGTTTTGACCATGTGTAGCTATCTGTGGGACTTTCGCTGTCACTCTCACGTTGAGCTCCATCGAGAAAACTCTACACGCATCTCTGTCTCTCTCTGTCTGCCCAGATGTGAATGAATGTGATTTGAACCCAAATATCTGTCTCCACGGTGATTGTGAGAACACTAAAGGCTCATTCATTTGCCACTGTCAGCTGGGGTACTTTGTCAAAAAGGGATCCACAGGCTGCACAGGTACCCACACAAGCACACACACCAACTTGGAAAATAATTCAGTGGAGGTCTGAAACGCATGTTGAATTAGGTCAACCATTTATCCAAATGTTAATTCTACATTTTAATTTCTAAAATTTATAGATGCAAAATTGTATTTTAACGTGCATTTAATTGAAAGTAAATTATCTTATATTATGTTAATTTGTCGTCCATTCATATTTTTTTTTAAAAGGTTTGAAAATAGACAAAATTGAGTTTTTCTCATTCAGATGATATTGATAAAGCAGTGATGTAGTTTGAAAATTAGGAGATCAAACCTGTTACATCCCTACATACACAAGCATTAGAGGGAGTTACCAAAGAAAGAATTGTTACGTAGCCTTGTTGGCTCAGTGGAAGGAAGGTAGCCGCCACCCTGTTAGCATTTCCTGCTGTTCACTTCAAGAAATAAGAGACTTTTCTATGAAGGCAGTCAGACACAAAAAACATATTTACAGTTGCAAATACTGTATGAAATTAGATATGCAAGTAATGTTTCCTGTTGTCAAAGAGATGGACATGAGAGGGAAGCTGTAGACTAAGGGTTCTGGTGGTGAGGCTCCTTTTCACCATCTCCATTCTTTTTATTAGTTTTGCAGTATAAATTATTTTTGCTATATATTGGAGAAATATTTTCTTTGTATGTGATGCTTAGTAGGGAAGTGAATGTACATTTTTATTTATGAAAGGAAACCTGTGAGATTTAATAATAATCAAACAAAGTACTTTATCTCTTTTATCAACACTACTGATGCACCTTCATTTTCAGTTTTTTTTTAGGTTTGTTTGTTGTTGTTGTTGGTCGACTTCAAATGTGCCATCAAACTCTGAGGAGAGCGCCTGTGGTCGTTCATTATGTTCCTAGTCATTTCCTCTGTTACTTTTTCTCCAGATATTGATGAGTGTGAGATTGGAGCTCACAACTGTGACATGCACGCCGCTTGCATTAATGTGCCGGGGAGCTTTAAGTGTCGTTGTAGAGACGGCTGGATAGGAGATGGCATCAAGTGCGTGGGTGAGTAGATACACAGATTCTTGTAATGGAAGTTGTAGATCTGATAATTAATTTGAATTAATTAATAGTATTTGAATTACATTTTTAACCAATTTTTTTATTTAGCTGTATTTTATGCTCAAGAATATGATAACATGTTAAGTTTACCTTTCTTTTCTTTTTTTCATTCAGATTACGATGAATGTGCCTCAGAAGACCACAGTTGCCATGTCAATGCAGACTGTGTCAACACACCAGGATCGTATCGGTGTACATGCAAAGAAGGCTTTAATGGAGATGGCTTTTCATGCTCGGGTAAGAAACCCCTCTGACGTTGGATTCCCACTTGATACTACTAGGTTTGGTAGGATAGTCAAAAAAGGGAAAGAAAATTTGACTTTCAATACAAAGAATGCAAAGCTAAGAATACAGCTGTTTAATACCAACAGTATTTTACAGGTTCAGGAGTGACAGTGTGCGAACGCACAATTACAATGAAAAAATTAAGGAAGACCTTACTTTTAGATTAATTTTAAAATTATATTAAAGTATTCTGGCAGATGATGAAAGCACATTCTCCCCTCAAATATAATCAAGATATGCACAAAATATCCCGAAAACAGACAAAACACAGGGTTTGGAGTACCAAAAACATTGTCTTTACATACTTAAATGATTTTTTTTTTAGATGCCTTTATTGAATTTTACCACAAAGGCTTTAAATGATAGAAATATTGGTTAACAAGATGGCCTTACTTCTCAGACCTTGGTTGGGGAGAAATATTTAACAATGAGACACGTAAATACAAAATTAGAATGATCAATTGGCTTGTCTCATTGTAATACTGAATATTGTGAAGAAAAGAATAGAAGAAACAATAATTTCACTTGCTGATGAAAATAATGTAAATTATTAGATTTGCGCTAAACTGTAATGTTACAGTTTTGTAGAAACTTTAAGGGTAAAATCTGTATGTAAGGATTAAATAATATTTAAGGTGCTTATGTCAGGTTTGGGGTATATATAATTATGCATTTGTTTGCTTTGTTTCAGACATGGATGAGTGTGCAGACAATGTCAACCTGTGTGAGAATGGACAGTGTCTGAACGCTCCTGGAGGCTACCGCTGCGAATGCGAGATGGGCTTCACCCCCACAGAGGACAGCAAGGCTTGTGAAGGTGCATCACTCATTCTAATTCTGCCACACTTTGTTCTTACTTCGATTCGAGTAGTTTAGCATTTTTAACCCTATCTTCTGGGTTTTTCCTGCAGATATTGATGAGTGCAATTTTCAGAACATTTGTGTGTTTGGAACGTGTGAGAACCTTCCAGGAATGTTCCGCTGTGTTTGTGACGAAGGCTACGAACTGGATCGGAGTGGAGGGAACTGCACTGGTAACGTCCACATTAGATTACACACAAGTTGGTTATTTTCAGACGTAATTTCAATGTATTTTGTATCAAGATTCATGTTTTCGGTTTAAAAAATATCAAGCAATATATATATACAATGCCATCTACTTTTTAAGTTAGTGAACTTGATAAGCAGGAGAGTTATTTTTATCAACTGCTATGCCAACATCTCTTCAACCATTCATTTTTGCTCTGCAATATTAGGTGGATTATTTTTAACAAAGATTTTCTGAAAAAACCTTTTTTTTTTTATCTGCACGTTCAATACAAACTACTAGATTCTCATTTGTTCAAAAACAAGTCTTTTCTTTGTAATTGTGTGTGTTTTGCAGATATCAACGAGTGTGCGGTACACGTAAACTGCCTCAATGGACACTGTGTGAACATACCAGGGAGCTACATGTGTAATTGTCCACCTGAGTTTACACTTAACCCCACTGGCGTGGGCTGCGTAGGTAAGTCACACTCATTTGGTCTGCAAACAATAAGATGTGAATATAAACAATCACATCATCCTCCAAGTGCAATCTTAAAAATGATGAGGAAAAGGAAAATGAAGCTAAAGACATCCTAGAAATGGGTTCTTTTTAAACTAAACAGAAAATTGTTTATTAGCTAAATTTACAATTGTTCAAGTATTTGTTTGTAACATTAGAGACAATAAAAGTTTAAATCATGAAATAAAACTAACTTTAGATGGATTAAAGCTAAACTCTATTTTCAATAAGAATGCTGTTCTCAAAATTATTAAATCTCTTGAATAGTTTTGCACAATGCACTCATTTGGTGTTGTCACAGGCAAACCTGATGCAACCAATTATGGGTTTTATTAGTTGCTCAACATGGATCACCTTAAATACCTTAACCGTTGATGGTAACATTTGATTGCATGTTGAAATGTTTTTACATAAACTGTTGGAAGCCGATTTCAGAAATTCAAAGCATGCCACCTGGTGGCAGAAAGAAGAAGCTGTCACAATATAAACGCTTGACTGATTTGAAAAGACCTGCAAAATGGTTATTGGATTGTTGTGTTCAGATGTCTTTGGAGGCAGAAATATTCAGCACCTTTAATGTTGCAGCTTTTTTCTGTATTGTAGTCTGTCTTATTCAGTAACACGACTGGTTCTACAAAATGATGATGTATCCCCTTTGATGCTGGCATAATTTGGAATCACGTTCTTTACTTCTTCCAAGAGAAGTATAACTAATTCCTAAGGATTAGTAACATAGGTGGGAGTGTCCTCGTTTGGAACTTTGCAAGTTCAAAAGATGTTTTCAAGATTTTTCTGACTGGCACCAGATACGGCTTAATTACAAACTAGACTGACAAACTGAAGACAGTGGTAATGATGTGACTCTTTCAATGTTTATTAAGCTTTGAATGCAATAGATCCCTTTGCTTTATTATTCACTAACTGACCAGACCCATGCATTAGTGGGAAGATCATTTAATTTCCAAGGAAAACAGATGCCCCTGGGATGAGTAAACCAAAGCAACTCAAAAACAAAAGAGAGAAGAAATGTTATTGTCTTTTTAAAGGGAGCAATTAATTATGTTGAGTTAAAAAAGTGACTGTGAAAACATATAGTTTCCTTATTTTTGGGGTAGTAGTTCTGTTCTTGCTCCACAGTTTTGCCAATGTTGCTATTCACTGCATGTGCAAAATAAGAATCCATATATTTTTAGGTTTATACATGTCCTTCATTTATTTTGTCCTAATAGTTTTATTTACTCCTTTCAGATACCCGTGTTGGTAACTGTTTCTTGGACATCCTTCCCCGGGGTGATGGAGGAATCTCCTGCAGTGTGGAAATTGGTGTTGGTGTTACACGAGCTTCTTGTTGCTGCTCCGATGGAAGAGCTTGGGGAAATCCTTGTGAACTCTGTCCTACGTCTAACTCTTGTATGCAATTCAGAACCCAAAATCCACTCCTTTAACCTTTAATAATTTCTTCAAGTCATAGTGGTTCACTCTTTGTTATTCCCCTGTAGCTGAATACAAGACTCTCTGTCCAGGAGGAGAGGGGTTCAGACCAAACCCCATCACTGTTCTGCTGGAAGGTAAAACATACTGTTTTATTCTTTTTGGAAAGTGCATGTTGACAGAGAGGGAATAATTAAGTGATAAACACCCATTTCTCTATTTCATTTATCTTAAAGACATCGACGAGTGCATGGAACTACCTGGTCTTTGTCAAGGCGGAAATTGCATTAACACATTTGGTAGCTTCCAGTGTGAGTGTCTTCCAGGCTACTATCTAAATGAAGAGACACGTATCTGTGAAGGTATCTGCTCCTCCTTTTTGTCTAAGAGAATAAAAAGTGAATGCAACTGAACAAATTGAATTTATTTAGATTTTTTTTGTCCCAGATATTGATGAATGCACTGCTCATATTGGGATCTGCGGTCCTGGAACTTGTTACAATACAGACGGCAACTACACCTGCGTGTGCCCTCCTGAATACATGCAGGTCAATGGAGGAAACAACTGCATGGGTGAGTGGTGGAGGCTATGGGCTTATAACGATACCAGCTTAAGATGAAACTGAAAAGAAATATTGGCTCTGTAAATAAAATTTGGCATTGAAAAATATAATTGTAACTGAAAATCTTGATTTTGAATCTGCAAAAAATGTGAAAATTTCTGTATTGAAAGTGAAATAAAAATTCAAAGTGAACAAAATATAAATGAAACTCAAAATATATACATTAAAACAATTAATTCACTGACAATCACATTTTTACATTTTCGTTTTTTTCTTCAATGCCAATCTTTTTTCACTCCTGCTGCTTTTCAGCTTCATTCAGCTGATACTCATTTCACGCCGTCCACACAAGCGGGGGGTGGGGCTTCAGAGCCGCATGTGCTTGCTTTCAGCTGTCAGGCCGTTTTATACCCATTAAACGCAGTAAAGGTCATTTGTAGATCCTTTATATATTTTTAATTCTTAAACTGTCCACATATTACAACAATGTTTGTAATATTCATGTAATGTTCATTTTGATATAACTTTTAAGTCAATCGCCGTTTGCGTCCTTTCATTTAGTTTAAATGGCGCCACAGGTGCAGGAGGTAATTGTTTCCATGGTGGTCTAGTGGTTCAGGGTCTAGATTAGATATCCTATAGTTATGGGTTTGACTCCACAAGACTGCAAAGTCATTGATGCTTTTTAATCAGCTGATGGTCCATGCAAACTTTTACCTTTACCAGCTCTGTCAGCTGTATCTTAAACCTTGTGCATAAGTGTTCTTTACTTAGTATAACATTATATCCTACTAACTTATACTAAGTGTGCTTTACTTAGTATAATAACATTATACTAACATACACTAAGTGCGCTTTACATTAAGTAAAGCACACTTATGCACAAAGTTAAAGATACTGTGGACAGAGCTCATAAGAGTAAAAGTTTTGTGCTGCCTGCAGACCATCAGCCGACTGAAGGATCAGGAAACCTGGTCAAAGAATAATGATTAAAAAGCCTAAAGGACTTTTCAGTCTAGTGGAGTCGAACCCATAACAACAGGATATGTAACCGACCTCTTGACCACTAGACCATCATGAAAACAATAGTCCATTGTACCTGTAGCATGATTTAAACCAAATGAAAGGACACAAACAGTGATCGACTTTAAAGTTATATCAAAATGACATTAGAGAAGCTATAGCAGTGGATTTTGTTGTAATATGTGGACAGTTTTAGAATGAAAAATATATAAAGGAACAAATTACCTTTACTGGGTTTAACAGGTATAAAACGGCCTGACTCACTGACAGCTGAAAGAAAGCACCTGCGGCTTTGAAGCGTGCCTGCATGACATGAAATGAGTATCAGCCAAATGAAGCTGAAAAGCAGCAGCAGTGAAAAAAGATTGGCATTGGGAAAAAAAGATTGACATTGAAAAAAAAAAAATGAAAGTGTAAACATTTGATTGTGAGTTAATTGTTTTAATGCATATATTATGAGTTTCATTTATATTTTTTTCACTTTCAAGTTTTATTTCACTTTCAATACAGACATTTTCACTAGATTTATTTCAGATTGAAAATTGAAATTTTTCAATGCCAAATTTTATTTTCAGTGTCAATATTTATTGTCAGTTTCATCTTAAGCTGGTATCATTATAACCCCAAAGGAGGCTCCCTCAAATAAATACCTTTACTGCAAACAGTCTTATAGTGCATTAGAAAGTTCTTATTTCTGTAATACAGACATGAGGAAGAGTGTTTGCTACCGCAACTTCAATGACACATGTGAGAATGAGCTGTCGTTCAACATGACCAAGAAAATGTGTTGCTGCGCCTACAATGTGGGCAAAGCATGGAACAAGCCATGCGAGCCGTGTCCTACTCCTTCCACTGGTGAGCTGCAACACGGATCCATAAAGATTCAATAAATTAGCTGATTGAACACAACTTTATTAACATGTTTCATCACTATCAGTAAGTCACCTCTGTGCCCATTCTTTTAGATGAGTACCGGATACTGTGTGGTAACCTGGCTCCGGGCTTCATCATCGACATCCACACTGGCAAGCCAGTCGGTATGTCATTGTGAATTCAGCAGTTCTTTATCTGACTTTTTACAATGATCACTTTCAAAGTTGGTTGATTTGCCATTTTGTCATTGTGTTTTATTTTTTCAGATATTGATGAGTGCAGAGAAATCCCTGGTATCTGTGCTAATGGAGTGTGCATCAACCAGATTGGAAGTTTCCGCTGTGAATGTCCAATGGGCTTTAGTTACAATAACATACTGCTGATTTGTGAAGGTTAGTCTCAGTTTAAACATCTTTCATCCATTCATCTTTGGCATTGTGAATTTCATTGTGACAAAAATGCAATGTCTTTAAAGGTGTTTTTATCCTTGAAGTTTAATCCATTTAGTACTTTTGGCAAGGAAACTACTGTCAATGTATTTGGCATTTTTGACAATGATTTTTAAAAATATACTATTCAATGTCAAAATGAAAGCTGATTTCTACGATTGATGTTATTGTTTTGAAACTACAATTATAGTCAGTAAATTAGAATATTAGTGAAAAGTTAATTTTCTCAATGGTTGGAGCATCGGATAGCATAGTGGTCAGTGCATTCAACCGATGTACGGAGGCCTCAGTCCTCGACGTGGTTGTACCTGATTTGAGTCCTGTCCTGATGGTCCTTTACCATATGTCTTTCCCACTTCTCACACCTTTCCAATGTACTATCCACTGTCAAATAAAGGCCATTGTGGCCAAAAAACCCTTTAAAAAGAAAAGAAAATTTCTTGATGGTTATTTTCTAATAGTATTTTTAATCTAACATATGAGCCTCATCACAAAGGCATATGCTAATTTATTAAACGTTTATAAGATAAATTACTTCATAAATATTTTTCCCTTTTAAAGTAATAAAACTGATTATTAACAACTTTTAAAGTTAGTTAAATGAAATTAGATGGTTGTTGTTTTGTGTTTAGTTAAAAAAAAATCTGCTTTTAACGGCTCCATCCTTGTGTCCACCACATTTCCTGCTACAATTGAAGCTACTATTATGAAATGAGGTCAAAAGAATTTGGAGCTACTCTGGAAAGATCACTGAAAGGTATAAGTAAGAGTATGGCCACTAAACGAAGTGTAGCAAACTGGAAATTACTTAAACAGGGTAGCCGTGAACAACAAAGTTGTTTAATCTTTAAAATTAATTAAAAAACAAAAAAAGAAAACTGCAGGTATGTAAGACGGAGCTTTCTTTTATTTGCCACACACAAACATTGTTCTTCACCTTTATCGTTCAAATGTCTAATTTTAATGGAAAAAAGCATAAGCTTTTCTATACTACACTGTAGCTACAAAACTTTGAAACTTGAAACTTTGAAATGTACAGTGATTTCAATAACGTAGGACAATTAAAACTTACAAAATGTATAAACTTCTGTTAAAAGGTGGGTTGGCATGCAAGGTTCCGATTCATACTAAATATGCCCTACTTATTTTTACAGAGTATTAAAAAACAAACACAAATTGTATTCTTTCCATTAATTTAGTTTTCTTAATATATCTCGGCAATTTTTATTTCAGAACTAAAACTTGATATATTGTGCATTTTGTACCAATTTTCTTCTCTTAACAGTACTTCAGGCAAAATAATATAACATGTTCTACAGTCTCTTCTTCAAGACAAGAGTCATGTTTCCCTGTAGCCTGTTCCCCCTGTTAAAATAATGTTTTGTTTAACCCTGTATGACCAAATCCTAATCTAGATATAATTAGTTCCTCCTTTCTGTTTTGTTCTGTTTTCCTCATTATAACAACTTTACTTTGAATGTTATAAAGCTATCTACCAGTTCTTTCTTCTTTCAATTTTATGGGTTATTTTATTTTGACGTCTGAGCACAATGGTTTTTCACATCTACCTAAAACTTTTGCAGAGTACTATATAATACACAGTATTGTCTTCTAATAGTTCTGGTTAAATAAATCGATGATAAATTAAATCTCACCAACGTATGCACACTCCCAGTTACATCTCTCACTTTTTGGCTATAAGGGACGTTAACAAGCCTATGCACATTTCTGTCTTAGTTATCATGAATTGTGTTCTTGTAAAGGCAACCATACCAGGCAAACATGAGCTTCCTGAACTTTAGAGCTCTATATTTTTTTTATTTCTGTTATATACAATCCCACAGGCAAATCTGAGGAAAGTCGCAAACTGAGTTATGTCTACTGCTTGTTATTTTCTACTTCCATCACAGATATTGATGAATGCAACAGTGGGGACAATCTGTGCCAGCGCAATGCAAACTGTATCAACATTCCTGGCAGCTACCGCTGCGAGTGCTCCCAGGGTTTCAGACTGTCCCCCTCCGGGGCCTGTGTGGGTGAGTCCTGTTTCTCTGAACAGCTAAGATCATGTTTTCTTTCATAGATTACCAGTAGAGATGGCCAACATGAAATTTGCATCATATAAGTAACTTTTAAGTAAGTTTAATTAAGTGTTTTCATATTCAAAATTATTATAGCTGCTTAAATCATAATGTTTATATAAGCTTAAAAATATTTTATCTAATGCAATTCAGCTGCTAAAACTAAAGCTAACTATCTACTAATCGATGGCTGAGTGTAGATGGAGCCCTAAACACAGAAGCCCAGTCCAGTGACTGAGTGCTCAGGCCAGTAGGTCTATCCACACCCGGTTATAATTTTTAAACAATGTTCACTTCTGAGGAGAAACAGGCTGATATTTTAAAAGCCGTAGATGTTGTTACCAGCGCGACCTGGGTGAGTTTCGTGTGTCTCTCCATAACAGCGAGTGAACTAACAGTAGTATTTTCTGTATTTTATTTTATTGATTATCGGTTTTTGCCAGATGACGTGTCGGGTACTGTAGTACTGTAATTTGGTTGTTTTTTTGATCCCAAAGTTTGATGCATATGGTTCGTTCATGCACATGGTTAAAAAATGTGTACAAAATTTACAAAAAAATCTAATGGTGGCCATGTCTAACTACAAAACAACAACTTGAACCAAGCTTAGCTTATGTTGGCAAAACGACCATGTTGCAGTCCTGTGGTCGAAATGTGAGCAGATCTTTTACCCCACCCATGTATGAAATGCCTGTATGCCTCCAGTGATTTGTAGTTTTTGAACTAGTTTGTTATGTCCAATGCAGTCGTCTGAGGCAGAAAGGAAACGTTAGAGCCCCATTCGTTTCCTTAGAGGTTGTTGATTGTGGACAAAAAATATCTATCCATAGCCTCCTTTACAAGTTTATGGGAGGGTTAGTCTTTTTTTCTTTTTATCCATGCTAGATTTACTACGATTTCCCCTAGCATTGTGAGATGCTGACACTCAAGATGGCGCCAGGGGATGAGTGGTTGCAAGGCAGGTCACATGTTTGACAAAGACTGATAGCTAAGCTGAATGTTTCTGTGCATCAAGGCTCAATTCAAAACAGGACACAACATTTACCTGAACTACTGAATTGTTTCAACAGTTTCCTCCGCCGCTCCTTGCTGTGACATCTATTGCAGTTCAAGTCATTTGCTACTTTTTTGGTTTGAAGTTGTGATTGTTGTATTAATCTATAGGCAATAATGCGAAATGAGGAAATCTTTTTTTTATCAAGCTTTTATATTGACCCCTTTTTTATTGTATTGCATCACACGTCTATCAATATTTTTGGTGAATTATCATCCAGCCCTGGGTTGACGGGTTTGTACAGGCAAATAATGAACCAACATATACAACCACTGTCATAAATAATTCTACTTTCTCTTAATGTATCACTTTCCTACACATGCAATACTGTATCACACACAATTTGATCACAGGCTTCTGCCTAGGAATATTTGGACATGTCACAAAATGAAACTGAATGAATTTCACAAGTCTGAAAGGTCATATATGCTGCACATTTGCACCACTTATAAGGAGCTTACTCAGACGTAGCAGCAGTGACCCTGAAATAACAATCTCATGCTTCACTATCCAGACGCTCTTTTGGCACTGATTAAGATACATTCACGTCACTATGCTAAGTGCTTGAAGATGCTTCTTCTGATAATTATTTGACCACTTGGCGGGCTCTGAAAGAGTAATGCACTTTCATGGCCAGAGTTAGTTCATACTTAAATACGAAAGAAAAATAAAAACACATGCATGTCTGACATTTAAATATTTTTTTGCAGATCGCAATGAATGCCTGGAGAATCCTAACGTGTGCAGCCATGGACAGTGCATCGATACTCAGGGCAGTTATCGCTGCATCTGCAACAATGGCTTCAAGGCGACTACTGATCTGACCATGTGCATGGGTAAGGACTGCAATCTCAAAACACTTACTGATTTATTTACAGTGCGCCATTGCTGTTTTCCATAAAAAGAACAATGTTCTTTTACATGGATATTTTAGACATTGATGAATGTGAAAGGCAGCCGTGCGGCAACGGTACCTGTAAAAACACGGTGGGATCCTACAACTGCCTCTGCTTCCCTGGATTTGAGCTAACACACAACAATGACTGCATGGGTAGGAACTGTTCAATGATCTGTTTGTAAATGGCCATCAGCCATAGCTGGTCCCTTAAAAGGTCAAAATGCTAAAGGATTTAGCTGTCATATAGTCAAATATTTGTGTATATATTTTAATAAAATAAGCTGTGTCTCAGGTATATCATGACATTCAGCCAGACATAAAATAATACATGTACATGCAGTTTGTCTTCATTTGTTATATCCTGAGGTAAAGAGATGAAAAAATTATTTCAGCTTACCTTTTTCTTTTTTTTTCTCGTTAAGGTTTTTTTCATACAGTTTTTCCTAATCATTGTAACTTTACCTTCACAGACATAGATGAGTGTTTTGGCCTTCAGGGCCAAGTGTGCAGGAATGGACAATGCATCAATGGGCTTGGTTCCTTTCAATGTCTATGTCACGAGGGTTATGAAAACACCCCTGATGGAAAGAATTGCATCGGTAAGTCACAACTTATTATGGATGTGTGAGATAAATGTAAACCACTGACTCCAACTGAACATGAAACTATGTTTGTTTCCCACAGACATCAATGAGTGTATTAGTCTGCCAGGAACATGCTCTCCAGGAACTTGCCAGAATCTGGATGGATCCTTCAGATGTATTTGCCCTGCGGGTTACGAGGTGCAGAATGACCAGTGCCTAGGTAACAGGAAAACAGCTTCAATACATCCTGAATATTCCACTTGCAATAAATTAAAGTTATTTTAAGGTCATCTATCATCATTGTTACAACTTTTTCTCTTTGACTTGGGCTTTGGTCTGTAGCTCAAGTTATTTGTATTCATTTTCATCTCCAACTGTAAAAAGTATGTAAAAACATGTGGCAGGGAAAAAAAAGGCTAGTACAAGTCCCATTAGAACAAAGAAAAAAAGTTGTATAAGAAAGATGGAAATATGTTTGAAACACAGCACTAGAATCAGTTCACCACACAAAGAAACTCAAGACCAAAGTAATGATAGTGCAGTTTGTAGCTCCATTTTAAGCTCATATAAAGATGTATTTTTTATTTATCCAGTGGAGACCAGGATTTCAGGAGAGATTTGGAGCTCTAAAAATACAAAAGGCACTGTATTCTAGGATTTAAAAGCACGTTTTGGCTAGCATGCCTGTGACTTGCCAGAGCTGAAAGCTGCTGCTTATGAAAGGTTCTAATACTAAAAAGTAAACTTTTATCACCAACAGTGAATGGAAACTGCTGGGAGTCTTATGGTTTAATACAGCTTGAGCGTTTAACAGCACTACAGTAATGTAGGTGTCAAAAGACTTTTCAGAGGACTATGTCTCAGCAACATGTCATTAGGCCCGAAAACCCATTTCAAGTTGACCCAACACATTGGACATTGGGATGTTCATGTACAGTTATCTAAGGCTACAGTCCAGCTGTATGACCAGAACACCTTACTTCATATTCTGTAAAAACACTGAGGCAACTGCGGGTGTCACTTTTTGACAACACAGCCAGTCCATGTTTTACTCATGTCTGTTATACGGTGTTATATCAATGTAGACATCAAAAAGCTATTCTGAGGACACTGTCTATCCCACCACACTAAGTCTACAGCTAGTTTTTGTGCAACAATCTGATTTGGCTCTAAAATACACGTCTGAGAAGTTAGAAAAACGTATTCATTTAATGTGAATGCTCAATCCTTTGTATGTGTTACCACTAAGCCACAACAAATGCATTGATAAAATTCTCATGAGTAAGACCTTTTTTTTGAGAAAATAAAATGTGTTGCTGTGGATAAAACAGAAGAGCTTATACAGTTTATTGTCCATGATGATACATTGTCATCCATGTATGCTAGTAACGAATCAGATCTTGACTAGCAACTAGGCCTACATTTTAACTGACAGTTTTTTTTATTTCATACACAATCCTCTCAGATATTAATGAATGTGAAGTAGAGCCCAACATCTGCCAGTTCGGCACTTGCACCAACACCCCAGGCAGCTTCCAGTGCACCTGCCAACCGGGCTTCGTACTCTCTGACAACAAACGGCGATGCTATGGTAAGGAACAATGCTATTGCAACGCTAAGGATCATAGTGTAGGAGTATTTGCCTTTCTACAACCTGTAAAAAACACACTAGTTAACTTTTTTTATGGTAGACACCAGAGAGAGCTTCTGTTTCACCAAGTTCGAGGCAGGCAAATGCTCAGTCCCTAAAGCATTCAACACCACAAAGGCCAAGTGCTGCTGCAGCAAGATGGCCGGAGAAGGCTGGGGACTCCCCTGTGAGCTGTGCCCACGAGAAACAGATGGTGTGTAGCACAGACACACTCACGTGTCCACACATTCATCTGCACACAATATAAATGGTAAAACTAACATTATGTTGACGCTTCACCAGCTGCTTTCAACACACTATGCCCCTATGGCCATGGTGTCCTGCCTGGACTGGGTGACACTCGAGAAGGTGAGTGCTGCAACTGTATGCTGATGCCCAGGGTATACTTTTTTTTAAAGGTTTGTTTTAATGAACTAGTTTATATTGGTTTTGTGCAGATATGAACGAGTGTCTAGATAATCCTGGAATCTGCCAGAATGGAATATGCATTAATACAGATGGTTCTTTCCGATGTGAATGCCCCTTTGGGTACAACCTGGATTACACTGGAGTCAACTGTGTTGGTGAGATCATTTCTAGATTTTAATAATCATTATTTTGTCTATGTTCTGAAAACCTTGTAAAACGATGTTTTTACTCACAATGCAAGTAAAAAAAGGACCAAGCTATGATTTTTGATGTTTTTCTTCAACTCATGTTTTTCTTAGTTGAGTGTAGATTTCCATGCATAAATGTGGGATCAATGTAAGCTGTTGGGGAGGTGCTCAGTAATGACAATCAACAATCCATGTATTTACGTTTTGTGTGTTTTGTGTATTTCGTGTTCTGGTTTCTCCAGACACGGATGAGTGCTCCATTGGAAACCCTTGTGGAAATGGAACCTGCACCAATGTAGTGGGAGGCTTTGAGTGTTCCTGCCAGGAGGGCTTTGAACCCGGATCCATGATGACTTGTGAAGGTCAGTGGATCACATCCAAAAACATCTATTAGGACTATGTGGACATTAATCCTTTGTAACGATCCTCTGCATTTCTTCCTGGCTCCAGACATTAACGAGTGCTCCCAGAATCCTCTGCTTTGCGCTTTCCGTTGTGTCAACACGTTTGGTTCCTACGAGTGCATGTGTCCTGCTGGGTACGTGCTGCGAGACGACCAGCGCATGTGCAGAGGTGAGATAGTACAGCAGATTAGAGCTGATGCTCTCCCTTTTACCTCTTCTGGTGTGATCTGTTTTTTTTTTCGTGTTCTAAAAAATAAGAGTAATAATATTTTTTAGGAGTGCTTTTACCTATTTGCCATTTTATCATCCCTCAACAGATCAGGACGAGTGTTCAGAAGGATTGGATGATTGCGAATCTAAGGGCATGACCTGCAAGAACCTGATCGGAACCTTCATGTGTATCTGCCCTCCTGGCATGCAACGGCGACCAGATGGAGAGGGATGCATGGGTCAGTAAAAATGCTCCAGGTTATAAACTACAGAGTTCCAACAGTGTCTGGAAAATTAAAGGATTTAATTGAAGTATTTTCAAAATGAAGATTGAGATGGAAAATATTGCTTACATGAGAATATCAGAAATGCTTTTTTTGTATAAAAGATACACAGTTTGATTTTTCTTCACCACATGAAGAATGGAGTACATTAGCTGAATGTTTCAGGCAAAGGTTTTGTTAATAACTTTCTGAAAAATCCAACACGTATGGACACTCTCACCTGTGAAGATTTTTCAGAGCAAATATTATTCACATTATACATGAACAGATTATAAAAGGGTTGATTACATAAAAACAGATCACAGTTTCTTTCAAGTATTGCATCCATTTAGAATAGACAGCCATCCATCATGTATCTCCATAAGTCTACATTTACATCCATCCATACCTCTCTTCATGCATTAATTTACCCATTCATCCATTCTCCACCTTGTTAAACCATCCATCTGACCATATGTTGATCCATACATTTTCATCCATCCAACCTGCATTGGATGGATGAATAAACTACAAAATTGTTGCAACAGAATTTCCCTTTCTCCTCATGCTTCTCATCCCTCGAACCCTCTGTTCTGTTGCAGACTTGAATGAGTGTCGTGCCAAACCTGGAATCTGTAAGAACGGTCGTTGCATCAACACGGTGGGAAGCTACCGCTGCGAGTGCAACGAGGGCTTTGAGCCGAGCTCAACTGGGACTGAATGTATTGGTAAGGCCTTTACTGACATTTCTGTTTACACTAATTAGTCTTTTTTTTTTACATACAAACATAAAATATCATATAAACATAATGTTCTTTTTTTGAGTTGACTATTAATCAAATAAGTTATTTCATATATTCATTAATATGACCTCTATAACTTTTGAAACTTCCCCAGTTATTGTGTCCTTTAGATAATAGACAACCCTGAATCCAAGCAATTCATTTACATAATCAAACTCTTCTTTCCTTTAGACAACAGAAAGGGCTTCTGTTACACAGAGGTCCTGCAGACTATGTGCCAGCAGTCGTCGACCAACAGAAACACTGTGACCAAGTCTGAGTGCTGCTGCAACACAGGTCGAGGCTGGGGGTCACAGTGTGAGTTGTGCCCTCTGCCAGGCACTGTGCAATATAAGAAGATGTGTCCTCTTGGACCTGGCTACACCACAGATGGTAGAGGTGAGTAACGGGTTATAATCTGCTTCCACAATTTTTTACTTGAAACCGGAAAATTAAGCTAAAAGAAAAACGTTGCTGTCACAAAGATTGGAATATTGTTTTAATTTTCATCAGTTAAAAGAAGCAAGCATAAAAGCTTCAGACTGGAGCTCTGACACCTGTTTTACTCTGAAGTAGTAGTACGTACACACTCGATTATTAGCCAGTAACAATCATGAATAATAGGCTGGTTTGGCTAAAAAAAACCTGTTCATGTTAGCTGTAGCTTTATAATATTGACCACATGAATGTCTCTCCACCTGAATGCTGTAAAAAACAACTTCAGATCTTTTTGGAAGCATAATAAACTTAGCTTACAACCAACACTCTTTCCCTGCAAGATTAGAAAAATATTAAAATAAAAGCACTTCCTGTTCCATTCATTTAGAAGTTAAATAATAATTTAATTACTTACCCCACATCTCATTAGGTTTTAAATTATTCATTCAACTTCAACATCATTTTGAAACATATTAGAAAAATGTTTCCCAATATTATTAAAATTGTTTTGAAGGAGCTGACAATAAACAGGTGTTAATTTAACATTGACAGGTATTAATATCATTCTATCCTTTTTCTTAGAGCATAAATGTTGATTGATACAGTATTTCTAATAAAGTGAATAATATATTTGACAAATTTTCCAAATAATATAAAACAGTTTCACCAATGCTTTACATGCTACATTATAAGTCAAAAACTGAAAGATATATTGAAATACTGAAAGATAATTGATAAATGTTTATGCGGTATTTTAAGCTTTAGGACAAATAACAGTTATGGATACTCAACCTACTGTACATGCATTGTTAGAGGTGCTCTAGATTTCATGGATTTCAGTCATTAGAGACTGAGGATTTGACTCAGACTTGGGGTTAAACTGCACTTGCCCCTTAAAGAGTTTAGAATTTACTTGGACTTAAAAAAAATTCAAAATCTCTGCACTGTATCAATGTGATTAGTATAAAGGAAATCTTTATTGTTCCAGATATCAATGAATGCCAGGTGTTGCCAGATCTGTGCAAGAATGGTCAGTGCATCAACTCTATAGGATCCTTCCGCTGCCACTGTAATGTAGGATACAAAACTGACTTCACAAGCACCTCCTGTGTTGGTAAGGCTGATCTGATCAAAGTCATAAATATATTCTTAAAATCTGTCAGAATTCTTATAACAATTAACTGGTTCGATTTGTCTTTGCATCCCTACTCATCTTTCTTCTTCTTCGTGCATCTTTGCTGCATATTTCAGATGTGGATGAATGCTCCTTGTCTCCGAAACCTTGTAACTTCCTGTGTAAAAACACTGAAGGCAGCTATCTGTGCTCCTGCCCCAGAGGATACAGCCTACAACCAGATGGAAAGACGTGCAAAGGTGACAGAAACCCTGTTTGTAGCCTGTGTTTATAAGCCAGTATAGCCTTTGCAGATTATTACAATTTATTTGAAATTCTGGCATCACCCTTGCTACATAATATGATGATGAATATTACATTTTTGCAAAATACATATTACCTTTTTGTTATAGGTATTTTCTGTAGCATTGCATAATTTAGGCTAAATCAGTTTGTATGCCTTTCTTTTTCTGCGTTAAGATCTGGATGAATGTTCAACAAAGCAGCACAACTGCCAGTTCCTCTGTGTTAACACCATCGGAGGCTTCAACTGCAAGTGTCCTCCTGGCTTCACTCAGCATCAGACTGCCTGCATTGGTTAGTTCATTACCAGCTAAATGGAGGCTAATCTGGGGAAATGTGGTTCATGTGCTAATTATTTGACAGAAAAAAAAAACCATTTACAGCTCAAACACTTTTAAGCACATGTCTGTTTTTTTTGTGTTTTCTTTTTTTTTTTGCAGACAACAATGAGTGCACAGCCCAAAACAGTGTTTGTGGTTCTCGAGCTGCCTGTGTGAACACCCCCGGTAGCTTCAACTGTGAATGCGGTAAAGGTTTCTCCCTTGACAACACAGGAATAGAGTGTGAAGGTGAGTAGACGGAATATGTTTACATTTCATTTGACTCAGTTTAGCTTCAGGAGATGTATCCTGTTGGCTTCCATAAGTTTTTATGGAAACATTTCTTGAAAGCTAAAGACTGAAATGCATTGTTCTTGGTGCAGGGGTCACTACAGTCTTTATCCACCCAACTATTCCATCAATCCACCCAATTAGTTTTTTTGCAAGTTTCATATTTAAATCTGTATTTCAGTTACAAAAACAGTATTACATTTACTGTTACCTTTCAGATTTTTTTTCTTTAGACAGATATTTAATTCAGTGTTGATGTTAATGCAAATATTTGTAAAGTAAGTGATTTAAACAAGTTAATCATCCCCTTTCCTTAGATGTGGATGAGTGTAGCAATAACCACCGCTGTCAGCATGGCTGTCAGAACATGCTGGGAGGTTACCGCTGCGGGTGTCCTCAGGGCTACGTGCAGCACTACCAGTGGAACCAGTGTGTTGGTGAGTCAGCGTGCTCTTTAAAATCTGCCAGCTCTTTTGGTCTTATTGAGAGTCATCAGTACAGAAAGTCCACACGGACTGTTACGGAAAGAGAACATTTTTCGAAAGACTTCGAGAATCTTTAAGACACTGACAATCTTGTTTGGGAACACATAAACTGAAAGCCATAGTAACATTTAAGGGGGTTTCAATGTTGGGCATCTTACATTAAAGAAGTAATTAGTTATTGTTACAAATTTCTGTTTCCAAAAAGTTATTGAGTTAGTAATTCAGTTACTACAGTGTAAAAGTAATTAGTTACTTAGCAAAGTAACTGTGACGTCATTTCCATAACACAGTTATGGTCTATAATATCTACAATGTCAAAGGTATTTTTTATAACTGAATGACAAATAATAAAACACCATATAGACAGTGTTTTAGAACAATTAGTATTTTAATTTGACTCAATAAGATTGAAGCTGTATGCAGAAAAATAAAAATAAAATATGCAAAAAGTAAATATTGGAAGTACATAATCTCACACTTTCTGTTCAAGTGCAATACTAAAATGGATAGCTTTGGGTAAAAAGAAACAGGAAAATCTGTGCATTAACTTGTGCAAATCTATATATCTGTAATATTGTACAGTAAACAGAGCGCTATCCGACTGATTGTAGTAAGACATTTTAAGATTGTTTTCATATCAATTGGTCACATAACCTGGAGGATATTGAAGGAAAATCTGAAATATTACAGTAAAAATATTAATATAAAATATTCTATGCAGTCAAATAAATTGTTGTGTCTGGTCCTTTAGTAGTAGTAAGTCATTTCATGATTGATTTGGTGTCACCTGTGGTCACAAGAACTGAAAAGTAAAAAGATATATATATATTTTTTAAAGTAACATATTAATAAGAAATATCGATGTTCCATGTTCCTCGGGTGTCGAGCAACAATTTATTAATATTTTGGGGTTACTTTTTCGGTAGATCTCACAGGTTTTTTTGGGGATGTATGGAGATTTATTGAAAACCAAGCCCACCGCCTGCAGGAGCGAGTGGCGATGGTGCCGCTTTATTAGCGCAGTTCTCGGTTGCCTGGAGTGTCTGCTTAAATGAAACGAATGTTCGCCTAATATCCAGCTTAAAACTAAGTTCACAACTAAGTTTCTTAGAGCATGCAGACAGCAAGAGCATTCAGAGTATCTGCCCACTCATCATACTTATCATCATACTTGCAGCAGCATCATGACACTGACACCTGTGCTCTCTCCCTGCTGCTGAAGTGCAGCTGTCAGAAAGCCTGACACCACTGCGCTTAATTCAACCACATTGTAGTAACGCGCCACTACATCCCCAGTGACGGTAACGACGTAACGATAGAAAAATTAATTAATTATATCATTTCTTTACCTAAAAATGTATGTTGTTAGTAACATTGCTATACTTAAATGCCGTTACTCCCAACACTGGGGGTTTTATTATATCAATATCATGTATAGCAGGGTGGAGAATGGCCACTGAAACGTTGTGATTTTTCACTTTCCAAACAAAGTTCAGGGTAAAGCATCTCTGTAGAAAATCGTTGCTAAAGAATTATTTGCAAAATTAACTGTCTCACTTTTACTTGACAGCATCACTTTAAACACTATACTGTACGTGTTGAGTTCACATCATTAACAGCATAAAGGGGTTTTTCGTTTTGCAGATGAAAATGAATGTCAGAGTGGGACCGTTTGCGGCTCTGCTTCCTGCTACAACACCCTGGGCAGCTTCAAGTGCGTCTGTCCTTCCGGCTTTGACTTTGAGCAGAACGCTGGTGGCTGCCAGGATGTGAACGAATGTAGCACAGGCACAAACCCCTGCAGCTATGGCTGCTCCAACACCGACGGAGGCTACTTGTGCGGCTGTCCGGGAGGTTTCTTTAGAGCCGGACAGGGGTGAGGAATTACATCATGTCACCTCAAGAAATAACTTGTTTCATAACCATATTTTATGTGTTTGATGAGATGTTTTCTGTTTTTTCCTCCATTCAGTCACTGTGTTTCAGGTTCAGGCTTCCCAGGCCAGTTTGTGGATGGAGATGAGGATGACAGTCTGTCTCCCGAAGCTTGCTATGAATGCAAGATTAATGGAGGAGGAAAGAATGGACGACACAGGCGCAATGCTGATGGAAATGAACTGAATCAGGTACATACATTGACCCAACTTTTTTACTTGGATTCTATGGCATCGGCCAACAGCATTTGACACAGTCCAGACCTAAATCCTGTTCACAGAGCCTGCATCCAGAGTGAACTTAAGCAAAAAGTTCAGCCTCTAGAAAGCTGGTGGAGACATGTTTAAAGGGACTATAACAGCTAGAGTTTAACGTATGTTACTGTGTTTTTAATGATTATTTAGGTAATCATTTACTTCTCCTCCCTTTAGGAACCAGCTGTGAGTATGGCCAGTGTGGACACCCAGAACTCCATCCCCATGAACGTCTCACTGGCTTCGCTACTCAACAAGGAGCCTCTGCTTGAGCTTCTCCCCGCCCTGGAGCCCCTGCAGCATCACGTGCGTTACATTATAACCCACGGCAACACCGACGAACACTTCCGCCTGGTGGAGCGCAGGGATGGAAAGAGTGTGCTCCGGCTAGGGAAAAGACTGCCTCCGCCAGGGTCCTACCAGCTGGAGATCACCAGTCTGCCCCTGTTTGGACCCCGCAGACTACATATGCTGGAGGAGCAGCACGACTATGACTACCTACAGGGGGAAATAGGAGATGCTCTGCGCATCAAACTCCACATTCACCTGCACTGAGCCCAGTGTATGTGTTGTGCAATTCTTTTCTGGACTTATTTTTTAACCATTAAATTACTCCCTCCCTGAAAGGACCATCAGACTAACAGGGGGAGAACTATGGGCAATGAAAAACTGAGTCAGTAAGCCCACCTCTACCACCACTTTGTTACTCTTCAAGTTATATGTTGATGTTTTTTTCCTGTATTTGTACAATGACTGTAATTCTACCTGACCCAGCACACATTTTTTCCACTGGCAGATAGCTGGGAAGATGGAAAAGAGGTGCTTTCGTGCTTGGGCCACTGCAACTCCTTACAGAAAACGTAGCAGGTCTGTTTAGACTTGACCAGGGTTTTATTCACAGTGTGTTAATTTTCCAAGGTTTGAGCTGAAATGTTTTCTTTTTTTTCAGTCGTGTAAAAGTAGGATTCTTTCAGTCTTAGGATTGTTTCACTTTTTTGTGATCTTAAAAATATTCACAACACTGGGGATAAAGGTTTGCCGTATTTAGGCCCTCTCAGTATTCAAGTGTGCCATTTAATGTATTTGTGGTTTTTGAAAGATGTCACCACGAAGGACTGCAACATTTACACAGCAATTCAGGTTCATACGTCCAAAGCACTCTGTGGTTTGCAGCTCGGTGTCGACCGGTCCTCAGAAGCAGACACAAGGAAGCTGCGTTCTGCTCTGATGTGACTGTGATTGTTGCTCTTGCCTGCTGGCAGAGAGCAAAGCAGGGATTGGCGTGTTTGCATGTGTGTGTACTGTCATGTTTGCTTACCTCAGTATCTCTCGCAGAGTGTGGACATCGTGCTGTGATGCTGACTTTGAAACAAAAGAGGGTGCTAGCATCCCTCAGAATCCATCACAGACAGGGAAACATCGTTTAGCAGCTCATAGGCTTTTGAAGAAGGTAGATCATGTCAAATGTGTTTTTAGCTTTGCTTCAGGTGTACTGATTCTCATCCTGAGAGCCAGCTTTGTCAATGAGTAGGAAGTCTTCTGAAGTGCTTCCGGAGCTGTAGCTGAAATTCAGGTTACTTTATCTGACTTCTTTGACAACTGAAGGCTGAGCCTAGTTTACAACGCAACAGAAGCCATCTCAAAGGTACATCACACTATTACATACAATGCAGTGGAGAAGTTTTTATCCCCTTACAAATGTATTCTGTTTTTGTCACCGTTAAGTGTTTCAGGTCGTCACAATAATTTTATATTAGACAAAGACAATATTAGTAAATACGAAAAGCGTTTTGAAATGATAATCTTATTTTTAAGAACGGAAGCTATTATAATAATCCAGGTTAATTGGTTGTTCCACCATTGGCAGCAACAGCTGCGATTCAGTATTTCTGATAAATTGAGTGTTTTATGTAACTGTGGAGGAATTTGTGCTCGCTTTTCTTTTCAGATATTTTTTTCTGAGGCATTTACAAAGAGAATTTAAGGTTCCATCAATTACGGCAAATATTCCCACTGCAGAATCTGTGATTTTTCTTTTTCTGAAGTGCTATGCTAGGGTCACACCACATCTACCATGTTATACGCAAAAAAAATTCACTTTTGTCAGATCAGTCCATCAGATATTTTCCACCAATGTATCTGAGATCTGGAAGTTTTCGACAAATGTGAAACAGACCTTTGTGTATCCAATTTTGCCTTGTGCATTTCTGAATGTTGAATCAAGAAAACTGACCTTAATTGAAGAAAACAAGCCCTTGTAGTAGTCATTGGGCTCTGGAATCATTTTTGTGGTCTGATCATTACTGTGAAAGTTTACCACTGATCCTGTTTTCTCTATTTTTTGGATAATGGCTCATACTGTGGTTTACTTAATTGTACAGTCAGTCAGTTTTTGGTAGTTGATGTCCCTCAAGTTGAAAGCAGGATCTTCAACACTGCAGATTGTATGTCCCCATATTATTTTTGTTAGATTAACTGAAACATTTCAGTGTCACCCCCCCCCCCCCCAAAAAAAAGAAAGAAGTCGGAAAAAACTGCAAGGGGGCAAAGGCTTTTTCACAACACTGTAATTAGTGCTTAGGTAGGAGGAAGGGCAAACACAGGCGATCACAAAAACCTCACAAAATAAGGATATCTGTCAGGTCATACTATTTTTTTCTCTGACAGAGAAAAAGGTGCTACATCATGCCATCTATGTTGCTGTACAAAGTAGGTGCAGTCTTGAATCTGCAAAGTTTTTTTGTTTTTTTTTCTAGGTTTTGTTGTGTATGTCTGCCTTTTAAAATGTCTGACAAAAATATTATCAAACATTTTTTGAAATTAAATTGTATATTTTAAATGAAAAGTAGATTTTTTTATAGTCAAGGAAACAACATAAACAAAACATTAAGATTGAATGCTTTAAGTGATTGTGAACCTCTGTTTTGAAAGGAAATCCCCAAAAAAGAAAGGTTAAAAAGGCATATTGTTCAATTCATTTATAATCCACCAACAAAAAGGTATTAAAACTTCATCCTAATCTCTACTCTAACACACAGGGAAACTTAACTATTCTGTGAGATGCCAAAGATGAGGCATTCCAACCAGTACACAATGCTTGGACACACTTGGTGCTACAATTATCATTTTCTTTTAACATTCAGGGTTGCAGCATTCCACCACAGCTAACAGTAGACTGATGTTTATAACAATCATTTTATAAGTGGAAAAAGTTTATATGCTTTGTACCTTTATTGTCAATGTGTAATTTTTATTTTCTTTGCCATTTTGTTAAAAAGGCATTTGCTTACTGTAACCCACCTTCAGTGTCAAACTTGAATACTTTGTTTTTTTGTTTTGTTTTTCTGCGAGTTTTTAGTCCAGAGTTGCAGGAAGGTGTTTTTTTTTGTTTTTTTAGATCATTTTGAAACCATGTGATCTAAGAGTTTAACTGAAAGCTAATGACAATCACTCTATTGCACCTACAACCTTTAGTCCTGTTGGAAGATCTTTTCATTACCAAAAATTATTGTGTGAAGATGGAAACCAAAGATTTAACAGTGTGAAAAAAATGTAATTGACTCATATTGTACAATTTTGTCTGGAGGTTACCATGTCAATAAAATGTTATATACTGTATATATATAACTATCTATCCATTATATATATATATATATATATATATATATATCCGCTATCCATCTATCCATCCTCTGCAGGGTTACGGGGGGCTGGTGCCTGTTTCCAGCATTCATGGGGAGAGAGGCGGGGTACACCCTGGATAGGTATACCAGGAAATATATAATGCTATGGGTTTACTTGGGACTATGGGACAGTGCTACACACTTAAAGGGGGGGGGGGTGTGTGTATTATGCTTCTTCCAGCCACACAGTACCATTCTATAGCAGATTCAAATGAAAAATTTACACTAAGTCAACTTTAAAATTCTCTACATATCAAAATCCACCTTAAAGAAATTTGCTTTCTCATCACTTCTGTATTTGACACCTTGATATTCGCCTGAGCCTCTCTAAGCCCTCCTACCCTTTGTGAAACTCCCCCTGCAGAACGTCATACACCGGCCGTGCACGTGGAGTGATAGTTTACAGACGTTTTCAGTGGGTTCATTTTTGTATTTAGGAAAAAAATCACATTAGTGAACAATGGCAACACTGGAGATTGTAAAACGACACGGAAATCATCCGACATTCGACCCTGAAATTGGGGTTTTTGAAGAACGAGAGAGAATTCGGAAGCTTTTACAAGACGAGTCAGCTTTGTAATGTTTAACCTCCTTGGCACCCTTTTATAAATATTAAACACTATGAAGCTACGTTTTTCATTTAAAACCATAAAAACACAGAAATATGAAGCTAAGTTTTGCATTGAAATCACAAATGTAGAGAGAAATTAATCTACGTTTTGCACTGAAAACATAAATTTAAACAACTATGAAGCTATTTTTTACCTTGCAACCATAAAAGCACAGAAACATGAAGCTACGTTTTGATGTCGGAGATAGTAATGTTAAGTCACTGTTCTTATCTGTGATAGTTCCGATGGAGTTGCCTTGCCGTTAGGTCAATCCGCTTATTAATCCACTATCAAAAAGGCTTTTGTTGAGAAAGTAGTCCTCTGTGAAGTGATTTGCGTAAAGATAACAGATCTTTTTCGCCATACGGTTGTTTCCAAAGACAAAGTCCAAACTTTTAGCGTTACAATGAGCCTAAGATAACTATAGCAGCTGCTAGCTGCTCTACTGGAGATGACTGAGTAAGCCATGACAGGTAGGAGGAAGAGAGGTAGAAAAAAGGGGAGATAGGTGAGAGCAGGCATTACAGCACCCCCAATAACTACCGGTAGAGACAAAAAAAATATTCAAACATAAGTGGATGAGTCAAAGCAACACTTCAGACATGTTTTTAATGTTTAACATGTTATTAGGATGTTACACGTCATTCAATTTTGCATAATACCCCCTCTTTAAAGGTGGTGCATTATGACATTTAATCAAATTACATTTTATGTTATAGACAAATCCAAATTAGCTCATGATTGTGCAGCAAATTTAAAAAAATACAAGTGGTTTTCATAACTGTTTAACAAATGAAAATATTAAAAGTGGGCTTTGCATTTCTATTCAGCTCCCTTCATCTGATTCCCCCAAAACTAAATCCAGGATAACCAGTTGCCATCAGAAGTCACCTACCTAGTTAACTGGGTGTGTAATGTAATTTTAGCATAAATCCAGCTGTTTTGTGCAGGTGTCAGAGGTGTGGGAGATGTTAGGCAACAATTACAATCATGAAAGCCAAAGGACATAGCAGACAGGTCAGCAAGACAGTTATAAAGAACTTCAAAATATGGTTTGGAGATAAAACAATATCCTAAGCTTAGGGAGCACTGTTTATTTGATCATGACAAAAAAAGGCTGTGACACAAACCTACCAAGATCAATCTAATCTGAAATGCCAGACAGGGAGATTGTTATTCAGAGAAGAGACCCATGGTGAATGTAGAGGGGCTGCATAGATCCATGCTCAGGTGGAAGAATCTGGTTACAGGACAAATACCATTTGAACGTGGACCAAATCTTTTATTAGATCTATTAGAAAGCGGTGTAAAGAGAGCCATTGTTATAAGGAAAAACAAATGTGTGATGGAAAATGTACACTGCACGCGCCCTTTAAACCATATCCAGACACTGGGAGTGGTGGTGGCAGCATCAGGCTGAATGAATTGCTCTCTTTAGCAGGTAAAGACAAGTTGGTCAAAGAGAATGGGAACACAAATGGAGCTAAAAACAGAGCAATACTGGAAGAAAATCTGTGAAAGGCAGCAAAATACTTGGAACCTGTATGGAAAACCGCCTTCCAATAAAATTACACCACTAAAGATACGACCACAGCAATGCTGTATTGTTTAGCTCTAAGCATATTCACGTGTTTAAAAACAAAAGTCAATCTGAGTTGCAACACTTGAAAATGTTTTACAGAGGCTTTCCACCAAATCTATCAGAGTTTGAATGATATAGATAGAGAGATTTGCAAAAATTTAATTATCCAGATATGCAAAACAGTAAGAGAAATGTCCCAAAAATCTGTAAGTGTAGCAAGAATTGAAAACAGAAATAATTTGATTCAGGGGGTCGGGATGCAAAACAAAAATTTGTGTTTAGGTATAAAACTTTGAAAAATACAAAACTCTGTAGTTGTAACATAAAATGTGAAAAACTTGAAAAGATCTAAAACATTTGCAAGACACTGTACATTTGTTATGAGATGTGTATAATTTAGATATAAATTTTACTTTTAAATTCATCTTCTTTAAATTCACAGCTAAATAGATTAATGCATTTAAGTCCACCTCTGACAGCACCACAGCTTGGAGAAAAGAACAAGAAAAAAACAGGACAACAGCTGAAGGTACAGTATTAAGTTTTTATTTTTTTAATTCAATTCCCAACATTGAATGTGAAGTTCTTACCAGATCAAATCAGTAAATATAAATTCTGCAAGAAAGAGTTCTTTTGTCACCATTTAACTAAACACTTAAAAAAAAATCAGGCAGTCAGAAAACACTCACAAAAAGCAAAGCTGTTAGTTTTTCCCCCTTCTAAAGCAAGGTCGCGTGACAGTCTGAATATTTTCTGTCTAAAAGTTGCTGTATTAGGAGGAAAAGACAAAGGGATAGAAAAAAGGAGACTCTAAAAGTCAAGAATAGAAAAATAATCTCTGTCCTAAATGATGCAGTTTGCATCATTCCCACCAAAAACAGGAACACAACCAGTCAACAACATACACTACTTGCAGTAACAAAGAAATTTTTTTAATATGGCTTTTCAGTATAGACACCACAACACTTAAAGCATACACTGTCAGAGTTCTGTGAAAACTATCTGCATGGAATTTTAAATACAAGTGGAGCTGCTGCAATGTTCAAGAAGTTAGAATCAGTGAGTAAAAAGTAATTTGATGAGCTACTAGATCAGCACATAAAACTTGGACACTGTCCTGGACCTAGTTAATTAAAGGGGCATCTGCTTGAGAATAAACATTTTTATCTGAGTCCAACCTACACCTGAGTTCTTTTATATTTTCCATTAAGCACAAAGTGAATTAAAAATGGAGCTTGAGTTTGTGAAGCAAAATCAGATGTCCTACTAATAAGAACCTCTGAGCTCAGATAAAAACACTGACGCTGTGGGAGGATGGTGTCGTCCACTATCAGGTTAAGGCAGCTGTGCAGCGCATGTTGTCTGGCTTTCAAGGTCCAGTATCTACAGTACTGTGAAAACAATTCCTGACAGATTTTCTTTCTTTTTGCTTGTTTGTTGTCACGATAAAAGCAGCTTTTAAATTTCGATTTCATTTTTTAGAGGAAATAAGCAAACCAACCTGTACTTATGTCAAGAAGCATGGCAAATTGGTGAACCTGGCAGGCCATACCAAAATTTCTCCAAGAGCCAATCAATACCTCATCCAGGAATTTACCCTGAACAACAGCTAACGCATTCAAGCACACCCTTGGTTCAGTTTAGGTCATAGTTTTTTAAACACAAAAAAAGAAACTGGCCAATAAAAGCATCCAGCATCCATTTTTGGAAAAATGTTCCTCTGATTACATCGTGTTCAAAATAAGCAGCATCTCACAGAAGGAACATCATACTGAAAGTCAATCAAGATGGCAGTGTGATGATCTGGGGTCCTGCTGCGTCAGGATCTGGGTATCTTGCTGTCACCTTTTGCTAGTCGAGTGCAGTAGCAACTAGAAGGAGAATGTCCCACCATCATCTCATGAGCTTAAGCTAAAGCACACATCAATCATCAGTAGGATGACAGGCTAGTCCACCTCTGAATGTCTTAAAAGAGGTACAAAATAAAGGTATTGAAGTGGCTTAGTCAACGTCTGTCTGTAAATCTAGATAGCACAACCAAAACGCAATGACTTTAAAAAGGCTATTCCCGCTCTAAAATTTTACAGTCTGGATAAATCAAAACAATTTTGCAAAGGTGAGTGGGCTAAAATAAACATAGTTTCAGTAATTGTAAATGCTCGGGGTTGGCAAAGGCAAAAAAGCCATTTATTAGAACGTTGTTCTCTTAAATGAAATCATCATATAAAAACTGCTTTTTGAGTTTTTTCAGGTTATCTAAATCTGAATAACATTTGTTAGATGATCTGAAACATGTATGTGTGACACAAAAAAAAAGCAATTAGAGCAAAAATCTGTAGGGGGAGTTACTGTAATTGTTTGCCTGTCAAGTGGAATCCCAGGCTGATGAACACCTGTTGTAGATATAACCCTGCAGCATTGATTTACACCAACAAACGTTCTACCCTTCTTCTGGTGCATTTAAAACTTTACAGTGTGTCTTCTCACTCTCTGAGAAAAACTAAAATATCATGTGCAATAAACATGTATACAATACCTTACACTAGAGCATAATCAAACTGACCCCTTTCTATACCATCCTTGTGGTCAGTCCAGGATGACGCAGGCATGCGACTGTATGGGTCCAGCAGGATCCTGAAGCATCTGACTAGTAGGAAGACCAAAAATAGCATAAGGAGGCCTACGAAGGCTAAGGCGGTACGCTGCTCCGTGTCCACCGCAACCAAGGCCAGGGGAGGGCTGCTACCGCCACTGCCTGGACTGCTGGGCATTGAGGAGCTGGCTGGAGACAGCAGCGACTCATAGTCAAGTGTGGGCACATCGTTCATTCTCCAAGGAGCCCGGAGACAAGGCTTACACACCGATTGGATGGTGGGCGTGTTGGGTTGAGGCGTGGAGAAGAAAGGGAAGGCGTTCATGAGGGGTGATCAAGAAGTCAGCATGCAACTTTTATATCTGACGGACAAGCAAACTGATGTTATGAATTTGTTTAAAGTGTTAGTTTTTTTCTGTCACACATTTTGTCCAGTGGCCACTTGATGCAGTAAAATCCAAGTAAGTCAACGTGACATGATCTACAAGGAGGCTGATTTTAATCTGCTTAGACAACGTGTCAGACAGATGAACATGTGCGCTTTTCAATTAGCTCAAACTACTTTGGTGTGTTGCTTATTTGAGGATATGAGTCAAAGTCTAATAATGCTCACCCACTTTCTTCTTTAAATGTCTGTGCCTTAGGCAGTAACTCTTTTTCCCTGTTTATCAGTCACACAGCCACCATCATGTGTCTTGTCACTCTCATTCATAGCACACAAGGTGTGCCATCTTCTTCCGCGAATGCAAATAAACACAAACAAACATCTCTACTCTCCGCCAAGGTCAATGTTGTCCGAAAGAGATGATACAGTGCAGGCAGACATAAATTACCTGACTGGCAGTTTCAGAGCTTGTCTGAGTCCTGTTACAAACAGACCAGCTCAGCAGCCAGATGCAACTGTATGTGTACGTGTGTGGAAGCTAATTAGATCTGGAGGTCACTTGATTAATGACCCTGAATGTTAAACTGCTCATAACTCTCTCTGATGCTGCAATGCTAATTGCAATGTTTCCTCTTCACCCCAGCTAGCTGGAGCATGAAAAGTGGGTCAGGACAGTCAAATTCTGATATAGGCTCCTTTTGCTGTCTCTCAATTTTCTGAGTGGTGTCTTAAAAAAATGCCTTTCTGGTCAAGCAGAGAAGCAACAAGAGGCAGAAAACGTTTAGAAAAACAGAATCCGCTTGTTCCAGCTGTCCTCAGCGGAGTCTTATCGGACCTATTGCCATTAGATGTTCCATGCGAAGCTGAGCCAGGTTTCAACACCTAAAAACAAAAGAAGCTACTGGTTAAAATTGGTGCAAAACATAACTCAATAAATTATATATTTACATACAAAAACACTGCCGTGTTATTTATTTAAGGATTTACATTGATGCGACAGGCTGGGTAGTTTTAACCAAGCAATGGGTCAAAACACTTACCTAGATGTTTGATATGAAAGATGATTTTCAAACAATGGATATTTCTAAAAATCTTCTTGAAGGCTATTTAAACTCACACCTGGTCTTTATTTAGCACAGAAAAATACAATGGCTGTCAAAGGTGTCCTTACCATATTAAAATAGAAGGTTTCTAAGAAGTGAAAAACAATGAACTTGGAAAACATCTTACTCTACACAATTCACAGCCAAACCAAACATATTTACAACTACCCAGCTGCATGAATGGTATAACCATTACTTAAATGCCTTGTTGAAGAACCTTGGGATTTAATTTTAGCACTTGGACTTTGGTAGTTTACTTTATAATTCATGGTAGCTAATTAATAATAAACTGAAATAAAGTTCCACTGTCTGGTCAGGATTTTTATGGGAATTGCTCAGTTGCATCCTTTAGCTAAAGTCAGAGAAGTTAAAAAAATTCACAATTGTTTAGTTATACAAATGTATCACTCAGGAGAAGACTACAATATTTTTCATAGTAATATATAAATAGATCATAAGTAAGAAAAAGTGTGTAGTATTTCTTTGTTTTAATAGAGCTTCTTCACAATAAAGCTCATAAAGTGGGAAACCTGTTTATTTCCCTTTAAATTGTGCCAAACAAATGGCAGAAAATGCACTTGTGGGTTAAGCAGCATCGCTGGGTTTGTGGCTAGAAGCTCCACAAAAACCTTGCCAAAGTTTGAAATACCAAACAGCTTTTGATGGACACAAATGTACTATGTTTGAAACCTTGACTTTGGATAACTTTCATTGGGAGTTAACAATGACTGTATTTCTCCAACAAAACTGTCCCCCTTGAATAACATGGTAGAAAAAAACTTTAAAACCTTGAAAATCATTTTTCATTGTTTGCTGTCTAACATGATATATCTCTTTTCTGATGTCTTTTCCTAATGGCTGCATTTCCTATAGATTTGCTGGAGTTCTGACATTCATAGAGTAAATACAAACCAGAACAAGGTTAATTACAGAGTAACTGAGGTAAAACTATTTTTGATTGATTCTGGAAAAAAAAATACTAATTTGATAAGTTTACAAAAATGTGCCTTCTCCTAAAATAAACTATTAAAAATCTTTTGATGAGATTTATTTAATTTAAATACACTGATATATTTTAAGTTATTTTATAAAGGTTTCAGATTTTAAACAAATTATTACTATTTTATTCCAGATTATGCATAACCTCTTCAATTATGCCTCATGCAAATTCACAATCAAATCAGCTCTAAAATATACAACTTTCTGCATGGATTTAATGTAAATCATAAGCAGAAGAAGAAAGTAATTTCTTCATTATTTCATCATACTGTTTGATTATGCTGGCTCTTCGCTATTTAAGTAGCAGTGACATTAACCGTCTGTGTGGAGAGTATAGCACCAGCACTTCCCATAATGACACTCAATTAGAAGGCTGATTATGGTGTCATTATGGCAACATTAGCAGTAATGAAAGCATGGTTATAAACAAAGCTGCATTACCTCACTCCCATTTTTCAATGCATCATTAAAGAGGGCACTGGGTCCCTAATTGACCCCCTTTTTGTAAATCTGACATTATGGATGGAAAGACAAAGTCTTGTGGAGTGTTATAAATAATATATAATCACATCACCTGCTGCGGACCAGGTTTCGACTCATTGAAGGAATGTGATACACAAACCATTTACACTTGCTCACCGGTCCGAACACAGCAATGACTGAACCATTTGTTGAGACAAATGTAATGTAGCACAGACGCCTCACTGTGTGGGTTTTTTTTTAATGCAAAGTGTATCGTATAGCGAAAAAAGGACCCGCAGAAGGAAGGCAGAGGAGGGTGGATGTTAAAAGACTGGCACATGAGCTAAAGATGCATGTAGAGTAGTGCCTGTGGTGAATGGGCAGCAGCTCAGAGGAAAGAGGAAAAGTTCACTGGCACAGTCTGGTCTGACTCTCCTCTGCATGACCATGGCAAAAGCCTTCTCCACACACTCCCTGCCTCTGTGTCGTGTTCAGTTCAAAGGTTTCCTGTCTGCTACTTCATCAGCTGGAGTCTCCAGGGTCTGCTCTGCACCAAGCTGGTTGGCAACAGGATGACACACCTGGGAGCAGACACTCACTGTCTGAATGAATGTGCACTTTTGCATTTGACCAAAAATAGACCTGCTGTGTAGGTGCAGCCAGTTCCACATTTACACTGACTTTTAGCCCTGTCAAATAGAAGGTCTTAGGAAGTTCGCATAAAAACGACAAACCATTAAACTATTTAAAAATTAGCTTCAGCTGTGCATACAGAAGACAAAAATTTTCCTAAGAAACTAAACGTACAACTCAATTCTCAGGCTTTGCCAAACCTTAAGTAGTCCTAAAGACAAAACCGCACCATTCTGTTTCACCTCACAACCTCACTTGCATTTTGGACCATTGGATCAAAATGGTATGAATATGGACTACACAAAATTGTTATACTAGTGCTGAAAGTTGCATGAAGATATCAATTTTGATTAATCCCCATTTTGGTTACAATTTTTTTATTTTACCCTTACACAATGCCCCGACCAATCTCATGAGCTTCGTCATCCCAGACACTAAAAATAATTGTTTTAATGTCTGGTATGATGAAGCTTATTCATCTAGTGTGATCATTAGGAGCAGGTGCAATCTAGCCAAGGGGACAATTAGTTTACCAAATGCAGCAAGACTGACAATTAAAAGATAAAAATACTGAAATATAGTATCTTAACGAATATGGCTTCCAAACAGTTCTTTGTGATTGTAATATTCTTTGCAAAAATAATAAAAATAAAATAAAAGAAATATCAGGAAAGATAAGGTATTGACATGCAAGTATGTAATCTAACACAGTGTTTCCCAACCTTTTTATCCATGCCTACTTTCGCCCGTAGGCATGGATCATGTCAGAGCCTGGTGTGGTCCAGTTTTTCATACCTGAGACTCTTTCTTAGATGTCTGCCACTGTGATGGTAGCTGGATTCTGCTCAGGGGGATTGCTTTGTTCCTCTCTCAGAGAGACCAGCCATTGAGCACTGCTGTTATGTGCTGCCTCCTTTTCCCATATGTTCTTCCAGTATCTTTCAATTTCCAGCCCTGGTGGGTCTACTCTGCTGTTATTGCCCTGCCACTGAGATGAAAGTTTCGCAGGTTGAGTTGCAAACCATCATCACCAACCTATTCATCTGGCTACATTGTCTTTTGTGTACCTCTGTAGGCAGCTGGCCAAGGCGTGGAGCCTTTGTTTGGCAGTTTTGAGTGCTTTAGGTATGGGCATGTGGTTGTAACTCTTGGGTATTGGCCTTTTCATTGCACCTCTCTGGGCCTCCATCAACTGACTCACTTCTCTCCGAGGTGCCTTGATGTTTGCCTCCAACTGTCTTTTCCATGGTGGGTATTGTTTCTCCTGGCTCCCATGGTTGCTCTTACAGCAAAACATCTCTAGAAGCAATGCTGTTGAAGTGTATATTAGCTCATTGGTTGCATTGGTATGGATCTCACTCTGCTGCATTCACGGTTTCCAGGAGTCTTCCTGAAGATACTTCACTCCATTTTGTGTGTGTGTGTGTGTGTGTGTGTGTGTATATATATATATATACACACACAACTAACTACGTGAAAAACAGTCACCGTGATAGATGGCAACACCATCTCCGAACAAAGCACCAGATCAAACAACAACAGTGTTACTGTTTGCAGACCTATAACAAATGGTATTAGGCAATGATAGTCATTTTTTATTAAGTTGATATCAGATGTCAATATTGACACAGATTTTGATATGTGTGTATCCCAGTACTTTCATTGTGGTTTGCAACATATCTGGGGCATTTTATTGAAGTTTTGATCAAACAAAATTGCATTTTATTTAGGTTAAGATGAATCTGTATGTTTTTAATCTTTATCAACAAAAAACGTAATGTGTTGATATGAGTTCAAGAATTCTTGGCTCAAGCAATGTCTGACTTGGCTGGGTATTGTTAGGAATTTCACAACTTAATTTGATTTCTGATTTCAATATTACAAAAAATATGTTAAATAACTTCTAAAGTACAGTGGGGGGAGGGGGGGGATTCTGACACACTTCTGATTTTTGAAGTTTTCCCACTTAAAAAGTAGAGGTCTGTAATTTGTATCAAATGTATTATTCAACTGTGAGGGAGAGAATCTAAAACAAAACATGCAGAAAATCACAGTGGAAGATATTTAAATAATTAATTTCCATTTTATTGTATGACATAAGTATTTGATCACCAATCAACCGGTAAGAATTTAGGTTCTCACAGACCTGTTAGTTCTGCTTTAAGAAGCCATCCTGTTCTCCACTCATTACCTGTATTAACTGCACCTGTTTGAACTTGTTACCTGTATAAATGACACCTGTCCACAAATTCAAACAAACTCCAACCTCTCCAACATGGCAAAGACCAGAGAGCTGTGCAAGGACATCAGGGATAAAATTGTAGAGCTGCAAAAGTCTCGGTTGGGCAACAGGACAATAGGCAAGCAGCTTGGGGAGAAGGCAGCAAAGTTGGTGCAATAATTAGAAAATAGAAGAAGTCCAATACGACTGTCAATCTCCCACGGTCTGTGCACCATGCAAGATGTCTCCTCGTGGGGCATCAATGATCATGAGGACAGTGAGGGATGAGCCCAGATCTACACGGCAGGACCTGGTCAATTACCTGAATAGAGCTGGGACCACAGTCTCAAAGAAAATCATCAGTAGCACACTTCGTCATCATGGATTAAAATTCTGCAGTGCACGCAAGGTCCCCCTGCTCAAGCCAGCAAATGTCAAGGCCGTCTGAAGTTTGCCAATGACCATCTGGATAATCCAGAGGAGGAATGGGAGAAGTTCATTTGGCCTGATGAGACAAAAGTGGAGCTTTTTGGTCTAAACTCCACTTGCTGTGTTTTGAGAAAGAAGGAGTACAACCCCAAGGACACCATCCAGACTGTAAAGTATGGAGGTCGAAACATCATTATTTGGGGATGCTTTTCTGCAAAGGACACGGGACGACTGCACAGTATTGAGGGCAGGATGGATGGGACCATGTATCGTCAGATCTTGGCCAACAATCTCCTTCCCTCAGTAAGAGCATTGAAGATGGGTCGTGTCTGGGTCTTCCAGCATGACAATGACCTGAAACACACAGCCAGGTCAACTAAGGAGTGGTGTCGTAGGAAGCATCTCAAGGTCCTGGAGTGGCCTAGCCAGTCTCTACATTTGAAACAATAGAAAATCTTTGGAGAGATCTGAAAGTCTGTGTTGCCTAGCGACAGCCGAGAAACCTGAACGCTCTGGAGAAGATCTGTATGGAGGAGTGGGCCAAAATCCCTGCTGCAATGTGTGCAAACCTGGTGAGGAACTACAGAAAATGTCTGATCCCTGCAATTGCAAACAAAGGTTTCTGTACCAAATATTGAGTTCTGTTTATCTGATGTAGCAAATACTTATGTCATGCAATAAAACAGACAAAATTATGTAAAAATCATCCACTGTGATTTTCTGAATTTTTGCTTAAGATTCTTTCCGTCACAGTTTAAGACCTTTGATACAAATTAAAGAGCACTACATGCTTTGTAAGTAGAAAAACTTCAAAAATCAGCAGTGTATCAAATACTTGTTCTTCCGACTGTATAGACGCAGCAAATAGATATCATTCATCTGAGATAATTTGCTGACCCTAATGGTAATATCTTCACTACAAAATTATGTTTCCTTAAATTGAGAAATGGGAGATATAATTTTAAGTGTATATCCAACTACTTTTACTTTTAACATTATATACGACTCCTACTTGTAAGCAAAATAAATAAAACATGAACTGGAATAAGGAGATCTGTTATTTTCATTTGAAATTGTGCATCTATATTTATTAAATATGAAAACTGGATTCATTGTTTGTTTTTAATTTAGAAACCTATTTTTAGAAAATAAAATCCGAAATACCACAATGGCATATTTTCTGCCTTGCAACAAGGCCACCCAAAGTTAGTGACCCAGTAATTCTGTCATAGCTCCCAAAGGTATGTCTGTCATCATATGAAATCAGGAGGTAGAAGGAGGCCAGACGTAGATTACTCAGCTTGTTTTCCATACCCATACCATAACAATCTGTCAACCCTAAAACCCATGCAGCAGCTCCCCACACAAACATGCACCCCGTATATTACATCTCTCCTCCATGAAAGTTTTTCGGAGCTATTGAGACCCTTGTAATGAAGAGCAGTGAGGCAGACACTTGTCAGTCTTTATCGAAAGGTCCTCAAATGGACATCTATTTCACACATTCATACACAACCACGCTTGCAGGCAAAATTTATGAGCAGGGTAGCACAGGAAACTCAGCCTGATCAAACAACACAGAAGTTCACTACCATTCACAGCTAAAATTCAATTATGTCCTATTGAAAGTAGGGGTGAACAGATTTGACTTTTTCAGTCCTGATACGATACCGATGCCTGGATTTTGTGGATCTGTCGATGCCCGATGCCCGATACAAAAGTATTGTTGAATTAATAAACTGTATAACTTCCACCTTATACCTTTCTTGAAGAAACTAAATGCACCAGACTTTATTAACTAAACATAACTAAGACAAAATAACAGATGGTGTAAAGTTTAACCGATACCGATACATGTACATTAGACAGTATTGGTATCGGTGCATCCCTAATGGAAAGTATGATGCCTTCACCCATTTGGTTCTCATAGAAAATACTCCTGACATAGAGTCTGATTAACTGGGTAATTCATTCTTACAAAAAATGAGCATTTCTTCTGTTTGTTTTGTCTTCAACAGGAAGTAGTCTTGGTTCAGTGTTTCTTTGTTTTTTACCCTTGGACCAAGCAACTATTGTTAATCTTAACTCTGTGTATTGTTTTTTCCCCCATACAAAATACTTCTGGACCAGTGTGCTTTGTCTGGTTCTGGTGGTGGTCCCTTTCTTTTCAAGGAAACGTGTCCCTCTTCACTGTGACCACATGCTTGCTCATGATTAGGTGATGTGCTTCAATCTTTGTGCTGAGGAGGCGGGACCTTATGATTATAGTTATTTAATCTCCCTTTTCCTGGTACGTTGAATGGCTGTTTATATGTTATATTATATGTTAGGGAAGATGTGTTGTTTATATTTCGTTGACATGTGGAGTGTTTTCCACATTATATTAATTTTTTTAGACTAACTGCTAATTGTAATACTGTTCAGCCAGTCTGGTTATATATGTGGCATGGGATGTACAAAGTAACAGTGAAGAAGTAGGCAGGGAACTGACAAGGAGAAGGGACACATTTTCTTTGTTAAGCAGTGCATTTATGGGTTTATTTAACATTGAGAACATTGTTTACTGGATAGCTGAATACTTTTGTGGATACTTACTTGTTGTGTTTGATTGTACCAGTTAAGGAGAAACAGTGAGAAACGTTGGCATAGGTCTTCAATGGGTGTGTAAACAATGAATGAAAAGTGTATATTATTTAAATGTTTAAAAACAGTAAATTGTTACATTATTTATAACACCAGAGATAGAGCTTTGTGTGTTTTTGTTTGTTTGTTTTAAATCTATTTTTTTATATCTGCTTTTGAAAGCAACTATGCACAATTTAACAGTCTCAGTCCCATCAGACCAATGTCACTATCAAGCTTTCGACTGTCTTTTTGTCTTGCACTATCATTAAGACCCAGAAAAGAAAGAGGGAGAAGATTGACATGTTTTTTGGAGAGAAATCCTGCAAGTGAAGTTGAGAGGATCATGAAGGAAGAGTAAAAAATTGTGTTTGTTTGTATTATGTGTGGTGCTTATTGCCAACCCATGTGTACGCATGTGTCTTGTGTTTTTATATCAAATTCACAATTTCATTTCAACATTTTTTAATAAGGGTGTATATGAGGAAACCACATCCATCCCCCACACTTTTGAAAAGCCTGCTACTCCACTGATTATCTTGTTATTGGACATTAGTAGGATGATGCTTTTGCAAACAGCCAACAAAGCCAGCCTCTCGTTGCTATGGGCAGGTAGTTGTGATTTGTTATTATATATAGGCTTAGTAAACCCACCTTCTAAAAGTAATTAGACTTTAGCAACAAAGAAAAAGGGAGGAAAAGAGCATCAGAGAACAAGTGGAGAGAGAAAGAGACAGAGATGGTGAATGTTCATCTCAGCCTCAGCCTGAATGGAATTGAATTAACCCTTTCCAATTTGCTGCTCATGAAGATAAAGTGGACTTGGAGAAAAAGCAGAGTGGGAGCCTCATGTGATCCACAAGCTCAGCTGGGTATCCCCATCACATCTGCACAAAAGTAATGTAGCTCACAAGACAAATATGGAGCATTCAGAGAACATGACAGAACAGGAACTCCACTGACAAAGAGGGGAGCCCCTAATGGAAACATATAACAACCTGTCATGAGGCTTATTGATATATTAGATGGGATTTTCTCTCTTCTGGGTGCATGTGATTAATTTGCCACCTCAGGGAGTTTTGTCTCTGCAGTGTTTTTGAATCTAATGAGGACAACAAGGACCAGGTCACCTTGAGCGAGGCATAACAACACGTTTTTAATACTAACTAAAATTCTTGCATTAACTGTAGTTACACGAGAATTCAAAGAGATTTAAGAACAGATGGCAGGTGTTTCTTACAGCTGTGAAGATGCACGAGGAGATAATTCCTTCTTCCACTTAGTCTCTATCTTGGCCAACCACAAATCCATTACTCAGATAGTCCTGGTCATAATTAAATCAGACAGTTGGCAGCTACTGTAGGGGTGATAAAGTTTGTTAGTTAAATATTTGGCATATTTCAAATTCAGCTACTCAGTCAGTTCTAACTATAGATGCAACATTGTACAAAAAGGTGTGTGTGTGTATGAGACATTCAGTAAGCATGCAAGAAAATGAGAAGCAGTGCTGCAAGAAGAACGCCTTCTACCTAAATTACCTTTGAAAACAAAAACGCTTAGCAAGTCATAAAGTTTACATGTCTCTTTTACATAAAAAAGCTACAGTTCTACACCCAGCTAATGTTGTCACAATACTAAAATTTCAAACTTGATTCGATAATTAAAAAAAGAACCTCGATACTCGATATTCATACTAAGGTGATTTAAAAACACCAACAAGGAGATACAACGAATTACAGTCCTTTTATCTAGCTACCTTAATTTATAGTGCAAAAATCTAATGTAAAGTAAGTATAAACAATTTCTTTTAAACTTTTCAAATAACAGCAGGTTTTATTTTTCCGAGTGCACACAAAAAACTGGTGAAAGATAGTGCAATTTAAAACTTTAAATAATACAGTCTTTAAATAACAATAGCACAGCACTCAATATGCAAATATATTAACTTCAATGGAAACAAGAACATTTTCTTGTCAGTCAAGCGTGTGCATTCAGAAAGCACATCCTCCCTCCCATCCTCCAAAATATTGATACCACGGGAACAGTACATCTAATTTAGTCTCAGTTATAGTATCAAATAATATATAGCCATCGATTATTTTGACAACCCTACACTCAACACGTCAATTTGCTGGTTATTTAATTTTTTTGGAGTAAAAATCTTGGACTGGTAAATTACTGAGTGAAGAAGATTCAAGCTATTATAAATATCAGTGAAGGTTTCTAAACTTAATTTGGAGGTACTTATTGTATATAAGAAGCTATTTAAAAGGAAAATACAGTTGGTCAATCAGACATTTCACATTATTAAGTCTCGGGTCTTGATACACTTTTTCTAAATGTTAAAAGATATTTAAGGTTTAATGTTGCAACAGATTAAAAAACACACTTAAGCAGCTATAAATCAGAGAATCTAAATTTGACCTTAATTAACTTCCCTTAGGATTAAAACAGTATGGTTTAATTTAAGTTAATTTACAAAATATCAAGACTTCACAACCCAATTAGGACTGAAAATGAACTAATTATTATTATATTATTATTATTATTCAAAATGGTCAACTAGAGAGCAGTGAGACCCTGAATATTCTTTGAGCCATTCTCGCCCATGTTGCAGAGACTTTCAGTCACACTGCAGCTGCCACACCAAGATGTGATGCAGCTTGACAGGATGCCCACAGGTGACCCCATAAAAAGTTGGTGAGGAGCGAGAGCTCTGCCTTTGCTCATTTCACCTGACAAGCTTGTTGTCGCACTTAAACTAAATATTTAAAAAATAATATATAGCTCTTCATATTTATTTTATAATGTTATATTTGCCACCAACAATCTAGGATGAAGGGCAATGTTGTACATGCTGTATGATGTACAAACATATTGCCTCATTTATAATTAAAAATTACAAATAAGTATGCTTTTATAGTTTATCTTAATTAGTGGAATTTTGCTCAAACTTTTGCATGCCCTGTTGAGGTAGACAAATGGAGCAGCAAACATATGATCGGGGGGGGGGGGGGGGGGGACCCTTGAGATTATTAACAGCACAAATGCAGCTGACCAATTCCATCTTCATGGTGCCAACAATCTATCATTTTAAAAGATAAACCCAGATGAATACCTTTTGTCTTTATCAGCATATTTAGAACTTTACTTGAATGCCCCTCAGTACCAACTGGGAATGAACTCTGTATTCCATATAAAAAAAAATTGTGGACAAAACAGCTTTTTATTTCACCCAAACCCAAAGATGTTTATTTTGTGGTTGAAATATGTTCATCATAGGTTCACCAGCTGTGTGCTGAAGAGCATATTTCCTCAAAAAACATGAAGTGTTAAATGGCCTGGATTTGAATAGCGCTTCTACATTACATAACTATGCATCAGAGGCCCGCAAAGCGCTTTACAATACATTCAGTGATCCATAAACTGTAGCTTGCCATAAACAGCTATCAACATTGCTGCTAATATCATATAACACATTTATTAGTTTATTCAAAACAATATTTTACTATCCATCTTATTCTTTCATCAAAAGATACATTGCGTTAATTCTGCTGGAAGGCAGAAAGCCAGGAAGGCATTTTTACATGATAGAAATGTATCAGTCTTGGAGGGAAAAATTTGATTTCAAAAACCAAAATCTTTACCCTGATGTTTTTTGTTGGAACATCAGCGTTTATATCTTAAACTGGATCCTCATACTAGTCCATTAATTTTTAGAAACTGCAGGAATTACGTGGTCCGGTCTACATGCGTTTTGTGGACTTGGAGAAGGCATTCAACCGTGTCCCTCTGGGAGACCTTTGGAGGGTACTCTGGGAGTATGGGGAACCAGGCCCTTTGATAAGGGCTGTTAGGTCCCTGTATGACCGGTGTCAGAGTTTGGTTCACATTGCTGGCAGTAAGTCGGATTCGTTTCCAGTGAGAGCTGGACTCTGCCAAGGTTGCCCTTTTTCACAGATCCTGTTCATAGCATTTATGGACAGGATTTCTAGGCGCAGCCAAGGTGTTGAGGGCACCTCCCAACGGGAGGAGGCCCAGAGGAAGACCCAGGACTTGCTGGAGGGACTATGTCTCCCGGCTTGCCTGGGAGCGCCTAGGGATTCCTCCCGAGGAGCTGCCCAAGTGGCCGGGGAGAGGGAAGTCTGGGTCTCCCAGGTTAAGCTACTGCCCCCGTGACCCGACCCCGGATAAGCGGTAGAAGATGGATGGATGGATGTTTGTCAATAATAAACTCGTGTTGAATGTGGTAGCGCAAAATTAAGACATGCTTTTTTTAGAAGTGCTATCGAGGAGACGGGTTCCAGAGCCAGAACCATGCATTGAGGCAAGGCCAACAATGTCCAGTCGGAACCTCTCAACCTCGCACACCAGCTCCGGCTCCTTCCCCACCAGAGAGGTGACGTTCCACGTCCCAAGAGCCAGCATCTGCAGCCGAGGATCAGAACGCCAAGGTCCCCGCCTTCGGCTACCGCCCATCTTGCACTGCACCCGACCCCTATGGCCCCTCCCACAGGTGGTGAGCTTATATTGACAAACAAAAAATGTAATTCAAACACAGTATAAACTAAGAGTAATTAACACTTTATTGACTATAAACCTGAGAGTTATGTAAATATTTACCTGTTTTTCCCCCAAAGACACATCGTAACTAAATGTGCGCTCATCACGTGTCCACCTGGTAAAGATGCGTTGAGCGCACATGATTGTAGTGGATCCTCATTAGGTTCTCAAGTAGTGATTAACCTTCCCGGAGTCCAATTACAAAAATTTAGTAATCATATACAATACCACAATCATAACTGGCGTTATATATGACATTTTAAAAACATAATTCAGGCATGCTGCAGTTTAAATCAGTCTAACCCGGCAATATGACGTGTGTATGCAGCAGAGAGCAGTGCATTTACACCGCATGAATTACATTTATTACTGACAAACGAACAACAGAATTAAAGCATTTTAGCCTAATTTTGGTTGCCAAAGACACATTATGGATCCATGCGCATTATTCCTCCTCTCTCTAGCCCTGGGGCAGCTCGTATTAGCGACCGCATCTCCTAATTTGAGAATTGCTCACGTAATCTTAGTAAATCTCCCGCAAATTAAGGACAACCCACTCGCGCAAATTTTTAGCGCTGCACACAATTCATTATCAGGAAGCTTGATAAATCCGCCTCTTAGAGTACAGAGAGTTCATTGTTTATTTGACAAGTCATCGAAGGTAATTTTTTCCTAAACGTTGACAAAAAAAGTCAGTTGGTTCTAGAGATTATGCAATGATTAATAATTACCAATAAAAAAAAGACCTAACTAATTTAGTTTTTGAAACCTAAAGCTATACCTATTCTGCTAACAACAGAACTTTTTGGAAGGCACTTTATAAGAGGGGTAAGGATTTTCCTTCTCTGTGAGAACAGTTTAAAAGCGAAACAACTTGAAGGATTTTAAGTGGTTGCTTTAAATGTATGTTCTTTGACTTTTGCCCTGATTCCCCATGTGTCGGGAACCAACAGATAATAACCTAATGATCGCAGAGCAATCCAGTTTCAACTTGAGTGTAGAGGCATCATTTGAAATCACAGGTAAGGCTTTAGTAATAATACATTTCAGACACATTGGCACGCCTAATCTAGTCTTTGCTCTTAGCTTTGCTTTTATCTTTAGACAAAAAAAAAGAAATTGCAAATCAGTTGCTTTAACATGACAGCTTAGTACATATTAAAACCACTTCACAGCAGCAGCTGCTGCTATCAAATTAGTAGTTACTAACATATTCTGTACTACAGTAATATTGCCAATATTGAAGCAGATATCAATACTGTATTGCTAATTTAATTCTGAGATAGACTATAGATTTGTGCAGAAGTATGGAGTAAACACCTACAAAACTTACTAACAGTTTTTACTAACACTGTTGATTTCTGCAAATACAGGGAAAACAAGTTGTCTTGTTAAGTAGTTTGGCTTTTTGCTCTTGGAGCTGCCACTCTGCACTGCTGCGTTACCTTGAGAGTGATGGGTACTGCTTCTTTTTTTCAATATATTCCATTTCTGTTTTTTTTGCAGGTGAAGAATAAAACTTGCCAAGTTCATATAGCTGATACCTTTTGTCAACGTTTTCTTTGTAATTTTTTCATTAAATTAAGGGGCTCTCCTACGGTATTTTTTTAAGATGACCTAAATGGGGGGTCGTGGAGGGGCTGGTGCCTATCTCCAGCTCTCGCCCGTTGACAGCTGGAGGTAGGCACCAGCCCCCCCCCCCCCCCCCGCGATCCCTGGAGGAATAAGCGGTTCAGAAAATGGATGGATGGATGGAGCAAATTGGGAATTTTTAATTTTAAAAATGCATTTCAGTGGCTGATGGAGGGATGTAAGGCTACTTACAAAATAATATCCAGAAAGCCAGACAATCAATCGATGAACACTTAGTTTAGACAAATTATGGTTAAAGGAACAAATGAACAGTCTCCTGCTACTCCATTTATAAGTAAATGTCACTGAAAATATTCACAATGGGAAATTAGAAAAATTTATAGAACTGACTAAACCAACACATTAGAGTGAAATTTATTTCATAGACTCAAAGACATTGGTTGCATATGGGCTTCTGCTTTAAATAAGCCCGTTAAACATCATAATGTTAATCAGCTCTGAAAATCCTTCTGTTCCACCAATCAGTGTGAATAAATGTCAGGCAGTCATAACCATCCTATATGTAATCAATATTTAATTCACAAATCACATACATTAAATATTTATATCAGGATGAGGATGAGAGGAGACTGGTGCACAAGTATTAGCAGATAAGCAGCGAGTGAGCAAAATATATTTTTGGACGGAAAATGAAATCAAAAGCAAACAGCTGAGAATGCCAATATAATGCACTAGGCGGAGAATTGGGTTGGGCTCCAGTTTCTGGTTTTTGTAAAGTTTTGACCTGCTGATACACATGTCTACCGATTTTCATTTTCATTTTAGGAACTTTAATATAAGTAGAAATAAGAACAGTCATGTTGTTATCTATCCTTCCTGTTATGAGTGTTCAGAAATTATACTAGAAGCAGAGGTGACACCACACTGTGTGAGAGAGTATTCATCTTATAACGGTTTTATTGTCATTTTAAAGCAAAGATTAAATGGTTGGGGATGGGATTTTAAGCTCACCTAGTTTGGGTACAATTACAAAATCTTAACTCTGAGATTTCCATCCATCCAGGACCAACAACCTTGCACGCACACACTCACCTAAGGACAATTTGAAGAGACCAATTAAGCTGATAGTCATGTATTTGGACTGTGTGAGGAAGCTGGAGTACCCGAAGGGAACCCACGCATGCAAGGAGAGAACATGCAAACTCCATGCAGAAAGGCCACGACCTTCTTGCTGCAAGGCAACAGTGCTAAGCACTTCTCCACCGTGCAGCCCTCTGAGATTTCCAAAGCCCTTCAAACAATCAGAAACAAGGCATGTTCAATTAAAAATTTGAGCCTTTTTGCTGTGAAATGTTAAGTTTTTTGTTATGTACTTTGGTGCGTTCACACCAAAGCATCAGAAACGCGCTGCACACCCCTAGATTAACCCTTCAACATTCATACCATTACGCGGATAGTCTGCTGGCCTCCTCCTCCTCCTTTCTCTCCTTCTCCTGACCCTCCGGGACGAGGAGGGGTGTTGAGGGCAGGCATCTCCGTCCAGCTTTGGTCTCCGAGCTGACCACGTTACGCCTGGCCTCCGATGGAGCTGGGCATGCTCCAACAAAGGATCAGGGAGCTAAAGTCCCAGTCGAGCAGCAGCAGACGGTTCCATAGACCCGGCCCCACACTGCGTCGGGGAAACTGGCCTTCCCACCCGTTTGAGGAGCTGTTGTCTTTCTAGGTCTAAGCATCGCCCGCCAAGACACCAACTACAGGCACTCAATCCCAACTGCTTAGCGGCTGTCCATTTGTGTGCGGTTAGAAAAAGTGTATAATATGTGGGTGGCATGGCAGAGGGAGCAGTGCCTTTCCAGCCACAACTGCTCTTTTAAGAGCCACCCACAAACCTATTATCCTGTCCAAGTAGTTTAAAACTCTTTATAATATATATATATATATATATATATATATATATATATATATATATATATATATATATATATATATATATACTGTATATATATATATATATATATATATATTGTCTCTACATAGAAAACAACTAGTGTCCTATAGCTTGGGGTGATTAGCCATGGTGTTTATCAGTATTTACTATATGTCAGTCACAGCATCACTGACACCCCATCACCAGGGTCCTAATTAGTTGGCGGGACGCAAACTGAAAGCGAAGTTCAGATTTTTAAACTTCAGCGGCAAATGCAAAAACGTCTGTGACCCGCGAATGCAAAAAAAATTGGTCTACACGTTTAAAATGGCAGAATGCTTTTTTGTCGTGCGTCAAATGTGTCATTTATAGGGGACGGCCCAATGCAATGCATGGAGGCCAGTCGCACCCCCCCCCCACCCCCCACAATGCTCAAATCCATTGCAAAGCAGATGTTATTGCTCACTGCACTCATGCAATGGCTATGGGCATGTCCAATTATTATTCTTCAATACCTAACGGACTCTTATGAAGGGACGGCCCAGTCGAATTGCATGGAGGCAGTGCAAATCCATTGCAAAGCAATGTATTGCACTGCCTTCCATGCTATAGAATGGGCTGGTCCACGCCTTATTATTCTTCACTCCTTAATACGGACTCATAGTTTCTGCTTATTTATTTTTCTTCCCGTCTCCGTTAATGCGGGTCCGTAACGCAGCCTGTATCCCCCTCACAATATATACATCAAAAGAACCGGCTCGATCCCGGATGTGTTGCTATTACTTTTATTGGCGATTGGAGTTACCATGGCGAGTAATTAGCGAAAACTCGCCCAAAAAGCTCCGTCATAGGAGAATGAATGGATAAAATGGGTCAAAAAAATCTATGAAGATAAATCCACTAATTTCTGATAGCATTTACTGTTGTAAACATTCAATACCTAATAAATCCATTAAAAATTTGATTGTAGCCAGTCGCCTGTTGCTTGTGTTTCAGCATTGAAGACTGCATGTGTCGATAGGTGTTACGGTTTTGTCACACAATTTGGACTTTGTTCGATCACAATAAGTTTTGAGCCCCAAATCGAGACATTTATTAGGAGTGGTGCAGATCGTTAATGTCCAGAGTGTGGAGTGTGAACTTGTGGAAGGGTCACTGTCATAAAAATTTAGCTCGACGTCACGTGCCACTTTTTTTGCACTAGTGTAAAATGATTTCTCGGGCATGGATAATAGAGCACGCCCTTTGTGATTCTCAGGATCAATTTCAAAACTTTCCCTATGTCGCTCTCGGTTTATCTTACAGTGCGAGCTCTAGATCGCTCAAGTGGAACCCAGTTTTAGGGCTTATCATCCTGATGTGTCATATGGTGGTTATCATCAGGACTTTGTGTAAGTCAGACGAGATGTTCTTTGTCATTTTTCTTCGTTTCCCTCATTCGGGACTGTGAATAAGGTAACAGACTTTGCTTTGGCATGAACTGAAGAGAAAATGATAAATTCTCGCACACTAAGAATATTTTCCAGATAACTTGTCGGTTTTGGATTGGATAAGATTTTGTTTCGGCTGCACTTTTGTGGAAGTTTTTTTTCTTAACTTGGTAATGATTTAACTCTTCATTAGTGGTCGTGCAGGCTGCTGCAGTTTTTCACTTCACACTTGTTTGCTGGGGGAGAAACGGTATCACCTTAGATGTCAGAGTTGTACACTAAAGTTCATTCCACAGTATATACACATTGAAGGGCCTTTAAAACCCCACTTAAACACAGGTTATTGATATGTCAGTACTATAGAGAGAATGTACTACAAATCAAGTCCATGTGTCGCAGGTCCATATGTCTTTGTCTTTCTGACCATGTATCTGTCTTTTCTCAGTCCCTCCTGTCCTGCCTGTACAATTTCCTCTGTGAATGTAGATAGAGAGTTGTGCTTTCGACTAATATTGAACACAAAGGATAAATATCGCTACACTCTCACTAATTCTTCCTGGATATCTACTGCTATAGTTTTCGAAAATGGCAAGGTTCGTTCGAAGTTGTTTAAAACACTTGAACATGGTGAGGAGACTACACAGATACATATGGCTCTAAAAGTCAATGTTTTATGTATGTTCGGATGCTGTAGTGTTTTAAGGAAGAGAGGTTTGCATGAAAGAGGTACTGGTGGTAGTTACTTCCAGATGTGTGAGCAAAATAATTTTTATTTGCTGAAGCTGAACTGTGTGTGTGACGGAAAGTACAACAGAATCCATTATGGCCTCCTTGTCTGTCTTTCTTTTTCACAGTCTGTGTTCAGTGATCCCCCCTGTCTGCTCATCTACGACGTTTCATCTGCATTCCTTTCTTTTAACATCTCTCTCTGTTGTAGTCTGTCTATGATTCAGCATGGGTGGTCTTCCAGAACAACTGTCATATTCCATAATGGCTTTATTCAGAACCCGCACATTCTTTCTACTGTTATCGTTCCTTGGCCAGGCATAAAGTGTAACTGCACATGCTATTAGTCAGAATAATCTCGTGTGTCTGTTCTAGGAATCAACATGTCGTTGTAACCTGTGTATAAAGAGGTCACCAAAGGTCTCCAACCGCTACAGTTATACATTTGAAGCCCATGTTAAAGCCCACTCACACAAGTTACATGCTGTGTTCTATATGTGAGATGATACAACAAAAGGTGTCCATGTTAAGTCACATCTGTTTTTTTTTTTTTTTTTTTTTGTACTTAGTCCTTCTGAATGTCTGTCTGTCTTACTCAGTCTGTCTCAGCCCCATGTCTGACCTATACCATTTCTCTTTGGAATAAGTTAGAGAGTTGTGCTTTGAAATAATTGAACACAACAGGGATTACTAAAATTCGCGAACACTCACTACATTTTCCTGTTAGCGGCTATATGGTTTACGATTGGAAGGTTCGTTCGCTAGCTGTTTAGACACTTGAACATGGAAGAGGAGGAAAACAGATCATATAGCCTAAATCTTCAAGGTTATAATATGCATGTCGGTGATGAGCATTGTGGTTAAGGAAGACGGTTTGCATCCACAGAAGGTAGTGGGATTCAAATCCAGGAGCGAGACAGCAAAAAAACTCTTTTCTTAGCTGAAAGTGAACCTGGGAGAACGAGACTAACATATCATTCATGGCCTAATACTCAATTGCTGTATTTACTGATGTTGTAGTGTAACGGTGAAAAGTCAGCAGGAGATACAAATGCCAAGAGGTAGTGGGAGTTCAATCCCTGGGGGTGAGCGAATTTTTTTTTTTTCTTGTTTGAAAGCTGGAACCATAATATCCCTATGTTATACACTCAGTATACATTGCACTTGTAATGCATTTTAGATTGATTTCAAGCTTTTTCAGTATTATTTCATTATAATCCTATTAATAGTAATGCCTACAGGTTAGCTAGCACTTAAGCATGCTAGTTTGTGGCATTTGCAATGCTAGCTGTTGTTAGCTTTTTAGCTATGTTTAGCTTTCTTGACTATAAATTTTTTATATTGAATTGTTTATAGTATTTTGCAACAGTTAGCTAGATTTTAGCATGCCAGTTAGCATTAGCATGCTATCTGTTGTTGCGCATTTTAGCTAATTTTAGCTTTTTGACTATATTTTGTGTTTACTGAATGGGTTTTATAGTTATTCCAAACTGTTAGCTAGCTTTAGCATGCTAGTAAGCATTAGCATGCTTCGCGATTGTTAGCATTTTAGCTAATTTGAGCTTTTTTGACTGTATATTTTGTATGAATGGAGTTTATAGTAATGCCAACTTGTTAGCTACATTCAGCATTAGCATGCTAGTTAGCATTAGTGCATGCTCCCACCTAGTGTGCCTGTACCTTCTTAAAAGTTATGCTGAAATTTTCTAGTTCTTTTATTTATTTTTCTTGCCGTCTACGTTAATGCGGGTTCGTACCGCAGCGTGTTAACCCCACGCAAATATATTAAACTAAAAACGACCGGCCGCGATCCCGAGATCGTGTTGCTATTAGTTTTATATTGGCGATTGGATGTTTCCATGGCGTCGAATTAGCTGAAACAACCAACTGCCCAAAAGCCATCGGAAATGAATGGAAAAAATGAAAGTCAAAGTAATCATGAAAAAACCACTAATTTTGAGCATTTACTGTGTCACCATACAATAACCTAGCAACACCATTCGAAATCCAGATTGTAGCCACGTCCGTGCTGTGTTCAGCATTGAAGACCGCATGTCGATAGCTGTTACGGTTTTGTCACAATTTGACTTTGTTCGACCCAAAGTTTGCCCCAAATCGACATTTTTAGAGTGGAGCAGCTCGTTAAGCAGAGTGTGGAGTGATGAACTTTTGGAAGGTCCTCATAAAAATTTAACTCGACGTCACGGCCACATATTTCGCACTAGTGACATGATTTTCGGTCATGAAATAGAGCCGCCCTTTGTGATTCTCAGGATCATTTCAAAATTTCCCTATGTCGCACGGTTTTCTCTCAGCGAGCTCTAGATCGCTCAAAGTGGAACCCAGTTTTAGGGCTTTTCTCTACTATATTATCATTGTGGCTGGTCAGGATTATCTCAGCCAGAGAGATGTTCTTAGTCATTTTTCTCTCGCTCCCTCTCGGACTGTGAATAAGGTAGAGACTTCTGCTTTGGCATGAACGAAGACAAATGATATATCTCGCTCACACTTCAAGAATTTTTCCGATACCTTGTACGGTTTTCGAATGGGAACGATTTGTTCGGCGCACTTTTTAATGAAAAAGTCTAAATCTAAGCTGTTAATCATTCTAAAGTGTCTGCAGCTGCTGCAGTTTTCACTCACACTTGTTGCTGGGGAAACGGAGCACCTTTGATCAGAGTTCACTAAAGTTCATTCCACAGTATATACACATTGAAGGCCTATTAAACCCCACTTAAACACAGGTTATGCTATGCAGTACTATAGAGAGAAGTACTACAAACAAGTCCATGTGTCAGTCCATCTGTCTTTGTCTTTCTGACCATGTCTCTGTCTTTCTCAGTCCCCCTGTCTGCCTGTACCATTTCATCTGTGAATAAGATAGAGAGTTCTGCTTTGAAATAATTGAACACAAAGGATAAATATCGCTAACACTCCAATAATTTTCCTGATAGCTGCTATAGGTTTTGAATGGGAAAGGTTCGTTCGCAGCTGTTTAACACTCTGAACATGGAGAGGAGACAACAGATCATATGGCCTAAAACTCAATGTTATATGTATGTCTGTGATGGCGTAGTGGTTAAGAAAGAGGGTTTGCATCCCAGAGATACTGGGTTCAAATCCAGGAGCAAGCAGCAAATAATTTTTCTTTGCTGAAAGCTGAACTGGGAGACGAGACAACAGATCATATGGCCTAAAACTCAATGTTGTATAACTGATGTTGTAGTGTGACTGCGAAGGAACAGGAATACAATGCAAGAGGTAGTGGGTTTGAATCCCAGGGGGAGCAAAATTTTTTTTTTCTTGTTTGAAAGCTGGAACCAAAATCCCTATGTTATACACAGTACTACATTGCACTTGTATGCATTTTAGTTGATTTCATCTTTTTCAGTATATTTTCATACTAATCCTATTAATACTAATGCCAACATCTTAGCTAGCATTAGCATGCTAGTTAGCATTACCATGCTAGCTGTTGCTAGCATTTTAGCTAATTTTAGCTTTTGGACTATATTTTGGTACTGAATGGGTTTATAGTAATGCCAACATGTTAGCTAGCATTAGCATGCTAGTTAGCATTAGCATGCTAGCTGTTGTTAGCATTTTAGCTAATTTTAGCTTTTGGACTATATTTTGGTACTGAATGGGTTTATAGTATTGCCAACATGTTAGCTAGCATTAGCATGCTAGTTAGCATTAGCATGCTAGCTCTTGTTAGCATTTTAGCTAATTTGAGCTTTTTGACTATATTTTGGTACTGAATGGGTTTATAGTAATGCCAACATGTTAGCTAACATTAGCATTAGCATGCTAGTTAGCATTAGCATGCACACCGTGGCCGTCCCTTCTCTAAATTTCCTGAAATTTTCTAGTTCTCGCTACTCTGCTGCACGAATGAGGGAGAAAAGTTTTTTTGTGATGCAAATCTGCTCGGGTTGTGACGTGGGACCCCCAGACGTGCTTCAGTGCGCTTCTACATCGAATTTACATTTAAATCTGACACCCATGATGCTTCAAACGCATTCTGTGTGAAGGCACTATTAGTCTTGCTCTCACTCGCTCTCTTGGACCCTAAATGATCTGCACATGTTTGACATACCATAAATAAAGTTCTTTTAAACATTTTAACATTTCTGTACTTCGCTCTATCCTTTGTCTACACCTTACTGATACTGGAAATAGTCAACTTTGAGTGTTACTGAGTGTTACATGGTAACAGCATAAACACTAAATAGTGTTGTTGGGACAAACTGGTGGTAGTTATTATTGTTCATTCACTGATAAAAAAAAAAGCTCAGACTGAGCGTCTGACCATACAGTCACTGTCAAGATCCCATGTAGCTTAAAACTAAAAAGTTTCATCCCCAGCCAATTTTCTAGTGCATCTCTACAAACAAGTCAAGCTGACAACAGTATTTGTCAAGCACTTCTCAGAAGTGCTTGACAAATACATCCCTAGGCAGGCATTAGAAATGGAACATCCCTTCTCCATATAAGGCTTTGAAAGTCTTCCGTTTTGTTTTGACAGAGTAGGCTGGAAAAGACAGGAAGATAAGAACAACACAATATCTGGTAATCTTTCCAAACAAGATCAATTGACCAACAGGTTAACAAAAATCAAAAGATCTATCAAGATCTAAGATGGCGCCGTGGATGGACGCCTCGGTACTTCGCTCCCTAGTACTTGTTACAATTTTACTTTTTTGCGTATTTTTCTGCACTCCCTCTGCTATTAAAATGAGCAGAGAGGAAATCCTAAAAAATAGGGCTATCCAGTGCCGGACTTTTTTCACCGGTTTTAATCAACCAGACTACTTTATGGAGATTCTGACTGGAGGAGCAGCAGCGCTCTGTGGATTTAGACGGAGACGCCGACGAGGGAAACGAGCTGGTGTGCTCATTAAATTGCGACACGTGGGATTACGCACCACTCTCCCATCCATACACTTGGGGAACGTTCGCTCTCTGCCTAACAAAATGGATGAATTGCTCCTTCTCCTATCCAAGAACTCAGACTTTCGTCGTTCTGCCGCCTTTTGCTTCACTGAAACCTGGCCCAGTGAACACATCCCGGACAGCGCAGTACAGCTGCCGCGCTTCCAGCTGTTCCGAGCGGACCGCTGCGTGGAACTGTCTGGGAAGTCAAAGGGAGGAGGAACGTGTTTCTACATTAACGAAGGTTGGTGTACAGATGTCACAGTGTTAAAGAAGACATGCAGCCCTCACCTAGAGTCTTTCTTCAGAAACTGTAAACCATTTTATTCACCGCGGGAGTTCTCCTCGTTTGTGCTGGTCGCTGTATACATTCCACCGCAGGCGTGTGTAACAGAGGCGTTACATCACCTCGCCGACCAGATCACAGACGTGGAGAAAACTCACCCGGACTCTCTGCTAATCATTCTCGGGGATTTTAATAGAGCAAATCTCAAACTTGAACTGCCTAAATATAGACAACACGTGACGTGTCCCACCAGGGACATGAACACTTTAGACCACTGCTACACCACGATAAAGAATGCATATAGCTCTGTGCCCCGTGCTGCTTTGGGACTTTCTGACCACTGCCTGGTCCACCTCATCCCATCTTACAAGCAGAAGCTGAAATCTGCTAAGCCTGTAGTAAGAACTGTGAAGAGATGGACAGATAAGTTAAAGATGCAGCTACAGGCCTGCATTGACTGCACTGATTGGAGCGTCTTTGAAGCAGCAGCCTCAGACCTGGACGAACTGACTGACACTGTGACATCTTACATCAGCTTTTGTGAGGACATGTGTGTGCAGACCAAAACCTTCTGCACGTTCAACAACAATAAACCATGGTTCACTGCAGAACTGAGACGGCTACACCAGGACAAGGAGGAGGCCTACAGGAGTGGGGATCGGGACCTGTACAAGCAGGCCAGGAACAAGCTGACAAAGGAGATCAAGGCAGCAAAAAGGAACTACAGTGCAAAACTGAAGGAGAGTTTTTCTGCCAACGACTCTTCTGCAGTTTGGAAGGGCCTGCAGACCATTACCAACTACAGGAGACCATCCCCCCACCCTGTGGGGAGCCCCCGCCTGGCTGAGGACCTCAATGACTTTTTCTCCAGGTTTGAAACAACTTTCACACCTTCCACCTCCCCCACCATCTCCATCACAAAAGGCCTAACATCACCCCAAACCATCCCCATACCTGATCCCCTGCCTGCGCTGACGATCTGTGAACAGGATGTGCGCCAACTATTTCAGAGACAGAGGATTAAGAAGGCATCAGGTCCTGATGGAGTGTCTCCGTCCTGTCTGAAAGTCTGTGCTGACCAGCTGGCTCCCATCTTCACTCAGATCTTCAATAACTCCCTGGAGCTGTGTGAGGTCGCCTCCTGCCTCAAACGCTCCACCATCATCCCGGTTCCCAAGAAGTCCCCTGTCACAGGATTAAATGACTACAGACCAGTTGCCCTGACATCTGTGGTCATGAAATCCTTTGAGCGACTGGTGCTGTCCCACCTGAAGGACATCACGGATCCCCTGCTAGACCCCCTGCAGTTCGCCTATAGAGCAAACAGGTCAGTGGATGACGCAGTCAACATGGCTCTCCACTACATCCTGCACCACCTAGACTCTGCAGGTACCTACGCTCGGGTCCTGTTTGTGGACTTCAGCTCTGCATTTAACACCATCGTCCCAGAGCTCCTCCACAAAAACTGTCCCAGCTCACCGTGCCTCCCTCCACCTGTCAGTGGATTACCAGTTTCCTGACTGAGAGGAGGCAGCAGGTGAAACTGGGTAACTTCATATCCAGCACCCGTCCCTCAGCATCGGCGCCCCCCAGGGATGTGTTCTCTCCCCACTGCTTTTCTCCCTTTACACCACTGATTGCACGTCAAGAGACCCTTCTGTGAAACTCCTGAAGTTTGCAGATGACACCACCGTCATTGGACTCATCCGTGACGGCGACGAGTCTGCATACAGAAGGTAGGTGGAACAGCTGGTCCTCTGGTGCAGTCAGAACCACCTGGAGCTAAACCCACTCAAAACTGTGGAGATGACAGTCGACTTCAGGAAGAGACCCCTTCAACATCTCCTCTCATAATCACCAACAGGCCAGTCCCCACAGTAGAGTCTTTCAGGTTCCGAGGATCCACCATCACACGGGACCTGAAGTGGACCTCCCACATTGACTCTGTAAGGAAGAAGGCCCAGCAAAGGCTGTACTTTCTGCGTCAGCTCAGAAAGTTCAACCTGCCTCAGGAACTGCTGACCATATTCTACACAGCAATAGTCCAGTCTGTCCTGACCTCATCCATCTCTGTCTGGTTCGGATCCGTCACCAGGCAAGACAAGGACAGACTGCAGAGAACAGTCAGGTCCTCAGAGAGGATCATAGGTACTGATCTTCCCTCCATTGAGGACCTATTCCGGGCCAGGGTCAGGAAGCGGGCCAGAAAAATCACCACTGACCCCTCACAGCCTGGCCACTATCTGTTTAGGCTCCTCCCCTCAGGCCGGCGTTACAGAGCGTTGTACGCCAAAACCACCCGACATAAGAACACTGTCTTCCCCCAGGCTGTCGCTCTGATGAACTCTGAGTAGTCACAGAGTGTGAGTCCATTCACATGAACAATAAACTAAAACTCTGCACTGCTGTATATACTTACTGTACAGTAACCCTGGTTTGGTGTATATATTATCCTTTATTTTTATTTTTTTTTATTTTTATTTCCGTTTTTAATTTCACTTATTTAAGTTCTGTACTGGAGAGGAAAGTTGCCGGAGTCAAATTCCTTGTATGTGTCATACTTGGCCATTAAAACTGATTCTGATTCTGATCATTAACAATGCCAGAAAGACCACAAACCAAGCAGCATTTTAAGCCAGCCAGATTTAACAAAATCAATCAAATTCTGCAACAAATGGTTGTTTGTCCATTAAAATGCAAGTCACTCATCTGACTTCATCGAGGCAGTAACTACCGTATTAATAAAAGTACACAGCTGCCTGCGTGGTTATCTGTGGTCCACTGGATTACGATGGAGGTGCGTGACCACGAAGAAGAGAGCAGAACGATTTTTTTTACCAACCTCCAATTAACAAAAAAAAAACTGTAGATGACTAGCTGGAAATACTTTACATAAAGTATATTCTTCTCAAAGTACCAGTTAAACAGATTTTCATCTGAAGTTACACAGTCGCTTCTGCCCATTGACTATGTAGTTTGATTTGATGGCCCCAGAAACTAGCCAGGAGTACTATCTTGAAAAATTAAGAATGACAAGAGCTCTGACCAGGAGGTGATCACAGAGCTGGGTCAGTGTGTATGCACTATACTTATAGTAAGGATGGGATACAACTTAATGTGTAAAAATGTAAACTATCCCGTTTATGCAAACTTTAACCTTGCTTTTGATGTTGCTTTTTTAGGAACTCTGAGTGGCCTTTCAGCCAACAACAGTACAGGATTTTGTTTTACTGTGGGTAATGACACTCACTTAGCAGCCTGTCAGCATCTTCACAGGGTCTTTTGCTTTTGTTCTGGTATTTTTACACATATGCACCAAACAAAAACACATTTTTCACTGAGATTTTTGTCTAATTCCTGAATTATATGGTTATACATTCCCATATTGTTTATACTGGGATATCATTTTTTTGAACAGAAACTTGGAACTTTCAGGTATATGAATATTGTACCAAAGGAACTTCCTGATTGCTTTTGATGTCAAACAGCTATAAGTGTTTGAGATGGTGCTATAAAATACACAAAATCCAAAGCTTACAAAAGATGACAAAGTCATCTTGATGTAGTCCCACACTTTGAGGGGTGTTAATCCACATTATAGTTTCAACAGAAGCAGGAAGAGTTTTCCTGTCAGAAAACCATCTGCCCCGTGGACCTTTCTTTCTTTTCCAGTCAGCCTGTGGTTGTGCTCGCTTCAGGAGAGGCCTTCAGAAAACTTCACTCCAACTTTGCTGGAGTGAAGCGGGACCCCCTGACTCTCTCTGGCTTTGGCACAGGGCATGGGGTAGAAAGAGCAGATGCAAGTCCTTATTTGAGTACTGCTATTTGCACCTGTTGTCATTTGCAAACGCAATCTTGGATCTGGAACAAGCCATCACGCTAATCTATTGCACTGCACCTAACTTTGAACTCTAAATTTAGAATTTTGATACATCGGGCCCTGGTCTCTAGTCTGATTTAATGCATTAACTGCAGTTTTCGCTTTCAAGACAACAATCATGACCGTTTAAGCCACACCACCAAGTGCAACCAAGCTCAAAGATAAAAGGAGAACAGAGCAAAGATGAGTTAATAGTTGGCAAAGTATGCTCAAAAGTTACATCACTTTCATAAGAAAAAGATCAGGAAAGTTGATGGCTTGCAGAATGCTAAGCACGCCTTATTCATGCCTGCAGTCAGCTAGTCCTGAACTCTGTAGCTACCTGTTGAGACTGAAGGGTCAGACAGGATCACGTGGAGATGAGGGTAAAAAGATGTGAAAAATACTCAGGTAGATGAAATCACAAATAAGACAAAGGAGAAAAGACAGTATTTGTGTACATGAAGGCCAATATGAAGATGTCAGCACTGTTGAAGTCAGAAGACAGCAGCACTATCCTTCCATCAGGCAGCTGTTATGTTAACTTCACTGGGACAGGACGGAATCAGCCAACCACCCTGCTATGAAGGCCATATTTATTACATGCTCTGCCCACACACTTGCTCAAAAGCAAGGTGGTAAAGAGCCCAGCGTCAGCATTAAAGTTAAAAACTTTGGTGCAACCAGTAAAACAAAGTGAGCTGAAACGTCAGAGCTGCCCTGAGCCAGGAAGTGAAATAATGCGTTTCAATCACCAAGGTAAAAAAAAAACAACAAAAAAAAACACACTCTGGAATGAGAAAATAGAGTATCAGGGTGCAATGACTAAAAAATGCAGTCTACAAACTTTAAGTGCCATAAAAGTGAATGTACTGACTCAGTTTCATACTGCTACAATCCCAAGAGGCTAAAAAAAAAAGGCACCAGTTAGAGACCTGACCATGCATTAAACACAGATGAAAAGTAATGTCCAAAACTCACACATATCACCTTGTAGAAGTGGTGAAGGTTGCCTGTTCGGTACCTGTGTAGGCGGTTCTACTGCCTTAGTCTGACCAAACTAAATCTATCTGAGCTAGAAGAAAAAAACGTATAATCTGTTCTTCCCACTCTGCCCCATCAGCAGATTTATTTCCAGTAATCCAACTGGAATCAGCACTTTTTCTCCTTTTAGCATTTCTAAACAAGTTAATAGACATATGTTTGATATGGGGTTGCGGTGTCTGTGCCTTCGAACCAGGAAGGGACAATAAATCCCAGACCCTGAGTCACCAACCACAGCCTGATAGATGAAATGTTGATAAATATTTGATGGCTGATCTTGAACAAGAAATCAAAACCATTTACTGGACCACCTTGTCAAGGTTGAAAGCCCTCAATTACTCTTTAGGACATCAACAGGAGATGCTTACTACTTTGTCTGCCACAGAATGACCAGCTAAACTGTACCGCACTAAATGTGACTCTGCTAATAACTTAGATCTGTCATTTTAGAAGTGTGCAGTGTGACATTCGCATGAAACATGTCAGAGTGATGCAGCAAAGACACTTTAGTGGCTTCACCTCCTCACTTGACTGCTTTTAAACGACAGCTGAACAATGCAATAAAACATCTACCTCGGCGAGTAGCAGAGAGTAAATGATATCCGATATCAGGGCTAATAACAGAGACTTGCAATGACACAGAGAGATAGCTGTGTGGCAGAGAACCCGATTCTCTAATGTGCTCCTTGTAATGCTCTATATACTAACAGGGAGGTAGGTCAGGAGCTCCATTTTCTCCTTTTGTCTCCATCTCGTCTCTCATTACAAAGCATTAAATAAATACTGTCAGCTTCCAGCCAATTAGCATTACAGCAGATATATTTTCTCCATTTGAACTGGTTGGCTAGCAGCTAATAATATGTATAAAGCTTTAAACATAAATGTTTCCCATTTCCAGTTCCTTTCATTGTGCTTGTAAATGTCAAAATTGAGCAGGATGTCAGGTTTGAGCAGGTTTGTTTTCAATAGCAACACTGACCTAATTACAGAGCCATAATCTGGACTGGATAAAAAAATAATAATCAGGGAGCCATGGAAGAATACACTTCATGTTAAGAGGTTTCTTTATGATGAAGCTTCTTCTAAATTCAGTAGATTAAGTGTTGTCAACATGCATGTACCTGTATTCGCACTATTTCATTTAAAGTTAAGTGTTCCACTCAGAGCTATACAGCTTTAGCTAAAGTCTCATAGGGGCAACATGGTGACCCTTTTTCTATTTTAAAGAAGGGACAAAAAAAAACTGAAAAGAAAGCGCAAAGTCACAACAATCCGGCAGATGTATACAAAGAGTCCCAGCAGACCATACTTGAAAAGTACATTGTGAAACTTATGTCATGCAAGCTTTGCTGTCGAGTGGGAAATTTACTATTAATCTGGTTCTGCTATCGGACAAATACTATTCTTACAAAAACTAACCACAAAATTCCTCACTATAAAAAAATAACTAATCTTTTTTAAAGAACACATTTTACATACAGCAAGCATTATGTTTTTTTTTACTGACAATGAAATTAATCTTTTTCTTCACACCAAGAAGCAGTGAAAAACAAACAATAAATGAAGACTGTAATAATATTTCCTCACAAAGTGTTTTGTTGCTTTTTCAGTGGACCTGAGGAATTTTTGCAATTAAAGCAACTCTGACAAATACATATGACGATTTTATTGCATTAATGGATTTTAAAAAAATAGAATCATAGATGTTAAAATGCACAGACAGCAAATGCAGAGACTTCGAAATTGGAGTAGTTCTCTCTGGTATTTGTGGCTAAATTTTGTAGACCTCATAGGGGGGCTATATTGTTTAAGTAGGGATGTTCCAATCAGGAATTTAGACCTCTGGTCCGATCCTTTAACCTCAAATCAGATCCGATATTTTGACTTTAGTATTGAAATTTATAAAACTGAAATATATTTTTTGCAAGAAACTCAACTTAACTTTTAATAAGACAAATTTCATTAATAAGCCTTACCATTATTTTATTGTAAATTCCATTGAATCAAAATTTTACAGAGAATTAAAGGTCAGCACTGCAGTAAGAATCATTATTATAAAGAAAAGTATTTCAAGGAGGCTATATGCTGGCGTGCGCAATGCTGCTCCCTCACTGTCATGAGACCTCATTCACTTTAGATTTTCTGGATCAAGGTGTTTGAGAAAACTCGTGGTGAGCACAGGCGGAGCTAGAGGGGAGGCCGGGGTAGCGCCAGACCCCCCTGAAATCTGATTGGACCCCCCAGGTGCTATCCCAGATGATTGACATGTCACAGCACCGGCACACGTCACACGTCTTGAGATAGGAGCCAGCTGCATTTTTAAATATGTGACACATATTGATGGCTAAGTCGCTCCCGTCCAGTAGTTGGCGCTATGTACCACAAAGAGTTGTAATCCACCTTACTTAGACAAGAAGAGAAGAAGAGGCAGATTTGAACTTAACAGTTGGTTTTTGCGGTTTTTGTTGGATCCTGGAACCTGAACTCTGAACACGACGAGATTGAAAGAAGAAGAGGAGAAGACTTTGACTGTGAAATCCTGATTCTAAAGTAAGTTTCATGGTGGTTTCCTAATGAGTGACTGTTTAAAATCACTTTTGTGTTCAGATAGTAGATCGTTTTTCTGTCAGTATGAAGTTAATAAATATCAGCTCCGGTGTGTGCGTTTCAGTGTTTGCTGTGTGTACAGTGCAGTCAGAGTTTAGTTTGGGGTGTGCGGTGCTTAAACTTTAAATGCTTTGTTTTTATGTATATTTATGCATGTTGGCTCACTGTATAGCTCCAGAACATTTCATAGTGCGATACCGCTGCGTTAAAAATTTGAAATTGTTCAGTTAAGGTTATGTTTTCGGCCTTAAATTAGTGCTAAATACTAGCGGAAGTAGCCTAGCTGTGTTAATCTTCACAAGAGCTTTTTTTTCCTGTTGTGTTGACCTGGAGAATCTGCTGTTTACTTTTGGAAAATGATCAATTGTGACATTTGATTACTAAGTCTATATTACATTTTATTTATGTGATATTTATCACAGACTACTGATATCCAAATGTTACGTTTATTCATATATTTGGCTTAGTTCTGCCTGATTATTATTCATATGAGACCATACAAACATTGTGAATGTGATTGTGGAGTTCAAAACAAAAATGTAATTGATTTCTCCTACATATAAATTTTTTAAAGAGCAAATGCATTTTTATGTGTCCTTTTATTTACACTGAAAACTGTATTTTTTTGTTGTTGTCATATTTATGAATGGTGATTAATTTATTAATACCCTGTAATAAGGAGGGATTAAAAGGGCCCAGGATGGGACTGTAGCACCACAATAAAAGCAGACATGTTCTTGTATTGGGGACCCAATCTGAGCTGGTCACATTTTAGAGTTTTCATCTGCTACATTACATTCAAAGTCATTTTAATTTGCTAAGGTTTATGTGACAATTTAATATAAAAGCAAATCACAAATAAAAACATATAAACTTTTTTTCACAAAAGGTTATATATATATATATATATATGTTTATCAATTTTTGTCTATTTCTTTTGCTTGTTTTGTTTACAAAGGTACATTTATTATTTTGTGTTTTTTCTTGGTTTATTATTATTATTTTTTTATGCTTGTGTGAAATAAAGATATCAATCAATCAAATAAGGGATAGGAGTAACAAGACTGGCTTTGGCTTAATTTTTTCCATAGGGTCAGATAATGAAAAGACAGGGGGAGAAGATACATGACTTCTTTGTCAAAAGAAGCAAGTCAGGAAAAGATCAGACAGACAGACAGACAGACAGACAGACAGACAGACAGACAGAATTCAGCTCCGGCATAAGTCCTGTTAGCTCCCATCCTGTGACTAGTTAGGAAAATGAATATGGAGCAGAACCCAGCCCATCATCACCAGGTCAGATCATCTAAAGAAGCAGTAGTTCAGTCATTTTAAGTTGAGTTTTCGATAGTTGCACTCTTGCCAAGAATGATATCATGGTGTTGAATTTAAGACTTAGTTTTTTTGATAAACTAACGGACTATGGGACGATTTTAGGGGGGAGAACTTTTTTTTTGCATGGTAGCACCTGTTTCCAACTGGACTCCCAGCACTCTGACCAGCACTTAGTCAAGCTGTACCTTCCTATGTGATTTCTTGCTTGTGGTGTTCTCTCCAATTTAAGTCGCTTTGGATAAAAGCGTCTGCTAAATGACTGTAGTAATAGTAGTAGTAGTAGTAGATATTTGACTGGTAATGTATGTTGTTGTTTTTGTTGGGGTTTTTTTAAACAGGGATTGCATTTTTATTATGATTACACTAATATTTTTAATACAATGCGGTGCCATCAAGGGAGGACACAGAGACCTCTGCTTCTGGCGAGGATGATGAAGAGCCAGAAGAGCCAGAGCCCAATGTATCCAGCACTGCCTTTGCTGTCCGAAGAGGACCCAGTGGTAGGTCTGCTTACCTGAAAACCTGCTAGTTAGCTGCAGTTATTGTCTTGTTGAAAAATTGTTCCAAAGTTGTGTTTTTACATTTTGGATATTGTTAATAAACTCCAAATTACATTCACAAATCTCCTCTTCTGAGTGCCTGTTATGTAATGAAATATATTTCAACATTTAGAGACTCCGATTGCATGTTCGAGAAACATATTAATTGTCATAGTCTATGGACCCCTGAAATAACCTTGGCCACCCCAAGTATAAAAATCTAGTTCCGCCACTGGTGGTGAGGTTGGTCACAGTGATTCCTGGATACGGATGGGCTGGAGCAGATATCCAGTCCAATGACAGGCAGGGAGCTGATCACACAAGACTGGTCAAGGTTAGTGTGATGAACTCCTGACAAAATGAAAACTACATGTTTGGTTTACACCATAATGAAGGTTTGAATTATCACGCAATTACTGTCAAACATATCTAGGAGGTACTTTTGTAAAAATACATACAACACGTCAGCAAATATATATCTCCAATCACTGAAAAATATTAAAATATCGTCCCAATCCTATCTCAAGATCGGGACATCCTAGGGAAAGATCAGAAAATATTTCAGTAATCTATTATACAAGTTATCTAAAAATCTATTTGTCTGTACAATGGGGTGATACCCAGTCAAACCGTATTAGTATTCTTTAGGTTAAAAGAGATCTGTTCTTTGTAACATTTGTAATGTGAGTTTAAAACAACATAAACTATTGTCAAATATGTTGCCAAAGTTTTCTATTTGATCCAAAAGACTTATTCCCACACGGTGTCCCTCTCTGAAGGCCTGTTTTAAGAGCCAAATGTTTGAATCATTTATTCATAAAATCATTTTATTCATAAAATGCTGCTCTCTGTTGATACTTCTAAGAACAATCAGATCTCTCTCAACCTTTGTTTTAATATCTCCCTACCTGTTGTATCCAAAAGGAATTTTTGTGTCTAAACATGAATAAATTAAGTTAGTATTGTCTGAGTCAAGTCATCTGATTGTATACAGTATACTGTGTGGGTTTTAGATGTACAATGTACAGTGTGCTACTGCATCAGGACAAAGAAAATCTCTTGTGATGTACCTGTGTCGAATATTTTTTTTCCATGCTTAAAGGTCTCCTGACAGTTTGAAAGAAAAATGTTCATCACTTTTTAATGAGTTTATGAGTGCCCCACAATGATCAAATGCTTATTATTGCATTAATCAGAAAGAACTTCAAGTATTCAGCATACTGCCCTGAGTGAAACTGAATCAGTATGCAGATAGCTTCTGTATGGTCAAAGATTAAGATTACAGAAGGTTATGATTATATTATTGTTACAACATTTAATTAGTACTTGTGACAGTCGAGGGTTGCTACTTTAAACCCGTGTTCTGTTGTTTGTCTCAGTCAATGTGTCCTTGGGCAAAACACTTCACCCCCCCCCCCCCCCCAACATGAGCTTTCAGTTGTAATTTCTGGAACAAAAACAACTAATTAGCAGTAGAACAGAACAGGATATATATGCAGCATTCTCTGAACATTATGAAAAAGATGGATGGAGTAATTTTTAAAAACAGTAACAAAAAATACTTAATCAAAAATTCTGTTTTATTACATACATATTTCTGTAAATTACTGTATAAAGGTGTCTTCAAAAATTTTACATGCTCACAATGTTCTAAGCAACTGAATTTGGGACTTTCATTAATTGTCAGTTATATTAATGAAATTTAAAAGAAAAAAGGTCTGAGTCACATCTGAGGAAAAATCTTTTTTTTCCGCTCTAGGGGAATATCTGATTTGATCTGGGCTCTTTAAAATCACTGGCCCAATCAAGGATCAGGAAATAAGTAAATGAGAGCAAGTTACTATACAAAGTTTTCAAATTTAGCTTCAGTTTTTTAAAGGGACTGTGTGAAGTTTGAAAGTTTTGTGCTCGCAAGTGCCAACCACAGGCCAAATGCATATCCGCAACCTGAATGGTAAGTTCCTGCATGCGAGAGCTCACTCAAGAACGAACAGAAACAACAGCTGAGTCAGTCCTATTCTGGACAATTTACTGATTTGCTGCCATGACTTCAACTGAGGTAAGAAATGTTGCTGTTGTGTAAGTTTAATTGGGGTCTGGCCTGGAGTTTTGCTGTTACTTAGTTTTGCTGGTGCTGAGCATAAGGGCGCTAATTTTTTCTGTTCACATGGTGCGGGTATCAGCCCGTATTGGAGTCCAGTGTTTTACATGAGGGACTATACCGAAACAGAAGGTGGCGGTATACAAATAATTCTGTAGCTACCCAACAAACAGGGAGAGAGAAGTACTGTCATAAAATGAGCGGCAGCCTAGAATGACAACACATTAGTCTACTGGTCAACTGTTACCTGAAGCCATCTACACGGCAAGTGTTGTAGTAAACCCGCCGCTTTGTAACCTGGTGCATTGCTGTGGGATGCTTGAACAGCGTTGTTTTGATTTTTTTATGGTCAAGTGGCGATTCGATAACTTTGGTCGGCGGTGTCGTCACTTCCGTGTTGAGCTAGTCTATTAGATAGATAGTCTATTGTCTTAGGGACGGCCAGAGTAGGGTTTGTGTTCACATAATCCGTAGCCATTCATACCTGGACTCCAATACGACCTCCAAAGCAGGTCTCCCGGACCATATCCAGGTCGTGTTCACATGGTACGAAATAAGTGGATTTTGAGCAAATACGGTACCCGAATACGGATTCGAGTCCTATGTGAAAACGCCCTAATAAGAGCTGCTCTCTTCTTATGCTCAGCTGAATTCATCCTTTAGTTATCTCTCGCTGTGTGGTTGTTTATTTTTTTATGGTGGAGACAGCGAACGCTAAAGTGTGAACGTGTATGATGCCATTACGCAGGAAACCTGCTGTTTCGACCCGAAAACTCACTATTTAAGTGAATTTACAGGCATAGAGGCAAACCGTGGTGAAAAGGCGAGGGCTCATTCTACTGATAAGGCCATTGGTGGAGCATGTACATGGAAGACATTTTACATTTGTATAGTCCCTTTAATAACAATTCCTTTTAAACTACCACTAGTTTTTCTCTTACTAAAGTAAAAGAAAAAACTTATACACCATGTTTTAAGAACAGCAGTTTACACATATAAGGTAGGAAAAGAAATTACAATGCGTAAGAATGAGAGAGTAGGAAGTGGTGATGTGGAGATCTAAGGGATGAACTTTTGTACAGAATCAGTCGTGTAAGAGTTGAGCTGTTAAAGCACATAAGGGTAATATTTTTCCTCTGAATGTAGAAAAAACAATCTAAAGTCAATATCTGGTTTTACTTTTGCAGTTTCAACAAGTTGTATTTTAAGCTTGTATCAAAAATTTAGAGTAGGTTCTTTGTTGTGCACACACACACACAACCTCTCCACCAAGTTTTATTAAATGTATTCCATATAAAAAAAACATTGAAAATACTCAAAGCAAACAGCAATGAAAATATATGAGTGCCTGAGTCTTTATAAGAATGACACAACCTAAGATGTGCTGCAAAAAAGTATCATTGCAGATTTTATTAAGTTTAAAGACCCAAGATCTCTATCATTTACCAGAAGACACATTTTATTTTAACACACAAATCAATTAGCACTACCTACCAAAATTAGAAATGTGGCGTTCTGGGCTTCACATGAGTGTTAGGTACATGACACCACTTAGCCCAAAACTATATCAAACTACTCAGCAACCAAATGAAGCTGGTGTTTAAGAGGGACTGATTACATTTTCAACAACTAAAGTCCAGAAAAAGCTTATGAAATCTAAAAACTACAAATAAATGTTTTTGTATTAACTAGCAGTTTTAAATTAGATTTAATTTCCTTCTCAAGGCTGTGCAGTTACGGTCTTTTTTGGGAGGTCAGGAAGGATCATATTCACCTGATATCTCAGCGGGACAATGGGATCCATTCTTTAACTCCGGTAGGTCGTGAGTAAGAACTTATTTTCCTTGAATATTTCAAACTTCTGGAAAAGTTGGTGCATAACTAGCATTGAAATATCAAAATAAAGTAATCTTTGCATTCTGTCAGATGGAAGTGTGCAGCAATCTAATGATAGTTATCATTAATCTGCTGGGATTCCTTACATAGACAACTTTTTAACTGATTGGAATGTTTGTATGATTGTATTGAAATGACTTTTCTTGTAAAGCACCCTGAGATGAAATCTGTTGTGAATTGGTGCTGTATAAATAAAAGTGAATTGAATTGAATTAATAGCCACCAAGACAAGTAGATTTTCTTTTTAAGAAATACATTTAGCATTTTAACTCTTGAACAAAAAAATGGATATTAAACAATTGGGAGGTCACCATCCAGAGGAACATCATTCAAGGACTTTGGAAGATTATCATAGCTTTAAAGGGGATGATCTGAAATAAACAATCATTGAAAAGTTTGCCCACATTAAAGATTTGCATTTTTTCGCAAGAAATTAAGTACACTGGTGGGCGATCCTTTATTCGCAATATTATGTATAAAAAAATTTTCATTATTTAATTACATTTATATAAAACGGCGTTTGTAGTCTGTATTTTATGTGGTTCATTTAGTGAATAGTTGATGCTAATAGCTGTTGCGTTATTTTGCCCCACCTAACTTTTCATGCAAGAGACTCAAAAATGTAAAATTATCAATTGATTGCGTTTTTCTAAAAAGAAAGAAAAAGAGGAAATCATGAGCTGTACAGGATCTTTAGCTTATGATTTCTTTTTCTCCTTATTTATCCCCAAAGGAATTACTTTATCTGCTTTGTCAGATTAAACGATCAGCCAATAGCTCACAGGACTGAGCTCCAACTTCCCAAGTTTGACGCAAATGAGCTGATTATGAAAACAACTGCCAAACTTTAATACTGCACCGCATTTTAAATGTACCTAAAGAGGCAATTTGTCTTTTCGAGCAGATTTGTTTTGTGTGTGTGTGTGTGCCTAAGATGTGCCCGTTATTATATAAAACACGGCTTTATAGGATTCCGTTTTTTGTCCGACTTATATCCCACCAACCTGGTTCTGCTGTCCTGCAAGGTGGAGAATCCGCTCTGTTCGGACTGCTGAAGCATCAAACTTTAAAAGCTGCTCCTCACGCTCTGTCCATGCTGCTGTGCCCCTCTTTTTCTCCGAAATACAACATTGAAGACAGCCAGAGAGTCTTTAAAGACCCCCGCCCAACCCTGTTCATCGTACAGCCAATCACAGATGTAGATCCTCCCCATTAAATGCGCCCTCATAGTAATACTGCTACAATTGTGAAGGGGCTCTAAATGTTATAGTATTGTTGCAGTTAAACAGATCACATCTTTAAGCTTTTGTATCAGAGGAATTACATAAACCCCATCTCTATATGATTTTCTGCCGCTGGAAGCAGTTTGTTTCTACTATTTCACATCAGCTTTTTTTGTTAAACACTGACACCCCCACCCAGATAAACCAGACCTTTTAAAGATGAAGTTGTGCAGAAACTGAATGCAGAGTTTGTCATATTTTGTAGTTGCAGGAAGATGCCAGATAATTGGTGAAAAGCTGACTTAATGAACGAGAGTTCAAAAACATACATGAATGGCAAAAACACAAAGAGAACAGTGCATTAAGCAAAAATGACAGACAAGAACAATGTAAAAATGACAGGATCTGGCTAGGATTAAAGGATAATACCTGGCTTGCAACTGCTGGGAAGGTAATCAGAAACATGGAAACCATGTGAGTACCATCGGCTCAATGTAGTGCAAGTGGAAACTGACAGAAAATGGGTCAATTGAAGGAAAATGAACATAGATTTCAATTAAAGAACAAAAATGGCCGTCCACCTAAACAAATAGGCCTGGCAGAGAGAGCACTAATCATGGAAGCAGCGGAGCCTTATGGTAACTCTAGATGAGCTGCAGAGATCCACAGCTCAGGTGAAAAAAATCTGTCAAGAGACAACTCTTAGTCTTTTACCTTGCAATGCTGGCGTTTATATAAGACTGGTGAAAAGAAAGCCACTGTGGAAAGAATCCAATAATAGATCCTTATTAAAGATTGCCACAAGCCATGAAGATGGACAACAAAAATGTGGAAAGAGGTACGAGTCAGACGAGATGAGTCAGATGTGGGCATGCTTTTTTTTGGTAGGGACAGTAAAACTGATTAGTACAGTAGTACATGCAACATTTATGTTTCATGGCCTAACTTCATGCCTTGACTGATGAATAAGTCTTATACATAGGTCTCAAATCCACGTTTTTTGGGTAATATCTTGTTAACGATTAAATGTAAGAAAGTAATGGCACACCGATGATGAAACTATAACTGCCTAAAGTTGTAAAGCTGGGAAAGTTAGGACACAGTATTTGTTAGGTTCATCTTGACAGCGATTAAACATATACTGCAAAAGTGCTTCGTAAATCACAGTCGTAGAAAATGATTCTGCATCCTTTCATCTCATTAACATCTGTAGCTCAGTTCATCTTACTCTATCACAGGTTTGTGCTTGAAACTCTCCTCCCTCCTTCTCACAGCAGGCTCAAACAATCCAGCCAGCTCTGATCTCCTCATACTGTTTCAGTTTGACTTTTCCCATGCAGGAAAGAATGACTGGCATCTGTGCCATCTGATCCTCCACCAATCCCCTCCCACCGTTCTCCTTAGCACAGTGGGCCAGGATTTATAAGACACTCCTTCTGGGAAATGTATTAATGATATGGATATTTATTTTGAGAGACATTTTGTCATGTTTTTGGTAAAAAAAATAAATCCTGCAGCATTTATGAGATTATTCAATGTTTTTTGTAAACATTAATAACACTGTCAATGAGTTCAATCTAAATCTTGAAATTAATTTAGAAGTTTAATCCACTCTACCACTTTTACATTTTGTCTGGTAGTAAAAATGTCCTGTATAAACCCACCACTCTATCAGCTGCTGCCAGCAAAATGCAGGAAGGACATGCGGGTTATTAATACCAGCGATTCCCAACTGGTTCAGTTGATGCCAGTGAAAATGTGTGGGCTAGCATGCATGGAAGTGTTCAGACCTTCAACAACTCAACTCTGTTATTATCTCTGCTTTTAAATAAAAATACATTTCTTTTAGAACAAATGAGCAGCTATACATCCTGACCCAGAAAATGTCAGTGAGTTTGTGAAAGAGTCCGTCTGTTCATACCCAGTGGAGTGGCTGTGTGGGAGTGAGCAAGTGCATTACAGATGTTGAGAGGGACATTTTCAGAGTTGGGTTTGTCCAAATGTATGAGTAGTGAGTAGAAGGCTTGGACTGACAAGTCAAATACAGGCTGACAGCAGTCTTCTGCCTGAAAACTGGGCAGATATTAATCTGTGTTCTTAACCATATCCCTGTATGCAAATTAGAATTTGTTTTTTGAACTTCTATCTGCAAATGTGATTGTGCATGTATGTGTGTACGTGGGTGGAAGAGTAGGTGGCCATGACCAATCAATAAGTCTCATAATTAGATCTGAGGGGTGTCGTTAGAGTGGCCCCTCGGGCCAGCGACGCCTCATCTTCCGTAAAGAGCACTGTTGTCTCCTTTCCTCTGAGCCAGCATGCACCAGATTAACCTTTAGAACAAATACAAATCCAACTGGATGCCATTTTTTTCTAAAGATGTTCTCAAGTACAAAACACACTCCTTTATTAAAGTCCAAATTCTTTATCGTTACAGTTGACATTATTTACTTCAATGATTTAAATGACATTCATTTTGAATTACAATATGTATAGAAAATAAACCTTTAAAATACAACAAAAAGCTTTGTATATTTATTTTCATTTTTACAACAAACAACATAATTAATCCAAAATCAAAGGCTTACATATAACTCTGCTATACATGCATTTGATGTCTTAGAACATCTATGAAGTAAACAGTAACTCATGATTATTTAAAAATGTACACTAAAAGGAATACTGTAAACCCTTAGGAAAACTTTAATTCATAACATCAAAAATTATTTCTAATTTTTTAACTAAATAATTTTATTACATTTTAAAGTACGTCACTAGTGAGTATTTCATTCAGCAACCAACTGTAATATGTCTCTTATATGAAGCTTAATTATTGGTCTATTTCTATTTTAGAAATATTTTCCCAAACACAGGACATGGACAGAATTATAAGACAATAATATAACAGATACAAGCATTTATTAGACACTATATCACTTGTTTTATAATGAATAGTGATGGCTTTAGTTAATTTTTGATTAACATATTTCATGTGTGGCTTTGCACAGAGTTTTTGATTCACAGTAAGGAATTTATTTTGATTGTCTCAGTTTCAATGCCATTAAAAAACAAAATTGTTTGACAATATAGTTTGGAAGCACTAAATGTTTTCGATGGCTGATGTTGTTTGTTGCTTATCTTGACTCTTCACAAGTTTGACCTATTCTCTCCTTCCCCTAATCAGATTCTCTGACTTATGTCAAGATTTCATAAATTTTATTTGTGTATTGTGTCTGATTTTATATCTGCCACATCCACTGTAAATAATGCTACCATGGTTTGAAAAACATTTGTGGGTGCATGGCTTGCAAAACTGTATGCATATATATTTTTTGCTTTAATCTGTTTTTCTCTCCATCAAACTAGGCTTTGACCCCCTCAGTAATCCTCACAGTACAAGAGAGAATATATTGAGTGCTGCAGCTTCTTGTCTGTCTGTGCCATGTGAACTGTGATGCATGCAGTGCAGTGCAACAGTTGCTCTGCATGCATAGCAACTGTTTATGTGGGGGAGAGATTAACAACTTTTTGATGGAAGTTGCTTTTTTTTTACGCAGGACAATGATCCACAGTACAACAGCATATCAAGCTCTAAATAAGAATAAAAATGTTTTGGAAGGGCATAGTCAAAGTATCTACTTAAATTTAATCAGGATGCTAAGGTTCAACTTAAAGAGGTTGTTCATACATGAAATGCTCAAATTCCTCCACATTAATGTAAGATTCATGAGTAATTTTTATGAACACTTGATGACAATTGCTATAATTGGGTGGCACAGCCAATGATTAGTGTTAAGAAGCCAACACTTTTTGACATGGGGCTGATTTGGTTTTGTTTTGTATTAATACATCAATTTGAAGTCTGGAAGTTTAATTTGTCCAGAATATTCTTCTCTGATATTAAAATGATCTGTAATATGTAGGCGTGGAAAAAAAAAAAAAGAGGCAGAAATCCATAATGGGGGAAATTCTTTTTCACTGCGTGTTGCACTGGATGTTAGACAATTTAATGCCATAGTTAAAAATGTTCTCCTCCTCCTCAAGGCCTACACTCCCTAATGGCAGTAATCCCTTCTGTACAGCACAGCAGCACTTGGATCATCACAATAATTTAGCAGAATAAAGAAAAGTGAACATGGTTTCTCAAAGTCATTAAAACTGCTGGGAATCAAAGCAGTTTTGTAGTTGTTTGACCTCCAGAGTGCCTTGAGACCCTGTGGGCTGTGCTACGCTGCATGTTCATGTTTATCTTTACTATACAAATTTGGCTATATACTGTAAGTGCTATTAATGAAAGCTGCTGGACTCTTTTAAATTCAGTTAAAACAGGAATTGATGCACATTTTGCCTGTTCGTAAATGTATGAATATACATTAAATTCAGGAAAACTGCTATATTGGCTAAAACCAAATTAAGCTGCTTTATCAGCACATTTTAGACTTGCGCATGGACATGGAAGGGATTGGGCATCTGATTATACGTGCCGATCAACATGGAATTTCAACGAGTTTTACAAAGCGCATCCTTTATCATCGGTTGCATAATTTTACTTGACGGTTACAGAGCGTGCATGTAAAAATATCCAGCATGTGTGCTTCTGTGTGTGTCCTCTGCTGTCAGTGCTGCTGACAGTCGAGCTTGTGCTTCACTGGTTGTTTCCTTCAGGCTCCACAGAAGGTGATTGGTGGATATGGTTTAATCGTTCCCCCTCAGCTCTTGTTATGGAGCGACATTCATCATACAGCTTCACAACTTCACCCTGGATTGTCCCAGTGCCAGCAATGTGAAGCCGGACACACACAAATGCACAAGCAAAAGAAAAAACAGCAACACAACAAGCTCTTCCTCCCTGATCCATTCTTCATGGACCATTTGATATTCTGTTCTTGTTTAATTACTCTAAAGCGTCTGACAAGGTAGAGTCAAGGTTTCTCTCCTTCTCTCTCACTCTGTCTTGCTCTTTGTGTGTGTCCAAGGTGCGTCTCACATTAACTACTAAGAATGATCCACTGCTCCTGGAATGAAAAATCCAAACAAATTATAAAGGTGTCATCTATACCTTTATATTTAATCATTTTGACATTCAGTTTAGCACTCATTTAGAATAATCACCTGCAAAATTATGGTTAGTTTACAAATATAATATAACTTATTTGTATATGTATAACCCGCAGAATAGTATACCTTTTAGCAGTCTGATCTTTACACTGATATATCAGGATGATCATAGTTGGTTATCAAATAAGGCTGACTGCTCAAGTCTGTTCACTGCTTCTTAGCAGAACAACTCTAATATTAAAACAGTGTTATTTAATAAAAGGATTTCCCATGATCTCACATTTCTTTGTCAGCAGTTAAGTATTTTCTAAAAGGTGAATTTCCTTTTGTTTTGAATGAGGGGCCACTGTTGGAGCTTTCCTTTAGCGAGATGATAGGTAATGCCCAGAAACAGCTGGGAGGTGGGGGAGAACTGTGAAACAGTGGAACTATATGATTAAAGTAAACTGGAGAAAAGTCTGGTTGCTTCAGCATTGTTTCTCATTAAAAGGCCTTTAAACTGTGGTATAGTAAAACAAAAAATAGTGGTGGCAGTTTAATCTTGTGTAAAACCATGGTATACCTTCAGACCAGCAATTAGCCCATGCTTTTTAGATCAGGCATTTCAGATGTGTATTGTATCGATGTACAGTCATGCATCCTCCTTACCCCCCACATGAATCCTCAACAGCAGGCTTATAACTAGGGTTGGGCATCGTTTGCATTTTAACGATTCCAATTCCGATTCTTACTCTCACTATCGATTCCTGTTCTAAACGGTTCTCAATTCAGATTCTTTGAGGTGCAGAAGAGGAAAAAAAACAAAACAAAAATTTCCTTTGAAAAACCCTTTACACAGGCCATTTTTGTTTGTTCTGTCAATCTGTCAAAAAAATTAAACTTGAACTGTTACTTTAACTTAAGTCAGGGGTAGATAAAGTAGCTACCAACTAAGTTATTTAGCTTAATCTTGATCTTATTTAATTAACGTTACCTAAATGTGGGTGACTCTACATCACTAAGGGGTCGCAGCCTTTTTACCACATGCGCCGTTACTTTTCTGCGGCATGTAGCAATTTTCTCCGCTGACGGCTTTCCCCTTGCTGCCATGGTGAATGGGGTTTGTCTATTTGCTGGCTGGGGTCTCTGGCCGGTTAGCGTAGCTGCAGCACTAACCGGCCTGCCTTATGCTAGCGTCACTAGTATATTCAAACTTAAGCTAGTCTGTAAAGAATAAAACAATCATCATTTTCATGTACCTGATTTCGCTTCCAACGAGGAGTTGCTGGCTGACGTTTAAAAGTCTGAAATGCAGGAAGCGACGGGAGCAGGAGAGCGACATGCAACACATCAAACACGGTACACTCGTTACCAAATGTAAACGACGCAGCTGCCGAAGGTGTTTTGCCATGTTTGTTGTACATCCTCCGTTGGCGCTAAGTTTATCACAGGTGTTACACTGTGCAAATCCATCCTTTTGTAAATTAAAATGAAGCCAGACTTTAGAGCAGTGTTTACGCTCCATGTTGTTTAGAGTATTATACAGTCAATGTTTCAGAGAAGTGACATTTTGCGGGGCTCGCCAGGCGAAGTAAAGCCTAATATAAACCCCAGAAACCAACTAGTGCGTGGCCCATACTATTTTGTTTGCTCACACTGCAGGCATTCAGGAACCGAAAAAAGCATCAAAATTCAAACATCTTCTTAACGGTTCCGGAACCGGATGTTAGGAACCGGTTCCCATTTGGAACCGGTTTTCGGTGCCCAACCCTACTTTTAACGGTGCTCCCAGATGTAGTGCATTAACCATGGCATGAAGAAGTGTCTTTTTATCCACATAGCTCTGCAAGTCTCTGCTGCTGCACAGCTTCTGGTTCACTGTGTACTTATACAATAGTTTCTAGTATATATGTACTGAGGAGACTGCAGGGTCAAATTTATTACTTATTAGCCTGTTATTTCCTTTAACTTTTCGCATCTATCTTAGAAATACAGTTAACAATTATTTTTTCCAAATCTATAACACCTGAAGAGACCCCACACATGCATCAGGACATGCTAAATCTACAGTATTATGTCCCAAGCCAAGATTTATACCCAAGATGTTCTTGCTGCAAGGAACCATGTTTGGCTTGCTTTTACTAAATAAAATAGGCTATTTTGTAAACTTTAAAAAACTGTTTGTTGTTTAAATTTAAGGCTGTTTTGAAAATTCAAAACAAGACGGTGTGCGGCATCACTCCCAGAGAGCTGTAAACATAATAATGTAAAATGTAAAATAATCAGACAGAGTTCCCCTTGAGGCTGCCCACTGCTTTCAATTCATCCCTGAAAGCGCATTCAGAAAATTGGCTTTTAATGGTCCATTCCCTCAAATACTGACCTTGGTTTATTAAAAAAAAAAAAAACATTTGGAAGATTAGATTCTGTATTCATAAGAGTTTTAATTATGCATAGAGTAATAAACAATAACTAAAGAGTGAGAAAACATGCTTCTGGTAAAGTTCTCTGCAAAAGCTTATATCTGCGATTTCAGGCCAGTATTCTTCCTCAATTTAAAGCAATGACAGTTTTATGATAGCATTGAAAATGAAAGCTTTAATCACACTGATGATATAGATTGCCAAAATAATCTTGTCCCGCAACGCATGGCTAAATTTGACTTCTCTGATAACAAGAGGAAACCACAGGGAGGGTGGGAGTGAAGGACTGAATTAAATTAAAGCAAGAGGACATTTAACACAGTCTGATGGAACCAGCTGACTGATGATGTAGCCTTTTGAATTTCCTATACACGATTAACTACAACAGAAGGATTGATCTGGGCTGCATTTAAAGTGACTGAATTAATGAAAGAAAAAATAAATATATTAGAATTTCATGAAGGTTAAAGTTTGGGAAGCTAAGTTTCTGCAAGACATCAATTTCAAACTTGTTGTTTGCATCTTTTATGACATCTTTGATCCAGAGTACAACACAGACACACTGAAAGTTGAGATAATATATTCTTTATAGGAAGCTGATACCATTCCTTAAAGTCTTCATTGCATTTATGTGACAATATGATTATACACATATATAACACCTTCACCGTTTATCTAATGACATTTGTTTTGAAAACCACATGGCAAGTTTACTAATTAGCACCATTAATATGAAAAGGCGTTTCATAGTCTGACAGAAAATTACATTAAATGCAATACATGCATTAAAGGAGTAGTGACAACATTTATGCATTAAATAAAAAGAAAGCAATAATTTAATAAAGCTATATTATAATATTGTCGATAATTAAAGGAGATTTGATTTGGCTGGGCAGAAAATGCTGACGATTTTCAAAACTTCTTTACCTTTACAGATCATCTTAATTGGAAAATTCATTTTTAAAACTATTCACTTATTTTTTTATGTCTTATTTTTTTCTTCAAAGACAATGAAACAATAATATGTTTTGGCCTGTCCATACAAAGTAGAGCAGTGAGATCAGCGCCTTTTCATCCACAATATAAAGAAAAAGACTTACTTCATCCTAAACGCTGGAATGTACTTGAGTGACTGGTTTTTGGAGGTTTTACATCTACATACAGAGCTTGAGTACAAGATTCCATTACAGCAAGAAGAACATTTCACATCCAATAAAAGGACATTAACTCATCACTGCTCAGTATTTAAGCTGCTTGTAGCTTTTATGCAGCATCAACACATTGAAAAATCTGATTAACTGACTGTGTAAAAAAATGAAGTAACAGTGTAACAGTGGACATTAACAATTAATATCTTACTACATTTTTCTCTGAGGTAATCATGAAAATACATTATTCATACAAATTTTCTTTCTTTCATTAATCAGTCAGCGTTCCCTGTAAATATACGTCTTGCTCATCTGACTAAAGATTTGTGACCATTGATTCAAATAACCTTTCAAAGATCAACCTTTGTGAGGCTTACTTGTAGTTGAGTTATTTTAGGAGGAAGCTTTTAAAGTTCAGTATGACTGTGACTCACCGGGTTTGGGACAGACTTGTGCGTACACATGGAAAAAATCATGAACCTCAAAGTTATCACAGTGAAACGATGACTCAACCTTCTAAATTTTAAACCAGACTTCCTTCAATAAAAATTTTAACTTACTGTTTGTTTTTGTAGAGACTTTACTTTATCCAGTCATCTGGGTAAATGAGGATTAGTGTTTTTGATGAACTTCCATTAAATATCCAACCCAATTCTTGTTTGGGTGAGAATCTCAATTATTTTATTGATCAGGATACAAGACGGTGTTCAGAAACCTTTGTTAGTATGTGAGATATTCAAAAATGTAATCAATGTATGTATCCTCTGTTGGCCGGCTGTGGTCCTCCGGGTCTTGCAGAGGCGGCGGGGAAACCCTGTCAGCTGATCCCTGGTCGGGACCCTGCTGGGGGGTGTGGCGCCCCTATTCCCTGGGGTCCCTGGGTCCTGGACCATACCAGCCCTGGCATAGCCGGTTGCCAGCAGAGCTCATGGGCTCGCCCCTGCAGCCTCCTGGGTCCCTGCATTCTAGCTGCTGTATGTTTCCTGGGGCTTCGCTCTGTTCCTCCCTTCGGGGGAATGGACGGTCCACCCTGCGCCCATCCGCCTGGGATTCCGAGGCTCTGGGGCCCTCTGCGCGTCCCTGTACCCATCCTCCCTCATGTCTGCATTAATTTCTGTGGGACGGATTGACGGCTCCTCATGCCAAAGGTGCTTTTTTTCTGCTTACGAACCTTGGCATGCTGGCAAGGGACACATGCTGCAGCCCATTCCTTCCCAGCTTTACGCAATCCAGGCCAAACAAACTTAGAACCAACCACTTTCACTGAGGGATGAACACCTGGATGTGAGAGAGTATGTAAAGCGAAAAAAATGCGAGAGCGCCACAAAGCAGGAACCAAAGGGCGGGGACACGCAGTAGAAATGTCATAGAGCAGATAAGGACCACCTTCCTGCACCTGTCTCTAGGTCGTAGGCTGTAAATGGAGGTAAACACGAAAATACCATGTAGCCAGATAGAGAGCCAGTAACTCTGTGACTAACATGTATTTACGCTCGTTGTCGCTGGCCAGTGCGGATTTAGCATTATTAAGTGCTTGGAGACGGTTTGGGGTCCAGTCCACATGTTCAGTGGCCTTTTTCTTTTTAAGCGCGCAGTAAAGCGGCCGTAGAAGTTCTGCTACCTTCAGGATGACACGTTGTAAAAGTTAACCATCCCCAAAAACTCCTGCAGGGCTTTTACTGTCTGAGGACGCGGAAAATCGGACACTACAACTTTAGTGCATAGTGGATCAGCGCTACGGGCAGAAATACGATGGCTAAAAAAGTCATGTGTTGTTCAGCAGAGCTGCGACCCACCAGGATGTCATCCAGATTGATGAAAACAAAGGGTAACCCTTGCAAGACCAAATCCATCTACAACTGAAAAGTTTGGGTGGTGCCTCGAAAGGCATCTGTAAAAACTCAAAAAGGCAGAATGGAGTTATTATGGCTGTTTTAGGGATGTCCTCCTCACAAGCTTAGTGTCACCGTTTGAAAAGTTGGCAACCGTCAGTGAAGGATACTCTGATAGTAACTGCTAAAAATCCCAGAAGCTAAAACATTAGCGTGTAGTGACTGCACAGCTCGTCACGTCAGACAAGGCAGGAAGGAAAACGACAAAGCGTGAATCAACAGTCTGTTAGCGACCTCAGTCTGTGTGCACAGAAAAAATCAGCCCCTGTGATGGAACCGAACTGGCAGCTACGACAAAGTTCCACTGGAAGTCTCTACTGAGAAAGCAAACAATCACCGACCTTTTGCCAAACGTTCTGATGGGGGATCCATTTGCAGAAGTCAGTAGCAGACTGTAACCTTCTGCCAGTTGGTCGGAGCCTCTTCTGAGAACCGGAGTCGACCAGAAAACATCTCCCAGACCATGAGTCCTCGATGAAAAGCGGCCTTTCCCTGTCACCAACGGTCGCAGCTGCTACCAAATGTTGCCGGTGTCATTTCTCTGTGGCTGGAAGCTGCAAGGTGGGAGGCAACGCCATGCTTTGACGCCGAACTGCTGGTGGTAGAAGCAGAAGACTGATCCAGAGTGTCTCTGTGTAGCGATCCTCGCTACCACTGGGGTCACCAATTTAGAGGAATAAATGGACAATACAAAAGAGCTAGGTTAGATCACCTCTTTATCTCAACTCCGACTGAACAAAGGTAAGCCAGGACACATATAAAAACATAGAATAGTCTCGCCAAAAATCCATAGATTTTTTTCATATAAACATCCTGTTCTCTGGGTGTGAGTGGAGCCTACTGGTGGTCCACCATATCACACCCTTTAAATTTTTTGGTTTTATGTGTTCTGTGTGTAGCTTGAGATTGTGGGGTATACTTAATTTCTTATTTAGTTTTCCATTTGACTTTCATGTTAGTTGAATAAATACTGACATTTCAGAGTCTGTGGTGTTTAGTTTTATACTCTTGTGGTTAAAAAATTTCAAACCTGGTGAAATCCAGATGATTTCCATGTTAAAACACAAGAAATGAAAGAGCATGCACTTACTTTCTACCTTAAATGCATTACGGACATTCATCTAACCTTGTCCCGGGTGGACAGCAGTCACCACCGTAAATTGGATTAGTTCTTCCTGAATCTCAAAACAAATGATGTTAGAAATTTAAAGTCGAATACTATACTTTTTTTTCTTTCATTTTTTGACAATAGCCTGAACCTACTTAGGGTTTACAGTATAGAGTCTATTCACCACAGGGCAAAGAGAGCATGTGTTATGACAGTCTGTCACTTAGATATGGATGGGTCATTGCAGAATCTTAGGGTTGCCTTTGGGAGATCACCTGAGCTGTGTGAGGTGAAGCAAATGCACAGGAACCTTTCTGCTCAGACTACGGGCCGCACAAAGACCAGACGATAAATTGAGGCCCAAAGGGGATTCATTAAAAATTCAAAACTTCCTCTGCTATTTTCATCAGTCACCAGAAAACAGGGGGATGTAGAGGATCAAGGAGTGGAGCAGCTTTGATATTTTTGTATTGGATTTAATTTACTCTCTTTTCCATATTTTATCAAAAGCTGGCTCTCCAACTTCCTGAAACTCCACTCTCATGCCTCCATTTCTTCCTTCCTTCCATTCTTCCGCCTGCTATTTATCAAGTGATCTGACTTTAATAGGGTTTACGGAGGAATATAAGTCATTCATCACACTTCGGCTGAGCCCAGGACGTTGCTATGCTGCACAATTCATAGACCAGTAAGGCTCAGCAGCAGCATGGACCAGTCGAGGGGTTGCTAATGCCTCTATTTATTCCGCCAGGCAGGGTGGGACAATCAGTCACTCTGAACTGAACACTGCCTCTGTGGCATGCCATTTAGGGAAGCACAAGCTGCTCCTTGGTAAGCATCTCTCAGACCACCTGACGAACCTTTTGTGAATATAGATGCAAGCAGACAGAATTTGTATACAGACTGAATGAAAATATATCTGGTGGGGTGATTAAAAAAAAGGAGAAAAGTGTTTAAACAGATCATTTAAATTAGGAGAAAGCAGGCAAAATAGTCTAAAATGGCAGTAAACATTTCTGGCTGGATTGTTAAATATCTTCGTTGAGTGGCCAACTATTTGTCTGATATATATTCACACATAATTTGTCTTGTCTATTTTTTTTTCTTAGATTTATTCTTAAAGAACTGAATTTTTTATCCCTCATAATAGACTACTAAGTGTAGCCTGAACATTACTTTAAAAAAGGTTCAATACAAAAGCAAGGACACAGTGGCAACCATATATCATCATACACTGTATATAAAGACAAAGTTTTGCACACTATTAGAACTGAAATTATTCATAGTATTTCCTGTTTAAGGTCAGTTAGGGTTACAACAACTATTTATATAAATAAAGAGCCAAACTGGATATTTAGAGTATTTTTTTTTTATTATTCAGACATTTACATATAAAAACATTTCTATGGCTTGAAAAAGTCCAAGGTTAAATAATCAACACGTAAGATAACTGGAGGCACACCTGTTTGTCTATTTTAAGGCAACACCTTGCTTAATTATGTAACAGGAAAAAATCAAAGAAAATTAGGCATAACACTTGTAAGACAACTGTGGACCTCGTGATGTCCGATTAAGACATAGGGTACAATTTCCAAATGCATGAAGTCATCACATCCATCCATTTATTATATATTATTATAATATATATTATTATATTAGTTAATAGAGTTGCCATCTGTCCTGTAAAAATTGGAATCGTCCTGTATTAAGAGAAAATATTACGTGTTCAGTTGATGAAAAGGAACACGATTTGTTCCGTAATTCAGCTAGAATGAAAAAAAAAGACACAAAGCAGGAGTTATCAGAATCAGAATTCCGAATCAGCTTTAATGGCCAAGTATGACACATGCAAGAAATTTGACTCCGGCAACTTTTCTCTCCAGTACAGAACTTAAATAATTGAAATAAAAAAGGAAATAAAAATAAATACAAATAAATAATAAAGGATAATATATACACCAAACCGGGATTATTGTACAGTGAGTTTATACAGCAGTGCGAAATTACAGTTTATTGTTCATGTGAATGGACACACACTCTGTGACTATTCAGAGTTCATCAGATCGTCAGCCTGGGGGAAGAAACTTATTCTGTGACTTACGCTGCATCGTCTCCTCTCATTATTTCCCCTTCCTCTCCTGTTTCTCCTTCAATGACAAAACATATTTGATCAGCTGATCGCTTTTTCCTTCGCGTTTCTCTAGTTTATCATGTAATGTAAAGCGCTTTGGGGTGTGTAGGGACTAAGTAAAGCGCTATACAAATACAGGCCATTTACCATTTACCATTGTTCACGTTGCGCTGAAAGAGGAAACCAGCGGATGTTGTGCTAAAGAAAAGCTGCATGATAACCTGTCCTGTTGTTATATTTAATTTAATATTACTTTCTACTATCAACTGATGTTTGTTGGAGCTGCAGTCATAAAAGCTGCTGGTCATGATATCAGTTTGGATATATGGTTAGAGGGAATCATGAAGATGAAACCATGAAATGTCCTTAGTGAATGATCAGAGCTGAACAGTCCAACAAGGTTTATCTTTTAGGTGGCTTGCATAAGTTGGAGAGAAGTTCTGAACTGTTTCTGAGGAACAAATATCACCAGGATTCTTTGTAGCTGATAGCTGGTAACTGTGCAAAGGCGGGTCTAGCAAAGTTTTGTCATTGGACCAGGTAGGGCATTAACAGGGATAGGGGGACACAAAGAAAAACTTGTCCTTTTTATTGTCATTTAAATAGTCAGCTTTTAATAGATAACTATCTGAATCTTACAACCAACGTGACCATCTTATGTAAAATTTTTAGAAATCCGTTATTAGATATACTAAATATTAAGTCTAATATATAGCTGCCTTAGTAAGCTACGTTTTTCTTTGGGAAGCTACAATCTGTGCAGTCTGCAATTCTGTTGAAGAAAGATATTGAATCTATCAAATTATTGTAAAATATAATTTATTTCTGTAGATTTGATTTACATGTAAATTACATTGAAGTCAATTACTTATATAAGGCACCATGAGGCGGAGGTTTCTTTATTCTAATGATACCTTGTGGGCCGGTCCCTAGTCAAAATGCCCGGGCTAATTTTTTTGTCCCAGTTCAACCCTGGAGTGGACCAACACTAGATAACAGGCAATAGACTGAGAAGCAGACGACTGCAACTGCTAAGAAAGTGTGATTATCTGCAATGAAAAAAGTCATTTGCCATCATAGGCTGAAAGGCACCACATGACAAAATAATCCATTACTCCAAAAGCAACAAAAAAGCCAGATCACAGTTATAAAATGCACCGAGGGACAGGGACTTTTGCTTTTACTGATTCACTGGAGAGAAGAAACAAAAATTCTGGTGTTTGACTATGATGATCTTTGTTATGTTTGGAGGAAAAAGGGTTAAGCTTGCAAGCCTGAGAAGACCATCCAAGCTTTGAGGTAAACAAGTGGCAGCATCATGTTGTGATGCTACTTTGCTGCAGGAGAGACTGATGCACATCACCAAATGGATGGCATTATGAAGAAAGGGCACTATGCAAAAATATTGAAGCAACATCTCAACTCAACGAAAATTAAGAAAATATATATAAAATTCTTAATGTGACAATTATTTGACAGTAAATCATAATAATAAACTTTTATTGCATTATTATATCTATATTTCATTATACAAGCTGATAGAATTAAAAAAATATATATCTTACTGTTAAATTTTAATTGGGCTATTCTGTGACCTCTAAACTTCAGACTAATTCAATCTGAGTGGGAGGCTTCTTTTACAGTCTTGCAAATACATTCATACTCATTAGAACATTCACATTCTAGCTAGTTAGATGTATTTTTTGTAGGATTCAACATGATAAACTATCTCACAGTAGTGCATACAGTACGTGTGATGTGAAAGAAAAAAACATGCTTTACAAATGTCTTCATAAGTACAAATCTGAAAGGCTTATAGGGTTTATCCCTATTGGCTTTGCACACGTCTATTTTACATTTATACTCAATTCTACCAATTCTTCCGCACAAAATAGTTTAAACTCAGTCAGACTAAATAGAAAGAACCGTAAGCAGCGTTTTTTAAGTCACATTTGAATTCAGGCCTAGACTGTGACTGGGCTAATTTGAAACATTAATTCGCGAATATGCTTTGATGTAAACTATTTAAGAGTAGCTCTGGTTGTATGTTTAGGATAATTTTGTTGCTAGAAGGTGAACCTTCACACCAATCTCAAATGTTCTGCATCCACTGAAAAGTTAGCTTTCTCCAGTTAAGTGTCACCAGGTACCTGGATACGTAGAACTGTCCTGATAACTGCTATTGATCAAGCTACTTTGTCCTGTTGTGCATCTCATACTTGGAATTTAATTCCAAGCAAAATAAATAACATTACATTTCACTTCACATTTAATTTAGAAAACGGCCTGTTGGAGAGCCAATAAATCAACGTCATCATATGTATGGATTATACTCTTCAGTTATGTATATTTCTTATTTTGCAGTGGCATGTGTGTGGTTTTCATCTTTCTTCCCCCATTCCAGCTGAAGACAAGAGTCTCCTTAGCACGCTAGCAAATCCATTTTTAATGCATTATTTATTTTCTTTCAATAATAACCTTGCCTCAAACAGCTAACAACATATGTTCAGCCTTCATATTTTTTTCCTTCCCTTTACAATAATGCACTACTTTATGTTGGCATATCAAATGAAATACCAATACAATACATAGAAGTTAGTGAATGCAGTGTAAAAAAAATATGAACACATTCAATCATATTGTTATTGACATGAAAGTCATATCTCCCCAAATTTTAATTAGTTGAGTTTAATGCCTAAAATAAAATAAAAACGGAAAACAAAACAAAACCACAATACATGTTGGGAGTTAAACAAATTTTCAATGGCTCCTGTAAGGCTCCAATGCAATGCTTATTCATTTATCTCAATATTGCTTTGTGATTACCTACAGAGGTGGGTCAGAGGTATTATTTGGGTGGGTTGACGTCAGCCCCCCATTTGGTGTCAATGTGTGTTAAGCACTGAAAGTGTGATGGAAAAGGGCTTTAATCCTAAAAGTACAATGTCTCTTTATCCGTCATATACAGTATAAATGAATTCTATTTGTTTGTATTATTCTGCTGAATACTTCTACAATGAGACTATGCTGACCAATGGTAACCTTTCTGAAAGTCATGGCTTTAACTAAATGCTGCAAATTCACCAAGTCCATTGGTTTGGGGGGCTGCTAGAGGGGATTGTATACTTCTGTATAGGAAAAGTGTGTTTGGGTGATCTGTCTTCTCCTTTCGGGCATCTGGTGAGTGGAATACTATTCCACGGACCATAAGATACGCTACATCATACTTGTCATTCAAAATACAATTAACGACATGGTTATTAGATAATAAAATTTGTCATCATTAGTAAATACTAACCAACTGACCAGTTTCTTGGTGTAGAGGTTAATTATGAGCGTGAATGTAATGGAAAGGGAATTTAGCTGAATACGTACGGAAATTATTTATTAATACCTTTTATGCTTTTATGATAAACAAATGCATTTTCTTGATGTTGGTTGTTTTATGTTTTGCATGTGCCTTCGGGCTGGGGGACTACCGATGGAAATTAGCTTTCAGGCTAAAATCGTGATTTACATTGGCTGTGCAAATTGTTAATAAATCGAGATTGTCCAACTTCAACAAATAAAGGTTATTATTATTATTATTATTATTATTATTATTATTATTATTAACAGATTTCGAGAAATTCCTAGGAACACAGATGAGCACAGGTCAGAATTCAAGAAAACTGAATGCTGAAACAGAATAAAGGAGTTATCAAACTTTTTTATTTCGAGCTGGTGTTTATGTATTCTACGTCTTCTCCAGGTTATTGCAGCATCTTGTTGCAATATAAATTTCCTCTTATAAAGATGTCTGTCTTTCACTTGAATTGTATAGGATATACAGCATTTCACATTGCATGATAGAAAAGATTTGAATTATTAGTCAATGTCTCACCTTTTCATGTTTTTTAAGGGGTGTGAGCATGTTTTGGGATTACTTTACCTCTGAATTAAGAATAGTAACACTGGTGACGTTGATATCTAGCTATTACTTCGGTGACATTCTCAGTCTATTGATCATTTTAGCTCATAAACACATAGTCCATCTGACATAACCTTCGGCTGCTGAATTAAGTGTAATGTTAAAGTAATGTGAACGTTCCTAAGCAATAAGCAGACCTTAGTCGTTTCCTCTAGTCTGAACGATGTAGATTGCTGGGAAATGGTGGATGGTAGCGACAATGATAATCAAACACCATTCACGCATTACTTTTAAATGACTGCAATTATTCTTTGATGCATGATTAGCCCTTGGCAGATTCTCATGAGAATAGTGTGGTGGATTAAATATGTCAGCCTTACACTGGTGTTATTTTCCACGGGAGGCTCGGGGAGAATTCTTCAAACTTGGGAATATAAAAGTATATTAGTGTGACATATGTTGTGAAGTTGAGGGAGACGATCATAAAAGTTTAATCAATGGACTGTGTAATTAAAGTAAATTTCAAAATCCCATTAAAAAAAAAAGAACGGGTGTGGACTAATTAGCAGTACTGAACCTTCTCTTATCGCAGGTCATCCATTTCCCAAATTCACACATAAGTGAACAATAATCCCTAATGAGTCGACTTCTGCTATTTGGTGATTGCTGTTAATTTCTGCAAGTTGGAAATGTAGACCAGTAGACTTAAAATTATCCATACCTTTGATCTCTTTCTTTATATGAACCTCTGAGTGAGTAATGATGTGCAAAAACGTAAGATTTCTATTGTAGAGATGAAGGAAGGCTCAATGTGAGTATGTAACCAGGTAGAAAAGTGATGACACCAAAAAACTGGGCATCACTCTAAATACAGGATTCATAGAAACCATTTGTGCTGAATGGAAAGTATTATTACAGGGATGCAATAGTAAGCACAAAGCATAGCTAAGTGTGTATAAAAGCAGAACTCAAAGTGGAAGTGGTAGAAAAATGAATAAGTGGTTTTAAACCATTTTTTTATTAAAAATTCAAAGTGTGGCATCCGTAAATATTTAGTTCCCTTTATTCTGACACTGCTAAATAAACAAGTTCCATTGCAACTAATTGCTTTCAAACGTCAACTAAATAGTGTAAAGTGTATGTGTTTGTGATTTAATATAAATGCAGCTGTGTTAGGAAGGTTTATTAGAAAACTCTCTTAGGTTGCATTCACACCTGATAGTCTGGTAGACTCTGCTCGGTTGGGGACCAAAATTGCAACATTGTTGCTGTTTTTCTCAAACGAACCAAAGGTTTTTAGTAACATGTTTACCTCTACATGTTTACTGTACATTTTGGTGCGGGGGGGAGACATTCTGTACAGTGAAATGTTAACAAACCTGGAGTGACAGCAGACTGTAGTGGTTTTAGGATTGCTCTGTTATGTTTGGCAAACGTGCCAGCTCGATACCGCTGCAGTAACTCAGCATGAACAGAGAAGGGGCAGACGACTATGGAGAACGCTGTTTTTTTACGTGAGGCGGCTGAGACGTTTCCAGATGAGTCAGTGTAAAATGAGCAGTGTTGGGCATCTTAAATTATCAAGTAATTTTTTTATTTATTTTTTTTTTACAGTTTTCCAACTTTACAGTACAATGTCATAAATACCTTAGACATCGAAAAATGTATGCATTTAATCATAGAAATATCTTCTTTTTTTCTCTCAAATTTTCTACTTTATTACATCAGAGAATTACGCTTTCTTTCCTAGAAAATATCTAAAATTAATCTCAAAATTTCTGTCTTTTAACTCATAATCTCAACTTTTGTGAATTTCTGATTTTTTTTTCTTCTGGAAAATATGTGTCTTTAATCTCATTGTAATTTTGTTTTTGAAACTATAAATTGTTTTTATAATTATTTAATTTAAAAAATTGTATATTTGTTGGTTGAAATGTAATTTTGTGTTTCAAATTTGTAATTTTTAAAAAAAATGTAATTCTGTTTTTATATTTTTTTATGTTAAAAATAAATAAACAAATCAGTTTATTAATGCAGGGCTGTACAGTGGCAGAATTGGTAGCACTGTTGCAGAGTTCGAATCCTAGCCTGGTGTCTTTTACCCAATTTTACCCAATCTTTCTGCCTTTTGCTCGATAACAGCCGGAGATAGACACTATCCCACCCCACCCTGCAACCCTTTGAGGATAAGCAGTATAGAGAATGGATGGATGGCATTTGTAAATGTGGTTTTTGAAATGTAATTTTTTTTTTTTTTTTTGTTAAAGCATTTTAAAATGTATTTTTAGTTTAGGTTTTGTAAAGGTTTTTTTGTTAATGTAAATATGTTTTGAACTTCTCAGTCGTTGTACAAAATCTGCAAAAGGCTGCAAAAGACGAAACTTGTGTAGATGTTCGAGTTCCAGAGGAACAACCACCCCAAACATAAAGCTAGAGACACAACTGAACAGTTTAGACCAAAACACTTTTATTAAAACGGCCCAAAATCCTGATTTCACCGTGAGAGTCTCTGATATGATGTTCGCAATTACTCAACCTTTAGAAACATAATTTAAACTTCAATGCTGTACAATAAGTGTTTATGCATTTAAGTCCCATTTTAAACTTAGATAATTTGATGTTTTTTTTATCCCTAAATAATAATTTTAAATAAACCAGCACCACTCCCTTAATTTCCTGCTCTCTTGCATTCAACCTGCTGGCCACAGTCCCTTACTTTCCCACTTTTTTGGCGGTTATGCTGATGATGAAACATTTATATTTTTATTTAAAACCTCTTCAAGGGAGAATCATAGAAGTTATAAAAAAATTTCCAGAATTGGACTGAGTTTTTTATGTCTTTGCTTGTATGTCTATGCTGCCCTGCTGTCCTTTAACCTCCGACCTTGATCTGATTCAGTCATCTGCAACTTGAAGTGATGCAATCTCACACCACCCACTGGCCACCATTAAGGGGGTGCAGTAAAAGACATGACTCACAGCATACTCTGTACTAAAAATGAACCACTTTGTTTTGCAGAGCTCTCCTAGGCTTCCCGATACTTGTTGATATATCTCTTTAATTATGATATACTTTGGCATTCTCCTAAAAGATCCAACACACAAGCTACTGATTTCTCAAAAAGTGACAAAATTCTACAGACAGGCTTTTGGGTTGTCTGCGGTAGGTATGGCACTAATGGTCCAGTTTGATGCTTCTCTAGACAACCTTTGGACCTCGACATGTCTCTTTAAAGGTGCAGCCTGTATTTATGGTTGCACTTTCCTGCCCTGCTATGATATTTATACATTTTCTTTTTTTCTGCAGAGGCTAGTATGAGCCTCCAAGCCACTAAATCTTAAGACAACTCACATTTCTGAACAGAAACACTCAACACGGCCGGCCGGAGGGAGGGATGGAGGACCGAGACGGTGGCTAATCAATAGAAATAACATTTGCAGCCATTGTTTTTCTTCCTCTCAGCAGAATCTGCTTCCTCTAAAGAATCTGCTCATTGCTATTAGAGTGAGCTTGCTTATGATGTCCTGGGTGGACAGCGGATTCGATTTAGAACGAGGCTGAGAGGAGGAAGGGAGGGGTTTGTGGGGAAGTGATAATAGAATTGAAAAGGTTAGAAACTGGCTAATGGATGGAGATTTTTCCTAAATGAAAACTGCAAGAAAATAATCTTTTTTATTTCTGTTTGCCTTCTCGTTAACCACGTGGTATCCCACTGAAATTAAAAATACTTGTATTTTCTGAAGAAGAACTGGCCAAGAAAATCAGGAGAGCATAAGACCACAACAAACACTAAACAAAAATAATGAGTCAAATAAACAGGGCATTTAAAAAATATATATATCTAAATCTCAAATGAAAAATGTAGATAAATAAATTTTTAGCCCATCACAAAAACACACCTTGTTCTCATTTCTTGGAAGCAGCACAGATTCAGGAGGAGCAGTGTACCTTCTGACCTGTCTGTGGAACACAGTTTGATTCCCAAAGCTAGGTGGACCGTATCAGGGCTGCAACTTGTCATTGATTCTGTTTGTTGGGTTCATGGACAGAATCCTGAGGCACTAACGACAAAGCCTGGTTTCAGAACCTTGGGCTCTCATCTTTGCCTTTTATTTACAATTTGGTTCTGTTGATGTGAATTGGCAGGGATGCGATTCAATTCTTTATGCACTGCTTCACTCCACCATTGTGAAGAAAGAGCATAGCCAAGAAAAATAAAAAAAATACTGGCTTTCAACATTTCAACCCCCGCTTGTGTCCATGAGATGTGAAAAAATTATGATTGAACAAATAAGAATCTGGCTACTGCTCAGCAGCCAGCAACTGGCCCCAGCTACTACCCCTCTGTATCAAAAGGACTCAGTAAAGTCGCTTCAGACTTCTGATCAGGGCACCTCAAAAAAGGCATCAGGTCTCAGGATTTTGGGACATGTGGAACCAGAACCCAGTAAATGAACTGGAGATCTCTGAACAGTCCAGGAAGGTCTTGGGATACATCTGAATAAGATGGAGAGTTTCCCTGGGAAAAGGGATGGATGATGGATGGATGGATGGATGGATGGATAGGTACAGAGGCATTAAATTGAATGCTTTTTAGCATACTTCAAATAAAACAGCATACTAAAATGATAGGAATACAACTTCACTGAATATTTTTGAGAAATAATTACAGGCTGCACAGGTGAAGATGTTTTACTATACTAATTAGGGCTAAGCCCAAACATATTCATAACCCTGGCAGTTTTAAGCAATCTCTTAATTTTACTAACATGTTTCTTCTCATTTTAAATAAGTCTACTGTTTTGGAGTGGCCCAGTCAGGGTGCTGACCTGATCTAGACAGATAAATTATGGATAGATTTTAAGATTGGGATGATGACAAGAAGGGCTTCAAACCGTAAAGACTTGGTAAGCCATTATAGGAAAGATTTTGTTGCTCTAACACTAATATATTTCAATAAAATGTATGTAAAAACAGATAACTTATCATCTCAGTTACTTTCAAAAACAAACTTCTTGCTTGAATGACAATCCTTTTAACTGAAAATCTATCAGGAGACCAAACAATTTAATGGAACTGTAAAGGTAATTTTCCATGAGAGTTATAGCTGTCTTTTCTTTCCAAAAGAGATCAATTTAATCTGACAGCGTCACTATAGAAACCAAAGGCATTAGAAAAAGTTTTGCACTGTAAACTTTTGCCTTCACTAACTCTATGTACAGCAGAACATTTACACCTCAAAGTTACAAAAGAGGGGAAAGACAAAATGAAGCACAAATCGCACCACACATAATAGTAGAATCTTTCTGCTAGATGACCTCAGTAGACCAGCAGAGAGTGTGATATAGCCTGAAATCATTTATTAGTGATACTGCATGCAGGAACACAAAGCTGTGCCTGCTGAGTCCACTCTGTGAGAGTCATCTTCCCAAATTTATGCTGTAATGTTGGTTGTAGGAGTTCTGGCACGTCCATTGCACCCGGCAGGTCTGAGGATGTGCATGGTGTTGCACTGTTTTGAGCTGATTCTGTGCTTAACATCAGAGCACACCCAGTGCTCAATAAATTTACATTCATTAGGGATGCTAAACAAAAACGGCCTCACTGCCTGTCAGTCCAACTGCTGTTTTGCTTTATCTCACTCCCTTACACTCAGCACAAGCTTAATAAAGCTAAAGCATTTTCACAACACAATTTCAAAATTTGATACCATTGTTTTATCTCACGGGTCCAGAGCAATATATGAAAATATGATAGGAAAATATTAATGCCAACTTTCACGAAGGGTCTGTGACCAGTTATTGGATCACAAACAGGGTTAGAATTGCAATAACAAGAGCAGCCTTATGAAAAGATAAAAAGATAACCTTTCAAAGGTGAGTTGTACTTTTAATACAAGGCAACATACCCAAACAAAAGCTGAGAAGATCTTCCACTGAACTATCCTAAAATAATGTTCCCCAGGATCCCCCATATTTCCTCCAGACTGGGCTGAGGAGGAGAAGATCATTCTAGAACAACTCAGACGTCTGGAGAATTATCATCCACAGCTAATCACAATAATTGGGTCAGGACGGGCAGTAAGGACAGAATGGTCCTTTGCTTTAGCAGAAAAAAGCAAAAAACGTCTCCACAAAACAGAGTGAACAAGCGGAAGTTTGGGTTTTAATTCTATTTGAGAATGACTCGTATAAATGTTGAGAGATGTTTCAGATTACATGTTAGGCTGCATTTAAATTTAGAAGATCAAAAAAACTATAGTGATAATAGAGACATACAGTCATTGGGTTTTCCTAATGATGGACAAACTCTTGCCATATTTTGGTGTGTATTGGGAAATAGCAAACAAAAAAATAGACACTGGTTAAATTGATGTTCACTTCTAGCTGTTGATTATTGTTTTACAAAAAAGGAGCCCTTTCTATAGAATACAAATAAATGTGACTCTGTATGGCTTAAGGGTTCCCCTATCTGCGCTCATTGTTGTGCACGTCCCAACCAAAGAACGGTGGTGGAAATTAGCAAATTATTTTGAAGGAAAAATAAACAGTTTATCCTTATTTAAAAAAAAAGAAAAAGAAATTCAAAGTCTCTTTAATGAAATAATGTTGCAGCAGTCTCATTTGGAAAACATCCCGATCTTTCCATTTCAATGAATTTTAATGAAAAAAACAGGTTCATCACATCTCCAGAGACATTTTGAACGGTCATGTGGCGGATCCATCAGAGCCTCTATTTTAATCTGCTATTTTATGTCCACTTTGATCTGTCAGAAACCATTCGTTTATTCACAGGAAATTAGAATGCTGTATTTTTCTAACTGCGGAGCGTTAGCATTTTCAGAGCGGCAGATTCAATGTACGAACACACCCAATGAAGATAGTGTTCTATCAGGCCACAACATTGTTAACATTGTTAAGGGGCGTTTAGAAAAAAGTCGGGCTTGATAGGGTTTGGGCCTGAAAATTCTTTCGGACCGGGCCGGGCTGGCACTCCAGCCCCTCGGTCCAGGTCCGGCCTCGGGCCCAGATAATAGGCCTATGCAGGGCTCTACACTGAACAATCTTATTGGCACAGTGTCCCACTGCAAAAGTGAATCTGGGTGAGAGTCACCACTTTGTGCATAAACTCTCTAACTTAACCTCATCTTTTTAAGCTCAAACCCATCAGAGAGCTGTTGCAGCATCACCTCCTACTATCGAGCCAGAACATGTGTTGGTGTAAAGGGGAAGATTTTTTTTTTTCTTAACCTGGACCTTATTTCTAGCATGCATTACGTTCATTCACTCACCAAGACAAGTTTGGAGCCCCTTGGAGTCCTCTGGGAGAAGTTTATATCCTTTTGCAATCAGCATATCAATATCACGCCGCACAGCAGTAACGTAACTGAAATTGCGTGTTTGGAATTGGGTTAAAAGCCTGTAAAACGACCTGGAAGACAACAAATCCCCTCCTAGACACTCTGAGCTCACAGGGGAATAGTGCTAGGATGCCACAAAACAAGGAGTTTTGTGGCATCATTTAGAGGTGGGACTTGCCGTGTCCCCACTGATTATATCCATTATGTGGATATCAGCTGATTGCATATGGATATGAACTTCTCCTGAAGGACTCCAAGTGGCTCCAAACTTGTCTGGGCAAGTAAATGAAAGTAATAAATGCTATAAATTTCCAGGCTGAAAAAAACCTTACTTCCCCTTCAAATCCACATAAAACCCTCATATGTTTTACAATGTAGCCAGCATGTTGCTGTGGGAAGTATACATGCTCAGAGAGAATAAAATTATGCAGAACAACTAACCTGCATAGTTTGGTCCCAGCAGAAAATCTATTAAAACAGATAATTGGATGGAGGAGGGATTAGAGAAAAGAACAATGCTGGTTAAATCACCCAAAAGGAGAACTGGTGTCTGGGGAGCCCAAGGACAGCATAGTTAATGGGGCATCAGACAGATGACAGAGAAGAAGGGAAGTGGAGCGGACTCTGGATAAAGGGACGGCGGGCAGGTGAAAAACGCAATGTCTTGGAAAATTCAATCCTCGCAGGACAAAGTTAAAGCTGTGAATGCTGGAGAAATGAACATCAATCATTACATTTACTGACACACTGAAGTGAGTAGATATACCTGTGTATAGTTGTTTTCTAATTTCTTAAAGACAGAAAAAGAAATTGCATTCCTAAATATCATTTTGATGCGTAACTCAGCTAGTCAGTACTTTCGTAGCTGCTAACCTAAATGAAAACCCCCAATGGGATGTCAGCACTCACCTATCAAGGCAGTGAGTGTTTGTGACACTTCTGTCCTAGTTGTTTGACTTCTGTGACCCAGCACCACTTCCTCAAGTTTCTTGTTTATTGCAGAGGAAAGACATGGGAGAGCACTCTTCACTTGACAAACTTCCAAGAGGCTGTGTCCAAAAAAGGTATCCCCGCTGACTTCATGTTACTATACTGCAACACACTCCTGCATCCAGTGCCTTGCTAACTATTAACACCCTTTGAACCGTTTTTCTTTTTTTCATGTTACAAACTGGAATGTATTATAATAGGATTTTATGTGAAAGATAAAAAGAATGCAGTAGATTATTATGAAGTAAAAAAGTAACAATCCGTAGATTTTCTTTTCCAGATAAGGATCTTTTATCATTTAATCCCAGCTACTCTGTTGCCTCTAAATAAAATTCAGTGCTCTAAAAAGTAACATAATGTACTGAATAGTGTTCAGCTATGTGCTATTTATAAATCTCAGTTTAAATACAAATGTTCTGTCAACGTTTGTTAGAGAATATTAGTGATCAACCAGCCTCATGAACACTCAGAATTACAGAGACAGGATGATCTTGTGGAAATTTTAAAGCAGGGTTGGGTTATAAAACAATATCCTAACATCAATCCATTATACAGAAATGAATAATGGGCATTCACCTAAACTGACATGCTGAGCTGGGAGAGCATTTAACAGAGAAGCAGGCAAGTGGTAAATCTGGAAGAGGTGCAGATTCACAGCTCAGGTAGGGAGAGAACTACTCATGCAGTCCAATAATATGGCCTTAAGGAAGGAACATCAAGAATAGAGTCATAAGACCTTTGTTTACAGCTATGACATCACAGCAAGAATGAGGAAGAAAGTGTCATTAAATAAAACCAGAAATGAACTGAATTGTGTGACCTACTTGCAAAACACATTATGCTACTGTATGTAAACTAATACTGAAAATCACCCGGAACACACCATTCCAGAGAGTTATGTACTACTTTGTGTTCGACTACAACATACAATTGTATTTATTTGTAAGGAGATGCTAAAAAAACTTCAAGTAGTATTAAAAACATTCATCTCATCTCGGTCAGTATGTTGCAGATCAGTTTATAGGTCTGAACTCTGCAGAGCAGGCTTGGCTAATGCCCGTTTAAAAAGCAGAATGAACATGAGCATGCACCATCAGAGATGCACCATGAGCACTTCAGCTGCAAGCTGCAGCCTCAGCACAGCCCTGCAAGAGTCAGAATTCATCATCCAGGACAGCGCTGAAAACGTGGAGGCGATGGTCTACATGAACAAACGCAGGTGCACTGCAGAACTGACTATTACCTTCATCCTCAAGGCGTATAATCAATTCTTCTGTCGAGTAAAACCACACATGTCCAAGTTAATGATTACATGTCAGTCTAGTGCTCTCGAGCTGTCACCATGTCTCGTAATGAAAACATACAGATTTACCAAACAAGGTCAATTAGAAAAACGCCACCCAAACATGGTTTTGTTCATTTGATCTTTCATCTACAACCAAAATAACTATAAAAATATTAGTTTTCAAGAACTGAAATGATAGATGATGGAGTTGTCATCAGGTCCAAATAAAGAACAGCTGAAGTCAGAGATGTTAGAGCTTGAAAAAAGTACTGACTGATGTATAGTGCCTTGAAATGAATTGATACGATTGGAGCTTTTTCTATCATAGTTTTATGTTAGACCATACACATTTTTTGTAATAAAAACCTCAAAATGCCAGTGTGAATTTTTATTCACCCCTCAAGAGTTAAAAGTTCCTAAAATATTTTCTGCAGCAATTACAGCTACAAGTCTTTTACAGTATGTTTTACAGTTTTGCACATCTTGAGACTGAAATTGTCCATTTTTCTGAGGATTATGTGACTTCTCATAAATGTGTTTTCCTTAATTCTGGATCTGTCTTATTCACATTGACAATTATTGTTTAAAGTTATACAAAGACAAAAAGCTCAGGGTAAAATTTTTTGTCTTTGTCCATATCCATTAAAGCAGTGTTCGATTGCTAATTACTCCCAGAGCCATATGGCTCTGGTACATACAGCATCCACATATACACTTATAACCTTCATTAGCACTGAAGGTTGAGGAATATGCTGCAAGAAAAGAACTCAAGGATGGCACAATGTATTGTTGTTGAGACCTTAAGCTGCCACGATGCTGAGGACATGTCAAACCTAAAAATGCATAAATTGTGACCCCACACCTAGCCCACCCATAAAAAAAACAAGCATGAAAGCAGTGCTGTCGCAGCTGAGGAGGTTGATCTCCACCTTACTGCACAAAGGCAGCACCATTTACCTTAAAAGGAAATTACATCCTAGTTCTGCAGCGAGAGATATAGAAGGCAACTTTTTTCTCAAAGGCAATATTAGTTCGAAAAGAAAAATATTTAAATCTAAATGTGAGAAGCTATGACGACTCCTAAACGGTCTGTTATTTTTGAAAAACGTTAGATTTTATTTTTTTCATAATAAATATAGACTTATTGATAATTTACCAATTATATAGCAAGACTTTCATACCAATGAGAGTAATAATAAGGACAGCAGAGGTCTGATTGGCTCTGACAACACATGACACCAAATCAGAGCAAGAGAAAGAAGAGATGGACTGATTACAGAGGAGGTGGTAGCTTTAAAGAAAGCAACCTGATCTACATGATATAGGCAACGAAATACCGGCATTTCCATGGTGTATATTACTAGTCATAATAAAATAGATCAGTCTTAGTTAATAAATGTATTACTCCTTGGAATGAAAGGAATGTGGGCACTGCAGAAAATGATTTCTGGTGATGTCTTTGGTGGTCTGCTGCCCTCTACTGTTAGTAAGAAAAAAACATTACAATAACTCGGTCAATCAAGAAGAAAAAAAGGTTTATCCCTCAAAAACTACAGTAAAAAAAAGACACACTAAATACTACTCCATGGTGTTTGTGTGGGAAAAATGAGCCCAAGTAACATCTGCTGATTCCTGTATGTCTTCGTCTCTCATCTTTCCAGGCTGCTCCAGTTCAGGTACAGTGTGTTCTCTCCCTGGGTCGGTGTGTTTAGTGCATATCAAAGAGTCCTAGAGGATCTGCTCGGTGCTCAAGGCGGAAATGTCCAGGAGTCTCCAGGCAGCATATGGGTTTAGCTCCTCCTGGTCTCGACACAGAGCCCAAATGTACATCATCCTGAGCACTTTATCCTAAAACAGAAAAAAACATATTTTCTCAAGTTTCCAGCAAAGCAAATACAGCAAATATAAGTCACATGGACATACATGTTTGTTAATTTTCTGCCAATCACAGTGATGAATACAAATTTTCCCCATCAGGATTTCTACTATAATTTACTGTCTGTCTCATACTGAAAGGAAATATGGAACGAAGGAGGAATCAAAGAGATGTAGGACATAAGAGGGTAAATAAGGTAAAGATAAAAGGATAGAAGGAGCAAAGGTAAGACACAAAAAGAGAAAAGACGTGAGATATAAATAAGGAAAGAAAGAAGATAGGAAACAAAAAAGAATATTCTGAAATATTAATATTTTCCATCATCTTATTTTTCTATTCTCATCTAAATCTGGAAAATGCTGAAATACACATCCATATTTTTCCAGCATAGGAACCCAGTCACCAAATCTGAGCTCTTTCCTATAAAATGTACTCTCAGTTGCCTTCTTAATACGAGTCGTGCCTTGCTTTTATCCCCGCTTCCCCATGAGTTACAGCAAGACTTGGTTCAGGAAGAAATACGATTATTCCATAAGGGGCATAGGCTGGAATTTAATTCAGGACATAAAACTGACTAGTTCATGCACCTTTAATTCTATTAAAGCGCTGTTCTACTGCGACAACTAGGCAGCTGCATGTTACAGAGTGACCTCTTGGCTATTAAAACTGTCCAGAGATTCCTTGAGGGAATAACATGGCAGTTTTACAGCTCATAAAAGATTCTGTATCTTTTTGCTAGGCCCATAAAATTCTTTACTAAACACCTAAATGGGGTTTCATTGACCAACAAAATAAATCTAATAAACTATTTGAACGCAATTGTCTTGAACCAACACTTATGTTATTCTATAGTGACAAGAGAATGGCTCATTTTCATGGCGTTGAATGTAGTATGTTAACATTGTACATGTACTTTTTTTTTTTGATCTCCTCCAAATGCATTTATAGGTTATATATAGGGACACAGTGCCACACTTTCCGTCGTCACATGTTCTGAAAAGATTATGAGTTCATATTGGCAGCCTGGTTTTTGTTTCAGGACCAGAGGACTGGGGATCACATACTTTACCTGATGAGGGAGCGTAGACAACAGGATTTATCCGGCAGGCCATATTTCTACCACTCCCCCCCCATAAATAGTGAGATGTAACTGAGACATTTATGTTTAACCAACAAATGAATGTGATTTGAACAAAGTCTATAGTATTCAGGTCCAGTCAATTTTATTTGTATAGAAGCATTTGACCAACAAGGTAGTTATAAGTGCTTTATATTGCAGTAATATTCAGGTTGAGAGTTTGAAACATGTTTTAGTTTGTTTGTTTTAGATTCACTATTAATGTGGCTTTAACCTAAAAAGAAGGTTTTATTTCTATCTTTATACAATGTTTAGGCTTAATCATATCACAAAATAGGGCAGGGCGATATGGCCTCAAAGCTATATTGTGATATAACCTAAAGTATGTGCGATAATGGTAGGTACTGAGGTATAGTATTTTTTTCTCAATATTTGTCAAAATGACTGATTATGAGTATTCTCATTTTCCGGACAATTTGCAGCAGACCTTCAAATAATTTTTTGAATGCCATTTAAAGAAAATGTATTGTGCACGATTAAAAATAAATAAATAAATAAATAAATTCTTGTTCCAAAAAATGCAAGAGACAAATTCTGACAACAAAAATATTGATGAAGATATTTTAAATTAATTAAAGCTAAATATTATATAAATAAAGATGAAAATGTTCTGCTTTTGTGGTTATTAATACATTTATATCCCATAAAAAGAAACCTGCATATATTGATTTAAAAATGCTTCAAGTTCAACAGGTTTCTTTCTCGTTAAATGAAAAACAATCTTTAAACTTTTAATATCTGTTATATATATATATATATATATATATATATATATATATATATAATTATTATTTTTTTTAGCTATGTTCCTCCTTCAATGGACAACCTTGGATCACACAGCAGTTATAAGACATTCTGTGTTTCTGTTTATTTATTGCACTCACAGGGTCTCCCTCTACAACTTCTCCCTTAGTGTTTCGAATCACCATGACCAACTGAGCCTGGAAAGTTATAATCAGCACTGGACCCTGCTCCATCATCTTTCCCATGGCCAGCTGGAGAAGGAAATGAAAAAACAAAGATGTTGAAGCAGCAAAACATAAACTGCACAGAGTTGCAGGAATCCATATCAGTAACCATGGCCCAAGGTCGTTCTTTTAAGCCTTCATGATGGAGCAGAAATGCATTCATAGATAGAGGGATGCTACTACCAACCTCAGCACAGATAATCTCGAGTCCTAAAAGTATCACACATTAGGAAAGTGCCAAAAAAAAAAAAGTCTTTATACTCTAAGTTTCCAGCTCCTCCACAGCTGAGAAGTATTGAATTCTAATGCCATACTATTAATGACTGTATAGATTATTTAATTTCACACTTTCTACATTTCTATTAATTATTTGTGGCTGCCACAGGATTGGCTAGAACGTTTAACACAAACAGGAAATTGACATTTCTGTGCAGTCTTTCTGCAGCATGAAACCAAGCCTATGTTAACTAATCATCATATAATGACGTAGCTGAAAATGTAACTAAACATTTCCTGCACCATGAATTAGTGTGTGGAATGCTGGCAAATCCTAAACTGAAAGTAAATTGCAGCAGTTTATCACACACTACTCAAATGAAGACCCAACGTGTGTCAGAATAGTCTAAAATAACTTACGTCTATATTGTCAATGTCCAGAACCTTAGAGTGGAACTGAAGTCCCATAGCTTTGGCCTGCTGAATTGGATGTGCAAGCTGGCTGTATGTCTGTAAGTCAAGGCAGAAAGAAAAGGATGATAAATAAGACTGATTTAGATGTGATTCCAGTAGTTAAGAGCTATGGGCAGGATTCCCTGATTTATCCATGTTGATGTCCATACCGCTTCATAACACCAGTCCTTCAGTACCTCCAGCTCCCCTTGGACCATCGCCTGTATAACAGCAAAGCAAACATTGTGCTTACACATATTTTGAGGAAGAAGGATCTGATTTTGGTCCCCGCTGACTTTCTTTCTTCATAAATTGATACTTTTCCAGGCTCATTTTAAAGAAATTGCAGTCTTTTTCCCCCACTTATAAAGTATGACTTCATTAACTCATATTTAATCACGTAAAGACTAGGACAAGACTGGATGGAGAAATGCATGTCTAAAATGAAATAAAAACTGTATTCAACTCCACAAAATAAAACCTGACAGACACACAGTGAGCTGTGCTTTTCTTCAACATACCTCCAGAATATTTGGGATGATATCTTGTTCACATTGCTTCATGAAAGAATCCTTGTCAAAAGAAGGGTCCACCTTCACGATCTCTGTTAAAACCTCGGACATTTCTGTCTTTGAAAACAGACCACCTTAACGAAAAGGGTACCAGAAATAGGCTGTGTTTAAAATACAAAAGCAAAACAGGTTTTAACTGTTAAAGCTAAAAAAAACAGAGATTAAACTGGAAACAACTTGGCAATGAAAGAGGCTTTAAAATAAGAATCAGAATTATGACTTAGTTGTAGTAATTGAAATAAAGCTGACAGGAATCAGCACATCTGCTACGAAGCAATGTATTCTGATTAGATCTTTGGGTCTGATATCAACATCCCCAAACCTTTGTTCTCATACCGATGATGTCGGTCATCATGTCAGTGACGGCACGGGAAGCTCTGATGAAAACATTGTCGCTCTCGTCGTACTTCATCTTCATCTCAAAGAACCCTTAAGACAACAGAGGAAAAATAGATAATATTAGACAGTGAGTTAAACAGAAATGAGAAAAACTGTAAAACAAATGGACATAGTTTCTGTTATCATATGTTTATATAAAAAGCTTTTGTATTGTGTTCTAAGCAGTGCTTTGAGTAATGGCATTTAAGTATAATGACCTTACTAAAAGCTTTATTTTTCATGAAACGCAGTAATCTAATTAACTACTTTTGCCATCATTGCAATGATGGTACCGTTATTGGGGATGTAAAGTGGCGCGTTACTACAATGTGGTTGAATAAAGTGCAGCGGTATCAGGCTTTCTGACAGAAACACTTCCGCTGCAGGGAGAGAGCATGTGTCTGTGATGAGCCGTTACAAATACCGTGATGATTGGCTGGGTGGGTGGAGACCCTGAGAGCTCTCACTGTCTAAGATTAAGACAGCAGGCCAAGGAAATTCGAAAGTAAGTGTTTTCGAACTGGAAGTACCGACACTACTTCTCGCCTCGGCTTGGACAAGCTCATCTTCTCCTCCTACATTACAACCAGTGGTTTAGTCGTTAGAGCCGAGTATTTTAGTATACTTTTGTAATGTTTATATTCACTGAGAAAAAAGACATTAATCTACATACTTAGGATTGGATCGTGCTCTGTTCACTGTACAATATTACAGAAAGTTTCTTTTTTACCATATTTGTCTGCCTTAGTTTTGCAATTTGGTGAAAATTGTGTGATTATTTCCAATATTTTGTTTTTGTACATTTTTCTTTTTCTGCATAAGGCTTAAATCTTACTAAGTCAAGTTCAAATATCAAATGTTTTAAAATACTGTATGAGGTGTTTTTATTCTTCATTGAGTTACAAAATTATTTGGCGGTATAGATATAGAACATAACTATGTTACAGCACTTTAAATACGTCAGTTACTTTGCTGAGTAACTAGTTACTTTTACAGTGTGGCAACCAAGTTAAAAATCAATTACTTTTTGGTAAAAGTAATGTGTAACTATAACTAATTAGTTTTTAATGTAAGATGGCCAACACTCGTTCTAAGTTAGAAAGAAACTCCCACTAGGGTGATTTTGAGGCAAAATAAGGACAGATAGAATCATCATCATGCATAAATATGGTTACAGGAAAACTATTTTAAGAGAACACAAAAAAGCCGAGACAATGGGAGAGAGTGAGATATATAAGGTAAGCATTCCTTACTATTAAAAACCACATTGTTGTCCTTGAAGTCTTTCCACTGTTGGTACCATTTCGAGTCTTTGTGCAGCACCACACCCATAGCTTCCCTAAAGCAGACAGAAACTAAAGCTTAGAGCCCTCAATCAACTTGAACATCGTTATTAAACATTTTAGGACAAAGCAGAAAAGACAATCACTGCATCAAATAAATTATACAATGTCATCTAAAGTATAGATTTAATATTAACAGGCTTCAGTCTGAAAACTGCCAAGCTAGACAGAATTCTCAGAAATATGGATCCATATCTATGTTTGTACTTTTTTTAAAGTACATATTTCTAACTCAAAGGGGTGTTCCTCTCTCTCAGTATCAGAGGACTCAATAGGCACTCACGTACTCGTTGGCGTCGAAGACCTTTTTGTCCTCCCCTGCCCCCTTGGACGAGAACTCTGTTCTCTTTCGGAGTCGGACAGGAGGTCTGTAAGGCCCCGTTTGGCCAAGGTCGCCGATCTCCTTCTTCACACTCTCCACGCTCTAAAACAAGTGAGAAATAATACTGGTAACTCAGTTCTAACAGCCCCATTTCTCAATGTAATACAAGTCTGGTTTGCTTGATTTCATTAATGGAAAAATTAACAGAGCGAAAGGAATATACTGTAGTAAAGACAGAAATCCCTCATTGATTGCCTACCTGAGATATTGCTCGGAACGCACCCGTCTTTCCGAGCTTCTCTCCGCTCTTGGAGACAGTTTCTGCAGATGTCTTCGCTGTTTTTGCTGCTTCCTCCATCCCTTCTTTGATTTTCTTACCAATGTCAGAACGACTGACCTCCTCCAGCCCCTAGCCATCCACACAAATGAGCAAGAACGTTCAAAGAGAATCTACATCCACTCAAGTCAGAAAAACAGAGGCTACAACAAGGGGAGATGCATTTCACACGTACCTCTTTAACTGTCTCAGAAATTGTTCCAAATTTTTTCTTCAGAACCTCTGAGGTCTTCACTGTTTCCGATTCTATAGTTTTCTAGGAAAAAGAAAGGAGAGTCCACAAACAGTCAAAAGATGATAGAGCCAAAGAAGGACTAAAATGCAAGTGATTTTAATAGGGAAAGAGATGCTAACATATTTTCTCCGAGCTTGCTTCAGTGCATCTGACTCTTCAAGTTTTTTGGCCTCTTCCCGAAACTTCTTGATGTTTTCTTTCATTTCTTTGTTTTTGTTCAGCTCCTGCCTGAGGTTATCCAAAAATTCCCCCAAGAAGCCTTTTCTGCCCCCACCTTTCTCCCCAGACATACATCGCACCTGAAGATGTGAAGGCTGAGGCACAACAAAAGGATATGTTTAAAGTTTCATGTTACATCCATAAACATGTAAGCAATTTCCAGGGATATTTTCAACAAGGCAAATATTGGTGACTGGGCATAACAGATACATTAACACCGGATATTGGTGCATCTTTAACTAGAACTTCAAGTGTTTTAGATTTAGGTTAGGACTTTATAGTACATACAGAACAATTCCTGTTGCATTTTTCGAGTCATACTTCTTAGAGGCATTACTTTTTTGCTTAAAATCTTGATTTTTTCCATAAAAGTACCATCTAAAATAAACTTCCTCACTAGATAAAAAAAAAGTATTTACAATACATTAAACACAGTTTGCAAATATCAACTTAAACTGCTCCCCCCCAGAAGGATGACACATGAGGTACCGGTACCTGTGGAGATCCTGATGGAGATCCACATATCCTGTAAACATTGGTTCTGTGCGGTAGCAGCAGGTAGGAGGAAGGGAAGGCAACCAAACCTCTTCTCACACATATCTAAACAATTACAAGGAGGGTGTATGTTAAAAAGTGATAATGTACACCTAGGAAAGGTGTCCCTTAAAATTGCCTGATGACAGTTCTAAATTATTGCGCTGGCTCAAATGGTAACGGAGACTTAAGCAATATCACACGAGAGGGAGTGCTGTTGTGGCGAATATCAGCACTGGTGTGATTCGGTCGCAGGCACGAGCCCGCAGAACATATCAGCCCTCTTGGAATGTCTCTTGTCCAATCAAATTACTTGGTCGGAACTAACTGTTGTGTAATCAACGTTATATCACAGCTGTGGCCACGTTACTTGGCAACGCCGGTATACGGTAGATATTATATAGTGCGCTCAACTTATAAAAAAAAACGTCAAAATTTTAATTCTAAAACACATTAAAGTATTACTAATTGATTAAATAATTCTTTCTTTTGTAAGTGACCATGGTATAAGCGGGATAATGCCCTTCGAAGTGTCCATTATCAGAAATTAATGGATTTCGCGTAGGACCGTTCATGTCACCGCGTCGTCCATTATTTTCTGATAATGGACACCTCGTCAGACATAACCCCTTACATAAACTAGACATTTCAAACCAGGACAAGATTCTGATAAACTAATAGCAGAACATTACCAATGCTGCGATTTGTAAACCCTTTCTTTGATTTGTGAAACTTTAATAAGGGAAACTTTTTGCACTTTATCTTTATCTGGACCAAACTAGACCAGGCCTAGCTACTAATCTACATAATCCAGACATTTGAAAACTGAACTAGATCAGGGGTGCCCAAATTCTGTCCTTGAGGGACGCTATCCTGCATGTTTTAATTATTTCTTAATCAAATGATGGCTCATTAGCAAGACTCTGCCGAACTTTGCCATGCAGAGAAGGTAGTTGGAACATTTGGATCAGCTGTGCTGGAGCATGATTGAGTTATTAAAGTTTCAAAAATCCCAGAAAGCATTCACAAATCACATGCTGGTATCGGTGTAGAAAATTATAATCAAAGCCTGAAACGTTTTTTTGTTTTTTTTTTAGCTACAGTTATAATAATCTGGTCCAGATGCAGAAAAATATCCTTAAATCTGCCTTTATAGAAGTTTAAAAAAACTGCGGAAAGGTTTCACCAATCCCAGAGTTGCCTTTAATTGCACTATGAGTGTAAAATAATCTAGTCCACAGTTGAAATCTCTGAGATATGTAGTTCAGTAGCTAGGCCTAATCTAGTTTGATTCAGATGCAGAAAGTGCTGAAATCTGCATTTAATAACGTTTCACAAATCACGGAGTTGGTTTTCCAACGTTCTACTATAAGTGTATATAGTCCATATTTGACATGTTATGTCGTTTTTAAACTAGAGCAGATCAAAGATGCTCAGAGTAGAGACACATTTGATGTAATCTCATTTCCAGAATCGGAAGCTATAAACCAACTTCAGCCTCGTACTATAAGTGAACATTAAGGACGTTCCATGTCCAAAGATATATATCTAAAAAAACAGAGCTAAAAAAAAAGTTAGCTTATGCTACGTTGAACGGCTCAGTCAAACAGTGTCAGGCCGCCAAACGTCTACTATATATGTATGGATATATTAAAACTTAAAATTATCCTGCTGTCACATTATATTATTTAAATCAAGAGAATTAACCATGTCCCAAGCACCCACCTGATAATACTGACACAAGAGGGCCGCCATCTTGAATATAGTTCTGTAACATTCTTCCGGTGATGCCCCACGTCAGCGGACAGGAAGCGCTTTCAGATTCAGATTATTTCTCCCCAATAAAGATCCGAGTGGCCCATTATTTCTCATTTTGAAATACTCAAATGAAAAAACATTGATGGACATGTGGCTTAGAAATTATATCTCGTGTTTTGTCTTGGTTTCGAGAAGTTTTTTTTGCTGTGGTTTGAAACCAGGAAATGTGACTTTGTATTTACGGTTCGTTTTGTTGAGCCATGTTTGTTCTGGTAAATAGATGCATGCTCATATGTGCGACCTCTTTAAAATGGTTTATAAAAAAGGGATTCCTTCTTTTGCTCTTTAAACTTCACAAACATTCATTTCTATTAAAATTCTCATATGGTTGTTTTATCACTGAAAAAAAGATGAAGGCAAAAAAATTGAGATATCTTGATTTATTTAGCAAAACACCCTACTGAACAAAAGACAATGACAGGTGATCCGACAGAACAGAAAATTAAAAGATTGGTCGCTAAAATGTAGAACACCGGAATAACCAAAAACTTAAAAAATATCCAGTTACATTTTGGTAACTAAAAGTATTTAAAAGAAAACAGAAATTACTTTTACAAACATCTACTAAATAAAGTATACTGAAGGACATATCTGATGATCCAGAATGTTTTAGACATCACTGACTAAACTGTCTCATGCAACATGTACATGAATTATGCATTCCTGTCAATCCTAACATCAATCTCTCTTCCACTCAGACGATAGCCGTTCATGGTCCTGCAGGCACGCTCAGCAGTTTCAGGGTTGTCAAAACGGACCACGCCACAGCCCTTGGATTTCCCATTTTCCATCTTGATATCGGCATACTGGACCATACCTGCAGTGAGACGATGTAGAAAAGAAAAGTTATCGAAGTTCTGCTCTAACAGGCAAGGATATCTGAAACTAGTTTTCAATTTCCTTCAAAGAAAGAGAAGGTCATCTTACCACATGTATTGAAGGTGTCCTTCAGCATCTTCCAGGTGAAATCGAATGGCAGCTGAAAAGAGGAAAAAAAATGAATTTTAAGTTTAAAAACTCAGACACTTAAAACCTCTCTAAACTAAGACGCACTTCTGCAACTTACGTTTCTGACAAAGATCTGGCATCCCTTCCTCATGTTGCCTCCCCCACTTACAGGTCCTCCAACTACGGCGCCTCCGAAGGTATTCCCACCAAATCCACGATCCATATCTCCTGGGCGATCAAACTGACCACCGACACCTCCAGATCCCATTCGGTCCATCCCAGAAGGCATGCGGTCAAGGCCCCCGGAGGAGAAACGGTCAAGTCCTCCCGCAGACCCCATGCGATCAAAGCTGCTACCCATTCTATCAAGCCCGGTGTTGCTCATGCGATCCATCCCCATGGTGGAGCCAAAGTCCATGCTGCCTCCCATGCGATCCAGACTAGCCGGGCCGAGTCGGTCAAATCCTCCAGGGCCGAGGCGGTCCATGCTTGAGGACATGCGGTCCAGGCCCGGTCCGAGCCGGTCCATGGTTGGCCCAAGGCGTTCCATGCTTGCTGACATGCGGTCAAAGCCAGATCCCATCCTGTCCAGGTCAGACACACGATCAATCCTGTCCATTCCCATCCGATCCATTCCTCCCATGCGATCCAGGTTGCCACCCAGGCGGTCGATTCCAGAGCCCATGCGGTCCATGCCGAGGGAATTTCCTGCAGAAGAGAACACAAGAGGGCAAGGTATGATTAACTGAGCTTGAACAAGGGGTCACAGGGGGGCTTTGGAACAATCCATTAAGTACTGACCCATTCCTCTTTCAAAGGAGTCTCCAAAACTATTGCGAGACATTCCCATTTCATTTCGCCCAAATTCCCTGTCAAAAGCACCACCAATCCCACGGTCCATCTCTGACAATGCAAGAGATGAAACCATTAGAAACATCCAGCAAGACGTGAGGAGTAGCACGCCTGCTTTGGAGTCTTTGGCGACCTGCGACCCACTTACCATTCATTCTTCCCATGCCTGAAGAGCCAAAGCGATCCACGTTCATCCCGCCGAAGTTTTCCATTCCTAAAGACAATGATGAAACATCTTAATACTAAATCAATCATGTTCAAGGGTAAAATATTTAATATTATTAGGGTAAAATTGATCAAACCTATAACTTACCTCCTGCCATGCGTCCACCCACATTGCCATATCCCATACCATCCATTCCTGAAGAGAAAAGTGTTTTAAAGCATCCAGTTGTACTCGTCTTGTTTAACATATAGAAGAAAACTAAACCTCGTTACCTCCAGGGCCCATGTTTCCCATCCCACCGCCACCACCTCCTCGGTTGAGCATGGTAGCATCGATAGGCTGACCACCAGGCCCCAGGCCCAATCCAATACCACTCAGACCACCTGGTTTCAGGATAAAAAGATAAGGCGTTAAACTCCCATCTGCACAAATTTGCATTTTTAATGAACAAGATAGGATATACTTTTAACTTCTAATACTACATATAAACCTAAATGGAGAAAACACAAATTTTTCCAGAGGCTCTCAGTAATGAAATATTCAACACAATACAGGTGGGTGCGGTTTTTGTTTGCAATTACTGCTGGGAAACCGTCCACTATAATTTGAAAATTAACTGGTATAAAGAAATAAACCAGCAACGTGTACTTACGGGGGAGAGAGGACCCTCTATCTGGTTGTCCAAAGTCTTTAGGGAGAGATTTCTCATCCTGAATCAAGGACATAGAAACATATTCAAAATGCTCGGCATTGCAACAGAAGTGATCTAATTAAGTCTTTGCAACATACCAGTTTGACATGCATGGTCCTGTTAAACAAGAGCTGCCCATTGAACATAGCTGTGAGATTATTAAGGAAATACACAAGAGATACCAGGAAGCCAGGAAACAAAGAACAGTAAGAACAGAGTGTATTCAGCATCTGATAAAAGGATACAGACAGCCTGGACGGCTTCAAGGGGCATTTCAAACGTCACTGTGCCCATGCCTCTGCTTTTCCCGTCCCGGTCCTCCAAAATGTCTGCCCTCAAAACGACGCCTGCCATACCAAACACCTCCTTCAGCTTCTTCCATCCCACTTTATAATCCAGCTGCAACGACAATTGATGACATCGGTTATGAGAATGAGACTGGCCACCAGTTTTCCACTCTGAACACCAGCTTTACATACCACATACTGACAAGAGTGAACAAAGAAAAGAATCAACTTAATACAATAAGTTTAAGCATACTTTATCAAATTAATTTTTCAAATATTAATACTTAAGCCATGTTCTAATTAACTTCACCCTTTCTTTTAAATTAAAATACAACAGTATGTCAAACAGTGGGAGACTCACGTTGGCCACAAAAATGGTGCTTCCAATCCTGCCAGTCTGAAGACCATGAATGATCTCATTGGGGATGTTGGGGTTGTTCAACAAGCTGGGAGGAATGTTGACCTGGGGGCCAGGTCCCATGCGATCCATAGACCCCATGCCCCCCATTCCCCCGTGGCCTCCTAGGTGAGCTCCACCTTGTTGAGATTTGCTAATCTCTCTCTGAGCAATGACACCATCAGGGTCCTAGAAAAAAGAAAAAAAGAACTTATACACACACACAAACACACATAAAGCATTCTGGACTCTAGCTCCACAGACTGATGTGTCTGAATGCGTCTTCTTTCCCAGCAGCCTACCTCCTTCACTTTAAGAGGCCGCCCATTGAGGTTGTGCTTGTTGACAGTTTCCACCGCTCTCTTCATGAGTTCCTCCGTCCTGAACTCAACAACACTAACAGAAACATTTTCCATCAGACATGTTGACTTCTAGATAATTTTACCAACAGACATAAACCAAAAGTAATTGTTAAAATAAATATGGTGTACTTACGCACAACCCTTTTGATTGAAGTCATCAGAACAGGCAATAAACAAAGCAAAACATTCAAATTAGAGTTGATAATATTTTACTGGGTGTTTAATTTAAATGTGGAAAATAGAAATGTCATGCACAAGCAAAGGTGACTCACACAGAAAGTAGTCTGGACAAAATCTATGTAAATTTGACAATTTTACCCCCAACAAGTCAGTGACCAACCAGGTAATGAAAAATCAGTTTGTTCTCAAAACACCAAAGAATTCCACAATACGATAGGTTTCCACACCATTATAATATTTTTAAAAAGGTAAAGCTCTCCCAATTACATTTAACAAAACCATCTAACAGCTTTGTAACAACATCTTGTCGAGTAAACCCCTTAAATCATAAGGAGTGAATCCAGCAACCAAAAGGGAAATTGTGAGCTAATGCAATCCACAGGATTGTATACGAGTAATGCTGATGTCCTGTTTTAAAAGCATCAACCCTTCAGGATGGCCTCAAATCAGAGGCACAGACGACACCACCCAAAACACGCCTCCAGCACGTTATCTCAAGAACTCCACCGGGTTTCTATTTCTGAACAATTCCCAGCACTATAACTACAGAAACCAAGGCTGACAAACACATGTTTGTCTAGGTTTAATCATGTATTTTGATTGTATGTATTTGCACTTACCCTTGATTTGCCTTCTGCGTCCATTAAGTGTTCCACGTACGTTACCTCACCCACTACAAATCAGATTCCAGAGACGACACACACCAAGGGGAGAGAAGCCGAGAGAACAATGGGGGTTTAGAGAGGAAACAAGGAGGGATGCCGATGACACTGCGCTCTGACTGCTAGAGTCTTGAGCTGTCCCCCAGCACCTCAGCAGCACAATATGGTACAGGTCTACAAAAACAAGCTTAGATCTTTAAAAAGAAACTTGTAATAAGACTTCTTAGCCTGTCCTTGTGAGAATTCTCCAGAAACAACAGAGGCGATAAGTTGAATAAACCAACTGTTGAAATGACCAACGGCCTTCAGATTTGGCTAAAACACTGAAAACCACCTTCTCCATGTAGGGTACTGACCATTCAAATTAGAAAAATCCAGTACAAATCCTCAGCCTGTTTCAGGGCAAACCAAGTGGTGCTTTGTCAAATGTTGCCATTTTACACCTTGTGCTAAAGCCTCGAAACCTTCCCATCAGCTGAGCCCTAACACTGATCTACAACTACAAAAAGAAACATGTTCTTAATGACGACAAATTCTTAGGGAAAGGGTGTTTTTCTTTTAACTACAAACCTGTTCCAGTGGTTCAGTTACCAAAAAAAGGGGAACAAAAATAGTAAAATATCCATTATCAATTCAACTGCGACCATTGTCGATGTTCCAGGTCACCAGTCTGTTCACTCAACGTCTCAAAACAAGGACAGTACAAAAAGAAGCTGCTTCGTTTTGTAGACCTGTACCCCTCAGAAATCCCCAGCAAAGAGCTGTGTGTGGCACAACATGGAGATCTGCTGAGAAAACATTTGCTTGTCAAGGTCACACCTAAAAGAAGAAAATGCAATTTAACTCAACAGTTTACAGAAAACGAACAATTGGCCCTCCTTCTCCAAAAGAGACTGTTCTCTATATAACACATTCTTTAACTTAACAGTTCATTGCATTGCTAATGACATGTGATCAATTCCGATATCCCGTAACTATTCAACTCTTCATGCAAATAAAAGGCTAAAGTAATCTTTGCAGCAATGAAAATTGCTGCACAAACCTACTTTAAAATTGGACATGTTTCCAACAATTTAACCAAAATTAACATTTCAACATAATTACATACTCCAACTGATACCCCTTGTTTCAAAATACTAGTCTTGCAGCCAATTTTGTATCACTTGTTAGTGTAAACCTCATTATGCCATTCAAGACCCCAATCCATGGGGTCTTCACATTAATCAACTTGCATTGATAAGATCAACCCCCATTTCACAAACACCTCAAAGGTTACAATGACCCTTGGTGGCGACTCCATGTTCAATCCAGGTGCACAGCATTTGTACAAGTTTGCAGCAAACTCCTCAGTTCGTTGTGATGTTCCATAAAACTAATAAATCTGAAGTACCACTCCAACTAGGCCTTCAGAAGTGATGAGGTCAAACAATTTGACCCTGGATGAGGACCCCTGAAAAAAAAACAACAACACTAATACAAATACATAATTCAAGTCTCTTACCAAAACACCTTACCTTTCTCTTTCATCAAGTCTTTGAGGGCTTGCCATTTCACATCGTAGGGGATGTTACTGACAAACACTCGGTATCTTTTGTTGGGGTTGCCATAGGGATCGTAGCGCCCACCACCGCCTCTCTTGGGGGGTCTCTCCTTCCTGCTCGAACTGGACTCATTCTTTGGTTTTCCATTAACACCGCTGAAGCATAAAAGTTTAATCACCAATAAGCAAACAAAACTAGTAAACCTAATTCAATTGTCATTTTAAATAGTACGGGTTTTCATAAAAACATTTATTACCACTGAAATAACACATTTTAAAAACACTCAAAGGAAGTTACTTTTGGCTGCATGTCGACATGACTACGCTATGAGCACATGGCAAGGCCCCAAAATGTCGGCCTAAAAATAACGCCATATGAAAAATAAAAGAAAAAAATATAGTCTGAAACAAACAACAAAAACAATAATCATGTGTGGTCCCCAGATATGAAATTATCACTAACGTGATCGGGAGTCTGTGTAAATAGCAGTGTGACTCAAACCCAAAAAAATAACCTGGCGCCAGTAAATAGACGGACCCCAAATCCCAGCTCCATTTGACGATTTGAACTGCTTAAATTAAATAAACGTACCTAATTAAATTACAAATAATTCCCCTGATTAAATTGTAAAGAAAACATAATTTGGTGTTCCTGGACTCAATAATGAATAGCAATATATTAGCGTTTGCAAAACCGTTAGGCCTAACCAGCATGCTACAACAAAGAAAAGGGCGATGAATGGACTCACTCCTGCTGCTGCTGCTGCTGCTGCTGCTCGGTGGCCGTTTCGGTGTTGTTTTCACCCTGCTCGCTCGACATTTTCTTGTGATAATGAAAGTTGTGATAAACCCTACAACAAATTTAGAAGCCTGATATTACCAGATCGATTGAAGGTAAGAGGATAGTGTGTTGAAAGCTATTAAGAAGATGGCGGAACAGAAACTAGGATCAACTTTAAACGGTCTATAACTGCTTCCGGTGAGTTACTGCACAACAGTATTTCAAAATAAGAGCACAAGCCAATTTTTACCAAAAACATTCAGACGTCCTTTATCTGTCGTGTTTGTTTTGTTTTTGTTTTTTGTCGTGAGAAACGTTTACTTGTCGACAAAAGAGTAACAAGATTCACGTTTTGCGTATATATATAAGTGAAAGTGGAAAAGGACATACCTGACCAATAAATTAAGGAAACTACAAAGCACAACCAAGCCGTGATTATTCATATTTAAATCGCATCAAATCACAATTAACAGTTTGACAATGTTATATTCAAGCCCAGGTTGAATATCGCTAAGCTAAAGCTAAATGTTGAGGGATTCATCACTCTGAATATCTTGTCAATATATAATCTACAAATAAATCATGAACATTTACATATATAAAAATAAATAACTTTCCATTTAAAAAAGCAGTTACCAGCTCAATACCCTGCATATTTGCACAAATATATAACTATAACCGAATTAGAAGGAATACAGTGCCATACTGGATTAATTTGATTGATTGATTGGTCGGTTTTAACTGAACATTAATTGGACATGTCTTGCTAAATTAAAACTTTTTTTTAAATCGCCAGGGCTCAAAAGCGATCATACATTGCAATAGTCCACCTGGGCTTTGGCAAAATGGAGTATAGTATTGTCCAACTGTTAATTGTGATGTTATTTAAATATGAATAATCACGGCTTGGTTACAGTTATCAGCACAATGTAGTGAAACTTGGATAGGCTATTTGCAAATCTTTAAAGGAAACTTGTTAGAAGCATAAAAGAAACTTGGATCAGTCACTAAATGTTTAAAAAGAGTGAGAGAGAAATATAATGGAATGCCAAATGTTTATGTCATAAGAACAACTTGCAGAGTCCGTTATCAGACTAAAACGGCAAAAGAGTGCTTTAAGAGTTATTAGGTGAAACAGGAACCTGGGGAGCTTATCATTAAAGTAGCATAATCGTATAATCTAAGAATACATTATGACCATGTATAGAATATGTTTAAAAAATGAAAATTTAAAAAAGTATCAGTTAATGAGCAAAAGGGACACACACAAAAAACATCCCAAATTACTAAACTCCTCCACACCACAAGGTGGCGACTGACAAATCTTCTCAGTGTGGTCAGAACGGAATGATCGGCGTCGGTGTTTAGCTAGCTACCGATCTACCTTTAACAACAAATCTTTTTGTTAGTTTGTTTCTAAATAGTTTACATGTATTTCATATGCTGAAATAGTAACGATATTGAAAGATATCCAAAGATTATCGGGTATTTAGTGTATTTAAAGCAAAAAGCTTGATAAATGAATGCGTTAGCGTTTAGCTCTGTTGGTATCTGTTGTACTGTACCGTTCAGGGAATGAATGAGCGCCTGTGGGTTCGTGAACGGTAATTCTGTTTAACAGGCTGTAAAAAGCATTTATAAACAGCATAATAAACGCTTCGTAACCATGACCACCGGGGCTGATGTTCGGGATATTCTGGAGCTTGGCGGAACGGATAACGATGGTCCCATCAGTAAGAAAGATCTCATCAACTCAGATAAGGTGAGAGAAAGTTCAAATAGATCTGGATACTTTCAAGTAGACGTATAGCTTAGTAAATAGCATTCACGCTGTTATTTATTTCTGTTAAGTTTGATGTGTGTGTCTTGCAGATATGAAAACCGAACATCCAAGAAAGTTAGATTGTTATAGGACCAATACAAACAATTTTTAAAACAGAAATGTTGTGGACAGAAAGAAGCCTGGTTACTTGATAGTTGTCCATCAGAATTTGTTGACACCTTCCACAAGGAGGGTAAGCCACAAAAACGCTATTATTAGAAACGCTAAGGCTTCACACAGTTATGTAGATATGCATAATAGAAAATTGAGTGGAAGAAAAAAGTGTGATACCATAATGCCCATTACCAATCCAAGAAAATTCAAGAGTTTGGGGAAGTTTCACGAGGTACTGAATGCTACTGAGCTCTAAGAACCACCATACAAAGACATAACCTGGATTTAATCTACAACTGTTGCAGTACCTGTGTTAAGCAGCATAATGAAATGTTTACCTCGGCTCTTGAGGAAAAGGGGACTGGAATTTTGTTTCAAAGTATTCCTTTCAGATGAAATACAATTTTTTATTTAATTTAGAATTCTACAGAGGCTGATTGTGGAGCTTAAGTGGAGCAATACATAATTTAACTTGCTTGAGGTCTAGAATTAAGTTTCCATTGTCAGTGATTGTTCGCTAAACTTGTCATTAGCTAGTCCACATTATCTAACAAGTCCAACGTAAATTTAGTAGTCAAAGCAACCTGGGCTTCTATTGTGTCTCCACAGAGCCACAGTCTGAGAAACAGAATTTTGTGCTTTTATCAGCTGAAAGTCACAATGATTAAAATGTACATGAATATTATATGACCTTGTGTAATAAATATATATATTTAATACTTTCACTTTTGAATTGTAATCGTTAAAGAAATTTAGTTTTCAATGATAGTATCTACCTAAATCTACCTTTCACCTTGCTGATTTAAGCCTTTGTGCCACATTTAGTGCTACTGTTTGTAGGGATGCACCAATCCACTTTTTTTTTTGTTTCAGATGCCGATACAGATATCTGAGGTTCATAATCTGCTGATACCGATACGGTACTGATCCAAAAAGTGCTGCATTATATAAACTTTGTGCCATGAGGAAAAGGCACTAGGGATACAACGATCCCATATAATACTAATACTTGGCTATGAGTCCTTGACGATACCAAGGACTGATGCCGATACTTCTACCATGCACAAAAATACAATAAATTGGAGACATGTTTTTTTTTCTTTCTTTGCTTGTTACAATAAATTATGGTGAATTAGAAAAAAATGATAGCAAAAATAAAATTTGCAGTTTTAACTTTAACCGATAAAGAACATAAGAACAGTATCAGCCCCGATACCAGTGTTGGTGCATCCCTAGCTGTTTGTAAATATATATCATAAAGTAGTGTGGTGTGTGTAACACGTTCAGTTTACTTTAAAGGAGACATATTATGACTATTTTTCCACAATTTAAAGTAGGTCTAAGAGTTCCAGAAAACATGTTTCTGAAGTTGTTTGCTGGAAATAACTTGTAGGAAACAATAGTTACCAACCTGTATTTCTCTCTGTTTCAGCCCCTTGCAGATTGTGCTGTTTTCTGCTGATCATTACATGTTAATGAGCTGCTGTTAACTTGGCCACGCCCAACGCTTCTACAATCTTTGCTCACGCCCACCACTCATATAATGACTGTTACCACTATGTGTGAAAGTTATGGACATGGCTGCTGCAGTAGTTCAACCATACACACAAAAAAGGGAATTAAACCATGCAAGAAAAAAATGAGTTCAACCAAACATGTACACCATAAAGGTTGCAATTACTCTGTCGGTGTTAATAATAATAATAATATAGATGGGAGCACTGCTCTTCAGTGACCTGGATCTGTGGGCAGGCTGTACTGTAAACTACTGAATTTCCCCTCATGGGATCAATAAAGTATTTTTGATTTAATTGAAAATTAACTCAAAATATTTTTATTCTGATAATTCCACTCCCCAATGTTTCTGTCTGAGAACATAATACTCAGAGAATTCAGCAAAAATACTTCTGAGTGGTTATTGAAGAAATGACTTCAAGTTAGAAGAATAGATTTAACTGCTTACCTGGCACTCTGATATCTTCCTGAGACGCCGACTCTAAAGCCTTCCAGCTCCATCAGCGGACTCCAGCTCTCTAGCACCGCAGAGACCCCGCTCTTTGAGCTCCGTGCGGCGGCAGGTCTTCAGTCTTCCCCGCCCTTACCGCCAGCATCTTACCATCAAAAATAAATCCAACCCATGCCGCTCTTCTGTCCTCTTCCACTGGGACCCGATAAAGTGTTTTGAGCTCTTTAGAGCAGCCAAAAATAGAGCATTTTGCTTGGAGCTGCGACATGGTGTTTTCTTATCTGAACAAGTGCTTTCCAATCGGAAACTGTTGTTTACTGCTGTACCTGGTGGGTGGAGACAGCAATCACCTGGTGGGTGGAGGCAGCTCTGAGGAGGTGTGGATATTCCAATATTCCGGCTTTTGACGTAGAAAGCCGGACAGATTTTGAACACATCTCACTCAAAACAGCATGGATGTTTTTTCCCCCCAAATTTATATGCATATTTATGCACCAGAGACACACAATGACAACCCAAATCCCAAGAAAAGTGTTTTTTCATAATATGTCTCCTTTAATAGAATGCTTTGTTTCCCCTGCAGAAAAAATCCAAGAAAGCGACAGAGACACTGACCTTCAAGAGACCAGAGGGAATGCACAGAGAGGTTTATGCTCTGCTCTATTCAGATAAGAAGTATGGGTTTCTTCCACAACATACGTTCAGGCATACATTTGTTGATATTGTTACTTTACTTAATTGTTGACTTGCGTTTTGCTGTTGTAGAAACAGGAAATTAAATATATATATATATTTTTTTTTTTCTTAGAACACTTTAGAAGCCTTTTTCAGGAAGTTTGCTTTCAAGATGCTTTTGAAGTGTATTAAGTAGTTGTCACTCAGACACATTTGTGTTCATTATGCAATCAGACCATCATTATGATTTTGTCTGGGCAGTTTCATTGCAACTCACACTTCTTGTCTTACCCCCTTTAGTATTTTAACAAGCTGCAATGTTGGGCTGATGTTAACATTCTCCAATCATGGGGGTGAATTGTAATAATTCTGAGCATGACACTTTAAAGATGGGGAGATGGGACTACGTTAGCTTATTTGTTTGGCATCATTGTCCATTTGGAACCGCCACAGTAGTAACATAACATTGAGTTGTATCTCGAGTTATCTTCATAAAAAATAAACAAATGATAAAAGAAAATACTGATTTATAGCATTGCTAATTTACAGGTTTGCTGTTACTGATGAGTGTGTGTAAATGGCTGGTCCACACTGTTACTATTTCTAGTTAGATCATCCCATCTTAGATTAATCCTTGGATAGGATTACTCCGTCTCTTAAAAATGCCTTAAAGATAATAATATATAGTTATAATAATAATTAAAAAAAAAAACGTTTTTGATACTATTAAAGTTTTGTTTTCCCCCGTTTTTCCATAGAGATGCACCACCTTTGCTGCCCAGTGATACCACTCAGGGTTATAGGACGGTCAAAGCCAAGCTTGGATGTAAAAAGGTTCGCCCCTGGAAGTGGATGCCTTTCACCAATCCAGCTCGCAAAGACGGGGCCATATTCCACCACTGGCGACGGATGGCCGAGGAGGGGAAGGATTACCCTTTTGCTCGTTTTAACAAGGTGTCCTTGACCGATCCCTTTGCAGAAATTCAGGACAAACACATGAATATTTTGTTTGGCGTACCACTTTTTAAGTATGCCCGTACTTTTATGTTAAATTGTCTTCTTGTTTTCTTCTTTGGATGCCCAGACGGTGCAGGTGCCAGTGTATTCAGAGCAAGAATACCAAATGCATCTTCATGATGATGGCTGGACCAAAGGAGAGACAGACCATCTCTTTGACCTGTGCAAGCGCTTCGACCTGCGCTTCGTAGTCATCCACGACCGCTATGACTACCAACAGTATAGAGTAAATATCCAGAACTAGTATTTACTGCTTACAATACAAATCTCAAAGCTGAGACATGCCGTTGGCAACATTTTTTCTCAATTTACGCCTTTTTAGAAACGCTCCATAGAGGACCTGAAAGAACGATATTATAGCATTTGTGGTAAGCTGACCAAGGTCCGTGCAGCAACTGGAACCGAGCCCAAGATCTATATCTTTGATGCTGGCCATGAAAGGCGCCGTAAGGAGCAACTGGAGAAGCTCTTTAATCGCACAGCCGAGCAAGTTAGTACGCTTTTACCTTTCTTAAAATCTGACTCAATGTACTAAATGTAAGCCAGTTATTCTTGCAGTTACGCTTCAATAAATTGTTGCCCTGTTGAAAAGTTTATTTCATGAATTTTATGAATATGGCTTAAAGCTACTGAAAACCCCAAGTAAATTGCCTCAGAAAATGTGAATATTGTATAAGATCAATAGAAAGAAGGATTTTTGGGATACGACTTTAAGTCTACTGTAAACTATTTACATGCAGTTTATAGTAGATGCAATCATTATTTGGCTACATCGCCTTTTACATGAAGTAGGGTGCTTTTACATAAGAAAATCCGGAGTGGGCCTGACCATTGGTCTACAACTGAATGTAGGAGAGAAGAGAACTGAGTAGGCAGGAAAAGGGGGAGCAAATATGTTAACAATAGCACTGGTTGTTGACTGAGAGTGTTGTCTAGGGGTATCACGGTCTCAATTTTGTATCAAAATCGATCGAAATTACATTACGACCTTGCGCATCGAAATTCAAAAGAGGATTGCGATCACCTCCTCTTCCTATTTACTGTGCGTCCCACTCGGGACTCCATGACAACAATTAGCAAGTGACCGTCTATTTACTCAGATGTCCTCATCACAAGGAACCACACATTGCATTTTCCCTAACAAGTAACTCTAACCAGTTCTCATACTACTCCCATCAACACCTGATAACCTTTTAACTTCCTGTATCACATCCCCCGTGATCAGAGCGCACATCTACAGAGCACATTAGTTGACGCAAGCAAGTAGCTATTGGCTAAGCTACAGTTAAAACATGGCTAGGATAGATGAAGCAGCAGAGCTAAAGCCGCTCCTTCTACTCTCAAATCCCCAGTGAGGAAATTTTGAGTTCCTGCAGAGTTAAGAATGATGGAGCACTGTATCCAGTTGTTCTGCAGTAACTCTAAAGAATCACTAGATGGCAGCCACTCTCTGTTAATCATTTGTTTTATTTGAACAAGACTTTTGAACGTTATTTCTAATAAATTATTTCAATTTTCCAATAATGCCTAATGTGATACATTTCACAAGAATAATAAAAAAATTGCATCAGTTTTGTCTTTTAAAATGAGATTTACTGTACAAAATGTATTGAATTAAACCAATGACCGTAGACTAGTCTAAAAATGACATGGGTCTCTGTACTGTTAAATTAAAAAAACAAAAGAATTGAAAATCGAATCGAGGATTTGGAGAATCGTGACACCCCTACATGGTGCTCACTGACACTTTCCTAACCAATAAAGTGAATATATTAGCCACTAGTTTTTATAATATATATATATATATATATATATATCAATTTATATATAATATAATGGCATGCATTGGATATAAAAAAAAGTATTTTACCTTCTTTTTCTTGCTTTATCATATCAGTAGCTTTCTACCAATTACCAAGTAAATTAGCAAAAACCAGGAAAATTACCAAGTGAACCTTTAATTTCAGAAACGAAGCTGATTTCAACTAAATAATGACGATTAAATAAAAAATACTCAGGATAAAATGCAATTGCAGCATGAAGTCTGTGTGGGTAGGTCTCAGTCAGACTTGCAGATATGGACGCTGCAATTTTCCTCCGTTCCTTCTGCTAAACTGTTCCAGTTCTGTCAGGTTGTGCGGGGTTCGGCTGCAGTCCTTAATCGCCTGAGACACAGCCTCTGCAGTCAGGTGATCTCCTTTTCACTCATTAGGAGACTTAAATCACCAGTTGGCTCTGTTGAATCAGGTCTATCGCTTTAAAGTCGGTAATTATAAATGCAATCAGCTATTATAGTTTTGCTATTTTATATTGATTGTGCTGCCCTCTGTATGTCTCTCAGCTCATTGCATTGTAGCTCCAGGTTGCTTTAATAGCTGTCTTTAGCTCGTTTGCTCTGTTGGTTTTGGTCTCTTCTTTTCTTTTGACCATACTCCAGGTCATGTGTAGTTGCTGGAATCCCAAGCACCTTTAAATGGTAATATTGGTATTGTCGACAGGTACCATGTTCCGTTGGAAATAAAATCAGCATCTTCATAAAGCTAGTCAGCAGAGAAAGACTACTGACTGCTAACTTAGACTTGATAAAACACAGTGGACCAACATCAGGAGATGACATTAATAATCATCATTCACTGTGGAAACTTCCCACTGGACCTCCAGCTACGTGGATTCTGTGTCTCTTTATTCTTCCTCCAGACTCTGACCTTGATTTCCAAACGAAATACAAAATTTACTTTCATCTGAACAGAGGACTTTGGACCACTAAACACGGTTGATTAGAAGGGATTTAGGAAAATATAATTAAGCCAAAATATTGCAATAATTTTTGTATTTATTTTCAAAAGATATGTGTCAGTTTTTTTATTTTTTATTTAAACGGAATCATTAATGATGACATTAATTTTTGTAGTAAAATTAAAAGTATCACCGCTAGTTGGTGGCTGTTTTCACCGCCTTCATCCCAGTCCATCTAGTTACAAAACTGGGTGCTTTATGTATGAAACAGGGTGGAGTGTTAAAGAATGCCGTGACAGTTTTTCTACAGTTAAATCACAATATATATTCTTACTCAATATATTGCAATACATGCATACCATATCACCAGATTCTTGCCAACACTCATCCCTATTGTTTGGTGCCTATTTTTCTACTTTGCCCAGGTAAGATGTTAACTCTGTAGCTGATGTCTTGGATACACCTCTGTGTGTTAACTCTGAAAACACGAAATTCAGTGACAAACCACACCATGTGAATCTTCCCCCTCACACTTATCCAGAGACTGAAGTTATCACTGTTGCTCCTGTTTCTATCACAGTTTTTTCTTCCACTTAACTTTACATCAAAATGCTTGGATACAGCACTCTGTGAACAACCAGCTTGTTAAGCAATGATATAAATGATCTTTTGTGGCTCTTTATGGAGCAAGACAATGACAGTTTGCCAGACAGCTATAGTTTGGGCCATAATATGGCCATAACACATTTGCATTATTTTTGTCTTATTATTGGTTTAATGTAATATATTGTAGGGTTTATATCAGCTGCAAGGCATAATCATTCAAATGAGCAGAAACAAAGTCTCAAACCATATCACTCTGTGTTTATGTATCTATAAGATAAACAAAATATTTTCTTATTAAATTAAGGTAAAAACATAACAATTTCAATGATATTCAAATTTTTCAACATGCACCTTTGAATGTATTTTCTTAGCGCTTTGAATAATAAACTGCACCTCTTTTGTTTGTCCTTTAGGTGGCAGAAGAGGAATATCTCATTCAGGAGCTAAGGAAGATCGAGAATAGGAAGAAGGAGCGGGAGAAGAAAGCTCAGGATCTGCAGAAACTCATTAAAGCAGCCGACACAACTACAGAGCTGAGGCGAGCTGAGAAGAGAGTCTCTAAGAAGAAGCCCCCTCAAAAAAGAGATACAGAAAAACCAGTAAGCTATGTAACTGGACAAACATTTAAAAAAAAACTCAATAAAATAATTTATTAGAAATATAAATTTTTTTTCTTCATTCTGTTTGTTTTAGCAGGTGTCACTCACATAACAGTTATTAAAAAATTGCATCAAAGTAACAAATGACTCAGATTTGTTCCAGCATATTTGATTGATTTTTATTCCATGTCCCTCCAAAGTTCAAAATCAAATAAAATTTCATATCTAAACAATTTCTTTTTCTCCAGGCTGTTCCAGAGACAGCTGGCATCAAGTTCCCTGACTTCAAGTCTTCAGGTGTCACTCTACGCAGTCAGAGGGTGAGCTTTGCTTGTTCTTCCCTCCCAACTAACCTGCTGTTGAAGGAAATCCACTGCTTTAAAAACCTAGTTGCTTTCAGAGCGTCTTCTGAAATAAAAATCCAACTTGAAACTGGGCTACTCAGGAATATTCACACAGCTTTCTTTTTAAAGCCATAAACAACTTTTTAGAAAGTGTTTTTTTTTTTTACTTAGTTTTAGCATCAGAAGCCTCATGGCTTGATTCTAAATTTGATGTATGTAGGTAATAGGAGTTTCAAACTTATCTCTTATTATCACTTTGATGATTAAATCTGTTACCGAACAGCTAATATCTGTAAAAGCAGCAAGAGGACCCTTATTTATCATGAAGACTGATGAGTAGCTTTTGATCTCAATGGAAAATGCATTAGCACAGCTGAGGAAGTGGAGAGCCCCTCTAGCTAATCAGTCAGATGCAGTTCACTGGATAAAGACATTTTGATCTGACCCGCTGAAGTGCATTTCATAGGAATTAAAAGCCCTGAGGTGGAGCCGTTTATCCTAATATTGCCAGTACCTTAAATCACAGCCCTGCGCTGCTGCCTCTCCCTCCCTCTCTCTCTGTTATTCAGATGAAACTGCCAAGCTCTGTTGGCCAGAAGAAGATCAAGGCCATTGAGCAGATCCTGGCAGAGCAAGGAGTGGGTGAGTATGGATAAATATTAGCAATCAGCTAACATTTCATAGTTGTACATGTTCAGGAGTCCTCTGCAGTAAATGTGAGTTTGAGTAGAGCAGGAAAAGGCACAACTTCAGTAGATTAGCAGGGTTCCCAGTGCAGTCCCTAAACATGTGGAGTTTTGATGTCAGTATTTTCCAGGTCCATGGAAAAGTATTTGTTTCCAAACATTACTTCTCTGCTCTGACCTTCCTTCCTTCCTTCCTTCCTTCCTTCCTCCCTCCCTCCCTCCCTCCCTTTCATTCCCATTTATGCGTTGCTTTTGGTTGATCTTTAACATACCAGTAAAAATACATAGCGTGGGGGATATGAATACTTAGGCACTGGATTTTTTTTTTTCACTCAATATGATTTGTTGAAAATTAATTCCTGCATCATCAATGTGTCCTTGGTAGTTTACGTTAGTTTTATTTTTTTAAATAATTTATTTATTTTTGACTGATAATAAGATAAAAATGATATCAAATCAAACAGAAGAACCAGCAACAGTTAAGATATAATCTAGAGATGAATTAATTTTACGCAGACTGAAATAAGGTGAAGAGTGGAGCAAATACGTATAAATAGCTACACTTTTCACTAATCAACTGGAAGGAAATATTCAGAAATATGCAATCTTCTATTACAAATAAAAAAAAGAACTTGGACTATTTAAACCAAATAAAGGCAAAACCTTTTTCATTTTAAAAAAAAGATTTTTGATGCCATTGTAGAGATTATTCCATAGATTCCCTCCTAACTAAATGTGTGCTGCTTCACACTAGTCAGCAGTGGTGACATTTTGTACATTAATTGTCTTCCAAGATCATAAATCTCTTTTTCCAAAGAATATGTGAATATTTACAGATCATAAGTATTAATATTTGTTCTGTTTAACACATTAGTGAAAGTACTTAATTCAACCGATGACTAAAGCTTAAAATTGACTGTATCAACCTCCATATTAATTAGAGGATTTAGTAGACGGCTGCAGAAGTATGCACACAACCTTTTACTCGCCACAACAGCGTCACAGCTTTAAATATTTTTTTTCAGTCAGAGCTGCTCAAGCTGACTCATCATTCATCTTTTCTGTGCCTTGTTTCTTTGGATCTAGATCTCAACCCCATGCCCACAGAGGAGATTGTCCAGATGTTCAATGAGCTTCGTAGTGACCTTGTGCTCCTGTATGAACTGAAGCAGGCCCACAGCAACTGCGAGTATGAACAACAGATGCTACGTCATCGCTATGAGGCCCTGCTTAAAGCAGGAAGTGGGGCTGGGAGTGGAGGTAGCGCAGCAGCAGGAGGAGGAGGAGGAATCGCTGGAGTCCCACAGGGTGGGGATCTCAGTGCTATAAACTGCACTGCATCATCCACTCCAGGCGTCGAAGCTCAGTCATGGCCCAACGTAGATGATATCAAGGTGGAAGCCAAGGAACAGATCATTGACGTTGTAGGAGCGCCACTTACCCCAAACTCAGTAAGTATAGACCGAGCCAGACGTTACTGAAACATCACAAACACGGGTGTGAGGCTACAGTGTGCATCTTTGGGTTGTTTTATAGATAGTAAAATTATAACTTTACCACATTAAATAACTCATAACAAATGCTAATGAGGAATAAAATGCTGCTAAATAATGATTTTAATTGTAGATTTTTTTGTGTTCTTTGGGAGATTATTGATGATTCTGTGCAGAAAGGAGGAGTTCATATTTATTTTATATATTCATCTCTTTACCCATCCATCCGTCCTTCGGTTTTTTGCAGCTTCCATATTAAAGCCTAACCATGTTTGAAATATCTTCCCTAAATTTTCAGGTTTTCAGAACTGGAAAAATACTATTTTTGACATGAGAAATGTATTGGAACTCTGTAATACATGTTTTTTTTTGTGTTAAGAGGTGTCTTAGTGGGCTTTACATGGTCACAGGAGAGGGTGTGAATTCTGACACCCTGTAACATCATTGTCCCTCCATATCCTATTGCAGCGCAAGCGGAGAGAATCAGCTTCCAGCTCATCTTCGGTAAAAAAGGCGAAGAAGCCCTGATGAGAGCTGCGGCTCATCCACTCTGGAGGACAAACAACTGGGTTACTTATCCTGATGATAGCGGAGTGCCCAGGAGTCTTAAGGCCAGACAGGATGGACACAACCAAGGCGGTCACCATATTACCGTCCATTTACGCAGACACACCACCGACCCCACACAAGCACAACCCCTCACCTACTAACGAGACCTCTCCAAAGCCTCCCCGTCTGGCCGTGACAAAGGCAATGACTGAGTGACATTTCATTCCATTACTGCTCGTCTCTCTGCCTCCACCACCGGTTGGCCGTAGATGAGGCAGGAGCAACTGTAAATTGCAAGGCTGAACTAATCGGGACACGGGGAAGAAGGTGGGAATGACTGGGTAATTGAAATGAATTGGAATGAAAGAACAGAGCAAGGGAGTGGGTGGACCTGGAGCAGTAATGCTCATTGGAGTCATCTAAATTTTTTTTTTTTTTGGTAGCTTAATAAAGCAATGGTGTTTACTGGAAATGTGTTTTAGTGTTGGCTTGTAGAACTGGCTCCTTCTAGACCTGGAGTGGGTTTTGTTCTCTTCCATCTGTCTGTTTTATGTTGATCTTAATGTTCATGTTTGATTACTTTGAAAATCCTCCAGCTTACAAAAAGCAAAAAATAAATATCCGTTGTTTTTTTTTCTAAATGCCTAGTTGTTTCTTTTCAGATGATGATGATGACTTGGAGGGTAATAAGCGTTGAAAACAGATTTTGTTCGGAAAATTGTAGGATCTTGACATTCTTACCTTACCTGTCATCTAAGTTAAGTGACAACTAATGACTCCATTAATATGATAATTAAGCAAAGCCAGTGAAACTTCATTAGGTTTCCCCTTCTCATAATATTGCTAATTGCTTGTCAATTATGGTGTTTAGCCTACTTAGGCATTAATTTCTATGCAAATTTTGAATATGTTTGCCAGGAGAGAAAAGCTATCTGATGTTAGTCAGTCAGGCCTTGCAAAAGTATAATTACCCTTTAGTTTCTTTATGAGTAAACAACCAAAAACGTTATTGTGTTTTATTAGGATTTTACGAAGAAAAAAAAAAACAGTAGTTCATGACTAAAGTAAAATGAAAAGAACACTTTTTTTTAATGTTCACCAATAAAAATGTCTAAAGTGTGACATGCATAGTCAGTACTGTTGTGATATCTCTTACTAAAATCAGGCACAAAGAAGTCACAGAGTTAGAAAATCACAGTATGGATACAGCTGGTCTATAGGCCTTTCTTTGTCAGAGAACCTTGGTGAACAAGCAGCTTCACAAAAACAATGAAACATAGCAGGAATGCCATATTGTGAAGAAGTCAAAGCAGGATTAAGTCGTGAGATAATATCCCAAGTGTCATAATCTCCTTCAGAACTGCTCAAATAATCTGAGAATGGAAAGCGTGGCACAATGGTAAACCGATTCTGTTTGAAGATACAACTCATGCTACTCACATAATCGGCAAATATTGCAATGGAATTAAATATTTCATATTTCTACATCCCTCCTGACATCACCAGGAATCTTAGTGCCCCTTAGCGTCTTTGGCAGGTATCATTAGGTTGACTCATTACACCTGAAATATACTTTTCACAAATTCGTTTTGAGCAATCTTGTACGATATTACAGTTTTACTTTATCGCTTAAACATGTTTTCTTGAAATCTCCACCCATTTTCTCGACACCTCGAACATATTCAGAAATCTCAACTACGTTTATAAAACCCCAGGCTTTTGTCAGAGTCAAACTATTGCCTCAAAATCAGTCCTACACTCAAAACCAACTCATGCTGAACTCATACACAGTGAGTAAAAAGTAGTTCATCACTTTTATCCTGCCCAATTAATCAGATCACATCACAAGATAGATGTGTTGAGTTCTGAGTTGTGCTATGTAAAAGATGACAGCTGTGTTTTAGGTTCACATTTTTGGCTGCCAGTTTTTACAGTTTTGCTTTACAAGTGAGAAACGTTTTTAGTAAATCAGAATGTATTTAAGGTTTTGATTAAAAAAAAGTTTTGCAAATTGTCTCTTGGTACCAGAACAGTGTTTAAAGTTATCCAAATCAGTTTTTGATTCGAAAAATATGTTTATGCAACTAATAATTTGGTTTAGAGAATGGAGTTGATTGTTTTAGCAATCAGACAAACTGTAGTACCAAACTTGCTGATTTTCTCTTTTACAATGTAAAAGAGAAAATTTGCAATATATTGTTACGATTACTGGAAACTTACCAAGACATGATCACAGTAATCAGAGAAGCAGCCAAGCCATGTAGGAAGTATTTGGAAGAAAGAAGGATGCGGCAAAATGTGGCTTTTTGCCTCCGTCTATGGCAGAACACTTACTATCCCTAGAGTGAAACAAAGTGGTGGCAGCATTATGCTACAGGAATTTCTTTCTTCTTCGGAGACCGTATGTCAGGATAGGCTGGGAGATGGATGGAGCTAAATACACGACAATCCTTAAAAAAAGAAAAAAAACTCTGAGCAGCTGCAACAGATTTGGTGACTTTTCCAGCAACACTATGACCCTGAACATACAGGTGAAGCTGTAATGGAACAGCTTAGATCAAATCGTATTTATTTATTAGAAATCTATATATAACTGAACTTTTTAGGCAAGAGTTGAAACCTATAACTCTCAGATTCTGTCAGGGGGATAATTTTTAATCTTTCGTGCAAAGCTCTGCAGCCTTTCAGCTAAAATGGTTCTATAAATGATTCACTAAGGGGGGCAGAACACCACATTTTTTAAAATTTTCATGTATTCTAAAAATGTATAACCTTTATCAATTCCCTTTCACTTCAAAATGATACACTTCTTTGATGTGTTGTTGTGCAGTAGGGATGCACTGATATCGTTATGGGTATCGGGCCAATACCGCTCTATCGTACTTGTTAAAGTTAACTGATACCATTAACCGATACTTAAGATGTGGAAATTGCAATAATTTCACAGAAAATGTTTGATGTTTTTTTGTTTTTCAAATTGCTCATTTTTAAAACAAAATAAGTTTTACATTTACATGTCTAAGATTTAATATAAGATAGAAATGGTTTTAGCAAACCTGTAGTCAGGCAAGAGTCTCACTTATGAGTCTGAGGTTATCATTTGTATTTATTACAAAAACGTGTAGAGATTCCTCAGATCTCTCGGAGACTCTGCTCTTTGTACTGCAAACATATATTTTAGGTCAAATCTGATCAGCTGAAAAAACAAGCTTCAGATTTTATATCTACTTTAAAATTTGAACTCTGTATACAGTAGGAACAATATTTTATGATTTTGTAGAATTTTTGTCATAATTCTAAAAATAGCTTCTTACCTGTATTTTTCTCTTTAAACTCCAAAAATAATAAGAAAAATGTTGCCATCTATTGTAAGAATTATATGTCCTGCAATTTGAAACAAACCTTTTAATTGTATGCCTTTTGAGTCCTTTTTTTAACCTAATAACCAAAAGTTGGACGTAGAGTTATTGTTCTTAGTGTTGCTGTGATTTTTATTGAACATTTAAATACTTTAGTTTTGAGTGTTAACTCATCTTAAAAAATAATGTAAAATCTTTGTTTCATCTTCAAATTTAAAACCCTTTCTTTTTGAAATCATTATTCAATAATGTAACCATAATCGACCAGTTTTTCTTTATTTACAGCTTTGGGAAGAACTGCTAAGGTTACACTAGTATACCTATTCTAACTCTGAAGGCCATTCGATTGAGACACAGAGAGAAAAAGAGTGAGAGGAGGCAAGTAAACATGGGTAAAATGGATTTCCTGTGTCTATATTTCATGTTGAAAATTGGCTCATAAATCCAGTGGCTTGATCTATGGAACTCGTCGTTGGCTGAAAAAACCTCCGTAAATGTGTAATTTCTCCCTTGACAGAACACAGCCGAAAGGCTATCTTTCTTTTGCCTCCTCATCCTCCTCCCCTCTCTCAGCCCTTCTTCTATGTCTTTCATTCTCTCTCTCTCTCTCTCTTTCTAGCAGCCGGCTGTTGGATTAATACTCTTCCCCCTCCTCTTGTCTCCTTTCATGCTTCTCTGATATCTTCTTTTTGTCATTGCACATCCATTTATTAAAACTGGAGCTTTCATGCAGAGCTTTACAGTTAAGCCATCTCAAGTCACAAGGCTGGTGTAAGATGAAAATACAAAATGAAACGGTTATTAATACAAAAAAATACTCTAGTCTAAATAGAAAATAGGCAGGTAGAAAAGTATCGTCAGCCATGTGCGGATGATAAAGACCCCCAGTAGCCCCAGTCTTACTCGCCCTGCCATGTACTGCATGCAGGTTCTGATGAGAAAAGCATGAGGCAGAACACCACAGGAGAGTGTCTCATAATGTGGCTGAGATGGGATCTCTTTATCAAGGAAAGGCCGAGGCTTTAATCATGGCCTAAGAGGTGTGCTGGCTTTTCATCATAATTGAACTGTAGCCAGGCTAATCGTTGGCATACGTCACTGTCGACCAGCTGCTCAACTGCACCAGAGGGCGAAACCGGCAGAGGGGATAGGAAAGATGTGAAGAAATGTGATGGAGCCATGGTGTATGAGTTGGCTACCAGGAGGGCTGCTCTGAGTAGATTGATTTTTTTTTTTTTTTTTTGCTCAAGTGTGACTTGGAGCAAAGTAGAACTCCCTCTATAACATTAAGTGGACAACAGTGACAGTGAATTAGAACAAGTGATAGAAGTTACAGTGGGGAAAATAAGTATATGATGCACTGCCGATTGTTCCAAGAATGGAGAGGTCTGTAATTTTCATTATTGATGTTGCCTACCTCAACTGAGAGAAACAGAATTAAAAAAATCAAGGAATTCACATTCTATGATTTTAATAAAGATTGATTAGGATTTTATTGTAAACTGGCAAAAATTCTGTCTCTCACAGACCTGTTAGTTAACGTTTTATGACACCCCCTTTTCTCCACTCACAACTTATATTAAAGCAACACTAAATATGTTTCCCACTTTTCCCTCCTATTGGTTGAAACCAGAATTTCAACTGCCGTAATCAATCCTGTCACAGCTTGTTGTTGCTGGTAAGGGTTTGCAGATAACGATGTCATCATCAGACAAGGAGGTGATGTATTTTGCATGTTTTTATGAATGTATTATTTTTGGCATTTGAGTAAAAAAGAAAAGAAAAATATTTTACTCTTGCTTACTACTTTTTTAGATAGTTTGAAACAGTAAAATGAACCAACAACAATATTACGATAGTTCAGTTCACACACAGATTAACTCCCAAAACTTACCTAATGGCTTAGCATACCGTGATAACTTTTGAGAATTTTGTTGTGCAGACAAGGATGACAACATTTTTTTGTTTCAATTTCTACATAATTATCTGTGTCCTATCCTTGTTCCCCCTATCTGCTGTTGTCATTAAGCAGACAGAGACCTCCCACCAGTGACTACCCAAAAAACTAAAGTTGCTTAGTGCAGTTTCTGATCGGTCTGGTGCTGACTGCTGAAAGAGGAGCAGCCTCTGTCTGAGCTCCTGGGGCTGTATTCACAAAGAATCCTGGGGCTAAAAGTAGGTCCTAAATGCCACATTTAGGAGTAACTCCTAAAAAATGTGGGTGTGTCACTCCCAAATTGAGGACTCCTAGTTTCTTAAGATAAAAGTAATTCACAACCCTTTTTAGGGCTAAAAGTAGCTCCTAAGTCTGGGAGTCCTCAAAAGAAGTCAAAAGGACTCCTAACTCCCTGAGACCTATTCAAAAAGACTCCCAAAATGGCTGCAGCCAGACGCAATGTGTTGGACACTCTGGATGATTCTGAATTGACCAACGATACAGACTAAATCGTGAAGGTATTGAATTTTCAGTCTACCCCACAACATAAGAGACTCACATTCATACAGCTCCTTCAAATTTCAACTTAAAAATTGTCTGAAGGAAAACCAAACCTGTATTCATCAGTAGATTGTCCTCACAGTGACATGTTGTGTTTTTTATTTCTGTTTTTATGTTCTCCTTTTCTCTCTATGTTTGCTTGTTTTGTTTTTGTCTAGTTGTTAATGTAATACTTTGCCTTTTTTCTATTGTTTTTTCTTACCTGCCTAGGGACTGCAGATGTAAATTAGCAATGGTGCTACAATCTGGCATATTTACTGATACAACTTGTTGTTGAAGTTCATTAATATGCACTGTCCCTATTAAATAAAAAAAACCTAAGCTCCTCCTCCTGCTGCCTCGATATCTTACCCACAGCTTTTCCCTGTCATTAAGCCCGATCTGATTCAAATAGATAACACATCCTTCCTGTCAGGTGTCTTCCCCCAGGTCCTCAAAATGGCAGTTATCATACCACTACTAACGAAGAACAACTTGGACAACACATTAATGCAGAACTACAGGCCAATCTCTTATCTTCCATTCATCAACAAGATTATTGAAAAATCTGTGTTTCAACAATTAGATAAATTCATAACAATGACCAACAGCTTTGATAATTTTTAGTCTGTTTCCGTGCTTACCACAGTACTAAGACTGCCCCTGTCAAAGTTTTCAAATGTAAATTTTTATTACATTTTAAAGAGAAAAAAAAGAAAAGAAAAAGAGCCCCCCCCCCCAAAGGAAAACCCCCAAAACACTCAGCACATCAACAATACAGCACAGATTTGACAAAAACCAGCATACTACTTAGATACATAAAAATACATTCCCTTCTGGATTCTGTTAAACTTAATCACCCCCCCCCCCTCAATAAAAAATAAAAACGTATTCCACATATCCAAATATGATTCTTTTCCATTATGTATTTTAGCTATCAATAACTCAAAAGATGCTATATCAGTCATAATCATGACCCGATCTCTACATACCGGCCTATCCCGACTCTTCCAGCTGCGAAGAATAATTCTGGCAGCTGAAATAAAACCCGTAAGAACCAGTGCCAGATTTTTTTTAGATATTTTGGGTACACATGACCTGTCTCCTAATAAACAGAATTGATCAGATTCGGGCAGAGGTGACCTAATCCATTCCTGCATTGTCTTAATTATTACTTAATTATTACAAAAAGGCTGGATAATAGTACATAAATCAATGTACCTTTCCCAATTCCTCATTTTCAACAAAGATTATTCTCCAATAAACTTTTTATCAGAATCAGAATCAGAATCAGCTTTAATGGCCAAGTATGACACATACAAGGAATTTGACTCCGGCAACTTTTCTCTCCAGTACAGAACTTAAATAAGTGAAATAAAAAAGGAAATAAAAATAAATACAAATAAATAATAAAGGATAATATATACACCAAACCGGGGTTATTGTACAGTAAGTATATACAGCAGTGCAGAGTTATAGTTTATTGGTATGTGAATGGACTCACACTCTGTGACTATTCAGAGTTCATCAGAGCGACAGCCTGAGGGAAGAAACTGTTCTTATGTCGGGTGGTTTTGGCGTACAGCGCTCTGTAACGCCGGCCTGAGGGGAGGAGCCTAAACAGATTGTGGGCAGGGTGTGAGGGGTCAGTGGCGATTTTTCTGGCCCGCTTCCTGACCCTGGCCTTTATGAAGACGAACTGGCGTGAAGTAATATCTGTGGAGTATCTTATAATGTGTCAACTTTCCACGTGCCTCTCTAAACCTTTTCAAAGGTTTCAATAACAAATACAGACTGTTAGAACCACAGTGCTGGTTCTGTTGGACCTCAGTGTGGTGTTTGACACTGTTGATCACAAAATACTACTGGAACGAGTGGACAGCTGAGACAGCCGATACAGTACTTAGCTGGTTTGAGTCTCACCTCAAAAACAGGAAATTCTTTGTGTAAATAGGCAATGTCTCATTAGAACAAACAGAAATCGCATGTGGGGACCCCCAAGGCTCCATCCTGGGACCCCTTCTGTTCAATATGTACATGCAGACGTGTCAATGTTCATGAGAAGGGTAAGCTATCAGTCCAGAAGTAAACAGGAGATCTGTTTGGAGGAGTGGGCCAAAATCCATACAGGAGTGTCTGAACCTGGTCAAAAGGTTCACACACTTCTAAAATGAAAAGTCCTTACTTAAAAAAAAACATACAGTGAGTTTTCTTTTTAAGATTCTGCCTCGGTCAAGGTGTACTATGTATGAAAAAATGTATGTGAAAACTACAGTAAATAACTGTGAACTATTAAATTGAAAATGTAAGGGATAATATATCAGGCAAGTTGTAATAAATACATTAGATAACTTTAAATTGAAAAAAAAGTTTTCTGTTTTTACAGTACTGTTATGCTGAAAAACATTCATTTAAATCCCTAAATTATATGCAATTAATCACATAAAAGTTACATACAAATTACATACAAACATGTAAATTACAATATTTAATGGTTTTACATTTGCGTTTTTACAACTGTATGTCAATCACCCAAAACACACCTTATTTTTAACAGCAACCACATGTCAATACATTGTTCAAACTTCTGTAAAAATGATGGTGAACATTTTACATATTAATGATATTAGAATATTTATTAAAACAGTATATATTTGTAGTAAATATGATGATTAAAAATGAAAAAATATGTACATATTTTCCATTTTTACTGTCTCGCCAGGCATGAAACATGAATATTTCCAATGGAAGAAAATATTTTATGGCACAATTATTGGTAAAAGGACATTTTCTATGGTAGTACCAATTACCCTAAAAGTTATGTATATTTTTTTAGAGTGTACGCTTAAATATTTAAATTAAAACTGTGTATTAATCAAAATATATCACTATTTTTACAAATCCAAGATGTGCAATTTTATATATAAAACATGGTACCTTTCTTTATCGTGGTCCTGCTTTAAACTTTGTGTGCTATAAAAGTTAATGACAGAGAAAATTTTAAAAAGTATCAAAAATAATGATAATTTGAAAATACTTTTTTCCAACATTCTCTGTATTTCAATACAATACAATCATTAATGACGACATTCACATTATTTAGTGTGGCATCGGTGTTCCAAATATTTTATGTTATTCCAACATTCTCTTCCACTCATTCCAAAGAACAATAAGGGAACTCCTTCTTTTCTGTGGCCATCAGACTTTACAACTCCTCACTAAACTGTAACCTCTGGTGATGTAGGTTTTATTATTATATTTACACTCATATTGTTATATATTTTTTAATCTCTTTTGCTTTTGATGTTTCACTTGATGACTATGTCTTTTTTCAGTCTCTCTCTCTCATTATATATCTACATTTTTAAGAGCTCTCTAACGCAGGAATTTCCAAGTGGGATTGATAAAGAATTTCTGTGCCTGTTAAAAGTTGATGGAGTCTTTTTTTAACCATTTGATGCACAAAATTAAGCAAAAATGACTTGTATCTATACCATAACAATAAATTACTTTCAGATTTAGGAGAGAGGCCTTACTGAAATCCAGAAGTTGCCAGTAACACACCTTAAAATGTTTGCCGACCACCATAAAAACTGAAGAAGAGCAAGAAGAAGAAGAAACGAAGACCAGAGACCATTCTGCAGCTCCACAGCAAACATGTTAAATACTAGTCTCATTGCAAGAGTGTTTGATCTTGCTCCATCAGAGTACATTTAAAGCTAGGATTCTTAGAATAGTAGGATTTTCTTTTGAAGGTGACTAACACATGAACAAAATCATCTGGTGTTTAATGTCTAATCTTATGAAAATACATTGTTTATAAAAGAAACTAATATTTTAAGACAATATTTATTAATTTGTCTGGGTAACAACACAGACACAGAAGGAGGTACAACGTCAGATGCTGGAGGTGGAGGAAGATATATTGAAAAAGATGGAGAGGCTGAAGATGGAGGACAAAAGGCTGGAGCTTCACAGGTGACATTGAAAGTATAACGATATGTAAACCCCGAATTTGAGCAGTTTGTCAAATGAGAGGCTAATGATAATCTGATGTCTGAGTGTGACTCTACGGTATTAGGCTGTATTTGAAAAGCAGGCAGGATAAAAATATATATTTCAGTGTCAAAGATCCTTAGCAGCAACAGTATCAATAAAATAATATCCATAACCAAGACTGGAAATTTAGTTTCCTAGTATGCAGAATTATGCCTAATATCGCTAATTTGCATCACACCATAGATTAATAACTATTCTGTTTGCTTTAATAAAATGTATTCAAACAATTTGCACTTAATTTGGCACCTGTTTGACGACAAAAAAACAGATTATTTATATATATATGGTGAATAGATTCAGGCAATAAGCGGTTAAACTAGATGCTTCAACCAATCATGCAGCAAAAATGGATTAGTACAATTTTTTTTCTCTTCTTTGTTTTTATGGCTTAACACAAAAAAACTGAACCTTTCTACCTTCGTAATAAAATGTCTGTCAACACTTGGACAACTTCATATTTACGACAGTAGTATAAAAAGTTAGATCACCACTGAAATAGAGCACAGCTGAGATATATCAAGTTAAGGTATCTGCGGACATGATTAGGTTGCTACTGATTCCTTTCTTTGGTAACATCACTGATTCCTGTCCAGCAGAGATGGGAAGTGTGCATTAGCATTTCCACTATCACTTGTATCATAAAAATTTCCAAACCACACTCTCACCCTCTTGCCCCTCTCACATCTTCACGTCTCGTCGACTTTCACCTTCTCCTGTATTTGGGTCACCTTGAGGCAGCAAACTTTTAATCATTGTTCCACATCAAATTCACCTGTGCCCTCTGGGATAAAGAGCTGCAACAATGAGGAGGGGAGTTGGGGGAGATAAAGTATCCACAGGGCTGGACAGTAGATGTCATTTTCACTGGATGTTTTTTTGCTGGTGGGGGTAAGAGGCCTACAACAACACAAACTCAATCACTAGTGTTAAGCAGTGCTCACAGCTAGGAATTAACCCCACTGTCCGCTCTCCACATTCAAGCCCCAGGGAGGAAAAGGAGAGTGGAGTAGAGCAACCAGGTGGACTAAATCTGGACTTCCCTTTTGCTGGGCCGCTTGCTCTTGGAGCATCTGCAGGCAGATGCTGCTTCCTTTCAAGATGTCCTACCTTAAAATGACTGATCTGGGTGCAGACATGCAGTCTTGTAATGGCGAAGAGCTGAATTTACCAAGTGGATGTTCTGGACCATTGTTATTTTGAAATATTAACATCAAGGTGGACATTGTTACACTTTTTTTGTATCTTCTCTATAGATCTGTGAGTTCAAGTAACCTAAATTACAAAAGGTAGAATTTTATATCAAGCATATTTCTGCTTTTTAAAAAAAATCACTTTTCATTCCCATTTTCTACAGTTTAAGAATACAAAATTATTGTATACACGTTTGAAACATCTCCATTAGCAAGAATCCTAGCTCTTTAACATTATTTGCAGCAAAGAAATAGTTGGAGATCCTTAAGAAACATTTTCAATTTGACATATATTTTACATATTTCATGGGACTTTTATTTAAATAACACATTTACAAATGAAATGTTTGCTAGTGTCCTTGACCAACTCCATTAGATTTGGAAATTTAAAGAATTTAGAAAAGCAGAATGCTTCACTATTATTGTCACCATTTGTAAAAGTCTGAAACAAATTTGAATTATATAACAGTAGCAAATATCAACCTTCACAGCAAAATGAGTTTGATGGTGGACCAAAAAAAATGTCCATGCTAAGAAAACTGTTTTTAAATTACCAGTAATACAGCTGTTGCTCTTTATATTTTAAGATTATCACAGTGCCACAGCCGTTCTAGGAAAGCCCAGCGCAACTGACTAGAGAAGGCTTTCCCAGAGCCGTCTAAAGCCTAGTTTATGCTTCTGCCTTTTGACGCAGACGGATTGACGCAACGCCATTATCTTTCAATGCAAGGGCTCTCAGTTACCTACGCAAGAACGCACAGAGTAGAGGTCCAAATTTTAACTGTCCGTCTCTGTCGACGGAGAGCGTATTCATCTGATTGGTCAGTTTCAGCAACAGCCAGAGATCGCTTCACCAGAACGAACTCTATAGTCGCTGTAATCAGTAGTTAATGCAGCGTTTGGCCACTATATGCTTTAGATTCAAATGATAATTTATCTAATCTGTTCTTTTGGTGATTTTGAACACAAGGAGGTGTAGGAAAAAAAAAAAAAACGGCTGCTGTGTTTTGTTTCCATGTGTTTTTATAGTATTCTATAATCCGCACTTCTAGTAAAAAGCTTTACACCTTTATCAAAACTTACTTTTTGTTGTTCATTGCTCCTTGAGGAAGAAATGTGTTCACAAGCCTACAAAAAACAGAAGCGGTGCTGTATGATAGTAGGCAGAGACGCCATTAAAACTTGGCACCCCCTGCTGTCCTGGTCAAGCAACGCTGAAAAACCAATAGAGTATGGAGTGGAAGAGGGGAGTACTATAAACAGTAAACGTCTCCATCAATACGTCTGCGTCTGAGTGCAAATATGCGGTCGGAGAAGCATAAACTAGGCTTAAGGCTCTGGGAAAGCCTTGCCACTCTCTTTTCCGTCCAATTGCAACGAAATTTGGTTGTAGTTCCACCAGAGTTCCACTGGGGAAAAACGGCACGAGTGCAACGTCAATGGGAATCTATGGAGCTAAACGGCTAAATTGATCTCTTTCACCCGATTGTCTTTGAGAAATCTAAGATTTGATTATAGGTTTCGCAAGTTCAACATGGGTTATTCATCGAAAGTTGAATGAACGAGTATGTATGTCCTTTCGTTTTCTTGTAAGTTGAGTTGTTGTTGCCCATAACTTGCTAATGACCGCTGATTGGTCAGTGAAGGACAGATTACAACCAGATGTACAGCTTGATGGCATTGTGGTATCCAAAGCGGTACCAGAATGTTAAGGCGGACTTTTTCGCCCAAGTTTTTTTTTTTCAGCATAACAACTTTTCTTTGGTTGCTAGCGCTGTCATCTGCCTATGGTTACGGATGTAGTGTGAAATTTAAATTGAAAAATAAGGATTGCCGTAAAGCAGTATCTCTGGTCTTACGATGTGTATGACGTCATTGACAGTTTAAAGTACTGTTTAAAGCAAATAAGCGACTCTAAAAAAATCTAACACCCAGCAAAGTGTAATTTCTTTGCATCTTATTAAAAAAAAATCTAATTACTAGACAAACAAATTATATCCTGAGAATAGTGGATTTTGAGGGTTATTTCTCCATTGACCTCCATTCATTCTGCCCTCGTCATGAGAACGCCCTCATATGGAACCAGAGTGGACTGCAACCAGTTAAGAACCCAGAAGTACCAAGCGAGTGGGAGTTCTCTCTTCATTAGAATTTCTCTGGCAGTGCTTAAGAAGATTTAATTTGAAAGTAATGACTTCCTGCTTCCTTGAGACATATGGTACGTTCCATTTACCTCGGGAGTCGGAACTTGGATCTGGGCTTGACATCACACCTGAGTAAACAGCTTTCCGGTTAATCTAGTCGGATAAATCGGGATTCCAATATGGCGAGGCTCAGGAAGCCGTATTAGATTGTACCTCTTACCAAACATTGTTTTAAGATATACTTTCCATATGCAAACATCACTTTTATTTTGTTAAGTTTAAAGTTGCAGGCTCTACCTGCAGCATTGATTTTAACACACTCTTACAACTGTGTCTTGTAACATAAGCATGTTTCTACCACAGCTACTATTGCTGACAAAATGATAGCCATATTGAAAATAGATGGTGTAAGAAATAATCTCCAATTTCCCGAGTGGGAAGTCCAACTTCGGGCGCCTTCCAGTTGATATTTCACCACTCAGAGTCCGAATTTCCGAGTTCCAACCACAAACAGAAAGCAACATTAAGTATGTTGTGAAACACAGGTGTGTTCCTGTTACTCTTCAAAATGGGAAAGACGAGAGAACATGCCATATAGGTAAGCTAGATGAGTGTCTTAGTCGTGAAACTGCTGTCATGTTTTTATTAATTATATGAGTTATATGCAAAACACGACTACCAAGACCAGCTGTAGAATGAAAGGATTTTATTGCTGATTTGTAGATGATCACAGAAACTAAGAGAGATTCACGGAGTGGGGAGAACAAGTACAGTAGTGGACATCCAGCAGTAAGTTTGGATTTGAAGAGTTGATATGAATGAACACAGGTGAGGCTTACATGCTGGTGAGAGACTTGAAGCCAGTGAGACAGAAAGGAATCTAGGATGTGTGCGAGAGTTTCCAGCAGATGTCCAGGATGTAGGTGATAGAAGAACCAGACATGGAGATCGGAGGGCGGACAGGCAGAGCTTGGAGTTGGAGTGTGGACACAGAGGAGAAAGGTAGTGATGTGTCCTTTGTGTTGAGGCTTCGAATAGTGAGTCAAGTAATCGAGGAGGATTTTTGTGAAGCTTATATTGAGGCTTGTGTTGATTACCCTAAGTAATGACGTTCAAGGCCTCACTCGCGGCCGTAACCTACAACTGATTTATGAAACACGTTGCCACTTTGCTTGTGAATTGAAAAATAAGAGGCAGCAAGGATGTTGCTTTTTCCAAGTCACATTTTGTTCCCATAGGATTGAATTGCTTCTGTTTTCGAAATATATAAGACCATTTTTTTTGTAATGGAAGTAAGGAAAATATTTTCCCATGTCTGCCAACATTTTGATAAGCTTCCCTGATAAGATTTCCACATAGTAATAAATCATCAGTAACAATAAACTCAAAAAGCAACACAGTATATCCTGTTCTCTTATTTCTTCTAATCTCTGGTGTTTTGAAGTGTGTGTTGTGTTCAAGTGGAATTTGAACCAAGAAAAAGACTATGGGGAAGCATCATAGAGCCCTGCATAAAAATAAAAAGACTGAGGAGGAGCAAAATTGACTAAAGCCTAGTTTATTCTTCTCCATCAGCAAATTTGACCCCAGACACAGACATATATTGACATAGTTGTTTTCCCTTTATAGTTCTCTGTTGGTGTGTCAGTGTTGTAAAGCAATTGCCCGCCAGTACAGAAGGGATTCTGACTTTTTCTGGCGGGTCTGCTTATCACTGCAGTGTCGTTTCTGGTTAACTAGAGTATGGCAATGGCTGACAGAAAGTAAGTTTTGACTGAGCTGGACAGATTTTTACTAGATGTATAGATCATTAAATACTCTACAAACACATGTTAACAAACATTGTTTTGTCGGTTTTTGTAGTTCACTACACCTCCTGGTGTTCAAAATTGCCAAAAGACTATTAAAAAAAACGGTCCTTTCAATATAAAGCAAACGCTGCATTGAGTACTAATTACATCCACTATGGAGCACCGTTCTGGTGAAATTATCTCTGGCTGACCAACACAGGTTCCCTCCATTTCATTCTACGGATAGTTAGAAACTTGAGCTCTCCTCTGTGTGTCCTTCTGTAGGTGACGGACAGCGGACGCACAGACAGTGCCGTTGCGTCTATCCGTTCCAACATAGACATATGTAGAGAAGTATAAACTAGACTTAAGTCCTATTAAACTACAGAAATTCATTCACATGAGAACATTGGAAGACTGGAGTGAAGGACAGAAAAATTATTATCCCAACTTTTATAAACTTGGTGATGCTTACTCTCCCCCCCATCTGCAGTCTGTGAATATTAACTTTCCTTTGATAGGCGAAATCACTTCAAAAGAGAGGGCCTGCCTAAGGCTCAGCACAGTGGAAACACTTTTATTTTAAGTATAAATGTATATTTATGTCAGAATTTATGTATTGCCATCACAAACATTAATCAATGTGCTTGTTTTGGTTTTGCACCCACAGTAGAACAAATGAAGCACCATAAAGCGTCAGCTTATGGGTTGACCCATGGAACTGATTCCTATACAAAGAGCAGTGCGTATTTCATGCACAGGAACAATTTTACACATTGTGTGGTATTTACCATCTTGTGCTTTAACATAGAAATGTTCCTAAATTTAAGAACAGCTCTGATCATGTGTACACGCTGCACCTAGTGGTAGAATGGTGGAACTGCAACACTGAAACAGTTTGATAGAACATTTCTCTCAGCAGTTTATCACCTCTGCCAAAGAATTCATGTTGGCATCTGTCTGTCTTTTAGCAAAATAGCTCAAAAAGTTATGGATAGATTTGGACTACACTATCAGGAAAGGTTAGAAATTTGCCCAGGACTAAAATGTAAAAATTTTGGGGAGCTCGAGCATGTATTACGATCCTGTGAATCACAATCTAGGGGAGAAGTTTGTGTGAGGTGCTTCGCAGAGAACTAAACTCTGTGTACTTTTTTTTATTTCTCACATCCAGCTTAAAATTATGTTACACTTTTGAATAAAAGGTTTGCAAACTGTTCTGTATAAACTAGGTGGTCCTGCTTATTGGTGAAGCAGGTTGTCGCTGTTTCCATGGGTACTGATGCCAGCCAAAGCAGTTTCATCAATTATGCATGACGACACACGTGATCTGTGAACCCTCAGAAGAAGATCCGGCCAAGCTGTGTGCTGAGAGATGTTTTATTATATTCAGTTCAATATCGATCCATTTTTTCCCTTTATTTCCAGCAGGAACCTCTCCACTGTCCCAACCACATTTACTGACTCTGTCACTTTCTACCAGGCAGTATTTTTTTATATTGGTTTCCCCTGAGCTGATAAAACCAAACTGCAATGTTAGGAAAAAATGTAATTGATTTAATTTGTTCAAAACACTTTAATATTTCCCCAAAAGTGAATAACAGCAAATACAATTATTCTTTACCAATTTCTTCATATCTGCAGCAGAAATATAATTAATTTTTCACACTAGATAATTTTACTTTGTCGTCTTCTGGAAAAATAGTATGTTTTAACCTGTGCTGTGATATCATGAGCTAACATTTCTGTACTGTATTTATAAATTAACAGCAATTATTTATTACAATATACATATCTACATTTATTCTTCCTTAAAGTGCACAGAATGGATAGCAGTAAACCTAGCTACTGGGGCAGAGAAAACAGGGCTGTGATTGTAGGCCCACTTATCAAAAAGACCAAGGCAGAGGGTATAGCTCCCTTCTGTTCTCCTGTTGGTGCTCAGAAACAAATCTATTTGATTTGATTTGTCCACGAGAGAAAGAAAATCTCTGAATAATATGTGACAAGGGTTTCTTTGCCAAAGCAGTGCAATGAATGTCTTTTTCTCTCTTTAACTACACAAGTTCAGTTCCAACAGAAGAGGCAAGGGGGGGAAAGAAAAATCCAATTTACCATGTGGATCCACAGCTGTCACTGCAAGGGAATTAAACATTAACCATAACTCACAGTGGGTGTTGAGCAGGTCAGCGAAAGGCAGGGAGGGAAGCATCACTCTGGGGTGCAATAAGAAAGGATTTTAACCTATGACTCCTGCAACAATGGTGCTAATAAAAAAATCCTCCTCGCCAACAGCAGCTTTTTACTGTGCTAGTTAACAATTACTGAACATGCTGAAGACTTCACAATTCTCTGTTTTACAAACCAGAAAAAATGCATAAACTGTCAGCATAAACACAATGTTTTCCATGCCCCTGAGTCTTGAAGAAGTTCCTGTAATACTCCATGGGGGTGGAGTGGGGGTTTGCTGTAGCATGCAAGCCGTCCCGGTGTCATCACCCTCACAGGCTGACTACTTGCCTGGCTGGCCCGCCACCACCAGAGCCTCAATTACCTGACTGACGTTTCATTAGCGCCTGCAGCTGATCCCGTGGCTGTGAGGCAGCGGGGTGCAGAGGAGCATGGAGGAGGCTTCAACGCATTACATTCCCTTGCGCTGTCAGTGTCACAGCTCCGAGTACAGCCACACAGCCCACTCATTACTTTGCCGTCATTTAGTTCATGCTCTTATTAAGTTGGACTGTGTATACTAAAATAGAGCTGCATGGCTGAGTTTTATCTGGTGACACCGGCTTGGAGATGACATTCACAAACCTGCCCCGGATTGTCGGAGGAGCCGGGAGGGTATGAGAGGCTGTCGTCGCATGCATGAGACAAATCAATCTGGTGCAGCGAGCTGATCAGAAGTTTATTTGCTATCATGTATTTGGGGCTGAATATGTGTGGCTGCACTCCCTGAACTGATACCTGGCTTGGTGCACGGCCTCTTCATCCTCGAGGGTTAGCAAAGGCCATGTCAGAGATGATCCAAGGCAAAGCTGAAGGGGGACTTAGCGAGACCCCCGGCCTGAGCCTCTTCCGCACAGCCTACGCTTGGCTGGCCTCTGCTTCCCATTTGTCATCCTGGGCCAGTAAAACCACCGGAGAGATTAGGGAAGAGCAGAGGGACTGGAGGAGTAGCAGGGAATAAGAGGATCAGTTAAGCTATAAACACAGACAAGTTTGTGTCTCTCACCCACTCGGGCACAGTGACAGTTTGTAATGGCTGTCAAAAGTTCACTCTGTGCAGTACATCTTTCTTTAAAGAACGTTGTAGTGCCTGATCGTGCCAAACAGCTAACACAAGAGTTACGACAGTTTCCCCCCTATTTTGATCAGATCTTGCATGAAAAGTGGGCAGAACACGTTAACCGTATCGACCCATATTGACCCAAGCTAATGAACCATGGCACAGCGAGGCTGAGGAAATGCAAAGGTTTGCCTATAATTACAAATCTGTGGCACAAACCATTAGTCAAATCCAGAGAGCTTCTTCATTTCCATATTTTTGAATATTGTACTTAATTATGCAAAGGGGACAGTGAGGTAGATGAGGAGTTTTAAGAAAGCCTCATAAAGTCCTTATTAAGAGCAGAGGGGATTAATGACAGTTAATATGAGGGCAATCAAACATTTAATGCAAAGGCCCTCCTGCAGGCAAACACTATTTAAATGAGTCAATTAGACATTCATTATCTTGGAGCCTATAAGTGGGGTGAGATCTGCATAAATGTCGGTGCAGAGCATCGCAGCCTCCTAAAAAAATGGAACAAATGAAATATTAAAAAAGTTAACAAGTGTGACACAGAAAATGCACAAATATTGATAGCTAGAGGGCTTTACATGTTGCCATCAAATCAGAGGAGAATGCACGATTTCCATCGGAGATTGTCTCATAAATCATAATTATTGTGTTAGTGTGATCTCTCCTCCCAATTAGCCATGTAACATTGTTGGGGAAGAATGGGAGAGAGGAAGGAGGGAAGTCCTCCTGATGTCCAAATATGAAATCCCAACAAATCTCCCACATGCATTTGTCCAGGTTTGCCAAATCATTCCCGTTCTGATGAGCCTCGCAACAATAAGCCGATTTGTACCAAAAACATACACATTTGTAAAGGATGACTTGTAGATATATCACTGTCAGGACTTGCGTCCTCCTCATTCAATCCCTTTTTCTTTCCTTCTCCCTTTCTCGATGTCTGCCTCCTCTCTTGTCAGTTGCCCTAGCACACAATTACTGTGCGTGATTGCTATCAGGCGGGACGGTCGGGGAGGCTCCCAAATTAGGGCCTAAATAGGATTTCCTACACGGCGAAGGGCACAGGCCTGGACATGGTAATGAAAGCCTATACATCACAATCAGGCCGACAATCCTATTCATACTGCAACACATTACTCTCACTCCTCATAATTATAGAGGGGTGACAGACGGGCCTGTGAGGCACGGTAGAGGAGCAGCGAAGAGGCAGCAGGAGGGGGAAGTATAGCTGTAGTGGCAACACAGTTTTTGAGTGGCTTCTTCTCTCACTCATGTAATATCCTGATCCCTACACCGACCGAATTAGGTGGGGTTCATTTCTGCTTTGTTCTACCATTCCACCTATGGCAGATACAGTACACAGGCATTTAAAAAAATCAGGACATCTTGCCAAAAGATGTCCTGATTTTTATTGTTTTATGTGAACATATTGAAATTTACTATCAAATTTAGCAATACTGAAACATGTAAGACACTGCAAACAGAAGACAAACTTTATTATTATTATTATTATTATTATATTATTATAATTGTTATTTAAAACAATACATGTAAAATTTGAAAACAATGTAATAGATGACTAAAATACCATATCAGGTCCAAATGATTTAAACAGTTACTGAGCATTTTGCGAGAGACAGTGGTGGATTGGAAGATATTTTTCCCATCACACTCACAATCCAAAACCATGACAATAGGAGTAAATTATTCTTTTAAAATAATAGTAAAAATCTGTGAGGAATAATATGTTTTAATTTATGGAAAACAGTCTACAAGTGGAGGGCCTTTAGAAGAAGTACGTACACCCTGAAAGCAGTACGCAAGATGCCAAAGGAAGTCTCCAAAAAGTCTAAAATGTCATCAGGGCACCTACAGCAGCCATTTGCTACTGTTGATATGAAAGTGCATGTCTGTACAATCAGAAAGAGACACCACATGTTTAATTTTCATGGGAGGTGAATGGGGGAGGGGGAGTCTTTTCTTTCTGAAAGAAAGATGAAGACCAAAAAGAAGTTTGCCAGAAGAAACAGTGATTTTATAGATATCCTTTGTTTAGTAAATCAAGGTTTCCTTAGGTAAAAAAAAAAAAATATAGGATTAGAGACTAAAGTGTGAACATTTCTTAATAAAACAATATTTAATTGGGAAGGGTCTTAATTTTTTCACATGACAAGATCTGCACGCACGTTTAGGCATATTTTCCCCCCTGTGGAAGAGTTCTTCCAATGGGACAATGACTGCATCTTCCATCAGAGTGACTGACACAAGCACCGATGTGATGAGAAGTGTGTGTTTACGTGTGTGTGTGTGGGGTGGGGGGTTGGGGGTGCCTCTTTACGATCAATACCACGAGCAGGAATCAGCGATGGGAAGAATAAGACAATGGCCTATCAGATTGAGGCTGACTTCTCCTTGTATGTGTTGCAGGCCTGCAACAATAGATTGGCCCAGAAATCCGATGGCATTCGCTGGCAGAGGAAAAAAAGTGGGGAGACAGATGAAAAGAGAGATTGCTAATGCTCTTCAAGCAGGCATTTTAATCTGTGACACTGGAGGGATTTGGTGAAAGCCATTATCAAACAGCGACCCCAACACCCCACCTTCCTCTCTGCCCTTTTTCTATTTTGATAAGCAACCTTATCAGAGCATTTCATGGAGAACAGGGATGTCTATGTGTGTGTATGCATCCATGTGTTTGCATGTGTTTGTGTTGCTAAATAGGATATTCCAAATGTGATGCATAGGGTCCAAGAAAGCTCTGCTTTATCAAAGCAAAATCAGTTTAAGAACTCAGTCAAATGGTAAGCATAGCAAAGTGGATTCAGATCACAATAACCTGGATCTCTAAAGAAACAAATGTGTCCCACAAAGACACAAAATGAGCTTTGCAGCATGCATTCCTAAGGCCTGGGGGAAGAAGCCACCTTGATATTGTTTTCATGAGTGTCTAACCTGCAGATGACTTTTATCTCATGACTGCATCACCATATGAACTTAAAGATAAATTAGATGAAGGGAAATTTCTATTTAACACAGATTCCATTTGTTCTGTTCCTTGCCAAAGTTTGCAAACCCCTTGAACAGCTTCACATTTTGTCACATTACAACCTCCACCTGCAATCTGTTATTTTGGGAATTGTGTTACTGACGTCAAAGGAAAATAATGGTTTTCGAAAACTTTTTACAAATAAAAGTCAATATGGTGTAGAATCACTGTTCACTAAAATTACAGTACATCTGCAAGCCTTTTAGGGTCTCTACCAAGAGGCTGACATCTTTACCAATTTTTCTTTGCAAAACAGCTAAATGTCAGTCAAATTGGAGGGAGAGCAAATGTCAACAGCAATTTTTAAGATCCTCAATTGGATTTAGGTCTTGAATTTAATGTAGTTCTGATTTTAAAAAAAACTCCTTACAGTATTATGCTGCCACCACTATGGAACAACTAGTTTTGTTCAGGCAGATGTCTGGAGTTAGTTTACACCATATGGACCAATGGTTTAGTTTGGATTGAATCTAAGTCCTCCTGTGGCTTTATCTTAGAAATATATGTCAAGTTTAGAACTAAGAGTTGTCCTCTGAACATTTAATGAATTGTGCTGTGGATCTTTACAGCTCCTCCAGAGTAACCAGGAGCTTGTTACCTGTTTTTCCAGTGGTCAGATGAAAGCCCTCATCTTGGTTGGTTGCCTTTATGCAGCTGACCATTTTTTCAATCTTTTTCAAACCTTGGGATGTTGTTTTTCTAGCCTAACCTTTTAACTCCACTACAATTTTATCCCTGACCTGTCAAATGTGAGTTTCCCTTGACTTTTGTTGGACTTTTCTTTTTTACACTAATACGTCCTAACAAAAAAGTGAGGCCTTCACTGAACAACTGTATTCATAATGAGATGGATTTACAAAGATGGACTTTAGTAGAAATTTTGTTACATCTTTACCATATTTTCTGTTTATAAAGGTCTGACCACATATCCATGCTACATCTATCACAGTTAATGGAGACCATGTCCATCCCTTTATGACTGCAGTATCTCCATCTTCTAATTGCTATTTCCGGCAGCATAATTCACCATGTAACGAAAAGCTCAAATAATTTCATTGATGTCCTGCCATTTAATAGTAACTGCTTGATGCTATCATGCCAATATGACCCCAAATATGACCCCAAAGGAATGTTTTGAAACTTTGTTTACTCTATTGAGGAAGTTCAGTGGGCAAAGGGGGGTCCAGCCTTGTAAAACATGTATCTAACAATGTGGACAATAAGTGTTTATCATCCAACGTCAAAACTGTGAAGGTTGATTAGTGTGTGCTCGAATGAGTGTGCAGGGATTCATATATTTGCATGTGAGTTCAATCTCTGTACGCCTGGTGTGTCTGCGTCTTCTCAACATGGTGTCTCTTCTATGACCAGGACAATCCATCAGGCTTTGCTGCTCATTAATCACCAGACCGACATGCACACACACACACACACCTTGGGGATCAGGGCAGGCAGTGATGAACAGTGAGGTTAGTTTAGTGGAGCACTAACACCTGCACCACAGAAAGCAAGTAAGTATAGCATGACATGAAAATGGCCCTGAAAAACCTGTATTGACAGCATCTGCAACTCAGAAATCTCATCGAAAATTATCTTTCTTTGAGAGATTATCTTTGGTTTTTTGGTTAGAACGTTTACTAACCTGACTTATTTTTACATATTTACACACCACAAGGAGTATTTTAATAATTGCAGCACATCAATAATCATGTGATACATCTAAATGCTCAATTTAATTTTAGTCTTTGTTTTCACAGATTCATTTTGATGAGAGCTTTGCTAAGTCTAATATCCACATTCAAATTTTTTACAGTAAAGGTTGGAAATATATGGCTAATTCTGCTTCACACATTAGTAAATTTAACTTTTTTATTTTTGTTTAGACCTCAAATGTGTTAAAATATTTTTAGAGCACAATTTTAAACCCATTTTGTGCATTCATTATGGTTTAAAGTTAGATGCTTTTTGATGTGGTGCTGGATTTCCTCTTGGTCTTGGCCTTTATATGTACCTTTCTTATCTATGGTATGTGTGGTGGTTTTCCTTTCACCTTTCCACAGGTTGTCCAACAGCGGACACAGAGGAAGCACAGGCCCGAGATCTGGTAGGGGGAGACCTGCAGGTGTGTTCACAAACATCTGCAAATCATTTGGACAGCAGGAGGATAAAAGGAGCTGGCCGTCAGTCATTTCTTAGTTTTAATGTTCATGTTTCTTCACTTCCCTGGTTTCCATTCTTGAGATTCAATTTACAAGTTTAAACTCACAGTCAAGGTTCTCCTCTGGTAATTCTTCATCAAATGGCTCCCGGCTTCTTCAAGACACCATTATCCTCCTACTCCAGTTACACCAAATCACCAGAGATCCTTACCTCCTCTTCCTCCATCAGTGTGCCTTCTGTCTGCCCACCTTAAACAACATGTAAAACAAACCTCTGTTAATCCTTATTATAATCAATCAGACAATATTCTCACCTTCAAATTTACACCCGACCAGAGGATCACCATCAGCCTCCTTCTGGATTATCACCACACCGGCGATCTACAGACGTCACTCACTTCTCCCTGAGGATTCCATTCTTCCTCTACTCATAAGCAGATATCTTCTCACCACCCAGATCTCTGCTCATATTCTTCTTAATTTTAGAGACCAAGATCCCAGTCCCCAGGAGTTCCCTACAGTTCCCCCTGCAGCTACTGTTCCCGATCCATTCACCTTCACATAATCTTCATTAAACTTTTAAATCTGATTTTGTCTCCTGAGGGTTTCGGGCATTTGTGTCAGACAGTTTTCTAGAAACATGGCAGTTTCATTACTTTTGTTTTTTTTTATATACTTTCAGTGGGAAACGGGCATAATTATCTGTCCTTTTGCAGTAAAGAATATTGTGTCACTTGGGATCTAAGCACACAATTGTGGCTGCTGGGGTTTTTGGACATTACAGGATACTCAATATTTCATTGTGAGTATGTCACTGTAGGATGTGGATGCCATCTTTTCAGTCTGGAAGTCTTGTCCGTGTCTCTATTTGTGGCCTCTCACTATGGATCATCAGATCAGAAAGGAGCAGCCCTCCATAGAACCAGCGTACTGGCTAATTCAGTATTGATCCTGGCCTGCGAACCAATTCCCACTAGTGTTTGGTTTGGGACTACAGTTTCGGTCATGCTCTGTCGGTCCCTTAGAGTCCAGGGAGAAACCTTTGCAGCGGTCTTATCACTCAGACAGAAATCACACAAGCAAAAAAGTGTGTGGAAGAGAGAGAGAGCGATGTGGAGTAAAAGACGAGAAGATAGAGCTGCCAGCTTGCAGTGAAAGGAGGAGAGGTTATTAGTGGTTGTTGATGAGTTTTTGACTTTGAAAGAACCCACTCTACTCTGGTTTTGTGTGAGTTTGTAGTGTATTATAGTCTACACCAGGGGTCTGCAACCCTAGCCCTTGAGTCGTTCTCTAGCTTTTGGATGGAACCCTGTTCCAACACACCTGAATCAAAAAGCTGAACTGGCAAGTCAGCAAGTTTTGCAGAGGCCTGGTCATTAGCCACTGATTGTATTGAGGTGTGTTGAAACAGAAACCATGCCAACGTTACAGGACAATAGCACGCAAGGACTGGAGCTGCATTCTCTTGGTCAATACGCTCTGCTCTCTTTAGTTTATCCCACAGGTTGTTTGCATAATAAAAGTAAAATAAAAGTTGATTTCATGTCTTGCGAACAATTTTTGTGTCCCTATCCTGATGAAAGATCAAATGAAGCAATTCGACTTAAATTTAAAATGAATTTAAATATTTTTGAGTTCATGATACAATTTGGACTAATAACCACTGATTTTAAGTGGAGAGAAATATATGTAGGCCTAATGTTTTTTCTGAGTTTAATCTAAAAAACCCCAGCTAGAAAAACAAACAAACAAATAAAAAAAACATCAAACCATGTTACTTTACAGTTAGTAACTATGTATAATTGGCTTATGATATAAAACCCTTATAAAATACTTTGAACGTTTAGGCTGTGGAGAATACAAATGATAACGTTTAAAAGAGCCTATACAAACTGCCATATTTTATTTATTTACTTATTTTTACTTTAGTTTTTTTTGTTTCTCACTGTCTGTGATACAGAGGGGCCCGTAATTTCTGAAGGTCACTGTAGGGATTTGGGAAAAAAGGGTCATATGACTGGAGGGGAATCATTAGGATTGTATAGCTAAGCAAATGTCTGTTGACCCAGGCTAATGATAGACAGACTCCTGATGCAGCAATACAATTTCCTACACATACCCAGAGACAAAAGAAGGGATGCTCTGGAGATAAAGCACCTCACATTCCTTGTATACTTTCTTTCTACTCTCCTCCCCTTCTCCATTGCAGGTGTCTTCACATTGCTACCTCGCCCCACCTTCTCTCCCCTTTATCTTCCCACCCCTCACTCAACATCCACAACTGTGTGTCCTTCTCCTTCCCTACCTGTCTCTTCTGCCTCTCCCACGCCAGCTTGCCTCTGTCTGCCTTTTTCTTTCTTTCCAGGAACAACATCCCTTGGACTAATTGTGATTCTGTCAGCAGGTAAATGCTTTGTGACCGGTCACTGACAGTCATGCCAGCCCCAACCCCCTCTTCTTGGTTGCCTCTGACAGTCATTGTGAGGCAGGCGGGACTGCTTTGGGGACGCTGGCAGTCACTTAGAAGGTAGTGTATATGGATGTGGCCTCTCAGCTGAATAGCGAGACTCCAACTGTCTGCGAGTGTGTGACACTCCCATTACCCAGCCACAGAAAAAGGTAGACAGCCAAAGAACGGCTAGATAATGCACTGTCTGACTGACAATACACTTTATCCTTCACACACCGTGCTTCTCACCTCATCTCTGGGCCGATGACAACGTCGACTTGACACTGTCAGTTTCGGAGACACCCGGTGCGACATGTCAGTGCTAACACTGTTGACTCCTGATGTTTAACATGAGAGCAAATGCAAAAGAGGAAGGGTCAGGTGGATATAGGAAGTGATTATGAATGATGGATTAGAGAGAATACAGAAGAGGCAGTATTTTTATCGTGAATACTAACACCTGTCACGGGGAAATCTTTTCTGTTACAACAAACTATGAGCTGGAACAATATTTTATTGTAAAACTGTCCACAATATTTTAATGGAAAAAAGAAAATGTGTCTAAATGCAGCGCTTTGACGACCATGCTCGGCTAATTAAAGCCGGCTGTTGACAGTTGTCAACATGACCCTCAGCGTGATGCTCCCCAGAGGGTCTTGTTAGCATGCTAATGCTAATCCCCTATGACGGCGGACAGGGCAGGGCTGTCCCCTGTAGCTCCAGCTGCTTTGACCCTAGCATTTGGTAAGACAAGCACGGTGATGTGCTAACATGGAGATGTCCCTATGTGAATGTCACACATCTGTAATTAGAAAGAAAGGGACATGCAGCGGGTGAGCTTGAGGGGGCAGTTGTTGCGGGACCACTTGATTGTGTTCTAAGAAAAGAGCAGTCTGCGCCATAAACAGACTTCAAAAGCGCAACTGGTTTCAAATGCCTTTAAGATGGAATTGAACTCTACAGAGTTTCTGTCAACACATACTATAAAACAATTTGTTCTTTATTAACAAATAATTATGGGACTGATTTACATGTCCTTCAAGAACAGAAAAATAATATATTTTCTAGCTGAGGTGAACATTAGAACACCCTACCCCAAAAAGGTAGCCTGGAAAAATCCAGATCCTAATCTATTAAGATTATGGGTATGGTAGTAATGAAAAGGGCAAAACTTGGGGGGCGGAACCAAGCATACATTTGAAACTCTCACTGCACGCAATTGGATAACACCACGGCCAATCACAACAAAACATATTGTGACGTATCCAAAGCTACCAGTGTAGCTAAATGGTAGAGTAGACTCTTGCCATATCCAGTCGGCAAAAAACAAAAATGTCCTTCTTGGAAAGGAACGATTCGAGCGTGGTTTTCTGATCGTCTTTTAAATGGAATGCCAAGTCTAACTCGTTCATTGTAGTGGCCAAAGCCGTTTCAAACAAGTGGTGTTCATCTTTCAATGTTTACTAAATGATTCTGGATTTTGCAGCACTGTCGTCAGCTTAGCTCGTCTCTGGCCTGCCTACATCAGATACATCGATTTTGATTGGTTCCCCAAACTGCTCACGGAATGCAATAACAGTATGATTGCTTGATGCCCGAGCATCTTGCAGAGACAATTCAAATTGTGCCTTCGCGAGACCTCTGGATTTCCAGGGTACCAAAAAGGCTAATCCTCGCCCCTTGTGGAAAATACTTCGGTAAGACATGTCTTAAAGCCATCTACCAGTCTCTGACATTAGTCTGCCATGCTTCCTGCCCTGTTCTTTCAGTTAGAGGTGATTGATAAATTGCTTCCATGTACACCATATTCACCCCCACAGCATCTCAATTAGATCAAGATCTGTGCTTTGACTTGGCCCATGACTTCCCTTTTTCGGCTTGCCTTTGCTGAATTTACTGGTGTATTTGAGGTTACTGTCATCTTGCAGAGTCCAGTTCTACTACAACTTTAACTTTTGGCCTCACATTTTCCTCGAAGATACATTATGGTGAGCTGGAGAGGTTCCGCAACAGCAAACCATGCCCAAACCCTGACATGTTATATATAATATTCCTTGGACCTGTATAGAAATAAATGTTCCTGCTTACACCATAGCACTTGGCAAGCCACACCGTCCCCTGTTTTTAATCTTTATACATATGTGAAACAGCTTCAGCTAGGAGCTTACACAACAGATAGGAATCAATGTCTGACATAAGTCTGACATAAGTCTGACGTTGACTAATACAAAATAGTTTATTTTGCATTAGTGTTTAAATGGAGATCCATCCGTGATTTCATTATGTGATATGACGATAAAGCAATTTTGTTGTGTTCTGTTTCATAAAATATCATGCAATCTCCAAGACACTCAAATTGTGTCCAAGATTTAACTCAAATTATATTTTCATCTACACTGTAGCTTGGATAGTGTATGTCAAACACTGTCATCTCTCCTGGTGTCCGAAGAAATTAAAACCTGGTCTTTATCTTTCTTTGATTGAAAACTTCATTTAAGACTTTCTGAGTTTTCTCCATGAGGGTTAAATTGAGTTAGTTCTGATTGTACATGCATGCCATTAATTTCAGCAGTGGCAGGAGGCAGCTGAAGGTTCTATTAGGAAATTTTAGTGTTTTGAAGACTTAGTTTAGCATGATTTCTTCTGGGTTTTTTGCTACCATGTGAAATGTTCACTATTGTTAAAGTTAATATGAAATATCCATATATCCAAACATGTTATAAGACTTACAGGCTTACATAGAGTGCCCCAGTTTTTTCAAACGACCATACCATCACAACCTTATTACCATTCCAACTAAGAGAAATGAAAGAGTTCACACACCTGTTTCTTTCTCTGTTCTGCTCCCCAAGGGAAGGTCAAGGACACATGCATATTCATGGAGGAGCCTGGCACAGGATCGATGGCTTTTAATTGTTTTCTTTTGGTTGGTGGAGGGATGTGCCAGCGTCTATTGATCTATTTGAACAGAGGCCACTCACAGAGCACGACGCAGAGACCTTTCACTGACTGAACACCAATACCGTGTCTGTGTGTGCGAGGACCAAGGACTGTGCGGTGATTAGGGTTTTGACACACAAAATCACGGCTTGCATGAAAGAGCCTCATGGGGCTTAGAGGGAGATGGGCAGAAATGTAAAACACCACAGCAGAGGTGTTGTAGACAAGGGCCACACTTACTGCTTGATGTTAAAAGAGGATTTAACTCACAGATGTCAAAGTCAAGGCATGGGGGCCAAATCCGGCCCGCCATGGCCACTGTTGTGGCCCTCTAAACTGTGGAGGACCATATACGTAGAACTTTTAAGTTCTCTTTATATGCACCTAAATACCCTTTTATCACTAAAATTTGTGTTTATTTGAATAGTCCTAAATCACATCATTATGAAAAGATGTTCAGTATCATTTAATTTTAAGAATTGCTTGTTGAGACAGGTATTTATTGATGTTGTAGCGGTTTGTTAAATCTAGTTTTATCAATTTTTTCTGCCACCACCGGCCCTTTAAGGACATCCATTATCTTATCTATGTGGCCCAAAATGGAAATGAGTTCGACATCTCTGATTTAACTGACATATTACAAACATATTGGTGTCCAGCACTTTGGGCCTCCTTGAATGGTGGTGGAAGGAGCTTTATAAATTGACAAATCAAATGAAAAATTAAAATGAAATGGTTTACATGTATAATAAATGATTATTACAGTTTTGAGGGATGACTATGACTTTTTCTTTAGAGTTTTAGTGTATTTTCAGAACTTTTGTTCCAACATTACATCAAATTATAAAACAAAATCTTATACAAGTTAACTACTTTTAACATGTTTGTGCTGTTGTTTAACAAGATTTCAGAGGCAAATATTGTAATTTTCATGATTAAACATACAATAAATCAGAATATGGTTTTATATAACCTAAAGCTGAGCAAGGGACAAACATTGCAAATGACCTTAATATATGTAAATAGTAAATGTTTGGTAAGTGTTTAGGTGTATTTTATGTGTTTATACGTAACACTTGTCCCTTTACAAATAAAAATTCATTTAGGAAGCCTAATGATGATTTACCGAATGATTCATAAAGACCTCAGATGAGAAACAACAAAATTTTATCTGTGAGCCCAAACTATGAAACTCCACCTGGTGTTTGTTTTTATAATTTTAAAATTATACATACAAGTCTTAAAGGGTACACCAATTTTCTTATTAAAAAATAGTGAAGCTTTTATAAATTTTCTATTTATAATCTTAATTTATATTTATAATAAGTAAACTTACTTTATTATATAGCTTTATTGTGTAATTATCATTACTAGCACCAGAATAGAGTTTGTTTTATCTTAAATCTTTGTTGTATATTTATCGACAGCACATCTCTGACCCAAAAGTAGCACTGCTGGATAGACGAAGATGGCTGTGAAGGCTATTGAAATACAGCAAACCCAATGTCATGTTCATGAAACCAGTTTCAGACACTTTGGGCTTTGGAACATGGGGCATTGTCTTGCAGGTAATAGCCATCAGGAGATAGGTACACAATGGTTATACAGGAATTGACCTAGTCAGCAACAATACCTAGCTTGTGGTGTTTAAATAATGCTCAATTAGCCACCCACAGTAAAAATATTTCCCATTCCATTAAAGCACCACCTTTAAGTTGAACTCTTTATACTTTACAAAACAGGATCAACTATTTTATATATGTTTTTCCCTCCAAATCAAAATATGATTGCTTCAACTGAAATTGAAACTCATCATGCTGGGCACAGTTTTTCTGAGCTGTTATTTCAATTTTGGTGAGTCTGTAAAAACTGCATCCTAACATTGGTATCTTGTGCTGCCATAGCCCATCTGCTTGAAGGATGGATCTGATGTGTTGTGCTTAAAAATGGTCTTCCACATATAGTCCTTTAGCTCTACTGAGTAACTGATTTAATTGTGTTAATGGGTAATTGACAGTGATATGTTGATAAAGTCGACCATAGCCAGGTTCAAACTTGAAAATATTTATGAAGAACATGTTTTCAATCTCAGAACTTAGATTGTATGTGTCCCAAGTCGGAAACAGAAATGGATGCCTCCAAAACTGCACATATAAGGCCTGGAATTCCAATTCCAATATGGCAACAACACAGATAAAACATGATAAAAGTCACATAAAATGTAATTAAGTTTTTTATTTTAGATTTCTGACTGGTTGTCTCATCGTAACATAAAAACACTATTTGTGACCAGCTAAAAATAAGGGGAAAACAGTGTTGGCAAGGATAGTTGACAGTGGTACGCCACAAAAAAATGAGCAAATCTCACTGGTTTTTCAAACTCCTGCAAAGGCAGGATTATGGACAATTCTTAAAAAAGCTTTCTTTTTTTTCATCAAGAAAAGCTTAATTCCTTATTATAACTCGGAATGTGAAGGTAATTTTATTTTGAACTTCATCTAGCCAAACATAGATTTCTTATTTCATTGAAATTGGGAAACAAATGTTCATTTTCCATGACAAGACATCATGCTTTCCAAGGCTGGAAAACTCTTTTTAACAAAAAATCTCTGAAATTTTATTTGGGTTTTGAGAGCGCTGTATTCTTCTAAAAAGCATTGAGATGAAAATGTTTGCACAGTGAATAGCGGATCAAAGCTTTCACCTGCCTCCCAAATAAAGCAGATAATTCCCCTTGCAAAGATTATCCCCTTCAGAGGTCTCCTCAATCACTTTCATTTATTCTTCTGTAGCTGGCTGAGTTTGTCAATTTGAACAGGAAAAAGTTGGGAGAGCAGGCAGCAAGAGGGTGCACAGACTGAAATATTGGCGGGAGGGGCGAGAAGATAAAAAAAGATTGTGACAGTCATCCATTTGACCTAGGCTGTTGAGTGAGCGCAGTCTGGCTTGTCAAATCTCTGTGCTAACAGTGAATAGCCATATCTGAGCAGAGCATAGAAGGGTGTCATGCACTATGGTTTCATGGTTCAGGATAAGGCTGGATAAAGCCATTGGAAGGATGAATCACACACACACACACACACGCACACACACACCTGTTGGGTTTCTATGTCTTGTGGGGACTTCTCATTGACATAATGTTTTCCGTAGTGCCTTACCCTAACCTTAACCATCAAAAATTAATGCCTAACCCTGCCCCTTACCCCAACCTAACCATAACCTAAGTGTAACCCTGACACTAAAACCAAATTTTAAGCCTCAAAAATTGCTTCAAACTTGTGGGGACCGGGATTTTGGTCCCCACAAGGGAGGTCGGTCCCCACTTGGATAGTAAACTTCCAATTTTTGGTCCCCACAAAGATAGTAATACCAGGTCCACACACACACACACACACACACACACACACATTCACTTTTAAGTCTGTGCTACTGTCTCTCCCTGTGACTGAAAAGAGTGAGGACTCAGTCTGTTTTTATAAAAACTGGCTGTAGCTAAAAACTTCTGCAGTATTTGAAAGGAAGCGAGACATTTCTTGCTCCCAGATTAAAGCCTGTACCCTCCAATTACTGAAAAATGAAGACCCCCCCACACACACACACATTCTTGTCATCTTGCTGGTAGTAGTGAGGACCTTCACTGAGGACCTTCCATTCACTTTAGTGTCTGAATTATGCCTATACCTCTAAACCTAACCAATAGAGCTCAGTGACATTGTCCGAAAGCGACGACCAGACAAAATGTCCTCACTTTCTTTTAAATGGTCCTCACGTTACTGGAGAAAAACCTGAAAGGGTGAAAAATGATCCTCACTCTATATGCTAGATGAGAGCACACACGCACACATGCACAGGGCCTATTACTGCCTCATTAGCCTGAATCATACTAGAATTAGACTGCAGCCTGCTGACAATTGCAAAGAGAATATTTTTTTTTTTTGTCTCAGGAGTCAGGGGTTAAGTTACCAATCAAAATAGCCAGGCAGATGTACTGAGACATTTTAATATTGCCCACTGTGGAAGCTCTAAAAATTTTAATCTTTCAGTGGTGCTGATGCCCCTTAAGGCAGCTCAAATAAGAGAGAGTGGGGGGTGTTGGTGTTCAAAGAATTGATGTACCCGGTGGCATTTGGATAATTGTGTTGGAATTGCTGCCACCTTAAACAGCTTTCAGGAAAAGCATCTCGTTTTTATTTAACATCTTTGCTTGCTCTAACCTCTGATATCTTCTCTCTACCCATTGAAGGAAAACTGCAGAAGGGCACTGTGTTGCATGGAAACTAATCAGTTCCTGGACAAAGAGGGCCAAGTGTTGCTGCATCTAATACTATTTAAATCGCCAAAAGAGGGTAATGTTGACAGACTTCAACCAAAATCTGCTTATATTCCCACAGCGTACAGCCTCACAACAATGTTTAGCATGTTTTACAAGCGTATAACTGATTTATTCCTGTTTTATATGTCATAGCTCTGCTTCTCCTCTTAATTTCGTTCGTCTATATGGTGGGCTCCTTTTCATCACCCGCATCCTCCCTCCCCATCTCCGTGGTCTTGTCCTCTCTCAGGGTTCAGACTAATGACTAGTGACAGTCCACTGAGGGGAGCGAGCTGTTTGCAGTCAGCAGTGCGTTTGTTGGTAATTATTTTCCAGAGTGTCACATTAGTGTCAGCCTCGTGGCTGTGCGAGAGCAGTGAAGGCCCTGGCTGGCGGGATGGGAGAGGCGGAGGGGGGAGATGGAAAGGGTGTGATCTTTGGCGGTGGGCAGTGTTGTATTTTTGTGTGTAAATTGGGGTGGCAATGCTGAGCTGAGGACACGGGCGGTCACTGTTTTGTCTGACCTATGGCAATAGACTAGACTTGAAACTAAGGATGGAAACAAGCGGCACACAGCATCGTTTTGCCAAGATTTCTACAGCTTTCAAAGTGTATCTTTTCTGCCGAGGCATCACAGTTTTAATTTAAAAAAACATTTTATTGGGATTTGATGTGACTGGTTAACATTAATAATTGTGAAAGTGGATAGATCATCATACATGGTTTTCTAAGGTTTTCTTGCTTTCACTGCAGTTGTAGCTGTCAGTCTTTTAGGGTATGAGTTTACCAGTTTTGCACATCTATAGACTGAAATGTTTGCTAATTTTTCTCTCCTCCGAAGAAAAGAATCTTTGGAGCAAAATACCAGTTTCCATGAGAATGTACATTGTCTGATTCTGCTACCCATGTCGGACAAAAAAGCAAACAAAAAATGTTTGTTCTCATTTGGCCATAGCACCTTCTCCCAGAAGTTTTGTTCCCTACTTGGCTTATGGCAAACGTCAAACTATCCTGTGTCCAAAAAAACAACAACCCTAAAACTCATTTTGGTTAATTGACATCTTCTTCAGGAATGAAAGTTGAAAAATTGACAAATCTTGGTATGTTTAAGCCGTTTTTTGACTATTTTTTGCAAACCTGTTAACATCTTATAAATGCTGAATATTGAAGAGTATATGGTAGATATGCCCACAACCTATCCATAAATTGAGAACATTATGAAAAATACATTATTCTATAGATTCTTTAAACTCTGTCATTTAAAAAGTAACGTTTCCAGTTGTACCAGTTAAATACTACAGAGCATGTCCATGTAATTTTAGAGGTACAGCTGCTTAATGTTCGTAATATCTTGCCTCATACCCAATACCTCCAGGTGTTTGGACTGTGACAGTTTAGCATCAAAGAGACAAAGTTGAGAAGGTATTGGTCCAATAAGAGTGGTGTGCTGTGGAAGTAAAAACATACAGATTAACTGAGTGTGTGTGTGTGTATGTGTGTGTGTGTGTGCGTGTGTGTGTGTGTGTGTGTATGCGTGTGGGTGTTGGTGGCGGCCGGTCACTAGCCCTCTTGGGAGGAAGCGATCAATGATTGAGACCATAATGCCTCTCTCTGTATTCATGCTCACATCCTCGCTCACTGGCCGCTTTTGGGAGCTGTCTCCGTCTCTCTCTCTCTCTTACATGCATGCACACAAACACACACACATACACTCACACGCTTCCACTTTTACCCACACGCCTGCACACACATTGTCACATGTTCGACAGCTCATCTCTCACACGTTCCCTTCCACTCCATCTTGTAGCTGTCTGGTCGATGGCCTCTCTCTGTGCCTCACTTCCCCGATGCTCAGTTCCCTGGCAGACTTCTCTGCTCTGGCACTGTCTCTCCCTATGTTAATTTAGTAGCTAACCTCCCTCTCCATAGCAGTGCTACCAGACAGTCTTCTGTATTGATATAGTGAGGAAGAGTGTAGCACTGCACTGAACAGCCACAGCGGACTCCAGATGACTGAGACCTCTTCATTTTCAGCACTGATTTGAAGAGAAGAGAGGTCCTGACGGCACATTTTCTGTGACAATCTCTAAAATATCAAGTCTCAGTCTCGTCTGTTGAATTGAAAAAATATATTTTCACCCTTTTTTATATTTTGCTTTTTATTTGGTCATGGATTCTGCACACAGTCTCCAGTAATTAGACATTATGAGTCTCACAGCAAAAGCAAATGATCACTAATTGGTGAGTGGAAATGATTACAGCAGAAACTTAATTTACTCTGTGAACTAGGAAGAAAAGGAGGGGGTATAAAAGAAATAAAAGCATGATTATTTACTGTTCACTTCTCCAATTACATGCTGAGAAAGTTAAAAGACTCCTTGGATGACCTCTGGCACACTAATAAAACAAGTGAAGAACTCTCATTGTGGTGATTTAATTAGTCTGAACTCATCTCTTGTTGGGAATTACCCCGTAGACAAGAGGAGCTCAGGTGTGAAATTAAAATATATTAAAACAGTTTAAGAATATATTGTTCAAACCTCAATGCATAAACAGAAGAAAGCAACTAAACCAGAACTTACAAAAACGTAAGGAGTGTTAAGATGTTTCCCTTTGACTATGTGCACGGCGGCCGAGAAGACAGCCAAGTGACTCACCTCCTGCCAGAAAACGGAAGCGCACAATTAACATCGTCTCCCATCATCCTCAGCTGAGCAGGCAGGCTCGTAATTGGCCAGCTGACCAGCCTGCGTGGCTCCGGGTGGCAATTTATTCTGGGAGCCGTGCAGTTTACCCTGGGCGGCTAACGGCCCCTATGCCATAACCTGGCTCAGGCAGCGGGGACATCATTAACACTTCACTGGGCCTCCAGGACACACACCCATCATCCACTATACACCACCCGCTGCCACTAGCACAGTGGGCAAATTGGAGGAATAGGGAAAAAATATTAATCATAGTGTCGATGGAGATGCTCGTACTGAGTGTGCTCAATGATCAGATCAAATTAGGATTTTTCACTAAAAGAGAAGGAAATTCCCTTAAAAGGTTATTTTAACCTGAGGAGAAATTTTTAGTACTGAGTATGAATGAAAAAAACGGAGGACAATTCGTCCTCCACCAGATCTTATTTTGGGATTTGGTGTCTGTGAGGTGGTCTACTGGCATGTGGTTGTCTGAACCCTGAACAATGTGTGAGTGAGTGAGCGAGAAGGGGCTTTTCTAAGAGTAATGACCTTGCCTTGTCACAAGAAAAGACATGTGTTACACTCTCCTACATAAGTCTGAGGGCAGCACGGTTACAGAGTCTGTCTCAGCTCTCGTTTATTTGTCTGTTTAAAGGTCTGCATCTGCCGTCTGGCCCGCCTCTTCAACCGACTGGCTGTCTTTAGGTGTGAGAGAGAAGGATGCACATATGGGAAACTTCATCACACTTTAAGGAACAAATGGCCAGATAACCTGTTCTGGAAACTTACACTTATAAAACTTTGTTGAAAAACCTATTAATTCAATTTTAGCGTCAAGTTTTCTCCAGTAGGAGTCTATTAGTATTTCATATCTTAGCATGGGAATATCAACACACTCTGTCATACAAATGTTCTCCAAATCTTTCAGACATCTCTTGTCTACAATGTTCACTTGTGTATTCATCGTTTACTTTTTCAGATTTAGTTCTGAACTTTGACGAAGCTAATCCGATACTTTAATTTTCATCTGATTAAGTTATTATTTTGTGATTTGTTGTGCACACTTGGACATATTGTGTTGCTGTGTAATAATGTTCTTCTTCATCTCCAGCTTTCCAAAGGACGAACGTTTCAGCTTGAAAGTGACCGGTATCGTGATTTCTCCCACCCCTACTGTGACAAAAAAAACGGCTCTATCTTTAGTTCCATGTTTACAAAGTAATCCCACAGCACCATGCTGCCACCATCACATTGCACGTTAGTTGCACGTAAGTTATAGCCAATATACAGGTTTAGTTTGATCAGAACATGCGCCATTCCTCTGCCTAGTTTGAACAATTGTAGCCAGGCTTGGATGTGTTCTGCCTTCTGTGTTATAACCCCACTTCCTTGTGTAGAAATATGAAAAATACAGTTCCGGTTGTGAATTTCCTGCATCTCCTTGCGCATTGTTCTCAACCTCTTGGCAGCCTCCCTGATCAGTTTTTTACTATTCTCGTTATCAGTTTAGAGAACCGTTCTGCTTTTGTACTATTAGTTATGCCCATACTGTGGTCAATTATTAACTATTTTAGGCGTCTATATATGATTTTTTTTTCTTCTCCCGACTGACACCTTTGTACCATGATAACTTTTTAACTCTGGGTAACCTCCATGCTAATTGGTGTCACAATCCAATGTACTTTCAATTTGGATATATCTGAATTTTTCATTTATTTATTTATTTATTTTTTCTGAGGTAAGGTTTTCTTAGTGTTTACTTGGAGTTATAACCTTGTGTACACATGTTCCCCTGGGTATTCATCTTCTGCTCATTAATTATGCTCCCTCAGTTACCTAACAGTCATGTTCTACACAGCTGCTATGAATTGACTAGAAATATAGTCACCTGGTTTCCATGCCACTTAGTACTTCCCCCCTGTACAAGGTTTCAGTCCTGGTCCTATTAAAAAGTACTGGTTTAAGGGAGTGCATACTTCATTCCACATCTATTGAGTTTCCTGGCACATCTTTTTTAAAATATTGTTCAGAGTTGTTGGTTTTCAGCTGAACTGATATTTCCCATTAAAGGTAAAAACAAACATGAGGTGTGTAAACTTTTACGAGCCACTGTAGACTGTCATCGGTATTTGTTTTTATTTCTCAATTATCTGCCAGTTTATCAGGCTTTGTTAGTACAGCAAAAAGCCAGTGATCTCCCACTGTATTCCCTCTTTCCCGTTTCTTCTTCTTGACTGTGATATTCCCAATTCCCTCATTTCCCATCCAAGACCCGTGTCTTACCCTCTTTTTCCACACTCATACATACGCACACACACAGGCTCACAGCCAAATGGCTGTTCATTAAAGACAGGGACCTGAGGGGAAGCAATCGTCTGAGCGACGGAAATTGCGTGTCACATTAGATTAGCGGTGTAAAGCCTCTGGATTGGCTCCGGGGAATAAGGAATTATTTCAATTACATTATTTCAAAAAGTCTTTAAGCAATACCAATACCGATAAAAACAAATTAAGAGTGATTTGGGCTGATTTGTGGCGCTCTGAGCTGCATTTTGTGTCTGGAAATCAGATATGAATAATGCAGATATTACACTGTGTAATGTGTTGCTCTTGAAAGCAGATTATCTGTGACAAATAACGCCATTGGTTTGCATTGTGTCTCATCAAAAGGGAATATTCCCAAGTGTCAATCACACATACAAAGGGGACTGCATGGGACTGTGTTAGACACAGAGAAGGCGACAACTCTTTCAGCTGCCACTTCAACCAGTAACACCAGTACACAGACAGCATTGACTGGAGTTGTTGAACTCCTAACTTCTGTGCCTTTGCTGTTGAATTCATTGGGCTTTACTGAATCAAAGCTACAGATAGGACTGATCCAAAGACTTATGGGGCCATGCGCAGATTTTGATTTGGTGCATTCTTGTCACAATTCTGGGGTGTTTGGATTTTGGTTATCTTTTGTGTTTTGTTTTGATAAATTCCTTGTAGTTTATTTATGTTCAGTAGTTCTTGCTATATTCTGTTCAGTTCTTTGTATTCAATATCGTTCAAATTATGTTGCCATCTAAGTTCACTCTCTTCATTCATTATTCGTTATTCATGGTCCCACTCTGGAAATTTCATGAAAATTTTTGAGTTGTGATGCTAGCCAACAGACGGACAGACAGGCAGGCAAACAAACTAAAAAACCCTGGCAAAAACATAGCCTCCTTGGTGAAAGTCGGAAAAACATATTGATGTGCTATTTGTTTTATGTCTAACTAGTATTAACAATAAAAGTATTTCATTAAAACCCTGTGTCCATTTTATGTGTTCAAACACAAAAATAAAAAGTGCCATTATTTTAATTAAACCATTCAGAAGTGCTTATAAATGGTAACAATATAATTTTTTTTAAATTTTGGCTTTAAATGGGTCCAGGTTCTTTATCATTAAATTCCATGAAGTAAATAAAATATTTCAAATCTTTGGTTATCAAAGTGAGTATGATGCCTGACAGGTATGAAAACATCTTATGGTTAAACATTTTATTTCATGCAGAAAAAAACAAACAAAAAGTCAGCCACCAAACAACCCACAATGCCCAAGCTGTTCTCACAGGAGTTTAAGGATAAGTTTGATCAATAACATACGAGTCGAGATAGTAATATCTTAGTAATATTATTAGTAATATTTTAAAGGCTGTATGGGCAGTTGACCAGGGCGTTATTGGAAAGGGGTTTAGTTACACCTTGAACCCCTTTTGTGGTGCTTTCATGCATGTTCTCTCAATGGGGGATTGAAACACAACCATGCTGCTGAGAGTAAAGAGAATATTTTATGTGTGGGGCTGAAATTCATTTTATCCAACACTAGAAGTTAAATGGCTTTCTGCAATTTGCAGAAAAAGCAGTGGAAGGAATACAGGAAATTAGAGATGCCTTTAGCCTCACGTGATGTCAGCAGAGACAAGTACTGGCAATACATTTCTTATGATTTAATAACGATTTCCAACAAAACAATAAAAAAAAAGAACTGAAGAAAAAAAACTGGTAATGAAATGTCATGCAGTAGGTTACAAACTTTCTGAATTGAGTGTGACTGGTAAAATCTCACAGGTGGCTTTAAAGTTTCTTCTGCCGAAACTGTGTTTACTATTAGACTGTTTCAGGTGTTTCAGCTGTGGTGAGACCAAAAGACTGGATGTGTCCAGGCAGACATGCAGGTCTCCAAAGGAGGGGTGGAAGAAGGGGGAGTTGTGTGGGGGTGGTGATGGAGGGAACTAAAAAGAAAGAGGGCAGGGTAAAAGAAGAGGGGGGAGGGGGGGAGGTTGATTGTCACACGGAGCGCGAAGACCAACAGACAGCGAGCGACCCGCAGCCAGTCCACTTACTGCTGCCTTCATCCCGCACAGACAGACACACGCAGCAGCTGCGCCGCTCGGAGCTGCGCACATCTCAGCTCTACGCGGAGAAAAACACGCAAACATCTTGAGGACAGAGAAAGCCCTCTCCGCTTTGCCACGCTGTTCTTTTTCCTGTTTCTTTTATTTTCTTAGTGTCAGTGCAGAAAGTGTCGCTTTTCTAAAAAAAAAAATAAAAGAAGAAAAGTTGAAAACACTCGGAAGGAAAGAGTTGAAGTCGAACCTATAAGCGCGCTTTGGGAACTTCATCACGGTAAGTACCGACTCACTGATCGGTCGTGATCATACAACTGATTACTGCTTCATTTGCTTTAATTGCTTTAATTGGTGATTTGATTGCCATGTTTTCTGTCCTGGCGGCTGGTTTCCGAGTTAAATAGAGCGCAGGAAGGAAACTTTGTTTGTTTTGAAAGATATTGATTGAAAATAGAAGAAATTATGGAAGAAATAGCTTAATAATTTAAGCCCTTTAATCTATAAAGATACATTACAAATAGATCACATTTGTACAAATTATATGCGCTGTTTTAAGTTTTTATATTACCCTATTTGGGAAGCTTTTAATGAGTTAAAACTCATTGACTCATACATTAACAAGTTGCATTTATTTATTTTTTCTCGAAAAGTAATTGTATTTCCTTTGTGAATTTGTGTTTTTTTAATGTCGTTTCTCATTTTCAAACTCTAACGTATTATTGTAAAACTTTATATTTTCCTAATTTGTGGAGGTGATTGTATTAAAACAAAAAGCTTTTGGAAACGATTTTATGATCAAACTCTTATTCTTTTAAAAATTCGTGCATGGATTAAAATGTACAAGTCTCAATAACATAATTATCACCTTTTTGATTTACAGAGATATGTAAAGATTTCAGAAATCGTTTTATCCCCTCATGCGTTTTTATATATTTTCCCCTCTAATAATAGCTCAGACCTCACTTTTAAGTTAACGTTTGCATGCTCCTTCTCTGTGAGCGTTTTATTGGGAATTTATTCAGTCGTAATTATTTACAGGCTTTGCAGGCCTCCTCCAGCCCACTTTTTTTGGTTTGGAATTATCCTTAAAAGCTGTGATTATTAAATACTCCTAGAGCGGCAGTGAAGAAGTTTCCTGTAAAACTGATTAAATCAAACCATTTGGTGACTGAACAAAACTAAACAAAACAGTGTTTTGCAAGAAAAATAAACCCATATTACTTTCAGGGGTTTCAGCCTGTTTAAATGTTGTGTTTTTGCAGTGAATTAAATCATGTTCCCTGACCTACTGAAGGATTATTTATAACCTCTTGGTTCAGACATCTTTTTCTATTTTCTATCTATGACAACCCACCTTGTCCTTGTTCTCCATCAGAACCACGAGCAAGGAGGTGAATGGATCTCCACCGACCCTTCAAGATGGACACCCCCTCCTATCTCCCAACTCCCCTGGCCTCCCCGGCTCTAATGGTCCTGGCCTCAACAGCAGAAGCCGGCAGAGATGCCTCCGTCCCCTGCCAGGCACCCAGGCCTTTTGGGGTCCCGGTCTCCGTGGAAAAGGACCTTCATCTCCCCTTTCCTTCACCGTCCTACACCTTCACATCCATGTACCAGCGTCAGGCTCCCATGTCAGGTACTTTCCCCTCCAGGGACTTCCCGGCGTCTCTGCTCCACCTGCACCCTCAGTTCACCCCTCCAAACCTGGACTGTTCTACCCTGGGCATGCTCAACCACAGTGGGCTGGGGGCTTTCCGGCCTTTCACCTCCCCACAGGAGGAGAGGGAATCCGGGGGCTACCAGTCGGCCTTCACCCCCGCCAAGAGGCTGAAGGGCTGCTTCCCGGAGGTGGAGGGGAAGGAGTTTGACTTTCGGCCCCTAAAAGCTGGGGAGGAGACAGGGAGGAAGTTGTTCTCCATGTCCGGCCTGCTGTCTGACGGAGAGGCTTCATCGAGCCCAGAGGAGCGCAAAGAGCTCAGTGAGTAGACACACTCAGCTTAGAAAAACATCTGATACATGCTTTATCGGTGTAACTCAGACACTGACACTCGACTCACGTCTTTACTGCCGAGAATAGAGATGGTTATGATCCCAAACATCATGCTCCCCATGACCTGACATGAACACATCCTCCACATCCGAGAGAACATTGTCTAATTAGGCGGCTGTTTACACAGGCCCCAACTGACCGACTTCGATACAAATAGATCGAACAGTGACACTCATTCAGTTAAGTGATCATTAGCCACATATGACCATTAGGCCCATTGGAAGTCAAGCTTTTCTGCACAAAGTATACGGTAGTACATGCAAGGCTGACACAGGAGGAGTGAGAACGGGAACGAGTGACACCCTGTCAGAGATAACGAGGTGGCAGAGACAGAGAGGAAGGGATGGAGGAGGAGAGAGAGAGACAGAGATAGAGACGCACGATGCGCTTCAGCCCGAGCTACCCTACCAACGACAACCCTCAGCTCAATACGGCCGCCCACACCAGCCGTCTGATTTGTTGACAAATGAGTGGGAGAGGTGTCAGTCAGCGCAGCGCACAGGGGAGAGACGCTCCTCATTACTCCCGGGGATAATTGCCCAACGACGCGGGGGCACAACTCTCGCCTCAGAGGGATGACGGGAAGGGAGTGAGTCAGTGGAGGCGAATCTAGGCATGATGGGAAATCAAACCCCCTTCAGCGGCGGTCGCCAAGGGGAGCGCCTGACAGATGAAAGGGACAAGACAGAGCTGAGAGAGGGAGAGAGAGCACCCCAAAAAGGATTGGGAGATCAGAGGGGGACACCATCGAAAATAATGACAATAAGAAGAAGTGAGGAGAGGGAGAGGGGGGCATGTTCGCTCTCTCACACACTCCACCTAAAGAAAACTTTCATCCCACACACAAAGGGTGGTAGCGGGGATGAGTTGTCTTAAGAAAAGTTTGGCTTGTGTGTGTGTCACTTTGCATATGTGCATGTCTTTGTTGAAAGTTGCTGATTTTTTGTCGCCGGCTGGTGGCTGAGTGATGGGGGCCGGGGAGGCGGAGTGGCAGCAGGGAATCTCAATATGGAATTTTAATAAGGCCAGGAAAAGAAGAGATGCCAGCCAGCTGAGCCGGCACGCTGGTGTGAGAGGTGTGTCTACAAGAAAAAAAAACCACACACACACAAAAGAAACTGAATTTGCTACACTGCGCTTATGCATGCATGTCCAACCACCTGATTTTCGGAGCCTTGTTTGGGGGCAATGTTGACAAGGACAAAAGTCAGGGTGGGGCAGAACAAGGATAGAAACGATCCAACAAATACATATATGAAAAAAATCAGGGGTGAAAAGGAAAACGAGGATTCATGCACATTGGAAGCTGCTTTTCCAGCTTTATCCAATTAGATTGGAGCTCAGGCAAAGTAAGAGCTTTAATGCAATTGAGCTCTCTGCACTTTTCTAAGGCTGACATACACTTGTTCCTCTTGACTGGGTAAGAGACAGTCACTTCAGGAGCAAAAGTCTTAAGTGTTAAGCTTGAAATCTTCTTTGAGAGCTAGAGTTTCTGCTCAGACACAATAGGGCTACAGATTCAAACTGAACTGTCAACTTAAACCAAACAATTTTTAGCTCATATAAAGTTTACTTCATCTGTGAAATTACTTTTGGGGGGAAGTTTTTGCGTTCTGTTAGATAATGCACTGATTAGACTGACCTATACAGATTTCAGTTTTTTTATTGATTTTGATTTCTCCTTTTTTATTCTATGTACCTGGATCGAATAAGGATTTAAAGACGCTCTTGCTAAGGAACCTCTAAATATGGTTTTATTTAGATTAAAAAAAAAAAAAACATTTTATACTTTTATAAAGTTTTTTTTAGTCATGGAACAAAGTGGAAACAATATTTTTTTTTGTATATTGACATTTAAAAAGCAGGCTGCAGTTTAGAGCCCGCATTTATTAGGATGCTTTAAAATAAGGTACTCATACATAAATAATTTTGGCTTTTGGAGTTGTTTGTGAGAAAATGTTACATCTGCCAGACCAGACCTGGCAACCTGTCAACTGGATCAATGGAAAACTATGGATTTTAATACCGAATTTGACACAGAAGAAACTCGAAAAGTTTACAACTACACAAATGATGGAGTGCAACCTTACAGGTATGAGCCTGCTACGCACCGCAGAGAGCAGAGAGAGACCAGGGGACAATTAAAGGCCAAAATATTAACCTGTCTGCTACAAGCTAGCTGATGTATGCTACTGAAAGCTACTGTTTGTTTAACAATACACATACATGACACTGCTTCTAATCTTTGATATCACTGTTTCAATAAAGTTGGCAATTAGGAGATCTTAGACAACAAAACTCTCAATGCACAGAACCCATCAGTGCAGAGCTGATCCATGATTGTTCTACCGGAAGTGGATAACGCTAGCGGAGGCTTCTCGAAGTGGATAACCAGTTACTGTGACAACGTGTTGTTCTGTAACACTGTAAAGCCAAAGTGTTCCAAAACGGGGGGCTTTCATGATGGAAGCAGACATTTCAGCTCCTACTCTCAATGGTCTATACTTTACAATTGACATCAGAATTTAGCCACGCAAGTGGTTGCTAATGCTAGACGAACAAACCGCCAATTGAAAAAACACACACAGAGCGCTCGGATGGTGATTTGAAGGCAGAAATTGTATGTGAAATTAAATGCATCTCATAAATGACCAAATATAAAATGGAGGAGGTTGTTTTGATGGAGAAAGATATGCAAGGGGCTTTTCTTGATGGCGACCCGGCTACTTATCGATTCCCAGAACTGAAGCGCTAGCACGAATGTCACAATTAAAGTCCAATTAAAAATGTGTCACTAAAGGAGGCTATTGAAAAGGTGCAGATATGTATTGCAATAGAAATACAGGTTCACCTTTGAGTGGATGGTGGAAAATGGTATTCACTGAAAAATAAAAGACTCACTAGCCAAACAACAGCTGTTACACCCATCACAGTTACCCCTGATAGTTGTGGGTCCACAAAAATGCTAATTTCACTATGAAAAAAGTAAGAGGCAAAAGGTTCAGTTGGCATTGAAAATATGCATAGTTTGTGGGGGGTTTTGTACCCTGTTGTCAATAATTATTGCATTTTATACATTTATTATGCCATTTTTTCTTTTCTGATAATTTTATGATTTGTTTGTCATATATTTCGCCGGCATCCAGTGTTGGTATCTAGTGAACTTTTGCACAACCCCCAACAGCAGTGCTTAGTTCCTTCCTGTTTAAAGCACTACTATGTAACTCTTGCTCTCAGGGTCCCCCTACAGTTGGGAAAAAGGTATTGTCTACTACTACTGTCGAAGAATCTGTTATGGTTACACCAGAGGATTCACGTGCATGGACAAGCGATACCCTCAAACGTTGCAGATTTTCAAGTTTTTGGCCGATAGCTTCCGTAACATAGTCGGCAGACAACTTATTCAAAAAAACTAGAGATAGTTTGCAAGCAATATACTTACTAGTCCAAGAGAATGACGGCCAAGTCCGCATCGGTCGGGCACCCCTCATCCTTCTTTAGCTTACGCCAGCGAGTAAATGCTCGACCAATATTGATTCTCGTCCGGCCCTTTAGTTTGTCACTCTCTCTTTTTCTCTTTAGAGTCTCTTCCGACTTCGCCTTCTTCGGTTTGGTTGCTTCTTCGGCAATTACAACTTTCTCACTCACGTGCGGTAGCAGCCGGCAAACAAATGCTTGTTAGGCTCACGTAAGTGGGGTGCAGAAGTGAGCTATGCCGTAAAGCAGCAGTTGAGTTTTGTAGTTCTTTTTGTGCACAGGTAGCTACCCGCACCCGAAGATACATAGTGCCAGTGAAAGCGATACAGATCCCGTCAGGCTATGGCCTACGTGTCATTCAACCTATTGTAAGTCGATGTATCATCACAAGGGTATTGGAAGTATATTATGAAAGTTGAAAAACGTGTTGCTTTAAACATCTTTAGGAGATGAAACAAAAAGCTGTGACAATTGGAGTGAGTTAGACCCATGAGCACCCATGCAAAATATGCACTTGTTTGTCTAGGCATACCTTCCAGAAGGAACTGCGATATTACGTCACAATCTATTTTAAGCTTTTGCGAAGAGAGCAAGTAAAAATCACTGGCCATAACATCTGGAAGCAGAAGTCTGGGGTGCGTTGTTTTTTTTACAGATGCGCATCTGTTGCTGGCTAAAGTGCAACGTAGTTATGTTTCCGTGTGGAAACTTAGTACGTGTTTGTAACGAAGGGTTTGTACTGATAAATTTGAGTACAAACATATATACTGCCACTCTCCTAGTAAATAGATATGCAATTATCTAAAAATAATTATGTCAAAAACACAAATCAAACCCTGGACCCCAGACACATCAACCATAACAGCAGCAATGTTTAAGCACCTATACCATGCATTCCTTTGCCTTGTTTTTATTTTATCTCAGTGACTGCGTAACATAGTCACCTTCAGGCCTGGTATAGTTACTACAACATTTTGGATATTCTTTGCAAGAAATAACTAAATTCGAAAAACAATTTTGTGTTTAGAAGAAACCTTTAGGAAAGGGCAATAATTGCTTTGTAAAAACTCTGTTTGTATAGATAAGGTCTGCAAATCTTGAGGTATTTTCTTTATTTTCTTTATTTGCACAATGAATAGGCATTTCCAAGAAGAAAAATGCTTTAACATACAGTAAGAGAAAAAAAAGCACATTTGGCTTATCAAAAGCCTCTAACTATAAAAAAAAATGTACATGAAATTCTACAAATAATACAGTACAGGTAGAAAAAGATAAACACATAAATGAAATACAGATACAAAAAAAAAATTTGATTTAAAAAAAATCTACAGATAGGAAATAATAATGAAAACTCTTAATTCTAGGAGAAAAGGAAGAAAGAGAAGAAAGGAAAAAAAAAACTAATAATGACCTTCTATAATTAGATGATTTTTAAGATGCCACAGTAGAAAATGGACCTGCTAAATAAGAAAATCTATCCCATTAAACTGAGCCCCTAAATCGAATAGAGAATTGACCATAGCAAGAGAGATATTTCGGAGAATGGAGATTCATGCACTGTCGCCTGTTATGAAAATGAATAAATGAATTTTCAGTAAGATAGGCATTGAACTGATTAGGTATTTTCCCTTTTGTCAATAAAATCCTATAAATACAGACACATATATGAAAAATATTTACCTGATAAATAGATAACATTTTTAAAGTTTTAAATAACTGAGCAGTACTACCGTATGGTTCTGATCTAGTTGCTAATCTTACAAATCGCTTCTGAAGAAGAAAGATTTTATGTGAGGTAGTGGAGAAGGTACCTCTTCAAAGCATGTTACAATAAGTAATATATTGATATACAAGGCTAAAATATAAGGTAAGAAGGCACTAGGTATGTACAAAATGGCTGACTCTCCGATCATCCCCATTGACTTTTGAATTTTTTAACTAATAAAGTCTCCATGTACTTTCCAGCTCAATTTGTCATCAATAAAAAAACTCAGGAATTTGATCAAACTTGCCTTTTTAACATTATATTGTTTCCAGTTTATAAAGAAACCTGTAGGATTTTCCCCCAGTCCCCAGCAAGGTAGATATTTGACCGTGTATTTTCTCCCACACTTTCCTGTCAGTCCAGACAACAAGCAGGTACATGACACCTCATCCCGCCCACCTTATGTGCCATCTCAGTGGCTGTCTCTTCCTGTCCATTTGGGGTCTTTCTTCTGTCGACATTCCCCATCCCTTACTCCCCTGTCCTCTGTTTTTATCAGGGAAGGGTCTGGGATGCTCAGTGTGCTCAGTGACAGCTGTTCAAACAGCTATGCTCACTTTCAAAGGGCAGATGTCTCTACTGGAGCGAGTCATGCTTATTTTCCTCGGGGAGATGCTTTTTCCACCGCAGGCCTGAGCTGGAATGAAAATGTTCCTTTTAACAGAAACACGAGTTGGGAACCCGTGAGGAGCCGAGTGGCAAAAAAGACATGCCACGACCACAGGCTGCTTCGATGTGTGTGCGTATGTCAGCAACTCACAGCGGAGGCAAAGCTAAGTGTGATCTGTGATAACTGGACCCAGATGTGTGAAAGCCACTTTTTGTTGTGAAGTAGAACTGAAACGTCCAGCTTTTGGAAGTGTCTTACAAGTACAACATTTACAAACCCTGTTTTCAAATGGGCCAGGCATGCACAGATGTGAATGGGCGATGTTTGCATAAATGAGCTTAATATAATGAAACTGCAAAAAGGTTGATAGAAACAATATACTTTACACGTGTTTTCTGCAGTTTCTGAATTTTTACTTTCCTGCTCAGAACAACACTTTTATTACACTTCTTTTATTTGTTGTAGCTATAAAATGTCATGACCATTTGAAACAGAATAACAAGATCTTGTTTCACAGTCAGTTGCTTTTTGTTTGTCTTTTTATCTTTCATGTAGTTTTAACAGACCAGCTTAAGTCCATATGATTTTTTTTGTTGCCATGTGAATAATAATTTCCGCTTTGTATTGCATCTCTAAATCTGAAAAAAAATAAACGTTTTACAATGAATAAGATTATAGCTTTATATTTACCTTACCCATTAAGTCAGGACTGTTGTGGCTAAGTTTTCAGTTTATGGGAGAGAAATCTCTAAAACACTCACCTGGAAGTAAAATCCTGCTGGAAGTTGATATCAGGGAAACAATTTGGCATGAACCCTCAGTGTGCAAGTGTTCTTGATGATCAGTTATTCATGGTTTGTTGGTGCAAGGTTGCAGCTTCCCCCCAGAATCAATATTACATGCATTCATCTTAGATTAGCCATATGGATTATCTCCATTGTGAGGTTTGACGGGTGAGACCTGGTTATAAGCACAGCTTACATCTGTTATTTAATGTCGACTTCAGCTGTGTTCCAAAATATTGCTACATGGAAATAAGTTTTAAAATATCTTATATTTTAATATAAAAGACATTTTGAGAAACATGCTGCAGCTTGATGAGAGCATAAGTAATCGTATTGGCCTGTATACAAAATGCTATTTGCTGCAGAACACTAACACTGCACTATCACCCTAAACACACCATCCCTATGGTGATTTGTGGTGGTAGCAGTATTATTCTCTAGGAAAGCTTTATTTATATTCAGAAAAAATAGTAAAGCTAGTTAAAATTGATGGGAATATGGATGGAGCTAAATACAGGGCAACACAGGAGTGAAACATGACGGAAACTAGAAAAATACTAAGGCAAACTTTCATCGTTCATCGACTCGAAACTTCCAGCTGGAGCTATGGGAATGGTTTAAATCAAAGCAGATTCTTCAGACAGAACAACCCAGTTCAGACTTGTATCCAAATGAGAATCAGTGACAGAAATTTGAGTCTCTAGATGTGCAAACATTATCCCCAAAGACTTGCAGCTGTATTTGTGACAAAATATGCTTTTTTCTGCCATTTATTGACTCAGTGGGGCGAAATAGAAAGGCACTTGTCCTTCTTTGTGTTGATATATTACATACACTTCCAATAAAACCCGTCCCACTAGTGTTTGTTACAGAATATGGAAGGGTTCTAGTGGTATTCGTACTTCTTCTTGTAGCAGAAATGTACTTCAGGAAGCCCCTCCTCGTAAACACTCTTGCTTTCTACATGGTCTCACCTTGTGTGCTGATTTGTTAACAGGACGCTTGATTTTGTGTGGATGCTGTTGACTGCTGGTATTGACCAGAGCTTTCTGTTGAAAGACACAGTGTTTACATCCCCCTAGCAGACTGCAAGAAATCAATAGAAACCACTCAATGCTCATGCATACACATATAGTATCTGCTGCTTGCTATTATTATCCACTGTGCATTCTCTGATCACGACGACTCACATATGCTCTCCGTGCATCCATGCATGACAGTCACCTTTAACACATGTAAATGTCCGCTTATTTAATGCTCCTTTTTTGTCAGTTATCTTACAGATTCCAGCTAATTCAGTTTTTACTTTCATGGAGAATGTTTCAAAGTTAAAGTAAAAAATTTTATAAAAAAACCCCCACCAGAATGTATAAAGATACATTATTTTACTGGACAGATGTTTCTCCTGCTTGTAAATCTGTATCATCTGCAGCTAGCTCTTTCTGCGACCACACCGATCGTCTCCGTCTCGATTTTAGGCACTCAGGGAGGAAAGCATAGGAGTTATAACGATGGTTGTTTTTGATGTGGGAACACACCGTGGTTGACTGTTCCCCCTCCTGTTGTGACGGTAGTTTGTTCTTCTAATATTATCCCAAGTACAGGAGGCTTTTATCCTGGCAGGAGGGGAAAGCCCTCTCAGCTTTTTTGCCGCCTTCCTCGTTTCTTCTGATGGATGGAAAAAAGGGAAACACAGGATTTTCTTCTTGTACCTAGATTTATAGTTTTTTTTTGAATGTTCTGTTTGTGTGTGTTTCTTCAATCCATTTAAAAAAAAAGCAGGACCACACCGCTTGTCAATGAAAGAATGATTGTTTATCATTCTTTCTGTGTTTTGAACTTGCAATGGAGAAAAAATGTTTGGATGTAGCAAATAGAGGAGGTTAAATTGAGAAGTGGGATTTTTGCGGTGATGATCAGCAACTGTTATATGGTCAAAACAATGTTCTGTCCTTGCAACAAATTATGAAAGTGCTGCTTGTGCCTCCATCTTTCCATGTGCAGAGAGATTTGGAGTTCAAGCAAAAACAGGGAGATGGAAAAAAGGAAGAGAAAGATGGTATGATGAGTCCAGAGCCCTGGGGTTGTTAAAACAACGTTGTTTCAACGGAAGCCATCTTTCCTCCTTTCTGTCATTCTCTCTTTCCATTTGCTTCCATGTCTGCATTTCTCTCTGTGCACCTGATCAGCCTGCATCGTCGCCGCCTCTGATCTCACATCAAAGGCATCATGTGCGTCTGCATAGGAAAAAAAAAAAAACTCAAGCTGAAGGCGGTGTTTCTGTAGATTTCATCCCATGTTTTTTAGAAGTAACCCACACACACACACATAAATACACACATACACACACACTCATATCCTCCGCCTTGTCCCCGGAGCCTAACAAATCAGTCAGGCAGATAGAGAGGGCAGGAAGGCCACATTCTGGGGTTAAACACATGCCGCCGTGGAGCAGCGCAGACAGACAGCGAGACCACACCAATTCTGAATGCTTGGGTGGAAGCATAGAAACCAACATATCTAATATTGGCGCAGAGTATGAGTGCAGTGTTTTGTATATGCCTACTGTCAAATATATACCTCATTACAGGATGTCAGTTGTGCTTGTTACGAATCTCCCTGCTGTGGTGGAGCTTAACAAAAGCCAATGCACTGAGAGCATGCCAGGCGTGATGGTTTCACAGCACAAATACACAACTTTCTGACATCATTTGGTGGCTTGATAAGCAGGACTGACAGCCCCTGTTGATTGTCAAATGTGCCATTTTTCTATTTTATAAGTTTATTTGAATAAAAGAAGGAAATCTTGTGGGAGTTGCAGAAGGGATTTGGTGCAGAAAGGCAAAAGTTTACACTGCTGTGAGCAGACATGTGTAACTGTCATTTTAAATCCTGACGCACTGATATACAGAACTGTACTTTTCTTTTCTGAATGAAATGCAACAGTATGGATTGGGGAAGTTGTTAGGGGAACACAGTGTAAAAGCTTTGTTATTTATACCGTCCATCACACTATTGCGTATCTGTCTTTTGTTTCAATAGCTGTTGAAGCTACTCTGCTTTAAGTAAATAACACTCCAGCTGTGCCTTTTGATACATTAGCCACAGTAGTGTGCACAATTTGCTCACAAGTTAAATCAGGCTGCCGTGGATTATTTTACACACGTCACAAAAAAGTGTGCATAAAACATAAAGTCTCAAGCCTTTAATGATGAAGATTGACTCATCTTTGTAAGCTGAATGCTTGCAGTGGCTGGTGTGGCAGGTGTGTGATACATTTTTCTAATATACGTTTGAACTCTTGGGGTCACCGACAGACTGTACGGAGCATTGAAATTTAATCTGGAGATCATTAAGTAAAGAAAAATTAAAACAAGACTGTAGGGACTCAGCAAAACTAACCCACGCTGTAGTACACTGCAAATTTTAAACCATTCTTCCCAATACACATACTGTACACAATATTCAAAATGGGGTATCATGACAGGACTTTCTTTCTTAATGTTTAAAACCATGAATACATGTTCTTATATACATTAATATACAAAAGGGAAACAGCAGGTTTAATCTGAAAAAAAGGAAAAATAAAAAGGATAGGGATAAAAAAGATAAGTAGTCCACAACTTCTGCATCATAACTAATCGAATTGAATGAATTCAATACATGAACATTTATGCGTGTTGCAGTTCAGACATGTTAGTGAATACACAATCCAGATTTGTAACAGCATCACACTGCAGACAATCTGATCAATTGAGCCACTTCAAGTGGAGCTCGACTGTTTGGCGTGCTTCAGTCACCTCTTGGGCACCTCTGCCATATAGGTCAAAGTTTGTCAGGATTGACCCCTTCACCCTGATGTGTCAGGGTGTAAACACTCCCACAATTCTCTTCAGAGAATAGCATTGGGTCTGAGCCATAAATCAGAGGTCTGATAATTGGTAGCAAAACAGCAGTCCAGCAGTATATAACCTTTTACGTGTCGTCTCAACTCTTTATTATTGTGCTAATGAGTGGCTGTGGATCGTGGGTACAGGCGCAAGCTCAGAGGATGGCGGAAAGGGCTCAGAGCTGTAAAAATCAGAATACCTGCTACTGATACCTCTGCACAGTTGCAAAGCAGATGCTGACACAGAAACCATAAATACTGCAAGTCCAGCGCAGAGAGCTGAAGACCTGGAAGGGTGCTGATGCTGAAGTATATGCGCATATGCAAGCATTCCCTCACACGCAGCTCTGCATATGCAAACATTTAAGCACAAACACAGTTACTGGCTAGCTCAGCAGTGTCCATTACAGGCTGCCATTAGTATGGAGATTGTGCTAATTGTCCCCCATAGACCACACAGGCGGTGCTTGGCAGGGCGACTGTATCTCCACAGTACTGAAAGACAGAAGAGACTCTTTAAACATCCCATTGTCTTGGTAGTGACCCTTATTATTTCAATTACTAATCAATCACTAAATACTTAGGATGCACAATGTGAATGGTTTCAGTGAAGATCGTACAAGTTTAGCCTAATGCACCACTCTGCAGTCTTAATAGCTCAGAGCAAACAAGTTTCAGTAGGATTTGTAGAAAAAAATTTAACATTTGTTTCATTCTCATAAAAATTTCTTTTGTTTTACAGGGTTATCTATAAATATCTTAAGTGTCTTTCCTGACAAACATCACACACACTCTTTTACTTTTCGTATCTTGCATTCTCCTCGTCTCTGGGTGGGCCGGTTTTTGCCCCCGCAGGCTTGGAGAGCGCCCAGTTTCTTTAGCAGCGGCTCAAAAGCTCCTGATCAGTCAAGTAGAGGAGATTGAACTGTGAGCGGCTCCTCTGTGACCCCGCTGAGCGAGAACACAGAGAGGAAGATCTATACCCGCTGGCGCTGCCACTGGACTCTTTGTTCTCCTGTGTTTGCTGACAGGAGGGGGGATCAGAGGGGCGTATCGACAGGGGGCTCCCACTGCGCTGCGCTCACCACGGCCACAGGGCTGTGTGTAAGTGATATACAGTATTTGGGCACGCACTCAGAAGTTTTTCATCGTGTTTCTGCCCTATAAGAGGGGCAAGAGGGGGCACGACATGATTTCTGGTTTCTTGTGTCCAATTTGTCTTCCTCTGAATAGTGTCAGTGTGGGTGATGGTGGGATACATCACTCAGTATATGGAGATATTGTGGCATTCAGCCACAGGAGACAACATGAATAAAAGTATATTTAGTGCTCACTTTTGTTCTCAGCAGGCAGTAAATACTGCTGAACTGTGCAACAAATTTCAGTCGTACAACATATCAGATTCCTGCAGGAGAAGTAAAAAAGCATCTGGTTATGCAGATAGGAGACAGTATTATACATAGCTCTGACTTGTAAACACAAAGGATAGTGTAATTTACTTTATCTAGTTCCTCTGCTCTTTTTTGGAGGATATTGTTCATAGAGAAATATGGCTTTGGCTTTATTCACCATTTTATTTTAGTCTTGTTTTTATTTTTAATGTATACATTATTTTCTTTTATTGCTAAATTTGGAGTCAGGAACCTACAGTGAGTCACAACATAAATTTGAGGTGTTGACATAACCACCAAAACTTTAAATTGCACATTGAGTTGTTACAGTAATCTTGAAACACTAATGATAAATAGATCTTTTTATTGAAGTTAATTTGCTTTTATCACTGACTTAATAGAAATGTTTTATGCTTTTTACAATGGGTTTAAATGTTTTTGCTGGAATCTCAACTGTTTGGGAACTCCTATTAAGAACATGTTATTTAAAAGTTCAGATTGTTTTTAAATTGATTGATTTTAAAATAACATTTTAATTCTGAACTATTTCATAAAATTTTGTATCCATATTTCTGGTTTTAGTCTCCAGATCAGTTAATTCTGGGGTTCTTACGCTGTGTCTAGTTTTGCTGCCATGCAGCATTGAAACTTTTAAAAACTAATTTACATTTTGTATAATTCGAATGAGTGTTTCAAAGATCACAAACTGTGATTCAAAAATTTGCATTTAACGTATGATAATCCATTAATGTTCTGACCACTGCAAGTTACATCGATTTTGAAATAAAGTCTAGATGCTGTTAAAAAAATGAAATTGTATTTTACCATTTGAGCATGATGTTGTTTCATTATATAGGATCAAGACAGTAAAACCCTACTACATAGTTTTTGTTTTGTTTTTACTTGAATGTCCCAAAATATTGAAAAGTTTGGAATTTTGAACTAGAAAAAGTAAGGCAGCTCATTCTGCAGGGATAAATTCATTTCTAGAACCAGATAAAATCCAATTAAAATATGTCAACGAGAAATGATTAACATTGGTGCATTACACTGCCATCCTTAAATGTTTCAACTATACTCCATTAAAAAGTTATCATCAGAGATACTTAATTTGAATCTCTAACTCCTCCTGATTGCTCACTTCTTTTGTGTGTCTTTGGGTCACTGAAGATAAGCTGTTCAATTGCTTTTGTCTTCTCATCATTTGAAGATAAGACCATCGTAATCTGACCATTATTTCTTGCGCATCCATACAGACACAATAATTTCCTTTAGGAAGTGTGACTAACCCAAACACAGATGTATCAAGCTGCACCAGGTGTCTGCGGTTCACTCAAACCAGCAGCAGTCAACAGAGCCTTTCTGACAGTATCTGATGTTATCTGGAAGCTTATCTGCAATAATAGGACGGATGAGGAGAGGTGGTGTCCGAAACCCTCAACGACTTCACAGAGAGGATCTGCTCACATGCTACCTCCAAGGCCCAATGTGGGGCCCTTTTTATTACAAATCAAGCAGACTGTTTTTGAAAACACAGTGGTTTACATTTTCTTTGAAGCCATCTGGTGGCTCTTAGTCGCTCCCTTATCCTCAATGGTTGAGCTATTTGCTGCTCACCTGCAAAGCACAACATACATGAGGGACAGGTGTGTGAGAGGAAAGCAGGTTGGTGTATTTTATCTGCAGAAAGAATAATATGTTATTACCAGAGAAGTGATTTTTTTTGTGCCTTCCTCAGAATTATATTGTCAAAACACTAGATCTTTACTAAGATGAATTATTGTTTATATCATACTTAATTTTAGAGTTCTAACAAAAAAAGTGAAATATCTGTTATTTTAACTCATATTTTTTGTCCAATGGTACATCAGCTTCTCCTGTCCATCCACAACATTTGTACACCCCTTTGTACTGTTTTTCTTTTTCAAATAACATTTCTTATCTCATTTGAACATCCCTGCTGTTTGCACCAATGCAGATTTTGTTCCTTTTCTTAAAATACCCCACTCATTTGCACATTCCTTGGGATTGGAGCTTGCTATTTTTAAAATTGAAGATTTTTTTAAGTTGTAAATTTTCCCTTACTGTACAGAATGTTTTTCAAGTTTTTTTTCCGTTAGGATGCTTCAATTGTGTGTCAATTTGCTACCTGTACATATGAATTTCCCCAAGGTGGGAAAACGAAAGTCATTTCTATTCTATTATTATGATTTCCCCTCACTGAGTGCTTTTACATGCAGCAACAGAAACTTGAATTGTTGCTTTAATCTGACTGAAACCGGATTTTTGCAATGTATGTGTACACCTTTGTCCGACTTAAGTCAAACCGAACTGAAGTTGAAGAATTTGGACTAAGGTACCCAGATAATGCGATCGAATTTCTCTACATGTAAACAACAGTCAGGAGAAGGCGAGCTATTGGGAGCCTGGGCACTTCCCCTTCAGGAAGTGACGAGACAGCGGAAGAGTCTAACACAATCAAACAGTGCAAGTACTTTGCTGCAGCATCACTGTTGTCCATTCATTGTCATCGTCTATATCCTGCTTTTCCTCCGTCTGTTTCACTAACTTTAGCATTTGTTTACTATGTGTGAATCTATTCCAACGGAAGAATGTCAGCGCGAAAGGGAACATGTCAGCAGCTATCATCAAACGCACTTCATTCAATAATTTGGTTTTCTGAGTGACATGTCAAGTAGGACACAACTTTCAACTCTGGCTAAGCCATTAGTTCGATTACTGCCAAAAGCTCGTTTAGATGTGTATGTAAGCATACTGACTGAAGCCTAGGGTCAGCTTTAAGCTACATCTTTGAAAGTGAACCAAACCGCATGGATAAACATAATGTTGCAACAGCTGCTCACTTAGGACCTTGTCACCAGAAAGGGGCAGTATAATAAGAATCTGCTGAGTATGAGCAGCAAAAAACGCAGCAAACTATCTGGTTGAGGCTGGATAACCAACTCTGCAATCCCAAATGTATGTCAAATGCACCAGGGTTCACTTGCCAGCAAACTGAGACCAACAATTTCAGATGGACCACATGGTTTAAGACCTGCTCAAGTAATAGGGACTGTCTAAGGAAACAAATTATGGTCCATTTAAAATTGATTAGACAATTTTTGCATGAAAGGACCCTTAAAAAAGTACATTAACTGTTGAAATGATAAGATTTTTGAGTTTCAAACTGCCTGGTCAGCAGTCAAGGCTGATTAAGCTACAAATCAGTGCATCTCTACAAAAAATGTTACACAAAAGACCAGAAGCAACATTTAATACTTAGTCTACAAGCTGAAAGAAGAAACCGAAATGAAAACTACAAATAACAAATCTACCTTGTAACTATTAATCTTCTGATAAATGTCTGATAATCTCTCAAGTTTTGTTTCTGTTCTGGTAACACAGTTATTCATTTTATCATTTTGAAGAACATTCTGATCATGTCTCTTCTTGTTTAGCCATTTTATACCCTAACTATATTTTTACTTTTTTGGAGCAATTTCTCCAAGTGCTGTTTTTTAACTCCACACTGTTTTCTACGTTAAAAGCTGCACGGTAACTTCACAGAGCCATTTGGAAAGCTTTTAACTTTCCATACATACTTCACCTACCTGATAGCAGGAGTAATAATGTAGTTTTTCCTTACTCTCTTTATTTTGCAAATACACATTAAATGGGTATATTCAGAGTTGGATATTCTTTGATGTTTTCTGCTGTGTCTAAACTGGTATTCAAGTCAGCAAATCTGTAAGATGGGAACTCTGCATTGAATTCCTGCCACTTAATCTGATTTATTAAATAGAAATTGTAAATTTTTCTGTATCATTTAGTCTTAGAAAGGTATACTCTCAAACCTGATTGTCCAGGACTGTTTAGAGCAACAGAGTGACCCCCTAATTTATTCAGTATTAACCACTAATTGACAGACAGAGCAAATGAGAAAGAGAAAATGAGAAATGTGATGAGGAGATGTGGGAATAATAAGCACCAGAGAGAAAGAGTGGAGAGAGAACTAATGTATACAAATTATTGCTTAAGTATTGGTTATCTCTGTTTGTGATGCCAATCTAAATTGATTTTCTTTTAATTTATTTTTATCTGATTTCTCCCTGTAACTCTACTAAAATTTGAAAAAGTAAACGCTACCGAAAAATATACATAAACAAACAAAATCCTGAACTGTAAGAAAAGTTGTGGAGGGCCTGAGAGCACAACAGTGTGACAGATACAGTATCTGTGTATTTTAGCCCGTAAATGCTGGTTGATGCCATCAGGATGAATGACAGGCCACCAGGGAAAAGATTTGTTGTTGTCATCGACTTTGAGAACCCGTGTGACATTGCTGATTCTAACAGACAGCAGTTTGTGTGAGGCGTTTTGATGCATAGGATGTGAGCACAGGGCAAACATAGGATGGAGAAGATGTAGAATAAGGAGTTAAATAGCTTAAACCAGAAACATTCATGCATTTTGATTGCTGGATTGCCCTGTTCTCAACTCCATCACTTTTCCCATTAACTCTAACTGGGTTCCTTGCCTACAGTGAAGAAAAACATCACCACAGCATAATGCTGCCATCACCATATTTCACCATAGTGATTGTGTTTTTAGGGTTGCGTGCAGTATTCATTTTCTACCACACAGCGTTTTTCAGGTAGGTAAAAAAACTGTGCTATGTCACCTGAATAGCTTCTGTCAAGTGTCTGCATAACTTCTTATGGCTTTCTTTCAAGCTTCATTTTCTTTCCATAATCTTATGACCTAACCCTGCATGTTACTTTTCCAAATCTTTATCACTTATCTGTCTAATGTGTTCCTTGGTCTTAAATATGTGGTTTTTCCACCAGCTTTCACCAATAAACCTCTGATTCATTTAAAGAGCAGCTGTTTTATATCCAGATCAAATTACACACAGGTTACCTGTTTTTACTTATTAGGTGACTGCCGAAGACACTTGGTTGCACTGAAGTTAACTTAGGGTATCGAAGTAAAAAGGGCTGGATGCAAATGCACACCACACTAGAGTTTTCCTTGAAACTTTTACAAATCAGTGTATTCCTCCAACTTTACAAATATGCACTACTTTATTATTATTATTATTTATGTATGTGTCTATTACATAAAATCCCACCAGACACATTGAAGTTTTTGTTTAGATGTGACAAAATGTAAAATAGTTTAAAAGGTACAAATATTTTTTCAAGATAATATAGTTACTGTATGTCAGGGGGACCTACTTACTGCTGCCAGGACCAAAGCTTAAAGAATGACTGTCCAGAATGGAGGCTAAATTATGTCATCTTGATCCTTCACGGAAAAAGAAGAAGGTGAAATCATTCTACCCACATGTCAATAAATAACTTGACCACAAGGATCACTGCAGTGTCTTTTTGTTTTATTTTTAACAAAATGACATGGGTGAGATGTCTGACATGTTTTGGCTAGCGTGTGATCGCTGCTGAGTAAGGGCTGAGTTCACTTTACACTTATAGTTCTATGATGCTGTCTTCTCTTCTGAACACACATCTTTGTGGGTCACGGTGGACTCCACTTGTCAGGTCTTTGTGTCTTAGGATATAGCTTGGACCCAAATGCAGACGTTGGTAGGTGCAAGAAAGAAGGTGAAGGGTTTAAATACACAGAAGGAAAGGAGGATCAGGTGTGATAGATTGGAGACAGGTGCAGTGAGCAGGATGGAGTGCTGATGGTTCTGACACCATTATTTATTTTTGATTGGCCAACAACAGCTTGAATAGTCATGGAGCAGAAATGTCTTGTGAAAGAGGCTAATAACAAATTGTATGTTTAAATGCGATGCTAGTTCCATATCGAATCTGAATTTCTTGGTCCCTCACCTCAATTGTTGACTGTTCTTGCAAACCCTTTCATGTTGTTACATTATGTTACTTTTATGCAATAGACTCAGTGTATCACATTAAAGTTAAAGTTCTTCTTTGTGTAATATGACACACAGGGAGATCAAAACTGACAGCAGGTTTTGCTCCAGGTCACAGATATTGGAAGGACCTTTGCCGTACGCTAAGACGAGTGACAGCATCAATAAGTGTCAAGGAGTGCAGCTCACAGGATGTTTATACACTACAGAATAGGCCTTTGGTAACTGTAGTGAAATGTAGTAAAATATGACGAGAAGTTCGGGGTCTTTCAACATAAAAACAAAAAATAAAAATGTCTATTCCAACAAAGAAATATGCTTGTAATTGCTCAATTTACCTCCATATTACTGACATGATTGATTGTAATATGAAGGTAAATTTCAAATTACTTTCATAAAAAATATCCGAATGCATATAATTCTCCCATCATCAACCACGTGTCATTTTAAACGGAAGCTACTTTAAATATCAATTTAAATGACACGGAAGATGGGATCAACAAACATTACTTCAGTGTAACTTCAAGATGGGGCTTTGTCTGCAGTTATTCAGGTGCTGCTCTGGTCTGTTGTGGTGCAGAAAGAGCTGAGCCAAAAAACAAAACGATCTTAGCAGTCCGTCTAGATTCCTGATACAAGCTGCTCAAGTTAGCTTTCTTTCTAGGGTGGCTGAACCCAGGCTTTGAGAAAGCGTGAGGAGCTCTGTCATACAAGCTCAAAGTAGATCTTCTCTATATAGAAAGAATTCAGTTGAAGTTCAGGGATCTGATAAGGATGCCCTCTGAGTATCTCTGAAACCCTCGGGGAGACCCACAACGGCCTGGAGGGCTTTAATGTACCATCTGGCCTGGAAATGCTTTGGGATCCCCTAGAATAAGCTGGAGGAGGATGCTGAGTAGAATGATGTCCATGATTCCCTCCTGGAAATTTTGCACGCACATCATGATACCGGAAAAGCAAAAGACAGTGAATGAAAATGGAAATTCAAACTCTTTTATGAAATAGTTTAGAAATGTTGTCACAATACAGTTTTCAAAAAATTAAAACACATGGCTTCCTAACCATTTTTACACAGGAGGGTATACCACCTTAAACTAAGTCACAGATCTTCAACTGAATTTTTATTCTGGTCATTTTAACTTACAAACATGTTTTGCTTTAAATTGTCCTATTGTAGCAGTATACTTGGGGTCATTGTCTGGGAGGAAGGTAAAGCTCCACCCTGTCTCATGGAGGCTTTACCAAGTTTTCTCTAAGATTATCGTATACTGACTCAATCCATCTAACCTTTAACTTTGACCAGCTTCCCTGTCCCTGCTGACAAAAAGCATTGCCAAAGCATTATGCTGCCAACCTTTCTTTGTGGGGCTGGTGCATCCAGGATGATATTTAGGTTTAGTTTCCCACACGCACATATAATTTGCATGTAAGCCAAAAAAATAAATTCTGGTTCTTCCAAGTCTTTGCTGTTTTCTCTCTATGGTTCATGGCAAACTGGAAGATGGATTTCTCTATGGCTGTCTTTCAATAATTGGTTGAATTACTGGATTGATAATGCGTTTTGCACTGATGTTCTCTAAGAAACCTTTTTAGACATACAGAGAATTGTCATATTACTCAGGAGATTAAATTATACAGAGATAAACTTTATTTATTCTCGCTAGTATGGACTATTATTCGATTGTGTATCACGTATTCAAGTTTTTGTTTTTGACAAAGTGTTAAAATGTTCAAGGGATGTGATAACTTTTTGAAAGCCACCGTGGGTAGCTTCATATTGCAGCAAATCACCAAGGACAGTCTTAACTTGTCCCCTGGCTTCCGTTCCCTCCCTGCATTGTGGAAGTCAGAGATCATTGAGCCATGCATCTCAATGAGGACGAGATTGATTGTTTGGAACAGAGCAGAGGCAGGGTTCGATCTTTGCCCTGAGGGCTACTAGAAGGGAGACGCGGTCACAGAGACAGTTGCACAGGTTTCCAGTCCACTCTGAGTCACCGAGATGATAGAACACATATATGCGGAGCCACGCCTGGCTGGATAGAACAATTGTGATAAATGGAGAAAATGTGAGGGAGGAAGAAGGAGAATGAAAGGAAAAGATATTCTGAGCTTGAGTCCTGATTGACCTGTGGCTAGGGCGGTTATGTCCATTGATCTGTTGGGTCAGAGGAAAAGGGCTTTGGCCTGAGGTGCTTTAGAATGAGTTTATTTGGAGTTTAGACTTCCCATCCATTCCCACCCAAAGCCTTTTCATCATCTGACTCCCTCTGACTCGCATGTGATGGCTCCCGCTGTCCTCATAAGCACCAGGCACTACAAAGGCCAAAGGCCAATCAATGTTGCACAAGAGGTTGATACAGATCTTATTAGTCAATGAACGATCATTAGTGGTCTAACGAGGCATTGATTCGCGCAGGAGCCAAAGGTTGCGGTGAGTGTCTTTAATACATTAAACACAATTGATTGGAGTACTAAGGGTGTTACTAGAAATGGCAGAATTACAATGGACAGTGAGAGATTTGGGGTCAAGCCAGGAGAAGAGTGAATGCTGTTAGGATTGAACATGGTGCCCAGCAGCTGATTTGTCCTTTTATGTATTACCGGTGCAGCAATTCTGCAAATCATAAAAAGCAGATATGTAGGAGGACTAAGTCAAAGGCAACTGGACTTGCTGTTTCAAAGGCTGTAGCTCCAGCTTTGAAAGCTGCGGAAATGACTGCTCATAGCAGATGTGTTACTACAGGGCCTATTATGTTGCTCATTAAATACCCAACCTCTCAATAGGCCATTATTTCCCCAATAAAAAACAAGCGGCGGCTTGCATACTTTCCCCTTCTCCCCCCCTCCACTTGCTTCAGAGGTTCACTCTACCTCACAGCCGACTAAAACCCCTGACTAATATCCTGCATGTGATGCTTTTAAATAGGAAGCAGGCCGCTGTGTAGGGTGGAGTACAGGTGTGGCAGGAGCCAATGGATTTTATAGCCCTCCATCTCCTCTGAAAGTGTGCCAAGGACCTGCCTACCCTACCCACCACTGCAGCATTGGCCGCCAAGCATTAACTTTACTCCCCCCTACCAATCCTTGCATGCCTACTGCTTATATAGAGTCTTTGCTTGTTATGGGTTTATAGAGGGATTTCTGATGTGCTTGGAGAATTGTTTGATGATTGGGATAATGATGCCATTTGGAGTAAGTTGTCTCGGGATTTTATTGCTAGTGAACGGCGAGAAAAACAGACCTACCTTCGTCTTAAAAAGTGAAAATCCAGATCTTGCCTTCATGCTTTCTCGTGTGTTGCCCTGCCATTCAAAGCCGCCTCATCCTGCTCCTGCCAATCAGAATTACACCACGTCCACAGGTTTGTCACCCGGGGTACGTTCGTCACCACATCTCCCCCTCTAGAACAGCCTTTTCATGCCCCAGCATAATGTCAGTGGGTGACATCCAGCCCTTATGTGATGTGGCATTCACTAAAGGTCATGTTAGGCATCTCCGCTCCATCTGCATCAGCAGAACTGGCAGCCGTCATATGGGTGCTGGCATCGGCCATTACCCATGGCCTCGGGGGGACTCGATGCTCAAAGGATTTGTCAGCAGGATTCTCATCTCGTCTGTTCTAGGGTGGATGCAGAACAACAGACATCAGGTTCTGACCATCAATCACGCGAGGAGAGAGATAAGATAACAACAGGTCTATTCGTTTCACAAGATAAACTTTTAAATCTAATGATGTTCTTTATAACTTGGATGATGAAGAAGCATATCTTTGTTGCGTCAAAAGGAATTTATACTCAGTGATCTAAAGCTGCATTTTTGTGTTTTATCAATGTAATCCTTCTTTATTATCTCTTTAAATCAAAATTTGCTTAACATATCAGCAGGTTATATATTTTGCACTTGAACAAATATTGGTACATATAGAAGAGGACAAATTTGTTGGCATCTCTGGTCAAGATGAATACAACTTTTATTGCAGCAGAATAATCTAATGTAAATATAACCTTTAATTTGAGTAAATGTAGTTAAGGGAGGGGGTATTCAGAGAAAAATACAAGATAGCACAATTGGAGGTAACTATTTTTTTTGTAATTTGTACTTTACTTTTTAAATTGATGACCCTTTCTTTATACTTCCAATCAATCTATAGTATTACCCTTTTCTGTAGTATACATATGATTTCAGACAAAGGTCAATTTCTCTTAGCCACTTGACAGAACGGAGAAGACAATGAATCATTCATAAGTCGAAATATAACTACAACAAAAACAAAACTAGCAACTGTTCTAATTTTGTCTATATTTGCAGTAAAACCAATCATTAAAATGTTAAATGTAAATTTAAAACAACTGGAACTTTGACTAACAAGATGGGCTGAGGGTTCAAATTTATTGGTCCCTTGTCCCCTTGTCTACCTAACAATTGTTGCTATCTACAAGCCAAAGGTTACTTGGGAGATATACCAGCTAAAAGTATTTTCTGACCTACCATCACTAATATAGACATTTAGTGTTTGTTAAATTCTCTCTCACATCAGACTTTGATTTAAATGAAGTTGGAGGATATGAGGCAATAAGAAAATAAAGCTCCTACATTGTCTTTATACATGGAATACAGTGATGGAATACAGCACTTGTGAAAATCGCCCCACTTCAAAACATGAGAGATATCTTTAATTCTCGTCAAAGGTACACTTCAACTGTGAGAGACAGAATATAAAGAAAAAGAATCCAGAAAATAATGAATGATTTTTAAATAATTTATTTATATAATGGTGCAGAAAATATATATTTAGCATTTAAGATCAAGGAAGAATTCTGGCCCTCACAGACCTGTTACTTCTTCTTTAAGTAGCTCTTCTGTTCTCCATTCATTACTTGTATCAATGGCACCTGTTTAAACTCGTTTTCTGTATAGAAGACACCTGTCCACTCCTCCAAACAGTCAGACTCCAACCTTTACCATGGACAAGAAAAGAGAGTTGTAAATATTTGTAAATAGTACAAAACCGAATAAATACATTATCACTCATGCAAGACTTTACCTTGTGGAGTATACATGATCTTGAGAATAGTGAGGAAACAGCTCAGAACTATACTGGGGGAACTGGTCAATGACCTGAACAGAACTTTGACCACAGTAACAAGGGTTACTTTTAGGAGCGCACGTCATGAATTAAAATCCTGCTGTACTCAAAAGGTCCACCTGCTTAAGCCAGCATATTACCAGGTCTAAAGTTTCTCAATAACCATCTGTGTGATCCAGAGGAGGATTGGGATAATCTCATGTGGTCAGATAAGACCAAAATAGAACTCTTTAGTATAAACACCACTCGCTGTGTTTAGAGGGGAAGAATGCTGAGTTGCATCCCAAGAACACCATACCCACTGTGAAACATGGGGGTGGAAACAATATGCTTTTGGGCTACTTTTATGCAAAGGGGACAAAACAACTGATCTGTATTAAAAAAAACGATTAATGAGGCCATGCATCATGAGATATTTGGGGGGGGGGAAACTCCTTCTACCAGTGACAGCGTTTAGGATGGGTGGATCTTCCAGCATGTAAATGATCCCAAACACACCACCTGGGAAACAGAGGAGTGGCTACATAAAAAAAAATAGATTTCAAGGTTCTGGAGGGGCTTAGCCAGTCTGCAGACCTCAATCCCATAAAAAATCAGTGGAGGGAATTGAAAAAACTGTTTTTCCCAGCAACAGCCCTAAAACATTACAGCTTTAGAGAAGATCTGAATGGAAGAATGGGCAAAAATACCTGCTACGGTGTGCAAACCAGGTGAAGACCAACAGGATATGTTTGAACTCTGTCGTTCGGTGTGTTTCCACTATTGGAACATTAGGGTAATCCTGCAGTGGAAACGGACCTATTACCAACCATGGTGATGTTACAAAGTATTGAGGTGAACTTATTTTCTGCGCCAATATACAAATAAATTCTTTAGAAATCATACACTGTGATTTCCTGGATTTTCTTTTACATTCAGTCTCTCACAGTTAAAGTGAACATATGATGAAAGGTAGAGACCTCTGTCCAGGACTGGAGCGGGATTCATTTTCAGCCTTGGAGTTTCTTGCCTCAGACCGGCCCACCTTATATCACAGTGGGGGTGGGGGGGTTCTATCTCCGTAGATCATTGGGCCAGGGTTAAGGGCTTTTAAAAACCCTAAGATTTTAGACCAAAATCTCGTGTTCTCTCTCATTAAGCTATACATAGCGTATCATTGAGTCTTTCAACAGGAAAATGATTGATGATGTATTGATAAATCAACACAGAAATTGTTCGCTGGTTTTTAATCGCCTTGCCTATTTTATGAAAGTGTTGTTAAAAGAGAAAAGCAAAAGACATTGTACAAAATATTAACTCCAGATTTCATATCCTCCAGAGTATTACCTCAAGGGTACTATCTGTTTGTTCAAAAAAGTAACAGTGCTAATTATTTTTTTAACAATGGATCTTCTAACCCTCTGAATAACCCAAATACATAAATGTCCTGCTTCTTAGGATATTTTCAGTTCAGGACTATACTGCTACAGCAAAAGATGACCTTATTTTTAGCTTTTTGCAGGCGTATATCAGGGCTATTAAGGTTTTTCTCCATGTCAGTATATGTGAATTTTCTGAAACAGCTTTAAAAGTGTGAACATACTCAAAAAGGACAATCTCAGTTGATACATTTTATATTATAGGTGCAAAACCTACATAGAACCAGAAAAAAGGCTTCCCCCCATGAGGGTTGTGAGAGAAATGGCAACTGGACAAAAATCCTAGACAGTCAGGAAACAAGGTCTTGAACTGGCGAGACACAAAGAGAGAAAAAAGTGAATCAGACATGGAGACAGTGAATCCATTTGGAGATGGGCCAGTCAAACTCAGCACATCCCAGGAAGGGCAGGCCAATCCATCCGAGCCAGTTGCCGTAGTGAGGGAGCGGTTAACAAGCCTCGCAGGCAGGTTTTACAGCCCCTGTTTTGTGTCTCAGACCCCCCAGGCTGAAGAGGGGCTGAGGTTGACTAATACTGACAGGTTTTATGTGGTGCAGGGGCTGAGGGCAGCTAAGGGGTGGAGACGTGTGAAAAGGTACTCGTGAACCAACAACTGGTGCTTACAAGCATCTAGTAGAGAAAGTATGTAGACACATAAACACATTCATCTCTGCATCCAAACCACAAACACTCTGGCCCCCACACCATTAAAGCTGATGCCTGTGAGGACCAGAGGTGACGGATGGATGGTGCTCATGGGGGAGGCTGTAAACAGAGAAAAAGAGGGGGAGGCTTATCCAAAAAGGGTACCAATAAAACACCTCAAAATCAAATCCCATTGCTCTTATCGCTGCGCCATTTAGAGACGTTATCTGTGCGGGTAATGTGGTTATAAATTCAATTTCGCCACACAGATTTCATTGTTTACTGATGCCTGCATGTTCCGGGCGACAGAGCGAGGAAAGCCCGGGAACGTTCAATGCGTGTCGGGAAAAGTCATTTGGGCTTCCAGGAGGGGATGCAGAAAAGGCGAGGGAGGATCGGAAGACAGGATGGTGGAGATGCGGAGAAAACCTGTCACACTCCCAAGGACACCTGACTCCAATTTCTATTTTCCATCCCATGTTTTATTTAGAGGCCATTTGCTCCTATTTGGCTCCTCATTATGGGGCCTCATAGCTCAACTGATGTCAGTGGATGGTCTTCACAATAAATCGGTCTGTTTGAGTTTCTGGCAGGCAAAACATTTTTTTCTGGTTTAAATGCCAAGTTATGTAGCCGATCTGAATCAAGAAATTACATTTTGATTGCCTGAATCCGTCTGTCACTTTTTCATAACTGGTGAAGATAGGAAATTAGGTGCATCATGCCTACTGGCTCTCTTCCGATGATTGATGGCTTTCAGGAGTAAATCACCTCATCTACTAGGTAAAATCTTGATATAGTAGAGCTCTTGAGGCTCCTGGCTGCCTGCTTATGGCAGTAATCCATCAGTAGGGCCCAATGGACCGAGCGGTCCTCCTGGGTAATGTTCCTTCTGACAGCCTATAATGTCAACACGCTGACAGCAGGGGGCCATGCGGTGTGTTTATGTCTGTTCAGCCTGTTTTTACCTTCACTTAAATTAAAGGCCTACTAAGCACACTCAGATCTGGCATCAACAGAAGGTAAAACAGTGAATACTAAAGCAAGTTGTAATATGTTCATCCATATTGGTCAAACATTTCTTCATCATTTACAGAGCCATGCAAATATTCAAGGTCCTTGCACTTAGTTACATTTTGTCATATTACAACTACAATTTTCAATGCTGGGATGCTTTTGCACTGGATTTTATTTTTAGTAATCAAATTAAATGGGCTAAATACAAATAGTGTGCTTTTCAGATTTTTCATGCAAAAAACTGTAATTACATTTGATATTTGGATACAAAATTTGTGAAATTCTACTATGTTCCAGTTTCTCAAATAGAAACCATGAAACTATATAAAGGTCAAATTAAATTCCATGGGAACATTATATAACCTCAATGTAATGATTTTTACACTCAAAGCTGTTAATAAAAGGAAATAGTATAATATTGACTCTATTGTACTTACATATTAGATAAATGTTGCAGTTGATATTTAACACCCTTTAATTAACTAACAGCATTATTGAAACACTTTTGATTTATCATTTCTAACACTTTAGTTGTACTTCAAACCATGTTACTACTTTTCATGAAAGATTAAACTTCTGTAATGCTATGTCAACCTAAATCACAAAATACAGATTTACTAAAGCAAAAAGGCCATCCAATGCTCAAATATTAAACATTTAACTTGTTGCTCTACATTGGACATCCCATCCATCATAATTTGTTAGAACGGCCTACTTGTCTGAACTTTAATTATTCAACAGAAGAAAATCCTGAAAAATGATTTGAATCATAAAAACTAAACAAAAAAAAGACATTTCTAGCAACGTCACTCTGCAACCACCCTTCTAGAACTTTTATTCTGATCACATAAACTCAGTGTTAAGCAAGGTAAAGAGTTTAGCTTTGTGACGATAAATTGTCCTGCAATTATTCCTGCAATTAAACTCCGCTGCTCTGTGCCCTTCCTTTCATCTCCTCAGGCAAAGTGAAGGGTCTCTATGACACTCAGGCACCAGTGTGCCCAGTCTGCCAGGCCGTGCTGCGACCAGGAGAGCTGCAGGATCACATGGAGCAGGAGTTATCCAAACTAGGCCAGCTACAGATCAGGTAAGGCGCTGTTCTTTTATTTAAAGTGTGAACAAATGGTGATGCATTTTTATTATAAATGTAAACAATTATTTTCTTAAATACTAAAATGAAAAGCTTTATTATCATATTCGCTAACCTTATCGCTGATCATATCTTTGCCTCCTCCTTTTTACTCTTCTCTCCAAGCTTTCACTTTGTCTATTTTTCAGTTTATGATTTTTCTTTCTGTTTTGTATCACTGTCTCTCTGTTCTGTTCATCTCCCATGAGATAACTCATTTGGACACATTTTCTATCTAGAGGCCTCTCCGCCTTTATTCTGCCCCAGTCGTATCTCTCATCTTCTTTGTCACCTGTGTGCAGTGTTTACAAGCTGCCTCATTGTTCCTCACATATTTCATATCACAGCCCCTCAGGCCTTCAGGCGACAACTCGTAGCGAGCGGATAATGTCCTTCTAATGGCTGCTTTGAGCCCCTACACACACACATATACACACACACACAAGCACAGACACACACATTCAGAGGTGCTTGCTGAGTAAAATTCAAATTTAGATGCACACATTACCTGCTGCTTAAACCAGAAGAATGATTCCTCCAATAAAGACATTACACTCCAAATCTGCTTAACGACCGCTCCATGGACAGTAATGGTTTCAAATTGAACTTTGCCCACAGGGACACTATATGTGTGTGTGAGTTTGTGTGTGAGTGAGAGAGAGAAAGAGAGTAAGAGCAACAGAGTATAAGAGGAAGGGTATCTCCCTGATATCAGTATCTGTGTTGGCAGAGCTTAAGTGTGAAGGATTAAAATGAGTTTTTACACACACTTGAATACAAATCCAAAGGCAATAATACAAGTTCATTCATACGCTGGTGTCAGAAAAATCACATTGGTGCTTGTTTACCTTATGAGAAGCAGTGTACTTTCAAGTTGTCTTTTTCTATTTGCATGACAAAATATAAGGTTTTATTTATTTGTGTCTCCTTTAGCCCCACCACACTGCAGCACGACCAAATCATAAGGACACCGAAGGTCAGTAGAGATATGATAACTTCATGATCCCTGTCACACTGTTGGATAGCTGCCTTGTGTTTCAATGGTTTCTGAAGTTAGCTAAATAGTACTCCAACTTTTTACAGTTGTCAGATCAGTTTGACTCCCAGCTGCGCCATGTTACCACATGGTTTTCGTTACTTGTTGAAATATTGCTTGGTATGAGCATTTTAATTTTTGAGCAGAATTGAGTTGCAATATTTACCCTAAATATGCTTCACTGCAACTAAAAGTCATACATTTTACACAGATAATGTTACATCTTGGCATGTCAAATGCTGAAAATGGCTGACAAGGCAAAGAGTTGCACTTAGTTTCTGATTTTCGCTAATAATTATTTGACGACTTGGGGGCACTTGTTGACTGAGTATAGAGCATCAAACTTTCAGCCCTAGATGGTCAAGCGATCATCTACTATGGGGAAAAATAATAAACAATATACATACTTGTGTGAAAGCATTTGATGTTTTGCAAATTGACAAAATTCTGACAGCACCTTTGTTACTACACTTTTCTCTTCTGCTTGAATTTTTTTAACGACATTTGCCCTCTACTCCCAAATTTCAGTCCCTGTCTCTCTCACTGCACATAAAGCGTGAAGGAGGCTCTCCCACTTCACCCTCTCGGCCATCTGAGGAGCCACACTCAGACCGATATCAGGTACTTTTCGAAATGAAACACAATCTATGTCAAGTTGTCCGAATTTTTTAAATATTCCTGCAGTTGCGTACCTTGTTTTTGGACAATGTTTCTGAAAATGCAAATAAGTCCAAAAGCCTAGACCACAGGTGTCAAACTCAGGCCCGCGTGCCAAATGCGTCCCTCCATAACCATTTATGTGGCCCTCTGAAATCTAGGGGTCACATAACTAGAACTTCAAGATTACAGCAGTGCGGTTAAATAAGATTTATCAGTCAAAACAAATCAGATTTCAATTGTATAGTGCCAATTGACAAAAGCATGGAAAGAAGGTAAACATTTTATATTTAAAAACTGAATGCAGAGAAAGCTATTATGTTTTAACAGCTTTGTTTTTTTAGCAATACATTCTACCAGAACTTGCCCTTTGAGGACATTCATAATCTAGATGTGACCCAAAATTGCCATGAGTTTGACACCCCTGGCCTAGACCATTATCCCTCAAGTGGAAACGAATGCTTAATTTACTTCATTAAATTAAAATAAATTTGACTTAATTTCCCACTGGGATCAAAAAAGTATTTTTGAATTTAATTGAGTTAACTTTTTTTAATTAGAAATACATGTTTTTTTAAGTATGCGTATTACCTATTTCATTCCTGTTATGTTATAATCCCTGGTAATTACAGTATATATGATTTTATCGGGCGCATTGTTTGCAGATTGTTTAATTTTACAAAATGAATCAAAGTCCAGATGACTTCCCATAATATAAAATGTTTTGAAAGTTGCCAGTCAAAAGAGATTATCCATTAAGTGCTGCGTGGCAATATAACTAGATAGTAGAAAGAGGAAAAGTTGTACTACAAGCAAGATATCTGAAGTAGCAACAGTGTTTTAGTAGGGAATAACTTCTTCTCTATATGGGGACATGGCACTTTCAAGAAAACACTTATATTTACAAAATAAACAATTTAAATAACACTGAGAGAAAGAAAACTGTTTCAAAAAGCTATTGGAGGAAATTAATATCTTGTAAAAGATAAAAAAAAGTCATTTTTTTAAGTGGCTCTCAAAAATTGTCAGATTTTATTTTAAAAAATTTTCCACATATATTCATTCAGCACAGTTTAACTTAGAAACAAGCAAACATCCTAGGAAGGGGATTTTTAAGAATTAATAACTGCAATAAGATGTTTGCATCTGTTTGCACACCCTTAAAATAGTGATCTTGTACCTTATAATTCATTTTTAGTTTTGACTTCACACCATCAGTTATACTAAATTTAATTAAGCTGAAATTATTTTCAAATTTTATTTTGTTTGCAGAGAGGTTCTAAACAAAAAAGTTCCTTACTATTTATTAACTCTATAGGCGCCAGAGTTTTTCATATAAAATATTCAATTTTGATATCTCTAGTTCAAAAGGTTGTAGCTTTAATCTGATTATAGATAAAGGTACACTGTAAATTTTAAAAATCTTCAGTATGATCCAAAGTTTGTGATCAAAAATCACACATCTAATTTGCATATTATGACGTCATCAGGCGTTGGCAATATTGGATTGCATGACTTTTGCTTTTTTTTGTGCATTTTTACATCGTTTAAAACTTTTATTTCATTAATAATTTTTTTTTTTTATTTAGAGTTTTCTATATATGTATTTTCTACATCTATTTTGTTTTTTTCTGCTTTTTTTCATGAACAGGTGGACATATCTGTTTATGTCCTTTTTTATGAGGCTCTGTTCAATATGTAAAATCAACAGAAAGAAAATATTGGGCACAGAATTTTACAGATCCATTCCAGAAATAACTAACAGGCTCAAATATCAAATTGTTTGATCCACTGCTGAGCCTACTCTTCCTCATCTGTCAAGCAAACCTCATCATCATCATGATCATCCCCACTTGCAGCGGGACAGAGAACTTTACTGCTGTTTACTAGCCTATAAGCAGTTTTTTCTCTCCTGTTTTCCATCGCAACTGCTATTATTCCCATGGATTTTAACATCCCTTTCACCTCGGTCAAGATTAGCGTTGTTATGATTACCTTTCTACCCGAACACATACCTTTCTCTCACTGGGAGAACGTTAAAGTCAGCAATGTTGCTTGTCGCAATATTGCGACTTTGGCGCCTAGAGGGTTAATTATATACCAAAAGGAAATCTGAGAAAATTGTGGGAAAAAAACAACAACAAAAAAACTCTGACATTTATTCAAGAATTTGGTTAGGAAGGTCAACCAGGAAACTGACAGCAGTCCCGGGGAAGCTCAAGATATTGCCAAGAGGACATTTTTGTTTCTACTTCTGACAGAAGGCAAGGCAACTTTATTTGTATAGCACACTTTCAACAACATGGCAGTTCAAGGTCCTTTACACGGCGTGTGGAGAACAACAATAAAGCACAACATTATAGTCACCAGACATATGACACATAAAACATATAACCTTCCAGCTAATATTAATCACTTACTTAAAGGCAGCTTTAAACAGCTTATTTATTTGTTTTGATTTAAAACAGCTTTGCGGTCGTCTGGAAGTTTTGAACTGGGGTGATGTGCTCTCCTTAACTGGTTATGCACGCAGCAGCTTTCTGGATCAGCTGCAGTTGTCTGATGGACTTTTTAGGCAGACCTGTGAGGACGCTGTTGCAGTAATCAATCCAACTAAAGATAAACGCATGGATGAGTTTTTCAAGGTCCCATCGCAACATTAGTCCTTTAGCCCTAGAAATGTTCTTCAGGTGTCAGAAGGCTGATCTTGTTATTGCTTTTAAGAGACCCTGGAGGTTCAGGTCTGAGTAAATTACTTCACCTAGATTTCTGGCCTGATCAGTAGATTGTAGTTGAATATACTGAAGCTGTGTGTTCACTCTCTATCAATCGTCTTTAGGTCCAAAAATAATTATTTCAGTTTTGTTTTTATTCAGTTGGAGAAAATCGTGGGACATGTAGTTGTTTCCTCAATGTATTTACTTAGGGTTTAGATGGGTTCAAAGTCACCTGGTGACATCGTAATGTAGAGCTGAGTGTCATCTGCATAGTTATGGTAACTTATATTATTGTTCATCATTTCATCATGATCTAATGTGTTCTCTAGATGTCTACTTAGTAGAGTAGAGAGAAATTATACCCCCCCCACCTAAAAAATAAAGAAAATAAAAAACAAACAAAACCTTTAGTTGCCTGTGTAAGGTTTAACAAAACCTTGTTGTAGTTTTGGGAGGTTGTTCCAAACAGTGAGATAACAAAACTGAAGATAATCCATATCTACAGTGAAACATTATGGTGGCAGCATTATGCTCTGGGGTTGCCTTCCTTTATGTTAGGAACAGAGATTGTTTTTATCAAGCTGAATAAACTTAGCAACAAGACAGTTTTTACCCAAAGCCTTCATATGTCTACTAGAAAGCTTAAGATAGATTTTATTCGGCGTATCAGAGATTATAAGCACGCATCCAAATCAATTTTAAAAAAATTGGAAATTAAAGTTCTGGACAGGTGTTACACCATTTTCTGTGACCATCACATTCTGTGACTCTGAGGGGCGCTGTCTAGTTAATTCCTTATTGGTCACGAATTGTGACGGTAGAGGCCCCTATCGTATAAAACACCCCTCCATCAGTCATGAAAGAACGTTTTTGAGAGGGTTGAAACTTTTCTCATGTGACAGTGTGTGTGTAGATATGTTGTAAAATTCACAGTTTTTGAGTGTGAAGGTGACTGAAGGATAGTGGTTCAGAGGTCTCCAATTCTAACAATTTACATGTTTTATCATATCATGTGACCCTTCCATTCCCTTTGCAAAACAATGTTCACCTCATATCAGATTTTAATAATGGCATTAATTATTTTTTTGATAGTGGCTCTACCTATGTTCATGCGGAATCAGTGAAACAGCGCCCTCTAGAGTCAGAAAATCTTATGGTCACAGAAAATGGTTTAACATTTGTTCTAAAGTTGACAGAAAATCACCATCTCATATATTTGGAAACATTGCTTGATAGAGTGGGTGAATATACTCATTTTAACATATGGGATGAAGATGTAGATGGAGCCAGAGTGCTTCGTAAAATTAGTAAAATCACAAGAACAAAAATTATCTTGAATATGTGACTCATCCCTGCTAAGATTTAGTAGCAATTAAATGACTCATCATTAATATTTGCAAAGCTGAAAATGACTCAGATGACTAAATAATAAATGCACTGGACTCTATCATTAAGTGTTTGTGTAGAAATATGTTTTGCACACTAAGATTTATATTTCTACTTTTATGTAAATAAATGAAATACAGTTTACAGCCGCTATGATGACATTAATTGTTTTATATTGTGTTTGCAGACGTTTCTCAGAGTGCGAGCTAACAGACACACAAGACTTAATGGTAAGTTGATCAAAAGTGGCCTAAATATTGTTTCACTGCTGGACGGTCATTTTGTGTCAAACACAGTCCAGTGTTTAAAGCCTGCTGTGTTAAGTGTAAAGACTTGGGTAATCAGAGTTTCCTTTCTCTACAAATGGGTACCCAGTTGTGTGTTCGTTTTCTAAAGCTCTCCCTCACTAGTCATGCAGATATCTCCACTTTTTTCCCCACACAATTTACACTGGCCTAGCGCCCACACGAGCAGAGGAGCTATTAACCTTTCCAACTTTGACCTCTTGATATGTTAACAGTCGACGACCTCTGCTGGTGCAGGTGCTATGTCAAATCCACCCCATTGCGCCCACACAGCGCAGGAGCCCACCTAGACTGCACACAAGCTGGTAAGAAACACTGAGAAGAGCTTTTTTTATTCCTTCTCAACCATCATCTATATGTAGAGTCCTGGATGTTACATGGTGTTTGCTTTAACACTGGCTGAATAACAAAACATGCACTAAAGGGATGTTTTATGAAATTATATTGTTAGATTGTTCCCACAGATTACTGATTGGTAAATATTGACAGTTTGTATAATAAATTGAGCTAATAAGAACAATAATTAATTCTAGGGGTAACAATAGTCGAAAACATTGTAAATCCAAGTAAAAATATTCCTCAACCTGATTTAAAGTGTAAGTAAATACAATTTCTTGCTATTTTAACACGTAAGCATATATAATTTATCATTCATACAAGTTTAGCGTCTTATCATTTTATTTTCCTATAAACAAGTCATCAGGTTTTTATTTTTCAGAATAATTTTCCTTTACTTTTCAATATCAGAACAACTTTTCTAACACCGTTTGTAGAAAATGTACTAATGAGCTTCCGAAATGGTAGTACTATATTAACACATAACAATTGAAATTGACTTTTAAAGAATAAACTGTACCTGAGATATAAAACCAGAGCTTTATTGCTCAGTAATAATCAATGCTGGGATCCCAGATCATTAAAAACACCTTCAGCTCATGTTAAGTGTCCCCTGAAATGACAGCAGCATTTATGGACTTGCAACTGTAAATGTCATGAATAAAGAGATGCTGCATTAATCTCTACTGAGATGATATACAGAGTAAAGCTGGGGGAGGATAAGAAGCTGCTAGTGGGATTTTTCTTCCATGTGATCCCTTTACAACTCTTTTACAAATGCTTTATTTTTGGTCTGTGTTGCTTTAAAAATGGGTCTCAAAAGATGCATTTCTCTAACAGTGAGTTTTGGAGGTTTTGCTTTATGTCCCATAACTTCCAACTTACTGTCTTGTTGCTTTTAAATGACTTTTCTGCCCAAGTTACTGATGAAAATGTAACTGAGTATTGGTTATCTACATATCTGTATTTTTCAGGAGAATGTTACTGTACGTTGTGGAGCAGAATGCAAATCATTTTAAACTGGAAAAGAAAGATAAAAACATTTTTTTCAACATGGAAAGGCTTTATTGTAGAAAAAAACAAAACAAACAAAAACAAAAAAAAACATGGAAAGGCTTTATTGTAAAAAAAAATATGAAGATATGTTAAGCAATTATTATAGCTGTGGTTAATTCCTAATTTCTTTGGAGACTTGAATAAAAGCTGATGTCAGTCGTTACTTAGTTTCACGGTCTTCCTGCAGCCTTTCCGCTCACTCCTGCATATATTCCAGTTCAGCATTCTGCCTCCGAACACCTGTGTAAAATGAGAAAAGACTGAAAGTAGTCAATAATACATCAACTGAATTCGTTATTATAAATAGCCTAGATGAAGACGTAAATTACTCCTTACGTGTGCTGCCATGAGCATGACTGGACATCAGCTGCTGATGACCTGCAGGCTTTAGATTGCCTGTCAATTCTGTGAATAATAACACCTAACATTAGTTTTCACATAACACTGTAACAGCTGATTTTAGACAGACAAAGGGTAGGGTACATCACAAACAGTGTCATGTTTTTTTTTTAGCGATTTATAGTTGTGCAACACCTCACACACACATATGCAGCAGTACATGTCCGCTAAAAGGGGAAAAAAATCTCAACTTTATACGCAAAGAAAGCGATACGCTGTAGCACACTTACCCGATCTGTGGCGTTCATCTCCTCCTTTTGACAATCCAGCTGGAGAAACAACGGCTTTTTTTGCTTTGACCACTCTAATTTGTTCTGCAGCTTGGACAATGACAAGAAAGCTAAAAAAACGGCAGGTCGGACTAGGATGGACCGACTCTGCTCATTTCTTGCCTCCTTTGTTTCAAATCAAAACGTTGTTTTTTTGTTTCTGCCCAGTACTAAGACTTGGTAATCCCCCTGACATCTTGGGTGCGTCAACATTGTGTGCGGGGAAGAAACCGGTTCTTAGAAAATACCAGTCTAACCCAGCTTTGACTTTCCGAACTTCCCGAAAAGGCCAGACACAGACTCTTCCTCCTCTGCCTTTGTCTATATCTATCCACTGTATTTGCATATGTGTCTTTCCTCTGAGCTGACTTTTATCCTCCCCAGTTAATCTGATCACATCATCAGTTACATGTGTGTTAAATTTTGAGTTGTGTGTCTAAAAGTTGATATCTGTGTTTTAGCTGAGTTCACTTTTTGTAGCCATTTTTTACAGTATTTCAATTAAAATGTGAAATGTGTTTAGTGACTGAGAATGTGTTTAAGGTTTTGAGAAAAAAAAGTGGACGAGTATGGCAAACAGTGTGCTATTTGGAAACTAAGAGTCGGTCACCGAGAATTTAGTTTGGAGAATCGAGTTTAGTGTTTCAATAATTCAGGAAAATGGTAATATAAATTATCTGTAGTACTAAACATATTAAAACATTGCAACTATACATTAAAGCGGTAAATATGCTATTCCAATGCGTTTCAATATTTACATTAACAACTCTGCTCCTGAGAAACTCTACTTTTTTATTTCAATTAGCCCTCATTCTACGCCAAACTTAGAAACATAAAGTTAAGTGCTTAAGAGGGCTGAAGTTTTGAACTTATCAGTGACTAAAATAAATTTAGGCAAAACATTACTCTTTTTTGTGCAATAATTAATAAACAGACATCATCAGAGGCCTGATGCGGAGATGAAGACCGATGCAGCATCCTGACATTAACCCACAACATATTTGTTATTACTATTCAATGAGATGCTGACGCTCTTAGCTGATTCCTCACACTACTGCTGCTGCTGTCAAGGTCTGTTAGCCTTTACTGGGTTTTATAACTGGACAGCATAATGAGCTTCTAAATACAACTCAGAGAGGCAAAAAGAAAGGAGTGGGGAGGAGGTGCTCCTCCTTGATTAATCAGGCTTACTCTTGCTTTCTCTTTTTGTTTGATGAGCTCTACCTCATCTATGACCATCTCTTTAACCCTCATTATGTGCGCTGGAATGGCGGCGCTCGGGTCATGGCCATGCCCTGCTCCCCATCTTACTGTGGTCCACTGTCATCCAGCTCACATTAGAGGGCTCTAAAACTTAACGTTGCGTCAGGCAGCAGCAGAGAGTCAAGTCGCAGTGGGAGCGGAGGCGCTGTTGGTGTTCTGCCATGTTAACTTTAATATTTTCAGTTGGGACAGTGTCCACTGAGTTTATAGAAAAGGGGCCTGCTCTTACAGCCGAATACCTTATGGAGCCCATCTGATTGTGCGTCATTAAGAAAACGTAACCAGCTACATTTTAAAGTTTCATCCTCCGGCACACTGGTGAAATGCAAGTTAAACCCTAATCATATTTCACATGTTTTTTAATTGTTAATGTTTTTACATTTTTTTTCCACAATCGCTGAAACACATTTCTTGAAATCTCCAAGCATCTTCTCAAAACCTAAAAACACAAATCCAAAAGTCTTTATTTTCATAAAATCCCAGACTTTTTCATCATAATCAAACTATCACCTCAAAATCATGTGTTGAAAACAAAACAATGTGATAACTCCATGGGTAAAATGTATTTAGCGCATAATATTTTTTATTCTGCCTCAAATAATTAAAGACACAGCATCCAGAGAATGTGGTTAACATTAAAGAGTATTAAAAGTATTTAACAAAAAAAATATTATCATTAGAGTGATGAAGAGCTGAATGTAGATGACAAAAAAATAAAACAACCTATCTATTTGCCATCTGTGAACTCTGAACTGACTTTTCTTCTGCCCAGTTCGTGTGATCACATCACCAAGCACGTGTGTTGAATTACCTAGTTAATTACTATTTATTACATTAATTAATTACCGTGTGTTAATGATGACAGTTTTAGTGGTGTGTACGTTTTGCTGCTAGTCTTTACACTTTTGCTGTGTGTTTAGTGAATGAGAATAAGTTTAAGGTATTGAAGAAATGAGTGGATGAGTTTGGCAAATTTTGTCTCAGTATCTGAACAGTGTTTAAAGCTTGGCCAAAATAGTCTTTGATTTGAAAAGCAAGTGTAGGCCAGTGGTAATTTGGTTTAGAGACTGGAGCTTAGTGTTTTAGCAATTCAGAAAAATAAGGTACTTAAGATCCCAAACATCAAAGTAAAAGATAAAGGTTCCACCGCTAGTATTGGCACCCTTGGTAAAAAGCTTTTAAATAAATCTTTCTTTTAATGCAACACTGTAATCATAAACTAGAAGTACTAGAAAAGCTTTCATATATTACTTGAGAAAATAATTTCAGATTTACCAATATCTGTTTCTGACCAAACTAATGGTGTTACATTGATTGACACCTTTAAAATGTCCCATTAAACAATGTAAATGAAGTATTTTTTATTTATTTATAATTTACTGTTTAAAAATGATCTGAGTACTGATGGACATTTATTCAGTAATTGATGAGTTACTATTTCTGTGAGGGTGAAAAATTATAACATGGCACAAACATTAAAGTGGTCATTGTCAGTATTCCTTCAGACTCTCTGAAGGTTGTTTGCAGTTTTTAGTGAGTTTTTATAATGCCAGCTTTGTGGATGGATTTTGCGGTGGTTTGGTGACAGCAGTTATTTGTGCTTAGTCGCACATTAAACAAGTAAACATCATTACACTTGTGATCAGGACATTTTCTTTAAATCTTCAGCTTACCAGTAAGCAAGTGGATGTTGCTTTTAACATGCTACATTTAATTGAAAAAACTAGTGGAGTTTTTTCAAGAATTTGGTGAAAATTGAACTGTAATATTTTATTCACAATGTACACCACAATGTATGGCTTTACTATTTTATATAAGTGATCGTTCACGTTATCAGTGTGTTAGTGAGGAGTTTATTAATGTTATTTTTATTTAAACGTATCTTTTGTCTGTTTTCAGTAAGGATTGGAAAGCTAAAGAGGAGAAAGCCGGAGGAAGGACAGGTACTTCTTTTTCCAACTTGGCATAAAACACAGATATAAAACATTCATTTTCCTGACATTTCTCTATAATCTCAGTTTAATACATGTAACCAGTAGCCTGCTGATCTCAGGTTGAGAGTATGTCAGGGGTCAGAATGCAGAGACACTGCTGAGTTACATTGTTCACATAGCATCAGGATCACTGTCAGTCCGTTGTGTAACCATGTGAAAACATCACCAGCTCTAAAAATGCAGATCCAGATGCGTAGCTCCAGGCTTTGGGGTGTTGGGGACATAAGGACGTATCCATGCAGATGATGAAACCTTGTGCTTGGGCATGTTCTAGGAGGGTTCAGCAGACTTGGTGACGGTAGAGGATGAGTGGAACGAGAGGAGAAGGACGCAAATGACAGCGATAGGGTTTAAAGGTAAGCAAGAAAATCTGTCTGCATAGATTGAGTAGGATCTTATCCATTGGAGGGTGAATGATGTGCCTGAGTGACAACTAAAGAGCCACTGAACTTTTCAGTCCAGATTACGGCGGGGAAAGGTACCCTGAAGGCTCACTTAAAAAGTGACGTTTCGGCAGGGAGAAAAGCTTTGATCTGCAAACTAGCTGCAAACTCAGTGACCTAAAGAAAAAAAAGAAAGTTTTGTTACACAAATTATCAGCAGAAGAACTGTTTTGAAATGGTTTACATGCAAAATGCCTTCATCAGGTGCAATGCTGGTGAGCACGACTCCTAAGGAGTGTCGGGACAGCGACGCAGACCTGGACGTTGATGGAGACGATACTCTGGAGTACGGCAGAGTGCAGTATCCTTTGAACACTGAATGTAAATAAATAAAAAGCATTTGGCTGCGTATCTGAGTATGCAGTAAAGTGAGAAAAGGAAAGATTGCTGCTAAGTCAACAACCTGATGCAGTTGGCTGGACATCCTCAGATAATTTTTCAGTAACTGAAAATTAATGATAAACTAACTGAATTTAAACGTACTGATCAGTGGTTAGATGTGCAGAAATGTGAAAAGTGAATATAAACACAGCGGATCTGTTGCATATTTGTGCCTCAATGGATGCAAGGTATGCTGTGCTAGGTAGTGTGTCTTCCTATTTTTTTTTTTTTACATATAATTGATTTCACCACCAAGAGAAAAATAGATCACAAAAAGTTGTTCCAGAAAGCTAAAAAATTAAATAAATTACCTACAGATGCTTACTATCTTTCCCAAACACATTAAGCAAAAAACCACATTTACAATAGCATACAAAAAAACCAAACAAACAAAAAAATATACAATAAGAATGTAATGTAACTGCCCCTCAAGGCACATGGCTCTCTAGGTTTACCCTAATAATAACATAATAAGATAATAGATAAATAACAAATAAATGCATTTATTAGCAAGTAAGACAATTATTTAATCATAAAGTTAAACCTGCTCCTTTTTCCAATGTACTACCTTGTAAATATTTTATGGAAAAAAATATACATATAGGTACCTAAACTGCTATTAGGTTTCCATATATTTCTTAAGGAACTAAAGTACGATCAGGATTTTAAAAAGATCTTATAGGTCTCCTCTGAAAATCCTAACAATTTTTTCCCCCAATACAAGCAGTCATTCTGAGCTATATAAGCATGATGTATGTGAATATTTTCTCCAAACTCAATTCCCTGCATCAACTGGAGAAAGCAAATACACTAGAAATAGTCTAAAAATCCCATTAATTCTAACGTCATAATTAACGGGACATCCCACAGGAGGGAGGCATTGTTTTGGCCAGGTTGCTGTAGCTACTAAAAGCTGACAGTTAGCAATCCACCAACATGGCAGAAAACGTTTAGGAATTTGTGGAGATAAAACATCAATGCTCATTTTTATTTTGTTTTTACTCATGGAAGGGAAGAGGTGCTGAAGAAAAAATGTTTGGAAATGTTGGAACATTACAAGGAAAATGATGGAAAAATCATGGACCTAACAGCCCTGGCTTTGCCAAAGTAGATTAATTACAGAATTAAAATTATTGCATCAGTATTTTTTATGTAATGCTACAAATCTGACTTGATACCATACTGACCAAAAATGCCCAATAGATATAAATCAGAAACACTCTGCCATTGCAGCAAAAGCCAAAGTGTAAAAATGACATCTGCATACATACAGACTGTGGTAGATACATTGTAGCAATTGACACTGTTGATCATAAAATATTACTGGGACGACTGGAGAACTTGGTTTGGGTTGGAACAACATGAAATTCTTTATGTTAATAAGCCATTTTTCATCAAAATAAACAGAAATCACAAGAGGGGTTCTCCAGGGCTTCATCATGGGGCACCTGCTATTTAACATCAACATGCTTCCACTAACCCAGATTATTACAACGAATAAGATTACTTACCAAAACTATGCAGATGATGACATTCAGCTTTACATCACAATGTCACCAGGTAACTATGAACCCATCAAAACCGTAAGTGAACGCATTGAGCAAATAACTGGATTTATGTGCCATCATTTTCTACAGTCAAATAGAAACAAAACTGAAGTAATTATCTTTGGACCTGAGGAGGAATTATCAAGAGTCAGCACACAGCTTCAGTTAATACAGCTTGAACCTATTGATCAGGCCCAAAATCTAGCTGTAGTGATGGACTTAGACCTGAACCTCCAGGATTACATAAAATCAATAACAAAGTCAGGTTTTTATTACCTGAAGAACATTTCTAGGGTTAAAGGACTAATGTTGCAATGGGACCTCGAAAAACTCACCTATGTGTTTATCTCAGATTGGCTTGATTACTGTAACAGCTTCCTTACAGGTCTACCTAAAAAAATCAATCAGACTGCTGCAGCTGATCCAGAACACTACTGCTTACATCCTCACTAGAACCAGGAAAGTAGAACACATCAGCCCAGTTCTGAAATACTTACACTCGCTCCCTGTAGCTCAGAGAATAGACTTTAAGATATTTTTACTAGTCTATAAATCATTGAATGGCTTAGCACCAAAAGTATGTAGTTGAAGTAGTTGAAGAGCTCTTGTTACTAAAAAAACCCTCAGACCCCTCAGGTCCTTCAACTCTAGTTTACTAATCATCACTCGAATCAGAACCAAACATGGAGAAACAGCTTTCAGTTTATATTCTCCCCTTATCTGGAACAAACTTCCAGACGACTGCAAATTTAATGAAACACTGAGTTCCTTTAAATAACAGGTCCCAAAGTCCCATAGGTATCCCATAGTGCCAAGGGCCAGTGTCCTGCAACTTTTAGACATGTCTCTGTTTCAACACAACTTAATCCAATAATTAGGTCGTCAACTGGACCCCATAGAACCTAACTGCATGCTAAGGAGGCAATTTAACCCTTTGATTCAGGTGTGTTAGACCAGGAACACATGTAGATGTTGCAGGTCCTCGAGGACTGCAGTTTGACACCTGCACTTTAAACCAAAGCTAAAAACTCATCTGTTTAGAGCTGTCTCTGAATAATCAATAATAGCTGGACTATCATTTTTAAATGTGTCATATGTTTTGTGTCTCTAATGTTGTATTTCATACTTTTAATGTGGTTGCGTTTTTGTTGAAAGTGTGTAATATAAATAAAGTTGCCTTGCCTTGCATTCCGTTATGTTGGCAACTCATTTAGATGAACAGAATAGATATCTGATGTTTTTACTGCACTGCAATTACTGTATTAATTATGCATAAAGTCTGATTCCTCTGTTTAATACATTAATGAAAGAAATATCCAAGAATATGATGTTTTTTTTGCCACAAAGTTGTTTTGAGGCTGCAAAATGCACAACAACAGTAGAAAAGTTATGTAAGAGTAAGGTATGGGTTTCAGAAATGTTGCTAAAAAGAAGATTTTATGCAAAAACTCAAATCGTAAAATGTTACACATCCAAAACAATCATTAGATTAAAAAATACATACAATTTAGAAAAAAGGGCTTACCATAAAACCAAGGGATTATTCGTTGTTAACAGGATTCTTTGTTCGTTAAATATGTTGCTTGTTGTTGGACGTTTGTTTTTCCTGACTGCTGTTTGCAGATACAGTGAGACGGATGTAATCCCATGCTCAGGAGAAAGCTCCAAAGAGCCAGCTGCAAAGTATGTATCTTACCTATAGTTTTATCCAGTAGACATTAAATATCCTGCTGAACCAATGATACACATGGAGTGTATATATACTTTAATTTGTTGAGTTGTGATCATATTTGTAATGCTGCTTGGAATTTTATGATTTCACTCAGCCTAACATGTGGTTTGGTTGTGTCCTAGTAGCAGCGTGTTACCTGATTCCAGACTGAAGATCGACTTCCCTGGGTGGTCAAATGATGGTGAGTTATACTTAGTGGGAATAATGTACTAGATTTCTTTAAAATGATTTCTCAGAAATTACAAGTCTTGTGATTTTAAATATTCAAAGTGGTTAATAATTTTTCTGTTTATCTTTTTTCAGGGAGTCCTTCTACAAGCAGTGGAGAGAAGCAGGATGCCACTGTAGCTGGTCTTCCCAGAACCTGCAGAAATGCAGAGATAGAGCCGTAAGTTTGGCTTTTCGCCATGAATATTAAAAATGTCGTCAGATAAATCTGTCTTCTACACAGCTGAATGTAGTTCAACTCCGTTTTGCACTACTTAAGAAGTTTGAGAAGTTTATGTGAAAGTAATTACAGAAAAAAGAGGGCTTCAGTTTCAGCTATGGTGATACCACTTTTCCCAGCATGCACAGGGTGAACAGAGAGTTAAAGATTCTCAGGTGTGAAGGAGCCAATTAGAGTTGAGCAGGTGTGACCATGCCTGTCTGCAAACAACATTTTGGCGGCTCGGCTCTCCATCAGATCAGACTAGCTGCCCCCCTCTGCTCCCAGCAGCAGGATATACAACACTGTATCAATGTGATGATCTCATCCATCAAGGTCCTAGCAGGCCATGCAAGCATGTACACGTTTTATCACACTTAATGCATTGTGTCCAGCCTGTACAGTCTGTTTGCACATACAGTCTATCCTGTAATTGTGTGTCTGTTTGTGTGAAGACAACCCCCCCACCCTCCACAGCGCTGTCTCCTTCCTATGATAAATGAGACAGTCAATGCCGGCAATGTGATTGCTGCTAAATTTCATGCTCAGTGTCCATGTTGGCCAGCGAATAATTTAATCTGTCTTCAATTTTATAAATGACTCTCCGGTGTCAGTGTAACTCACGCACCTTTCGCTCTGCCATGCTGTTACTGAGCGTGCTCAGCTCTGGCCTGTATGTGTGTGTGTGCACGCAGGCTTTCAGAGGACTCCACGCCGACTACCCTGGACGCACTTAAAGCTCGGATCAGAGATTTGGAGAAACAGCTGTCTAAAGGAGACAGATTTAAATGCCTCATCTGCATGGTGAGTATGCTGGCAAATTAAAGTAACAGAGCAGAGGAAAGGAAAGGATAGTGTAGCGACGGCAAAACTTCTGAAATGCCTTCAGGAACATGTGTTTAGGGCGGTTATCTGTATTATTAGTAATGGGTGTCCAATGGGAAGATAAATATGGCTTTATAGTTAATTATATATGACACTTTCATCTGCAGGTTTTGATTTATATGCTTTAATGTTCATAAAAAGTGTATATCATTAAAGAAATATTTCAAAATCTAAAACATGTATTTACTGTGACAGACTTATTTATATGACAGGTTTATATGACATTTTCATGCACTGTTTGAGTAACATAACAAAAAACAAACACAAAACTCCAAAACACCTCATGATGGACGAAAAGCACTGAAACCCCCCCCACAAAACTAGCCACATGTGATAAACCAAAAACAGCAGCATTTATTGAATGTTTTCTTTGCTGTTTGAGTCACCTGAGTGTTTCCATTCAAATACATTTTTACATCTTGTCTGAAGCTCTGGCTCAAAGTTTTTGTCTTGAAACCTAAAAATAGACACATTAAAATACTTTTTTGTGATATTTATTTTTTAACAATTATTTCATAGAATAATCAACATTTAACAAATTTGACAAAAGCTAATGATCTTCAAGGTCTACATATTTGATTTGGAGATCTTTTCACTTTCTTATTTTTAAAGCTTTTATGATTTTATTATTAGAATCAGGAGATTTTTTTGAAGCTTTATATAAAATAAAATAAAAATGCTGACCTGTTCTGCCTCTGGTTTCAGTCTTGTAATCTAATTTCTGACAGTTTATAAAAAAAGTAATACGATATGGTACTTAGTGATATATAATCAAATACTAAAAATTAATTAAATGAAAAGCATAGAATCATTAATGAATTTAATATTTTTCGGTGTTTCATTAAAGCATTTTCTGCCCCTGTCTCTAACATGCAGAAAAATGTGACACTTAACTTGTACTTTTACACAATTATATTTGTATTATATTCAGAAATTATTTAACAGGCAAACCTGTAATGAAAAATAACGTATTTTTGGAGGGTTCATTGGCTTCATTCTTGAGGATTGTATTTGAGAAAATCAAAACTATGTGAACTTCTGCTTTTAGTTTTTCTTTATAGCTGCCCAAAATCTGAACTCACAAAATCACATTGTTATCATGTAATTATTGTGTGCAATAGTGCACTGAAAGGACTACTTTCCATTAATTCCATTAAGACCTTTAAGGTGGACTTTCACGGTCCTTAATGTCCACAACTGATTTAGATCTTAGTGATCAGGACTAGAAAGCTCAGGAAAGTTGGTCGGGCCAAAGAGAGTATTGAAGAAATGGATTCTCATCGGAATATTCAGCAATGGTATTGCTTTGTCAAGTTGTCTGCATTTTTAGAGCCCTTTTTAGGAAAAAAATGACAAGTTTCATAAAAAAATGTTTTGTGGTCATAAATCAGCTAATATTTAAAAAAAAGTAGAAGTAGAAATATGTGTGACCCTTAATGTGTAAACTGAGAGAAAAACTAAAAATTAATAAAGTGATAATTCCGGCATTTTAGATACAGACATTTTTGATTAATCGATAACTTAAACAGTTGAAATAATAGGAAAAATACACTGTTAACATTAACATAATAATAATAAAATAGTTTGTCACAATAAAAAAATCCAAAGAGTTTAAAACGAGCTCCTCTTGTTGTATAAATACTGCAGCAAATACTTCTAATTACATCAGTTAATTCAGTTTATTACAGGGCAGCTTTTCATTATTTTATTAGTTCATAAATACTGTACCTCTCCAAGTTACTGTATAAAAGGATTTTCTAACTAATTATTTGATTAAATATTCATCGCAATTATGTTGTTCTTCAATTAGATAATAAAGAAATATATCCATTATTGGAGGTTTTAGAACTCTGGGCTTTTATGGTAGTGTCAGAATGATGTAATTTTTATGTTTAATATAAGAAAGAAAATAATTTGTTCTATTAAAGTATCAGAAATACAATAGCTCTTCATCTCCAATTTCATGTTGTGACACTCTTTTTTTCTTAGTTTCACAAGGACATCTAGTGGCATCTTTTCAAACTACAGCTGTGCGGTTTTTTTTCTGCCTACAGGACACATACACAACACCTCTGACCTCCATCCAGTGTTGGCATGTCCACTGTGAGGAATGCTGGCTGCGGACGTTGGTAAGTCCACTGACTCATGTCCACTCACACAATGAGAAAAATGCAAAATAGGAACACGTGCGGACTGAAAACTTCTTTCTGTATTTCAGGGAGCAAAGAAGTTGTGTCCTCAGTGCAACACCATCACGTCACCTGGAGACCTGAGGCGGGTGTATTTGTAGCTCGCAGGAAGAGTTTCAGCCAACCAGAGGTGGCGCTGTGGGGCAGCTGGTCTGTCCTGCGTCTCAGCCTTGAACATTACAGTTTCAAGTTTTTAAATGAACTACTAACATCGTCTAACATCGTCTGATCTGCTCCCAGGTCGACCTTTGTGCTGCAGAAAGATACATCAACTGAGAGCTCAGGCATTAAAATGCATTGGGAGAATAATTTATCTTTTTTTGTATCTTTTGTCTGTTCATGGGGAAAATGTTAAATTCAAATGAACTGAAAGCACATGTACAAAGTCTTGTGTATGTATGTATGTATTGACTGCTGTGAGTACATGATGTGGGCTAGCACAATAGCTTGGTTGTATTTACTGTACAGACTAATGTCTTTGCGTAGTTACTTTTATATTTGTTGTTTGTGCTACTTTAGGTTTCAGATATTCACCGTAATCTCATCACAGTGAGTCACATTTGGTCTTTGTTGTCAACATTTTTCTTTGTATTACTTTATTAAACATACTTTTTATCAACATTACTACATTAAAACGTGTCTGCCAGTTATTTTGTGTGTAACATGTAATTTCTCTGCTAAATGTATGGATAACTGGTGTGAATTAGAGGCAGATATTTCATTATCTGTCAGCCACCCACTGTAAGGATAACTGAATGTGGTTGCCCTTTCAGAAGTGGGTTGTGCAGGATTAGCCAGACAGAGACTAATGCAGCTCATCTGGAGGTGAGGAACATTAAACCTTTGCTATTTTGAGCCTTTGCTTTGAGAGCAATGGTGGCCTAACACCAACTTTTGAGCCAAGGAAAAAAAAAAGCCAAAGATTTTCATAACTAGTTTTTCTGTCCATGTGAAACTATAACTTTAAGGAAATGCGGAATAAGAAACATCGGAGTTCATGGCTCAAAACTAGACAAGTTATAAGTAAAAAGTGCACCTTCTCACTCAGCTGCAAAGTACATGGGTTCCTCACATTTCTATAGTAAAATTGAATTATGCTGGACTGATAGAGAATAATGTAAATATGAAGTATCTTCAAAAAATCCAGTTTAACAAGCTGGTTCCAGAAGTCAACTTACTATTAGAACTGTGCAGTAAAAATACAACTTTTCTGCAAATCCCTCAGAGGGAACATCAATGAACATAGCAGGAAGGTGAAAACAGGGTCAGGTTATGAAACAACATCCCAAGCTGTGAATGTCTCACAAAGCTCTGTTCAATCTGTCATCGCTACCATAGTTCAGGTAGGACAATCGGTTTATGTTGGTTTGTATCACACTGGAGAGATTTTTTTTTGTCAGCAGTGACAGCAAAGCTCAGAAAACCAGTTGAAATCTGTAAATGATGTCAGACTGGGAGGCCGGATGTTTCTCTACTTTTAGGTGGGTGGATCGTGGATGAGAAAATGTCTTATTTTTATTAGTATCTCAAACTTTCAGTCACTGAGGCGACCTGAATTTGTAAGCCCAGTGAGGTTAGGCAGGCTTCCTTTCACAGTAGAAGAGACGTATTGGCGTCTGCTAGCAGCTAGGAAGCAATATCTAAATAATTGATATGAAAACATGCCGTAAATTAGAACATTTAAAAACTTTGCTGAATCGAGTCCAGCAGTGAGGAGTTGCTAATCAGCTGCAGGTACAGCAGCAGTAACACGTACAAGGATTTTCTGTAAAGGAAGATGCCTTACTCAAGTACACAAGCAGACACACAGCAGGATCATGACAGTGGCTTAACCCGGCTGCATTTTGGGTACAAACGCAAACGTTCCACACACCGCTGTAGAACAGACTTGCTGTTTAGGAAAAGTCGCAAACCTCCCTATGGCCAGCCCGCCCCTCATATGTAAGAATGGTCCAATCAACGTCCAGACCGAAATCCAACTGTGAATATGTGGACAAGGCACTAGGAATACTCAGATAATCTGATTGAGTTCACATCATTTTGCCAAGAAAAACTGGCAGGTTTTTCAATCTCCTGAAGTGATAATCTGGTAGAGACGTACCCAAAAAGACATGCACATATAACTGCTGCTGCAGTTGGTTGCATTAAATGTTGACTCAGGGATAATAAGTATACTTGCAGGCCAAACCTTGCATTTTTAAATTAGAATATAGTGTTAATAAAGTCTTTTTTTCATTTTCCATTCACTTTACAGGTAAAGTATAGTACTGTATGCTGGTCTAATATGCTGAATTCTGAAAAAAGAAATACATAAAATCTTCTGGTTTTAATGTGATAACATGTAAAAGGTTCAACGTGTGTGAATACTTTTACGAGGCACTGTAAATTCCATGAAAAGGCCACACCTGAATTCCTTCTAGTATACTCCATCACAGTAAAAAAGAAGCTCATCCCATACTTGCTACTTGTTAAATTCTTACTCCCTCCATGTCTGTCTTTGGGTGACACCTGTCAGGACCATTCTGTCCAGTTAACATGGACAAGCTTGGGGTCTCCAGCTAAACATATCAAAAGTTCTCCCCTTCTTTACGTTACTTACCTTTACCTTCAGGTATCGTCTGCATTAGCAGAATCTCAATGCATGTCTGCAAACAACCCTGCATTTGACCTTTACAGCCACAATCCAGAAAAACTTTTGAAGCCTCAACCAGGTGGTGGAGACAGACCAAACAAACTACTGAATGAAGAATAATTTCTTTCTGAGGATTAGCCTCTCTTATGCAAAGAGGGCTCACATGCGATTGGCCATTGAGCTAAGTGGAGATGGCGGTAATTCAGAGTGACAGCTGCTTCAGTGTGACACAGACACACACACTGAGACTGTACACAGTCCATTAAGACGCCAGGCTTAAGAATTGTTGGTGAACGTCTCTGCAGAACAGACGATTCAGGCACAGTGAGAAAAGGTAAGATGGACATTTTAACCAACTCTTTAAACCCAAAATCAAATTACCACATAGTAGTGAACGGATAGAAGAACATATAGTAGTACTTCACAGAATGGAGACAGAATCACGGCTTCTGTAGGGTATTGTTTAGTATTTGTGGGCTGATCCAATCAATTACTTCTTAGAGGTTGATAAAAATAAGCAGAATTGATGTGATTTATTCTACATAACATGAATCTACCTGCATTTTACAGTAAGTTGAAAGCAACTTAGTATATTTTTTTTAATGTATGTTTTGTTCTGTAATAAAACTATAGAAATGTATATTTCGGAGAAAAAAAACTGATATCCAGCAGTAGGTATCACAATATTACCATCGGTAACAAACATTAAGCAACCATATTTTAACAGTAACAGCAACTAATTGATATTGAGGGCTTTAAGAGACAATATTGTTATTAGACAGACACAGACTCTTGTGTCATTAACTTAGAGAGTTAATTGTTTTGGTGTACCTGAAAGGTAGTCCTTTCTTTGTGGCAGCGGGTAAATGGGCCACCTGTCGCAGATCTAATTAATCCTGCCGACTGACCCATCATGACTTCATTAACAGCCACTCCTGATGTTATCCTCAGAGGCTCTGGCTGTCTTACAGACCAGCTTTTAGGACATAGAATAACGGTTTAATTAAAGAGAAGTTTCTTCCTGCGCAGCAGTTGTTTGCAGGGATTTGAAATCAGCATATTATCAGAGCAGAAGCTTGTTCTTGACCCACTGTGTGAAACATTCGACCTGACAGCACAGTTGATAAAAGGATTAACCTCAGCGCACCATAGGACAGCTAACAGGACAGCTGCTGAACTTCAATACTGAGGAGAAACAGCTCAGACAACCCAAAATCATGGCTCACTAATAACATGTCTTACTAGAAGTAGGCAGTACAGCTCACAGATTCTTTTCATTCTGGTATAAAATATGCTGAGCTTTCGGTGTGTGTTTCAGGAACAATGTCAGGACCAAGGCCCGTGGTGCTGAGCGGCCCCTCTGGGGCAGGGAAAAGCACCCTGCTGAAGAGGCTGATGAAGGATCACAAGGGAGTGTTCGGGTTCAGCGTGTCACGTATGTCTGCGGGCCAATTAGGGATTAGTTTCCATAACATGATCCCACCCTAAGCAGGAAATTTTACCAACAGTCTAATTCAACATATTCTGTGATTACGCTGATGATTTTGCAGCATCTGGTTGACGATCTGTAAATGCTTTTCTCAGACACAACAAGGAACCCTCGACCAGGTGAAGAAAATGGCAAAGGTACGGAGGCTCTGGCTGCATGACGGCTTCTATAGGTGACACTTTTTGTAGTGACTGCGTTAGGCATGGGCTGGAATGAGATTCTCATGGTGTGATAACTTTCAGTAATAAAACAAAACAAAACAGAGTTTCAAGTTATCACAATGTTTAGACAAAAATTAAAAACATAACTTGGCTTCCCTTTGAATTGATAGAATATCTTGGTGTACAAAAATTACAGCAGAAGCCATTTATTTACATACACTTTATACACTAAACCAGTGTTTCCCAAACTTTTTACAGTGGGTACCACCTAAAAAATGTTGAGCTGTCCAAGTATCACAATCGTGACCGACCTAAACATATAGTAGAGATGACTTAACCTTTTAACTATAGGCAATTAACAAAGAAGACTTATTTACTCCTAATAAGGATTATTTATTGGTAATTGTTGCCAGCTACAGCCAGACTGTGTGTGAATGGTACATTTTTTAATTTATTCTGTTTTCAAAAAATATTTAGAACTTTCCTCCAAGTATCACTAGGGAGAGCTTGCATACCACTGGTATACAATGTACAACAATTTGTGAATCATGGCACTAAACCAAACTAAACATTTCTTCTTTTAGGTCAGCTAGGATAACCAAACATATTTCTAAAAGTATTGATTCTTTAACTTTCTTCAAATGCAGAAGATGGCATTCATTTCCATATTATTTGGTACAATAATTTTATAAACTGTATGATTCTAACATTTTGGGCATCCTTCCAAAAGCTTCTTACAATAGTTTGCTGTTATTTTGACCCAGTCCTCCTTAAAAACAAAAACTGTAGTAACTGAGTCAGGTTTGTGGGAAAGTTTCTGACACACAACCTTTCAGCTCTTCCCACAAATTTTGGGACAGAGATCAGTGCCCGTATCCCTAAAGAATTTTTGTTCAAAAAGTGTCTCCTAGCGGCCGAATTCTACGAAAATTCTCAGTCATGACGTTTGCTTAGAATTTCCCCCAAAAGTGACACGAAAATCCCAGTTAATATAAAAGCTATTCCTCAAGATTCCTAGCGCTTAAAAGGGCTCCTAAGGCGAGATCTGCTAAGAGCAGGGAAGAGGACTTTTAGTGGCTTAGGAGTTCCCCTAAGCAGCTGTGTTTGTAGGATATTTGTTAAACAGCCTTCATAAATAGACCAGCCAGCAATCACAGACATTGATAAAAGCTGAGCCGTGTTACCCTCGTTAAGACCGCTGTTGTAACGTTGCAATTTCTACTTCATTAAGGACAGCCCCTTGAGATAGGCCATTTTGTTTTCAATGGGGTCCATATGGGAGTGAAAGTACAAAATATGCCAGCTGGGATATCAATAAGAGCACATAAGACACAAATCCCTATTTGAACAGGGTGTAATGAGTTTAAGTTTTCACATATTTTAGATTCTAATGTTAGGCTATAACCCCTACAGCTTACTATTCATTTTCCAGATATTTTCTTGAATGTGAAATATTATTTACAATTACAGTCTGCATAAGATTAGAGTGTATAATTATGTTTATTGATTTGAGGGTACATCCTTTGCTCATTATCCCCAAAAGTTGATTTTCATCAAACGTGTAGGATAGACCAATCACGGCTTTTGAAATGATGACTCATACCTAGCAACGGGGTCAAATACACCTCCTCAATAAGATAGGATTTTCCATCCATTACTTCCTCATTGTTCACTGAAAATGTTCTGGAATCACTTCTAAGCTAAAACTCCTAGCAAGGAATTTTTAGAATCTTTAGGGATACGGGCCCAGGTCTTTGTCTCACTCCAAAAAACTGGCTTTTTTTGGGGGGGGGGGACCATCTGTGCCCAACATTTGCCTTCCTTGCTGAGGTCTTGATGGTGCTTCAATATTTCCATATGATGCCATTTATTTTGTGCCATGCACTAGTCTACCTAAAACCAATCATCTGTGAACCACATAATCCATCTCTTTCCTGAAACGTAAGACGGTAGACATTGCCCAGGCGTTTTTTATAGTGGGACAAAAATGTAGCCACTGATTTTGTGAGTTGTCCCACTCAAAAGATGAGAGGTCTGTTAGAGACAGAATGTAAAAAAAAATCCAGGGAATCACATTGTATATTTTAAAGAATTTACTTGTGTAGCAGAGCAGAAACAAGTATTTGGTGAATAACAAGAGTTCACCTCAGTACTGTAATGTAATGTAACCTTGGTTGGTAATGACAAAGGTCAAACGTTTCTTATAGGTCTACCAGGTTTGCCCGGAATCAGTGTGTTTACATGCAGCAAGAGAAAGTCAAATTCTTGCCATACTCTGAATGAAATCCGACTTTTGAAATGCATGTAGGCCTACACACGTTAGTCTGACTAAAGCGTAACCGAATTCAAATTTGAATAATCGAGCTAAGGCACCCAGATAATGCTTTCAATTTAATGATTGGAAAACAAGTTTCTCTGCAACCGCGAACATTGAATCAACAACACCAATCAGTTCAGCTTATGTCTGGACTGACGAAGAGGTGGTGCATCGTGATTGTGCATATCCTGTTTTTACTCCATCTGCTTCACTCCTGCCAGCATCTATTTATTGTCCATGTGCCGCTCAAAGCTAACTGGAAGAAGGCTAACACCAAGGGGTGCATTTCGGAACCTAAAGTTACAGAGTCAATCACACTTTATTCATTAGGTCGTTTTTCTCTCTGACGTGTAACCTTGGACACGACTCTCACTCTGGCTAAGCTATTGGTCCAATTACTGCTAATTTAGAGGTGCATCTAAACGTATTGATGGTAGCTGGTATAGTGGCCCATTCTTCCATGCAGATCTTCTCTCGAGCTGTGATGTTTTGGAGCTGTTGCTGGGCAACGCAGACTTTCAACTCCCTCCTCAGATTCTCTATTGGATTGAGGTCTGGGGACTGGTTATGACACTCCAGAACCTTGAAAAGCTTTTTACATATCCACTCTTTTGTTCCCCAGGCAGTCTTTTTTGGATCATTGCCATGCTAAAAGATTAAGCCATGTTTTATCTTCAATGCTATCACCAATGGAAGGAGGTTTTTGCTCAAAATCTCATGATACATGGCCCAACACATCATATCCTTATTATGGGTTAGCTTAACTTTCCCCTTTGCAGAAAAGCAGCCGTAAAGCATAACATTTCCAATCCCCTGCTTCACAGTGGGTATGGTATTCTTAGGATGCAACTCAGCATTCTTCCCTCTCTAAATACGTTGAGTGGCTTTTATACCTAAGAGCTCTATTTTGGTCTCATCTGACCACATGACTTCCTCCTAGTCCTCCTCTAGATCATCCAGATGGTCTCTGGCAAACGTTAGACAGGCCTGGACATGTGCTGGCTTAAGCAGGGGGATCATTTAAGAACTGTAGCATTTTAATCAATGACAACATAGTGTCTTACTAATAGTAAAATTTAAAACTGTGGTCCCAGCTCTCTTCAACTCATTAGCCAGTTCCCTCCGTGTAGTTCCGGGCTGTTTCCTCACTGTTCCCAAGATCATTTTTACCCCATAAGGCGAGATCTTGCATGGAGCCCCCGGTCGAGGAAGATTGTCAGTGATCTAGTGTCTATTTCAGTTTCTAATAATTACGAGAACAATTGATCTCTTCCAACCAAGCTGCTTGCTTACTGTAGATTGGAGTTTTGTACAGGTGTACAATCTTGTCCCCGGTGTCCTTGGACAGCTCTCTGGTCCCTGCCATGGTGGAAGATGGTGAAAATAATACAACGTGATATCCTGGAATCTTTTTTTACATTCTGTCTCTAACAACTGAAGTGGACCAATGATGAAAATTACAGACATTTCTCATATTTTTAAGTGGGACAACTCACACAATTGTTGGCTGCCAAGTACTTTTTTTGCCCCACTGTGTTTTGCATATAATTGTTTGAACAGATGAATGTGGCACCTTCAGGCATGTGGAAACTGAACCCAAGGATAAGCCAAATTTCATTGACAGGTAGACTTTTATTTAACTTAGATGAGAAGCTTCTAAAGCCACAAGATTATCATCTTGGATTTTATAGTTATTCAAAAGGCATTGGAATAGCATTTGTCAGCTTATGCTTTAAAAAAAAAAAGACAATTCAAAGTTGTCTTGGTTGATGGACTTGTCATCAACTGAAAAAGTGTTGTTCTTCATCCAGCTGACCAGCAGTATCTAACAACAGATGGGTTGAGGAGGAACACCCTGTCTCTATGAAACAGGAGAAAGCTGTAGATCCCGTCGTACTTTTTCCTGGTATCTAATTTAAAATACTGTAACCTATAGGGAAAGTGTGACAGAAGATTTTACCAGTTACAACACTTAAGTGTACCTTGATACCAGCATCTGGCCCATACCTAGTCAGCACGTGTTTAATGTATTAGCACTAAAACACTGTGTTAGCATCACCTTGCTCTGTAACACAACTTGCGGCTGACTTTGACTAGAATTTGGACCTGTACAAATGTTAGGGGTGATTTCCAAACCCCCTCCCCTCGATACAACAGCACTACAACACTTCTTACTCCCAAGTGAACTGCACATATGGTTTTTGTAAGCTTGTATAATCCCCTTCATATAAAGGCATAAACCTTTTCTGTGCCTTCTTTGCTTTCTCCATAGGGCTGAACATGCTCCCTATGCTTCTGGGGGCTACTTTACTGCCCGTAGCAGACGTCTTTTCCTCTGAAACCTCATTTTCGTGTCCAAACGAATCAGAACCCACAGATAAAGGTGATCTTTATCACTGTGATTCCTCATCACAGCTTATTAAGGCAGAGGGATGGGGGTTACTTTCATCACCCAGACATGCTGTTATTGGATTTATAAGGGAATCAGTCATGAGAAAATAGATAAAGTGAACTAAACCATAATAAACACTTGAATCAAGATAAGACAGTTTACACTTTGGAGTAAAAAGATTTTGAAAATAGCCCCCTGTTATGCCTCTTTAGTGATTCCCGTTTCCAACATCCCATACAAAGGTTCCATCCTCAACTATAGCTAAAAGAGACCAAAATTGAATCCTTATTATTTCCAGCTCATTTTTCATTTTTAATTTGAATATATTCAGTTCTAACTGCAGTAGTTAATGTTGTCATACTATTTGCAGATAAGTGGTAGAGGTAGAAGTGTGTTTGTTTGCTTCTCAAACTTTGCTGTTTTAGATCCTTAGAGATTTTGACGTTTACAGGATTTAGGCCAGTTGATCTGGTAATTGACTTAACTATTTTTTTCTGATGGTGATGGCTTTCGAAAATAAAAGGATCAATTTTTATTTTTTTTTCTCTGTTGAAATTTAGCTCTCAATGAACATCGTTTAGATACAGGCTTACAGCAACAAAAAGCTATCCCAAGACGTCTTGTAAACTTAGTAAATGATTAAATTTAATTTAAATCTGCACTATATTTTTCTATATTTTGGCTGTAATCCATATTGCTTTACGTGCCTAATTATGATTTGATTTGGCATTATATTGGGTGTTTTAATGTACAGTTTTCAGGCAGATCTAGAATCATAACTGATGATGCATCTTGCAGACTACCACTTCACGACGAGAGAAGCCATGCAGGAAGGCATCGACAACGGAGAGTTCATTGAGAATGCAGAGTTTTCTGGGAACATATATGGGACAAGGTAATGTCTAATTATGTTTTTGCTTTGCAAAAAAAATACATATATATGTCTTACATCTTTCCACATTAGAAGAACAAACCTAAATATTTTTCATGGGAAATTCATATGATAGAACAACACAAAGTATTCTATAAAGATGGTTTATACATGTTTCATTAAAACATTTGTATTCAGCCCGGTTTACTCTGATACCACTGAACTGAAGCCAGAGCAACTCATTTTAAACCATAATTCCTTTAGCAAATATGGAGGCAATTTACTTTATTACGAGTTAACAGAGTTCATGTCTCTAATGTATCTCAGCATAATTTTGATGAGAGCTGGTATGATAACCTCATGCAACAATACTACTATTAATGGTATCCTTTCATCAACACAAGCAATGAAAACAAAAAGGCATAAAATGATCTAACGGTTTAAACTTAAAACAGAAAACACAAAGTATTCTCTAGTATTGCAAAAACAACATATTCGTTATTTTATCAATATTGATGCACTTATGGTGCATCAATATTGATATCTTTGAGTAACAACAGCCTGATATTAGCTATTTTCCAGATAGCCAACCTGCAGACGGCTGTTTAACAGATATAATGCCTGATGAAGTTCTAAACTACGGCTCACTAATAGTAGTAACGGGTGGTGATCCAATAACATGACTTAATGTGTTAATTGTGAATGCAAGAATTATACATTTTTCTTTCCTGTAAATCAGGTAAAAGCATAGAAGCTTTCTTTCAGCCAAATGACTGGATGTGCTCAGCAACATGTAAGGGAGGGGCAGCTGACTTTGTTATTTTATGCCCCACACAGTTGGAGAAAAACAATTTACAGCCATTTCTTTATCTGGTGTTCCACTGAAAGGAATTTAAATAGTAAGAAATGTAAGAGGGTTTTTTTTGTTTTTTTTACACCATTGCCAGACAAAAAGGACATAGCAGACAGGTCAGGGATAAAGTTATGGAAAAGTTTAAAGCAGAGTTAGTTTATAATGCAATATTTTAAGCTTTGGAAATCTCACAGCGCATTTTAATTCATTACCCATAAATTGAAAGAGTGTGACACAAATTAAAATCTACCAAGACATGGTCATCCACCCTATTTAACAGACTGGGTAAAGAGAGTATTTATCAGAGAAGCAGCCAATGAGGCCCATGGTAATGCTGGAGGAGTTCCACAACTTAAGTGGAAAGATCTGTTGATTGGACAAGTATCAGTTATGCAATCCACAAATCTGGTCTTAAAGATGAAAGTCACTGCTGAAAGAAATACCAGAAAATGTCCCATTTGGAGGACACAGCAAGCAAGGGGACCAAGCAAACAGGCAAAAATGTGCTTTGGTCAGATGAAACCAAGATGTAACTTTCTGGCCAATACGCAAAAGAATATGTGAGATATAAAACTAACACTTGTCACACATGGTTGTGGCAGCAACATGCTGTGGGCGAATCCTGGAGAAAGAAAAATGGTATTAAAAACATTTGGAAAAGGGCATACATAGCTCAATAATATCTGTAAAACTAAAAGTCAACTATCACTAATGTTTTTTGGGTATTTAAAAAAAATAATTTCTGGGAAAATAAAAAAAATGTATGATATTGAACCTAGTTAATGTTTAGTTATATTAAGACAACATACAGTAGAGTCACCTTGCGGGAGGTTTTTCAGCAAGGATATTTATTGACTTTAGTGACAGATGGAGCTTTAACCTATAAGGTAAAAAGAGCAACACAGCAGCTTAGCATCTTATGAGTCACGTTTAAGCTGTCCTTATTCTAAACGTAACGTTCACTCACTGAGTCTGAGCAGCTTGGATCAGTGCAGCGATCCTCTTACCTTGGTTATTGCCTTTATAAAGAGCAAAACTGTATGAATGCACATTTAAAACCCACTTAGACACAATCAAAACCTCTTTGCCCTCAGTTGTCATGAATCTCTCTCTGTTCTCATTTTTGTGTTCAGTAAGGCTGCTGTGGAAGATGTACGAGCTAAGAACCTCATTTGCATCCTTGATGTGGATATCCAGGGGGTGAAACGGATTAAAGAGACTGACCTGGACCCCATCTATATCTCCATTCAACCTCCATCCATGGAGATCCTGGTAATACATTTCATATTTGGTTATATGCCAACATCTTTGTTACATTCCTCATTAGGCTCAGTTGTAGCTTGTGTAGCGCTGGATGAAAATACATACAATTTTAAGTGGTTTGTGGAGCATTTATTGTGATAAAGAAAGATGACATGCTCTCTTGTTTCAGGAAAAACGTCTTAGAGACAGGCAGACAGAGACGGAGGAGAGTTTACAGAAACGTCTCGAGGCAGCACGTGTTGATATGGAGCTTAGTAAGTTTCTCTACAATTCTGATAGAACACCATGAAATAAAATGAAAAACACTAAAGGAGCTAAAACTATTTTTTAGGTAAGGAGCCTGGAGTGTTTGACATTGTTATCATCAATGATGACTTAGAGAAGGCCTACGAGGAGCTGAAACACATCCTCAATGAAGTACGTAAATGTTAAAGCAGCACTTACCTGTGTTTGTTGTACAAGTTAAAGTATTGTACTATTTATCTCTACAGGAAATCCAGAAGGTTCATGAGGCCAAATGAATCAGACACAATTACCCACTTGTTTTGCTGCTTGTGACTCTGATCAGAATAACTTTTCCAGAGAATGAACACAACTTAAGAAAACACCAGATTTTTTTTATTATAAATGGTATTTGTCTTCACATTTCTTTGCACCTGTGCTGTGTCCATTCATTTAAAGAAATGCAGAACTGGGTTAAAATGTGTGTTTATTTGTTTTTTATCACTAATTGAGAATTTGTGTTTTAGCTATTGAAAGAAAAAAACTTGTGATGTGTATGTATTACTACCTGCAATCTTAAAACTATTATATCTAAAACATATTCTTCGGCCTACATAGAAACACATTTGGCACTTATTTTAACAGCAAATACAGGATACAGACCCATTTTTTAAGAGCTCGGAAGCTCACAGTCCTTTTTAACCTTTTTTGAAGCATGAATACTAATCCTCATAATGAATGAAAGGGAGATGGGTTTTTTTTTTTACTGTGGACAAGCTTTGAAATGCATATTCCACAAAAACACAGTAAGGAAGGGCATGGACGGATGGATGGATGGGTGAACTATACTTTGAGAAAAAGCATAGAAATGCTGTGAAAACTGTATTTATACATACTTTTATTGAGGGTTAATATTAAGTAACTAAAACTTTTCTGTTCAGTCTCTGCATTTTGTGGATTTTCATTGATGTTCAATGTATGTTCATATACAGATGTGGATAAATAAAGGCACTGGAGATATTAACAAAGCACTTTTAGAGTCATTTATTACTCCCCACCCCCATTACTTCAAGACAGAAAGTCATTCAAAAAGCACACAGATTTATATATTGACTATTTATTCATTGCAAACTTATGTGTATTAAAGTTGGAACAAATTTTAGATTTTGTTTTGTTTCCATTAAAACACAAAAAACATTTTAAATGTAAGACCAAACATCTGCATCTGTTTGACACTGTAGCAGAGCAAGACAGCAAATCCCCTTATGGGACAACCAAAACCTTACAACTTTTGCATTAATATGCAGTCCTCACTAATCCCTGATATGTTTCAATCTAAACCAAACCAGAAATATTTTACAAAGTTAGACTTATTAAGACAAGTTTAAAGTCCGGATATATTATATTATGAAGATAACTTTCATTTTAACAGAAATTGAGGCATGCTAGAAAAAAATGCCATAGCAATAAAGTAAATCTTTTTATTCAAAACAATGGTTTTTTCATGTTTTTTTTTTTTACCTCACTGGAAGAACGGACCCTTATGTTTTGTGCACACTTGATCTCGTTTTTCCTCTTTCTGCTTGAGGTATGCTCTGAGCTTGTCAGTGGAGAAGCACACTTTGGAGGGACGGACTTTGTAAGGAGTGCGATGGGCATGCAGCCATGGGTTCTGGAGACACTCGGCAGCTGTTGGTCTCCCCCTACAAATTTTTTTATCCCATCAAAACTGTGTGCTCTAATCAACAATATATAAAATATGAAAATCTAATCTAATCATTATGAAGTAGACTAGACTATCATTGAGATACACTTACCAGGATTTGTTATTCAGGCTGCTCTTCATGAAGTTCAAAGCTCCTTCTGACAGACCTGGGTAACAGCGGCCAAACTGGATCTTTCCTTTCTTTATGTTTTTGTCTTGCTCCCATCCGAGTTCAGCATAAAACGGACTGTCTGCGCTCAGCCTTGTGGTGCAAAATGAACAGATAAAATAATTGAACAATATTTTGGAGCAACAAATGATACGGTCTCTCTAGGATGTCTTAATTTTTTTTAATAATCCTGAATGAATCTAAAACAATCCTTCTCCAACAATTATATAACTATATAATTTTAACGCATCTTATGTTTAAATATGACATAACACGTGTTTTTTTGTAATTTTTCCACTTGCTTTTTCAGTGCTTACATGATAAAAGACAGGACTCCAATAGCCCAGATGTCAGTCTCTGGACCCACACCATGACCTTCCAGGATTTCTGGAGCTTTAGGCAGTACAATATAGACTCATATAAAAAAACAGAGAGAAGCAGAGTATTATCCATTAAGACATAGTTGAATTTATTTTCGCGTCAATACAGAAAATGGCTTAAATTGTAAATTGATGAAAACAAATAGGTGGACCTGGGTTTGTTAGGTTATGTTGGCTAAAAAATGGTACAAATGGTAGCAGCTGAGATGAAGTTAAAGGGGAAGTTTGTTTTCTTCAACCTGGACCTTTTATTTTTAGCAAATATTACGTTCATTTATTCACCCAGAGAAGTTTGGAGACACTTGGAGTCCTTCAGGACAAGTTTATAATCAGTCACGATCAGTGTATATCTATATAATGGGATTCAATCAGGGCTGGAAATTTGCTGTCTGTAATAAGGCATTATCTGCGGCAAAACTCCCTCAATTAACCACGTTTTGTTATTAATTGTTAGCACTTCTCCCCTAAAGGTTCAGAACATGTCTGAACTTATTAGTTTGGTTCCAGAGTGATTTAGAGGCTATAATACAACTACAACATTGCAAGATTACAATTTCATCACTGCCATGCTCCATCCAGGTTGTAATCTAAGACAGAACTTTCTCTCTGTGCTTTACGGCGGTCGGTTAGACAGAACTTGCAACTACAAACATCAACTTGGTTCGCATTTCCTTTTCGCAACCTACCAGACTACAGCTGTAATGGCAGACAGCTTTGCTGTAATTGAAATGGCAGTTAGTGTAAGCTGGAATCAGTAGCATTAAAAGCCTGTAAAACCCCCAGAATCTAATACCTTTAGCACCTTAGTTCTGAACTCACACTCAACTATTCATAACAAAACATTGGTTAATTTAAGGAGTTTTGGGGCAGATAATGCCTTATTACAGGGGGCAAATCTCCTGCCCTGACTGAATCCCATTATATAGATATACGCTGATCGTGACCGGATTTAAACTTCTCCTGAAGGACTCCAAGTGACTCCAAACTTGTCTGGGTGAGTAAATGAATGTAATATTTGCTAAGAATATGCTCTAGGTTGAAAAAAAATAAACTTCTCCCTTAAACTCAGTTTTTGCAATCCATCCATCCATCCAACCATCCATTAAGCCTTTCTTTAGTAAAGTTAACATTATGTGCAACAGTTTTTTGCAAGGCCACAACAAACAAACGTAAAGTATATTAGATCTTCAATCTTGCAAATAATATTTATCTTGTGCATGGAGAGTGGTTAAAAATGAAAAACAAAACTTGTTGCAACCTTTGCTATCTGAGAAGCCGTGAATGTGCTCAATGTTGAGAGGCTGTCCGGGTATGAAGGACTGAGCTGAGCCGAAGTCAACGATTTTCAGGTGGTTGCCGTCGTCCACCAGCATGTTGTCAGATTTCAGGTCCAGGTGGATGACTCGACGGCTGTGGAGGTAGTCCACAGCGCTCACAATCTGATGCAGCAGCTGTGCGACATGAGTCTCTGCATACTGGTCTCTAAGGGTGTGGAAACAGAGACATGTCTGAGACTGTCTTTATTCAAGTTAATTCAAATCAAACCTAACTAATGCAAAGTTTCTAGGTAAGTTTGTACTCAAAAATATCAAGAAACAGAAAAGAGTCACACCAGTCAATGCTTTTAAATAAAATACTGAATAATAAATTAACTTACCTCGCAGCCAAACTGTGTAGCAGCTCCTTGCCGGGACACAGCTCCTCCACTAGCAGGACATAGGAAGGGGTGATGAAAGTAGCATGCAGCTTGACCAGGTGGGGGTGGTGAAGCCTCCTAAGCAGCTGGTACTCCCGCAGTACCAGTTGTCTCTGCTCGGCCTGGTAGGGAGTGATCTTGGCGGCAAAAACCTGGCTGGTCTTCACATCCCGGCACAAGGTTACTATACTGAAACGACCCCTTAGACGTGAAAACGGGAAATTAGTAAGTATGAGATTGACTAAAACTGAGCAACTGGAGGAACAAGAGATAACATGTCTATTTTAAATGAGTTACAGATACATGAAAACTCCAGCTTCCCATCCTTTCATTAATATTCCAGTTTTGTACCTCATGAAGTTGTCCTGTTCAGATATGAAACTACTGAGCTGCTTAAACAAATATACTGATGCAACAAGTAAAAGGAAAATCATTCCTTGCCATCAGTTATGTCTACCTGTTGATCTCAGAGAGGAAGCTGTAGTTTCTGTTTGCGGATTGATGTTCTGATTCAGGGACTATTGACCCGAGTGATTCAGTCTGAATCAGAGGAATACGGATATCTGCAAAATAATAGAATAAAAGAAGAATTTTATACGGGAATAAAACTTTAGAAAATGACAAGAATATCGAGTAAAAGCTAACTGCTGCACTTCTTGCCTTCGGGATGAGTGGACATGACAATAGGAGCTGAAGCTTCACTGAAAGGTCCTGCTCCTGTCCTGGTGATGCAGCCCACCCTGAACACATACGATGCCCCTTTGGGTAAATCCTTCACTACATAGCAGCTCTCTGCCACCTCATCTGACAGGACTGTCCACTCGCCACCTGACGAAATGCACAGAAGAGATGCAACCAGTCTAACCCATAAATTATAGTACTCCCACGAACCAAATTTTCAAAGGTATGCTATAAAACAAAAGAATGAAAACAAAACAAAGTGATTCCTGCAAACACTGGGTAACACACCTACTTGTTGATTTTTTGAAGGGTTTGGTGTTATAAAGTAAGTGGAAATAATAAAATGGTTAATATAAAAACGTTTTGAGATGTGTTGCTTGATGTAATGTGAAATGTAAATCTCGTATGATCATCTCATCTACTGAAACTCACCATCTGTACAGTACTGCACACAATAAGTGACGGGGTCAGCCGACTGGACAGGCCTCCACACCAGCAGAACTCCTCCTCCATCTAAATGCAGCACTTCTGCTTTGCTGGGACGAACTGACATGGAGATTAGAAAAAAATAAACTACACAGATCCCAAAAAATTAAAACCGTTGTATAATCTTTTAAAACAGTGGAATAAAAAGCGTCTTTTTGTTACCTTTTGTCTTTCTGAATGGTGGTATTTTAAAAGATGACAAGAGCTTGGAGCTTCTCCTTTTGGGACTCTCAAGGCCACTGCTTTGTTCCCTCTCAGAAGGGATAGCAGCAGATCCTTTCACAATTGGCCCTTAAAAAACCCCAACAAATTGTTTATCTGTTATAAACAACCAACAGCATCCATAATTTGGTATTATGTACAAATAAAATTCGACTTACCTCCTTTACTGACATCCTCTTTACTAGAGGACCTGGAAAAGAGTTTGGTCAGGCTGGAGGCTGAAGCTCTCATTTTCTTCCTCAGAGACATTGTAGGGGTATCGGGTTTCATGATCTCTCCCAGAGTAGGTCCCAGCTCAGTGTTCTCCAGCTGAGTGTATGAGTGACTGGTCCAGGACTGCCTGCGGAAGATCTTTAGAAGACCCAGTTTGGGGGACTTTCCGGTTGATGGCCGTGCTTCCAGAGCTGGAGCAGATGCATACCTTTGGAGCAAAGAGTCCTCCTTCTTGTCCCGGGCCCTGGGAGGCCTCTCAGGAGCTCCTAGAGAGCAGAGGCTTGGACTCGGACTCGGCAATGAGGGCCTCCCTTGCTGACCTCTGCCGGTAGTGGATAAATTGGGATTGGATCGTGTGCGATTACGTGGTGGCGGCTGAGGAAAGGAGCTTTGAGGTTTTATTTCCTGAAAAGAGGTAGGGGAAGGTGTAATAAGGGGCTCACAATGTTCGTCGTTTTCATCACTCTCTCCTGATCGGTATCTTCTTCCAACATGACCATGACTCAATTCATCAAAGGAGCCTATCCTACTTGAAGACTCAGATCCACCATGCTCCAAATTAAAAGACTCAGCCAGAGACCCTTGGGAGCTGGTTAAAGTATCTCCCTCAGTCAGCTCCTGACTAAGCCTGGATTTCATTCTGCCTCCAGCAAGGAAATCTGAAGGAACAGAAGATCCACTAAATGTCCCATGTGTTGGAACAACCAAGCCTCTTCGTCTTGAGATTTGCTGAGCTTTCTGGATAATTAGCAAGTTTTTCCCAACAGCTTCATCGTCTGTGAATTCTTCCCTCATGCTCTGAGAGGCCTCTTCTTCATGGATCCTGTCACGGCTGGCTGAGCTGGTAGATCGACGGGAATACTCATCAAGAGACCTGCTTCGTCTGTGAGGGGGTAAACTGGTGTGTGAAAAGCCCACTCCATTGTCAAATGAGGAGGACTTCTGCATAGTGGGCTGGATAGATCCTCGTCTCTGCCCACGGTTGCTCTCAGGTTCATCCTCCACATATTCAATAAGAGGCTCATTGAGACGTCCTGAGAAGCTCCTCCTGAGAGGCTTACGGCCTCTCTCCTGCTTTTTTGCCTGGAATTTGTCCCTTAAAGTCATGTGTCTAGCAGACAGAGGGGAAAGCTGCTGGGAGGTGTTGTAGAAAGTGCTTCGGATGACGCTTCCTCTGGGAATGCGACCTCCATCACTTCCTGAACCCTCGTCCCCGTCAGAGAGATGCAAAGATCGGTTGCTATCCTTGCTGAAGCGTCGTTCCCTCTGAGGTGTCTGTTGGTCTGTTGCTGATGATGCAATCGACGTCCTGCTCATGCTGCGCTCAATAACACTTATCCTATCCCCCATCTCTCCATCCTCCCCAAAGGTCCCTGCCTCGTCGTCATCTGCACCTAGGTGGCATTTGGCAAAAGGCTCCGAGATCTGCGCCCTCTCTGTTAAGGGGTCATATTCTTCCTCTGTCTCCTCTTCCTCCTCCTCAGTCTGACTACAGTGCTGAAAAAAGTCCCAAGAGTCTGCCTCATCATATTCTGATGAGGAACCGCTGCTCAGGGAGGTGCTGCTGTGCTCCTGGGGCTCCCGGGGCACCGCAACTGAAGTCTCTCTTATAGGAGCATCTAGCAGCTCAGGAATGGGCCTCAGTGTGAGCACCGACCCGATGGATGTCAAAGAACGCTGAGGGAAAAAAATTTGGTAAACACTGGTTAAATATTTTAATATTAATAAAGAATTTAATAATATTACCTTTCAGCTTGTAAATGCACATCCACTCAAGGAGCAATGGCCAACTAAGATCAAGTTTTGATTGAGCTAGAAAGCTTTTTAAAAGAAGTGCAGCTCATTAAATACTCTAAAAACCCACGTAAAGGAAGTAAAACATCGGTCCGTTTTGTCATTCTCTACACCTCCTTGTCTTCAAAATTGCCAAAAGACTGTATTAAATAAACTGTTCTTTAAATATAAAGGGTCTAGTTCCCAAAAGCTGCATTGACTACTAATTACATAGAGTTTGGAGCACTGTTAAGCTGATGATCTTGAGCTGACTAATCATAGACATGCGCTATCCATTGCGTTTGATGGATAGTTGAAGAGATTGGGCTCTACGACGGATAATGCTGCTACATGTCCCCACACCACAGCTGACAAAGAAGTAAAAACTGGCCTTTACTGTGACTACATTTCTTGGTCACCTCATGCAAGATTTGCCTTTTATTTTTTTCATCATTAAAAACTTCTTGACTTTAAGGGACAAAAAATTACTCCCATGTGTTGGTCTAACAAATAAAATCTGGAAAAAATGTCGAATATTTTGGTTTTATGAAACAAAATACAACGTACAAGGGTAATGAATAGCTTCAGTGTTTTACAGCAGAGGCTTTGATTTTAGAAAGTAACTAAGCACAGAAGGTGACCCACCTGCCACTTCCTTTTAGAGATGAAGACTTTCAAACTCCTTGTGTTGATTTCATCAGTGTCCTCCCCTGCACTTCCATCCTGTGGGAATAATCATTAATAATGTTTCAGAGCTTATTTGCAAAGCTAAGCTTCACAAACAATGTTCTGTTACCCTTCACCTGAAACCACTCGTGACTCAAGCACTCGAAGGCAGAAGGTCGATTCCTACATAGCAAAACAAGATAGTGTCACACACTGACTCAACTAAAACACAAAATAATATTTAAAAAAATATAACACAAAGGTCACATGGATACATTAATAATGATGCATATACACTGACACTCCTGACATAGATGTGCTCATAAGCTTATGTTTGTACTGTTTGTGACGTCATCTCCCTCTAAAGAAATGTTGCATGTTGTTTGACCCTGCTAGAGCTGTTACAGATTTTCAATTATTAATCTTACTGCAGATATTAGCAGGTTAGGATTAGTAGATATATTCTTGTAGACATTTCTTGACTTTTAAAGAGAAACTCACCGCCTAGCAGAAACTAAATCCACAAACATTTTCTGTTTGAAAAATGTGCCAAAAGGAGGTGTTGCGTGGTGAACCAGCGAACGCTCAGGGGAAGAGGGCTAGGAATGGTCTGTGCTGTGATTGACATGTTGACAGCAATGCTTTGTCTCAGAGCGATCTTTCTGCAGGGGATGGATTTCCCTCCACCTCCTTCACCAGAGGAAAGGGACAGAAGGTCTGGGGAGGAAGTGTCGGAAGACTTCATCTTGGACTCGTTGACCTCTTCTAACGGTCAAAGTGCATCATTTTCCTTTTCAAACTACATCTAGTGTAATGCAACAGGACTAGCTATTGCTATATGACAAAATATATTGAAAAAAGTAACATTTTGAGGCGAAACATCACAGGCAAGGAAGATTTTTTTTGATTGATGTTTGGGAAAGTGCTGTTTATGTCTTATTTGGCTAAAATCTCTGAAATGTAATTGTAGAGTGTTCTGAGGCAAACATTTGCATTAGCTTGGCTGTAGGTTTAGTTTGGTCGGTGGAGTGAACTGTTACAAGTTTGGTGTCTTTAGGGAGAGAAATGTGACAAAAAGGTGTTCACACCAGTGGTGCGAATACTTGCAAGTTATATTTCATATAGTTGTTGTCTTGGTTACGTTTTGCGGGACGTTGGGAATACAAGAAAAATTATAGTTTTTGTTGCTGAAAATGAAATGGGGACATTTGTAAACTTTTGTACTGCACAAAAAGTGAGTATTTTAGGGATTTCTAAACATGTTTACCGGAGGTGCCAATACATGAGTAGGACACTGTCATAATTCTGTTTTCTGTTATATGAGTGAACCTTTGGTTTCAGTAGTAATAAACTCAGCGAATGCATAGCTAAAATCACCATCTTGAATGTAAATGTTGCAAATTCATTAGTTGTTTATATTTGAGATTTTATGTTTTATTTTGTTTCATATGTAACACCATTAGCCTTAAAACTATGAAATATACCCATCTATTTTATTTATCATTTGGTAAGATCTTAGTCATTCTTTATTTAAACAATGAACAAATTTTAGAAAAAAACAAGACAGCTGTTGTACTCTGGATCTGGCTGAAGGACCATGTGGAGAAAATTCCTGGCTTCGGGGCTCCTGCATGTGACGTCCGGGGACTCCCAGTTTAAAGTTGCCTCTCCCACCCTCAGTAATGTTGTACGGTCAGTCTCGCCCACAAAAGGACACCGGCAAACCAGACTGTCAAGACAAGGAAGTAAGCAGTCAAAAAAACTGTACTCTGTACTACTGGTTTTTACACGCTTTCAACTTTCATATTTTGTATAAATTAAGTTTATTTTTGAACAGCCCTGAATACATACCAGAGAAATGCTATGACACCAACAGCCCTGATGGACAAAATACGATATATCAATAAAGCATAACTTTTTGTGGTACTTATCATTAAAACAACTGCACACAATCTTGGAGTTTAATAAAAGACAAATAAATTAATAATTTACAGGTAATATCAAATGGAGGACACACATAATGAGCAAATCTCACCAAATATCCGTGGCCACAGTTACAGGCTCTTGATGTACAATCTCAGGAGCAACAAACTCCGGTGTACCATGCAAACTGTACTGGTGTCGCGATGTGTCTATTTCTTGGCAGAAGCCAAAATCACAGATTTTGATCTCATCTCTTGGCGGATACACCATCAAAATGTTATCAGGCTATATGGAGAAGGAGAGTACTCGATATAGGTAGAGAATCAAATGACAAGTTACGTGATGGTTGACATTGACTAAAAATCTCACTTTGATATCCAGATGCATGATGTTCATGCTGTGAATATGACCAACTCCTTCCAGAACTTGCTGGATATATGACTGAACCTGAAATAAAAAAATAATCCCCAATAATGATTGTATTTGTGAAGCTTTGATGAGTTGGTCAAAATTAAATTTGGGGTTGTACCTCTTTTTCTGAGACAGATCCTCTCATTAATAAATGGTCCAGAAGTCCATGAGAACAGCAGCTGGGAATTACATTAAGAACTCACTGATCAAGTATGTGAATAAACCCATAACTATTATGGCAAATTGAAGATAGGTAGGATACATTTCTGTGATTAACACCAAGGTGCGTCTGGTGCAAAAGAAATCCAGAAGGCAGGCCACTCTGGGGTGAGCGAGGCGAGAAAGAAGATCCCTCTCCTGGAAGGCCCTGGTCCGAGAGCTGCTCCGCAGGGGCAGAAACTTGCCAGCAAACACTTCCCCGGTTCTTCTGTGGATGACACGCTTTACCACCCCAAATGTACCCCTAAATCACAAAAAGACAAGTTGGAATTCTATATCTAAAAAAACCCAAACATCTATATAAAATAACTGAAGGTGAACATCACCTTCCAATTTCCTCATGGACATCATAGACTGAGAATAATTTCCTTCTCTTCCCCAACTCAACTTCCCTCTCCTGAGAATCAAGCAGACCTACAGGAAAACCAGAAAAACTTGTAAATACGTTTGGCACATGGATGGCAATTAATGTATATTCTTCAACTTCCTTAAAAGCACGACAGCTTGTTTCATGTGTCATACCACCGCTGCTCTAATCATTAATTTTTTATGACATTATGACAAACTGAAACAAATTTAATGATGAAGATTATCACTGCTGACCTTCATCAACTGTTAGCTGAGCTTCACAGGAGGCTTGGCCTGAGTCATTGTGAGCGAAGCAGGTATAGATGCCACTGTCCTCTCCTTCAGGGCACAATATGGTGAGGCAGCAGCGAGCACCTTGTTGGACTATTTTCACATTCTCATTGGCTGCAAGGGGCTCCCTATCCTTTAATTAGATAGGACAGAATAAGATTTAATAGGAAAACCAATTAGTTTATAAGATCGTTAAACATATCTTTGAACTTTTTCACATTTTGTGACTTCATTGCCCACAAACGAAAGTGTATTATATTACAATTATAATGTATAGTATATAATATATATAATTATAATAAATAGTGAAAGAAAAATATTTCAACAGTTTTCTTCCACAGAAACAACTGAAAGTACAATGTGCTTCAGTATTCAACCCTCAAAGCCCAAAGAAATAAATTGATTTTACAATTTATTTATTTGCAAGCTAGCTCAGTCCGTTTGAATGAAGAAATATATTTGTCAAGTTTTGCTTGGACAAAGGTCTGGACTTTGACAAGGTCATTGTAACACATGGATATGCTTTGATCTAAACCATTCCAATGTAGCTCTGGTTCTATGCTCAGTGTTGTTATCCAGCCGGAGGTTGAACCTCCAGTACAGTCTTAAGTCTTTTGCTCCTGCTGAAAGGTTTTCTTTATATATATATATATATATATTTTTTTTTTTATCCCACAGCTTTTTCCTATTATTTATCACCCAGTGCTCCTACCTAGTTCCAGTTCTGGGCTTTGCTCACCCTCTGCTAAATGTGGGAGGGCCCTGCACTGAAGCTCAGGCCTCCTTCTTGCCTGAGGAGTGGGCAGGCCCTTCTTTTCACCTGAAGGGGGCAGGGTTTCCACAGCTGAACATAGCGCGTGGAAGGATCACGTAGCCAGGAGGAGGCAGTATACAGCCCAGAACTGATGCATGTTTTTGTGGGAGTAGCTCACATTAGCTACTCAAAGAAGCATGGGGAGAACATGCAAACTCCACACAGAAAAGCCCTTTCGCCAACTGATGATGCTGATGATATGAAGGAACAAACACACCCTCAGCGTCCCCGGCAGGAACCAAACCCAGGACCTTCTAGCTGTAAGGTGAGCTGCGCTACCAGCTGCACCACCATGCTCCCCTTGCTGAAAGGTTCCTTTAGAAAACCTTTCAGCAGGGTTTATCCTGCATTTAGCTCCATCAACTCTGACAAACTACTCTGTTACCGATGAAGAAAACCTGACATACAGAAGAATACTTTTAACCCCATGCCTCACTGTGGAGATGGAGTTTTCAGAGTGATGTGTGGTCTCGGGTTTTGGCCAAACCTTTAGCTAGTCCCATTTTACCCTATTAAATTAGACCAAAGCACCTTCTTACAATTTAATTTCTATGCTGTAAAATTTAGTTACATTAGTACTTTTGCATCCCATTGTATGAAATACTGTATGGGAAATGGTATAATCTGTGGTGGAGTAATCAACAAATGATAATGGAGAAGCTACTTGGTTAAGTATAAATATCATTACATCCTATAAATACTGAAAAAGCTATGCAATACTTGTAAAATTGTAAATCTAATCCTCATTGCAGCCAGTCAGGTTTGGAACACCATCATTTGCATGACTGAGTACCTTGTACCACTGTATCTTAGGAGTGGGTCTTCCTGTGATGATGGCGGTGAATGTTGCTGGCTGGCCTGGCTCGACACACAGATCCTCAGCACGCACCTGGACATAAGGAGGAGCTGGGAAGAAACTTAGATCAGTACTTGGCGATGCAAAAATGTATTAAACTATTCCTATAATGAAGAAAGTGAACTACCATCTGTGATTTCGTTCAAGGCCTCAGAAATGTAGATCTCCTCTTCTTCTTCTTCGAGATAACATGAAGGCTGCTGTCCTCCTTGATCCAATGTAGAAGGGTGAACATTCATGACGACACTAGATCTGGTATTTGAGAAAGGTAAAGGTGCTCACAATGTGGTTGGGTCATAAAAATACTATACTAAGTATCATCAAAATATTACTTTTAAAGTGTATTAAATATGGATAAAAAATATTATAAGGAGGAAGAAAATGTGAAATTTGAAGATTTTTATGGAACACACCTGCTCTGTCACGTATAAGATGACATGTTGCCAAATATAAATGCATGTAGTACAATTTTGTTGAACTCAATTTGTTAGCAGACACAATATCAATAGATATCTTCCTGTTTTCATCATGTCAAAAGCATAAAAGCATAAAAGTCACTTCTTTCATTTTGACAAGATGCAACAACTGCTGCTAAGGGAACTATAAAAGTGTCTTGAATACACATTTGTTGTTACAAGTACAGGCTCTGTAGTTGGTCAAATATAATGCACACCTCATTGTTGCTGATATGAGCACTGATTAACATGAACACCAGTGCACAGTTTTCCTTTTCTAACCTTATTATTCTAAAGAGGAGCAGTTAACGTGGTAAAACCTGCACTGACGTGATGCTTTAATAATCTTGGTAATGCTGATACTCAGTTACTTACAATGGTGAAACTCTTTTCATGAAAATAATAATTTAAACAACTTACTGCTCAGAGGATCTAGGGGGAAATGGTGTCTTGGCAATAGAAGAAGGGCTGAAATCAGTTTGCAGCCATTTCTTAACAAAAGCAGTCGACCAGGCCTCTGAGTCAGCTTCTACAAAAAACCAAAACACCAATTAGGCAAATTTCTTAATTAAAATTATTTTAAAAAATTGTATATATATTGAGAAATTGTTACTTTACTTACTAATGAGGATTTTTTTATAGAAAGCACATTACCTTACAATCCAGGAAAGTAAACACACAGTTTGTCTTACCTTGGAGCGTCAGGGTTTTACCCCTCTAACCTACCACATCAACAGGACATTATCACATGCCCACTCCTGCATGGGCAGGAAGGATACACTCTCCCAGCACATGACCATCTTGTAGAGTGGAGAGTTAGCTGGGCATGTGTTGGAAGGAAGAGAAAGGGGAGTGTTGATTGGTTATTTGTTATAATGAGTGTAATGACTTACATGGAACAGTCCATGTGAGGAACCCCCTGCTTTGGGACCCGTGAAGGGAAAATGGGAAACATCATGTAGGTTATAGATGATGAGAAGACAAACAAATATGGTATGAAAAGTACAGTAAAAAGTACAGCGAAGAAGTAAAATTAACTTAATTGTTGGACTTCTGTTTAACCGATTCATGATCGGCTACACAAAAACATGTACTTTTCATACTGACAAAGTTTTCTATATTATCTTGTTTGCTGTTTGGTTTTGTCTTGCTAGGTTTGGGCACCTTTGTAGATGCGCTGATCTCTGCATAAAGGCATCTCAATCTGAACAGGTAACTTAATCTTTAACAACTCATACCCTCTGTGGAAAGGGAAAACATGATGAAAAACATAGAAACACTCCATACAATACATTTAGCAATGTCTTTTCAGGGGAGTGAATGTTGGGGAAATACAGTATGATGTCTATGGTGAATGATATCAACTAGATCCCACCTATTATGGCTGCATATAATAGATCTAATCCGTTATGGTTGCATTTAATATTTCTTTCCCAACATCAGCATTTTGCCTGCAAAAAGTAGTATGTGTTAATTACATGTATGAATTAACTTCCACACAATGGAGGTACAGATTACTGTACAAAGCACAGTAATCTGCTCTGTGGTTGCAATATATTTTGCATGCACTGGTTATACAAATGTACTAAATACACTTGAAACAACCAGCTCCCATATTTCAGAATACAAAGCACTTTGCTGTAGCTGAACTGGACAAGAATATAAAAAATGAGAAGACTTACAGCTAAATGCATGAGTAGCATTTCATTTTTATGTAGGAAACTACACCATTACATGCAAATATCAGTGTAAGAAAAGATTAGTTTTGACTGAGTTCATTGCAAATATGTATTACTAAACATACTTGCAATGGGAAGCAATGTCATGCATTTCTATTAAGGTTAAACAGTAATTTGTCTTTTTTCACCACCCCTAAAATCTGTTCAATCTGTTCAAGCAAGAACAGCTATAAAAACACACATGTACATACATACAAAACAATGATATTGCTTACTTTTTATATAAAATGAGTTAAGTCAATGTAAAAGAAATAAGAATTTTAGAAAAACAACCCAATACAACAGTCTGTAGGACATTACCTTTGGTAGCAGTCAATAGTTAAGACTTGAGATGCACCATGAAATTGGTTAGTGACTGGAATTGGACAATTCCCAAGCTGATTGTCCTGGATTGGTGACCAACCAAGTCACCAAAAAACTGGTCTTCTTTTCAGTAAACATGGCTAAGAATTGCTGGGTCTAATACAAAACAGCACTCTTTGGGGAAGAAACTATTACTGAATGAAAAAGACTCAAAGCAATATGGTAATATAAAATACTTTGGATGGTCCTGATAATCCTACTTTAAAGGCAAGATCCTACAAAAACCCTACAAGCAGGACCCTATATAAAGTTTGAGTTGAACATATGTGGTTAGAATACATTTATCACAATATGCTAATAAAAACTTTGCTTTATATTACATGCTATGCAGGTTGGACCCTGTGCCATAATAGTTTGGAATCTAGTCAAAACTGAAATGATAGCTGGAACTATGTTTGATGAAAGGTTGTATGAAATAAGGGTAAAAAGTGTGTGAGTATGTGAGTAAAATTGTAAAATATGGCAAACCTTATGGAGTTTATGGATTATAGTGCTTGAAAAAAAGATGCTGACCAGACCTGATTGATGAATATTGTAAAGAGATGTCACATAATGTGATGGAAAAAGGGTGATAATGTTGGAAGTAAAACTTGACAATGGGATGTGCTTTATCCCTTTAGAAATCCATCTAACCTGCAAATAGAATCACCCGTATGAAAACCCTGCAATGGGTTTTCATATGGGTGCTTCCTCCAATGGCTCTGACAGTCCTACCTTTGGCAGGTAAGTCCTGTGGTTGATCACTCTCGATGTCAGCCGGCGGTACAAATGCAGGACAAAGACCTGCTTTGCACTTGACACACCCAAATTCATTCCAAAGCTAAAAAAAAAGATAAGATTTTAAATTTAACAAACAAAGTCTGTCTTAATACTATGAAGCGTAAAGGGTAATGTGTTACATACCTCACACTCATATTGTCCAATATCTGCCTCTGTTGCCCCGATAACAGTGAGAGACAAGATTCCACTTCGGGCATCATTCACAATGGAGTATTTATTGCTGTCAATGACCTCCCTGCCGTCTTTCAGCCACCTGCAGAGAGAACAACTTCTGCCGTCAGTAGACACATGACCATCAAATTTGACACATAACATTATTATATCTATGTTCTGTCACCTGATTCTTGGTAAAGGGGTGGTGAGAGTGGAACATAAAAACTGGATCTCCTCTCCATCTACCAGGCAAGCACTTTCTAAGCGGCTCACAAATCTGGGTGGAGCTGCAGAAGGGAAATAAAGTGCATGAAAATAACTTTAAAAAAAACATAAAGACAGCCAGTAGTGAGGTAAGGACCGCAAGGGTCAGAAATATCTGACCAGGCATTTATTAAACTTGTAATGGTAAAGTATTTGTATGAGAAGTACACGTAACAAAATTCCATTAATAACTAATAAAGGAGCTTGCAAAAGCATAACGTTGCTTGTACCTTTTCAGTTGATCACATAACAACCACAAACCTCCTAAACCTTTTTATGGAATTTTATGCGATAAGACAAAGTAGTGCATTATTGTGAAATAGGTAAAGTAATGTTAAATGTTTCAATTCTTTTATAGATTAAAATCAGATAATTTATAACTGAAAGTGTAGCACAACTTTGTTTTGTTTGGACACACCTTCTCATTCACTGAGTTTTCTTTCTTTTGATTACTATTAACATTGTATATTCTCAATGAAGGCATCAAAACTATGAATGAACACATATGGAATTATGTAGTATTTTTATAAAAAATTGAAAAATAACCTGGCCTCCAAAATCACCGGACCTGAACCCAATTGAGATGATTTGGGGTGAGCTGAACGTAGATTGAAGGCAAAAAGGCCAACAAGTACTAAGCATCTCTGGGAACTCCTTCAAGACTGCTGGAAAACCATTCAGAATTCAGAGCAAAGGGTGGCTACTTTAAGGAATCTAAAATATAACATGTATTCAGTCATTTCACCTTTTTTGTTTAAGTACATACATTAACCCCATACATTATGTGTTCATTCATAGTTTTGATGCCCTTAATTGAGAATCTACAATGTAGTCATGAAAAGAAAGGAAACTTATTGAATGAGAAGGTGTTTCCAAACTTTTGTCCTGTACTGTATGTTGTTAAACTGGCTAAACCAGCTACCTGCATCGCTTCTGACCAGTCTCATCCAGGTCATAAATTGTTTACACATCAGGGAAACGATATAGGAACCTAAAACTAAAACCTTCAGGCTGAAAGACAGCTTCTTTCCCAGAGCAGTGAAAGCCATCTTGTTGCACACCTCCCCTCTCTACTGCCCCCCTGCTTAATATCAATATTGTTTTCAGGGACAGCTATCTAATTTTTATCCATGTGTGGAATGTGTGCCTGAAAGCTGAGATGCTGAAAACAACATTTTGTTATGTGACTGCACTATGACAATAAAGTACTGGCGGCAGTCGTCGGTCTGTCCTGCATCTCTGTTTTGAATCAGTAACCCATCTTAACTTACCTTGCACCACCACCTTAGCCAAAGTGGAAGCTTTGCCCATGGAGCTGGTTGCATAGCACACGTACTGACCGGAGTCCTCTGCAGTCAGGCAGTCCAGGACAAGACTGCATGTTCCTGACCGGTCAGCTGAGATGATGTGACGTGGATCATCCTCCAAAGGTAGACCATCTGTAAAGAAGGAATCCAAGTTTTACAGAGCTAAGCATGTATTATTATTTGAAAACATGAAAATTGTTTTAAACTACTCAGTTAAGTCATGCTCTCATATTCCATCTCTTAAATGTATGACAGATTTGCAAAAAGAGAATCTGTATTAAACATAAAATACTTCAAGAAGAAAGGCAAACCTTTGATCCAGCTGACCACTGGTTTTGGAAATCCTGCCACTCTACAGGTCAGTTTGATTGTCTGTCCAATTTGTGCTGAGCAATCACAGAGCAGAGCCTCAAACACTGGGGGGGCTGTTGATATGTGCAAACATAAACAAAGAAATTATTGGTCCATGCTCAATTATTGAAAATCATCAAGAATATCCTTTTTTTATTTTGCTAAATTTCTGCAGTAGCCTACATAAGAAGACCTACAGTTATTGCTGAAGCTGGAGCGCTGCTGAAGCTCCTTTAGGTCTTTCAGCCAGGACAGTTTAACCAATGTTGAGTTTCCCTGTAAAGTGTAACGCCGTATAGAGCCTCTGTGCTCGTGCCACAAGCCCCAGGACCTGTCTTCTCCTCCTACAGTTTCCTTTATTTCCACATCATTCAGCTGTGAAAAATTATTCAACCAAAAACACCAAAATAAAAAGAGCAGCAGACACATTTTTATTAGGATATAAATATTTTATCTGTTTCGCTAAATATAGAATATAGTAGAGGAAACAAGGCAGGGATGCTGCTCTTACCTTCATTTTGTTCTTAAAGCTGTAAGTGTCGCGATTCATGCTGCCGTCTTTCTTTACTTTACACAGTACAATACATTCCTTAAAGAGAAACACTTGTCTCTGATGCCCTCTAGAGGTTGCTTTCATGTCTGGACATTCCTCCCACACTGTGAAGACTCCCTAAAAAGTAAAAATCACAGTTTAGAGACAATTGGACTGAGTAACTGCACGCTTTAAGATAAAAATGTGCTTTTTTTATTGTATTGGATGATTTGAAAACTGTTTTTACAACAAACCTGTCGCACAGGCTCGCCCAAAGCAGTGAGAGGAGCTGGATAGTTTTCAATCAGGGAAACCCGATGCAGGTTTTCTGACCTCCATGGCAAGCAGGACACCACAGAGAAAGCGTCCTCCAACAGGTAGCAACTCTGGCCACTCGTCGCTTTGTTCTTGATCAGCTCCTGACAATCAATCATTAATTTTGTGAAATAGCTGAAAGCAGAAGTATGACTTGAAGAACTTGTATTATATATACTATATAGGGCTCAAACATTTTTTCCCCATCAAAATACCATATTTTTCAAACCTGTTCCCTAATTGCAGGTATTTCTGAAAACACAAACAGACTGGACGGACGGACGGACGGACGGAGAAGATGGATGGATGATATTTTTAAAGAATGGAATGTTAAAAAATTTGAATAATACATGTTTTTATACTTTACTTTTCCACCGATAGAATACTCAAATAAAAGTGTATACTTTAACAGAAAAAGCAATCCTTTACATATCAGAGGCAGCAAAGCAGACTGTTCAAGTGCGAAGAATTACATATAAACACATTACGGTTGTTTATATAACATTCTTAACATGTATTTTTCCTCTTTTTGAAGTGTCCTGATTGGTTTGGAATATTAATAACAACATACACTTATTTTCAATATTTTGTCCTGCCATACAACAGTACAACAACAGATTTAGTATAAATGTAAATGTTTTCCTCTTTAGAATATCCCCTATGAAGGGTAAATATTATATGTTTTCTGTATTACAAATATGCAAAAGAAAAATGTTACATACAAAAAAAAATGTATAAGAAATTGTCCCCTGACCTTTAGTAAAGCCTGATAGGTTTGAATCCTTTCTATAGGCTGCTGTAGAAAAGTAAGGACGTCCATGACGGTGGTGTCGCCAGGCTTCTCTGGGACTATTACGTCCTGAGCAAGAAATACACATTAGATTGGTAAAATAAGGCTAAATTTCTAAACATGATGAGGAGATGTAAATTACTTTGAAGTATTGTTGAACAGCCTTGTCATTGATGCAGGCCTCTGCTTGCGTTTGCCCCACCATGTAGTGAAGATACTTTTCAAAATGTTCAGTGTGCTTAATTAAGTGCATGGCAACATCATCATCTGTAACGCACTCTCTCAGACCAGGCAGGATGGAACTGAAAATGAAAGTATTACTGAGGACTGTTTTATGATCTTTTCATTAAAAACTGTCCAAAGACTTAGAACAAAAATTAGAAGGAGTATGGAGAGTTTGGTATATTACCGTTCATGTAAACCAACAATGTCTTTGATGTTCCGGAAGATTATTTCTTTCTGATTGAGGACATTAATGGGGACACGGTGGCTACAGTCCAGATGATTAAGCTTGTGAGTGATAAACATCTTCATTGCCTTTACAAACTCCTCTTCTCCATCAATCATGCCTTGGATCAGCTGACTAAAGATATTAGGACATTCAAGCAGATTAGAAGAGATGCACTGCAAGCAATTTTTTAAGTTATTATCTGATTTGTATTTAAATCCAGTAATTTCTGGACACAAATGCCCCATTATCAATGTGTTTTTAAAAATAAGTCGCGCAAACCTCAGCACTCTCCTGTACTCTTCCCCTGTGGATCCAATTCCATCGAGATCCTCTTGAGCAACTCTTCTTTGTGGGAAGATTTCCTATTGAAAATGAGAGCCAGGTATTTATCATAAACCTCTCTCAATGCTCTGCTGGCAGCTGAGCAAAACTGAAGCAAATGTATAATGTGTAAATGTACAGCAGACACCTATTTTGTCATCAAATAAGACAAAGCATTTCCTGTTTTAATTGTTCAGATGCCCGAGGGTGACATGTTTACCTGTTCAAACAATTAAAAGAAAGCATAAATAGCATGGGGATGGCCAGCTTTAAGGAAGGTTCTACTCTATGTCCCAGAGATAGGTGTGAAATGTACATCAAACTCCAGCACAAGAGCAAAAGATGATCTGGACGATTCTAGCTAAAGCTGGTAAAAGAGTGGTACAAGTTGTCTAAAAATCAGTCTTAACAATCTTGAAATCCTATCCTACCTATAACAGAAAAGGCTTAGAAAGAAAATAAAAAATATTTGGTGGATGTATATGTTTGATTTCAGTTTAACATAAACTTAAAACCTGATCACCAACAATATGTCTACAACTTACTTTTCTCTTTTTTTCCAGATAGGCAGGACATAGCCAACCCTGTCGAGAAGGGTTGGATTTTGTGGGTTTGGTCCTCACCAACCACTGGTCAGGATGAACAGAGTCCAGGACCTCCACAAACTGACCCTCTTTCAGAATGAAACTGTCCTTAATTCCAATAGTAGGACTACAATCGGCTCGAGCTACATATATTTCAAATGTCTGAGAAAGAAAAACATTAAAAAGAATACATTTTAATGCATATATCATTTTGCTTATTATATAGATTATGACTTAGTTAGATGAAACTAGCTACGGTTATGATTAGAATGTAAAATATACCTCTAGTCTGCCCTCTTCGCCCTCTGACTCAGATCCCGACACAGTACTTGCTAAAGGTGTGTGGGATCGATGGTGCTTTGGCGATGGTGTTCTTGATTTAATATCATGAGCCCCTTCAAATTAGAAGAAAAGGAAACATTATTGTAGTTCCACTGAAAATACATCTGGCTGTAGAAAAGTAATAGTGAGATAGAAAGAAATAATGTTATTTTTGGGTTTGGACTGTATACTGTAGATGACAATATGCCTCATCTATAAATGGCTGCTTGCACACAAAGCCATGGCAAAGGCCATTTATATGCAAAAGTTTTGCTGTGTTTAATAATGAGCAGACTCTGGAGCTGTGAGCTCTTATACATCTGTAGGTTTCCTCCTGTTAAAGGAAAGTTTTTCCTCTCCATTATCATGATACGCTTGCTCAGAATGAGGGATTTCTGTGAAGTCAATGACAACACAGGCGACTGAATGTTCGTCCAAGATGTGTGAATGCTGCAGGTTATTGACTCGATGCAATCTGCTGGGATTACTTAAACAGAAAACTTCTAAACTGTTTGGGATTCATGTATGACTGAATTGAAATGACTTTTCTTCTACATTGCCTTGAGATGACATCTGTTATGAATTGGTGCCATATACATAAACGGAATTGAATTGAAATACTTCTCTTTCGATAGTTGTTGGCTCATTGATGACAGTGGGCATTCTGGGAAACTGTTACTGAGATGAAAACATTTGTAGGAGACACCCGAGATATACAGCATGTTGGACGGATAATAAACCTTTGTCTATGACTTCGCATGAATGCACAATAAAGTATCAGCAAAGCGTTGCCCAAACTACTTTGAATGCAGCTTCACTTTTATTTGTGGCTGTTACCAATGACACAATATTAAGGGAGCCTTAATTTCAGGATTTTTTGGCTCATAATAAAGACTTGCTCATCAGAGGCTTAGATCTCTAAGAGCAGTCCTTTGGAAATTTTGTAAAGAGTTGCAGAGGGTTTTGGAGGATAAAGTAGCGGAAAGCCATGTGCTGCTCATACCCGACTAGCTACTAATAATGTATTTTTTAAACTCTTTAAAAATCATACAATATAATTTCCTGGGATAATTTTTTTCAGATTCTGTCTGTCACAGTTGAGGTATACCTATGATGAAAATTACAAACCTCTCTCATCTTTTAAAGTGAGACCACATGGTAAATCGGTAGCTGCCAAATACTTTTTGCCACACTGTACAAGGGAAATGTGTTTTTAAAACCCATACCAACTACAATTCAACATGCGAAATATAAATAATTTTCTTAACAAAAACTCTTCTTTTTTCTCTATTTTTGGTATAACTGAGTCTATTTTTTTTCCACATATAATGGAAATGATACATTTCTGAATAAAGACTTTTAAAAAGTATTTTCTTTTGGTTTTTTACCTTTTCCCAACAATTAAAAACAAAACAAAAAATGTACAGAAAAAATAATTCAGTTTGCTTACCTCTAACATCCAGCAATTTCTTTGTAGGTTTCAGAGCAGCTTTTCCTTCATTATTATCCTTTGGCTGTATCGTGTCAGCTGGTTTTGGTACTTCCCTGATAAAATATCAATAAAGACCAGTTCGATTTCAAGAGAATGATATTCAAGATTAGCATTCAAATGTAGACAAAATATCTGGGGTACTACCTTGGTGTTACTGCTACAGTCTCTTCAGGTTCCATTCCATCTGGGGCTGTGTCATACTCTGAGGGACTTGACACTATCAAAGGTTTAAAAAAAGTAGGCAATGTATAAAATCTGTGATTTGATTTAAAGTTGCACGGCTTAGTGATACTCCTGGTTTGTGCTTACAACTAAAAAGCAAATGTCACTTACAGGAACTGACAGCAATGAGTGAAGATCTTCTCCCTTGCAGGCATGTCTGATTGTTCTGTTCTGTCAGAATGTAGGCATCCCACAGAGAAACATTCATATTTTCTACATAATTTTCAGCATCTGTAGTTGGAGCTTGACTCTGAATCAGATTCTGAGTTTGTGTCATGTCCTTGGAGTCAAGCTTTTGTGGAGCAAGCTGCAAAGGAGTTATGGCCGCAAGTGGTGGGTGTATAGACTTTTGGGCTGCAGGAAGCGGTTGAACAGCCTTCACTACAGTTATGTTTCCATTGTAAGAGGTCACACCAAATCTATTTGACACCTCACACGTATAAACGCCACTGTCACTGTTATGTAAGTTTTTAACCACAAGTGTGCATTCTCCATTTTCTGCTGTATTAACCTGGCATCGAGGATCATTTGTAACTTCTTGGCCGTTTTTCAACCAGCGTACAGTGCTGGGTCTTCCATCGATAACACACTTTAACGCAAGTGTACCATGAAGATCTGCATTTTGGTTCTTGAACACCTCCTTGAAGACCGGTCGCATATCTTTGCGAGCTTTGTAGCCTTTGAATGCTGCCTGGATCTTAATGGCAGCTTCTTGCATTTCGGGTTCATTTTCTGCGTTGATGTCTGCTTCAAGGGGGGAAGGTTCTGGTGGCTGTATCTCTTGTATAACCAGCTGTCCGGTTTGTGTCTCAAGAACAGCAGATTGGAGGTGGTTGGAGGGAAGCTCAGTTAAGGCTTCTGAGAAAGTTTCTTCTTCAGAAATGTAGAGCAGAGGAATGTCTTCTTCCATCTTTATTGGCTGTGTTTCCTCCTGTCTTCTCATTGGCTCAACAGCCAATTTCATTTCCTTCACTGGTCCACATTTTGTCTTAATTGGTTTTACTGGTTCTTTTACTGTTTGCTTAAGTTTATCTTCTGTTTCACCATCAGTTCTGTTAGACATACCTCTTTCCAATCTTGAAGCATCTTCAGCATCTTTCTTCAATGGCTTCTTAAACTGCTTGTTTGGCTTTTCTTCAGGGGACGTTACCACAACACCTTTTGGCTGTACATCATCTTGATCTGTCTCTGTGTCCCTTGAAAACTGTTTTTCCATTCCTATTTTCACTTTGCTCTTTCTCCTCTCAGGTGGTTTTGGTGGTGCAGATTGGGGGATTTGATCTAACTTTTCTGGCTCTTCTACCGATTGCTTCTCACGCTGATATACTCTGGATGTTTGTGTCAATACCTTCTCTGTGAAAACTTGCCCATTTTCTTTTTCTTTATGCTCTTCAAAATCTTTTAGAGAAGACTTGATAAGTTGGGGAATTTTATCATCTGGTTGTTTTGTAATAGACTGGACTGATTGTTCTCCATATACAACTTTTGTCTTAGATCTCACAGGTGGTTTCAAATTCTCCTCTTCTGACTCTCCTAAGTCAACTTTAATTTCTGAAGACTTAACATTTTTGTTGGTTATTTCTTTACCATAAAGCTTCTCTCGTCTATGTTTTTCATCCTGACTGTTTCTCCAATTGGTTGTTGCATCATGAGATATATTTTTCACAACTTCATTTGCTTCTTCGGTAGATTTTACTCGTTTTAATCTCTTTTTAATTTCACACCCCTTTTCTGGCTCTTTCAGTTCAACTACTTTGTTACCCACAAGCTTTTCTAACTGATTTACTGGAGGGAAGACATTAACATACGTTTCTACATTCCCTTCCGGTTGTCTCTTTTCCATAAAATCGTTTTCTGTACCCAGAGGTGAAGCTGGCTCTTCAACCCTCCTGCCAACTTTATAATCCTTCTCTGGTGGCTGAACAGGCTTAACCTCTTTCTTGTGCAACTCAATCCCTTTCTCTTCACTCCTCTCCACCTTTGTTCCATTCTGTGCAACATCAAAGTGTTCTTCTGTAGATCTCACATGTTGGACAACCTTTTGGACTTCATTGCTGACATTATGCACAGACACCTTTTGGTCAAAAACTTGCTCTGTGTCTTTTTCTAAAGCAGTTATAGATGCTTTCCTATTAGTCCTCTTTTTGGGTTCTGGGGGAACCCGGATGTGCTCTAGAAGGTCAGGCCTTTCATTCTCTGAAGCAGGACCTGATTTAGAAACAGTTATTTTCTCCTGTGCAAGTGCTGTTATAGAATTTCCCTCCGATTGTGGTGCTTTACAGAAGGAAAAGATAGCATTAACATTAGAATTCACTTGATCCCATTAACTTGAAGTTAAAAATAAAAATTCACGCACCTTTTATTTGTACTGTTGCAGATGTTGCTGCATTTCCAGCATGACAAGAGTAGCTACCACTGTCCTCTAAATTAAGCTTCTTGATGTTAAGCTGCAGGAAACGGCCATCCTGTTTTATCTCAAACTTCTCACTTGCTCCCAGGAGCAGATTATCCTTCTTCCACACTACAGACACTCCAGGTTTGGATAACTCACAGGACATAGAGGCTGACTTGCCAACCTCTGCCTCTATACTTTGTAATTTTTTGATGAAAACTGTAGCAAGCTCTAAGTAGATTTAAAAAAAAGATGGAAACACACATTATAAAATAAAGGAGTTGCATAATGCATTTTCAAGATTTAATTTTACTTCTGTATGGTATATTCAGTATTTGCTATCATGAAGGATTTCTCTAAAATCACATTTAGAGAGACACACCTAGTCCTATCACATCTCTTAAGTGTTTATGGAGCTTTTAATGTGGTCCTGGTATGATCAGAGCATATATGAAAGGAGCAAGGACTTTATTATCTTGTATTTTTAATATCTTAAGTCGTTAGGTAATTATAAGTCAAATTGAGATAAACCATTTTGAGAGTTAAACGTGCCAAGGTGAGTGAATCATTTTAAAAACAGACAGTAAATTATTTAATTATTGTCCCAGTCCACCCCTGGTAAGCTCTGTGGTTGGTTTGGAACAGTTGACACTGGCCACAGCGCGGATTGATTGGAATGGAAAGCAAATAGTGCCAAGTATAATATATATATAATGTATAATAGTGAGTTGTGAATTTTGGCCAGAATTTTTTTTTTGTGTGTGTGATGCAAATCAATCAGGCTTTTAAATGCATATCATTTTCTGAAGCAACACGGCACAGTTTGATGGCCCCAGAAACTAGACAGGACTACTTTCTTGAAAAGCTTCCAACAGTAAGAGATCTGACCAAGAGGGGATCACAGAGCTGGGTATGCACTGTGTATTCACTGTCCTGCTGGTTAGGTTGGAATGCAAAATGTAATCTAAAAATGCGAAATATCACTTTGAGTTATGGAACTATGGATCTGAAGTCATGTCTTTGTACCCAATAGATTAAGGAAAGCTTAGTTAATAAATAAATAATAGTGAATCCCCGAAGTAAAAATAAACAAACCTTGAACTGCCACATTTGCAGTACTTTCTGTGCTCCCTGCTTGGCATGAGTAGCTGCCACTGTCCTCACATTTGAGGTCTTTGATGTTAAGCTGATAAAGGCATCCATCTTGCTTCATCTCATGCTTCCTGCTGGTGCTCAGCGGCAGTTTGTTTTTCTTCCACAGCACTGAAACCCCAGGTTTGGAAAGTTCACAACACATGGAGATGGACCCTCCCACCTCAGTATTTATATTTTGTAACTCCTTGATGAAGAATAAAGGGATTTCTGTAAAACAAAGAAACACATTTTTGTTTTACCTTTTGGTAATTTGTTAGAATACAAATGAATTTGTCTTAAATAGTTAATCACAAACCTTTCACAGATACTGTTGCAGTGGTCTCTGCAGGGCCTGCCTCACATGAGTAGCTACCGCTGTCCTCAGGTTTCACATCATTAACGTGAAGCTCAACAAGGCAGCCTTCCTGCTTCATCTTGTACTTCTTGCTGGCTCTCAGTGGCATCTTGTTTTTCTTCCACTTGATCAACGCTCCAGGTTTCGACAATTCACAGCACAAATACACTTCTCCACCTTCCTCAGCCTCCACGTTTTTTAGCTCGTTCTTGAAAAATGTAGGAAGTTCTGGGAAAACATGAGTGACGTTTCTATCTTAACACTAAAAAGCTCTTAGATATATCTGAGAAATCCATACTATACATTGCACAAAAAAATACATGAATAAGGCTTTACTGAGTAAACAATTCTTTTGTGGGTTTTACAACCTTTCACTGTCACAGTTGCAGTGGTCTCTGCAGCTCCAGCTTGACATGAGTAGCTGCCACTGTCCTCAGGTGTAACATCTTTGATGCACAGCTTGAAGGAGCAGCCATCATGTGTCATTTCATACTTCCTGTTCGCTCTCAGTGGCAGCCTGTTCTTCCTCCACTGTACTGGTAGCCCAGGCTTGGATACCTCACAGCACAGGGAGGCTTTACCGCCCTCTTCAGTTGTCAGACTTTTCAAATTTTCCTTGAAGAATGGAGCCAGCTCTAAGGAGATGAGCAATTATTGCAAAAACAGCACTAATGTTGTCTTGCTCTTGAGTAACTCTTTTCTGGTAGCAGTATTTAGCAAACCCACAAACCTTTTACTGACACAGTGGCGCTGCTTTCTGCTACTCCTACTTGGCAAGTGTAACAGCCGCTATCCTCTGGTTTGATCTGCCTGATGTTAAGCTGCACGAGGCAGTCCTGCTGCTTCATCTCATATATCCTATTGGCTCTCAGAGGCACATTGTTCTTCTTCCACTGAACAGAGACTCCAGGTTTAGAAACCTCACAGAATAGTGAGACTGTATCCCCTTCATCTGCCTTTATGTTCTGCAGATTCTTCTTGAAATAAGGTGGAAGCTCTGGGAAACAAATGAGAAGAACGCAATGACAAAATGTTTAATATGACTTAAGTTAGCAAATAGTAACAATCTATTTTTACCTCCATCAAGGAGGTTATGTTTTCACCAGGTTTTTTGCTTGTCAGCTAGTTTAGCATTATAACTAAAAATGTTGAGGTGATTTTGATAAAATTTTCCTGAATTTTTTTCAGTGGCACCAAGAACAGGTGATTAGATTTCGGGGTGAACCGGATCACGGTCTAGGGATGGGATGAGAGTGGAGCTACGGGGGACTAAGCAGCCATGGCGGAGGTTGGTGCTCTACAAGTGTTTATTTAGTTTGTAATTTATTTTAACAGCCAAATTTGCCCATCACATTGCCCCTGATGATTGGATTATCACCTTTGACTGTCAGATTCGCGGTTGTCTCTGTGTTTCCTGCTATACATGTGTAGCTGCCACTGTCTTCACATTTCAGCTCATTGATGTGGAGCAGGAAGAGGCAGCCATCTTGTTTCATCGCATACTTCCTGCTCCCTCTCAGATACAGTCCGTTTTTCTTCCACTGCACAGACCACCCTGGTTTAGAAAGCTCACACTGCAGCAAGGCTGCACCTCCTTCCTCCACCTCCAAACTTCTTAATTCTTTCTTAAAGAATGGTGGCGTCTCTAAGGAAGTATTTGAGAGCAAAATACCATAAATATTTTTTTTTCTCAGGGTTAGTTGACAAACCCAGGGTGGTTAGAGATTCACATACCTCTTATAGACACGGTTGCAGTCGTCTCTGCACTCCCTGCTTGACATGAGTAGTTGCCGCTGTCTTCAGGTTTCAGATCTTTGATATGAAGTTGAACGATGGAACCCTCTTGCCTCAGTTCGTACTTCCTGTTGGCTTTCATTGGCAGTTTGTTTTTCTTCCATTGCACAGAAACATCAGGTTTGGAAAGCTCACTGCACAGAGAGATGGTACCTCCTTCTTCGCCATTGATATTTTGTAATTCTTTTATGAAGAAAACTGGGTGTTCTGCAAATTATTATAAAACAGTTCAAATCTACATCATTCATTTGAACATATATAAAAATGTCCTGAAGACATTCGACTCACAAATTACAAATATTTTAGCATATTTCTGCCTAGTAGATTATCTTCTGCTGACGAGAAACACAAGTGTGCATCAAAATTAATCTGACAGTTTTCTGAACTGACAAACCTTTCACAGATACTGTTGCAGTGGTCTCTGCACGGCCTGCCTCACATGAGTAGCTACCGCTGTTCTCAGGCTTCACATCTTTAATATGAAGTTCAACAAGGCAGCCTTCCTGCTTCATCTTGTACTTCTTGCTGGCTCTCAGTGGCATCTTGTTTTTCTTCCACTGGATCAACGCTCCAGGTTTGGACACTTCACAGCACAAATTCACTTCTCCACCTTCCTCAGCCTCCACGTTTACCAGTTCTTTCTTGAAGAAGGGAGGAAGTTCTGGAAAAATGGAAAATGTATATTTTATTATTCCACTATCTCCCAAAAAATTTGCTAATTATATCACGGTTAAAGTTTTTCTAATTATATTTTTCCATGGTTTTACAACCTTTCACTGTAACAGTTGCAGCGGTTTCTGCAGCTCCAGCTTGACATGAGTAGCTGCCACTATCCTCAGATGTAAGATCTTTGATACACAGCTGGAGGGAGCAGCCATCATGTGTCATTTCATACTTCCTGTTAGCTCTCAGTGGCAGCCCTTTCTTCTTCCACTGTACCTGTAGCCCAGGCTTGGATACCTCACAGCACAAGGAGGCTGTACCGCCCTCTTCAATCGTCAGACTTTTTAAATTCTCCTTAAAGAATGGTGGGAGCTCTAACGAAACAGGTAGCAGTTGCAAATACATAATCGTGCACTTTAGTACAAAAGGAAAATGATCAAAGGTCACTGGAAAGTAACTTATGCTTTATGAGTAAAAACAAAGGATCTTGTACACAAGAAAACATACAACAATGTGGAAAATTGTTCTAATAGATATGTAATGTTTAGTCTTATATAAAATGCTGACTTCATATAAGGACAATTACATTTTGATAAACATTTTGTCATAATTTAAAGCTTTAACACTACAAAATCTAGCATGCATTTTTTCAAATGACAAACCTTTTACTGACACAGTGGCGCTGGTTTCTGCTACTCCTACTTGGCAAGTGTAACAGCCGCTATCCTCCGGTTTGACCTCCCTCATGTTAAGCTGCAGGAGGCAGTCCTGCTGCTTCATCTCATACTTTCTATTGGCTCTCAGAGGCACATTGTTCTTCTTCCACTGAACAGAGACTCCAGGTTTAGAAACCTCACAGAATAGTGAGACTGTATCCCCTTCATCTGCCTTTATGTTCTGCAGATTCTTCTTGAAATAAGGTGGAAGCTCTGGGAAACAAATGAGAAGAATGCAATGACAAAATGTGCTAATACGACTTAAGCACGCAAATAGTCTCAATAGGTTTTGTTGTATTTTATCTCAACAGCCAAATTTGCCCATCAAATTGCCCCTGATGATTGGATTATCACCTTTGACTGTCACATTAGCAGTTGTCTCTGTGTTTCCTGCTATACATGTGTAGCTGCCACTGTCTTCACATTTCAGCTCATTGATGTGGAGCAGGAAGAGGCAGCCATCTTGTTTCATCGCATACTTCCTGCTCCCTCTCAGAAACAGTCCGTTTTTCTTCCACTGCACAGACCACCCTGGTTTAGAAAGCTCACACTGCAGCAAGGCTGCACCTCCTTCCTCCACCTCCAAACTTCTTAATTCTTTCTTGAAGAATGGTGGCGTCTCTAAGGAAATATTTGAGAGCAAAATACCATAAATCATTTTCCTCTTAGTTAACAAACCCAGGGTGATTAGAGATTCATATACCTCTTACAGACACGGTTGCAGTCGTCTCTGCACAACCTGCTTGACATGAGTAGCTGCCGTGGTCCTCAAGGTTTAGATCCTTGATGTAAAGCTGGAGAAAGCAGCCATCCTGCCTGACCTCATACTTCCTGCTAGCTCTAATAGGTAGCTTGTCTTTTTTCCACTGAATCGGCACACCTAGTTTAGACAGCTCACAGTAGAGGCAAGCAGAGCCTCCTTCTTCAGCTTCCACATTCTGCAGCTCTTCTTGAAAGAATGGAGGAAGTTCTGGAACGTACAGTTTTTCATGCAAATTAAATCAATAAAGTATAGAAAAACTGATTTTTTTTAAATGTTGAGGAAAAAAAAGAACAAAATAATTACCTGTCACAGTTAGTTTGGCACTGCTCTGAACATCTCCTGTATCACAAAAGTATGTGCCTGTATCCTGAGGCTCAACATCTTGGATAAGCAGCAGGTTGACTTTACCCTCTTTGCGCATCTCATATTTATCCCCGCTTCGAAGTGGGATATGGTTACGTTTCCAGGTAACCAAGGTGGTGCGGTCAGATTTAATGCAGGACAAGACAGCTGTCTCTCCTTCCATGACCACAGCGTCTTTGGGTTTCTCCTCAAATATAACTAACATTTGAAGTCATTACCCGATGAAAGAAGTCTGATGAAAATGAGATAACTAAAAGTACACTCACTCCCTGATTTTTTGACTCACCTTTGGGCTTAGGGACAACAAGAAGCTGTGCAGAGGTCCTCTGCTCCCCAACCACAAATGCTATATTGCCTGTCTCCTCGGGTGTGGTCATGGTAAGGATCAGGCGGTGCTGGCGGCCATGGCATGTCATCTGATTCATCTCATTCTTCTGCAGGGGACTTGAACCAAGCCACCAGACTCCCTCATTCACTTCAGCGTGGCTCAGCTCGCACTCAAACACAGCGTCCTCTCCGGCTGTCACTGTCAAGTCCTGCAGCTCTTTCACAATCCTGACACGCTCTGTGGAGAATGAAGCAGCAACATACAGCTGGCTTCTGAAATCAATGGGGTATGTTTACAGAACGTTCAAAAAGAGTGATCATTTCTAAAGAGGATCTCCTACAAGGTTTAAAATAATACAGATAATGGGAAAAAAAACAAGTTGTCACATGTGTCCCAGACAGTTATTAGTGTGCACTTTGGCTGGCAAAAGTTTCTTTAGAGTTGTGAGATTGTGAAGACAACTCCACATCCCTCTCAGGTGACCCCACAGATATCCTGTCAGGTCTAGTTCTGGACTGTGGCGAGGCCATTTCTAGGGAAGCCATTTTTTTTTTTTGGGAAAAAAAAGGTGAAAAAAAATCCCTCTTCATCAATTTTTTTATGAAACGCACCTCGACTTCTTTGAAACAGGTCAAAAGTTCATCCACATACACAAAAGCCCCTGCCCGCGATGGAAAAAAAAATCAACCCCAGGCTGCCACCGCCATTGTATTGGTGATACACCTAATGGAAGATTTTAGCCAGGACTGGATGTTTTCTTTGGAAGAAAACAGAAGTAGTTTAATAGTAGTGATATGTATATATCAGAAAAACTTGGGATTTTGACAGGGGTCTGAATACTTTTAAAATACAATGGACATGGAAATTGAAATGCATAGTTTGAATACATGGAGAGGAATTAGATCAGATTTTACTGTTGTTATCACCTACCCCTCACAATTAGCTTGGCAGTGGTCTTCTTTCCTCTGGTGATGCAGCTGTACTCTCCAGCATCTGCCAGTTGCAATTTGTTAATCTCCAGAGTATGTAAGGGGCCTTTTTTCTTTACTGTGTAATGTGCTCCGTCTTCCATCACAGTGCCGTCTTTCTTCCAAGTGACAGGAACATTAGCACTCGAAACTTCACAGGACATAAGCACAGACTTCCCCTCCATAATCACTTGGTTCTCCAGTTCCTTCATAAAGTATACAGAAGCTGCAGCTGATAAACACAGAAAAAAGAGAAGCTACAATTAGAAAAAATAAAATTACACGCAAAGTAAAGCACAAGAATGTAAGATTCTTGTTCACAGACGTGTATTGATTGCAGAAAGATCATTATCATATGTATTTATTCATCAGTGGGTCAAAAATCATTTTATTTATGTGAACCTAAATTTTGTTTATCATATTAATTTCCTGTTTTCTATGCAGTACCAAATTTCAAAAGAAGACAGAATTAAGTAATCAGCCTTAAGACGTGGTAAATAAAGCTGTACGTAAAGTCTAGTTAAGCCTAATTTTTTTATATAATTATCAGCTTTTTAGCTTCTTAAATAATATATCCTGAACAATATAGCCTGCCTTGCAGGTTACAGTGGATGCCGAGTAATTAAAACATGGAGCTGTAATCTCATATTTTCCAACTATTTTAATATGAGCACAGTCCGAATAGAAAATGTGCATCCCAACTTTAAAAGGACTAGAAATATTGAACTCTACAAAATGTAAGAATCATATTTCCCTTACCTCTCACATTGACTTCAGCTGTTGTCCTTTGACCTCCGATTATGCAGCTGTACTCTCCAACATCCTCAGGTTGTATGTTTCTGATGGTCATCTCAGCCATCTTCCCTTTCTGTGTCATCTGGTATCTTCCCCCATGGTAGAGCTGGTCCTCCCCTTTCCACCACTGGACGGGCACCCCTGCACGGGACAGCTCACAGTGCAGACACACATTCCCTCCTTCGGGGGCCTCCTGGTTCTTCAGGCCCATTTTAAATGTTAGAGGGATGGCTGGGGATGCATACAGTCAAATAACTAAATTTAGACAATGAATGAGGTATTTATTATGACCAATGCATTTTCACCACTCACAACCTCACGAAAACATAGATTAGATTATGTTTCAGGCAGAGAATATAACGTTTGAGGCTAACTTTGAATACAATAGAATTGAATAATGCCAGAGTGCCCTTCACTGCTTTATAAAACAACTAGGCTATGTATGCTCAGTCACATTCATTTGCACAAGATTTCTCCAAATCCTTTAGTCTTCTGATAGCTAGAGTTAGCATGTGTCTACTTAAGGTTACCGTAAAAATGCCACAGTCTGCTGTGACTTTACTGTCAGAAATACGGGTATGGAACGGGTACAAGTCTGTGCCCCAAGGTACAAAAAAGACATTAATTCAGTCTAAGGACAAATATTTGACCTTATGGTATCTACCTGTACCTTTTTCATAGTCTGAACAGTACAAACATGTTCCTCAGTACTAAAAAGTAAATTTCTTGGATAGGGTACAATTTCTGGGGTCTCATTTATAAAGCTTGCTTAAGCACAAAACGGGGTCTGAAAACGACGTAAGAAATTTTATATGCAAAGTTTGGTATTTATAGAAAAAAACTCGGAGGAAAATGTAAGCAACTTTAAGCACACTAAGGATTTTACTTACGCACTTTTTGGACAGTGGAGGGCACTGATAGTGCAGTACCAAACCAAAATTATACCAAACTTGTGAATTTAAGCCACATTTTCAGACTTGTAGGGTACTGCACACACAGTCGAACACAACCAACACACACACTTCTCCCCTGTCCTGTCTATAGGAACGGAGAATAAAAATGAGAATTTGATTTAAAATATTGCATTTAAGAATTATGTTCATATGTGTGTCTTCAGATTGTATAGCAAATGCACATATTAGTTTATGTGTGAAGAACAAATATGCTGCAGGGTCCCAGCATAATGCTGCACAATGGAGGCACTGGCACTCATTCAATATTATTTTTTTATGTCAGGCGCTGCTGCATCAACACCGTTTCACCTGCACCTCTTCCATTTATTCTTATGACCCCAAATCAATATTTTGCATGGATGATACTTTTCAAAAGTAGTTTTGAAGCACACATTTTCGCCAGGCTTTATATCTGGGTGTTTGTTTTTGTTTTTGGGTTTGTTTTATTTGTTTTAATTTGCTTTTATTCCAGTCTTACTGTCGCTACGAGAGATAATTATAGCCTATAATTGAAACTTTATATGTAATGTTCTTATTAGTTTCATCCCTTGTGTTGCTGCTTTTATTTATTTTTAAGTTATGTTTTGCTCTTGTCTTCTAACACATTTTTTGTAACTATATTTTTGTGTTTTTATGTGAAGCCTTTGGCTGAGTAAAGCTCTATATAGATCAACATTGATTGATTGATTGATTGATTGATTGATTGATTGATTGATTGATTGATTGAAATAAAACCTCTGCCACCGCATGCCTGCAGCTGTCTTTCTCCGCCTATCGGTTGCCATGGTTACCCGTGAAATGCCCCATATTAGCCATCTTAAATCGTTGCAGAATATTCACTAGACACTTTGACCGTTTATGGCAGAAAGTAGGTGTGTAGGAGGCGGGATATGACCAAGAAAACTCTGAGCACATTTCTAATAAGAGTCTGATTTATAAAGCATAGATTGCGTCCGGCTGTGCATACTCCAAGTTTGATAGATCAACCTACTAGGCATAAGTTAAAAAAAAGTTGCTGTGCTTGAGTACGGTTTTAGTGAGGATTCTGCGCAAAGTTTTATAAATGAGACCCCTGGTGATTGTCTTTTCTACTACAAAATACCTCTAGTAGCAAAGCTAGATTTATTTAAATAGACTTCATAATTTTATTCGTAAAACATTTCTAAATTTTATTTTTACATTTTTATAATCAAACAAATGGGTGACTATTGGCTACATTGTTATCAGGTGATGTGTCAATAATGTCAAGTCAATATCGATTGGATGCCAAGGTAGCGCTGATAAAAGGTACAGACTTTAGGGGTACAAATATGTACCTACAGTTAAGGGTTCTAAATAGTACCTTTGAGAGTACCACCCCAGTGACAAAACATTTTATTCCTAAAAGTACAATTCTGTACTTTCATATCTGAGTGTGTGGTGTTCAAAAGGTCAAGCATTGCTAAGAATCCTGGGGAAATGTCTTTTGTGAAAACAGAAGGCAATCTGAGGAGGGAAGTTACGGAATATCATTCTAAAAAGTGCAAACTTTGCATATCTATGTGCACTTATTGGGGAGGAAAAGTATCATATTGGTTTTCTTCTCCAAATAATATTTGAACTATAAGAGAACCAGCACTTCAGTCATTCACTTGCATGGCTACACACAAAAAAAACTAATTTGTTGAAAAAATTTAGATTTACCCATTGAGTTTTTTTTTATTTTTAACCATGCTTTACTTTTTTGGTTGGTTTTGCTTGACATTTTTCCGCTTTAATTCCTGAATTCTACCAGAAAATTTAGAAAATATAAATCCAGTTTGAGATAAATGATTTTAGAGATTCCACTACAAGGAAGCTGTCCCACCTCATGAGATCTAACATTTTACAAGTATCCTTACGTGTAATTGTGACATGCGCCGTGGTCTTGACATCTCCACAGATACAACTGTAGAGTCCACTGTCTTCCAGTTGGGCGTTTTTGATGGTCAGCTCCATAACGCTGTTACGATTTTTAATCTGGTACTTGAAATCACTCTTCAGCACCTCTTTTCCTTTCATCCACTCCACAGCTAGGCCGGGCTTTGACACCTCGCAGCTCAACAGCACGCTGTTTTCCTCCTCCACCTGTTGGTTCCTTAGCTTAATTTTGAAAGTGACTGGCGGAGCTGCAATATAAAGAAATTATTTATGTTTATTATTTACCGTACATAGCTTTAGTTTATTTTATCCAAACAAAGAAAATAACGCTCATTTTTGTTTTACATTTTCTTGATTCTATTTTAAAATCTGCACAGTTCTGTTTATTGCAAATAAAAAAAATTAAGAGAATCTCCAGACCTTCAGCTAACTTTTACTTCAATGCTGACCTTTACTATTTACCAGAGTTGTTTTACTCTACAATAATACTTAATTTCAATAACTCTTTATTATCCTATTTTTATTTTACATGAAAGCTACTGGCTAAAATTAAAGGCAAATATATGTTTCAGCTTTAGGACAGAAAGCTCAGGTATTATTTTATTGTGATTTCATTCCATTTTCTTTCCTCTAACCTTTGACTGTGAGCTCAGCAGTCGATTGGCTGTCCTCTGTTTTGCAGGTGTATTTGCCAGCATCGCTCTCCTCCACGTTGTTGATAATCAGCTTGGTGAGACCTCTCTCTTGTTTCATCTCGTACTTGTAACCTGCCTTCAGGATGACTCTGCCTTTTCTCCAGTCAAAGGGAGCTCCAGGCTTGGAGAGTTCACAGCAGAAAGCTGCACTTTCTCCTTCCTTTACCTCCAAGTTCTCCACTTCTCTCTTGAATGTTACAGGAAGAGCTGAAAATAATGCAATGGTTATCCATAATAACATATGTAATGCTGTAAATGTCTTTAACTTTTTATGTTGCAGTCTTACCCAGAAGCTCAACATAAACCATACCTCTAACTTTGATCCTAGCTGAAGTCACAGCAACCCCAGCAGAACAGCTGTATTCTCCTGCGTCTGCAAGCGTTACATTTCTAATCAGTATCTCAGCTGTTCGGCCCACTTGCTTTATTTGATATTTTTCTCCGTCCTTCAGAAGCTGTGCGTCTCTCCTCCACTCTACTGCTTGTCCAGGTTTGGAAAGTTCACAGCGTAATGTTAAACAACCATCCTCGACTGCTTCCTGGTTCTTCAGTTTCTGCTTGAAAGTCACTGGAATTGCTGAGGGGCGGAAAAAAAATATCATGAAATATTGCAAAATTCTTAACGCAAAATATGCTTACATTTTAAGATTATAGTGGTGTGCCTCACCAGTAATTGCAACACTTGCTGTAGTCTTAACATCATCACAAATGCAACTGTAGGTGCCGCTGTCCTCCGGGAGACTTTTCCTGATGAGAAGTTCTAGCTTGGAGCCACTTTGCCTTATCTGGTATTTCTCGCCACTGGTTAGCACAATGTCCTCTTTCTTCCACTGCACTGGGAAGCCTGGTTTAGAGAGCTCACAACAGAGTACCACTCCATTACCCTCCTGTACTTGAATATTCTTCAAATCTTGAACAAATTTGATGGGTCTTTCTAGAGTAAGAAAAAAGAAAAAAAACTCTTATTGTGAACTGTTACATCTCAGTAGCTCCAATGGTTGCATATCGGAATACCAGTATGGGAAATTAAACTGAGAGAAAGGAATTACCTCATGTACATGTTTTATGCCTTCCTCTTTTAACCTCTTCTCAGTTTCAACACAATAATGTCTTCCTGTTTTATAAATTCTGTGTACACCCTTCATCCTCATCACCGCAACCCCTATTTATCCCACTTATTTTGATAATAGTCTGTAGCAGATATATTGCAGATTTAAACTCACACATTTGTTGAAGCTGTTTCCCGTCCAACCCAGTTACACTAGATAGTCGACAAAATCAGTTTAGCGCATCATCTTCTGTTGTTCTTATCATCATTTATCATTTCCCTCTTTTCTACAAATGTCAATTTTATTAATACCTCTATACTCTAAGTTACCTTCAATTTAAATTTAGCACACATGGAGAAGGGTGTAAAAGGGTGCGAATTACAAATAAAACCACAGCAGTTCTTGATCAACCACATTTTGTTTTTTGTTTTACTCAGGTAAATATCTATAACTTTAAAACTGTACACTAATAATAACCTCTTTTTTTTCCTGGAGGAAGATTTAAATTAAATGAAGCTTTACAGACCATTCACTGTGATCTGGGCTGTTGTCCTTTCTTCCCCACATATACAAGTGTAATCTCCAGAGTCCTCCACAGTAAGCTCGTTGATCTTCATTTCCACATTTAGGTCTTTCTTCCTCATCTGATACTTATCTCCATTCTTAAGCAGCTCTCCTCCCTTCCTCCACTCCACTGATGGAGCGGGCTTGTTGAGCTCACAGTGGAGAGTCACAACGTTGCCCTCTGTGATCTCCTGGTTAACTAACGGTAGCCTGAAACTTGGAGGCAGATCTGTCAATAATGACAAACAAAATAGTCATTTTTTGTCTTAGTACTGAACTTGAGACAGAATAAAGCAGATGGTCATAATGACAGTGAATGGAGGATGTCACAGGCAAAAAGGTACGTGTCCAGACATGAAGTGTCATGCTCATAAGGACCTATATCTGTCATAAGTAGATATTATCCACTTATACCAGATTACATTTAAAAAATGAACAGAAATGGTCAGTCTATAACTAGCTGGCACCACAACACAAGCACTGTGGAATGACTGCAGTGGATCTCAGAAAATGTACACACCCATGTTAAAATCCATTGTTTTAGTGATAGAGAAAAAAATAAAAATAAAATAGGAGTACATAAATTAAAGGTTGAATATGGAACATTTTCATTAAAAGCTACATAAAAAAATACATCCACACTTTTAGGGGGGTGCAGAATGAAAGTACAACATCTCCTTAAAAAATCATATTTGAATTATAATATTTAAAAAAAACCTAATTAAAATATAATTAACTTTACATTTATAACGGGCACGACAATGATGTTATGCGTACATCTACCAGCCAGTAGCGGCCGCGGGTTAACAGATACAATCTCTATGTTCTTCTATATGGCGGGCATAGCTCGCCTGGAACTAGGAAGAATGGTGGAGCCAGCAAGTCAAGCAGCTGCTTTAGAGCCCCGGAGATATACCATTTCAGGAGAGGAGTGGCCGCAGAAGAACAGAAACTAGAGTAGTTTTAGGTGAAGCCTACACTTGATGGACCCACATAAAACATTTCCACGGTATCAAACACACGGAAACAACAACTCCTGTACCTCCTGGATCGGTAAGCTACCTCACTTGCTAACTTAGCTAATGTTAGCTATCAGTTTAACTCCTCTAAAATACATTACTCACTGGACACAGTTCAGGTTGGTCACTGGGCGTATCAGCAGCAAACCAGGCAAACCAACAGCTGTAATATTTGTTTTTATTGTTGTAACTACAACCTAGATAAACTATATGTTGCTATCAATCTCATGTTCCTTATACAACCTTTAAAACATATTCCTCCTTTAATATTTATGCTGTGTATTTCAATTAAAATAATCTTATCTGAATCTGTTTAGCAAAATATCTGTCAAAAACAAAAGGGTTCCGTAAGAAGGCTTGACAAACTAATATTGTTTCAAAGCACATTTCATTTGAATTTCTACATTCAGTCTTCTTGGGTAGACACCTAAAATAAACTATAGGAAATCTGATTAAGTTGAAATAATGTTCAGTTGTCCTTGAAGGAATTTCCAAACATTTGCTGATTTGCATCCTTTACTGAAGTCATAGTTTGCAGAAGACCAGCGGATGACAAATGATTAATTTCACAAAGTTATCAATCAGGAGAGAGGTACTGAAATTTGCCAGAGTAGTATTTTGTATCTTTTCTTGCCTCAGACTTTAATCTAGATAAAAACTAAAGCTCTTGAATGGCCAATCAAGCTCCAGAAGAAAATCTGTGAGAAATTCAATTTTTTTCAAATAAAGATTGCAATGGAGAAGAAATATTACGATAACAACAATGTGATGTAGGCAAATATTGCCAAGACAAAGAGTTGAATTGCAGAGAAGACTGAATGCTGAATGTAAATACAAATATTTTAATATAATAAATCACTGTCCCGTTTTATACTTTCTGGAAAACAGGCATTTTATCAAGGGTGTCTAATTTTTTTAAATCTACTGCCTTTGACATGTAATATCACTTACATGGAAAATGCTTTGAAAAAATAGGTACAATTGTTACTAATGAGTCATGGAAAAATCAGAAAGGGAAAATATGGGGGAAGTAATGAACAGTGCACACAAATCACTGCTACACTAAGTATTTTTGGGGATAAATATGTGGATGAAAGGTATGAAGCAAAAAATGTCTTCTTTATGGTTTCAAGTCATAATGGAGCCAACACTGTAAGAGTGTGCTTTTTGTTTTTTATCTTGAGGCTGACCTCTTTGACGTCTGTACTTGGGTGATGCTGTTGAAAACATGGTAAATAAATTTTACTGAAAGAAGAACAAAATCTCTAGATCATGGACAGAAAGGGTTTTGGTGTATTTCTAGAAGCTGTGGAGATTTTGGTCTCACCTTGGACTCTGAGCTCAGCAACAGATTGGCTATGTTTAGTCTTGCAGGTGTATTTGCCAGCATCACTCTCCTCCACGTCGTTGATGATAAGTTTAGTTAGACGGCCCTCCTGTTTCATTTCATACTTCTCTCCAGGCTTCAGGATCACTCTACCTTTCCTCCACTCCACAGGAGCTTCAAGTTTGGATAGCTCACAGCAGAAAACTCCACAGTCTCCTTCTTTCACCATCAGGGGTTGGAGCTCTCTTTTGAATGTGACAGGAAGTGCTGTAATGAGGTTTAAGATCATAATAAAAAAAATATCCTGACCCTCTTCCACTTTTCTCTAATTCATAAAATTATATAACTGCTATGATGGTTTATTCTCATTTCCCAACTTACGTTTGACTCTGACTTCCGCTGTGGTTTTCTCATCTCCAGTGATGCAACTGTACCTCCCTGCGTCATCTGGTTGCAGGTTTAAAATAGTCATCAAAGCTTTCCTTCCTTCAACCTTGATCTGGTATTTGTCATGGCCGAACTCTTCAGAAAGCACCTGACCCTCTTTCAGCCACTGAATCAGAACTCCTTTCTTTGACAGCTCACATTGTAAAGTCACGCTATTCCCTTCTTCCACCTCCTGGCTCTTCAAACTCACTTTAAATGTGGCAGGAACCGCTATAGAAACAGAAATAACAGAAACTAAGCCAAGGCGAGGCAAGAGATAAAAATAAGCGATCAATATACATATATGCACATACATACCCAATATTATGTAGATAAATGTTTCACCTTCACCAAATGATATTACGAAAATATTCTCAAATAATTCTGGCTGATGATTTGACTGCTACTATTATGAAAAATGTAGAACTCACTTATATTGTTTACCTTCCGGTTTTCCAATCAAATAGAATAGAAAATAGGGGACATTCCAGAATCTTAATACTGTGAGTGTGTTGGACCACAAGCAGCCAATCAGACCCACAACATTATCCTACCACCACCATGCTTGACAGTCAGTGCACTGTTCCTAGGTTTACAAGCCTCTCCTTGACTTATCTAAATATTCTTCTTGTCACCATATAGCTCAGCCTTAGTCTCTTATGGAAGTAAAACAGTTCTTTTGAAGGCATGTGATTTTTCCATGTTGGCTTGAGTTACTTTTACTGGTGCTGGACTGTTCTGACAGGACCATGATCCAAAAAACACAACAAGACTTGTTTTGGGATGGATAAAGTAGGTTAATGATGTGCTTCTAAAACAGCCCTGACATCAAAAATAGGGAAAACATGTGGATAATGCATAAGCCATGCCAAGAAACGAACCAGTTTACATATGGGAAATATACAGGGTCAGCTGCCAGGAGGGGATGTGCAATTGTGGTCTAAAGGGGTGTCACATGACATTGGTTTAGGGGGGGTAAAAAAGGGTAATGAATCCCATTTGTACTGGTTTTCCTACACTATAGTGGGGGGTTAGTAGAAAGTAACGTTATCCACTGTGATGTGTGTGGGTGACCTAAGAGTGAATAAAACTGGGCTGACCAGGATGTTGCTATTCAAATGTCTCTCTTCTCACATGCAAGAATAAGCTGAAGAACTGTCTCAACCGTCTTTATTTAAATCCAGCTGTTCTTACAGCTACTAGCTCACTGCTATTCTGCCAAGGAGAGAGTTCTCAGATCCAGCCAGAATTGTTTCCTTGTTGACGTCTACAAGATGTTTGCTGTTTTTCAGCAGCTTATTATGGGACATTCAACCGAATACTGCATCAGTGCATAATTAATGTAAACATCTGAGCCTGTGTACATCATTTGGACCATGTGTGAACCTGGAAAATTATAATTCAAACTCATGTACTGAATTTTTAAATACAATAAAGCTGTATGTTGTTTCATCACACCAAATTGGAAAAAATTAAATGCATTATTTAAAGCCTGAATTTAATCATTATTTTCATGCCCATCATGAATTTTTTGTCTAACCAACACTGAATACTTAGGAAGATGTAATGTACTAAAATGTTTTTTTTTTGGGGGGGGTTCTTAAAACATACCAATAACTTTTACAGTGGCCTTTGTCTTCTGCTCTCTGCACACACAAGTGTAGACGCCGCTGTCCTCAGGCACTGCATCTCTGATGGTCAGTTCCAAGGTGGAATCTCTCTGCTTTATCTGGTACTTGTCTCCATTCTCCAGCGGCTCTCCTCCAAGCATCCACTCCACTGGGACTCCAGCTTTAGAAATCTCACAGTGTAGCACGATGTTGTGTCCCTCCTCAACTTGCTGGTTCTTCAATTTTTGCTTGAATGTTACAGGAATGGCTAAAAGGTCAAGAAAGTATGTTGGTAAGTTTGTAACGAACAATAAAAGAAAAATATTCTACTACTATCCTTTATAATTCCTTGGTAAAAGAAATTGAACCCAGAGGTAAGTTTTTATGTGACATGAAGTGGCTATTGTGGCAGTACTTGAAAAATGTCCTATTTTTTTTTTATCTGCATGTATTTCTTGTCCCAACTCATGAATAAAACAACAATTGGGGGGAAAAACAAATCATTGGGGGAAAACTTCCATTTTTTTTCAGTAGTACTGTCATAAAATGTTCTAGCTAAACACTGAGTCCTACCAGATAAATATTATATTAAAACTATTTAAATCAGAACCTGACTTTTATGCATCCATATAAAATATTGAACCTTAATTGTTCTATTTCTTTGTTAAAAAGCTTTATAACCAACATAATCTAAAGCCTGAACATTTTCAAATAAAAAGCAAAAACTTAAATAAATAATTTGGGCTTTATTACCATTTACAGTCAGAGTGGCTGTTGTTTCAATGTCTCCACAGATGCAAGTGTAGATATCACTGTCTTCAAGAGAGACATCAATTATCCTGAGTTCAATAAGTGTGTCTCTCTGTCGCACGTGATACTTTTCTCCACTCCTGATCCTACTGTCTCTACTTTTTCTCCACTCCACAGTTTGACAAGGCTTAGAGAGTTCACAGCGAAATGTAGCAGTATTGCCCTCCTCAATCAACACGTTCCTCAGCTTCTGCTTGAAGGTGAGTGGCAGAGCTGAGAAGACATAGGTAACATCAGTTAGACGACACACTCCAGATTATTCTTTTAAACCCATCATTTCAGCACACGAGTTGATAAAATCTTACCGGTGATCTTGACCGTGGCAGATGTTATCTGATCAGCACACTCACAGCTGTAGACCCCACTGTCCTCAGGTGTGGGTTTCCATATCATGAGCTCCAAGGTGGTCTCCCTTTTCCTCATCTGGAACTTCACACTGTTCCTAAGCAGCTCATTTTCCTTCCTCCATTCTACGGGTATTCCAGGTTTAGAAATTTCACAGCGCAACATCACACTGCTGCCCTCCTCAGCTTGTAAGTTCTTCAGTTGCTGGATGAATGTAATAGGGATTGCTGGGGGGGAGAGAGAACATTTTGAACATTTTCCTCCCCAGATCACAACAGCAAAACAGCCTAAAATTCAGGGTTTTTTTTCTTTCTTTTTACAGAAAACTGTTGTGAAAAAATGATCCAGTTATGGTAACAGAAAATACAAGACCTAAAATCTTCTCTGAGGCTAGACCTTAGCATGTGTAGAAAATGGTAAAAGGTATGTTTCATATTTATAAAATAAAACATGACTTATAAAACTCACAAAAAGAACCCAAACACCACTTTCATTCATACAGCTTACCATATACTTTGAGACTGGCTGTCGTCTGGTGTTGTCTGCACAGACATGTGTACTCTCCTGAGTCCTCAGACTTAACTGCTTTGATGGTAAGAGAGATGATGGTTTTCCTCTGCTTCATTACATATTTTTCTCCCGGTCGGATGTTCTCAAAACCTTTCCTCCAATGAAACTGGACTCCAGGTAAAGAATATTCACAAGTTAATGTAACAGCTTCTCCTTCTTTGGCCTCCACAACATTCAGAGGCTGGGTGAACTCTGCTGGGATGGCTGAAGAAGACAAGAACCTTTACACAAGCCTGTCACTACCTTATAGATGACAAACAAGACATCATCAATAACAATTTTATTAGAATACCTTTGACAGTAACGACAGCCATAGTTGTGACGGATCCAGCGCTGCACTCATACACTCCAGCATCGCTGTTGCTGACCTCCCGAATAGTCAGTCGGGCTTCACAGCCAGAATGGCTGATGAAGTATCTGGAGGAGTGCCACATCAGGCAGCCATCTTTATACCACAAGATGTGACATGGCTTGGAAGTCATACAAGACAAAACTAAGCCACCTCCCTCAAAAGCCTCACAGTCCTCCAGTGCTTTGATGATGGTAGGGCGCCTCTCTGGTAACATGAAGACAAACAGACTTAGCATCTTTGACTGAAATTCCAGGCATAAATAAATGTTAAAAACTCACATAAAGCTTAAAGTCCTTACCTCTAACTAGCAGTGAGGCATAGGATCTTTTGTCCCCCGCAACAAAAGAAATGGTCCCGGTGTCTTTACGAGCAAGCTGTCTAAAAGTGAGGGTGTGGATGCCCCCTGGTACCATTTGGATCTCATTAAGCTCATTGGTATAAAGCAGGGTCTCGTCCAGATACCACTTGACCCCCAAGTATTCATCGGGACAAATCCGACACCTGAATGTGACTGTGTCACCTTCAAGACACTCCACATCTTCTAATTCATCCAAGATCGTCACCTTCTGGCCTAAATTATGAAAAAGTGAAAAGCAAATTAACACTAAATAAAGTATTATTAGTAACTTGACAGCTTTCTTCACATCACAACCATAAACCTCAACTCATTTGATCAGGAACTGATGTTTTAATTAAAATACTTAGTAAATATTCCCACACAACTTTCTCCTTGACTGGTCTCCTATGTTCCTTCGTCTTCATGACGCTGTTTGTTCAGTGATGTACTCTTAGAAACCTCTTCACAGAAAAGACGTATACACGGTGATAAAATGAGTAATTAAGTAATTAATGTAGCTGACTTTTGAATCCAGTTAGTTAAACTGATACAAGAGGGATACAAGAGTTTAGGGGGCTAAATACGTATAGAAGCCACCACTTAAAGAATCTTTACATTTTTAAATTTTAAGATTTTGAAAATGTGTATTCTTTTATTCACATTACACAATTATGTATCTTATTCTATTGCTTTATCACATAGTACCTGTAAAATAGATAGTAGGTTGTGACAGTAGTGTGAAGATACTCAGCATGGATACTTCTGAGAGACAGTCTAATGAAAAAAGGTGGCCACAGATGTTAAGATACTAAAACTCCTCACCATGCATGGCTGAGGACTAATGAGCGTGAGAGCCACTATCCAGGATGAAACATCCAAGCTCCATAAGTACATCAAGGACAAGGCTTCAACAAATGACATACTCAGTGAATGCCTGAGACAATGGCAAGATGAGGAGGTGCTGGAGGAGAAACCATCATGGGAGGACAAGCCCATATATTCGATGTACCACCGGAACATAACTGAAGTAGCTGATCCTAACAAATCCTACCAATGGCTAGAGAAGGCTGGCCTATAGGAAACAATAGAGGCACTCATCCTGGCAGCACAGGAGCAGGCTCTGAGCACCAGATCGATTGAGGCCCAGGTCTACCACACTAGGCAAAACCCAAGGTGTAGTCTTTGCAAAGAGTCATCTGACACCATTCAGCACATAACAGCAAGATGTAAAATGCTGGCAGGGAAAGCATACATGTAAAATCATAACCAAGTGGCTGGCATAATATTTAGAAACATCTGTGTGGAGTATGGGCTGGAAACCCCAAGGCCAAAGTGGGAAACACCTCCAAAGGCGATGGAGAATGACCGAGGGAAGATCCTTTGGGACTTCCACATTCACACTGACAGGATGGTTATTGTGAACCAACCGGACATTGTGGTGGTTGATAAAGAGCAGAGGAAAGCAGTTGTGGTGTATGTGGCAATACCAAGTGATGGTAACATCAAGAAGGAGGAACATGAGAAACTTTAGAAATACCAAGGGCTCAGAGAGGAGTTAGAGAAGGCTTGAAAGTGTGAGGTGACAGCAGTACCCGTGGTAATCCGAGCACTCGGGGCAGTGACCCCCAAACTGGAGGAATGGTTCCAGCAGATCCCTGAAAGAACCTCAGACTTCTCAGTCCAGAAATGTGCAGTACTTGGAACAGCAAAGATGCTGTGCAGGACCCTCAAGCTTCCAGGACTCGAGCTTGGTATGGAAAAAAAAATGCCCGTGGTGGGCGACAGGGGAATTTATTAAGTGTGTGTGTGTGTGTGTGTGTGTGTGTGTGTACTTTTGAAGGGAAAACACACACTTTGCATATTGACTTACCTTGCACAGTCAGTTGTGCCCGGCTCTGCATGGTACCAACATCACACACATAAATATCTGTGTCTGTTTTTTCTAGACAGGTGATGGTTAGGGATAGAACCACTCCCTTCTGCTTGATGACATACTTCTTTCCAGATCTGAGCTCCACCATACCCTTTAGCCATGTCACGCGCTTGGCAGGCCACCTGGTCTCACATTCCAGTGTCACTTTACCCTTTTCTTCTCCTCGAGTATCTCTCAACTCCCTTGCAAAAGTGTGCTGAAGTTCTGAATAAAAAAAGTATGATTAGTAAATTTAGCCATAATATCTACCTTTTTTATCAGTTTAAACAGCAGAATTATAAAAATTACTTTAAAAAGAATCCAGATTTTGAAAAGGAAATATCATCTGCTAACATGATTGCACTGCATTGCCAACAGAATAGTTGAAGTATCTGATGTAATTTTTAGGATTTAAATCAAAGCAGGCAATGGAAATGGCAATTTATGTTTTATCCCAGAAAGGTGGACTTTCAGCTCTCCTTCGGCTATGACAAAGGAGGAGAAAAAAAATCATAACTAAAAGGTTTGAGAACAGCTATGCGCACATCTACATTGGCCTGCCTTTTTAAGTTTTTTACGACAATGATAACATTAGTGATATGCGGCAAATAATTGACAACTTTTTGTCAAGGAGAGAAAGCAGCTGTAGGGCCAACCCAGGACGATAAACTAGTTGAATAAGCCCATTGACTAAGGATGTACGAACTGATCAGAGAAGGACACGACAGTGTTGCGCTACAGGAAACAACTTTCACTAATTCTGTTCCCAACAGTATTTGTCGCATTTATGGACAACAGGATGGATAACCTACAGCTGTTAGTACACACATCTCATCTAAAAAATGTAAGCGGACTTTTGTATTTGGCATTTTAAATCAGTTCCATAGCAATATATTTGAATCCAGCTGGACTTGCCACCAGCTAACATCCTTAGGTCTAAAAAACAAAGTGATGGATCTGGAAAAAACCTATATGCTGAATATCTGTATCTATAACCAAACAGTCTTGGAAGCAGTACTAGAGAATACCACAACTGATCACAACAGTAATCTGTGATCATGGAAACTAAACACAGACTGATGGAGAGACATTGCCTTTCTATCTTTTTAGAGTAGCCTTCTTACATCAACAAGGCATTTTTGTCCGTTGACGGTACAATTTATTGTTCCACACTCTCCCCTAAATCTGCCACAGCAAACTTCAGCTCATAAATCAGTAAAACAAAACGGCTCTATTTGTCTGGAAGAATCAAACTCTACCACATGAAAAGTTTCATATTAGTTTTCCAGCTACATAGAAAAAAACCATCAGCTGCATCCCATGAGACATTTATTTCTAGTGAAAGGTTATACATTAATTTTATTTTTATTTTTGCTTATTTTAATTTAATTTAATAATTTTTTTAATAGAACTGAATAAAATATCACTACCTCTGATCTCCACTTTGGCCCTGGATGCAACACCGTCAGCCTCGCAGCAGTATTCACCAGAGTCTCTGATGGAAGCATTCTTGATCACCAGGCGTGCCAGGGTCTTTTCCATGCTCATCTCATATTTAGGGCTCTGCCTGATAGGGCGTCCATTTTTCAGCCAACGAATTGGGATGTCTGGTTTAGTGATTTCACAGCTCAGTTCAGGATCCTCCCCAGGCACAGCCTTCACATTGATTAGGTCCCTGTAGATGTGCACAGGCTTCTCTAAAGGAGGGTGAACACAAAGCATCTTATTGTTAGCTTCATAGACACAGATATAGACACATTAATGAGATACAGCTTTTCACCTTTCACAAATAACATGGTTCTGCAGCTCAGGTCTTTGATTGTGAAGACCACGTCACCAGCATCAGAGAGAACAACATCTCTAATGGCCATCTTATAGATGCGGCTGTCGTTTACAAGCTGAATGCGGCTGTTGGAAATCACAACCTGACCGTTGATGGTCCAAATGGCTTCACCATCCAGATCATGAGAGAGATGGCACTCAAAAGCACAGTTCTCACCCTCCAGAACAGAAGCTGTCTTTATTCGCTGGACAATGGTAATATGTAGATCTGCAAATGCAAGAAATTATAAAAAAAGCCTCAAATAAAGTTACCAACTGAACAAAATTAGAAGATTAAACTTTTCATTGCTGTTTATAGTACCCCTTACCATGTACTGTTACTTTAGCCTTTGACTGATTGGTGCCCAGGTCACAAGTGTATTGTCCAGCATCGTCCTTGCTCAGTGAGTGAATGATCAGTGCCCTCGACTTACCACACTGTACAAACTCATGTTTATCATCAGGTGTCAGGATAGTACCATTCTTCCTCCAAACAGGTAATACTGAATCTTTGGAGATTTCACACTGCAGGCAAACCTCCCCTTGCTCTTCTCCGACTGCATCCTCCAAAGACCTGAGAAACACTGCTGGGCGCTCTGCAGACAACAAAAATAATTGTTTTAAGGTGTTTCTTTATTGTGCTCTTCAAATATTTCTATATCTGTGTCTATATATCTGACCTTTGACCTTTAAGATGGTTGTCTCAGTGAGAAGGCCAGCTTTAAATGTGATCCTGCTCTCCTGCGGTCTAAGTTTTTGCATCATGAGGCTGTGCATTGTGCCCATGTGCTGGATCCGGTAAATGGCGTTAGACCTGAGGCGGACATTATTAAGTAGCCACTCGGCGTTGGCAACAACATAGTTGAGCTCACATGAAAAAGTAGCAACTCCATCCTCCTCAATGTCCACAGGCTCAAGATGTTTGACCAGCTTCAATGTTTTCACTGTAGCAAAAAGGTACAAATGATCACAATAAACCAAATTATGCACCATTGTGATGTTAAAAATGTTTTTTGAGGGACGCACCTTCAACCTTAACCTGTGCAGTGCTTTGTGAACCTCCAGCCACACAGCGGTACTGTCCTGCATCCATCCCCATCAGCCCGTGAATGATCAGCTCTGCCCGTTTTCCCTCTGTCTTCATGGTGTACTTATTGGAAACCTTCAGAGCAGTGCGACCTTTAAACCACCGCACCACTCGGGGAGATGGGGCAAACTCACAGCTCAGACTCACAGAGCTGCTTTCCTTTGCCTCCACATCATTTAAGTGGTGAACAACCTCAAGGGGTCGCTCTGGGGAGGGGATATGTACAGCAGATGGTTGGAAAACATCAAAATTTGCCTCCTATAGTGCACGATCACTGGGTTTTTGATATCAAGAATAAATCTAATATTTTTATGATAATAGAAACTTCTAAGCAAACATTTAAATCTAAATCAGGGGTGCCCAAATTGGGGCCCACAGGCCAAAGTTGCCCCCCCAGTAATTTAATTTGGCCCACAAGGTGATTGCCATGGGTATTACATCAAAGTCCACATTGTCCACATTTAGTCAGCTAAATGTGCAATATAATTATTCTTCCACTGTATAGTGCTTGTGTTATAACTGGAACATCACAAATTAAGTGTAAAATTGAATTACAAGCAACTACAAGGAGCACGTAGAGTAGACTTGTGCACATATTTGCATTTGGTCACTTTATAAGACCACAAATGGTCATATATGATCTACTACACCTGTCTTCAAATCAAGGCTTAAAGGGCCTGTGTCCTACCAGTTTTAGATGTGTCTCTGCTCCAATGCAGCTGATTCAAATTCACCAAAATCCTCCACATTTCTGCAGAGGCCTGCTAACAAATCATCATGTGATACTGGTGTATTGAACCAGGGAAAGAACTAAAACATGTAGAATACTTCGAGACTTGGATTTGAGGATCTCTGATCTATTACTTCCAAGTTCACAGGTTACCACGCTGGCTGCTGTTTTAAGCAGCTATTATCAACATTGAGCACCATCGTCAGTGGCACACAGACAAAAGACAGGGAAGAAAGAGTATTTTTTCCCCGATATCACTGCTAAATCTATCAAATAAGGAAGTTTAGATATGTTTTAAATGGATAAACACGACTTATTTGTCATTTTGTTGTTATTTACACAGAAAGGAATCTTAATTCACTGCATAATAAATAAAAGTGCTTTACTGTTCTTTACTATTTGTATTTGTAGTTTTAGTAAAATATTACATTTGTCAGCCCTCTGACAGATTTTAATTTTGGCCTTCTGAGGAAAAAAGTTTGGACAGCCATGATCTAAATCATAAAAAGGCATTCAATATACATATAACATTTAAGCTTCGAGTAATAATGCAACAGAATGCGAGAATGTTCAAGGTGTATGAATCCGGTTGCAAGGAAGGCACTGTGTTCCACGTTTTAACTGAATTCAAGTCTGACTTTGATAAGGGGTTGTTTGGAAATCAGCCAGACTTTTCTTTGGTTATGGGCATTTTCAAAATGCTACATACTGTATCAGCTTTTTGACAGACAGACAGACAGACAGACAGACAGACAGACGCATACAACAATGTGACAACAACATATTTGTCTGAAGGCAAAGTTGTAGGGCTCGAATTGCATAAAATGTATAACGTATTTATTTTCAGTCTTTTACATTTCATTTTTAAACCACTGCAATTGACTTTTATTTTCAAATAATGTCTTTGCTAGCTTCCATGTTATCAAAATGCTACAATAAAAGAAGCTGCAGGTAAACTCACCCTTCACAGAAAGTTGAGCATCGGAACGGCTCTTCCCAGCCACAAAGACCACAGGTCCTGACATGGAGCTGTCTGTGCTTGTGAAACACAGACTGTGGAGGTTCCCCTGCCTGTCGATGTTCACTCCTGCAGAGTGCTCCAGCACCTCACCGTTCAGAGTCCACTTCGGGGGCCTTCCAGACTTTAAACTTGTTTCTACCTGGAATAGTGCTGGTTTTGGCTCCATCACCTCCGCGGATTTCATCCCACGCACAATGCTGATAGCCTGCTCTGTGTGTGCAACAATAACACATTAAAATGACCACACAGCTTGTGTTTTCTGATATTTAAAAAAACACAATATATTATATATAGCTTATTTTATTATATATTAGCTTATTTTCATAAAATTCTACTTATAAATGAGTGTAAAACAGATCAACATAAGACAATTACTAATTATTTCTACTATAAGAACAATTATCCCACCCTCCACTAGAAGCTGACATGATGTTTTGTCATCCCCTGCGTCACATGTGTAGATGTCTTCGTCTGAGGAGCGAACATCATCGATGGTCAACTGCCTGTAGACATCCTGGCTGATTAGCTGATACTTTTTGCAGGGCAGGAGCTCCTTCCTGTTCTTGTACCATCTGACCTGAGCATTAGGCCTTGACACTTGGCACTCTAGTAAACCTCTGTGGCGGTACATGGCGATTTTGACCCTCAAAGGTCGAACTATTTGGACTGGGAGCTCTACAAGAAAAAGGAAAACAAATTTTGAGTTATTGAGAGTGAGAAATGTTTATCTTTAGAAGCAAAATATTGTATTCAAGTTGTATATTCAACATGTTTAATTTTGTTGAAGAATATGAACATTATTGATCATATTGCTGTAGGTGAGAGCGTGGTTGATCACCTTTTACTGTAAGAGTGGCACAAGATGAAACGCGATCTGCAGTGAATCTGATGTCACCTGCATGTTCTGGTCTGACTGACTTGAAGAGCAATATATGGGTTTTACCTGAAATTAGATTGCATTTTTTATTTCCCACCGTCGTCCATCATGTCGAGGTCTTTGAGTTGAGGTGTATTTTAAACACTAAGAGAAAAGTGAGCTGGGCTTTGATGATTTGCACATGTAATTGGTTAACTTTCTCACCCTGGTGTCTTATCTTGATGTTGTCTCCTGGTCGGATTCTGCAGTCATCGCGATACCACCGACCATCCACATCCATCTGATTGACTTCACATGAAAAACTGACAGGTTGACGCTCAAGCGTATCCACATCCTTCAGCTCCTTCACAATGTATATGTCTCTAGCTGGTAGAAAATATACAAAGTATGGCAAGTTATTGATTGAAGTTCCTAGTTTGTCTTTATCTCTGCACAATTTTTTTAAATTTGAGTTAAACTTTTAAATATTTGGTTAATAATGGTTAAACGAAGAAAAAAATTTAGAACATGAGATGATGGTATTTTCCTAAGGCTGGAACAGATATAGGCAACTTTACTTGCACAACTGATACAGATTTATATGTTAAAAAGCACCAATATAAGGTTAGTTTTATTACTGCAGTAGCAAATAACAGCGAAAACTTTTGAAAAACCAAACCTTTAACTTGAGTGCATTTATTTAGTGGATAGAAAAAAATACCATGAAAGGTTTTTGTATAAAATCTCTCTTCGTACTAGATACTGTAACAGTCTGTTAAGTACTGCAAGAACTTGTGCGGTGTCTGTTTAAGACAGCCTAAATTGGAGTTTAGGAATGTTACAAGTATGTGCCACTGGTGCCTTATAGAGAGCTATGGAAGAAGTGTGCTTGCTGATGGACGGATAGAGTGGGAAAGATTGTATGTTTTACGCTCCCTAACTCAAAGTATCGTTACGAGTTGTATGAACTCAGTTTGCTTCAGAGTACCCCTTTAAGACCTCAGACCCCTTTAAACTAGAATGGTGTAGCAGGTTACTGCATGTGTTTTATTTTTTTAAGAAACATAACATTCATTATACAAGTGTTTGAGACCTTAAAAAAAGATCCCAGTCAAGTTTAACGTTTTTTATCATCAGTAGTGGGTTAGTTTTTACTTAATTAAGTTAAAAGCCACATCAAATAAAGAGACACATTAAATATTGTCACCACGGTATTTCGCAGTGTGCAACATCACCTTACCTCTGACAATGAGCCTTCCCGTGGTCTGAACCTCATTGGCCTGGAAACAGTATAAACCAGCATCTCCCAAAGCCACCCGGTTCAGGGTGAGGCGGTGTTTCTTCCCGTGTGTGCTGATGCGACAACTTGGCTTCGACTTAACCTGCTTCCCATCCCTGATCCAGATGCCTTCTATGTAAGCCAGGTTAAGAGTCACCTCAAAGGAGCAGCTCTCACACTCTGACACCTCCACATCCTCCAAACCTTTCACCACTTTCAGACGGTTCACTGGTAAATACACAACATTAGAGTTTTGAGATACTCCTATTCAGGGCAAAAAATAAATAAAAAAATTGGTTTGGAAGTACGTTTGATCGGATAACCTACTTGCAGCTGCAACTTTCCCTCCAGTTTTATTGTCTTCCATGTCTCAGTCTGTTCAGAAGACAATGGATAAATATTTACTTTCAACTAGGAATCTGCAGGGAAAAGGGTAAGGTGGATAATATCTATCCAATCATTATGACTAAACACTCATAGACTTATTGTCTCATATGGATGATCCATGTAATAGCATGCCAATCATCCTCTGCAATGAAGAACAAAGTAATCTCTGCCACTTTGCTCGGGTGAGTTCAGCACCACCAATATAGACTCAGCTGTGATGCCAACTCTTTCAGCCAGAAACAGTGGAGGCACTAAGGGGGGCAAAGAAAAACTACCACTGACTGATATCTGTGTTTGGTAAGGACCTACCAGCTAAAACAGCATTTCATTATACACTTATTTGAAAAAGCACTCATACTCTGTATATTTCTTTGGAAATTGGACACATTACATCCACAGCAATGTATTTTATTAAGATTTAACTTGATGGATCAACACAAAGTACACATTTTTTAAAGAGAACAGTAGTGAACAAACTTCATCACATAGACCAAGAACACAGCAGCTAAGTCAGAGATAAGGTTAAGGAGAATTTTAAAGCATGGTTATGTTAAAAATCAACAGTTTTCAGCTTTGCATGAAGAATAGCTGAATCCAACTTGTAAGAATAAAGAGTATTGAATAGCTGCAAATCTTCCAAGAAATGGAAATCCATCTATGTTTACACCCCAGTCAAGGTGAGCATTGAGAGAGAGAAACATCAATGCCGCTGTGGTGTATGAAACAAGCCCACTCTCGGCCATACCTCTATAATGTGTTGGAGCCGAATTAGCAAGTAAGTATTGACGCTGCGCAGCCCTCACTGTGCATACCTCGGTCCACCAGGCAATGCCTCTTTTTGGCTACTTTTTCAAACCAGAAATGTAGCTGCAGGAATATTCTGATAGGTGGGTGAGTAGCTAGTTGTTGATTTATTGGTGATATTAGCTGGCCCTCATATTAAAGGTACAATATGTGGGAGGTTTTGGTGGCCTCAGGATCAGGTCTCTGCTTTTCACAGATGATGTGGTCCTGTTGGCTTCATCTGAACGTGATCTACAGCTTTCGCTGGAGTGGTTCTCAGCCGAGTGTGAAGCGGCTGGGATGAAGATCAACACAACCAAATCCGAGACCATGGTCTTGAGTCGGAAAAGGGTACGGTGTCTTATTCGGTTCGGGGATGGGGTCCCGCGACAGACCAGGCGCTGTACTGGTCTGTCGCGGTAAAGAGAGAGCTGAGCCGAAAGGCAAAGCTCTCAATTTACCGGTCGATATACATTCCTATCCTCATCTATGGTAATGAACTTTGGGTGGTGACCAAAAGAACAAGATCACGGATACAGGTAGCCAAAATGAGTTTCCTCCGCAGGGTGGATGGGTTTTCCCTTAGAGATAGGGTGAGAAGCTTGGTCATCTGGAGGGGGCTCAGAGTAGAGCCGCTGCTCCTCCACATCGAGAGGAGCCAGTTGAGGTGGCTCAGGCCTCTGGTCAGGATGCCTCCTGGACGCCTCCCTGGTGAGGTGTTCCGGGCACGTCCCACTGGGAGGAGGCCCAGAGGAAGACCCAGGACTCGCTGGAGGGACTTTGTCTCCCAGCTGGCCTGGGAACGCCTTGGGATTCCTCTTGAGGAGCTGGCCCAAGTGGCCGGGGAGAGGGAAGTCTGGGTCTCTCTGCTTTAAGCTACTCCCCCCGCAACCGGACCCCGGATAAGCGGAAGAAGATGGATGGATGGATAGATGGATGAATATGTAAGACTGTAATCCTGTGGTCAAATTGGAGAATTGCAGTCGATGAAGAAAAACAACATAGTCCATTCTCAGTCAGTCACAGCCTCCCATTCGTAATTTCATTGAGAGTTGCCTGTAACTAGTTGCCAGACCAAACAAGATGACGAGTGAAGATACGTTATACACAGTAGGTTGATAATAGGTAGATAAATGCATTTCACTGCAACATCAAGTTGATGGTAATTGAAAAAGTACCTTGAGATATTTTCAGAGTCAACGTTTCCAAATTTACTGCTAGCATTGTTAGCTCAATGTCAGCCCCTAAGCCCGTTGGTATCAGATTATGCTGGCACACTGCTTGTTTTGGAAGATTTGGAAACCTTGCAGGCTCACATGTGATTTACCCTAGAATGCAGGAAGTGTGGACACGGGATAGTTATTGTAAACAATGACTACGTCCCCTAGCAGCTTTATTAAAATAACAAAAATTTACAACCACCCAGCTGGCTGAGATTAAAATCTGTTTCAATGTAGTCTTCATTCCAACATGATTGAGAAATTAGACTGTTCTGTGATTCATTAACTGTAAAATTTGTACATATTGTACCTTTAAATATGTGTTTGGGCGACACACATGTGTGACTGATTAAGGCACTCTCTTGGGAAAATATGTTATCCAAGGCTACAGTATGTATCCTAGAAAGTCCCAGTAACAGTTCAGACCTAAATGCAAAGGAATATTATTGTCAAGACCTAAAAAATGCTGTTCATGGAAGCTTTCTGTCCAATTGGAGCTTGAGCTAATAAGGGAAGAACAATGGACAAACGTTTAATCTAAAGGCCACATGAATCTCCGAGGCTATTAACTTTGCACAAACAAAGGATGCTTTCAGAAATATAAATAATTTTGTTTATTTTATCAAGTTACAAAATGCAAAGTGAGCAAACAAAAGAGAATGTTAGCCAAATCAATATTTGGTGTTACTACCTCAGCTATCAGCCAGCATCAACTCATAAAGATACATAAAGTCAGGGATTTTGTAGGACTATAGTCAGGTGTACGATCAGCCAATTATACCAAAAAGGTGCTAATGATCATCAATGTCACGCATAGGTTTTAACACAGTCAGTAACTGAAAGAAAAACAGTTGTATAGGAGGCTTAAAATCGGATGAGGAAAGCCAAACTCTGCTACCAAGGTGAGGTTTTGGAAGATAGTTACATGTCATGGGAAGATTTAGCACAGCAACAACACAAGGTAGTTATAATACATCAGCAAGGTCTCTCTCAGACAAAGATTTCAAGCAGACTGCAGTTTCAAGGTATGGTGTTCAAGCTGTTTTAAAGAAGCACAAAGAAATGGGGAACTCTGAGGATCATAGACGCAATGGATCTGCCAAGAGAATTTAATCCAGCAGGTGTTAGACACATCAAGCTTACTACCCTTCAAAATCGTAAGATGTCGAGCAGTGCCATCAGTTCAGAACAGGGAGAAACCAGTGGGACTCAGGATTCCCCTCACATCCCATCCAGAGAAGTATGGCCAGAAGTGATCTTCATGGAAGTTGCAGCCAAAAACCCTTACTTCTGACATGGAAACAAGGCCGAGCAACTCATGTAGGCATGAAAACATGGGAACTGGGGTGCAGAACAATGGCACCAGGTGCTTTGGACTGATGAGTCAAAATTTGAAATATTTGGCTGTAGCAGGAGGTAATTTGTTCTTCAAAAAACTGGAGAGCTGCATAATAAAGACGGTTTGTTGAAAACAATGAGGCATGGTGGAGGTTTCTTGAATGTTTGGGGCTGCATTTCTGAGAAATACATGCAGATACATCGTGCAATACTGTCAAGGCGGCGTACGATTGGCCCCAAATTCTGCAGTGAGACAACAACCCCAAACATACAGCCAGTCATCAAGAACTATCTTAAGTGTAAAGAAGAACAAGACGCAATGGAACCACCTACCAGGTGACTTCTTTCAAAAACTATGTGCAAGTGTACCTAGAAGAATTTAAGCTGTTTTGAAGGCAAAGGGTAATTACATCAAATATTGATTTTTGTCCTTTTTTGCTTGTTGAACACATCTGTTAATTGACGAAAATAAATTATTAACACCCTGTTAAATACAATGTAACAGAAAAGTGTTTGCACACACAACGGTGTAAGTTGTCCCACTTGAAAAAAAGACTTTATGAAAAAAGGAGTTAGGAATGCCTGGAAGCGTTTCTTATTTTCTTATTTATCTTCCGGGCCGATTTATGAGCTTAACAATAAAACAATAATAAAAAGCTGACGAATCTGTCACGGGAGCATCCGCGCCTGGCAACTCTGCCGCGGTAAAACACAGACTGGCAGTTGTGCTGCAGCATAATTGTGTATTACCGCAAAATTAGCCTGAAAGAACATCCAGAAGTACTTCCGTAAATCCAAGGAGAATATAAACATGGTAAAATTAGGACGTTTGGTGCAAATTAAACCTTATTACAAGCGGCATTTGAACTGTCCCGAGCACTCCTCCGGATACAGCTGATCCAGACCGGATGTATAAATACTGCTAAACAGCTCAAACTGGCTCCAAACTTCTCAGGGTGAGTGAAAAACATAAAATAAGGTCTAGGATGGGAGAAAAAAATTTAATTCTCCTTTAAATAGAAAGCTTTTAACTTATTGGAATGTTTGTATATTTGTACTGACATGAATTTACTTTTAAAGTGCCTTGAGATGACTTCTGTTGTGAATTGGCGCTATACAAATTAAACTGAATTTAATTGAATTATTAACGCCACTTTCCTTGTTTGGAGTTGGAAGAATGCCGAGTTGCATCCCAAGAACACCATACCCACTGTGAAGCATCGTGTTGGACACATTATGCTGCTTTTCTGCAAAGGGGTCAGGACGTGTAATTTGAGTGATGTGGCGTGCGACTTTGGACAAAAACCTCCTTCCATGAGTGAGAGCATTGAAGATGAAACTTGTCTGGATCTTCCAGAATGACAATAATCTCAAATGCACCGCCCGAGCAACAAAGGAGTGGCTACGTCAAAAGCATTTTTTGGTTCTCGGAGGGCCTAGTCTCCAGACCTCAATCCAATGTAGAATCTGTGGCAGGAGTTGAAAGTCCTTGTTGCCCAGTGACAGCCCCAAACATCACAGCTCTAGAGAAAATCTGCGTGGAAGAATGGGCCAAAATACCAGCTAAGGTGTGTCCAAACCTGGGAAAGGCCTACAGGAAACATTTGACCTCTCTGTCATTGCCAAACAAGGTTACATGACGTACAATTGAAATTAACTTCTGTTATTGACCATTTACTCATTTTCTGCAAAATTTTACAAATAAATTCTTTATAAATCACACAAGGTGATATCCTGGGTCTTTTTTGTTTGATTAAAATAAAAAATTAATTGTTTTAAGTGGGACAATTTCCAAAAATGGTGGCTGCTAAACACTTTTTTTTGCCCCTCTCTATATGTAATGGCTTTTTGTTTTTGTAGAAGAAGTCTGCATTTCCACAGGCTGGGTATCATACACATGTGGCCATGGAAGTAACTGCAACACTTTAACTTAGTGATTTAAAGGGGTGACCCAGGAATTTGGGGCATATAGTGTATCTCAAAGACACCATGCAGAGTTGACAGATAAACAACAGAATGGCAGCAATTGTACAAATCTAGTAGACAAATAAATCTCGCAGAACATAAAAATAAAAAGCAGCTGATGTTATAACACAGCTGCCAAATTTCTAGTCTTTAAAGAGTAGAGAGCTCAACAAAATTGTGCAAAAATCATCAGAGCCCACAAAGAAACTTTGTGGGACAAATGATAGGATGTCAAACACAGTGATTAACCTACCTCAACTTAGCGTTGCAGAAAGAATATATCCTTCCATCCATCCTGTTGCCTCAGAAAAATGACAGATGATTCATCATGACAATGGATCTGTCAATCTTTCCTTACACAAAACCTTCAAGCTGAACTGCAAACGTTTAACCAACAAAAAGTGAGTCCAGGTTTGTTAGCTGCATCACAGTCTCCAAACTTGACAGCCTTGAATACGCTCACAGATTTTTTTCGTCTCACTGTGATGGAGTAGGGTGCTGAACAGCTGACATATCTCTCCGCACATACTAACCTCCAAAATAGCATTCTGCCAGTGTGAAGGCAAATATAGCTTTGGCTTTAATTGTGCTGGGAGGAAACTACTATTCAGCATCAATGAAACCATCAACCATCTAAATCTAAACAAGGGGATTAGTATGTTTGATGGTTTTGTCTCTGCCTGAATGAGTGAATCACATGACAAAGGTATTTTTTCTCAAAGCAATAACGTAACCTTATTGCAAAAAGTTGTAAGTTGATAACGTTCTCTTTACAGTTCTGACTGATGTCTGGTATTGGTTTAAACTTGAGGTTAGATGAAATCATTTTCATGGGTCTCCAAGGGGGGTTTCCACTCACTGCTGCCGTTGCAAAGACATCAAGGATGAAGCAATAAGAACTATCCAATTTCACTGTACAAAGACAAAAAGTGACGAAAAATATTTTGATATACATTAAGACGTTTTTGTAGCTTTGGATAAGTTGAAAAAAGGTATGTTCTTATTAGCTAATAAATAATATAAGTTAGAGTAATGTGAAGATGAATTCTATCTAAATTATTTGACAAAACTCACAGTCATATTCTTTAGTATGCCCATTACATTTTTTTTATTTTTAACAGGGGTTTAAGTTTATGGGTCACCCTCATCTGCATGAAACAAAGCCAGCAACAACCACTGCTGTGTCTAACCCCTCTTGATGGACAGTTCCATGTGCTGTGGAGCTTTGTTAAGACCAGTGAAACTCTATCGAGAGAATAATCTCTGTTGAGTCCTGCCAGGGCACAAAAAACAACTTGTCAACACAGAGAAGAGGATAGTGGTACAAAGAAGTAAGCTGCTCTCTATTCACAAACACTCATCACCATTTTTATTTTATTTTATTTCTTTTTCTACTGTTTTTTTGACATTTGAGAAAAGAGAACGCATGACTTTTGGCAGAAGGCTTTGATTTTCAGGTGATTATGATTATATGAGCTCCATAGAGAGAAACAAAAAGACATAAAACTACAGATTGTTAAAGTGACCCAGTACACTTTGTCCTATTTATAGATTAAAAACAAATTAACATATGTGTTGAATGAAATTAGAACCCGACAAATCAGATGAATGTTTCACCTGAGCCTCTAGATTCATGTTTGAATCCTGCCCGTTTTCTGTCCCTTTTTCTCTAAACCAGGTTTTCTAAGGCTTACAGTGGTATTGAAACAAAGTCTGAAAAGTTTCCGAACATCTTTCACACACTTATGAAATTGCAATGCACATAACCTCCAGATAGTGTATCAGAGTATTCAACATTAAAGTAATACAACTATCATAATATGTCATAAGATACATCCAGTTGTGATTAGCTTTGATAATTTTATTATATCGCTCAGTACCTTAAAATGTGTTCTCCTCCTTCCGCATTTTTTTTTTTTGGAACCCTCAAACTAATTTTAGTATCAGACAAAAGTAACCAGAGCAATTATAAAAAGCCGTTTTCAAAAGATGGCTTCATTAAAAAAAAAAATTATTTAAATCAACTTGGCCCTAAGTGAAAAATTAATTAAATCATGATTTTACCATGATAAACTACATTTTTGGAAAAACTTGTTCAGTTTCACAACCCATGCCTGATTAATGCCAGAGTTTTCTCTTACATCTGATACGAAACAAACGGAGTATGTCAAAAAAGCATTATGGTGTTAGTGTGATGGTCTGAGCCTGGTGCATTAGGGAATAGGACAACTTACTGTTATTGATTGAACCATGACCTATGCTCTCTACCAGAAAGTCTTGAAAGAGAATGTTTGACTATAATTAATCATTAATTATCATTAATTATGCAATAATTAATTAATTGAGCTCAAGCAAACCTGGGTTTGGAAAAATTCAATTTACCCCTGTGGACTTATGACTTCCATTCATAAAAAAAACCCTAAAAAAAAAAAAAATGAAGCTGTTGCAGGTCATGACCTTAAGAAATATAATTATCTTGTAAAAACTGTTTACGTTTTGACTTTCTTAGACTCATATAGCAATTTGTTTGATGATCTAAAACATTTCAGCTCAATCACACAAAAAGCAAAAACAGAGAAAATGTAAAGGAGCAAATCCCTTATCACGACATTGAACATTTCCTCACAGCAGCAAAGTCGGACTTTATATGCATCGTTAAATGTGAGACAGCTGTAAAACAACCAACTAAAACAAATGTGAAAAAACTTTATTGCAAAACATTAATTATAATGTCACTATAAAAATAGGAAACATTAAAGAGGCATTTTGTATTTAAAACATTAAGATTCAACAGAAATAAGGGTGTTTGTGTTTGGTCAATTTTGTTGTTTTAACAAAATTTCTTGGCAATCCATCTTACGCCTGTTTATTTCCTCTAAATGGTGCCACATTTCTAAGGAAAATGCATCTAATCTTTAAGTAGCAGAGTTGAGTATTTTGGCTGTGCCTATGAAAAACTAGCCAGATCCTTTCTGCCAAACGCTAATGGCTTGTTCTAGAAATGGCTCTTGTTTGATGTCCCTTATTCGATTGTATGATTGAATTGATATTAGTAGATTAATCCAATTTAATAAATAGGGATCTCACCAGAGTGTAGGAGAACATTGCACAGCACAACACCATGGTACCTCCTGCTAAGGCTGGTCACTAGTATGGTCACACACCCCTGTGGGATTGTATCCCATTTTACAACCATTTTTTGGAATGAGACGGTGTTGATCACTCTCGCACAAATTGATTTCTGTTCATTGGGCTTAAGCACAGGAAGGTTGCCTGCTCTCGAAATCTGAAGGTAGTCTCTCGCCCCTTATGAATAACGCTTAAAGGAGGCACTGAAACGCCTGTTTACCAGCTCCATGTTGTTTTTAAAAGATTGATGTAGAAAAGGAGGTTGAAGTCTATTAACTCCATTACGCCCCTGACTTGGTAAGCAATGTAGTAGTCAGAGACCTGCATCAGCTGCCATATATAATCGCAGGTAGCCATTGGGACTGATGTAGTGATAGTGTAGAGTTTGGTATACATAATACTGGTATCGATGTAGCTTGACGCCTCCTGTTCTACACTGTCAACTATATTTTTCTTGAACCCACAACTGTACAGCATAACTGCACTTCTCTTTGCGCTGTATTGATGGCCAAACACAGCTCAGAGATGTTTTCCTTTTTGTGGGTTTTCAAAATGTTTGGTAAGAGGTTTATATTAAATTGCGCTCTGTATGGGGTGTGCATGGAATACTTGGAGAATAGAATGTGGTTCCTTATATTGATTGATTTATTTTTCCTTAGAGTAGAGGTATTGGATTGCCAATGGCGCCAAAATCTTATCTTTATATTTCTCTCAATGAAAATGGAATTAGATTTGGCAAGTTTTTCATTCTTATTATTCTCACACTTGATGTTGCTGCTTAACATATGTATTTTTGTTTCAAATGTGGCACCATTTAAATAAAACTTGGGAGGTTCTCCAAAGATAAAGACTAATCGCCAAGCAAAAAAATAACAAGCCAAAAAAACCCTTCCTTACTATTTTGCGCAGTTTTATTTTCTCTCTTTCTTCTTTGTGTCTTTGCCTTTACGTGGTGATGCTTCTTCTTCTTTTCCAGTGGCAGCTTTAATTCTTTTTTTTCCAAGAGGTGTCTTTGCATACCAGCTCTGAAGAAAAACAGGGAAAATGTTTTTAGATATATACCTTGAAAATATTAAAAACACTGTCTTCAGATATACTGTAAAAGTCTCTTTTAACTTCTATACAGTTTTAAATACAGCTTTAACTGAACAAAAAGCATTTGAATCCTTCTTCTAAACCTGCTTTTAGTTACTCTTTAAATATTGCAGCTCCAACATACTTTTATCGCCTCCTCCTCCTTCTGGAACACAGGCTCAAACTTGGCCAGTGGTACAACAAAATCTTCAGCGGTGAGGGGTCGTTTTGTCAGCTCCTGGATGCGGTCCTCTGAGACTACACTATTGATGACCTGAACCATATGGCCTGGAGTGTAGCCATCAGTTACTTTTGTCAGAGAGCTGAGGTCCAAATCCTTTGTTATAGTGCCGCCTTGCTTTTTAATAAGCTTCTTCCATAAAACTAAAATTAGACAGAGATCATAATTGTTTTATTCCACATTATTGAAAATTAAATGTTCATGATTTTAATGAATTATTGTGTGTCATATCTTTACTGTATCTTGAACCGTAGTCAGGTCTTGGGATGAGGATAATTTTCCCATACATTTTAGACAACGCTTTAATATCAGCATTTTGGGGGTCTCTTGTTGTTCCAATTATAAGGACACGGTCTTCTCCTTTGATCAGTTTGAGACACTTGGGCAAATCTTTTTTCAGCCGCCTGGGGTCTAGCTGTTAATGCACACAACAGGGTTAAAAACACAATGAAATCAAATTCCTGAACACATATTTTAAATTATGATGGTTTTATAATGTTTCTTGTTTCCTCTAAGTACCTCTTCTTCTTCCTTGGGAACTTTTTTGTAGAACATTTTTTCAGCGTCTCTAATCCAAATCACAGAGGGCTGCATAAGCCTTGCAACCTGATTATAAATTGATTATTAGAAACTATGTTTGTACTATTTGGGAAACCTATTTCCAAAAGAAAAAAGAATTATATTTTAGAATATTTGCCAAAAATATGCATAGAAACAATCCTTACATATGTAATTGTTTACAAACTGTAAACAATGACAGAGAAGGGAGTTAATAAATGAAAAAAATATATTATATTCAGTGATGATTTAAAACTGAAGTTATGACAACAAAAAAACACTCATTCACCCCTTACAATTTGTCATTATCATACACAGAGTACAGACTACATGGACATTTTGGTCTGGACATTTTTGGATGAGGAAACCTATCAAAAGCACAAAATAAACCACACAAAAAGAACTGTTGTCAGCATGCACTCTTGGGCAATGCATTCTCAGGAAAGTTAGTTCTTGCTACCCAAATGTTCTGATTTATGTGACCACTAAAATCTATAAATCTTCAGCGTCTCAAATCAGGGCAAAACTGTTTCTGATCATCTCTGTGGCAAATATGTTTTGTTTATTTTTTGTTACACAATAAAAATCTGATAATGTGGATTTGTTCACCTTTTACAAAAGATAAAAAAATATACAAAAAATGTAAGTAGTGCTGGGTTCAATTCAAATTTCAAGAACCGATTTGATTCCAGTTTGTTTATTTAAGGATCCCCATTAGTCTTCACCATAGTGAAGACTAGTCATCCTGGGGTCCGCTTCATTTTAAAAAACATATACATTTTTACATATAAAGTTTAAGAAAATGAGTACAAAACATTTAAACAGACATATAAATTAATAAATACAAAAAAACAACCCAAAAAATAAGAAACATTATAGTCAAATATGAACTAAGAAAAAACAGAAGATAAGTAATTAATTCTTTAAAACTAGTTGGAGTAGCTACATCTGAGATTAGAAGATCCTTTAGATCAGGGATGTCCAAAGTGCGGCCCGGGGGTCATCTACGGCCCTTGGGCTGACTTTGCATGGCCCCTGACCACCATTTAAGATTGGTACTTTCTACAATTGGTGTGACAACACAAATGATTGATGAAGATGGGAGGTTTATTTTATAAGAGCATATTCTTTGTTGACAAATTAATAATATTAGAAAATCTTCCATGGTGGCCTACAAAACAAATTATTCATCTTTTAACAATCGTATTTTTTTGCTCTCGTTAAATTTCATTTTGTAAACAACTAACGCAAAAGCAGATCTGGTGATGGATCACTCTTATGTTTGGTTGTCCCTACATCTGCTTTTGTGTTCTATTCTACCTTCACTGGACGATTGCCATGGAATAATTTTGTAAATATATAAATTTGATCAATTTTAGACATGGATAAAAATAATCGTATGGATTTGTTCTTTTTTTTCTCTCTCTCTATCAGAGAGCCCCCAATTTTCTTGTTTTGTTTAGATTTTTGTTGTTGTTGTTTGTTTGTTTAGTGTGTGTCTATTATTTAACAAAACAAGAGAAGGACTAAGTTACAAATATGAACAAGAGTATATTTCTTTTAATGTAACGTTCTTCTCCTAACCTGGCATCAGCCAAATCTATGCGTAGCCGTGCCCCGTGTCGAGCCTACACAATTCTATCTGGAATCTTTGCAGCAGAAACCATCTGAAAGAGGGAGGGCCATCTGATAGAGTACTTTGAGCTGATTGGAGGACGCACAAGGTAGACTGGTTTCGACGCGAGCGTCAACCGGTGCAGCCATATTTGTTTCACGTTTCACAAAGTGCTTCCCTTTACTCACTTTTTTTTTTATCCAATGGTTTTTTTCCCTCATTATTTATCACCTTGGTTTCCTACCTTATTCCAGCCCTGGGCATTGCTCTCCCTCTGCCAACCTTCGGAGGACCTTGCACTGAATCAAGCATCCTTCATGATTGGGGAGTGGGCAGACCATTCCTTTCACCTGGGGGGGCGGGGTTTTCCCGGCTGGATGTAGAGCGTGGAAGGATCACGTTATTCCAGCCAGATCCTAACCAACCCTTCAGGAGGTAGTATACAGCCCAGAACTGGTGCATGTTTTTGAGGGAGTAGCTCACATTAGCTACTCAATGGAACATGGGGAGAACATGCAAACTCCACACAGGTGTGGGTGCTGATGATATGAAGAAACAAACACACCCACAGCGTCCCCGGCGGGAATCAAACCCTACATCTGTGTTCTTCAAGAATTCCTACTTTATTTTTAAAATTTTATATGTTGAATTTATTGTTTGGCAGATTTAAAAAACACTAATTTTTTTAAGTAAAAAAAACAAAACTTATTTTTCCGGCCCATGGGCACTTTTGACTTGATGATTTTGGCCCTTGTAGCAAAATGTTTGGACATCTCTGCTTTAGATCATGCTATATTTCCATCTTGCTGTACAAGCATATGAGATTGATGTCTGCATAAAACATATGATTTTTAAGCATTAAAATTCTGATTTTAATGTTTTTTCTATATGTGGATTCACTAAACAGTGAGATCACCATCCATAACATACTTTCCAAGCTTTATAATCAAGTATCACAATCCAATCTGATTTGATATTTAAATGGTTCAGAACTAAAAACTCTTCTTTTTTTTTGCTGTTACCTTAATTTTATGCCTGTAATTCAATAACTTAACACTGGGTGAGTAACAGCTCACCAGCGGACACTGTATTAATCCTTTCATGTCTAAACCCAATGGCCAGCTGGACTTATCCTCTTTATTTTTTGGACTTGCGAATTGATTCAATTTTATTTTTTAAAGACATGGATTCAAAATCATTTTTTCAATGTATTTTTTTAAACATAGCAATACATGATATGTATGTAATAGATGGTGATATTGGTGTTTAGTGAATCCACATATAGAAAATACATCAAATCAGAATTTTTATAAAAATGACGTTTTATGCAGACGTCAATCTCACATGCTTGTACAGCAAGATGGAAATATAGCCTGTTCTAAAGGATCTCCTAATCTCAAAAATCTTACAGTAATCATTTCGGTCAAAACATGATATTTGTAACCAGCATCCTACCTTAAACACCATATGAAGCATCATGGTAAGTCCATTTTTGCTTGGGTACTTCCCCACAGTGTTATAGGGTGACAAATCAAACAGGGTGGCCCCTGTCTCCTGGCAAACTGCATGGACCAACATACTCTTACCCACACCTGCCGGTCCCACCAGCAGTATGGACTTTATTAAAGGAGCCTTCTCATGAACTTCCTGAGAGCCTGCAAACCACATACATTCCAAACCGGTACATGTGTCATATCTTTATGTTTATATTCATTACTATCAATTTTAAAACACTATAGTATTGAAAAGAAATTTTATACCTAATGGTAAAACTGCATATAAAGATAAGACTTGACGGACATCTAACAATGATGGCATAGGCTCAATGTCATTTTGTCTCAGTGTAGTCCCAAGATAATTATAGTCACCTGAAAAGAAAAAAAATATAATATTTGTACTGATTAACGGTTAATTGGATCTCTTTAGTATGCTGTTTTAGTATTAGAGTACATAACACTGCGCTTAATACAAAAATGTAGCTTACAGGTAATACATCCAACATTCATACAAAGTAGACAGCATCTAATGATGAAATCGATAAATAAACCTTCATTAACAGTAGTTTTAACAAACTCTTTGGAATGCCAAGCTTACTGACAACTGATTCATTTAGGTAAATTTCACATAAGATGGCGAAGGAGCCAGAAGAGGGCAGCATATCATAGCTAATTAATTGGCAGTTGAAAATGAACTTCTTCCTGAAAAGAGTCTACCTGCTCCCACATAAACCTTTGCAATCAGAAGTTAACAATGCAAAGTCAGTTGTGACACAAATCTAATTAGTCATTAAGGCCTGCCGGTAACAATATACTGTCCAGTCTCACCCAAGAAATCTTGCATCCGAACATTTTTAGGCTGTTTCAATAGGCCTTGCTCCACCAGCTCCTGGCACAGAGACTCGAGGGTCCTAGCAAATGTAATGAAATTGTTTTCTTTATTTTAGTAATTTTTCTTTATTTACTTTTTTTTGCTGAAACTTACAATGCAAAGTATCCCTTAAACTTCACCTATCAGCTGTCAGATCTTTTTCCTTTTTCTTCTTCTTCCCACTTTTGGACCCCTTTTTTTTCTGGAAATTAATTAAGGGAATAATCAGATCAACGGAGTCCCAGCAAAATTAGGTAAGACTTTAATGTAGATACCTTAGGATTTGCTTTTGCTTTGGCCCCCTTTTCTTTATCTACAGACAACTTCAACTCGGCGAGTTCCTGTCGCATCTCTTCATCAACCTGATAAGAGAGGATAAAGTAGTCCATAGGGTTTTTATCCAGATTCTAAAAGTATAGTTAATCCATCATCCATTCAGTTTAAATTTTCTAATTCAGAGAGTGATAGAAACTCTTTTCCAAATAATAGAGAAATCTGGTGGTGGGTAGGTGCTATTTTACTCTATTGGTAGGTTAACTTCTTAAATTTTCTAGCAAAATTTAAGAATTTTGAGCAATGATTTTGGCTGACAGAAACAGAGGAAGGTTTAATTGGTCATTAAAGTCAGCAGCGTAATAGATACACTATTACCTGAACTCGAACTTCAGCTTCTATGACTTTTCTCATTTCTTCCTTAATCAACTCCACTTCGTGCATCTGACTGAAGTTTTCAGACTCATCCCGGTTTTTCCAAACATCTATGAGTAGAAAGATTTAGTCCAACTTCACGAAAATGACCAACAATTTTTTCACATGCCTTTTGTACTTAGAGGGAGGAAAGGAACAACATAGAGGAAAACCATCTTGGTGCATTGTCTTTTTAACTATTTTTTTAAACTATACACTTACACGTTCACTATGAACACATTGTTAAATCATATTATCAGTATGAAGAGGAGGTACTATTCATTCATTAGGACACCACAAACGACCTTCAGACATCAGATTGCTTTAACATCTTATGTGTAAACCTACCATCAAATCTTTTGTTTGCCACTTCCAAATCTGACAGGAAAGCAGATGGCATCATCTTCAACCCTGCATCCTCATCCTGTGGCTCATAACAAAGTTTTATTAAAACATCACAAAATAGCAACATTTTGTCTGTGTGAAACTGGAAGGATTTTAGGAAATACCTAAACTTTTGTGGACTTATAAATTGATCAACTTTTGTTTTGATAATTAGCATTTTAATTTGTTCAAATTCTTTAGCTCACTTCTTCCTCGTCTTTCCCCTTGTTCTTCTTTCCTTTTTCCTTCTTGTCTTCTGTCGCTTTTGATTTGTTATTTGCTTCCTCTTCCTCTTTCATTGCAATCTCTTCCATTAACTGAAAAAAAGAGAAACATTAGTGCGTGGCAAAACATCTACATCTTTATTTTTGCATTTAAGTCAGGGTCCATTTTACCTCCTGAGGGCTTTTTTCAGCAAATATAAGAGCTGAGCCTCCATCCTCTTCACTTGGATAGTCTGGAAACACTCCTGTGGCGTTACTTTAAAATTTAATGAAGAATAAAAACAGCATCGTTCATTGACTTAATTCTGTTTGTAATACTTCTCTACATCAGCAAATACAATCGTCATCATCAGGATATCAATTTTCCAATCTCACCGACATTCAAAAAACCACTGCCGAATCTGACTTTTCATGGTCTTGCTCAAATCATGCCACTCCATTTCTCGTAGCTGCTTCAAAATCTCCTCTATTGATTTTAGGTAAGCTTCCTCGTTCTGCTTTTGTTTGATTTTAGTGGAATCTTCAATAACTTGGGCAGCGATCTCTGCTGGACAAGGTGCCTGGTATTTTGGATCCATAGCCTAGTGAATATAATTACTTTGTCAAAAAATGCAGTTGTTCCAGGTTTTTAGGAAGATAGTGTGAGAAAGAAACTATAGAAAATTAGAGGTAAAAAAAATTAGCTTAAGTTTAAAGTAACAGCTTTGGTTGGACTATTAAAACATAAATAGTTGCTTTGTACAACCTGAAATAATTTCATGATTCAGAATACCTTAATAAAGTAGATCATCTGACTTACCATTCCAAGATAAATCATCTCCTCATCTTGAGCAATCCTTGTTTTCTTTCTTTGTATATATGCCCTCCAGAACTGCAAATAAAGTTCAACCACAATAAATAAGGTTCAACTGAGAAAATGCTGCATAATATCATGTTTGTGAGAAATGACCTTCTGAATTTGGATGGCAGCCAACTCAGTGAAAGATGAATCAGTGTTCTTGGCCCTGTGCCTTCTGTCAAAATTGCCGAACCTGATTGCTTTGTTCAACTTAGCCCTGAGCCTCCCTTGCCATGCCCTCTCTACCATTTGAACAATCTGTATGGCCTCCTCTTCAGTCATAATGCTGTCCGTGGTAGTCTGCCGAAAAAAGCAAAAACATGATAAACGAAGCACAAAACACAAATAACTAGAAAAGCAATCAGAGCGCGCAGACCTCCACCAGGGCCACTCACAATAAAGTTTCAATTGTTTTTTTCTTTTTTTTTATGTGAAGTTTTTATCTGTACCAAAATTAAGGTGATCTTTGTTCAAGTATAAGATAAAATAACTCTAATTTAAAAGTAGCTTCATTTTAACTCACGTCAAGGTCTTCTGAATCTTTCACCATGTTCAGCATTTCCATCAGCATATTTTTTTGTTCTTCGACTTCTTTGCTGCGCTCACTGAGAAAGAAGGCTGGAATGGGGATCTCAAGTGCAGCCTAAAAACAAAAGAATGTAAAGAGTTAATGGGTTATTCTCTATAAATATATGCCGAAGCCAGAAAAACTAGCGGCCATTTATTCATAGTTAATGAATATTTAATATTTAATGTTAATATTTCTTGATTCAGCATTTTGTAACATGATTTAGATAATCAAACCTCTGTCATCCAGTGCCTGTGATGACCAGTAACAAGTCAATTAGCTCACTGTGGTCGAATTTTGGCCTAAACTTTTCTTTAAAGTTAATTCAGCCACACTGGAAAGTTTTCTTGTGTGCATGGCCTGATAGGGTCTTGCCGAAGTCCAAACTCTGACTAGGCTAATTCAAAACATTACTTTTGGAAGTAATTTAGAGGTGAACTTGTTGGTGTCAGCAGATTATTGTCCTTGTGCATAACTTAAGTGTTTTGAGCTTGAGCGACAAAGTATTGTCTGGACACTCTCCTTCATGGAGCAGCAAGTGAACGAGGTCCTAAAGCATCCTCGACTACCATTGCAATGATTCAATGTCACTGCAATGTTTTGGGATTTACTTGTTTAATATATATACAGTGTTAGTTAAAGCCAGATGCACTTCCAAAAAAGTTGCACTATTTGTGGCAAATACTTTCTTCTTTTTTTCATGAGCAGTGGTTTTCAACTGGAAACTCTCCTGTGGAACCCATTTTTTTGCCGGAGTTTAAAATTTTTCAAACTTAACTGACAATATTTAGTTTATCACTACATTAAGCTGTTTTCCTTAAATTGCACCTCACTCCAAAATCAACTTTTTTTGGCGATAAACTATAAATGACTGTCTAATAGGTCTATCTACATGCCTGGTCATGTTTTTTTTTTTTTTTTTTTGGTATTTTCGTACGTTTTAGTGAAATGTTAATTTTGTGGGGGAAAAAACATTACTGGAGTGCCCTCTTCAGGTTAAAACTTTACAATGCATTTAAGTATAAAGCATAAGTATAAAATATCCTTTGAAGTGAGTTGGCATTTCATGAGCTATTCATTCAAAATGATACAGCTCAGCGCTGCTTGCCTCCTTCACAGAATCTTCTTCCCTTTCCTCTGAAGGAGGTGGAGAGAAACATCCAACATCAAAATTGCCCACCTCTGACGCAATGGATTTTGCATCCCTATATCTTTGTGTCTTTATGGGTGTCTGAGTGTGTGTATCACGCTGCAGAAGTGCTGCAGGCAGTCAACAAATCACAGCGCAGACCAAGCCCAGCCCTTCCCCTGCTGGTCCGTAAAGCAACGCCTCATATTGAGGCACTTATCAAACAGAAAATGTGGGTGAAGTTAGACTCTGGTAGGGGGTGAGTTACTCTTTAATATATGAAATCATCATTTGAAAAGTGTGTTTTGTATTGTATCAGGCTTTCTTTAGCTGATAACTAAATTTGTTTCATAATTTGAATCTGTCAAGTGTGACGTAAAAGCAAAAGCAAGAGGATCCTGTGAGGCAGCAAGAAACCTTTCAACAGTACTTTAAATGTATCCCTGATAAACATTCAATATATCAAAATTAAAGAATCTTATTTGCAGAACTTAAACTTACAGGTGTGAGTTTCAATGCATGCAGAACATCGTCCACATAGTGGTACTCTGAAAACTCTTTTTCCACCATTTCGTTCTTCAGCTCTAGCACCCTCCCCATTACACCATTGAGAATCACACGAATAAGTCGCCTTTTCTGCGGATGGACCAGCAGGTTGTTCGCTTCCTCCAGCTGCCTGAAGACTTGAATGTAGCGCACGTAAAGGGTTGCCAGCCGCTGGAAGAACACCACCCTGTCTCGCTGTGGTGGAAGAGGTTCAGGGGGTAGTTCCTCAGCCAGGAGACGACTCAGCTCTGCCATGGCATCTTTCCAGATCCCGTTGTAGGACCTATAAATATTACACAAGGGCATCATGTTTCAGACTAGAGTTTATCAATGAAACAACAAGCCATTTTGTGGTATAGGAGTACAAGTTAAAGTCTAAAAATGTGATTAAAATAAATGTAAATTTACGTTAAAACTGATTTGAATTTACATGAAACCATGTTCAGTAATATTTGAGTTTATTTTTTTAGGATTTCTATTATCTTTTGTATAATTTTGTAGTTCAAGTATGATCTAATCTTTCCGTCTTTCACATGGTTCACACGCATTTTTCTTTTCAAGATTTTATACTTTTCTAAAATTAGATTCCTTATAACTATTCATCCAAATTTTAGCCCATTTTGAAATGGTATTTTCAAGAAAAGCACCTTATAACTATATATTTTACAATGGTTCAGGCAAATAAATGGGCAAAAAGGAAGGAAACATTTTACAGAGGGAAAACCTCATACATATTTCCCTACCGAATGCTAAATAAGCATCACTATGGTTCTCATCATCTGTTCAGTCCCCTGTAATCGGTCTCATCATAAACTATTTACGTATATGAGCATGCATGCAACTGTGGTTTTAAAATAAGTAACAAAAAAAAGTGAGGAAATCTATAACCAAAATGTTTTTTTTATATATATATATCTTCGTCATTCAAAACTATATGTGTGAGGCGGTTAAAGCTGAATTATTATAAACTTTGCACTTTTAATTTTTTACACAAGATTATAAAAAACTACACCGGTCAAAAATGTATGCTTAGAAATGTAGACAATTATCAATGAGACAGTTTGAGCAAACAGAATAATTTACAGACTACTTTATCCATTTTTACCAAAACCTCCAAAATATTGAAATATTCCAATCCAGCAATGTTCAGTCTATAGCTTAACAACTTTTCCCCCATTTAATCTTTATCATCATCATTTATTGGGGCAAAAATCCATGACAAATCTTAACTTTTTCCATTGCCTTTCCTGTTGCAGTGATTTTGAGGTCTATCGTGTGTTTGGCTTGTTTCAGTTTAGTTTTTGTCTGAATTAATCCTTCTTATTCCTCACAATCTCCCCTCATTCTATCGCTTCAAGCCTCATTTGGTTCTTTGATCCATTTCCAAATACAAATGAGCAGTGTTGAGAGTAATGCATTACAAAAGTAATGAGATACAGGAATAGATTACTTTTTTCAGCGACTGAGTAATGTATTGCATTACTTACAAAATATACAGCAATATATTACTAGTTACAATTTCAGTAACTCAAGTTACAAATGCATTTTAAATAGTTTTTCTGGCCAACTAATGAAAAGACCAAATCAAGTTGGATACAGTAGAACAAGCTCCACCATCCACTTCCTGTTGCTCCAAACTAAAACATCAGAGCAACAGGACGGCTGAGGAAAAGATGGACTGCACATTTAAACATTATTCACACTGTTTTCCTAACCATCTGTTTTGAGACTTCAGACATTGGAGTCTCATCTTTGTCAGCCATCTTTGTGATGAGCACTTTCAGCACCTTCTTTTGATTAGATTTAACAAACATTATCATGAAATAGAAGGCACGCAAAGGAACGTGAGAATTAAATTTAATAAAATAGTGTTAAAAATACAGTTTTTATGGTTTGACACTTGTGTAAAATGTAAACTGATAAGATATGGTAGTTAGAAGTCGTGTTAGATATTTAAGATATTTTGCCAAAAGTAATTTAAAGTAGTGTAACTCAGTTACATTTTTAAGACAGTAATATGTAATGCAAACATATTACATTTTTGACATTGTAACTAGTAATGTGAAATATATTACAATTTCTTGGTAACTTGCCCAACACTGCAAATGAGCAATTAGGTATACTGTAGTGGCATTTTTCAGTGAGTTGGTGTGTACCTGTTCAGTTTCCTGGCAACAAAAAAAAAACTAATCCTAAAATAATCTGAATTGTTTGTAAAGATTCCCTAATCTATTACTCCAGTTATTTTGTGCAATGAATAACAGAACTGGGTAGCATGATGCTACTTCCACTATGCTTTACATATGGTGCTCTGCTTAATACTTGAAAAAAATTGGGCTTTTCAACAGAAAAGGGAGTGTAAACGTATATTAAAACTAGTTTTTGAAATTGTTAAAGTGGGATAACTTTAAGCCACTAGAATGGACCTAAACCCTGCTGAAAATAAATGAACCATCAACCTACTTAAATAAGACGTGCTATTTCTGACGATAGTATCCAGTCAAAAATGAGTAAGTACCTTCTTGAGAGATACAAAAAGTTTTTACAACTTAGTAAGAGACATTTAACTAAATATTGGTGGGCATTGATTCATTTATGTTAGTTATTTCAACCTCCATGCATAATTGTCATATTACAATGTGATATCACATGTGTGACAATTATAGTATGTCTGTGTTTTCCAACCCAAGTCGTCAAGGCCAACTACCTGTACCTTTGAGATGTTTCCCTGCTGCAGCACCCTCGATTTGTTCAAATAGCTGATTACAAGGGTTTTTACTTAACTGCAAGAGTGAAACCAAGAGTGAAAAGCAGGGAAACTAAAAAATGCAAGGCAGTGTGAGGACCAGGGTTTGGAAAATAGTGCTACGTTACTTGGTCGACGGATCATCGACTTTTATTTGAAAGACACCACACCTGTAAGTAGTTAATTTTCTTCTTGGCCGTCTTTGAAATCCTCCAATCAGCTAGCTAAAATACATTTTTAAAAAGCTAAACCATTGGGATTAAAAATAAATGTTAAAAAAAACATAAAAAGCGGCAAATTTTCGAAGGATTACCTTTGAGACATGTCTTTGTACCAATGGCGTGGGGGGGTAGAGCAGCAAAGTTACCAAATTGAGTGCCCAAACTCTGTTAAATTACAGCGATCCGATCAGAGTTTGGTCGTGTCTCCAAGTTAACAGACCGCGTTTCCTGTCTCCATGGTAACTGCAAACAAACGCTACGATTGTCTCCCAAATCGGTTGGAGTAAAAGCGGAAGTCGTACTGTGGACTGGTGTAGCATTATGGTATCTGTCAGTATTATTATTTTCTTTTTTCCCCCATTGAGTTGAAATGATATTAAGCGTGGTATTTATAGTAAGTAAGTAAACGTTTTTACGTCTTACGTTTTTTATGATGTAATCGGACATACATAAATTAAGTATCCTACTAATATCTTACCAAAACTCAAATGTATAGTTTCAGAAAACACACATTTCTCATTTTCACTGTTTCACAACAAAACTGTGGTATCAAGACTAGGTAACACGTTTAAATAGTGGAAATTTTATTTCAGTTCCAATATACCTTTAACTTAGGCTATTATTCCCCAAATGCCACAGCAGTCTCAGTAAATTAAAATAATTTTAGGGCAAGCTTCAAGCTTATATACAAGAAGTCTCACTTTAACAAGAACTATGTGGGTATGGGAAAACCCTTGCAGCTATAGATAGTGGTGATGGCAAGGAAGACTTCAAGACTTTGAGCTAATCGATATTAGTAAATTTTGTGAGTTAAAGCTAATAACTCTCAACGTTTATTATAGAAATAGCACCAACATGAAAAAATACTCTGATACATGAAAATTACAACTTGTATCCTCATCTCAGTGTAGTGTGTTCAAACCAAAATACGAATAGTGCAAAATGACCAGCTCAGTAAGCCAAATAGTTGATATCAACACAGTGCCGTCTAGTGAGGCTGAATGTGACAAACAACTCATGGGACAACCAGCCCTGGTCTCCCCTACATACTTTGCTAAACTCAAACAGCACTTTCTAGTTATGCTGACCAATCAAAGAACTTAGCACTTGAGCCACATTTACTCATAAAGACACATAAATGTTTATAGACTGCAGATTAGTAGGCAATTTGTGGTTAAGTGGCACATCAAAATGTCTCATTTGGAAGCTAGAATTAAACTTAAAACCCTCCAACTACTATACCTACTAAGCCACAATTATTCCAAGGAGATAATGAACCTCATCAATGAACTCATTAATTTTGTACAATGAGCTGGAAAATGTTTGTTTTTTTTCCTTCACAATTCCAAATACACCCTGATCTATATCATATACGGTCACAGGGATATTAAATGTCAACTTGAAGTTGAACTTATGAACAACTATTGAGATCAAAGAAACAACTATTCCTTCAATCACACAAATGAAGAACCTACAAAAGACTTTAGAACGAACTATTTTGTTTCTCGTTTGTGTGACCTAAAATATTTTTGTTTCTCCTTCATTTCTGCTATTGTAGGATAAAGTAGGTGGCTTACAATTAGAGGGTTGTAGTTTAAATTCCAGCCTGTTGAGGGCCGTGCAGACGTTGAGAGGGGCAAGAGGTCATGATTGAAAAAGGGGCACATATAGCAAGATTTTAAAACTGCTTACAGCAACATAACTTAGTGTATCATCCCGTATAGCAACAACTAATATCCATTAAAAGAATAACAGAGTATGACAAGATAAAATATCAATTTCATCAGTAGGGGACCATGCAAAGGGAATAAACTCTGTTTTTTTTATCTGAAGGGGAGCAATATTGCTGTTGAGATGGGATGTGTTGATCAAACAAAAATATTAAAAAGATCATTGGATAGCTGGCAGCTGATTAAAATAGTTTTATAGTGCATTATGGAATAATCTTGAAGCTGTGTCTTCTGACTGGTTAACCTACACAGCAACTCAGGTGCCGCTTTAAAGGGATATTCCATCCCTAGTTAAAAATGGGTATGTTGCCATATTCCTCAGAGTTAGATAAGTGATAAAAAAAAGTTTTTTGTAACCAGCCCACTAATTACCCTGATCTGGCAGCAGTCCGCTTTAGCTTAGCATAAACCAATGTAAGGGAATGGGAAGTACTAGCATGCAATTTTTTCAGGGGTGACATATGAGATCAAAACAGCTCAGAAGGGCAAACTATAATTTTCTAGTAGTCTTAGCTACTGTGAGGGATTTTATTTTTTTACGTCAACAGACTAAATAAAATTGCTATGTTTAGCACATAGCAATGATTTAAAATATTAATAAAACTACAAAAAATTATATATAAATATAATGCATTTTATTTGGATGAGTTTTATTAACGCTTTCACATGTACAGTATAAATATACATTTTGGGACGTGTTGATTTATCTAATTGTGGCGCATCTGGCTTTCCATTATGGAACTCCAAAGTGCTCAAAATTAAACACAGAAATAAAACCTTGTGAAATATGTCTACATTAACAAGCAAACAACAAATATATTATGTGACAGTGAAACTGTGAAAAAATTTAATCTCTGGTCCCACACTGACTGATCGGCAGATGTAAACATTCTTTTAAAAATAAATGCAACGGGGAAAACACCATGAAAAAAAACGAACTTTGTGAAAAAGAAATAAAAACTAGTAGAAATATATTAAAATGGAAAAAAAATTATACGTAGATTATTATTTAAAAAATGTACCGCTGAATTGTAGAAAATTAAAAATATTCCATACTAATAAGCTAAGCGGGCACTTGGGGCATCATGGAGAAAAGGGTTAGGCACCCGGACCCCCTCCGCACGCACCTCTGCACATGCCTGCCTCTGTCTGTCACAATTGGATGTATCACTTAACCCCTAGTTGCCTACAGATCTGTGTATTAGTTTATAAATGTGTGCATGTTTGTGAGTGTGAAGGGGTGAATGTGGCTCCAGTAAGGGGTCAGTATGACTGGAGAAGTGCTATTTAAGTTTAAACTATTTCTCCCTTTTTAGCTTAGTTGACAAAGCCGGTGGACAATTTTAAGACTTTAGGTGGCATTTACCATATCTGTGAGTGGATGCAAAATATGAACCCAGGTTGCCTCCACTTCTCCCTTTGTGTTTTCAAATTTAAATCAAATCTCAAATTTTGTAGACTTCATGCAGTCTAAATATTTCTCTTATGAACTCTGAGCTAAAGGAAAAAATAAGGATTTAATTTTCCCCCATCTAAAAATCCCAGTTTTAAATGGATAATTGAATACCCACGCATTACCACAATCTTCAAATCTGTATCACAATAAATGTTTTCTGTTCGGGAGGAACTTGATGGGTGCTTCTGGAGGCGCATTCTCTGTAGCGCTTAGGAGGTCACAAGACTTGGACATCAGTGAACAAAAACATCGGCACGCTGGCAGCTCGGCTGCAAGCTTATAGGCCTTCAGATTCTCCACTTCTCTGCATCCAGCAGACAACAAGTTGCTGTCTTTTGGAAACTACTTCACAGCGCGCTGTTGCGCTCCCCTCTTTCTCGTGCGCCTGTCTCTTTTTGAAAAAAAAAGCAATCCTTAAAGCGCTTTTTCTCATTTTTTCCCCCTCAAACCTTGAACCACTATATCATAAAAGGATCGACGACTTTTTGAGGGGATTGAATCATCTGCAAATGAAACTTGTCGGGTTAGCGTGCGTAAAGGTGTCCTGCACGTCGAAGTGAACATGTGCCTCTGGGACAAAAGAGAGGGGGGAAAAACACACCGAAGATGTCAATATTGCTTTACCACCCACTCCAAATCGATTGCATTAAGGTGGCACTCGGTATAAATAGCTACGACATTTTTCCAGAAAGACGGCGTTGAGCACAATCTGCAGGCTGTTTTTTTTCCTCTCTCTTATCGGAACTGCAGACAACGCCTGGAAGAATTTACTCAAGACAACTGTGTCCACTCTCCAGGACATAAGCATCTCCTCAACCGGTAAGTTTTGGGGTTGGTGAAATGCATTTATTTTATTTTATTTTAAAAACAATTTGACCCTGCGTAAATATGCGTAATACCAGACCATGCCCGTTGCTGAACTCAGATTGCGTGTGTTACACTACACAGGGAATGTTTTAAGTGCTTACGTAAATGTTTAGAATTTTGTGAAATGGTTCTTACAGTGTGTGCAGTTTCGTGTTTTTAAAAGATAAAAAAACATTAAACGGGTAAATGTTTAACTTGAGATTACTCCACTAACTACAAGCAAACTTCGTTTTATTTTCAGAAAGTCAAGCCATGCATGTGGAGAGGAAATGGCACATACTGTTGACCATCTTCTTTCTGCTCATCACTTCGGGTCAGTGCATGGACAGCAAAGAGGTCAAGCAGAATGAGAGAAGGACCCTGTTGGATCTAATTTTACAGGTTATCAAGGACAGCCAGCAACGGGACAAGCCTGCTTCAAGGCGCTGTGGCAGTGGACTCCACACCTCAGCACAAGACGTGAAGCCCTCCTCCCGGGAAAAGCCTTTGTATGTCCCTAGGCTGGATAACAGTAGACTCATAGGTAAGCTGATAAGATTTATTTTTAGGACCTGATGATGAAAGCATAATCCCCATTTTACTGTTGGAGACAGCTGTCAGTGGTCTGCTCAGTACTCCACGTCTGATGTAGGAGCTTTCTTTGGTTTGGCTAAACTAAAACTTGAAACTTTTTACATGTTTTAAATTATTTCAATAATATTTTTCTGAATATTGTTACAGAAAAATTTCAAGGTTGTGATTAATGACATATTAGTAAATGCATCTAGGGAATATGATATAATAAGAGATCATTAGATACCAGTCAGGAGACCTTTCATCTTGTTTCCTTTCTGAAATTAGAAGTTTTTTCGATAACCTCGTGAGGAACACATAACATTGTTGATGCTAGAGACAGAAGCGGCTGACAGAGAGTCAGAGATGAGATGATGCAAAAGAGTTGAGCACTGACCAGACGGCCTCCTGTGAAAGACTGGCCGTGATGAAATATCAGAAAATGCCGATCCAGACTTCAACCTTATCCTTGATTATGAGAGGAAAACTTGGATTTCCATGAGACTACAAATTATCCTAGCCAAAGGCAATGTCCATACCTGTTTGACTTGAAATGTGCAGTTTAGTTTTCGATGATTATATTATGCCTTTAATACAGTTGAACTCTATATGTGCAAGACAAAGAGTTAGATAACACTCTGATTAGATATATCTCCACATGTTCTGGGCTCATCACTGATCAGTGGAGAAACATAAGATCAATTATGGTAGGAGGAGCACCGTAGTGTGAAACTTATGAATCATTCATTCAGTATGATTCATTGATCTCCCTTAAACATGAATGACATCTGTAAATATCTTTCTTCACTTCTATATTTAGGGTGGCTTTTTGAGTTCTAAATCCTGCCCTATAAATGCTTAATTGCTAAACTGTGTCATTTTCTTTGACAGATATTGACATTTTTGGGTCTCTCGTAATACTTAAAAAGAGCTTAATGGACCTCAGCAATTACTGTCTTAAATATTGTCCAGAGGATGATTCATACATGAAATTTCCAAGGCAGACGCTTTGCTGAAGTCAACATATTTTAAATCTCTCTTCTTTTTTTTTAAGAATTGCAACTTGCTGTTATGGGAAAAATAAACAAAATGTATTTAGGATGATCACTAGCAGTTAGATGATGCCTTGTTGACGCTGAACAGAAATCACACAGCTCAAAGTCTGGGCCCCATCTTGAGCAGTTGGAAAAGTACCTTTCTCAGACCAGTGACTGGGGGGAATTTATCTTTTGAGGATATTAAAGCAGCATATTAGCACTGGTGCGTGCGACACCACTAAAAGAACGACCGTCACGAATTACTGAATGCTTTAAACACGAGGAGGATGAGGGGAAATGTTGTTGAGTTCTTCCTCTCTGGCCATGGCTGTGTCATCAAAATGACAGCTGTGGTCAGACGAAGATAAAAAAAGCCAAAATATGCTTTTAATGTGTTGTTTATTTTTGTTTGATGCAACAATGAGCTTGTAGAAGCTAAAGATATGATGCGTATCTAATAGTCATCAGGAAATACGGCAGGCTGCATATAATGAAACATTTGTTTTGTATAAACGTACTTTAATGTTTAGGCTTTGGCACATTAGAAAGGTTGATTATCACGTTATGCTGCCATTGATTCAGTCAGATTATGAATAAGTTTAAGTTTACTGGTTCGCAGAGTGGTGAAGTTACTGTCATTCATATTTTCTCTCCTGTGACCATATTACTTTCTATTAACTCTGGGGGCTGAAGTGCAATCGATCAAGTATTACAAAGACTTCTTGTGATCAGCATTTAACCCCCAAACAATAATCTCTTCACGCTGTCAGCACTGAAGTTTTGTTGTCAGACTTTTGGATGTTGTACAGTGCTTTCAAAAAATATTCTTACCCCTTAAAATTTTCACAAGAAAAAAAAATCATTACATCCAAATGTTTGATGTATTTTTTGCGGCTTTTGAATGTAAAATACAAAGAATGTATAGAGATCAGTTCAATTCAGTTTATTTAGATTGCGCTTATTCACGTCATCTCAAGGTATTTTACAAGAAAAGTCATTTCAATACAATCGAACAAACATTTCACTCTGTTTAAAAGTTTTCTATTTTATCTCACCAAGAGTATATTATTTATTTCTAGGCTGGTTACTTTACCTGTGGGCCCTACATAATGATTTTAAAACTATACAATAACATCTTAATGACAGAGGGAGTTTCATCATAATTGATATACATACAGTTTCTTTCACTAATACTCCTTAAAGCTTTTTACATTTTGTCATGTTGTGTCCAATAACTATACGGTTGGCAATTTATGTGATAGAACAACAGAAATCAATAATCAATCAATCAATGATTGTGTTGTGTACAGAAAATTATACATTTAAAAAATATTTTTGTGGAAATCTGAAGTGTTTTCTGCATATACTATGTCTTTGACATCTATATTAGGACACCCCTGGTTGTATTTACAGCATAAATCCAGCTTTTCTTTAAGGGCCTCAGAGGTTGGTTTGAGAACATGAGTGAACAAGCATAATCATGAAGACCAGCGAACACAGCAAAGACGATGAGGAGAAGTTGAGGAAAACCTGAAAAAAAAGGATTACATAGTTAGATTTTAAAATAACAGCACTGTTCATTTCATCATTCAAAAACAGAAAGAGTGTTGCGCACATCTACAAGCCTTTTTAGGTGAAATATTAGCTGTGACCTTCACAGACAATCAGCAAAAGAAAAGGTACCTGTGAAAGAAAGCCATTAGAAGTTCTGTTTCAAGAATACCACAGGCTCTGCAGGGGATAAAACAAATATGTCGAAGTAGGTGGTCTGGTAAAACGAGACTAGATGGGTTTTTGACCCGCATGCAGAATGTTATGTGCAACAGAAGATAACACTTCATATCACACACTAATCACATTATCACTGCAATAAGACATGGTAGTGGCTGCATCATGCAATGAGGATTTTTTTCTTCAGCTAAAATAAACGACAGCTCAGAGATTAAAGCAAAAATAATAAAGACTGGGCTGGAGGTTCTCCTTCCAGCAGGACAACAACCCTAAATATACAGCCAAAGCTACAAACAAATCTTTTAGGTCACATTATATCCTGGGCTAAAATGGTCCACTTAAAGTTCAAATAAAAATCTGATTGAATCTGTGGTTAGACTTAAAAATAGCAGTTAACAGATGTTATCCACCCAATCTGCTTGAGCAAGCGCTATTTTTCAAGTAAGAGTGGTCATATATATATATAATCAATTTACAATTTACAATTGTCTCACGAACATCCTAATGAAAGACTAAGTAGCATAACAAAATGCCGAAACATATTAATAATAATGTGTTTGACGGCCTAAAACATGGTCCCCTGTGAAAATCTATTCACCATTTTTTGTTTCAGATGTCGTTCCTAGAGATGCACACATGAAGGACAAATTCATTCAGCATTTTGGAGGTAAGAAAACTTCCACTAAAGAAAATAGATATGAAGAAAATCCGATCACAAGTGAAAACCTCTTTCTCTGCAAAAACTTTTATCCGGGAAACAACTTTAAGAACATAGTTGGCCCTTTTCCCATGCAACTTTTGGCAGGAAATTCCTAATTCTGACCTTCTGAGAAACACATTTGCATTCCTGCAAGTCAACATACAGTATACTGAAGTTATAGGCAGCGTTGTGAGCGCTCTTATTTGGGCCAGAATGGAGCTGCTTGACTTAGCTTCAGGGCAGTGGTTTAGAGAAACAGCACATGGTCCGAAGCTGACAGAATTAAGTTGAAGGCATTGGTAAGCTAAGCTGATTATTTGTCTCAGGACCTGTGAGTAGACTTCATTATTGCTATGAAAATCTGGAAGCATAATCATTGGTGCAGAAACTCTTAGATGTTATTATAACTGAGAACTTTCCTTCACCCTAAGTTGAGGACCAACAGAACAACAAAGTCTCCAAATCAGAAAATAAGTACATTTTGGAGTGTAGTTAATTTTCTGTTGAATATTTCAAAACTAAATTCCTCTCAGATATGTGGCTAATTAACATAAAAACTAAATCCAAGAGTCCTTATGAGGTATTGAGAGTAATTTAAGTAATAGCAGACCTTGTAATTCATTCAGGATGTTTTGGTAGGTCAACTGAAGAAAGGTAAAAAAAATATCCCCTTCTCTATTAGACCAAAACCTCCCCAATGCTGTGTTTTCGGTTGAAGTTGAGCACTTTACTGTAGGGGATTTTGCTTTTGAGTCAAATCTAAAGATGCTCGGAGCAATTAACTGGTGACTGGAATTGGACAACTTTCAAATGGGCCATCTTAAAATCTCAAAATTTTGATCTTTTTTATGTCAGTAATGCACACTAATTGCAAATGTTCTTTGTAATTGGAAGTAAGATTTTCCTAATTCCCCAGTGACAAAGACTACAAGAAAGCCCTCTGGAGGTCGGACTGGGAAAGCTGAGCAACCATGAGTTTAGTCCAGTATAGATAGGTGTCTAAAAATCTAGTCCTCAAGTACCTGTGTACCGAAACCTTTAGTTGTTTTCATGGCCTAAAGCACCTCAATCAAATGGATCAATTAGCACTTTAGTGTGAAATCAAGCACTACAGGTCCTGCTAAAGGTCTAATGATTGGATTTGGATGTATTGTGTTAAACAGTAGTCAGCACCTAAACAAAAATTTAAATCCCCCTGTTTTCTGACTTGAAACAGGTATGCGTTAAACCACATGTTACAACATTCTAAGCACCCAGGTTCAAAGTCTGATCAGTCTGAATACTGTCCTCCTGGTGGCCTCTCTGAATTTTAAGCTTGAAGTTGAAAACTCTGATTATCATAGATTTTTTTTTTTATCATTAGACAAAGATGATATTTGTACAAATTGTTCTGATTAATGAAAAGCACTCCCATTTTGGGACAGGTAGTGGAGCGAAATGCTTTCTAAAGTCAACCCTTGACACAGCACAAATTTCTCAAGTTGTCATGTATTTTTCCTTAAAACATTTTTAGATCAAGTGAACTCATTTTATTTTACCTAATGTGACCTTTTATTCTCTCAAGCAGGACATGTCAAGTTCTCGTCGGAGTGCAAAACACATTTTCACAGACTATACCACACCACAAGGGATTGCTCAAGACCAGCATGTGTGTATGCCTTTTCGTTCTGCAGACAACTAATAATCACTCTTCTCCGTACCTCATGTTTTATTGTTTATCATGAAATATTATCCCGTGATTGCCAAGAAACCAAGTGTGCTTAATATTAAAATGATTGACGTTGTTTTATGCGAGCAGATCGTTTTAGTTGGCAGACAGTTTAAGATATTTCAACACGGGGTTAGGCTTTAGGTTTATGCATGGTTCACTAACATCTCCTTAAAATGTATTATATTTATATTAACTTTTGTAAGTGTTTTTCAGCTCAGACAACAGCTTATAACATATGATAGTTTATGAGTGGGTATTTTTATTTTTATTTTAGTTTAGGCAACAATAAAATCAAACTAAATAATCATAGTAACTTACTGTGGTTTGCACATTAATGCTGTTTTGTTTTTTGTCCTACTAATTCACTAATGGGGATTCAGTTTAAAATTTCTGTTCCTGGATAAGTTGTCAAACATCCAACACAAATCTGAATATGTAACTTGTTGATTAGGACCGCATCAAATTATAAAAAAAACATGCAACAGCAATATTTCGGGTAAAAATTGTTTGGCTGATATCACTTTTTTTTCTGTGTACTGCTGTAAGACTAGGTGCTGTTTCATAGCATTAACTGGCCTAGAGACAAGCTAAATGCAAAATTTTAATTAATGACATATGGACAATATTTGGCCCACTGCTTTTTCAATGCCCTGTGCTGTCGCCAAACATTTTAAACGCAACATAATTAAGATGTGTTTTACTATTGTGTCTCCTTAATTATCAATATGATGAAAATCAAACTTCTTAAGCACCAATAGAAGCCGTGTGCACCCTTACAAGAGGTTTCCAACAGAGCTGAAGCTTGGATTTCAGCTGTTTTATAGTTTGTGGTCATTGTTTTATGATTTTCTTCCTCATGACAAATCTAAATTAGCAAGTCAATTTTGTACATTATGTACAGCGCTTTGAAAAATAACAAATACTCTGCTCGCAAGTTTGTTGCTGTTGTTGATTCTTTTTTGTCCCACCTAGATGCAATATTTAAACAAAGATAACCCGAGATAATACAAAAAGTGGTATAGAAATTATGATTTTATTGATTAACTTGAACCATTCAAAGGTGGACTGAATGTCCTGCCTTGGATTGTCCGCCTGCATAAAGAAAGCATTTTGAATTTAAGGGGACAATTTGATGGTCACAGATTTTTCCTCAAGTATGTTTAGCTATAAAGTAGAATTCATGCTTCCGTCAATTATGGGAAGTCTCCCAGGTCCCAAAAGAGCACAAGACTATCAATCTACCACCACACTGAAACCCTGTGTTAGTTTCCAAACAGATTCAACCGCATTTCATCCAGTGTCTTTTGTTTTATTAATGAATCATGGCTGACCTTAACTAGGGCTTTATGGGCTGCAGAGCTTTAAATATCTTATGGGTTCTATTGTGACTTCCTGGATGATTCATAAATGTGCTCTTGGGATACTTCCTTTAGGAACACCAGGCAGATTCACCACTGCTCTGTGTTTTCTGGATAATGGCACTCTATATGGTTTTCTGAAGCCTCAAAGCTTTTGAAATGGCTTTTTAAACTTTTCTAGACTAGCAATGTAAATTGACTTGTTTCTCATCTGTGGGTGCTTTTTAAAACATTTTTTTACGTTCTTCTTATTTAAGTGGCACCAGTAATCAAGCATAGAAAAAAACTGTTAATTTAACCACCATTATGAAAATTGTGGACAAAAGAAACTAACCTGTCTAAAACTATTCCTTTCTTTTGATATATTTTTGGATATTTAAAGATGTATTTGAAATATATTTTGTAGTTACACGATTTATTGATCATTCTTGCATTTAAACTCCTTTTGACGGTCCATCTGTTTCCCTGCAGATGTTCCTGATTAGTTCTGACCATGGCTTTTTGCCTCACAACCGTTTGGTGGAGGCATCAAACTAGTGTGTCCACATGGACAAAATGTTCTTGTTAGAACAATGAAAACGAACATGGTTTATATGGTCAGAATCATTTTAGTGTTTTATATCAAATTTAATTAAGCGAAATTATTGTTTTATCCTGATCAAAAAACAATTTATGCTACAGGAGAGCAGGCTCCTTCGCTACTGATGCAACTTAAAAAAATGACTATCAAGAAAAAAAGCGAGACAAATAAAAGGATAGAGAACATCTTTCCAGATTTGAGAATAAGGGATGAGAAACATTCATATCGTTTATGATTATTGTTCATCGTAAATGATTATCATAGGAGTTTTTCATCCTGGCAATATGATTGAGTGTGCTACTTTGAATGTTTGAACTGTGTTCACTTCTGAACCTCTGGGGGTATCTATAAATGCTGTTCACATTTCAAAATGAGATTGAATATACCTGTTATAGACAGTTCACTGTAGAATGGCTGTATTGTGTCCTTTTTAATTATGATTTATGTATGTAAGCAGTGACAGATTTATAGTCACAAAGACTAAACTTAATCATCACAATTAATACCAAAAAGTAACTGAAATCTGAAGATCAAAAGAAAGTATTGTTATTGGGAGAGAGAGCCAAAGTGTTATTTTTTTGTTATAAAAAAAACTGCAGATACTCTTGATACATATTTATGCAAAACAAGTTTTATGTGTATCCATTTTTTAGCATGATCATATTCTTTTTGTGCGTAATGAAGGAAAATTGAGCCAAAATGGAGCCTTAATAGAGATATGTGTACTAACAAAAGCAGAACTAAATGTGTATATAAAAATGCATTTTGCTGTAATGAAAGAATGTCTTTGAAAAGTTTTAGCAAGTCCAGTAACCTCAAAAGTACCTTCACATATGTCCAAGTCTTCCCGCCCATAGGTACTGTTGCACTACCACAGCTGCTGGCTTTTGCAACAATTGCTGATAAAAGCATAGTCTTTTTAATCTCTGTTAAACTGTGTTTTCTTTAAAACCGTCTGAGACATGAGGTCATCTAACAAGAAAACACATGTTTGTAATCCGTCTGTCCAGCTGAGATGAGCTTATGTCCATAGAACTTGGCAAATTGTTCTTTGCGAATGGTTTATGTGGGTGTGGTTCTGGGGTAAGTGGGTTGGAATAATTAACAGTGGACATCAGCAGCATGCCTCAGCCCAATATCTCAAAGGTTCTTATTGTTATACACAAACAGGAGGGTTGTTTTTTCACCCCATGTAGCATAAACAGGTAAAAAAAAACAAGTCTTCTGTTGGTGTATAACAACAAGAACCTTTGAGATGTTAGGAATCAAAAGAAAATAAACACAAATTCCTGAGCTCAACAGGCTGATAGTATTCCCTTTGACATAATCAATCACTATTCAGTGACCTCCTGGTAGTCATTAACATTTCATTGTAATTTTACTCGACTTCCTGAATCTTTTCACTGTATTATCCGTACTCTTGTATGACATAGAATAGACAAAAATAGGAAGAAATAACCTAAAAAATAAAGGGATTACAAGAATTTGACAATTTATGAAATTACCTGCACAATATATCGAATCACAATCACCATCACAATACCAATGTGTAATTTTGCAACTCTTAAAGATAGTTTGGATTCAATACTTTAGAGATTGTTAAATTAAATCTGTCATGCATTCAAATTCTCTACACCCCACCCACCCCCACCCCCAACCCCAAGGATACTTGGTACATAATTTTTGTGCCGAGAAGCTAAAGTTTACTATGAGTGGTGGATACTTTTTGATAAAGAAAATAAATAAAAATACAGGACGATATTGGTTAATTTTAATCATCTGCTTATTTAATTTATTGCTTTATTTTTAAAGAGATGACTGTTACATACAATAATCACAATTATGTGTTTTAGCCCAAGCCAATTCCCAATATATGTCTCTAGTTGGGCTAGAATAAATAAATAAATACATTTAAATACAAATACAAATACTTGCAGATTTTATTAAGTTGGCATTCATTTCAGTAGTCCTGAAAAGCTGGTTCAACCCAGAATAATCCCTCATAAAGATTGAGAAGATATACAGTTCTGATTCATGTCTTATTTAAAACATAATGAAAGATGATGAAATAAGAGTATATGACATACATTGTTTTCTGCTGCTTAAAAGGAACATGTTCTTTAATTTGTATTATTTGATCAGGTGATATGAAATTACTAACACTCATTTTCTCATTGTTTCTTTACCAGATTACAAAAGGTGTGCAAGATTGCTAACACGATTAGCAATGAGTCCACTCTGCATGCAGTCATAGGTTTTGTATGTGAGTAATAGTTTTTTTTTCTTTTTGAGTTATTCTAGGTTTTTACATCCCACATTAAAACAGATTTTCTTTATATAGACTTGACTGCATACTTTGTCTAAAAGGGATTTACTCTGACATCAGTCTGATGTTTATCAGGGCAGGACTGATCCTTCCTATAAACATATCTCTTTGACCCTAGTCCAACATTTGCATCTTGTGTAGAATATGGTCTGTCCCTGATCTCTGAAATGTTTTCATGCCAGAATTAAATTTTCACCTAACATAACTTCAACATTTACTTTTAGTTACTTCTAGATCAGTGAAATCTGAACATAAACACTGTTGAAAATTACAGAAGACTTGGAAGAAACAGAAATGCACGTCCGTGAAATGACAATGCAGGAAAGTCGTTTAAATTAGAATATGCGGTGATCAGTTTGTAACCTAACCTTGAGCTCAAGCAAATCCACCTATCAAAAGTGCAACAAAAAAAAAAGAAAAGGTTTCAATGAGGCCTTGTGATTCAAAACCTTCTAATGTGTCTAAATTTAAACAGTTCTATGAATAATAGTGGGCCAAAATTCCAGAAATGTAAAAGAGGCATTGCAATTCAGCAGAAATGCTTGATAGCAGCCTCAGTTTTTTTACTTATTCAAGTTATTATCGGAAAAATGTAATTTGTTCAGTGATCTGACATGTTTAGGGGTGGCTAAAAAAACAACATTTTAGCATCTTTCTTATAAGTGGAATAAAATGTATTTACCTTAATTATTCATAAGAATTACTTTAGATAATCCCAAGCATATTTGGATGTTGTCAGAAACACATGACTACATGCCTGAGGTCAGAGGAAGGCTGCTGACTGTCGTCAGAAAAATAATTTGGGATATGTAGTCATCCTTTTGTTCAAGCGATCTTTAAAAACTCCTCTTTTTCTACTGTCTTGACGATTTTAAATGTAACATAGGTAAAAGCATGTGTCCACCTTGAATGCAATTAGGTCCAGACTGATGAGTGATTGCCACACACAAGTTCATCTTCCTAAGTGGTCATTCATGGTCATTGGGTTTAACTGGTGATAATATAATTGAAGAGGCTGACACATCTCCAGGAAACAGATAATAAGATCCTGTCTGCACTGTTCTGAGAGCTCACGTGTGTCACAATTGACGAACTTCAGAAGACGTATGAAATGAGTCATGATTCTGTAATTCTGGTCATTTCTCTGTGAACTTAAACCAACCAGTAATGAAGTCTCTTTAGAAGCTGACAACATGACTTCCTTAGAAAAATGTGAAGATGTGAGAAAATCTCCAGATCCTGCACTGAGCCATAGGATTTTGATAAAGAACTTTAAAATGTGCAGAAACAGCTGACATTTAACCACACCTTTTTGTGTTACAATTTAAATTTCAGGTCCCCCACATAATGGATGAGGGATCATTGTGTTGCCAAGGAAGTGCCTTCAAATCCACAGCAGACATGAGAACATGTTTTTTGTGTGCGTGTCTCTAGTGTAGATATTTGTCTTGTTCTTGCTGTCATAACTCGAAATGACAAAATTGTTGGTTGTTCTTGAATGGAATGCACCATGTATTTGTAAGCAGATAATTTAATATCAAGCGTATCTATTTATTGAAGAGGTATATATGTAATGATTTAAGTCATTAAACATCTGATCATTTTGGTTATAAAAGTCATGAGTGATGAACAGAAAATGTATTTGCTTTATTTTCTATATTTCACTTTTTGCTATTTTGCTGACATTATACTCCATCTTTGTCTTCAACACATTTTATTTGGCACTTGAGTGATTGTTGACAATGAGACCATATAAAATAACAACAATGGTGATTATTCACTGAATTATTGAATAAAGAATACTGAAGCACAAGAGGCTTTGTATTTTTTGAAATTTATACAGAAAGGCGATGCGATGGGTAAGGCCGTAAATGGAGCCCACGGGAGTGGACGGCTCATTCTTGGCGCAGCGTGTGGTCAGTTTATCTCCAAACACTTCACCTTTAAGGGGAAAAAGCTGTCTCCTGCTCATCTGAATTTGTAAAAAGCCCCGAAAGAAGCTGGGTTTCATCACAACCATGTAGCTCTGGCACTGCTTTTTTGGCTCAAATATTTGTTTTGCCGTTTTCAGAACCTTTTCAGCCATTGTTGTCCCTCCCGCTCTGAGCAGGTGTTCCACTGCATCCACCCACCTCACCTCCCTTTTTCCTGGAGGTCCTTGCGAATCGTCTGGCAGACTTTGTTTGCAATCACTCACTTAATCAAGGCTATCAGATGCCTTGGACTGAGCAGCAGGTTAAGCAATTCAAGCTCAGCAAAAAAAAAAAAATAACACATACAGTAGATTAGAGCAAGAAAACCTCCAGAAGAAGGCTAAGTATACTAATGGTTGAAAACATCTGTTTAGTTCAAGGAAAGCTTTTGTGAGAAAACTTGTGCAGTCAAGGGAACCTACAGATCTGTAAAGACTCTGTAAACTTACCTCAAAATGAAACCTAAAACACTTCTCACTTAACGCCTATGCTCACTTGTCTTCAAACCAAACAAGAAAATTTTTTATTTTCTTACATGTTTTCTTCAATGCGCCATATTGAAAAGTACCAAACACTGCATATCGGAAGGGAAATCAGGATAACCAACATTGGCTTAGAAAAGAAAAGTCACTTGCAATGAAAGTCACTGTACAGTATATACATTTCTGTATGGTGTTTTGTGTAGTTTTGCACTAATTACATGCTATAAAGTCCCCTGAAACCACATAATTGGGAGACTTATCCTCTCTTCTGGTCTGGAGAATATCAACAGTGATTCTTTTTTGTTTAAGTAGTGAAACAAACCCTGACTCAGACAAACACACACAAAGGGGGGATACGATGGAAAAGGTTCAGAGAAAACACAAAATACAAGGCAGAGATTACAACAGCTCAGTTCTCATGTCAACTTGTTTGCCGGGACTGAGCGGGAGCCTTAACTTTCACAGGCTTATGCATTATTCACTAACAGTTTAGCTGATTCTGTGATCATTATAAACTTATCCATGAAAGAAGCCGAGACAGTAAAGAACTTGTTTAATGGTGCGAACAGATCCTTTCGCTTTGACTGGGATCTCAGTCCAGACAATGTTTCCAACTTGATATGAGGTCGTCTCATAACACAGGGTTATAAAACCTGTTGATCGCCTTCGCTCCACAAATCACAGCCTCCTTAAGAATGGAGGAGTTCCTTATTTGATATTTATCCTTCACCAAACTTATACTTGTCAAACTTGCAAACATTAATCTGCATAGAGCAACTTGTGGAAAAATATGCAACCATTATCTCAGCCAATTGAGGAAGCGACTGAAATTATAAAAGGATTAGGCTTCTAAAAATATAGCTTCATCTCATAGGGATGCACAGGGGATCCCTTTCCCTCCGGGTGGGCAGTACAGGGACACTGGATCCTAATCTGAGGAGGATATCACTTATCTGGAGACAAACAGCACAGATTAGTAGAGGAGACAGAAGATGCACTGGGGATAGCATGTGGGAGGGCTTTAACACAATTACACACAAGCATCAAATCCCCTCTCTGGTACCTCTGAGAAATTTGGTGTAATAAATAGTAAACAGAGACCAAAGCCATGCCATTTCCTTCCTGTCAGACTGCACAAAGCCCAGGGGTGAAGAGAGGAAACACCTTAATGTCGTCACCTTCTGCTCCAGTGTTCTGATCAACAGTGCCCGCAAAGGATATTTAAGGTTTTTAAATTTTTTTATTTTTCCACCAGATTTATAATGTAAATCCTTTTGGGGGATTTTCCTATGATAAGTGGAACATCCTAAATTTTAGTCTCTAAATTAAAATTTTCTGTCGATTATTTAGTCAAAATGTGCTCTTATGTTTTCATCATATAAAGACTGTATCTTGTTGCCGAAATGTTATGCAAATGGACTTGCCATGCAAAAGTTAGTTTTAAAAAATATTGAAAAAATGGAGTCGAACAAAAATTCTTGACACTTCCAATTTCATTTGTAAGAAGGCACGTTTTACAGAAGCACATCACGTTACATCCATTATAAAAAGTTTTGCACAACTTGGTTTCAGTGTATCACTTTAAGTAAATACATCGAAGGTTGTGGTTTAAACATGAAGTCTGAGCAGCACTGATACTTCTACAGGGCACTGTGCTATACTCTAAATATAAGACATACGTGTTCAAAGTAAATTTAAACTTTTTGAGCCATTCCTCCATTGCCTCAAACTGTTCACTAAGACCACTGATTGTCCCGATTTTCGGTCTTTCGATGCCTTTAAAACCCTGAAAACACATGAAACCTTCCTTGTCAAACATATTTCATGCTGACACATAAGCATGGTTCCTTATGACGTATATCAAACCACTTCCCCCTCCTTATGCGCAGAAGAAATTTGACAAAAGTGCACACCATAATCCAATTTTGGAGACCCTTAAGGCTTCTTGAGGCAAAGCATCATATTTATAGTGCATGCAGTAGCCAAAGTGGCTGTAAAACTGTCACAGAGGGTGAATAGCCTTATGCCATGTCTTATGATTAATTCATTTCTCTTTTTATGTCTTTTGGGAAATTTACAAATCCCACATGAGTCACCAATAATATGAATTCAGATATATGTCTTCCATTAAGGATTTGACAACTGAAAGATGAATGAGCTGTCATCATCACAGAGATCTTCAACAATTCCTGTGCCACAGGGAAAATATCAAGACAGTAAGTACATAGGTTCTGTTCTGTAAAAGTGTTGATGCTGAAAACATTTACACATGTTGACTCAAACCACACCTGATCGCCTAACCTGGGATTTGGCGCACAGTGAACTGACAGCAAGTGAGTTGCTCTGTCTGCCAATTGAAGGGTCTTTGATCCCCTCGTGCCTGAGGTGTTGGCAGTATCTCTCTGCCACCCCCTCTGCATGCCCCACACTGTGTGTGCTATGACGCCTTGTAAATTCAAACAGAAAAAAAACCTGGAAGAAATCTTCTCCTTAAATCCTTGTTTTCTCAACCTGATATCTAATGGAGTTTTGAAAAAAAGATAACGTGATCTCTGTTGCATTTTTTGGGAAGAAAAAGCTTAAAACACAGTTTTTTTTATGAAATTTTGTTTAAAATGAAATGAACAAAACAAAAGCTCAAGACATTAAACTGTTTTTATTTTAAACATCAATGTTTCTGATTATTTCTGCTTTGAATTAGAATATTTTATCAAAATTAAAAGGTTAAATTTAGCGGCAATGTGAAACTAAATCTTACACCATGATCAGTTCTAATTCCTTTAAACCGAATGTGCTTATTAGGTAGTTATTCTACATTTTGATTAGAATAACAACATAAGCACATTATATCTTAATGAACTGGACTGAAAAACTTTTCAGGTATCAGTAACATTTTGAAAGACGATAATGATGCCTATAGCCAAGTCTTCAGTTTGAAAATGATTCAGGCATCTTCCAAAACATAAAGATAAAGATTCAAAAGTTTGGGGTCACATTGAAATGTCCTTATTTTTGAAGGAAAAGCACTGTACTTTTCAATGAAGATAACTTTAAACTAGTCTTAACTTTAAAGAAACACACGATATACATTGCTAATGTGGTAAATGACTATTCTAGCTGCAAATGTCTCGTTTTTGGTGCAATATTTACATAGGTGTATAGAGGCCCATTTCCAGCAACTATCACTCCAGTGTTCTAATGGTACAATGTGTTTGCTCATTGGCTCAGAAGGCTAATTGATGATTAGAAAACCCTTGTGCAATCATGTTCACACATCTGAAAACAGTTTAGCTCGGTACAGAAGCTACAAAACTGACCTTCCTTTGAGCAGATTGAGTTTCTGGAGCATCACATTTGTGGGGTCAATTAAACGCTCAAAATGGCCAGAAAAAGAGAACTTTCATCTGAAACTCGACAGTCTATTCTTGTTCTTAGAAATGAAGGCTATTCCATGCGAGAAATTGCTAAGAAATTGAAGATTTCCTACTACGGTGTGTACTACTCCCTTCAGAGGACAGCACAAACAGGCTCTAACCAGAGTAGAAAAAGAAGTGGGAGGCCGCGTTGCACAACTGAGCAAGAAGATATGTACATTAGAGTCTCTAGTTTGAGAAACAGACGCCTCACAGGTCCCCAACTGGCATCTTCATTAAATAGTACCCGCAAAACACCAGTGTCAACATCTACAGTGAAGAGGCGGCTGCGGGATTCTGGGCTTCAGGGCAGAGTGGCAAAGAAAAAGCCATATCTGAGACTGGCCAATAAAAGAAAAAGATTAAGATGGGCAAAAGAACACAGACATTGGACAGAGGAAGACTGGAAAAAAGTGCTGTGGACGGATGAATCCAAGTTTGAGGTGTTTGGATCACAAAGGAGAACGTTTGTGAGACGCAGAACAACTGAAAAGATGCTGGAAGAATGCCTGACGCCATCTGTTAAGCATGGTGGAGGTAATGTGATGGTCTGGGGTTGCTTTGGTGCTGGTAAGGTGGGAGATTTGTACAGGGTAAAAGGGATTCTGAATAAGGAAGGCTATCACTCCATTTTGCAACGCCATGCCATACCCAGTGGACAGCGCTTGATTGGAGCCAATTTCATCCTACAACAGGACAATGACCCAAAACACACCTCGAAATTGTGCAAGAACTATTTAGAGAAGAAGCAGGCAGCTGGTATTCTATCGGTAATGGAGAGGGCCAGCGCAGTCACCAGATTTGAACCCCGTTGAGCTGTTGTGGGAGCAGCTTGACCGTATGGTACGCAAGAAGTGCCCATCCAACCAATCCAAATTGTGGGAGCTGCTTCTAGAAGCGTGGGGTGCAATTTCTCCAGATTACCTCAAAAATATTAACAGCTAGAATGCCAAAGGTCTGCAATGCTGTAATTGCTGCAAATGGAGGATTCTTTGATGAAAGCAAAGTTTGATGTAAAAACAATCTTATTTCAAATAAAAATCATTATTTCTAACCTTGTCAATGTCTTGACTCTATTTTTTATTCATTTCACAACGTATGGTGGTGAATAAGTGTGACTTTTCTTGGAAAACACGAAATTGTTTGGGTGACCCCAAACTTTTGAACGGTAGTGTATATACAACAGCCATCGGGGTGAAAAATTATATGTAAACAAACAAGTTTTCAAAAGTATCCATACCCTTCTCATACCGTTCACCCTTTTTTGGCTAGCATCGCAACTAAACACTTCATAATTTGAGGACAAGTTTGGGAACTTTTCCACTTGTCTCTTTGACAATTATTTAGTAATGAGCTTAAAACGCTTCCTTGCCAACCACGATCCGCGAGTTTTTAACACATCCAGCAGAGAAAGGACCACCAACGAGCTTTGCGAGCTTCAGCTTAAAAATGCATCTTCTGTGTATATGCGTCGAACTAGTCTCTTTATGAGCGTTGCCTGACTCTGACAAAGCCTGCGGTCTGAATGCAGCTTTATGCGCTTTAAAGCTTGAAACGCAGGAAAAGCTTGAAAAGTTGACAAAGCCAAAGCTCATAAAGTGCCACAGAGACCATGACGCTCCTCCAACGGCCTCAACCATAGACTTAACATGTAATCTTGACGTTGCTGATGCTGACAAAGCCTGCGGCCTGAAAGCATCACTAATCAGAATCACATAGAGCCAATTTAAAAATGTTGTTGGCTCACCGGGTCTTCAGTTGTTTTATGACGTTAGATGCACCTGGGCCTGGTGTGTTTCTGCCCCTTGAAAAAGCTGCTCCTGTATGCTTATTTGGACCCAGGCCACCACTGACGTTTGGTTTGTTTTTAGTACATGTCCTGTCATCCAGCATATAAACATTATTTTGAGTTAAAGGGGAAGGTTTTTTTCCAACCTAGACCTTATTTATAGCATTTATGCTCATTTACTCACCCAGATAAGTTTGGAACCTCTCGAAGTGCCTTCAGGAGAAGTTTATATGCATTTGTGAAAAGACGTATTTTTAGGAAGGTGACAATATAGTAACTATTAAGTAGGGATGTCCGATATTATCGGCCTAAAGTCATTATCGGCCGATCTTGTCATTAAAATGTAATATCGGAAATTATCGGTATCGGTTTTTATTTTTTTAATAAGATGAGTTTTTCACACCATACACATATTATATATCAAACTCTTCAGCTACTTCTTTTCTCTCTCAGAATGTAAAAATATGACAGATTTAAGGTTTAGTTTTTGATATATTATTGGTTTGAGACAACTTTCAATATATCAAAAGGCTTCTTCTGGGCCAACCTTGACCGTCTAGTTACATGTAGAGCTAAATTAATGCAGTGTTTAAGCCCAGTTTGTTTTTAAGATTGAATTACCCAAAGTAGGTTAATCATTGGCCCTGCTTAAATATTTGCTGGTTTTTTATTCTTGTTTCAGTTGTTTCCACTTTACCTCACTGCTATAAAAGGTATAACGTTGTTTACAGTTTCTAAAACTAGAAATTTGTCCTGAGTGGTGGGCCTTTGTCAGTATTCTCTGCATGAGAAAAAGTTACAGCTACTTTTGAAGACAAAATAAAAAAGGCACCTTTTTCAATTGCCTAACTAAAATTCTACCACTTATTACATTTTCAAAATTTTTAAAACTCAAGTATGCATGATACAAGATATTTCATTGTGGTTACCTAAAAGGGTTTAGTACTTTTTGTTTTTTATGAGGGAGGGTCCCCACATATCGGTATCGGTTTATATCGGTATCGGAAATTATAGGTTAGGCTATATCGGTATATCGGTAAAAAAGCCAATATCGAACATCCCTACTATTAAGTCTAATAGATACCCAAGTAAGCTATAGTACTTCTTCCTTTGGGAAGGTACCAGTGGCAGTCCTACACCATTTGGTGCCCTAGGCGACATTGACTGATGCACCCCTTGCCCACGAAAAAAGAAGTCAAAGAATTGCACATTTATTTAAATAATGATAGTATAACCATAACAATATAACGTGTGCAAAAGAATAAAGCGGTTCAATAATAAATATACAAAAAAATAAACTTAACTTGAACAGCAGTGCGATATCTGAGGACAAAAAGTGCACACTAAAGTATCCAAACAAAATATAAATTAACAACATTGTATTGTAAAATGGGATTAACATAAATACGCTATATACACAAAATATTTATGTAAGCAATATTTATGCCAAAGTTTTGTTATAGAGATGGCAAAAACTGTTCTACAAAATAGATTTATTTTTTTCTCGCCACATATTTGGTGCTCCTCACTAGATAGCGCCGTAGGCAAGCGCCTATGTCACCTGTAGGAACGACTGCCACTGGAAGGTACCCTCTGTCCTCTACGATTCTGTTGAAGAAAGATGTATCTCTTTATTGTGAAAAAAAAATAATTGATTAGTCTGAATTTGATTTACATGTGCATTAAGGTTGAATAGGTCAAATAAGCATCATGAGGCAGAGGGTGATGGCTTTTCCAATAAAACCTGGTGGGCCGGGCTCTAGTCATAATACTTGGGCCAATTTCTTTATGAAAAAAAAATGATCCATTTGACTCTGCATCAATCACAATCAACAAGATGAAATGCGAGTCTGTTTACTTCATCGTTCATCTAGTCAATTACGACAGAAAAACTTTTCTTTGTTCTAATTTGGTGTCGCAGGATAATATTTCAACCAACTGTGGCCTCAACCTTTGCTTAATAAACTCAGTTCATATAAAAATTACTCAATATAAGTCATTCTCTGACAGTAAACGACTGTTCAAGATCTCTTTAAAAATACAATTTGTTGTGAATGTTTCACATCACTCAGCTCTGTCTGCTGGAAACAAAAATCTACCTTCCCGAGTTCATCACTAAAAACTGTTTGTTTTTGTGTGTGTTGCATGTATAACATAATTTATATTCTCAAAATTCAAACAATAACGTTTTAGTGAAGTTAAAGCCCTCAAACCCGTTTCTGTGGATCATTTCCTGGAGGTATTTTGATATTTTTCTTGGATGGGTGAAGAAAAATTATTCTGTCTAAAAGTCCTATTCACCATTATCTCTGACAATCAGATTGAAGACATGACTCTGGCTGGGGGGGCTTCGAAATGTTAAGTTCCAGTCAGAAGATTATTTAAACCTAAACCTGACGGGGCTGAATATTTTGGTGCCTGACTCTATGCCTGTGCTGCATACATGCCTGTTTATTTGAAATGACAGAGTATTTTAAATAACTTTTCTTGAAAAGTGCCTTGAGATGACCTCCATTGTGAATTGGTGCCATATAAATAAACAGAACAGAAATATACACCTTTGATCATCCAGACAACCACTTATATAATATGTTCTTCAATACTTAATTTCCATTAACGAATTAAGTATTGAAGGTAAAGATTTGCGAACTTTATCTTCAGTTTGACCAGTAAGATACGGATGCAAGTGTTTATGCACCAATTTGGCAATTCCTCCACAAATGGAACTGACAAAATTTGGACAAATTAGTTAAAGACGGAAAACCGCACAGATTAGTGATGTCTATCCAGTGTCAGTGATGTAAAAGATAGATTTATTGTGACATGACCATTAAGACTAAGGCTATTTTTATATCGGATTTAGTACCACATGTGAAAGTGACCCAGGTAGATTTTGAAAGAACAAAAAACAGCCAACGACCAACTGGGGAGCGGCTCTTTCACATGTCAAGTCCATGGAAACATAGGTTCTCAATGAAAATGTGTAATCAAGATGCTTTAGAACAACATGGAGTATTTAAAATAGTGCAGAACCTTGAATATTCCTACAGAGTATTACAATCTGAAATGGTTATCAATCATTTTAGACTTGCTCTGTTACAAAAATGTTAAGTAAACATCGAAACATTTCCCTTCAGAAGTAAGTATGCCAATCAAATTAAACGATTACTTTACATCTAAATCTTGCAGGAGTATGACTAATTTGGGGCAAAACTGTGACTATTAAAAAAATAAGGAAAAAAATATAAGTGAATTACACAAAGGATATATCAGTGTGAGAATATTATAGTTATATTATCTGCAAAACCAGAGTTCTGTTGTAAAGAATAAGCAGTAGTCTGAGAAACTTTAATTTTAAAACTTTATTACACAGGGTTTTTTTAATATGAAGATCTTCATGATTCCTGGTCAATAAAACCTTATTAAATTAAACGTGTTTAGAAATAAAGGTTTAAAAGTATTCAAATATATTTTCTTTGAAAGTAAAAATAGCTAGAGCAACCAGTATAATGCAGGAAATGTGTTTTTTAATACTCTTTTGACAATGTTGTCTAATTAAAATGATTTAATTAATCTAAATGTTTACATTCAAACTTTTAAATTACAAAATTCTGACATATTTCCATTTGATTATTTTCTATATATTTTTTTATGTCTGTGTTGATTAATAAACTTTAACCCAGGCACTGAATTTACTCAATGAATGTTTGGAATGTCATTAGCTAAAATGATACATTGCCATTATTTACTTTAATATTAAAGACATCATTACTCAAAGAATTGGTTCAGTCTCATTCCAGTTGACTGATGCATCTTTCCACCTGCAAGAAAACACAACCAAACGTTTTATTGCATGAAGAACAAATCCAGATAAAAAGTACATAATGCCTTATTTGAAGTATGTGATCAACATTATTATTTAATCCAAGTAAAGGATTTAATTTAGGTTTTTATCAGTTACTGTGCACATTATGCTGCATTTTAAGAAAAAAAAAAAAAAAAAAGACCAAATAAAAGTTATACCGTGTTCTGATGCAGAGCTCAAGTGGAGGAATGAGGTCAGCATCAACTTCCTGGAAGTTCTGAGTCAATTTACCAAGAGCTGAAAACACAATTTGCATTTTTAGTTTTGATATAAATCAAGGCATCATAATTAAAGGATATCTTAAGCATACTATTTAGGTCTATTTAAATCAGACACTGTCTAAATATACTATAATCAAGATTAGTACTATCAAAAGGGAAAAAAGCCCTAATATTTTCCATCAATAAGTATTTCCTGGTGTCATAGAATCATTGCAAACAATCTAAAGAAACTTAGGAACATCTTTGAAGCATTATAATCGAGCAAGATGATCGGCTCAGGTGAAATACTAAACAAACATACAAACAGTGAGGCGGATTTCCTCCTGCTGATTGGCCAGCCCATCATAATAGTAAAGTTCAAACTCCCAACCATCATCCTGATTGGTCAACAGCTCCCTCTGTAGGCCAAACAGCACACTGAAGTGACTTTCGCTGCACACCACCCAGATGGGGTATGAGGGAGATTTCAGGTAAGCTCCTACCTAAGGTAAAACATAAAGAAATGTAGGGTTTTATGAGTCAGGTGAGAAAGCAAGCAGACAACTAGCTGATCAGTTTAAGGCACAACAGGCACTCCGTCAAATTAGGGCTATAAAGAATAGTGTGAAGTATTCAGTCACAAACCAGAAGGAAATTATCAGAGTATTTAAAAACTTTTACAAAAAAAGAAATGTACTCTCAGGAAGGTCAATTCGATTTGAACGTAGAAGAGTTTTATGGAAAGCTGACTCTCCATAAAGTGTCTGGAGAGAACATTATCGAATTACAAAGACCAACAACTTTAGAGGAGCTAGATAAAGTCATCAAAATCTCACTAAATGGGAAAACCCCAGGTTTGGACGGCATATCCAACAAGTTTGATAAAAAAATGTTTGATTTCTGAACTTGACCCAGAAATCTTGAGATTTAACTCTGTTATTGCTTCTCATCATCTCCCTGATTCAATGAATGTTCTTGAATCGTATACTCTTGAATCTGGGCTTGGAAGATATACTTGACGACTTTGAACCAACAATAAACATGTTAACCTTGCTTTTGAAGGGTTGGGGTAAATCTTGTACATTTTATTATTGGGTAGAGTCTCTGAGATAAAGATGGCTATTATACAAAAATTTACCTATGTCCAACTTACAGTACTACACCTTAAGGTGCCACAGTCAGTCTTTAAATTCACTGACAAAATTATAAACAGCTTAATTTCTGATGGAAAGACCCAGAAACACTCTGAAGAAACTTCAGACTAAAAAAAAGTTATGGAGGGCCCCATTTCCTGAATATGAAGCTCTACCAAGAGGCTTTCAAGAGTGCACAAATAACAACAATATCCAAAAGCCGATCTGGGTGGATTTGGAGAGCAAAATAAATGCCACACTTAAAGCTTGTGACCATTTGTCCCAATACTCTACAGATATGTAAACTTGACAATATGAATTGCTTTTTTCAGGACAATATTCTACAAACATTTCAAGTTTTACAGAGTAGATATGATCTTGATTAGTGCTTGTGTTGCTGATGCTCCAGAGAACCTCCGCCTCAAACAGCAGACCAAGATGCAGAGCCAGGTTCACTACAGGGAGGACTTTGAGAAGAGTTAGTAACAACGTTATATGCTTCACCGAAAACTTTCCAATAATCCCATAACAAGTTGCTAGATTTTTCGCTATTTCCATTTTGTTTTTCATAGAGAATCGCTACAAGGGTCTAAAAACCTGCTAATATAGCTAAGTTGGCAACACTGTCTGCAACTACCCGCAACTTATCACCTCGCCCTCCCCACTACAATGGAAAGCAATCAGCTTTTGATACATTTTTAGCCTTCGATCTCCACTTCAGGGTGTGGTTAACCCCTAACAACTGAACCACAAGAAGCCCAAATCATAAAAACGGATTTAATTTAAAGGCAACTATTATGCAGAAACAATTAAATTAAAGATTAAGAAATAGATTAACGCAATTAAAAAACATAGCATGCTAAAAATGGCTGTAATTAATTAATCGCAATTAACACGATAATTTGACACCCCTAATCTTGATAACAGGGATTTTTGGAGATTTCTTCAATTGAGAGATTGCCTTTCAAAATTGTCCACAATCACCATGAAGAATTCAACACAGCTCACCTTGCAGACGTTATAATGTTCAAACAAGGACAGCAGTCCGACTTGGCATTGCTCCTTAATTCCCTTGAGCAAGGTCATGTTGCCATTGCCTGAGTCCAGCTCTATATCATTGTCAAAGGCGTTAGAAACTGCTCTGCCACAGAGCAACAGGTTGACCAACTCCTGATCAAAAAACAAAACATAAGCTTTAGGTCACATGAATTTTCATTAAAAGGAATTCATTCAAAGTGATAATTTATGCAATAACATGCGCAGATTACTTAACACAATTCGGGTCTTATAACAACAGTCTTTGAATGGTCTATTGTTCTCCTTGGATGCCGAAAAAGCATTTGACCGCACTGAATGGTCATACTTGTTTTTTACGTTACACAAGTTTGTCTCAATGAAAACTTTATGAATTGGATAAAGCTACTTTATACAGATCCCCTCTCTGCAGTGCTTACGAATGGGTTGCAATCCTCTAACTTTCAAATTTTTAGAGGTACAAGGCAGGGATGCCCTTTGTCACCCTTACTCTTTGCCTTGGCTATTGACCTACTTGCTAAGGCCTTCAGGACAAATGAAAACATGCATGGTCTCACTATGCACACTAGACAACAGAAGATTACTCTTTATGCTGACGAAGTTTTGGTTGTTTTGTCTCGACTGAACCTGAAGTATCTATTCCAACGCTTATTGAGACCATTAATATATTTAATAGTTTTTCAGGCTATAGAATAAACTTTAGTAAATCAGAAGTTATGCCATTATGTCATCTGAAACAGAAACCTAAAATTCCACTTCCTTTTCCATTTAAATGGCCGCCAGAAGGTTTTGTTTATTTGGGAATACAAGTAACACCCTCATTTGAACAGCTATACAAGGCAAATTTCCCACCCCTATTTGAATGTATGAGGTTTGACTTAAAGAGATGGAATACTCTCCCAATTTCTGGGATAGGCCGTGTCACCCTCCTGAAAATGAATATTCTCCCTAGGTTGCTTTAGCTCATGCAAATAATCCCAGTTATCTTCCTCCATAAGACTAATAAACAGTTGGTTCAGCTCCTTTCTTTGGTCTAAAATACAAAATTTAACGTGGTGTTCATTTGCGTATCATAGCTGACTGGGTGCAGGATAAGTCCACATCTATTTGGTTAAAAGCGGAAAGTTCAATGTCTAAACACCCTTTGTGCTTGTGTCAGAACATGAGTGTAATTGAGGATATTATTGTCAAATTGCTTTTATATTTCTGGGCACGGGAGGGAATGTGGGTCTGTGGGGTCATTTTAATTTATAAAGCACTTTGAGTCGCATTTATTGTATGAATTGTGCTATATAAATAAAGTTTGATTTGTGAAATCTTTTGTTTATTAGAATTTTTTTTTTTTTTTTAAAGTTTACTTGTACTAACCTTATTACAATCACCACAATTAAGCCATGGCATGCCATCAGAACATTGAAAGGCAGATTCACATCTGTATCACTCCAATATGTGATAACCCTGACTTCCACCCAGGATTAATGGACAATAATTTTCAGGTTTGGGCAGATAAAGGAATATTTGCTCTACACAATCTGCTGGAAGGTTCTACCATGATGTCTTTTAGCCAGTTGGAAAATAAATACGATATTCAAAAACAGGATATTTGCAAGTAAGAGTTTTTGTCATAAAGGATACTTAAATCCCTCAGTGTCAGGTTATCAGACGCCTAGAGAGACAGCTTTACTTGGAAAAATCTGACCGGTCTTATTGGCTTATTCTACAAGATTCTTAAGGATTATAACATTACAAATACTTCCTCTTTGAAGGGCTTATGGGAAAAAAAGCTCAATGTTGAGATAGCAGATTATGATTGGAATAGCGCTTAGAAAAATGCTAAAACAATGAATGTTTTTAACCCAGTGTGAGCTATCAGACTAAAGCTACTACACAGTGTTCGTATATCTCCCTCGCAACGTCCTAAATATAACCTTAAAGCATCTCCAGTATGCTCCATGTGTAAGATAGAAACTGGTAGCCTACAATACCACATTGTTTTTGGTCTTGTAGAGAAATAAAGCAGATTTGGCGGGTTAAAGGGCAGTGAATGAACAAGATTTTGTCTATGGACTGCAATGCAAACAGTTTATATTTATTACTTCAAATATCTGATATGTCCATCACTGACAAGTTTAAAATAAAACTTTATCAGATTCTTACTTTCCGTGCTAGATGGACTATTCTCTTGAAATGGGTTAAAGATAAAACTACATCAAAGGCTTTGTGGCAAAGGGTTAAACTTGAATATGTTGTGATGGACTATTTGACATGTAAAATTTATAGGAATGATAATGCCTTTCGCAAAACATGGGAGCCCTTTTTGTCATACGTTAGTTTGAATATCTCCACCATTATCACAAAAGGGTTGTTTCATAACTTGGAGTGCACTGCCACAAGTGGGACATTGCTTTATCACTTATTTTATATAACTTTATTTTTGAATACCTTTATTCAATGTACTTGCTCTGAATTTATTTTTACCCATATTGGTAGTGACTGTTTTTATGTATTTGGTTTTGAAGTTTTAAGTGATCTTTGTCCATTTGCTTTCTATTCTTATACTACATGTTGAAAACTATTAAATATATATTCAAAAAAACAAAACAAAAACCTGAGTGCAGTAGCCATGAGCTCCTATAAGTGTGGTTGTATGGAGGTCCATATCGTCCTTCACTCTGGAAAGAGAAAAAAAAAAGATAGTAGCCATACCATCCAGCTCATAGCGAGGTATACCAAACATTTTATTTAGAAGCGCAGCAAAGGGATAACATATACTTTTCAATGGATCGGGAGAGAACAGCTGAGATGGTCAGTAGAATGCATCCTAACATCCCTGTTTCATACTGTGGAAGAAAAAACAAAAAGAAAAAAAATACATGAAAGCAAAGAAGACCTGATAAGGAAAATTGGTGGTGGGGGGGAATGGAGAAAGGTGGTGATTCCTTCACCTGCTCATTATGTTGATGCAGAATGTCCTGCAGATCTTTGAAGTTATCCACAGAGAAATACAGCATCTGGATCAGAAGGTGTCCAGAAAACACACAAGAGCCATGAAAAAAAAAAGGCTTAACACAAGATAAAAGTAAAGAAAACAATAACACTGAGGCTTAAAGCAATCTGATTGGGTGGCTACAGCTGCAATTAAAGCACATGAAAGAACCAAATATAAAGTTATCCTGAGTGCTATCATCTATTTTTTGCACCTTTAAATTCAGCGCTATAATAAGAACTCATGTGAAGTTGTATTATCCACAGCTCTAGTACAAAGTTTGTATAAACTAATCGTGCACATGAATGTCATATTTAGTCTAAACAAGTCTAAATTTATAAATACCGATACAATTACCCCCTTGACCACAATTTTTTTTAGAAATCAACAAGCTTCTGGCATAATTCTGGTCAGATATTTGATCACTTGAAATAGTACAGTACATTTAAATTAACAGTTGTCTTGGTGTGGGCCCTGCTTTCCAGCATATATCATAAAGCTTTTAATAATGTAGAGGTCTAGACTGTTTTTAAGGCTTGGCGTAGTTTCATTTTTAATTGGAACATTTGATTGTGTCAAGTTTTAACCAACTAGTTGTTGGTGGAAAGTGGAAAATTAGTCACTCCACTTTGTGCGATCAACAGGTACCACTGGCAGCAAAACAACCCGACAATATAAGGCAACCACCACTGCGCTTGAAATATTCAGTCTGTCAAAACAAATCAATCTTTGCTTTTTTTAGACCATAGAGCTTTGGTGTACCTTTTCAAGCAATCCCTCAGACCTGTAGTGTCCAACTGGGGTGAAATGGTTTCTTTCAGAATTTCTGTTATAAAAAAACAAAAAAAATATTAAAGGAAAAGACTGCAAACATTTTTAAACAGTGGTCCATCTGGTGCAGCAGATTTATAGGACTCTTCAGTGATGAATGGGGTTGACAGCTGATGGTGATGTGAGCCCAGTTTGACGGAGACCCCTCATCTGACTCTGATATACTGAACTGATCTGACCTTAGACAACATATTCCCACAACTTGAGGTGAATACAAAAAGACAACAATGTGGTTTTGAGTACAGCGAAAAAAAAAAAATGCTTTACAGTTTAAAGCCTAAATAAGTAAGCTCAGGTTCCAGTAAATGTTATTTCATACTGCAACATACGGAAAATTAAAACATTTGCAGAGAGAGGCTTACAACATAAACAAACATATCCCCATTTTATAGTTTTGTTCTCTCACTTTGCTCAATCAGATGTGAATAACAGAGCCATAGATTAATGCATACTGTTCATTACAAAATTAGAAGATAAACAAGTGAGAAGAAAATTGCTCCACAATGCCGTCTTGATGTAGCTGACTCTAGAGCATTATTGACCTCTTTAGGGATTAACTTTCTTGACTGTTATCACACTTTCAGATATATCCATGTAAGATACAGGTATTTTAATTAATTAACAGTTGTAGTCTCACATTGCAACGATAGCTCGTTTTTCCTCCCCAGCCCTCCACAAAACTTCAGCCAGAGCTAAAACAAGACAGTGTGTTCTGGTGCTGTTGGATGGTCTGACTCGTCTGAAAACAAAATGGAAAGTTAGTCAGAACAAGCTGGTCTGCAGGTTCAATACAGATTATATTGATTTTATACAATAAACCGTGACTAAATTGTGTGCAGTTGTGAAGTAAAATGAAAAGGACATGTAGTTTCTCTTTACTTAATATAACATCAAGGTAGCTGGGTAGCTTTTTTATTTATTGCATGTTTAGAAGTGTTTGTCTTTTCATATGTATGCACAATGTACCACAGCAATTTCCTCATGTTGTGAATCTGTGCACACATTTGACAATAAAACCTTTCTGATTCTGATAAGACCTGATTCTGGATGCAGTTATAAAAATGGGATCTGAATAATTTTTTTTTTTTTTTAATCTGGTAATAAGCCAGCTAGAAATTATCTTAATATAGCCAGAATAAATAGTTTTATCTCAAAAAAGAGTCACCGAAAACTGACGCATGCCTGTATTTAAAGTAGCATGTAGTGCCCAAAGACTGTATTAACTACAGATTACATTGACTACAGAGCACCATTCTGGTGAAGTGATCTCTGGCTGTTGCTGAGTTGACCAATCCCAGATATACGCTCTCTGTTGACAGATAGTTAGAAAATGGGGCTCAACGGAGAGACTTTGCGTCGACGGATAATGGCGTTGTGTCAATCTGTTTCAACGTAGATGGAGAAGTATAAACTAGGATTAAGTCTAATTAGGACTCTGTGGTAACATTTTTAAAAAAAAAGCTACATTCAGATGCTCTCTGTGAAATTCGCCTAAAGTCTAGTTTATCCTTCTCCGTTTTGATGGAGATGGGTTGACGCAGCACCATTATCTATTGATGCAAGTGCTCTCCGTCACTTACACAAGGACGGACTGAGTAGAGCCCAATTTTCTAACTATCCGTCAACAGAGAGCATATGCCTGTGGTTAGTCAGAACGCTAGAATATCATACAAAAAGGCAAATATTTGACATGAAAGCGTACTTACTGATGGATAGTATCCGTGCTATCAGAGTTTTCAAACAGAAGCTTTTTTAGAAAAAATGCTTGAATTGATGCCAGAACTCCACAAGGACCACCCTGAAAAACAAAGAGTAAAAAAAATACACCAACTTATTTTCAATAGTTGACATGAGACTAGATCTGGACTAAAATGTATTTTAAATTATTGTGAGATCACCTTTCTCTGTACGATGCCATATCTGAGGTCATGTGTGTCGGAAAATGTAAAACCCTGATTCTTCCACTCAGTGCTAAAACAACTTCGCTCGGAGCCCAGAAGAACAGTTTTCAATTCCTACAACAAAAAAAGAAAAACGGCAAAAAAGCTGAAAACAAACAGAAACCTTCTCCTGCTTGTCTCGACATCCGGTTTCAGAAACCCACCGTGGCAGTGCGTTGGTCCAGCGGATGGCCTGCAAAGTCTACCTTTGAAACAGCTCTATGAACTGACACTTCTGGCACACCATCACTGTCATCAATATCATCTGAAAATGTAATAAAAACATGTATTTTAGCTAAACAAGTAGTCAAAAACATCTACAACATTTTTTTGGCTTTTTTTTATCTTCAGTGCTTACCTAATACCATCTCTGAAACATTGAGCTCATGGACATCAGGTCTGGTCTTTAATCTTAAAGAAACCGAAAGATACAAAAAGTTCTGATTATAAACTTCTGAAAACACTTTTACTAGTTTGAAAACAAACTATTCTTACAAGTGACAAAAGAGCATTCACTTCATTGTTTTTACTGTTCTTTGTCCTTTTCTTCTATAGCTGTTTTCTTCTTGGTTGACCTCTGTTGAAACAATGGACGCTAAATGTTCTTCCAAACTGGACTTATTTTTGACAGTCAGTTGAAGTCCATCCTGAGACTCGTTGCTTTCCTCTTCCCTGCTTAAGAAGAGGTGACACACTTTGACCCTTTGACTCTGCCTTTTTCTGTTAGATTCCTAAAACAAAAACAGAATTAATGTACAGAAAAAAATATCAGGAACATAAAATGTACAGGTTTCCCACAAGTTAAATACCTGAGGTAGTGGTCCAGCCATCATGCCTCGTCTGATACGATTAGCTTTGCTTCTCTGGGTGACCCCAGTGATTAAAATGTTATTTTCTGCCTCTCTTTGGGCAAAGTTCCCCTTTTTAGAAGGCATCGATGACTGGCCTTCTTGGTAATTTGTGTTATTAATTGAGAAATCATTAGGATTCAAGGAAGCGGGTCCGTCTTTTTTAGAAACAATTCCAAAATTAGTCACCTGAATGGTGCCTGTTTCTTCTAATTCAGACCTGTAAAAGTAAATTCCTTATAAGTAAAATAAAATGATTTAAATTAATTAAAATATTGCATGTTTCTAGCGGTGGAATACCTATGTTCTGTGCATTTTCTAGCAAAAACCGCTTGTGTGATTTTATCTGCTTTGGCTTCATTTATCATTGATGGTGTTCTTGCAGCGTATTCACATGCTGAGCCAGTAGTTTGGACCATCTGTAGAGAGTCTCCTGCAGTGAACTTTTCATGGTGTAACCGCTCAATGTGATGCTTCACAATAATTTCCAATAATGTTTTCAGAGGCGATTTCTGAACCTGCAATTATAGGCAAGTCAGTTGCAGACTATTTTGCCAGATATATATATATATGCATGTATGTTATTTATCATAATAGATTTACCTTGTTTTTTCTGTAGAGATCTTCAATGTTAAGAAACTGCTTCAACAGGGATCGGTTATTGATACTGGCTTGAGTGCGTGGATGTTCCTCATCCATACAGGCAATGGTCCTTTTCAGGCCCTGTGCAAAAAGGCCAAACAGTGCAGAGTTTTTGTGACCATATGCACAACGACGGCTGGATGGATTATTTATATACAGTATTTTACAGGATAAGCTCATTACAAAGGCCAGCTGGAGGTCCGTGTTTTTACAGTCTGTTGTTGCTTTTTAAACACAAATATCCCCTTACATCTTGCAAATGTCTTTTCATCTGAGCAATAAAAAAACTGTGCATCATTGCTTTTTCCTTTGATGTAAATTTGCCCTGACTGTACAGTCTAACCTTTTCTGTTTTCATATTTTTACCTCCAGGTACTATAACCTTGTTGCTGGTACACCTGAATTTCACCAATGTGGGACAGTAAAGGATATTTCTATTCTATTCTATTCATACACAAGGCCAATCAAACTCCTTACAAGCTATTTATGGTAAAGCTTACAAATCACCAAAAACGTTGGCACTTTAAGAATAACTGCATAAAAGAAATAAATGTTACAGTGCTGATTTATTTCAAATCTCATATTCCAATCCATCATCACTGATCGAGCAGATAATTTGTGACACTCCAAAACCTGGAGGTATCACTTATATTATGGTTTAGTCTGTCCTGATTTCAGAGAGTCAGCAGTTTCTGCACACCCCAGCTTTTTAGGGAATCTGTTCCAAAGTTGAGGAGCATATAAACGTTTAATGCTACCTCACCTTGGTTAGTTCTGCTCCTAGTAACACAGAGTAAGATGGTCTCTGATGGCACTATATGATATATAAAAGAGACTTATTTAGGCCCCAGACCATTTAATGTTTTTTGAACCAGCACAAAAACGAATAAATTGATCCCTTTTCAAACAGTGAGCCAAAGCAGTGATTTAAAGCTGCCGTATATGATGCATTTTCCTAGTATTTTTTAGGACTCTGGTGGATAGTTGGATGAGCTGCAACTACATGATATATTTTTTTCTTCTTACAGAGAGCAGGGGACTGTTCCAGAAAGCTTGATTAACTTACCATGTGGTAAACTCTGAAGTTAATTAACCCCAAACTTGTTTAGCCTGAGTATGTTAGTTCCAGAACACCTGATAAGAATCTGGTTAATCAATCTAACCCTGGTAAACCCTTAAACATAAAGACCCTCTCAATGGATCACAGAATTCAAGAGTCACAACGGAAACTAAAGATAAAAAAAGGGCAGTATACCTCAAAGTAGTGGAGTTGGAAGTAGTAATGCTGACGTATGAGGAATTCAAGCCAATAATTACTAAAACAAATAGCAATAAAGCTAAAGAAAGAACGTTGGCTTGGCAAAAAATAACAGTATGTGTGAGTTTAAAGTCTAATCAACTTTTTTTTGCTGATAAGCTGTATAAATGAGTGTCTATTAGTATGGTTTACATCTGTCTTTATTATTATTTTTTTTTTAATTTTAGTAAGAAAATATAAATTTTCTACAAAAAAAAAGAAAAAACATAAATGGAGTGCACTCTTCAGGTTACAATGTTACACAGGACTTGAATTTGAATAACAGAGCATTCCTACTGCCTCAGCCTTATTGCAGACATCAGCCTTAAATATACTAACTCATCAATCTTCATTTTTATTTATTCTTTTTCTACCCCTTATTCCCAGTTGAGGTCAAGTGGTGCTGGAGGATATAATGTATAATTATTTTTTTTCCTGTATGTACGATCCTTATTCAAAATGTACTTTCTTTTGCCACCAATTTGTTGAGATTACATTAATATTGTACATTGACTTAGACATATATTGACCCCTAACTTAATTAGATGCTCTCCTTCGGGACTCAAAAAACTCTTTCTCAAGTCAAAATGAAACACAAATAGTTTGTCCAAAAAGGTAAGATTGAAATCAAATAACTATTGGAGAGACGTAGGGCTATGAAGTATCTTGTGTGCATTATTCCTGTCATATAGCTAATCAAAAGATGGTTAAGGCCCGTCTAACTGATGGGGGGGGCAACCACCATCTCCCCTCACCCCAGCAGAGGAATTGGCTCTGTAAAGGCGACCAGTCGTTCATGGCTTTCCTGGGGGCACTACATCATCTTTCTTCCAGTGAACTTTGTTAAATGGATGTTTACAACATATAATAATATATTCAAATTAAATAACTATCATTGTTGCCAGTTAATGGCATTTTAATGCACTTAACAGTAATTATTGTTTCACAATGTAGGATTATTTCATTTAGCTGCATATAATGTGTTCTGTAATCTTATTTGAAATACCCTTACATGTTACTGATATGTTTGTGAAATAGCTTTTGATATTTCGTAATATGTAATGGGCTTTGTTCTACAGTTTCTGGTTGACCAAATTAAAGTTAGTTTGACAAAACATAGTATAATCTGTGCTTCAACGTCCAAAGGATGATCATTTAAAAGTTCACGCCATGCTCAGAACCTCTCTGGAACAAACTTAACCAGAACATAACCTGGTCCGGGTTATGTTAAATTGCTATGGTTCCCAACATACCTTGAAAGCTACCTCCGTTTTTGGAACCGAATGTTGAGGTTATCCACAACTTACCCTCAAACTTAACCGGTTATGTTACATAACCTGCTTTCTTCAAGGTTTCTTCAAAGCAGACAAATCAAATTTGAACGCTGGTATAAGATGGAACTAACCTTAAAAAGATCAGTTTCAATAACAACAAAATTTATTTTGTGGAATCCTTTTAGAGTGAAAAGAAGGCATGTGAAAGTCTGGAGGGGTATATATTCCTATTGGTTCATCAAGGAATCATATTCATACAGTCTTAATATTGCTCCAACCAAGAGATTTTCGGCGACTTTTGGAGTTTGGGTTAATGATTAGGGTTTTCTATTTCTTCAAGAAAATGACAGAAATAAAGCAAAAGGTATGCACAATGTCAAAGAAACGTGGTTTAAAGCTAACATGTCCCAAAATAACATCCATTTGTTAACTGCTGAGCTGGGAAGCTAACACTGGCTAGCTAGCTAGTTAAGCTAACGGTCTTCATATAAACAGTGAGTCCCGTAGAGACCCCAGTCTTTGCTGACTTACCTTCCTGCTCAGGTACTCCCGCACTAGGGACGAAGATACCTCTTCCACTGACGGGACCATGATAGGAAAAAGTGTGAAAAGCAAAAAGAAATTCTGGGAAAAACAGCTGAACTGAATGGCGGCGGTGGTGGTCTTTCTGCTCCGAAACTGCAGATCTTCTAATATGTGGATGGAACACTACTGAGACTAGATCGGCCTCCATGAGGTATTTTACTTTGGGTAAGGAGAATACATATCAAATTTGAGGTGATTCCTCTTTCTTTTTTTTAATTTATTAATTAATTTATTTTTGTTGTACCACAGACTGACTGCAACACCAGAAAGACTAGAGTGTGTTGATTTGTGTTACAGATCAGTGAAACTGCGCAGCTAGTTTTCCGTCCAAGTGTGTTACCATGGTGATGATGCCATCGCTCCGATGTTCCACGTGGTAATCGCAAAACCTTTCTCCTACTGATTGTTTACTCCTATTCTTAACTACTCTATATACAAATTACATGAATGTCTAGCTACTCTTCATGAACTAGCACTAGCCTATTTCACATTACAACAAAAAAAAACTCCAATGCGTTTTGTATGTTTCGGTTGAATACAGTAAAACAAAGTGAATGCTGAAATGGAACTTCTTTGCCAAAACTTCTGAAGTTCACTCAGTGTAGGGCCCCTGGGTATGGAAGTAAATCTGTGCCATCGGATTTTGACTTCGACTTTTTAGCACCATTTTTTTTTTCCATTGAATTATTTTACATAGAATTTTTTGAGATGTTTAATTTTTTGAAAAATGTAAAAAAAAAAAATGTCATAAGCAAAAAAAAAATCAGTGCTAGAAATTTGATGGCTTTTAGAATTCAAAGTCGGATTTAGATGCAAAAAAATAATAATGTGTGTTAAAAATTGGATGTAAAAAAAAATGTGTGTCCTAGCAGAAAAAAAGCACATGCTCCATGATATCCACAATGTTTTAGACATGTTAGATGATGTTCTTTTAGGTCAATGTACAGTGATTTACACTAAATCCCCTTCATAATGCATTCATGGCTGGTAAACTTTTAAACGGGATTTTGCGCCTTTCTTTTTGCCATTCTTCCACAAATGCCAGATTTTTGGAGCTAATTAATACTTTTTCTGTCAACCCCTTCCTCCTCCTGATCTCTGCACTTCCTCCAGAGTAGCGACTGGTATCTTGGCTCCTTTTCTAATTAATACTATCTTTTCTCTGTCTATACATTAAATTAAAATATAGCACTTGTTTGTGAAACATATGAAGATTGAAATATTATTTTAAAACTTAACCCTGGTTCAGAGCACTCCGACTTGTCTGGTTTGGTCTTTAAATGACTTTGCAAGACACTGTAAAAAGGCCCAGTGGTCAACTGTACAAAGCTTTCAAGTCATCCTTTATCTCTTTATAATTTTATTCCAATTAACTATATAGCCAGTAATTTTTGATTCAGTCTTTAGACATCATCTTTAGTTGTTTTTTTGTTAAATTTTGTTTTTTGTCTTGTTGCAGTTTTTTTCCATTGACTATAGGAGTTATTTATTTAGGTCTCTAAATCATGACCTGTGAATCTCTATGGGAGAAAAAGGCTCCTAAATTGGAATGATGAACCAGTTTTAGAAAAGCATGCAAAGCTTCACGTTCATATTAACGCCTTCTAATTTGGGCTCTTGAATGAAAACCCAAAAACGAACTTCTAAAGAAAATTATAAATGTACATAAGATAAATAAAAGATCTTTTCGTTGGGGCAGAATCCTGCTGAAAAAAAAAATGAAATCAGCACCTGTTTGACTAAGCGGGCAATAATCATGTATCTGGCACCATCATGCATAACAATGGCATAATCCTGCAGTTTTACTTTAAAGGCACAGTGTGTAATTTTCGGCCAGTAGGGGGCAGTGCAACCTAAATGATCACAAGCATGCGGCATCTGTGTCTTCGAGTAAGAAACTCAACAACGGAGGTCCAACTAGTGCTGTTTTCAAACGCTCAATTCCCTGAGAATTATCTATTTGCAGCAACATGACGAGCACATCAGTCTCTCTTTCGCCTCTTGGAACTAGCAAAGAGGTAAATGTATTTATGGCGAAACTTTTTTGCATTTTGAGGGGAAATCTATGTTCCGTGCGCTTTTTCTGTCCGGGTTCTACAGAGGACCTGCGCCTATGTATTTTAAAACTGATTTTTAAAGTCATATTTTACAATATCGCCAATATTTTGCAATTAATGTGCTTTACGTAATTATTATTACATATTATTTTAATGGCTATTTTCAAAGATGTACTGCAAAAACTACACACTGTCACCTTAAGGGTTAGTGATATCCACAGAATAAAAAGAAAACATCAACAGAAGAACAAACTTAAGCTTTCTTTTAAGAAAAAAGCTGTTTCATTTTGGCAATGATGTCTAACAACATTTTTCAGGACCATTTTTTGGTTAAATCCTGATGAGGCCTTTAAGATGGAGTATCTTTATTCTTAATTGTTGAAGAAATATTGTCAAAACACATTGAAGCTAATCTAGAGCAGTAGTTCCTAAAATTGGGGTGAAAGCTCCACTAGGGGTCATGAATATGTAAGTCTGGGGTCTTATGATCCTCTTCAACAAATTATCAGAAATGACAATGAGAAAGCCTGTGTATAGAGAGGTGGTAAAAGATGAAAAACAGGACTGTAAAATAACTAAAAGCAACATTTTTGGCAATATATCGTATTGTCCTTGTAAAACTAAAACTTGACTCTTTAAAAATACTTTTATGCCCAAGCAGGATTTGGGGTCGTGAACCTCTTGCATTTAAATGTCTGTGGTCAGAAGCAGGAAAGTCCGGGAACCACTGATTTAGTGTTTAAATCCACAATTATTTATAATTCAAAACAACACCCAATATCAATTATTAGACATATATATATATATATATATATATATATATATATATATATAATGACAGAAGTTCAACACAAGAATGATTTAAATTGATCATTAAGAGACATCACAATTATGCCGTTTTTTTATTTTATTAAAACTCTATTATATAATGAGACAAATAATCAAACTAGCATACCTTTCTTTAACTATCAAACAATGAAAGGTTGTTCCTGACGAATAAACAACTACATCTGAATCAAGAATTTAGAGAACATGGGGTGGGTGCATGACAAATATTCAACAATCAATTACTTTTGTCAGATTCTGCATATAAAAAGTAGGATGTACACATTAAAGTAGTTCTTGCAATGTGTGACGGCTGTGATGATACCTTGACAAGGGTTGCCTCTCTGTATGAGAGCAGGTCAATTTTCATTTGCTGTTGATGGAACTTGGAGAGTGATATTTACAATGCAGATCAACAGCATTTTGAACTAACAAACACTGTTAGAGTCTTGCGGCAATGAAATATTGGTAGTATAGAGTGACCCTTGGCAATGGAACACAAATCTGTCTTTTTTGGCACAGGTACAATGCATAATCCTTACACGTCGGGCATCTTTTTTTCTTGAGCAATGCGTAAACAACATCTTGATTTGTTGTGTGTGTGCGTGCATGTGCTGTGTATCCTTGTCTTAGGAATGCCAAGCATAATGTCCGTCCCTCTATCATTTGACCACAGTGGATGATGTTTTACATTGAAAAACAACAGGAAAAACTTTTCAACATGGAGGGGCGTCAGTAGTCATAAGCTGCAAGACAGAAACAGAAGAACTGTTATGGAAGTCTGCTCCCCCCCCCGCCCCCCCCGAGTTCCCGCAGAAGAGGAGCATGCGATCCACTTCATTGAGTGAGGTAAGTTCCAGGGAAAGATCCCCATGCAGGCATGCAGTCACACCAAAGTGGTCTTACTTTCTATTGTGAGAATGCAGGTACTTGCTGCTGTGCCCCTGCTGTTCACGGCCTTGCACATGTACTCCCCCTCGTCCTCCGGGAAGGTCTCCGGCAGGTAGAGGCAGTACGTCTCTCCTCTTTCGATATACTGATAGTCCTCACAGTCCTGGAGCATCTCTCCCTCAAACCACCAGGTGACCTCCGGCTTTGGCTCTCCGGTGATCTTAACGGTGAACCGAACTGGCTCAGAATCCACCACTGACTGGTTTTTGAGGGGCTTTTTGAACCACGGTGCCCCTGACCTCGCGTGATCTTCCTCATCTTCATAGGCTGCAGATCCATTGATGATGCTACCTTCATCCTCTCCATCATCCTCCTTCTTCTGCAAGCAGAAAAAAAAACAATTAAATTATCCTGCAGACGTCAAATGAAGCCCAAACTGAACCTCCTTCTCTTGTTGTGTAAGACACAGTAGTAGATATAGGTACATTTTGCAAGGCAGCATCAATCTCTTGCTGTTCAAATTGCATCCTCTGCAGCTTCTGCTCCTCTATCCTCCTCCGTTCCTCTTCCTCTCTGGCTTTGGCCATTTGTTCGAATCGGGCCCGCATGTCCACCTTCTGTTTGAATGGTGAGTCATCTGATCTAACTGGAATTGTTTCGCTTTCTTCCTCCTCAACCTGAAAGGCGCAGGGCATATGTACAGCAGGCAGCGTAAAGAGACATATAACATGTAATCATTACTGTGAGATATTAAATCACGTTAAACCTTTTCTGTTATAACGTCACCTTAGATTATCAAGATTTATAATTCCAAGTGATGAATGAAGTTTTTTAAATGTATTTCATTATAATAATTTGGTAGAACTTACATGATTAAATTCCACACACAAAAAAATTACCCTTCCATAAGTTTATCATACTTATTTGCTGGAATGTTTTGACCTTAACAGCACTGTTTAGTTTTTTTAGGCAGCCATGCTCACACATCGTTTTAGCTCTGCCCACAATTTTTTTTCTACTGGGCAGAGGTCAGGGCTTTAAGAAAACCACTCCTCAACATTCAGTATGTTTACTACGTGCACATCTAAATCAAGCTTTTAGCAGTAATCGGACTAATGGCTTAGCCAGAGTTGAGAGTCGTGCCTCAGATTACGTCACTCAGAAAATGGAATTAGTGAATGAAGTGTGTTTGACTCTGTGACGCTAGGTGGCGACCTGAGCCCTTTCCCAGTGACATTGTTTCCTTTCACTAGAGTCACACAGACGGTAAACAAATGCTAAAGTAAAAGGAGCAAAAACAGGATATGCATAATGAGCAAAGAAATAGACAACAGCAACGCTGCAGTGCAGTAAGTACTGCACAGTTACAGTTATTGTTTCTGCTCGGTTAGTTGTTGTTGTCCCTTCTTCCGTTGACTCATCATCACTTCCTGAAGGGGGACGGCCCAGGCTCCCAGTAGCTTGGCTTTGCCTGACGGGCCTTTACATGCAGAGAAATTAAATTTTCCAATCGCGTTAACCTAGTACCTCATCCCGATTTCTCACACTCCAGTTTGGTTTGACTAAAGTCTAGCTAAGGTGTACACATACGTTTCAAAAGTCTTATTTCAGTCAGACTAAGGCTATGTTCACACTGCAGGTGAAAGTGCATCAAATCCGACTTTTTTGCCCCTATGCGACCCATATCTTATCTTTTTCTGGCGGTCTGAACGGCGGTCTGAACGGCGAAAATCCGATTTTTTCAAATCTGACCCACGTCACTTCAGTATGTGGTACTGAATCTGATACATATCTGATGTTTTTGAAAGCAGCTGAGGTCTGAACGGCCATGTCCCTTTAAATCCGTCTTTTATTACACTGACATGCTGTCTTGTGTCGGTGACGTCAATAATCAGCGTCGGAGAATACACGGACGTAGCAGCCACTGCTCCAAACAAGGCGATTGTTAAAGCACAAGCTCTCCTTTTTCTTGTGGTCATTCTTTCTCTAATTTATTTGTCAAAATTTCATTGGTTCCGACTTTGCAAGAATTGATAGACTGCTGAAAAAACACTTACATCTGTAGCCGTCAGTTTTACTTCCGTAAACAGAGCGCGTTTTCTTTAATGTACTATGGTGACATCTCATCTTCTTCTGCGCATACGGGCGCTTTGGAGCCGTGAAACGTTCACACAGGAGCGCGTTTGCTGTTGCATTTTATCTTTGGTGTAAACAACCATACAAAAAAATCGGATTTGATCAAAAAATCGAATTGAGCATTAAGACCTGCAGTGTGAATGTAGCCTAAGGCAATAGTTCGACTTTCTCTTGCTACATGTAAACGCACTGACTAACTCTGTTGTCCTTTAGTCACTTTGGGAAGAATCTGTAGATATGTCAGTTGGAAGAATTATTTGCATAAACTATTATATGCTAAATTACTTGCCTTAAAATACATGTACAGGTATGCTTCCATTTTACTCAAATGTTGTGAAATGAACCTATTAGAAGATTACAAAGATATGCAGATAAGCTTTCCCAAGTTATTTTAAAAGTTTTTCCAGGTGCAAATGTCATTGGCTTGTTCTTCCACAGTTTAACTAATAACTGTTAAATGATATATTTAACTATTTGGTTTATCAGTTAATGAAAGCTGACATTTTTTATTTTATTTATTTTTTTGTGTTTTAAACCCAAAAACTGGATTTCACGTTTATATTTTTACAGGAAGACATCTAGGACCATTTTAGATTTTTAAGGACCCTAAATAAGCAACATTTTCATTTAGCATTCAAACCATTTTACCTCCTGGGCCCTCTCAGCTTCTCTCTGTTTAATTTCATCATCTATGGCCTTCCTCCGCTCTCTTTCCGTCTCTATCTTTTTCTGGATCTCCTCTTCTGTAAGCTGCTTGATTTTCTCAAATTTGGACTTGAGGTTTTTGGCCTTAATGGAGCAAGTTTTCCTGAGTTTTGTCAGCTCTTCGTATTCTTTGCTTATGACGTCTGAGCTTTCATTTATTTCCTCCTGTAAAATAGCAGCACAAATTAAATGTTTTATCACAACAGTTTACAGTTTTTTTCTGTCCAAATTACTAAAAGTAATCTAAAAAAAAAAACAAGTGCAGAGCAAGGATTACCTATGTGGATGTCATATTCACAAAAAGCTCTTTTAATTAAATCTAAAATATCAAACTTTAGGTGCAGAGGTATCTAAAACAAATGTAGACTTCCACAGGAAAGATTAAATTAATCCACTTTCAATTCATAAAGACATACCTCTCCCATCTCTTTTCTGAGTTGCTCAAATTCCTGCTTTTCCTGCTCCAGTTTCTTTTTGCGCTCCTCAGCTTTGCGTCTCCTCTCAGCCTCTTCCTTTTCTTTTAGGAGCTCCTCAAAGTTGATCTCCAATTTTCTGGGGTGCAGAGCCTCCTGAGACTCACTCTTCACCATGACTTCATCATCTTCCAGCATCTGAGAGAACATCACATACAATAATGTCACATACAATATATGCACAACATAAATAGTCAGATGTATTCCCACTTTACATATAGAGTAGGTATGCATCCTGTTATTATGCTGCAGGGAGATTCAAATGTTTTGGGGTTTTTTTTACCAACAAGTTGAGACTAAAAAATCCTTACTGTTTCATCTCCATATGGAGATTTCCCTGATCCAGGATTGGGCTCTTAAAGAAATTATTTGGACATGGTAACAGTAGCACATACATATCATTTGAGCCCATTAAAATCATACAAAGAATATACATGTAAGTTCAGAAATTTACACACACTCATGTGGGTAAGTCAGAATAACTTGAGGGTTTTAATAATGTATTTGTACAAAAATATTATTTTTATTAATAATACAGCATCATTTCATCCATTTCTTAAATGCATTATTATCACTTGAGAATTGGATCCTCAGCATGATGCTCCCACCACCTTCATATCCACGTCTTTGTAAACTTCTTACTGAGACCATGTCAGCGCTTTGGCTGAGCTCTGATTTGTCAGTAACAAGCCCAACACACAAGCTGTAAAATTTGGTCACTGGGTCACTAAGGCTCACCATGCTCTTTCGAGCCTCAGCAAAGAGCCTCTTCTCGTCTTCCAGCCTCTTCTTGGCCTCCTCCTCTGCTTTCCTCTGCTCTTCCTCGCGTCTCTGCCGCTCTAGATCCTCGAAACTGACGCAGATTTTTCCAGGTTCGCTGCCCTCTAGGTTCAGCAAGGCCATCAGTACTTCATCATCTCCATCTATGTGCTAAGAAAGAATACAAGGTAAGGGAAGTCTACCTATTATAACCTCTTCAATTCCTCTGTGTTTTCCCCCCACAATTGTTTCCTCTTATTTATTCATTTTTTGGTGTGTGTGTGTGTTGGGGGGTTGCTCTGTAGATTTATTCTACTGGTGTTTGGTTTTTGTTTAATTTTGATAATTCATTTTAGATATCTTAAAGGTCAGTTAAATTTATCCTATTTTTCCCATGAATGTATTCTAATCTCTACTAAAGCAAAGCACCTGCCCTACATTTCATGTATGTGTTTGGCGATTTCTTCCTGTTGAATTGTTTTATACCTTATCACCTTTCCAGTATTAATTAGGCTATATAATTAGGATTATAATCGACTAGGATCTACGATTGGACTGTAATGGAGAAATTTATCTTAGATAGATAGATAGATAGATAGATAGATAGATAGATAGATAGATAGATAGACAGATAGATAGGAAATTAAAACAATACTATACCATGCTCTTTCTTGCTTCAGCAAAAGCTCTTCTCTCATCCTCCATGCGTCTCTTAGCCTCCTCTTCTGCTCTCTTGCGCTCTTCTTCAACCCTTTGTCTCTCTAGCTCCTCGAAGCTCAGCCTTAGTTTTCCAGGACGAATTTCCTCTTTGTCTTCCTGATCCTCTTGATTGATTTCCTCATCTTCTTCCTAATGAGATATAAATTATTAAGTCTGTTCAGCAGCCCTTAAAAGAAATGAAAACTTTAATTTGGATTGCTTAAATAACTTTAATTATTGCTGACTGTGCTGAATTTGAGATTTTAGCTATGTGAATTTATGTTTAATTATAAAAATTATACATCTGTTTGCATAATGAATGTTATTTGTTTACCATTCCCTGTTTGGCCTCCTGAAAAGCCTTCTTCTCCTCCAGCAGGCGTTGTTTGGCTTCCTCACCAGCTTGCTTCCTCCGCTGCTCCTGTCTTTCCTTTTCCAGCTCCTCAAAAGTCAGCTTCAGCTTTCCAGGAGTCACCGACACCCTTTCCGAAGATTTCTCCTCTTCATCCTTACTCAAATAAAGAAGACTGTTATACCCACTTTCACAGTGAGGCATTAAAAGCAGTTTTGAAAAGCTTTTAAAATCTACCTCCTGTGGAACAATAGAGCGTCGCTTGGCTTCTCTAAAGGAGCGTCTGTTTTCATCATACCGTCTCTTCTTCTCCTCCTCGACCTTTTTCCTCAGCTCCTCCTCTCGGCTTTTCTCAATGTCCTCAAAGTTCATTTTTATTTTGCCTGGTGGTCTTGATGGCTTCGCGGGAACCACCCGTATCAGGATTGTGTCATCTCCTTCCTGTGAAATAAAAAAAATAGTGAAAAGTTTGTGTGTGAGAAGGGGACAGAGCTACTGTCACCATTTACAGTGGGTCAGTTTGAGGGTGAGGGGTGTGAGTCTAAGATAGCAGAGTCTAAAATAGTCACGGGGGGAAGTCGAGAGCAAATGTAGACGGCAGGAGGTGTGGGAAACAGTTGGCATGCATGGGCTGTCTACACCTGGCAGCTCTCTTCTAGTTAATTCTAGATTAGTTAGATCCTGTTTGTCTAAAAGAAAATGTTCAAGACATAAGTTGTAAGTAAAAGTTTTAAAACAAGTAATAATCTTGAAATTTTTCTTTGAACAGAACAGGGACATTAATTTTAAATTTTTTACATATTTAAAATAAACTTCATAAGTTTTTCTTCATTTATTGATTTTTTTCTATGCAGGAAAATATTTCTACACTAATTAATTACATTTGTGGAAACTGAAACTTCTCTGATACATGTTTGAGTTTTTAAAGGAGTCTAATTCTGTTCTAATAAATTGGAACAATGCATTAAATATAAGGGCAAATTGCATTTCACTGTATTTGCCACTGATTTGTAGCTCTACCCCTTTTAACTTTTAAAAACAACGTTTTTTTGGTAGGCAAGCTTGACCTGGTATCAGCCAGATCGAGCCTACACATTCTCCTGAGTTTGGAAACTTCCAATCTCGCGAGAATCTATCTTGCAGAGCAAGGATAGGGCTTAGAAAACAAAAAGCAACCAGCTGATACATATACATGCATATACACTCACAATTGTTAACGTTTTTTCCAGATTACAATTTACTCAATAGGCCTAACAATAACACCAGTGCGTAACTTTATGTGATACATTAGATTTAGTGTGACTATTAATGAAAATAAAAATAGATCACCTATAAAATATATTTCTACACTTTTTATTTTACAATCAACATAATAAAATTAATGTTTTTTGTATACATTGTAAGTTTCCTTATCAAGAAAAAACTAAAAATAATATTTTAGATAAAACTGCCCTTTTTGTTTGAAATATATTGCAAATAAATTATATAATAACAAATGTAAACAAAAACAGAATTCAATTTGACACAATACTCTACAATGCAAGACTATAGTGTGCTTTATTAGACAGTATGATGCTATACACTGTGATACAATGTAATATAATACAATGTGTTTTAGTACAATCTACACCAGGTGATAAAATTTGAGACTACAATGTGATGTAGATAATGTAATATACTATCAAAACCATAGCATAAGATAGAATACACTGAGATGTGTTATGATGCAGTTTGATGTATTTTATTAGTATGGCAATACTATAAAATAATACAATGCTGTAAAATGCAATATAATATGATTAAAAAGTACAATACAATTTGAAGTAATATAAATGAGGTGCCCTATTTTCTCAGCGTTGCACTTAACAGTAAGACAGAAAAAATATATACAGAGCACGGTAAATGCTGTTACACTTTCCTTCCTTAACAAGCAGAAAAAGAGTAATTAATTTTTAACCTGTATAAAAAAAATACTGATGTTTACCCTGTACTGTACATGTAGGCTTGTTTCTTGTCTGTTTAAATGCAAGGAATCAGACAGATCTGACCCCATGTCAGCTGCACAAGTGTCTTTCCAATTTCTCCATGGACGATTTTAGCTTCTAATTCAATTAAGCACCAACGATGTGGGGAGGTGCAGGTGAGGAGGAAGCTGGTACCCTGGGAAATGGGTTTACACATAAAAGTCACACAAAAAACAAACCTGGGTTTCTTAGATGAAAGCGTTCATTTTAATGTTGAAACTACCAGTTAAAGACTAATATTGGGGTGCTGTTATGGGCCATCGAAACGCTAACAAATTGAAACCAGCTGCAACACCTAGGTGTTGATTCACCATTATCTTCTGTACTCTTTAAAGCCTGAGCAAGCGGTTGGAGCAGAGCAGCAGCTTGTGGTCCCCCTAGTGGAATTGTTACGTTACAAAAGCAGTCTGTTTTAGAGGGCATTTTAGTGTCTTCTACAGATTTGAATGCAGAAATACTCAAAAATGCAATTTTGAGCTTAATTTTTTAAGATACGTCATCTAGTAACAGAAAAATGCCACAAATACAGGTTACCGACACAAAAAAAACAAGAAACTAAAAAGCTAATTTGATGGAACTGAAAAGCCAAAACAGTTTTTATTTAAGTAATTAATTATGCTGATTTTTTTTTTGTTGAAAAGTGGAATACATTCAAATTCCCTCATGATTTTGCACATGTTTGTTTTGCCTAGCAATCAAAATTGAATCCACTGTTTAGAAATATTTACGTGTATCTCATTGAATAACTACTTATTCAAGTATTGCATGATCTGACGTTATCGGACCTTATCTTTTTGTCAAGTAAAAGCTCCAAAATGACGTTTGTGATTTTGCACCTTAAACAAAATTGAAATAAAATAAAAAACCTAATTTACAAAATAATATTTTTGCAGTTAAGTGAATTGATTAGTGCGTATGAGTACAACTCTCATTCATTGGAGTAGGTCTTTAAACGTCTGCATACTCAGCCATTTGTGGAAAACTTTAAGTTTTATCTCCTAAAAGGATTTTAATTAGGTTGGAAAAATAGTCAGTTAGTAACAAAATTCCCTTTAACATGTAGGATAACTTTCCATACAGTAAACTGAGACTTAGTGTATCGATTATGTCTATATTAATAGTATCCCAATAAAGATTTCCAGTTGTTACTCCTGCCAGCTCTGTTAATGTCATTTACATTGCACTAAAGCAGAATTAGGGCACTGAGATGGCAAGTAATTGCCTGTAATTACCTATTTGGCACAATAATACTTACATAAGCCTTTCCCAAGAACTTAGCATTAACAATCATATATTCTATGTATAATAATTGGAAATCTTTAAATTATTTACCTCAAATCATTTCCCAAACATGTGACACATTGCACACACTGACAGTTCACAGTCTGAACAGTGAACAATGCTACCGTTGGGTCTCAGACCTATATCTGGCCCCTGCCAACTGTTCCCGTCTCAAAAGCTACTTAAAATAACTGTTCCAAGTGGCAGTTGTGGATTACCTCAGTCTTTAGAGACAAAGGTACGCCATTATCACCATAAAAGCATGGCTGAACCATTCACACAGGCTGTCATGCTTGTCAGTAAGATATCAGAGTCGTTACAAGCGGCTAACTCTAAGATCACTGACCTCAGCAGCTTTCTGAGCCAGTTCCTTCTTGATTTTGGCTTTCTCCATGTTGTCCTGGGCCTCTCTCTTCTTCCTCTCCACCTCCATCCTCTTCCTCTCTTCTTCTTGTCTTTGTTTCTCCATTTCTGCAAACTTCCCTTTCACACTACCTGGATAAATCATACAGAAAGACACAAGACTTCAGGCTATCCCCATCTCCCTCATTGTTCTGTCAATAGTTACATCCCTCCGTGCGTCTTACCTGTGATTTTGGGGACGTAGGACTTTTCCACTTTTTTTGTTTTCACTTCCTCTTCCTCATCACTGGAAGCGAGTAATTCCTTTATCTGCGGTAGATCAGAGAGATAGAGAGAGAGAGTGGTGAGGTTAAGGTTTAGCTGGGATCATCTCCTCTGCCACTCAGAAGCCATACTGGTCCCAGCAAGAACAAGGGCCAAGCCAAATCTCTGCTAATATCAGGGTCATGTGGGTTGCTATTGGACCTCTGATTGGCCCGCTGCACAGATAGGGGATGAGCGTAGGTGTCCAGGCCTGGCAAGCTCTTGCACGACAGTCCACAGAAAGGTTTTTGTGTCTGCTTATCACCACTAATCCACTCACATAATGCATTGCTGCCTACGTTCTACTTCTCTCAGACTAGAAGAAATTCTTGATCTCTGGTTTTACTTTGCTCATTGCCGTAGCTCGATTTCATATGAAGATGCCTTAAAAAATATATTTATTTATTCTTTAGAAAAATATGGGATTTTCGTTCTCATTCTATAATTGGGGCTGCATCATTAAATGTTTGCACAAACAACTAATTTCATTTTTACATTATTTGTATGCATATTTTCCTGCTTATGTATAAATTCAGATTTGTACTGGGCTCAATAATTTTTAAGAGACCTTTTCTTTGCACTACAAGAGAGAGCCATATTTTAGTGTTATAAAAAAATAAGTTCAATCAAGAACTGTAAAGGTTTTAATCAGTTTCATAAATTCATTAAAATTGCTTGAAAGTCTAAAAAGTTAAAATGTGAAACAGAAGTAAAGACTTATATTAAACCTTAATTAGTGCTTAATAAATTAAACATTAACTGCATAAAAAAACGAGAAAGAATGAACATCAGAAGTCAATGCATCTGAGATTAATGCCAGGCTGCTGCTTCGAAACATTCAAAATGTATATAGTTGCCAAATAGTCTGGGAAAAGAAAAAGAAGAGAAAAAGGGGAAAAAAGAAAGGTTGGAATTGTTTTAAAAAGAAAATTTTAACCCTGATTTAACAAATAGCCAATTAGATGTCAACCTTCAGATTCCAGAATTTCAGTTTATATTAAATTTCAGCATTAAGCTGTGTTAATCCTTATGACAAGCCAGAGAATAGAAAATAACCCGATTTAACAATATGTCTCTGCGAAAACATTCAAAAATAAAACTGTTAAAATGAAACTGATGCTTGGAAAGTTTTTTCAGGAGTTGGCCAGATAGGGGCCTTTTCTAATTCTGGGGTGGCAACACAAAGCCAGGAGGCAGAATTATGTCATCCTGGATAAAGGGACATCTGGGCCAGGGTGTGAGTCTCTGATGGACACTCAATACTGGTGCAGTGCAATAATCCCCAAAATTCGGCTTAAATAAATAAAGGTTGCAGCTTCTTAAATGCCATTTTTTCTGTATCCAAATCTGTAAAAATATAAGCACAAGACAAATAGCAATGCAACTGTGCCACATGACCATTTTTCAATTTTTGGAATAGATGAAGGAACAAATATGGTGTTTCTGAGTCAAGATAAAAAAAATCTCTTTGAGAATTATCCGAGAGGCTCTTATAGATGCCTCGTTTCTTCTGATAAACAAATGAAACTAAAAAGCTAATTTGATGGAACTGAAAATCCAAATCAGTTTTTCTTTCAGTAATTAATTATGCTGATATTTTTTTGATTTTTTTTTAAGTGGAAAACATTCAAATTACCTCATGATTTTGCACACATTTGTTTTGCCTGGTACTCAAAATGTCTTTGAATCAAATGTCTACAAATTTTTAGGTATATCTCATTGAATAACTAGTTATTCAAGTATTGCATGACCTGACATTATCTGACCTTTTCTTTTTGTCAAGTAAAAGCTCCAAGATGACGTTTGTGATTTTGCACCTTAAACAGAATTGAAAAAAAACAAAACCTAATTTATAAAATTAAATTTTTGGAGTTAAGTGAATTGATTAGTGCGTATGAGTACAACTCCTGTTTAGTTTATGATTCAGGGCATAGACTGTATGATATAAAAAAAGGAAAACCAACACAAATAAAAGCTGAAGAATTATAAACTTTAAAAGGGGTGTTAAATGTGATCATGAGTATCAAAAACAGTGTAACTGGTGCTGCAGCGCTTTGGATTAAAGACTAGATTCTCACTCAGACTGGCCGCTTCATCACCTCCACCATGCCCCATCATGCCATGCAGATCACAGTCGGAGGTTAGTGACATTTTTCTTGCTTTGACCTGTTGCTTTTTGCGATTCCACTCCCTCTCTTTGATGTATTGATCCTTCCTCTTCTGCTGTTCATCCCTGTTCCTCTGTCGGCTGCGCTCCTCTCTGGCTTTCTGCATGGCCTCAAACTTGTTCGTCACGTCTCCTTTGTTCATCTTCGGCACATAGCTTCTGGCCACTGGCTTTCTGGACCTCAGGAGCTTCTATGGTTTTCATAGAAATGATTAACAGCTATGGGTAAGGTTCTACATTTATATTGAGCACAATGGCACAATCTTGCATGTCCATCTCCAGTGTCTTACCTCTTTCTTAAAAGCCAGATCAGACTTGTTCTGTGTGTCATATGTTTCCTGCAGTTGATCCTCACTGTCCGAGACACCGTTGACATTCTCGTTTTCCGTCTTTTGTTCGCTCTCCTCACCATTTAGCTGTTTTGTCTCAGCCTCACCACTTTTTTGATCGTTCACTCTGTGAGTTTTTCTGTCTTTTCTCTGTGATGTCTCGTCACTTCTCTCCTCGGCGTCACTGACCATCTCATCATTTTCTTCCTGTCTCATTTCCTCCTCTGAGTCTTCCTCAGCGCTCATGCTGTGCTCGTTGTGGTGTACATCATCTTTAGCATCATGAGCATCGACAGCTGTAACCTGTGCCACCTCAGTCATGTTTGTGCCACAATGACAAGTTGACAGACAGGGTTTGTTATAATTGAAGCTGCAAACCAAAAAGAGAGCGAGCCATAACTGAGCAGCAATTAGCAATTCAAATGCAAACATATTATAAAAATTAATTTGCAGAGTAATACAGAATATTTCTAGAATAAATAATTGTGTTCTCTATTTGTTTTTTGTTTTTATTTAGCTCTATACTTATGTTTATCTATCCTCACTGTTGAAACCATTGACAGAGCTGCTGCTATTAACTGTAATCTTTGTTTTTCTTTGCTGTAGAAAGTACACCTGACTAAAGGTTGCTGTTTAACAGTGTTTCGTTCTTGGAATATGCCATTAATGAGCTGCTGCCATAAACAATTCCTCTTCTAACTTCCTCTTTTTCGCATAAAGTATTCCTTACTTAGTGCTTCTAGCTTTGTCTTCTCTCCCAGTAGTTTGCAGCAGATGGTCGTTCTTACTGAACCTTTAGTTCTGCTGAAGGTCTCCTTTTGATAAGAGGTTGGGAATCCTCTCTACTCTCACTTACTGCATGTTCAGAATAAATAAAAAATGCTGGAAAGTTAAAGACTCATCAGATGTGTTTCCTTTGATAAATCACTTTTTATTGAATGATTAACTGATTTAGAAAGTTTCCTGTTGTAACTAAGATTGATTAGACTGTAGCTATATATAGTATTTTCATCTGAATTGAACTGTATCGTTGGATTATGATGGAAATGTTTGCATATGATTAGGAATGACCTGTAATGTTTACCCTTTTATAGTGTCATGAAAGGATTTTTGGTATGAATTATCCCATAAAGTGACATACTCCATAAAAAATATGTACACTATTTTCCTTCTGCTTGTGTTGTTTGCTGCTGCTGATAATCAAAATAAATCATGTTTTCTTAAAATTTTGGCTAAAATCTTAATTATATTGCTGATTTTTAATTGAATGTACTTTTCACTGCTTTATCTTTACACCACAGTTTACTTTTAAATATTTTATAACTAATAAACAGCAACAATTCAATATTATTATTCCAAAAGGTATTGTAGCTTCTGGCCAGTAAGATTGTGTTTTTCAAACCTAATAAAATTCAAAGCAGTTTGAGGCAAAGTGAGCCATTCTGCTCCTCAGACAGTCGAGAAAGAGTGCAGTGAAGGCCTGCTGACTATTTAAAGCACACTTATGCACCCGGAACATGTGATCATGGCTATTTCTGATGAGTGATAGGCAGTGGGACAAACATCGAGTTGGCACCCACATGTCGCCCAAAGGACCCTTCACAAAATGGCCAGACTCAGAGCACGACAACTTGGTCAACAATGGGGACTATTAGTCATCCCACTTTAAATGGTTGCTGTTTTATCAGCATCCACAAATGCTTTTTTCATTCAGATCGGATGATCTTATTTGTAGTGTGTAGTAACACAGCGAGCAGTTTGAGGAATGACTATTGTCTACAAGGTGTGTTTAGGATCAACTGTGGAAGACTGCTAGGTAGTTTAGCATCACACTCTAATTTAAATACACCACTTCTTAGAAAGAAACTGAAGTTACTCAACCTGGATACACATAGTGATCTTATACATGTTTTAATTCTAGGTAGTTCTAAGTGTGATGAGTTTTTGAAATGAAAATTAGAGCAAAAACAAAAAGGGCTCATATATGTATTACCATTGAGTCTATAGCACTTGATTTTCCAACCAGACGATTGCGAGGAGCTTAGCCCGATAAATATGAGATATTACCTATCGCTTTCCTAAAGTATGATGTAATTTGGAGCTCAAATTTACTGAATCATAGTTACATAATATATCAAGTCAACTTCCAAACTAGAACCAGTCTGGATTTTTTTATTGACCAAACAAGAAAATAAACTTATCTCAAGTAAAGTGTAATCGACAAACTGAGTAAAATGCTTAAAGTCTTCAAAGTAAAGCAGTTCCAACTGGAGGAAATTGTGCTAGCTGGAAAATTTTAGTTTCAACAGGTGCCTCCCTATTTTTATACACAGCTGGCACAAGAATTCATGGCCAAAATAAAGGAGTTTGACACAAGTTAGTTACACAAAAAGAATAAAGTATAATTTGAACTATAGTTTCTGTTGGTCTTGCATTGAGTGCATGAGGGGAATTATTAAAAGTTTAATTTACCAAAACACAGCAGGCTTAAAACAAAGAATTATTAAGTAACAATCATTTAATGAGAAGTGATTTAAAAAACTTTTTTTATTCCATCTTTATGAGCATCTACACTTTCAAATTATATAAAAAGAAAATGTTTTACCTTTTGATGCGCTGTTGTCCCTGAAGTTTTGATTTAAAATCCTTTTTGTAAATGAAAACTCAAAGCAGTAAAGTTGGAGCTATGAGAGTATCGGTAAAGTGTGACCACTGTCTGAAGAGACTCTACTGGCCGCTGGTTGGGGGTCAGTGAGGCGTTTCCATAAAAGTACCATTACTTTCTGCCGGATAATGCGGAAGCCTGTTGCACGTTCAGCTGTTGCCCAGCCCACACGTCTGCACACTCGCACCACACAGGCCTGTCCTGGTTATTTCACAGCAGAATGAAAAGAAAACTGTTCTTTGTATTTATCTTGTTAGTAACAGTCACTTGCAGTTTATCAGGACTAACTGGACTGTTGCTTTTTTTAACCTACAGACCAACATGAAGTAGCACAACTGTGAAGAGGAAAGGAAAATACCATTTTAAGTATTGTTGTTGTTTATCAAACTTGGAAAATTGTGTTGTACATTTATACTTCGCCTCCTTTGCTCTTATTCATTCAAATGAAATTTAGTGCGTAGCCTTCGGATATCAGTTAAAATAGTTGTCCATCTGTGTATAATTTCACCTCAGTATAACTCTGCAGAGAACTCTGAGAGCATTTTAGTTGCTAATCAGAAAACATTTGGATTTGCTACTTGTTTTGGTGCTAAGTGCTATTGGCAATAAAAATCCTTTCCAATATATTTCTCTCTATGGGAGATATGTAAGTGTAATGAGCCACAGTGTTTCAGAAGGGCTTAGTTTGTAGTTTATTCTAGCAATTTTATCTGAATTATATATTTTCATGCAGCCATATTGGATACTGTACTCAGGATGGCTCGGTGAGCTCAGGCTTTTCCGGGTGACTTCGATATTAAGAGTTTTTATTTTTGTCATTTTCCATACTGGGAACTTGAAAATCTGTTTTTTAGAGTATAAAGAGAGCACAAGTGAAAAACTCTGAGGTTTGTTAGCTAAACTTTTTTGAATCAACACTATCAGGAAGATCAAGGAACACGCCAGACAGGTCAGGGGTAAAGTTATGTTGAGGTTTAAAGCAGGGCTGGGTTATAAACAACTACCATTATCCGATCCATCCATCCATCCATCCACTTTCTATACCACTTATCCTCAAGGGGTTGCAGCTGGCTGTTGCCTATCTCAACAGTCATGTTTTTGGACAGTGGGAGGAAGCCTGAGTGCCCATAGTGAAAGACTAGATACACAGGGACAACATGCAAACTCCATTATCCCAAATAATTGTGAACCTACCAATACTTGCTCGCTCACCTAAACTGACAGGCAGAGCATTACACATGAACTCTGCCAACAGGCCCATGGTAACTTTTGGGAAGTTGACTATTAGTCATGCACTCCATAAATCTAGTCTCTATGGAAGAGTAGCAATAAAAAAGTAATTGTTAAAAGTAGCGTATGCTTAGTTTGCACTTTGCCACAAGTCATGGAATGACCGCAGAAAGTAACTAGAAAAAGGTGCTTTGTTGGATCTGATTGAAAGTTTCCTTTTTGCCTTTATAGACTATTTGTATCAGACAGGTAACACTGCACATAATCCTAATTCCTGAACACTCCTTCCTCATTGCGAAACATGTTGTTGTTGGTTGTTCTCCTTATGGAACAGGAAAGCTGGCCAGAGTTGCTGCAGCCATAAAACCTGTTCAAGCAGGAGTCTGCAGCTCCAGTCCTCGAGAGCTCCTGCCTTACAAATTTTAGATGCACCCCTTCTCCGACACATCTGAATCCCCTTCAGCCGGTCAATATACCTGAACAAACAGACAGATCTACAACTGAATAATTTAGACCAAACTATAGTCGTACACTAGAATAAACCAATTATGTTCCAGAGCTGAGCTTGAGCTGTTTGACAAAGAAGAATGGAGAAAATATTTGTTTTTATAAGTGCAAAGCTAGTAGGGGTATAAAAGGACCTCAAAGCAGTAATGGTAGTGAAAGGGGGTTCTATAAATATTTGACAGAAAAAAAGCACATCACACTGTTCAAACTTTTACTTGCAAAAATTTTTAAAAGTTATATTTAATTTGCTTTCCAGAGAGCAATTATGTTATATTTTGTATTGGTTTATCAAATTACAATCCAGTGAAATTATCTAAAGATTGTAAATGTTATTAGATAACATGAAAAACTTCAAGGGGAAGAAATATTTTTGCTAAATATTGTACATTGGGAATTTAAACCCATGAACTTTTAACTTTTCTCCACATGTTAACCAAAAACTAACTCTCGCCTAGCTTAACTTTCTGGTGAAATACTGTATAATTTGGAAAATGTTAGACGTCTGTTTTGGATTGAATTCTATAAAAGCAGAATCAGATCATTGTTATCTGTGTTTTGTCTCCTTAACTGCAAAATGCTTTACTTATCAGCTGGTAAGGCTGTTAACACTTTTGTTATACCAAAAATAACTTGCACAACTCTGCCATTCTGGTATGCACTGACAGTTAGAGAACTCAGTGCCATGAAATGGTATGAGTGTAGTAAGAAAATAAAGCATCAAATCAGACATCAGAGGTCATATACAAACATGTAATGAGCTGAACTAAATGAATGACTATACCAAATCAGCTGAAAAAGGATGGCCTGTTGGACATGGATCAACAGTTCCTGATACAATGACAAAAAAAACAACAAAAACAAACGTGAAAATACAAAAAAATTGATTTTCCTATCAGGCTTTTTTAAAATTGGGACTTTTCCTGATAAATGTTTACCCTATTTTGCCTGAGCTTTTGTAACACCAGCATAAGCTTTTGTCATAGTATTTTAGTAAGTATCATAATAAGTTTCTTGAACATAATACTAAGACTATATACAATACAATCATGAAAAGCTGATATGTTTCTGCAAACAGTTGGTGTGAGTTTGGGCTTTGGGAAACCACCAAACATCAGGGCTAAAGTTCGGGCTAATGTTGCTCTCACATGTGTAACCTGAGACTCACCGTGTCACTGCAGATGAAAGAGGCCAGCACCCTCTCTATACAGCACTGAAAGAGGCTAAGGTTCCTTGTACAAACCTCCAAGGATCCTTGACAAAGTATCAACATAAACACCTAAATGAAAATTTTAGAAGATTGCACACAGTGTAGCAACTGAACAAGAGAAAGAGTCATTGTGCTCATGCAGTTGCCAACAAATGTCATTTGAGCTCAACTGTCCTCAAAGCCACCACAGACATTTCGCTTGTTTTTGTGCTATTCTTCAAATGTCTGTCTTCAAATGGTTTAAAATTTTGGAAATGGTGTTTTAGATTTCCGTAACCTATCTGGGCCCTGAAAGCTCTGTCCTCCTCCTCTGTTCTTATTGCTGCTGGGCATCAGGGACAAAAAGGACTCGGCTTTAAATAGAGCCGCAGCTGTGGCAACTAATCAGCAAGGGAAGGACAGCTAACCTGAGTCAGACTGGACCTTAGCCTCAGCTGCTATGCCTGACACCCCTCTGAATATATTTGTGGTGGTCCAGCCCTCACCCCAGCAGAGGAATCAGTAGACTGGCTCATCAGGTCAAACCTCTATCATGTGCAGATGGAGGGACACACCTATGCCGACAGAATGACAAGCAACAGACAAAAATAAAACTGGCTGCTATAAAAAGACGTGTTTGGAATTCTCAATTAAATTCAGTAATACTTTATTACTCCCAGAAAATAGTTTATTTTTTATTTTTTATTGAGTCTGTCTCAATTTAGGATTTTAACGATCAAAAGGTGTGTAACACTATTTGGTTAAAGACTTTTTTTTCTCTGCTGGATTTTAGTGGGTTTTGGAGCTGAATTTCTAAAACGTTTCCTCTACAGCATCATGTCAAATTCAGAATTCTGAAAAACACAGAAATAGCCAGTAAATCTAGCAGTAATCTTAAAATGAAAACCCATCATGAACCACCTGCAATATTTCTTCAAGCGCTTATACTGTTCATACCACCAGGTAGTGTCACTCCCCTTCGATGGACATAAAAAAAGCAATCGGAAAGATGTTTTGCTTCCCAGCAGCCCCTTAGACCATGCCGCTCTGGGCAGAAAGCCATTTAACCCATATTTAAAACCCTCATTAGTAGGCTTGCATGGTTTAGCCAGACTGTAAACAAACCATATTGCTGATACTGAATCACTTTTCCTTATTTCCTATTTCTGCACATCTAATATGTAACATGCTCAAATCTCATTAACACCCAGATATGCATGCACTATTATAAAAGTAATTCAGTTTTTTCAGTTTCATGTTTAGCATTTGAGTTTGAAATCGAAACATAGTACGAAAGATAAACAGCACTGTAGTATTATTGCCTGTGTTCTCCTCACAGCGGCACAGTTTCTCTTTTGTGAGTTAGTGATACTTTCCCAGTTGTCACTGCTGAGTGCTCAGATGTCATGGGGAGAAAAAGGAACTCTACCACAGAGCAGGTGCTCCGTGGTTCACTATCAGACTTACACTCAAATTCTGGAAGACAAACTTTAATTCTAAATGAGCTCATAAAATCATCTTCTTTTAGGGAAAACCCAACAAATAAAAATGTAATGAGATCATACATATCTGTCTTTTTAGCATACAAGCTGGCAAGATACATTTGACTTGATACAACTGGCTTTATTTTTCCCTTAATTCAAAAGATGTTTACACGCCTAAAATAGATTGAGCTATTTTTACATCTTTACATTGTGACGACACACATGGGTGTGACAGAATCAGTCATGATGTCAGGGACAGTGATTTGGATGAGATGATGAAACTCTCACTCAACTTGTTTTTGAAGTCTGCAGATTTGCAGAAGTGTGTGAAATGTGAAAATTATATAATTTACAACAGTACCTGAGTTGGAAGTCTTATTTCATTTAAAAATGAACACACACAAATAGTCAAAGCATGTTTGATCGATTGCATTTGACAGAATTCTGTAAATTTACAGTCTATGTCAAATTCCCCCTTTTTTTTCCCAAATATTGTTAAGTTTGGGTTATTTAATAAACATTAGTTTCAATTTTCATACTGAGTCTTGTAGATATTAAAAAGACAATGAATGGGAAAATGTTTAGCATTTACAGAAAAAGATATACAGAATTGTCCTGATTGTTTAACACTAAACTTGCATTTTTTTAAACAATGATTTAATTTACAAAATTAAATAAATTAGAAAAAAAACTGTAAATATGCAACAAATATAAACAAATGAAAAATAATTAATACAAAATAAAAATAAACCAATAAAAATATTCCCATATGTTTATTATGTATTTTTACAATTTTATATGTATGATATAAACAACTTCCTGGTTACGTGTTGTGTCACAAAGAGCGTCCCCCCCAAGGCTATTTGGTGTTTTAATAGCATACACAAGGCCATTTCTTTACACATCTGCCTTAGCGTTGTGAAATAAATAAATAAATAAATAAATAAATAAATAAATAAATAAATAAATTTCTGCAGCCCAAAGCATAGCATGTATGAGCTATGGTGGCGCCACTATGACGCAAGTTGCTTTTAACTGTAGGGACGCATCTTACGGCGCCACACCGGGAAATCCTGACATTATCGCGATAAACTGACTGCTATGCAGTTCTGTTGTAGGGGCCTGACGCTGGAATGCGAAACTACAAGTTATTTCGCCGGAACAAACAAACATCTCCCCGTTGTTTCCGAAACATCGCAGCGTCCCTCGGGAGTCAGCTATGGTCCTAAATGCAACAGAGACTTTTAACCCATGGTAAGTTTAATGTAAGTCGTTGGCTGGCTTTAGCACGGTTAGCTAGTCCATCAACAGCCGGGAGGACCGTGACAGCTGAGCAGCCTGGGGTTAGCATTAGCAAAGTTAGCTTCTTGGCAGTTTAGGAACTGAGTTAATCTTATTTAAAGAGTCATCCTGTTTAGAAGATTTGACTGCTAAATTAGTACCAGGTGACATCAGAAAATCTCTCAGGAATAATAACCTTATGCTCCGCTTCAGCCGCGCCACACACAGGTGCGGCTGTTTGTTTGGGTGATGTTCTGGAGGCTAGCTGACGTTGATAAGAAGCCTGCTAGCTGACGGTGATATGTCTTCGTTGTTTGGTGCAAAAGTATGGCTAAACACACAACAGAGTGACAGGCGCCTTGCAGATCTGCATTGCGAGTGAATGTTCACAGGCCTTGTTGGAGTTGTCCCTGTGGTTATGATGAATTTGAATTGTTCTCGTTAAAGAAATACGTGCATTCTTGTCTTTATTGACAGATCAAGCTTGCTCAACTCCTTAAGGTCCGTTTCTCTATCTGTAATGAGATTACTGCTGACACATAGGGTGTGTTTGAAGCAGGTTTATCGGGAGCATTCTCTGTCATGTCAGCTTGATTGCTCTTCTTTTTTTTTTTGGTCGTGTATCCTCTGCTTCTTCAGGGGATGAGACGACGTTTGAATCTTTGGGCCCTTTGACTCTCTGTGGGGGTTCAGGATGGCGCAGGGAGGCTCTCAAGTCGACTACCACATCCTGCAAGACCTCAAGCAGCGCTTCCCGGAGATCCCAGAAGGAGTAGTGTCTCAATTCCTTCTGCAGGTAAATGTACAATGCAGACTAGTCAGAGTTTGTGTAAGGGTTCAAGATTATTTGTTTTCTGCTCAAAACCCATTTTCAATCAAATTTTTTTTTCCTCCTTTGTTTTCCTTGCATGTTTTTATAAGTTTACTTTAGAAAACACACCAGGCTCACTTCAGAAAAAAAAATCATTTAGCTCTAAAGCTGAATATCATTCATCTGCATTGCAACATATTTTAGCTGTGTTGTTTTGTTTAGATGTGCTTTAGAAGATATTTAATTTAAGCTTGTTTTGTCTATAATTAGGCTTTTTTTCCTATTCTGTTATTTGTAAACAAGTCCCAAAAATGCCTTTGCAAGAAACCAGTGGCAAAAAGCTGAATAGTAAGGACAAATGTAAAAGAAAAAGTTAAAGTTATAAACAGTTAGAATGCCAACCTTTGATAGATGATAATTTAGTTCCTCTTTCCCACTGAGCCGTGTAAGAAGAAAATATAAGATGGTCGGTGGGAATTTTGAAAATATTTACCTAAAACTACAAATAAAAAATAATCTTTCTATATATATTATATAGATCACACTATACATGTTTGTGTCATTTGGACTGTCTTGGTAAAACATATCCTGTAATCTATTTTTACCCGTCAATTTTTAAATCTTGTCGGGGGTGGGCTATTTCCACCTATTATCCGGTGATATAATACATATTTAATAATATAACTTTTTTTTTTTCATTTTAAGTAATATAAAATCCAAAACAGCTAAACAGAGAACTAAATACTATTGAAATGAAACAATTGCACTTTAAATACAAATACCTGCTGCGTTTCTTGTGCTCCCACTTCTGGAGTTAAGTGTCACTTCAGCTAATATTTTAAAATAAGGAAACATTTCTGAAATGGAAGTGATCAGGAGTCAAAAAGACTTTCTGAAGAAACAGTTTCCTGACCTGTAAAATATTGGAGGAAACCCCAAAGGAGGAAATCGGCAGCAGGTGCCGGTGTTTGGCACACATCTATCTGTTTGGAGCGCTTCTACCAGCCGCAACGGCCTGAGTCATGCTCCAAAGCCTCGGATTCTCTTCAGTGTGCAGTCAGCTCACGGTCAGTGAGATGCATTGAATATGTGTCTGGGAATCTTATCCTAATTGATTTACTTACCTGGACTCCGCGCCTTAAGTTGAAAGTATCTGCACAGTTGCACCAAGTGGTCATATGTCTGAATACTAAAATCTGTGAAAATGATAGACCGACTTCAGATTTTTCCATCACCGTTGTAAAAAAAGTAACTTTTTTTTCCATTTGCAGTCATATATTTAACTCTCACTCTTAGTCCAAAATGTTGATATTTAAAAACATATTTTGTCAGATTAAAATAAATACATTTAAATATAGTAGAATTTATTACTGGAATGGTCTTTTCAATAAAAATTCTCTCCAGGTAATTTGGTTTCATAACCAGTGTTTTCCAACTTTTTTATTCCTTTCATTGGCTGCAGCAATAAAGTTGCAGGATTAACTTTTGAACTGTTATTTAAGAGCACTAAAATGATCCTAACTCAGCCTTCTGACTCTTTCAGAACAACAATAATCTGGACGTTTGCTGCCACCTGCTGTCTCAAGAGAGTAACAGATATCTGTATGGAGACTTCCATCACAGTCCGGGTGAGATGCAAATGAGTCGAAACCCTATGCTACACATTAACCTGGGCTATCCAGCTTCAGAGGCTTGCAAATCCAATGGAGGAGGAGCAGCGGTGGGGCGCTCCTTGGTGCACAGCAGCAGTGACAGTCACATCGACCCTCAGCGGCCTAGCTACCCTGAACCACTGTCGGCTCCAGCAACTATGGCCCCCTCCCCCAGTTATAACCCTTTTTTTATGAATGATCAGAGCCGCTCGTCCAGCACGCCCACGCCTCCACCCATGCAAGGCATGTCCCCCACGTATACACCAGTTCAACGATACTCTATGAACCCTATTACGGTCACTCTTTCACAAACCATACCTACTGTACACCAGGCTCTGCAGATTCCTTCAGGCCACTATACTAACAGCACCAACACCACCCGGTACATTCGACCCTCACCCTCTCAGAGCCCACAGCCAGCTCCCTGGCCCTCCTCTGCGCCACCTGTTTATCAGCATCAGCAGTCCCCATACAGTACTCCCACATATGGCTCTCCTTACAGCTCGCCTCAGCATCAGGTCCAGCCACAGCCTGGGCACCAGCAATACGTCTTCCTACCTATTAGCCCGCCGAACATAGCAAATGTGCCCTACCATCACCAGCAGCAAACCGCGCAACAGTACAGGCCTTACCAAACGAAAAACCCTCTTACAAAGCAGATAGATTTCTCCCTCGAAGGCCCGCGACCTCGCAGCAACTCGCCTGTACACACTCCGCATCCTCAGGGCCCGCATTACATGGCAACAAGCCCCTCGCCCAGCTCCCCCTCGCGGGCCATCTCGATCGGTGGGCCTCCTGGACCAGTGGCCTTTCACCCTGGAATGTACTTGCAGCACCAAGGCAACACAAGGCCTCTTCCAGCCTCCTCCCCCCAGCAAGGCCAGTCGGCCTATCCCTTAAAAATAAAGGTGTCCCCTGGAGGCCAGGTTCAAAGACCACCAAGCTCACCACCTGTCGCTGAAGCTGAGTCTCTTCTCAACATTGTAGATCAAGGGGCACACACCTCTACCCCAGCACCCATCCTGCCCATTTCTGCCCTGTCAGGGAACATCGGGAGTCAATTTCAGCAATTACCCCGACGTCCAAGCTCAGCCTCTGATGACTATGCCTACACACAAGGTAAAAATGTATACCTCTTTTTTTTAAATGAAATAATTATGGGTATTATTTTAATTATGTTTTTTGGATGGCTTTTTGTGGGTTTGGGAATGTAAAGATTGGATATTCAATAAGCAGTCATAGACTGAAATGAGCCAATCTTCCCTGGATTTCTTCTACAACCCCAAATCAGAAGAAAGTAAAACGGTTTGTTAAATTAGAATCAATCTGAAAACTGTACTTTGTTCAATTATCTTTGCAATGTATTACATTGAAAACAATACGACAGCAATTTAATGAATGTGTTCCTGCTGAATTACATTGAGTTGTTTTCTAAGCTGCACGGTGGCGCAGTGGTTAGCACTGTTGCGGTTGGTATCCCAACCAACGGCCTTTCTGCATGGAGTTTGCATGTTCTCCCTGTGCATGGCCCTGTTATGGACTGGCAACCTGTCCAGGGTGTACCCTGCGTCTCGCCCGTTGACAGCTGGCGATAGGCACCAGCCCCCCTGCGACCCCCTGGAGGACTAAGCGGTTCCGAAAATTGATGGATGGATGTTTTCTAAATAAACACATATTATAATTTTGGTTCTTGCAACACATTTAAAAAACTGGAACAGTAAAGCATTAATCACTTAGTAATGTTGCCATTCCTTTTCACCACAATAAGAAGATCTTTAGGGACTGCAGACACCAAAGGATGAAGTCTTTTAGGAGTAATTCTGTCTCATTCTTCCTTCAAACAAGTAAGGTGGTCAACATTACGGGGTCTTGGTTGTCACATTTTGTGCTTTAAATCGCCACACATTTTCTATTGGAGACAGAACTATAAGTGAGTCTTCTCGGACGGGACTCAAACCTCAAAACTCAACCCATCTTTCATGAGAAACATCGTTTTTTAACTCTTCAATAATTTTCTCAGATATTTGTTGACAAACTGGCGATCCTTGGTCCATCTTTGCTCCTAAAGGACTAAGACCTTTCTTGGATGCTGCTTTTTTACCAAATCATAATTAAAATCACCTGTTGACATCACCTGTTTTAAACCACATCATTTTTTTTAACCAATTGACCTGTTTGCTCGCACAGAATTGTTCCTTTCCCAACCCTTTTTTTGGAATGCGTTGCAGGTCTGAATGACAGGAAATTATGTATATTTACAAATGAAATGAAATTGCTGGACAAAACACAAAATATGTTGTGCTCATATTGTCTGCAATGAAATACAAGTTAAAGTAAATTTAGAAATCAGATTTGAGTTCTATAAAATAGTTTGCTGATCAAATTTTGATAAGCCTTCTTTTTCTTTTTCAATGTGACCTCTGGGGATGTAAGAAAATATTTATTATTTATTATTATCATTATTCAAAAACAGTGTATCGATTTGTATTCCTTATAATTTGAATGGAACCATCAATGATGATAGTAATTTGATCCATTCATTCATCCATCCATCATCTATACCCGTCCGTCCTCTGCAGGGTTCGGGGGGCTGGTCCTTATCTCAAGCAGTCATCAGGCGAGAGGCGGGGTCCAACCTGGACAGGTCGCCAGCCTATCACAGGGCAACACAATGACACACAAGAATAAACAATCATACACGCATGCACTCATTCTGAAAGGCAATTTAGGGAGACCAGTTAATCTACCAGTCCTGTTTTTGGGCTGTGGGAAGAAGCCGGAGTACCCAGAGGGAACCCATGCATTCACAGGGAGAGCAACCAAGGCATCAAGGCGAGGTTCCTGGGCATTGAAAAACACCCATTGTGTAGCCCATTACAGCCATTTTTATAGTAAAATTAAAAGTATATTAAAAGACTAGTACGCTAGTCGGTGGCTGTTTTCACCTTCCTCGTTCCAGTGGATCACTAGATCTAGTAATGAAACTGGATGTGTTGCAGAATGCTGTGACAGTTTTTCTACATTTAAATTCAGTTTTAAAAACCAGAATATTTGGTCTTACTCTTAGTATCGCAATATACAGATTCATGCCAAGACACATCCCTAGTGACCTCCAGCAGTGTTGTACCCTAGAACATTTGGAATAAATAAATGTATTAACATTTTAAGTCTATAGTTCAGTTTTTTCTCTCAACTGTTTTGATTGAAAATGAGTTATAAGTGGTTACTTAAAAAAAGTTGCATAAACATAAAATTAAAATCACCAAAATTTCAGTGACAAATCATTCTCAGTTCAAATTTCACAATTGTGAAAGTCCCATTGTTGCTCTGTTTTTACTTGAGTCAGGATTTCTATGTTAACAGTTGTAACCACAACTAAAACTTTCCCTGGAGTCAGAATTTATACTAAAATCACACATTCAGAGTGGTGCAATTTATTTTCATTTAATTACTTAATGGTTAATATTTGATGGATTTGATATAGTTTCTGTTTGGGGTGTGTCATCTTTGGTGCCTCACGATTAAGATGCAATTTTGTTCCGGGTGCTACAATCTGATTTTAAAATTATTTTTGTGACATTTTTGCTTTAATTTCTTCCATAGCTACTTGCTTTATACTGCACATGTCCAAAATGTTTTTCATAATCAATATCATATTTTTTTATGAAAGATAAAGTAAATGTGTGTTGGCTCTAAAAGTTTATATAGGGTGACCATAGTTTGAGTCCATTAAAAATGACACTTGGTCCAACACTTAAACATTTCTTTCATATTTTGTTTACTTAAAGTATCTTTCTCCCAAAGACACTTAAAGTGTATATTTCAGTCTTTGGATCTTCAAGGTCAGTTTTATACATGAACTCTAACTTTAAACACTGTTTTTGCAATTTTTGTGTCAGCGTGACACAGAAACAAATCTACAGCTGTGAACTCTGTCACACAGTCGGGAACGGGACGGTATGAAGGACATTTCCTTCAGGGCTCATGCGTAAAGCTTCACCTGGGCTGTCCTCTGGTAAACATGAACTGTGCTGCCCTGCAGCCCGGGATGACGCCCCGGACAGCAGGTGAAAGTTGGAGTTTTTTGGAGTAAAGAGGATGTTGCTGCTAACATAACGTATTTTAACGTAGATGCTCCTTTCACTACTAAAGTTTTTTGACTTTTGAATTTTGTGCTGCAGCCTAAAACACTGGCTGCAGCCATACTGTTTCTGCCCGTCCATCCCCAAAAAATGTCCTCGCGGCATGCAAGACTTTTATGTTTTTCTCATTTTGCCAATGTGAAAAAGAATAGATATTGAGAACCTTTGAAACGTTATCGATTTGGCCCATTTCATGTCAAATATATAGACTTTATTTATGATGAATTGACACACCCCTACTGTATGAATAAACCAGTGGTACACGCAATAGGGGGATATTTCTCTTTGAATGCATGAGTATTCAGTGTTTGAGATGCACCAATAAATATTCCAGAGATCAGAATGAAACAGTTTTTTTCCCCCTTGGTCAAACATTGAATTGTTGTTTTTCTCTTCGTTATATGCATCTCATCTAAGAACACCTGCATCTTAAAAACAGATTATTGTCATCAGCCAAAGTTTTAGGCAATTAAAATTTTTTGTAAAACAATGTCCTAAAAATTCTAATTTGAAATGATAACTAGTTGGAAATATGTGTATTTAATTTCCTTTATATCTTTCATTTTCCTTCTGGAAGTGACTATCCAATTGTACTTAGTTACTTTTAAAATATCTAATTTGAATAAAATAATAAAACTATGCAGCACGTAATTTTTTGTAGGTTTACAGTGAATTCATATTTGCATAATTTCTCAATTTGCTGCCTTGTATATAAAATCCCGTTCAGTTTATTAAACAGGAAAAGATTTTAAAAATCAATCGGGCCTGGCTCAGTTAGAAAACTGTTTTTCAGCAGGTTCCTGTTCAGCAGAACATAAATCACAAATAGATTCAATCAGGAACAAGATGCACCAATCATACATTCTTGGACAGATTCAGACGGCAACGATGCAGGGTTACAGCAATTACAAGTTTCCATTCCAAACATCTCAGTGGTTACAGGTGAAATTGTTCAGCAAATAAGAATAATATTTTTTTTTTTTAAAGGCTTGTTGATAAAGTAGCCCTGATGTGGATTGGAATCATGTACCAGGCCTTGGTAAATACATAAAAGAAAGAATGCTGACTGTGTCCAGACAAAACGCGTTAGGAGCGACTAGAGCTTCAGGTTTACATGTAAAATCAATGGAGGAGCGCGATGAAGCGCGACTTGGGGTCCTGCGACACTTCAGAAGCAGATTTACGTCGCGAAAAAGCTTTTCTGCTTGATTTGCATGAACAATTCGCGCTACAGATGCGATGGAAAATTCACGCCGCATTTTATGTGGTGCATTTTGTGCATTCGCGCTCATGGCGTCTATTCCTCAAGTTGGAAAAATCTGAACTCCAGCGTCAAATCGCGCCGCGACAACCAATTAGGGAACAGAGAAAGAGTTCCTGAAAACTGGTAGAGGCACAAGTACATTAGTAGCAGACCTAGTGGCATACACAGAGCAAGGGTTACACTTTCAGAAGTTAAATGTTTTGTAGTCCAAATATATATTGCTAAGCATTTTTTACTTTCTGCAGAATGTAATTGTTGGCCATCTTTAAAAGTTTATTGTGTTGGAGTAACAGCAGATCACTAAAGCACTAAGTGGTTGTTAATTAAACGTTCTTAACTCCCTTGTTTCAAGCATGTTTATATTTGATGTCCATCCCCACAGCTCTTCTGCTCCACCAGCGGGCGAGGATGGAGCGTTTGGTAAAGGAGCTGCAGATGGAGAGGCAGAAGCTAGAGCAGCTGAAGGCTGATGTCAATAACATGGAATACGACGCCCTCCAAAGGCGTTTTCGACGAGTCAATTCCACACATCTTGTGCCCAGAGTAAGCATCACAATAAGCTCTGTGCCAAAAATGAAGTTGTCCCCTTATAGATTCTGTCTGGTTTTACCCAAAAGAGGTTATGTTTTCTCCAGGGTTTGTTTTTCTGTTAGCAGCATAACTCAAATAGTTATTTAAGGATTTTGATTACGTTTTTCTGGAAACGTCAACGGTGGGACCAGGGGCAGGGGCTGAGGTACCTTGGTGGTCTCTACTCTCACAGTGCTTTCTTAGGTGTTTTTTTGTTTTTGTTTAGTTTTTTTAACTTTTTTTCTTTTGTCGCAACGTTCTAGATCATCAAGCACATTTTTTTTCAGATGATTTGAACACAGTTAACTGTAATCACATTTTTTTGTAAAGTACATAATTCCAATTAGTCCGCAGAAAATCTGCCTTTTTCTTTTTCTTGTTACATATCTAAAATATTTTGGGGGGAAAATGCAACTTGAGAGTCTGGAACACTTAAGTGCAATGCTATCTGACTTGCCTTTGGCTAGTGTTTGCAAAGCAGCCAATCCGGGAGGCCATTTATTTTCCCCTGGTGCTGATTGGCTGTATGCCCAAGGGCGAAAATAAGGCAGACAAAAACGCAGACTGTAAACATTAACTTCTGCTGTAGTGGTGAGTTGGTGTCCACTCAGTGTATTAATGTATATTAAGGTACAGTGGGGCAAAAAAAGTATTCGGCAACCACTGATTCTGTAAGTTGTCCCTCTTAAAAAGATGAGAGGACCTGTACACATCAGAGGTAAACTTCAACTGTGTGTGAGACAGAATGTAAAAAAGGTAAAGAATTTATTTGTATAATTGTGCAGAAAATAAGTCCTTGGTCAAAAACTATTTTCGCTGTTTTTCAGTGTAACTTTCTTTGGCAATGACAGATGTCAAGTGTTTCCTGTTGGTCTACACACTTTAGCTGGTATTTTGTCCCATTCCTCCATGCAGATCTTCTCTAGAGCTGTGATGTTTTGGGGCTGTCACTGGGCAACACAGGCTTTCAACTCCCTCCTCAGATTCTCTATCGGATTGAGGTCTGGAGACTGGCTATGACACTCCAAAACCTTGAAATGCTTTTTACGTAACCACTCCTTTATTGCTAGGCTGTTGTGTTTGGGATCGTTGCCATGCTGAGAGATCCAGCCACGTTTTATCTTGAACGCTCTCACTGATGGAAGGAGGTTTTTGCTCGAAATCTCATGTTGCATGGTCCCATTCAACCTTTCCACAATGTGGATCAGTCGTCCTGTCCCCTTTGCAGAAAAGCAGCCCCAAAGCATGATGTTTCCACCCCCATGCTTCACAGTGGGTATGGTGTTCTTGGGATGCATCCCAGCGTTCTTCCTCTCCAAACACGGGAAGTAGTGTTTATACCAACAAGTTCAATTTTAGTTTCATCTGACCACATGACATTCTCCCAATCCTCATCTGGATCATCCAGATTGTTTCTGGGAAAATTTAGATAGGTTAGACAAGCACTGGGTGAACCTTTTAGAGCGATTTTAATCCATGACGATGTAGTGTGTTACTAACAGTAACCTTTGTTACTGTGGTCCCAGCTCATTAAACCAGTTCCCTCTGTATAGTTCTGGGCTTTTTCCTCACTACTTTAAAGATCATGTGTAGCCATAAGGGTAGGTCTTGCATGGAGCCCCATGTCAAGGGAGTCAGTGATCTTGTATTTATTCCATTTTCTAATAATTGCTCCTCCAGTTGATCTCTTCTCACCAAGGCGCTTACTTATTGTAGATTGGCTCATCCCAGTCTTGTCCTAAGACAAGTCTCGTGTCTAAGCCATGGTAGAGTTGGAGTGCGACTGTTTGAAGGTGTGGACAGGTGTGTTTTATACAGACGAGTTCAAACAGGTGCCCTTCATACAGGTGAAGAGTGGAGGATAGAAGAGCGTCTTAAAGTAGTAGTAACAGGTCTGTGAGGACCAGAATTCTTGCTTCTTTTAGTTGCTAAATACTTATTTTCTGCAGTGTTATACAACTAAACTATTTAAAAATCATATACGATTTGCTGATTTTTTTTAGTTTTTTACACTCTGTCTCTTACCCCTAAATTCCACTACATGCGCTCCACTTCTGCAGGAAATTACATTTCAGAATTAAATAAGTTTAAATAAGTTTTTATTTTATTATGCGTGTAATTTATGTACAAACAAACACAATTACTTTAGACAGCTCATGTATAAATTTAAGTGAGATTATATTAATATAGCTATGCATACAAAGAAAAATCTAGTCTGTCTTTACTGATTTATTTTTGAAAAAACGGATGTTCTCCGTGTTCGGTATCCTGTTGTTCTCTGTTATTTATGTAAATTTATGTAAATGCTCTTCTTCACTATGATGGGATAATTTTTGCTGCGGCTTGCATGGCGGAGCGGAGCGCATTTAGTGGAATTTAGGGGTCAAAGTACCGATAATGGAAATCACAGATGTAATTTTTAGTGGGACAACTTGCAGAATCGTTTGCTGGCAAATACTTTTTTTGGCCTTATGTATCTACAGTACAGACCAAAAGTTTGGACACACCTTCTCATTCAATGAGTTTTCTTTATTTTCATGACTACATTGTAGATTCACACTGAAGGCATCAAATCTATAAATGAAAACACATGGAATTATGTAGCACTTTTCCAAAAAGGTGTGAAATAAGCTGGCCTCCAAAGTCACGGACCTGAAACCAATCCAGATGATTTGGGGTGAGCTGAACCGCAGAGTGAAGGCAAAAGGGCCAAAAAGTACTAAGCATCTCTAGGAACTCCTTAAAGATGGTTGGAAAACCATTTTGGGTGACTACCTGTTGAAGCTCAAGAGAATGCAAAGCAATAATCAGAGCAAAAGGATGACTACTTTGAGGAAATCTAAAATATAACACATGTATTCAGTTTTGGTGCCCTTAATTGAGAATCTACAATGTAGTTATGAAAATAAAGAAAACGCACTAAATGAGGAGGTGTGTCCAAACTTTTGGTCTGTACTGTATGCAGTGTCAACGATTATACAAGGGCATTACAGGTGTGGGGTTTCAAGCACTCGCTGTTTAGGGTCCCTAACCTCAGCGAAAACTGAGGATCCACTGTACTTACCAAAGCATGTTTTGTGATAATACTTTAATTCACTAACGAAAAAAACTATTAAAGGAGCATGGTGCAGGATTTCTTAAAAAAACTAAACATGCATGTCCAGTTTTTTATGTTATTGAGTGAAGCGCTATAAACCAACTAGAATTAGCCCAGCCACATATCCTTCCATTTTTTTTTAACAGTCTGTAGCAAAATGTGCTACAATTCGAGCCCGAATTTCCCCGCGCTGTTCTATGGGTCTGACGCAAGTCGATGCTGCTTGCGCGTTCTCGTCAGCTTCAAAAGATAGTCGCGCCTCATTCAGCTGTGGGAATGGATTCTCCAGAAACCATCATTGAACCAAACACCACTCACAGCAGCCAGATATATATCAAATACACGATCAACGAATGGAGGCCGCTTCAACTAGATCTTTGACAGAAAACTGTTCCTGACATGGCTCATTTCTTAGTGACCAGGTAAGAAACATTATATGTTGTATTTAAAGACTGATATATGACCTTTGTGATGACTCGAGAGACCTAACATGCAGTAGCATTCTCTGCAACCATGCAACAACTGCTGTACCGCTGAATGTTTAGAGACCGGACATTTTTACAAACCGAGCTCCGGGTTCATTATATCATATTGGATCTACAGCCCAACGTGTAACCAGGGATACTACTTTAGCAGATAATGCGTGCTTGTGTAGTAACACAGCCATCTACACTACGTCTCATTGGGTTTTTTATTGGAATGTCTGTTCACCCACAAAGTAAGTGGAGGTGATTCTGCCCACCGGGACCGAAGGAAGATTTTACTTTCTTTGTCGCTCAACATGGTGCTTGTTTTCATAATACTGGTATATATATATGCAGGGGTCTGGCAGTATGTGGCTGTTTCTTTTATATCTTTTTTTTTTTATCTTAGAGTTTGTGCTCGCTCTTGTGCCGGTCGCTAGTGAGTTTTGTTTCTTCATCCTGCCCCATGCTCCTTTAAACCCCATTCGTCTCTATATAGAAAAACCTACATTAACCTCTTTCTTTGCTCAATTTCCTGCATTGCATTGAGGCCCAATTCCTGCCAGAAAGCCGTGATATCCAAAAAACACTTCTGCTTATCTTAAAAAGAAAACTATGAAACACTTAATATTTTATACAGAAAATTTTAAAGTTGGAGTCGAAATATGAAATGGGTCTAGACTCTAAACTGACTGGGATGTTTTCATTGACTGCAGCCAGAGGAGATTACCAGACTTCGAACTCAGAACAGACAGCTGCAGATTAATATTGACTGCACACTGAAGGAAACGGATCTGCTGCAGTCCAGAGGTATATACATAAACACACATACACACGCACTGGGTTGAGCTCCTAAATAAATAACCTTTTGAGTGTGCTTCTGGTTTATTTAAACTGAGTGACTTTAAAAGAATCCAGCTTGATGGGGCTGACAGAGTTTGACCATGAATAACGGAGGAGACTGTGTTCGTTCATAAACCCAGTGTTTAAATGACTGGTTGGTCTGCAGCAGGAACAGAGGTCATCCACTAATGGTTGATTACATAACTGATGGAAGCAATAACTATTGCGTGATAAATGGAAAATGACTGTTATTCTTTGTTTAGATGGGATGTTAAGTAAAAAAATTTACCTGCCCAGTCATCAGGAAAGACAGTTAGTGCTGCTGATCAGGGGCGTATGCAGGAGGTTAATAAAGAGGGGCTAAATGGGGTCCAGGGTGGGTCTGGAACTGTAGCCCCATGGCCCTTTCCAATGTCTCCCTAATTCTGAGGTCTCAAGGTTGGCAAGTATGCTGACAATGCAGGCCTGGTCGATGAAGAGTGATCGATCCTAAAGGATCTCTCTCTCTGAAAATGGATGGATTTATAGCGTTTTTTTAGGGGGAAAAAATTAAATTAACTTCGAATTCATCATCAACAATATTGTTGTTTGATTTAATAATTATTGTTCAACATGTAACTGAGGCAAAAAATATATACCATGATAAATTGAATATTCACAAATGTGTGGGTCTAGGTAAAAAAATTAATTTTCCTGAAAACTATTGAAATGGATTTGTAGCATTTTGGAAAAGAGCTCTTCAATTTCATGTGCTGATTCTGATATTGACTGATTTAATTGTGTGCTTAAATAACTAAATGAATTTAGTACTTTTTTTAATTTAATACAATTCAAAGCAGAAAGTTTTGTGGAAAAAAACAACAGAAAAATCTGGAGTTGTCATTTTTTTTTAGCCAGTATTTTCACAAAAACTGTCCAGTGTGAACAGCTTGAACCGAGACTGGTTCTGGCTTTAGGTTTAGTGGACACTCTCATTTAAATTAGGTTCAAACTGTTATTTATGGTTTTCTCCATAGGGAAGTTTGACCCAAACGCAATGAGCAACTTCTATGACAACATTCAGCCTGGTCCGTTAGGGCCAACCAATCCTGGGAAGAAAGGTGAGAAAAGTTGAGTAGGTTTTAAGACCTTAACAGGTGAGCAATGAAGGATTTATGCAAGCCATTAACTAGAAGTTTAATTATTTAAACTTGATGCAGTTTGAGTTGAGATCTGACGGTATCTCTTCAGCCATGGCGTCTGGCCAAGATGAGCCACGAAAACGTACAGAGATCCTTAAACAAAGCTTAAAAAAAAAACAGAATAGTCAGTATAACACAGCAAAACAAATACCCATGTAAAAAAAAAGAACATGAGCGTTCAATGAAGACTGAGTTCTAAAACATAGATACTTTTCTGACAAAGTGGTTATAAATTGTTTGAAGTTACTACGTGAATATATGGATTCTAAGTTAAATATTTTTGGAGATCATTTTACATACATCTAGGGATGCAACAATATCACTTTTTTCAAACGGATTCGAAGCAGTACTTGGATCTGAGTACTTGCCGATACCAAGTACCGAGGCCGATACTTCTACCACACAAAAAAATGAATTGGAAGACGGGCTTTATTTTCTTGTCTGTTTGTTACAACAAATGCTGGTGAACTAGATAAGAAAAAGTAAAACTAAAACAAAGACAAAACTAAATCCAATTTTTATTTTTTTATATATATATATATATATATATATATTAAATATAGATGTGTTCATGGTATGGTTTAACTAACCGATATGAGTACATTAGAACGGTATCAGCCCTGGTAACAGCATCAGTATCGTTGCATATCTGCATGTTTTAATAGACTAATTCTAGTAAAAGGGTGAAATTTGATTAAAACATTTTTCAGGTCTGGATAAGTATGATAAAAAAGGAAATGGTGTGTGGAGAAACATGTCCCATCATCTAACAGTTCTGTACGTCCGTTCAATGTCTGTCAGGATGTGTTTTTGTAATCTTTCTCTTAAATCCTGGGCACTGCAGAAATGCTTGTAATAATCTAAATACCTTCAAAAACTCTTGAAATGTATATCCATAGCTGGATTTAAGCATATTCCATAATATTAAGAAAATGGAAAACAAAGATTGATTCAAACATTGAGCCTTGAGGAACACCGGTCTTCCTCTTTAAAGCTTTAGAGTCGTAGCTATCTGCTAGCTAATGACCCATTTCCACTAGTGCCAGTACGATACGGAACAGTACGCTTTGGCGTGATTCCATTACCTGTGTCCGTTCCGAGCCGACCCCTTCTTTCAGACTACCTCTGCCTGGTTCCAAGCGTGCCGAGGCAACCTGAAACGCCCACTTATAGACTGATTGGTCCTGTAACATGATATCCCTCTCACTTCTACACAGCAGCGGTAGCAGCTGATCGGTCTGGAGTTGTTTGTCTGAGAGTAAGCTATAGTTTAAAGTTTCAAATAAGCAGAACACTACAGTTAACTGCAAGCAGCCAAAAATTAAAAAGAAATCAGTGCGAGTGGGGATTTTGTGTGTATGTGTGTATATATATATATATATTATTGAATCCATATATTTCACTATGTTGACACGTTGGCTGAATGATTAGTGTTGGTGACTCCTGTCCGGTAGGGTTCACGTCCCAGTGCTGAAAGTCTTTTTCACAGTAGGTTCAGGTTAAAAGATATTCTTCCTGGTTTCAGAAAGAAGACTTTGTAGGATTCTTAAAAAAACGATTATTTTATTATTTACATTTTTTTTAGGTTTTGTATTTCATTAAATGAAACCAAAATCACAATTTTAATGGCAGAACAGTACTTTTAATTTGATATTTTTCAATGCAGTATTTATTTTTGTGTCAAAATATGATTCCCCAGGGCCAAACTCTTATTTTACAGGAATAATAATTACAGGAGGTAGGGCTGGATGATATGGCTTAAAAATAAAATCTCTGATTTTTTTATACCAAATCTGATTTCAGATTTTAATCAATTTTATCCTATCTGATTATTTTTTTATTTTTGTTTCGTAAGAAGAAATTGCAAGTTATAAAAAATATTTTCAAAAACCTGCTTTATTGCTATCATCCTGTCCTGGAGCTGCTTTTGATTTAATGTCCAACTAAAAACAAGCTGCAAAGTATCCTTGTAAAACAAGATGGCTCAATTAACATCTCTCTGAGCTACGGAAGTCTAAGTAATACATTGGTTAAGAAAAATCTGTTTTCCAAAAATGTAATCTTCAACAACAGAAGAGAGATATTTTTCATTGGGGCTAAGCCTACCCACATCCTTGCCCACTACAGTTCTATTGAGATGGTAATGGAAACACAACCTACCCGCTCCAGGACCCTTTCCATTCTGTACCGTACTGGCCCTAGTGGAAATCGGGAAATAGATGGAAGCTAGAAACGAATTTTGCTTTTTATTGTATGTCCATGTCCAGCAGTACCAGAGTAGCTTTTACTTGACTTCATCTCACAATAAACATGCATTGAGTGACCTCCGCATTTGCTTCATCACCTGGACTAGGTATTTTGGTCTTAAATATATTTAATAAAAAAAAAATTTTATCTTGTCCTTTTCTATAGAAGGGGAGCAGGCCTCCAAGCCCACACCTCAAAGAGACGAGGATTTCGAAGGAGCTCACTGGAACTGTGATAGCTGCACCCTCCTTAACCACCCTGCACTCAACCGCTGCGAGGCTTGTGAGATGCCACGCTACAGCTGAACTCGGCATGGCACTGCGTCGCCCATCCCTGCCCTAATCTTTGCAAACCTTTGGACGCCCTGAGCCCAACCCTCAGATTCTGGCTTGACGTCTGCTACTGTCAATCGATATACAAGCCTCCCCCCACCCCCCTTCTACCTGCTGAGGAAGAGCCACTATCTCCCCTCTGATTATTTCTCCTCCTGTCCACTACTGTGCACTATGATCATGTTTTCTTTGGTGGATGATGAATCCCCGGGCATATGTCGATAAAGGGGCTTGAAAAGGTGCAACTGCAGAAGTGAACAGAACAAAGGGATATCTGGATCAAGCAGAGGCGGCTGTGGTTTACCTAGGGAACATTCCAGGCAGAAGAGAGTGACTGCCCTGTTTACACTGTGCCCATTACTGAACTCAGAAAGGAGGCACGTCCACTTTAATCCAGGACTTGTGTGTTTCACAATGACAGCAGAACAATGAACGAAGTGGTATGTAAGTTGTGACAAATGCGAATTGTAGATTGTACACTGTATCTGGCTCTGTATGAGAGCTCGTATCACTGAAAGAACACTAAAAGACATTTGCATAAGAAGTATACTCTATATACTTTTATGCATATTTTACCACCATGTATTGTGTTCAGAAGATGTTGATTTCTTGTGCAAATGCCTCAACTTGCTGTACTTAATAAAAAGAGCTGATTCTATGTGACCTGACCACACAAGACTGCAGTCTCTTGTCATTCCTGAATCAAACGTTTATTTTTCTTTCAGTACAGGGTTATTACGTTGATCATCAGAAATAGCACAGCAAACAGTAATGGCATGCACATGCTCTGACTTTGTGGAGACGAAGCAGAATAGTTTCAAGACCACTGTGCTTGAGATTTTTGAACATTGGTCATTAGGTTGATCATTGCTGTCTGATGTTACCTTAAATACGCTTATTAACCCCAGCTTTGATATAAAAACTAAATATACAACTTTTATAAACTACTTTGACTTTTCTCTTGATTTCCTATTTTTTCTGTTGAATGTCTGCAGAGTGGGAAGATAAGCAAGCATCACATGGGGAGCACATGCTGAGGAGCATGATCACCTAGACCAAGCATTCGCAGACCAGAAGCTTTTTAAATGTTAAAATTTAAAATGACTTTGAGGACTTTTTTTTACTATAGATTGGGAATTGACTGTAAACTTGAACATCAATAGGGCCTTGCACATTTGTCTTGCACAACATCCTGAGTTTTGTTGGTCACTTGGTTTCTACTATTTCGATCTAAAAAGGATATAGGAACAAGAACTTGACATTAAAAATATTGTATTGCTCCTGGGGGAAATTAAATATAGCTGCGGAAGCTGAAGGCAAGAAAATTCTCCTGTAGCAGTTTGTATTGCAGTGTTGTGAAGAAGCATCTGAACTAGACACTGTTGTGAAACAGTCTTGTGAATTGGTCTTAGTGTTTAATTCTGAAATAATTGTATGGAAATTTTTGCTGTAGGTCTGTATTTGATTAAGCTTAAATGCCTCATTGCCATGTTTAATGACAAACACCGTCCTAAACTTTGTTGGTTGATTATAATTTGGTTTAAAACCTATAAGAAATAAGGACTGGACATGCATCACTATTTCACTCCAAGCGTTTGCTTTATTTAGCCAGGCTCTTGGGCTATTGGTGCGGTTTAGAGAATATGTTGTTGGATGTTTGTGGTAGTATTTACTATAAAATAATACTAAAGCCAAAAGCTTGCTTTGTAAAAGCTGAATATTGTGTGTTCTACATTTTAAGGATATTTTTTTGCATCTCATTTGAAAAGAATCACAGCAGAAAAACTCAAAAGATATTTAAAAATAGTCCAATCTGCTTCAACTGGCAGGCCACATTTTCGGTCAGGGTGTTCGCGCAAACACATTCCAACTCCCCGTGGACACGTCTGATCTAGATGCATGCATTCACTCAGCAGACATGGTCATTTGCCATTTTTCTTCCCAATCTTCTTCTAGGATTGCATGATTTTTAGTTAAACACACATATTTACATATAGTACAAGATTTCTCAACAAAAAAAAGCCTTTGCATAACTAAAACTGTATTGGAAATTGACACTACCACTGTTTTGATTGATTGTGCTAATAATGAACAAGCAGGGGTTTCTGTCACCACTGTCACATTTACAACACGCCTGTGGAATGTTTTTCTTTTTAAAATAGCCCTTACGAATCATTTATCAAAGTTTTGGTGAGGAGGACAAAATTTTGCTTCATGATTATTTCATTTATGTTGAAAGGGAAGAAAGGGTTGTTCAAGGTCCAGCTGGGGGCATCTCTGGGGAAATGTGAAATGTTGCCCCGTCTTCCTTGCTTTGTCATCACCAGGATATTGCTTAAGCAGGACATCTTCCTCTCAACGCTCGCCTCAAATCTCAACAGACTTCTGTCTGCTCAGACTAGTTTATTATTCCACTGCTCCAAATCCAAGACTCTCATGAGCTGCACATAATCATTGGATTAATAACATCATCTCCCAAATGTCTTCAGGTTAAATTCGAATTTCTGTTTTATACGTGTGGCTTATCGTATAAATAAAACTCATGGGCATCTGTCCAGTTTTGGTAGTTCACAGCAACAAACAGAAGACTTTGGTGAAAACATTCTAAAGTGTTTTTTCTTGTTATCCAGTTCAGTAAAATACAGTACGATAAAGCAGTTTTTTTTCTTTCCTTTGTAACATCTTTTAATAGTAATCTTCATAGTTCTTGGGGTTCAGGCAGTAGAGAATGGCGCCTCCGAAGGAGAAGATGGTGGATCCCCAGGCCAGGCCGTAGCCCCAGTTGAACTCATGGTACACCCTCAGATTGTCCTTTTCTATGAATTTGATTGGGAACAAGAGCAAGCTGCAGACCTGAAGGACCACTGTAAAAAAAAAAAAAAGGAGAGAGCAATAATGTACAAAAAAATAAACAGAAAGGATCAACATGAAATCGAGGTCACTTGGTCCCCAAAGCCCCGTAGAAATGGATCCATTGCAGGAGCACTCTGGTCAAAATAACATCACAGCTGGATATGGTCTCCCACCCCGTGCATGGAGATATTGCTGAGCTGCTCCTTCCTACCTGCATTTATCAGACTGTACAACCAGAACTGCTCCCAACAAACCCTATAATGATTACATCCCTGCTGTAATTTGGACTGTTTGACTCACTTAACATTTCTTCTGCTGTTATTTGAACATCTGTTTTTCACAGTTTATAGTCTGTTAACTTCTTGTAATTAACGCATCAACTTTTAAATGCACAACTACACATGGACAATCTATAAATATATATATATTTTATACTTCTCAGTTGCACATGCAATGTTATTTTTAATAATGGCACAGATCTTTGGTTTGGAATTTTGTCCTAAATGTACATATATTATTCATAATTATGTTTTTGTACTGTGCGAATCAATATGGTTCTATTACCTGTGACTTTGCTGCTGTTACAGATGAATTTCCCCTCGGTGGAACAATAAAGGGTTGTTCTATTATGTTCTATTCTACTCTATTATAAACCAACTGACCTGCAGAAAACAGCATGACGCCCACAGGCTTGTAGCAGCGACTCCGGAAGCCAAAGCAAAGTGAGACCAGCGCCATGAGGAAGGAGAGCAGGGTGAGGGCTGCTCCTCCAAGCATCAAGGCCAGTGTGGCGATCTGCCAGTCTAAGACCAAACACAGGGACAGAAAGGAAGGAAAAAAACCTTGAAATCATTGTGAGATGTATGTAGGTAACTGGAAAGAGGCTCCCCTTAAGTACCAAGTAAAGCTGCCTGACACAAGATGATGAAGGATAATCGAACAGGTAAATAACAACCCATTGTGGTGATCTTAGGGTCAGGAACTCTTTCAAATTCAAGAAAAGTTTAAATAAAAATCTTGTCAGCTCCATCAACAAATTTAAAATGGGTAATTGTAGGATATTTTAACAGATTAATATTCCACAACATACAGCCAGATCAACACAGACGCACACTCAATATTTTTCCATTGTTATCTTCGTACCCAGCAGGGATGATGTCCTGAATTCGGACTCAAGTCTGCAGACTTTAGTCACTTTTCGGGGACTTGTGAATTGACTTGAGCAGCTTGCTGATGACTTGGACTTGCGACATTAGGCCTCGTACCAGTGATGTTCTTCTAGTGGTGATCCAATCTGGTCATATTTTAGAGTTTTCATCTGTTAAAATGACATTTAAAGTCATTTTGTTTAACTAAGGTTTATGTGACAGTAGCCTCTAACTCTGCTTGCGTCTCAAACTATTATAGTGATTGGCAAAGAAAATAAAATACAATGACAAATAAAAACATAGCAACTTTTCACAAAAGCTTTTTCACAAAAAAAAGTGTAGGGACTGTTTACTTTGTTAATTTATGTTATTGATATGGACTGCTATTTTGTCAAATACATAAATACTGTAACATTCAAGTATTTGAGTTTTCCTTTTTTAACACTGAGGATAAAAAAGTATAACAGGGGTAAATTATGGTACTGTGATGAAATGTTATGTTATTTTGATGCCTTGATGCATCTTTACCCAGTTTGCCAGCAAATGTTTCTGCATCCATGACCAAAGAAACCCAAAACAATATAATTTCCAAAAATTATTTCTAGTTCAGGAAGTGTGAGGGGCTCTCAATGTCCTAACATGTTTTTGATCCAAACAACAACCGGAGTCAGATGAAGGAGGTGAACCACTCAGCGGACAAGACTCAATTTGAGTGCAATGCTCTCCAGCTTGACATTAAAACAAACATTTTTTTGCTAAGCCCAGATCTCAGCGCTTCAGTAATGATTATCAGTGCAATAGGAAGGAAAAAGTGATTATGTGAGGTAGCTGCTTAGATAATGAGAAACCCTCCATCGTTTCTGGCAGATGCCAGCACAGCAGCATTCTCAGCATTTTCACTGACATTCCCCCTAAACACGCTCAACTGGAAATAACAGACATCCCACAGTTTTAACCATGTCAATCAGAGTTTTGCACAAGTATTCAACCACTTGAGTTGTTTTCCCATTTTGCAACTTGAGAACCGTAAAACTTTAATGTACATTTTTGGGTATTTCATGCGAGAGACCAACATAAAGTAGCACATTATTTCAAAGTTGAATGAAAATTGCTATATGGTTTTCAAACTTTTGTTTTATAAAACAAAGAAGAAAAGTGTGGTATAGATTTATACTCAGCTGTCTTTATTCTGAAGCCCTTAAATAAAACACAGTGCATCCAGTTGCCACCAGAAGTCACATGCTTAGTAAGTAGACTCCACCTGAACAAACAGCATCATGGAGACAAAAGAACACGGCAGAAGGTTGCAGAGAAAGTCATGGGAAGTCTAAAGCATTATTAGGTTATCAAACAATATCCCAGGTTTGAACATTTTACAGAGCTCTCTTCAGTCTATCATCTGGAAATGAAAAACACATGGAACATCTGGAAACCTATTAGAATATGTCTGTCAACCTAAACTGACAGGTTAGGCAAGGAGAGCAAAGGCTCGTGGTAGCTCTGGATGAGCTGCTGAGGTCTACATCTTAAGAGGAAACATCTGTAGGCAAGACAACTATATATGGAAGGGCTTTGGAAGCGTGGCAAGACAAATTTATTTTTGGAAAGAACCCATACGAGTTCTTGTTTAAAATTTAATGAAAAGCCAAGTAGAGGATGCGCATGTGAAAGAAGATGCTCTGTTCAGATGAGACCAAAATCAGAGCAAAATACTATGTGTGGCAGAAAACGAACACACCATTTCTAAAACATGTCGTAGCAGCACCACACTGAGTCAATGCAATCCTTCCAAAAGGATGGAAGTTGGTCGTAGTTTATGGGGAGATGGATTGAGTTAAATACAAGGCATCAGTCAGAGGCTGCAAAAGAGTTGAGACTTCTATAAGAAATTCACTTTCAAACGGAAACGACGCTAAAGCTACCACAGCTACTATATTGTGATGGTTTAAATGTCAAAGCACATTCAGATTGGCCCACTCAAAGCTCAGACCTAAATCCAAATCAGAATCTTTGGCCTGATTTTAAAGTCATTGTTCAAGGATGCTCTGCATCTAATCTGAAGTTTTTTTGCAACGAAAAATAGGCAATAAAATACCAGATTTGTAAAGCAGGAGAGACCTACCCAGGGGGATGCGCTGAATATGAATTTATGGCCAACCTGACCTATTTTAATTACAAAAATAAAAACTGAAACCCATTTCTTATTTTTTTTCAATACAGTTGCTTTGGTTCAAGGGTTGTAAATATATATTTTTTTTCCCAGGACCAGTAGCTCTGCCGAGAAAACAAGGGTTTTCTCAAACCCAGAAAAGCTTTAGACCACAAGTTGTCTGCCTATCATTAAACAATCTAAGCTAAATTAAAGTGTGTTTAAAACAACCATTGGAGACAAGATCAAGTTTGTTGCAGAGATATAATGTTATTGGTTAGAGATTAGGGGTTTCCTTTCTGTGTACTCACGGAAACAAGAGGTTTGTAGGTAAACACAAAGAGGATATTATGGGGAGGAATCTGATTACACAGGAGGAAATCATTTAAAGCACTGAGGGTGGAGTAGAGACTTAACATCAAAGCATAAGAGGAATCATGCTCAGTAGGCATGCCTACATTTTACAATAGGTGGGAGCGTTCACATTCACAAACTTTTGTTTGAATGGGTTTTATCTTCTTCCTTTTAGGGAGCCCAGGGAATTTAAAAAATATTGAGCATTGCCAACAAGATTTCCTCTCTATTGGGGCAGAAAATCAAAACATTCACAGCAAGAAGAAAAGTATAGAGACATAAGCTCCTTAAAGTATGGTCCCCCACTCTTTTTGGAAGGGAACTTTATTCCAGAGGCCAAGTAGCTCAAACATAATCAAACATCAGCTACTTTTTACCAAATATGGTCCAGGCTTTGGAGTGTATAAATGGGCCTTGTCATCACAGGATGTTGGAAAGAGCCCACTTCATGTTACACAACTCTCGGCTCCAATAACAGACTGACCCCTCAGTGTGTGCTGCCTCTCAGAGGAAATAAGAAGGGGTTACAGTGACTTTGCTCTCGCCGTTGTCACAGCACTTCGCCGCTCTGATATCTTCCCTGGGTCTGCTCGATGTCTTCAGCCTTTGGTCGGTTTCAGTTGGCTGGGCTTTATCGGTGTGCTCGCGAAAACGTCAAGATGTGAAAGTTCTCTCATCTCAGATTTGGAGCAGAGCCTGCTTGCTGCACAAGAAACACAGCCAGAGTTGGGACCGCTTAAAGGCTCTTGACGAGCAGGAAGCGCCAAACTATTAATCTGCGCCCCGCGTGATGACAGATGGAAAAAGGAGATACACTACAATAGATCAGATCTGAGCTTTAATTATGGTTCCTGTGGATGCATGTGAACTGTTAAGAGAGAAAAAAACCTTCGAGGTGTCAGTTCAGTTTCTTTGTCTGAGGCAGATCTGTGTCACAGAAGAGCCCCGAGCATCTCTTTTCACTTTAAACACTCTCTTTGTCTCAGATCAAAAGGAAGACAAACCCAGAAAGTGTTTCGATCAGAGTGCCTCGGTTCAAGCCCCTTGCTGCCACCTCAATGAGGCCATCACTGACCTGTGACCATCCTCGGAGAAGAGATAAGCTCCCAGAAATGGGATCAATATTACATTATTAATGCGCCTTGCCCGCACTGTCTCCTACTGAGCTGGACTGGCTCACACACTGGCGCCACAGTCGTTCCCTCGACTCACACCAACCTGGCATCGACACACGTTGCTCTTGCATGACTGCTCCACATTCCAAGCCCAATGCCGAGCCTGTACCGGTTTAAGCTTGACCTCAGATCCCTCCTCCATGTCTACTTGTGTGTGTTATTGTGATGGAAATATACAGTGCAATTCAGATACTTAAATACCCCAAACGTCACTGCCCTTTTTCTTATTTTCTATTTTCAATCAGTTAAGATTTGCATGATGACAAAATAAGAGAAATATGATTTAGGCAGTTTTTCTACTTTCCTCAAAGTCAGAAATGAACAAATGTAAAATTGTGATTTTAAACTGTATGACTTGGCTTAGACATTATAGGTATCCTTCAACTGACTTTTCACAATATTTTGCTTGAATTTTGTCCCTTTCCTCCTTATAGAAGTGATGTAACTGAGTCACCTTTTCAACTGTGCCTACAAAATTGTCTAAGGGAGAGAGATCAGGGTTTTGACATCTAAAGCATTGACTTTAATGTCTTTGTAAGTACGTTATGATTTAGGGTGGTCCCCATGCAATCTACACTTGTTTATGTTTGTTGGAACAAACGGCTGTGGCACCTTTTGGCATCTTGAAACTGAGCCCAAGAATAACCCAGACTTTATGAAGGTACAAAAATACCCTACTAAATTTTGACCGTTTTTTTATTTTTCCTTAATATCACACAAGTGATATTGTGTGGTGTTTGAAGTGTTGCCTTAACATTCACCCACAAGTGTGCCTCCAATTAACTCAAATGATGTGGATGAACCAATAAGAAGCTTGCAAAGCAATGATGATAACATAATATTGAACACCCTAAACTGCTAAAGGGCATACACATTTGTGTACGTGAACCTTTAGAATCACAGTACTGGTTCTGTTGGACCTCAGCAGAGTATTTGACAATGCTGATCATGATATACCCTTGAAACTACTGGAGAGCTAGGACTAACTCTTTGCTACAGTACTTTTCTCGTTCGAGTCTTACCTTAAGAACAGGAAATTCTTTGTGTCAATAGACAATGTTTCATCAGAAGGTGAGAACAGACAGGGCTTCATCCTGGGGCCCCTCCTGTTTAATATGTACATGCTCCCACTAGGTCAGATTATAACACTCAGTAGGATTAGTTACGATAACTATGCAGACGACACTCATCTTTAAATTACAATCTCTCCAGGTGACTATGCCCCCATCCAAATCCAAAGTGAATGCATAGAGCAAATCAGTGGATGGATGTGCCACATCTTTTTTCACAGCTAAATACAAACAAAACGGACAAAATTTTCTTTTTGACCCAAAGAGGAAAAATCAACAGTCAGCTTCATTTAATACACTAGAAACTACTAAGCAGGTTTGAAATCTAGGTGTAGTGAGGGACTCATACCTAAACCTCCAAGGTTGTATAAAGACAATTGCAAAGTCAGCCTTCTATCAACTGAGGAACAATTCTAGGGTTAAAGGTCTAATGTTGCAATGGGACCTTGTAAAACATCCATACTTGTATCTTTAATTGATTACTGCAACAGCGTCTTCACAGGTCTAAAAAGTCAATCAGACAGCTGCAGCTGAATCAGATTGCTGCAGCTCACGTCCTCACCAGAACCAGGAAAGTAGAGGACATCAGCCCCCCAGTTCTAAAGTAGCTCAGAGGATTCACTTCAAAATACTTTTACTAGTTTATAAATTCCTGAATGGCTTACCACCAAAGTATGTTGAAGATCTGTTTTTCTCGCTGTACCAACTCCCAGACTCAGGTTTTCCTAATCTAACCTATTAATCATCACATCAAGAATTAGAACCAAACATGGAGAAGCATCTTTCAGTTTCTATGCTCCCCCCTTTATCTGGAACAAACTTCAAAATCACTGCAAAATTCTTGAAACACTGAGTTCCTTTAAATCTAAGCTAAAACCTCATCTGTTTAGAGATGCATTTGAGTAAACCATTAATAACAGCTGGAATATCATGTTTTAATGTGTCATATATTTTGTGTCTCTAATGTTGTATTTTATCTTTTTGCTTTTATTGTTGTTCTCCCCAAATCATATAAAGCATGTTGAACTGCCTTGATGTTGAAAGTTGGCTATACAAATAAAGTTACATTTCCTTCTTGCTTTGAAGAAGGTGATCGAAATCTCAAAATAACAATAATTTTATTAATCCTATCTGACCTAAAACAAAAACAAAAAATAATTTTAGTCTGAATTAAAACATTACTTCTTTTCCAGATCACACAGTGACTCGTACATCGAGTTCAAGATCATCTATGCGGCCGGTTGCTGTGTCAGACTAACAAGATTTAGTTAATGCCCCGAGCATAACACCAAGGGAAATACTGGGTGGGGGGGCATCTAGTGATTACTGGGCCTCAAATCAATAATTCCTACCCAAGCACAAGCCTAAGGAAATGAGAAGTTTTCTGTGAGCATTCGCTGTGGAATGCTGCTTCTGCCGAGAGCTGACACAGAGAGACTGCATGTCTTTATATGGCACCAAAGTGCACTTTGTCTGTGCTGACAGAGGAATGGGGGCCAGCGTGACCCATCTCAGACAGAACGAAAACATTTTGTCAACCCAACAAAAACATGATTCACCATGCAATGCACGGGAGGAGGCCAGAGGCAGCAAAGAAAATGAAATATTTATAGGTAAACAGGAGTGCACAGGCATTAAAATGTTAGATATTCAGCTGAGGGAAATTACTGAATAAACCGATTTATACTTTATGTGTATACAATTACATTTAGATCTGGTTATTAGGATTATAAAAATAAACAAAAAAATGTCAGGCTAAAATATGGCTCTCGGACTAATTGTAGGCTTTTTGAATATTTTAAGAGGCAAAGAATGGAGAAGAGTGGCAAAAAGTAAGATATTGTTGATAAAACAACCACAATAAATCCTATTTATAAGTCATGTCAGGGATACTGCAAACGCTTGGCAAGACCAAAACAAAGATGTTCTTTCCAGATAAGAACACAATTGACTGAGATCTCTTGGCCTATTATGTAAAATGCTACAACGCTGCACGGAACACACCACCTACTGTATGTGGTTTAACAAGGAGGTGTTAGCATCATACTGTGGTGATTCTTTCCACTGGAGGAAAATGAAGCTAGAAATGAAGCTAAACATAGGGCAGTCCTAATGAAAATCTTGCCAGAGGCTGCTATCCAGAGCAGTGCCAAGGCGTAAGTGGTATTTGTGGGCTGCATATGGTCCTGATCTATAATAGGAAAAGCGATAGCAATATAATTATTCGGAAATTAGTGTTCGCATATAGTGGTGTGGGATTCTGGACATTGCAGTTGTAATAAGATGGTAGATGTTCACTTTCCTTTAGATCCAGCTCAGATTAGCTCATCTTGCGAATAATCTAGTTTGTTTATACAGAATAAAACAGTTATATATTCAAGATTAGATATTAACTGTTCATGACCTTTTAAAAAAACAAAACAAAAAACTCTGAATTTTTCCTTTAAAGATTTCATTGTTGCCTCACAGCTTCAAAACCAGATGTTTAAAAAACGAAAGCAAGACAATATGAGATAAAATTAATAATGGCTGGTGGGAAACTATTTTTATTGAAAGAGGTCCCCCAAATCCGACTGGATGGAGCTTCTACAAACCTGTGCTGAAGTCTGTACAGCTGACAGAAATAATAATGTATTTTTTTGCCTAAAAACCTTAAATTGGAATCAAATTAGCAACGCTATTAATCATCTGGCATTAAATTGATTATTAGAGTTGAAATTCATTAAAATATATATATATTTTTGTTTTTATTCAGCATATTATTTAATCAAATACTGATGGAATATACAGGATTTAAGGTAACCCATAAAATGTACCCAGATATGACTGAATGAGGGAACTTCATGAGGAAGAACCCTAAAAGGGACAAATTCAAGCTTTTCTGAAGTCCTTCAATTGTTTCCTTGGTAACTAATCTCCAGGCATCTGGGTCTCTGGGGAGCTCCGTGTTCTGAGTTGCCCTTGCTCCTTGGCCGGTGGAGAAACCCACACAAAGGCTTATTTTGTATGCAACAAAAGGGCAAATGAAACCCCATCTGGAGCGTTCCTGGTTGGGCAAAATTCCCTCATCATTCTGCGTTGCAATGAAGAAATACTTCAGAAAAATGTTTACAAGTCCAGATAGAAAACTAATGCAGATTTACAATCGGGTAAACTTTGATTTCTATCATCTGTTTGTATGTTTTCCACTGTACCATAAAAAGTAGCCTACTGTCCAATTTTCCCCTCAAAGTTCTGCGGTTAAAGTTAAGTAGGCAATAGTTATTCTAAAGTAATTAACGTTTAGCTCTCTTGTAGGTGATGTTTTATAATTTCACCCACAGATTGAATTGGTTCAGCAGACTGCAGGGATCCTTTGAAAAATGTGGATGTCTGCTGCGCCCACATTTATGTCATTTAACGGTGAAATATTCCCCCCAAAACAGCGCTAAACTGGTTTAAAAAAAACTCCCAAAATACATTTTGGTGCTGCTCCCATACATGTGCGTCTTTCTTACCAGTGGTCAGCGCGCTGTTGCAGGACCAGTCCAAGGAGCTGACAGGCTTCCAACAGGACTCCCACAGGGACTGGTAGTACTGGTCCTCCGCAGTGACCCAGGCCGGGCTCACAATGGCCCCGACATCCAGGCACAACGCGAGGAAGACGCACACCAGTCCCACTAACTTCAGGGGCGTCAGTCCCGACACCCGGACCTCTTCTGTGCCGCTCACGGATGAAGCCATGTCCCCAAAAATATCTCAGACTTTCAACCGAGGAGGAGGAGTAGAAAAAATAGCAACATTTGTGGGTTTGTGTCGTTTTTAAAGTCCATAGAGTGAGTGATAAACAGTCCACAGTTGAACCCCCGTCCCTGCCCGCGCTGTGGATGAAGGATGGGAATCGCCGCTCACTGACTGGGTGTCCCGCTGCTGCGCACAGTGCGCTCTGCTGACGGGACTGTTCAGCTGCATATTACTAAGACAACATGCTGCACCTGCTGGGTCCTAGTGCCTCAGATAATCTATATCTATATTCCATTACTATTAACTAATGTGTCAATGTGAATTCATTAATGTTGAAATTATCGAATGAAAAGGGGAAAGGAGTAAAAAAAAAAAAAGAAAGAAAATTACTTGTTGCTGTTGACTAAACCATTTACAACTGTAAGCTGTTTCTGTATAAATGTTTAAATATTACAATAAGTTGTTTCTTTTCCATTTTATTTTAATATTAACAACTGGCTTCAGAGTGTAGGAGTGCCAAATACATGCAAATTATGCAAGCCATCAAGATTGCTGGCTCTTTGGATAAACCCTTGCCCACTCATGTGTATTTTCAGTGGCCATTTTTTAATTATAATAATGGCAGGATAAATACAATTGATGTTAATGTGTCAAAAAATGTAGAATTTAGAAAGAAAGAAAGAAAGAGTTGTGCCTAAACCAACCTGCGGCAAATTACTTTTGAGGTTTCTTCCTGTTAAAAGGGAGTTTTTCCTCTCCACTGTCGCTTTATGCTTGCTCACTATGGTTGGAGTCACAACTGCCAGTCAATGACTCGATTCAATCTGCTGGAATTCCTTAAATTGAAAAGTTTAAATAATTGGAATGTTTGTATGATTGTACTGAAATGAATTTTATTGTAAACTGCATTAAAACAACATCTGTACTGAATTTGTGGTATATAAATAAGCTGAATATAATTGAATTGTGGTTTTAAGACTGACATTTATTTTCAACCATCCTTGCTGATTCTGTGTTGTTTCATGTTGTTGTCTGGATTATTTTTTTTTAGCAGTGGTGTCAAACTCCAGTTCAGTCCGAGGCCAGTGTCCAGCAACCTTTAGATATGTCTATGCTTCAACACACCTGATTCAGATATTTGGAACATTAGCAGGACTCTATTGAATCTGTGCACCAAGGAGGTATTTCGGTCATATGATTCAGGTCTGTTTTGGCAGGGGAGACGTCTGAAATTTGCAAAGGCACCTAAGATTTTTCTCCAGCACTCATTCGCTCATTCACAGCAGGTTCCACTCTTTTTTAATGATCAATATATTATTTATTATTTGCTCATAGTAACAACACTTGTTCTACAGGTTGCAGAATGGAGATATATAGAGATGGTTATGAAACGTTTTCTCCATAGAAACCTTAAACTATGTTTGTGACGTGTTACATTGTACATAATCTGAAGTAAGGGTTACAGTTGTAAATATAATTTGAAAGGGTTGAGACATCTTTATTAAACACTCAAATAATTTTGCTTTTGCTGACTTGTAACTTCAAGGTTTAATTTGTGATTGATGTCCCTTGGAAAATAATGTATTTAAGGCTTCCAGTTAAATATTTATAGAAAGTTAAGAGGTCTAAAAATCAAAACCAATCTAATTGCAGTTTTTTTTCAGTCCCTAACAAGCGTTTGTCCAACCAGTTGTCATATTTTCAAAACTCTAAATACAATTAGCACAGCATCGGTCTTTTGTAGCCATACCATTCACACATTTCATGTCGTTTTCACACAATATGCAGTCAGTGAACACATTTCCATAATGCTTACATTTTCTTAACAGACAAGCTATACCTCCCAACAAAACTATGGATTTTTTTTGTAGTATGTGCGAATGTTAACACACAACATCACACAATAGCAAAAACAATATTCCAAACCTTAGATACAATATGAAAACCTCTGCTTCTGCAATGATGAGTTCAGAAACAATATATATCTCAGTTGATAATAAACAAACAATTGAATACAGTTTTTTTTCGATTGCTAAAACACGTTTTTCAAAACTGTACGTGCTTTTCAAAACTGCACACAAAACCCCAAACATCACAAACAAATTGCTTAACCCTGGCATCCCTTTGCAAAAGGACTCTGTCATCAAATCTCTTAACCCATCCATCCATTTTCTTAACCACTTAATCCTTACGAACCGCCTATAGTACCACATGAAGCCCCGACAGGCCTCGAAGCCCGTATCTCCATAAGCCTCCTCCATTGCTTGAAGCAGTGGGACCTGGCTCTGTGGGTTCCTTTCATACAGCTTCCACCCTCAGGGTTTTTTAGTTCCCCCCTTTTTTTATCTGGGCTTTTTGCTGTGTTTTTTTTTCCCCGAATGCTCTTGTTTGTGTTCATGGATATTTTGTTTACTGTAAGCAATACTGTAAAACTTTCTGTTCTATCATACTGTAAATGGTATTTCTACTGCACCTCCTGAAATAAACGGTAAAGGAAAAAATAATATTTCCTTTTTACTGGAGTGATTTGAAATGTGAACATTTAGTGTCAAATCGGATGGCATGTTTTGCATGCAAATACCTGTAAAACTGAAACATATAACTCTATGCAGTTTTTGTAATGTCAACAATAGCCAGCATTTGAAACCTGATGTACTTTCATTGACTGCATGTACCTTGTGAAGTGAAAACAAGTGATTAACAAAATGTGTTTTTGAGAAGAAAATTATCCATTTGGCCAATTGTGTTTTGTAGGAGTTTAGAAAAAGGATCTGAAGTAAGGGTAAGCGCTTGTTAGCGATTGAGAAAAACTGTAATGCGCTTGGTCCTCTGTTTCTGGGTAGAAATATTACTTTAATGAGAGATATTGGCAAATACTCACAGAACAAAGCAATGTAAAAAACATAATTTATGTCATTTATCCCACATGCAATACTTTAACTGCTTGAGTCTCATTGAGTCGCCCCAATACCTCTTTTGCCTGAAATCGAGGTTGAACATTTTTCACAGCATTTTTTTGTCTGTCTCTCACCCACAAATGCTTTGAGTAGAGCTTACACAGCTCATTTACTTTATAATTAAACTGTTATAATCTTTTTCCTTAGGGAAGAACCTCAGAATTAATTCATATTGATTAAAACATACACATGCAGAGACACTAGTGTTTGAAAAGTGGAAAAATCTCCAAACTTTTAAGGAAAACTCGTTTCTAATAACATGTTTCTATAGCTCATTTCTTCCTCTCGGCTGATAAACTGCTGCCTTGCCAGATGACACCATAACAGCTGGCACCACAGAGTCAATGGAGGTCTTCAGGAGCATTTCCTGGACCAGAGTTTAATTTGATCCTAAAAGCATCAGTGTTGTGACTCCAGTCTAGTTTATTATTTAGATGAACACCAACTTTTAACATTATTTACTTGACTCATTTTATTTCTCACTGATGAATGACAAAGTACAAATTAATTTAGTGAATTTGCAAAGCACTTATTTAGTTATAAATGGAAGCGCCAACATTTAAATATTTAAATTAAGTGTTTCAGAAGCTGAAGTTAGAATATTTTTAAAAAACTAATTGAATTTGTCTTTTTTTCTTCCAAAATTAATTAGAGAAATAGATCATCTGAGCAAAAACAAAGCGAAATAGAAACTGGAAAATGTCAGTCAAAGACGTCATGTAGTTTTTAAATTATTAATTATGATAGCAAGTTTGTTTTTAAATGCATTTCTAAGCCACGGAGCTGAAATAAGACTGTGTGGTTTTATACTTAAACTCAATGCAAAGCACGGTGCAAAAACTGCAGAGAGAAAGGAAACCAGAAAGTAAAAAAATACTGAAAGAAAGAAAGAAAGAAAGAAAGAAAGAAAGAAAGAAAGAAAGAAAGAAAGAAAGAAAGAAAGAAAGAAAGAAAGAAAGAAACAAACAAACAAACAAAATGACTGGTTTTGGTTTTAAAAAAGAAGTAAAATTCTTCAGCTCTATACTAATTAATTAACAGACAAACTAATTGGAACAGAGTGCCAGTCAGAGGTTTAATTAATTATCATTCCCATGAAGGTCATATTACATATTCAACATTTTTCATACTATCTTAAAGTACACAAATCGTCAACAATATTGTTCAAATGTTTCCTGAATGTTTCTTTCCAAGCTGAAGAGGAACCAACAATTCCTGCATCAATCTGTTACTAGCTTCATCCTGGAAGAACAATTTAACATATTCTTTTCAGAAATGATGGGCCTTATAAATGTAATTAGTTTCTTGTTTTGGATTCAGTTTTTAAGCACACAGCACAGATTTTCAAATGGTTTGAACTCAGGCTGAATCCTTTAGTTTAATATTAGCCTATTTTATCTGTTCCAAAACAAATTTATATTATTTGGTTGGGATCAATGTCCTGTTGACATACCCAGCTTTGCAAAAGTTTTAAATATGAAGAATTTGGGGATAAAATTGCCCCAAATGATTTGTTTTTAGTTTTCTTTCTTTTTTAAACTATAAAGAATTATTTATTGAATAATTTGAACAATGCATCATTGTCCTACTGTATAACTTGTTTAGGTTCTTTTGTGACCTCTGGAATGAGCTGTTAATGTGTTCTTGGAGTAGTTTTCATTGGCCGACTACTCCTGGGAAGGTTCACCACTACTCCATGTTTTCTCCATTTGTAGACAATATATCTCACTGTGGTTCTCTGGTGTTAAAAAGTCTTAGAACATTTTTTGTAACTCTTTTCAGACTAATGTTAAGGACTTTGTTTCTTGTCTGCTTTGAATTTCTTTCGATCACTGGATAATCAAATCATATTAAATCAAGTTTCTTTGTAGAGTTCAATACATTCGGACTTCTTTAAATGAAGACACAATAAATATAACCATCTAGAATGATACTGTGAGGAAATTATATTTGAGAGATCCATCTACACTGGGAACCACCCCACAGCCAAAGAGGAGTCACCATGGTCAAGAATACCCATAAAAGAAACACTGAAATTAGTCTACATAAAACAATTAGGTAACATAGAACAATAAATAAATAAAAAACTGCTAAGATAAATAAAATAACTCTATTACACAAATTTAAACCAAGTTGAAAAGATAGGTCTTGGGCCTCTTTTTTAAAAATATCAGCAGTTTTTGCAGCCCTGGGGTTCTCCAGTTGGCTGCTCCGCAGACAAAGGCTGTGGTAGAGCAATGCTTGGCCATATATAGTTCTGACTTGTGGAACCAAGGCCAATACCAGATGACTTCAGGGACCGTAAAGGCTCATAACTTAAAAGAATGTTGAATAAATAAGAAGGACCAAAACCATTAGGATATTTATAAACTAATAAATTAACCTTAAAATCCTAAAATGCACAGGGAACCAATGCAGCAGCTTGAACATTTTGGGGAAAACCAAGGAGCAGCACATTACAACAGGCTAATCTACTGAAAATAAAAGCATTCATCATCACCTCTGTGCTGGTATGAGAGAGAAATGGGTGGACTTTTTAAGACGATAAAATCCTATTTTAGTTGTATTTTTGATATGAGGACTAAAATTGAGCTCAGATTCAAAAAGGACAAGATTTCTTACACAATAAGAAGGTTTAAAATGTTGCAGTTTTGGTAAAATAATTTCTCTCTTTTCCTCAGGACAGGACTTCACATATAAAATACGGTTTAAAAGTACATTTACTGACTCAGCATCTTCTGGGGAGATGGTAATGTAATGCTGTCTATCATCAGCATAGTTGTGGAAATCAAACTGTGCCTCCTGGTGACATTCCATGTACAGATTTAAAAGTATTCAGACTAAAATGGATCCTTGGGAAACCCCACAATAAATGCCACTGGGTTCTGATATTTTCCTAAAATATTATGGTCATTTAAAAACTCATTAAGCTAAAAAAAATGTTGGTTTTTTTTCTAAAAAGCTGTAAGATGGATACTGGTCGACAGTCATTGAGAATATTAAGATCTAAATTAATCTTCTTCAAAAGGGGCTTCACCACTGCTGTTTTTTATTCTGGGAAGATACATCTCAGTGTTTAACAGCTCACTCTTAAAGAAAGCATAAAAATTATTTTAAACTGACGTGGGAATTGGGTCTACAAGACAGGTAGTTGGGTTAACTTGAGCGAAAACTCTACCAAGTATCTTTACATCAACCAGGACAAAACTATCCAGTGTTTCCATGGGTAAAAACTGTAGTTCACACATGTTAATATTAAGATTTTGCTGTGATAAAATCTTTGCACTATTTTTATTGAGGTGGTCTGCAAAGTCTTCACATGTAGCAACTGAAGGAGACACACAGGATTTGTTAAAATCAATATTTATTCAAAGATAATTTGTTTTAAAAGAGACTTGTTCTTATTCTCTTAAATTAAAATTGAAAACAGCAACATTCTTGCTCATTAAACAGTATTATTATAGATTTGAAGTTGTTCACAATTTATTTGAGGACGAATTTTGTATGCCTTTAAGCATACTTTAAGGCTAATAAAACTTAATGTTCCACAAACTGTGGTCATTCACAGTTTATTCTCACATTTCAATTTCAGATGTTTCCATTTATTGTATATTTACCTAAAGAGATACAAACAGAGTACAGTGCAGTTCTGGTTTCATCATGAAAAGTTCTCTACAAATGTGAATTAATTTAATTCATTAATGCTTCACTATTCACATAGGGCCAACCTGGTTCACTATATACTTTTTATTCATTTGTAAAGTGAATGTCCTCTTGAAAAGTGTTTTATTATTTATTCAGTGAGGTCATCGCTGTCTATTACATTTGTTCCAGGTGCGTTCGTGCATTTCTCTATTCAGAAGTAAAGTTCTCATAATTTCAGCCTCTTTAAAAAACATCCACACAGAAGTAGTTTCTCATCCATTAAAAGAAATTGCTAATGATTTTGCACTTAATTGTTTCTATATTTCTCTACTGCATTTAGACATTCTCATTTGCTTTGTCTGTCAAAATCTGCTATGGGCTATTTATGAGAGCTGAATAGTTACAGTATTCACTGTGAATGTTAAAGCCCTAATTTCACTGGTTGAGTAATTATTACCTACAAAAATGTTGAACAGGTTTTCTCAATCTGTCCAGCTGATATTGTGCATTTCTTTATCATTCTTTCCTGAAAATGTCTGCAAATTTTTTTAGTTTCTCTCAGATAGGCTAAACGTCAGACGATAGATAGATAGATAGATAGATAGATAGATAGATAGATAGATAATCATTCTAGCCATTTGGAGTCCACTGTGTCTTTAATTGAATGAGGAGGAGCAGTGCTGTATATCGTCAGCGGCCATTGTTATATCTATGATTGTTGCAAACAGAGCTTCGCGCCTGCGCACTGTTTTTATAGCCGCTCTGGTTAACGGAGGATCGAGGAGAGGAGAGACCTATGCTCGCCTTTGGCATCGAAACAAGGTAAGCAGGAGTGATTTGTTTCACATTATCTGCTGCGTCTTTTCACAAGGAGAAAATCAATTGAATAGCTGGCAGAGATCTCCCTCTGCTCGTACTCTTTGAAAGGAAATCCGTCCTTTTGAAACACTAGTCTGGCATTAAATCGCATCCTGAACTGGATGTGATTAGATCCATAGAATTATATTTGGCACGGAGCTCTAGTCGCCTATGATTACTGCTCAACCAACACACAAACAAGCGGAGAAAAACTAGCTTTTGGCGTTGAGGAAACGGTGCTGTAGCGGCTTGAGGTTATTGTTGTAACGGGGCGGTGGCGGCGGTTTGTTTGGGCTTTTTTTTCCTGCTGTACGTCATCTATTTTAGGCTGAAGCAGGGATCTGGGGGCTTATTAATGTGTGTGCGACACTGGCCAGCGTTCACCTTTCACGCTATAGTCATTTTAGTCAAGCATGTGTCCTGTTGATTGTACGAAAACAAAACGCCCTTGATCTCGCAAAATGTTGTCACACCATTAACTTCTATTGGAGGCTCCCTGAGTTACGATAACCAACTGGTTTTATCAGTGAGGTGAGAAATTCTTCACATGGTCAGGCTATTACTATAAGGGAACAGGCCATTATGTGCAAGACTATTGCTATGTTGTTGGGGGGGGGGTCCAATATGTGAACTTGTCAGAGAAAACAAGATTGTTGAGAAAGCGTTTTTCTTTGCTACCCATTAAATATAAGTTTGACCTTTTTGTTTCACAGATAAATCACCCCAAACATACTGGCAGGAAGCATGGGGAGTGGTAAGTTGATTCACTCTTTATTTACAGTACACTCTTGGTTTTCCACCTTAATTTTTCCACCAGGGCCAGTTAAAGCTTGGATGAGGCCCTACCCAAAATTGTGGCCCACCTATAGTTAAGCGTACCAATGCTGTGGGGCCACTTTTATTCTTATGATTATTTTAATTAAGTATATTATGATTATTCTTTTTTTTTCATCCTCTGTACTTATGTTCTTTTTGATTATTTTCCTGATTAAGAATATTTTGTGTTATTCATTGTGATAATGAAAAATCATTTACAACTTCTTTTTAGTTTTTTTAGTTTTGTTTTGTTTTAGTCAACTGCATTGGTGTAACTGCATGCCACTGCTGTTAAGGACCCACAAACACCAATACTGCACTTAAAGAAACATAAAAAAAGTAGGATTCTTATCACTTAAATCCACACAGTAACTGTAGTTGACCATATTTGTGAATTTATTGGTATTAATTCATGTCATGCTTGGAACGAACCAGAGAAAACTGTTAAAACAACAATTCATCAGTCCAATGAAATGTCTTTACTGGTTTGTGGGTTTTTCAAACATCATTAATTGGTATTTATCATTGTCATGATCAAAATTCTTCTCCATAATTTTTCATGCTAACGATAAAATAAATTTCCCACCCCCATAGCTTAAACCAGTTACAAAATGTGAAGCCTATCTAGAAAAAAAGTTATTATATTCAGAAGATATGTGTTTCTACTACAGCTAATCCCAGAATTGTTCATATGTAGATATATTCCTCAAAACTAATGCTCCTTTTTTAATGTTTTATTATCTTTTAATAGATGCATGTAGAGGTGGCTGTATAGTGCTGTTGTGTGATGCATTTAAATAGCTGGTGTGAACATGAACAAACAAATAATGTCATCAATGTCTGATTTTGAGGTTCTGGTAGGGGAGAAACCTCTGACTCTCAGAGAAACTCTTGTATACTTTTAAATTAACAGTTTGTAAAGAGGGTTGTACTTGTAAAAACCTAGTATTTACTCAGGAGTACTTTCTATGAAGAGTTTCATGCATTTTTAGATGATTGTGGGGTTTTTTTGTGTGTGTTTTTTTTAAGCATTGTTTCGCTCAGAAATGAGTCACTGGAATGTAATGCTCGAGGAAAACAATGAAAAGCAACTCCTATTCTTTTTGTTTTCATCCGAGACGTTCTGTTTTCCTGCTTAAATTCTGCCTCCCCTCGTCTCCATTTCTTTTTGAGGTCTTTTCCCTTGTTGATCACAGTCTTTAAAAGTTATCCATCAAGTAAAAGCTATTACTTGGTAATAGCCAGGCCTTTCGGAGGGCTTTGTTTATACTCTGGATGTCTGACAGAAACAAGCGCTCCGTCTCTTTATGTTGATTCCTCCACTTTCCCTTTTAGTTCTGGGAATGGATGGCCAAATAAAATGAGCTTTTGTTTTTATGCAGAAATGTGGGCACCGAGCATTGCTTGCCTCTGCTCTGATTCTTTTGTTTTTGGCATACACTTCTTTCAGTCTCTAGCATTTCTAGCTTCTTGTCTTTTTTTAATGAATTTTGTACCTTTTATTTTCCCCCCCTCTAACATGCCATTCCATTTACTAAGTTTTCTTTTTGCCCATTTCGAAGTCTCGGCTGGTCGCTTTTGTTATTCTGAATCTTGTATCCTTTCCCTCATTTTGATATTGTCTCTGCCTTCCCCCTGTACCTCCCTACTGCGCTCCTCTCCTGTTCCTCTCTTCTCCACAGTGTTCCTGCCAGCAAATTCAGCCCACTCGGTGCTAAGGCGGTTGCGGAGGGCCAACTTCCTCTTGGAGGAGATGAAGCTGGGGAACATTCAGAGGGAATGCCGCGAGGAGGTCTGCACCTACGAGGAGGCTCGAGAAGCCTTCGAGAATGACGAGAAGACGGTACGGCCGTCGAGAGACATCACAAGAGATTAATAATGTCTCTGTAGTCATGACACACATGAAAATAATTCCAAATTGTTTTATTTCATTTTCATTATCGCCCTAATTTTACCCATTTGTCTCCATAGTAACAATCATTCATCAAGCTCATACATTTAAAGTATTCTCTTCTTATACATCAGCTTAAACTAGGAAATATTTGCACTAATCTTCAACTCATTTTGTAATGAATTCCTAGAGTTTTACACCACATACTGAAATGCAGCTTTGTTTTTAAGTAGTCCTTGCAAATCAAGGTTTAAAATGAAATTTCCTTCTATTGTCCTGATCTTCTGAACTAAAAACAAACAACCTCTGCAGACTTGGGAATACTTGACTTTTTGCCTTGTACATAACTAATAATGTGTTTAATTCAATTAAATCTCTAAATTTCATAAATTCTAACTTAATAAATAAAATACTAGTGTTCTCTCTTGGATTTGCTTTGTGTATAATTCTAACCGCTCTTTTCTGAAAAAGAAATTAAGGCTTTAAATTAGTCTCATATGTTATGCCCTAAACCTCCAAACAATAACCTGGATAAGGCAATATAAGTGAATAATACAAAATATGTGATGCATTATAATCCAGTGCATATTTTGCTTTGTTTTTAACTAAAATATTATTATTAATTTTTTTTTTATGTGGTCTATATGAGCTTTCCATGAACATGACATCCAGAAACCTAAACTGAGACATACTTTCAATATGAACTCGATCAATAATAAAATTACTTTATTCCTTCTTTTTGTAAAAACATATTTAGTTTTCTGTAAATATAATGATAATCTATTTTTATCAAACCATTTAGGTTCAGGTTTAGATTTCTCTTGAACAAAATACATTTTTGTCATCAGCTAATAAAACACACTAACCACTTTGCACATTGATAATATCATTAATTTACAAAATAAAAAAAATAGGTCCCAAAAGTGAGCTTTGGGGGATGCCACATTTAATCTTTATAAAAATCCTTGGATAACAAAAGGTACTGGAGATCAGCAGCTAATGTACTGTAGCTGTACTCAATATGAGCACATATACATTATATATATATATACAAAGTTGTTGAAATATCTAGCCCAGTTGCACCAAAACCTTTTCACTCAGAGGCCAAAATGAAATCATAGTGCTGCGGGCAAAATCTAATATTTTACACAAACGACAAATACTAATAGTATTGTAAAGTACTTTTATTTATCACACAGTAATTTCTCTATGAATAACAAAAATTAAACAAAGTACAAACATGGAGACGTAAAAAAAAAAAAAAGTACAGACTTGAAACTTCCATCCCTTTCAACGAAATTCTCCGTTTTGAAAACAAAATAAGTAACCTACGTGAATTGTGTGGATTCGATTAGAAAAAGTTCATTGGGGGGATGGTGCATGTGTAACCATGGAAACTTTTGGAGTAAATCAGCTTTTTATGCAGCTCCGCCAGTGGGGAGACAGCGTTCAGCTGCTGCTGTCACAGCATAGAGAGAGCAAGTTTTAGAAAGATAAAACTTATTATGCCGAAACGTCTGAGTTCCCCGCCATTAAGTAATGGCTGATTCAGACTTTGAAGAGGAATATTTACTCTCTAATTAAGATGTTCAGTTGTTTAGGGAGTACGGAGCCCGGTAGGGGTCAGGTGCAGAAATAATTTTTGAGGGGTAAGGATCCTTACCCTCGGTTTATTAAACCGTGCGCACGGATTCCCGAATCACGTGTGACAGTGTCGGGGATCTGGTCCAATTGATATCGGCTACTTGATATTTGTGTTGCTCCTTTGGCAGAGTGGTTAAAATCCACGCTCGGCATCTGGAAATCAGTGGATCGAATCCTGTCCTCAGAGCGTGCTATAATTACAAGATTTTATTGATCCCAGAGGATACTTATGTATATTTTTTTTTTGCAAGAAAGAAGGATATAAACGTGTCATATTTATAAATAACAGGTTTGTAGCCACCTATGCAGCCTGGCAGAGTCCATGCACATGTGCTGCATTGCTGAAAAACGGCCTAGAAATGGGCCATAAATATAACATGATAAGGGTGATAACATGATAAAATAAAACATAAAATGGGTGATTAATGCTGCATTGTGGATCTGCAGTGCGTGTTTTGGGCAGGTTCACCAAGATTCATTCTAATCACTTCTATATATGGCTCTCACAATTGAAGGCAGTTCCCCAAAAGAAGAAGTGAGTTACACCTCAATGACATACTTTCCTAATTTCAGACATTTTCTGTTACGGCATGTATATTTACAGCTGCTGATGGAGCGGGGTATATATCCGGAGCTAAACTTTATGAATCGGTATTGACATTACTATGTGGGAAAAAACATAAACCCATTTTTCTATTGTTTTTTTTTTCTTTTCTTTTTTTTTGTTAATGGTATTTGTGGTGACTTTGTATCCAGCTGTGAAATCCTGAAACCAAAGTGTTCATTTTTGTGGAATGCGGGTGTTTTTTTGTATTCAGGAAGCGATCTTTATCAGCAGGAAGAGCAACACTAGATGGGGAGGTGGATTTGTAAAGCCATTGTGAGAGGGCAGAGAACAATATAACGCAGAGAGACGTTCAGTCACTTTTTGTTTAGGGATTTTTATCTACTCTATTTGTTCTCAAACAAAATGTATTCACACAGCAAGTAAACTGCTGTGACTCTAGTTTTCTTTGAGTCGGCTTGGTTTTAATCTCAATGTCAATCTGTCTCGATATGCAGAAGCGATTCTGGGAGGAATACAGTCGGGAAAGCAATCCGTCTGGTTTGGACTCTATGGTCGGCGGGGCCCAATCTCTCTACCTGATCGTCCCCCTGCTGATGGTGGGTCTCATGGTCATCGCTGTCGCCATCACCGCATGGCGCTGTCACTACCGCAAGCGTTTGCAGCGCAGCCCAGGCCTGGGGCACTCTCATCACAACCACATCCTGTCGGTGGTCTCCATGGACCAATGGGGGAGGGATTACCATCACGGTGACCAATCAGAACTCAGCCACCACAGCAGCCCAGCCTATCCAGGCTCCGAGATCACGTTGGGGAGAGGAGGTGCGGGAGATCCGCCGCCATCATACGAAGAGGCTGTGGGCCACACAGATGTCCAGATAGAGACTGAACCGCCTCCTCAGTATGATGACATAATAAACAGCAGCTCTGTTAGAATCAGCAGTGGTCCGAGGAAGTAAAAATATCTCAAACTAAAGTTCTAACCTACATGAAGACCATGCAATTGTTTAGCAGTGCTTCCACTGTGGTATCACCAGCCTTCAACATTCAGCACACAGCAAGCCCACACACGTTTCATTAGACTGATGGAAACTTCGCCAGTGCGAGTTCTGTTGAAATTTGCTCTAAGATTTTCGTAGAGGTGAAGCAATACTTAAGAGATTAAGTGATACTGTAAAACCAAAACCAAACAACACCTCATGTGAAGGATGAAAGGGTTCTTATTGCTATAATTAAGATCAGCGTATTTTAGGGTTGGATTGATGCTTCTCAGAGGATCCGTGCCAAACTATTGAGACGTATGTAAGCAGAATTACATAATGTAAGATTTTTCTAATCAAAATCACACAGGGCCAGACAACTGGGGAACTCGACAACTGGTTTCCGGTTTGGAGGCATGGACTAGAACACTAACCTCTGGTAAAGATGTGTGTAAAGCTATAAACTAAATATATATTTTATTAGATCGCCATAATCTCACAGTGAAAATTTGAGAAAAAATTGAAACTTTTAGTTTGACCACATTTATTCAGTGTGGAAAAAATATTTTATTATAGCGCCCAAGGGGACAAATATTGGTATTTTGCTGTTAGTCAGGGCTGGCCGATATGGAAATGAAATTGTATTACAGTAACATTTTTCATATACAGATATATATATATAATATAACAAATTACTATTTTTGTGAATATTTACCATTACCTATTTGAAGATATGAGAAGATTTTTGATTTAAATATTTATTTCCCAAAGTCGAACATGTCATTGGATATTATGCAGCTGCTTCAGAAAAAATGGACCAATATGTATTCCAACTAAAATCTTATTTTCTTCCTTGCTTGTCACAACAAATAATGGTAAATTAGATAAAAATGAAATATAAATTAAAATGATCATAAAACTAATATTTCAAGTGAAATTTCTGTGAAATTGTTGCAGTTTTCACATTCTAAGTATCGGTTCAAGGTATCAGTAAACTAACCAATACAGATAAGAGTACATAGAACGGTATCAGACCCAGTAGTGGTATCGGTGCATCCCTAGTCATTGAATTACAGTCAAGTAATTAAGGTAACAGCTACAGTTAAAGTCCCAATATGAAAGCCCCAAGTTCTTAAGCAGAAGGCAGCTCGCCTTTTAGACTTGTTTCAATGAAGAGAAAAAGTCCAGTTGCCTTCTACTTAAGCATTTAGGATTGTAATGTCATTGATGCCTGAGGATCTACACCAGAGATTGTCAGGAAATTATTTTTCTAAGGCATCAATCCCAAACAACCACTTTACAAGTAGAGAGTTTCTAATACTTTTTATGGGGACTGATGACAATAATGTGGCTCTCTTTGCTGTTATTCTCTAACAGTAAATTGTCAAGGGGAAATAAATATGGGTCCCCATTAAGCCTAGTTGTTGCAAAAAGAAACAGGCCAAGTCATGTTTATATCCCACAACCATGAAATAGATGGAAATAGCATGGATTACAAATTAGAAGCTCCTAGAAGAACTGATTACTTAAGTAGAAAATAAAACAAATGCTTCATTTACATTTCTGGATATTAGTACAAGTAAACCTTTTTTCTCAACATGGGATTTCCCCTTGCTAATTGAATGTCAAAGGTGAATTAATCTAAATATTTCAGTGTGAGATTATGCCACTGCAATAACTCAAAATAAATATTTTATGGCTTTTTGCACAGCTTTGACAGGGGTGCCGAGATGTGTATGTGTTTTTATTCATTTTAAAGTTTTTTCTCTCATTCAGTTTCCCAGGTGTTAAAATGTGAAGATCTTGGGAAGGAAAAACGATGCAACGTAAAAGTCGAACTTTTTTGTACATAACTTTTCTTCTGATGGAAGCGAGGTGTCTTTTCCATCTGTGCTGACTGTAAATTCAAAGTAGCCCCTCACACTTCAGATAATAGTAATAATTCAGATATCTGATAATTATAGACCCTGTTACACAGAAAACGTTAACACTTAAAAATACTTTTAGCAGTTAAAGCTGTAAACCCAGAGACAAGAGCCCCTAACACTCTACTGCAGTAATAACTCAAATGTCTTGCTCCTAATGCTGGTTGAAATAGTTTAACACAAACAAATGCAATAATCCAACCTTTGATACGCCCTAATAATATTTTGAAGACTGGGGCATTAGGTGTGTAAAAGGGAAGAAGAAAGTTGGAATAACATTACTTGTTATCTTGGTGAACCTGGCCTTTTGGGGTCAGAACAATCTCTGCTGTGTGTGACGGTCAGGACTCACTGACCCGCATTAACCTGTGAGTTACCTACTCAGAGGTAGGAAACGGAAAAAAAAAGATATACTATGGAAATTAAATGTAAGAAATGATTTGTATTTTGTAATGTAACTATAATTAAAATGTGTAGCGTATGTAAAACACCTCTACATACGCTGTGTACAGATGGAATGTTTAAGATTGAATTTTAATGCATAGGAGTTCATTGAATGCATTGACACTAATGTTATTGTACTACCGTGTGATGTGTGGAAAATATGAAACTGTGTATTCTTGAAGAGTTTAATGAGGCGTAGGAAAGTCCTGTTAAAGATGTGATGCTTCACTCTCAGCATTCGACAAGCCGACGTAACTCTAGGTGCTTCTGAGCTATTATGCAATACTCCCTCAATGAAAAGCACTCTAAAAACCAAATGTACCCGTCTAACCCTTTTTAGCAAAACATTTTGCTGATCTTTCAACACGGCACAAAGCTTAAGCACTGAATATTCTTGTAATTGTGAGTAGACCTGTAAACCTCAGCAATTGCTCGGACACTGGACTGTGCTACTAGTCACTTTAGTTACATGAGTTATTGTGCCAGTACTTTCACAGAGCCCTGATTTGTGTTTTGTTTTTTCAATGCCTTATTATACAAAATGTTATATACAATTAAAACACCAGGGGAATTGCAAAATCTTGTCTTGTGAACACCTTGATATTAATTTTTAATAAAGATTTTTTTAAATGTGATGTTTTCTTGTCACTGATCTGTACCACATTTTTTGTAAGAAGCTACATAAGGATTCATGAAAGGAGAAAAGCTTCTGATCACAGCGCTTCTCTCAGTTTTATCTTATAATTATGGAGCCTAGTAAATATAAAACACAAGGGATTTTTTTATTTCTCAATGATGCTGAAAGTAAAATTAAGGCAACTTGACTTTCCTTGCCTTAAAAAAATGTTTCTTAGCCAAGAGGCTTCTTCAGTTTTGAATTGGTTTGGTAATATCAGGTTTATACGTCTAAAGTTAGTTTTAAGGTTCTCTAATGCGGCTATCGTGAATTGAGTACTTTTAAATCTAGAAAAAAGTTTTAGTAGCAGGGTTCAAATTACCCCAAAGCTTTCGGGGGAACGAATTTTTTCATCTTGTACAGTGATTTCCAAATTCACAAGCACATTTATACATTTAACAGGTTCTGGACAAACACAAACCAAAAGAGAATCCACATCTAGTCCAGCATTTTCTGCCTTAGCCATTGAAGAACAACAAACCACAAAACTTCAGAAACATCATTATGATTATGCTAATCATCATCCCAATCAAAACCCAAATAATTGCTAAACAAAAAACTAATATCAGCCCAGTAGGCCTATAGTATCTTTAAATCAGTATGGACCACAGGTGCAACAAGACTAATTTGTTAAATATTTATATCAAACTTAGCTCTGACTTGATTGGCCATTTTCCCTATTATTTCAGCGCGAGCTGATTTATGCAAACTATAGCGCTATTAAGTTTTTTTTAATTATTATGGCTGGGGCCTTTCCTAAAGCCATTTAGAAGTGGCAATACGTCTGAAAGTGGTTTGTTTCTTGTATTAAATGTTAATTTTCTCTTTAAAAGTATGACTTTTTAAATAGAAAATGGAACACACAACAAATGCTGGTCAACCCTGGAGGAAAACCTGCAACAGGTCACAAGGTACTTGAGAAGCAGGAAGAGGTTCACCTTTCAGCAAAAAGACCACCACATTGTGTTGTTCCAGTACATGAAACTGTTATAAGATATATGAAAGTTTAGGAATAAACATCATTATGGCAAAAGCAATGCCAGGGATAGAAAAGATCCAATGACTCACAATCACTCTGAAACATGATCCAAAAATCAAAGTATTGTTTGCAACTCTGATCAAGCAAAAAAAGTGGAGACATTATTGACAACAGACAGAATAACCCCACATATATGGGAGTTAATTTATTCCTGCTTTTAGCTTTGATTTGATTGAAGAAAAACAAAATTAAATCTTTAGACAAGTGGATGTTAAAACCAGATTTATTGGTTATAAAAGCAACTACATTCAAATAGTCCTTTACCCTTTCAGCTTTATTAAATAATGGGAAGAATGATTCAAGTCAATGGGAAATTCAAAATAGACAAATACATATTTATTCCATGAATTGAGTCCGTTGATCTAAACATAGATAATCTGGGAAGGTAATTTATGAGATCTTGATTATACTAGACAGAGACAAATGGCCCAAAGCTCAATTATTATAATATATTTAAAGCTTTTAAGAATGCTGAATGAAAAAACAGAGAAAATGAAGTGCAAGTATCGACCTCAGACAATTGACGAAACCTGATACTTCCTTACAAATGCAGATCTTATAAAAGAGGTCACAGCTTTACAAAAATAGTACAAAGGTTCTTCGTGTAAACTGGTGACTGCGGCGCTCACACCCACTCCTTTGAGTTTCGGAGCGCCTCCAGCATCTCGGCCTCCCGGGAACCTTTTGCAGGCTCGTGCATGTACTCCCACCTGGAGATGAAGGAGGAGTTTGTTACCGGGCAACGCAGACGGCTTTGCTACCGTCACAGAGAGAGCAGTGGAGTTATCGTCTTACCTGGCTGTGAGGGGGAGGGACATGAGGATGCTCTCGATTCTGGAACCGGGCGTGGCCAGGCCGAACTTCACTCCCCTGTCGTACACCAGGTTAAACTCCACGTATCTGCAGCACAAACAAACTCTATTCACATTCCAGGATTCCTAAACATTTTTCCAAAGTTGACGGCACTTTGCATTATCTTGAAACATTAAATATGCACAATCTAGAAAACTCACAGATTTTGAATTTTTGCAGAAAGAAAGCAGTGACTAAAATGCTTCAAACTGTGCCTGTTTAAAATCTAAAATTATCACCGTTTTCAAATTTAAATGATTTCTTTTAGGGTATTAAGGTATAAGGGTTGTAAAAACTAGATTTAATATGCCAGTATTTTTTTTAAAACAGACAAGAAAATCTTGCTTAATTACTTTACAAGACTAATCTGAAAAAATTACATCTAATAGAGAAGTAAACTGTCTGATTTTATCTTTATATGCACATAGTGTGCAATCAGAGAAGCCTCCAGACACTGAAAGACAACACAAATTCCACACATTTAGTCTAATCCGTTCTTCCAAACCAAAATAGTGATAGCTTTGCTGTAAAAAAAAAAAAGTATTATTTTGGGTAGCAGTGGGCTAGTGTTGAAATTCAACCCAGGAGCTTGGTTCTGAGAGGCCTTTTATCTGTTCACTCTAAGGATGCAACCATTATTATAAATAAAAATACTTTTATTAGTAGCATAACATCATAAGATCTTACATCTAGCATACAAGCATTTGATATAAGCAAAGTAAAAAAATAAAATTGAGTTCTTGAGGACAAAAACAAGTCTAAATTTGCATAGGTTATTTTAGAAATGTTGGCTCCTCTTTCTTTTTTGTAAAATGGAAAAAACAATTTACCTGCTGACTAATTGGGCGCCTGGGCCAATTACATTTCAACATTAACCGCTGAAATCAGAGTTCTGCAACGGGTGAAAAATACAAAATTTGGATTTTGCGAATGCAAATTCCTTTAATTCTGGGTGGTCGTGGATGAGAAAAATTGCTATTTTTATGAATATCTTGAACTATCAGGTGCTGTGGCGACCCTATATTTGGAGGTCGGACGGCCTTCCTTTCAAAGCAGAAGAGCTGCTGACGTCAGGTAGCAGCTGGCAAACATTATCAAAATATTTGACATGAAAACATTCTGAAGAAATTTCGAGACCTTCCAGGGTCATGTGGGAGGAAGAGGTACTTATCAGAGGCCTCACGCACAAACGCATACAGACACACAGCAAGATCATGACAGTGGGCCAACTGATCCTCTCTATGGCCAACCCGATTTCAGATCAGGAGGCGGCTGGGAAAGTCTGCAGAACAAAGTTTTAAACGCAACTGTTTTTTGTGATGCTGTTTTAAATGGTGGTAAAGATCTATAGTGCTCGAGTTCTTTGTTAACACGTATTTTCGGCATTTTCTACAGATTAATCTGTTTCACATGTGGCACTTTGAATCTTAACAGTCTCCAAATAATAGAGCCAGTAGTTTTTTTATTTTACTAACCAGTGGCTTAAATGTGAATTTGATATTGTAACTTTGAGTCTTCTTTGTTGTATGTAATGCAGCTTTTTTTATGTGATACGGTAGCTCAAGATAAATTTCCTCTCGAGTACAATAAAGTTGATATTATCTCTATCCTCTTCAAGACTGTCCCTCAAGGCTTTGTCTGTCTCCATGGTATTGCTGCCTACCACACTAAGTGCAGCAGTGGGGTTGATACTGAGAATGCGTCCACAGTGGAAGAGTCAAACACAAATCCATTAATATGTTGCTCAGCAGACTGCAGAGAAACATATTCATTAGCCATAAACTGGCCATGATGAGCATTCCTCTCGGAGGAAATGGGAGAGTTCATTGAAACTGGTTGGTTTCTTGCAATTAATTTGGCTTTTAAGGACATTTTCTGAGAAGATTGTGGTCAAATATAGTGTGTCCGATAGTTCTGTCCTCTTGGCACAGCGGTGTCAGAGACAAACTAACTTTCAAATAAAAATAAATACGGATAGCTATTAAAGAATAAACCTGACCCCACTGAAACACCAGTGTCACGATAGACAAAAGTCAGTTTTGCCTCCCCGTTGATCAAAAAGGTGTTGACCAAGTAAGAAGCCCCCCACCCGCTACAAAATCAACACCTTAAAACGAGAATAAAACTTGCAGACAAGTTAAATATCTTCTGGAATCAGTATGACGAAAGAAGAGAAAGATTGATCTGTTTGGCCATAAAGAGAACAAGAATGTGTGAGGGAGGAGAGCAAACTGGTGGTGCTAGCATGATGCTGAGTGTTCTCTTTCGCTGCCTTTTTGTTAGTTGTGATGCTGTTTTTATTTTGGGTTGGGAAGGGTGGGGTTTGTGGGGTCATTTTAATCTCTTAAACACTTTGAGAAGCTATGTAGTTTATAAATAAAGTTTGATTTGATTTGTTAATGTTTACAAAAGCCTTAATATTATCTTCAAACTGCTATGGGATGTTTATCCAACATGAGTGTGTTTTGTGTTTGTGTGTGAGAGACCTGTATTTATAGTTTAGACCCAGTATAAGTGAAAGTCCACAATAGATTCAAGCAGCACTCTAGTAATCTATTTTAATATGAGTACACCCAGAACAAACGACTAAAATATACCAGTAAATTCCCCAAATGGATTCAATATTCACGTGTATCGACCGATAAGTGGCTGCTGCGTTCGCTTATAGGTTTTTCCCAGCATTATTGCACACTGTGCACTTTATTATGTTGCTTACTTGTTTCTACTAAATGCAATAGTGTAATTATTTTATTTAATAAAATAATTACAAAATAAAATAAAATAATTTACGCTTAAATATTTATTTTCAGAATTTTAATTACGCAGTTTTTCAGCACTTAATTCTTTTTTTACTTGTTCTACCTGAAATGTTTTTATATTAGTTAAATATTGTTTATCTACTTGTTCTTACGTGTTCTACCTCACCTGTGTTTACAATTTGTCAAATATTGTTTTAAATATTGTCTTAAAGTTCAATAAATGTGAAATTGGGACTTGTAACATTTGTTACCATAGTTTTTATGATGTATATTGAGGGAGCAGAATCAATATCGGCTCCAAATATCTCTTAAGAATATCAGCAGCCCATTTCGGTCATCGACTAAGGCTGATAAAAAGAATAATCTTTTTTTTTTAAATCGGGATCGGCACTAAAACATCCATTAGGGGTGGGCGGTGTGCCAACATTTTCATATCACGGTATTTTCAAAAAACACAACGGTATTTAACGGTATTTTTTTCCATACAAGGCAGCTCATATCCACATTATCTTATAAGAATGAAGAATATAAAAATGTGCTTTAAACAGCCCATTTTACTGCCATATGGACTGCATCATGTTGTTTTTTCCAGACACAGGTGAATGATATGAAAATAATTAATATGATTATTATTCTGGTAGGCATTCTTGATGTTCTTAGGCTGAAAGTATAATTTTTTTTAAACCTCACGTTGGCGTAAGCAACAAATTGCATCTTCTAATTGCTTTGCATGTAGGACTGAAGAAGCCCGCTAGGGGGCAGAGTAAAGACTCAGATCGGATTTTGCCAAAGAAGTAGTAAAATAAACATGGCGGCCGTAGGTTGTTATTAGCTGGTTAATATTCAGATAAAAACAGAAAAAAAGCAGGCAGAAGTATCGTAGATGGTATGTAAAACATATTTACCGCTATTTTTGATTTATTTCTTACTGATTTTGCCGCCGTTGACCGCGTTTACCTACGGACGGTCAAATAGTGCTCAACACTCCCCCCTGCTGGTTACTCTCAATAGCGTTTGTAAAAGGTATGCCGTTCGGTTCTCGTTTGACATTTTAAAGCCGATACACTTTTTTAACTATAGACGAGGCTCCTATTTTTTTGGGATTAATTCATCAAAATTGGGTGTTTCACTCCTGCCAGCAGCTGCACTTAGTTGAAAACGTTATTCTACGGCCCTGTCCCAATACCCACACTACACCCTACGGTCTTCCACGACGTGCACTTGGTTGAGGTGCAGACAAGGGTTCAAGTGCGTAGTGAACAAGTGTGTGAATAACTGCACGATTGGGACAGTGAGGATTACTTCGTCACTCTGTATCGTATCTCCATGACAACCAAAATGGCGGTGCTGCTCGTGTTATTTTCCCTCTTAATATGATAAAACAAACAAAATAATCTAAGTTTGATAAATACAAAATATTAAAAAAATATCTAGAAAATTCTATAGCATAAAGTCCAAAGTTATAGAACATATTGTATTTTAATCAAAGGCACCAATTGTATATATGTGTCATTTATTTACAGCAAATATTGGCTATAAAGAAAGCGTTTTGATTATAGAATGTGTTTATTGTATTATGTATATTTGTCATATCTGCTGTGTTAAATGAACAGACACTGGAATGCCAGGAGATTATCTTTTCACCAGAAATAAGTACCCAAACGCAATTTTATTTAAAATGAGGAGAAATAGAATCCTTCATTATTTAGAATTTTACGTTGTTTTATGACTTACTAAAAACGCACAGGGAATATTATTTCTGGCCTATCATGTGCGAATTTACACACAACGTTATTAGTAAATAATATTTTTCAACAGATATGTCCAACAGCTCATTAATTGCTCGTGTACACAATAATAAATGATTCAATAGGCATCAATAGGCGGGGGTGTTGTGGACATTTCCCCATCAGTATTTAGTGATGATAGTTTTGAAACGCATTGAGCTCCGCTATAGGTACATATTTAAATAATACATTTAAATTCAGGATGAATCTTTTCACCCACAACCGACCACGTTAATGACACTTCAGTTCGAGCCTTTGAAATTTAATTTGTGAATTTTTTTTCAAGCGTGCAGCTGATCCACAGCGTTTCAGGATCATTATCCATCCATTTGTTGCAGGTTTGTCACAGAATTTCACACGCAGCAATGGATTGTGGGTAATACCCTTCACTGAAGTCCGCACCGATGCGGGCTTCAGCGAAGTGCGGAGCGAGGGCGCAAAAGAGGCGGGGCCAGGGGCCGGATTCTCCGCTCTGGAGAATCGGGACACCCTACGCACTTGCGCCCCTCAACGGGAACACGCAATTGAAGTGCACAAGGGTGCAAGTGCAGGTATTGGGACAGGGCCTTTACTGTGTTGACGAGCGTGTAGCTGTGAATTCAGTCCTGGCTGAAACACTTCCCCTCATTAAACGTTCCGGACGTTGTTTAAGCTATTCATAGGGGTATGTTAAAAATTCATATCATAACCAAAATAAACACCGGTTTTCGGTATGAACTGGTATACCGCCCAGACCTAACATCCATATCGTTCGATCCCTACTGAAGATGCCAATATATTAATAGACTAGTGTTTTTCAAAAACAGCTTTCCATCTGCTGTCATGTGATGCATCTTCCACCCACCTTCCTCGTCGCACCTGCTGCCAGTCCTTCTCCTCTTGAGTGAAGGAGTCATTAAGGTGTTTTCTCACGATGGGAAGATAACAGGGCACCACGGTTCGAGCGCAGCTCTTGACAAAGTTGAACGCCTCCTCCTGATTCGGTGAGTCCAGGTCGTCAAAGAAGATCCCTCCTATACCCCGGGTCTCTCCTCTGTGACGGACGTAGAAGTACCTGTCGCACCTGGAGGCCCCAAGAAGCTTGTTAACTTTCCAGCAGAAAGCCAAGGATTCATCTCGGATAATATCAGATGGAGTTTGTTTCATCTAAACGACAGAAAACAACCAAATTTTGCAAGGCCACATCAGATAAACCCCGCCCATCCTTTCCACGTCCACACTGGTCATTTACGACCCTTAGCGACGCTCAACGGTTTTTCTTCTGCATCTGCAGATTTTAGCGAGATACTTCCTCTTATCACCAACCAACAGTGAGGATACACCCATTGTAATTCACCCACACAAATTCACTGGAATCAGCTCTAAAAAAAAAAAAGCATACGTGCTGATGTGCACAGAGTTAGACAGACACTGAGTCACTGATGGAGCCGTACCATTTTTTAAAGTCTGGGTAGTAGTTTGGGTGGTGTTTGTCACAGGCCTCCTTCAGGGTGTTGTGAAAGAGAAAGGCATCTTCCTTATCGATATACACTGGTGTCAGGTCGGTTCCTCCACCGAACCACCACTGCTTGGAGCCTGACAGCACAAACAAGCAACAGAGAGAAGAAAACAAGGCTAATTATTCATCCACAGACTCAATAGTGCCACTGACACAAAGACGCAGCTGCGGTCAAAAAGGACTCACCGTCCTCCTCCTCTATTTCAAAGTATCTGTAGTTGAAGTGCACTGTGGGTATGTGGGGGTTCTTTGGGTGGATGACGGAGCTCACACCCATGGCACAAAACGGCAGCTTACCTGAAGCAAAAAAGAGCCAAGTGATATTTCAGACACCTGAAACGAGGGTTTCAGCACAGAAAGTAAAGCTTCCCCCTCTGACGTCATACAAGCTCAAAGCAGAACCCACCATCTTTCCCTTTGAGGACTTTTCCTCTGCTCCTCATTTGTTTCGCAGCCTCCTCGGTCAGATACCCGGACACCACCGACACGTTAACGCCTGCCTTCTCAAACACCTTTCCATCCTGCATCACACAGCTGATCCCCCCACCACCTAAACAAAACCAAAAATAAAGTTGGGGAGAAATTAGTGCTTTTAAGAACCCAAGACTGTTGTATGGAAACAAACGTGTTTCACAGGTGAAAATCACAAAGTCCTTCACAATAAACTACAAGCTTGTCTGATAAAATAAAAATAGGAGTAATTAAGTGAGTTATGTATGTATACCCTTCAGTTCCTGGAGCTCAGAAGCCTCACTGCAGAGTTTTGTAATATCTGTAGATGTTACACCAACTGAAAGAGTTTCTGTTTCAGACCAGTTGTTTGGAGTGATTTCTCAGAGGCATTTTTTGTTCAAGCACAACAGCCAGATATACCCAACAGTCCTGACTGGACAGCTGTTTGTGACGTATTTTAAAGGCACCAATTAGACATTCGATCTTTTCAGAGTTTTGCTAAAAGTAATGGCTACTTACCTATTAATGTCTCACATATAATCTAGTAGTTTTGTTGATTTATGTCATTCATTAAAGAAGCAGAACTCAGAACATAAATGGTATGAGATCCTGATACCTTTTTTTAACTATATGAGAGTGAGAATAAATATCAGAATTAAGATTGGTCCTAAAACAGCTCTGAGGGACAAAATATGAAATTATCCGGTTGTGATTCACAACGATAATGCGTACATTTTATTTTTAAGAAATTTTGCATGAAAAAGCCAAACATGCTGTTGTGCCTTTTCCAGCACATAATGCTACAAAGGCAAGTATAAACCTTTGAAGATAAATCATAGATCCCAGAATAATACCTTCCTTCCTCTCCCATTTGTCCACCTTGAACGTCCCACCGTCCACCTCCTCCAGGGCTTTACAGAACTCAGCCTGAGTCTCCATGATCAGCATCTCCATCTTGGTACTCATCTCATCCTTCCTTTTCTCCAGGACACTGATGTCGGTCACCGGGGCAGACATGAAGCCCCGACATCTTTCTGCAATGTGCCCCTCCTCTTCCTTCGCGTTCTTTGGGATCCTGGTCGCCATCTCTGCCCGTTGGAAGTGATTAGCGTTGGCCAACAAGCCCACGACCGCTGCCGCTGTGACCGCCGCCGCGCCACCAAACGCCAGGGCTCCCCTTCTGGTTGCTCCGGCTGCAGACCGGCTTGAGGTCCCATGGGACATAAACCGTAAGCTTGAGCCCCTGGAAAGCCATCCCTTTCCCGGAAGCAAAGTCAAGGATGGGCCATCTGCACCTGCTAGACCCTTTAAGCGTGAACCCAAACACCGTTTAGCTTTGGTCTGAGCTGTCCGCTTCACCGATAACAGAACAATGGACGCCATTTGCGAGAGAAACACTAAAGTTCTGCGTCTTCAGTGAAGTGACAAGAGTAACTGATCAATGCGGATGAAGTCTTGATATTCCAACAAGTCGCATGCCTACGTGCTATTAGTCTTGTTTTAAAAACTGTCCAGTAAAGGGGCGGGTGGTTTCTGAGTACCGATAACGGCCACATGGTAAATGTAGTTCCTATCGTATCCATGGAATGAAGAACCAAGAATAAAACCTTTGCATGACAACTTCAATACCCAGAATGCCTTACGGCTAGACATGAAGGTCCCGTTCACGGACTTGTCATTTGCTCAGTGCTTTACTAAGTGTACTCCCTCTTTTTTTCCAGTTAAGTAAAAACGTATTTAGACAAATATACGCTTTAAGTGCTTTGTTCTGAATTATTTTTTTTCAAGTGTTCCAAAAAAAGTAGTCAAGTAAAAGAAAATGAACTGTGTTAACTACCCCCCTCCAAAAAAAAATAAAAAAAAAAACTCAAGTAAATGTTGCTAGTTACTACCCAACACTGTTTGTAAGATTAGATATCAACTTTTAATCCTGTTTCAATCATGCTTTTATCGAAGTCCTCGTTTCTGTATTTTAAATGTTTTCTTTTATTGGTTTTATGTTATCTTCTAGCCAATTTATCCCATTAAGCGTTTACATTAACTGAAAGAAATACGGGCTTAAAAACATGTAGCTGCAATTAAGCTATTCAGTAGGTTTCACGTTGGGAAACGGAAATAACAAACTTTAAATAATATTCAGATTAATTTACTGGGTCTGTATGTATGAAATATAGAGGACAGTAACTTTACAACGGACCGACTGAATGACCAGTGCTTGCACGCATGCGCATTGAGTAAAGCGTGTTGTGGGTTACCATGACAACACGTCTATTAAAGCTTTTAAAGCTGAAGAGACTAGGACAAGATTATGAGCGCAGGTGTTGCCGCACAGACTGCCACGCAGTTTGTAGGACAAGAAGATGGAAAAATAACAACAAAACAGCCCGACAAGATAAAGTTATTTCACTAACTCATCGACGGCAGGTTATTGAGCAGGCTGTTGGTGAGTTGAAAAGCTAACATTTCCTTTGTAAAAATCTTTTATCTATAACTGTTTAGCCTGAAAGAGGAAAAAAATACTGACTAATGCCTTGGCAAGTTTCTGTTTTTCCTTTTTTTATTTGTCTGTTACCAGCAGAGCTATAGCATAAAAGCAGATTGCTAGGAGTCATTTCGTCTCAGTTTATTATGAATCCACCGCTGTAATTTCCTACATTAGAGTGTAAATTAAAAATAAACATATGGCCCAACAGTTGTTTTAGCTTCGGGATTCGGATTTATGGTTAAAAAAAGAAATGGAAGTTTAGCTAATTATGCAGTACCCCTTAATATGCACCCGATGGCGACAAATCACAGATGACTTTGAAGTGGATTTCATAGGTCGCATTTATAGGCAACAAAGTTTGCATTTAATTTCAAGTAAATGTGATATTTCCACCAGCGAGATTGTAGTATTCTTGTTTCTTTTCTTATTCAAGCTGATATCCTACAGACGATGTCTTCATTTTAACTTCCGTTTTCCTTGATCACTGAATCTTTAATAGCACATTCACTCGCTGTTAATAAATTATACCCAGAGGGCGCCGACGTTGTAGAGTGTTAGGCAAAACATACTTGTTAGATTTGATGGCAAAAAAACAAACAAAAACAAGCTAAAGATAGAAAATCTATGCATTTGGTTTAGATAGAGTTTTATATTTACTTAGCAGCATAAGAGAACCAAAATTCAGATTTGAAGTTGCATTAAAACATGGACCAAAATGAAAACTTGTGAGATAAATATCCATGTTAGTTTTTAAGACATATCTTCAAAAGCTGTTGGGGATCAGCAAGAGTCCATGGTCACACACAATAAACTATATTTGTAAAACAAAAACAAAAAAAGGTTGAAATTAGTGCAAACTTTCATCAACATTTTGTGTCCTTTTGTCTCTTTATAAGCAGATAATGACAGAGGTAGTTTCGTCCAAGTCTCAGGAGGAGTATGAAGACGACTTTGAAAAAGATCTTGACTGGCTAATTAGTGAGGAGGGCCGTAGTGAAGAGCAGGTAACTTGCTGCCTGTTTTGCTTTTCTTTAAAAAAAACAAACAAACATTTGTTTTATTTTCAATGGTGAATCCACAGTATCTTGTAAAATCATTCATGCCTCTTGATATTTGAACATGTTTTCACATTGCAACTATAAACACAATCCTTCTGTGTGATATACCAAACTGAAGTAGTTTAATTATGGAGAGGATACTAAAAGTTTTCTAACAATGAGACTCCAAAAATTGTATATGTATTCAGCTCCTACAGCAATTTAAGCTGCAAGTCTTTTGATGTATGTTCGTACCAACTTTGTAGATCTAAAGACCAAAAAACAGCATCCCATTTCTCTTTACAAAATAGCTTACTCGTGTTTTGCCCCATACCTTTAAATTTAAATTAGGTCAAGACTTTGACTAGACTATTTCAACAAAACTCCTCCAGAATCAGCGTGGATCTCCGGGTTGCTTCTCTTATGGTCCCTTTAACTGAAATGATAGATGACCGTGGTTTAGTAGGTTGTGCTGTGCTACAGCCTAGTTCTTCCATTTTTTGATGATGAATCGAACAGTGCTCTGTGACATGTTCATAAATCTGGATCCTGTTTTCATAACCTTACCTTAAATTCCTTTACAAATGCTGTTGGTCTCTTTATGTTCACTAATATTCTCTAAAAGAGAAAAACTCTGAGGCCTTCACAGAACAGCTTTTCTTTTCATTTATAACGAGATGCAGATGTCAAATTTTTATTTGTAAAATAGTTAAACTATTATTCTCCTCCCACTTTATAGTTATGTTCTACTTTGTGTTGGTTTACCACAGATCCTGTGAAGTTTGTGTGTGTCCATGTAACTAGGGGTATGAGTACTATTGCAAGTATGTTTGGAGTTCCCTTCTACCTCGTACCTGTGTACTGAATGTGTTACTAACCCAAAGAGATCCTTCAAAGTGTGATAGTTAATAGTGTTGAGTTACACGGCCTGGCACATCTCAACGCTCACATGTGAAACCAATGCTCTCCATACACATTGGCATACTTTCACTCTGATACCGGCCGATGCAACATTTATAAGCAAACAGACGTATCTGTTATCACACCAGCAGATTATCAACGTCTAAGTGTTGATCGTGGTCTTTTTTTCTACATACAACCTATGTAACGAAAGCAATAGCTACCTTTTCTACCTTACAGGGCTCTGACTATGAGGACGTTGATGCAGAAATAAACAAAGAGCTAGAGGAAGATGAGAAAACAGGAGAAAGGGGAAGAAATGAAAACAGGGCCCAGAAATTATCAGACCACGTGGAAGAGGATGAAGAAAGGTGGCCGTCTCCCATGGAGCCGTTGGAGTACAATATAGACCAGGAGAGCCCAAATAAATCATCCCCTGTAGTACCACCTCCTCCTGAGACAGATGAGCAGACAGATGAGGAAAAGAGGTACATCCTGGAGAAAATTCAACAGGCTAACAAGGAGCTACAGGAACAGGAAACGCCAGATAGAACCAGACGCAGGCGGCTTCATTTTAAAGAGACGCTGGTGGACCTGGTGGTGCGTCCACTCCATTGTCAGGCAGATAGCAACACTGCTGAGATCCCTGGAGAAAACAGTAGCAAGGATAGAGCCATTGTTGCCGATGCAGACACTGAGGTATCAGGGAAGATGTCGAAGTTAAAACTTTCTCCTCGTAATGGAAATAAGGGATTCGGAGGATCTAGTGGTGATGGAGTTCAGGAAACCAAGGAGAGTAAAATGCTTGTGGAAAAAGATGGGAAGTTTGATCTTGTTAGCATGAAGGATGTGGAGAGTCAGAGCGTCCTCCCTCCTATAGTAAACAGTTTAGCTAACAATACACAGTCTTCACCACGAATCCATCAGCAGGCTGGGAAATCCCACAGCTCCTTCTCCTCTCCTCAGCTCCGTATCGGCTCATCCTCTTCCTACATGAGCGTTGATCAACTTCAAGCACCGCGACCTCCGACTCAGCCCAGGGTCAGACCCAGTTCGGCCAGCCACAGCCAGACAGTAAGCCAGAGGAGAAACAGCAGGAGGCGGGTGCAGTCTGCAACGGAAACACCCTGCCAGGCCACTTATGCTCTGTCCCCACAGCAAAAAGAGCTGCTGCAGAGGATCCAGGAAAGGAAAGAGAGGTTCGCAAGGGAGGTATGGAATATATAAAGAGCTGATAAAGATACATGATTAGACATTTGTATTCAAGTGTTATAATTCTGACAGTAAGGTTTTCTCACATACATTTTTATTCTCGTTAGGCAGAGCAGAGGAAACATGAGGACGAGGAGCTAAAGAGACAGGAGAATGAGCTGGCCTTCAAAGCGTGGTTGATGAAGAAAAGAGAACAGTTTCATGAGGAGAGAAGGATCCAACGTGCCCAGGAGATAGAAAGGATGAATATTAAAGTAGGCAGTACAAAAAATACTAATCCCCCAGTCAGAAAGGAATTATCACATATCGTCCTCTCTGATGACTGAAGTAATCCTCTTAATTTCTTCAGAGGAAACTATTTCCTAAGCCTGCCGTTTTTTCAGAATAGCAGTCATTAAAAAAGATAATTTGATTTCATACCTTATAGATGAACGATGCCCCAATGCAGGGAATGTTCTCGGGGGTTATAATCATCAAAACAACCTACAAGACGATACATTAGCTATGATATTTTGGAAACTGGGAACCAGTAGGTATAGTAGCAGTACCATTTAGCAGTTTAAATGTCATATTAATGAATTTTCATTCTTTCCCAATTTTTTCACAAATTCATTAAGCATTTCAAGTTGGTCCACAAGTTTTAATTTATCGCAGTTTTTCTCCAATTAGGAATTAGGTTTAAACATTTTCATCCAGCCTCACAATGATGGCAGAAGCATGCCGAGGGTCTGTTTCAGTGTTGGCGTTACTTGCATACTACACAGTGAACCTGGAATGAAGGAGGACTACCCCCAAGATTTTCAGCTTGACTTGGAAGTCAACATTTAAATGGTTGAAACATTGACAAAAGTTACCAAAGATACATTAAAACTGCTTCTGAAATTGATGCTTAACCCGACACAAAACTCATGGAATATGTTTAGAAACCATCACCAAGATTTGGAGGCAAACGATTTAAACGAACTCTTCCAATTCTGTTTCTCTCCAAGTTACTATGGAAGATTTATCGTGCTTGACAATTTGCTGTTTTCTTGGGCTTGAAATCCTAATTTTAATTCTTCAAAACCAAACCTATTGCCATTATACCAAAAAGCTCAATCTTTGTCTTGTTTTGTCGCCGTCTGACTAATTTGTTTGTGTTAGGCTGGCATTTTTCTGTCAGTTTTGAAGGTGGCGATTGTTTTTTGTTTTCCACCCTCTTGTCCACTTTAAAACTTATTTTACTGTGTACAGGAACTCTAGCATTATAGCACCTTCTTGTCTTAAGGTTATTTGGGCTCTTTTTTTTTCTTATAAATCCTGATCAGTTTCCTTTTGTCTGAGGTGAAAGTTCAAGCCAGATGAGTAAATCTTTCACAGTCAATTGTTCCAACCAGTTAGTAATCTCAAAAACACTTCAATAGAGGTTTTTGGATGGACAAGTCAGTGTATCAGCTACTTTAGTCATAACCTGGAGGAAAACAAAGATTTTAACAATTATAAGGCCTGAAAACCTAAAATCCTCATACAAACTTTCCAACTAAGAAAGAAAAAAGTTCACCAATATTTTTTAATTTTCTTCGTTTCTGCCAGTCACAGAGAGACTCCTGTGATCCGGAGGAGGCCTTCAGGTTGTGGCTTCAGAGGAAACAGGAGCAGCAGCAAAGAGAGAGACAGCTTGTGGAGCTCAGGAAACTTGAGGAGGACAGTAGTTACCTGTTGCACAGCCGCGAGGAGTGTGAACATGCCTTCAAATTGTGAGTTTGATTCTTTTTACTGTTTTATTCAACGTCAGTATTAGTTGCAACAAACCTAAAATCTGCTGTTAGATACACCCACATCTCAACTTTCAACCTTATACATACAGTATACTATTACCATAGCAGTGTAGTTAAAGGGGATGACCTTGTAAATGTATCAGTTTTCACTTTACTGGAGCCTGTAATACAGGTACAGACAAGTGAACCAACGAAGTAGTTTGGGGTATTGCAGACTGATACAGAGGTGTGGTTAGTCTAAAACTTAGTGGATAGAGTTAAGTAAAAAGATGTTGGCAACAACACCTACAATCAACCCAAGTCCATTTAGTTAGGAGACAATAAAATCATTAACTATGTCAACTCTCAAAATACTCTTGTTGATTTTTTGATGTGAAATATATTGTATTTTGCAGTTTTTCTTTAAATTTGAGGCTGACAGAAATTTAAATATTACAGTTTTAATTAATGATACAAAAATTCACTCAGGGTATCTGGCCTATTGTCACATAAGCTCCCAAAAATATTTGTCATTAGATGAAATAATTTGTGTTGGAATCCCCCCTGTTAGCCACATTGTTCGTCCCTTTTTCAGGTGGCTGAAGCGAAAACGTGAGGAGAAGCGAGCAGAGCAGCAGGCAGCCAGAGAGCACTCCCGCAGGCTGGTGTTGGAGGAGCGGCGCGCACGCCGTATGAGAGACCTGATGTGCACCGTCAATGAAACCAAACCCTTCTGGTTCACGGAACATACTGCCTACCGCTTCTGAACCGAACAAGCCCAGCCCAACCTCTTAATTTATAAAACACATAGGGCCTATCAAAATGTAACTGAAATACATTTTATGATATATAGCCTATATATCATATCATAAAGCATGAATGAAATATTCATTTGTGTATTCCATGTTTTGTTGTGTTATTTCTGTGCAACGTTCAAATAAGTAAACCACAGTGACCTCCTTTCATATAATTATCCAGTGTATTCAATGATTCTGTTTACGCTTTGATTCATATTCTGTGTAGCAGCTGATGCACATTACTTTGTATTAAACCCCTCCTAATATACAGTTTCATTTTTCCTGATGCCTTTCATCAGAGGCTTTAGTTAATTTCATGTAGACCAAGCTTATTCTCATGGGTTGAAAAACTATCTACCGATGTATGTGCTAAGATGTAAAATATTGTTGATTTATCATGTTACATGCAAACCTTAATCTGTTTATGTTGTCTTTAAGAAAACCCAGTTAGTGCCGGACACAAATACGTTTTCAGATCATTGTACAACTTAAAAGTTTGGTTTATCCCACCCTTTAATAAACTTTTATAGTCAACTACCCCGCAAGTGTCTTAAATGGCAATAGAGTTATAATTATTTGAAGAATGACATTTCAGGCTGATCTTTGGTGTTTCCCGCAGCCCTCAGACATATTTTTGTACTTCTAAATTTAGTTTTAGTGGAACATTATGATGAACAGCTGATCTGAGCACAACTAAGAAGGTATTTAAGCCATTTAAGCTGTAGGATAGCAGCCTCTATTTAAAATGGGGAAAGACGACAGTAGTATTAAAGAAAGTAATCAGGGACAGAGGACTTCATTTTCAAAGAGAACCAAAAATTAAATTGGGTAGCATTGTTGTAAATTTACTAGTTAAAAAAATTAAGACAATTAGTTTAGCCTATCAGGTCTTCAATGACGACAGAGAAGCGCTTTCTCGTTAAATAAAACTCTTTAAATGTGGCACAAACAAGGAGCCAGGCTATGACAGTAAAAGCCTGAAATAGGATTAAACCTTTTTCATTAGTAGAGCCCCCACAATCTATTTCATTGTCTAAAAATTTTACAGGCAGAAAACTAAATATATATCAGAATATCAAGAAGGATATATTGCTAAGATCTGGCTTAACAACAAGTGGCTGCAGGGGAACATTTTTAGTCTTGGAGAGATCTAGGAAGTTAACCTGAACTCAACGGAAGAATTTTGGAGAAACCTGACAATGACTGTGTTGTTGCTATTAATTTTTTTTTCTCTAGAATACTTTTACCATTACCAGAGAGAATGGTTAAATCTCTATCAATTTATCTACATTATTAGAATATTATTTTAAAAAAAACCCAGATAAAGTTACCTTTACATTTATTGAATCGTCCATGTTTAATTCTAATGTAATAGCCAAACATAAAACACAAATTTCTTTTGGGTTCCGCTGAAAATTTGTGAACCATAAATCTCTCACCTGCAGCAGCAAACTCTCTTGACATTTTCAGCTTGATTGAACATGTTTTAGTGATTAACTCACAACCATGCAACGAATTATAATGCATCATTAACACTACTCCCATCTAAAAATGTTTGATGTTCAGATTAACTTGTTCTAAACAGTCATGTTTGTGTTACAAAGTTAGGAACTCAGGATCCTAGGTTTATTTACACTGAAGACGTGGTTGGTCAGTAAAGAACTTTTACCGATAAAATTGAAATCACATGAACAGTTTTAGTTGATTTTATACTATATTTCTTTTCTAACAGCTGCTTACTCTAGCTAGATGGACTCAATACATTCCGTTTAGCATTTTTTTTATTTAAGGGAAGGTTATTGTTATAGACCATGGAAGAACATAGAATTAAGGGGGAAAGATTGTATTCATGATCATCTTTGTGTGTTAATCCTAAACTTCTATGGAAATGGGGGAGAGTGAACCATCTTAACCCACTCAACCTTTAGAAGCAGCTCCATATTACACTGACCTTAGTGACGGAATAATTTTCTTTAACACCATATATATTTGAATATATTTTGAAGGTTGCATGTTTAATTTTAAATATAAACAAAATATAAACAATCTGACAAGCATTTTAACTATATTTTTTTATTTGTATGCATGAAGACATCCATTTCATCCTTACCTAAACAAAAGTGGCCAGCCTTTTCAGGTGCTAATAAAAATTTAGTGAGCACATAGGAAAACAAAGCTACTCCATTATGTTTGGATTTACAGTGCATCATCATAATCATAATCAATACAACCATAACGTTTTAAATGCTCATTAAAAATCACATATTCCTTGAAACAGGAACAGTTGGCATCTTTCATGAAAAAAAATACGTTTTTCATATAAAATGCAGACATCAGCTGTCTAAAAGACAAAGATAAATCTGAAATTCACACACTCACCATTCTCAGATCAATAAATGTGCAAAACTGTACTATGCTCTATTATAAATAATGTATTCTGCTTGGAACAGATTCCAATTATTGCTATTTCAGAAACAGAGACACAGTGTACCACCTACTCAAAAATAATTATTACTGGCAATTTCAAAAACTGAGTAACACCGTAGTGTGAGTAATAATATATATGCAGCAGAATTAGCTTTGATAAGCGTATCTGATTTATTTTGTTACTGAAAAAAAGTATTGAATCAGTTCTTTTTGGAATTGAAAGCTATTTCTAAGATAAGAAACTATCACAACCCAAAAAAGGGAAACATAATCTTCACAGTTCACAGCATAAAATACATTAAACAGTAGAATGTTACTGGAAAAATAAAGGATGGAAAGGCAAACTGTAATAAAACTGAAACAAAACTATTATTAAATTTGCACTTCATTATAGCACAGTACAAAAATAGAAATGTTCTGATCCAAACGTCATTTAATAAATAGTAAAGTATACAGAGGAGTTTCATTAATGAGGAAAGGGAAGAAGTGATGGAGGTTTCTTTCTTTAGACTGCTCTTTACAGTTCATCTTTAGGGTTGATGTTGAGGCCCTGACCCCAAACAGATTGTGTTTCCAAAGCCTGGATCACTTCATCTGCCTGCAGCCTCTCCTGGACAAAAAAGGACACAAAGATGCAAATGAGACACTAGGAAGAAAAACAAAACAAAAAACTTTATCCATATTTTATACTGTAGCCATTAACAAAAATAACCACGTAAAGACATGGAAAGAGTTACATATAATTCATATTTTCTATACTCAAATTCCCATTTGGGTTAGTTAATATAATTGCTGTACTTAGACCTTGCTTGTCTGAAAGTTGTGAAGATTATTACCTTATGGTAAAAATTGAACCCATACTACCAGGAAAAAATGTGCGTACAGTGTAGTTTACTTTGATAATCATATGTTATTATAAAATGGATACCTGTTTTTGGATCACAACTGAGACCAGAAAGTATGAGAAGTCAGATTCTAGGATATGATAAGCAATCGTAAAAGAAGATTCATAGCAATGCAATTTTTTTTTTATCTGAATCATTGAGAAATTGCAATAATGCATGAATGAAAATTTGAATCCATGTATTGCAAATTGCATTTGAAAATTGCATGAATTAAACACTAAAGATTAGTGTTTAAAAAAAGGAAATATTTAATTAAATTCAGCTCATTCATATAGCGCTGATTCACAACACTTGCCATTCCAGGAAATTTTTACAATCAAATTCATTTCAATTCAATCATACATACATTCCAATAAGTTGAAAAGTTTTATGTTTAAGGAATCCCAGCAGATTGGATCAAGTCAATTACTTTCCGCTTTGCACTGTTAAGCTCATTCATAACAGTTTACTTCATCTGCCCCTCTGTTTAAGAATCTTCATGTAATGTCAGTCTACGATATTAATATACTTCAATCCTGCATATTTATTTATAAATATATTAATATTTCCCATTTCCTGCCCAAATCCTGTCATGAATTCTTTACAGTTAATTCTCGGGTCCATTCTTATAACACAAGACACACTGATAAATGTCATCCCCCTTTTTGCCGCACTACACATACTCAGTTTTCTTTTGTTTGCAGAGGTTTCCTACTGTGGAATTCTCATTTTCATGTAGTTAAATTATCTCTAAGTACTTTTAAGTTAAGACTGAAAGCTTACCTGTTAAATAAAGACTCCTAATAGTTTCTTTCCCAGTATAGTTGTCATTGGATCATTATCTCTTTACATGCCCATTCACTAACTCAGCCAAATACAATTATTTTACATTTATAGACACCCATGTTTTTTTTTCGGACTTCTTAAATAAATCAAAAATCAAAATATAGTAGCAATATGTGTGGTAAAACATGCTAGATGGTACTGAAATGCTTTACAAACAAATATCTGTAAGGGGGGCAAGCATTATGTTAACAGTCCCTTTTACTCTAATACCCCTCAGCGCAGCCATTAGAAGTCACCCAAACTGTCAGGTTAAGGGCCTCAGGGCTTTGTTAAAGAACATTGGTTTAATGAGGTTTAAATCAGGATTAGCAGGTGTATAAGACAGAGAACAGGACGGCATTATTCAGAGAATAGTGAAAACGCCTATAGTAGTTTAAGAGGAGCAACAGAAATGTACCACTCGGGTTGGGGAACTCTTGATGGGAGAACTAAAAGTAAATCCCTTCCCGTATCTGGCCTTAATGTCTTTAGCAGCAGGAAAAGATCCAAAATCTAGAGAAACCTATAATAATCCGGTTTGCATTATGTCATAAGCCATGAAGGAGAAAGTAAACATTTAGAGGGGGTGGTATGATAAGATGAGACAAACTGACAAAAAAGTAATTATCAGTCCACATCTCCATTAACACACAAACCCCATAGTGAAACATGATGGTGGCAGCATCATTCTGTGGGGACGTTTTTCTTCAGCAGCAATATGAGAATCAGAATTGATGGGAAGACGGATGGAAACAATAAAAGGCAAGGGCAAACCTGTTATTTTAACAAATTATGATTCTGAAAAGAAACGACTCGTAGTAAGTTAAAGAGAAAAGCAAGGCATCTTTAAAGACCATGCTTATAACAAACCCTGTACTCTTAATGGTCCGGTCCACAAAAATCAAGTTATTACTGTTGATCCATCACACAGAATTCTAATAAAACAAGGTTTAACTTTGTCGGTGTTAATAAATCCAGGGGTGTGATTAATTTTTTAAGCCACAGTACGTAAAAATGAAATCAAATTAATAACTGAATTGTATTTAAGAATGCGTACCAGCTCTCTGTAGAGCGGATCTAAGGTGAACCACAGAGCCACGGCACACCTCTGCCCACCGGTGACGGCCTTCACGCCATGTGGATTCTCTCCCCCTGATGAGAAACCCACCAGCCGACCACACTTTGGCTTTATTGATGCCTGCAGATGATGATGAAAAATAAACAAATAGATCAAAGAAGAGAACTGAAATCCAAATGATGTTTCTACAAAGTATCCTCCACAATTTATTTCTGTTGGACTACCCCACAAATGAATCACATTAATGATAAGTACTAACACTATATTCTTCTCTTTGAGGCATATGTAAGCCAAGTTCATTTTTTTTCATTTATTCATAAATTATCTATGGTGGCTGAATATATAAAATAATCTGTGTTGTTATTTCTTTATTTAGGACATTTATTTTGAAGTTAAATCAAAATTTTCTGGAAATCCATTTTACCGTGATGGTTTTGGCATCCATTTCTGTGAATATAAACTCCCCTCCCTCAAAATCTCCATTTAGATATAGCAGTGCACTGAAAAAGAAAAGGACAGCCCTTTATTAGTGGGAAATTATACAATTCATTGTACCGAATCATGCTATGAAGGCACACATCCTATTACCTACCTGTAATCTCTGTATGTGTATGCTGGTGGTTCTTTCCAGCACTCATTAGCGTCCGGATCCAGCAGACAGTTGTCAGCGTGGATGGGATGGCTCAGGTCATTCCTGTGATCTTGTTGGCCTAACAAACAACAAATTATAAACCAAACAACCAACAAGTGAACAAATAAATAGACATTTAGATGTTTGGATTTAGTTTACGAATATTTGTTGTAAGAAGATGAAAGCCGTTGTTAATTTCTCATCGGTTTAACAGAAATCCGAATTTCGGCCATTAACTGACCTAAGTGATTCTCACTACTTAAAAAGAGTCAAAAGCAGTGGTTCTCAACCTTTTTTGGGGTCCTGGACCCCCTGCATATTTTCAATCAATCCTGAGGACCCCCTTTATATAGAAGCCTCTGAACATTATGAAACAATATAGATGCAGTAACTTTCAAATATAGTTAAAAAAAACCATTATACAGTATTTTTCAGAAATATGAATAAAAAATATTTTGTTACATATTTCATAAAAAAACTTTATAAAAACAGTTTTATTACAAAAACAATAAACTATTTCTATAACTGATCATGTAAAAAAACTACTTTATTATCACAAACCCTTTGCAATTACACCACTGACCACTAGGAGTCCATGGAACCCCGGTTTTGGAAACACTGATTTAAAGAAACCAAAATAAATGGCCAGGGATGTAAGGAAATATCAATATGTACGTTTTTAATTAGAATTTGAATAGAACCAATAATGATTACAGCAATTTTCAAAGTAAGATTAAAAGTATGACCGCTTAATGCTGGCTTTTTTCACCAACTAGATCTAGTAATAAAACTGGATATGATATCTATGAAACAGGTTGGGGTGGTTAGAATCCTGTGACAGTTTTTCGACAGTTAAATGTAGTTTTAAAAATCAAATATGGTCTTACTCATATTATCAACATCTATTGTATCATCCCCCTGTATTGTGATACATATCGTATTACCAGATTCTTGCTGATACACATCCATATAAATTAATGTGAGTTTTTGTGGGGCATAATGATGAGTGACTGTGTATTTTATTAACCTGTGATGGCTGTCCGGCACACCAGATGTGTGTAGGAGAAGTGCAGCGTGGTGTTGAGCATGAAGTAGGATTCCACGATCCGTCTCACTCGCTCACTGGTATCATAAAAGAGTCGAGCGCTGCTCATGGGCACTCTGCCCTCGTGACCGTACTGCAGGGAGGAGAAAATGCAGTCGAACAAGAATGAAGACATATGTATTGTAAGTGAAATTTTACAATGTGCAACATCCAAAAGCAACCTTTAGGTAAAATGTGTATTTGACAGAACTGTTTGCATTATAGTCAATGTACCTGTAGAGTTTTCAGTACAGTGGCTCCTTCAAACTTCTCATTGGGAGTGTGTGGAGACGTCCTCCCTCTGTAACCGTCTCCTGCCATGGTGACAGTCTGGAAAACAGAAGTAAAGCCAGAAATATGCTTCAGATAAATTTTTTCTATACTGAACCAATTAAAACAGTTAGGTTTATATTCAAAACTAGCCTTACATATGCCAAGTTTCTGAGCTCTGCACACTCCTCTTCGGATATAACATGATCGAGGAGCACCCGCTGGGTCCCATTCAAAGCCACAGAGTTCTGCACCAGCTGCACACTGTCATATAACAAGGGGCCGCCTACACACAGACGCACTTTGAGTCTCATAGCATTTTATTAGCTGCCATATGACTTTACCTTTAGTAACAGCCTCTCAAAGCCTTACCTTCTTTAAGCTGCTGTGAAACAATCACAGTGATGTTTTTCTTCTCCGAGATGGGAACGTACTCCATCCAACCATCTGTGCCAGAGGGAATCCTATGGAAACACAAATAATATCTCTTGAACCTCAGAGAGACTCTTTGTGAGTTTACACAGGCAGGTCAGGTGAAACTAGAAATCACTGGTTTTGACTTTTGCTATTACATCCCACCTGTTAGAATCATCCCTTCCTCCTGTGCTACTCCAGTAACTCTGCATCAGAGACAAATTGAAACCGATTAGTAGCTTGAACTCCACAAATAAAGTTGGAATACAGAACGCTTGATTGTTTGAAATATGGTGCATGTATAATGAAATTTCCTCGTATGACCAGCAGGTGATGGTGTTGGCTGCAGAAATAATGTTACACTGTTGCTACAGACACCTGTTGCTCTGAGATGAGGACAGTTTCTCTGTAATTTCTGGGCAAAACTACTATTTAAGTGGGAGTAGCTTGCTACTACAGAGTAATTATGGTTTGGTTCAAACATTAAGAGCAAGATGAAAAAAAAATCTTAATCATAAATATCACTGTACTAAAATAACTCACCCCATCAGTGAAGTTAACGCCCATAATTCTGCTGCCCATAAGAATGAGATCCAGTTCCAGTTGGTGCCTCATCAAGTAATGTTTAGCTTCCTAAACAAACACAGTTTAGCAATAATCCTTTGATTAATGGTACAAAGATATCATCATTTTAAGATATATTTTAACATTTTTAAAATATTTAAGCACTCTTCACTACACACCTATATTAGAAAGTAAGTAAACTACCAAACAGCCTCTGAATCTAAGAAATAAATGAAACTAATTAACAGTGATACAATTTTAAACATCGAGGTAAAGACAGTGGATCCTTTGGATGTCCCTGACCTATTTGGTAACATTTGGGATGAAAGGTCATTTTTCCCTGAACAAATTATTGTTGACTGAACCAACCCCCAGATGTTTTTTTGGGCGTTTTTACATGTGTGGCCGTGCCAGAAAACGATATACAAATGATTCTGTAAATAATTCTGTAGCTATCCATCAAACAAGGGTGTGAGAAGTACAGACGTTGTAAAACGAGCGACGGCCTAGAATGAAAACACATTGGTCTACTGGTCAGCTGCTACCTGAAGCCACCTACAGGGTGAGTGTTGTTGTAAACCGACTGCTTTGCAACCTGGTGTGTTGCTGTGGGATGCTTAAACAGCATTGTTTTGGTCCATTTATGGTCATGTAGCGATTCGGTAACTTCGGTTGGCGGTGTCGTCACTTCCATCTGGAGCATGTCTATTGTCTTAGGTACGGCTTGTGTTCACATGATCCATTTCCACTCGTACCTGGACTCCGATACGACCTCCAAAGAAGGTTTCTCGGAGCATACCCTGGCAAAGTCCAGGTCGTGTTCACATTGTACGAAATAAGTGGATTTTGAGCAAATACGGTACCCGAATACGGACTCGAGGCCCATGTAAAGACGCCCTTTGTGTCTGTGATCGTGAAGATCAAATTTTGTGGTTTTCATACCCCATAAAATTACCTATATCAAAAAATAGAAACGGCATTTTCCTAACAAAGAAGTATAGTCAACTCTGTTGTAGAGAAGACACCTACATAATGACTTTTCTAGATGTCTAAATGTGATCGAACAAAGGTGTGGTATCACTCCTGCAGCATGAAGAGTTGTCATCTTTCAGAGCAAGTGAAGCTTCGATCAGAGGACTGTTACAAAATCTGAGCCGCCTGCAGCATTTCTCTCACACATCATTCTTTGAAAAACAGCAAGAAGATTGTACCAGAGACTTTTTGCAGGCTCTCTAGCTCCACTTATTTCTCCCTTTTGGAAGCAGGACCTTTGGACAGGAAGGCATGTTGAGCCAGGCCCTAACATCTTACAAATGAGCTCCCAGAGGCAGAAAGGGGAGTGAAGGCATGGAGGAGGCAAGCTGGGGGCCACTCAATGTACATTACACTGACAAGATGTGAAAAATGGGAAAACTGGAAAACTGTAATCTAACACTCAAAACAACATATTATCTTTCAGTGTTCTTATCTTGACTTCTGATCATGTTATCCAGGCAGTCACACATTGTGCTGGAAACTCTGCTTGCCCTAATGAGCAACAGGTCTTTTCTCGTAAGAGGAGACTAAATATTTGGAAGAGCAACAAGGCTGGGGTCAAGGATTTTTTGGGTTAAAGAAGCTGATGACCAACCTGACAGATTTTTGGAAAGCAACATCAACTCCTGTCAAGAAGTGTGCCTTTTATAAAAGTTTGTCTGCTTTTTTCCCCCCAGTCTTTTATCAGTTCCTGCAAAACATCTTCATCTGCCTTTCATCTTTATGGTTTGGAGCATACCCAGGGCCTTTTTCCATTCTATATTCAGTGAGAAGAGTGCAGATTTCTGGATGTTATGGATGATTTGTGGATGGAGCAATGATACTTTATTCCTATTCTATATGGTTTTCAGATCCAATTATGAAAGCAATGAGAGGATTTCAAAAAAAACCACACAGCTGAAGATCATATAATTTGCTTGCATATATTAATTTCTGAGATCAGTCTCTGTGCTATTACATATTAACTAGATGACTCACTTTTTTCCAGCGTAGTAACCCTTTCTGTGATTTATACAGCCTGTCTGTGGTTCCCTTTAAGTTAAATTAATTGTAAAATAATGTTGCATAATTTCAAGAGCATTTAAAATCCTTTTTGGATCCAATATGAAAAATGAGCTTTTGTATCCAAATCAAAATTGCATAAAGCCAAATATCAGTCAGATTTCTCATTTTAACATTTCACATTTTGTTTTGACTACTTTTATAGTTTAAGTTATGATCTCTGGAGAAAAGTTAATTTATGCCTTTGAGCCTTTACTTTTGTTTTTTGCCATTTGATAACTGTAGGTTTAAAGAGCTTTAGTAATGATACAATGTCATTTTTTTATTCAGAGATTATGTTGATTATGTTGATGTAAAATTATGTTTTTAAGGCACTGATTTTGAGTGCCACTCGGCCAGACAGGATACAAAAAAAAAGAGAAGATTATGTTTTACCAAGATCTTACACTGATGTAAGTAATTGTTCAACATGGTATAGTCTCTGCAGGAAATAAGGTCTGGACTCTGAGGCAGCCTGCATTTGAACTCTTTGGTCACATAAACCAAAATCTGCAGTAATTTTGTCCTCAAATTTCAAGCAGAGTATGAATCTGTTGCTCTTCACAGGATCAAAGTATGAAAAATTACTTGTGCAGATTATTAAACCTCTTAGTTCTTGCTCTAATATGATTCACTCATTAAATTTATGTATTATGATTTCAAAAATCAAATTTTAGTGTTTACTGAAGCTCATGAACTAAAATAATAGACCATGAATGTGGGTATAGCAGAAAATATGCTATGAAAATCAACGAACATTGTCTTCAACTGTCCTTCAAATCATTCCAGCTACGTCCACTGAGTTTTACCAAGTCCAAAGAAAGCACTGCCATCTACCTGGAAATTATGAAGAACCTCATGCTTCCCTCTGCAACCAATCTGTAGCCCTAACTTGCTGATCTTTTGCTGTCCCTTTAGCCAGTCACAGTGATGCATTATTTGTTCCTACATCCCCATGATGAAACCGATCTTTGAGGCCATAAATCACATCTACAGCGCCCCTTGCATCACATCCAAACCTATGAGTCTCTGCTACACATTGCCAGATTGTCTACATTTTTTCTGGGCCACAGTGGCCATTTTTTGACAGTGAATAGTAAGGGGTGAATTGAAAGGGGAAAGAAGTGGGGGAAGACATGCGGCTAAGATTGACCAGGACTCGAACCAGGGACAGCCGCGTTGAGGACTAAAGCTTCCGCACATGGGGCAACTACACTAACCACAAATTGTACTCTGTCTACACAGTTACACTCTGGGTATAAGTAACCTTTTCTTGAACTGCCTAAACTCAACCCCTTACAAGCTATACGATGCAGCAGATTCCTGACCTCTCGTGGTTTGCCGTCATGTGTCAGGATTTCTCTGTAGTAATCCACATTGTCCTTCATAAACTCATCTCCCTCGTGAAACAGAAGGTAGGTCAGAGCACACTGCAGCGCTTCCTCCAGCCTATTGACTGCACACATAAAGAAACACAGGAAACAAGTTAAAAATTTTAGATCTGGATATATAACTGTAGATTAACCATATTAATACTTTTTATGGCATGCAAGAATATAACTAACATTCAGAAACTAATATTCCAGAGGAAATAAAGATGAGCACAATATACTTGCATAGACGAGATTGTATGCAGGTACATACTATATACAAACCAGTGTTCTTTTATTAAAAGAACTTGGCTACAGCAAAAGCCAATTTTTTTCACTTTGCATTGCATACAGAGTTATTTTTTTATTACTTTTTTTTCCAAAAACAAATCCACATTCAAGATCCTTTTGGCCTTATGTTTCTGATAGCTGGAAACATTCTTTACTCTCCTGTGAAGATGAAAGTTAAATACAAGACTTTCTTCTTTAGCTGAAGGAGTTGATTTGTTGGTGTCAACTGCAGTTCGCAAGTTACACTGCATCTGGAGATTTAAGCTCAAACTGAAACATATCAAACTTCCACTGCTACCACGTAGAAGGAAACTGAGGCTGCAATACGAAAGTGTTCAAGCTAGCACATTATGGTGGCTTTAACACAAATAATTGCTCTAAACTTCAAGAATTTTACTGTCACATTCCTCTTTTTTCCATTAAAGTGATTTTGAATAACAATGTCAAATGTAAACTATTCTTTCCAATAAAAAAAAGGTTGATTTAGCCTTTTCAAGGTGCACAGGTAAGTCCAATCAAGTGTAATCCAATGATTTTATATCTTCTGACATCACATCTTTTACAAAGAAGTTTCAAAAGCATCATTACTACATGAAGAACATTAAGACAAATTAATTGGAAAACAAACTACAGCATGGGTGGCTCATTGTTAAGATGGCTTTAAGAAATTTAGATATCCAAGGAGACACAAATTGTAAATATTGAGCAACAGTTTCCACGCAGGGTGGAGCATGTTGACTTAAGCTGTCTGCACATCTTTGAGGTCACAATGAGCGCTTGTATCTCCATACATGAATTGTGGATATATTAAGTCCTTCTCTGTAGGTTCCACTAGTTGGATGTTTTATACCAGAACCTCAAAAACAAAATGTAAAAGCTTGATATTTAATCACTTCTCTAGGTTTCTCGTGTTTACTTGCAAACGACTATCAGAAAAAATGTTTAAGACTATAAACATCCGACCTTTAAAATAAGCAAACTGAAGGTAGTCATAGTGAAGGGGCAGGTAGTTCTCCATGGGAGAGAGGCGGCCTGGACGAGTAGCGAGATCTCGGACGCACTCGTGTTCACAGTGCAAAACCTGAGTGAAATGATCTGCAACACAAGCAACAAAAAAATTTACAGTGTGGATCAAATAAAACGTAATCAAAACACAGTGAAACAATCCCTGTACCTACATGGGCTGAAAGGCCACTCAGAGAGGAAGAAGCCGGTATATAAAAATCAATCTAAAAAGCCAGATAATAGTTTGAACTCAGTGGTAAGGAGTTTAACATTGTAGACAAGCCTTGTGATCTGATGAAACAAGAAATAAGTGTTTGGCTACAGTGACCTCATCCGCCAAGAAGTTAAATCTTGGACATTAATGGGTTTAACAAATACTGACCCCAGGTTTATTGTTGCTTGAGGACAACAAAGTCAATGCTTTGGAGCAGCCCCATCTCAAAGTCCTGATATTGATTACATTTTAGCATAGAGCTCAGAAGGTGTATGAACAATGCAACCTACAAACATGACCCAGTTACAACCGTTCTATCAGGAGGAATGGGCCAAACTTTCATCAAACTATTATAAGAAATTTGGGGAGGGATATAGAAAATATTTAAGTATCAAAAGTCAGATATTTTAAAGGGCTCTACTACCAAACACTAAGGAAATGTGGGTAAACCTCTGGCTATAAAGTAAAGAAAATAAATAATTTTGGTTAATCCTAACTGAGCAGAACTGGTAAAGCTTAGACAGATTTAATGTAAGTCAGTGAGCCTTAAAAGGGTAAACCTTTTTATAAAACATGTTAATGCCTGTTTTCACTAAGGCAGAGTGTACAACCTAATGTTAGGTCGTCTTTTTCCAAATCAAGATTTGGCAGGCTGCTTATCATTTCCTTATGCTGTATGCTGACAAGACAGCCAGCAGTTACAGCAAGCATGTGTGAATGTGTTGTTAGCATGTATGTGTAGTGACATCACTTTTAAGCAGCTGCAGCAAAATTTTCCTCGCCTTTTTTCAATTTCATTAAGGGCCCCTGAGGAACAGAGGTCAAACCTGAACCACGCAGAACTGTAACAGGATTAAGGTCAAATACAGAAATTTAAAGTCATACAGATGGGAAAGAGTTCTGTTAAATCCTCCTCATTTGATCCGAGTTACACAGTAGCTTGCTTTTACAAATCCATTCATCACAACACAAACACATGATCATAGAATCTCCTGTGGCGACACTATGGAAAATAACCTCTTCATTCTAAGTAAAACAAAGTCTGAAAGAAAATTAACTACATGTCTTTTAATATTTATTCAATCTGGCCATGCATAGGAGAGAGGCAGGAAACATTCATGCAGCAGTTAGGCAGCGGCTACTGCACAGAAACCTGCTTTGATTTCCAAAGAAAATTATTTGATTAATGTCAACAACACGCTGCTAATAGCAGAAAATGGAGCCATAGAGAGTGGGACGGACTAAGCCAGAAGGAAAAGTAAAAGTGAAAATGCAACAGCTAAAACAGTCAACAGTTTGAAAATATTTCCAAATGAAAAGAAGAGAAAAAAGTACAAGAAAGCAGGATGAAAAGAACAAGATGCAGAAGAAAAAAGTATTGTTAGCCGTTTCGTCAACATAACTCCAAACCTAAGGATTTGAATAAGATAAATAAGATAATTTCTTAGGCTAAATATATATTAAGCTAAAAGCCAAATATCTTTTGAATTTCCAACGCAAAACTCATGGCCACTTTAGACTAAATGTCAAAGAACATGCTTAGGTATTCAAATTATGCACATTTTACTGTAAAGGTATTGATTCCAAGGGCTGTATTTTAGCAAGGGCTTATCAGGCCTAATGGCCCAAGGCTAAGGGTTCTGAAGCCCCCAGGCTAGCTTTCTATTTTTAATGATGTGCGAACACTGAATTTTGCAGGTTTTAAAAGAAACCACAAATAACTGTATCCCTATATGTTTAATTTTCAACATTTTTCATTTTTTTCAACAGTCAACTCTAACCTAAAATTGTGCAATGTTTATCAAGAAGCATTTTCAGAAGGGACAAAAACATAATTTTAAAATGGACCAGGCATCCAAACGTATGTGCACCTAACTACCAAAACATGGTAATTGGTAATATTCCTGCAATTCTTACCTTAAATGTTTTAAAAACGCATATTCAAATTAAATTAGACCTGTGCAATAGGAAAAAAAAGGTTGACAAAAAGTTCAATAAAAAAGAGCTTCCCTTCCTTTTTCATCATAGCAAATCGGCTAGCTTATTACAACAGTAAATAATTACTGTCATTTTGAACCAATACAGGAAACACATTAACACTGAATGTAATCATAATGAACAAATTCGTGGGGGACCCAAGCAGAACTCCCCTGGCCCGTTGCAGACTAGTTCTTCTGTCACATTTGCGTAGAGACAGGCACAAAGCACCTGGGTCAATGCTGCTAAAAATACCCATGGCTTTAAAACCGCTGGTACTCTACTCACTTAAAAAGCGAAAAAACTATCAAAAATACAAATGTGGGAGGGAAGACTTGCTGGCTTCATCAGTCAGTGCATTTACATGCAGCAAGAGAAAATCAAATTATTACCCTTGTCCAACTAAAATCAAACTTTTGAAATGTATGTATACACCTTAGTTTGACTTAAATCCCACCTCTTGAGTTAAACAAATTGTTCTAAGGGAACCAGATAATGCGACTGGACGTGTAATGAAAATTACATGCCTCTCCCGTCAATTTAACTGGGAGAACTTGCTAAATTGATGGCTAACTAAATACTTTTTTGCCCCACTGTACATGTATGTAGAGTATAAGTTCAGTGGATTTAAACCTGGAAGTAGGCAACATCCGACCCAAGGAGATAGGAACACTAAGAGGTTAGGGCACCAAGACTAGCTGTAGCCCAGGGCCCCATATCATTGTAAATACGGCCCTGTTGATACCCTAGTGTTAGTGAATGTTACGCACCAAATCAAAGGGCTGTCTTATTGTGAAGTGGAAGGAAAATATAAATGTTGCAATTTGTTTATAGATAAAAAAAACTTGAACAGAATGCCATTGCTATGTAATTACTCCAATTTAGTCTGATACTCCTAGTTGAAACCAATTGCAACATTTTGTCTTCAGGATTCACCAAATTAACATGTGTTAAAGAAACAGTTTAAGTAGGTTTAGGTCTAAACATTGCAAACTCTAAATATCCATGGAGACCTATTTAACACATAATGCAAAAATGGGAAAAAGTCAGGCAACGAAAGCTTTAATCAGAGAACTAAGAAAAAGTGGCAGAGCTCAGACAGAATAATCTGTAAAGAGGAAAACTCCTAGGTACACACTCCCCATATTTGACCTTTAGCAGAAGAGTGGAAAGAACAAACTGATTGTTGAAAGAAATCTAACCAAGAAGTTGAGCTGTTAAACAAAGAATGGAAAAAAAATCAGCATCTACATGTACAAAGCAGATAGACACATACCTCAACAGACTTGAAAATGTCATTGCAGAGAAATAAGCTTCTAGAAATTACTGACTCATGTAAACAGAATACATACAGTATGTATGAAAATTGAAAATCATGTATATATTTTTTTCTAGTTCACAATTATTTGCTATTTAATTCTAATATATCACATAAAATCTCAATGGAATACATTAAAAGTTTTTTGGCTACAATATGACAATGTGAAAAGTAAAAATAGAATTTTTAGTTTTTTTAGCAGAAAACCAAAAAACAAAATGGTTTAGTTCAAGCAGTCCAAATGGACTGTTGCAGATGGTTTACATCCACAAAATCCTGCAGCAAAGATAATTTATAAATTCATAATTAAAGTCTGGACAAAGGTCTTAATGACAACTGCATGTTGGAAAAAAAACACTTTCGGTCTATTGTAAGAAGATGGAAGAATAAGACAGGATGCTGAAACAGTGAGACAGATTGCTTTAACTGTAGCTCTATGAATTTACTGAGACATCTAAGGCTTTCATTACTTTGACCTTGTCCTAAGCACCTTTTAAGTAGATCCTTATGAGAAAAGCAAGATTCCCAAAAAATATGGTAAATGAGAGATGTGATATGAAGCTGTTAGAATGGTCAATAAACAAACTAAAGAGATAAGCAGAGTGTTTCAAACCATGCTGCATCTCATAAGAGTTTATAATATCAGAGTCTGAGGACGAAATGTCTAAGTAAAAGAACTGTATAACATCATGATTGATGATGATTGCAAGGAAATGCACAGTAACTATTATTGTAGTGCAGCATGCCAAATTTGGCAAGTCTGATGTCCATTCATGAAATCAGTAAACCATTCACAATTAAGTACAATCATTTTTAAGGTTGGCATATTATACTTAAATTTGTTGACTCTGAGTTGGCTTCAGCCTACTGCTGCAAATCAAGTCATTAACATCTAATCTATATTAAAGTTGAAGTATAAAAATAATATGCAAATTTTCTCTAGATTAATACAACATTAAAAATAAATCAAATTCATGTTTCTGCTAAAATTTAAACTTAGAACCTATGATGTTAAAAAGTTAAACCGATCCAACCTTTTTTTGTGTGCAGATTCTTTTTGTGTGCAAATTTGCAGATTATTTCTATTCTATTTTTCTCTGTCTTACCTGAGACGACTTCATATAGGCTGTAACGGTAGCGTACGTGATCTTGGCCCTCAAACTTCTGCGGTCCCTGGCACAGGGCCCGACATTCCATATCAGCTTTGTAGTATTCCACCAAAGCGTCCTCGAACAGAGTTACAGCTTCGTCATAGTCTCCTTTTTCGTACAACTTTACTGCTGCCATGAATGACTGCTGTGATAGAGAAGTCACAAGAAAAGAAAAAGAGAAAAAGTATTGAAGCTTCTGCCATTCCTTTATATTCTGCTTTAAACGACAGACATTTTCTTGTAAATAAGTGTTCTAAAGCAAAATGTCATCTTTCTTGCTTCATCTGCTCTATTACCAATCAATCATTTAGGCACAAAAAAACACCAAACTTGAAGAAAAGTTTAAATATTTTATCTGGAGTTATTTGCAGAGCATTTGTTTTGTATAGTTATATGAATTAACTTTATTTACTAATTAGAAACAATTAGTTGAACTATATTTCATTTGGGGGAATTAGCATAAAGATCGCTGAATACAAATATATGAGCTTTTTTGATCAATACTTAAAAAATGCTTTTAAAACACTTTATACATTTTTAATAAAACACACGGAAGTTCTTACTTGTAAAGTGATAAACAGAAAAAGTAAAAAAAAAGACAGAAATAGTTTGAGAGTAGGTTATAATTACTTACTGATGGGGTTTATTGCTTAATAATAAGTAAAAAAAAGCTTGACAGCAGGAAAAGGAGCCAAAACCATTCAGGGATTTATCACTAAAGGCCCTAAATAAGTTTCCAGTCATTAAAATTGTACGGGCCATTTGCAGAAATGCCCAATTTGCACAACTACACCAGCTGCACTTTTAAATCAGATGCTACATGTTACAAATGAAAGGTCAAAGACAGGAAGAAAGCCTCAGAAGTGTGTACTGTTTCTGTAACCTGGTGTGGCCGGGCTTCTCGGTCCAAAAAGTGGGTTTCGTCAACTCCCTGCAGGTCTTTGTACTGTTCAAGGTGTTGGCCCATCTCCACATGTTCCGGATTGGCCTGGAAATAGGTGTGAGCTGCTGCTGCCGCCTTCTCAGGCTGCTTTAACTGAAAAAGAAAAAGAAAAGCACAGAAAAAAGGAAATGTCAGTAAATCCTAATAACAGTGCACTTTAGTTTGGGTTAAATGGCACAAAATTCCAAAAACCCCATTCACGCCAAGTTGGGCAAAAAGTTAGGAGAACATCTCTGCATTAAGTGAAGTCAGTGCATTTCCAGCACAGCAGATTGCATTGTTTTTTCAACTTTTACTGGGAATAGTAAAACCTCTCAGGAGAAATGGATTAGCCTGTCAAAAAAAAGTTACCATTTCTCTAAAGCCACATCTGCTGAGAGAGGCAGACCTCTTTACAAAAACATGCGTGAACTCAGGCTTTTCCTAACAAAATGAAGTTTTGGAGAGTAGGTTGGACTCCACTTCAAGCGATGTCACATATGAACAGAAAAAGATCCAAGCGGATTTAGGAGGTAATACTGTTCCCATCCACATCCTGCTATGAAAGGAGAGCAGTCATTTTTAAAGCCAGTGTAATAAATGATTTCTTTGCAACCGAAGCAGATGAACTCGGCAGATGAAATGGCAGGGGGAAGTATAAATGTAACCTTCCAAATCTGTACTGAGAAATGCATCTAACATGATGATCAAATTTATGTAATGTAGCTTGCAGAAGGTGCACAAATCGGGAATAACAGTTTTTTTCTTTACATTTGAGATAAGCTGGAATAGCTTTACTCTGAAATGAATCTTACTGAAGTTTTTAACCTTTGAATATAGAAACGTTGCCTTCTTATTTTTCCAGTATCTGCACTGCACTGGTTGGCAGAAAGAGATGAAAATCAAAAAAATCAAACTTTCAACAAACCTTCCATGCTGACAGCACTGCTTCTTACAAATATTGGGATAAATAAATAGGAGGATGCCAAATCTATAGTTAAACAAATAATCCCTGGAGGAAGTGGAAAAGTTTTTGTATTTGGACATTTTATTACATTACAACTACATTGGACTTCATAAATGAGAGTACCTTCAGCCTAAAGCAAAATATGTCAACATTATAGTTACTTTCATAAATGGCATGTTCAACATTTACAACATACTGAGGAAACAGATACTTTTTCTTAAAGCATTTTATGAACATTTCAGTTTCTTGTGAATTAACAGTTTTAGCCACAAATACATAAACCAATTTCACTAAGGATATGAACTACATATAGCTATAACTATTAGGACAAACTATTATTGCACTACATAGAGCATGTTTTTTTTTATCCTGTTCAACCATCACAACACATTTTATGATGCTCGCCCCCATTAAACTGCATTTGCTCCTATAAGCGGTCTGGCTCATGGAGCTCCAAGTCAATACCTAACAATGTTACATAGATACTGATGTCTAGGGGTTACTCGTTGAGTTAATCCTAAAAGTAACTGAATTTTAAATAAATGTGGAAAACCTAGTCATGATCTGAAGGCTCTGAAAACGAGTGAAGTCCCTGTGATGAAAGCATAGTTTTTTTGAGATTTGTTCTTTATTCTAAAGCTTGACATCTTATTAAATCTTAATGCATTGCCATATTTGGGTATCCATGTACCAGAGATCATGCTACATGTTTTTGTTGTCCGTTCTTTTGCGCGACTGTGTCAAAAAAAATCCTGGTCATAATCTGTTTTTACATAATTTTTAAAAGGAAAGCATATTCAATAGTATTTATTTTTTTTCATTAATTTTAAATAATATTCAATCTAAACAAGCTCAACAGAACTAAATGTAAAAAACAGAATTAAATTATTGTGCTTAAAATAGAATAAATCACGTGCTGTTGCCTGAACGCACAGTCTCATATTTTCCTCCTGCTCTTCATGGAACCGAAATGCTCACCCACTTGTACAAAATTAAATAGCTGGGTAGCTGCAGAGGTTATTGTCATGAGGTATTAGATTTTTGCCTTGGACAGATGACTTGAGGGTTTAGATGCTCTGGAGGCTGAAATGGCTCTCTGAAACAACTGTTTCCTGACAAGCAAGCTATCGCTTCAGCGGATTAGCATGTACCCATGGTTGGCATGACACCGTTTTCGTGGGAGTGACGCACTCCAAAGCCTCGGTATCTCTACAACACGTTGTCAGCTCCCGATTAGCAAAAGGCTCAGATGCTCTCAATGGAATCTTGTTTTGATGGATGTAGTTGCCTGTATTCTGTGTAAAGTTAAATGTGTCAGCAAATTTGTACCAAGTGAATGAGCTGATATGTTAATACTTAACAGTCAAAATGAAGGCCAGCCTTTAGATTTTTCAATCGGCATTTAAAAAGAACAATCAAAAATAGAAAATATTCAGTTAACTTGACCTCTACCATGCAACCATTTTGGCATTTCAACTATTTATGCTAACTTTTCAAATTTTCTTTGAATTGCTATCTCTACTTTTTGAATTGATAATATTATGTTTGTAATAATACAAACATTCATATCAGCTAAATTTTTCTATGTAAAGAATCCCAGCAGATTGAACAATGCAGCAGTATTTTTTTGTTAACCAGAGTGCGCTCAAGAGTGCAACTGGTGCTCATAATGTCCTTGTCACAGTTGGTCTACACTCCCAAACTACCCCAGGAATGTCAAAGTATAACTCTTCCATTATTGGCAATAAAAGAGCCTGTGCAGCAACAATTAACCAACAAGTCCCACAGTTTTTCCAGATATGTCTGCTCCCCTTTTGTCTGCTAAAACTAAAAACAATGCTATCATGTCTGGCTCTTATCAGATGAGATAATGGTACTCATGCCTGGACAAGAACTGGAGCAAACATGAAGGTCAAACTAAATTCAGGTCAGACCTAAAAAAAAGCACATAAAGAAGCTTGACATTGTGTGATCTCTATAGTATGTTTTCCTTCATATGGCAATCAGGTCCAAAACGTACTTTTAAAAAAAAACTAACTTTATGTTGTGATTAACAATTGCGGATCTGTGTAGTGAGTGCTCAATTTATGAGCTGAAAGCAAAGGAAGAGGATCTGGTGATCTTTAGTAGTAAACAGTTAGAGGTGAAAAGCAGACACAGCCTGATTTCTTTTTAATATTCCCTGCAGGGGACATCCACTGGCAACTGAATAAACTCCTCACCTCACCAGCAGCGCCAAACTTTAAAGAAGATCACAGTGTTTCTCAACTTCTAACGACAGCAGAGAAGGTCAGTTTGGCCAAAATAAATAACAGATCTCTCAACACCCCACCAACTCTGACTCCCTGTGTGTGTTTTTTTTTACTGTAAAGAGATCTGTTATGACAGAAATATGTTTTTTCTATTAATTCTCACATTTTTTCAGAATTAAGGAAATCCCTGCCATGAAAACGTAGAATACCTTTGTCTACAGACTTCTGAAAGTGTATACCCATATACTGTTGAGCCAAAAGCAAAGAGATTCATGTTTTCTACAGGGGATGCAGACTTGAAACGCAGCCCTGATGGAAAAAGCAGAAAATCACCTTCTAACAAAAATCCCACTTCACTCAGAAGAATAACATTGCAGTCTAACAATGTTGGCTCTGCCTCATGCAGCGGTACCGAGAAACCCCTGCAGGACATGCTCGATTAGCCCTGAAAGGCAAAAAGGGAGAGGCAGAGATGAGTGCATTCCTGGCCGGATCACCTGCTTGGAGCCACTGGAAGGCCTCCAACAATACTGACCAGAGAACAGGGAACTATGAGAGCAGCTTTTATACAGTGTGTGAAAACCAATCAGCTTACTCCAGGGTAGATGATTTGCTGTGTTTTGTTCCTTCAGAGATAAAATGTAAAGATGCACCTTAAAATCATCTATGGACCTGAATCAGAAGATCTTCAACATCTGTAAAATGTTTACGAGTCAAAGGAAACACAGAGATGTAGGAAGCAGTTAAAACATGACATGTCCAAACAAATCTACTGTTCATTTAGGCAGTGACAGAGCAAGAGAGTCCAACAAGAAAAAGAGTACCAAATGAGCACTGCTTTATCCTTTCGAGAGTTTAACTATTATAAGTTATGAAACGCGACTGATTTAGAAATATTGGCAGCTTTTGAAATATCTCTGGGCTTTAGTAAGAATCTTTTTCCTAAACAATGACATGATCTGTGTTAATTGTAATTGCTAGTATGAAATGCTAACTCGTATATACTTGCATCACTGTTTCCTATTGCTTCTGGAACTTGGAATAAACTTTTTTCTTTTTTATACGTCTAATGAGTCTTGACTCATTTAAAAGCAACTAGAGACATTCTTTTTCCAGCGGGTTTTCTTTAGGATAAAAAAAACAAAACAGTATTTGCTTTTTTGTATTGGTATCAATAAATTTTTTGGTTTGTCTTATGTGTTTATCTTTGAAGAAAAAGTAAATAAAAAAAGATGACAACATTTTACTGGCAGATAACCTCACATTTCCAACAACATCATGTAGTGTTGTAGATTTTTGCTGACAGACATGTTAATCCAAAATACATTGAAAAAAAATAATTCAATCCAAGTGGAAGGTTGAACTACTTTTGAAGCAAATTGATTTTTACTCTGACGGCACATCTTCTGATATGATGCCTCTCCAGCTGCATTTTTCATGTGTCATCAAGATAAGTCTTAGTAGGATCTTCATAAGACAGACCAGATATTAATCAGCCTGTACCAGAAGTTATGATTATCTAGCTGGGAGAAGGTCATGGATAAACCCTGTTTACCATCGCTTATCTGCCCTGAAGGGAATCAGCTGCCAACAGCTCCTCTGCGGAATCAGAGACAATTCCAGCGGGCCAGATATACAGCTGAGATTGTCCATTATCTGTTCCAGTGTTCTCTACACTGATATCCCACAAGCTTTTCAGTGTTTTTTTTCAGGATTATTCTGAAGTCTGATTACTTTGATAATTGTATAAGTGTGTAAGAGACCAGAAAAGTTGAAGGTTTCAACAATTTAAACAGAAAACATGTTTACCCATCCATCTGAGCAGACTGAAATCCACAGCATGACAAAGCACCAAGCAATCAAGTTAAAAACAACCACATGCTGTAGTAGAGTAAAAAGAAACAGACTAAATACACAACATACTTTTTATGTTTAGTGTATTCTTAAAATTGTTATGGAATTATTTAACTTTTTTTATAATGAAATTAATAAACATTCTTATATTAATCCAGAAATGGCTGATACAAACGTTAATGCTGAGTAAGGGTTGAAACTGCTGTTGCTCTCATGCTTGACTGCTTCCAGACAGAAAGTCACTAATATCTATAATTTGCACTACAGCAGGAATAATTCAACTCGAGCTATTTTAAACTTTAATCTACATGATTTAAATTATTACAACCCTGCCATTTAAAGAACATTTTAAAAAATGTTGAGTTTATGTACATCTTGTACACCGTGACTTTTTTCAAGTTGGACTGCCAACTTGAAAAAAAAATGCTTTTGATGTGGGCATAATGTCGTGCCAAGCTAAATGCGCATTAACATTCTCCACCAGGCCTTCTCCTTGATTAACAGGTATGTAAACAGGCCTGGGCTGGCACCTTGGAAACACCACTGATGTTGTGGCAAAAACAGCACTTATCCCAGAGCGAAAACAGGCCAATTAAATCAGAATTTAGGTGGGAAGACAATATGAATAATAACTGCATCACAAGGAACAGAGTCAAGAAAAACTGAAACGGGGTTTTTGATCATCTCAAGAATATCATGGGACTTCAAAGACATAAACCTAGAGTTCAGTTTTGAAATTCCTGCTTCCAAATGAGATGCAGTTGCAAAAAAAGAGATCTGTGCGAAGCTTCAGATTCATGTCAGAAAAAAAGATTTTGATTTTGCAACTACATGGGATTCTTTTGTTAATCTAGTTTTTGTACATCTAGAAAATTCAGGTTTCAAGTTTACATAAATGTATTTGGTGAGGTTTGGGAAAACAATTTTAATAATTTAATATCTCAAGATTAGAAATACAGTTTATTTTAAATACAACAAATTTAAGCATCACACTGATCTAATAATGCAAAAATTAACTTGTTACCTCAGCAAACAGCTTGTCTGCAAAAATGCTTCCTAAAAACATTGTAAGATTGTGTCTTTACACTATTCCAGAACATATTAAAATAAAAACAATATTTGCTTCACTGGAAGTAGAGCAGATATATAAAGTTTACTTTCATCTGGTTGTTGTTTAAGTGTGATGTGGAGGTTAAACTGTGTTCCTTACTCTGTATTTATCCTTTAGACAAGCAAATATGTTTGAGGCAAACGTTACATAAGTTTATTCAACAGAAGAAAGTCTGACCTCTACTTGTATTGGATTATCTTAGTAATGATTCTGACTTGCAGCTTCAGGCTTATTAGTTAGGCTTCAACCTAAGCATTTTATTTCTAAAGTCTAAACATCTGGATAAAAAATTCAATATATGATTTTAATTATGATAAATCTAAGAATAAGTCAAAGTTCTAGTACTGTTGGCTGAATGTAGTTGAAGATTATTCAAAATATCAGAACACTGTATTTTCTATTATATCTATATTCTAATGGAACATGAATGCATTTTTTTAGGTTTACTGGTGGTTCCTAGGATATAAAGCCCTTAATATTCAAGCTCCATCATACATCAGGGATCTTATTGTTCCATATGAGCACTTCGATCTCAGCCTGCAGGTTTGCTGGTAGTTCTTAAGATTTCTGAAAGTAGAATGGGAGGCCGATATTTCAGTTATCAAGCTCCTCTCCAATGGAACTAGCTTCCAGTTTTAGTCCGTGAGGCAAACACTGTGTCTCTTTTGAAGACAAGGCTTAAAACGTTCCTTTTTTATAAGCTTATAGTTAGCAAAGCTTAGGTTAGCTATTTCTGTAGTTATGCTGCTATAGGCGCAGACTGTTGGAGGGCAGACTGACTACTTTTCTTCCCTCTACTACTGTTCTCTTCTACTACTTTCCAGTTGTATTGTTTAACCTCATTTTCTCTCCATAGAAGCTCCACCTGGTATAGTACCCTGCTTAGCTACAACGCCATGTTGAATGGGTAGCATCGATTAAGATGATTCTCCCAGTGGCCGAACATCCTCCATGTCCTGTTATCTTTTTACTTTCTTTTTAATATGGAAAGTACTCCTAAATCCATTCCTTTTGTTCTTCCTGTGTCTCTGCTTTGTCTTCTCAAACTCCCTGACGGTCGTGGCAGATGGCCGCTCGTTTTGAGCCAGGTTCTTTGTCTTAAAGACTCAAGATTCTTAAGGTTTTTCCTCTCCAATGACACTGCATGCTTGCTCAGTATGAAGGATTACTGAGGGATTGCTGTGGTTAGAGTCTTCATGTACGGGATACAAACTCAATGCAATCTGCTGGTATTCCTTACATAGAAAACTTTTAACTGATTGGAATCTTTGTGTAATCATATTGAAATAAAATGTTCCTATAAAGTACCTTGAGATGACATTTGTGGGGAATTGGCACTATGTAAATAAACTGTTACCAGTCAGGATGCTGGTATCGATAACTAGCTCATGTTTGTGTAAAATCTCGTTTTCACTGAGCGGAATGGTGCAGCTTGGTCTGGCCCGGTCGGGTCCGGCGTATTCGGGAGAGTGCTTCCATCGCCCGCTATACTCTCCGTTGGCGGGCGGGGTTGTACCGCGCCGGCATACAAGTACAAGTATCGTGACTCAATAAAACCTAACAAATAAGTCAAGACAGCAGCTGCTCGGTTTTTGGTTCTTCACTTTACTTCAGTGTCTATGAGTGGTCTCTGTGTGGAAAAGAGAAACCTATTCTTTGTAGAGGGCTCTACAGTCTGCATATAAAAAACGGAAGAAGCCGTAACAAATCTGTGAATGTTGTGAAGAAGGCGACAGTGAAACCGAAACCGCCAGTCAGCAAAAAAAAGAGATAAAAACATATTTTCTACTCCTTGTATGGAAGTAAGAAGCACCTAGACAAAGAAATGGACATGGTACAGTGATTTGATATGAAACAACAGCACTAGTGTTTATGTCATGTGCTTGTCGCAAGCAGTGATGTTTCTTTTTCTACGAATGAAAGGACTTTATTGTGTGACATGGTCACAGCCATTGTCCTATGGACCTACAGCTGAAGGGGGCCATTAATGGACTGGGACAGGCCTGCTGAATGGGTCAATTTTACAATGGAAACAGACAAAAACGACGGACCGTGCCACACAGGGGAAACCAGGCTTATGTGGCCGATTATCTTCCTGTGAGACAAGCTAACCCACTCAGTTCCACTTTGAGTCATCTCAAAGGCACAGAGTGAGACATTTGAGCAATGAGAAATACAGAAATTCCTACGAGTCTGGAATTTCAATGGTGGGCTATTTTTATAACCAAGTTTTTAAATGCAGATAAATCTACACTCTAAACTAATATTATGGAGTTTTACAGTTGTTTTACATCAAGGATTGCTTACTTTCAATTTGGGATTTTCAGCCAATGTGGAAAAATGTTCACCTCTGCTCTTTAACTTTGTAATCTCAGCTGAGTAAACCAGACAAGGGTTTCCTTTTGTGTCATAATGATTGATGAATAAATCAATACAAGACATTTTTCCAAGTCCATCATGAAAGCGGTTGACCAGACAAGGTGTGCTTTAAATACAACTTGGCTAAAACATTATGCACATGCTACTGTAGGAAAAGACTGAAGTCATTGGTTAAAGCAGCCGGTTTTGATTTCCGTTCCCCCACTCTTTTAATTTTCTGTCCATCATACCACCTCTCCACTATTCCCCCGTCTGTTCTCGCTGACAGCTCTGCACACTGACCTCTTTCTCTGCTCCAATAAGGTTGTTTCTAAGGAATTCCTTGAAATAAACCTCAGCAGTTCTGCTGCAAAGTAGCCTCTACATCAGAGACATGAGGACACAGCTGGCATCCTCAAGGATAAGGGCACGGTTAAAAAGAAACAGCAGCAGAATAAGAAAGTCTCTGTTCACACATTCAGATCTTGAGCCTGATTTTAAAAGAGGCTGGCTTTAATCAGGAGGAAAATGAACAAACAAACTTCACCATAATAGCTTGAAAACCCAGAATGTGAAACAGCCACTAATGATGTAAAAGCTATTAGCTACCAAAACACAGTTTGTCTTTATTATGAGTTAATGTGGATCAGCCAAGTTGAGCTGCTGGCTTTACAACTGTGGCAATGTCTGGCCTGTGGTTGACATCATCTGGCTGTACAGGGAAATGACTGCTCCTGTTATTCTCCCCATATTGTCTCAGTTAAGCTCAGGGGACATGATTAGAGACTATACGACCCTCATCCCCAAAGCTATTCTAAGACCACCTGACACCACAGAAACGACTGTGGTCAACAATTTCAGCACACACAGGACCATCTTTGTCTGCAAAGCTGAAAAAAGCACAAGGTGTGTATGACTTAAGCAGTGCAGACAGGGTGGAAAATCACTCCTAATGTCTTCCTCCTTCCTTGACGCCCTTGTGCCCTCTTCAAACACATTTCTCATGTTTCCTCCTGACGACAACACAGCAACACACGCGCTCCTCTTTCCCTGGGACTTCTAAAAACAGACCTGCTTAACCAACTTTTTTTTCTGTTTGTAACTGTGATCCTCTGATCTCACACCACATCAGCTTCTATTCATATAAAAGGCACCTTTTTTCTCAACTAGGAAAAAACTCTGAAGGGATTCAAGAAATTTGGAAAACAGCAGTGTTTTGTCAATCACTTTCCCCTTTGGTTGAGGTTGGGGAGTGTATAGCAAAGGTGTACACAGAGTGGAATTGGAGTCCACGCAGGGGATACTACATACACTGGCAGCAAGATTTTTTTTCTTGTCTGGATTAAATGGGAACATATGTGACACATATTCTCCCACCAGAAATATAAAAACTGGGGGCACGGTGGTGCAGCTGGTAGTGCAGCTCACCTCACAGCGAGATGGTCCTGGGTTTGATTCCCGCCGGCTGAGGGTGTGCTAGTTCCTCCACATCACCAGCACCCACACCCTGGGTGGGGTTGGCAAAAGGGCCTTTCTGTGTGAGTTTGCATGTTCTCCCCGTGTTCCCTTGGGTAACTAATGTTAGCTACTCCCACAAAAACATGCATCAGTCCTGGGCTGTATACTGCCTCCTCCTGGCTGGCCGGGGCGCCCAAGGGGGCGAGGAGGATCTGGCTGGAATAACATAATCCTTCCCCGCGCTATGTCCAGCTTCGGAAACCCCGCCCCATCGGGTGGAAAGAAGGGCCCCCTCACTCTCACAAGTAGCAATAAAAGCACATTAAGACAACTGAAGTCATGAAAGCAATGATGAGTCAGACTTAAACTATGGTTTATTTATTGTATATGTTTAAATGCTATACTCATATCCTTTTACACATCTCTCTTTTTCCCAACTTTTTTTCACTGTCCTTGTGAAACATATGCCAAAGAAGTGCAAAATGTATTACAAAGTAAAACACACGCAACAATTTTTTTCTCTTTGCTGGGTGAGTTGAGGTTCTTCACTCTAGAAAGGCTTTACTAATTCTAAGATATTTTCTGACTTTTGTGGTTAGGGCTGACATCACAACCTATTGCCGAGGCAGTCGAAAGAGCATGTCTGAATAAAAGCAATTGGTTCATGTTGATGCTGATTTATTCAAATGTATCAAAAATAGTAAAAAAATATTTTTTGAAAAACTGTTGGTCCAAAATTAATAGTTTTTATAAAGGTGTGACAGTATATAACTAAATGTTTATTCCTCTCATGCAGCATTTAGCTTCTGGGCACGATGTCTGGAAAAAAATCTCTCTTAGTCAGCAACAGAGAATAGCAACACTGCCCAACTGTATCTTTATTTTTTGTAATATCTTTTACAGCAAAATCAGCAACTATGATAAATATGAATTGACAATCCTGGCAAATGTGAGTAAAAAGCTAAAAGCTCTTAAAATAAAGTATGGTTTTAGTGCTGTAGCATAATTTAAATAGATCTTACTGCAGTTTTTTTTTTACATTAAGCTGTGAAGAATGTTTTACTTCCATCTATCTCATTGCAGGTCGTTTCAAAATAAAGTTGGGTCCTAATTCAGCCTTTTCTGTCTCGATTCCAATTGTTTAAAACTTTTTAATCGTTACTCTAGTTAAAGACATATGCAAGCTTAGGTATGCTGCTATTTTTGACATCCTAAAGATTTTATGTTATTTTCTCTTAACCATTTGGTAAAGAAGCAGCCTTTCTGTCTAAATGCTGTAGAAAGTTTTTCCCTCATTACAGAATTACCTGGAGGCTTTTACTTTGCCCTGGCATTCATTTGTGTGCTTTGCCACTGCAGGGTGAAAAATGAACACTTTTACATAAAGTAGATGGACTGTACAGTGGTCAATCAGTAGCACTGGTGCCAAAGAAGGTCATGGGTTCAAATCCAGGCCTGGGGTCTTTCTGCATGGAGTTATGCTGCATTCCATTTGTCTCGGATACTCAGGCGTCCGAGTTGCTGTACACGAGAATGTGACGTAATTCCCCCCTTAAAGTGTTCCAGTTTGTCTCACTACACACCGAGTCGGAAAGAACATGCTTTGAGGGCAGCAGCTGTCGAGGGGCAGGCTAGTCATTGTCATTGTTGTTAGCGACGTATTGTACTCACAGCAAGGCCGTGCAATGTATAAACTGGTGACCGGATTAAAGCAGAAATGTAGTCAAGTGTGTAAGAGAATTTAAAACCGACATTGAAATGACCAACATAGTACAAATAAAAAGAAAATACATCTCAACTAAGGGTGCAGCCATCTTTGTTCTCCGAGCTGCCCACTCTATTCGGTCTACTATCAAGAACCCGAGGTGGAGCTCAAACTTTTTGACCCAATGGGGCATGTCTTGGTGAAATGACACGAGACAACTGCGAGATTTCTGACTTTCCAACTCGTAAGAGTTAACTGGAATGCATTAGCATGTTCTCTCTCTGCATGCATTAATACCCTCCAGGTACTCTGGCTTCCCCAAAAGTCCAAAAACCTGACTGTTAGCTTAATTAATCTTCCTAAATTGCTCTTAAGTATCAGTTTGTGCATGAGTGTTTGTCCTGTGTGTCTCTTTGCTGCCCTCAATCTGTCCAGGGTTTACCCAACATCTCGCCCGAGGATTGCTGGAGATATGTACCAGCCCGCTACACAACTCTACATAACACTTTGGTATAGATACTGGATGTGTTGGAGCTATTTAGTGCAGTTAAGATTTCATTATGATTAAAATTCTATTAGTATTTTTTATTATTATTTCTTCACTTTGGGGTTTCATTAGTTTATTATTTGTTTTGTTTGTTTCAGGCACGGTAGGGAGCCACTAAAGGTTATATAGGCAAGTGCACACAAGGGACCATTGTGCAACAGGGTAGGCATATGGTTTTTTACCGGAGCGGGAGAAGCACAGGAAATTTTCTTTGTTTGCTCGTTTTTTGTTAAATAAACCATGTTTTGGTTAAATTTTAATACTTGTTGGACCTGATGCTTTCCCACCCGCGTACACCAAACCCACGGTGCATTAGTGGCTATTTGATTCTGATTTGAACTTTGATTTAAAACCTTTTGTAGTTTTGTTGACAAGTGGCCACTACAGGATGGATAAATATAATTATGTCCACTGACACAAAGAGAGTTGTTTTCCAGTTGCTTCCTCAGTGTCAGTAATTTGTGTATTACAATTTGCCCATCATAACAACAGACAGCAGAATATGATTAGAAGCAATAAAATTAAACAATAGCTATTTGTTGTCAACAAATGTTTAATTGTTTATTTGGTCAAGATGATTTGAGATGGTAAAACTGTAAAAACTGGTGGTTAGTGGATGTGTCCAAATGCATCATAGCCAATTATTGAAACAGCAAACATATTCCTATGGTGGGTAGAAACATTCCGGAGCATTCCACAGAAGAAAAAACTGGGATTGTCACATTTCCAAATGTAAACATAAGCCAGATGTTAGTGGGTGTCGATTTGTCTTTTGCTCATTGTGTCATGGACCTAAAGTTTAGTCAAAAGTCGTTGCAAAATCACAAAAATGAAGGCTGCAAAAAGGCACATAAATCCAAAATCTCTACCCTTTGAAGAGCATAATCCCCACATTAAGAAACTCGTTAACACTCAATCAGTTGAAATGTTACAACTATCCAAAAAAAAAAAGAAAACGAACACAAAATAACTGTTGCCTTCTCCAATTTTTTTTGCATAATAACGAACAGGACTTTACAAAAAGCAGCACATTTTAAGGACCGATTTACAGCCTGTCTAGTCAGATGCAAGGACCAAAGGTGAGCATCTCACATGAGTGTGGACACACTCAGCTTTCCTACTTTGCCTTTAACGTTCCCAGTCTAGAAAAATAAGAAAAGATGAGCACGATGTGGAGGTAAACTGTTAAATCCTAAGCAAACTTATGTGAATTCTCCCCAACAGAGGAGGAAACTGAGCATGTGTGAATGTGACAATGATCAGACAATGGCAGCATTCATCCAGCCCATTGGTTTTAAATCTGTGTGGTGAGGAAACAGCACAGATAAATTAAAATGTATGCTGTTCATTCTGAAATCAATTTAAAGTTTCAGCTGATGGTAGTCAGTAAAAGGTCAAAGAAGCCTGTGAGAGACTAATTTTTATTTTGAAATCTATAGTGGATGTGGCAAAAGCTCTTTTCCACAATTACACACAATTATTCACAAAACGCTCTGTTCCAATAGACAAGGGCATGTAAGCTAAATTTCTCATGTCAGTGGAAAAAGTTTTTCTGTACTGATGATTGCAGAGTTGGCAGAAACGACAGACCTGTAATCTTACACAATACTTGTGTGAGTTTCAACAGAGTTGTCAATTTATTAGAAAGGGTTCAAACAACATGAAGCAGTATTTTTCCATTAAAACGCATGGTTCATCCTGATTGCACTACCAAGGAATAGATGTTTCTCTTTCAGAGAGCCAAATTAAATTAGCAATCAAAACAGCAGCACTTGAATAATGAAGGGCTTCAATTTTCACAGACAGCTGCATGGGAAAAGCTCAAGTTAATGTAAGAAAAGAGAGAAAAAAATAAAGCCAAGATGGAGGCCACTATATGTTTCCTTTAAGCTCTTTCAAAAGCTGCAGGCGTTGGACAAGCTGAGTTTAAACAACCAGTATCAATAGTAAACTATGACAACAGCAAAGGAAAAACAACAGCGCATCATATGGAACCCATCTCAAGCCCTCTGAGACAAACTGTGTCTTGCTGTATAGGCCAGTTTGCTCTAAAGGGCACCCACCTTTTGCTATTTGAAGAACATTTTTACTTGTCACAGTCTCCCCTGTAGTTAAACAGTTTGGCTCTCCTGCTGAGACCAACACTGGAGAGGGTGCAACTAGATATGAAGCACGTTCCCTTTTGAGGTCAGAAAGTCAAACTTTACGGTTTAAAAAGGAGAGGAAGATCTCATAGTGCAAGACTGTGGCAAGAAGAGAAGACTGTTTAGCTTTCAGTCAGAAATAAAAAAAACAATCTGGTTCAGAAAGTAAAGTGTGACTTGTTTGGATGAGAGATAACCAAGATATTTCCTTTCATGTGATGCCTATTCTTTCTTATCAGACCCATCATATCCTTCCTACAACAAATTAAGTTGCTTACTTTCTTGCTTGTTTAACAGAGATATGATCCTTATTTTCCTTTTCAAAGTAAACCATATGGAGACTAAATAAATCCAATCAGGCGGTTCAAGGCAGATCTTAATTTGCATTAAGTGTTCAGAGTTTGAGGCAAATTAGTTTTGGTTACCAGAAACTATTGGCATAGCTGGAAACCAAACCAAGAACTCCGAAGTAATTAAGGCTCAACATAAACAGAGATATGCATCACCACGTGCACAAACACTCTCACACGTTTACAATTACCCAATGGGAGATTTCGCAAAGAGAACATCCATATGACAACAGCAATATTTTAGATTTATGGGCAGGCATGTAGTAAGACTCTTAAAAACTTTCAGCACATAATGAGAAGACACTAGAGGAAAATAAATCTCAGAGGAAGAGTTGGGAGTAAAACTTCCACCTTTTGCCCCACAAGTGCTGTTTCCAATATCCAGACCTGCACTTATTTCAGGGGGTCCACACACTGACGAATTTTATCTGACTCATTTAACACATGTTGGATGATTAGAGTGTGGGGCTCAGACTCGGAGAACATGCAAATGTATCAAAGAGTTTGAGAGAGGAGAAAAAAAAATATTTCAGCTTATTAGCTAACTTAAATCATGTGCTTTACTGCAAAAGGACTAATTAGTTAACAGTTTCCTATTTGAAGAGTATTCTGAAATGGGATCAATAAAACAAAGAGTTTTTATTTTTAATAGTGTATTTGTTTTAATAGTGTATATTTTATTACTTGAAGAACACAGGAATTTCAGAATCAGATAATTGAAAAACTTTACAGATCTAGATGTCCTGATTTGGTCTCAGGTATAAGCTACTGTTCTAGGTAATTTAAATTATTAGTATTGAGAGTCACTGACTAAACTCCCGACACCAGTTAACTCTGGTACATCAGTCGTGTCTCCAGAATACGAGCGGGCACAGCTTGAGTTGGTAATTTAGAAAAAAAGTTATTCTGAATTCTGATGTATATAGCTTGAAAAACTAGAATATCTCTGTTTCATTATGTATGATTTATCCATGATTGAATGATTTAATTCATGATCTACAACAACTCCTTGAATAAGTTATGAGCTACAACAACACTTAATTTCCCTCTGGGATCAATAAAGTATTTTTAAATTTGAATTTGTGTCAAACTGAATGGTGCTTGTATTCTGATTTCAAAGAGCTGTAATTCACAGTTTCTACTGAATCATAACTGATGACAATAATCCTACCTGAGGTCACTTGATTGTTTTTTTCCCTCATTATAAAAGGGAATACATATTTCATTGTTGTAAGAGTTCCCCTCAATCAGTAACTGAGCTAGTAAACTCCTAAGTGAGGCCACATGTTCCACTTTCCCTTTTAACCTTCAAACATGCCGATATCAGTTAGAGATGTTCACACTGTAGTGTGATATGTGCGTAGCATTATCGGGTCATTGTAAATCAAGGATCCAGTGTAAAAAAAGAAATGTATGTCCCCATGGCTTCTTTCAGATAAATGTTTTAAAATAACAGACATTTTCCCTCTTGTGAAACAATTGCTGAAACTAAATGTATGCTAAAGCCTTGAGCTACAACATCAGAAAATTAGGGGGTTGTACCTGGGTTGGTCTATCGGATTCTGGGGCTCGCACATGCCACCCCCGGCCACCCCCTTGACCCTCCACTGCATTGCGGCAATAGTTGTCTATGTAGGCAAAAAGTTGTGCAGAGGAATGCTGAAATAGCAGCCATTTAATTTAGGATGTTCAAAATTTACACAGGAAACCTCTGGAGATGGAAAGTAGCTGTGAGACCATGGACCGTCCACCCTGTCATCATTGGGGTAGATTTCCAGGGTTAAACAGAGGATATTCATCCTTAATCTTCCTATTAAAACAACAAGAAATAGAGGACTTTCAGGACTTTAATATTGTTTCCTTAGCATAGGCTCATTACCTATTTATTGAAATTGTATAGCAATGCTGAAATGTAGAGTCCTTGAATCTTTTAAAATCATAGATTAAAGAGGCTTTGAATGTTTGGAAAGTCTTTCAGGGGGAGCAGAAATGTTTCACAAGTCTAAAAATACAACATCTACATGATTTTATAACTAACATACTCATCACAACTTGAACATTTTCTGTACAAATAAAAGGTAAAACAGTAACTATATCAACCACAAGAGGAAAAAAATATACTGAAGAGAAGTCAGATCATATGTTTTTTGTTTTTTTTATGAAACCTGGTGATTACAGTGCAGGCAATATAATCACTTTAAACAGATTAATATATCTCAAAAAATGTTTTGTAAAACCACAAGAATGGTTTGTCCAATTGCAACAAATCCTTTACAAGTAAAGTAAAAATGTTTATTCAATAGGCTGCTTTAGTACACCAATTAAATCTATTGGTGCAATTGCATCGCTAACTGCAACTTGTAATTGTGTTATCATTTTGGGGTTTCGCAAACATCACCAATTAGAATTTATGACTAAATCTCAATTCTATCCACAATAACAATTAACAGTTCAGTGATTATCTGACAATATATTCTTGCTTCCGTTTAACTGGAGGTAAGTAAAAAAAAAACACACTGAGGAATGGGGGGAAAACTTCTTTAGATGAATTTAAAGTAAACTGTCCTTGCCTTTTAAACAGGACACACGAACTAGAGGCTGTCACATAACACAAACCCAGTGTTCCTGACGCACAGCATGCTGACTGGAATTTAGACCAAACTAACTTAAAAACACAGACACCCACAAAAAAACCAAAGTCATGTGATATTGTTGGCTTTTTTCTCAGCTACTAATCCATTCAGGAGTACTGTATCTGTTTGTATGTGTCCAAGCAGTCTACTTGGTGTACAGCAGATGTTTTTAACCTTGTGATGAGTTTCTGCTGCATTTTCTTTAGGGCAAATGCTGCATGTTCTAAAATTAGCTGACACTGGGGATAAACTAGATTCTTCACAAGCAATAACTGCTTGCACATTGAAGCCAGTCTAGTGTATGTTTTGCTTCCAGGACTTAAATCTTCAGCACAGACGGGCATTCTGCCGCCTGCCTATCCGTTGATGGAGCTAGACGTAAGTGGCTCATGTCATGTGGAAACCACGCAGATGACCCAGCAGACAGATGCTGCCGGAATGAGTGTTCCCAGCATTCTCAAATAGGGACGGAGGAATCTAGATGTGGAAAAAAAAGTGCAAACTCTCACCCATCATCCTGCCTTGTCTGGTCACAGAAAACAGTCAGACATTAAAACAGTGGCACACAGCCACAGTGGTTACGTCGATGCTTTTTAATAGATCAAGATGTTGGTCTCTGTTCAAAATAGTTTTCTTTTTCCTAAACTATTTACTCTAAAAGTTAGAAGTAGATTAATAAAATTCTATTTCATCACAATGTACATTTTAATTTTTTTACAGAGCTGTGTTAAATTTCAATGATTAGTGTTTTTTTTTCTTCGTCAATGTACACATACAAAACTTTAATGTCATGTATATTTAGCCCCTTTTACTCTTAAACTTTTGGGTTTAGAAGTAATCTAAAAGAATTAGGATCCACCTGTATGAAATGTAAACTCAGTTTTAATTTATAAATATTGTGTAATGGCCATATTACAGTCTACATAACCATGTGGAAGTCAGGTGACTTGGCAGATATCTAGAAGGAAGTCAGTGATCCCCTTCACAAGAAGGATAAGCCACATGTGGTCATGGCTTAAGAAGCTGCTTATTCACAAAGTGCTCTGTCCAAGCATTTTCATAGAAAGTAAAGTGGAAGGAAAAAGGGTGGTAGGAAAAGGTGCACCAGCAACAGGGATAACTGCAGCATTGAGAGAATAGTCAAGCAAAATTCATTCAAGAATTTGTGGTAGCTTCAAAAGGAGTGGACTGATGCTGGCTGCGTGGGTTCTCTCTGGACACTTCCCACAGTCGAAAAACAAAACTGCTAAATTACTTGCTCTATCTACATTTTTCTTAGATTAGTGTGCATGGTTGTCTTTCTTGTCTATCTCCGTTTTTCCCAGCAATAGACTGGCAACCTGTCCAGGGTGTACCCTGCTTCTCGCCCAATGATCACTGGAGATGGGCACCAGCCTTCAATGCAACCCTGCAAAGACGAGCAGCTATAGACAATGCACACTTTCTCCCAAGTATAAATGTTAATTTTATACTTGATTTGTTAATCTCTTGTTGTCCTCACAGTCTTTGAACAGTGCAAATACTAAGTAAATGGCACATATTCATCAGTCAGCAATATTTTACTCTTTGTTTCCATGTTGAAGATAAAACAGAGCTGGAGATTACATGTTGGAAACTCAACAAAGTTAAGTCATTTCCCTTCAGTCTTCTAGCTTTGATATGTTGTGAACTTGGATGTTAAAAGATAGGACCTCAGTCCTCTAATTTGTAAGGCATGACCTGAAACATTGCTAGCAGTATGATTCCTGCTGTGTGTTACATGGAAAAGGTGACAGTTATATGGCATCATATATATCTTCTGAGCAGAAATGTTTGTCATTTTGCCCAGGTTACTGCTTGCTCTCATTTTGTTACAACTGGCTATTATTTGCAGATCCAAGCTGTCAAGCAATACATAATTTTAATGATAAACTTACCAAGATGAAATATTTCTAACAGCAACAAAAAAACAAACCTAAGTCAATGCTAATATTTTACAACCATATATTTAAAGTCTGCATATTTAAGATCCATGTGTCTCCTTTTGATACCTGAAATATGTTTCTTGTTATGACTACTTTCCCTAAATAAAGAAAAGCTGTTTTTACTTTTCTCCTGCGCTCCCTCGTTTTTTGGTTTGAGAACAACCCCCCCACGTTCTGAAGGTACCAAACCCCTGACATTAGACATGTTTCCAATATCAGAACGTCAGGAGCAGCAGGAATACCAACTGAATTGATATGGAAGCAGCAGGGCTTGTTGCTGCGTTTCTGCTTGATCTTACTCGACTGGGCCATTTCCTAGTACATACGCCCATTCAGGTTGATACCTGAAATGGCCTCAAAAGCAGCCCTGTCGGCCCAGCCCAATGAAGTGGAGACACGCTGGTATCGGGTCAAAATGTTTCAGTCAAATTACCCTGAAATTCCGGTAGCAGAAACATGCCTGTTGTGTCCCTCTGTGTAACTTTGTGTGGCCTCTCTGACAACAATTTTAGAACGAAGGAAATCTGGCTTGCAAGAACAGAAACAGATTGAGCCATGATCGGTTCATGCTGATGAGCTTAGAATGAAAGAAATCCTTATAGCCCAAAAAAGAATGCACTAACCCTAAACATTTTAGAAACTCTAGACCCTTTTAATCTTTTGCAATTATTTTGGGAACGATAGTCATAATACGAAGGGCAACCTGCACAATACATAGATGTATGGTTAGTTACGTGATAATAATAATTCTATGATGATATGCTTTGTGTGATAACATGTTAATAGCTCACAAATATTAATAATGATTTAAGACAGGAAACAGGTACATTTCAACATGCAACACTTTATTAATATCTCATGCTGCAGCAAGAGTTCTAAAGAAATATTAAAAAGAGATATCATATTTCTCCTGTTTTGGCTTCTCTCCATTGGCTCCCTGTTAAATTCAGAATAGAGTTTAAGATCCTCCTCCTTACATATAAAGTCCTTAAAAATCAAGCTCCATCATACATCAGAGATCTGTTTATTACATACCTTCCTAACAGAGCACGTCATTCTCAGAATGCAGGTCTACTGGTAGTTCCTAAGATTTCTAAAAGTAGAAGGGAGGCAGATCTTGTAGTTACCAGGCTCCTCTCCTGTGGAACTAGCTCCCAGTTTTAGTCCATGAGGCAGATACTGTGTCTGTTTTTAAGACCAGGCTTAAAACCTTCCTTTTTGATAAAGCTTATACTTAGTGGCAGTTACTGGAAGCATCATCCCAGTCCACATGGGTCCAAATCTGGCAATGTAACTAAACAGCATGCAGAACGGAGTAGATGAGGAGTGTGGGCAATAAAAAAAGAAAGAATGACTCTGATGGCAACGATAGATTTAGTGGAACACATAACGCAATATACAGATGATAAAAAATATGCAGTGGGGGTATTTATAGACCTGAAAAAGGAATTGGACACAATCAATCATAAAAAATTTTTTTTTTAAATGGAAAGATATGGAGTGAAGGGGGGTAGAAAATGACTCGTTAAAAAGTTACCTTGAACAAAGACAGCAAAATATACAACTTGGTCAGTGTAAGCCTTCACGATTAAATATTACCTGTGATGTCCCACAAGGCAGTTCTAGGTCCCAAACTATTTATTGTGTATATTAATGATTTAAGTAGAGTCACAAGTATACCAAAGTATGTTGTATTTGCAGATGATACTGTCATTTATTGTCCTGGGAAGGATCTAAAAGGGCTAATGGAAGTAATAGAAAAATGAATTAATCCACTGAAAGATTGGTTTGATAGAAAAAAAAATCTTTAAATTTAGCTTAAAGGAAATTTGACGTATAAAATCAATAGTGTATGAAAACAAACTTCTGGGTGTTATTTAACAGCACGTGTTTTGTTGGAAACCCCATATTTAACACTTGTAATAAAAAGGCTAAAACCATAGGAATTTTGGGAAAAACAAGACAAATCTTGAACAATAAAACACTGCATACTCTTTAATGCAAACTTTTATTGCCATATTTAGAGCACTGCACTAATGCCTGAGGTAATATATAAAAAAGTTATGTACAGATAATTTACACAATGCAGAAACGAGCAGCAAGGATAGTTCACAAGGTCTGGTGTAATGAACTAACAAATTACCTTTTATTATATATATATATATATATATATATATACAGTATATATATAAAATGAGTTAGTATTGCAGTTAAAAGATTGTGTTGTGGTATTTGGACAGGACTGGATAAGATGTTGATTCTTCCCACTCCCTTTTCAAACCCCTTTGTTTGGATTCACAAATCATTATTAGTGGTGTGTGTTTTCTTTAATTGATCTGCATTTGTTGTGTTGAAAAATTCAATTGTTTGAAATGAAATAAGAAAACAAAAATATTCATCAGATTATTTCATGCGAAAGGAAAACGCTCAAGTATTCAGAGCATATACCGGGCAGTATTGTACATGCTTTTCAGTAAGCTGATATTTCTGTATTAAAAATACCATTTTATGATTGTATGTAATAACATTTTTAAGAAGGAAGAATTACTTTTTGGTTTTCAAAAGCAATGAGCAAAAATGATCAAAACTTACAGAAATACTTGATTAGACCATAGGTTTTAAATCTATGAGAATTTCACTTTTCAATGAAATGCAAGTAGCTAGCAAAATAAACTCTGCTTTCTGCGAATTCTCCTGTGACTGAATGGCTGACACAGTTCATGTCTCTGCAGCAGTCACCTTGACACACTTAGGGCCTGATTTATCAATATTCCAAAGAAAGAGCACAAACATGCGTACATCACAAAAAAAGAAGAAAAAATGCACAAAGGGCATGTTCCTGTGTGAGTGATCTACAAAGATTCTGTGTATGAATTATAACAGGCACAAAGATGAGTATTCAGATGATGACTTTGCATCTGCTGCTGTATGTCCCTTGCTTCTTTGGCAGAAGATGACAGAAAAAAAAAAATATCGATGTACCTGTCAAAGTCCATGGCTGTTAAAGATTTAATTACTATTAGGCCAGAATGTATGTGAATGTTACTTTTTTTTTCATTAATAAAGTTAACGTTCACGCTGTTTACTTGCACTGCTCTCTGTTCCATGCAGAGCCAGCAGGTGCAGACACGTTGAGCCTGCAGTCAATGCATTTACATGCAACAAGAGAAAATTGAATGATACCCTACTCTGACTGAACTCAAGACTTTGGAAATTCATGTATACACCTTAGTCCGACCTAAATCGAACCAAACTGGAGTTTCATAAAACGGTATAAGGGACAGAGATAATGTGAATGGCATTTCTCTGCAACAAACCCCCCAGCCCCTACCCGTAAAAACACACGCCCCCTCGGGAAATAAACAATACAGTAGTAGAATATCAAGAGTGTGGCGGCTAGACAAATTTAAGTAGTCAATCAATGCATGTTTGGACTGACGAAGAGGCATCGATTGTGAATATCCTGCTTTGACTCCATCTGCTTCACTCCCGTAATCATCTGTATACTGCCTGTGTGCCAAGCGGTAGAACGGTAACACGAAGGGATGCATTATGCAACCTATTGTCGCTGAGTCAACTGTACTTCACTTAATCATTCGATTTTCTGAGTGACATGTAAACCGGGACTCAGCTCTATACATGGGGCAAGCCCTTAAACTGCATTCAGACCAAGCACATGGGTCAGCGTCAATTGCGGCAAGATAACATGTAGTCTGATTACTCCAAAAGGCTTGATTTAGATGTGCACGTAAACATACTGAGAGAGTTATGATGCGTCATAAGTGTCAAGTTTCTGGCCATTAGTGTTAATTACTAATGGGTTAAAATGTGTGTGAATTATATTTTTTGTTTGTCAGTAATAAACTTATCAATTGTGGTGCCAAAAAGCTAAGAAATGCCTTTCAGAGGTGGTACAAACAGTTGCTAAAACCTTCTACATAAACATTTTCATGTTTGATAAATCACACTGCGTGTGGAATGCCTTCTTATTGTGATAACCATAAGCCCTACTTAATTGCAATAGTAGCACAGTCGATCTCCAGAGATGTTCTCCAGCATTCACCCCGAGTCAGGCCTTAAAATCAACATGCGATCAAACAATGGCCTCTCCGTGCAAACAGCACTGTAAGAAATGCAAACATATGCTGAGATCACCTGTTTAAGTTAAAGCAGAGGAGGATTAGATGTGTGTGGGCAGGAGGAGTTTTTTTTGTGAGTTACAACTTTCTAATACGTCCCACCTGCGTAGGCTTACTGAACCTACATGTTTAGGTAGCTGTGTAATCTCAAATGAATGTGTGCATCCAATGGCTCACTGATCTGTGCTAAACCCCCTCTCTGCTGGCTCGAATTAAAGGCTTTAATGATACACCTTAAGAAAAGTTCAAAAAATACCCAGAAAGCAACAGCGTATCCTCCACAACATCACTAAATATTCTGAAACAGTTACTTTTTAGTACCTCCAGGACTGAACTCTACTTAGAAACCTATTTTCAGAGTTGTTACTCCGGCAGGAAACAATGCCAGCTGCCACATAAAACAGTTTATATGGTTCCTACTGAGTTTCAGAGAAGATTAAACTTAAAGGGAGTATTTTGAGAAACTATTTGGATGGCCTTGACCTAAAAATCAGTCGGCTGTAACGTTTACATATCAGGTCTGGATACAGCCATGAGAATAAACTTTGAAGAAGTGGTTTGGCACAAGGGTGGATTGGAATAAGACATAAATATTCCATTGCTGCACCCCTAACATCTTGGACCCAAAAGACCAAGATAAGATCGCATACAGATTTGAAATAAGCGCTGTATTGTGGTTGTTTGTGTATGCGTGTTTTTGGGGTGGGCTCTGAAAACAATTGCAAACAATGATAAAAAAATTTTAAAAACAGAGGTTTTGTTAAATTGACTTTCTTCTATCATTTGAATTTTTTATTAATTCATGCATTTTAGGTTTTCAGGTTATTTGTAGGTTATCATCAGAGTAACATTCGATCATCTGAAGTTTCTTGAGACAGAAAACTGTTGAAATAATATGTATATCTCGCAGTACATTGGAATCAAAGTCATGCATATGGAGTAAAATAACACTTTATATGAGGAGCTCAGTTCTCAACTTACTCACCACCAATGATTCTTCAGATGCCCCCAGCATAGGGTTAACTTGATAAAGAAAGCTACTGCAGATAAAAAAAAAAAACTAATCTAAAACATGCATAGCTTTTTCAGTTGTTTCTAAAGACATATTTGACCTGATGGTACCTTATGGTTTACTCTATTTCATTATGACTGATAAATTATTTAGTCTGTAACAAAGTTCAGTGCCGTTACTGTTAATTGTGTGCAGACAGAACCTGCAGAAAAAGCTTTACTCCTACTTCATCAACTAGTATTACAATTTGACTATTGGGACATTTATTGACTATTGTTTTTGTTGCGTTCTCTACACAGCAGTTTTACAATAATATTTCTAGAATTAAATATTTTTTGTCTTAGGCTACGTCCACAATAAGCCGATAAGGTTATACTGGGAGTTAGACGCCTAATGTTATCCACTCAACGCGAGCATTTACGCCCCGTTTAAGGTCCCATGATTGCGCAATCCCATACCGACCTGTGCAAATACTGGGCATGCGCGAAAAGACGCACTGAACACACATATAATCTACGTGACGCCAACGCCTACATAATATATACAAGAAGCTCTACAGCACAATACATATCTGCTTGTCCCGTTAACCGAAGAGAACAATAGCTGCTCAGAAGAAGAGAGTTTTTGGTGTGGACAGACGACGAGATCGATTTATTACTCTTCACTGTTGTCTTTGTCTGTAGTGTCGTATTGTTATTGACGCAGCATTCATTGACGCCACTTCCTTTCATTATCCGGGGAAGCTGTCCACACTTGCTCGTTTAGCCGTTGATTTAAGATTTACACGGCTCTCTTACCCGGCTAATAGTTATCCGGCCACAGACCTTAAACGACGCCGAGTTAGTGTGGACGATAGGGGGGTGTAGACTAAATAATTATACGTTTAAGTCATTACCCGGCTTAGTGTGGACGTGGCCTTAGTAAGCACATCTAGGACAGTAAATCATATTAGAGAAAACTAATCCTTCTGTGTGTAATGTTTTCCTTATTCTTACATCAGCAGGAGGATAACTGGAATGAAAACACACGGACAGTCGCTCTCATCTAATGATGAGTGACTTTTCAAGAGACTGAGCTCATGTCCCTAAAAGATAAACATTGATGGCTAAATACTATTTAAGACTTTGCATTAGAAGGGTATGTGGAGACTTGAATGGTGGTACTCTCAACACAGACCACAATAATTTTCAAAATTCAAATCTGAAATTACAAAGAAAGCATAGGATTCCCTTTTTAACCATTGATTATAGACAGAAATCATGACAATGAATGAAATAAACCTGACACCAACAGATAACAGATAAATGAGAGGCTTTGTGAGAGATCACATATTCTGCCTTGTAGTAAATTTTTGCTGCGACTCCATTGAAGGGTCATTACAAGAAGTATTTCTGGGGCGGACAAGTAATTAAAATGTAATTTCTTCATCAGAGAGGTCAGACTTCACTCCACCCATCTGTTTTGACAAAAGCCCAGGGGGCACTGCTGACACAAATTTCCACCAGACTCCTTCCCTATACCTCCTAGCCGACATTAACATGAATTACTCTTTGAAGGAGCCTTTTATGACAGTGAATACTTGAGCAATCTGTTGTCAGGATGTTTAATTAGACTAGGTTAAGGTTGCAGCTAGGGGGCAAAGAGAGATTCCGGCTCAGCTCAGGTCAGCGTTTTGCAGAGTACTGTTACCTTCTGTTCCAATGTTAAACACCATCCAATGGGTCGGTTTATTGGAGACAGGGACTTTTTAAAGGCAAGTTGTGTAAGCCAATTTGCACTCATCTCAGTTGTAAATTTATGGCACGTGAACTGTAATGAGTATTGAGGGATATGGGGACAGCATTGAAATTAACAGCTGGATCTTGTGTAATGTTTTCAGAGATCATGCTTCTGCAATAATAGTTCAATTTATTTTTAAGAAATTTTACATACCTTTACCATAGGGGTGTCATTAACTGTAGAGGACAATGTAGTGGTGCATAGTTACTGTTAGGGATACCGTTACTGATATCGGGGCCGATACCATTCCTATGTACTGTATCAGTATCGCTTAAAGTTCACCAATACCATGAAACGATACTAAAAGTGTGGAAACTGCAATAATGCCTTTTTCCCTCTTTTTTCTTTTTTCACCTTGAAAAAGAAAAAAAGGGGAAAAAAAGTAAACTGCAATAATTTCACAGAATTTTTTAATTTTTCCATTGAAATGTTATTTTTGCTGTCATTTTTTATTCATATTTTTTTCTAACTCACCATCATTTGTTCTAACAAGCAGAGAAAAAAATAAAACCCATCTTCCAATTAATTTTTTTGGTTTGAAAAAAGAGTGGCATCGTTGCATCCCTAGTGCCTTTTACACAGTTTATGTAATTCAGTACAGTTTGGATCTGTATCAGATCAGTATCAACAGATTATCAACCTCAGATATCTGTATCAGAAACGAAAGAAGAGAATCGATGCATTCCTAGTTAGTGTATTTAAAGATCATAATTTAATTTGTGATAACCACACTAATCAGACAAAACATCAAGGTTTGAAAATGTTCCTCTGTGATCAGAAGCAAAACATTATTTCTAAGCATAATTAGAAAGAAAACCCTCCTCAAAGTGCCCTCTAGATTTTCTAATAGGTGACAGCTTTATCTTAAAGTCTTAGCCTTAGCAGAAAGATGATTTTACACAATTGAGCTTTTGAAAAATTAAGTTCCCTCTATGCATTGGGACAGGAAAACAGTCCATCAATACATGCCATTTTAATTTGCAGAACTAGGTTGTTGCTGATATACCTGCGCTTCTACTTTGGCACGTTTATTACGATATGATTTGCTTCAGTATCAATGCTATAAATTATTCAAAGTAAATATAACATATATTGCCTTGAGTACCACTGCAGTTTTGCAATTTATCCTGGTAGGTAAAGATTAAAATAAGTTACAATAACGAGCAGTGTGGACCTAATCTCCATTTGGACGGGGGAAAATATATATATATATAAAATAATTAAAACTGCAAACAAACATGACAAGGATCAAGTCCTTAAATTTCTATTATGTTTTTTAATACATACTATTTATCTCAACTGTCACATCTTATTTGAGTTACACTTGTCTCCACAAAGCTTATCTGATTTAAAGTGGTACAGTTTTATCCAATCCCCCTTTCAGATTTTTGGTTATAGCTTTTTCCTTCCCAGAAAAAAGCTCACAGCTACTAGAGTCATAGACTGGACAGATTGATCTGTTTCCTTTAAACGATTTAAAAGTTTGCAAAACAATTACTTACTTGGTCAGAGCTACTTACTGTAACTAAACATAAACTAAACGTTTTTGATTGGAAATGTTGCCTATGTAAATCATTTTCAGCACTCTAGAGGGAAAAGCTGTGACTCTTTTCAATGAGTTACAGCTCAGATAACAGGATGCGCCTGGGGGAGGAAAGGAAACCCCTGACAATCTGTGAGGGGAAAAACACCACCAGACTTGCCTAAGCAAAGCTTTACAAATGGCTTGACCAACACAATTAATAACAAGATTTGTTATATTCAGGATGGCAACGTGGGAATTCTTTTGTGTGGGAATTTAAGATAAATGGGAATATAGGCAAAAACAAAGTTGGGTCCTTATTATTAATGTGTGTGAGGGGGTGGATCCAAACATATGTCCAGAAGTGGCAGCTGACCTCTTTTCCTCCTTGATCACAGCTGAGTCATACCCAGCCCTGAGACAGAAATCTGCTTTTTTCATGTAGTCTTCCTGTTGGTGTTCACTCAGGACAAAAATGTGAACCCTTACCCAACTGCTGTTCCAGTCATATTCATTATTTCCTCACTGAAAACATGCCAGCTCTTTTTGTTCCCTTATAATATTCACCGCAATGCGGTGAAAAGCTTTGACTTCTATCATTTGTGTTACTAAAAGAAAGAGAGACAGTTGGAAATAAAATAACCAGCCTTAGCCCCTGGACTACACATCTTTTGCCATGACATCAGTGGAAAAACAGTCTGGTATGACGACTATTTTAGCTTGAGGATATAGAGAGGGAACAGCATGCATGACCTGGAAGCACAGACACATCGAATTTACCAAACCAGAAAAAAAAGTGGCTAAATTACAGAGCAGGAGGTGGCTGATGTTTGTTCCAACTTTCACTCTGCAATCCACAGAGGAATGTGCCCTCATCTACATGCCACAAGTGTTGGATGAAGCTGCTTGTGAACCAGTTAATAACACCCCCTGTCGTCCTCCCAGAGTCTCCAGGATAACCAAGGATGAGGAACTGTTTGGAGTGTAAATTTCAGCACTAAGCCATCACAGCTGTGAGTGCTGGCAGTGACCAAAGCAAGGCAGCCCAATAACAAACTCAAGAACAGTTCAAGCATGTACTTTGCCTTTTTAAAGTGGCAGTTTGTAACTTAGCTACTCATTTTCAAATGCTCCAAAGTTTTCCACACTGTGAGTTTGAACAGAGCACTTCTTATTGGCAGAGTTTAGCTTACACATCTGTAGCTTCTCCAGGTCGCGATAAACCCGGAGCAGTGTTGAAAGCAGTTTAAGAATGAAGGAATGAAAAATTCCCAAAGTTCCTTAAAAAAAACTACACAGATAATAAGCAAAGTAACCCTATTGATAAAAATACCCAGTATTTACCAAGTATTATGTACCAAGCTTAAAAGCCAACCCTTGGGCAATGTATCGGTATGAATTAAAAGAGGAAAGTTTCATTATTCAGACAATCTATTCCATCTTAAAAGTGGAAAATACATTGTGGTGGAAAAATTTAGTGTTATGATTTATCTGTACTTTGTAATCAACTGTGACGCATGTTTACTTAATGTTGTAGTCTTAGTTTGAAAGTTAGTCTTATCAAGTGACGCTTTTACCCAAGTCATGGTCAGAGTGTTTTGATAATGATAGTCCACATCCTGCTTTACCATGGAGATTTTTCTTCTGACTGGGCATCCTTGAAGGGCTACAAAGGTCACAGCTTTCTAATCGGCGCCGTCAAGTCTCTTACTTTCACCCTGACAGTAGTACTTTATCAGTAGAGTAGATAGATAGACCAAGGTTACTAGGACAATGGACAAATATATGCAAAATGTCCTCAGCCCATCTGTCCAGGACAGACGGGGATTAGATTAACCAATTACTGAAGAGTACAAGCAGAATATGCACTGTATTTTAAATAAGAAATACTGTGTGTTTATGTTTGCATTTTCTTAGCTTAGTTGTTATTTTTCTATTGGTCTTCTACTCTCTGTCTCAACTTTTTTTCACCTTTCCTCACCCCACACTCTTTCTCCCCTTCTAAAGCCTAGTTTATACTTCTTCAAGAGCAACTTTGTACCCAGATGCAGACCAACTGACAGAGATGTTTTTAATTTATAGTACTCTATTTCTTTATCTCCGTTGATTTTTTTCAGTATTGAAAAGCAATTGCCGACCAGGACAGCAGGGGGGGAAACTTTTCATGGTGGCTCTGGCTACCGTTGCAAAATAGTTTCTGTTTAGAGTTTTTCTTCAGCTTGTGAACGCATTCTCCCCTCAAGGAGCAATGGACGACTAGAAGTAAGTTTTGATTAAGCTGTAAAGCTTTTTACTAAAGTGCAGCTCATAGGATACTCTAAAAACGCCTGTAAACAAACACAGCAGCCTTGTTGTAGTTTCTGCACACCTACATTTGCTCAGAACCGCCAAAAGACCAGATTTTATAAATGATCCTTTCAATAAAAAGCATGTAGAGCCTAAATGCTGCATTAACTACGGATTACACCGACTATTGAGCACCGTTCCGGTGAAACTATCTCCGACTGTTGCTGAGCTGACCAATCACAGGCACGAGCTCTCCGTTGACGGATAGTTAGAAAATCGGGCTTGACAGACCTTGTGTCGATGGATAATGCCGCTACGTCAATCCGTCTCCGTCATAACGGAGAAGCATAAACTAGGATTTAGCTGTCCTGCCTTCCCCCTCCCACACAACACCTGACCCTGTGTTTCTGTGTTTGGCTCTGCCCCCATGCTGAAGGTAATTATTTGAACCATTGCTAAAATCCTTTTAGTTTTCTGTAGAGGTCGACAGTGAGCCCAGTCTTTCTTGTTGATCCTTGTCACAGTCTCAGCAGGCACCAGTCTTTCGGGTGCATTAGTAACTGTAGTTTTTTGGTTAGTTTTTTTGTTGTTGCATTTTTTATGAGTGTGCTGCAAATGTCTCCAGTGTGACAGCAATATAGTCTATTCATATTCTAATCATATTCCTAATATTTTAATTCTACACAATCTATCTGCAGCCTATTGTACACCTCATGTTGCAACAGTTTTGACGTTCAAACATTTCTGATAAGAGCTGCAGCTGCATCAGAGATCACGCTCAAATCTTTGGTTGTCGATCATTTTGACTGAGGGGGTCAAAAAAATCTGGTCATGATAGACTATTTTCAGTCAGGTTTTTAAAATGATAACATATTCGTTCAATTTAATTCATTTTTGTTTATATTAAATCCAAATAAACAAAACTGAGAATCCACATTCTGCCAAACCTCATGCTGATTAATATAAAGACAGAAAGACGATGGAATAGCACTCTCCATTATGTTGACCTATTTTCACATGCCTTCCTGGTTTTACCCTGCTCTCACGGTCAACTGTCCAATGGCTAAAAGGCCGTAGCAGACGTGTCTGAGAATCTTTGGTAAAAATAATTTGGTACAGACAAAAGGAGTTGAACGAACACACCTTCCTGGTGTTAATACACCATCAATGTATCACTCTTACACAAAGCTTTTAGATTAATCTGAATTAAATTGTGAAAACAGTAGGCCTACTAATTTACATGATCTCATCCTGCATTATCAGCCATTTGAGCTCAGGAAAGTGCTTGTGCATCCCATTACTGAACCTCTTGGTCATGCTCGTCTCACCACATTTGCAGCCTAAGCCGGAGCTTCCTACTGGAGCACCAAAACATCCTTCATTTCTTCAATCAGCCACAGCCAGACAGTACTGCTGAGGCATGGAATGTATGACTGGCCAAGACTTCGCTCAGACTACGACATGCCCACATGGTAGTGAGAACCACACGGAAACCAGTAAGTAGCAGCACAAAAGGGTTGTGTTTATTATGGCTGGGAATGCTGGCCCACACAGGAGTGTAAGGATACAGGGAGGATAGAGCTCTCATTGAAGTGAATAACCTCTAGTGAAAAGTTAATTGGAACAATATTAAAACAAATAAACGATAATCAATATAGGGGGAACTACAGCCTGCTGCCACAAAACTATTAAAACTTCCTCCTAGAAAACATTATCTGAAGGGGATTTTTCTACTACAAAAAAATATAACAAGACAAATTGTGTACCTCCTAACATCTACATGATCCCATCGAACCTCTTCTTAGAGGCATTGCAATAGTTCTACAGTAAAAAAAAAAAGGTAATGTTCCACTCTCTCATCCGTATTACAAACTCTTTGGGGAATTAACAGCTCATTTCCAATGAATGACACAGTTTCAAAGATGTAGTTTTCAGCTCAAAGAATGTAAAAAAAGAACCTTTTTCATGAGGAGAAGCTCTAAAAGCCCATAACCCACAGAGCAGCCAGACAGTCATCACTTCTGTTTGTATTCCCGCTGCTTAGAAACAAGGTGCCACAAGGTGAGCTTCTGTGCTGAGCTCCATTAATTTAAAGACTTGTTTTGGAAGGGAGAGAGTACCACAAAAAGACATGTTCGTCCGCAGGGAGTCAACATTTCATAGCACCCAAACCTCGTTTTTTTTGTTGACCACAGTTGAATTACTGATTTTTGTTAATTACAGAACTATATTACTCCTTTCAGCTGTTTCAAGGAACTTCAAACTCCAAAAAACATATGCCATGGCATGAACATGTGGGATTTTTCTGAGGCTTATAATTAACAAAGACCACTTTTAAACAGCTTAATATAGATTCCTAAAAGCAAACATGTACCTAACTTTACAAGAATTTAAGGTTAGCCAATAAAGTGACATGAAAGGAAATATCTGTGGATTTCTATACCTCAGCACATAAATGCTCCATGGAAAAAAAGCATACAGTTTTCAGAGGAAGCCAAAGCTAAATAAGACTCTGTTCAGCTTTGACTCAACAACCAAGAGTGCTCTTCTACCAGTGAAGTCACAACTAATATTAAATTCTTCTTCTTATGTGCAAGGTGTTGCTCTACTAGTCCTTGATGGATCAAATAAAGAAGATTTGTTCCTGATAATAAACATATGCAATTTGAAAAAAACAAAAAAACAATGCATGAATAATAACATTACAAAATGTTAAGCCTTTTATCTTAGATACAACATTTATCAAATAACATCAGTCCTCTTTTTTATGATAAGGTTAGTGACCTTTTTTTTAAATAAAAAGGAAATTCCTTTGCATGATTTACAGTCTTCAGAAAGGAAATCCAAATCAGTAGGCCAATAAAAGGCTGATAAATGCATGCTGCTGTTTCTCAAAGAAGCCACATAAATATGAGAAGGGAAGCAGTTTTACATCCTCACCCATAGACGTGTACTTGAGCCAACCTGGCTTAAAAGCATTGTCATAAAGACAGAAATAATTACGTGTGTGTAATATTCTTCCTAAATAAACACAGATTTTTGATCTTGTTCAGATTAATTGTCATCATTATAGTGCCATAGTCACAGGCTTGGCAAGTAATTTTTAGAAGTACAAGTTGACGTTACACCACACTGGCTCAGTTTGAAAGAAACCTGTTTGGACAGATCAGGCAGATGCTTCTTCATGTTAACGGTGTCATGTCTACATTCCTAACCATTGAGAAATGTGATTTATGGTTTTACTGGGATCGTCTATAGATTTCATTGTTTAACAGAGAGGGCAAGTTATTGCATTAAGGATAGAAACATCGATCAAGTCTAAAAATTTTTTTTTCCTTTTACAAACATACATCTACTGATACTTATCCTCATCCTAATTATCTAAGATGTGGCTTATTTAAAAAGGGCTAATGAGTACATAAGGGAAAATGACTAGCCATTCCTTGTCCACAGCGTAGATGTCAAATTGGCTGTAAAGTTTATTTACTGTCGAGAAAAAAACTCTGAGGACTTGGTTTTGTCAAGTTGTTGATGAATAAACCGGGACAAAGCGTTTATTTCCTTGCATTTCTCCATTAGACAAGGTCAGCTAATTACATCTGCATGTAGACATTCACGAAAACACAACAGTGGTGCATTCTCTTCCACCAATTACGTGCAATCCAGGTTGCAGCCCTGAAGCAGTTTTTTTGTTTTTCTTCCAAGACGCAACTGGAGCCAAAAGTTTTACATTCTTCTGGTGGAGGGAGGTGAGTCTCCCACTGGTTGATGTCACTGAGATACGGATGTTTCAGAACCGCAAATGTTCACTGAGTGACAGAGCTGAATAAAAGACACAAGCAGAAGGCATCAGTAAAATGCTTCAACCTGGATGTCTTTAGTAATTCACTTTAGGAACTCACTTTAAGTTTTAAGCAGTCTATGGTGTTAAATGATAAAAACTTTCACTTAAAAAACACAAAATATTTAAACTAATATAGTTATTAAGAACAAGACACCCTTGAAATTTATTATGGACAATACAAAAAGGTATTTCAAATATATACATGCAACATCTATGTTTCCTCTTGCAGGTTCTCTGTGAGGCTGGTGCCTATCTCCAGCAGTCAAGAGCGGACAAGAGACACCCTGCACAGATCAGCTACACATCACCAGTGATGCCAGTAATGCATTACTTCATAGCGCATTACTCCTAATATGACCACTATTTCACTGACGACTAATCTAACGCCTTACTATTTCCATACAAGGATTCAGATTAAAGTTACTTGTTCAGGCCACTGTGCATTACTATTTTTGTATTTTTTTAAGCAAAAACATACATTTGTTACATGGCGTGAAAGCATTAGGAAATCAAGCAACAATATTGGTAAATATGGTCTTACATACCCTAAACAACGCTGCTGCCGTCTTCTTCTGTTGTAATCTGAAACAGCTACAGACGTGGACAAAATTGTTGGTACCCTTCATTAAATCAAAGAAAAACTCATAATGGTCACAGAAATAACTTTAATCTGACAAAATTAATAATAAATAAAAATTATATAAATGTTGACCAATGAAAGTCAGACATTGCTTTTCATCCATGCTTCAACGGAATTATTTAAAAAATAAATGCATGAAACAGGCCTGGACAAAAATGATGGTACCCACAACTTAATATTTGGTTGCACAACCTTTTGAGGCAATCACTGCAATCAAATGATTCCTGTAACTGTCAATGAGACTTCTGCACCTCTCAGCAGGTATTTTGGCCCACTCCTCATGAGCAAACTGTTCTAGTTGTTTCCGGTTTGAAGGGCGCCTTTTCCAGACAGCACGTTTCAGCTCCTTCCAAAGATGCTCAATAGGATTGAGATCAGGGCTCATAGAAGGCCAGTGTTTTCCTCTTAGCCCTTCTTGGGTGTTTTTAGCTGTGTGTTTTGGGTCGTTTTCCTGTTGTAAGACCCGCGACCTGCGACTGAGACCATGCTTTCTGACACTGGCCAGCACATTTCTCTCTAGAATCCCCTGATAGTCTCAAGATTTCATTTTACCCTGCACAGATTCAAGACACCCTGTGTCAGATGCAGCAAATCAGCCCCAGAACATAACCGAGACTCCCCCATGTTTCACAGTAAGGACCGTGTTCTTTTCTAGATATGCTTCATTTTTATGTCTGTGAACATAGAGCTGATGTGCCTTGGCAAAAAGTTAAATTTTTGTCCCCTCTGTCCACAGGATATTCTCCCAGAAGCTTTGTGGCTCGTCAGCATGTAGTTTGGCATACTCCAGTCTGGTTTTTTTTAATGATTTGTCCTCTCCTTGTTCGTCTCCCATGTAGCCCTCTTTGGCTCAAACAGCGAAGGATGTTCCGATCTGACACTGATGTTCCTTGAGCATAAAGTTCAGCTTGGATCTATTTTGAAGTCTTTCTAGGCTCTTTTGTTACCATTTGGATTATCCGTCTCTTTGATCTGTCATCAATTTTCCTCCTGCAGCCACGTCCAGGGAGGTTGGCTACAGTCCCATGGATCGTACATTACTGAATGACATGTGCAGCTGTAGTCACAGAAACATCTAGCTGCTTGGAGATGGTCTTATAGCCTTTACAGTTAACATGCTTGTCTATGATTTTCTTTCTCATCTCCTGAGACAACTCTTTCCTTTGCTTCCTCTGGTTTATATTGAGTGTGGTACACACCACGTCACCAAACAACACAGTGACTACCTGGAGTCCTATATATAGGCCCACTGAGTGATTACAGGATTGTAGACACCTAGGATGCTGATTAGTGGACATACCTTGGATTAACATGTCCCTTTGGTCACATTATTTTCATTCTTTTCTAGGGGTACCATCATTTTTGTCCAGGCCTGTTTCATGCATTTATTTTTTAAATAATTCCGTTGAAGCATGGATGAAAAGCAATGTCTGACTTTCATTGGTCAACATTTATATAATTTTTATTTATTATTACTTTTGTCAGATTAAAGTTATTTCTGTGACCATTATGAGTTTTTCTTTGATTTAATGAAGGGTACCAACAATTTTGTCCACGTCTTTAATTATCTCCTTTACAGTCGCCATCTGAGTTCTGGGTCTGAGTTCTTTCCTCTGCAACTACCCCCTAGTGGAACTCTCCAGTAGTACATGCAGTGAGCAAGCAAGTACGTCCCCATGACACAGCTTGTTGTTTCATTGCTGGTGGTGTAAACACGAGGTTAAAAAGCAAGTATATTTCCAGTATATTTATGTTAAAACGCACTTAAAATAAAGTAAATATTGACAAAAGTGGTTACTGTTTCTATGTTGTGGCAGTGGGAAGTGTTATTGGCAGCTGCTGAAAGTAACTACAATAGAATAGAATTCAACTTCATTGTCATTGAACATTTCACAAGTACAAGTACAAGGCAGCGAAATGCAGTGAAACGAGGCTGCCGGATGGGTGAAGTGTCCAAGGACACATCGACCGGTCAGAGTCAGGGCTCGAACTGGAAACTTTCCGATTAGAAGAAAAACTCGTAACTGCTGAGCCACGATCGCCTCACCCCTAATAAAGTATCTTGTAATCTAAAGTAGTTATTTATAAAATAATCAGTTAATTAACTAAGTTACTTTTGGAAGGAGTAATCAGTAATCAGGTTATTATTCCAAAGTAAATGTGGCAACACTGCCTCTAACAGGGCAACACAGAAACAGAGGACAACCATACACACACCTCATAGCAAAGGACAATTATTAGAGAGCAAATATTGTTTTTGGACTGTGGGAGTAAAACGGAGTACCCGCAGAAAAGATTCAGACCACCAGCCGGTTGCAATTTCAAATATGAATCAGGTTTGATGTTTTTTGTAGAATCAACTATTTTACTTAATTTTAACTTACAAGTATTGATGCTGATTTCTTTTTTTTTTGCTGTAGAGATTTTATTTATTGGTTATTTTTTACATCTATCAGAGGAATTATGACACGTGCTATGATTAAGACATATTTAATCTAAATTAATGTGTTACAAATGATGTATCTATCTGCTCAAAGGATTTTCTTTCTCCAAAAAGTGGTATAGTAAGCCATTTCCATGAAACAAAAGTTAAAAGGTTCTATATGCTAAATGACAGATAAACTAAATGGAGGAATGCACAAGGGTTTGAAGTCTGTGGTTTCAACCATTATGCGAAAGAAGATTTATGATGCGTTTCTAAATTGTTTACCACTCGCCATCTGGGCGTTGCATCAACTAAATTCTATCTTCTGTATACAAAACAAAACATAAACAACATAAACTGCACCAGGCTATAGGAAGAGCTCCTACAGTGATAGATGGTGTAACTTCAGAGTGTCCAATTAAACTAAAATACCAAATATGTTACAAAACAGATCAGTTCAGAAATGCATGTATTCCATCACTAGGTTTATAATGTATGACCCTACAGTCATTAAAAAAACAATGTTTACACACTATAAATGTTCCCTATTTTTCAAACATTTGTCAAATCACTTTAGTTTTATTACTAGAGGAAAATGATTTTAAACAATATAAAATGCAGTTTTCAATTATTATTTTACAATTAAAAAGGAGGAAAAAAATGTGAAAAAATAATTGGCCCTAAAGACCCAGCACATGGTTTTAAAACGACTGCTACTAAACGTTTTTGGTGACTGGTAAGGAGTCTTTTACATCACTGTCAAGGAAGTTTGTCCAATTCCAAAGCATATCAGGTCTACCTCTGAATGGCTTAACAACCCCCAAACCCTTTTATTCAAATCCAGATACAAAATTAGTTTTTCTTTGTATCAGTTTTTGCTGCAATAATCATGTTATAGCCCAGTTTCAGACAGGGACAGATCCAAACAGGATATGATGCAGAGTTGAACTCATTTTAATGTTAGACAGATGTTACATCCCTGCTTCTCCAGGGAGGTCCTCGAATCAGTACAAATGGCTTTTAGGGACGTTTGGCTCAAGATAAATACATGAAGGGACATGGACACAAAAATGAAAACATATCTTGTATTTTCCTGTTTAATCGTCAAATTTTATTAGCTTGAAACAAATCCCAACCCCATGTTAGGAATCCAGCATCACATTAAAGTCAGATGTATCCCAGAGGAAAGATTTCAAATCAAAGATATCTTTGTATGTGTATATATTAAGCATGAAGGGAATGTATATATGTTTAAGCAGGAAATTAAAGTTTAGGTTTAGAAACCACACACTTATGTTGGATAATTCAAATAAATAATACATGGCTTGATATAAAAATGTAAAATATAAACCTCACCTCTCTTTTTCTGGCTTTGACAGAGTAGGACACCATACCAGTGGCTCCTTCTTCCAAACTCTGTGCAATTAGGTTCAATTCAGAACTCTGATCCTGATGTGGAGCAACTGTGGGGTCAGAGTCAGCCAGGGGTCAGATCAACATAAGCTCATGAAAGCTACTCAATCTTATCTTTTAAAAACGTGTTAGACTACATGAAAGGAAAACCCTTTCAGGGAGATGTTGATGGCTAAAGATGGAGATAAGGGGATCCCAAAGCAGTAGAAGAAAATAGCTGGAAATCCTGGCGTTAAGCACCTCTGCCGGGATGAATTATCCTTTGGCAGGCACACATCACATAGAGGAAACAAGGGGAGGTGGAGAAATTTGAGTAAAAGACTGGTATCCATGCCAGCTGTTAAACTTCAGCTGTAGAGGGTAGCACTGTTCATTCTTTATGTAAATAAGAACACAAACATATGCAGGGAATATTTATAACGCCCAGCAGGTTATAAAATAAGGCCTTTTGATATAGAAAATATCCGAAGCAACAATCTGAGTCCCTTTGACACTCTGGTACCAGTGTAACATCAGATAAATTGTAATGCACGTCAGCAGTCAAGAAGAGGCCTTTATTTTCAACAGAAACCCTGCGAGAGCCCTCGTCCCGCAGCCCGACGACAGCAGAGTAAGTCTGGATAAACAATCAACATTTCTAATTAAAATGTTCAGGAAACAGTTGTGGGTCAAAAAGGCGAACAAACTGTTTTCTAGACAGAAGGACAGGAACTCCAACAGAAATATCTGAGGAGTTCAGACACACAATGCCTCCAGTATCATAACAAAGCAGTAAATGCATAACATAAAAAAAGGGTTCTTAAACATTAATGCCTGCTTTCAATTTCAATTGAATGACATTTTTACAAGCAAAGACAGGGCAACATTATTTGTATAGCACACTTTTGTCAACAAGGCAATTCAATGCGTCTTAGATTGCTATGGGATAAAAAAGAGCAGCAATAAACCAACGATAAAAGCATAAAACACATCACAGACAACATTAAAAACTACGAGTGGCCATCGGCTAGTACAGAAAGCCACTAAATGTCAGGTTTGCAGTTTGCTGCAAGCCATGTAGGACATACAACAATCATGTGAAATGAGGTCAAATCAGAGAGCAACAGGTTTTACTTTTCAGAAACACTGTAACGTACCGTTCCCATCCTGAAACCTGGTGGTGGCAGTATTATGTTGTTGGAATGGCTTTTTTTCCAAGCACGGATAAAAAGTTAGTCAAAGCTAACATCCTGTTAAACACAATGCTGTGTTACACAAGACCCCAATCAAAGCATGTGACATTTGTGATAAAGTAATAAAACGTGAAAGACGTATGCATACTTTTGCACAGTGCTGCATAAAAAAGACAGACATTTACCATACCAAAGTTCATAAAGCAAAAACTGCCTTGTGTGATCAACAAATGTGTCGTCTCTGTACTCCTCATGCTGAAGCGCATCCAGATGATACTAATGCAAGGAACTGGGCTGTGGCTGATCCCAAAAAACTAGGCCCACATGGAAAAAATGTGCTAGGTGATAAATTAGCATTAGTTGCGATGCTCAACGCACCTGAGGATTTAGCAAAATTGCTGCAGTCATTCACAGACTGAGTTTTGTGGTTCAAGAGGTGCAGATTTGAGCTTTAGGGTCTGTCTGTTCCGTATGTGTCCCAGCAAGCCTAATGAATCAGTATCTGCATACCTAGATGCTGCTCTACCGTCCCACTCCACTGTGCCACATAAGGATGCCAACATAATGCTTTACCACTCTACTAAATAAACTTCCAGATCAGGACACGACTGGGCAGCACTGATAAAACCTCTAAAAGTATATTCAAAGCAAATTTAAAGACCCACTGATGAAAACAAAAACGGTCAGAAGAATGGAGTCTTTTCATTTCACCAACAGAAATAATATTGTAACCTCTTCCATTTAGATTTAGATGTAATCTGCAGAGGAGGCAGTATTAGGCTAATTTGAACTCTAATTTGGAAGGTGAAAAAGAATAAAATCACTTATGCAACATTTCATTTTTTGTTTGGACTGAAACAAATCACATTCATTCTAAAAACTGTCCAAACCAGAAGTGTTTATTCTGAGGACTAAAGTCTATTCAGTAGTCTAAAATGGGATGTAAACAAATAGGATGGTTTAAATTAAATACCACAACTCTAAACAGCTACTTTTAGCATTTTTCACTAAATTGACCAAAATTAGTGGCTCAAAACAGGCTCTAAATCAAAAGTATATTCACAGCTAAACAAAGGATACAACACTTTTTAGTGTTTTATTCTTGAGGTAATTTAGTAAGCACAACCAAAACCTGCACTCAGTTGTCTCAGTTGATGTCAAACATCTAACAAAGAAGAGGTTTTTCTAGTGTTTAAAAAAAATGATATTAAGCAGATGGAGGCGTTTTCTTCTGCTTGTGCCCAAACAGCGGTCAAACCACAGTTCAAATCACTGCTGAAGCTGAACAGATGTCTGGTAATCGCAGAGTTCTTTTTCAATCCTATCACTGATTTCTGACTACACACATACATAGGAGACTATGATAATGGCAAAGCTCAAAGAAACCAGATTTTATAACAATACTGTAACACACACTATATAATATTGGAGACATTTTCTTTATCCCATTAATTTACTGAAAAATCAACACTTACTCCCCTTGCTTGAATCTCTGAATATCAATTTTTTAACCAGAGCTTTGATCGTTAAAAACCCATTCCGTAACTTTTACACCACAAAATACACGTGTTTTCAAAACGTTTTGGTGACACAACATCATTTTTGATGTTCATTTTTGGAGCTGTATTTACATGGAAGGGACCTCCTGCTGAATACTGCACAATCAAACTTTTCACCCGAGGACTGCTTCCCCGGATGTACTGACTAAGTTTTGCTTTAAGGCAGTACACTAAGCGCTACCTAATCATATAAATAAACCTGCGGTTTTGAGACTTGAGCCATGGCAGATCCACCAAAGAAACCAAAGAAGACACTATCCAAAGAAGCGACAAAAAGAAAATGGGCTGGAAGAGCTGAAAATTGCTGGAGCTTCACTGCTGGAGGAAGCTTAATAACCTCTGATTCACACTGGCCGATCGATTAACACGGTGTAAGCCGCGGAGCTGGACACTGAGCTGCAGATGGCTCGTTATGATGGCTCGTACTGGGGCGCAGCCATTCTCCGATGTGAATCGGGGGTAAGGAAAGTTGCAGTACTACGTCGGCGGAGCAGCAAGATCGGAGAAGACAGGTCAGAGAACATTTCCTTCCCCTCAGTGCAGTAAAATATCTTTTCTGTCAAACTGTTACTAAGTTTAGGTCAAAGTAGGATTAGCTTTTAAAAGCCAGGGTTACAACCTTTGAGTGTTGTGTGGTCAGCCGCTGTGAGTGAGACGTTAGAGATACAGCAAGATGCATGGATGCTTAACTAGCTGTGTTGCTACTGGATAGGTAAGTAATAAATGCTTTCTCCTGGGTTAATTGGTCATGATGATTTGATATAGTGCCGGGAAAACTGTTTGACAGCAGTTATAATTTTTTTTGTCAAGCGCCAAGACTGAAAAAGATGCCACACTATTCCTCTGTAATTCAGTTAAATCCAGTCATGCCAGGAGCTTTGCCACAGCCACAATGTCCAATTGTTTGGAGTCCAGGGATTGGCAGTGCAATGAGTGAAAGGCCAAAAACTAAACTACGACTGAAGGACAGTCTATCAACCATTTCTGCCATATTGTCTATGCATTATTGTACCACCCATTGTTCATTTTTGAGGGACATTTGTTTATTAGAAAATATAGATGGAATTTAAGAGACATAAGAATATATTTCTGCAAACTATAATTATCACTATTTTTCGTTGAAACTGAAACAAGCGCGTTGGGTTTTTTGTTTTGTTTTTAGAAACAGGTATATGCCTCAGTGCCAACATAGCAAGTATACCAGTGATGCTAATACTTAGGTTCCTTATGTGAAGAATGGACAGAAACGTTGCCAGATATTGCCATCACGATACAGTCATCACAATATTAGTGTGTGCAACATTCATATAGCAAAGGACTGTTTGGAGCGTAAAAATTGTTAATTGCCAAAATAACCCCTGTGTTATGAACTTGCATTTTTCTTTCTAATGTATTGGGTTTTTTTCAGTTGGACAGAGTCTCATTACAGTCATATTCCTTAGACTGACAGAGCAAATTATTTTTAAACATCCCAATTTTATTTTTGATTTATTTTACTTTGCAGAAAAATGATGAAATTACTAAAGTGTTAAGGGTTGGAGTGATGTGCATCATTCAGGAGAGAAATTCCGGAGAGAGCCACAAAGAACATAACAAGCCATTTCCCAGTATATACCCCCATACAGGTACTCCGTTGGTTCCTGAAATGGCCCCGAAAACTGCAGTCAGATGAAGTGGGGATTTGTGCGTATCGAGAAGGTCCGGTCAAATTACACTGAAGTTCTGATGGTAGAAATGCGCCTACTGAAGTGAAGATGGAGATCCATGCCAGAAAAACATCAACAAATGAGCTAATGAACGAGCTAAAGATATTTGCCAACAAATAATAGGCTGGAAATACCCAGAAGACATGTGAGAAATCCTGAACAAACTACCGCAGGCTGTATTTACAAACAGGAAATACAAATGACTAATCACATCAGTGGGGTAGCACTTTAAGCATATGTCACTTTTTGTGGTTGTACAAAAACTGTGTTTCTAAGTGCAAAGTAAAACCATCAAATATAAACGTGACGTTTGAAAAAGCTGTGTTCGAAATTATTTGTTCTGTTTAACAGCACTTCAGAAATACTTTTCTAAGTATAAATTTTATAGAGGGCTATGGTTCCTGTCAACTTGACATGTGCTAGAAAAATGTTTCTACTGCAAACAAGTAGATGTAGGAAGTTAAAATGTAGTAACCCAGTAATAATACTGATGTTAAACTCATATGCTCACTGTGTAGACACAGGCTCACTTTAAAAAAAAACTAACTGATTTATCTGATTTTCATGTTCTGGCTGATACGACAGATTAACAATCCGACAGCGGGTCATTTATTAACTATTTTATATTTAAGCCTGTAAAGATTAATTAATAAAATATTTTAAAAAGTCTGAAATTACAACTTAGACCTGATGCTGCATTTAACAAGCTTGGAAAAAAAAAAAAAACAGCCCAGATCTCAGTAGCCACATCATCCCATACCAATATGCATCACTGTGCGCCAAGCTCCAAGTAGCTCTCCAAACGGACAACCACAAAATCCCTGTGTGGTTCCATCTAGCATACAGACCTGACTTGGCTGTATCTGATGTGCATGCCTTTAAACAAACAGTAGGTTTTTTACTGCTCTTTAACTTCTCTAGTCAGAGAAAGTGTTTTGTGCATATTGTTTTTATGAGCTGCAAATCAAATCGATGACAATTCTGACCACAAATTCTTTTTTTCTAGACCTTCATTGGCAGAAAGGATAAAATTGGAAATGAATACTTTTCAAAACCTTCATGTTCTGTAGCATAACAAGACACTACAACCAAGGGACATTTTATTTCAGGACATGAACAACCAAGATAAAAAGACATACAGTATATGCTGCCTGCTGCTGGGCAGTAATAAATTAATAATTTTTTTTACAGAGGAGAAAGAAATCCAGAAAAAGAAACAATTTCAAGAATTAGCTCTAAAAAAGCCCCCCAAAAAATGTCTGAGTATTTTGGCATGCAGGATAAAACTAGTCTGTTGAAGTGAACTCTAAAGCAAATATTTTTAGGTCGTTTTCACACTTGATGGTCCGGAAGACCAAAATAGCAAAGATTGCGACTTTTTTTAGCTTGTGTAAATAGCTTTTACACTGCGCTTTGTCAAACAAACTGAACCTTTTGAATAACATCTTTAACTGCTCGCATGTAGTTGTGCTGCAAAAAGAAGCTCTCAACACAGGGACACTTCCTGTTCTATGAAATGTAAACTAACATGGAGTGGCAATGGATTTTAGCAGTTTTAGAATTTCTCTGCTGTTTTGGCAAATGTGCCAGGCAAATGCGTTGTAACAATGCATTCAGTGTGAGCAGAGAACAAGGCAGAGAACCACAGAATACTTTTTTTCAAACAAGGCGGCAGAGATAAATCCATAAGGGGCGGTGTGTACACAGTAGGCTTGCATACAACTTTATAGCACTGGTGTCTTGCTTATACAGACAGTGGGTTGTTTTGGCTGTATTTAACCAGAATGCATCACCCTATTGCCCATTTTCTGCTTTTAGTATTGTCCCCTGTCCCACTTGGCATTCACATTTTGCAATCGAACCGTACCAGAGTTTCCTCCAGCCGAGTCGTGAGATTGTTTTTTAGGCGGACCAAGGTTCACTTTTCTTTGGTCCCTCTCTGAGTTCGATTGCACATTCATTCCTCCCCAAATGAACCGAACTTCTTGGGAAAATGAATAAGAGTTTGAGTAAAGCGGACCTACCAGGGAGGATGAATACGTCAAGCAACATATATTAGTCACATATTCATATAGTTACATGTCAATATGTGTCATTGTGAGAATCTCCATTTGCTGCATTATTATTTATAGAACAGTGGCTTACAATGGACAGGTTTGGACAATTAGCAAGCTCTAGATAAAGAAAGGAGGCTTTTATTGAGCAGACTCTGCTCTGGTGGTGCTCTATAGCTTTACTTTGGTAGCAGCTGTGCAAATATAACCTTTATGAAATAGGCACTGGAAGCTTTTCACAGTTTCATTACTCCGAAATTTAAAAAGAAAGACTAAAAAAATATGCTTAATTGTACTATTTTCATAGTGTCAATAAGGTGCTAGATGCTAATTATATACAGAAATATAAAAATCAATTATAAGGACAGATGCCTTTAATAAGGCATTATCTGCCCCAAAACGCCTTCATTTAACAATGTTTTGTTATTAATAGTTAGCGATAATCCCCTGTGAGTTCAGAACGTGGATAACAACACAAAGCAGGTTGTGATGTGTTTGGTTAACAAGAACATTACAGGTCAGAAGATGGAGAGCAGAAGTCAAACAAAATGGGTGCAAACACAATGTAAGAAACCAAAAGTTCAAATAACTATGCCACCTCAAACTTACTCCACGTCAGTTTAAAGATCTAAAGTAAGCCTTTAATTAGTGCTGTGTCAAAAAAAGAGGAAAAAATAAAATAAAATGGATTCATACAAAAATTCCTTAAAGAAAATAAAAAAAAAAATCGATTCAGACATCCAAAAATCGATTTAATCGTTTAGCATTGTTCACCTTTTTTTTTTTACAGGTAAAATAGGAGGGAAAAGTCCAGACGGGCATTTTAAGCTTAAGTCTTGAATTGGAGCAGACTGGATTGCATTGGATCATGATAATCATTCAACTTCTTGAGAATCAAAATTGAATTGATTTGTGAAATTTAAACCAATAACCCCATCTACCTTTAATGCATGTTCTTGCTTGTGGAAGAAAGCTGGAGAAAAACAACACAGCCATCATATCTCCTTTGAGGACTTTTCAAGATGAGTTTATTTATTTATTTATTTTGCAAAATGTAAGTCCCTTGAATGGTTACACAAAAAAATTTTTTTTGCCAGCGCTTTATGTGGTGCTGTAATGCTGCCATGGAAATAAATTTATAAAAGCAGTACAAAAGTCTAGGTGCATGCAAACTGAAGCTTGTGTGTGGGGCCGTGCCAGGCACTCATCAGTGAGCCTCAAGCGGAACAATGACATCAAAGTTTAGAATAAAACTTGCATACTGATCGTAGTTGTTTCATAATTTTTTTCCGATCCGTTTTTAACAAAACTTGAAAAATAGAACTACATAGCTCATAAAAAGCTCTTTCTGTGCTAATGCGAAGCTGCAAAAAAGCAGCAGTTATGAGGAGAGAAAGATGGCAGTTCAAGCTAATGAAATCCCAACAGTAAGATATTTAAATAAAATATAATACAAAAACACAAGGTCAATAAAGATTAAAGAAAAATTATAAAAGTTAATAGCACAGACAATACCATCTACGATAACCATAGGCACTTAAGTAGTGAATATAATACCAAATTTCTAAACTGTTGTTTGCATTTAACTTTGAAAATCCACAAATGTTGTGTATTTCAACTTCTGTGTGTTTACATTCCATGATAGACCATTTTTACATACCCAAAATTCTACAGACTGCATTACATTTGGGGACAATATTATATCTCTGTCCAGATCTGCTGGGATTACAAGAGGCACAATAAACAGAGATGCAATAAGATAAAAATTATTGGAACAGCACCGAAGAGAGACATATCAGATTAAGAAAAAAAGCCCTGGATATCAAATTCCCTCTCGACACTGAAGGCAGTTCAGCTCCCTTGATCCTTCTGTAGTTGAACTGCAGTAAAAAGAGTCAGTCAGATGCAGAGATCACTGCAGTCCATGAAGTAGTCACAGAGATGTCTCTTCAATGCTTGCAAACGATGGCATGCCCACCCCTAATTATAACTAAAACAAATAGTCTCCATCAGGTAAATAAAATTTTTGCCAGACCAGATGATGTGCAGTTTGGATACATATGCTGCTGCATGAATGAGGGGAACAGTTGATGACTGTGGAGCAATTTCTAACAAGCCCAATGGCAAAATAAATAGAAGGAGGTTGTTTGGTACTGGAACAGTAAATACTGCTTGGAGGCCACTTATTTTTACAAACACTATCTTACAACAAACATATTCAGTACCTTGTAGAAGTCTTCATACCCCTTACAATTTTTTTCATTTTGAATCTTGCCCAAGTCTGGAGTGTTTCACCACAGCTCCCACTCTGATCAGCTTACCTACCAGTGCTAAAAGAAGACCACAAAATTACCTCAGTACGTTTACGTGCAAATCTAAATCGAATTTTAGCAGTAATTAGACTAATGGCTTAATCAGAAGGACAGTCTTTATCCCAGTTTACCCGTCACTCAGAAAATCGAACTAGTGAATGAAGTGTTTTCAACTCTGCAATGCTAGGCGGCGATATACGCCCCTTTTCACTGGCCTCCTTCCAGTTGGACCAGAGAGTCACACAGATAGTTAACAAATGCTGGCAGCAATGAAGCAGAAGGAGTAGAAGTAGGATAATTATGCACAATGAGCGAAGAAATGGACAACAATAACACCGCAGGACACAACATTTCGTAACTATTATACTCCTTGATTGCATTACATTAGCTGCTGCAGTGTTGTTGTGAAGCTGTTAGGGATGCCCAGATACCATCTAATGTACTCGTATCGGTCAACGTTAACAGATACCATGAACTGATACTTAAAATGTGAAAACTTTTCAATAATTTTGAAGAATATGTAAATGTTTCACTTGAAATTTTACTTCTGTGGTAATTTCTATTAATGTTTCCTTTTTTATCTAATTCAACCTTATTTGTTGTAACAAGCAAATAAGAAAATAAAACCTCCCTTCCAATTCATTGCATTTTTTTGGTGTGTGGTAGAAGAAACGGCATTGGTACTGGGATCTAAGTATCAGTATCGGTTCCAAAAAAGTGGTATCGTTGCATCTCTAGTAGCTGTGTTTTTATTCCCGCTTCAACGGTCTTGTCATTTTCTCTTAAAAACTCACCCAAACCGGGATTGGAGTCACATGCTGAGAAATTTCCTTTTCTAACCACATTGTCTAGGTTGGTTAGTCCAATAATGAGAAATCTAGTTAGTTCAATCAGACTAAGGAAAATATTTATCTTTCTCCTTCTGCATCTAAACGCTCTGACTGTTGCCAACTAGTGATGCACCGATCCAATTTTTTCGTTTCCGATACGATATCTGAGGTTCATAATCTGCCGATACTGATCCAAACAGTACTGAATTACATAAACAGTGTGCCGTGAGGAGAAGGCACTAGGGATGCAGCAATACCACTTTTTTCAAACCAATATGATACCGATATTTGGATCTGAGTACATGCCGATTAGGGGTACCCCAATGGCCGCTGGCTGCTCTGCTTTGTGACCGCATACCATGGAGGCCGCCATTGCTCCTTCATTACTGTAGTACCTCCATTTGGCCGCTAGGCCCCCATTGAAAAGCATTGGATTTTAGACACGTTGAAAACAACTTTAATGCCTGGTGCCCATTTTTAAAAAACATTCTATGGCTACATATTCTTCCAGAGATAACACTGGGCTCATAAAAAACCTGAGCACCAGGCTGGTTTTCGCAAGATAATTTTTTGAAATCTTGCATAATTAATGAGGGGGCCGAGCCAAGTTTAGCATCAGAGCTACAGACGCGGGAGCAGAATGGGCGTGATTAAGACCGAACTACACGACCATACACGCCCCGCGAGGACAGAGTCTACAGCGAAGATCCCGCCCCTATGCCCAGTCTGTGAATCCGCCATGAATTCCCCCATAAAAGTGTGTCATTCTGGTAAACGGAGAGGAATGAGGAGGCGCTGTCTATTCTTTTTTACAGTCTATGGGTGCAACGGTACAGGTAGCCCACGGTACGGTTCGGTATATGTTTTGTGCAGAAAGAGACATTCCTTCTTAATCCCAAAACATATAGGCTATTTAATCTTTTTGGGAACAAAAAGTAGAATGTCACAGTTAACTTAATCCGCCCATAGTTACAGGTTTGGGCGGGTAAAAATCATGAGAATACAACAAACGTGTTGTACGTCTCTCTGGGATATGGTTCACACACAGGGCCGCAGTAACAGAATGTTTTCTGTATTTTACTGGTTCTTTAAACGAGAGCGCATCTGACCACACTGACACAGGTGGCGGATAAAAATTCTTCATGTGCCCGCTGCTAAAAGGGCATTTGTGTGTGGATCAATGAATGGAGCGCAGCACATCTCCTATTTGCTTGGCGCTCCGGCGCACAGCAAAGAGGAGATTAACACAGCGCAACCCGGCGCCCCTCAATGCTGGAGCCCGCCCGGGCACAAAGCGCTCATGTCGGGGAGAAATTTTAGCAGCATCTCATACCAGGGCTGATTTCCGAAAAAAACGACCCGTGTAAATTTTTTTGCTCCTCACTGCTCCGTGATGCACGCATTGTGGAGAGGAGGTCATGTCTCTATAGCAACCAGCTGCTGGAGCGGGGAACAGCGAGCTGGTTGTTGCACCTGTGTCTGGGAGCGCGGCGCAGTTTGGCAACGTCGGGCCGGCAGTAAGTAATTACCAGCACAAAATCAATGGCAGTACCGAAGTCCAAAAGTCCAAAAAAAACATTTCTTTGCAATTATTGTAGCTTCTGCATTTTAAGTATCGGTTAACTTTAACCGATACAGTACATAAAAACGGTATTTGCCCCAATACCAGTATCGCTCAGTGTGGGCTTAGTGTGATCATGGTGTTACATTTACACCACTAATATTGTTTTGCATGTAGACCAAAAAGTTCTTCTGCATATTTTCGTTACATGGTTTATGGCAAACATTAAACAGGACATCTTATGACTTCCTTAAAACAATGGTGTTTTCGTCTTGCCACTGCTCATTAAGACCAGGTCCCTCATTTATCAAACGTTTGTAAACTAACCTATACTCTATTCAACGAATGAAATTTAGAAAGTTTGTAAGAACAGTCGAAAGTCTGATTTATGAAATGTGTGGTTGCCACTCGTATGCACTCTCCTCAGCAATCATGTGTTGATAAATCCCACTTGTGTGTACCCAGGTCCTCGTGCCTATTCACAGTAATTTGCAAACCGATTAACTGAATTAACCATATTTGGTAACACTACATCATCTGTCAAATGCATTGAGTCCTCACGTTCTCCCATAAAATAATTTTCAAAAGAGCAAAAAAAGGAATTTCAGTGACACAGAGATCGAGGTGAAACATAGGTAGGGCAATAAAAAAAAGTATTCATGATGAACAGACCTAAAAAAATGTCAGTTAAAACAAATTATTTTCACCACCGATAGTTTTTGCCATCAGCGGTTTCTCTGCTTAATTCTCCCAGCACGCAGCAGTTATATTTGTGCTGCAGAGCAGACATAAAAAATTTGGCGAATAATTTCACTTGCTAATATTAACTTCCGTGGAAATTGTTAATGTCTTCGAACATATTAAATAATTTAATAATGAACCTTGCTGTTTGATTCTATCAGCTCAGGGAAAACTAATAAAAAGAGATAACTCCACCTGGGACAAAGGTGACAGGCAGTAAATGCGGTCAGGACAGTTGAGATGTTCCTGTTGGAAATTAAGGGGAAAAAAATTGTATAATATTAAACTAAATACAGTCAAAAAAATCTCTCAGTACACAGCTGGACCAGATCTAGTACAAAGGGTGCTCCGATCATCGTATTTGACTATTTTGTGGCCATGCGTATTTGGAGACACGGCTTGTACTGCCATCAGGCCATGTCCACACGTAGCCGGGTTTTTTTTTAAACAAAGATTTTCATCTTCTCCTTGAAAAAAAAATCTCCATCCACACGTAACCGGATAAATGCGTTTTTCAGCACATTCATAGACGTGGCAAACCTGTAGGGGGCAGTAGTTCTCCCCAGTCCTATCCGCCAAGAGAAACTTTATATCCTCTCTTCAGCACGCAGCAGTTATACAGCTTATAAAAGCAAACAAACAAGACGCGCTTTAACAATGGATGATACCAACACAGCGCTGAGGAAATAAATGCTTTTTTCGAGAGTAAACACAGGTCGCACATGTGGTGTTGGAGCATTTTTTGTCGCGGAAAGTGGCGTTACGGCTCTTAAAACTCCGTTTTCAACCGTCCACACATAGATACTGAAAACGGAGAAAACGCAAATCTCCACTTTGGCCGGAGTTTTTAAAAAGCTTCGTTTTTGGTGCCGAAAACCTCCGGCTAGGTGTTGATAACAGGCCAAACCGTAGAAAAATATCTACATTTTGTGAGATACCCGGCTACGTGTGGACAGGGCCTCAGTACGCAAGGAAAAAGGATAATCTGCTTCAGTGATAAGCAGGACCATTAAGTTGTCATGGTGCAATTTACAATCCTTTTAAATAAAGGTGTGACAAAATCCCATTGAGTTTAAGTGCCTGGTAAATGCATGGTAAATATAATAATAAATAATAATAATAAATAAATAAAATAGCTTTGCGCACGTAGAGCGAACATTGCGAGTGACAGGATCGCCATGCATGATCAACCGCAAAATTAAAATATGTATCTCTTGGCAAAATTCAAACATTCCCTGAAAGTTTATTGCTAATCCATATATTACTTTTACGTTATTTTGTTATAACATAGACACACACCAACATGAGCTCCTTGGTGGAGGCGATAAACTGCTGAGAGAAAAATCCTGTCTAAGTAAAACTGTTTCAGTGTTGCAGTTTCTCCATTCTAACAGTAGATGCTGTGCGTACGAACAATCAGAAATGTACTTATATGTAGGAACATTTCTATGCACAAGTAAAAATTTATAAATACCACACAATACGTAGAATTGTTTCTACGTACATACGCAGGGATCTGTGAGTAAGTACGCTTGATAAATGAGGGCCCAGATTTGAGGAGTGCATCACTTACAGTCTCCCTGTTGACACATTCTTCTGCTGTGGATCTCTGCAGCTACTCCAGGGTTACCAATTTGGTTACCGGTTTGTGAAATTTGTCTTGGTCCGATTCTCACAAAATCACAACATTGACAGGCTCACAAATGTGAATTGTGAAGCACGGAACATGGACTAAGTTGGGCATGTGTTAGTTGGATCAGCCAGGTGAGAGGAGAACTTCCCCCTGATGGGAAATTATGTTTGCATCTCCTCAGCTCATAAAGACATCAGCTCACAGGTGGGGCAAACCCATCTGCTCCACCATTAAAGAGACTTTATCCTCAAGCAGATGTTAAAGACATCATAGCCCTTCACAAAGGATTAGTCATATTTTTACAGCTGGATAGACAGCTGGACATGACTCTCCTCAAGTCTAGACATGAGGAGAGTGGACTTTTATGTCAGCTCAGCTTTTAGTCCGATCCTTTTCAGAAAAAAGGGAATATGTTGTCCTATAAACGGTAAAAAGAATGATAACAGTATGTTGCTCTTTATATAAGGTGTGTGTCATGAACTCAACGAGTGAAAGCGATCCGCAGCCAGCAGCAAGGGGAAGTCGTTAGGGTTTCACATACATGCGAGGAAGAAAATGCCAGCTTACCAGCCTGGCTCCAAGTGGGTTAAAGTATCACTTGATTGGCTTTAGTAAATCCCTAACATTCTGTGTGAATATTCCACTTTTTAACTCTGAGGTGACATTTAGTTGACCTGAATCTGAAGGTGATAGTTTGGCTCTCCTCCTTTGTCGCTGGTAGGTTCGGACACACAAGTGCAACCACTGCATTTTTTTCTTCCCCACAAACATGTAAACAAAAACCTGCAATTAACAAACTCAGCTCTTTCTAAATATATCAGCTTGTATGAAAACACCTACTAGTGTGAAACTATGCCTGTTCTTGGTAAACACGGAATCCTCTCCGGTGACAAACATGGCACAAAAAGATTTACACAGTAGTAGAAAAAAAAAAAAAAAAGCTCAGATACCATTTGATTCCCAGTTCTCTTGTTGTCTCTTGAGTAATTCCCACGCTTTGAATTCAATAGAAGGCCAAGCAAAGGGTTGAAGCACATGAAAAGCTTTGTTTTGGAAATATGTGTGAGAAAAGAACAACCAGCTGACTGGAAAGCAGAGAAAGACATCCACAAATACTTGTACCAAAATAGCACTGTATAGAGTGGGATTAGTAGTAAACTAGTAAAGCAAGTGTGTAAAACAGTACAATGTGCAGAATAAAGCTGTTGTGATTGTAATTGAAGTTCTTAAGTAAAAGGGATGAGAGAGGATTCCCTCAGATTTAGGAGGTTTTATTACAGACTTGTTGATCGATCAAGGAGATACAAAAATCATACAAAAAATATGCACAATGGCCTCAGTTCCAAAACCAGTCACAGATTTATAAGGTTTTCTGTAATCTAACAAAGCTATCAACATTACATCAGATACGTTTTCTTTAAAATAAAATAGCAGACTTTCAGGCGTTGTCGACTTGATAGGGAAGGCATAATCTAGTCGATGTCAGGGTGTCCTCAGATGTAAAGAGGAGGTTAATATGCCAACCCAGGATATTGGGACTTAAATCAGTACATTTGAGCTGACCTTAGGGCTGGGCGGTATACCAAAAATTTACCCATACCGAAATTTATGAGTGTTACCGACGTCATTTTGCCCGTGCCGGTAAATTCGGAATTTTTAAAAAAAAGGAGGAAATTTGTGTTTAAGTTTAGTGGTGCTTCTGTCCCTTTGAGAAAGGACCATTGCTTTGAGTCACATGACCACGCACAGTCATGTAAAAAACTGAAAAACAGAATAATCTATCGGGGGAAGACACCGCCTAACTTGTCTTATATATCCTATCTTGTATGTCTTATAGTTGTGCATTTACTGCCAAGAGCCAAACAGCAATAGCCTTACATCACAACAGAAGTGGCTTCCTCCTTTATTTCCATGTAACTTCTTTTTGGTTCCAATTACAAAGATATGTTTCCCAAAAGATGAAAGATATTTCTTCTTATTATTATTATACTCACTAAACTAAATTTATCAACCAATGAACAATATGTAATTAATTTAATCATTATTTTAGCAAAATATTATCTGCACAAAATGATCAGGGAGAGAAGCATACACCTTCTTTTTACAACTTCAAAATTACAGACCTTCAAAATATTGGACCAGCATTGAAAAGATAAAAAAGAACAACAAATTAATCAAAACAATCAAATTAAGTCATCATGCATAGCAGACCCCTACATGTTTGTTTGTATATTTTATTATTTTTCATTTCCTTTATTTATTTTCATTCCCTTGTAAATATGTGATCTTTGAATCGGCCAATCGACAGTTTAGCTTGATGTATATGTTGAAATTATATGTCATACTGACAAAATGTAAAAAAAAAAACGGAAAAAAGAATAAGAAGTTGCGTGCTCTTCTATTCTATAAATCACTTTACATAAATGGCTGATCGTGAACAAAAACAACCCCCTGCAGATTGGACAACAGGTTATTTTCGGAACCTGCTCAGGTCGCCTCCTTACCTTCTGATAAGCCAGCTGGAGATAGTTGTAGGGGATCCTCCTGTTGAAGTCCTGTGTGACCTCATCGCTGACCTTATGCAAAGACTGGGTGCCCAGCTTCGCATCAATGCATGCGTTCATACATGCAGCCCTGCGCAGCACTACGTCGCAGAAGCGCAAGTCCGAGAAGGTTTCATCAAGCGGGTGCTGGTCCAGGCACCTCAGCCGGCACCGGACCCTGGTCCTCTGGACTTCACTGTGGCTGCTTAGCGCTCCCTCCATGTAGCGCACAACGCTTTCATAGTCGCTGCTGTAGAAAGCCTGAACAGCGTTATCATACAACAGGTCGAACGGCTCCAGAAAGGCAGCTGAGCAGAGCAACAAGTCGGTGGACAGCAGGGCTACAGACAGGATCACAAGCGGACACAAGTTTCCATCCATCCTCTGCTTCGGTTCGGGCTGAGAGGAGCAGGAGACTGCGGGAGGGTCATTAAAAAATGTCACCGCTGCGTCGTTTTACAGTCCATTTATAAGCTTCCTCATAGAGCCATTCAGGACGGGGGCATGGGCGGAAATATTGGCAGCCGACAGGGGACACTTGTTAAGACCCCTCATTGGCTCCATAAACTCCTCCCCTTCGTCAGATGAATGGCTAGCACACAATCAGGGCTGCTGACCAGTAAACAGGCCAGATGGTGGGAGGCAGAGGAATCCTGTAGGGAGGTAGACCCCCGTCACCCCCGGACAATTATCTGGGATGTTACAAAATGTAAAAAAGTTTAACTTGTTTAAAGGCTTTCCAAAACAGTGTAAGTAAACCACTTATACTTTTTCTATCAGTCTTCAAAAATGCTTAAACATCAAATTTTTTATAAAACCCACCATCCAACAACTTAGAAAACACTGGGTTTGCAGTACTATCAAAAACATATAAGCTCTGACCCAAAAAATAATTTAAAATATTCATGTTTCTTGTCTGCAGTTATTTTATTCCTGTATATATGCCTACTTTAAATGTATAAACTTTAATTCCATTTATCCTGTGTATTGCAATGATCAGACAAAACTGCGTGCGCATGATTTTCTACTTCAAACCCTTGTCTGATAATAGTGCGACAATGTCTCCCTCTGGCGGTAATTTCTGGTTAATAAAAGTTCCGTCACATTATTATTTGAAAGCATGCCCCCTGCCAGTATAAATTTTGGATTTTAAAGAAAAAGTCCGTGTTTTTTTCAACCTGGACCGTATTATTTTTTAGCAAATATTAATATTAATATTATTAAACATTATTATTATATTAAACGTTAGCACTACTTCTCTCTGAGTTCAGGAGGTCTCGGGAGTGTTTATTTGTCATTTTTCAGGGTGATTTAGAGGCAAAAATACAACTACACTATTGCATAACTACGTCGCTGCTGTCCTCCATCATGGTTGTAGTGTGAGCAGGACTTTTTGTCTGTGCTCTACGGCAGTCGGCTAGACAGAATTTGCTACTGCACACATCAACATGATTGGCGTTTGCGTGTTTCCAAATTGCACTAAGCCAATGACCAGTTGAACTAACTTCAGCTTCTACAGGCTCCCTTTCTGCAACCTATGAAGACTATAGCTGTAATGGCGGGGGGTGCGATGCCATTGAATTCCCAGGTTAGTGTAAGTTGGAATTGGTTACATAAAAAGCCTGTAAAAACCCCAAATGCTAATACCTTCGCACCTCCGAGACGGACAGGCAACAGAGGAAGACTACAGTCTGTGACAACAGGAGAAATGGCAGGTTACAACAGCAAGGGAAACGACAGTTTCTAACGACAGAATGACATAAGACTACAGAAATTACATGATTAAATAAAACTGAAAAGGCTAAATGTTTGGTCAAGTTAGTCATTTACATAGGTAATGTAGTAGTCAAATGTAAATTTGTAAGCGCAGAAGTACTTTTGCCAGATACATAGACGCTCTCAAATGCAAACTTTCAAGTTGATTTGACATGTGCAGTGTGTGTATAAACATGGACAAACATTTTTGGCACATTTGGAACCCCACAGTTTTTACTCAAATGCTATTGTTTGTTGTATAGATGTTTGTTTATGCTTTCTTTTATTGATTTTATGTTTTAATTTTCACATTTCTGTAATCATGTGAAGCACCTTGAATTGCCTCGCGTTGAAAGTGTGCTACACAAATAAAATTGCCTTGCTTTGCTTTGTCTCTTGAAATGAATAAATCTTAATATATTGATGAATGGGAGGGTTAAAGACACTCTAAGAACCCACATAACTCCTCATGGTCCCCCATACTCATTTTAAGACCCAAGGAGATCGTTCCTTCCAAGCTGTTGCTCCCGAGTTCTGGAATGAACTTCCTATCTGTCTACGTTCCTTAGACTCAGTTGATATTTTTAAGAAAAAACTCAAGACTTATTTATTTACTCAAGCTTTTCCATCGCATAAGACCCAGGCTTGTTTCTTTATGATCATGTATTTTTCAAATTCTTGTACTTTTTACTTGTTTAAATTACACTTTTATCAGTTTTATATTTTCACAGTTTTATAGTTTTGTAAAGTACTTTGTGACTTTCTGTCTGTGAAAGGTGCTATAGAAATACATTTAGCTCGCTTTTGCTTGCTTGCTACTGCAGACAGAAAAAAAGGAAAAATATATGTTGAACAGCAGTGACTTTGTAGTCAGTTCTGGTTAAAGTAAGTTTTTCAGTTAGTTTATTTTGATTTAGAATAAAAAATAAGAAATGCACTTTTCTCTATTCTTGATTCAGTAATATTGGGGGACTGGGGAGAAAGCGCTGGCAGGCCGGATGTGGCCTATGGGCCGCCAGTTGACGGTAACTGGCATACAGCTTAAACTGTGTGCGTCACAGCCTGTTTGGTTAAAAAATACTTCTTCTTCACTCAGTTGAGTGACCAGATGTAACATAGCTTCAAATTGTGCTGAAGAAGGAATATATTCAAATATTTCTTTCAGGTAGAAAAACTTGCCGTCAAACTGCTCTTAGAAGTAAATATTTTCCTCAAAAGTTACTCAGGTAAATGAAACTTATTACTATCCAGCTTGGGTTTAACTCTGTGTCGGTTTGCTTTCTTGTTGTTTATGTATTTATGTTGTTACCCTTACTTAGTAAAATTACTGAGTCTTTCAAACATTTCACCTACAGTCATATTCAATAAATTCAAATATAATTAAAAACTTAATTTATGTCAGTAACTCAATCCACTACGTAAAACACATTGATTAGCCGCTGATGTATTCAAATCTTCATTTCTGTACATTGTGCTGATTTTCTGCTTACAGCTAAGGAAAAAAAACCTTTTAAGATTAGATTGTTGCATTAGACCAAAAAGAAAAAAAAATACTGATTTAATAAAGAAACGTCATCTTGATTTAAATTATGCTTGATACCTGATTAGTGGAGCTTGTTTTCAAAAGATTATTTTACTATATATGAAAGAGCATTCTAATTTATCGAAGATCACCCTATTTCACTCTCTCTATATATTTTGGAAACAGATGTCACATGTTGAAACAACCACTGGATGGCAGTAAACTGATACATTTACTGTTGGTTTGGGTACTAATCTTATCAGATTACATTTCTCATATTGTTACAAGAGCATCTGCTGCACATTTCTGAAAGAAATCAACAGCAGATAGAACATCCTAAATTAAATATTGTAGAAAAACTGGTTCATGACTATATAAAGGTCTGCCATATGTGGGTCTTTAAGCACAGGTTTGAAGCAATGTTGGGGAGGAAATTAGGCATATATAGAAATAAGTTATTTGGGTAAAATTACTGAACAGTTAAATATTAAATACTAGATAATGAATATATAATAAAAATGAACACAATCACAGAGGTTTCCTGTATTTCCACCAGGTTTGATCAGTGTGCATAAGGGATTTTTTAACCACTTCTTCATACACGTCTTCTCCAAATCTTTCAGATTTCGGGACCATTGTTGGGGAACACAGAGTTTTTTTTTGTTTTTTTTGTTCTGTGCTTTAAAGATGTTCCGCCCGTTCTCTGTTCAAGTTAATTAGTTTTGAGTTATTGTACTCAGACTGGAATGCTGTTGACATAAACAGAACATAAGTGGTGTCTCAATTGGGGTGGTGATTTTTTTTAACATGGCCTTTTTTACTTTTTTTCCCCATTTTTTCTAGGAGCTTGGACTGTTTTGTTTCACATTTACGTCACTTGCAGTTTTGTAGAAATAAAATCCAACATCAGGGGATTTTTACTTTGCTAAAGAAGATGAAAAAATAAAAATAAAAAACAGCCAAATGAAAATGACATTCATATCATCCAGCACATCATTTTAGCTCATTATTTTCTTCCTGCTGTGCCCACAGTTTCTTAGAAATCAGGAAGTCCTGACAATAATCAGACTCTTTCCAGGACTGTCAGTCCTAGGAAAAATATTCCACATGTGCTGAAAGCAAAACAAAGTCCCTCAATTATGTTGTTTTAGCAGAGACATGAGATAATTTCTTTCAACTGAGAAAATGTAACTTTTAGAAACATATTTGAAGCCAGCTGGCGGAGACCAGAAATTCTTTACTGTAAATTACACATATTAATTACCATGTGAGTTATCCATCGCACAGAGTATTTACTGCAAGGTGAAAAAAAAAATGCTTTACATAATAGTTTATATTTTTGTTCTGAATCTTTCTTATCCGAATAATAATGTCGGGACAACCTTCTTCAAACATTTCAGAGTTTATTTACTTTTCTTTAAAATGTTTTTCTTCAGTTTTCTGTGTTGTTTTATTATAGGGAAAAATGAATCTGTGTCATGAAGATAGACATTTGTTCTTTTTCTGATAGCCCTACTCATTTGGATGTTGATAACATGAAGTATGTAGATGTTGAAATGACGATACAAATTACAGGAAGGAAACCGTTTTAGTGTGGGAAAAACTCTGATTGCGGATGGGGTATTTTGCACGTTCTTTGATGTTTTTTTGTTGTTGTTTGCTAAAAGGTCTTACATACTCTGTGCCACTCTGCAGCAATTTACTGATGTCATTTAGGAGAAACTTTTCATTCTAGTTCTTTGAAAGAAAAAAAACACACAAACCAACTGATAAATCTTTTAATTCTGAAGCTTAAGCATAGACACTGGAAGAGAGAAGACATTTATATTTACCAGTTTTAACAAAGTACCTGTTTAAATTCATGCAAACTGGAAAATATTTAAGAAAATCACTGCAAAAACAATATATACTGCCCAAAAAATTAAAGGAACACTTTAAAAAACCACATTAGATACATCAGATCTCAAAATGAAGTTGGATATCTATACAAATAACGACAGGTCAATGTCTTCGGAACAAAAGGATGCCAAGTCTTTTAATGGAAATAAAAGTTTTCAGCCTACATAGGGCTCAATTGTGTAGACACCTTAAAATCAGAGTGAAATTAAGATGTGGCAGGCTAGTCCATTTTTTCAAAAACCTAATTTCGGCAACTCAAAATGCTTTTCAGTATCTTGTGTGGCCACCACGAGCTTGTATGCATGCTTGACAATGTCGGGGCATGCTCCCAATGAGAAGACGGATGGTGTCTTGTGGCATTTCCTCCCAGATCTGTGTGAGGGCATCCCTGAGCTGCTGTACACTCTAAGGAGCAACCTGGCATAGCATAACGTTCTCTTTGTCTTATCCAGACTCTTTCACGTCTATTACAGGTGCTCAGAGTGAACCTGCTCTTGTCTGTAAAAAGTACAGGGCGCCAGTGGAGGACTTGCCAATTCTGGTGTTCTTGAGCAAATGCCAGTCGAGCTCCACGGTGCTGGGCAGTGAGCACAGGGCCCACTACAGGACGTCGGGCCCTCAGGCCATCTTCATGAAGTCTGTTCCTGATTGTTTGGGTATAGACATTCACACCAGTGGCCCTCTGGAGGTCATTCTGTAGGGCACGAGCAGTGCTCAGCCTGTTCCGCCTTACACAAAGGAGCAGGTATCGGTCCTGCTGATGGGTTGAGGACCTTCTACGGCCCTGTCCAGCTCTCCGAGAATAACCACCAGTCTCCTGAAATCTCCTCCATGTTCTGGAGATTGTGCTGGGAGACACATTAAACCTTCTTGCTGCAGCACGTGTGGATGTGCCATCCTGGAGAAGTTGGACAACCTTTGCAACTTCTGTAGGGTTACGGATTCACCTCATACTGCCAGTAGAGATAAGTACTCAAGCCAAAACCAGCCAAAAAAGATCAAGAGGGAGAAACTTAAAATGACCTCCACATGTAAAACCAGTCCCGTTTTGAGGGTTTTCTAATTGTTGCCACTGTAGTGCACCTGTTGTTAAGTCCATGAACACCAATACAGCTGAAAGTGATTAACGATGCCCTCAGCTGCTTAACCAACCAGAAAATTATCAGACAGGTTTAATTGATTTCATGGCAGGCCCAATAAAAAAAGTGTTCCTTTAATTTTTGCGAGCAGTTTATTTTATGAAACAATTAACTGAATATCATGAAGTTTTGTTATTGCTACATAAATACAAAGTGAAAAGGAAATAAGAGTATAATGCGGGACCATATTCTCAGATTTATTTAAATATTAGCATGTTCATTCTTTGCTTGGAATATTTATGTTTTCCACACTGGTTTTAAAAACATATTTCCACCTGAACATTAGTCTCACTGTGCTGAAAGCGAAATATCAAAAGAATAAAAATAGTTTTATTTTTCCTTTTAATCTACAGTACACAACCTTTCAGACTGATCTGCAATCTAACAATGTACAAGAGCAAGAGTACAAAAATATGAAACATGCAATTAATAAGTGGAGAACATATTTACATTTTAATGACAACTGAACAATAAGTCTGAACAATCAGTATAGCAAACTTTACAAAAAAGCAAGGATACAGCAGATGGCTAGGGAGAATCCATATGATTTATGACTTAGTTCAATATATAATCAACTTGTACAAAAAACTTTCAACATAGAATTTTTCACATTTATACATCTGAAAACGGGAGACAATGCATAGCTCTCCCACTGTGGGGATAGGGTCTAATTGCCTCTGCTAGACGTAATTGGACTTCTGTATTGTAGTGGCGAGAAGCTGATTGGTGCTTATGGATTCTGCTGACCCCCTGGATCCCCAACATTTCCGTAAGCATAGGATCACTCCACCGAGGGCATTGAAGAATCCCCCCGCCCAGCTGACGAACACTGCGTGACCAAATTCCTTGCTGCAAAGACAAAAAACACACACACGAATTTAGATGCACGTGTTCATCAGGTTAGCGTATTCGTGCGGGCGTGTTTTGTGTAGAGTTTCTTACTCTTCTCTTGATGTACTTACCTTTGAAGATGATGTGTTATGTTGTGGATCTCAACGATCCTACTGACGTACCAGGAGGTAATGATGATGGTTAAAACACCTGAGTTAAAATAATAATGTAAAAAAAACAAAAAATAATTATTTTCACTATTAAAATATATTATTAATTTTTTAACAATTAATATAAAAGAAAAACAAAGAGAGAACCAACATTTTGGTGCTAAAATGTTTTAGTTATTGGTGGGATACATTTAAAAAGTTAAACATTTCTTTATTTTTCATAAACAGTGTTTTTGCCATGTAGTTCAATATTCCAAGTGTTCAACGTTTCAGCATCACTGTTATTTTTTCACTCACTTTCACTGTAGAACTCAGCTCTGTGGCTAATTTCTCATCTATTGGATAATATTTGGTTCTGGTTTTTGTTTGTTTTCATCTTAAGGAAGGATTAGCTAATGATTTAAAATGTTTTCAACTTTGTATCTTTTCCCTCCCTTTATGCGACTGATTAGCCTTGGAAATGAGGTAAAAACAGAAAACCTTCTGGACTGAAAGTATGCTGACATATAGTAACTTTGACTTGGTGTGATCATATCTTTAGCTGTTTATTTCATTTTGTTGGGCTCTTTCATTGCTTCACAGACATTTACTGATTTTAGGTGTTGAATATCAATGTTTTGTAGTAATTATCTATATGTTTACTGTCCAAAATGATGTTCCACTTTACTTACCTACGTGCCCTCTCTTTTATTTTTTTATTTTTTTTAATGTTTTTTTAATGTGTTGTTATTTATCTGATTTACTGCAGGTGTATATGATCTATTTATTTATGTTTTAATCTTGAACACTACTACGGTCACCTTGGGTGTGTAAAGTTCTTTATTAATAAAGATTGATGCTTTCTCTGCTGCATTATATATTTAATGCCCTGCATTCATTTACAAAACCTATCAACTCATTTGAGTTTGAGTTTATTTATTTACAACAGGGACAATATACATATTAATAAACATGTACATGTAAATATGCAAGATTATAGCCTACAGCTAATTTTCATCTTTAGTGTTAAAGCACAATACTAGTATTAACATTTACACAATATGCTTGTATTTGGACGTATTTAATTAGAATGATGCGTGAACCACCCACAATTAAATAACATTTAATTATAGGTGGTGATATCTCTGGCATGAATGATGCTTTGAGGAAGCAGTTCTTCCAGGTGTGTCCCACATTCTGTCGCACACAACCAAACACAAACATGCTTCCCCGATGAATCCCAATATGAAAAAAAAAGTTTTGTTCAAATGACATGGATTATTAAGAATTCAAAAAATAGTGATGTTTGACTTTAGAGCTTCTATTTTGTAAAAATAATCAGAAAGACAAGGAATGGAGAAAAGATTACATAAATTTAAAATTATATTTAAATCTCTGTTCATTGTAGGTTAACCAAATTCAAGTTTAATCACTTCAGATGTGATCAAATGCAGTGATACCCTTTTATCTAGTATTGCATGTTTGACATCAGTTAGATATCAGGAGCTTTCAACAGCAGCAGAATCAAACCATATTTTCCTACAGTGTACAACGTTTATTCACCACTGACTGGAAATCTAAATACTTTTTGATTTTTTTTTGCGGCCACCCTGGTCGTTAAGGCATTTTACCCATTTAAAAAACCCCACCAGAGCACAGAATAAACAAATCAACAACTAAAATATCCTTAACTTACAAAGCTGTGATTAGTGACTACCGATGTAAATAAGTACTAATTATTGACACCAGGAAAGTTACTGTTTGATCCACAACAGCAACATTATTGTGTGATTCAGCATCAGGCTTGTGGGCTCCAAATTATTTAATGATAACACCAAATAACGTCATAAATACGTCTGAAAATGTTGATAAACCAACACAGGCATGCCGGACCCCAAAGAACAATGTATTTGTGAAAAAGAAGATATTCAGTTATATTCATCCTATTCCTACCAGAGATGATGAACAGTATCCCTCCGAAGACAGTTGCTCTGACTTTGCTTTGGGGCATGGCATCCATGAAGCGAGTGCACTTCATTCCCAATGTGGATGCAATCAGCGCCATGGCAGAGAGGAACAGGCTCACCATCATCACTGCTCTAGTTGCCTGGACCTGAACTACAGGGACACAGAAGTATGAGTGAAAATATTTATGCAGATACAGAATTGTTTTACTCAAATCAGAGACCTACAGAGGGTCACTTTAAGCATAATACAACAAGCAGCGCTCATACTTACTTGGGAGTTTCAGTAGTTGTTTGTAATTTTCACAGGTGGTTCTCTCGGTGGTGCCGCTACAGCTCATCCATAGACCCTCATAGATACGGTGCTTTCCTTGAGACTCCTTTCCCCACTCCACCATAAAAGTAGCGGCAATAGTAGCAGAGACTCCAATTAAAGATAGGAGAAAACCAAAGATCTGCAGCCCAGAGCTGGCCATCCTGTCCAGGTAAAAGCGCAGCGGGTGAGTTCGAAGAAATAAACAGACTGAGAGCTTGACTGAAATTCTATATATACTGTGTTAAAGTCAGTGGTCGCTTATTGACAGCAGTGGCAGTCCACGAAAAGGCGCTCTAATTGCTGTGGCTCATGATGAGTGCCGCTATTTATTCTCCAAGACGCATGACGCATAAGTATCCTGAACTCCATCTGCAGAGTGGCGAGTAGCCTACATATGCTCTCCGGAAGTCTTATCAGATAAAAATTACCCCCCCCCCCCCCACCAAAGTGATTGCGCAGACAGTAATGAATCTTTTCTTAAGTTGAAGAACAGGCTACACATTTTAAGATGCAGCTTTGTCAGTGTAAAGAAACGCAAGTTCAGTTCATGATTCCAATCAGTTTAAACATTTTCCATCCAAGGAAGCGCAGCAGATTTCAGTTCTGCACGAACATGTAGCAACAGTTGACAGTCGGCTTCGTTGTGTCGTTGACCCTGGTCAGCTAATCAGTTGTATTGTTTTAACACTCAGTAAACATCACAGTTACAGAGATAATTTTTATAAATGCCTTCACATGCACCAACATTCAAAAATTAACCATATTCCATCCACTAAGGTTAATCAAAGATGCTTTTATTAGTGTAATGCCATTTATGCATCTTTTCTGGAGAGAATACCACCCAACGCTGAGTAGAAAAATGCTTAAGAGGAGGCCTTTGACCCAAATAACTGAAGGTTAATGACCTGAATTGTAATTCCTCCTCTTTGCAATCTACAGCAGAAAACTTGTGTTTATCCAAGTGAAGTCTTCATTTAATTCCAACAGTTATCTGATTATTTGACCATATTTGGTGAGGGGGATGCCAGTTTGTAAACAATTGTATTTGCTTCATAGATTGTAATCATTCTCCACCCTTTCCTGAAATAAGTCCCCATCAGAACATTTGTTTTTGGCTTACGTCACACCCCCTGTCGATTTATGTGAAATCTGCAGCCCTTCTCTTAAAGCAACACCTTATTCAAATTATTGATAACTCTGACCACTACCATTGTTTAGAAAAGTATTTCCTGCAAGCTACGGTAAAGGGTTTTCCCTCAAACAAAATTCCCGTTGTATGTTTTCAGTCAGCAGACTTTACCAGATGGCAGGCGACAATATCAGGAAATATCATGCGTGCTGGAAATGCTTATGTGTGTTTAAAATGCCTGAAATCCAAGAATGTCATGTTCTTTTAGCAGGTGTAACTATGCTTTAAAAATCAGCTTAAAGAAAGATGCATCATGCATTATTTCAGTAAAATGTCCACCATTATGTTCATTTCATGATTCAGTAGAGTTTCAGGATGATGGTTCACGTCAAAGGAGGATTTCCTGTTTTTAAAAGGCATAAACAAATCATTAAATGACTTAATCAGCATAGGAAGCAAATGCTGAGATTTAGCAGGTGTCAATAGAAATACATATTAAGTTTCTACTTTACAAAATAAATATGATAAAAGCAAAATAAAACATTTCTCAATGATTAAATCAGTTGCAGAACAACTTGTGTCCCTTCTTCAAGGCTCATAACATAGCAATACCTCACCTTTCAAATAGTGCAATTATGTTTCTTAAGGAGCTAATAATTGATTTTAGTTAGATAAAAGAAATAATAAAAGTCAGCTGAATTAGTAATAAGAATATTTAATTTGTGGACCCCCAGATATTTTGCTCCTTTTTTTATGATGGCAGCTCCGATGTGATAATCAAGCGGCTCAACAATGAAAATATTAATTGAAGCTTAAAGGATAATTTTTTATCACAATTTAAAGGAAGAAAACCTGAAACCTGGAAATCTGAAGCATACATAAAAATCAATTTGTTAATCATTTTCAACAATAAATACGGATCTTAAAACATACTTTTCTGATGACAAAAATAGCCTTTGGAGTCTTTATAAAACAAAAACAGCATTACCATATCTGGACACCATTGTAGAATATGTAATAGCAGAGCATGACTCCATTTGCTTTAAAAAGAAAACTTTCCTGCTTTCTTGGCAGGAAAAAATAATAATATTGGAATATGTAGAATGTGTGGCAAGGCGCATTAAGCGCATGAAATCCTTGCCCATGAGACCACAGGAAATCACATAATAGAACCTGTGTGATAACATGAAGTAGGCTAAAGGATCTCGAAATAGAACATATCATTACCAATCTACAGGAATAAAAGAACCAATTGAAAACAAAATCATCGATATCCGGCAATCTGACAAAAGCTAAACAGTCATTCCTGAGGGTTTGGGTCTCCAGCGAACCACTGTAAGAGACATCATTCACAAACAGAGAAAACATGGTACAGCGCCGTGGTCGGCCTACCAAAGTGAGTCCAAGAGTGCCTTGATTACGTATTCAGGAGCTCAAAAAATAACTCGAACACACTGCAGACCTCACTTGCCTCAGTTAAAGTTCATGATTCAACAAATTTAACTTGTAACCTGTAGTTAATGTTGGACCACATGGCTCGTTCTCTATAAACCCGCCTCCTGCAGCACCAATCCCCCCCCCCAGTATATAGAAAAGCCGTGGGTGTTCTTTGAACCTGTTTACTGAACATTCTGAGATGCTTCAGATCAATTAATTAACCACACAATGCTGTTATAAGATCACATAAGCAGCTTGATAAATGACTAACCCACATTAGCATTAGCATGTAGCCACTTACTTCTCTGTCCATCAGGCATCTTTGTTCTTTGATCCAGCTGCTGTTCTTTAAGAATGTAGAATAAAATCCTGTGATCCATGCAGCTGGATGAACAAAAAAAGTGAAGCTGCCAAAAACCGAAGCAGCCATGAGCTGTGAGAAGGAGGAGGGCGTGTTTGAAAATCTAGCAGAGGTAAGCCGCTCTGCCTGCAGGGGCGGTGCAGACACCTCTAGCACCCAACTTTCAACTATTGATGTAACTAGTTGAACACTCAGTCGTTTTCTAGGAGAGGGAGGGGCAGCTACTCAGAGAGCAGAATTCAGGAGGATTACTCAGACATGTGTGAATTAAGCCAAAAAGCACTCTTGTGGGGTGGGTGGGTGGGGGGGTGGGGGGGTTTATGAGAAAATTGCCTTACCAGATGGTTGAAAACTCTAAAAACTTGATTGTGCAAGATATAGGCCCTGTAAGGACAAAACTCAACTTCTTTTTGGTATGTGCAAGAAGAAGGGGAGAAGTCAGATTTTAGGCTTAAGGCATTCAGCTCTGCTTTAAGATTTGCTTTATACCGAGATCAGGACTTTATGATGGTGACTCCAAAACATTACTTTGCTGTCTTTTAGCCACTTTGAAACGATATCTGTTGGTCTTAATCCATTTAAACGACCCATTTGTCTCCACTTCCTAGATAATGTATTGAGATTTATCAGTATCTTTGGCATCAAAACAAGCTCACACCATGAGACTACCACCACCCTAATCAATAGCTTGGATGAGGTTCACTGGCTCAGAACACAGAGAATAAAAATGATCTCTGTCCCTGAAGGTTTTTGCAGACAGCAATCTGCAGTTTTTATACTAAATTTTGAGTATTGACTTCTTATATTTTCATGCCATGTTGGTACAGAATTCCTTTCATTGTGGACAATGACAATCTCTTACCCAACTTAGCCAGCATCTTTATGTAGTATTTTGCTTTTGTTTTATGGTTATTATGGAAATTTAGCACCAACTTACACTCATCTCTGGGACACAAAACCTACCTCCCTCCCAGACAATATGATGGTTGTACATTCTCAAGCTGTTTTCTAGCATTTAATTGGTTTAACAGATGAACATGACTCCTTCAGGCATCTGGACACGGTACCTGAAGATGAACTAGACACGTCCACAATTCTCTTCCTGAAATATTTGATGATTTCTTTTGATTTTCCTAGAGTGACGCACAAGGAAGTAGTGTGCTTGAAGTATTGTCTTAAATTACATCCACAGGTGTGCCTCCATTTAACTCAAAGGTTGTGACTTAAGAAGCTTGCAAAGCCATGGCATCACCATTTTTGCTTTCCAAATTGTTTAAATGTATAGTAAAACTTCTAACTTTGAAGATAACAAAGCAGAATATTCTGACTTCATGAAAATGTTATGTAGCTTTTACTGTGCATATCAACATCCAACAAACAAGACAACTTGAGGTGTGTAGATTACTATTTCAATAAAAAGGACCATATTTTCCTTTACACCTGGAAGCTACTAAAAACCATGCTCTGATCTATGTTTATTTATCTTCTAGTTACTTCAATACAAACCTCCTGATCAATGAGAAACATAAATAATTCCATATATCAGCTAAACTCTTCCAGGTGCAGAATAAGATTACACAGAACAGTTTCAAAGCTGTGGCATGATTCTGTTTTGTGAATAACTTCCCTCTCCCCTGAAACACCACAGCTTCAGACAGCTTTAAGTTATCAGACTTACTTGAAGCCCTATTTTGTGAAATTACATGTGAATACAGGATTTTATTTTAAGTGTTGAGCAGAGTGCAAGAAAGTCATCTTTCTTTTCTCTGAACTGATTCTTGCAGGACTTCCGATAAGGGCTACCTCATGCTTCATCCTGACCGTTATCACACCGGGAGCAAGCAGGCATCTGGGAGGGGCTTCAGCTGCACTGTATGCTGAGTTCTGGGAATACTGACCAACCATTTGAGTTAATTACACACATACTGTATATCTGCTCTGTTAGATTAGTTATTAGAGAGAGAGAGAGAGAGAGAGAGAGAGAGAGAGAGAGAGAGAGAGAGAGAGAGAGAGAGAGAGAGAGAGAGAGAGAGAGAGAGCAACATGAGCAGTGGCTTCAAGTTGTGTACCTTCCTGAAATGTATCCATTTTTTGATCAAACATTTGGTCTTTTCCAAAGAAAAACGACTGGGCTGCATCTCTTAACGAGGCCCTTCCTCAGAAGGTGAAAAAACCAAAACAACAACATATATACACATGAGTCACATCCACAAACCAGAGAGCTAACTGAATGTAAAGAGAGTAGCTGCACATCCTGTCCTAACCCATAAATTATAAGAATTAGATGCCATCTAGTGGTCTGTCAGAAAAAGAAAAACACTTGCAGGTAGCAAGGGACTGAAAACAAGTTGAGATACCTGTCGAAAGAAAGAAAGAAAGAAAGAGATAGATAGATAGATAGATGGATGGATGGATGGATGGATGGATGGATGGATGGATGGATGGATGGATGGATAGATAGATAGATAGATAGATAGATAGATAGATAGATAGATAGATAGATAGATAGATAGATAGATAGATAGATAGATAGATAGATAGATAGATAATTTCACTACATAGCTGGAACGACCGACATCTTGACTGCCGTTAAGCTTTCCTTTCTCTGGAACTGTAAAGAATGTTTGACCCGTCAGACAGGTGTACCTTTAACTATGGCTGCATTCCATTTTAGGATTCAGTACCAAAGCTGTAGTGTGATACGGAGACAGTGCCTTGCAAAAGTATTCACAGACCCTTTGCATTTTCAGCACATTGATTTTTAGAAACTTTTTTCCCGCCTCTTTTTGTAAAACAGTTGAAGCTCAGTCAGGTTTGATGGACCCATTAGAGCTCTGGCTACACACCAAAGGTCATCATCTGCTGGAAAGGGAAACTCTGCCATTTTCTCAAGTCTTAGAGCTTCTAAATATTCCCAGCTTCCTTGTTCCAGCTGAAGAAGATTATGCCCCCAGCATGATGAAGAAATTACTATGTTTCAATGAGGATATGTTTAGGGTGAGGTGCTGTGTTAGTTTTTTTGACCAAACAGAATTTTGCTTTTCCATCTAACCATATGAAATGTTTACTTTGTCCACATCTATGGGCCCCTCTCATTACTATCTATACAAAATATTTTAACAATGGCTGTTTTTGCCACTGTCCCGCATAGACTGAGTTTGCTCATAATTGTCCTGTATAAAGATTTCCCGTTCCTATCAGTAAATCTGCAGCTCCTTCAGAGTTACTATTGGAACTTGGCTGCTTCTCTGCTTGATGTCCCCTTTTAATTCAATTCAATTCAATTCAGTTTATTTATATAGCGCCATTTCACAACAGATGTCATCTAAAGGCACTTTACAAAAAGAGTTGTTACAATACAATGTTTAGTGTAGAAATTACAGAACCACAGAAGATTGCGTCGTGGAATTCTCAGCAATCCCTCATACTGAGCAAGCATGAAGCGACAGTGGGAAGGAAAAACTCCCTTTTAACAGGAAGAAACCTCCGGCAGAACCAGGCTCAGCATAAGCGGTTATCTGCCGCGACCGTCTGTGGCTTGGAGAATACACAACAGAGACACAGAAAGAGCAATAGAACTGATGCAGAAGTTTGTTGCAGGACGTGGAGAATTTTCCGTCACTGCAATGCCATCTTAGTCAGGGTCGTCAAGCAGGGCTAATCCGGAGCACCTACTATAATAGAAAACAGGTTAGTGCTTGAATTGACAGCACATCATGCAGTTGTGGAGAAGTAGGAGTCTTGGAGCCTTTTACGTCTTGGTAGGTTTGCTGTGCCAACATACTCTTTCAGTTTCAGATGATGGATTACACAGAGCTTCATGAGATACTGTTTTATAACATAGGCCTCCTTTAATCCACACAACTTTCTCTAATTCCTTGATGTGTATGATGCTATTTGTTAACTAATTTTCTCCAACAAACCTCTGAGGCCTTCACAGAGCATCTGTATTTATACTGACTTTGAGAATAAAAGCTACATGGGTGGGGCTCTGTTTAAATTAGGTGAAACTGAAGGCAACTGGCTGCACCTGATTTTTAGGGGTATTGTTGCAAAGGGTGCATTTTATCTTCTTGTAGATTTGTATCTGTAAAAAAATTTAAACCACATATCCCTGTCTTTCCATTTCACAACTAAACACTGCAAAAAAAAATAATCTCATTTAAAACACTGGAGTTTGAAGTTATAATTTTTTACAATCTGTCAACATATTCACAAAGCAGTTCATACCGGGGTTAAATTGCAATAATGTTGCTTCTGTTTTCAGTAAACCAATACTATCTCACAAAGCAAAGTAATTATCTAAAATATTTCTTAATTAAATCTAAGCTATTGTAAAAATGTTTTTTAAGTAAGTATTACTATAAAGTCAAAACATAATTTAGCTCTCTGTAAGAAATTATTCACTGTTAAATAAAGATCAATTTTAAATAAGTTAATTGCCTCAAACTGCTAGTGCTCAGACAGGTGAGAAAACATGCCGAGCAACAGTATTTTTATGTAATAACTTTACAGCTTTTTTTTTTTTTGTAGCCCAATCATTTGTAAAAGCCTGAAGATAGTGTCAGAGTATGAAACCTGTTGCTTATATTTTAGCATGCCACTTTTTGCAGTTGTTAGAATTAATCATGCTGTAATGCATGTCTCTTATGGGCTTTCAAGTGGCTGGCTGCTTTTAACTATCAGCCTTTCAAGCTGATTAATATCCTAAGATAAATTAATTGGTTCCTTGTCATTTTGTGCATGCTTAAACAAAACTCCAGTGAGTTGCCTTGGCATGCATCAAAACGGTGACTCCCAGCATTTGATGGGCCTGGCTGCCACTCTAAACCAGTCCGATGTCATTCCTGCATCAGGCACAGCACTCTGTGCCTCAAGGCCAAACGGCTGGGAGAATCTCTATGGCAGCTCTGATTTTCGTGTACACCTTTTTAACGTTTCAGTCTTAAAAACCTACTGAAGAGAAAAGAAATATGAACAATTTGTTTTTGATAGGATGATGTTTTACATTTTAATTATACAAAATAAAAAGTTGAAAATCAAATGTGCGTTATTACTACATTGCCATGAAAAAGAAGTTCACCCTTGCAGATTTAGTTTTTCTTTGCTTTTTGGCACACTCATTTGTTTCAGATCATCAAGCACATGTGATATTAGACAAAGATAACGTGAGAAAAAATAATATCTGTTTTCATTAGGAGCAAAAAAAGCTATCCAAACCTGATATTTAAAAAAGTAATTGTCTTACAGATCTGAGAACTGGTAATGATAGCTGGTTGTACAACAACTGATATCTAGTATTTGACAATTAATATTATTATTATTATTTTGCAGAAATGTTTTGATTAACACTGGTTGGAGGGTTTTTATGTATAAACAGCCTGTTTAGGATTTGGCCTTGTTTTCATTTATTTATTGAGTCTTTTATTTAGTGCAGTTTGCTGTAGCATGACACAGTTTAAAGTCAGATTACAACATCTCAATTGGAAATGGGTCTGGGCTTTAACTTGACTACTCCAACACTATCCTCTTTCTTTTTATTATCCAACACCAGATACCAGCCTGGAATACTTACAGTAACATTAAGGGTTATTTCTTGGTTTATTTCCACGTTTCTTGGTTATTTAAAATATATACATTAATGAAAAATGAACTTTTTAGAGATAAGAGGAAATGCCATTTTCTTGTAGACCCTTTTTTCTTGTAGATAATGCTTTAAAACCTTCAAGTTTGATGCCTACCTATCATCCTACTGTAATCTGAAACGTGTGCAAGCATGGCACCAAGACTGCCTGTAGCTCAAGTACCCACATCCTCGTAAATCTGGTCCTGGCAAGATATTGTATTTGTTTTTTGTCTGCGTGCTCAAGGTTATTACTGGCCTTGATGTGACCGAATCTTTCCAAAATGAGTTGACGATGCCCCTGGTTTGATACATGAGCTCTAAAGCAAATTTCCTTTAAAGTTCTGGTTTTGTTGATTGCATCTTATGTTAAAGTCATTTTTGACCATGAAAATGAGTTTAAGTCAAACTAATGTATTAAATGCTATTACTGAAGTGAGTTGAATGAGTTTTTAAATGTAATTGCACATTTAAAACCGTTGTGGTAACTAATTGTCTCTTTTACAAAAGCAGAGTGTGGGTTTGCTCTGCTGTGGGCTGGATCAAAACTGACATAATAGTTCCCTGACTACCTCCACCGGTTTTTCCTGAAGATGTGCCGCGGGCATTATCAGAGCGTGAAGAAGGAAATAAACCTGCAAAAGTCTACATCAGCATATCACCTTTTTTTTCCACTTTACACAGTCACATAAAAAAAAAACTCTTGACAAAGAGGAACACTATCGGGGTTTTATTCTCTATTTTCCATGAAGGACTTTCATTTTGATTTTAGACAGAAACCTGTGAGGTATGTAATTAGCAGTTCAACCCTCCTCTAACTCCTCTTGCTCCCTCTCCAAATAGTGGGTGTGTCTTCGTGTCTGAACACGGCGTGCTGCAGTTGACAGACGGCTGTACTTGCATTTCTACCTGCCAGGTGAGACACGAAAAAACGACTTGTCCTAGCTGTTTATTGCTCCCACCTTTTCTTCAATACTTAAACCATCATTTGATTCCTACCAGGACAGGTGAGCTGATTTACCTCTGACTTGTATTTCTCTTTAACATCATGAAAGTTGTTTGGTTCCCAGGAAGAACACCTGCTGCAGCTGATTTACCTTTGTAACATGCAGTGTTACACATAGTTGACCCAAAGATGAGATCGAGGTTGGATAAATATTTGCTTTAGTGACAGCAAGGAAAAGAATGCACATACTCTTTTGGTATAGAGTTATGAGTACTGCATATGCTCATAAACCATAATATTTTTTTGTCTTCTCTTCACAGGAGCCTTTGTTCATCAGTTCAGTTGCCCGCACAGCTGGAAACTTTGCCTGGGAATTTCTCATCTCTAAAATTTCAGTCATTGTTTCTGGTCGTGTGTGTGATGTGCCTCCCCATCTAAAAATGGGAAAAAGATCCACGGCAGGAGGATTGAATGGTTACTTGTTGCTGGTTTTACAACATAATCTGCTCAGATTATGTGCAATCTGACTGTTTATTGTTGGTTTTATTTTTCAAATAATCTCTGGAAGCTACAGAGCAGCAGCCACATGGCAGTAGGCCTCATCCTCTATTTACTTGCCTGCTATCATAAGAATCCAATGCTCATTTTGGATGTTTTCATTAAAACTACGAACCCTGAAGCTGAAATTCTCTCTGATCTTTAGTGCGGCAGAGAATGTTTTGTTCCGAGATGTTAAACCTGCAGCAGTTCAGATGTCATATCCCAAACGAGGGCATGGCAGTGGTGTTTCCACATGCATACAAACCTCCAGCAATGTCAGGTATGTTGGTGAACCAGCTCCACTTATCGATTCTCTCATGATGGGCGTTAACTCTGTACTTTCCTTGGGCCGTGGCTCAATTTAATTAAAATTCTGACAGAGGTGTGGAGAAATAAAACTTCCAGCAAATGATGGCGGTAAAAAGCTCATATAAGGAAATGATTGAGCACATTTGCACACATTTCCATACTGTTTTGGGACATGCATGCAGGATGAAAATATTTTTAGATTTTCTATTAAAGGCTCTTATTAGTGCTACTGTTGCCAATGTTGTTTCTGTAATTGCTTAAATAAACTCACTATAATGTATGTCTGGGGTTGACTTATTCCATTGTATAACAGACTCATTGGGGTCTGCAGCTGCTTAAAACAGACTTCTGCAAAACTACTGAATGTAAAGCTGAAATCAGTAACATTCAGAACAAATGTTAAAATGGTCTTTACATCCTTAGATTTGCTCAAAGCGCTTAGTTTACACGGGTAGTTTTCTGTGAAGCGTGAGGCTTTAAACATCCGGTTAGCTTAGCTGTTCTCTGCAAGTGAGTGAGGGAAACCATTTTGGATAGAAACTCTAAAAAGTTAAGACATCCATTGTACATTTTTAGCAAAGTTTCGAAAAAATACAAAATTCAGTCTTTTTGTTCGGCTCTAATTTATTCATGGATGACTTCATGATTGATGTATCAGCCTATGAGTTGCCTACAAACCTCCTATTAACATGATCAATAATTGATCTTTACAAGGTAAATTCCAGGCCAATGGTTTAATATTTTTTTGTAACAAGTACAGAGTAAAAGTGCACATTGTGCAATTTTACTATACCGACAAACATTTTTAAACAGGAATACAATAGGATTTGGTGTTTTTCATTTAGTGGGAAAATTATAGGCTCATTAAAATGCACATCCTTTTGAAGGATGTGGTTTAATTCTGGATTCCAAAAATCCTCAAAAGTTGAATTGTCCAAGCTTCGTATGGGAAAAACAGGAAGTCTTCAAAAGTCAAAATTCCAGGTGGGATGGTCATAAGTTTCTCACCAATCTGAACTCAAAATGCAACATTCCTACATGTTCAAGTATAGTTAAAGCTGCTGTAATAAACTTATCTGCACATGTGAAATTCTTCGTTTTCTTCAAATTGTCTTTTTGAGACTTGGTGATGAAAAGCATCTGCTTATGAACAAGTAGTTAAACTAAAGATAACTCATACCCCAGGGAGATTTAGTTTTAAAATCAATTTCACTCAACCGACAAGGCTATTTCTGACTGGAAATAAGACAGACTTTGACCAGAATTTGCTAAAACAATGTAAAAGAAAACTTTATGGGGAAAACATTGTTTTTTTTTTTTTTTAACCAACAAAGTATTTCTCTCAATAATCAGTGGAAAAATACTTACTGCAATTTCAACAATTATCAATTTCTTGTCATTGTTTTCCAGCTTTTTGAATGCTTCCTCTGGTGATTTGATGAATAATCTCCAGTGATGAGCTCCAAGTTTTTTTGAGGTTGGAAAATCTCCATACTCTTTACTCTGATGAATAGTTCCATCCACATATTATTTATCAGATTGTCAGGACTCAAAAAAGGCTGAAATTAGTTTCCATCAGAAGACAAGTCTGAGTGCAGAATGGCACCACTCATAGTGGCAGCATGTTGGAATAGCTCTGAAACGTTCGTTCTGATCTATTCTTCCTGTAGACTTTTGTTCATAGCGTTTTGATTGAGGCATTGCATGTTTGGAAAATTATTCCCTCTGATTTAAGAATCTATGCAGCTGGAAGGATTTTCATAACTTTTTTTTCCTTTTTACTTTTGAACAATTAAGTGTAACTGTGTATATAAGGTATTGTTTTTACAAGTGGGAGCAACTGAGTAGCACCTCAAAAACTCAAATTATAAATGACTCCAAATCCCAAAGGAGTTGATAACGAGGTGGGCAGGTCTAAAGAGCAGAGCAAGAGAAAGTTCAAACCATCTTTTATTTATCCTAATGGTCAAGGACCACATCCCTGACTCCTGCAGCCTTCTTCCCGAGTATCTAACCATACAGCCAGACAAAGATGAGAAAAGTGAGGTAAATAAACTACTAATGGCTTCATCCAGGACGTTACAGTGAAAAATCTCTGCTGATCAGAAATTGATCTTTTATCATGTCATGACAATCATTAACTTGACATCAAGCAACAGACTTTAAGTTAAGAGGCCTCTTAAGAACCGTAGGAAGACTGACCGCTACTGGAGAGCCTTCCTTGACAGAATATCTGCATTTAAAAGTACTCTTTGAAGATTACAGGAGTAACCGCAATATTAAATTTCCCTTCGGGTTAAACAAAGCATTTTTTGAATTTTTGAAAATGAAACATGGTAAAATTAAAAGATTAAATCTAAATTGTCAGGTATACGAATATCTTTAGACTTGGCTGCAAAATTGGCAAATTACACCACTGTTGGATGGTATTACGAATTCTAACTCGTCATGGAGCACAGCAGATGCTTGAGCAACTTATCCTTTAACCGGTTTGAGATCATTTGTCACACACTAATGAGCTGAGTTCAAATAATTGTCAGCTAAATAATCATTGAGGTAATGAAAATCACACACCAGCTGGTTTACTTCTGTTTACCTTGTAAACAGTTGCTACCAACATTAGTTTCACTAAAGGCAGTTTAGGCACCACAGGTTGAGAATCATGGTGCAAAAAATGTATTAAAGATCATAAACAACAAATACACTCGAAGAAAAAAAAATAAAAAAATAAAATATGCTGCGTTTTCAAAACTCCAGTGTCAGACTTAAACTGTTGCTGGTCGAAAAATACCGATATCAAACATTCATCAACTAAAGATATAATGAAAAGCCTTCACATTTAATCACTATTGCACTTCAAATGGTAGGTCTTAAATTAAAATGTGAGCAATTTACAGTTTATTGAATTTTAGGGATTATTTCAAGTCCCCTAGTCTTTTATGTAGACAGTTGAATTCTTAATGATAAAAAAACTCCAAGTACTCAAACTTCAGTTAAATCACTTTTTAATCCCCAACCCTTCAGGCGCCCACAAGGGGGCACTCTCTTCAAATAATACACAAGACGTCCCATTTTTAAAGGAAATGGCATCTCTGCTACAACTTTACAATTTTTAAACCATTTTTGAGTCCCTGAAAAGTAGCATATAGCACGTGTCCCATTCAGTCAACAATTAGCACAGTGTTCAATTAAACACCTTCATGTTCGTCTCCAGCAACAAAAACAGCTCATACTTGGATAACACAAACAAAAAACTGCCACATTTCACCTTAGATCAGGAAAACTCGTGCTTCCATTTTCCTTTACTTAAAAAAAAAAACAACCCCCCCCCACAAAAAAATAAAATAAAAATTGTAAATCTTGTACAGGAATTCTCTTCAGCAAGATGAATTTGTGCTGTATTGGGCAACTGTCATCTTAAACACAGACAGGAAGGGATGTCCTATCTGAAATACAGACAGGAAGGGACGTCTGCCATTGAATTTAAGACAAAAACCTGGAAGTGACGTCAAGACAACAATGGCAGGAAAGTCCAATTTTGGTATAAAAATAAATAGAAAGGTCCCTTTTTGAACAAACATAACTGGTACAGCAGAAAAATCGAAAGTAATCTAGGATTTTACAGTCATTTCACATCGTTTGGACAGCACATTAGCATAAAAATAAAATATTCAAACAAAATGTGCTGTAAGCACAAACATGAATTCAGCTTTGACGGACAAGCAACGTACATGCATTTCAAGTTTCAATTTGTAGATATGAAAAAGGGGCAGAAAAGTCATTTTACACAGAGAATATGAACAGGTATAGATTTTGTTTATTCACAAAGAATATTACTGGCTTTTTGTAGCTTTAGCCCTTTCTGATTATTAAGTAAGAGCTTGATTATTTCATATACAGCTGAAATGCATGTACAGTCTCAGTAAGCATGCACAGAGAAACAGTGATTCATATACAGTCATACTACGTTCAGTTTGAAGGTAGAGGCTAAACAGTGCCTATGAAAAGCAGAAAAACATGGCCAAAAGGATTGTTCCCAAGCTCATCGGAAAAAAATAAAACAAATCAAAGCCAGAGCTAACAGCACCGTGATAAAAGCCTGTTTTAAATTTTTTGTCTTGGTAAAATAAGGGCGAGCGATTAAACCCCTTAAAAGTCACGGTCTGTGTGGCACATGGAGAGGGCCTGTGTATTGAACGGCGCAACAGCACAGATGTAAAAAGCAGCTGCCATGTTGATATACAAGACACTGTAGCAGCTGGAGCAGACATGTCCCACACAGAGCCCTGAAGAAACTGCATGGATCCAGTACGTCCGTCCAGAATAGGCAAGGAACCCTGATGGTCATGATGATGATTATGGCACAATCATAGTAAGACAAATAAAAGCACATGACGACCAGAGCAAGTAAAAAGCCAGGTTCTTTCAACACCCCGAAATCATGGGAGATTTTTTGTGGCGATACTGGTCCTTTGGCTAGTGCTAATGTCAGATGAACAAATAAAGAGACAAAAAAAATAAACCTTTTTTCCGACACTCATTGACCAACAACTCTAGTCAATGTTCATGGATTAAAAAAAAGGAATAAAAAGGAAAGCCAACACATTAGATTGTACCAAAGGTTTTGGTGAAAAAAAATGTGAACGGTTTAAAAAGAAAGATAAATAAACATAAAAAAGTAAAGAGTACACAAAGCAAATCAATGGATGGCTGACAGCATGTTTGGATAAGGTCGAAATCTCAAGTCACCGCTTCTGATAGGCACCTGAAAGATCCAAAACAAACATCACAATCCTTCACTGAATCATCAGTCCACTTTTCTCTTAAAAAAAAAAAAGGACAAGATTTTTTTTTTTTTTTACTGCTTATCCTGACATCTTATAATTAAAAAATTAAATTAAAAACAAAGACCAGAAAAAGGTTTCATGTGAAAATTTCTGAAGATTTAAGAACACTAGGAAGTACCTCTATAAGCCGCTTCAGGTCTTTGTGGCGCGCGAGAGGCACCAGGGTGGTCTGAGTAGCCGTACACTGAGCTAACATTCTCATAATCGTGCGTACGCGGCTGATGAGGCCTGAGACAACAAAGACGCATCAGTCAAGAGAATATCTCATGGATTTACTCAAGTAAAACAGTTGGTGGTTAATTAGGCGTCGTACCGGGCAGGTCTGTGGTGGTTGTTCCTCTGTCTGTGATGATCGTACTCCTCTCGCGTTCTGGGCCGCACAACTTCCTCTGAACTTTGCTGTGGGTGGATAAATAAATAAGTAAACAAATTAATAAGTCTGAAAAAGCCAAAAAATAAAATGAAAGAAATGTATGGCACAGTTAGTAGGTATGCAAATAAAATATATATAGAAATTGAGAGGAAAAACCATGTTGAAATGTTAATAAAATCAAAGCTTCCTCAAACACAATGACTTTGACAATCCCCTCTGCACGAACCATTACATACGGTTATTAAACATTAAAAAACCTGCAGCTTATAATCAGGTGCAGCTTGTATATGTTCACATTTGTGTTTTTTCCCTAAAATTGGCTGGTGCATTTTATAATCCGGAAATTAGAAGTAGTTAATAAATTGGCAAGATAAAAAAAAAAACTGATTATTATAGTGTTTCAATAAAATTAGACCTGTATGAAAGGAAAAAAAAAATTCTTGTATTTCATAAAGTGAGACGACGTGTTGTAAATTGGCGCTAGTAACCTGAACTGAATGGTGTAGCTGGTGGGAGTTACCTTGTGGTTTCCCTCTTGTCGTTTTCTCTCCATGGCCATCCTCTCCATGGCCATCCTCTCTCTTTCCTTCTCTTTCTCACGTTCTCGAATCCTCTTGTACTCCCGCTTCTCCTTTTCCATCAAGAGTCGAGCAATTTCCTGCCAGATTAATAAAACATAATGACAGGCATGAGCAACAGCAACATGGATCCATGTCTGAAAGGATTTCATGTTACAAAGTTACAGAAGATTCTGAAATTTTAAGATCTGAAAAAAACTAATTATCCTAGCAGGACTTTTATGACTGAAACGTTTGTCTATAAATAACCTCTGGCTTAAGAGGGGTTTTAAAACTCTGGCTTGCCTGTGAATTAGTGTGACATCACTGTCTGAACTCAGGACAAAAAAAAATAAAATAAAAAGATATCCAAAACTAAAAACAGGCTGAAAACAGAACCCTGTCAAAACTTGCCTCATCTTTTGCCATCTGGGCGGCACGCTCCTGGATATTGCTCGCTTGCTGAAACGAGAAACATTTAAAAACGGCTATTAAAATAAAGATTAAAAAAGAAGAAAAACAAAAATAGACTGAACCCCAAAAATTGAAAATACTTAATGGGTGTGCCTGCAGTTTGAGGCAAAACAAGTGTAATTGTACGGCACATTTAAGCAACAAGACAATTGAAAATGCTCGAACATGTTTTAACCTTCATGTAGCACAAAAAAATGCTCTCAACCTTAATGTTTTATGTGGTTTTCCTCACTTACCTTCAGTTCCTCCTCTTGAAGTCTCCTTGCGACCTCCATGTCCTTCAGCTCCAGCTCCCGAAGGTCAAGGTTGGCCAACCCCTTTGTGGCTTCAGTCAGCCCATACTCGGTTTCTGCGACAGCTGAGCTGCTTCCTTTGTGCACAGCATGGCCTGCAGGAGCAATGGAGTCATATGAGCAAACTGGAACGGAAAGAGCAACCTATGAAATGATTGGTCCGTCAGAAAACTGTGAAACGACAAACCAGTGAGAATACAGCTGCTTGTTTTGCCTGACCAAGAAAGTGTGATTAGAGATGCTGCAGGAATATTTTACTCTTGTGATTATGGAGATAGTGGTAAAATCAATTAAGAAAAATTGATTACAAAATATCTTATTGGTAGGGAAATATTCATATGTTGCCATGATGCATTCTATTCTAAAGGGGTGCAGTGAATCTTTACTGGTGTGTATCATCATGTTTCCTTTAATAGTTTAGCCTAATGTGGTTTGAAATTTCCATTAACTGGATTTAAAGCAGTCCTGCTTATTTTCGATGCAATAGTACAACCAGCTCAGCTGCTCTGAAGCCCTTTGTTAGTGCCAAATCATTCCAGTTCCTGAAAATCCACAGGGCTTCTACTGGAAATCCACAGCACATGAAGAACACCCAGTCTCACAGTCCTAAACGAAGACGGTAGAAGAAAAAGCTAATCCCACTACAAGAAAGCAACTATTTCAAGCCATCAGAAAAACATCCGAACTATCAATATTCTGATTTTAATCGGTGATTTTTCTGTAAGATCAACCCACCACCTGAGATTTCCACAGCAGAAAGCAAGAGCAGCAAACCACACAAACACCCCTACAGTGGCCAGAGGGGCCTCGGGTGGTACCTGTCTCTCTGCTGGGGTGACTATGACTGCGCTCCCTTCCAGAAGCCTCAACCTGTTGGACGTCCCAGATCTCCCTGCTGCCTCCTCGTGTTTCACCGTTTATAAGTGGGTCAAACACCTCGACGGGGCTGGAGTGGATACGCTGCCGGCTCCTGGCCCTCCTCCCGCCACCATCCTCTTCCTCCTCCCAGGAGCCCCTGTTCTCCCGTAGTCCATCCCTGCTGGATGGCGGCTCCAAAGCATCCAAATCGAGCACTCGATCCCTACTCCTTGCTCGTTGTCTTTCTTTCTGTCTAGTTCTGTCTCCATCTCTCTGTAGGTCATCACTTGGTATTCGATCTCTGGATTTTTCCTGCTCTCTTCTCTGCCGGGCATCCTGCTCCCTGCCTTTCGTGTACTCCTTCTCCACGTGCCGCTCCATTTTATAGTCCCTGTCCCTATCATGCCTATACCTGTCTTTATCTCTGTCCTTGTCTCTTTCCAAGGTTGTATGTGGGGGAGGTGGTCTGGCTGGTCTCTCCTTTCTCCTCATCACTCCATCTACATCCATTGACCCCTGGTCCCTAGATCTGCCAGACTCAAACTCTGGATACCTGTCCCCATGCTTGCCTCTAGAGGGCAGTAGGTGCTCTGGATATGGATCTGCATGCTTGCTACGCCCTCGCTCTGCCTCCAAGTAGTGATCCGGATGCCTGGAGTGACCACGGGGTGCTGCAGGGTCCTCCTTGGGGTACCTGCTCTTTTTGGCCTCAGCAGAATAATAATCTGGTGAATGTTTTCGATTTGTGCGCTTAGGAGAGTATGAGTCATATTGGTCGGGAGATCGAGATTTCTGACGAGCATATTTGTCCACATCGGCAGTTCTTGGAGCTGATGAGGAAAGAGCGAGGGGAATTGTGAGGAGAAAAAAAAAACAAATGGGATGAGAAAAACCAAGAGTGCTATTAGGCATGCAGGTTAATTCAGCACCTGTAAGGAGAGGGATGGTCAAGGCACAAAGGTCATGCTTTAGATGTTGGTGTTAGATGCTCCCAAAATGTCCTGAACCGGAAAGTTAGTATGTTCTTTGAGGAAAATAGATACATTTGTAACAAAACGAAATAATTAATGATTTATGCTATTTATATTTATTTATGCTGTAAATTAATTATTGCAACAAAAAAACCTACACATTAAACATACTTTAAGGAAAACAAGAACATAACTTGAGTTGGAAAAACACCTCCATGAAAACCAGTCTGTTGGGAGTTGGCATGTTACAAAACAAACGAGTGGAAATGAACAAAGCTCAGGCTAGTCAGCTCTGACAAGAGTCATGGCAAAGGAATTCCTGTTATCTGACAGGCTGAATAAATCCAATCCATTTTGCCATGAAAAAAAAAAAAAAAAAAAAAAAAAAAAAAAACTGGTGGAACAGAATTGGTCTGTGCCAACAACAAACTGGTCTGTAAATCATTGGGATTCACTGAGATTAGACAAATATAGTGAGGAGCCCCTTATTTTCCGTGAGACTCAGGGAGGTGGAGAGCCTGATGAGAAACCACATCACAGTAGAGCAAATATGCAAGATACGGTTCAGTCAGAAGGTATTTACATCCATTAAAGTCTGGACTAGGGATGTCACGGTTACTGGTGTAGTGGTAAACCCTGGTAAAAATGTTAAAGTGATAATGTGTGTAGTTTTTGCAGTACAGTTTTGAAAATAGCCATTAAAATATTATGTAATAATAAATACGTAAAGCACATTAATTACAAAATATTGGCGATATTGTAAAATATGACTTATAAATCAGTTTTAAAATACATAGGCGCGGCTCCTCTTTTCAGGAGAAAGCCATATTAGATGACGTCTTTACTTCTACAAGAGCCCGGACGGACAAAGCGCACGGAACACGCCCGCTATTAAAACATTGATTTCCTCTCAAAATGCAAAAAAGTTTCGCCATAAATACATTTTTACCTCTTCGCTATTTCCAAACGATGAAAGAGAGACCGATGTGCTCGTCATGTTGCTGCAAATAGATGATTCTCAGGGAATTGAGCGTTTGAAAACAGCATTAGCTGGACCTCCGTTGTTGAGTTTCTTACTCGAATACACAGATACCGCATGTTTGTGATAATTTAGGTATGCTGATTAGCGCATCCGCAGTGTAGGCACGGTGAGCCTTACCAGCCACAGTCTCATCAAGCGCAGTTTGTAGTTTACAACCAAAACTTTCTCTGAAATGATGGCAGAAGGAGGAGACGGCAGCGCTCAGGACATTTATCAGCCGTCAAAGAAGAAAAAAGTCGGAAGTATGAGCATATTTTGGGTATTTGAAGAATCCCGAGGGACAGTTGATAGAAGACAGCTATGAATGTAGAGTTGTGGTTGATGTTTTTTTCCAGGAAAAAAAAAAGCCTGCGAGAGGCAGCAACACATCAAACCTCATGACGCATCTGTGTGAACATCAACCACAACTCTACATTTATTGCAAGATACGTTAACATTAGCATTTTAGCTGAAATGCGTGATGTGAGAACTTTGGGTTGAGGGAGAATGGAACAAGTCACCCTATAGTGCAGCTGCAGCGCCCACTGCTCGCATATAAGCCATGTTGCATGACACTAGGCATTACGCAATTCCCAGGGGCAGATAAGAACTGGTCACTAATGCAGTAGATTGACCCTCGGCGCATTATGATGCATTTAACAATGATTACTGCCTGATGACGTCTTAAATCTGCAAAGCTCACTAGAAGGACACAGACGATATTTTACTGATATAAAGGGTTTATTTAGTTGTCGGAAAACATTATAACACGCTTCTGCCGCAATAGTTAGCACATGTAATACCCTCAAAACTATCAACAACACATATCATGAAATATTGGAATAATTTTCAATATACCTTGAACTTCTTATAATATTCCCTGTAAGAATGAATTTTTAGCTAATCGTTTTATTTTAATTTAGCAACAAAAAAAAAAGGTATAGGCAATATCAATGTATATTGATGTGAACAGTATAATAATGATTTGCATGCTCAACACTTGTTCCTTTACTTTGATATGAAAAGTTGTAATTTTGATAAGGCTTTGTCTGCTTTATTTTTAATATAATAAAAGCTGTTACACTTTTCAAAATTATTTCAGTCTGTGTAGGACTATCAAGGCTCTCTAAACATATTCAACACCCTTAAAAATACATTTCTCAATCATACAGAAAGCTGTGATAATTTTGGTCACATTAACCGTGAGGCTAAATTTTCACAGTGACAACCCTAATCTGGACTTTTAACTAGGCCACTGCAAAATCTCAATTTTGCTGATTTTTTGAGCCATTCAGAAACAGACTTGTTCGTGTGTTTTTACTTTTCTGCCACTCGAGCTCATCTAAGCTTAAAGGTCCCATATTATGCAAAATGCACTTTTTCATGTTTTTCACACATAATTATAAGTTACCGGTGTCTGTGGAGAGCCCCTGAAGTGTGTGCAAGTCTGTGCTCTCAGTATCTCTCAGTATCTCTCCTTCCCTGCATTTCTGTGAAAGAGCCTCCCACAAGCTGTTTCTATTTGGGTCCTCTACATACGTATGTAGAGGACCTGGCCCATCCCACTAGGCCGTCCCACTTTCACCTGTGAAGATAAGCCCTCCTCTAAGCTACTACCGTCTGCCACATTGAGCAACACGCCACCGACAATGCCCAGTGGGAAAGGACGACACGCCAGCTGCTCTGTTGCAAGCTGCAACAGCCAAGACAAAAGTCTTTTTGCAGTTCCAACACAAGAAGATGTGAGGACCCAGTTGATATCTTTTATTTTTGAGGGAAACTCTCCTGGAACGGTCCCGAAAATACTACATGTATGTGCTAAGCATTTTACACCGGAGTCTTTCAGTAACCTGTTTCAGTTCCAGTCAGGCTTTGCCACTAAACTGTGGCTGAATGTTGGAGCCATACCAACTCTCCGTGAGCCGCCTTCAACATCAGAGGAGGTAAGATGTCATGTTTTACCATGTTTAATCAATGTGAGTGATGTGTTGGCAATATAGACCGAGCGTTAGCTGTGTAGCTGTTAGCTGTGTAGCTGTAGCTCTTAGCTGTGTAAGGTTAGTTGTGTAGCTGTAGCGATTAGCTGTGTAACGTCAGCTGTAGCTGTTAGCCGTGCAACGTTAGCTGTAGCTTTTAGTTGTGTAAGGTTAGCTGTGTAGCTGTAGCGATTAGCTGTGTAACGTCAGCTGTAGCTGTTAGCTATGTAGCTGTGTGTGAAACGAAACTTTCTGTCTCATTATACCACTGACGCGTAGTATAGAACGGTCACAGCAGCTGTTGCCTTTTTACATGAATGCTGTTACTATTGGGCATTAGTGAAAAGGCTTTTAATGTTTATATGTTGACGTTAGATTTGCTCCTGAGAACGGAGGAGGAGCGGTGGGTGTTGCGGGGGTTTTGACGGAGAGACTAGACTACATTAGCGGCTGGTCCGCACACTTGACTGCGTTGTCATGGTTGCGGGTTGGTGGGGGCACGGCCTTCGGGAGGGAGGGGGCGTGGAAAGCAGCAGCTCATTGCATTAAAGCCACAGTGCAACCAAAACAGCTTGTCCAGAATCAGGAGGTTTCAGATACATGCTGTATGCCTAATCTGAGAGGAATTTTCCTGCACACACGGCAAATATATACTCTGGGGGCCTCATTGAAATATTATTTTTTTCTAAATGTAGCATAATATGGGACCTTTAAGGTCACAGATGAGTTGACATTATCCTTCATGATGTTTTGGTAGAGAGCAGAATCCATGGCTTAATTAATTAGATGCAAATCAACCAGCAACCCATACCCAGACAATCACTCTACCACCAGATGGTTTGACTGCCAGCACAATATTTGTTTTCTGAAATGCTGTGGAAATTTTTCTGCACACATAACAGGATCAAATGATCATACAGTTCCACTTTTAATACATCAGTTGACTGAATATCTTACTGGAATTATTCTTTTTTTGGTTAATGTTAGATGGGCCTTGGTTTTCTTTTTGAACTCTCATATTAACAGTCTCTTAACGTTGATTAATGTCCTTAACTGAGCACAGTGAGGCCTATAGAGCTTCAAGATGTTGTTCTAAGGTCCTTTGCCACCTGAATGGGTCGTACATTTGCTCTTGGAGTAATTTTGGAAGCACAAACAATCCTGGGAAAGTTCTTCACAATTTCATGTTTTCTCCAGTTGTGCATTGTAGCTCTCTCTGAGGTTCAACCGACTCCCAAGGCCCGAGTAATTTATCTGTAGCCCTTTTCTGAAACAATAGAGCTCAATCACTTGTCGTCCATTTCCCGGTGGTTTAGTTATTTGGTTCTACAACTCTGTCAGAAATCTAAACTAAAAAATGTAGTTATTCACAGTTACTTCATGATTTAAAAAGCTGGTAAAATACTTTGTCACATTGGATTAGGTTGGTTTGTAAAGATTATACCTGAATAAATGAATTCCTCAACAGAAAACTACTTTCTACACTTACTCAGATTATCTTCTGATATCAAAGTGTTTGAAGATTTTAAATGCTCAAGTGTAACACAAAAGCAAAAATAAAAAACATGCAAGTGGGGAATACTTTTTAACAGCACTGTACAAAAAGGAATGCAACTAAAATCTAACACGCTCTAACACTGCTAAGGTCAATAACTATTCATATACCAACACGGCTATGATGTTGTAACCTGCATGTTGCTTGGTGACGTCTTTCCCACATAAATTGAGATACAGAGTAAACAAAAGAGCAGCATTAGCCTCCAGCAAGATCACACTTTAACTGCTATGTGCACACACAAACCCATCAGGGAGTTTAAAACGCGAGTAGTTATGTAACTCACAAGGCTGATTGGCAAACGTAGGGCTGCTGACATTGCCGCAAACATTAGTGTGAGAGCATTTAAGAGTAGTGGAACCACTGCTAGGAGCTCAGACAGCAAGATGGATTCAAATGACAAGGACAGAGAGGGGCAGAAAGGCTGCAGACACTTGCCCAGTCCTGTTTGTGTCAACAGAGAGGCCAGTGTCTTTGTCAACGTAAAGCTGTAAGCACTCAACAGCCGCCTTGTTGAGAAGTGAAACTCAGTCCAACATCTCTGGAAACCTGTGGATCAACACACTTTTCAATGAAATAGAGAATGAACTAAATGGCACACTTTGTGTAATAAAACAAAACACTCACAATGGTTTACATCTTCCTATAGAAAAATCTTAAATGTTTTGCTAGGGTAATGTCTGAGTCAATTTAACACTTTAGATTCGGCAGGATGAGGCGACTCTAAACGAGGGGAAAGAAAGAAACCGCACCCAAAGTCACACCCTGGATTGAAAAACTGCAGTGCAGTGCTCAGACCTCGACACAGCATTCCTAAGCTCCAACAAAAATCTTTCAGGGAAAATAAAATAAAAATGGAAATAGTTATTTTCCACAAAGAAATCTCTGTTCAGAATACTGGAAAAGACGTTCATTAAAAGGGATATTCCACACCCATGTGAAATTTAGTTGCCATAATCTCCAGAGTTAGAAATGTGAGAAAAACATTTTCTGACCAGCCCAGTCATTCTGCTGTCCTTATGCTTTATCTTAACATAAATGATGTAAGTGAATGGTAACAGCTATCATTTCACATGTAAAAGTGATTAAATTATTAGATAATGATTCATATTATTCCCGTTTATCTCAATAATCCTATTGACAGCAAATTAAAATAATTAACACTGAGAGACAATAATAAAACTAAGGAATTACAGGAGCAGATCTAGACTTGGGACTACATTACGACAAAGCTTTGCCATATACTGCAGCCTCAAGGACAAGCCACCTATTTCTGTACACCAATGCATCAGCTGCACCGAGTTATTACTGCCGTAGTTTGAGTAGTTACAAGTGTAATGCAAGAAAATGGTTATCGCTGGTGTAGCAAAGGGTCGAAAAAACGAGCCGAACACATACAGCAACACAATGTTTCACGAAATCCCACCTAATAAGGACAGAGGGAGACAATGGCTTGCTGCCCTGGAAATCCCTCCAACAACACCCATGGAGAAATTTAATATCTGGATTGCAATGAGCATTTCATAACGGAGTACTGTGAGGAAAAAATGCAATATTCTCCCTGAAAGATGGCACTGCATCTGAAGAATACACTACTGAAGGAAGTGCATCATCAATGGCTGTAAGTAATGTTCTAATTCCTTGGATTTTGCTGGGCTATAACGAATTCTTATAACTGTGACGTCTGGCTGACACATCTCCAGGTTTTCTGTGTAACATTTACAACATTTCACCTTAATGACTAAACGGCGAGTTTTGTCAAGTAAATCACTTTTGTGGATTTTGAAAGCACTGCGTTATGTCCTGGTGCCTTGCAGCGGCAGGTTACATTGGTGGTTCGTCGTAATGTAGTACCAAGTCTAAATCAGCTCTTGTAATTCCTTTCTGTTAACTATCATTTTCATTTGCAATCGATATTATTATTGAGGTGACGAGGAATAAATAATATCAATAATTAAGTAATTTTCACCACTTTTTCACACAAAATGCAAGCTGTTAAAATTGAGTTACATTGTTTATGCTAAGCTAAAGCAAACTTTCAGGTTAGGAGAATGACTAGGCTGGCTCTTCTTTCCCTTTCACCTTTTCCCTTCGGTTGTCGCCACAGCAAATCATCTGTCTTCATTTAATCCTATCCTCTGCATCCTCTGATCTCACACCAAATAACATTTCGTCCTTCACCACATCCATAAATCTCATTTTTGGTCTTCCTCTCTGCCTCCTGCCTGGTGGCTCCATCGTCAGTATCCTCCCAATATAATTGTAGTCTCTCCTTTGAACATGCCCAAACAGTCTCAGTCTCCTCCCTGGCTTTATCCCCAACACATCTAACATGAGCTGTCCCTCTGATCTACTGATTCCCGATCATTTCAATTCTTGTCACTCCCACAGAGAATCTCAACATCTTGAGTTCTGCTTCCTGTCTTTTCCTAATTGGTACCGTCTCTAGAACGTACATCGCTGGTCTCACTATTATCTTGTACACCTTTCACTTCTTTCTGGCTGAAACCCTTTTATCACACCTGACACTTTTCGCCACCCATTCCAACCAGCTTCTTTAACTCTTTTCCACACTCTCAATTACTGTGGACCGTTGACTAAGCATTTAAAGTCCTCTACTTTTGTCACTTCTACTCCCTGTAACTTCACCGTTCCACTTGTGTCTTTCTCAATTACTCACATGTATTCTGTCTTGCTGCAACTACTCTTCATTCCTCTCTTTTCCAGTTCATACCTCCATCTCTCTAGCATTTCCTCCACCTCCGCCCTGCTCTCACTGCAGATCACGTGGTCTGGAAACATCATAGTCCATGGAGACTCCTGTCTAACATCATCCGTCAGCCTTTCCATCATCAAAGCAAACAAGAAAGGACTCAAAGCCGATCCTTGATGACGTCCCACCTCCACCTTGAATTCCTCTGTCAGTCTTACGGCACACCTCACTGCTGTCTCACAGCTCTCATACATGTCCTGCACCACTAACATACTTCTCTGTCACTCCAGACTGCCTCATGCAAAACCACAGCTCTTCTCTTGGTACCCTGTCATTCGCTTTCTCTAAATCTACAAAGACACTAGGCAGCTCTCTCTGACCTTCTCTGTACTTCTCATCAGCATGTTTAAAGCAAAAACTGCATCTGTAGTACTCTTTCTGGGCATGAAACCGTACTGTTGGTCACAAATGCCGTTCTCTGACCGAGGCCTAGCTTCCACCACTCTTTCCCACAGCTTCATTGTATGACTGGGCTGATTACAAAATTATTCTTCTCACTTATCTAACTCTGGGAAAGGTGGTAACTAACTAAATTTCACTTAGGGGTGGAATATCCCTTTAAAATCTGTCAGGGGGAGGGACTTACAATGCACTGAAAGGAAGATTATGCTTTTTTGCATTCAAAAATTATAGAGCTACAATAAGATGAATCATATAGTGGTAAGGGGGCTATGTTGATAAACAAAAACAGACAAAATGCTCGCCAACATATTATGAAAATGTGGCTAAAAGCTAATATTTGTGTTTGTTTATGTTAAATTACCAAAGGTTAGAGGATTTTTTATATGATTGTTTACCAATTTATAAATAGACATAATGCACATTAAAGATGTAAGTTACATCAGCGACTGCTTTGTTCTCCCACAAGCCCTAATTAGGTGCTTATGAATAAAATCCCAAATCTTTGCCTCGAGTCAGCAGCAGCAATCTCAAGGAGTCTGATGCATCAAAAGCCAATCCTCACACATTTACAGCATGGGAAAGAAACAGTCCGCTTAAAAGAAGAATAAAAAACATCTTTTCCCATGTTGTCCTACATGAAAGCATACAGACATTAAAAGGAAATAGCAAGACATCAATATGAGCTTTGGTGCTCTCCCTACCTCCATGATCCTCAAAGTAATCCTCCTCATAGTTTGCTTCCATCTGTTTCTTTCTCCTCCTTTCCTCTTTCATCTCCTTCTCCTGCAGCTTACGAGCGATGGCCTGCAACAAACAAATAAATCAGACCAAAGCAAACCATAAAACTGGCTGATATGAATGTATCAGTGTATGTGGACCAATCATCCCTTGATATTCTAGAAATATCAAAATGTGGAGCAGCATGTCTAACAATCTTACAGATTTACACACAATTTGAACCGTTTCTGACAAATGTTTATGTGGTTATCTTTTAAACTGTGAGTGCACGTGTTCCTTACTGCATCCTTCTCTTCCTGTTGTCGTTGCTGCTCAGCCTGTCGGACCAGTTCTTCCTGTATCTCCTGTGCGATCTCGACGTCCTGTCGCTCACTGCGATTCCCACATATTTGTAAGTAAAAACATGAGAAAAGTTAGGATAGTAGAGAGACTGTTGTGGTAACTTCAGGTCTTTCTGGTAATAAAAAAACTAAAATCCAAATACATATATATTCCACCCACAGGAAACAGTAACAATTTTTATACAGGTCTGTGTTTTATTTTTAAAATGAAAGCTTGGTGTATAAATGAGATAAAGAATTTATATAAATATTGAGTTACCAAGCATTGAATGCGTCTGAATATTATTTAAATAGTTTAAAGCGTTCTTTTAATCCATGGAGGACTGTGGCTCTGTGGTTAGGAGTAGTTGCCTTACAATCAGTGGGCCATAGGTAGAATAACAGCTTCCTTCTGTCACATGTCGATGTGCCACTGGGCAAGGCACCCCCAGTTGCCTACTTAGCTCTGAATCCGTGTATGAATTTATGAGTGTTGGTGAGTGCGAATCGGTCAATGTAGTTCCAGAGTAGAGCGCTTTGAGTTGTTAGTATGATTGGAAAAAGGCTATATACGTCCAGTCCATTTACAATTTAGCAGACGTTCAGCACCACAGATGTTCTAACCTGCGCTGCACCTGTAGAATCTGAGTGTTGACAGCTCAGAAGGATTGGGGGGGGGGGGGGGGGGGGGGGGGGTGAGCACCCACCCGTTGTCAGTGTTTTTGGTGCGTTTGTGCATGCATGTTTGGAGCCCTGTGAGTGGGAGTGGATGATGTGGCACTGGCAAATGCCGCAAAGATGACATTGAGCCAGCAGCAGTAAACAGCACGATGGAGGATCTGGCTTCTCTCTGTGATTCAACCGTTCTACTAGAACAGTCCATGGAGGTCTAAAACAGCACTTCATACACAATTCGGCAATGTCACAATCACTGCACAAATTGAAGTGTTGCGGAAAGAACTTCAAAGTATGTTTTAAACCTCTGACAGCAGACATTATCATCATAAAAGAATAGTCAAGAAATCTAATTACTAAAGACTGTAGCATTAAACACAAGAGTCAGGCATTTTCACACTTCTGACAAGTGCCAGACTCACAACTGAACACACACCAGTAAACGCATTTAGGTTACTGAAAATGAGTCAGTAGGTATTATCAGGGCTATAGTGTGACCCCACCTTCCTGTCTCAGCACCAATCTGGTGTAGTTGCAACAAACACAGAAGAAAGCCCAGTTTTAATTATTAAACAAACATTAAATGTGGTCAGTTTTACAGAGTTTTGGAGCAACTGGGATCAATTTTACAACCCAGATTTAGATTGCAGCAACTTAGATCTTACAATAACGGATAAAACATGTTTTAATAAAACAACAATCTGGACTGGAGAGAAAACTGCTGCTAGTTTATAAAGAGAGTTGTTCAGAGACGAAACTAATTTAAAATGAAACTAATGCAAAAATTTAAATTGCTTGTTTTAAGGATTTCATGCGTAAAACATGAACACACATTTTCTTCACTGTTTGCAGACAAAGGCATAATTGACAACCAAACTGTACAAAAAAAAACTGTAAACGGTGCAAGACACTAATTTTCCAGAAGCTCATATAGATCCAATCCATTTAAAAGCCTTCATCTGTCATGATTAAGGCCCGAGCCTCTTTCACAATAAATACAACCCCCTTTCTCTGGAGTTGTCTTTTCCATTTGTCAGTGTCTCTCTATCAGTTTAACAGACCGACAGACGGAATCCTCCAATCACAGAATACATTAGGTTGTAACATTTGTGCTCATTCCATCTTTACTACTACGTGTGGAATATTTGCCTTTTTATTAGCACCATCCTTGTCTTTCAAAACCTAGATATCTGATAGTTTTATAAAACAGAAGGCAGAGATTATGTGTGTTTCTAAGGAAGTTTGTGAGGAAGTGAAAATGTGAAAAAAGTACTAATTATATGAAACAATTTGCTTGTCTACTGAGAGGACGAAAACCAGAAAAATGTATAGATGATGATTGATTCACTGCGTAGTAGTATAAGCTTAAGTCATATACAGTGGGGGCAAAAAAAGTATTGAGCAACCAATAGTGCAAGTTTTCCGCTTAAAAAGATCAGAGGCATGTAATTTTCATCATGGGTATACCTCAACTTTGAGAGACAAAATGAGATAAAAAAAATCCAGAAAGTCACATTGTCTGATTGTTAAAGGGTTTATTTGCAAATTATGGTGGGAAATAAGTATTTGGTCAATAACAAAAGTTCATTTCAGTACTTTTTTATATACCCTTTGATGGCAATGACAGAAGTTTTCTGTTTCTCTTCACAAGTTTTTCCACACACAGTTGCTGGTATTTTGGCCCATTCCTCCATGCAGATTTCCTCCAGAGCAGGGATGTTTTTGGGACTGTCGCTGAGCTACATGGACTTTTAATTCCCTCCCAACATTTTCTATGGGGTTGAAATCTGGAGAGTGGCTAGGCCACTCCAGGACCATGAAATGCCTCTTAGTTACCCGGGCGGGGTTTTTGGGATTACTGTCATGCTGAAAGCCCCAGCCATGTTTCATCTTCAATGCCCTCGCTGAGGGAAGGAGGTTTTCACTCAAAATGCCACGATACATGGCCCCAATCATTCCTTCCTTTACAAGAATCACTCATCCTGGTCAGTCCTGGAGTTGCGCCAAGTTGTGAGTAGCCTCGGGTAAAAAGGTACTAGTGGAGAAAGACCTTTACAGAAGAAGTTAAAGGTCTGCGTGGGCCAGAAATCCTGCTGCTTGTTTGTGGGTTGACCTTATACTTATTTTTCACAGTAATTTGCAAATAAATTCTTTTTACAAAATCAGACCATGTGACTTTCTGATTTTTGTTTCTGATTTTGTCTCTCAAAGTTGAGGTGTACCTATGGTGATAATTACAGGCCTCTATTACTTTTGAGTGGGAGAACTTGCACAATTGGAGGTTGACTAAATACTTTTTTTGGCCCACTAATAGACATTTTTTATGACAGTATTACAGATATAACCGTGACAAATTCACAATGGGGTTTTTCCCTTATCACCCTAAAAATGCTATTGATAAAACAAATTCATTGTAAAAAAAATAATCAGGGTAAGCTACGAACATAAAAAACAGGTTACAGATTTTTTTTTAAAACATTGCTTTTGCAGCTCCATCCGAAGATACCCACATGTCAATGTTTTGTTTCTGGCTCTGAATTTTGGCTCTCTCATCTTCCTCCTCTTGCAGCTTCTTGGCCACCTGCAGGTCCTTCTGCACCAGGCGGTTCTTATGGACGTTTGAAGCCAAGTGGCTTTCGACTGCAGACACAAAAAGATAAGGATTGCTCTTAAGAGAACTGTGTACACACAAAGTTACAATTCTTTATGTTTTTCCCTATCTGAAGAGCTTAAGACTATCTGCATAAGACAAGATAAACTTTACGGGCCACAGACGTTTCAGTTTCATTTAAGGGAAAGAGCGCACCCCAATTCCCTGAGAAATTAAGGCTTGCAGCTGAGGCGTCTCTCCAAGGTTGTACGATGGCACATAAATCCTGCTTTACTGACGCACTTGCTACACTTTGCGGGGTTGGAGAGCATCAGTCACTCGCTCGGCTCTGTTTCACCCAGTTATTGATCTGCTGCCAGCCTTGAGCAAAATGGACCAAATCCCATTTGGAGGTTTAAGAGTGAGAAGCTCCTACAAGTTTTTTTTCTTCTTTTTGAAACAGGAAACCGAGTCATAGCTGTGCCAAAGTGATGAAGGGTCAAAGGGCTAACATTGATTTTTTTTTTCCTTCTTCTTTTGAGACGTTTTGATTAATTGAACCCTTATGGAAAATGTTTAAGGGATAGTTGATGTCACAACCTTAAATAAGAGTGACGTTTATATATTGCTCTGTTTGCCTTTGATTCATCTTTTGAAGGGATGAAAATATACAGCAAACTTTACTTTGAACAGACTCACTTGAATCTGAGAAAAGAGTTAACACTCGAGCTAACTTTTAATGAAGAAAACTAATTCCAAACTCTGATGCAGCCATGAAGAAATTATTTCCATCTGCGAGCAAAATGCTTAAGTGTATAAACAACATTTGAAATCAAAATAAAAGGCAGATGTTACGCCTGAACATCCTACATAGAATTTGCCTAGGAGCTATTTTGTTACAACCATCTGTTGGGGGAAAAAAAATAAAAGGATAATGAACATTTGAAGAACTAGCATGCTAGATTAGCCAGCCTTCATCTATGGGATCTGCAGAGTTACAGGTGAAATGAAACTGTATTCTGTTCAAATCAGATAAGCTGCAGTAAAGCACAATGAGGACAAGCTGCTGATCACCATTCAAAGGCTAAATGAAAAAGTTATCCGATCCAACAAAGTCTCAGCTCACATCTGTCCAATTTGGCTGGATTTAGTTCATAATTAAGTTTTTATAGTGAAAGAAAAAGACCATTTAGACTGTTTAGAGTGTTTTTCACTTTAAATCACAGAAATGAAAAACACTGTTGTATCCAAACTTAATTCTAACTCGTTTTCTGAAAAAAACATGGAGACTTTATCTTTTCTGTCAGTAAGCAATGCTAACGAGAGAGGTAATGCTAACAGAGTTTTTGTATTTTTGTCCTTAATTTACAAACTATTCTAAATACTTAAATTCTGTTTGTTATACTTTTCTACTTGTGTCAATCAGATGCTATTGCAAATGAATATCCCCTTTATGGAACAATAAAGGACTCTTCTATTCTATTCTAAAGCTGCGGTCCAAACTCTTAGTCCTCAAGGCACATTGTCCTGCATGTTTTAGATGGCCATCTGTTTCAGCACACCTGATTCAGAGTATTCCAGTTCACCAAAAGCCTGTCAATCAACCATCAAATGAAATCAGGTGTGCTGAAGCAGGGACACACCTAAAACAAGCAGGGCAGTGTGCCCCGATGACCAGAGTTGCAATAATACATGAAGATGTTCTTTAAATTTATTTGGTCTCTGAGGAGACAGATTAAATCCAGGAAAAAAAAAACTCAAGATACAACCATTACTGATGGATGAATACACGAGATTACTGCACAAAATCTAACAGGAGGGCAAGAAACAAAGGAGTTTCCTTTTAAAGAGCATTTTTGAACAATGTAAAAAGTATGCAGCTTCCTATTCACATATTAATTCATAAAAGTACCAAAAACGGAGCTAATGGGGCATACAGGGGCTAACACCTCCACAGAGATAACAATGTGGTAGATTCAAACCAGGCCTTCTTCGTTCTTTCGGATAATATAACGGTCCAAAGCAGCCACAAGAACTCGGCATCATTCACCTAGTTAACTGTGCAGGAGAAGCTAATTGTATGTTGGTTTAATGGGGGGCCATGTCAACAGAGGCTGCAGTGTACCCTCACATTTATTCTTAAAAAGGAGCAAGATCAAGAAACATGGTGGACTCTGCACATGTTTATTTAGGTTAAATTTCAGAGATGAAGAACATAGTTTGATAAATAAAAAAAAAACTGCTTTTGAAGAAACCAAGACAGGTGACGGCTCCTATCGGATTTACTTGCAAGAGGAGAAATAAAATTTTTTTGTTGAAAATTAGAGGAAAATGAACTTATATTATTCTTCTGATATTTGAGATACTCATTGCTGAGTAAAAAAAAAAGTGGCATTTTTTTTTTATATATATATATTTTTAACACACTTGGCAATGAGCTCAACACAGCATGCAGTCAGAGCCTCATAAAAACCAAATGTTGCACTAAAAATAAAAAGCCGTCCATTAGAAAAGCTCCACTTGACCAATTACATGAAGCCATGCAGCTCTTGAACAGCGAAATGGCTTTTCTATTAAATGTTAAGGCTAAAAGTAGCAACCCTAATGGTAGTATCAGTTTTTGGGTTTATGAGGATCATCAGTTGGGGTCATTATAACAGGATCATAAATAATGTGAAATTGTCCATCTCTACTGAGGACACCTCTAGTTGAAATATGCAGCAGTTAGGCACCTTATGAGCTCAGCAAATGGGGATTCAGAGACGGAAATAAAACATGTCTGAATTGTGATTCCTTACTTTCTTGTTCCTGGAGGTTGTAGGCCAGGGAGTGGTCTTCAAGCACAGCAAAGTCTTTGCAAACTGAGCAGAGGGGAAAAAAACAGAATAAAAAAAAACAAAGTCTATTATAATCTGTTTACTCTGTGAAATATCAGAATTTAAGATACATTTTAATGACAAAATGATTGAACATTTAGAGAGAGGTAAAATCTGAGGCATGTTTCATTTTACAGTTGGGCAATCACAGTTTCACATCCTTACAGTGACATCCTGTTGATTTATAAATACTCTTGATATCATCACCTCCACCGAGGAGGTTATGTTTTTGCGAGATTTGTTTGTTTGTTAGCAACATATCACAAAAATCTATGGGTGGATTTTGATTAACTTCTCAGGAAATGTCTGCAATGGAACCAGGAACAACTGATTAGAACTGAGGGGTGACGTGAAAACTGCCATTACTGAAAATGGTATTTTCATGAATAACTACTGAACTTATAACTATATCAATGTGAATCCAGCTGCTAAAGGTATGTTTTCATGGTCAAGGAATCTAAAAGAGTTCTAATTGCTGGTTTGTATATTATATATATATATATATATATATATATATATATATATATAATTATTATATTATAATAATTCCCTAACCCTGATATTATTGCATTGGTTAATATATTCGTGAAACAAAAATAATGGCAGTTTTTACTTTTAGTTTTGATGCAGTTAATGAATTTTGGTTATTGACCTGACGTTCATAGATCAGAGCCAATAGAGGGAAAATTAACAGAATTTCTGTGCTCTGGCTGATCGACTGGTGCATCTGAAGTTTTGTTCTGAGGTTTAACCTAAAGTATGAACAGAGATGGAAAACCAAATTATAAAAAGGGCTGTCATGTTTAGAGTGTAAAGGAAATGAAACCATAAAACAGGAACCACTATTTGCACTTAGACTAAAGAAGACCTGAAAATATTAGTTAACTTTGTGTCTGTCTTCCCTCATCATTTTAGGGGTTTATGGTAAAATAAAACAAAAAAAGTTTTGTTATAGAGAAGCAGCTGTTTAATAACTATAAACTCTTCTAAAGCTTCAAGTATAACAAATTAATTAATCAAAACACAGAAAATATATGACAAAGGGTTAAATGATTTTAAATTATTTAGCATAATTTGAGAGGAAGTCCCAAAACAAAAATACTACAGCACCAACCTAATGGCATCTAATGTGACAATAATGACTGATGATTTTCCATAGAATGCAAACCTACAACAATTCTTTCATTTCTAGTTTCGGTATAACTGAAGGTACCAATGTGGTTTAAACAATCCTCCAGAAAACAAATCTGGTTGCAGGAAGGGGGTGCTTTCCATGCAGAAAACACCCAGCAGTCCCACACATCCATCTGAAGCATTCTGAAGTGAGGCCAACATGAGTCATCTTAAAGTGCAGCGAGTAAAACAGGGAACTTAAACCAAAGTCATCTAACAGTTGATGTAGGCTTATGTTTAAAAACTAAACATCAAATGCCAGCACAGAATTTAGGAATGGTGTCATGCAACAGGGGGTAGCACTCAACTCTGCATCTCTCTTTTGTGAAAATTATTAAAATAAGCCAAGCCAGTTCTGTCCTGTCCTGCAGGAAAACAATATATACATCAGGCGAGAATCTGTGGTATTAGATAGGTAAACGCTGACTAACATCCTGAAAAGACGAGGCCATGAACTCCACAAATCCTCAATCTGACTCCAGCCAGTTTAGAATTTAATTAACAGAGCATAGCCATATGCTTAATCCTCTTAACAGAGAAACCCTAGATGCTTTGTTGCACGTTTGTCTTCAACTTAACTGCAATTGTAAGACTAAATTAGGGTTTGTGTGACAGCTGCAAAGAGCATCTGCTGATGGCAGAAGTATTAAGGTTTCAAACTGAGGTCAAGACTAATTCAAACACAGGGTTGGAAACCAGAGGAGCACAATCATTTAGAAAGACAATTGGTAAACAAATGCTTGCAATGTGGCGGATTAGTTGGACACCTTAAAAAAATCTTCTTTATCTTTTGTACTTCATACAAAGGGATTTTGATAGGAATACACTGGTTACAGTTCTAAAGTTATGCTTAGGTTTCAAACAGGTACGGTATTAAATTTCATACTTTTTTCATTGACACACTAAAAATGGTTAGTGACCTGGGGCCGTATTCACAAAGACTCTTATCTTAACTCGCGCTAAAAGGTCTTACGTAGGAGTTGTCGTCTAAGACCTATTAACACACGCACTAAGAGCTACTTTTACGTAGGACAAATCCATCCATCCATCCATCCATCTTCCTCCGCTTATCCGGGGTCGGGTCGCGGGGGCAGTAGCCTAAGCAAGGAGACCCAGACTTGCCTCTCCCCGGCCACTTGGGCCAGCTCCTCGGGAGGAATCCCGAGGCGTTCCCAGGCCAGCTGGGAGACATAATCTCTCCAACGGGTCCTGGGTCTTCCCCTGGGTCTCCTCCCGGTGGGACATGCCCGGAACACCTCACCAGGGAGGCGTCCAGGAGGCATCCTGACTAGATGCCCGAGCCACCTCAACTGGCTCCTCTCGATGTGGAGGAGCAGCGGCTCTACTCTGAGCTCCCTCCGGATGACCGAGCTTCTCACCCTATCTCTAAGGGAGAGCCCAGCCACCCTACGGAGGAAACTCATTTCAGCCGCCTGTATCCGTGATCTCGTTCTTTCGGTCACCACCCAGCGTTCGTGACCATAGATGAGGGTAGGAACGTAGATCGACCGGTAAATCGAGAGCTTCGCCTTTCGGCTCAGCTCTCTCTTCACCACGACAGACCGGTACAGCGCCCGCATGACTGCAGACGCCCTACCAATCCGTCCATCGATCTCCCGCTCCATTTTTCCCTCATTCGTGAACAAGACCCCCAGATACCTAAACTCCTCCACTTGAGGAAGGACCTCATCCCCAACCCGAAGAGAGCACCCTACCCTTTTCCGACTCAAGACCATGGTCTCGGATTTGGAGGTGCTGATCCTCATCCCAGCCGCTTCACACTCGGCTGCGAACCGCTCCAACGAGAGCTGTAGATCACGTTCAGACGAAGCCAACAAGACCACATCATCTGCGAAAAGCAGAGACCCGATCCTGAGGTCACCAAAACGGATCCCCTCAACACCTTGGCTGCACCTAGAAATCCTGTCCATAAACGTTATGAACAGGATCGGTGATAAAGGGCAACCTTGGCGGAGTCCAACTCTCACTGGAAACGAGTCCGACTTACTGCCGGCAATGCGAACCAGACTCTGACACCGGTCATATAGGGACCTAACAGCCCGTATCAGAGGGCCTGGTACCCCATACTCCCGGAGTACCCCCCACAGGACACCCCGAGGGACACGGTCGAACGCCTTCTCCAAGTCCACAAAGCACATGTAGACTGGTTGGGCGAACTCCCACGCACCCTCCAGGACCCTGCCGAGGGTGTAGAGCTGGTCCAGTGTTCCACGGCCAGGACGAAAACCGCATTGTTCCTCCTGGATCCGAGGTTCGACTATCCGTCGTACCCTCCTCTCCAGAACCCCTGAATAGACCTTACCAGGGAGGCTCAGAAGTGTGATCCCCCTGTAGTTGGAACACACTCTGTGGTCCCCCTTTTTAAAGAGGGGGACCACCACCCCGGTCTGCCAATCCAAGGGAACTGCCCCCGATGTCCACGCAATATTGCAGAGCCGCGTCAACCAACACAGCCCTACAACATCCAGAGCCTTGAGGAACTCCGGCCGAATCTCATCCACCCCCGGAGCCTTACCACCGAGGAGCTTTTTAACAACCTCGGCGACTTCAGCCCCAGAGATTGGAGAGTCCGTCCCAGAGTCCCCAGACTCTGCTTCCAAACAGGAAGGCGTGTCGGTGGGATTGAGGAGGTCTTCGAAGTATTCCATCCACCGACCCAAAACGTCCCGCGTTGAGGTCAGCAGCACACCGCCCCCACTGTAAACAGTGTTGGCGGCAGACCGCTTCCCCCCCCTGAGACGCCGGATGGTGGACCAGAATCGCTTCGAAGCCATACGGAAGTCGTTCTCCATGGTCTCTCCAAACTCCTCCCACGCCCGAGTTTTTGCCTCAGCGACCATCCGAGCCGCACTCCGCTTGGCCTGCCGGTACCTATCAGCTGCTTCCGGAGTCCCACAGGCCAAGAAGGCCCGATAGGACTCCTTCTTCAGCTTGACAGCATCCCTCACCGCCGGTGTCCACCAGCGGGTTCGAGGGTTGCCGCCACGACAGGCACCAACTACCTTGCGGCCACAACTACGGTCAGCCGCTTCGACAATGGAGGCACGGAACATGGCCCATTCGGACTCAATGTCCCCCGCCTCCCCCGGGACGTGTTTGAAGTCCTGTCGGAGGTGAGAGTTGAAACCCCTTCTGACAGGAGACTCCGCCAGACGTTCCCAGCAGACCCTCACAACACGTTTGGGCCTACCAGGTCTGTCCGGCGTCCTCCCCCACCACCGGAGCCAACTCACCACCAGGTAGTGGTCGGTGGATAGCTCCGCCCCTCTCTTCACCCGAGTGTCCAAAACATGCGGCCGCAGGTCAGATGAAACGACAACCAGGTCGATCATCGAGCCGCGGCCTAGGGTGTCCTGGTGCCAAGTGCACACATGAACACCCTTATGCTTGAACATGGTGTTCGTTATGGACAATCCATGACGAGCACAGAAGTCCAACAACAAAACACCGCTCGGGTTCAGATCGGGGGGGCCATACCGCCCAACCACGCCTCTCCAGGTCTCACTGTCATTGCCAACGTGAGCGTTGAAGTCTCCCAGGAGAATGAGGGAGTCTCCAGAAGGAGCACTCTCCAGCACCCCCTCCAAGGACTCCAAGAAGGGTGGGTAGTCTGATCTACTGTTCGGTGCATAAGCACAAACAATAGTCAGCACCCGTCCCCCCACCCGTAGGCGGAGGGAGGCTACCCTCTCACTCACCGGGGTAAACCCCAACGTACAGGCGCCGAGATGGGGGGCAACAAGTATGCCCACCCCAGCTCGGCGCCTCTCACCGGGAGCAACTCCAGAGTGGAAGAGAGTCCAACCCCTCTCGAGGAGACGGGTTCCAGAGCCAGAGCCATGCGTCGAGGCAAGGCCGACGATGTCCAGTCGGAACCTCTCAGCCTCGCACACCAGCTCCGGCTCCTTCCCCACCAGAGAGGTGACGTTCCACGTCCCAAGAGCCAGCTTCTGCAGCCGAGGATCGGACCGCCAAGGTCCCCGCCTTCGGCCACCGCCCGTCTTGCACGGCACCCGACCCCTATGGCCCCTCCCACAGGTGGTGAGCTCATGGGAAGGGGGGCCCATGTTTCCTCTTCGGGCTAAGCCCGGCCGGGCCCCATGGAAAAAGGCCCGGCCACCAGGCGCTCGCCAACGTGCCCCACCTCCAGGCCTGGCTCCAGAGTGGGGCCCCGGTGACCCGCGTCCGGGCGAGGGAACACTAGATCCATTTATTTGATTCATCATAGGGGTCGTCGGGCTGCGCTTTGTCTGATCCCTCACCTAGGACCAGTTTGCCATGGGTGACCCTACCAGGGGCATAAAGCCCCAGACAACATAGCTCCCAGGATCATTGGGACACTCAAATCCCTAAAACTAATTTAAGAGTGACGTCCCATTGCTATGGAAAACGTCATTTCCTATGCATGAGCAAATAGACGGACAGCAGTGTGATTGGTTGTTGAATGACACGTATGAAACCAAGAAAGGGAAAACTTCAATGTCAATAAAAGCGTAATTATGAACAGTGCAAATAGCAGAAATAATGCACAATGACATCTTTGTGTCGGCCACGAGACTTACACACAATAGCCTACTGTACTTACAGAAGGGGTGAAGTTTAAAAACCAAAAAACGTTAAATGCATCATATTACCCTGCCTAACGCCTCCTGATAGCTGGGATAATGGGTGGAAATTGGCAGAAACATAAATGCATCTCAACCAGCGGTGTCTCGAACGTCAGAAGACTGTGAGAAGAGATGGTATTCTCTACAGTCCCAGTGTTGGCTCGCCACTTATAAAAAGGATGCTGCTGCAACAGGTAGGCAATGTCCGTCAAATAGGGATCCGTACATACTGCATAAATTGGAAGACAGGCACGTTTTCCTCTTTGTGCACCCCCGGCATAGCTGTAATCGACATGAAATTGCCTTTAATTTTATGCAGTTGCTGGCTGTCTAATGGGAAACGGATGAATTGTTGGATAATGTGTGGTCGACAGAGCGCTTTAAGAGTTTGGTGGATTGATCGGCTGATAGATTGTTGTGATATACCGAAGTAGTCCGCGTTGCAAAGTTGCATTTTCCCTATGGCTAAATATCTTAGTTTCGCTAAACATTTAATTTCTGGACTGATCGGGTTGTTACGTTTAGTTGGAGACGTGATTGCATCCCGCACCACATCTGCAATTAACGATTTAGTCGGTATCGTTTGGTTCATTCCGAGTCACCCAGAGTGTCCAACACATTGCGTCTGGCTGCAGCCATTTTGAGAGTCTTTGTGAATAGGTCTTAGGGAGTTAGGAGTCCTATTGCCTTCTTTTAAGGACTCCCAGACTTAGGAGCTACTTTTAGGCCTAAAAGTGGTTGTGAATTACTTTTATCTTAAGAAACTAGGAGTCCTAAATTTAAGAGTGACACGCCCACATTTTTTAGGAGTTACTCCTAGTTAGGACCTACTTTTAGCCCTTAGATTCTTTGTGAATACGGCCCCAGATTTTTATCCAGCTCTGTGAAGCATCAAGTCAAAAAGCCTCGTCTCTGCATATCTTGTTTCTGTGCACTGCCAGCCAGCTGGATGAAGGCAAGCGACTCTGGCATAATGCCATAGCTGCCATGGTGTGAAAATTAAAGGTGTAACAAAACATCAATTGATGTTAACAGCAGCAATAAAACAATGGTGTGACATACCTTTAGCAGCAGTAGGAATAACTTGATTTGATGTTTCAAATACAATTAGAGTGTTTTCATATTTAATTCAATCAAAACTTGCTATTTTTACTCATGGTTCTTGTACCAGCCTGATCCCAAACTTTTTTAGCTGCTTTCTGCATATTTTCCCCTGCAGACATGACTCTCTCTGACCAGAATAACAAGCATGGTGCTGAGCAGCTACTTCACACTGGCAAGCATGGTAACACACACCCATACACCATCCATTTCTGTTTGAAAAGCACCATTGCTTTTTTCTACTTGGTATCAGTAACAATAGAAGGACCAAGCTACAGTTATATTTAATCAACGTGTTTTTTACAGCAGAGACAAACATTCGCAGCCAAAAAATAACAGGGTTATTCGGATCTGGCATAATAAAGCTCGTCCTTGGAGCTCTGGCTCAGCAACATACCTAAAGAATCAAGCAACAACTCCATGTGATCAGCCTCATGTCAGCTGACCAAAGAAACGCCACTATTTCTGGGCCATATTCATATTCACATTTAGGATTTTACCTTAGTCTAATGACAAAAAAGAGGATGCTGTAAATATTTTTCTTTTAATTATCTTAACAGGAGGGTTTTTTTAAAGAGGACACAAAAACCTGGCACGACACCTGCAGACTTGGCTAAGGATTGTGTTGAGTATTGTCTATATCTGCGTCTAGTATAATCAAGACTGCTTAGTATGCTAGCATCCATTAGTTCCCACTACTACCAAGGCATTTGCCATACAAACAAAGAACCACATTCACTACTTTTAAGTTATCTAATATAATGCCATCAAACTCGCTGGTTAGCTTCAAATTTATTTGGGAAACGTGTTATTGACATTACCCTCTCTCACTCCAGGTAGTTTATTCTGGTCGATGCTAACGTTACATTCATCCATGTCGTCACCGGTAACAAGTACAAAAAAAACGCTTTGGAAGGTTAACGGCAGTCTGGTGATTTATCGGCTTTGCTCGTAAACCCCGGATTGATGGTTCAGGTGGTGGACAGCTGTTTTGATTAGTTTCGGTCGCCACCCTCCGCCGATACGTAGCTGCTGAAGAGCTAGCGTGTCAGATTTCCGCCGAGCGTCCCTCCCTCCGTGCCTGACCGTGGAAGCTTCCGACAGCCAGACCAGCAAGCCAACGAGAGCTACTGAACATCCGGAGTGGGGTTTTCAAAATAAAAGCTGTTCTTGCAATAATGGCGCAACTTGTGTAAGCCAGGTTTTCATGATGTTGGCAAAGGTGGGGTGGGAGTTTTACCAAAACATTTTTTACTTTACTTAGTCAACATATTATATTTAAAATATCAAAGTAAAAAGAAGCCATCCAAGAAGTTACGTAACTAAGAGTAGAAAAGACATTGTAAAACTTACTGATCATAACATCTGATTTAATAATTTAAAATGGTGGAATCAGTTAAACCCATCCATCCATCTACCGCTTCTGGTATTTTAAATAACAAAGTAAAAATAATACAAATAACATAATGACAAAATAACAAATTCATGCAATAGACATTAAATGAAATCACAATGTCTTGGAAATATGTAATTACAATAGGTAGCACATATATACTAGAACGTGGTAATATATTTCCAGTGACAATATCTACTCTTTACTATGTGGCCCTACAGCCCTATTTTCTATCAGCAGATATATTGATCCAACAGCAGATAGAAAATGGCATTAAAACAATAGATGGAAGTCTCACTTTAACATAAACTGTGAGTGTGTCTGGATCTGGCAGTTTTGGGCAGAGCATAATTGTTCTTTATTCATTGAAGTTACTCGTATTGGGCATAGTAACTAGAATAAAAAAAAACACTCAAATGAACTTAAGTAATTATGTTCAACCTCTGGTTGTTAGTTTGATCGGTTTTTGTTTTTGCTCCAATATATGTTAGGGGCAATAACCAATGGCCTCCTGTACCAATGAAATATTATGTTAAAAATGTGGGATCCACTGACTAGTTAAAACAGGAAAATAGCAGATGAAAAGAAACTTTAAAAAAATATGAAATGTCCAGAAAACCTGCAAAACTATTGACTCATTAGATTAAATCACCAAATAACATTATTGTCATAAAGTTATTTTCATGTGGAGTGGACACATTCTGGAGATGGAAATCAACTACTAAGATGACAAACTTTTCAAACTGATACACTTGGTCAAACTGTGACACAAAATGAACACTAAGTGGTAAAAAAATATAAAATAAATCTTAACAGAAAATAAAAGAAAATAAACAAAAATAAATAAAAACAACAAAATTACTTAACAGAAAATAAATTAATAACTCCCAACAGCAGTGAATTGTTTTTCCCTTTTCACTGTCTCACAAAAACTGACACACTGTTCACCATATGCATACCATTCATTCAAGCTGGTTTCACTTGAGTCACACACTGATAAGCAAATGATGGGACATGTGGGAGTTCTGTCTCTCTCACAGGAAAAAAACTGACATTTTACGTGGGTGAGAACCAAGTTGCCCTCATTTATATTGCAGAACGAACATTTTCAGCAGATAAATACATAAATAACCACAAAAAAGACACAGTAAGAACTTGATAACTAAGAACGAGATAAAAAGATAACCCAGATAGACATGGAAAATGATACAAAAATCAAGAAGACAATATCAAATGGCTTATGAATGAGTTGCAGATCCATAGTGAGCCTGTCATTTTCAAAATGATGTCTTACCTTTTTGTTCAACAAAAAGAGGGTCTATTGTTAACCCCTAGCAATGATGTTAAAGCAAATGAAGTAGAAACTGAATGCACAGCAACATAAAGTAAAAAAAAAAAAATTGTTGTGAGTAGGTATCATAGTCATTTCAATATTGCACTACCTTACACTGCCCACCCACACCTCCTTCAACTAAAGAAAAATCACTAAGCCTGTCTTTGAATTAAGTTTTTATTTAATCTGAAAGTCCATGTTGACCAACTTCCGTTATGAGCCCAGCTGCATGTGTTTAAATTGACACGCCTCGCCTGGCGAGGTTCTGTGACTGTTCTGTCCTGCAGCAGCTGCATCTTCAAAGAGTCTTTACTCAAAGGAAATGCTGAGGGTAACAAAAAAGATGGAATCCAACTGAAAAACGATATGCTTGCGACAATTTAATGTTTAGTATGTATGAATAAAAAATAATTCCTAGAGAAATACACTAAACCCATCTATTTGTGTGAGAGCTGTCATCAGAGACGTTGAACATGATTATGAACATGCCCCTTCATTTCTCTTGCTGCCGTTTCCACAAACTAATGCGACCTCACAACAGGACGTATTTGGATGTGTTGATAATCCCTCTGATGCTTAGCGAGTCAAGTTGATGGTCATACATAATTAAAACAGTTTTATGAGACCGCTGTAGTCCATTTGCCAACCAACATATTTCTACAGCTCATACTGTCATACTTTTAAACCGTAAGCTTTATTTAATTTCCAGTGCAATAGCAATACAATTCCTAGGACTCTTATCACTCCTTTGGGAGGGATACAACACAGTGTGGTAAAGTATTCATAATTATTTTTTTCCTTCACATTTTCACTTTGAAAGCACAAACGTCAATATGCTTTATTAGTTTATGTGATAGTTCAGCTTTAAGTAACACATAATCCAGAAATGCAAGAAAACCATCCATCCATCCATCCATCCCTTTAGAGAACAATTAAACTAACAATCCTGTGGGAACCAGACTTCCTGGAAAGAACATGAATACACCGGAGAAAATGCAGTCTCCACGCAGAAAGACTCCAACTTGGCATTAAAATCCCAGGACCTTCTTGCTGCAGTGCAACAGTGCAAACAATTTTTATTCCAAAAGGAAATCTGAAAAATGAAGCGTACATTTGTATTTTGCCCCTTTTATTATATCGCTGAATGAAATCCAGTGAAACCTCCAAAAGTCTACTAACAGGTAAAAACGTGTAAATCTGAGTGTATTTTTTTTTGTTTTATCTCAGTATGAAAACAGCTGTTCTACGAAGGCCTCAGAGATCTTTGATTGAATAACAGTAAACAAGCAGCTGTATGAAGACCAAATAACATGGCAGACAGGCCAGGTATACAGTTCTGGAAAATGTTTTGGCCTTCATGCAGATTTTTATGTGTGGCAGAAAACTATTATATACTATATACTACTATATACATCACCCTGAATTCTGGTTGAGAGTAAATGGGAAGACGCACGGAGCTAAATACATGACAATCATGTAAGATAACGTGGTGCATGCTGCCAAAGGTTTGGGTGAAGGTTCACTCTCCTGTTATGCAACAACCCGGAACATAAAACCAGCTCTACAGTGCAATAGTTTTAGATAAAATCCTGTTCATGTTCATTAGATCAATAGGAAATACATTAAGGTATAAGGCAAAAATGTTTCAGGGATAAAAATGTGTTTGCAGTGTAGTGTAGAAACATAATTTCTACAGAGCTTTAATTCTCACATCACATTCAATTTCATAATTAGAAATTAAGGAGGATACATTGTATAGTTTAGAGGCAAGGGACTCGGTTACTTGACTACGTATGAGAACACAGATGTTTTTTTCTAAGAATTTAAGAGGACTGAATATTAAAAAAATTGTTTGCTAATTATGTTTTTATTTTATTAAAAATTACTCTGAATTTACACTCAACCCCCCCCCCCCACCACCACCACCACCACCACCACCTTGATGGGGTATGTGGTGAATATTTACCGGCTAAATGACTGAAGCTTTAAAAAAAGAGAATCTTTTTAATTCAAACCTCTGTTTATCAAGGTAAACTTTTTGAGAACCACTTCTCATTTACAAACATGACCTCTTCTTGAATCTTGAGTGGAAAACTCTTTAGTTACATTGGAACAGAATTAGCAGCACATCATCTGCAAATTTAGCAGGTGCTTTTCTTAATATCAGACATGGATCATGTCTGCTTCTTATGCAGAGGTGGGGGACTTTATTTCTTTGATGTTTAGGGCAGACTGCTGACCTCTAACAGCTAGGTGTTGACACGGTTTAGTGATGGATGCCCCTTCTGCTCTGAATCAGTCCTAAAGATTGAGGAGCTCATTTCTTCCTATGGCGCTCCAACAGACTGAACCAATTCACTTACCTCTCCTCACCAGACCAACACACTCCTATGTTGCTATTTAAGGAAGCAATTACGGTAAAAGACAAACACGTGCAGGTGCCAAGAACATCTGACAGAGGTCTCTCATAACCAAGCGGCTGATTGATAACTTCCTCTCAGTTTGATTTGGCCATGTCAGAGTGATAAAGGGTTACTGCCCTGCAACTGCAACGTCAGAGCCCCGTTTTTCATTCAAACGCTTCATGTTCTCATTGAGATCCAGTGGGCTTTTGATGAAGTCCAAGATGACTAAATGTTGATTTAGGACACAAGGAACTGGCTCCTCCTCTCAACTAAAAAACATATAAATGTATACTGACACAATGGATTCAAAGGAGCGGATTTCTTGACTTGAGTACAAGCGGTTCTTAGTGCAGGAGTTCATTTAGGACCATTCACCCAGTGCCATGGACAGGGTCACCATTGCAAACTGCTCTCTGGGGCTCCTTGGTTTGCTGCTAATGCAAGGAATGATCAGTGTGGAGGGGAGGGCCGTATTTACCTCCGGTAAGTGTACAAAAATTCAAATACTTTCCATCATTGGGTGAATGAGAACATGTTAAGCAATCTCAGATATATGCTTCTTGTTAATGACGTGTTTTGCTTAAAGTGGGAGTTTGATTTGCTTTGTATTTCTAGGAAACCATGTTTTTAATCTCAAACATGACCCAGACATTCAAAGCAAGATTCTAGAACTACTTTTTTACAAAACCTTGGCTAATGTTGAAAAGGATGACCCACTGGGTATGTTGAGTCCTTAAATAAAGATATTGCTATTAAAAAGATGCACAGTCCACCAAAAATAACTGTGTTTTCACTTCTGCAGGTATGAGGTTGGGCAACAAATTACCAGATCTTGAGGAGGTAAGACCTTCTTTTTATCTGCAATCATAATGGTAAATATTCATCATTGCAAAATGTTTCTGCGCTATTCTTGTGCTTCTAAAATAGTCTTTATTTTCATTTCATTTACCTCTTTTGCTTTACTTTAAAAAGGTGGATTTGTCTTGTTTTGATAAAGAGTGTTTGGAACATATGGGCACTTCTTAAAGTAGAGACAGGCCAACAAAAAATAGTTTTAAAAATAAAAAAAATTAAATTCATATCCACAGTTTTAATTGCTTTGATCTGTACTTAAAGTTGCGTACAGTGTGGGAAGACCTGGAACTGCAGAGGAAAATCTTTGATAATGTACCAGAGGACAAATCCATTACAACAAAGCGTGGGGAACGTAAGTGGAATTAGCACTTGCCAAAATTTTGCACTGTATGCCTGGTAGATATTGTGAAACTAATTTGGTGTATCTGTATCTTCTGCTATCCACAGCTTGCTTTTGGAAATACTGTGTCTGACAGAGACAAAAGGGAACGAGAACTACCATGAAAAGTTGCTGCACTGCTCAGTAAAGCCTTAAAACCTGCAAATACCAGTAATTTGACAAAACTGTATTTATTCCAGCAATATTATGGACATTTCATGTACCCCTAAGATGCTGTCATGAAACTTCTGAATAATGTTGCTTTACATGTTGCACCTGGAATTTTATTATATAACACAAATATTCCTGAGTGGATAGATTTACTTCACCTGCATTTCTAATGTAATCGTTTTCGTTGCCCTCTGGTGGCAGAGGACGGCATGTTTTTTAAACCTAAATACCAACAATCACCTCACTTTTCACTGCTTTAAAATATGATCTATTGTTCATTTTACTGTGTAAATAAAATTGTATTGCGTACCTTTATTTTTTGGTTTATTTAACATTTCTGGAAAAAAATTCCAAAGTCTGTCAGGGAAATCCTTGTAGTTGTGAGCTTAACTCTAAGCTAAATTTTAGGAAGATTAATTGTTCGCATAAAAACAATTGATGTTAAAAAGTGATCTGAAATTGTTTTAAAATGTGGTAGCTAGCACGATTTACAACAATTTGGGGGTGATGTGCTCTAAAAATAGGTTATTTATCACAAAGCAAACAATTTTGGTAGAAATCAACAAATAACTTACCATTAGGTTTAGTAGAGTAATAAAAAAGCATCATAAAAAAACTGTCCTGACTTTCACCTTGCTGATTGTCTGTTTAACATAATAGTGTGGTGTTTTAATGTGGTGTTTCATCAGTGAGGTCATCCGTTCATTGAAAAGGTGTCACACAGACTGCCCTTTAAAACTCAAGCCAGAAATCTTGTACATTCTGGTTCAATCAATTTTGTTCTGGTAAATCAGAGGAAAATGTGTTGTTCCAGACACTGTTCAGAAGAACAGTGAATTTTGAAAAGTTGGTTTGACAGAGGAAAAGCCAATAAGACAAGTAGAAAATGATAGGCTGCTAAGCTAATATGATCTCAAATACTTTACAATGGAAACCAATGCCAGAAAGAAATAAAAATAAAAGGAAAATGTTGCATACTCAGCCAATGATATCAGGGAATGCACCAGGAAAGGTTTGCTATTTCCTGTGAGTACAATAAGAGGAGACCCGTGTGACATCAAACTAGTGGGGAAAACCCCCGACAATGTCTTATGTATATAAAAAAAAACTCAATCCAAGTCACAGTACTCTTTTAAGCTTGGCGTCTCAAGCAACATGGTATAGTTATGTTTGCTATCATTGTGTTGAGCCTTTTTATTGCACTCCAGGGATCATGGATCAGTTTGAATATAGCATTTTATATGGAGAGGTCATGTGGAAATGTCGTTGGCAAAATGTAGTTTTTAGAAGACTTCAATCTCAAACACACTAGTAAGTGAGCAACATCTTGGTTACAGGTAAATAAATATTAATCTAATGTAGCAGCCAGTGGAATTGTTGGACAAAATAGTGATATACAGAGGAGTTTTGGAATGTGACGCAATTATCTTACGGTGGAATACCCGTTACCAGGTAACAAAAGTTGTCCCAATTTATGTTAGCTGCAGAAAAAAAGTTTATTTGGTTTCCTTTACTTGGAAAAAAATAACACCAAGACTTGCAGCTGTAATAGAACATATTCTAAAGAAAATTGATTAAACAGCACTGGATAGCTGCTCCGATTGCTAATGTTAAGCTTTTCTGTTAACTTGTTGCTTTCATTTTTTTTCAATATTGGTGTTAGCAGGTTTGTTCTTACCCAGCGTTATGAAACTATAGCTTTGAGTGAGAATAAAAAGTCAACAGACATAAACTTGTTTCTGACGGATGACTCTACCACCGCACTTCTCCCTTGAACAGTGGGAATGATGAGAGATGAATAGTAAGTGGGTGGAGCCATTTACCGTCATTTTATTATGCCGTAATCTTCATACAGATACAAAACACCTGTGGACACTTGATCCAACAATTGGCTATTTTAACATATTGCTGTTTAAAATAGGTTGCTCTTTAAATGAGAATAAGTATCTCCATGAGATTGACTTGTATAAATAAAGGTGAATAAACAAAATACAAACCAGATGTGAAGCAGTTGTGTGAAATAGTGGTGATACAGATAAATATTAGCTCAGTTTAGTCACAAGAAACCTAAATCTTAGACTAAGTGTTACTTTATTTAATACCTGCTTTGATTTTATAGAGAAAAATATCAGACAGCTAAGTTTTTACAGCCTAATCATTAATTTCATCCCATAAAGTTAATCAGTATTTCTTTATGTTTTGAATTTGAATGAGATTTGCTGTATTCTCAGTGTATTTGCATGGATTAATCTAAAAGCTGTTAAAATGATTTAGAGCTATAACACATTTTAAAAGACTACTATTAGGCTGAAGGACAGATGAATGAAAATTAAATTTACATATTTTAAAAAGTTTAGTGAAGTATCACAAGCAAATATTAGATTTTAGTTAATATATAATAAATAATTTCTATCAGATTTTGTGTGATTTTTTTTTTCATGCTCTGGTAAATATGACCACAAATTTATTCTACACTCAAATGTCACTGTCATTAATGCTAATACACCAAAGTCATTGAAAACATACAGAGAACACAATAGGATATAGGATTTTAAGACACTTGTAGGAACTCTATCACAACTGCAAATCACTCATAATTACAACTAGTAAACATGAATGCATGCTTCAGTTTAGCAGTTCTCTTTACATGCCGCTTGGTATCAACGAACGGCAGGTTGCAGTTGTCTGTTGGCCCTGTCACTTCCGCTCTTCCCCAGATGGAGGGTTTTCAGAAAAAATGAAATTATCTGTTGCAGCTCAGCTCAGAAAAGGGATGCATACAAGGCTGCTTGCAAGATAACCCCACAGCAATATTGCTCCTGATGTGGGGTTATCTTGCAAGCTGTGAGAACAATGTCAAAACAGTCGAACTTTGTACTTCTAAAACCAAAAAACATATGCACTCAAGCCTTGCAATAAATCAATTGTTATAATATGGTTTTAATTTTAATGAGGACATAAGGCATTAGGCATTTCTTAGCTCACTGTAGCTAACCTTACCCATCAATCTCTGTAATAATCAGCATTAAGGATGTGATGTCTTTTTGGGCTGATACATTGGTGGAGACGAAGACAGGAAGCTTTGACAGGCAGGGAACGCACATCTCATTTAGACAGCAGACCAGCTCAGAGCATAACAACCACCAGACTGTGATGGAGTCCTCCGTCAAAGGTTAGTTAGTCCCTTCTTTTGCTTTTCAGCACTAAGTCAGTTTTTATATTTTCTCATTTTTATCTATAAAATATTTAATGCTCATCATGTTGCCTGACTCTAAATTACTTATATATTCGGAACCAGGCTAATTCTGGATATTCTAACAAAACTAACCCTTCACTCTGTGAATTCACAAAAATGTTTTATCTATGTTTTTCTATTTTAATTGGACAGGTACGCTGTGGATTATACTCACCATCCTTACTCCACCTCTCCTTAATTGCAACATGTTTTGCCCCAGAGGCTGTGCATGCCCATCTTTTGGTTTCATTGCCTGCATTGGTCGCGATGCCATGGATGTGCTGCAGCAGCTGACTATCGACACGTACACTCTACTGCTTAAACAGGCAAACATGAATGTCATCAGTGAAGAGTTTCTGGAAAATATGACTCTCCTACTGCGTTTTGGTCTGGTCAACAGCAGCCTAAATGCCATCCATCCCTTGGCTTTTCATGTAGCTCCTCAGCTCAAGTCTATCAAACTGACAGACAATAATCTGTCTACTCTTCCTGCTCAGGTGTTCAGTCCTCTCTCTGAAGTGGAGGAGATTTACTTAGATGGGAACCAGCTGGAGATCATTGGTCCTGATATGTTTGAGGGGCTTGAAGGGTTACTAGTTCTGCACCTTAGCCGCAATAAGATCAAACACCTTCCCTCTGACATGTTTGATGGACTAACCAACCTCATTATTCTAAACCTGGGCAGAAACAACATTAAGAAGCTGTCTCCTATAATTTTTCACTCCCTGACTAAACTTGAGCTACTCAGGATCTACCACAATGAGCTGGAGGTGTTGGAAGCAGGGATCTTTGATCGGCTTGTGAACCTGAAAGTTCTGAATCTCCATCACAACCAGCTCAAAAGCCTTCCTCCTCAAGTGTTTTGGTCACTGGAGAACCTGACGAACCTTACCCTGTCCTCTAACCATCTTAAAGGTGTCCCAGACAAGAGCTTCTACAATATGCCTCACCTAATAAAACTCACAATTTACAGCAACCCCTTGTTATCTTTGCCAGATGAATTGATGGGCCATATGCCGGACATCACAGAGTTTTATCTGTATGATACCAACCTCACCACTGTTCCTGGAAATCTGTTTGCCAACATGTCTGGGCTGCTGGAGCTGAACTTGCATTTAAACGACAAACTGAGGTACTTACCACCTGATCTTTTCTGCTGTCTTCCAAATCTTAAAAAGCTCTCGTTGAGAAAAAACATCCTTCAGGATCTCCATCCTAATCTTTTTTCCATGCTAACCACACTGAACATACTCCTCCTCAACGACAATCAACTGAGGACCCTACCTGAGAACATTTTTCAGAGACTTCCATCACTTCTGACCATTGATTTGAAAAACAACAACCTGAATACACTTCATGGAGATCATTTTGTGTCAAACACAGCTTTGAAAGCTCTTTATCTGAGTGAAAACCCTTGGGATTGTAATTGTGCAATAAGAGAATTCGTAAGATGGATCAGAGAAAATGAGCATGTTGTTCTTGACAAAGATGACGTGATATGTCACAGTCCACTGTTTAACTCACTGCGGGGTCTCCACACTCTGCCTGATGATGAATTCAGCATTTGTGAAGTGAAAAGAACTACAGATTTATTTATGACACAAACTGACTCTTACGTACAAACCCAAACACCGTATTACACTTCTGTCACTCCAACTACAAAATCAACCACCTTGGAAACCACAACATTCCTAGCCGTGGTTTACGCCACAGCCCCCAGTCAGTCTGATAAAGCTCCCACTGCCTCACCTTTTTTTCATGACATACTGGTGGTCGAACAAGGTCCTGATTATGTTCACCACAACACCCACGAAGGCTGGGTGTACGTGTGGTTTCTGCCATCTGGTTCGGCTTTGGTTGGATTCATGATGTTTTGTTACATCCTTCTGTTAGCCGTGGGTTTGATGCTCATTTTCGCTGCCATTTATGGGATGTATCGTCTCACCAGAGCCATGGGCAAGCTGAAGGCTGAGTGTGCACATAATGAAGAGCAAATTGTCTTATCAGGCTTGGTGCACACTTGAAGATAAACGGTCCCTTTCCTTTCCTTTAAAATGTCTCAAACTTAATACTTGTTTTGTAACTAGTAAAAACAGATTTACAAAGTGGAGAAGAAAAACTAATGTTTTTATAAAATGTATCCTGGATGGGAATAGTTGATCAATTCAAATTAAAAATACCAAAACAATGTTCATAAAATTGTTTTATTTCATAAATTTTTTCAGTGCTGATCAGTAAAATTTGTTTTATTTCTCCTATCACCGTTTCTTTATTTTAATGTTTGCATCTTTCAAGTTTAAGTGAACAGCTTTTATGTTACTTATATTACATTTAAAAGATGAAAAAAAGCAAATTATATGTGATTGCCAAGTAATCTGTAAACCAAAATGAAACTGTTCCAGTATATTTATCAGGAAATTAATTTAAAAAGAAATAACCCTTTGGTTATTTTGTGAACTACTGTCTTTTGAGAACGTCAATAATGACGAAAATGTTGAAAAAGTCCTATCATGCCTACACAAGGGTCGGCTCGGCACAGACCAGGTTGGATCAACCCTATTTGGAATGTTTCCCCTACCTTTGTCTGAGCCAGGCTGACCCCTGTCTTTGGACTCCTCGGACTTAGTCCAAAGTGAGCCGAGGAGACCTAACATGCCCACCTAAGGACTAATTGGTCCAGTAAAGTAATTTCACTCTCACTCCTACCTAGTAGTGGTAGCTACTGATTGGCCTGTAGATGTGTGTGTGTGTGTGTGTGTGTGTGTGTGTGTGTGTGTGTGAAGTGATGTCAAAGTGTATGGGGATGCATGGCTTTAAGCGAGTTCAAAACGTTGCTGTGGGAAACAAAACAAAAATTAAAGTGGGAATACTGGCTGTAAAGGGTCAGACTTCAAACACTGAAACTGCTTTGAAGAAATGGATGACATTATGGTGAAAGGCCCGTGTGCACTGCGAGAAATATATGTTCATGAGTAAACAGAAAAATTTCTTCTGAACTTCAGCAGCATATCCTGCATTCCTGTTGCACGCTGTTTATTTGGTCATTATAATGATGTAATTTCTGCCTCTCCCAACTCTAATTATCTCAACATCTGTTATGTGTTCCTGTTATAAATGTATTGTCTGTAAACAAGTAGTAGAAGTCATTTTTTAAAATTAAATACCTTATGCCTGCACTCAAAATAGACTGTGAAAGCCATGTAAAAATGACTAACTATAAAATGGCTAAAGTAAATTAAAATAGAAAAAGTTAATTATTGTAATACTTTTGTTACATTACTGTAAATTGAGAATGGTAAATAGCTTCTATTACTCTTTCAATATGTTGAAAACACATTAATTTACATTAATAAGTCACATTTTCTGTAGAGGAAACCAGCAAACATCAATAAAATGAAGTACAATTAATCACCTTAAAAGTAACATATTTTTTAGGGATTCGTCCTTTATAACTTACAATCTTTAATGCGTTTTATATGTGTATTTGTAGTTTGTATTTACGATTACAATTGTATTTCAATCACTCAATACATACCTTACTTTTAACAATAACATTTCAAAACATAGTTTGAATTACTATGGAAATCATAGTGGTTTTTTTTAAATACCAACAAGTTTAAACTGTTTAATAAAAAGTATACTGTATCTTTGTAGTAAATATGATTTATATTTATAAATAAATGTGTAGATTTTCAATTTTAACAGTCTTGCTAGATAAAAAACAGAAATGTTCAATAGGAAAAAAATATTGGTACATTTTTATCTTAAAACTGTGTATCATTAACCAAAATAAATCACTATTTTCATAAATCCAAGATGTAAAATGTTACAGATTAAACATTTTATCTTTCTTTAATCATGACCCTGCATTAAACTTTGTGTGCCACAAAAAAAGAAGAAAAACAACTTTGTGTGCTGTAAAAGGTATTGACAGAGAAAATACAAATGGACTGATATGCAACATTAAGCAAAACTGACTTGTGTTTTTATTGTTATTGCTGCATAAAGTACTTTCATATATAGAATCTCAGGGATTCCAAACTTCAGCCCAGATGTTTTTTTTTATCTTTATTTATTTAAAATGAAGTACAATGCTTATTAATGAACATTTTTACAAATGTAAATATGTCAGATTATAGCCTTAGGCTAATTTCCATCTGCAGACCTCCTGGCAGGTTGGTGTTATACATGTGTTGATAAAAATATACAAAGACATTGTGTACAGACAGCTAAATGAGGGGCATTGATGAGAACAATGACCACATCATGTTACAAATTAAAATAGCAACAAACTACAAAGAACATTATGAAATTAGAAAAATGGCTGTATTGCACAAACAACAGTTTCATACACACCATAGCTGTCCTAAGATGGCAATGACCCATATTGCACCGTTCTATATTGCACCGAGCCCTATTACGCTAATCTCTATTTCACTATACTCATGATTCAGGGCCGTGCAGAGAATTGAGAGGGGCAGGGGCTCAGAGTTCAAAAAGGGGCACACAGCTTACAACAACAGAACTTAGTGTATCATCCTGAATAGCAACAATCAATATCCAGCAATAGAATAATAGAGTTTTGCAACATAATATATCAACATCATCAGTAGTGGACCATGCAAAGCCAAAGTACCCTGTTTTTTATCTGAATGGGAGCAATATTGCTGTTGAGACGCTACCGCTGGGATGTGTTGATCAAATACAAAACTAAAAAGACCATAGGATAGCTGCTAGCTGATTAAACATGTTTTATAAAGTACATTATGGAATAATTAATCTTGAAGCAGTGTCTTACTAAATAAACCCTAATATCTGACTGGTTAACCTCCATAGAAACTCAGGTGCCATATTAAAGGGATATTCCACCCCTAAATAAAAATGTGTCTGTAGCCATATTCCTCAGAGTTAGATAAGTGATAAAAAAAACAACAACAACACAGTAATTACCCTGACCTGGCAGCAGTCTGTTTGCTTTAGCTTAGCATAAACCATTGTAAATGAAAGGGAACTACTAGCACTACTAGGAATGGTGGTGCGTCTGGCTTTCCATATTGGAACAAGAAAGTGCTCAAAATTAAATAAATAAATAAAAACTTGTGAAATATGTCTACATTAGTAAACAATAAACATATATATAATGTGACTGTGAAATTGTGAAAAAAATAATAATCTCACGTCCCGCCTTCTGACCCTGATTGGCAGATGTACTTATTCAACCGAAAAACATCCTTTTAAAAATAAATGTAATTGGGAAAAACACCATGAAATAAAAGCTAACTTTGTGGAAAAGATGTTTTGAAATAAAAACTAGTTGAAATAAACTAAAACGGCTAAAATTATGGGCACCAGGAATTTTTTTTACCATTGAATTGTTGAAAATGAAAATTATTACATACAAATGAGCTAAGAATTTTATATTCAGTTGTCAGTAGATCTAAAAACCACTATTGCAAGCAAATGAAATAAACCACAATATGTAACTTCAAAATCAAGACTATATTTTCCTTCACAAACAGGTCTATTTTTTATATTCTTGCCCATAATTCTTGGCCCCCCCAGCGACCTCACTCAAGGCTAAGCAGCTGAGGAGTGGAGGCAGAGGCATAATGAGCCATCGTGTTACTGAAAATAACCAGATCATTTTATTTAGAAAAATTGTTAGTAATAGTTAAATAGTGGTGTTGAATGGCACAGACAGGTGATGAGGGGTACACTCCCAAAAAAGACAAACATTTTTTTTTTTCAAAAAGGGTACTTGAGGCATCATTAAGAAAAGGGACAGGTGCCCAGGCCCCCTTAGCCCCCCCCCCCCACCCCTCCCCCCCTCTGCACGTGCCTGCCATGATGTACTGGCCCATGATACATTTTTAATACAGACTCCCTTTTGGACATATCCTCTATTTGTAATCCACAAATTCTATTTCATGTTTGATATGTAATGATTGACTACACATGATCACAAGTTTGTGTGTTCCTTGACCATGCTTTTATACGACTCTTAAAGATAAGAAAACTTGTACTGTCCCTTACCAACAGTGGAATATTATTTCAGAAGCTCACTCCCCGATATGATAGGACGTTCTGTGAAAAGGAGGTCCACGTAAATGCTACTTCACAATCACCTCTCACAGTGGCTTGCATCACACGAGACCCAGCAGCACCGCTAGACTTTTGTTTAATAAAATCATTCAGTGGCGAGAGGTGCAAGACAATGTATAACCTTATGGATTAAACAGGCTGATTTAAATAATTTGAAATGATCCAAATTTAAAAGCTTATATTTATCTAAAATTTGACATTGATGATACGACAAAGCTTTCTTGTCTAGTACTTTCAGTGCTGATTTGTAGCATACTTCAATTGCTTGTAATACAGTACTCAATATGAGCCAGTATCATAGAGTGCAATAATGTAATTGCTGCTCTGTCCGTCAATGATGCACGAATATGTCTAAAATTCCGTATATTATATATAGGGCAAGTTATTTACATAACATAATTTCCAAGTTAGCGGCAATTAAACTCATGTTGTTTGCCAAGTGCAATAAAAACCAGAAAAAGAAGGAGAAAAAGGAGACAATGAGAGAGAAAGAGTTCTGAAGCACCACAGCTAATGTGTTAAAAAGAGTCTAATTGAAAGAGTGTTTGATCCTGATCCATCAGCGTAAATTTAAAGCTAGAATTCCATAGAAAGATTTCCTTTTGAAGGTAACACTTTAACAAAGTTATCTATTGTTGCATGTCTTATCATTGGTAGATACTGTGTTTTTGCAAGAAAAAAACATTTTAAGGCAAATGTTAGATGAGCGTTTTTTTTCCCCTTGCACACCAACCCTGACCTTTTAGAAATCCTTTCTCATATCTGCATATGGTGCGCTACTTGACGCTTGCTGCCTGTATCAGTCTGTGTATTAATATTGGTTTTGTTTGTTTACTCTTGATTGGGCTGTACATAAACTAAATTTGCATCATTAACTAATCAATTAATAAATGTATTAATTCATTCATTTATACAAGAGGGAAAATAAGTATCTGGAACCCACCAATCAGGCAAGTTGTCCCACTTAAAAAGATGAGAGAAATCTGTAATTTTATCATATGTACTCTTGAACTGTGAGAGACACAATGTAGAACAAATATATGAAAAAAATCACATCGTGTGATTTTTAAAGAAGGTGCAGAAAATAAATATTTGGTCAATAACAAAAATTCACCTCAATACCTTGTGATGTGACTTTGGTTGGCATTGGCAGAGGTCAAATGTTTTCTGGTGGTCTTTACTATCTTTGCACACTCTGGTATTTTGGCTCATTCTTCCATTAAGATCTTCTCTACAGCTGTGAAGTTTTGGGGCTTTGGCTGGACAACAAAGACTTTCAACTCCCTCTACAGATTCTCTATTGGGTTTAGGTCGAGAGACTGGCTTGGGCCACCAAAGGACGTTGAAATGCTTTTTACGTGACCACACCTTTGTTGCCTGAGTGGTGTGTTTGGTATCATTGTCATGCAAGGAAATGATACCAAACACAAGAATTGTTGTTATAAATTTACTATGGAATAAATTATGCATTTGGGGGTGATCATGAATGGAGATCCTGGAAATTGCAATCTGGGGGGAAGGAGGAGTATAGGTGCATCACGGAGGTATGTGCTCTCTGCCTGTGTTCTTACTGCCCCCTGGCCACCTCCATGGTGAGGTGTTCCAGGCACGTCCTACCGGGAGGAGACCCAGCGACCCAGGACACACTGGAGGGACTATGTTTCTCAGCTGATCTAGGAATGCCTTGGGTTTTCCTCCCGAGGACCTGGCCCAATTGACTGTGGAAAGGGAGGTCTGGGTTTTTCTGCTGTCTGCGTGACCCAACCCTGGATAAGCAGAAGAAACTCAAACAGCTATATGTACTTGTTCTTTTTTTAGTAAACCGAATAATAAAAGATAACTTCTAAACTAAAACTGAGCATAATTTCACATGGTTTAAGAGAGTATCATGACCCGAGTTCTGGAGAGTCTCTCTGGAGACCAGATACAGTAATTTCATGCCATCTTATCTCAACGACTGGAGTCAACACTTTTCTTTTTAGTCATCTTTTTCCACTGACTCAGATATTCGTCAGGTCCATGCAGCTTCCTGTTCCCGTGGTCAAGCTATTTCAAAGTGTTGGTCAATGTGCTTGCGCCTGCTGTTGTGTGAGCTCAGCGTACTGGAAAGGCCTAATCACCCGTTGCCATAGCAATGAACTTGGGTCCTGTTTGCCAATTTATCCTCTTTTGTTTGCTTCATGCTTTAAATTCTCATCACTTCCAATGGAATTTGCATCATGTGTTGGCACTTTGTGTGGATTAAATTGGCCTGGAACAAAACTTATTTGTGGGGTTATCAGATGAACTTCTCAGGTGTTACTCAAGAAGAGTCAGTATAAATCTATCAAATGAAATGTATCCTATTCAAAAGCCGATTGAAACAGTTTCAAATACCTTCCTTTGAAGATGCTCTTGAGCTGCTCCCAGTGACTGAATACTTGTAGTGTGTCTGGTTCTATTGACTTTGTGGTTTTATCTCAGGGGATGCTTGTGGGGCTGTTTTGCACAACACTGTGTCATTTGGAAAGTTCACTTACCATTGTGAGTCCTGAATCACTCTTCCATCTGCTTCCTGTTTCTACATACAGTAAACAAAAAAAGGAAGAAAAAAATTTAAAAAGTAAAAAAATTATACAAAACACTTCCCAGTACCCAAACTGGAATTAAGCAGTGGAAATCCATTTTTTCTGTCAAATTAACTCTGTAAGGTATTTAAATACAGAGAAAGTTAAGTTATGAAATGGCAGGTACACTGTAAAAAAATGCTGAATTTACAGTGATTACCGGCTGTGGTTTCTAGATTTTTACTGTGAAAAATAAATAAATAAATAAAGTAAATATAGTAAATGCAAAAAGTACAACAGTATACTATTTGGGTGACCATAGATCTATACATTTATTACCATTAATTACAATAAATATTGTTAAACTGTTTGTGGAAAGTCCTGTGAATTGGATCCAGTTGGTTGGATCCAGTGAAACTGTAAAACATTTTACGGTAATCTTTTAACAAGGTAGGTATTAAGGTAAATTACTGGTAGCTGTGAATGTCCAAATTTCACATTAGAAAATATAGTGATAAAATAAGATACTAAGTGGTATACTTTTTTGTTAAATATAACAATTAACAATGAACAGCTGTTTTGGGTATGGCAAATTACTATAGGTATTAAAAAGTAGACCTTTCTTTTTTCATTAGTTTGTTTTCAAAATGTCACAGTGACACAATCAGGTCAGACATCTGTTTTGCTGTCTTAAAGCCTCATCAGTCCATACGTTAACTCCACCCATGTTATCTTTTTCCTAATGGTTTCCTGTGTGGGAGTTTCAATGGTGAAAACAGCGCCAACAGTGCCAGAATTTACCTTGTGTATCAATTCATTTGAAGAGTGAGGCCTTTTGCCATCAAAAATACAAAAACATTTTTTTATAAATACACTTAACTGTTTTATTTTTGTTTGTTTTTTGTTTTATTATGACCCAAACACTTGTTTTACTCTAAACAGTGCTGGTTGAAATAATTAAAGTCTAAAAGACATAATTTTACATCGATAACAAAAGATGATGCACTGTGGTTGAGAAATAAAGACTTTATGCTGTTTTTGCAGCACAAGTAAGCAAGGAGTTGTAGCAGAACTGTATTTATATCTGCATGCCTTCATACCAAGAGCTGCTTTATGAGCATACCAGAGAATGGTCACCAAAGATATCTGCAACAGATGTTACATACGTCCCAAGAATAACACACAAAGCACAAACACACATAACCTCATCCTACTGTTTTTGACTAACTTTACTGACAACACAAAGATATTCACTTAACACATTCACAAACAAGTACTGCTCAGACAGACAGACACACACACACACCCACCCACATACAAAAAGTCTGACAAAGTGCAGTCCACTCTCGCCTTAAACCCCCATGCTCAGGCAGCAAAATCAGTTCAGGAAGTGAGTTGGGGTTGGGCTTGCTACCCTCCACTCTTCTATCTAAGCCGCAAAAGGGACATTAGAACCTTTGAACAGTCCCAGCTTTAGAGAGCGAGAGGAATCCACAAATTTTCCAGGGCTTACACTGTAGAGAGAAAAGACCAAATAGTTGATTTAACGGAAAAGTTGAGAGATGACACAGGGCAGGGAAATGTGAAAGGGTGAATGTTTAGAAGGACCTGGAAACTTTCAGAAGATTAATAAAGCAGCATTAGGTGTAGTGTTATATAAAACTCAACTCAAACAGCTCACTCTACTCAGTGATCGACAAGGACTACTAAAGGTAAGCTTTTCAAAGACACTGTATACTGTTTGATAGAGCGATTATCATAAAGAAATATAGATACAACAGTTTTATGTTAAAAACTAAGTCAGTGATTTTGTTTGGATTTTATTTGAGTTTCTTTGCTGGTTGTTTTTTTTGGGTGGGGGAGACACACTAGTTTTTAATGCAGCGGTGGAAGGAGTGGGAAAACCTCTGAGCATTTTACAATAAAACGGTTTGGTCATTACACCAGACTGTTGATCAGTCTGGATTTTTCCAGTTTAGAGTATTTAAGTACAAACACATGGTTCCTCTGTCACTTTAAAAAACACAGTTTTTGGCTTGCCATTGTGAGAGCAGAAGTCTTGCTGCTTATCCACTTGGATGATATAATCCTTCATTGTGTCGTTTGTCCCAGACTGTTATTTACAGTTTGTGTGTTTTAAAAAAAAATATTGTAGCATATTCCACTCAACCATGTACAATAAGAGGTGGTTATTCATGGTCTAATTTACTACCAAATGTTATAAACCACATTTTTAGGAATCCTCATTTTCCAATGATGCTCTGAAATAAGCATACACAACACTGGTTAGATTGTGGTTTTCACACTTTCACATGTGTGTTTTCTGTGATCCACAAGGGGGTGCTTCAGGACCCTCTGTCCCTGTACTTCTTAATCTTGCATATTTATAAATAGAATAATACAGACAAAAATTAATATTTCACTCAATACATAATAAAAAAACCTACATTATAAATTATTAAAAGTATATAAGGGTAACCGCAAGAGCATTAAAACAAATAACTAATTACTGAAACAATTACATTTAATATCCTTTACTTGCATTTCTTAGTTGTATTTCTCTCCTCACTGTGGTATGAATTTCAAGCTAAAGAAAACTAGACTAATAATACATGAAATTGATTAGTACTTTGCAGATGAGTATATTATATTATTAGACATGCAACAACATTAAAATGATAAATAAGCTGTTTGCTCTGCACGAACAGAAAACATGCCAGTCTTTGATTGAAGGCAGACACAACATGTGCTAAAATGTGAATACCTTTGAGGTACTTGTAAATTTTCTACGACCTGTTTTATATAAAAGAAAGAAAAAGAAAGAAAGAAGGAAAAAGAAAGAAAGAAAGAACGGAAGAAAGAACATTAATTTAAAAACAGATACTAATTTATTTAGGAAATTAATTATGCAAACATGCTTGTGATGTGTTTCTCTGTATCTTGGACACAATATAAAAACAAGCTGTCGTTCACAAATTGTCAGTATCTGGTAACCATTGCCTCAACAACAGCTCAAGCCACGTGTGATCCAGGGTCTTCTCAGCTTGACAAAACACACAGTAACTCCACCGTTCTTTCATCAATGTGTGCCACATGTCTATGTGTAGCCATAGCCCTGCTCACCATCTTTCACTACAGATTTGGAGGCAGTTTCTCAATAGGGGGTTTAGGAAAGATAAAGAAATGTGCTGCCTCGGCAACTGACCTCATTAGAGGCTTTTTAGAAAGTTTGTTCCTTTGAGAGGAAGTAGCAGCTTCCCAAATGCCTCAGCCTCTGAGAAATGGCTCATGTTTTTCTGCCTCAAGCCACAGAAGGATTTGTGTAAGGAAGTAAGACTTCGTGCTAAGATTACCAGTGCCATTACAAACAGAGGAGATCTGTTTGAGTTTTAATTAAGTACAGGTTGTCTTTAAATTTGACAAAAATACAATATATGTAGAGATGTACTTTTTAAAAAATTCTCACAGATCTTTAGGTATTTTCCTTTATATTTTGAAAAAAAATAGAATGCAGTTGTTTAGCAGGCTGTTCTGCCAAAAGCACTCTAAACATTGTGATTTAGCAGTCAATTGGGTTGGTAGTGTTGGCAGGTTATCTTACCCGCTGGCAGCAGTTGATCAATTCATGCAAATGTTTCTGGCTGGCATTAAGCAAGAGTGCAGAGTAATGTGCAGCCAGTCCCAGTAACTAATTTGGAGGTATACATTTCTTTTTATGGTGGTGATTTTAAGGATCCATTGGAGACACCATAAAACTCACAGCAGTTCAAAAGGGAGTCTATAACTATTGTTCTCATGGAGGAAAGCAGATTACTCTTTTTTCTCCATAGATAATTGGAAATAGAATATAATATTTGCTGAGTCATTTAGTTTAGTTTATGTTAAATAAGTTTATCAAAAACTTTTAGTTGAGCAGTACCAGAGAGAACAGCTTTTTATTGACCTAATATTTTCAGCACAGGGCTCATTCAGGACCTCTTGTCACAAAAAAAACAAATAACAAAACAGTAACAGCAACAAAAGCCAAGAAAAAGTTAAATAATTTCCTTTAAAGATATATAAAAAATTTTCACTAATTGTATCTGTTTCCATGAACCCACTCAACACTGGGCAACATTTTTAATGTAGGCCTAAAATATTTTTTGTAGTTATTCTTCAAAGAAGAATACTGTAAAGCTATAATCTGTTAGAAAAATTGTGAGGCCAAAGAGATAAATATAAGTTGGTTTGAAATTCCATCCATCCATCCATCCATCCATCCATCCATCCATCCATCCATATCCTTGATGGATTAGTGAGGAGCTGGTGTTTATCTCAGATTGGGTAAGAGGTGGGGTAACCTCTTACAGATTGCAAGGGTCCTGTTAAGAGTGCTCACCATGTCTTAAGTCCATGTCAGACTCAAGTCCTAAGTCTTCGAGCCCAAGTGCAAGTCCTAGTCCCATAGGATTAGTCCAAGTCAAGTCACTAGGCTCTACTGGCCAGTCTGAGTCCAAGTCAAGTCACTAGGTCCTACAAATGAGAGCTGGGTATAGATTTTAAGACTAAAACAATGGCCGCCATACATGGTTTGCTTTATTTAAGAATAAATTGTATGCAATGCCTCCATGCTAGTACCAGTCTAAAACAGTTGGATGTAAAAATAAAAATAAAAAATGCTTAAAATAAATTTTAAAATAATCAACATTTCACCTCTACACTTACAGAGGTTTTTAGAAGTTATTAAATTGACTTGAGTACTCTTTTGCCTGTTAAAAACACTTTGCAGATATTTGCCATCTGTCACCCTCTCAAGGCTTGTAGCATAATGTCACTGTTGTTAAAAAACCCTGCATCTGAAGAAATGTATTCATGGTTTTACAACCTCGCTAGCCAATACAACAAAACATCAAACTAATGGCATGCCAGTTGGTAAACTTTCAAACAGTTTTCCCTGCACTGTATCACATCATCATGCCCAAATAATCCCGGAAAAAGCATTTATTACTTACCAATCCAGTAGCAGCACAGCTAGTTCAGCATCCTTCCGTTGTATTTCTAACTCATCACTTACTGCAGATGCGCACACAAAAATGAAACATTGTAACACTGGGTTTTAGAAGCTAATCCTACTTTGGTAAATTTGACAAAAAAAAGATATTTCACAGCAGTGAAGGGAAGCAAGTATTGTCTGTAGGGTGGCCCTTTACACAACATCAAAAAGGTCGACTTTTTCAAGATTGAACAAAGATAAAAACTAAAAAAATAATATAAAACCCTTTACATAGTATGACTTTTGTACTCAAAGATGTGAAGGTCAACTTTTTATATTTTTGGCCGGAGAATAGCTTCAACCATGCCATACTCCTCATGAAATCCATCCATATCAATGCTCCCCAGTTTGCAGGCCTGGACTACATTACTGTACTCTTCATAAAACACAGCAGCTGTGAGGTTGAGCGTTGACATCTTGCTTGAAAGCTGTCCTCAGAGAAGTGATAGCTTCACTCACATGCTTCTTTGCTCTTTTATGGAAATGAATAAAATCAGCCTTACATTTTTTTACAATATCAGGAGTTAACTGTATGAGACTGCTGTTCACAGAAAAGGCAAAAACTGAGGCTTTTGACCTCCTCTCAAGTCTCACTTTAAGCTCAGTCATAACTTTAAACACAGCAGTAATGCTGAATGATTTGGCCTCAAGTGCTCTAATGCAGCCCGAGAAATTATTTAAGAATGTAACTGAGGAAAATTAATTATATCTCAGAGACTTCAGTTCTGTCCTCTGCAAAAAACTTCCACAAAATCTTTGGGCATTCTTCTTCATCACCAAGGCTCTGGAACTAACTGGTCAGAGGCTTCCTACACTTCAGCATTCGGTCAATAGATGGTAGCAGAGACAACCACCTTGTACTGACATGGCGCAGCAGGTTGGACTCATCCACCTCCACTAGCTTGCAAAATTCCCTCAGTCTTCAATATAATGCTTCCAATGTCCGGATGCAAGTAGCCAGTAATTATTAATGAAGCTCAAATTATCACTGACAAAATTAGCAAATCAGGGCATATTATTAATAATAATTATACCACACTAACATTCTTTATTTGAAGGATGAGTTATTTCAACATTGTATTGAACCAATCCACACCAAAAGAAGCACATATTTTTTTTAATCAAGTTTAAGGACTTTATTACAGATTGGTCAACCCTTATCAACAGCAGTCACATCCATCCATCCATCATCTTCAGCTTATCCGGGGTTGGGTCGCCGGGGCAGTAGCCTAAGCAAAGAGGCCCAGACTTCCTTCTCCCCGGCTACTTGGGCCAGCTCCTCGGGAGGAATCCCGAGGCGTTTCCAGGCCAGCTGGGAGACATAATCCCTCCAGCGGGTCCTGGGTCTTCCCCTGGGTCTCCTCCCGGTGGGACGTGCCCAGAACACCTCACCAGGGAGGCATCCAGGAGGCATCCTGACCAGATGCCTGAGCCACCTCAACTGGCTCCTCTCGATGTGGAGGAGCAGCGGCTCTACTCTGAGCCCCCTCCGGATGACCGAGCTTCTCACCCTATCTCTAAGGGAGAGCCCAGCCACCCTACGGAGGAAACTCATTTCAGCCGCCTGTATCCGCGATCTCGTTCTTTCGGTCACCACCCAGCGTTCGTGACCATAGATGAGGGTAGGAACGTAGATCGACCGGTAAATTGAGAGCTTTGCCTTTTCTGCTCAGCTCTCTCGTCACCACGACAGACCGGTACAGCGCCCGCATAACTGCAGACGCCTTACCAATCCGTCCATCGATCTGCAGTCACAAATACATTTATTTATTTATTTATCTCAAACCATTAAAGAAGATAACAATAACATAAAACTGCACATACATTCGTCCATATTCCTACTGCATAAAATAAGAAAAAATATGGATTAAGTTTATCATATGGGTTTTGCTAAAAATAAAACAAAGCATACAGTAACACTAAACAGTGTGAGAGGGGACTGGAAGAAGCAAAAGCTTATCTTGTCCAGCCCCAGTTCAGTTAATTCAATAAATAACTGCTCACATTAACAGATACAACTTTTTCTTCATGCAGGTCCCTCTATCATCACCTTGCAACATGATAAAGTACAACAACAATACATTTTTTTCATATGAATCAACAGAAAAAAGTGAAATATACCATTCACTTACCTTTTACCATGTTTGTCTATTTATGTATGAGTCAATTATAAGTTGTTTATAGTGCCTTTTAAATTATATGTTTTTACATGATTTTAGAGTCACATCGAGTTTGTTCCACAATTTGATACCACACACATACATACTTTTTCATAGTTGTCCAGTATAATGGGAAAAAAAGTTTTTGAACGCCCCTTAGTTCATAACCTTCTTCACAAGTCTTAAACAGTCTTTGCAAGTTACCCGGTAGTGCACACATCTTTGCCCTATATAGGACTAGGACAGTTTTGAAATGAACTAAATAAAAAAATTTGAGTAATCTTAAATAAAAAAAAATAATGGAGTTGTATGATCTCTATATCCTGAATCAGTAATTATCCTGACCACTCCTTTTTGGAGTACACAGATCCAAAACTTAATTTCATACACTCTCTCAATGGGTATTTCATTAACAGCCAAGTTGTTCTCCTTACCATTTTCTTTATTTCCAAATAACATAAACCAATTCTTAATGATCAACTCTTTCTGGATCTTTTGTTTAAGTTGCTGTTTATCTTCTGTTGAACACAAAATATTTGAATCATCAGCAAAAACAAAATTATTTGAAATAAATTTGAAGCTCTGTAGATATCATTTATTTATAAAACAAATATTGAATTTATTAATAATTAAACAATTTAGAGGTATCCCCATTATGCAGAAAACACTGGGTCCTAGATGCACATTAAACTGTCTACCTCAATGTGCGCAGAAAAGAAGGCGGAGTTTGGAGGTGCGTTTCGTAATATGTAGCTGCTTAACGCTCTCCTCTTGGATAGAATCTTTGCTCAAGCCCCACTCATTGACTGTTACCACTATGCTTGAAAGTTATTGACATGGCTGCAGTAGTTCAACCATACAAAAAAAAAGTACTTCGACCATACATTTCTGAACCAGAATCAAATCAGAGAATTCAGCAAGATACTTCTGAATGGTTATTGAAAAAAAATACTTTAAGTTAAAAGAACATATTTAACAGCTTACCTGACACTCCATTATCTTCCTCCAAATAAGGTCCAATCTCTTCCTGAGACTCTAACTCTGAGGCCTTCCAGCTTGATCTAGCTGACTCCAACTCTCTAGCACCGCGGAGACCCCGCTCTTTGATCTCCGTTTGGCGGCATGTCTCCCATCCATACTTGCCAACCTTGAGAAAAAAATAGAAAATTATATACACTACCGTTCAAAAGTTTGGGGTCACCCAAACAATTTTGTGTTTTCCATGAAAAGTCACACTTATTCACCACCATACGTTGTGAAATGAATAAAAAATAGAGTCAAGACATTGACAAGGTTAGAAATAATGATTTTTATTTGAAATAAGATTGTTTTTACATCAAACTTTGCTTTCATCAAAGAATCCTCCATTTGCAGCAATTACAGCATTGCAGACCTTTGGCATTCTAGCTGTTAATTTGTTGAGGTAATCTGGAGAAATTGCACCCCACGCTTCTAGAAGCAGCTCCCACAATTTGGATTGGTTGGATGGGCACTTCTTGCGTACCATACGGTCAAGCTGCTCCCACAACAGCTCAACGGGTTCAAATCTGGTGACTGCGCTGGCCACTCCATTACCGATAGAATACCAGCTGCCTGCTTCTTCTCTAAATAGTTCTTGCACAATTTCGAGGTGTGTTTTGGGTCATTGTCCTGTTGTAGGATGAAATTGGCTCCAATCAAGCGCTGTCCACTGGGTATGGCATGGCGTTGCAAAATGGAGTGATAGCCTTCCTTATTCAGAATCCCTTTTACCCTGTACAAATCTCCCACCTTACCAGCACCAAAGCAACCCCAGACCATCACATTACCTCCACCATGCTTAACAGATGGCGTCAGGCATTCTTCCAGCATCTTTTCAGTTGTTTTGCGTCTCACAAACGTTCTTCTTTGTGATCCAAACACCTCAAACTTGGATTCATCCGTCCACAGCACTTTTTTCCAGTCTTCCTCTGTCCAATGTCTGTGTTCTTTTGCCCATCTTAATCTTTTTCTTTTATTGGCCAGTCTCAGATATGGCTTTTTCTTTGCCACTCTGCCCTGAAGCCCAGAATCCCGCAGCCGCCTCTTCACTGTAGATGTTGACACTGGTGTTTTGCGGGTACTATTTAATGAAGATGCCAGTTGGGGACCTGTGAGGCGTCTGTTTCTCAAACTAGAGACTCTAATGTACTTATCTTCTTGCTCAGTTGTGCAACGCGGCCTCCCACTTCTTTTTCTACTCTGGTTAGAGCCTGTTTGTGCTGTCCTCTGAAGGGAGTAGTACACACCGTTGTAGGAAATCTTCAATTTCTTAGCAATTTCTCGCATGGAATAGCCTTCATTTCTAAGAACAAGAATAGACTGTCGAGTTTCAGATGAAAGTTTTCTTTTCCAGAAACTCAATCTGCTCAAAGGAAGGTCAGTTTTGTAGCTTCTGTACCGAGCTAAAGTGTTTTCAGATGTGTGAACATGATTGCACAAGGGTTTTCTAATCATCAATTAGCCTTCTGAGCCAATGAGCAAACACATTGTACCATTAGAACACTGGAGTGATAGTTGCTGGAAATGGGCTCTATACACCTATGTAGATATTGCACCAAAAACCAGACATTTGCAGCTAGAATAGTCATTTACCACATTAGCAATGTATAGCGTGTGTTTCTTTAAAGTTAAGACTAGTTTAAAGTTATCTTCATTGAAAAGTACAGTGCTTTTCCTTCAAAAATAAGGACATTTCAATGTGACCCCAAACTTTTGAACGGTAGTGTATATACATATAATTATAATTATTAAGAATACTTGAATCTTAGAGTATTTATTTATTTGACAAAATAACAGTACACAGCAATAATGTAAGTAAAAAAATTAAACAGTCCCTCCACTTTTTGCTGAAAAACCTTTTGTGTAATAAGGTTGCAATGTTTTTTTATATGCTTTTATATTACATTGTCACATAAACCTTAGCAAAAATAAAATGACCTTAAATTGTCACTTTAACATGACGACAGCTCAGATTGGGTCCCCACTGCATGACCACCTATGCTTTTATTTTGGTGCTACAGTCCCATCCTGGGCCCTTTTAGCCCCTCTTCATTAACCTCCTGGATACACCCCTGCTCAGCAGCGCTGAGTAGTTTAAGTGGTTAGGAATAGACACTATTAATCATTCCAAAAACTCGTAGGAGTCTCTGTGTCAGGAGAGAGTGAGATAGTATTTTTTCTTAGTTTGATCGCAGCACAAACTAAGAAAGCAATGAGTCTGTTGATTTTGACTCTAACGTTTGTTTTTGACAGACCAAATGCAGAGACTTCTGAAAACTTCCGGCTCGCTGCTGCGCCGTGCGTCACTGATTGTTTTCCTCATAGAAATAAGAATCACGTAGGTGATCTATTTTTGATTCAAAACTTTCGCCAAACGTGATGGATTTTCATGTCCGGAATGAAGAAACTGTTCACGTATTTAAAATGTAACACGTTTTATTCTTGATCCCTCTCACATTTGAAACAGGGAGTGTACATGATATGCGACACCGTCAAATATCGGGAGAAATTGAGTTGCTTCACTCGACGCCACGTCTGTTGTCTTCTCTCTGGAGTTTCAGTAGCCCTGTTTGGCGGTACGTCTCCCATCTTCCCCACCATGGTGTCTTTTTGTCTCTTTCCTTCTTGGGTGCAGTTTCTGCTCTCCTGAACAGAGAGTGACAGGGGGGGGGTTGTGCAGCTGCAGGGGTGGAGACTGAGCGGTGCTGGCTGAGGTGGGGAACAAGTCATTTTCCTCTTTGGGGGGGTTTAGTCTTTGGTTTCGGCTGTCATAGATCTTGTAGAGTAGGAGGCATTTCAGCTGGAGGGGCAGAGGGGCTTGGTGCTGGGTTGTTGGGGCGGTTTGTTGTCCATGGTGTGGTTGATGTGCAAGAGAGGTGGAATTCAGGGGTAAGTTCAGCAGACGCCCTCCATGCACTCAGCAAAAGAGAAAGGCAAAGTAGAGGCAGTATCGTTTTTTTTTTAAATCAGTGTCTATGTTCTTTAAAAGTCTTTTTTCTGCTTTTTCATCTTTTGCTTAGTAAGAGTAGTGAGTGTCTTTCTCACTTTCTGCTTCCCACAAATTCAAACAGCCATCCAAACCGTACATTTTGAATATTTTTGCACTTAAAAAAATATTTTAACATCACTTGCTGTATTCTTTCTAATTTAACAGAGTTTTCTTTCCATAAAACTTTTTTTTCCCAGACTTTTTCTAAGTTTCTTCAATTGAGTCTGACTTGAGACCCACCTTCAGGAAATACATGTTTCATATTCGCAAGATAGATAACTACAAATCTTACAATTATAAATTATGTTACATTATGTGTTTTTTTCCGCTTTTTTTTTTTACATGATTCATAAAACATATTCAGGTTCCGTTGGGAGAAAACCACATTCACTCCAATAGTTTTTAAAAATCAAATACATCATCACCATATTTCTGTTTCATTTGACACATAAGAGTAGTTTCAGGGAAATTGGGAGAATCTTGTTTTCCTTTATCATTACCCATATTAAAATATTATGTGCTAATGAAACTGGATAGAACTTCAACAGTAGTTGTTCCTTTCACTGACTGTAGCTGAAAAGCTGACAGTTCTAATCGTTCTTGTTCTTTATAAAATAACTCTTTTTTTCATGCACGAACTGGTCTTGCTCAAAAAGTTCATGATATTACTTCAATAATTGATTTCATAATTATGACTTCATAGATTGGTCTTGCCTAAAATGCTCACAATCATTAATTAATTGGTCTTACTTTAAAGCTCACAGCATTATTGCTCATGTTGCTTCTAGAAAGCTCAGAGTCAAACCATTTACTGGTCTTGCTAAATTATTTCTATTTATTGTATCTATTTATTTTCAATAAATAAATAAACCAAAATATTTACCTCACAGTGAGACTCAAAGGATTCAAACCTTTTCTTGTCTAATGTAAAGTGTCAGCTGGCACAGACACAGAAAAAATGGCTCTCCCAATTATAATGAAAACAGCTGACTACAAATAGGAAAATATAATTTCCTCTTTTACTACAATTACAGGTTAGAATTTAGTTTTTGTCCTAAGTTATAGACAGGAGTTCAATATAGTCCAATATTTTAACTAAAGAATGAAATTAATTTAGCTCACCAGGCTTTGTCCCTCAGACAATTTTATGTACGGTCCTCGTTGCAGTCGATCAGAATACTGGACTGAGTCTCCCTTCTCTTGAATGCTTAAGCGAGGCACGGAGATGGGTGCAGAAAAACACCCAGGCATCCCCTCAGTCAGTGTCCGACGGACATGCAAGAGACCTGTTCAACTGACAGCAAATAATGTGGTAGAAATCTGGGTGTCTGAGAGACCTCGGATGAAAGAATAAAACAAAGTGTCAGCTATATTCGTACATAGTTTATTTTACGTCCACGGAGGACCTCCTGCTTAGAACCCTGAAGCTTCAGAACAGATGCATGGGTATATATAGTAGTCAGCCACACCCTATTGAATCAGCTTCTGACCGATCATTACATCATACAGATGATTTCATACATAATCAAACAGAAGAGGAAGTGTCACTTTAGTAGTCAGCAGTAAACAATCAGGAGATGGTTTCATTGGATAAACAGAATATAGATAACAATAAGGGACACTTTTTCTGATACTGAGAAAGACATTAACAGGATCTGTCATAAGTGTAACACCAAAAAATAACACAAGTTGTCATAAATCAAGATGAGATGTTTACATACAATTGGTTCTTGTTTGTACCTTAGAATCAGAACACCTGTCTAAGAGCTGAGTAAGACAATTAAACCTTTCTTAATGTCCCAGCATTAATATAAAATTTTCCGTTACAGTAGCATACAGGTGAAACTCAGTCAGTACTTCCGTGCAGGTGACTTGCAGGTGAAAAGTGACAGCTCCGACAATGAATATAATACTGGTGTGCTACTGAAACGTTTTTAAAAAATGTGTTTTTGAGACGTAAAAGTTACAGAGTGTGTCCTTAAATTAATTCTGAGGACACTTTTTATGTTAAGTTATTGATAGCACAAACACTTCAATTAAAATATATGCTGATTGACTTATTATTTGCTCTTGCTATAACATTTTTTTTCTTCTGTTGTAGGACCAATGGATGTGCCAGTAATTTCTTTGCTTCTAGTTCTCCTCTGCTCTCTCTGTGCTGCTTCTTCGGATTGTCTACATGGATGCCAATGTAAAGAAACAAAGGTCATCTGCACAGGCCTCTCTGAATTCCCTACAGCCGTGCCCTCATCTACCACCTACATCTTCTTCTATAATTGCAGTTTTTACTCTCTTAAACGTGAGGATATGACAGATTTTTCAGATACTCTTGAACAGTTTGGGATTGCAAAAACTGTTTTGAGGGAGGTTCGTCAGGGCACATTTGATTCTACATTGAACATAACTGCGATAACGATAACTTACACTGAACTACATGATCTCCCTGAAATGTTGTTTGAAAGGCTCCAGAAACTTGAAACTTTGGTTTTGAGCTCAAACAAGCTCTATGCAATCCAGCCAAGGTGGTTTTCCCAGTTAGAAAAGCTAAGAAATCTTGACTTGAGCGCAAACCATATCAATTATGTACCATTGGAAACCTTTCATCCTCTAACAAAGCTACAATACTTATCCCTTGCTAGGAACAATGTAACTAATCTATCCAGCGAGACATTCAAGGGTCTTTCTGAGCTAAAAGCCCTGCGCCTTAACAGAAACCTTTTGAAGGAGCTTCCCACTGGCATTCTGGATGGCCTTGTTGACCTGGAGGAACTGGGTCTCCAGGATAATCTAATTACTTATCTCCATCATGACTTGTTGTCAAAGACTCCAAAGCTAAAGAAACTGTTTCTCTCCAACAACAGGCTGACGTTTCTTCCACAGGGAATCTTTTTAAATTTGCCTCTTCTTTCCCAGATTTCCCTGTATGAAAACCACCTGCAAAGTCTGGGTCCAGGGGTCTTTGGGCCAATGGCCCTGCAACAGCTGTGGTTGTATGACAACAAACTGAGCCGTGTGGATGATAACACATTCAGTAACCTCACTCAGTTACGCCTTCTGGTGCTCAGTCGCAACCAGATCAGCTATGTATCTGAAGGCGCCTTTAGAGGTTTGACAAATCTTGGGGAGGTATCTCTGCACACCAATCAACTCACAACTCTACAAGCCAAGACTTTCGAAGAACTGCCCAATCTGGTCAACATATCTTTGGAGCACAACTTCATAGCCTCTCTTCCATTCGGTTTCCTCAAGGGCCTGAACAACCTGGTAGAGATAGACCTCCGAAACAACTCGCTTCCCAACTTACAACAAGATAGTCTTGATGCACTCACTAAAGCAGAGGAAGTCCTTCTACAGCAGAATCCCTGGAGGTGTGACAGGGATATTTTGCCTCTGAGGAGTTGGCTTAAACAGCATCCATCTAAGGTCAACCAAACCCTTATGGTGTGTGAGACTCCTTTCAGCCTGAAGGGGGAAATGATAGCCATGCTTACAGATGACAATCTGATGCCTGTCAGCCCTACTAATGAGCCTGTTTTGACTTCAACTGAGAAGAGAAGTCGACCCCATACACATTCACCCAAACGAAGCACTCCATCAACAGCAATAAAGACCACACCAACATCAGAGGAGGAGAATGTCACCAACAATGGACAGGGAGGAGATGTAGAGACTAATAACATTTCAATTATTCTTATTGCACTTGCAGTAGTGTCCACTGTCATCATCAGTTTAGTTATTGTTGGCTGTGTTTGCTGGAAGAGAAACAGAAGAGGCAATGAAAATATAAGCCAAAGGAATCGGAATTCCGTGCTGTAGACTAGATCACAAAAACATGATCAATCAGAGACTTTACAGTGAAGGGAAATTGGGTTGCTGACTGTTGTTTCACAAAAAAACTCAGAGTTGATTTTAGATCCTAAAAGGCTGCACTATCAGTCAGTGTTTGTTTGTTTTGTTAAGTGATTTATAGATGAAGCACATTAATATCCAATCCACTAGCTGTAATGTAACTCTTGGCCAACCAGCAAAAATCTGAACCCAGATTCTGTGTTTTACAATAACCATGCAAGTTTGATTCTGACTTTTCTGTAAATAACAATGCATTTGACAAACAGTTTACTTATTGTGTCATAAGGGTAATGCCATGTGTATCTGATTCAGCGATATTACAGTTTTGATTCAAAATGCTTCTGTATCATGAATAAATTGACCATTTTTCTTTATAATTTTACGCGGTTGATGTTATAATCACTAAACTCACCCATTTTAACAACAACAAGGGTTTTATAAAGATCATCTTAAATAACATTAAAGAAAATAACACCAGCAGTATTCAGGCAAAAGGTGGGGTACACCATGAACAGATCGCCAGTGCATCACAGCATGCAAAGATTAGACAAAAAGAAGGATGTTGGTATTTTAACAATTCTCTGCTGAGGCAGTCAGGGAGAGCAATCAGGATGCTGGAGATAACAGTTAAATAGGAAGTTTGTCCATGTTTAACGCTGTGTTTCCTGAAGCTATTCTGGGAGTAGCTGCATGTTTTCAAAATTAGCAAATGCCTACAAACCACAATATATAATAGCATTCATGTTGACATAGGTAAATAAATTAAGCTAACCATAAAAACAACAAAGTTATTGAATTTAATGGAAGCAGTTAGCAGGAAAAAAAATAGATTATGTCTTCCTTTTTAGCCTTGATATTCATATATTGTGGTGAAATATGAACTGCATTTTACTGAAATGGGATTTTATTTGATAACATTTCTTTAAGCAAACTTCTATGAAGCACAGTAAGAGTAGGTTAGCATAGTGTGATTGCAATATTGATTAATAAACTTTTATGTCTCATCAATGTCTTTTAATGTGCAATGGCATGTTTGTTTAACAATAGTGTTTATTAGATTAGCTAAGCTCTATTAGTCCTTTTCTCTGAATACACCTACAGGCTAACCATCAGTGACAGAGGTGTTGGGATGGTCAGCATCATGCATTTCAACTAAAAACACTTTCAGAAGCTTTGTAGTTGGAAAAGTGCTTTAAAAATTAAGTTTGATTGATTGATTGAAATAATACTAACGGATTTGAGGTTGGTCTAACGGCATGTTCAGACAGCACTTTACTGCCAGGATTCAAACAGCTCAAATGGACGAAAGTTGCTGCTTTGAAAATTCAAACCCCGCTGCTTGCACATTTGTAATCTATGTCGGTGCGTCACGTCAGTACATCAGTGAGCGGGCGGGATTTCTCTTCCACCGGGAATATTTAGTAACCAAAGTTGCACTAACCATGTTTGTGCTAATGTTAGCTAACATAACAAGAAAGTTAAAAGAACATATTTAAATGCTTACCTGGGACCCCAATATCTTCCACGAAATAAAGTCAGATTTTCTCCTGAGTCTCCGACTCCCGAGCCTTCCAGCTCGATCTAGCCGACTCCCCTCTAATCACCTTGGAGACCCTGCTAGTTGAGTAGCTACAGGAAAAGACTCATCCTCCATCCTCCCCTCTCCCCAAGTAAGCTCGTCTTCCCTGCTCCTAAGTAGCTCCAGCTGACGGCTCCGCTCGTCCTACGTCTTCTCCACCCTCAATGCCGGCATCCCGTTGTTGATTGGTTACTGCCCCGCGTTTGCTGCCCCAAACTTAAACTTTCCCAACTTCATGCAAAAGCTGCATGGCCGCCTTGAAGGACCGCCTGAGCAGCAGCTGCATTGACATGCTGATGCCAGCTGTGCCGACGCACGCGACCAGCTGCATGGCAGCTTGGTGCGGCTTGACGCTCACATGCTGCATAGGTACCGTAGACTTTGTATGTCATCTAGGTGCCCTGCGGCCTGGCGGCAAAGTGCGGTCCGAATGTACCATAAGACCGCTGCAGTTGTCACATGAGCCAGAAAAAAAATGAGATGACAGGGACATGAAAATAGAAAAAGCTATACAAATCTACCATCATTTTTTTTTTTTTTGGAATCAAAGCTGATAAAACCAAAGTTGTTTGTGACAACTACACAGAGGTCTTCCAATCTGAATTATTAAAGTTCTCCTTAACTGGTGTTTTTCTAAGTTTTTCAGTGTTCTCTGGTATGAAAGAATGTCCTGATTAGCTAACTGCAGCACTACTTTTACACTGGCTCTGTTCACTAAAATCAGTAACATAAGACAAAAATGGTACTTGTATTTATGCTTAGGCCGAGTTTACCACCCAGTTTAGGCAGTATTACAAAACAAGATCGGAATCTGATGTGCTACTAGCCGGAGCAGGACTTCACCACCGAAGCTACCGTCACGCTACCACACGCTGCAGGCAGACAGGTGTTCGGCGCCAAAGTCTCCCTTTTTGCTACGGAGTCCTTAACCCCCCCCCCCATAAAGTAGAGCGGGCAGCTGGGAAACAAAGATGGCCGTGCCCATAGTTGAGATGCATTTTCTATTATTTCTACTTTGTAAGTCATTTCAATGTCGTTTTTAATTGCTCTTACACACTTGACTACATTTCCACTTTAATCCTGTCACCAATTTATACATTGCACAGCCTTGCTGTGCGTGCAATACAATGTAAAGCTTTGTTTTTCATGCTGGTCTGCTGAAGATGCTACAGTGTGTCGCTAACAACAATAACAATGACTAGCCTGCCCTTTGACAGCTGCTGCCCTCAAAGCGTCCATGTTCTTACCGACTCGGAGTGTAGTGAGACGAACTGGAACGCTTTAAGTGGGCAATTACGTCACATTCTCGTGTACAGCAACTTGGACGCCTGAGTATCCGAGACAATTGGAATGCAGCATTACATCTTTCAGCTGTGCAAACCATTCTGAACCGGAAATACAATACTGAGGTGCAGTAAAACAATGGACTTTTAACAAGAAGCATAAAGCTAATAAAAACATAGGGAAACACACCTTACTTACCATCAGTCCTGGGGTTGACGCCGAGGGAGCTAACATGGATTTCTCCTGCCTGGACGGAGCCGACCGGTGGAGGCCATGTTGCTTCAGTTGTGCTTGAGTCGTCTGGGGGCGTTTTTTGTAGGGGTGTAGTTTGTAGCGGCTGCAGTGGCTGCAGTTGGGTATTATTGACCAGGTGCAGTAACCTTTAGTCACAGGCTAACATAGAGCAAAAAAACAAACGCACCCTAAAGCAGGCTGCTACAATATTAGGAGAACTGTCATTCTATTGGCTGGAACGGTTGCTAAGCGACAAAACTTTTCAATCTGCGAGCGAGCACACAGAATCCACAAGCAGAGAAGAGAGGTTCATGAGCGCGATTTTGTAGCGAGGAGAAAATCTGTGAGCAAGAAACAGAATTTGAGAGAGCACAGGGAATATCTGAGAAAGAGAAGAAGTTTTGAGTGCAAGCATTACAGGTTTTGAGAGAGAAGAGAAAATAATTCCCCCCCAAACTGTCATTGTATTCTTTTGGAAAATGGCAGAAAATTTCCCCCATATTATTACAAATACCAGCTCCTTTGCACACCCCTATTGTCCAGAAAATGTCCTGTGCGGCCATGCTCTTCACAGGCAGTAAATGGCAAAGGTCATCAGTTTTACTCAAAGTTTTAAGTTAGTGTTGGAGAACAAATTATGTTGATTTTGAATGATAGATAATTGTATTTCAAGTTACTGAGAAGTATGAATACCAGTCTCTCAGTTATTTTGAGTACATTTCTAACAGAGATATTGAGTATATCTAAAAAAATGTATTCTTTGATTCAAATACACAATTTATTCTTTTAAATAAATGGAAACAAAAGAGCTCATTTCCAACACAAAAACTGGTGTTGAATATTTAGACATTTTTTTCAGTATATTCAACTCAAGGAACCACTTTGGTGATATTCAGAGATTTAATCAAGGTCATCTAACTTATAATTATAATGATATTTAGTAAGCCCCTGAATTATTTTTTAAAGTGTAAACTCCTTTTAAATTACTTCACTGTCTTTTGAGAGATGCCTGTCTGATTTCCTTTCAAAAGCAAAAATATTTTTCATCCAAATTGGATTGTCTCTAAAACTTAAGACTTCCTGGCATCATACTGCAGATATATGCAGTATGCTGCAGTCCGTTCTCTTATCTCAGCTTCCAGAGGTTTGTTAAACCCCGCCTCACATGGCTTTACATACTCAAGGTCTGTGTGCTTGTGTTTCGCGATAAGAAAGGAGAACGGGCTTATTTATGTTACTTTATGGCTTCATCCTAGGAGAACAAAGTATTAAGGTAAGAATTTTTTTTTTTTTTATGCTAATATGTTTCGATTTTGACAGCGCAGACACATTGCAACTTCCTGTAACATATTAAGAACAGGGAAGGAAACATTTAAAAATGCCTACAGAATAGACAGTACCAGGATAAGGCAGTTGTTGTATGACAAACTAGGGCAGTGACCTATACTGTGAACAAGGTTTCACAAGCATTTTGTAGTTATAGATCACATCTGCTAATTGTTTTATAACATTTTTTGTCTTTTGCTTTTACTGTCTTCATTGATAGATACCAATCTAACACGGGGACTAAAAATTGAAGGTCTCACTCACTAATTTTTTCAAAAAATTTGCTCTGGTCTTTACTATGAATTTTAGGTGGCAACAGGGGTTGCCGAAAATGTTCATGTGTAGCATACAGATGCAACTCAGAGTTGCCAATCGTATTAATAAAAAAACAAAAAAAACAAGTATTACATCGTTTCTTAGTGAAAAACACCTTTAAAATCAGCCAACTGGCTAAAGTCATATATTCACATTACTGTCTTTTATATACTGTATATTGTCAAATTAAAACATAAGAAAAATATCTAAACCTTTATTTTATTCCATTAGAAATTTTTGCAAATAATATATTATAAATAAAGAACTGTACTGGATTGTAATTTCACTGTTCCTCTCCATTTTTTGTAGAATGTCAAGAATTTTGAAAGGAGAGATCATCGTTGTCTTCCTATCTTTACTAATTAACTTTTCACTGACTCAAATTGATGAAAACGAAAATCGTGAGGTTTTTGGTGCATCTGCAACAGCAATCCCCCACACTATAAAATCTGGTGTGACAGAGGTCTTCTTTGTGAATAGCCAGATTAATACAATCCCTAGTGGAGCTTTTGCTGGAACCCCAGAGCTTGAGAAGGTTGAGTTCATGACCACAAATACGTCAACTATTGAGGTTGGGGGCTTTGATGGTTTGGTAAAGCTCAGAAGTGTTGAGATATCCAACAATCCCCTGAGATCAGTGCCCTTGGGGTTGTTTAAAGACAACATCAACCTGGACACAATTAAAATGCAGTTTAACAAGCTTGTTAGGCTTGAGAAGGGCTTGTTTGCTGGTCTAACAAAGTTAGAAGATCTACAGCTACATGGAAATGAAATTAACTTCATTGAAGACCAGACATTTGAAGATCTTGTGAACCTTGAAAAACTAAATTTGGGTAAAAATAATCTCACCGCAGTATCCACAAACTGGTTCTCAAACCTGAAAAAACTTATTGTTTTACGGCTTTATGAAAATCAGCTGACCACCATTCCTGAAGATCTTTTCAAGAATTTACCAAACTTAGAGGAAATAGTTTTGTCAGGAAACAAGATAAGTGAACTATCACCAAATCTGTTTCCATATAAAGAAAAACTTAGTAAATTGAATCTGGAAAATAATCTTCTGACCAGTTTTCCTGAAGAATATTTTGTTGGCTTCCCTAAACTTAAAAGTTTGACCCTCAAGAACAATCAACTGACAACTCTGCCACCAGTGCTTTTTGGTGAAATGCCTAAACTGACTGAGCTAAGCCTTCAACAAAACAATCTCAGCACCCTTCCTAAAGGAATCTTCAGCTCCTTGAAGAAAGTTAAGAAGCTAGATCTCTCTAAAAATAAGTTTGAAAGCTTGGCTCCCAATTACTTTGATGGTCTTGAGAAACTCAATGAGCTTAATCTCCAAAACAACATGATAAAGTCATTGGATGCAGACGTGTTTGAACACCTTCAGTTATTGACCTCAATTAAGCTGGCCAAGAACAACCTCCAGACACTTTGTGGGGATGTTTTTGATGCTCTGCCTAAACTCAAAAAGCTCGACCTCAGTAACAACCCATGGCATTGTGACTGCAATCTGATACATTTTTATTTCTGGATAAAAAAAAATCTTGAGAAGCTCAATCAAGATGTGTTCTGTGAGTATCCAAAAAATCTCACAGGACATAAAATCAATTTGTTAAATGAGGATCAGTTAGTTTGCCCAACCTTCCCACCCTCTAACAACATCTTACCGACCACAATACCAACAACTGTCCCAACAACAACACCGACAACTACTCCTGTTACCACAACACTGCACACAACAACACCCACCACCACTTTACAAACCACCACACCCATTACCACACAGCCAACCACCACCATCCTCACAACCACGACAATAGTATCCACGTTGCCCACAACAACACCATCAACCACTGCTACTTCCACTGCAGTACCGTCAACGTCCACAACAACTGAGACTACAGTTATGATGACGACCCCGACGACTATTGCTATGACAACAATGCCAACAACAAGAATGATCACAACATCCGTTATGACAACTCCTCCAACCACAACCACCACAACAACAACTACACCCACCACCACAACCGTCAACCCTACCACCATACTGACAAAAGCCCTGACTACAACAGCATATGCTTTAACAACTGAACTAACAACCACTTTAAGCCCAACAACACTTATGACAACCACCACAATAACAACTCCGCTCACAACTAGACAATCTACCACCACAACAACCCTACCAACTACAACTACACTTATACATAGAACCACAGTGACCACAACTACACAATCTACCACCACCACAACCCTACCAACTACAACTACACTTATACCTAGCACCACAGTGACCACAACTACACAATCTACCACCACCACAACCCTACCAACTAAAACTACACTTATACCTAGCACCACAGTGACAACAACTACACCCACATCAACAAAACCCCCAACAATCATGCTCCGGACAACTCTTCCAACAACCACCCAACCAGAGACTCCGACCACTACCATTATAAGCTTTACCTGCACTCCAGAGCTAAAGCTTTCCTACATTCATCAAATCAGTAGCAAAGTTCAAGAGTGCAAAATGTGGACAATGATATACACATCACTGCTTGTGGTAGAAATCACCTGCTCACTGGTCCTGGCCAAGTTCACATTTTCTCTTCATCAGTTGCTGCAGCACAAAGAAAGAATGAACCACAGACTCATCAAACTCACCCACTTTTCCTACAGAAGAGAAGTTATCATAAAGCCTGTGCAGGAGGCAGAAACTCAAGATCTTTTACAATCACTATGATGATCAACAAGCTAGTAGAGGTCATCTGACCTTACACAAAAACTTTCCAACAACTCTTCAACTCTTTCTTCACACATATTTGAAGTGATTGCTCCTTTTTGAACATCCCAAGTCACCTGTAGAATTAGCTTCCAGTGTTTCATGTTTTTAATTAATCTCTTTAGAAAACAAGTGAGTGTATAAACACTTCTAAGAGTTTGTTTTTATATCTTGTTTGTATGTAATATTTTAGTCACCAATAATAATTTTTATTAGCTTAACGCTTTGATAATTGTAGTTGTTTAATTATGAAATTGCATTATTCTCTTGTATTTGTGTCATTGTTCTATACTGTAAATAACATGAATTTCTATTCATTAAATTTGGAGTGTGAAAGAAAATTCCTGATCACTTTCTGTAAATTATTTTCAGCAGATGTTGGATTTCTGACACATAAATGTGGGAAAGAATTCTAGCAACACAGCTGATACACATAGGCATACATGCACATAAATAGACATGCACACATTCCACTTATTTCAACAGTCGTGTTCCTCATTGATGTTATAGTCTGCTTCTGCTGAAAGGCTAAGTGAGCGCATACAGTATGCTGGTTCTAGCTCTGTTAATAGGGGCTCCTACCTTCCCGTTCCCCACCATATGTATACGATTGTCTGAATTAGTGCTTTTTTTGTCTATTCCCCTTGTAGTGCTCCTAATTTAAAACCTTGTTTAAGTTGGGAGTAGACATAGGGAATGTTTTTTTTTCCTCTCCCCATTGTTAACCCCTTTCCCATCTGCATAAGAAGAGTGCAGCCCATGTTGGCTGCATGTCCCCAGTAGCCTGTATCTGTATGTGCTGTTGTGTTTGTTGTTCTTTGTTCTTGGATGGGTTGTACAGTATTCTCGTTGTACAGTGGGGAGAACAAGTATTTGATACACTGCTGATTTTTGAAGTTTTCCCACTTACAAAGCATGTAGAGGTCTGTAAATTCTATCAAAGGTACTCTTTAACTGTGAGGTATAGAATCTAAAACAAAAATGCAGGAAGTCACAGTGGATTATTTTTAAATAATTAATTTCCCATTTTATTGCATGACATAAGTATTTGATACATCAGATGTTTTCTGTAGTTCTTCACAAGGTTTGCACACACTGCAGCAGGGATTTTGGCCCACTCCTCCATACAGTTCTTCTCCAGAGTGTTCAGGTTTCAGGGCTGTCGCTGGTCAACACGGACTTTCAGCTGTCTCTAAAGATTTTCTATTGGATTCAGGTCTGGAGATTGGGTAAGCCTGTCCAGGACCTTGTGATGCTTCCTACGGAGCCACTCCTTAGTTGACCTGGCTTTGTGTTTGGGTCGTTGTCATGGTAGAAGATCCAGCCACTACCCATCTTCAGTGCTCTCACTGAGGGCAGGAGATAGGTGGCCAAGATCTCACCCCATTCATCCTCTCCTCAATACAGTGCAGTCGTCCCATCCCCAAAGAATGATGCTTCCACCTCCGTGATTTACAGTTGGGATGGTGTTCTTGGGGCTGTACTCATCCTTCTTCTTTCTTCAAACATGGCGAGTGAAGTTTAGACAAAAAAGCCACATGATCTCCTCCCATTTCTCCTCTAGATCATCCAGATGTTAATAGGCAAATTTCAGGTGGGCCTTGCCCTGCGGTGACCTGAGCAGGGGGACCTTGCGGGCACTGCAGGACTTTAAAGGAGACTTATTATGACTATTTTTCCACAATTTAAAATAGGTCTAAGAGTTCCAGAAAACATGTTTCTGAAGTTGTTTGCTGGAAATAACTTGTAGGAAACAATAGTTACCGACCGGTATTTCTCTCTGTTTCAGCCCCTTGCAGATTGTGCTGTTTTCTGCTGATCATTACATGTTAATGAGCTGCTGTTAACTTGGCCACGCCCAACGCTTCTACAATCTTTGCTCACGCCCACCACTCATATAATGACTGTTACCACTATGTGTGAAAGTTATGGACATGGCTGCTGCAGTAGTTCAACCATACACACAAAAAAGGGAATTAAACCATACAGTACAAGAAAAAAATGAGTTCAACCAAACATGTTTGAGCCAGAATCTGCTCCTGTAGGAGGGGAGTCTCCTGCACAACAAATTTAAAAGTGCAGATTTAACACTATCATAGTTGAAATCAGAACTCATGCAGAGTTTATATGGTGAGCACTGTGGTCAACTCAGATAAATAACTCAAGACATACTGTAATAAAAAAAATTTACACCAAAAAGGTTGCAATTACTCTGTCGATGTTAATAATAATAATACAGATGGGAGCACTGAACTTCAGTGACCTGGATCTGCGGACAGGTTGTACTGTAAACTACTGAATTTCCCCTCATGGGATCAATAAAGTATTTTTGATTTAATTAAAAATTAACTCGAAATATTTTTATTCTGATAATTCCACTCCCCAATGTTTCTGTGTGAGAACATAATACTCAGAGAATTCAGCAAAAATACTTCTGAATGGTTATTGAAGAAATTACTTCAAGTTAAAAGAATAGATTTAACTGCTTACCTGGCACTCTGATATCTTCCTGAGACGCCGACTCTAAAGCCTTCCATCTCTAGCACCGCAGAGACCCCTCTCTTTGAGCTCCGTAAGGCGGCAGGTCTTCAGCCTTCCCCACCCTTACCGCCAGCATCTTACCATCAAAAATAAATCCAACCTATGCTGCTCTTCTGCGGCAAATCTCACGTCTTTTGACCGGTTCTCAGCAGCTCAGTTTGGCGGCGAGTTTCCCTTCTACTCCACGGTTGCTTCTTCTCCCGTCCTCCCCGCTCTTACCACCAGCATCTTACCATAAAAAATAAATTCAACCCATGCCGCTCCTCTGTCCTCTTCCACTGGGACCTGATAAAGTGTTTTGAGCTCTTTTGAGCAGCCAAAAACGGAGCATTTTGCGTGGAGCTGCGACATGGTGTTTTCTAATCTGAACAAGTGCTTTCCAATCGGAAACTGTTGTTTACTGCTGTACCTGGTGGGTGGAGACAGCAATCACCTGGTGGGTGGAGGCAGCTCTGAGGAGGTGTGGATATTCCAATATTCCGGCTTTTGACGTAGAAAGCCGGACAGATTTTGAACAGCTCCTTCAGAGACTGAATGCAGGATCAATTAAGAAAATCATATCTCACTCAAACCAGCATGGATGTTTTTTCCCCCCAAAATTTATATGCATGTATATGCACCAGAGACACACAATAACAACCCAAATCCCAGGAAAAGTGATTTTTTTTCATAATATGTTTCCTTTAATACATGCCAGCAAAGTGTGTTACTGTGGTTCCAGCTTTATTCAGGTGATTGACCAGGTCAATCACCTGAATGTGTAGTTCTGGGCTTGTCAGAGGAGAGATCAGAGGAGAGATCTTGCAGTTGTTGCTTTTCACCAAGTTGCTTGCCTGTTGCCCAACCGAGCATTGTGCAGGTCTACAATTTTATCCCTGATGTCCTTGCACAGCTCTCTGGTCTTGGCCATTGTGCAAAGGCTGGGGTTCGTTTGAGTGTTTGGTCATTTATGCAGGTAACGAGTTCAAACAGGTGCAGTTAGTACAGGTATGAGTGGAGAACAGGAGGGCTTCTTAAAGAAGAACTAACAGGTCTGTGGCAATATAACTTCTTACCGGTTGTTAGGCGATCAAGTACTTATTTCATACAATAAAATGGAAATTAATTATTTAAAAATCATCCACTGTTATTTTTTGCATTTTGTTTTTAGATTCTCTCCCCCACAGTTGAAGAGTACCTTTGTTACAAATTACAGACCTCTACATGCTTTGTAAGTGGGAAAACTTCAAAAATCATCAGTGTACCAAATACTTGTTCTCCCCACTGTAAGTGTATACACTCTTGATTTTCAGTTCTGCATCTAGTCTTCCTGGTTATGAACCTGCCATCAAACAGTTGCTAAAGCCATAAGTTGCATAAAGATAACAAATGATCAAAATGATCTCACTGTACAAAGATACAACACAAAAGAAGATAAAAAAATACTGATTCTACAGCATTGTGCTGCATACACCATAGATCAACTAAGACAGTAATGAATGGTTTTGAAAAATATGGTACAACGGTGCATTACTATGACTAAATGTTTCTATGTGATTAATAAGAAAAATACCAATTAGGGAAATTGTCAGAGAGGCTGCCAAGAGCCTCACCATAACACTAAAGTAGCTGCAGAAATTGGTGAGGAGGTGAACAGATAGGACACAATGAACATAAATCTAGGACTTATATTAGATAGTTTTATTATTTGTTTTATGGAAAAAAGTGACCTAAATGTGCTTTTTTAATCTAACTTGAAAGTTGTAAAGTTTAAATGAGTTACCTGATCCATGTTAAGATCTACACACCCTTGGAAAACACATTCCACAGCAACAACATGCAAAACACATCATTACATATGCAACCTTTTCAAATCAAGCTTGTAATAAGTCTGAAGAAGCTACTGCTCCAATCTTTTCTAGGCAAGGCAAAGCAATTTTATTTGTATAGCAGACTTTCATCACTAGGCAACTCAAGGTGTTTACATTAAGAAACCAAACACAGCATCTGATGAAAAACATCAAATTAGGGAAAGCAAAAACAGATGAAACACAAGAATCAATAAAAGAAACATTTAGAATTTTATTAAAAACAACAATTTATGAAAAGCATATAAATAATACATATGTCAAAAATCTATATTACTCAAAAGCATATCTAAAAAGAAGAGTTTTAATCTTTGATTTGAAATAACATAATGATTCAGAAGCTTTGCAGTCATCAGGAATTTGATTAGATTGTTCCTCAGGTGACAGAAGGCTGACCCTGTTATTGCCTTTATGTGACCCGGGAAGTTCAGGTCTGAGTTATATATAACACCTAAATTACTCACCTTATCATTAGTTTCTAGTTGTATCAACTGGAGTTGTGTGCTGACTCTTGATGATTCCTCTTTCGGTCCAAAAATAACTAATTAAGTTTTTTGTTTCTTTTCAGCTGGAAAAAGTTATGGGACATCCAGCTATTGATTTGCTTGATGCATTTATTTAGAGCTTGAATTGGTATATAGTCACCTGGTGACATTGTAATGTACACCTGAGTATCATCTGCATAGTTATGGTAATTCATCTTATTGTTTTGATGAAAAGTTTCCTACGGAAACAAAGAAACCCTGTTCCTCAGGTGGACTCAAACCAGTCAAGTATTGTACCAGAGAGTCTGACCCACTTCCCCAGTCACTCCAGTAATATGTTATGATCAACATTGTCAAATGCTGCACTGAGGTCCAACAGAACCACCACTGTGGTTCTAACACATTCTGTATGTATGCATATGTCATTGAAAACTTTGACGAAGTGCTGTGCTGAGCACAGAAACCAGACTGAGAAATATCAAAGCGGTTGGTCATGGTTAGGAAACTATTAAATTACTGAAACTATTTAATTGTTGAAACAGTTTTTTTTTTTCCAAATGGAGATTGGCCTGTAGTTCTGTAGTTCCAGGTTGTTCTTCTTTAGTAGTGGCTTGATAACTGCTGTTTTTAAAGCCTGGAAGAAGACACCTGACAGGAGGGATGATTTAACTATTTGAATCAGATAAGACTTAATGACAGATAATTTTTTTTTATAGAAAAGCTGTGGGTAATACATCAAGGCAGCAGGAGGGAGACCTTGATTGCTTAATGATTTCTTCAAGGTTTATTTTGTTTAATCCATTGAATACAGACATTTTCTTTACGTTGGTGTTGATTGGGGATGACGTTGGTAGTGGGTTCTGTACTGAGGTATAGACTAAATGTCGATTGTTAAAATATTTTCAGTGTAAAAGCTGACAAATTCATTGCAGGCCCTGGTGCAGTTTAGTTCAGGGGCTACTGTCATTTGAGGATTAGTTAGTCTCTCAACTGTTGCAAACCAAGTCTGCACATCATTAATATTTCTGTTAATGGTTTCAGAAAAAAAAACAATTCCCTTGCATCTTTGAAACTTAAACGGTATCTGTTCAGACTATTATTTTAGATCTCATAGTGAACCTGGAGTTTTTTTTTTGTTTTTTTTTTCCATTTTCTTTCAGCTCATTGACAATCCCTTTTTCACTAATTACCAGTGGATCCCTAGTCCATGGAAACTTATTTTTACCCGAAACTACTTTAAATTTAGTTGGAGCAATGGTATCAATAACTCTGAGGTTTTTGCTGGGAATTTTCCACCAGCTTGTTTACAGAAGTGGAATTGGGGGATGAGGCGGGTGTGGTAGGAGGGTAGATTTGTTTAAAAGTTTCAACTGAACTGTCCCCTCAAAAATGCTGTTTTACAGTGGTCTCAATGTGACTCGAATGTTTGGTAGAGATGGAGCTTTCAAAGAAAACACACAGATGGTCAGATAGCGCAGTATCCACTTTAGAGCTGTTAGAGAAATGTAAACCGTTGCTAATAATTAAGTCTGGAGTGTGTCCTCGATTGTGTGTTGGCTGTTTGACATGCTGGGTCAGGTCAAAATTATGAAGAGTGTCCTTTAATATTTTTGTCTATCTTGTTGATTGTCAATATGGATATTGAAGTCAACCACAATGATTAGTTGGTCATACTCAATACATATTACAGACAAAAGGTCATTGAAATCATATAAGAAATTAGAGTTAAGTTTTGTTGATTTATATAATGTTAGAAATAAAACTTTGTTTGAGTCTTTTATGGCTAGATTTTCAAGAGTTGAATGTGCCCAGGGGCATTTTTTATAAAGGTTATTATTGAGTCATGAACATTTTTTGCAATGCCAAGACCTCTTTTGTGTTTCCTGCTCTCGTTTAGAAAATTATAATTTGAGGGGTTGATTTTATTAGTGCAAATGTTTCATTATTTACATTTAACCAGGTTTCTGATAAAATAGGGCCTATACATTATGATCAGTGATCAAGTCATTGATCAGAAGTGTCTTGTGTAACTGCCAGTCATGCAGCTGACGGGTGACGTCAGCAATTGTTTATTCCGGGTGTTTGTATAAAAGGAGACACACCCCTTGACAAGATAGACTGATTTGTTTGTTTGACTCTGTTGACAGGTTAAGTTCTGGATTTACACGAGGTGTTTTAGTAATTTCTTGTACCAAAAGGGAATTCTTGTTTTAAAGCTATCATTTATATTGTTTTGTGCTCTGTCAGCCAATGTGATCGACAGGTTAACTAGTTCATTGATATTTGACACTTGGGTTAATTTGCACCCTTGGCAAGAGGAGCGAGGTATGCTTTAAAGAATTCTATGAAACACTAATTTATATTTTTCAGATTTTAATGTTATGACCTTATTTGATACCTATTTGTATGTCGATTATGTCTGTGCAGTTTTTATGGTGTAAGGTGCGCAAAAAGATGGTGAAAGATGAAACGATGTATGAAGAAAAACAACAAAAAAACCTGTTGCACCTGTCGAGGCCTCTCCGTCTACTTTCTTTTTTTTGGTGCCAAGGACCTAATGTTTAATATAGGTAGTTTAAGTGGTTTGATGATGGGTAACTGAGGTTCCTGATAGGGGATAAACTTGAGATTTTGTTTAGTAGACAAATGTTTAGATTTCGCTTTTTATTTGTATAGCAAGCTTTTTTTCTGCTACTTATATAAGCACTGGGATAGTACTATTTTGTTCTGGGAGGGCGGCCAACTTCTGGGAGACGATGGGAGTATAATTACTGTTCGGTTCCCATTAACTTCAAGTGTCTGTTACTACCAGTTGGGAGATGGGCAGGATATCAGTCCCACAAAGTTGATTTAATCCAAGTTTTGGTGGTAGCTGTGTACCGATCATGATTTGTGCCCTAACTTTTTCAGAGAAGGTCCTAAATAGTGAGGAATTTGGTGTAGAGTCAGGTGAATGGGGCAAATGCTGTATTTCTCTGCTTGCTCCTGCTACTCTGCTTACAGCTGTGGGTGCTGGTAAGGATACATTTTGTCTGGGTGGAGTTTTCTCTGCTTCTTTATATCCGATAGAGGTGTTTTGTCTCCCTGTACTCCTTCGGCCTTGAGCTGGTGGGGCAATATTTGGAGATGTTTGTCTTTGTTTTGAATTGTTCATATCTGTTTGTCCTTGTTTTGGGAACATTCAGGACTGTTTGGTTTAGATAGCTGAACAGATTGGAGATAAGAAGTCTTTGTCCACTTTTGTTCAGATAACTCTGGTTTTGTGTGAAGAGGTGTTTTACTCCAGAGAATATTTCAAAATTGTTGATAAATCACATTGATCGATCAGTACAAGTGTTCTTTAACAATTTGTGAAGCATCCATAAAAGTAAGAAGTCCTCATTATTGTTGATCCTGTTGGGAGAGGCCCAGATAGAAAGATTGGAATGTCCAGGCCCTGTAGGTTATTCGATTAGTCAGAAATACCCGGTTTCAAAATCTTTAACCGTCTTTTGCCTGTGTCTGTAGATTCTGCATGTAAAACAAGCATTAGAGGTTTTTGGTGTTGATTTATAATCGTCAGTATCTTTTCATTGATTTGTTTCACAGAATCTTGGGTACAACTGAACACATTGGTGTTGTGGCTACAGAAATTTTCAATGTCATTTATTGAACCATCATAAATAATCAAAACTTTTGCTAGGGACTTCCCTACTTTCTTTTGTGGTTTATTGTGGCTTGATTCCTCTGCTAGAGGCTTCCTTAATTTGTTTTGTTGTTTATAGTACCTGGATTTGTCGCTTTTACCTTCCCTGGCTGCCAGGGCTCCACCGTGATTCAGGGAGCAAATGGTGCGTTCAGACCACAAGCTTTGTCAGCATCAGGCAACGCTCATAAAGCGACTAGTTCGAGGCATATACACAGAAGATTTGTCAGCTAACGCTGACAAAGCCTGCGGTCTAAATGAACCATTAGAGCTGTAAATCTGTTATTCAGGGGAATTCCAGGGGAGTGGTGGAAATTATTTGGTTTATTCCTTCTCAGAGCAGGTGTTGAGGAGTGTCTTTTTTGAGTTAGGGGTCCTTCCCGTTCCGCGCTTCGGTGATGGGATAGTGTTGTTCTGAGTGAGACTGGACCAAATTAGCAAGGGGCTGCCAGGTTCTTGTTCCTTCCATGTCACTGGTAGCGTTGTCTTATTTCCATATCCAGTGTTAATTTCCAAGTGCATTTCTAGAAGGCGTAATTTTGCTTCCATACTTAGTAGCTTTTTTTCTAAGGCATCCTGTCTCAGGAGCAGTTTATCATAGTTTTCAGCTGAGCAAATTGCCATGTTGTTAATCCACAGTCCTACAAAGGTTCTTCAGAAGTAATTGACAAAAGAGTAGCAATCCAGTCTAATAGAGTAATTCCAAGGGCTCAGCACATGAATTAATTAAAAGGAAAACAAAATCTATAAGAGCAAATAGGGCAAAAATATGACAAAAATATGAGAGATCAGGAGAGCCAGGAGAGAGCTGCTTCTCCTTCAGCAGCCAGCCACAAAGCTATTTATTTGGTGAATATTAATCTATACGAGTGTTTATGATATTAATAATGATGTGCTCTGCATCAAAAATAAATAACCAGCCCCTTTTTTCTAGCAATGTATTATGTATAACCTGTTTTGAAAATTAACGTATATGGATTTTTAATCTAATTTTTGTGTGATTATTTGAGATAAAGTGGGGAGTTTCCTTTTGTTTTACCTCAGTGATATATAATTAAAGGATAAAAAAATTGCATAAATTTCCAACACCAACAGAGCATATTTTTATACAACACTAACTTTATGCTGATGTCTACTTAGCCACCGTATAAACCACAAATCATTTGTGAAGAACATATCTTCCAGTGTTGCTAAGAAATCTGGATAACTGTCACTAGAGGGCAGTTTTGAGTTAAAAACAAGTGGTCTGACTAACAAAATACGTTTTCCATTTAATACCTTAAAATGTTATCAAAATAGTCATGATGTTCCTCATTACAGTAGAGGGCTCTGTTATAAATTAAGCAAAGCAGAGGAAAGATTAATTCAGAAAATACATTTTTATATTTAATGAGCATAAACGTCTGCTTAAAAGATGAAACAAATTTTGTAATTTTCTCAGCAGTGACAGAGCAATTCTGAATGAACATAAAAATGCTGTAAAGCTGTGCCTTTTGCTCAAAATATTGATTTAAAAAGACTAAATGTGGGTAGCAGATTTAATTAATCAGATGTAACTTGGTGCCTCATTGTAAGAAAAATCAGATTTAGGAAAGAAATGATTCAGTTGCATTCGTTGTGGGAGTTCTGATGCTGAAGAGACAAGCAATAATGAAATCTGTCAAAATAAAAATGATTAGCAAAAAATCTGCAAATAAAAAGTTTTCTCAATATCATGTTTGTACCTCAAACAAATCTTGCAAGTGCAAATGAAAAGCTGCCTGAAAACAGTCACTTGATGCAGAAGACATCCAAAATGCCAAGAAACCCTGAAAGTTTTGCCTCTGAATATTTCATTTCACTCTGAATTGTTGTGTAACATGCTTAGTCTTTGTCTATGTTACATCACAAAGCTTCTTTCATCTCTTTACATAGCATGCAATCTGGTACTGTTCAAATATTAATCCAGAATTGCAAGACTGATTGGTTTTGTTTGTTGTGCATTGATGATAGAAAAAAGGTTATTTGGGGTTATTTGGTTGTTTATTAAAATAGAACACAACTGAGCTAACTACCCAAAGGGAAACATTTGGTGTCTTTTTAAAACCTCTGGTGATATATGTATGCTTTTAGGCAAAACATGCATAAACAAAAACGTGATCAAAACAATGAATAAACTCCAATCAGTTTGTCTATATAAACAACATACAAACCCGGGCATAGCTTCAGACAAAATGTGATTCACTCCTAAACCATAATGTTGCACTTTTTCTGAAAATATGGATGAATAACTAATAACAAAAAGACCTTGGTGTGGTCAGAGGAGATGACATTTCTTTACTTTTTTATACACTATTTTGCAAGTCTTTGCTTTAATTAGTCATTGGAAAAAACATTGCCTTTTTTCTCACTGTAACCCTCATGGTGATTAAAAAATGTCTAGCAAAATCAAAGGGCTAGCTGAAAAACACATTGACAGTAGAATGGTTTCATCAGTCCTGTTTAAATTATCTATAAGAGACACAGTTTAGTCTTAAAAAATGTGCTAAACAAAAGCATGTTGTATTCACTTGAAATAAATAAATAAATAGCTCTGCCTTTCTGGACAAATTATATATTTACAATTAAAAAAATAAATAAATAATACTTTTGTAGTGTTTTTACTGTATATTGGTCTATGTGTGTAGGTAATTTTAACTGGCTGTGTAAAGGTACATTCAGACCACCCTGTGCGGCCACGCAGCACGGCACCTAGATTACATGCAAAGGCTATGGTACCTGACATGTGGGTGTCAAGCTGGCATTCAGCAAGTTGCACATGTCAGCGCAGTGGGCATCAGTGTTTCCATGCAGCTGATACTCAGACTGTCAGACAAGGCCTCCACGCAGCTGCTGCGTGAAGTTGGGAAAATTGAACTTTTGGGCAGCAAAGGCGGGGCAGTAACCAATCATTGATAATATTTGACTGGAGCTACTCAATGCAGGGAAGACTGACGGCGAGATGACCTGCGGCTGTAGCTGCAGGGATATTGGAGTGTTAGGTAAGCAATTCAATATTTTCTTTTAACTTTCTTGTTGTGTTAGTTACCGCTAGCTAATCCCGGTAAGGGCAACTACAGTCCTAAATACACATTACTAGGAAGAGCGGCACAGAGGGAGGGAAAGTGCATAAATAACAGAGAAACAACAAAGAAATCCCTGCTCGCCTGCTGACAAACTGACGTGATGTGCTGATGCACCGACAAGGACTAAAGTGTGCAAGGAGCTGGGTTTTAATTTTAACAGGACTCTTCATGGGTAACTTGATATTGACATAGGCTTGATGGATGGATTCACTAATGTTGTGTAACACACAGCCATTGGGTGGCACTAATCTGCATTCTAGCTCCACAGGATGAAAAGAAAAACCCACTCCCACAGGAAGTTGGGGGGTGGGGCAGAGTCTACATAATAACCCCACCACCAGAAAAGCTTGCTCTCCATTAATAGCAATGGCCGGGTGCTGATCGGAAAGACCCACTTCCTTCGCTGGCGAGGGAAGAGACACATGATTTTCTGGGAGAAACTCACTCCAACGGAATCAAAGACTGTTGATACCAGGTGAATCGCAAACACTGATTAAAACAGACCCATTGTTAACCCTCAAAGCCTGCCGAAACCTTCCCTGAGTTACAGACTGCCGCGACAGGAACAGGAGCTGACCAACACATGCAGTGGTACCTGAATCAGCTGAAACTGCATTCATTCGCTGCCACAGAGCCGATAAGAGGTTAGTACCGTGCTGGATAACTCCAAAAGGTACTGTTTCAGTGATTGCCGTAGCCGATCGCTATGTAACTGAGCCAGGAACGAGGAAGCCAATGTCCGAAGTCAGAAGCTCCTGGTGCTACAAACCTGCTAACTAACTTAGCAATCCATTGTTAGCCTGCTGGCTAACGCCCTTTTGAGACCCCCTCATTGACACGGAGCAGCCTGGAGATCTCTAATCGTTCATTAAAGTCTGTCTTGGCAGAGGCAAGAATATTTAGGATGGAATAGATTTTAGGGTTGTGTTTTAACTGTGATTCGTTACTGTGATTAATATTTGAACTGATATTTGTTTGGGTACAGACAGGCAGTCAGCCTATGGGTTTAACCAGTGTTTTGAAAGATTTTCCCGACCGAGAGTCCTTCTAAATCTTGCAATTTGAGTTACTCAGTCTGAGAGGAATTTCCTTTTCTTTGTTTAATAAATGTATTACAGTGGCGCCAACCAACACCACGTCGGTTAGCAGTAAACTACATGTTAAGATTAGTCCACGTGTGGTTTAGGCCTACAATCCAAGAAACAAAGACTGCTATTGACGGTTCGAAATAAAGATTGGTTTAAAGTAGATTGTTTAAGAACAGAAAAAAATTTTTTTTGGCCATGCTTGAACTGCCTTCAGCTGTCAAAATACTGGAATCTATCAGTAGAAGTAATTTTCCAAGGGTTAATTACTTCCCTTCCAGATAATTTTCAAAACAAAACATTTCTTCATCCAAAGAATGATTTATTTTTCCTTACATTGTTTATTCATTTCAACATAAATCAGTGGTGTTAAGTAGTTAAACCATTCACAATAAGTCAACTGATTTAGCTTTTATTACAGCATTGCAATATAAGCCTTGGTCTTTAAAGCAGATTCAGATCCATATTCCTCCAGAACTGTGACAGAATTTATGGTTTCTATTTAATCGCATATTTAACTATTATTTTTGGTTATTAATTTATTTCAAGTTGAGTAATTAAAATGTTTGTCTTATTTTCCTTCTTTGTCAGGTGGTGCCCCGTTTATAATAATTTCCAATAAATAATTTACAATAAATTATTAATCTTTATTTTGGAAAGTCACTGTTTTTGTCCCTCTGCCCCCCCCCCCTCCCATTATTTATCTCCCATTGTCACTACTTAAGTACAGTCCTGGGCATTACTCTCCCTGCACTGAGCTCAAGCCTCCTTCTTGCTTGTGGAGTGAGCAGGCCCTTCTTTTCACCCGAAGGGGCAGGGTTTCCCCAGCTGGACAAAGCGCGTGGAAGGATCACGTTATTCCAGCCAGATCCTCCCCAAGGCATTATACAGCCCAGGACTAGTGCATGTTTATGCATGATCAGCTCACATTAGCTGCTCAAGGGAACATGGGGATAACATGCAAACTCTACAATGAAAGGCCCTTTTCCTAACCCCACCCAAGGTGTGGGTGCTGATGTGGAGGAACACCTGCGCCACCATGCTCCCTTAATATAGGTTCTGACTTGTGAGGTGTTGCCCCATTTATAATAATTTCCTATAAATTATTAATCTTAACGGATTGCCATAAGCAATCCTTTAACTGTTCATACCCAAATAGCGGCATTCTTCAAATCCATAACGCTAAGTAAAATTTTGTTGTGGGTTTATAACAACCTTTATGTGAAAAATGGGTTTTAGTAAAGAAAGGCTTATGTCTCCTATTTCAGCAAACAACCATATATGTGCAAATAATGTAGAAGCAAATCGGCAGGGTGGGTCGCTCCTCAATTTCTACAGTGTAATTAGAAGTAAAATATGCTCTTAGCCCTGTGACGAACTAGTGATCTGTACAGGGTGTACCATACCCCTTGCTCAATTTCAGCTCAAGAAAGGAACCCCCCCCCATTTAATGTCTGGTACAGACATTAAATGGTTGGATGGATGTTTAGACCTAACAAAAACTGGTTTTGAATAAAGCTTGACAGCTCATACTGAAGAGGAGACAGACTGCCAAACAACTGAGGTGTCTGGGAAATTACTGGGGCTGGGCATTTTAAATGAGAAATTTCAGCAAGTAGCTTTCATTTCACAAACATGTTCCATCAACACCAGGGAAAAATAGTCTATTTCCATAAACTGTACAGTATCTGTAAACATTTTTTTACTGCACCATGTTTGAAAAATCCTAGATCACTATAGTATATAAAATACTATAGTTAAAATATTTAACATCATAACATTAGTGAATGAGTGAACTCAGCTACATTTGTGTAGAAGTATAAATAAACTGCCATGGGTCTCAAACATGTTTTGGTGTTTTTATTCCTAATTGTGATGTATATTAAGTAAACTGGAATCTACAGAAAGTCAAAGTAAGGATCCATACACGAAAATGATATTTTCTGTTCATAGAGTAAGATTTTTTTATTGTTTTTTTTGTTATCACACAGTTCAACTATATAAAAAAAAAACAAATGCACTAAATGCAGCCCACTTTCAGCTCATATTCCAAAATTCAGGAATATGAGGAAAAACTCCAGCAAGTTCTGCTAATGAACCTAAAATGGAGATGAGGAGTCAATTGTGTGTGAAAAGGGCAATGTACTGAGGAACATAAAAGGTCATAAACTGGGAGGAACACATTACCGCTGAGCTTAGTCATTTCAACTGGAAAACATTTTGATGTAAGCTGGAAGATTTTCAGCTGGGAAGGTGCAGCTGATTACCTGGGGTTAATGGCCAACAGAGGCCTGTACCAGACTCCATGTGGAATATATGACTAAATGGGCCTCTTTGGGAAATATAACTTTCCTTTTCCACCAAATGATTTTGTTTTATGGTGCTGTAGGAAAAGCTAAAACTTTAAAAAGTAGTTCTGCATTGTATATCATATATTTTCTGCAAATAAGCTATTAAAACAACCACAGTAAAACTCTTGGTGATCACCTTGAAATCTCTGCTGTTGAGAAAATGCTGTTTCAAAGAGGTCTAAAACTGCCTTTGAGTTTTGTGTTCTGAACAGACGGTCTGCTTCTGGCATGCAGAGGGTAAACGGGGTGTGAGAGAAGGAAGGGTCTGACAATAGAGATGAAGAAACGTGGGATTTGATTGGGTTTAATGAAAAAAGATCTCAATTTCTATTCATACTAGGGAAATGCAACTAAAAATTATACATAGAATGCATATATCTCCTCACAGACGGCAGTTTTTAACCGCGTACTCTCCCGTCTATGTCTTAAGAGTCTTAAGTGGGAACACTGACTTACTATTTCTGGTCTTGTTATAAACTTAAGATTGAGGTCAGATTCTTTTTGAAATACAAAACATTTTTCAAATTAATATAGAGATGGAGCCAATGTAGGGCTGCACGGTGACGCAGTGGTTAGCACTGTTGCCTTGCAGCAAGAAGGTTGTGGGTTCATTTCTGCATGGAGTTTGCATGTTCTCCCCGTGCATGCGTGGGTTCCCTCCAGGTACTCCAGCTTCCTCCTACAGTCCAAAAACATGTCAGGTTAATTGATCACTGTAAATTGTTCTTAGGTGTGAGTGTGTGCGTGGTTGTTTGTCCTGTCCTCTATGTGGCCCTGTGATGGACTGGCGACCTGTCCAGGGTGTAACCCACCTCTCGCCCGTTGACAGCTGGAGATAGGCTGTGACCCATTAAGAATTAAGCGGTTAAGAAAATGGATGGATGGAGCCGATGTCTCTGATCCTTGGACTCTCAAATAAATAAGTGAAAACAGCAGCTGGAAAATACTACTTAATATTCTAACATGTGCTGCCAGGAAACTGATCCCTTTAGAATAGCTGACCAGTAACATTCACACCAGAGTAGACCAGTTTTAGAGTGTGGTGCCCTTCCGCCACTTGGACTATTGGACCAGATCCTTCATACATCCTTTTAAAATGATTCCCATACAACTAAATTGTATTGTTATTTGTTGGATACACCATAAACCTCATCTGTCACCTCTAATATTTTGTAAACTCAGTGTATTCTGAGCTTTCGTTTGGTGCCGGCTTTAGCACTGTTTTTTTCTTTAATTCAAATTTAAAATTGCAATAAAAAAATGGTTCCATTCTTGCTCAACTACGGAAGAGAAGAAAATGGTGTAAGAAAAAAAGGTTTTGAGAAATTGCATTGTCCTTTAGACGAAATTTGTAAAATAAATAGCAGTCTGCCTTAAAAGAAGTCTGAGGACTACTTAAATATAACCTTTCACTTTCATACATTTTTTTGTTTCTATCCTAAGAGATGGTTAACACATCAAGGTCACACCTGCATCTGTACATTCAAAAGGGGGATTTTTTTAAGTAGTGCAACCTGTACTTTGATGCCATATGCAACCCTGACTTATTAAAGCCAATCAAACAATGAATATGCTATCTCCAGATATCCTTGTTGAAGAGCAAAGCTGCCCTGCTATATGTAAGCAACCTCAGTTTCCAAGGTGTGGACACGTTCGGGGGAAAAAATTAGACAATAAACAAAACATGAGTAAAAGAGATGGTAAACCAGCATTAAAATGACAATACATTCTTAAATATTATTAAAAATAGGCTTGTTCTTATCACATACTTGGCAGCTTTCTGATACGTAATGAGCACAAGGAGTATCCCACATGCAGAGGAAGCAGGAAACCTTGGCTCTGGTGTCACTCCCATCATCCTCTCCCCAACTTCAACTTCTGACCTCAGGAGTATCCAGCAGAACCAGCTGAGCCCAATCATTGCCTGCCAGCTGTACCCCTATAGGCAACATGTAGCTGCACGAAGCTAAGGTCACACAGTGTGGTCTCATGTGAAGCTAAAAATGGAACATTCTGGTTACTGCTGATGGTGGCTATGTGGACAGCAGAAACAGTTTATTTTAAAGTGTAATTTTTGCTGTTAAATCATTTGTATAAATGAGTGTCTAATATTGCTGTCATTATTTTGGGTATTTCAGTACATTTTAGCAAAATATTATTTTTCTACATAAAAACGTCAGTGGAGTGCCATCTTCAGGTTAGAACTTCGCACTGCACTTCAATTTGAAACGGGCATTGCTACTTGCTCAGCCCTTATCGTAGACTACAACCAGTCTGCCGCTGTGGAGTATAGAACAAGCCCAGTTTCAGCCTCACCTCCACAGTGAGTTGGAGTTAAAATAGCAAGGAAGTATCGACTCCGCTCAGCCCCCCTCACGCATCCCTTGGTCCGTCAATCAACACCTCCTTCTGCTGTATTTTTCAAACTGGAAATGAAAGTGGCGGAAGATTCTGGAAGGGGGTGGGTTACTCTTTAACAACCCAATACTTCCATGAAAAGAGATTCCAAGTCAGTCTTTGTTTTATTAGGTAATTCAGGAAATATAAGAAAACGAAGTAATTGAATATAAAGGAACAGTTTCAATCAGAACAAACAATCAATCCTGTCAATCCTACAAGAAAGACAAAATCTATCAAACTCAAAGAATAAGTGTGACTGTGTGACTCAGAATCCACCAGTCTCTCAGAATCTATCAAAATTGTAATTTAATAAAAAGCCAATGAGGTGCTCTTTTAAGCTCTGATTAATTTTGCTTTGTCTCATTAATACTGGGTTTCTCTTGTGCTCATATATCAAAAGGCTTGCTGTTTTTTAGAATGAAATTATATGTCACATATTTTGATTAACGTTCTCAATAAAGACCGGGAAAAAAAACAAATTAAGTAACCATAGCCTCCTAAGCATGCATTACAAAGACCATTAGTCAGACATTATGACGAAAATGGGTTGATCTGATACACAAAGACAGTTATAACTATTATGGCAGCAGAATGTTTTGATTTAATCCTTCTGTGCTCTCAGCTTGAGTGAGAATTACAGATACAGTCCATGGGGAAGAATTTATTATAAAAAGCACACCTGATTTGATGTGAAGATGAATCTTGCATGTTACTCTGAATAGCTATGCCAACAGCCGAACTGCCATAACATCAAGGAGTAATAGCTTCAAATAATGACTTGTCAGAACTGGTATGAAAAAATGAAATATAAATAGCCCAGCTTGCAGTAAAAACAGACATGTCTATTTTTACTGTGTCAACTTCTCTTCTGTCTAATTATAGTTTAAAAATGAGTCCTCGCTGCCTCGGCGCTGCCCTCATCCATCTGCAAAGTCTGCAAGTATTGAAATGAACTACTGTGGGAGTTGTCATATGTCTTCACACTTTTTGGCAGAAATGCAGCTCCCAAAGTCAAATCAGTTTGCCTCTTTTGATTAAAGTGAAGCATTTAGATATTTCCAGGACCTCTTGGATATTTTATGTAAGTCCTAAACCCTGAAGAGATAATGGTGTCACTAACTTAACGAGAAGTTTCACCTTCACTACACCCCCGGAGGGAAAAAAAAGTCATCAGTCCATCATACAGGACACACTTCTGCCATTTAGCTCCACATTCTCGAGGCAAGCTATTTGGCTGGTAATTGGTTTGTGCAATTAGAGCAATTTACTCAGTTCTGTTCTGTTCACAGACCCCTCAGGACTACAGTTTGGGTCAAAAGCTGAAAAGTGAAGGTTTAGCATTTAATTACAGATAAATTAAGAGATGTGCGGTTTTCATCCTGACCTATAGACAGACTTTCAGAAGTTCAACACTAAACTATGCGAAGAGTCATTACAAACAGTGTGCTGTGTCCACAGAGACCAATTCAATGTCATTTTTAAAAAGTGCGGCACTGTGAAAAAGGAAAAGTATTTCCACCCAAACATATTTTTATTGTCCTGGCTTTTCCTTGCCACAATTAAATGTTTCAGATCTTCAAAAATATATTTTTTTCATCATCAGGCAAAATTAAGCTTTCAAATGAATTATTTATCAAGGGAAAAAAATCAGTCTGGCCCTATGTTCAAAAGCAGTTACCCCTTCTGGTAAATAATACATTAATTTAGCTGACTACATTTTTGGTTCAGCTTCACCGGCCACACCAGTACCTGATTACTGCCAGTCTGTAGAATCAAGACCTCCCTTAAAAAGAACCTGTCTGACAACATGAAGTAGGCTGTAAAATAGGTAGACAGTAGAAATCTGTAGAGCGACTAAAACTTTTTTGCAGGACTGTATAATCATGGAATGAAATTACAAGATTTTTCATTTTAGTGATGTTAGTCTGATCATTTCAGGTTCCAGATATTGAGGCTTTACCTTTTTACAAACCACTTTTCATGTAACAGGTCTTTCATAACATCAGTGATCAATAAAAAAAACACTTAATTTTTCATAAAGTTAAAAAAAGAGCTGAAAAACAAATATCTTGAGTTAGGGATGTACTTTTTGTTTTGCCTTGCACTTTTGCAGAGCAATAGATATTCCGACCTCAGGGTGAGCCTTCTTCGATGTCCTGAGAGTATAGGGAGGTGACCTTATTGTTTTCCATTGCTCTTTAAAATAGCAGATAGACTTAACATTGTTGTGAAATAGCTTTTTCACCTGTAACGATTTGACTGAGAGCAAAAATTGTTTCAATAAGATATTTAAACAAGTGTTTTCTTAAGTAACTAGTGTAATAGTAACTGGTTGCAACTCATCCACTTATCTGATTTTAAAATGTATACAGTCCCTTAAAAAAAGCATATAACCACTTGGATGTTTCGTTGAATTATTTTACAGATAAACCATAAGCCAAAAAATGTGGCTTTTTTGATAAAAAAACAAGTATGAAAAAACTTCTAATGTGAAAGTTAAAACTGATTTATGCAAAACAATGACAGTTAAATAAAAATATTTAATATAAATGTTGGTGTTGGCATAAATATTCACCTTGTTTTGTTGTTTTTTGTTTTGTTTGTTTCTTTTTCATGCTATAATACCAATTAAGCAATGAATTGAGATTCCAGACAAAAGTGGTCTTTATACTACAATCACTTGAGAGAGTCACTGATCTCAGGTGATCTCCATTCCACTCAGTCACTATAACAGGGAGGAATATTTATGCAATCAAAAATTGTATGTTAGACAATTTAAATAACTTATTTTTTTTAAATCAGTTTGACACTAAAACGTTTTTTTTTGTTAGAGAAAACGCAAGTGTTAGTGATTAATAATTTGTTAAAGGTTAAAACATCCAACAGAAAAAAGTTGGGACTGTATGGACAATGCAAATTTAAAAAAAGAAACTAGTGGCTTCAAAATTTACTTTGACTTGTATTTAATTGTCGACAATATTAACACAAAATATATAAACTTGATAAAATTTGTAAATATTCATCCTTTTCTGTCATTCAGTCCTGCAACACATTCCAAAAAAAGTCAGGAGAGGAGCAAATTAGGGCTAGTAATCAGATAAATTGGTTTAATAATTATGTGAACAGATAATGTCAACAGGTGATTATAATTATGATTTGATTCAAAAGCAGTATCAAAGAAAGGTCTAGTCCTTTAGGAGCAAAGATGGGCCATAGGTCGTTTGTTTGCCAACAAATATGCGAGAAACTTATTGAAATGTTAAAAACAATGTTCCTCATGAAATATAGGATGAGTTTTGGATATTTCACCTTAACAGTGTATAACATAATTAAAAATTTCAAGGGAATCTGGAGGAATTTCAGCAAGTAAAACTAAACTGAAAAACAGTGATCTCCAACCCTTTGTCTACTGTGGTCAAATGAATCAGTATTTCAGGTATTTTTGGGAGAAATGGACGCAGTGTGCTCCGGAAAAAATAGGAAAAATATCATCCAGACTGTTAGCAGCAACGAGTCCAAAAGCCTGGGTCTGTCATGATATGGGACTATGTCAGTGCACTTAGTGAAGGTAATTTGCACTTCTACGATGGCACCATTAATGCTCAAAAGTGCATAGCGATTTTGGAGCACAATATGTTGCCTTCAAGAAGTAATCTTTTCCGGGGACGCCCATGCCAATTTCAACACGACAATGCAAAACCACATTCTGGACACATTACTAAGACCGAGCTGCAGAGGAAGATTAGTACTTGACTGGCCTGGTTGCAGTCCCAACCTGTCTGCAATAGAGAATGTGTGGTGCATTTTGAAGCACAAAATGCAACAATGAAGACCCCATGCTTTCGCCCACCTTAAGACTTTGCAGGAAGATTGGGACAAAATTACATCTGAAAAAAGTAATCACTTGGTGTCTTAGGTCCATAAAGGTCTTGTAATTATTGTGAAAAGAAATAGCAAGATTAACAAGAGGTAAATACTTCATTGTTCCAACTTTTTTTAATGTGTTGCAAGACCAAAATTAGAAGACATATTTATTAAGAACCTCCCTCCAAAGTATAAAACTAAAGTCCCAAACCTGGCTTCGTATAAACCAAGGTAACCATCAAGATAAGACAAATGGGAGACATAGCAAGTATGTTGTTCCTGGTTGTTTCAAATGTAATTTGTCTCTGCTCTGCCATCCTTAAACAGACATTTATTCTCAGACACTGTGTCCCTGTGAGCTCTACAGTCCTTCTGACATTTGGTTAACCCAGGAGGAGTCACCCTGATACACATGTCAGCAGTGCTGACAGAGTAAAGAGTCTTTCTGCTGTATCAGGGGAGCCCCCTGTAGTAACCTCATCATGGGTGACTGTGATCATTGAGTAGCAATATAAATGGAAATTAGACATGCCAATACAGAGAAAATAGAGTACAAGGAAACAATGTCAGTGTTTAGATTAGTAAGAACCTTAAAGATAAAATGCAAATCACAGTTTATTTAATATATAAATCTCCTAGATAAAGCCATTTTTATTCCTTTGTGTTGGTTTTTAGAGTCCAATATTTTTTCACTTCTGATGTATTTTCCATCTACAGTAGCTACAAAAACATATCAAGAAGGAACTATTTCTTGTAGAGGTCTAAAATAATTATTTTCTTAAATACTATGTGATACAAATGTGGCTCAACGTTTATAGAAAGGAGAACAGGCAAGGCTCACTTTTCAAACAAGGTGAGGCAGATACTGTTTTTTCAAGAAACCAGCTAAATACATCTGTTTGAACTTTTTGCTGCAGGCCTGTTTCTGTGATCCCAAAATACTCTGCATGCAAAGATGTCACAGTTTATTCACTGTCACTGTCAGAATACTTCAAACTGTGAGAAGCCACAGGTAAGAGAGGGTCAGATCAACTGATGTGACAGCAGATTTTCTCGGCCTGGGCTTTTTTTTTTAGGGTAAAAATAAAGACAGAGTTAAGACAGACAGAGTTATGTCAGTAAAGGGAAGTCTAAGTGCACCCGTTCATATTTACAGCCACCATGATAATCACCTCTTTTTAGCAGTGGACTCAAAACAGTTTGAATGTTTGTCTGTGTTTCCTGAAAATGGAGGCTGGTGACTAATACGGCTCCACCCACATGGTGTGTACCCCAGGGGCTTTCAGACACAGACCCTGGCCAAGCAGGAAGCTGAATAACCTGTGGCCATCATCTGTTCAGACAACAGTGGCAAATTACTGTGAGTTCACTACTTCAACCATCTCTCCTGCAAGTGTGATGACATGACTGCTTACTGAAATGGAAGTGTTAAATGTGCCACTACAGTAAGTTAAGTAACTATTTGCTGGTAAATTAATTATTTTAAATGTGCTGCAATTGTCTTTTGATCTATGCTGATATTTTTTGCTTAGTTTAACCACTTTCTTATTGGACCAGTTGGAAACATGAATTCGTTAGTATGATTAAACAGCAAGTATTTAAATATATCTATCAACATCAGTTAAATCTTTAGTGATCAGCAATATGAAATATCCCCGGGGTGGATTTTATTTATTCGCTGCAAACAAGTCATGTTTGAAGCATCTCACTCAGACTTTGTGAGATTCTACAGCCCTTATTGACCCTGAGCAGGATAAGCGGGTTCTCAAAATGGATGGTTGGATGTTTGCTCTTGTTTGTGTCACGAGTGGAGCAGCAGCCATACACAGGGGACTGGGTAGGGTAGAACAGCCTGTTTTCTCAGAGCTCTCAGACATATTTCATAACAATTTCACATCTCAGCTCCCCTGGACTTAAAACATTTCATGTTCTCTCAACTGTCAGGGCCACACACTCTTCCCTCTCAATCAAGACAGAAGACATTTAAAGGATGAATACTAACTCATTGTACCAGCTAATGTTACTACACAGTGCAAAAAAGAAATCATGATGACTGCCGCTTGCGCAATTACACTAAGCAGCCATCACAGCATTACTTGAGACTGACAAGCAGGAATAAATACATATAAATTAAGCTGACATTCCAGTGGCTTGAGAGGTATTTAAATTGAGCTAAATAAACAGTCTCTCAAAGTTTGTTTTTTTTTCACTTTGAAAATTTGAAACAAAACTTTTAGATTTTTTTTTTCTTTTTAAACTACTGCTTATGGAATGTTTTTGTTTCAAATATTTATGTTGTGAAGCATTACTTTATGAGCCCTCCATTTTATTCACCAGTTTCCTGCCTGTTAAATCCAGAATAGGGTTTAAGATCCTCCTACTTTCGTATAAAGCCCTTAATAATCAAGCTCCATCGTACATCAGAGATCTGATTGTTCCATATGTTCCTAATAGAGCACTTCGCTCTAAGACTGCGGGTTTACTGTTAGTTCCTAGGATTTCTAAAAGTAGAATGGGAGGCAGACCTTTTACTGATCAGGCTCCTCTCCTGTGGAACCAGCTCCTAGTTTTAGTCCATGAGACAGAAACTTTGTTTTCAAGACTAGGCTCAAAACCTTCCTTCATGATATAGCTTATAGTTAGTGGCTTAGGTTATTCTGAGCTATTTTTTTAGTTACGATGCTATAGGTTTAGACTCTTGGAGGACAGACTGACCACTTTACTTCTCTCTTATAGTTTTCTCTTCTACCACTCTCCAGATATATTTCTTCTGCTATTGTGGTTGTTAACCCAGTTTTCCGTCAGTATTTTTCTTCCCATGTGTTGGCTTCTAGTTACCATGCAGTCGGCCACTCGCTTCTGGAGAGTGGGTGGGGCGCCAACATTCAAACCCCGGCGGGAAGTTTTCCACAATAAAAGTCAGAGCTGAGAGGCAGAGAGAGTAAATATGCACAGACACAGAATTTCTGTTTCACACTTGTACGCACCTGCAGATGGGGTTCAGCCAGAACTGAACCATCGTCTACGGGGTTGTACCATTTTTATTAAAGAAGAACAAAGAAAAGTATTCACATGACTTATTCTCCTCCCACCAGACTTTTTATTACCAAGGTCTCCCTGAGTTATAGCTTATAGTTTATGGCCGTCCTCCCAGATCTGTTTTTTATCTAAACATCCTGCTTTTACAACATGCAATAAACTTTAGCCAAAAGTTTTACGACTTAAAAGCTTACCCCCATAAACAATACTGACAAACATATCTTTACCATCATGCAAGCTAATTAAAACAGACTTTTACTTTCTGAATACTAACTAAAGATTATATAAACATATTTAATACGAGACTGTTATATAAAGTAGCCCCAAAAAATATGAGTTACGACACATAGAAGCTCCACATGGTCTGGTACCCTGCTCAACTATAAAGTCCCCTGCTGGATGGGGAACATCGGTCCAGATGATGCTCAAATGACCGAGCATCCTCCATGCTGTCTCTTCTCTGTCTTCTCAGACCCCCAGATGGTCGTGGCAGATGACCGCTTGTACTGAGCTTGGTTCTGCTGGAGGTTTCTTGCTGTTAAACGGGAGTTTTTCCTCTCCACTGTCGCTACATGCTTTCTCAGTATGAGGGATTGCTGAGTAATCTGCTGGGATTCCTTACACAGAAAACCTTTAACTTATTGGAATGTTTGTGTAATTGTATTGAAATTATTTTTGTTGAAAAGTACCTTGAGATGACATTTGTTGTGAATTGGCGTTATATAAATTTAAGTGAATTGAACTAAAATTGAAAAAAATCTCTATATGCATATACACAGGTGGTGGATTAGCTGGGCTGCTAAGGTCAGAAGTACCTGGAACATAACCTGACCAAAAGAGTGTAGAAGATGGTGGAATTCCAGGGAATACTCACCACCTGGCTCCCCTCACCATGCTAGCCAACATTTCTTCTATGGATCACTTCCAGTTTCCTATGAACCACCCTTTCTTGAGACACGAGTTGGTCCTCACAGACAGATAGGGCAACTTAAGAAGTAAGAGACTCAGGAAGCGCTAGTCACTTTCTGTACTACCGTTATTCAGTCTGTCAAACAATTAGGTCTGCAGAGAAAATCAGCTTCCCTCTATCCAGAGCTTGTAAGGATCTAGGGTCAGGAAAAGCATGGCTAAATACTGTGCAGACCCCAATCATCAGACTTTTATGAGCTGCCACTTAAACGTGGTCTCTCTGTTGAACAGTCAAAATACTCAATTTTGTCTAAATTTTTTGTAAAAAACATGGAATATTTAAATATTTATAACAAAGGTAAGTATATTTATACATTTACACTGTGTAATATCTTCATTGAGAGCAAAGTAGAACCAAAGTCAAATTTTATGTTTGTGTGCACAAATTTGGCCAACATGGCTCATTCTGACTTATGTGTGAAAGCAAAAAAGCAAAGAAAAACAAAAAAAATGGTAAGGTGGCAAGTTGTACTTCATGGTATTGGAACTCCTAGGGAAAAAGCTAAATGTATGCTAATTGTGTTTTCTTGTCGTTTTGTAGACACTTGAAATGTAGAAAGATAAATAATAAGGGGCACAAAAAACAAAAACTGTCCATATACATGTGTATTTTTACCATATGTTGCTTGTCATTCTTTACACACTGAAGACTTGTTAAAAATTAAAGAGAGTGGCTGTGAACTCCCTTGGAGGCAGTAAAGAGGTGTTATGTAAGACAGTTGTTGCTTGTTTTCCAGAGGCTGGCACCTCTTTGGTTTTCTTTGCTCCTGGCTCACATTTTTGCTGTTCTGGCAAAGATAAGATGCATTACCAGCTGAAATGTCACCAGTATGCTTCTCACTTGAACCTGTGCAGCATAATCGATTAAACCATTTACATTCTTATTTTTTTTAGTATTGCATCCTTCCTCGGTTGTTGCATTAAGAATATAATTTTCTTTATTGATTGCATACACACCTAGTCCAGTACACCCGGTTCGATTGGGCACCAAAATTGCAGCATTTTTGCCGTTGTTAGCTGGTGCGGTTTGCAGGACCATGAAATTTGTAGTGTGCTTTAGAAATAAGCAGAAGAAGATGATAAGCATACACCTGCCCATCTTTGTTCTAATTGTTAAGGCAGTGAAGGAAATAAAGGGACAGAGGGAAGTAAACATGGCAATAAGAGACTGAAAAGAACTAGATGACTTTTCATCTCGACTGCAAACTTATGTGCAAGTTTCTGAAAAGCACCAAAAACACAATGAGATAACTTCCCCTTCACACGTAAGCTTTTCTTTCTACTTCGCTTTCATAAATGTGACAAGACCAGGGTCAGTGAGAAAGAGGCTCTGGCAGAATGAATATACAGTAATAGCAAGGAGATTGCTTTCTCATTTAATTTATCAAATGTAGGTTGGAATCAGCCAACCTTGGCTTTGATATCCTCCCCTTCTCAGTCATTGTGTGTCTACCTAGTCTCATCTCAGAACAGTAGGAACAATGCAAAGTATTCCGTTATGCAACCCCACGGTCAGGGATCTTTGGCAGGTGAACAGAATACATTCAATGTTATGTGTCAAATGTAGGTTATGCATTATGTGTTACATGGGCTCCACATGATACAAACAATTCTGGCTTTAATTTAAAATTTAATCTTTTCAATGGTTCCCTTTATAACAAGACGTTACACCAGTGACGTTATGAAAATATTAGCCGCAGGTTAGCTGTTTTAAAAAAGAAAATAATACATGTAAAGTGAAAAATTGAGAACTTAAAGTTCTTTTTAACTGGTGCTTTTTTGATTTTTCCATGTTCTCTGGTATGGAGGAATGACACCTGTGTTCGTTTGTGTGAAAAAAATTATTCCCCTCACTATTTTTAGTTTATTTCAGATCAGCATGGCAGTGGCCGGGAAGAAACTGCACGATTTGGGGGCTTGCTCATTGAGATTAATGAAATGCAATGTTCTGTCTTCTGATTGGCTAACTGCAACCCAACTCTTGCATTATCTTCATTTACTAAAAACAAAAAAGTGCAATTTGAAACCAAAATCATGCCGGTATTTAGCCTTAGATTGAGTTTACCACCCATTTTAGGCTGCATTCCCAAATAAGACCAAACCGTGACACAAAGGGTCCATAACCGGGCTCACACAGAGCCTGTATCAGGATGATTCAGTGACCAGGGCTACACCAGGTGAGGGGTCTTCTATAGGCCACACAGCCGCCAGCCAGACAGGGATTTGGCACTGCGCTCTTCCCACTTTACTACTCAGGTAAACTTTTTTTTTTCTCTACTTAGTAATATGCTTAAATTCAGCCTGTCTTCTCGACTGACCTGCGGTCATAGGCCATTCGGATCAAGCGTCTGCCGCCAGCCGACAAGCGGATAGGCTAAAGGCGAGCTCTGTAGGCCAGGAAAATAAGCTACTGTGAGATTTAGCTGCTTATATTACACTTTGTGGTTTGAAGCTCAGGTTAGGCTTGAGGATAGTTAATAAGCTACATCTCTGGATGGATGTGGTCACAGATATTAGCGTATTAGTCGAGGTAGTACATTTCATTGTCATGTCATGTTTTAACACAAAACAAAAGTTAAATATTAAGTGAACAAGGTATTTTTTACTTAAAGTAGCCTGGGAGCTGGTGTTCCACCTTTTGGTACAGATCCTGGTTTTAAATACAGCTTCAAAGCAAAGCTAGTACTGTTAGGTCAGTAGCTATGATGTCACTGTACTCAAAGTATCTGAACAAATCACTAACCGAGAGTCGCATTTTCCAGGTGGTCGACCAAAAACAGATTCCAACAATTTCTTCTTCAGCTCCTCTTTTTGGGGTAAAAAGAAATGTAGCTTTGATGTGTTAACTCCACAAATACCGAATGTGTTCTGCTGTGTTGTAGAGTTGCTAACTGTTAGCTTCTCTGAGCTACAGCTCCCTGGCCAATGCAGCCTACCGGTGGGCGGTCCCATTCAAGATGACGTAAGAAGGAAAAGTTTAGACTTAACTGTTTTGTTTCTCTAACTGATGCAGGAAATGGAGTTTGGAGAAAATATTCACATGCAGCATGCTCATACAACTGAGAATGACTGTGTTGAAAAATCAACTCAGTTTTCCACGATTTTCAGTGAAGGAGACCTTTAATTATGTTGTGAGTGGAAGAATTGCTACCAGTATGTATGCACAATAAGCCTCTTCTCTCTCTTTGTTTTGATGAATGTCTGGTTTGTCTGGCTTTTTATGAGGATCTGGGCGATACAAATCTCAGCAGAGGTGACTGCTAATCCAAAACAGACACTGATTACAGCACTAATGTTTATACTTAATTATCAAAGGGTAGCTTAACACACTGAGAAACAAAAAAAAATGTAATATTTGTTATTAAGGTTTTCAAAAATATTTCCACTTTCCTGTTTTTTATTCAGTTATGCCTCCTGGCTACATTTGCCGTCTGCTTCAATATTTCCCTGAGTTCAATATCATTATTACTCTCGACATATAGTTAGAGTCAAAAGATGGTGTAAACATTACCTGTATGAAAATAATTTATCAGTGTCTAAATTTAGAATTTTAATTTAGAATAACGTTTTCTTACTAAAGATCCATTAGGATCTGTATGATTATTAAAAAAGTACAAAATAATGAGTAAGATCATTCTATTGTTTACCTTCTTCAAAATCAGAAGTTCATATTACACAAAGATTACTTTCCTTTAAATTATTTTGGTGATGCCATGGCTTTGTGATCTTCTGATAGGTGGATTAATATTATTTGAGTTTAATAAAGACGCAACTGTTTTTCCCTTCCCCATCACAGTCCTGGGCCTTTTCTATGTTCTATGACACAGAACACGAAACATAGTCACAGCACAGAAGTCAATATTCTTTGGTGAAAATTTTATTAATATTTATCCAGAGTGCCAAAATAGACTTAAAATGCACATAGAGGGAAAGAGAATCAGAATCAGAATCAGAATCGGTTGATTATTGCAGGTGATTATTCCAAAAGTAATATTAGGTAATATTAAAAGCCAAGTTACTTTTAAGGGTAACTGTGGCTCAGGGGGTTCAGAGGCAACCCGAGGGTTGCTGGTTCAAGTCCCAGAGCCCCCAGATCCATCAGTCTTAGTCGTTGTGTCCTTGGGCAAGACACTTCACCTGAAATTCGTAACTTTTTAATATTAAGATTTGTATAAATTAGTCATTATGGCATAGGGTAAAAGTGTTTTTGGGGAGGCGTGGTTGTGCTCTGGGGAAAATTTTTTTTTAAACTTACATTACTTTTACTTTTATACTTTCAGTACTTTAGAATGCATTGCTTTTTAGCTTTTTCTTGAGTGAAAAAACTTGATTTGATACTTCACTTTTACAGAAGTCTTTTTAAACCTGAGTATCTATACTTATCCTTGAATATTGAATGTGAATACATTTGACACCTCTGAATAGCAGAGCAAAAAAATCCTTAAAGTATCATGAATGTTTCAACAGCTGAATCATTTGCAAAGACAGAATGAGGGTGATCAAAGGTCATAACCTATATACATAAATAGCATTTCTTCGTGAGATGTTCAGTGCAGCTGTATAGTTCATTGTGCATCAGCTTTTCATACCTTTTGAAGAGCTGATGAACAGCCTCACTGTCTCCAACAACTGATTTGATAAATAAAAGCCCAATCTTCCTGGTTTCCACTCCTAAAAAACATTTTGGAGCTAAATATTTGGAGCTCTGATTTAGTGCAGCATTTTTTATATATTTTATACTTTTTCTATAAACATTTAATCATCTTTGTAGCCAAACAAGCCTTAGCTTTTTGTGTAACAACTGGGAGATGGAAACATCCTGTTCAGGCCACAGGCGCTATCTCTCAGGACTTATAATAACACATCAATGCATTTTTTCTAAAGTTTTACCTTTATGTTTAAAAAAATCAGGGCTGCACAGTCTATGGATTAAATGTTTCTCTAACTAGGATGATAGCCAGTGGCATTAGCTAATGAGTATTTATCATAAATACTCATTATATCGATTCTGCACCAATTAACCTCGCCACAAATAGTGTAGTACACAGATAAAAGGAAGGGGTTAACACTGTTTGAAGGCACTTGCAGCTCATCCTGTGAATGAACTCAATTCACTCTTATTGGATCACATGTAAAAGCAGACATCTGTATTTGCATTCCAAACAGAGTGATAATCAGTGGGTTGTAATATCAAAGCAATCCCAAGCCCTTGATCCATTTTGTTGTGCTCATCACAAAAATTAAGCACCTACCTGGAAATATAAATTTCTCCAAATGAGTATTACTAGTTTTGTTAATCTGGAGTCAACTACTTGTCATAAGAACAGTTAGTATTTTAAGTAATTCAGATTTTATTTATGAGAAGGATAATTTTGTAGAGTTATGTATTACGAGCAAAGAAATGTTTTCAAAAGAAGTTGACACAACAACTGGATACGGTAAAGAGGCTGCTTTTTCATGGACATATTATCAGTACATTAACAATTCAATTGCCATGATGGCCAAAGGTTAGAAAGAACTGTAGGATTGAACACATTTAATAAGACTCATCAGGTTAGCATTACTGGTCTGATGATCCTATCAGAAAACTGTAGGGAAGGCTAAAAGGATGACACAGGAGCTTTAGAGTACGTTAAATTATCAACATCACCTACCTGACCTCATGGATCTTGACTGAATAGTAGCAAATTTGGAAAGCCTCCTTCACTGTAAATACCATCACGACAATGCTTTTCTCTTATACATTGCCAAAGTGTTTTTACTGCTATTTTCTGCACTCCTTGGGTCTCTCTGGAATTATTAATGTGTGCATAGCACAATCCCATGATGTTTCAACCACACATGTGCACTACCCTGCCCTGGCTTGGCATGTCTTCCTTGGATTGTAATTGGATACATTTATAGTATCATGATAGAAGATTGCACCACACTGCCAATGGGCTAAGATGTTTCTATGACCCTGTCCAAATCTTCCATGCTTTCTTAGATTTGTAGGTGTTTGTATGAGTACAGCATTGCTCTACCCTATTGTGATTGAAGAGACGCTGTCAGAACTTTCATCAATAGCATTTAAACCTTTAGCATAAAGGTACAGGATGTTTTAAAAATTGTATTAGTCGTGCTGCCACTATTGTAATTTTATGTCATAAAACCTAAGAGCATATGATTGAGCATTTCCTTCCTTCCTTGGATTTTTCACATACATGGTTTTTGAAGTTCTTATGCAAACAAAATGGGCAAACCACACAAGAAAAGAAATTCTTGATTACTTTATGCTTCACACTTTTGATATTTGCAATCCATAATATGTGTAATACTGTTTTTTTATCAGATAAAGTAACATGTAAATATTCATCAGGTAACTATTTTAGAGGCATGGGCCACTGTGGCATTTGCCCCCGAAAATGGCACAATTCTTCCACCTGAAGGTAAAAGCCTGATGAATGAATGCCTCCGCTGTTTGTGAGTTACACATATGTTTGATGTTGTCCCTATTCTCCATCAGACTTACCCTATTCCCGTCTCTTATACCATTAGCGCACACATCAGTATAGAAATATTATTTAACAAAGAAAAGAGAAGGTATTTCTTAAATGCAAATATAGTTACGTATTGGTTTGATCAGACACCAGATGGATTCAATTCTCTATTGCCATTTATAAAGAAATAATGTACTTAAACACAGAGTGTTCCCTACTATCGTTGAATTACAGACGTGGACAAAATTGTTGGTACCCTTCATTAAATAAAATAAAAACTCATAATGGTCACAGAAATAACTTTAATCTGACAAAAGTAATAATAAATAAAAATTATATAAATGTTGACCAATGAAAGTCAGACATTGCTTTTCATCCATGCTTCAACAGAATTATTTAAAAAATAAATGCATGAAACAGGCCTGGACAAAAATGATGGTACCCCTAGAAAAGAATGAAAATAATGTGACCAAAGGGACATGTTAATCCAAGGTATGTCCACTAATCAGCATCCTAGGTGTCTACAATCCTGTAATCACTCAGTGGGCCTATATATAGGACTCCAGGTAGTCACTGTGTTGTTTGGTGACGTGGTGTGTACCACACTCAATATAAACCAGAGGAAGCAAAGGAAAGAGTTGTCTCAGGAGATGAGAAAGAAAATCATAGACAAGCATGTTAACTGTAAAGGCTATAAGACCATCTCCAAGCAGCTAGATGTTTCTGTGACTACAGCTGCACATGTCATTCAGTAATGTACGATCCATGGGACTGTAGCCAACCTCCCTGGACGTGGCTGCAGGAGGAAAATTGATGACAGATCAAAGAGACGGATAATCCAAATGGTAACAAAAGAGCCTAGAAAGACTTCAAAATAGATCCAAGCTGAACTTTATGCTCAAGGAACATCAGTGTCAGATCGGAACATCCTTCCGGAGCTTTTCAAATCATTAAAAAACAGACTGGAGTATGCCAAACTACATGCTGACGAGCCACAAAGCTTCTGGGAGAATGTCCTGTGGACAGATGAGACAAAAATTTAACTTTTTGCCAAGGCACATCAGCTCTATGTTCACAGACGGAAAAATGAAGCATATCTAGAAAAGAACACGGTCCCTACTGTGAAACATGGGGGAGGCTCGGTTATGTTCTGGGGCTGATTTGCTGCATCTGACACAGGGTGTCTTGAATCTGTGCAGGGTACAATGAAATCTCAAGACTATCAGGGGATTCTAGAGAGAAATGTGCTGGCCAGTGTCAGAAAGCATGGTCTCAGTCGCAGGTCACGGGTCTTACAACAGGAAAATGACCCAAAACACACAGCTAAAAACACCCAAGAAGGGCTAAGAGGAAAACACTGGCCTTCTATGAGCCCTGATCTCAATCCTATTGAGCATCTTTGGAAGGAGCTGAAACGTGCTGTCTGGAAAAGGCGCCCTTCAAACCGGAAACAACTAGAACAGTTTGCTCATGAGGAGTGGGCCAAAATACCTGCTGAGAGGTGCAGAAGTCTCATTGACAGTTACAGGAATCATTTGATTGCAGTGATTGCCTCAAAAGGTTGTGCAACCAAATATTAAGTTGTGGGTACCATCATTTTTGTCCAGGCCTGTTTCATGCATTTATTTTTTAAATAATTCCGTTGAAGCATGGATGAAAAGCAATGTCTGACTTTCATTGGTCAACATTTATATAATTTTTATTTATTATTACTTTTGTCAGATTAAAGTTATTTCTGTGACCATTATGAGTTTTTCTTTGATTTAATGAAGGGTACCAACAATTTTGTCCACGTCTGTAAAAATGAAGGGATCTTAGAGTTCGTAGATCAGATTACTGATGGATGTTGAGATAAAGGAGGACACTCTATCTAAACCTGTAATTAATTAAACTAATCATTGCCTTTAGTATACATGAGAAGCCCTTTTTGTCTCTTCTTTTTATTAGACATACATATACATACAAATACTACCCACAGATAGCAGTGAATGTTAGACGTCTGGTCAGATGATAGTTTTTCATCCAAACTGAAAGAACACAGCAAAACAGTTCTGCATAACATTTAATCAACAGCTGTAGTTTACAACAGGCCTTTAAAAAATAATAATATTTTAGATGCACTCAAGTGATATTGATGATGGTATACATATTCATAATAATAATAAATTCATAACTGCTACCACCTTAGTCATGATTGCCAACAACCCTTATCAGTTAGTGACTCCTCCTCCTGCAATGAACACAGTCACATGGCCTGACATCTTTATGTTATCATGTCTCTTTACTCAAAACTTTTGATACGAAGATTTCACTTACTCGCAATGTTTAATTTGATTAAACCTATAACTACAGTGAAAGTTGAATCTGGTTATAAATTTTAAGCTGGCTTGACTTTGTTGCTACTTTTGATTCCAATGATTATAAAACTTTTGAGCTCATTGTACTTTTGGGTTTACAGTGTAGTGTTGTTTTAATTGTTTTCCCCTTTATGCAATGCCGTTAAATAACACTAAATTCTGACATTCCTTAAATCTCAGCCCAGCATATTGTTTGGCTTTGATAGAATGCTATTATTTTGCATTGATATATAAACAATATTTAGTGATAAAGTAAAATATAGTTAATAAACAATCTGAAGTCTGAAACATGACTGTATTGCTGGCCAAACAGAAGTGGCCGAGTGACGTCACATAAACAAGCATTATTAGATTCTGCTTTGTTAACATATTCTGTAATAAAAGTAATCATATTATCTTATTATATGGTTAATTTAACAAAAAACTGTTGATGGATTTCTCAAGGCAAGGCACGGCAGAGACTAAAAAGAAAAACATGCTTATTGGGGTGTAAACTGGCACAAAGTGTCAGCCACTCTTGATCATTTGACATAATTTGTGTGCTCTATTAGTTTTCTCATTCAGCTCTGTATCTCTGAGGTTCATTGTTAATGACTTGTCCCTCCAACAGCAGAGTTGAACCATGTGCTAAATTAAAATAAATCTTATTTTCTGTGGAGTATCCACAGGGGCAGGCAAATGGATTGCGGAATATTGGATTTTATGTGGAATGAACAGACAGCGGGAAAACTAAGGGAGGGCATAAAAACAGGTGTAAAACTATGCATTTTATTATATACCTTTCATTGGATGTTTTACAGGTCAGCATATTGATGGATCGTATGTCTATTTTGAGCAAGATTACTTAAAAATGTTATGCATAAAGTTGAAACAATGCTTATCTTAGAATATAATCTTAAATAATTTAATACAATTCTCTAAATTCTATGAGTTGATTATTTATTTTAGTGTTTCACTATTTTGAGATTCACAGTGTATATTTAAAAACAATTCTACATATTTCAGTGTACCTTGGTATTTTTTGAGGATTTACTATCGATATTTTGTACTTCTATGACCATTCTTACTGTGCATGTTTGTCTTTTGTTTGTCCTTCTCTAATATCCCGGATGGTGAAAATATCACATTTTCAGATTGCAGTATGACACTGATTGAAGGCCAGGTCCATCACGGGTAAACAAACCTGGCTGATGACGTTGCAGCTCTTTGTTGCGCTGCATAAAAAAATATCCAGCTGCCAGTTTGAAAAATACCAAAGGATGTAAGAGTCCAATTTCTCTTTGTATCAATGTGCCAAATTGTTTTGACTATTACTTTGACCCATTTTTGTGCAACAGCAAACCTTGAAATCATTTTTGAGAAAATGGCAGATGCACGCCGAGGATTGTACCGACTAAAAACATTGTGACAAGACCCACATAACTGATGCATAGTCTCTGCTATTTGCTACAATGTGAAGCTTTTGATGATAAGTGAAGAGCTGCAATTCAGAAACAGTCGGAACCATTATAAAAGGATATTTTCCTGCCTTGTTAAATCATGAATAAAATGCAACCACATGCTTGGTTCAGTTACAGTAACTATACCTACAGAAGCAAGAAATCACCTAAAACCTATCTGATTGAAGGAAGCAGGCAGCAAGAACAGATACATCATCTTGCGATCTAATGAAATCCAAGAACAGATGATCAAATGTACCCATTGTAAGTGGTGAACCTTCGCAGTTTCACAATTAGTCTCAGGACCTTGGTGACTTGTTTTACATGATGGAACTATAAATTCTAGTCCTTACACTTAAATCCCTGTGGAGAATGTTCAGCAATACCTTAAAGACAATGATCCAAAGTACACTAACTAGTTTCCATTACAGTCTGATATAGTTACCTCCACCAAGGAGCCTATGTTTTTGCCAGGGTTCGCTTGTTTGTCTGTTTGTTAGTTAGCAACATCCCTCCAAAGCTTATTTGAAGACATTTTCAGGAAATGTCTGCAAGTGATCGCAAAAACAGCATTACCCAAAAATTGACTTTTGTGAATAACTACTGAATGGTGGGGTAGGCAATCCCAGTAAAGCAACAATTTGGAAACAACGCCCAACCCCCTTTGGTTCTGGTCCTTCCTAATCCACCCCTCCCAAATACAGGAACGCCCAATGCTTGTTCCAGACGGTTAATCTGTGGCCCAGTGTTGCAAAGCTTAATTTGGCCAAAAGTTGCATGGATCATTCACAAGGGATAAAAAAATCTAACATTGTTATTAACATGAACAATGGATGTAATTGTTGTTTAAAGTTAAATTTAGCTGTAGGCTATATTACATTAAAAGTTAAACTTTTGCTGTTATTTTGATATGTGTACAAAGTGTACAAAGTAATCTCCAGCTAGCAAGAACAGCTGATTGCAGTTAGTCTAATGCCATGCTAGCAGGCAGCCCACTAGCCAAAGTAAGCTAAAGACGGCTATATTTTGGTTTAACTGCATTATAACAATTTTTTGCTTATTTAGAGATTCCATGATGAGAACTTTCCTGGAACTGATTTTGAATAAACATCAGAAGAATCCACAACTGAGGAGGCAGGGCATGCAGATATCAGACAGGGAGTCTAAGAGAAGAAGACTTCCATAAAGTTGAAGAGGTTCAAGTCTAGAGAATTGCCTCTAAAAAAGTTTTAAAAAATGTATCTGAATAGTTAGGCCAGAACTTGTGACCTGGCATGCACGGTACACACATGATATTTCAAATAAAGCTGTTCTTTACTGTTTCTGTTGCTTTACTGGCCAGGATTCTGTCTCTGAATTTACAGCAGTGTCATCATCTGTTGGAGCTCAGCTTGACCCCAGTCTGGGGTCGCTGTCAACATAACGTTCAGCTATCATATGGAGATTCACAGATATTCATGGGTGCAGACAAAGGATGCAGGAAACCTTGTTTTACTGGTGTCGACGCCCAAGTTCTTCTCGAGCTAATAGAAACAATAAATAAAGTCCTCATTTTAAGAGCATAAAATATATGGTATTAACAACGTTCTCACCAGAGTAATACAGCTAACGAGAGTCAGCAAGAAACACACTTTATTGTTAGCCTTGTTGTTAGTCCAATTCATTTTTAGCCTCAGCTACTGTACTTAGATATTTAGTAGAACAGCATGTAAAAACGGACACAACAGGTAATGCCACACAACCATAAAACCATAAGTCTGTCACCAATCATGGAGAGCTAGAGCCTCGATGATTTGCAGCTCTTTTTCTTCCGTCAGCTGACACCATGACTCTAATGCAGCACCAATGCACACTCTGCTCTTCTCTTGTTCTGCTATGCATCAGGTTTTTCTTTGGCCATAGCCCTTGCAAATACAGTTGTATATTATTGGCATATTTTTGGCCATAATTCATAACATAACGCACTAAAATAGCTATCCCGACTTTTAACTTTGCCTTCCCTTCCTGTTAGCTCACTGCTCTAAGCCGAGAGCTTTTGTGCTGGAAAGAGGGTTACATGTAGCATGGGAGAGGAGGTGCATGGGCAGTTGGAAAGATTATCATTTAGAACGTGCCATACAAAATGATTGGATGAGTTTTTTCCAAGATTGTAGGCTTCAGTTAGTAGCAAGTAAAATTATTCAGGGGGGTGTTTTTTTGTTGTTGAGAAAACATGTAATTTATTGGTTGCTTTTGATATGTGAAGAACATTTCAAGCGAAATGGCAAAAAGTGTTCCAGAACAACAACAGAGAAAACATATATGTCACCAACTCCTTCTTTAATATTGGCGTGAAACCAGCTGCTAAAGGTATATTTTCATGGTCAGGGAATCAAAAGAAAGTTAGAATTAGATCACAACATGTGTTGGGGGGAACACGGCTACTTTGATAGAGGTCTGCACTCTCTGAGTGCATTTCTAGTTTTAAAATGAAGTGCCTTGACAAACTATTTTAGTATTTCTGGATGTGTAATGCATGTGTAAGCAGTTTTGAATATTGCTAGCTAAAAAATTGATCAAGAACTGTTGCATGGTTTAAAAGCTTCTCAATGCTCACACCACGTTTTTCAGCAAATAACAACACTGCAACAATTCCTTAGAGTTTCTTTTAATGAAAAAAAACCTTTAATGAATGAAAAAAATAATTTTATTACAAGAATCAGGTAACAATATATATTAATACTAATCATCCAATCTCCAGTCAAATTTAAAGTGAAATTGTTTTTAAACCTGGAGAGTTTCTACTGTCTGAAGTAACAGAGATACGTCCACCAAACATGTTTTTGCCGAAACAGGCTCTCAAAAATGCTACATGTGATTAATATTATTAATATGATTAATAGCACTAATGCAATTTGTAATGGCATGCAAAATAATTTGCCATTTGAAGCAGTAGACCAAAGCATAGACTTTTAGGTAATCATGGTAGTAAAAATCACAGTTGTATTCAGGATGGTCATGCTCCTCTTGGGAAATGTGCTGTAATTATGAGTTTGACTATAAATATTTACTGTGGTATTGTGAGAATCTGTGTTTGCTGTAATGAATATTTTGATACAATTATATATTTTTGTTGGTATTTAATCTGCAGCTTATTGGGCATATTGGGCTTTTTTTGGTGTTTGTCTTTTTAACTATTGCTTTTGCTAACATTTGTGAGACCCATTAAATTAGGTTTGTTCTTCACTGTGGGGTTGAAAGTATATTTCAGTATGGGAATATGTCTTTACATTAGGAAATATGTAGCATATACAACCGTGATATGTGGCATTTAGTCAATTTGATTACTTTCTCGTAGTGTTGTATCAAGCTTGGATCCTAAGACATTGGTTTGTTGCAGTATGTATACTGATGTCACAGAGACTGTATTTTTTTAGGCGGAGATAACTGAGCACTTTGGAGAATTTAAAGATAAGCTTTACCTTCACCTATTCTTGATAATTATGTCACAGTGTTAAATTACTGTACGGAAGCCCTGAAAGGCAACTGAGAATTTAGTTTTTGAAGACCCATTTTCTAAGTTCGACCAGTTTTTTTCTTTTCCTCTGGACTTCAAAAGCCATGGAATCATGGACAGACAAACAAAAAAAAGTTGGTGTCTTGTCCACACAAGTTACTAACTGGTCCAACCATTTAGTAACTTGCGCACACAATATAATAACTTGTGCGCACCACTTACTTTACACTGCATAAACAAGGGCCTCACTTTATTTTTAAAATGCTGGGGACAAGAACCATAACCTTAAGAGTAGTTTGAAGAATGCAGAAGACATTTACTATAGTAGGAGCCATTCATTTTCTATGACATCCGTTTAAATACTGACTGTGGTAAAACCACAGTACTGGTACTATTAGACCTCAGTGTGGCGTTTGACACTGTTGATCATGATATATTACTGGAACGTGTAGAGAGCTGGGTCAGGCTCTCTGGTACGGTACTCGACTGGTTCAAATCCTATCTCAAAAACAGGAACTTCTTTGTGTCAATTAGCCAATTCTCATCAAAAAACACAGAAATCACATGCAGGATCCTCCAGGGTTCCATTTTAGGGCCCTCCTATTTAGCATCTACATCCTCCCATTAAGCCAGATTATAACCACCAATAAGGTTAACTACCACAACTATGCTGATGACACTCAACTTTATATCTTAATCTCACCAGGTTATGTTGAACCCGTCCAAATCCTCAATAAATGCATTGTGCAAATTAACAGCTGGTTGTCCCATAATTTCTTCCAACTGAACAAAAACTGTACTGTACTGTACAAGTACTGTACCTCGTTTCCACAGAGCGGTCCAGAGCGGCACGGTGCGGACCGGATCGCTATTGCGCAGTGCTCACTTTTCATGTCTGCGTTCCCACTGTGGACAGGACTGTGCCAAAGCGTGCAGGGACGCTGTTGTGGCGTCATATGGCACACACGAGGAAGTGCTAAAAAAAAACATTGCGCGTTTCTGGAACTGCACCGATGGCAATACTTGGGTGCTGCTTGCTGCCATCTTTACCTGTACCTACTAACTAAGTTGTTGTCGCAGAGATGACATTATGACTTCAGCCAATGAAAAGACTAATCTGTGTGATGCCAGTGTCACCGCCCCAACCGTACCAGGACCACTCTGCCCAGGTCCGGAAGAAGAAAGCGGACCACCTCCAGCCCGGTATGGCCGTGCTCCGTCGGCCGCTTTGATGGTGGGAACGGCCAAAAATGCGGTCTGGACTATGTCGGTCCGGACTGAACCACTCTGTGAAAAACGGGGCAAAGGAGACCTAGACAATCTCTTCCATACATTTATCTCCAGTCGCCTTGATTACTATAACACTATATTCACAGGTCTGCCGAAAAATTAAACAGACAGCTGCAGCTGATTCAGAACGCTGCTGCTCATGTTCTCACTAAAGCCAGTAAAGTAGAACACATCACACCAGTTCTAAAGTCCTACCATGATTCTCTGTAGCTCAGAGAATAGACTTTAAAGTGCTTTTGTTTAGTCTATATATTTTCGAATTGGTTAGCACCAGAGTATTTTAACAATCTGCTATCACGATAAAAACCTTCCAAATCACCTAAATTCTCCAGCTCTAATCTACTGATTGTCCCTAGAACCAGAACTAAACATAAAGAAGCAGCTGTCAGTTTTTACGCTCCCCATATCTAGACGTATGCAAAACGGCAGAGACACTGAGCTGTTTTAAATCTAAAATAAAAACGTACATATTTAGATTTACCTATGAGTACCTTATCCTATTATTGTTCTATTCTCCTATCAAATTTTTTGTAATCATGTAAAGCACCTTGAATTGCCTTGTGTTGAAAGTGTGCTATACAAATAAAATCGCCTTGCCATGCCTCACTAAATATATTGTATGTATCAATGGGTTTATATTTTGTTTGGTTGTTATGGTGACGGTAACAGGAGTCACTTGGATGCAGGCGGTGACATTACAGTATTTCACAATTGCCAAAACACTAAACCCCATTGTCTGAACCCAGCGCTCAGTGGCCTAAACCCATTTGTCAAATCAGTCACTTTGTAGGCAAAACATTAAACAAGTTCAAGTAGTTAAGACACTGTTTGCTAATCTTATCCACTCTTTTTGCAAAATTTAAAACACATTCTTACTCACTAAAACACATTTTGCAGATCAAAACAGGAATGAATTGGGGATTAATGTAATGCCAATAGACTCGCTTTTGTAAACTTTAATAAGGATGCAAAGCATTTGCAATGTCACAATGAAGTAGGGCTAGTATATCTTCTTGATTTCACTTGTCTGTCACTTAATTAGTAAGAAAACAATTTTCTGTTCATTTCATGACCATTACTTTGTGCACTAGCATGTGTAGTGACTCAATCACTCAAGTACCCAATGAGGAACGAATCACTACTTACTCAGTACTTAACCCTTACCTACTACATTTGTGTACCCTAAAGTAAAGTGAAGCATCCTCTCAAGTACTTACTGAGAAAAAAGTAATTACTCAACCAGTACCTAACCATTAGTAACTACATTTGTGTACCTTAAAGTAAAGTGAAGCATTCTTGTTAATTGAAGTTTACAAAAGAGAGTGTACAGGCATTACATTACTCCCCAATTCATCCCTCATCTGTTTCTTAACTACCTGGTGTTTTTTTCCACCAGTACTGGTTAACTACTCATTAGTCCCTGATTCATCCCTCCTTTTTTTCTTAGATAACTACCCATTAGTGCCTGAATAAGACTGGTGTTTTTTTTTGCAGTGAGTACTGGTTAACTAACCATTAGTCCCTGGTTCATTACATGTTACGTCCTAAATTGTTCCCTAGAAACGAAGAACAGTTCTTCGTACCTTACTGTAAAGTGTTACCGTATCGTCTACTAATTTCTTTGACATCTCTGACGTGACCCAAACTTCCTGAAGGAGGGGACACTTTAAAGATGTTCACCTTGAAACCATGTAAGTGTGTAATTTTCTCCCCAAGCAAGATGTGCTGTTCACAGGCACAGATTGATCGCCTGAGCACTGCTGTGGGAAAGTTTTTAATTAGTTTTAATCAATAACTGCCTGTGTTTTCTTTGCCTTTAATACCTGAGATGAGTCATTTCTGTGCAAATCTCTTTCAGACTCTGTTTCCTTATCAATCCACTGGGAAGTGCCCGTTGCTACTTTCTGCAAGTGCTGCTTCATATTCCTTCAAAATCCAACTTTGTCACTCAATACTCTGTCTTTCCTCTCTCAAAGTGCAGTCAGTTCTGAGCGGTAGTGCTGAGACCCCTTGAAATGAGAGATACAGTAAGTTGTAGGTCCCTCATGACAGCTTGCTTAATAAGAGCTTGAGATCTTGAGGAAGAGTGACTGATGTTTCCAATCAGACATGAGATCAACTTGATAAGAACAGATGTTGAAGAACAGAACTCCATGTCCTTTTTATGTTAAAGCAGAAACTAATCGTATTACTTGGCTGATTCTTTAACACATCTGAAAGTCTGATGAAGTCCGAATAGATGCTAGAGCTGAAACTTTTTAACAATGACATGAATTATATCTAGATCTTCTCTTATTTAGTTTTTTTTTCATTTGTGTTTTCATTGATTCTGGGTTATTGATTATTGTTACTGTGGTCTTGCCATACACAGTTGTTTTCTCTGTGTTAATTATTGTTTCCATATTAGTTGTTTCCTTGAAGTTTAGCTTCCAACTTATTCTGATGTTCTATCCCCTTTGTAGTTTAGCTGATCAATTTAGATCACTGTTGCCCCCCCCCCATGCTTTGTGTAGTTTATTTTGTGTCTAGTGTAGTTGTGTCTGTATTTATTAATCAACTCCCTTCTGCCCACTTGTTTTACTCTCACTTACATCTGTTTCAAATCCCCCTAACTGGCTCACCTGCATTCATGGAAAGGACTGGTTTATTCCTGATGTGATACTGCATGTCAAAATGGGTTTGCTTCAGCTGTTACTTGACTTATGTTTCAAACTGTAAAGTACAATGAAAATGACCATAAAAAAAGATTGAATGTCACATAATTATATATACAAGAAGAAAAAAAATTCTAAAACTATCAAAGTACTTGAATAGCTAATCATTACGACTGTATTGCTTGACTTTTTGAACTGTGTTTCAACAATGATGTTGAAAAACACTGGGTACTTTTCACTCTTGTCACATAACATTGTCTCTGGGTAGTGATGTTTTTAATTATTTACCTCCAACTGCTTTCTAGCAGTCATGAACTGTGTGAGAAGTATCTTTATGCATCTTTAACTTAGATACTTGGTTTAGTAGAAGAACTCTGTTAAGAAGTCTAATACATGTTCATAGGTGCAATCCATGTCACCAGAAATATTTGACAGATTAGTTACTGTGTTAAACTTTATTGTCACTGAAGTGCAGTTTGTAGCACAGTCAACATACAACATTATAAACAATGATATTTAAACAAAAAAAGGAAGAAATACAGTCAAACATAAAGCTTTATTTAGGACATTTTTAGTTAGGATTATTGTGCAAATGATAACAACTTGCAGTAACACTGTTAAATAACTTGGATATTTAACAAAATACACTCTTTTGTATTTACTTTAGAGATGTGCTCTTCTCTCCTGCTTCGTAATTTGACATGGGCTCTTAGTTCATAAGAAATTTGGTCATTTCACTGTTTTTTTATCAAGTAATTATTTGCTTTTTTGACAAACATATAACAAAAAGCTCAATGTACTCCATTGGGCTCCACAATGATCAGAATCAAATCCAATGGATCACATTAGAGATGTGGTGAGGCAGGAGATACATATCAGTGATGTAAATGAGACAATTGTTTCTAAAAGGATAATAAAAGCAATGTAAAGGGAGAACCAGCTTGGGAAAAAGTAACATTTTTTAATATTTATATATGATCAAAAATGCCATATTGAATATTACTGATATCCTTTCGAATAATCAGTGGAGCCATCTTTATTGGTACAGCAGCCAAACCCTTCTTACGATTGCTGACCGGCTTTTGGCATGTTTCCATTAGTAGTAGGACAGTTTATCTCTGGTGAATAGCTCTGAGTCTTTGATACTGGAAGACGTTGCTTACCATCAGAATGATCTTTAATTTCCTCCACAGATTTCTCGTCAAATTCAAGTCAGGATTCTGTCAGGTTCACTCCAAAAACCTAATACTGTTTTCAATCAGGAAAAAATAGATGCATAGTGAAGTACACAAAAAGAACTAAGCATTTCAGTGCAAGTGAAGGAACTAATATAGTAAGAACTTTTTAAGAACTAGAAAAGCACACAGGGAGCGCAGACAACTGCCAAATCAGGTCAGTCCTGAAACCCCCTACCTCCCACCAGATGGTGATTTGGATCACCCTCAAATTGTAATCACTTGTTTCTTGTCCCAGTGCAGATATTTCATTTAATGAACACAGAAAAAAATTAGCTGAATAAGGTAGGTAGAACATCAAAGGAATTATCAAAAATACCCAACAAAACAAAAGCCAAAACAAAGCCCAACTGGATCATGACAAAATAGACAAAACTCATTCAGCTCTTAGTACAAAGTCATTTTCCTTTGATATACTACTCCTAAATAAAATCCAATGCAACTGATTTTTTAAAGCAAAATTTAGAGGTCACAGAAAAAAATTCTATAAACTGAAGGAGTTTCTTGAAATGCTTAAAGTAAAAATCTGCTTCTAAACAGAAATTATTGACTGAAATATAACAATACTGTTGTAGATCTCCCTTCTGAGTGCTCTCTGTTGAACATAATTCCATGTCTCCTGAGATATACTGTACATCTGCGTTTGTTGTATAAATAAATACTGCAGGCTCATTTGTGTCCTGCTTCTTGTTCGTAATTAGCTACCAAGAAATTATAAGATGCCTTGTATGGCTTTGGTTATGTAAGTGATTCTTCCATTAATTAGAAAACTGAGAGCAGGGCTGATTTGTGCATTACATGCTGTGAAAAAATGGCAAATGGTCACAAAAATATTTTGTTAAAATTATGTTTATATAGCCTACATTAATACTACTACGGGCTACAACAAACAACTATAAGGTTTCTCAAATATATTTCGGGAGTTTTACGTTCCTTCTTTGACTATCCTATCAAAGCAGATAGAAGTGTGCTTGTGTGCCTCCTTGTGGAATGTGTGCGTCAGCACTGGAGGAGGCTCTGGAGGATGGGTTGGCAAACAGGAAAGAGGAGCACAATATAAGAGGAGCATGAACCGACAGAGCGTCAAAACATTTAGCCGAGAGAGGAGGGGAGGGGGAGACAGCCGAACACAATAAATTGTTTTTAGTGTTTTTTTCTTTGTTTTTTTTTTATCGCAGAAGGCTATATCTTGTTAAACACAAAACGGTAGTTCTAAAAAATAATAACAATATTAGAACACATTGAGGATTCTGCACCTTTTTTAAGTTCAGTCCGACGTCGCGCTGCTGAAGCGCTTCTGTATCAAATCCTGGATTTAAAAAAAAAGTGTTAGTTTCAGCACCTACAAGGAGGAAAGCTCCGCTCTGTCTGCTTCTCCGGACATCCTGCCCCAAAACTCCCCTGCCACTCCTAGTGTAAACTGCTCCGGTCCGACTACCTTCTCCCTTCCCGGTTCAAGTCTGGATGAGGCGCACAGATCCGCTAGTGGAAGGATCTGAGACCGACTGTGTGCTCAATATGTACCAGGGGCATTTACAGGTAAGGAGCCAGGCTCTGCATGTTGTCCAGCACGAGGAGGAGGGGAACGGGCACACTTCATCCTGCAGTCTATTTACTATCTAATTAATTTTGTTTATCTCATCAAGGAAAGTTAGATGTGCTGATTTGTCTTTGTTCAGATAAAGCTAAAATCTAAGATCTTAACAAATAATCCCTTATCAGATCAGTTAGCCGTTTCATGCAGTTCACACTGCATGTCTAAAACACGTGCAAGAGCATGGAGCAAGTTAAACAACACAGTGGCATGCTTTGATTACTACACAAAGATATTAATTAAACAATAACCATTAGAACACCGATTTTGACGTCATCCGGTCTGACGTCAAAATTTTAACAGAGAAATGTATCATGAGTACAGACTACCCCAAACAGAAAACCAGCTATTAATACAGTAAATTGCATTGTCATGCCTCAGTTTTTTAAGTTGAAGTCAGTCAGTTACAGTAAAGATTTCAAATAATCAGAAGTTTATAATGAGCATGATTTTGCCCAACAAAAACCTAGTGTTTATTAACGAAAGCCTCCTTCAACTCCAGAAGCCAGGAATTGTGGTTCATAGAGTTCCTAGACAGCTGATTATGTAATACACAGCTACTGAGACAACATTCGAGGCACCAAAGTTTTATATTTCATCATACTGATGTAAGAGGATTCATTAGAAATGCTTTTAAATGTCGGCTGAAGCAGCATATTTTTTCATCTAATCTATATGTTTTCCATGTTTCATTCATGCTTTAAGTATCACACACTCTATATGTTTCTCATTACATGCATTGAAGTCAATCACAAATATCAGTTCAACCTTTTTGTGTGAAATATATTGAGAAAAAAAAATCCAGTTAATAAAAAAAACATGCTTTATTTGTAATTAGAATTAACGAGTACATTCACTTTTGAATGTGAGTCAGTTACAGAACTGAAAGCATGTATAAAATATCAAAGCTGGGTGAATCATTGAGTTAGTCAATCAAACCTACGTTGTATAGAATCTGGAAAGAGTACAATCATAATTGTAAAGATTAAGGTGTCTCCAATGATTAATAAAACACTTTTTGGTTAGAATAAATTAAACAAGTGCAACAACAATCAAGTAAAAACAATAAAAAGTATATATTTTCTGTAGGTAAGACTGCATGCGTTTAAAAACTTAGGATTTTCCTTGAGTTATAAAAATGCTAATTGTTTCAATATTGACTTTGCATGTATGTTATGCATGGAAAAATACAATGTTAAATGATTGGTAAACACATCCACAAAAAAATATTAGTTTGAACTTGTTTCCCTTGTTGATGTGACCTCTGAATGAAAGCTTGTGGCATAAATAATTGAGAGTTGTGTCTCTCGATTGCTTGGAATTTAAAATGATGCTCCTACATGGACTACCAGTGCATGACTCAGTTTTTGGAGCTTGAGCTATCATATTTCCTTCTCTGAAGTTCATATGCTCTGTAAGTGCCTCTTCGTTACACAGGTAGCCTACCAGATAAAAAAGATTTGGCTGCATGGTTGTTGCTGCTCACAATGCGTTAAGGAGAGGGTGTCTGGTTTCAGTCTGATTGTTTTTAAACTGATAACTCTGTCTTAGTTTTTCCACTCTTCATTTTTATGCAGTTCTGCATACAAAAATCCAGTATTGAAATGGATCGATTTATCTGGCATGTGCTCAGTCTCATACATGAGGCCAAACCTCCACCAAGGTTGGCTTCTGTGGATCAATTCCACATGTACAACGTCATAGCTTGGCATAATCTGTGTTTTCTTCAAAAACAACGCTGAGCTCTTCTCCTCTGGTTCTTGAGCCATTTTATTTCCTCTAAATGCATCAGCGGGACCCTGCTGTCACTGTTTTGTGTCATGCATGTGGTCATTGTCTGTATTTTGTAAGGAAGAAAATTACTTACTGTATCCAGTGTTGGAATAGGTTTGTGCATTTAAGATAAGAGGTGCAAAGGTGTGGATGTCAGTTGGCCTTGTTTCTCTGTGTGTGAGCATGCAACTGGATATTCTGTTAAGCGAGCTGACTCAGCAAAGCTGTTCTTCTTTCAAACAAAACAGACATATTGTTGTTAGCTTGGATGCGTTGTTTGTTTTGATGCTATTCATAAAAGAATCCTTATGATTTTCTTCATTCATACTCCTCTTATACACTCCTTTAATAATGTTTGGCAGTGTGGAACTGCCACAGCAGCGTTCTGTCGTGGCATGTATCTTTACTGTAGATTCAATTAAGGTTGCACCGGTACTGTTTATGTAAAAGACACCGTGACTTAATGGGAGTGATGCTCCAAGGCCTTTAGATATTTGGTCTGTTAAGCACAACATCATTACATAATTTGATTATCATATTCAAAGTGCTGCAGGGAAGATCTTGGATGGATACGAATGCTGATCATAAGTAGATCAAGTCTCTTAAGATCCCAGTCATTTGCATGACTATTTTATTACACCACTGATTTCTTCTTGCAGTTTGATCTTCCAGGTCAAACGCTGTTTATAGATTTCCTCCAGTCAGTTATAGTCGCACAGAACTATTTTTCTTTCCCTAGATCTTTGTGTTGTAGTTTGTTTCCATGGTAGGGAGATTTGAGGCAATCTGGTATGCTAATGCTTTTTTCTTTAGGGGGTTCTTGTATTTTAGAATGCATTTCATGTGTGTAATTAGATGTGAAAAATTTTGCAGTTCTCAATACGAATTCTCAATTCCCAAGCAGGTTTTTTTGTTTAAAAACAACCACATAGAAAGTTTTTACTAAAAAAACAAAAAAACTGCAATCAAACAGGATCTCAAAAACATTTTATGGAAATATATATTTCTGACTCAACTGCTACATTCAAAACGATAGTTTATCAGCTCATTGTGTGTTACCAACCTTGTATGGCTGTGCACAGGATGTTCGTCAATGACTTGGTGGTCTTGTTCAGGTGTAGTGAGGTATTTCCCGAATTTTCCTTGAGTTACTGAACCATGTTCTTGATTAAAGGCAGTTTAAAACTATTGACTAATTCCCGAGTCTTCATTATGAGTTATCTAAGTTAAATGTACTGTATGTCTGGAAAGAAAGCTCCACAAACATTGCATCTTTTTATGTTATGATATGTTTCAGGGTTAAAACTAGACTTTTTAAAAAGTCTACTTGTGTTAGTTTTGAAGGTAGTTGCAACATTTAGATGAATATATATATATAGGATTATTTCACAGATAGAAATATTCTGACACAATCTACACAGCCAAAATATATCTTTTTCATTAAAAGTTCTATTTAAATTTAAACATCAAATATCTATCCATAGAATTTAAAGCCTTTGACAGATCAAAGATTTTAAAAGATAGTGTTGCACTGTGACCATCATGTATAGTGAAAGTTCAGCTGTAACTTGAAAAGTATAACCTTTATCACATATCCATCCATCCATTTTCTGAACCGCTTGTTCCTCAAGGGGTCGCGGGGGGGCTGGTACTTATCTCCAGCTGTCAACGGGCGAGAGGCGGGGTACACCCTGGACAGGTCGCCAGTCCATCACGGCCTTTATCACATATGTTTTATAGAATTTTATGCTGTTGTAATAGTAACAGAGTTACTGTTGTGAAGATGGGTTAAAAAAAAGTTAATTGAAATAAAGCTATGCAGAGTAACTCCAATCCTACAGGAGTCGGATTAAAAATCTACATGCAGCAGAATAAGCCATACTGCATCACTGAGGGTCTTTGAATTGACATTTTTGTGCACAAACACCTTTTTCGCATCACGAGTCACATGAGCAACAAGCGGATATTACTACGAGCGAAAAAGTCGAAGTAGTAGTAGGAGGAGAAAGATGGCGCGGCATGTTGGGGTTTCACGAAGAGACTGAGTTGGTTCAAAACAGCAAAGAAACGTGAGCATTTACCAAGACCGCTCCCATGTAAATTGGGCTTGTCGCTCCAATGCCTCTACAAGCCATCTACGTCTCCTCCAGACAGACAGACAGACAGACAGACAGACAGACAGACAGACAGACAGACAGATAGATAGATAGATAGATAGAATGAGAATTTTATCAGATATGGCATGTATGATCTGTCTGAGGCAAATATGAGGGATGGTAAAAATCATCGTGAAGAAGGGGCCTGTTTTGATTTTTATTTCTTTCATAAACTTTGTTTCGCTTTCAAAAACTTTTAAAAGCTATTTAGTTTTTATTTAGCTTTTCCATTGCGTTGTTACTCTGGTTCAATATGCTCAATAGTGTTTTCAAACTTGTTTCATGTGAAATAAACACTTTTCTGACTGACAGAGTCTTCTTTAAGAATAGCCAGTAGACTTCAACATGGATTGACAGTTAATAGAAACTTGATACCAGTTAAAAGTTCATGAAAGATTGATGACCTTAACTGCTACATGGCATCAAAATGTTCGAGACTGGAGTTGTTTTATACTGGCCTGACCAGCTTGACTCTCCAGTTATATTTATTGTGTTTCTCCGAACTGAGTTTGTTCCAATAGGCAAGATACTAACACTTCAAATACATTAAACAATCCTACAATCCCTTTTAAATGATAATTAACAAATCTAACAGTGTCTGTTGGCAATATGTTTTATGAGATCTAGGATAATACACTCTTTGCCATGTAAAACTAATCCCCCATTTAGATCCAGAGTTCACACTAATATTTAAACTTGTGATCAGTTTAACAGCATAAGATCAGAACTCCTCCTGAGCATTATGTCCCCTCACTTCTCTCCTAACAAACAGGTAAATGTATGTCAGGGAAGGGATTCTGCAAGGTTACATGGTTTCCTTTCCTATATTTAGTAACATGCTGTATTTGTACTGAGGTTAGAAGTTTTTTGAAAACATTTATTAGCTAAATATATCTTAAGATTTTATACTTTATACATCTTGGCTTTGAAAAACTAAACCCAATTAAGTTGAAACACAGAAAGTCACTGCTTAGAACTGCACATTACCATTTTGGCAAGTGTATTTCCTCCGGGAACATTTATTTTACACACCACTGCTGCACTACAAGCCCCCGTGCGCAGAGTACCCATGAGCTACTGTATAAGAGTCACAATTTCTTCCTCCAACAAAAGTAGGACAAGCTCCAACATCTTTGTCACCGGGAGCAGAGGGCCGTGCAGAAGAAGGAGCAGTCCATCCCATCCATTTCTCCTGCCCATCCCATTCATAACAGCCATTCTCCAACTGGGAATTAATTTGTTCCAGAAACAAGATGTCTGAGAGTGCAAGTGTAGAAAGCCTGGAGTCGCTTCTCAGGGGATATGTAAGGTCTCATGGAAGAGAGGTAGTCATAAACAAAAATGCCCTTCACTGCACCTGATGTAAGCAAAACATTCCTCACTCAGGGATGAAGAGATTATCTACTGCAACCCCATTAATTTCTTATCATACATTTTTAATGCAGATTTAACCTTTTGGATTTTTTTCTTTGTTCGGTATTTAGGGTTTCGTGAAGAGTAACAGAAATTGCCTCATTGTTTGATTTCGTGTATCTTTAAAATATTTTACCTACATCACACCATTAAGCAATGAAAATGGAGCTAGAATTTAGTTATTACTCATGAAGCTCTTTACTGTGTGTACTAAAAAAACTTCTCAAACTGATCAGCAACCAATAGGATACATTGTGTAATTTTTTATTCTATTTTGATTATTTATCTCATTATTAACTGATACCTTCGCATTGCCACAAAATCAATTACTTTCTGTCTTGTGAAACAAATTTACAAAGAACAGAAACATCAATAACTACTTAGTCCTTTTAACTCAGCCCAATTCTGCTTGGCAGCCCAAGTAGAATTTAGTTTGGGAGCCCATTTAAAGTTAAGTCTGCCACAGCACTATCCAATTTAATTGATTACATATTCTGCATTTCAGACAAATGTCTTTGGGTTAAAAAATAGTGAATGTATTAAAAGTTAATGAATTCTCCAGATAATCAGGTTTACAATCTCTCATGGAAGTTGGCATTAGTAATCCAACAAAAAGCACATTGGAAAGTTTTTTGGTGCATATTGTTTTTGTTTTTGTTTTTTTGTCTCCGGATTATTCATTTGCTCCTGCAGTAAACTCCAGCTTGCAGCATTTCATTAAAGTAAAGTAGATCTGTGAAGAAGGTCCAAGATTAATTCATTGTAGCTACATTTACATAAATTACAAAAAACATGAGTTACTTCTTAAAATCTATTTGCAAACAGCTTCAGCATGCATGAAATGTAACAGCAACAGAAAGTATTAAACAAGACCAGGATTCTACTATATGATTCTACTACATGAGAAATAAAACAAAAGTTTACTTTGTATGCGTACGTACATGCACAGCTGTCTTTACCTTTTAATATTAAGTTATTTTAAATGTGATACTGATTTATCTTAATTGGTTAAGAATTTGACTTTTTAAAAATGGCGGAGTTGAGCTAAAATTTGTTTGCTTACTGATAAACTTAGAAGAATTTAAGAGCCCATATAGGCCCCTGGTTGAGATAGAGGTCTGAAAAGGGGGGTTGGCTTGGTTTTACCCACTGCAGACATTTTAAAAAAAATCACCAAAGTCTGTATATGACTTTTTTAAGTTATGTTACTAACAAACAAAAAAACCTGGAGAATACATGACCTAACTAAGGTTGGCCTATAATTTAATGAATCAACATGCACTTACAAATACTGATTACACCTCTCTAAATATCAACATTAATGAAAGTTTCAGCTCCCTCTGAAAGCAAAACCATCCTGTTTACAGATAGGGTTTACTTATTTCGGATTCATTTGTAAGAGCCAAATGTTACATGATCAATCATTCATTTTTGTGAGGCTGTACTAAAACAAGACCTCTAATGTTATTTTTGCACAAAGATGAAATGGTAATGGTAATGATACTGTAGATAAAAATAGTGGTAGCCTAATGTAATAGACATATTTACTCCACAATGCTCATCTAAGTAGTCTTTTAGGGGAAACTGGAAAGCAAAGGATACATAAAGATGAAATTATAACACTTTGACTACACTTGCTCAAGTACATATTAACCTTATCAAAGGGAGAATAGCAAGACTTTTCTATAAATACATTTCTTACAGATGTAGCTATGAATTCCCAAGCAGAGAATAAAAGCTGGGCTTTAAGAACAGAGTTTAAATAAGTGCTGAGATGTATCCGTGTTCAGAGGTACACCAGCTTAAAGGTCTGATGGCAGGAAAGCTTTTAAGCCAAACAGAGGAGAAGGAGCAGTTCTACTGGCCACAATCTGACTCTGAATATGTGGTACACCTTAAAAGCTTAAGGTTGGGCTTTAAATATAAGCATATAAAAGATGTGTTAAAGTTTTTTTCCGGATTGAAATGTATACCTGCATACAGCTGTGTGGATTTGGATGTGTAATTCATATCTCTCCACAGAACAGGAGCCGCAATGTGCCAAGAGGAGGTCAAAAGGCCTTGATCCCATGCATGGCTTTCTCCCTTGCAGCAAAGAAAACAATGATATGTGCATAAATCCCTAGGCAAAAAGGAAAATATATATTTTTTTCAATTATTTTATCTGTAATTTCAGATTTTATGGCAATTGTTAATGCACAAAAATGTGGGGTTAATATTTCAGTTTGTAAAAACGTCCATCCATCCATCCATCCATCCATCCATCCATCCACCCATCCATCCATCGCTTGCTTAAGACAGACGTTCCTACAAAGCACGTCCTCACTGCTGAACCCAGCATGTCTGACTGGAGATGTTAAACTGCTTAACGTTTAGAACGTTTGGCCCATGACATTTGGAGCTTAAATCAAAACCTGCGACTGAAGTTGAAGCCTAAATTATGAAAGATTTGGACCAACCAGCATGTATTACAGCCAAAATTGGCCTTATGCAATACATTAATAAGGCAAAAAACTGATATTTATTAATAATACATTTTTATATAACTGTAGCTGTGTGCATAAAGCATTATATCTTCATCTTAAATAAATACAAGATATTATTATTATTATTATTATTATTATTATTATACATTACAAAGCAAAATCACTCAGCAGGTCAAACACTACAACAGAAAAGGGATTGATCTGTTGCTGAGCACCTATGCAAGTTAACCAATCAGTTTATTAAGTTAAACATAGCAACAGTTTAAGTCAGTTCTTTATGTGGTTTAGCACAGTTTGATTTTAATATATATTTAACTTTTATCTAGATTTTAAAGTATATAGAAAAAATATATCATTATATTGTATATATGATCCTGGAACCTGTTCTAATGAGGAAAACTAAATCATTTAAAGTATGGAGCAGATAGAAATAGGAATGGAAGATTAAGGGAGGAGATGGAAGAAGAATGAATGAGACAGAATGCATTATAAATCCTGTCTTTAAATCATAAAAATGCATAATTTTTTTTTCTCCAGGTAATAGAATACTGTGGGTGGGGGGCCACCTAAGATTATCTTGTCCTTGAACAAGGCAAAGTTGTCATAGTAAAGAAAAAAAAGTAACAATGGAAAGTTGTGTTTTAAGTAAAACTTTTTTGACTTTATATATTATGTGTTTCTTTTGAAAGTTTGCTTTTCCCCAAAAAACTAATTGTGAAGCATGAATGCTATTTAAACCATAACACCTTCATAATTTTAAATCAGGCTTGTATGCGATAAAGTTATTTCCACTTTATGCATGTGTTCCAGTTATTAAAGGCTTGAAAACCGATAACCTAAACCAATACAATACATCTTTCAGACGTTCAACAACTTCAGCCCAAGGCACTCCGCTCACAACATAACTCAGATGACAGAGCTAATTATTTCCTGGCTTTAAGCACAAGAAAAAAGTTGAAAACAAAAGAATACATTTAATTCTATGAACAAAATATGTTAAAACAAATCAAGGCGCTTGCTTTAGAACATAAATGAGCTTACAGGACTCAAGCTTAGGTTTAAAGTTAGGAAAATGAGAAGGAGAGAAAATAGAAAGAAGGGAAGTAAAAAGTTTATTTTTACTCTTCTGTGTCGGCTTCATCAAAATATATTATCCTTAGAAAGCAAATTATTGTTAATAGAAAGTTTTGTTTCACTCCATTAACTTTATGCTCATAAACAACATCCAGTTGTCTTGATTGTTAACTGTTTCACTATGCTCAAGAAATCAGTCCTAGCAAAAACATAAACAGTATTGTGTTCCTATTAATCAACTTTTGAATTGTTGCTTTTCTTAAAACTGTTGTCACATTTTAACGACTAGAAAAGAGCAGACCTCCACCAAACCATTAACAAAACAAAACCTCCTTGCCGGAGGTAATGAGTGTTTTCAAGAGAGGGATCATTTCTTGTGTGTGTGGAGAAATTTACTCTACCTGCCTGTATTCAGGTAAACCTTAAAAGAAACTCTATGTTTTCTGGATACATTATCTTTTTGACAAATGTGCTCTCCATGGCTTTCTTCTTCGTTGATTATAAGTGACCACACGTCCATTTGGAATATTTCATAATTGAAAGGACTTTTTTCTGTCAAGAAAATAATGTGTTCTGTGAATACAATGAGATATTTTGAGTAATGTTACAAATGGTATATGGCATCACCCCTCAGAGATTTCTTTCGGTTTTAGCAGCCATGATTCAAAGGATTATTTGCTCTGAAAAACAATGGAAAGAGCAGTTATGATTTATATTTGTTTCATCCTCTCATCCCAAAGTCAAAATATGATGATATTTACCCTTTCACTTTTAAAAAGGTTGGTGGATACATACTTTTAGTGTTGCTCACTTAAAGAAATGTGACAGGCATCATGCACATACCAGCAGCACCAGCTAGAAGTGTCTGGATTGATGACTGGTTGAAAATAAACCACCAGTAGAGATAATGGATCCACTTCCACTTCTCTTTACACACATCTATTTTGGTTTTTTGAAAACTTCCGACTATACTTTCTGTGGATATCAAAACTATTTAGATATTCAAAAAGGAGCAATTGACGAAGATTTATTCAACACATTTTATTTAGAGCTGAGCGCTTACAGAAAATGTTTATCTTCCAGCTAATGGATAAGTAAGCTCTTGAGCTAAGTGTTGCATTTCTGTGGTACTTAAAGCATTCCAGCGGTCAGAGCTGGATTTTTTTTTTCTCAGGCTTTGCTCTGTGTTTTGTTTTTTTGTTTTTTCCCTTGGAAGAAGAGAGAAATCAATTAAGAAATGTCATAAAGTGTCTAAAATGTACTGTGTAACAGCTTACAAAATGTGACTTAAACATAATCTTTTGAAAACATCTTAAGATTCTTTTATCTTTAGCAAAACTATCAGAATGAATAACAGTCATTTATTCCTATTGCAAAGGATGGATAAAGTTTTTCCTTAGAACTCAGAAAGCCATTCAGCGGTCATCTGTAACCTTCCTGTTTTATATTTTATTCTAACTCTTTTACTTTCCTCATCCAAACTTATTAATGCTTTTGTTTGCAGAAGCAGGCTGCCAAAAGAAAAGTCAGTGAAAGACCTAATGATAGAGAGATAAATAAACTGATTTAAAGAGAGGAAATAGAAATGAGAAAATACCAGTGTTTGACAGGTAATTTACTGACTGTTTTATATTTTATTTTTTTGTAGTTTTAAAGATGTTTTTCTTGAATGTAAACATCTATATAATTCTTTATAAATCATTGCGGGAAATTATTAAGAGTCTGCATCTCTTTTGGTGATATGAATAAATAAAAAAATAAAATAATACATTTTGTCTATAACATCTTTTTTAACTCATTTATTAGCTATATGTATTCCTAGTTGTGATGTTATATTCTAAATAAGATTCCCTGATGATGCTTCTCAGTTTTGATGTCATCCCTTTAGTAAAAGACATAACTGCTGTGTATTACTTTTAAACTAAAAACATGAAGAAAAAAAGTTAAAAAAAATCTACCATGGCTAAACTTTCGGTTCGAAAAATATAGAAATAAGGAAAGTAAAGATTTGATTAATATCAATTAAAGAGACAGCACCAACTGCCCTGGCTCTTACCTTTTTTATTTACATTGGCAGGTTTGACTTGGAATTTTTTTTTTTTTATGTTCTTAGTATGTTGAGTTTCTGCTTAGCAGCAATCAAGCCTTCTGCGTATTTCTGCTTTGTGACAAAGGGAGGAAGAGAGTGCAATGGATGGTGCTTGTTGGCAGCAAATGGTTGCTCAACTGTGAAGTAGAAGTGAAGGCAACATGGCTAAACTAGACTAGGTGAGGTGGAAGACAAGTTGTCTCCTGTTACTGTGGCAGCAAAGACTAGAAAGGACTGTTGCTTTACTGAGAATAGTGTGGGAACTTGATTTTATTTGTTGGTAGAGTAACTCTGTTTTTTATCACAATGCATCCAGTTTTGTATATAATGAGAGTCACATGTTTTTAATCTTGAATTGAAAAGTATTTGTTACAGCTTATAAACCTGTTAAACATAACCCACATAACTAACTACATCCATCCATCTATTTTCTTAACCGCTTAGTCCTACAGGGGTCGCGGGGGGGCTGGTGCCTATCTCCAGCTGTCAATGGGCGAGAGGCGGGGTACACCCAGGACAGTCACATAGAGACAGACAGGACAAACAACCATGCATGCAAACACCCACACCTAAGGACAATTTAGAGTGATTTTTGGACTGTGGGAGGAGGAAGCCGGAGTACCCGGAGGGAACCCATGCATGCACGGGGAGAACATGCAAACTCCATGCAGAAAGGCCCACAACCTTCTTGCTCCAAGGCAACAGTACTAACCACTCCGCCACCGTGCAGCCCCTGAACTACATCTTGTTCCTTAAAACAAGTTAAGTTACTCTGGTTGTTATATGGGAAATATAGGCTAGTTCTTTATTCAGGATGTCACTGTGTCTAAAATCTTTATTCTAGCTAAAAAAATACAAGTATGTGTGGACAACATCTTACATTATAGAATACATTTTAACATAGAATCATACTAATGCATGTAATATATGTGTTTATAAAAACAACAACGTAAGCAAGAGGGAAGCTTTTGAGCTTTAGCTAAAGCCGCAAGAGCTATTTCACACAACTAGAAAAATGTATCATAAATGAACAGGCGTACATTAATATTTACAGCAACAATAGGATAAAGTCACTTAATCAAGAACTGTTGCTAAAGTTGTCCCGTTAAAGATGAAGGAGAAGAAGTGAATGTTTCTTTGGAGCCAGATGTGTGATTACACATCATAGCAGTAAATGCATCCTAGAACATTTTGCTGTTGCTCCTTATATGTGACATCCTCATTCTCCTCACATTCCATCCAAAGATGTCAAACTCAGAAATGGAAATAAGAATTATTATTGTAATTTACACATATGAAAACCAAGAAAACTAGAGGGAATGCTAGGTCTTTTGGTAACAGGGTTCAAATCAACTACAGTACTATCTATAATAACATCCTTCAGAATTATTGCCACAATCTGTGCTAAAATTTCACTCAGAAGATTATGTTCCAACACAATCTGATAAACCTCAACAAGGGAGAAAAATTAATAAAAATGGGATCGTTAGTGGGATGTTTTCAATTTGGCACTGGTGATAAAAAAAATAAAAAAATATATATATATTCAGATGGGAATTCCTCTGCGATTGAATAGACTCCCCAAAGGATATATTTTTCTAAAATATAAATATGAACTGAATTATCCAAACTTGGGGAACACTGGTAGCCTCCATTTAGCAGAGACAAAATATGTACTTTTTATCTTACTTTTCATATTCAGGTTCATCCTTCATCCCACACTGATAAATGTCTCTTTTAAGATATCGGTGATACAAAGCATTATTTCAGTTTCTCTCTTTTTGCATTAATTAAAAAATCTGCCATAGAGAACAGAGATTGAGGATCTCAGGCCTCACAGGGACAGACAGTTTAAAAATACAAAACGGATGCTTGACATGATTACATGTCACTCTCAGCCTCTTGTGTAATCAGGTCTGCTGCCCACATCTAATCTTGTGTGAGGAGCACTTCATCCAACCCACCACACCCCAGACACAAACACGTCACCAGCGCCAGGTCGTAATAACAACCAAAGACTTTTGCCTTCAATTATGAACTCCTTGCTATGGTAATTTGTACTAGAACTATGAAATTTACATGAGGGAAAGTGACAACACCAGCATCTGCCTCTCCACCGGGAAAAAACATACTTTGGTCTTCTTGAGTGGTGCAGCATGAGAAAATTATCATACTGATAATATACATCTCTGCCCTGATGAATGTGGCCCATCAGCACTGATTGGTTGTTCAATAGATGAGTCCAAGCTGTTATTATCATCAACTATCAAATTATCAATAAGGTTTGTATCGTGGGTCATCTGGTGCACAGTTTTAAAATAGAAACTGGTAACACTGTCTCTTCAGAAAGCTATTGTGAAATCTTAGATTCCCTAGTTGCTAGTTTGGGTTAAATCAAGGCTCTACTTCAATGCAGCAAAGCCGTTGCAGAGGAATCCCTGATCTGTCTCCTCTGTGTATATCTGTTTCCATCCAGAACTTACGAATCACACCCCAATATCATTATAGCCTTCTTTTATTAGATCACAGTTACAGAATGTACTCTAATGACATAAACCGCTCGGAGTTGTAAAAGTTTACAGTATGTTCTATTTGCTTCAAAGTAAAGGTTTTTCAAACATAACTTGTAATACTGTTGAAATACTTCCTGAATACATATTTTAGTCCTGCAAAATGTGAAAAAGGAATAGTTTTCTAATGGCATGTGACACTAATATGCGGGATTGCACAGACACATTGTTTAAATATCACTCAACCTGACGCTGTCCTGGCTGGCTTAAATGATGAGAACTATCAAGCATAAACTTGACTATTATACCATTTCTAATGTTTATAAACATGACAGCACCAATTGCAGTAGGGGGAATCGAATTAGGAGATAAGATCACGACTAAACTGGAAACAGTAATGAATTCATACATCTATTGGTAGATGTGAATGAAGCACTATGCACAATACCTACTGAGAACATCACAGAGAACAACAAGCTGGTATCAGCTATAGCAACAGGGATCCTTGTGATACTTGGCAACAAATTAGACGGCACATAAAGAGCAGTGTCCCCCACAGCTTGGAGCCAAGATCAAGGCACCACGGAGAAAAATTAACCTGCTCTCGGAACTGAAAGGTCCATGAAGAAGGAAAATTTCATGAAATAAGTCAACCTGGAGGTTCTAGTGTGTGCCAACAAATGTTTTAATAAAGCTCTGGCAACCTATCTGAAGAGGACAGAATGTCTCAATATAAGAAAGTACTGGTTGTTGAAACCCACCCAAAATGTGCTATCCCACCCAACTGCTGCGCAGAATCCTCCAGCTCCAAGGCCTCTGGTAGAGGACACAAGCATAAAGGAGAACTTTTTGAGTGGTTAGGGCGGAAAGTAAAATCCATTTAGGATAAGTTTTGTATGTGGTTGTATTGAAAGATCAAATCTAGCTTAAGCTTGAATAATCTTTATCTTCCTTAGCATTTTTAAACAGCCTAATAGTTTATAAATTCATATTATTAAGCAATTGTATACCAAAAATCAGTTTATATCTGTCGTTAGGGCAAAATCAATAAACTAACATTGGTTGAGATTGAAAGAAACGGGGGTGCCTCTGTGGACATTTCCTGAAAATGTCATCAAAATGTTCCTATAACTTTTGAGTTGTATTGCTAACCAGACAAACTAACAAAGAAACCCTGGTGAAAACATAACCACCTTGGCAGAGGTAATACATAAAACTGAATTCATGAAAAGTCTCCCCACCCAGCCCGTTCTTTTGCCTGCACACCCAACATTTCATTTTATAATGTTTTTTTCAATATTCTGATCAGTACTGGCAGTCAACAACAAAAAGTTAGTGTTCAGATAAAAAGCTTGAGAAGAAAAATTGTGCCAAATATAGCGGGTAAAGTGTCATAGCTGCTGTTGATGCTTGTTTTATTTGTAATAAATGGCATTGGGCCACAGTGGCCCTTGATCAGTTAGATTTACCACCCTGGATTTTAGTAAGGATTAGTGCTGATTTAAACCCAAGAGCTTCAAAGATTTAATCTTAAAAGAGGGAAAGTGAGATCATGATGTGATGGCACCTCTGCCTTTGGATTAAATTTCCTGAAAAACATATCAAGATAATAATGTGTGTTGGGCAATGCTTTTATGTAGCATTTGTATTATTTCTCCATTTAGATCCCTCAGACTGTAAGAGGGCATTTATCATCAGACGGATATATTGAGACTGTGGTGGAAAGAAAATTTGGCTGTTGACTGTTGACTGTATGTCTTTCCCTCCATTGCATTTTCTCCCTGTCTCATACACTTGGCTGCTCTAATATTAATCTAGAAACTTTCCTGCTGTCACGTATACATAAATCCCCTCAAACATACCTACATAAACATAAAAAATACAAATTCTGCCTTCTCAGTATAGAGATCCAGTTGTAATAGTTGACAGTTCCCACTTAAGGCATCCAGCTCTTTATATTTGACACTAGATTTGTAGCAGTTCAATCTGGTGACCACAATAAAGCCATTAGATGGTTCACTGAGCCCTTTCTTGAAATGAAATGTCTTTGAACTGCACTCTATGTCTGAAAGATGTTGCATCTGTGTGAGAAAGTCTAATTTTTTTCACTATTTCTTTGTTCATGAATTTCCTGCGACAAACAGATTCTTGCTGTTAGATACCTCAATTGTTCCACTTTATAAAGGATTTGAGGTCACTCACTTTACTGAGCTGATCAACTCCAATCTAGTGGATCTGCTGAACTTCTCCAATTAATGCTTTTAAAAAGAGTGGAAGTGGAAGCAGACTATACGTCATGCTTCTTTGTGGTGTTGCTTCACATTAGCCTTAATTACATATGAGCTATTGTCTGCTTTTTAGACACTTTTAGACCTAGAAGTCATGGTCTTTTTCCTCCATTTTTTAGTAAAAACAAATTCAATCTAAAACATTATAAAAGAAGCATCATAATATAAAATCAATTCAATGGGAAACAGCAGACTAAATTTCTGCATATACTAATATAGAAAAGCAGGTGCTCTTCCACTGAAGTGGCATAATCTCCCACTAAAACTTTTACATTTAGAGTAAATAAATCTCTAATGGAAAATAATTGTATAAACTGAAACAAAAATGTTTAAAGATTTATTTTTAATAGCTCATTTTGATTAATTACATACATTTTGCATTGGATTTTAGTGAATATAAAACAAATAGAAAAAAATTATCTCATAATTTTGGAATGTTTAATAAAGTGAATCAGGATTTAGACAACACAGAATATGTGAATTATTGTTTTACATTATTCTCATAAACTCTGATCCTTTTATGATACTAAATTAAAGCCAACATTGAAGGAGCAATAATTTCCTTGAACAATAGATGATTTTTGGCAACATTTTCCCCAGATGGATTTGAAACTGTTCCAGTGAAGAAAGAGTAAGTGAGAGCCAGGACAGGGAACAGCAGCAAGGTGGGGTTAGGTGTCGCTGTCTCATGAGGCAATGTGTACATCAGAGTGGGTGCTACGTAAGTGTAACTAAATATCACAGGACCTACACTTAACCTAAGACTGCCAGGTAATGTGCATCTCTGAAAATCTGGTTTATATTGATCCGTTCATCAAATTTTCTTTCCATCATATGGAGCATATCGCTTATCTGCTGGCACTTGAATAAAGTACTGAATGCCTCTCAACAACTTCTGTAATACAGGTGAAAAGCTTAGGTGCTTAATTTATTTATTTAATTCATTTAATTTACCATCTGCATTGCTCTTTTTACAATTCTTTATTTTCAGTTGATGCAGTTTTAAAAGGCTCTAACTGGTCAAAGTTACCAGCATCTATTGGGGTTGTCTAAGCAACTTAATTACTGCTTATTTATTTGTTAGGGGACATATACAGTAGGCATGCGTGTGTGTGTGTGTGTGCGCGCGCAATAGTTTATCAACAACAGCACAACTTATGTGCTACTGTCAAAAAACAAACAAATAGTTGCTTGTTATAGGACATGAGTTGCATATATTTTGGTGCAATATATGAGAATCGATGTATTACATAATTTGTCATATAAGAATATTTCCTTTAGTGAGTAAAAGAGGAGAACATGTTTCAAAACTAATATAAGACCTATGTCTACCCTAATCCTTTTAACCTCGGCAGTGTTCCTTGATTATACAAAAACAAGCACCACAAAAGGTCAAATCTTTGGTGCAAATGCAAAATTAATTAAAAAAAAACTGTAGATAGGGGGAATATAATTACTTGCTTATATATAATTAATTGCTTTTTTATTTTCTATATTTGGACAAGGAAGCTTAACATAAGTTATAAACTAATCAAATGTCTAGCATAATATTCTTTTTTGTCTAGAAAATAACGCTATGTAATTTTCTTTAAACAACAAAACAGACCTTTTTTCAGTCATTAAACAACAAGCTATCAAGGAACTGTTTTCCTCCCAACTAGTGCCTCTTTTTGCAGCTGACAGCTTTATTATTCAGAGATACAGTGGTGCGGAACAGTTTCACAGTTCACTAGCCACACAGCAACAGGAATGTTTTTCAGCTTTGTTCTGATGACATTGTAGGTTTTTCGAAAACTTCTTTTGGGATCTTGCAGCCTGATTTTATGGTGAAGTTGTTCAATGCTCTCTACTAAATTATCCATACATTGGAGTCACTCGTTTGGAGTGATTCTTTTGAGAAGTTGGTAAATCCCTCATTAACAGCTGCAATATTCTTTCTGGATGCCTCAAACAGCTTATTCAATGTAAAGTTTCAACTTTAATAGTCTAAACTTTAGGTAAGGAGCACACTGAACTAAATGTCTAAATGTCTGTTCCTCCTTCAAAATTCCGAGTAAAATGTTCTTCTTATATGCATCTGCAAACATACCACTGTGCGTAATTTTAGCCATAAATTTAGAGGTCCCTACCAGAGATTCCAGTTTTTAAATAGTATTTTACAGAAAATCGTAAATGTTATTTTATTAAAATGTTGTTGTTTATTAATATTACTTGATTTTTTTCATACTCTTAAACTAAGCTAAGCTAAGAACTGAATATTAAATGCTGTGTACATATTAAAATTAAATGTCCTACTTAAGAGCAAAAACATGCTCGTTGCTTTCTGATTGGTTAGTCAAAATTATTTATAGCTTTTTGTGCGTCTGAATGGGGGCTTTTTTGCGTTGTATATTTCTGTCTTGACCCTGCAGCAGACTAACGCCCTGCCCAGCATGTACACCATATTTCGCAGAATGAGTGCTGTGAGAGCCTTCATCCCCTACGTGACCATGAGCAGGACAAAGCAGATGAAGAAAATGACTCTGTGAAAGTGCTCCAGCATTACTAAACTAATAATTTGCAGTTCCTGACATCTAAAGAGGCAATGTGCTCAACGTAAAAAACAAAAACAAACATGCTTTAACTTTAGAGCCGTTGAGATAGGGTTTCAGAAGTAGCGTGATTTGTGATTTAAAGCACTAGAAGAACATGAACAGAAAGTTGTTAAGCAGCAGTCCATTTGCCAAAGAAAAATATTTATTGTAGTGTAGCACATCTTGCCAGTATAGCAAAACAGAGAATGCTGGATGTATAATCTTTTACTCTTCTGTGAAGGTTTTTATCTGATAATCATATTTGTACTGATAAGCAATGAACCTACATGTTAGCACTGCCATCATGGTCATCTATTGAAGCTTCAGTATTTAGTAATAGCAGTACATCATGAGATGAATGAAATCCAAGAGTTGCTGCTAAGTCTTGGTTTTCAAATCTGTGCACCAAAGTTAACTAGAGACTCTCTGAATGTTCCTAGAAGATGAATTGGAGATGGATTATAGATGCGAATATAATAGTTCAAAGTGCTGGTGTGCAATTATATGCCAGCTTGAGGATATTACAATAAAATGTTTTCATCCTTTAGAGCTCATCTCACCCAAACCCTTCAGTGTGTAAACTATACTCAGCCAGATGGCGCCCATTTTTAAATGAAGGAATCTGGACCCAAATCATCTTCTTTAAATTTATAAATAGCTAAATAAAAATACAGTGTATATCTCAATAAAGTGACATAGCAATTCAAAAAAGATGGAAAGTCAAATTTTGAAATAAACAGCACTCAGGAAGAGACCTCGCAGCTTGCTGGAACTGCAGTTTAAAAGGAAAGTGATAAACTGATCTGGAGAGAGTGAGATAGTGCAGCTGCCCGGATCTAGGACAGTCGCAGGCTTGAAGTGAGTGTCGTGTCTGCAAAAAGAGCCTAATGCTATTTTCCAGCCAGTCATTAGTAATCAGGTTATTGTACCCTCCTGCTCAATGCACAGAGGGGATTCTCCTTTTACTGTCATTCCTCATCATTAGCAGTTGCAAGCCAAGTTGCAAGTAGCAACAAAGCTACAGTGTAAATAATGAGTTGGGCAGAACCAGCGAGGGAGGCTTATTCTCTTCCTCCACTTTTTTTTTCTTTTTCTAATGAACAGGTGAATGGAGAAAGAGGAAACTGGCCACTGGGGCCCGAACAAGGCTTTTGTACTGTCAAGATTTGATGTGTTATCAATGTAGATAGATGTTGCAGTGAGAGAGAGAGATCAACCTGAGGCTGAGATTTACCACCCCATCATCATTAAACTTCCATTGCCCTTGAGTCACTCTTCATATAATGGCCACTGTGAAACAGCCTAACTAGGTCCGAGCTGTACAAAAAGCTGATAGGAATACATTAACCCAGCTGATTTGTGTTTATTTTGATCTATTCAAAATGGTTTGACCTCTAAACAAGATCAGCGCCATTTGAGTTTTTTGTAAGTGTACTAGAAAAGAGTAGTAAAACTACTATATTTAAATTGCACAAGATATATTATGCAGTTTGTAAATTTATTAATGCTACAGTGCATGACACATTTATTGACACCTCAGGTAAAAACATACTAATAAGAGTAGTATTAAAAACAACAAATTAAGTAGTAAACCAGATTAAATTAGTATGACAGTGATAACAAAATAGATTAAATAATTGTTTAAGTTATAACTAAAAAGCAAAAGTGTGGATGTGGCCTTTTAAAAGAATAAATAACCCGCCGAGTGTCTGACAGCAGTTAGTTTGTGGACCTTAAACCTCTAGATCGAGTAAAAAGGAACAGAATTTCAGATGATGTTGCCATAGCAATAAGACTTTTAAAATCACAAAATACAACCTTAAACTGGATCCTAAAACAGGCAAGGCAAACCATTTTGTTTGCATAGCACACTTTTAACAACAGGGTAATTCAAGGTGCTTTACATGATCCACAGATAAAGACACAAGCAAAACATGTGATGCATAATAAACAATTAGAGAAAGCAAAGTCAAAAACAAAAATAGCGTTGTTGTGTGTGTGTTACACACATACAAACACATATGATTACTGAAAAGCAGGTATAAACAGGTGAATTTTAAGTTTTGATTTAAAGCAGATCAGCTTTTCAGCAGGTTTGCAATAGTCAGGAAGTTTTTTTTTCCAGATGAGGGGAGCGTAGAAACACAAAGCTGCTTCTTCAAGTTTGGCTCTGAGTCTAGGAATGAATAGTATAGACTAGAAGTGGAGGACCTGATTGGTCTGGGTTGTTGGTATGGTGACAACAGGTCTTTAACATATTTTGAAGCTAAGTCATTCATTGATTTATAAACTAGAAGGAGTATTTTGAGGTCTATTCTCTGAGCTACATGAAGCCAGTGTTAGGGCTTTAGAACTGGGTTGATGTGCTCTACTCTCCAGGTTCTATTGAGGATGCCAGAAGCAGTGTTCTAGATCAGATACAACTGTGTGATTGACTTTTTAGGCAGACCTGTGAGGACGCTGTTGCAGTAATCAAGCTGACTATAAGAAACACATGGATGAGTCTCTTGGTGTCCTGTTGCAACATTAGTCCTTTAATCCTATAAAAATGCTCTTCAGGTGATAGAAGACTGACCTTGTTATTGCTTTTATGTGACCTTTGAGGTTTAGGTCTGAGTCCATTATTACACCTACATTTTTTGCCTTATCAGTAGATTCTAGTTGTATCAACAGAAGCTGTGTGCTGACTCTTGATAATTCCTCTTTAGATCCAAAAATAATTATTTCAACTTTTGTTTCTATTCAGTTGGAGAAAATTATGGGGCATTCAGCTAGCGATTTGCTCAGTGCATTCGCTTAGGTTTCTGATGGGTTCATGGTCATGTGGTGACATTGTGATGTAAAGCTGAAAGTCATCTTCATAGTTATGGTAACTAATCTTAATTAGGGATGGACAGATACCGATACTGGTATCGGGTATCAGGCCGATATCACTCTTATGTACTGTATTGGTATCTGTTATAGTTAACCGATACCATAAACCGATACTTAAAATGGGAAAACTGCAATGATTTCACACAAAATTTTTAATTTTTTAACTTTAAAATTTTTGTTTTGTGGTCATTGTTATTAAAATGTTATTTTGTTTTATCTAATTCACCATCATCTGTTGTAAAAATTAGAGAAGAAAATAAAACATGTTTCCCAATTCATTGAATTTTTTTAGTGTGGTAGAAGTATCTGTATTGGTACTTGGTATCGGCAAGTACTCAAATGCAAGTATTGATATTGTATCGGTTTGAAAAAAGTTATATTGTTGCATCCCTAATCTTAACATTTGTTATACAACAGTTAGTTCCGACCACATAATTTGATTGGACAAGAGACATTCCATAGAGTACAACAACACTGGGACTTTTTACAAACATTATCACTTTGCTTTACATGCGTTCTAATGTTTGTGTATAGGATAGATAGATAGATAGATAGATAGATAGATAGATAGATAGATAGATAGATAGATAGATAGATAGATAGATAGATAGATAGATAGATAGATAGATAGAAATATTGACCGTACTTTTCTGAATTAAAAAAGCCTTATTTATTGTAAAGGGCCATGCATTTGGTAGCACTGTTGCCTTGTAGCAAGAAGGCCTGGGTTCAAATCCCTGCCTGTTGTGTTTCTGTATGGACTTTACATGAATTTCCTTTGTATGCATGGGTTCTCTTTGGATACTCCGCCTCCTTTCCACAGTCCAAAAACATGACTGTTAGGTTAATTGGTCTCTCTAAATTGCCCTTGGTGTGAATGTGTGTGGATGGTTGTTTGTCCTGCCCTGCGATGGACTGGCAAACTGTACCCCACTTCTTACCTGATGGTATCCATTGTCTGGGTTGTTTACGTCTAGCTTTAATTATTTTCTCTTTTTTTAGTGATCTAGGGCTTCTATGTTGTAGGGATCAAACGTTTTTTTTTAAACATAAATTTGAGAAAAAAAATATATATCTAAACGCTAATGTAACATTGAGCTACCACGATACGGCGACTATATGAAAAAATACTGCTGTATTGTGATATATATTGTTGTCTAAAATTAGGTAAGTGTTCTTCAATTCCTATAAACCACCCGGAAAACATGAGAGTCTAATAAATGCGTCCTCTATGGAAAAGCCTCTTTGGACAAGAGTGATGCTAGTTATTTGCACTGGGATATAAATGTCCCACAGATGCAGTTTAATTTAGAGCATGCTTTGTAATAACTTCCATCAACAAAGAAATCCCCAGAATTTTGTCAGACATAAATTATCAAATGCACCCACATTGTAGTCCAGGGCCATCGATCTGGATCGGGATGTATATGGCACTCCACCCACAATTATTTCTGTTGAATTTCAAGCATGTTTTAAGCATTAGTTTTAATCATTTTCTTAATTTTTTAGTGATCAAGGGCTTTTATGTTGCAGGGAATCAAATGTTTTAAAAAAATCAATTTGAGAGTTAAGAAAAATATATACATGCTGATGTAACAGTAAGCTTTTACTCCTCTATACAAGGACTATATCAATAAAATACTGCTGTTTTTTTTAATCTATTGTGTTGTCTAAAATTAAGTAATTGTTCTTTGTGGGCAGAATCCACAAATGTGCAAATGCAGATGAAAAATGGTTGAGCTGATGCAATTTCATAAGTTCATCACTTTCTTTAATGGCTCTCAGATGGTTGTTAAGTGCTCTGTCCAGATGAAGGAGAGAGCTGACTCATGGTTATTTGCTGACCAGCTTTAAGATGATGCATTTACTCTTATATCAAGGCCTGCTGCAAAGTCATTTAACATCTAAAGAATTTGCATTAGAGTCAATGTAATGACAAAGTAAAAGTCTCACTTAATATAAAATTTTTATTCTTATTGCTGGGAAGCAAGCTAGGCATTTTTGTATTTCCAATTTGGGGTTTTAGTGGCTTGGATTGGGTTGTGGGGTTAGATTTTAGATGCAAGCATGCCCATCAGGATCCTTAGTTGTGCACAATTTCCACTCTTTTTATCTTAGATTGTAGTGCCAGAAACACAACAGGCACAAAACTGAAGAGAGATGAATACTTCCCCACAGGGAGCTCGAGAAAAATAAAAAAATAGGTTCTGAGGCTAGAAAAGCTTGTCACTCTCACTAATAATTCAGATTCAGGATAGCAACAACTGTTCAAATCCTTTTTTACCCATTTTCTTTTTGGTAGACTATAGAAATCATTTGTCACGTTTTTTTCTGAACTTAACCATCCTTGTTCTTCATCTTCTACAGCTCATGGCGTAGTGTGTAACTCAGACTCTGTAAAGTTAGTCAGACAAAAATAACAATACAGTGTTTTAAACAAAGGAATTGCATAGACAAATAAAATACATCAAATTGTTTAATTCATGTTTCACTATTTTGTCCATCATTTATAATAAATAATAATCAAACTACAATACTTCCAGTATGAAAAAGTCGTTTTGGTTTCAATTGAATTTTTAAATGTTTTGCTATTGTTTAAAAAATCTTATTGTGTACATCTATCCTGATTTCGATCTTTGGAGCTTAATTGCTCCCTGAACGCTTAAGTCAGTTTTTTTGTGGTTTGAGCTGGAAACTTTTATCCTGCTTGGGTGTAGCTTAGGGACCAGATTCCAATGTTCTGCAGGATTTAGATACTTCTCTGGTATAATGGTTAAAAATATATTTTTATTCTCAGCCAGAGACATAAAGTACGTAGAAACCCTAATCTTTCATTTGGTACTTCAATAATGGTGATAAAGAAATTCAGGGAGGTTGACATCTGGTACTTTGAAAGTTATTATTAACAGCTTTACCTCACAAAACCCTCCTGTGACCCACTAATGGTTGTGGGATAGGGAAATATTTTTTTTTTCCTGAATATTTTTTTTTATTGAGTTTTTTTAATGTTTTCCCCTAATTAGCTTGTTCTGAATCTTGGCTTCAACTGTGTTCACATGAATGCCCAAGTCTATGCTTCCAGGTAAATAAATCAGGTAAAAAAAATAATCAATGATTCATACTTTGTTTCCTATGTGGTTCAGGGGGTTGATGGAAGCCACAAGGGGCAATAATCAAAAGCTTTTCTACAAAAAGAAACTAAAAAACATATGTATTCTTGTGGGATTTCTGTAAATTGTTTGCTTAACTGATTAGGCAACACTAATTAAAATACCAAAACAATTAATCACCATGTTAATTATGATTAAGTTTTACAAGGAGGCTCTCTCCAATCTGTAGGTTACAACTAATGAAAATCCCAAAATGGAAATGATAATGAAGGCATGAAATTGGCAATAGTCGGGATTTTATACCACACAGAGCTTCAATAATTTATAGCTGACAACATACAGTACTCTGCAAGGTTGTTTGGCTTGTCAGCTGCCTACCTGGTCATGACCACTCAAATTAAAGCCTGCTCCCCTGTCCTTGTGGTTGACATGACCATAAAGAACCATCAGAGTATTTCCCCAAAACAAGAAAGATCTCTGCTCACATAGACTTCACTTTAAGAGTGCACAATTCAATTTCACCCCTCTGTCAGGAGACATGGGGAGTAATCTCAGGAGCTGAAAGAAAAAAAAAATCAATCTTCTACTCAGAAACCTGGAGGCCCATACAAAGCCTATTATTTTGTGGCTTGTTACCTGATTGTGGAGTTGTCTCCAGTGACAGCATACAGCTTTAGGGGAAGAGAGGAAAGAAGAGCTTATTAAGAAGAAGGTAAACACTCGATAGAGCAACTTATAGACCTCTGAGAGTTTAGAATGATGCATTAGCACAGACTTGTATGTCTGAACAAGATAACTCATATTTAAAAGCTCTAATTAGCAGCATATAAACTGGAAAAATGACATGTGAAGGGGAGAGAAATAACGAGAACAAAAATTTTAAAGGAACAAAGTGAAAAGAGACAGATTACATCTAAATCTTATCTTTTTACATATTCCCATATTATTTACATTATTTATAACAAATTATTTTAGATCTATAAGTATAATAACTTAAAAGAAAATATTCATAAATGCAGTTGTCATAAAGTATTAAGTACATTGACAACCATGTAAAAGTATTCAGTAAAACATACCAGAGACGTCAACTTAAAGACGTTTTTTATTCCAAAATAGAGTTAGAGTTAATGAATTTGGTTAAAAACCAAATGTGAGCATTCCAACTGGGAGGGGACTGGTGTGTTCTCTTACCAGTTAACTGTTTGCATCAAAGTGTACTCAGTATCAGGTGTATACATATTCATGCATCAGGACACAACTGAGCCCTGATCACATGGTTTTATCGCCAAACGTGAAACTGATTACAAGCTCTTTAATTGAGCGCCAAATTTTTCATAACCAGCAGCCTTTGTTTCATGTTCATGTTTCAGCCAGAGCCTAGATCATCTGCACGTCACCATGTGTCAGGTTGAAATGTTTGACATGAGTATCATGTTAAGGTCTGTTAGCACCTTGTTGTTTTTTTCAATAATTTTGGCACCTAGTTTTGCTCGTGAAACTGGGCCAGTTTGTGTTCCTGACCTCCAAACCTCAGCTTAAAACAAAGAAACTGTGAACACATTAGGAAAATTAAAAATTAAACCTAATGACACCACACTGTAAATAAGAGGTATTACTTCTACTATGTCATTGTACAAAAAACTGATAATAAATGCAATCAGTGCAATAATAATAATAATAATAATAATAATAATAATAATAATAATAATAATAATAATAATAATAATAATTATTATTATTATTATTATTATTATTATTTTATTATTATTATTATTATTATTATTATTATTATTCATAACTTTTTGTAAATATACACAATGTTTATTCTGGTATGTAAGCTTATAATGATCACACAAGTTGAAACATAATCATTTAACCTCAATAAGTTCTAAACAGATACAAACTTAAAAACAGCATACTTGCTTTCTTAAATATCCTAAGACAGTTATATGCCCAAAGGAAACTATAATGCATTTTAATTTTCATTTACAATAAAGTAAATTGTACAATCTAATCTCTTAGTATCCTCGCTGCCTTTAGCTTCACCCAACCAGAAAAATCTGGATAAAACGCATTTTCGGAAATCAGGGATGTTTCTGTGGACATTTATATGAAGGAAAGAAAACAGGGAAGAGAAAATTTAACAACTTTTGACTGGTTTTAATTTGGAAAGACTTTGTTATCTAAAGTATGTATGCACATAATTTTATTAGTGTATATGTAGGTTGAAGTGTTTCATTTAAATACATCAAATGCACATTAAATGGTGGTTTAGTTAAGCAGATTGTTCTGTTGAAGACATTTTTTTAATATAATTCGTCTCACATTGGAAGTTGGATTGATCTGTTGAGTACCAGAGAATGTAAGAATTATTCTCAGAATGAAAAGTGGAAACATTATTTTATTTTCTCTTTTTTGTGAAGAGCTTCCTGAAAATACCCTGTTAAAAGCACAAATGTTGTGTGAGTGAGAGAAACCTATGTCTTCAGTAGCCATTTCAGAATAATTGAACCAGAACAGAGCCCCAGTTTATGCAAGAGCTGACACTGTTGGCATCTGAAATATGCTTAACGGTTGAATTCTCAAAACCCTGTTGTCAGTCATCACCAAAAAAACAGCGTTTTTAGTTTTTTCTGTCAATTTGAAAATTCTGACAGGATTTAATTTAATCTGAATGCCTAAAACAGAAGCTAGTTTCTTTTTCTCAGACACTCCGAGTGTGTGTTGGTGTGAGTAGCCTACTTCTGTGATGCAGGCTAATGAGCTTTTACATGTCTATTAGATGCAAGGACATGTCCAGTTACACTGTGATTCATTCATCTCATTTGCTCTCAAAACAGAACCTTGAATGTTCCACAAAGAGCTGCAAGTCTGCTATGATAGATTACAAAGTTAAACGATACACATGGTGTCATTTATAAATGAATCATCATTATAATGGAATTCATACAGAAGAGTGATTAATGCAGATTATTATATACAATAAGGTCACACGACCAACCTGGACTAATAGATTAGGGTCTGGTGGTCAGAAAGTGATTTATTTCATTCATTTATCCGAATTTGTTGAGCAACAATCAATTACAAGGGATCAGGGATCAGAAAATGACTGAAATCGTACATTTTTGCACTTTATGCACTAATGCTGTTTATGGGAGAAAATAAAAATGTGTTTTTAAATTTGATTTATAAAAAGAAAACAGACCAATAGCCCAGCAAAAGCTCTGGTCCTAGCAGTTGATAGAATGTCCACCTTAGCTGTTGTATCCAGTGACAGAGCAAGAAAGTTCCCATTGATCTGAATTTGGATGTATGTGCACTCATGTCACCATTGTCTGGCACGCACCAGGTGTCCTAATGCATTTACTCTCGTTCCTGTGTAAGTCATGTTTGGTGAGGTGTCGAAGGAAACCTCTGGGATAGTTTTTCACCATCTATAATCTTTATGAGCAATTACTGTTCGTTGCCATACCCAGAGCATCACTTTACTTTTGCGAAAGCTTTGCCCTGGCACATTCTTTTCAAAATGAATCACAACCAGCTGCTCTTCACTGAAATTAGTTTTGTAAGGAGTAAGTTGAGTTATTATTTTCTGTTGTGTAAATCTAATCGAATAAAACATGGTACATAGCTTGAGTGATGATGAAACCATAATTATTTACCTCTTGATTCATAAATAGACACACTTACATGCAGGGTCGTAAATAATATAAATCCATCATTTTACACAGAGAAAATAAATATAGATTTATTGTTTTAGAAAAATCAGTCAAATTCTAAAATCTAATGTCTAATTTCCCAGTTTTTACTATTTAATATGGGTACAACATTCAACATGGGTATCTTAAAAAATCTGTTTGAATAAATAAAATCAACTACTAAATATTACTGAACTTTTCTGATTCCGAACTGAGATTTAACATGCTGGTCACTAGTCAAGTTCAGGAAGTGCTGAAATGTTGCCAGAGAGTGGCTTTCAGCAAATCGCCTGAATCCAGCTTTGTTGACTGAAGGGTTCAAAGAATTACTACAGCTTATATCCTGACAGTCTTGTCTGTCACATGTTATTGCTAGCATTCCTGACAGGCAAACACTTCCACACAGAGTACCAACCAAATTCTGCTTTCCAAGCAATCTGTGGATTAAAGTCTGTGTAAACACAAAAAAGCTGAAACACTTTAGAATGGCCAAAAAACCAGCTGTGGGAATAATTAACTATTGCAGTATGTGGTTTTTCATGGCATTTTATCCTGCCAAATTTTGTTTTTATCTTGCTCTCTAAGGAGATTAATTTCTCTTATCACTTCTTTCATCGTCGTCAATTTGTGATGAATATCGTTTTTATGCTCTGCTGCACTTTGCGTACAATGCCAGAGAAATAACTTTGCTGAGCCATTTTATATACCTAATTAGTTCAATAGCTGAACTGTACTATTATCCTGGATGTAATTAGGTGGCCATATAATAAAACAACCATGCCGGGTTTCAAGGTTTTAATTAAAGCTGAGTCCAATAATTACAAATACAATTGAATCGTTCATTTTGCCATTTGCACTAGAAAGTATTTAATTGAGAAATCAAATTAACATCTTCTTAGGCTTTAAAAGTGTTTTATGTTTCTAAAATGCATCATTTCTACAGCTAACATTTGTTGTGTTAATCTGGTGACTATGTTTCAATTCTTATGAACCACCCGGAAAACATGAGAGTCTAAGACATGTGTCCTCTATGGACAAGCCTTAGAGTTATGCTAGTTATTTGCACTGGGATATAAATGTCCTTCAGCTGCTGTTTAATTTAGCTTTTTAATAACTTCCGTCAACAAAGAAATCCCTGGAATATTGCTCGACATCACTGCAAAAGCGCCCACATTGTATTTCAAGGCTATCAGTGTGGATCATGATGTGCATGGCGCTCTACCCACAAAGTTATTTCTGTTGTATTTCAAGCATGTCAGGCAGTAGATTCCTTCAACATCTTGTGCCTACTGCTGATTCATTATGAAGTCTGGTTTATACTACTCTGACGGCAAATTTGCACGCAGACACAGATATATTGACAGACACGTTTTTCGTTTTTTTTTTCTCTGTTTCTTTCTCTCCTTTATGCACTGATTTTTCAGTGTTGCAACGCAATTCTCGACAAGGACAGCAGAGGGTGCTAACTTTTCATGGCGTCTTCTGCCTACCATTGCAGCGTAGTTTCTGTTTTTTCTTCAGCCTGTGAATGCATTTCCCCCTTCAAGAAGCAATGGACGACAGAAAGTAAGTTTTTATTAAGCTGTAAAGCTTTTTAATAGAAGTGCAGCTACTGAAATACTCTAAAAACACATGTAAACAAACTCAGCAAGAACAGAATGGTTAAAATTTATGACAGCTTGTGAGCAGCAGCAAAAAAGGACACACTAATAAGACCTCTCTTTAAGTCACTACAGTGAAAAAGATTTTAATAAAATTTAAAAACAAATTCAAGCTTGCAAAGCGCGTGGGCAGGTCTCTCTCTGCCAGATGCTTTAACACTAGCGGATCGTGATGGGCAAGACAACGTTGACATCTGCTGACTTCACTACAGTGCGACAGTCCGATTGGTTGGTGCATTGCATCAAGTGTGTCAAAAGTTCAGCTAGCTGAACTTCTGTGTTGTTTGTAATTACAGCTTTGCAGTTTGAAACGCAGGTAACGCTTGAAAAATTGATGCAGCCAACACACACAAAGTGCTGCAGAGACTCTGACAGACTCAATCATAGACTTTACTTTAAAAAACAAACAAACCTGATCCTCTACTATCACAGTCACTTTGTGATCTGGCGAGTTTGTAAACATAGGAAATGTTTTTATTGTGTTCCTTGAGCAATTTTATTTCTTTTTGAATATGTTTGTGGCTTGGTACAATAACTATATAAGGATAATGTTTAGGGCTGGGTATCGATCAAAATTCAAGAATCAATTCGATTATGATTTTCAAGAGTTAGAATTCAATCTGCAGTTCGATATTGATATGGGGTAGTGCTATTAAAAAGTTTTTTTTGAGCAGTTATCTTAACTATATGCCTGTAATTCAATGACTTAACACTGGGTTAGCGACAGTTCATCTGGGGAAACTGTATAACCCTTTCTGACACAAGACTGATAATTGCTGTACTTTCCCTTCAAATTTTAGCTGTGAAAAGGGCAAAATATTCTAAACAAATAAAATCGTTTTATGAAGTTGTAAATCAATTTGATTTGATGTCTAAAGAAATACATTCAAAATCAATGTTTCAATTTTTTTCAACGAAGGCCTAGTAATGTTGACACCTTGAAATCTCTCTGAACAAATTGGAATGCTGCAGTGGTATATTAGTTTTGTTATTTTCTACAATATTTCAGCGATGTCAGTAGTTGCCATTCCAGTCCACAGAGTTTAGGTTTATCTGTCATTCTGACCAACTTTCTGTTGATCAGCATTTTTCTACTAGGGGACTTAGCTGAATGTAGCTCCTCTGTTAAGTCCAGAGACAAACACACAGGAGGTGAGCAGAGCTGAGGTCAGAAAAGAGCATATCAAAAATTACACTGCATTTGCTTGCCTAAACGGAAGTCAGCTGGATTTATGAAAAAGTATTAATATTCGGAGCATCACCTGTTTCCAGGAACTATTTTATAGCCAAATGTCTATATCAGTCTCATAATCTGAAGGAGTGAATTCTTTACTGTCTATTGATCATGAAACTTTGTCATATGTGTGTGTGTTGAATAAGAGGGACAACAGTGACTTTCCAAAATACAAGAGTTTATTTACAGAAGGAGAAAAATAAACATTTAATCAATCAAACTAATAACCAACATACTACTGATCAAACTAAATGAGTAACTACAAATAAAAGAACACAAATGGATACAAATTCAATAAAGATAGAAAATATGAATTCTGATTTATGCTTGGAGGAATGTGGATGCAAATCAGACCCAGGGATTGATTTGCAGATGCTGAAATTAAAGCTAAATTAGTTTACCTATTGTAATTAGTTTGACTAATTAGCCAAACCAATAAAACAATGTGAGAAAAATTAAAACATTCTTTGGATCAAGAAATGTTTGTTTAAAATTATATGGATGGAAGTAATTAACCTTTGGAAAATTACTTTATTCATGGATTGATCACCACAGTAAACAATCTACCTCCAGCATTTTGATCAAATAAGCGAGTTCAAACTCGGCTAAGAAGATTATTTTCTGTTCTTAAGCAATCTATTTTAAACCGATTTCTGTTTAAACCATTACTAGCGATCTTTGTTTATGAAATGCAGTCCTAACAAAACATGTGGGTTTGTTTAGCTTAGCTCCCTGAAACAGACATGGGGCATTTGAAGTGGCTCAAATATATTTATTAAACATGAAACAAAGAAAGGAAAAACTCCTGTTTGATTGAGTAGCTCAAATTGCAGGTTTTAAAACGACTCTTTGTCGGGAAAAGTCTTTTAAAACACTGATTAAAGTTTCAGGCCTGGTTTACCCAAAGATAGCAGAATGAAAACTATAACAATTAAACGGAAACACCTTTAAAATTAGTTTTCTGCCTCTGCCCAAACAGACCTTATGAACGTTTAAAGCGCTCCAAGTTTTCTTCGTGTTGATGATGAAGGGGGAATTGAGCGACGTCAGCCAGCAGGGTATCCAAGGGTTGCTAAGCTAGTTAGCAGGCCAGTAGCGGCGAATGCTTAGGATCCCTCTCTGGCTGAGCTACGTTGCGTAGTGGGGATGCAGTTAGCTCGTCCTCCGATTTGCTAAGCAGTGATCAGCACCAACTTTCTTTCAGTAGACAGCACCTTTTGGCAGTTTCCAGCATGGCAATACTTGTCGGTTCTGTGGCGGCGAATTAATGTGGCTTTTGCTGGTGCAGGCCTGACTGCATACGGCTTACATCTCCCGGATCTCACCGGTCGGCGCTCTGATTATCAGGGAACGTTTCATCGGGCTTTGGGTATAAAACAGTGACTTTGTTTATCATTGTTTAGGATTCACCTGGTGTCTGCAGTCTATGAGCTCCTTGGAGTGAGTCCTTCCAGAACCTCGTGCCTTCCTCTGCCCGCTAAGGCAGGTAGTTGTTGAGCGTCTCCCCGTAGCAAGCCTGGCCGGTGGCTTGGGTAATAATAATAATAATTTAAAGGAGGACTTTGTCAGACTTTGTGTGCTGACACGTCTGAGTGACCTACTCAAACGCTCTGTAACATGAATATTTGATCTGTTTTGATAAACTTAAAAAACTGGATTCCTCTCCTGGATCTCTGATGGAGTAACACACATTGAACTATAACAGAGTTTTAAACAAAGGATTAGTTCCAACACTACCAATCAGTCATTGCCATTTTCAGATTTATTTAGGTAGTTTATCCATATTTAGTAGTAGGCAGATAAGTAGGTATCCCTTTGTAATGTAGTAACTGTGGTGTATCAAGAACCACTGCACATTTACACAAGTCTGCTGGAGAAAAAAAATGATGTATGTGTCCTTGCGAAGGGATAATTGTACCTTTATTTGCTGGTCTCTTGAGCTGCAATGTTATTTCTTATCACCAACTCAGTGGAAATTATAATATTTACAACTGTTATTTCTTCTCAAAAGATGGGTAGTTTCCTCACCCAGAGGTTTTGACTAGCCAAGGCTGCAAATCACCATTTGGTCTGCTCTGGTGGATTAGGTTATTCTGTTGTCACTCTGTCATGAGGAAGTTTGTGCTTTTCTATAAAACTGAAAATGTTGTTAATGACGATGGTAGGAGGAAGTCTAGTCTTGACACCTTCTGGAAGACTTGATTACTATGGATGAAAATGTTTATGTTGAAATGGGTTTCGCTTATCCTCACACCAAGTTGCTTTTGTTCTCTCCAAGTAACTTATTCTCGCAATTTAAGAATAATCTGTTGTGCTCCCCAACTAACTTCATGTGTGCCCAAGCTTTAACTTTTTGTCTGATGGCATGAATATTGCCATCAATATTGCCAAGTGATACATTTTCCTCATCGTATACTTTCTTTCATTAATTGTACCACTCCCTTCTGCAGCAAAATAACCCCACAACATGATGCTGCCACCATGGTCATTTAAAGTTGAGATGGTGTCCTCAGGCTTGTAAGCTTCTCATTTTTATGTAATGATAGTCATCATGGCCAAACACTTTCATTTAAATTTCATCAAAACACAGGATATGTCTCCCCCTAATTAAAGTCCTAGTCCCTGTGCGCTTGCAACCTATAATATGTCTTTTGTTCTGCGGCTTTAACATCATGGCATCTTCCTCTCCTAGAGGCTTTTCACCCCATATTGATACAGGACTCATTTCACTGTGGATAGGGACTTTAAATAAACAGGTTCATGACAGCTGGACATTCTCAAAGTGTTTATAAAGTGCTATACGGTATTTATTCGGAAATGAAACCTTCAGGGTTGTGGGTATTATACCCGAGGATGAAATTAAAGTTGTTAAGGTCTATATTTAATTTCCTTATACTTTTCCTTATTTCTTTTGATTTTCCTTGAACCAAGACAAGTGAGAAGTGTTGCCTTAAGATACCATACCAGTTTATTAAATAGCACATTTAACAGCCGGATGAGAGCCAAACAAAAAGCTACACCAAAAACAGACAAAAGTAGTGGACAGATGAAATATACATTAAAACATAAGAAAATCATAAGATAAATGCAGTAATAAAGCTGATAGAAATTTAAATAGAATCAAAGGCCAAAGAATGAAAGTACGTTTATAAACAAGACTTAAAAATATAGAGAGATGGGGACAGTCGTTTCCAGAGTGTGGGAGCGCAGACCAAAATGGCACGGTCACCACGGGACTTAGAGCGAGAGTTCGGAACAAATAGTAAGCGTTGGTCAGCTGAGACACCGTGGGGGGATACAGGGCAACACAGCTCAGACAAATATGTGTGTGCGAGGTGTGAGAGATTTATAAACAAATAGCAGAATTTTAAAATCTATCCAGAAGCAAAAAGGAACCCATTGCAATCTTGCTAGGACCAGTGTAATGTGTTCTTGACGTCTTGTATCAGTCAAAATCTGGCGGCAGCATTCTGTATCAATTGAAGACGAGCAAGAGTGGTGGAATTAATGCTGTAAAGTACAAAATTCGAACAATCACAGCTGGAGGTAATGAAAGCGTGAATAATTGATTGGATATGGCGCTTCTCTAGAATAGGCTCAAGTTTGGAGAGCCGATGCCAATGTAAGAAAACAGGATTTTACAATTTGACTACCATGAATGTCCATTTTTAAGGAAGAGTCCTTTGTCACTCCAAGGTTAGAAACAGAGGATCTGGCACTAAAAATAGCAATAAAAATAACTAATTGGTCTCATTTAAAAGGGTAAAGTTTGTGGACAGCCAACTTTTCACATGGTTAAAACAGTCAATTAGGGGCTTGAAGGAGTCACTAGGCTTTACTGAGACCTATAATTGGTAGTCGTCCGCATAGAGATCGTAATAAACATTGTGTTTCATAACATTTTCACAGAGCGGCAGTTAGTATAGCTTGAAAAGAAGGGGTCCAAGAATTGAGCCCTAAGGTACATCAATGGTTACAAGTGTCGAAGGAGAGGCACACCCATCCATCATAAATCTAAAAGATCTTTCCCAAAAGTAAGACGTAAATCATGTCCCTTAGATAGCAACTAGTTGATTAAGCCGGTTCAGTAAAATTTCATGGTCTACAGTATCAAAAGCAGCAGATAAATCTAATAAAACAAAAAGTGCATCAAGGCCAGAGTCAGTGGTAAGCAAGATGTCATTAAAAACCTGGATGTGAGACGATTGTGTGGCCGATATGCAGAGGTCGAAAGCGTGATTGGATTGGGTGAAAAAGTTCATTTCAGTTGTTTGGAACCAACCTATCAGAAGCTCACAAAACCATGACATCATCATCTGGGCTTTTCAAATCATCTAAAGGCACCCTAACTTAAGTGTATGTGAACTAAAATAACTGAAATAAAAAAAGAAATTGCAAATAGAAGTAATGTGGTTAATCTGTGCTGAAATCAAACACGAAAAGTTTAGTCTGATTAAATGTCAGACATAAAAAAGTAATGTATTTTTACACAGTAGATTAAAAAAAATCCACTTTCAGATGTGTATGTCATTTCATATCCAGGGATTAAATTCTGTTTGAATGCACTCAAGCATAGCAATGTAAAAAAGAAAAAAATATATTTTCAGATATAAAATCAGCTCCAGTGTCCCATGAGAAACTGCGTGAGATAAACGAAATCTAAAAGAAAAAATATATGAAAGAGGATGAAAAAGATGTACCAAGAAACTTAAGAGATCCTGAATACTTTGTTTTTTATTAAGTTTGCTGTATTTTGACAGAAAGAAAAAGACCTTCTAGTCAAGCAAACTTGTTCCTCCTATTACTGCACCAAGTTAGAATATGTATGAAAAGAGTAAACACGGTATGTGCCTGTTGGACTGTTTCTCCGTTTATGTAAGCCGTGAACATACAACACAAAGGAAAATATGCCGAATCAAAAACGGCATTTTAGATATTTCCGGTTGCTCGATTGCTGCTTTGCTTCTGGCTAAATCTCATTGAGCCATGCTGTTGATTTATACTGAGAGAGTTCAAGCCTGAGAGAGGGAGCAGGTGCTTAATCAAGACTATTAGGCTTTTAAAGAAAGTCTCCCTCTGGACTCGGCTCATGCATTTTGTCGCTTGATCAGTTGAGGAAATCAGTAGACGAAGAATTTAATTTATTTTTTTTACAAGCTGAAATGTGGAAACCACTAATAAGATTTGCTTGCAGAATGATTCATACTCTGAACTGAGGGCTTTGCAAAATGTAAAATTTAAGGGTAGTGAATAGCAACTTTGTTTGTCTTCCTGCTGGCCTTTTATTTATCTAAGGGGACCACCCTTTTTTAGAGATGAATTTGTCTCTTACAAAAATTTGGTCTTGCCTCCCCTTTATTTCTTAAAGTGATTAACAGCAGACTGTTTAATCTGTCTCCTTGCTGAAGCATATTCTGTAAATCTGAAGGAAAACCAAGGATGGCTGGAGCCCTTTTTCCATTAAACAGAGATGAGTAGAACGACAATAGGTTGAAAAAAAAATCTATTCTACCTCTTAGATAATCAGTTTTTATTGTTATGTAAGGTAATTTTTGAAATTATAGGTGAAATTCAAAAAGAGCTGTCTTCCTGTGAGAGGCTGTGAGAAGCAGCAGAAATTATAATGAATATGTGTGCATTTTAGCAAAAGGTTATTTCAGTGTAAGCTTTTTTACCTCACATAAAGAAATGAAAGACACAAATAGGGTGCTATTTTTTTTCCCCCACATGCCATCTTCTACGTTGATCTGTTCATAATTTTGGTAAAACTTGTGGTGATATAGTTATGACTCATATGAATAATAACTTCGAGCTTGCAGGTCAATCGGCCCAAATGGGAATCAGAACTAATCAATGAAAATTGTTTTTGATACAAAATCTCCAGAAAAAAACTACTACATTTTAATAAACGGAAGGTTAGATTTACGTCTTCTTATGATTATGTTTGCACATTTGCTATCTAGCTACCACTTTAAGACTAAGACTAATAATCTACATGGTTTTTGGAAGAAGTTTGGGACAAAATTGCTATGTATGGGCAGAAATGGGGTCCGAAATGGTAAAGGGACCAGCAAAGTGGTAAGCTATTATGTGATTTTTGTGGCTGTAGATGTAGTTTATGGATTTAGTTAAATACAGTTATTTTCATATATGTAAAACTCTCATTAACTTTACCTAGGGTCAGACAGGGCAGGGTATTAGCTATAAATAGACCTGGAGGAGCCACCAAAGTTTTACCAGAAAAGTCTAATTGCTATTTTTTTTCCAGAAAAATCTTCATATTTTAATCTAAAACGTCTGCACAAAGCTAAACATCAGTATCAGCAAATAAATACTCTGTAGCACAATCTGATTCAAACATCATACAAATGTATTGGATCATTTTAGGCCTATCACTTCTTTCGTCCAATGTTTGTCCAGTTTCTTTATTCAAATAAGAAGTGCATCAAATACTGTCACAATCTGGCCCTTATAGACAGAAAATGAGAGACGAAGTAGGCAAAGTCAAGGGGCACTTTTAAGCGACTATCCAATGATTTCATTGATCAAGATAGCGAAAAAAAATGTTAACTTATATTTTCTTTTAACGTACGATAACATTCAGTATTTTTGCTATGGATAGGTGACAAGTAAAATTTTAAACTTTTCCTACATCTCCTAATTATTCACGCTTAACCTATATTATGGAGTCTGTATACTATCTTAAACTGGATAAAGTATTGCTGTGGACAGCCACAATCATCTGTGTATGTAATCAAATGTCTACATTGTGCAGTGATGCTTTTCATTGCCATAGTGATGTGGAAATATTGATGTTTTTGTTGTTAGACAGCTCCACACATATCATAAAATTTTGTTTGATGTTAGCCTCCCTCAATGGGGGAAAAAAGCTTTGAGTTGTCTAACTGTCCTGACGAAAGTCATTGTTGATTTCACTGTTGTAGGGGAAAGACTCTAGGGCTGCAGATAAGACTGTTGCCATGGTCCTGAAGGAGATACCAAGTAAGGCGTCATCAGAAGGAAAACCACTCCTCACAGTGACTACCAAGGTGGGCAGATCCATTCCAGAACCCCTGCCTTAAAGTGGAATGTCGTCATGTCTTGGTGGCACTGAAACATTGGCAAAGCTTAGCATGTCCTATGACTGACTTTTACTGTCTACTAACTCATTACTTCAGGCTTATGACTGTTGTATATAACAATAGAGTGATGACTATTATATTTTCCAGCTGCTCTATGGGGTATAAAACACCTTACATTTCTGCGTTCTTTCAGTGAATTAATCTAATGGATTGCAGATGTAGTGTCAATATGTTGTGGTAATCCATCAGATTTTTTTCTTCCAATTAGACAAAAAAAATCCTGACATCCTTCTTAAAACGCATGGTATATTGAGTGCAGGATAAAGGTTTCATGTGAGGTTATGGGCAAGTTTCTTATCCCATTCCTAACGAGATCAGTTAATACTTTATGACTTTTACACCTCATAAGCAGCTAATCAAAGTGTGTGAAAGCATTTTCAAAATGCTATGCATAACAGTATAGCATTGAGCTAGAGTCTCAGTTTTCTCTGTGCTAAATATAGTTAAATATCTGCTTAAATAAATGTTTACCAGGATGGCGTTTCCAGACCCCAACAGAGACCCCTGTGTGCTGTGCTGTGTTTGAGTTTTGCTGTGTGTTTTAAGTCTATTTATGTTTAAAAAGTTGTAGTAAATATTTATTTTTATATATAAGCTTAAAAACATCTGAAACAATGTTCCTAATGTGGTGTAGGAAAAAGAATCATTGTTCAAAATATGACATTGAATCTATGTAGCTTTGTATCTTACAATCATATTCAGTTAAACATTAAAAGTCACTATTTGTCTTATTATACTTGGTACGTAAAAAGGGTCAAAAGTTGAACCAGTATTTTTTAGATCTTTAACAGAGGAGCCGTTAATCACAGTTAAATCTGACAGCATAGGCTGAAAAGATTAATTAAAGGTGCAGGAAGTGAAATACAGTTGCTGTGAAAAATAAATAAACCTACTGCAAAATTAAGGCAAAATGTTGCCAATAATGTTGCACTAAAATAGCATATTTTTCGTATCTACAGTAGTGCTCACACGTTTAAAATTCCCTTTGAGGTTTTTTTTGCCTGGTAATATTAATGCTACTAAAGAAACTTTTCTTTCACTTATTGTAGTTAAGTAAGGCCATTATTACCAAATTGAGATACAAAATAAGAAGGCAGACAGCTTGGTTTAGTTATCAGAAAAAAGATATTACCGCACCAAACCCACAAAGCAGCATACTTACATTATGACAAGTCTCAAAACAAGTCTCTGAAACAAAGTTGAAGTGCTCTGATCAAAAAAAACCCACAACCCTTAACATTACATTTGGAGAGGAATCAACAAGGCCACAGGATATAAACTTATGAGCACAACTGTATATAAAATATTTAGTTAAGGATAAGGGAATGTTCATTATTACTCTACAATCAGTTATTTCTGAATAATAGACAGAAAGCATATCTATATTTAATGTAGTTTATCACTAGCCTGGCACCGCACTCTGTAAGAAATTCCCAATGACTCCAGTGGAGAAATTATACAAAATATTAAAAAAAAAAACTGTTGTTTATTTTTTTACAGATTTCTGTGAGATGATTATCCAAATACACTTAAGATTCTTGGTACTCACTTATATGTCTTAGAATGGGCAAGGATCAGCATACATCTATGAACATCTGTATTCATATGTCCCTAGTCCCTATTGTCCTGTAACCAAGGCCTGATGGTGTGCAATGTATGTGGCTGAAAACTAAAGGTGAGAACCTTCTCAGCTATGACTCCAGAAAAGATTATCACCCACTTTAGTTTGAGGTCAGCAGCTCTGAATCTGTACAGCACTATAATCTATCACTTTTAGGGTGCCATATAAATAGAGTTTTACTTACTTGCTTACTTTGAAAATAGGTGAATGTAGTGTTACAAATTTTAAACCTTAGTTTAAACAAATGTAACAACAGCAAAGCTAATAAAAAAAAGTAGCAAACAAGAATATTTGGAGCCAATCGAGGGTCTATGATAGATGCTAGTATGTTTATTACATTCTACGATGTTTTTCAAACAGATTAATATGTTTTCCAATGCAAACTTTATTCAAACACATGCAGAAAAGACCAGCTGGTGCAATTCAGCACTGTTTTGCAAAGAACAGCTGGTAAATATTTTATGCTTGAGCTGAGTAAGGGAATACAAAAAAGGTTGTTCTTAAGAACTGTGTTTTGATGATGTGATATCTCAATATTTCTAGTTCTAAACTACATTTCTTTCTTGTGTCCCTGTTAGTGTTAGCCTCATTAATAATCTCATCTGACAAACACAAATAGATTATGGTAAACTAAGCTTGTACTGTTTGTATTACGATTTTATTGCTATTATTTATTGTGCGTGTATTTAATTTGTAATTGTTCTTTGCTGCCTGCAGAACAAATTGCCCCTCGAGGGGCAATAAAGTTTTTCTTATCTTTATTATCTTTATTTTTAAAGGCCAAAAATACTTTTGCATGGGAGAATTTTTGGAAAACAGAAATTCAAAGGGGAAGATATAATTTTACTTTTTCTATATATCCTCATATGTAGTTTTCAATTCGCTTAAAATGTTCACTTAAAACCACCTACTCATTTTCAGTTTTAGCAGATATAGTGTGGGTTTAGAAAACACAAAGCCAGGAGAGTTTGCTAAAACTTAGCAAATAATTCTGAAATTTAGTCAGTCTCAGCATAAAGGTTTATAGTTTGATGTAAGGGCAGATGTAGGCCCATTAGAATGAGTCACAAAAAATGAAACAAACCTCCAGCATTCAGGCCTGTGGGACCACATGGTTCCACATTACCACCCACAGAAGCAACTAAAATATGGTAATCAGGAAAAGTCCTGAAACAGACATTTTTAAATTATTTTAAAACATTACAAAAATAATTAAATAAAAGTATTCATGATGAATAGATATAGTTAATATTATTTAAATGTTATTCTCCTCATGATAATTCTATAAACCACAACACATAAACTGGCTATTCTTTGTAAATATATGCATATTTTATTTTATTTCTTATTTTATTTTTTTTCTGTGATACACCTTCCAGTTAACTTAATATTTTCCATCTTCCCCCATGTTCTCACCTCAGGTTCTGACAAGTCTAGCTGCTCCCTTGACAGCAATATCGGAGAGATCTCTTGGAGTAAAGCCCAAGTGGCGCAATTAGCCCAGATTTTCCATTGCATCATTTTTTTAAGATTACCTCATGAAACAAATGTAAACAAAACACCACAGTGTATCATATAAAGGAGGGAGAAAATGGTTTCATAGGAAGAGAGTATGGAAAATGTCAGAGGTACAACAGCTACTTTCCTGCTGTTCAGAGTAATGGGCAAACAGCTCAATAAGATCCTCTCCTGGGTTTAAACTCAACCTATAATTAGTATTTGCTTGGTACCTGCATAATGCTTGACACATCTACCAGGAAGAACATAGCTGATCTTCTCTCCCCATTTTATGGATGACTAGAGAAAGACAATGAGGAGATGTCCTTATTTTAATTTTAATGAAAACTGCATGAAATGTTTTGAGGAAATAGCATGATTACTATGCTTAATGCTGTGACAGTAATACAAAAAAGACTCAGCATGAAGCGTGACAACTTTATTTGTATAACACACTTTCAACAATAAGGAAATTTAAAATGCTTTATATCAGTAGGGGATAAAATGAAATAAAAAACAACAAAAAAAGCAAAATTCACAACCTTAGATACACATAACATCTGCCGTATTTAAACATAGGATATTGCAGCTATTATTAGTCAGGTCTAAACAGATTGGCTTTTAGCTTTGAAGGAACTCTGTGTTTCAACAGCTTTGCAGTGGTCTGGAACTTTGTTCCAGATTGCAAGACAATTGAAAGTGAAAGCTCATTCTCCGTATTTGGTTCTAATTCAAGGGATGATTAGTAGACTAGATTTGGAAGACCTGAGTGTTCTGGGGGGTGGGTATGATGATGAAAGATCTTAAAAATAACTTGGAACTAAGCCGTTCAGTGATTTATAAACTAGTAAAAGTATTTTGAAGTCTATCCTCTGAGGTACAGGGAACCAGTATAAGTATTGACAATCTGCTGGTTCTAATGAGATTGTGAGCAGCAGCGTTCTGGATCAGCTGCAGCTGTCTGAGTGACTTTTTAGGTGGACCTGTTAAGACACTGTTGCAGTAATTATTCCAACTAAAGATGAACGCTGTGAGTGTTTCAAGTTCCCGTTGCAAGATTAGACCTTTAATCCTAGGAATGCTCTTCTGGCTGACCTTGTTATTGCTATTGCTTTTGTGACCCTAGAGGTTCAGGTACCGGTCCAATACTACACCTACATTTTGGGCCTGCTTAGTTTCTATTTCATTTTTGTTCTTTATTAAATGTTGAAAATAATGGCACATTTATCCATCAAAATGCTTAAAGAATTTGCCTAGGATTTTGATGGGTTCAAAGTCATCTGGTGACATTGTAATTTAAAGCTGAGTGTCGTCTTAATAGTTATGGAAACTAATCTTATTATAAAATCTATATGATTATATTATATATAATTAATATTATAATCTGGGAGCTAGGAGGGCCACCAGGATTGAGCTCTGTGGCACCTCAAATATGAATCATATGTTTTGATGAAGAACTGCCTATTGACACAAAGAAAACAATTTTGTTTTGTGGTTTTGTAGTAATGCTTTCTGTAGATATCCATGTACCTAATATAACAGTTAGTGGTTGGGTTTCATTTGTAATTTCTGAGAAAAGCTAATAAGAAAGGGTGAATTTGAGAAGTATTATTCCAGATAGCAACATGGTCTGAAAATTACATCTGATGTGGAGAAGATGGGAAAAAAATGCTGCAGAGGTGGAACCAAGTCATTGCTTTGCAAGTCTCAAGTAAGTCTCAAGTCATTACCCAAGTAAATGCAGACAAGTCCGAGTCAAGTCTAAAGGCAGGCACGTTTCAATTCAAGTCCATAATGTTAAACCTCCAATTTCAAGTCATTTCGAGTTATTATTTTTTTTAACTAGGTGTTTATGAAAGCAAACAACAGTCGTAATATGATACAGTCAGTGTCCATAACCATGCAACCAGCCTTGATAGGCTGGTTTTAGGCACAGTAATAATTTATGCTAACAGTTTTTGTCAATATGTATTACATTCACAGCATCAGTTGCAGTGTTTTAAATCATGCTGCCACAAGACTGTAGAGCAGTGGAGAAGGGTTTCCTGTTATAATGGATCATGCCTTTCTGTCTAGTAATCCAATAGACAAGTTTAGTTGTGGCAGTAATTGCTTGACCACAGTGCTTTCCTGACTGCATTGTCAAAAGTAAAGTTTGATGAAGAGGGTATTATGGTGTTGGTCTGTTTTTTCAGACATTGGGCTTGGCCACTTAGTACCTGTGAAAGGAACTCTCAACACAATTTGATGCTTTCAACTGTGAAAGAACAGTTTGAAATGATAAACTGTTACATCATGACTGTGCAGCAGTGGATAAAGTAGAGAGTAAGACCAAGTCCTTGACTGGCCTAAACGGTTCAACTTGGTAGAACACCTTTAGGCGAACTAGAGTAGACTCTACAACATCGGTGTCTGACCTAAAAAAAAAATTATTCCAAAAGAATGGTAAAAAAAAAAATAACTCTAAAACATTGTTTTCCGAAAGTTTCTTAGAATGGTAGAAATTCTGAGAACTTTGAAAATATGGCGAGCTTAACATTAAACACTTGAAAAATCATCAAGTTTATATTTGTGTGAAGGCAGACAAGCAATTGTGTTTGCCAATATAATCTATATTGAAAACCACATTTGAAATGTTTTTCTTACATTCCACTGGCCACAGTTCAATAAAAGGAAAACAATATTTAAAAAATCACAGCACAGAAAATAGTAGAATAATCTAATTCTAATAGGACCATTGCATTTTACATTATTTAGGAAATATATTACCTTGTCTTCATGTGTACTTTTCTCCTGTGAACCAGTTAAACAACAAATATGTTTCTGGTAATTGTTTTTCAATATAATTTTTATACTGTTTTTTCACAGGTAAATTTTGTTGCATATTTCCTGAGAAAATGCTGACACTGCAAGCTGTCAGAGTCAAAACAAGACTTGGAAGCGCTCCTAGCCTCAATCGTTAACTTATTCCTTTAGATGAATTTTATGGTATGCCACAACTGACCCCTGTTCAACTCAAGTGAACCCCAAACCCCATAAAAATAAAATATATAATTTATTGTGCAATTTAAAACAGATCTAATAGAAACAGTAATTTACAGATACCTGCATCGGACACTTATAAACATCACATAAATTTTCACTCACCGACAAATGCTTTTCTGGTTATCATTGACTCAGCTGCTGTGAGCATGTGGATTCATGAATAGAATTTACATTATTAAGAGATTGTCTGCCTTGAGTCATCAGGTGTCCTCTGAGTTTTCAAAGTGTACACTGCTGACATGTAATAGATGAGTCAGCCAAGAGGTAGCTTGTAAACAGCTTTAAATAATGTGCTGGAAACAAGAAAATCACAAGTGTTTTCTTGGATATAGAAAAGCAGTGTGGAATATACTGTACAGTTATTTTTATGAAAACTCTGCTCCCAAAAAAATATAAACATATTATTAATGATCCCAAAACATATCATTTCTTTATAAAAACAGAAAATATACACATTTTTAAATTGTTTGCTGGAAAAATGTGTTATTTAGAATGCTTTATTGTTTATTAATCATCTGTTTAGTCCAGCTAAAGGTTAAAGAAAGGCAGAGTTTCTTGTATATTTGTACATTGTCAGTGACAAGGCAATTCAACTTGCTGTACAGGATTAAAAGGAAAATAAAGCAACCACTAAAAAATAAATTAACAAATAACATTGCAGTGGTAAACTGAAAGAAAATTATGACAGAAGATGTTCAGAGATATATAACTTAAAAGAGGGACAAATAAGGACTTTAGAACTGGGGTAATGTGCTCAATTTCCCTATTTTTAGTGAGGTTGCGAGGAGCATTCTGGATCAGCTGCATCTATCCGATTAGCTTTTTAAGGCAGACCTGTGAAGACACTTGTATTTATCGATTCAAAAATAAATGCATGATAAGTTTGTCAGGATCTTGTTGGGACATTGGTTCTGAAATTCTGGAAATGTTCTTTGGGAGACAGAAAGCTCACTTTCTAGTTGTTTTTATGCATCTCTGAAAGTTTAGGTCAGAGTCCATTATTAAACCCAGATTTTGGGTCTGATCTATAGATTATATGACTGTATATACAGTGGAGAAAGTTGGCTTCTGTTTAACTCTTCAGAAAACATATAGGTGACATCAAGGAGGCTCAATCTATCTAGTGGTGCAAAAAAGTATTTAGTCATCCACCAATTGTGCGAGTTGTTCAACTGAAAACTATAAGAGAGGCCTGTAATTTTCATCATTGGTATACCTCAGCTATGAGAGACAAAATGATAAATATATATACGTTATTTCCCAATAACTAAGGTATATTTCTGCAGCTATGTTAGAACAGGTGGGGGGTTTTTTTATTTATTTTTTTTGCATAGACTATGGACTGTTTGGTTCAGGAGCATGCCAAGATGGTGGTCTAGTTTCTGGGAATATTTTTACAATTCAAAGTTAGATCTCGGACCCTGCACTGTATTCATCCTGACTCCCAAAATAAATGAATTAATAAAACTAAAACCTATGAATAAACAAACATGCATTCATTATCACTCAGCAGTAAAACCAGGAAGCTGTTTTGTTTTCTTTGGATGACAAAGAGGATGTAGCAATTTATCATTTTTAAAGCTATCTATGCATTCATATAATCACTGTTAGAGTTTGCTTGTATTCAACAGAGTGAATAAAAGAGGAAAATTAGCAGAGGCCATTTTAATTTATATATATAAATATGAAATAAAGCTTGAACTTTTTTCAAATCGGGATGGCATGCTTGATTGCCTTTAACCTAAAAGCTGTATTATAAGCATTTTTGTGTGTTTTCCATGATTAAGGTGTGTCAATAAAACTACCGGTAGTGTCTCCTTCGGCGCATAGCGTTTCCTAATTTCTGTCTCACTTTTGGGCTTCCTGCTATAGTGCTCCCCCTAGGCTGTTAGCTATTAAAAAAGCTAGAAATTAGCCACCTCATTTAATGGGCTCCAAGATGCAAAGTATGTAAAGCATTCTTATAGTCCGAAGATTAAGGAATCTTCATTTTTAGTAAAACTTCTGTATGAAGAAAAGGTGTGATAAAATAAATTAATAAAAGAAAAATACTAGACAGGAAGATTGCCATTATCCTGCAGGAGCTTTGTGAATCATTTCTGTGGTCAGAGATTGTGACAAAATTACGTGATAGATTTTGAGAGTCTTGAAACCTCAGCAAATGATGAAGATTCTGTGCTAAGGAGTTAAGCTATTACAACCCGGGTGATGATTACTCTAAATTAGGAAGCTCATTGACAATATTTCACACGGTGGTTACCATGAGTTTAAGTGAGTGGACTGTTAAAATCTTGGAAAATAACGTTTTGTATATACAGTTTATAATTTCTTGATTTTCTTTGCTAATTTTTGTCAAATATTGTTTTTTCTTTTTTATTATCTAGTTTATTTATTATGTTTATTTGATGGTTAGATCTTTGGGTGATGATTCATTTTAGTTTTAGGTTTGTTTTCCATTCAATAGGAAAGCACTGTGATTTCCGGTCCAAACGGTAGAAAATGTTTTCTGTTCAGCTGCCAATTACTGGGAAAGTGTCATTAGCCTAAGTTTTTCTGGACAAGCTGTAATTGGTGATTTTTACGTTTTCTAATCTTTCTCACCTTCTAAATTGTTCTTTTTTTATTATTTGATTTTAATGAAATAACTGGGTGTTTTGGTTGATTAATAGAAAAAAAATTGCTTGGTGAAAATGTTGATTGCAGAGCTACTCAACTTGCCACCTCCGCCAAATGAAGTAGACAGTGAAAGGCTAAGCAAGTTCTTTCTGAAAACCAGTTTAAACCAACCATAGATCTTGTCTATATTGGAGATCTTGTTGGAGAAGACTCATCCAGCGAGGGAGTTTAGACCCTTATACAGAGAGTTTGTTGTGGCAGCATTATCTGACCATGGAGGAGCAAAGAAAATGAAGAGAAAAATGAAATTCATGCTTTAACCAGCTCATCAGGAACTAATACATTTTTTTTTTTGCGTTGTCTGATTGAGTGATATAGAAATTAGGGCTTTGTATTATATTTAAAGAGTCTTTTCAAATGAATAAAAGAAAATAAACCCAAAGAAATCCCAGAGATACCGGATGTGGTTATTAAAATTGATTTTTCTTTGTTCTGTATTGGCAAAAATTTAACATATACTCCAGATATTAATTTTTAGAGCTAGTCAATGAAATTACAGTATAGTGGGCCTGTAATTTCCACATTTTTACAAACCATATGGCAGGTTGCAGACCCCTTCATCCTTTATAATTAAACCTCATGCACCTTTATTAAAATTCAACTTGTGACTGCAGCAAAAATAGCAGTTACAGAAAGCAGCATGCTGGGAGCCACATATGGTGGCTTAACCATCTTTCTGGGACAAAGCTCATTTTCACCTCCAAACTATAAACATTGGCTACCCAAGTATTCACATTTACACCTGGAACGTGTTGAACCTTATGAGTGCAGATACTGAAGTGAATGGGACCCATCCTGGCGCTGCACTAACGAACACAAACATATACGTCACAGCCAAAGAGAGTGATTGCTATTTTCATAGTTTAGAAGGTGAAAGAAGCACACATAATATTTAGCAGGCCATTTTACCTGCACATTGAAAGTAAAGTTTAGTAGCATGGTCACTCTCTAGTTGTGGGCATGTTTAGGGTTTTTTTGTTTTGTTTTTTTAGTTTGCAAACACTGTCTCATTTTAGTTTACATATGTTTACATGTTACAGTAGATTTCAATGTATTTTGGAGAGGAAATTTACTGTTATAGACCAATACACAGTTCCACTGTCGAACTGTTCCTAACCCTTTTGTTATAGCCCCTTGTGCTGAAGAGACAAAAATCTATTATTTGCACTGGCTCACAGTTTTAAAATCTGCATAATGTAATATTTTTGTTAAAATAAAGCCCTTTTTGTAATCTATAGTCAAATTTTTTTCACGTTCTGACAATACATTTGACTCTAGTACTTTTTGCCATGATGGCATGTAGGTGTTGCAAGTCCATTTATTTTATGGGAAAAGGGTCCCAACAGAAGAACCAGGGAGTAATCTCTAACGGCCATGTGCTGTTAGTCAAGATCAGCTTTCATCCATAAATCAAAATAGATTATTTAAATGCAGTGAGCTTCTGATGCATCTAATATACTATACCATTAAGATTTAATTATCAATCCTGAAAATTTTATTTTTTTACTGATGTTACTCTGCAGAAAAAATAAAGCAAGAAATTACAAAAGCAACTGTATTTTCCCCACAAACCTCCCCCAACACATTAACTTTGAAAATGACGATTTCTTTTGTGATGCAGGGATTTTTTTGGGTTAAGGGGAATTGCTGTCATATGAATCATGTCCAACGAGTAGAGCTTCACTTCATGTTAGCAAAGCTACAAAGGACTTAATGGGAGTTTCACAGAAACATGCAGAGTGAATCCCTGAACTGTCTCATCCATTTGTCCTTACAGCTGGTGAGTGAGCAACAAGAGAGCCGGCCGCTATTAAGCCCTTCCATCGACGATTTCCTCTGCGAGACCAAATGTGATGGGATTTCCCGCCCAGTGACTTCCAACACAGCCGGTACGGCTCTTTCCTTTCACTCTGTTCAATTACTGATAACACAAAACACATGAGGGACTTCAACGATAAGCTGGCGGCTGCTTTCAGCTGATATGCTTTTGTCAACCATCTGAGATTTGCTTTTCTTCTATCTAAATGTTTCAGATGTCTGTTATTTGAACACCCACGTAGTTAGAGTTTTAACTTATACAACACATATTTTCACATGAGGTTTACATGCAACAAAAGAACAAGACGTTTCAGTCATCAAATTATTTTGCGTTGTAGCCAGTAATGCATTGTGCCTTTTTAAGTCAGGGTATATGTTCACAATATTTTCTGCAATAGAGCTTTCCTCTGGAACCCAAACCAACAATCAAATGGTATTTCTGATAGACGAAACTGTATGTTAGCATTTTCTGTATTCCCAAACAGTTCAATATCTGTGTTTCTGCTTTTGATCCACAAACTGTCCTATCATGAAAGACAATGGGCCTCATTTATCAAACTTGCTTACGACCAAATCAGAGTGTAAATGTTGCGTACACAAAAAATTTACACTTTTCGGCATTTATCAATCTGGACGTGAGCGTTGGAGTTTTATGGTTTTATGGTTTCGGGTCCTCCCCTACATCTTTTTGTTTTTGGTTTTGTGTTTTGGTTGGTGTTTTTTGGGTTTGTTGTTTTTGTTGGTTTTTGTTTTTTGGTAGCGTACAATGCGCAAAAAATGCACACCAAGTCAGGAGGTGGTGTAAATTTTACACCCATTTCAACCTTCATCGCAACACACAAAAAAAATGCATAAAACTTAAGATTTAGACAACATTAAACATTCCCGTGCTGGAAAAATTATGCCTACACCTCTCACATTACAAATATGCTATTTCATGAAGTTATGTTTGGGTTATGTCATGATCGTCTTTCATATTAAATAAACAAGGGGCGCGTCGCACACAACAGGGCTCCAAATTGTAGTTGATTTAAAAAGTTAGTGCCTTAATTGCTGCAGTTAGTTTTTGCGTGCTGATCCCCTTTTTATGATAGTCTGTAATTAAATAAGGTGCAAAATGTCAAACTCTAAAGTCTCCCACAAATTGTCGATTTCTCAATAGCAGCAGCATACAGAAACATTGAAGGAAAAAAAAACATTTCTCTCTCCCGTAATGTGGCTTAGATAAAAATTAAAACCTAAATAGACCTAAAGTGGCAGTGAAACAGTTACTATGTAAACGTTCCTTAACAGATATGAATATAAATGAAGAAAAAGTAACTAAAGCTCCATCGGGTGCTTCATTCCCTGTCGGGTCATTGATGTTGGTTCACGCTGTGTCGGCCCCTGTTGTTCCTCCATCCTGGTGTTCCGTCTACTGCTTTCACCATCATCCTCGTCATCCTATATAAACATCCTTTGCACCTTCTAGCAGTGTATGGGTTTCGGTCCATGGCTCCACATAGATACCAACTCCTGACATGTTGTGTCTACATTTTGAGTATTAAATCACTTAAGAATATTCAAGTTGATAATCGTAGATAAAATTACAACCCCATAAATGAGCTGAATGTCCTTATCTGGAGCAAATATAAAAAAAATGATCATTAACCATTGCCCCCACAACTCCTAATGAGTTTTAGTATCTCAGCCATTGAAGATAAACATTAGTTGACATTGATTGAAAGCAATTGGAGTCCATTGAAATGACCAACAAGATAACAAATACACAGTTTTATAGCTTGATATATTATCCACAAAATAATTGGATTCAAACAGTATTTACACACTGATTTTGTGATGATGGTTGTGATTTGATATATTAACAAAGAAATATGCAGCACATGTGGCCGACTATCAAGCTTGGAACACTTTCTGATACCATAGTAGTGTTTCTTAAATTGATGCAGGTTAACATGTGTCTTATTTCAGAGGTCTTCTTATATGGCTGGTCCTGTACCAATTTTGTTACTGTAATGGAAAATGTAATATTAAGAATTATCTGCTCTGTGTATTATTGAATACTGGTAGTTTCTATGTGCTCTTTCTTTATGATATGGTAACAAATCTGATTATATAACCCTGTATGATTATAAGTCAGGTCAATTGTACTTATTTCTGTTGCTACATCTCGGGTTGGCATAGAAACCCTTAGATGCCTAAAGAGCACTTTGACATTAGTGAGATTATGCCTTTCGCTATCCAGCCATTCAATGCCTGGAAGTCTTAGGTTCTTATATTGAAGGAATGTACCTGATGTTCTTCTTATAGCTCTTAGGATTATTGAATCTATATAAGACTATCAGATGTTAAAAGGCAGGTCAGTATGCATATGTTTCTGTGTAATGTTGTCTCCTTGTCTGTGATTAAAACCTCCTCAATCTACTGAAGGAATTCTCTCTCATCCATTTTATTCAAGAAAATCCATAACATTATCAAATGCATTAGTGCTGTATCAAACATGACACTCACTTGTTTTATGGTTATAATTAAGTAAATAATTGAAATGTCGAAACAAGTTTACACATAAAAAAAAACTTGCGGGGTAAACATAATAAGATTATGTAAATCATTTTCAAACATTATTATATTATAAAGTACTGCCTATTCCGTTTTTTTCATGAAAAAACGAGATAGAATTGTATTACTGAAACTTTATAATAATTTTTAATTAACACTGGAAATGAAATCATATGTGTTATTATATACAAGTTTTTTTAGTTTTTGTGTAGCAAAGGTTAGTGTAGGTGCTCAGAAAACAGAGGTTCTTTTCTGAGTTTGATTCGCATCCCCTGCTTTTTTATTTTTGAGCCTTATAGCAACCCCAATATATTAAGTTTACGCAACATGTTTAAATTTTGTTCACTCAACAAAATTCTTTATTGCTAAATAGACCTAAATCAGTTGGGTGGAAATAATTTGCATAATTTTATTATGTTCACCCAAGAAGTTTGTTTTCTTTTGAGTGCATGCTCTCAGTCAGCTAATTTGTTAAGAATCAAACTACTAAACAGGAAACTGGCACGGCATTTATCCTGTCCCATCAAGAAATAGACAGACTTTTTGACATTACTGTGTTATGAGCAACTTGTAGCCTTTTTCAAACAGTGAAGACCGTTCAGACAACTACCCTCGTGAGTCTGTCTCATTTGATTTGTAATTATGTTTGTCACCTAAAAAGCACGAGGCATAAAAGGCAGGCACCATCTCTAATTACACACAGATTTCAGTCAGCAAATGCTCTCCGGTTGGTTGTAATGGAACAGCAAGATGCCAATTATTCAGACATGTGCCTGCCGTTATGAACTCACGCTCTACAAAATATACAGTCACAATCCTTGGGGATGAAAGACAAATGCTCACGTTTTTACCAGTACACTAATCCAGATTTAATGGAGGCATTAATTTAATAGTTGCTTTTTTTGGCATGATTTTAATGAAAGTTCTTTTTATTTTTATTCAACATCAAAAATCAGGACGAAAGGATATGAAATAGCTTGCTTTGGAGAAACAACTTATAAAAATGTATTTTTATGTGAATAATTTTGCTGAATTTAAATTAGCATTAGCATTCCTCTGAAAACAGCAGTCTTCAGGTGCCCTTTAAACTGTTTGAATTGTCAGTGAACAGGAATGCTGTCCTCTGTATAAAAAAGCAAATTCGGTTTTGTAAGTGAATAACAGTGAAAGCAAGCAGTCAGTTGTGAGTGGTTTGTAATTCTCAAAAATATTACAAAACAAAAAGGAAGGGTGTGTCTTTACTTCCCTCTCCTTCTAGCTTCTTATATGGCCAAATGAAAAATGTGTTCCCAAAGGTAGAGTTTAAAAGACTGATTATTAAATTCCAAGCTGATGCACTGACATTTTGCAACTAGCATGCGGTTTATAAGTGCTGACAACCCAACCTCTCGTTTTATGTCTTTACAGTTCTTTCTTCAACACTGGACCTTTTAGATCTTAGTGAACCGGGAGAAAGGAGGAACAGCAAAGACAAGAAAAACACCTTGGTCTCCCAAGTTGATGGCCAAAAGAACAGCTCACACAATAAAAAGACAGATGAGACAGAACTGATTCAGGTGGAAGTTGAACAGACAAGACCAAGCATCCGAAACCCTGAAAGGGCATCACTCGAGTCAGGTAAAAACAGTCACAAGGTATTTTCACTGTAAATATTTGAAGAAGTCATTAGATCATCAATGAACCTAAAACTAGACAAACCATGGCAGTAGCAAAAGACCTTTCTCTGCAGGTAGTTGAGCCATACTCCATTGTAGCCTCAGTAGGTGTGCCACTGGTTGGGCGAAGTGTAGTTTCAGTCAATCACGGCACTATGTGTTTGTAGAGAGACTGGGTGGACCAAGCACCATTACAGCAGACATATTTTTATTTTTATGATGTTGGCAGAGCATGCAGAGACAGTTTGAAAGACAACTATGGATTCTGCCACCAGGACTGAGCTCCATTTATGGGTCATGGCCTGTTGTAATACATATATATATTTTTGGTTATGACTATTTATGAATAATTAAAAATTCTTAAGTTTGGTGAACCATCCAGGAAAGATATTAATAGGTGAGGCAAGGCAAGTCAATTTTATTTGTATAGCACACTTTCAACACAAGGTAATTCAAGGTGCTCTACATGATTTGAGACAAAGAAACAACAATGCAGCATTTAAAAGCATGGAAGAAAAGAAGAAAAAGCAATAACAGTGTTTAAAACGAATAATTTAAAAGCATGGAGTACAAACATTAAGACAAATAGTAAAAACAGTAATTAAAAAGAATAGAAAGGAAATCATATCTGTTACTCATAGGCAGGTCTAAATAGATAAGTTTTTATTTTAGATTTAAAAGAGTTCAGTGACTCTGCAGCTTTGCATTCGTCTGACAGTCTGTTCCAGACGTGGGGAGCATAGAAGCTGAAAGATGCTTCTTCATGTTTGGTTCTGCTAGGGATGATCAGTAGACTAGAGCAGGAGGACCTGAGTGATCTGGATGGTTTGTACCATGATAACAGATCTCTAA